>CM075652.1:120433333-123420000 GCA_037953625.1 Crotalaria pallida | reverse complement strand
ATTTGTTTTGTCTAGAGTATAAACCAATTTTTTTTTTTTAAAAAAAAAAAGAAGATATGAGTTAATTCATATTTAAACTATTTTATTTTATAATTGTAGTATATCTGGGTTAAATCACCAAATTAAACCAGAATTGGAATCTATTTGAGTTGATTGTGAGAAAGATTCGTTTTTGAAAGCTTATGCCTATAATATAGATGATGACATGATGCACAAAATAAAAACAATGAAGTTGAAAAAAAAATGGTTTAAATATATTTTTTGTTGTTGAAAATTTAGCAATAATTATTTTTTCAATCCCTAATTTTATTTTTTTCAGACGGCTTTTATCATTAATTTTTCCAAAAAATTGGTTTTAGTCCATAATAATGACATAGCTAATTGTGATATTAAAATATCATCACAAAAAATTTTAAAATATTTAAAGACCACAACCAACGAGAAAATTTTTTAAAGACCAAAATTAAAAGTCGATAAGTTTTCGAAGAACAAAACAAATAAATAATAATCATCAAGAAAAAGTTGACAAGCGATAAGTATATATTTCCATAAAATATGTATGTCTCAAACTGAAATTCAAAATCCCAATCACCAAGTACGGACTAAAGCACAAGTTTGGCAACAGATATACACACACGTGAAAACAGAAGATTTACAATGTTATGTAGGGATTAGAAGAGACTGCTCGTGGCCCACATAGTAAGTTTGGTGAAAATTTAAATATTCTCACAATTTACTACTAAAAAAAAGCTTTTTAGTGACTGCAAATTTCGGTCACTAAATAGCATTTTTCGGTCACTAAACCTGTTAGTGACCGAATTAGTGACGGAATAGGTGCGGTCACTAAAAGTGGCGTCACAAAAAAATTAGTGACGGAAAAATTATTCCGTCACTAATTTGTGACCGAATTTCGCAGTCACAAAAAATTACATTCCGTCACTAAAATAGTCACCAAATAAAAGGGATACCAATTTAGTGACGGAAAATATGAAGTTAGTGACCGAATTTTTCGGTCACTAAATATTAACAGTCACTAAAACGGTGACAAAATTAAAACTGGCCCAATTTAGTGACGGAAATTTTAATTTTAGTGACGTAAACATCCGTCACGAATTTCTAACCGTCCCTAATTGTGACCGAATTGTAAGTTTTGTGACTGCGGTTTGCAGTCACTAATAGTGACGGATTTCTGTATTTTGCGGTTACGTTTTTCCAGTCACTATTAGTCACTAATCATTGTTTTTATCCCTGTTTTTATCGCAAAATATATATTAGCTACACTTATTTCACAAAATTTAGAAAAATACATACTATTTCGCAATTACTTGACCAAAAAGGCAAGTCATAACTCATAAGAGAATGGGAATGCTTAGTGAAAAATATAGAACAAAATAACATCAAAATTAATCCATGCAAGCAAGATCAAAATCCAAAACAAATTTGTCTCCGAATTAACCATCACTACTAGTTCTTGTCAAACATAAGGCAAGGAAATATACTGTAGAAGAAATACTGTTGGTTTATGGTAAGTGAAAAAGTATCATCATATCAATATCCAGGTGCATAGCCTTTAGCCCTCCATCCTGGCATCAATGCCATAGGCTGATACATTAGCCCAGCTCGAGGAGGCACCTGTGAAACAACGCCAGTAGCTGCTCCATAGTAGAGAGGATGATAACCACCAGGGATAATGGCTGTTGAAGATCTAGCTAGTCCTGCTATCATCTGTGCATGATGCTGCAGCTGTGCTTGCCTATCCTCTTTCCTCTGAGCAAGCGCAACGTACAGTGGCTTACCATGAAACATGAATCTTGTGGATATAACATCAACGTGATACACATAAAGACAGTGAAGGTATTGCAGCCACAATGCTGGTAAATGGAATTATCATCTACCTAATATATTATAAAATCTTTGATTAACAAAGCTTTGAAGAGGTAGAGATACAATTTTACATGGTAAGTATGGCTGAATGACTAACAAACAGATAGAGTGTCACTTAGGTGAAATAGGAATCATCTAGCTAAGAAGAGACATCGTGTGACACAATTTAAAAGCAATTCTATTATACATTGAAGCATTTGTACTTTAAGAAAATTATAGTACGTCTAGAAAACATTAAAAGAACCTGACATATAATCACCAAAAACTTTATAGAGATGACTATCAAGCAGTTATTCAAGTTAAAAAGAAATGCAAAGGGAAATGTTATGCAAATCTAAATTGCAACAAGTAGAAGACATAATATCAATCATGGGTTTATACACTTTACACCACAATGAAAAATTAATTATTCATGTAATTCAGCGGTAAAAAAACATGGCCACTGCTCATTACCTCCTTGGCAGCATCAATGGTTTTGCAAACAAAGGTTAAACCAAATACATATTCCATTGCATTCTGGAACAAACAAAATTAGTCAGAAGAGATTTGAGTTTAATATAAAATGAAAAATCATCTGAACATCAAACCTATCAAACTTTTCAGGGGCTTGACTAGTTGGCCAGCCAGATAAAATACAAAATAGAACATGATACAGCAAAACAAGTTAAAATGACATGAGAAATGCTTTTAGTACCCATGATTGCATTAGCTACAATTTAAAAAAGAAAAAGGGAAAAAACGTACAGTGAAGGTTATTAGAAATTGGAATACAAGGAAGTGTACCTTCAATTCTTCTTCATAACCAACCAAAGAAAGTGCTACCTCAACATTCTCCTTGCCCACCTGAAATGAATGTAACAAAAATCTTAAGTTAAGTTACTTAAGCAATCAAGACGTAGATTGGAAAAATAAGTAGATAAATAATAAAAAAAATACTGCAGTGACTAACTTTTCACATCATGGACTGAAAAAATATCCTCTAAAATAAAAACAAAAAAGAGAACCCTGATTCACATCCATTCACTCATTATTTTTTATTTACCATTTATATATTTACTGTTAATAAGTAATGAAAGTATTCCAAAACGAACAAAGCAAAAGCCATACATATAAATAAATATCATGAAAACCAGAAAAATTTAAATGGACAAAAAAGAAAGAAAAAAATATAATTAAGTCCATGATAGAAACTTAAAAGTCAATAGATTTGTTCAATATAGGCTTTAGATCAGCTTTGTGTAAGACAACCTTGTTTATTGTCCTTATCAACTAGCTCGACTTAGTTAAGTGTTGAGCAGACCAAAAGAAAAAAAAGGTTGGGCTACATGTAAAAGTATTGTGACTTACCAGACATCTTTTGCCCATTTTGCATCTTCACAGCGGAGTCTAGCACTGATAAAATGCATCCTAAATGCTGCACGTTTTTAGTACTAACGCATTTACTTACTTCCTTGTATAAGCAATTCCAGACCAAATTGAACTCATTGGGTTCCATAGTCTTGCACAATTTCTTAAACACGTATTTTACAATTTTCAAAATAGTGCTCAAATCTGAAATAGAGACAGATAAAGATAAGAAACAGTGTAATGCAATCCAATACATCACAAATCAATCACAAAACTAGTTATATGTACAGATAGCCACACAGGCAACGGAAGACAGCAAAGGAAACATTAGAAACCTACGAGAGAAGAGGACCTTTTACAACAATCCCAATCAAAACATTAATACATTCCAATTCATACAAAATATGTGAGAGAAGTCTTTAAAGCATTTTGTGAAATGGGCAAATCAAACTTAAAGTTGATGATGCCCAAAGAGATGAATCTTTCAGAGTTTTCTTTCCATAAGTTGTTGACTCAGCTTTTATTTATATGTCAAATAGTGCTTAGCATTGACTCGGGGTCCATCTTTTAAAACTATCCTACTAGAGCAAGACTTCTAATAATCTCAGTGTCAAGGAAAAACATATATACATGTGTGTGAGTGCATAAAAACCAAAAAAAAAAAAAACAAGTCCAGCCCAAGATATGTTTATTTGACCATAATCTTAATTAATAAGTCAAGAACAATCTTAACCCTGCAACAAACTTGCTAGAAAACTTCAAACACAGTATCATACTTTATGAACCAAATGCTTATATCTTTATTTTTAAGATTAAAAACACTGACACTATATCAGCAACAGAGTTGCCATACTCAGATTAAAAAATATCACAAAATAGTAGAGGCAGACATAAAAATAATAGACTCAACTGAACTCAATCTATGAACAACATCCAATGCTTGGGTAATCGTCTTCTCCTCCTCTGGAATTTACACAAGAATGACTAGATCCTGCACATTCAAGCAACAAGATGCAAATTACTAAAGATAAAACTTTGACAAATGAATCAATGAAGAGATAAAAATTAGAAACTCAACAATATTTAAAAGTAAATGTAATCCCAAGAGCCTCATTCAGTACATGTACTCAATTATCTTAAAAGCAATTTGGATTAAGCATTTTTCAATACGGAGCATATGCCCACCTCTCAACCAAGATCTACACCCAGCGGTTTTAAGCAAGCGAAAAGGCATTACCCTTAAGTCTGACAATTCTAAGCATCTGCCAAGGGAGAAAATAAATAAACAAATTATAAAATAATATAAAAATTACGAGAAAATGGAGAAAAATAGAGTTGAGACAGAACCCCCAAGAGTCAAGGTCAAGGCGGTGGTAGCTGTGAGCGGTGCTTGGTGAAGTACAAGAGAATCCGTGAGGGGTGATTTCAAAATAATTGAGATCTGAGAGTTGGGAGTTAGGGTTCCAGAAATCAATTCGTTAATGGGAGATGGGCACGAACCTGAATCGTTGCTGTTGTGGGTGGAAGGAGGAGGCAGACGTCGTGGCTTGATTCACGATGCTGCCGCCGTCGACGACCTTGCTGCAACAGTCCACTTCGTCGCTGTCGTCGGTGGAAGGAGGCGGAGACGGAGAGAACAAGAGCGATATTGAGACGGAGACGGAGACGAGAGAGAACCGGAGCGACGAAGGAGAGAAGAGCGCAGAGGGAGAGGAACCGAAGAAGAGAAGCGGGAGAGAAGAAGAACCGAAGAAGAGAAGCGGAAGAGAAGACTAGAAACTTTGAAGGAGCGGAAATGAAAATGAGCGAGGGAAATGAAAATGAAATGAATTTAGGGATTTTGGTTTAATTAGTTACTGATTTTAGTGACTGAATTTTTTCAGTCACTAAATCGGTCACTATTTGTGACTGTTTTCATCGCGGTCACTATATCGGTCACTATTAGTGACCGTTTTTATTGTGGTCATTATATCGGTCACTATTTGTGACCGTTTCATTTTCGGTCACTATATCTGTCACTATTTGTGATCGTTTTCGTTTCGGTCACAAATTTCGGTCACTAAAACAAGATTTTCTAGTAGTGATATATAAAAGGTTTTTTTATGAGTAAATGAACAATTTTATCCTTGATTTTGTACTTATTGATCATATTGATTTTTGACATTAACAAAATAGCAATTTAGTTTATAATATTGAAAATCATCAATCCCATTTATCCATGAAATCAAGGAACGTTATCACATCTTAACGATATTGTCATATGCAGTAGGTCGTTAAAGTGGTTGAAAAACAACATCATTTTTGCAAAAGTTGAATAAAAAATGTTAGTTTGGCCCCTTATTTTGGCACTCGCTCATCAATCATATTTATTCCTAACATTAAAAAAATTTTATTGTCATTCTTGACCTTGACAAACATCTGTTATATTATATTATATTAATTCATGAGAGCAGCAAGGATGTTTTTTTTGAAAATCATCACCATTTTTTATCTTTCCCAACTAGTTCAACACTCATAATTTTTGTGAAAAGATAACTCAAAACATCATTCGTTTTCTTCAAATACAAAAACTTGACTTATTGTTTTATTTCTTAGGTTTTGATCAAGCTTTAAAGTCATCAGACAGCATTGCATTGTTAAATACGTAGCTGCAATTGTGATTGTAATGCAGTAGCACTCCACCCATATTGTTTTTGTTCAATATATAGAAGCATATCACGAATACATGTATTATCTATGTTAACGTTCTAATTCTATTGGTTTTTTAAGCCAATAGAATTAAATAAAATAGTTTGGATGAGCTAAAAAAATCGATGAGTTAGTTATACTAATATTACTATAAGTGTGAATCGATTAGGAAACCAAGTTTATACGAAATAAGAGTACCCCTAATTGACAATTATTAGAGACAAACTTTTTTTGACAAATTTTGAACACCAGTACCATAACACTCCATCTCTTGTAGCTTTAACTCATTTTTTAAATTAAATAAAGTACATCATAAGTTTGTTACTGGATAGAAAAAGTATATCATGTATTTTTTTTTATGATGGAGATCTATTTTGTGTCTTGGAAATTTTTGCGTATACTAACTAATTCATAAAATTAATAAAAATATACAAATATTCTAATTCGATCATAAAGAAATTTATATGTTGGTCAAAATAGGTTTTTTAAGAACAAAATTTAAGACATTTTATTACTTATCAAAAAATATTTGACCACATTTAAAATTTTAAACACAAACTTTAATGTTATTAATTAGTTTTTTTTTTTTTCATTTCAAAACATTAGCATACTGTGTCAAAAGTTGCAGTTTATTTTTCTTTTAAACCATTAGTTCTATGTGATGTATGATCCTCCATTTATCCATGTATCAATTGTTGAACATTAAAAACACCGTAAAAGAAATATAATAATTGCAGGAAAAGGAAGTTTCTCATAACTTATAAACCAAATAATAAGCTCCTTATTTAAACATTATTGTAATAATGATTTGAAGCATAAGATTATTAATCCCGGCCTTGAGTAAAAAAACTTCCTAACCAATTTTTGGAATAGACCTAACCAGTCCATTTGAATTGACAAAAACCCAAACCCTATCACATCTAATGTCAGGGTTAATCAAGACTCCTGGAGGTATAATATAAGCATGCACGTTAGGATTCTCCTTCTGAATTGTAGCCACAGCCTCTGTTCCTGGCTTTCCAACCAACTCAGGCCACGAGCTTTTACCTGCACATGCAGCACACAATTAATTATATTCATGCCTCCAATTATAATCATCACACTCAAAGATATATCAATTGCAATATACTATTCGATAATTTCTACTCCTATATATAAATTAATGCAAGGATCCGAAAATACACTTACCACTTCCACTGCAGAAAGACATTTTGAAGCTTTAAAACCGCTCAATCAGCAAAACTATATGCTTTTTTTTTTCTTTAATTAAAACTATTCTGTTTGTGATATGGAAGCATTGCAATATGGTAGAGGTATTTATAGTGGATTTTGGTGCTCTCATCTTATCTTATTAAAATGATTTTGGAAAATGGTAGAAATGATTCTCATGCCAATAAAGGTTGCAGAGCGCGATGCATTTTAATACTGTAGTTCAATTAAGGAGTGTTGATTTTTTTTTGTCCAAATTCCTTGCGGAACCACCGGTATCCCCAAGAGCACCCTTAATACCAGGGAGCCCTTGAGACTAATCCGGAGCGAGCTGCGTGACTGGCTCTCCCAGCGGGATGTTTTTAGGGAGTGTTGATTTTAGTAAACCAGAAGTGTACAGTTTTTATATTATAGAAAAATGATTTAGAGACCTACAAGCCTACAAACCTACACATAAGATTATGACACTTGTTATTTTCAAGTTAAAAAAATTAAATAAAATAAATTAAATGACAAATATCAAGATCCTAATATGTAAACTTATGAATAAGTCTTTTTATGTAGGTCTCTCAATCATTACTTTTTTTTATATATTCAATTGAAGAAAGAATGTAGATTTCTAATTTTTTTTATTCATCTTTAAAAACCTTGACAAATACGGAGTACCATCCTAAGGTAATTATTAATAATACCCATAAATTTCTCATGTTTTTAGTTGCTTTATTTTTTTTGAGTTTCCTAAGGTATCTACCCACGCAACTGAATGACTAATCCTTTCGATATTGTCGGGCCCTTTCGGATGGTAGTATCCCAATAAAACCTCTTACATTCTTTTTAGTTGCTTGATCATTTACAATAATATTCTTATTCTAATTCTAATGAGCATATTTACAATTTACTATGTGCATATACTTATAAATATTGAATGTCCTTCTATTTCCAGTGAACTTTTGAAAACATAAGCCCCATATGCTATTACATACGCTGCCATTAGTTTTTGAATGGTGTTCATTATTAAAATTATAATTAACTATTTACTATGCATATTTTGCAAGAGTAAAATGTACTTATCATCGAATCGTGCCAATAAGAGGTGGACGGTGCATATATTTTTTAAAGAAAAAGATAATTTTTTTTGGATAAGATAAAGAAAAAGATAATTGATTAATAAACAACTCCCAAAGAAAATTACATGAAAAAACAGGAGTTGTTCACACTAAACCTTGTTTATAAATACTTGCATCCCACAATTTGTAAGAAGGTGAGCAGCGATATTATCTATCCTAATAAAAAAAATTGCCAATTTTAAAATGCCTTATATATGTATGTTTTAATAAACTTTGGAATTAAACCCTCCATATTAAAGTGCCTAATAAAAGTTGAATTCAAAAACGTATACTCCGTACAAAGTTTTTAGGCTTATTTATGTCAGGTGCCCCTGTAGTTTGCACCTATTTTGTCAGACGCCCTTTAACTTTATTTTTCAACAAATATACCCCTACAGTTTGCTCCGGTGAGCCATATACCTCTGAATGTCATTTCCGGCCACCGGTGCTGACGTGGACCGCCGGAGTCAGCAAGTGGTAAAAATAGGAGCCCTTGTAGTTTGAGTCTTTTTTGTCAGATACCCCTATATATAACTTCAAATATTCATATCTTTTAAACCGTAAGTCCAAAAATTACAAATTTTATGTCAAAACGATCGTATTGAAATATAGAATTTTAATATGTAATTATTTTACTTTTATGGATAGTTTTGTAAAAAATTGTTTTTTGGGCAATTTTCTATACGAATTTTGAATTTATGAATTATTAAAAATAATTTATGAATTGGATTGAACTAGTTTTTATTGTAGTTTGAGGAACATAAAAATCATGAGTTTTGACTATGTCAGTCTCCGATGATTTTAAATTTAGTTTTTTTCTATAGCTTTTTTTATAGTTTTTTACAATTTATTTTTACAAGCAAAAACTCATGATTTTTATGATCCTCAAACTATAATAAAAACTAGTGCAATCCAATTCATAAATTATTTTTAATAATTCATAAATTCAAAATTCGTATAGAAAATTGCCCAAAAAACAATTTTTTACAAAACTATCCATAAAAATAAAATAATTACATTTTAAAATTCTATATTTCAATACGATCGTTTTGACATAAAATTTGTAATTTTTGGACTTACGGTTTAAAAGATATGAATTTTTGAAGTTATATATAGGGGTATCTGACAAAAAAGACTCAAACTACGAGGGCTCCTATTTTTACCACTTGCTGACTCCGGCGGTCCACGTCAGCACCGGTGGCCGGAAATGGCATGCAGAGGTATATGGCTCACCGGAGCAAACTGTAGGGGTATATTTGTTAAAAAATAAAGTTAAAGGGCGTCTGACAAAATAGGTGCAAACTACAGGGGCACCTGACATAAATAAGCCAAGTTTTTATTTGACATTTTTTTTTCTGAATTTTCTTAATAATTACCGTCCTTAAAGTTGGAGATAAGAGCTTTAAAAAACTAACTTTGAATTCAAAAAATTAAGAATTGAATATTTTGAGAAGTATAGATTTAGTTTTTCCATACATGTTTTTTTTTTATTTGAATCTCTTATTTTCAACCCTAGAAATTGAAGTTAAATAAACTTTTTTTATAAGCATTTTTTTTTAAGAAGAAAAACTTCATTCCAACTTGGTAAAATATGAACACAAAATCCAACTAGACATAATCAGTTACACTATAAGCTAGGTAACCAAATTATGCTAGGAACAATAAAAGATACTAAAGTTCCTCTTGTAACCTTTGAATGCTGCAATTTATTAAAATCCAAAACTAAGCTAAATCTAGTTGCTAATTCCCTTTTAAGAAGCTTATAAACTTGAGACACCAAAAGCTTTTTTTGTTGGAAGCATCTTCCGTTCCTTTCTACCCAAATTTGATAGATCATAGCAGCATAGGATGCATAAATCATTCTTCTTCTTAGTTTATCACTGTTGAAAGCAAATCGCAGCCAATAAGTCCAGGTCACAAACTGTGTATGGTACTGATCTATACCCGGCCAAGCAGTGGTCAAATCGACGAGATCTATGCTTCAAGCCTGGGTAGTCAATCGCGGATAGCGGAGCGACCGACCTGAAAAAGGACATAGCGGGATAGCGGGTAGCGGGATGACCGCTACAAATAGGGGAAAAATACTAGAATATATGAAATTAAAAAAACATTTATAACTAATAATCATATATAGTCAACCAACCAAACCTACATGGCTTCACAAAATAGCAAGAAGCAAGCCACTAAGGTTTCAAAAAAATAGGTACTAAGCCTTCATGACTTCAAACATATAAGAATTTAAGAACTCAAACCTATATTGCTTCACAAAATAACAACTAGCAAAACACTAGTATCAGTTTGAGGAGTGAGTGTAGCATTATTGGGAGTTTGAGAAGATGAAGCCATGGCTGTAGGGAGAAGAAGAAAGCTCGCTGAAGGGAAAGAGAGGCTGGCTGAGGAACGTATGAACGGTGGCTGGCTATGAGGCGCAATCGGTGGTTCAGACTTTAGGGAGAGGAAACGTGCAGGGGAAGAAGAAAAGACTGATGAAGAACGTGGAAGGTGGAAGAGGCATTTTGTTTTCCTTATTTTGGTTCAACAATAGCTTTTTTTTTTAGGATTCAGAAAGGGAGGGATTTGGGCTGAGTTAAGGGCCCAAATGAAGGCCAAAATGGGTTTTCCAGGTTTTAATTAAGGGCAAAACCGTGATTTCCCCTTACACAAAATTAGGGTTGGTTTCTTCTTCCCCATTCTCACCTGGTGCGGCCGCGATTTGCTGCTCCCAAACTCCATTGTTGCGCTGCTCCAACCTGCTACAGACGCGACGGCCGGCTGCACCGCTCCTCGCCGTGCCGTCGCGTTCAAGCCCTTCTGGTCACCGCTCCACCGCTATCGCCCGCAATCTCGCCGCGATCGACTACCCAGCTCCAAGCATAATAAAAAAAAATAGGTGTTTAACTGATTCATTGGTCTTGTTGCAAAGCACACAGACTTGATCAATTTGAGTGAAATGTGACAGTTTGTCTTTAGTCTTCATACGATTATGAGCCATTAACCAAGAAATGAAGCAGTGCTTGGGAATTGACACAGGATTCCAAATAAAACTATGCATCGTAAAGGTTTCTTGAGGACCAAGCAACCATTTGTAACCAGATTTTACTGTATAAATACCTGTTGAGGACCCTCGCCAGGTATTGTTGAGGTATCCTGAGCATAAACAAATATATTCAACGATTAAAAATACAAGCCTACGGCTACAAGGCTTAATTGCATTTTTTATCCTTTATCTTATTTTCAAGATTCACTTTGGTCCTTTATTATTTTTTTGAATAATTTTGGACCATTATTTTTTTAAAAAAGATTCAATGTGGTCCTTCCATTAAAAAAAATGTTAGATACACCAGAATATTATATTCCAGAATATTCCCTCCCATCATCGGAATCTATCTGGAAATTTCGCCGAAAATTTTGTGGGAAAATTTTCTCTCTCTTCTTCTCATCCTTCTCTCTCCTTCTTTTTTTATTTTTCTTCTTCCTTTCTCTTCTTCTCTCTCCTTCCCTTCCCCTAAACTGTTTCTTGTGATGCAATTCGACCACCATGGATTGATCTCAGGCCCGACCCTGGGGGTGGGCATTGAGGGCCACCGCCCAGGGCCCAAAAATTTTAGGGGCCCCATAATATTTTTTAATAGTACTTATACTTAAAAAAATTAATAGTTTCACATTTTTTATCTTTCAATTATTAATAGTTTAGCATAATATTTTAATTTATTTTTTTATTTGCTCACTTGACTTATAAATAGGTGAACTTATGAACATTATTTTTATAACTTACTCCCTCTGTCCCTAAATATAACATCATTTTGAGAATTTTATTTTGTCCTTATTTATAAGGCCTTATACAAATTTTCAATGACAATTAGGTACTTTTTTTCACAAACACCCATATTTAATCAACAATTTTTAGATTATCAATAATACTTATAAGGATAGTTTTGAAAAAAAAACATATCAAATGTTCACATTTTCAATGCAATTAACTAAATTAACCAACTTTAGTAATGAATGTGAATTCAACCAAAATGATAGTATATACAAAGACGGAAGGAGTAACATGAAAACAGTTTTAATTACCTATTTAATTAATAACTTTTTTTTTATTTTATTTCAACTCTATTTTATATAATACATATTATTATTGATTGTTATCATTGTTTTAATTAATTAAATATATAAATATATAGTGTTTTAATTGATTTATTATTAATAAATTTTTTTTGAAGTAGGGCCCCAAAAAATTTTTTGCCCTAGGACCCAAAATAGGTTGGGACCGAGACTGATTGATCTCATCTTGCTATGTCATTAAACCATTATGCATTTAGAACCGAGAGTTAGTCCTCAACCCCCACTTTTTAGCCTCAACCCCCATTTTAAATACAAAATAACTAAAATACCCTTTTCTTTTCTTTTCTTTTTTTTCCCTCTAAATCCCAAACCCCATACCCACATTTCATCTTCTTCCTTGTCCTCCACCACCCCCAAACCCCATAACCACCGGGCAAATATGAAGAAAACCAAAGGGTTATTTTTTGCACGTGATTGGAGCAGAATGCGGACATCTTTATTGGCATATTTGCTTGGGATGGGGTTATGTTTCTTACCTTTACTGTGATGCTCAACCCATGGTGGTTTCAAGGGTGTTTCCGTCTCCTTTATGCAAAAGAAATGGGCTTTCTGGTTTCATTCCTAGTTGCCTTACCCTTTGTGCATCCAGTATTTCGAACAGAGGAAGGATGGAGGTCGAGTCGTGGCGGCTGGTTGAGGAGGAAGGAGGGTGGTTGGTTGAGGACGAAGGAGGAAGCCACTGCTGGTTTCCGCCTCTGGCGGCAGTGGAGTAAGCCATCGCTGGCGCGGCTGAAAAAGCGTGGAAAGGAAGGGGTGAGGTCGGCGGCGGAGGAAGCACGACAGCGAAAGGGGTGGCGGTGAAGAGAAGAGAGCTAGCATTGGTGGTTGATGGTGGTTGCAGACTTGCAGTAGAAAAATAAAGATGAGAAAGAGGGTTGGGGAAGAAGAAAGATATTTTTGGAATTAAATTTCTTTTGGGGTTTGGGGTCTAAAAGAGGGGGTTTGAGAAGTAGTACTCTTTAGAACCATACTCCTCCTACAAATTGTCCTTAACTCCCGATGCATCAAATTATTAGCTTGGTCTATAATTTTAAAACTCAGTAAGAAACCCACATTTAGCACAATATCATGTATGTCTATTCTCAAATTATCCGGCAAGTTTTCATCTTAACCACTATGATAACACAAATTATACGAATTTAGCAAATGAAGGCTAAGCAAAGGAAAAATAAAAAATCTTAAGTATGAAGAGAAGGAGAGAAAAGAAGAGAATGAAGAAGAAGAAGAGAAGGAGAGAGAAGGAGGATAAGAAGAGAGAGAAGGATGAGAAGAAAAGGGAGAAAATTTTCCGGCGAAATTTCCAGATTCCGGTGAGGGGAGGGAATATTCCAGAATATTCTGGTGTATCTAACATTTTTTTAACAGAAGGATCAAACTGAATCTTTTTTAAAATATAAAGGATCAAAATTATTCAAAAAAATAATAAAGGATCAAAGTGAATCTTGAAAATAAGATAAAAGACCAAAAATGCAATTAAGTCAAAATACAAAGAAAACATGTTTTGGTGGTTTCGTGTGTAAATGTATTGGAAGAGATGTGACACTTGAGAGATTGACTGACGGAGGGACGAATGTAATGCTATTGTGATCTTTGGGGGTTTAATTGGTTGACAATATATTCCGGAAACTAAGTTAAAGTCAAATATATCTTTGAGAGAACTAATAAACTATTATATCATATATCACATTGTTATTGTGGTTGAGTGTTTGATCCTCCTCTCCAATATTTTGGAACTTTCTTGCATTTTCCCAATTAGCTGGTCAACGCGATCAACTTTGAAGCAGCAAGTTTGACTAGTTTTTCTGAGATGCAGCGATATTGATTGGTTTTCTTGCACACAAGGTCAAATGCTCCATTATATTGTATCCATCATTGATCCGATTTATTGGTTCTTTTATAGAACCAATATGATTGGAAATTTCTAAATGCATCCATGTTTTACTATCAACACGCATTGTTTTACAATATTTGTCATGAACTTTTTAAAATACCTTTTTTTACACACCCAATTTTTACCTTCTTTTCTCTCCTCTCTATTTGTTTACCGGAAAAAAAAATCAAACTGAATTCATCTCTCTCTTAAAAAAAAAGTCTCTTATGAAAAAAAAAATAGAACAGTGTCAAAACAATGTCAAGCAGAGCACCGTACCAATACAATCTTAATCCTATTCCTGTAATAGAACCCAAGCAACCCAGGAAATAGAAGAAACAGAGAAAAACTACCGGTTTACATGAATATAGAGAACTTCACCACCACCACCTTGCTTCACGAATAATCACATCACATAATAATTAAAAAACCTCTGTTACACACAAATTAAGCTTTTATCTATTTACCTTTTTATTATTATTATTTTCAATTTTTTATTTTGTTCCGGAGATTCTACAATTCGGTGATTTTGCGATCACTCAATCTGTAAAATTTGGTATCCTTTGTTGGAATTCATCTTCTTCACTTTGCTTTACATTGAAGTAATGTGGGATTTCATTTTCCTGATTCTCTATTTATTTTTATTATTATTATTTTCTCTTTTAGGATTTGGCTCCTTTGAGATGATTTGTTCATGTTTGAATTTGATCATATTCGATTAGATCTGAACTTTGTTCGAATGAGGGGAAGAAGATGGAGAAAGAAGAAGATAGGAGACAATATGAAAAGTAAAAAATATATATTGGATGTGTGAAGTAAAAGTGAAAAAAAAAAGAAGTAAAAGTTGGGTGTACGCGTCAAAAAAGATATTTTAGGAAGTTCATAATAATAATAAAAAAAAATTGTAACACAATGGATGTTAATAGTAAAATATGGGTACATTTAAAAATTCTCATACGATTTTTATAACAGTATTTGTTGGGTGTGATTATTTGTTGCTTAACTAATTTTAAAGTTGGCTTCGCACCATATTTTAACTCAAAACTTTAAAACATTAGATTTATTAAGTTTTCATTATGTATTTTTTAACTCACTCATATTTTACCAATGTTAAACTTTTTCGTTACCTGGCCCATGCAACACGTATACATGCTGTACAAAACATTAAAATAAAAATAATGAAGCAGAAGAAGGAAATTTTTTATATTAATTTTTTACCTTCCTCAAACTTTATTTTCAATCAAAGTAACATTTATAATAGGTAAGAAACTCCTTAATTATTTAAACTGTATATTTATGATTTGGAGCATCTGAATCTCTTGGGTGAACACTAAACACTTAGCCAATATGTGGAACTTGCGTAACAATTCCATCGGTATTGACCCAAACCCGAACCCTATCACAGAGAAAATCACGGGTAACCGGAGTTCCTTCAAGCACAATTATAGCATCCACCAAAGGATTCTCCCTCTCAATTGTAGCCTCTGCCACTGTTCCTTTCATTCCAACCAACTCAGGCCATGAGCTCTTACCTGCACAATTATTTCATGCCTCAAAATTATACGTAGCTAGCCTTTAACATATATAAATTGCACTATTTGATAACTAATACTTATTTATGTATAATTTTTGGAGTGTACTTTCTTCCTCTTTCTTAAAAAAATTGTATATATAACTCATGAACATGCTCTTTACCTTTGCAATTGGTCATTTTTCAGCTTCTCTGACCTTCTGTCTGCGAAACTATAAGCTTTTAATTTGTATGTTTTCTTTAATGGCAACTCTTCTGTTTGTGATGATGTATATATGTTTTACAATATGTGGGGGTATTTATAGTGTTTCTTGGTGGCAATCTTAAATTGATGAGCAGTTATGCATTGTGACTTTTCTAGTCATTCATAATGTCAAATTTTTATACAAGATGAGATATTTCAAATGTTACAATATCACGCTACCAATGTTCTTGTTTGATACACTTAGCTGCTGAATTTTCTTCAGTTCTTCACATGGCTAATTAAGGATCTAATCTAATTAAGCTTCCGTGTGTTTGCAGCATGTTGACAAGTTGATCCTCAAAATTTTCATATTTTATATACAGCATCTACGTACATGGGTGGTGTTATATGTATATTTAAATTTTTTTTTTTAGGCAAAGTGTTCATTAATTTTTTTTACGGGATAAGAGAAGAGTATTTAAATTCAACAAATGGTGACGCCAAGGATCGAACCCTGAACTTTTAACTCTCAAGTCTTTAAAACTTGCTACACCCACTTGTTATATATATCTAAAATTAACATTTGCTTGAATTCTGGAGGTACATGTAATATTATTAATAAAAATTACCCAAAAAAGAGTTGAAAAGTATATTTCCAATAAATATGAATGTCTTAATTAAAAATTCAAAATCCGTACAACAAGTACGGGCTAAAGCACAAGTTTGACAATCTAGGGCTACTTTGATAAAAGAGGAGGTTTGGAATTTCCACCCCATGCTTTATCCCCACACCCCGATTTAAAACTAAAAAGACCATTTTACCCTTCCCTCAATATGACCGTAAAACCCTACTAATTCATCATCTGCCCAAAAACATGTTTCAACTTCTACACGTTTCTTCCTCTCCTCTACACGGTTCCAACTTCTCACAAACAAAGGGTTCACACTTCTTCCTCTACTCATTCATGGTTCCAACTTCTGCACAAACAAAGGTATTGTCTCCTCTTTCTCTTTTAATTTTTTTCTTCTTTCCTCTACTCATTCATGGTTGCAAGGAAATGTGGGTGGGTTGGTCATGGTCCTTGATTTCAGCCATGATGCAAAGATTAGGGTTTAGCGGAGAAGAACAAACGTGAGTTTTGTCACCGATTAGAGAGAAGAGACTGTTGTCACTTTAGGTTTTGGGGTTGAGTTTTAGGGAAACTGATTGGGTTGATTTATGCAGGTTAGTTCATGAATTTTTTGTTTTTTATGCACATTCGTATAGCCTAGACATGTTACGTAAGTGTTTTTTTTTTGTTTTTTTTTTGGTTTTTTGTTTTTTTGTTTTTTTTTGCAATGTGCCTAAGATCTGTTAGTTGGTTTGTTTAAGTAGGGAACCTGGACGTGTTTTTGATGCACCGGTTTCAGAAATTGATAGTTTCCGACTCGTGGGTGTCGGAATTTTCATTTCCGAATTCTCGGTCTCGGAATTTTGCCAGTAGTGTTTTTTTTAACTCTTTTATTTGTTGTATTCATAGATGTTATTGATTGTTAATTTAAATTGTTAACTTAAAATACTTTATAATGTTTGTTTTCAAGAATGGCAAGAGTCGAAACCACTGGGTCATTAACCGCGTCGTATAGGCGTGAGCAAGCTGCGAGACATGTAATGTCTCAAAGGAAAGCGGGATCTTCTCAAGCACCCGCATATAGTGATAATGATGAAGAGCAATGATGTTCCGCAGATTGAGGAGGATGTTCCGTTGAGATCGAAGACGAGGCAAGGTGGAAGAAGACGTGTTAGAGGTAGAAATGCTTAGATTTTTTTTAGGTTCTGTTAGTGGATTACTTATCATTTATGGATTTATGTTGTGTTCAGTTGTTTTGGTTTGTGTTTATGGATTATGGATCATTTTGTTTTTTTGGTTTGTGTTTATGAACAAGTGTTGTGTAATGGATATGTGGCGTTTAATGATTTATGGATTATGGATATTTTTATCGAAGATGTTTATGAATAGGTTTTTATGATCAAGTGTTTATCAATTTGCTTTTAAGTGTTTATGGATATTTCTTTTGAAATTGGCCAAAAAAACATGTTTCCAAACACACGTGTCTCGGAAAATTGAAGAATTTTCCAACATGTACCTCTCGATAGAAGGTGTCAATATGTCTTGAAATATGAC
Source organism: Crotalaria pallida (assembly GCA_037953625.1). NCBI lineage: Eukaryota > Viridiplantae > Streptophyta > Magnoliopsida > Fabales > Fabaceae > Crotalaria > Crotalaria pallida. Next base: position 123,401,891 of record CM075652.1, on the reverse strand, counting down.
AAAGTTTTTTCGAGAGGTATTTGTTGGAAAATTCTTCAATTTTCCGAGAGGTACCTGGCGAAAAGTTATTCTGAGAGTCCCGAGTCGGAAATTTAATGAAGGGTAAAAATGAAATTTCACTGTTTAAATTGGGGTGTAGGGATAATAGTTGGGGTGAGAATTCCAATCCTCATAAAAGAGTTCCCTTATTTGGACGAGAAGGGTTTCATGTGGAACCTGTCTTAAAACACGGGTCATAAAAATAAAGTATTTTGTAACAGTGATGGCATGATAATTGTTGTTGTGTTAACACATCATCCACAAAGACTAAAATCAAATATTTAAGGACTACAATTAACGAAAAAAAGTTGTAGAAATCGAAACAATAAATTTTTAAAGATAAAAACATATTTAAACTTTTTTTTTTATAGATCATATATAACACTTTGATATATAAACTAATATAAGTATGGAATATCAAATTTGGCTCAAAAATATAAGGACCAAATTTAAATCTCGAAATAAGATAGACTAAAAGTATAATTATGTTTTTTTTATTCATTCATTTCATTATTTCACGAAGAACAAGCTTTGTACACCTCATATATGATTCAAAATTTTTTTATCTTTCCCGCTTAATTTTTATATTCTTTGAATTCAGTTTTTCCAGAACATACATGGAAAAAATTATTGTATATTGTATTGGTGCCCATGCAGTTTTGATGTTCGCTTATCATTTTGCTTTTTTTTTTTTTCCATTTTTTATTAAGTCAAAATTAACTAAATATATATTTTGAAAACTCAATTCACAAAGGATATTGAAGTCAAGTTCAACACAAACACACATACGTATATATATTAAGTTCAACACTCGTGCTCAAACAACCATAAATGCTGATCTTTGGACTATTTATCATGGTTTGATTTGAAGCTTGCAATTAACTACTAGCTAACTTTATGGTTGTTCTTGATCAGCTTGTTGAGGAAGAGTGCATTCGTTCTCATCCTTGTTTCCCCAATGTTACTACTGAGATTAAGTGGCTTTTGTTGTTGGGATTAACTAGCGCGGAAACATGTCTATCGAGAGGTGAATTCAATTGCAGATATACTTGCTAAACATGGTTATATTTTGGTTGTTCCTTGTAGAATTTTTTATGTTGCTTCTGCTTTTACTTCTCTTGCTTTATTAGTTGATTTTTCAGTCACCCTCTTTTATAGAGTGGCTTAGATTTTTTCTTTTAGCTTGGCGTAAAACTATGTCGTCCTTGTTAAAAAAATTATTATAGAAAAAGTATATCATATATCAATAAAAGTGGATAAGATGAAAAAGTGAAACCCAAACTCATTCCCGTTGGGTTCGGGAAAACCCATGAGCAATCCATTCAATTATTTTTAATTGTTTTTTAAAATAATCTTATATTGTATTAAACAAAAATCATATATAAAATATATTATAGTTCAAATAATATAAATAAATGTCAAAGTTTAAAAATATGTAAAAACTTAATAATTAATTAAATCATGATTTTTGCCAAATATATTAGTTTGACTTCATAATTTAACTATTATTATAATGAAAATTATTTAATTTTTTTTTATCAAAGCGAGTTTGTGAGCGAAGGCGGGGCGAGTACTTAAAATTCCAGAATCATCCCACCCCATCTTTTTAAAATGGGTTTCGGTTTCGGGTTTTCCCAAACCTAATCAGAGTGAGTTTTCCTCGTCAAAATCGGGTCGGTTTCAAGCGGATCCCCCGCTAGTATATGTTTCATTACCATCCCTACATACAAGGTACAAACGCTCAATTGTATTGATCATTGATTCGATTTATTGATATTTTCATCGTACCATTATGTACTTTATAACAATGATTGAGTGTAATTATTTGTTGATTAACTATAATTTTAAAGTTGACTCCATATCATATTTTAACTCAACTTTAAAACATTGAGAAATTCCTATATTTTTTAACTCGTCCATATTTTACCAATGTTAAACTTTCTCATTATATGACCCAACAACAAATATACATGCGAAATTTCTTATATTAATGTTCTGACTGTACTCAAACTTTATTTTCAATCAAAATAACATATATAACTGGTAAGATACTCCTTATTTAAACAGTATATATTTATGATTTGGAGCATCTGAATCCCTTGATTAACCAATATGTGGAACTCGCGTAACAATTCCATTTGTATTGACCCAAACCCGAACCCTATCACAGCGAAAGTCAGCGGTAACAAAGGATCCTTCAAGCACAATGACAGCATTCACCAAATGATTCTCCCTCTCAATTGTAGACTCTGCCACTGTTCCTTTCACTCCAACCAACTCAGGCCATGAGCTCTTACCTGCACACAATTATATTTCATGCCTCAAAATTATACGTAGCTAGCCTTTAATTTAACATATATAAATTGCACTATTTGATAACTAATACTTATTTATGTATAATTTTTGGAGTGTACTTTCATCCCCTCTCTTAAAAAAATTGTATATGTAACTCATATATGAACATGCTCTTTACCTTTGCAATCAGTCATTTTTCAGCTTCTCTGATCTGACCCTCTGTCTGTGAAACTATAAGCTTTTGTATGTTTTCTTTAATGGCAACTCTTCTGTTTGAGATATGGAAGCATTACAATATGTTGGGGTATTTATAGTTGTTCTTGGTGCCGGTGGCAATCTTATCTTATATTGCCGGTAGAGCAGATGCATTTTGACTTTTTTTGTCATTCATATTGTCAAATTTTTACACAATGAAAGATGATATTTCAAGTTTTACAAGATCACGCTACTACCAGTGTTCTTGTTTGATACGCTTAGCAGCTGAATTTTCTTCAATTCTTCACATGGCTAAGGATCTAAGCTAATTAAGCTTCCGTGTGTTTGCAGCATGCTGACAAGTTGATCCTCAAAATAATATTCATGTTTTTCGCACCAAAGTTATCCTCCGGCTTAAGACTACATTAATCTCCTTCGAGACGTAAAGATTATCGAAGTGAGTTTTGCCTCTATCGGCAAAACTTTTTCCATATCACGACAGGATCAAACCCCTAATATCATACTTAAAAAACTCAGCTCGTTGGTTTTCATATTTTATACATAGTATCTACGTTTCCTTCGTACATAAATTATGTCATTACATGTGCATACAGAATTGACATTTAAATATATATATATATATATATATATATTTATTGAATTTCTGGATATACATATAACATCATTAATAAAAATTTCCCATAAAAGAGTTGAACAGTATATTTCCACTTCCAAAAAATATGAATGTCTTAATAAAAAAATTCAAAATCCGTACAACAAGTACGGGCTAAAGCGCGCACAAGTTTGACCATCTAGGGCTCCTTTGATAAAAGAGTTCCCTTATTTGGACGTTAGACATCATTGGTAACCGGCAAGTGATGAACAGATTATTTCTTTTTTCATATTAATTATACTTTAGGTTTTCTTTTAATATGTAACATAAGCTATGATTTAATAATAAGTAAGTTCTGGATTAGAATTGAAGTCGATATTATTAATAGAATTTTCTTTCGGTATCCTCTAATAAAAAAAGGTTGTGATAATAGGTTGTGATAATTTTTATTTGTAACTAATTCAATGAAATTGTGACATATGAAATAGAATGTTACATGGATGTCACATCAAACTTGTTTATTTAAAAAATTTAATTACAATTGGGCCCTTAAAATTCTTTTTGAAAAATTAACAATTTAATTAAAACTCCTCAAAATAAAAAAAAATCAAAATCACATTCCTTTATCTTTTTCATTGATTATTTTTCAACCACCACCAAGTCTCATCACAAGCCTAACAAGGAATATCCGTAAAAGCATGCACCACCAACGAGAATTAGTTCCCAACCCCCATCTATTAGCCCCCAAACCCCTATTTTATAATAATCCCAAAATACCCCCCACATAACTTCCAATCAGTTCTTCCTTGAGAAAAACTATTCCCCAAACCCCACAAAACCCCATCACTTAGAGGGACAAGCACCGCCGGTGGCAACAGGGAAGCAGAGAACCTGGTGGGTGCGGCTTGCACCGCTGGAGGCGGAAACAAGATGGTGTCGGTGCTCGTCGATGAAGCAGTACCAAAGAGATCTGCATCGAAATCTTCAACCTCGATGACGACGTTTCTGAGTTCCTCCAAACGAAACCACGAAGTAGTTGGAGCGGTCTCTCTTGCTTTCGAACAGCGAACAGCGTAACGGCGAGAACGGGGAGAGAGAAGAACCACCGCGAGTTTGAGCGGCGTTGGGAACTGTCGATGCGGCGGCGGTTCCTTCGATGATGGTGTGGCTCGCCCATCGGTTCACGGTTGTCGGCGGTGTCGATAATGAAGGTAGCGCTCCTTTCATTTCCCTAAGGTAGCAGTAACTCCATCGATGGAGGATGACGGTGCGAAAGCTGCTGCTTCCCATGTCGCGCTACAAGGGGATGGTATCTTGAGGGATCTGGACGAAGAAGGAGCAGCGAGCCGACGTCAGAAGCTTTGATGGCGTCAGAAGCTTTGTCATCACGCTCACCCCGTCACCGCGTCATCGTTCTCTCCGCCGCGGCCACTGACCTTGTCGCTGCCGGTCGTTTCTACCGCCATCGCCGCCGTTGTTCTCGCCGTAGCCATTATGGAGACACTGACCCTTCCATTTTTTGAGGATTGAGTGGTTAGGGGGAAGAGAAAGGGACACTGTTAGGATTGGGGTTTGTGACTAATGGGGTTTGGGGATTAAGTTTTGGAGGGAAACTAATAAGTGAGGGCATTTCAGACATTTCGCTATTAAATTGAGGTTTGGGGCTAATAGATGGGGGTTGAAAACTAATTCTCACCACCAACAAGAAGTTCAAGTCTAATTTATTAATCAGAAAACATTTTTTTAAAATTTATTTTCCCGTAAATTAATGATATATATTGCAAAAAGAAAAGAAACATATAATGATATTTAGCAGTACTTCAACTCCCGAAAATTAAAAGGATTTGGTGATCTTGGTGGTGCTCAATGAAAAAGAAGGAATATCTGGAAATTTTTTGGTGATGCTCCCGCAACAGTCAAATTTCACCAACAATCATATGTGGATAGTAATTTTTTTTCGTGGGACACACAGATATTCCAAATCTACTAATCGATGATAAGACTTGTAATGCTCAATGAAAATAAACTACTCATTTGGTCCCTTACATTATTTTTTAATTTTAAATTGGTCATTTACGTATTTTTGGTTTCAAATTGGTCCCATGTTTCTTTTGGTTGTCAAATTGGTCCCTAAGTCACTGTTCATCCTACGTGTCAATATCATATTGATCCACATAGGATCAGGGCCGGCCTTGAGGGAGGGCTACAAGGGTGGTCGTCCTGGGTCCAAAAAATTCAAGGGCACATAATTTTTTTAATAGTATATTTATTTTTGGAAAAATAAAATTAATAGTTGCAAGTTTTTTTTTTTTTTAAATCTCTTGGCATACTAATGAGTTTTCCAAATTGAAATTTAGCATATTATTTGGAATTTCCCAAATTTAAGATCTATGAATTTCAGTATTATTAAAGTGGCATACTATTTATGATATTTATGAACTTTTACAAGTCAAAATAAGTTTTTTAAATTTTAAATAAATGTTATGAGTAGATCGTTGGATCGGACCAAACTAAACCACTTATAAATTGTTCAGATCATGTCTTTGTAAATAGAATACAGCTAGACCGAACTAGACCTAATCACTCTTGTTTGATTGATCTGATCCTTAATATTTGTCAAAAACCGGACCAGAATGTTACACCCTTAGTTTTATAAATAGTGTATTTTAAAATAATTTATGAGTTTTAAGAAATGATTAAATGATATAAGAATTTAAGATATTTTGATTATAATAATTCCGTATAATCATTATTGAAAAGAGAGAAATATATTGAAAGTTAAAAAAAAAAAATAGTGATAAACATAAGTACCTTGGCAAAAATAACAAACAATACTTTATACGTACATATGACACGGAGGTAGTAACTGAAGGGATCAATGGCAATCAACTCAACTTGCAGTTTAGTCTATAGAAAGATATTTCAAAAAGTCTGTTAAAACCACGAAACAAAATGAAGAATAGTTTGTTACAAGATGATCTTGTATAGGTTCATTTTTCAAAAAGAAAAAACCCATGATTAACTTTAACTTACTCCTGAAGTAAAGATGCATCTGTCTACTTTGTTATATAATAAAGAGTTCTAAATTCTGTGATCAACACTCCACATGGAACATGAGGGAATGAGGTACACAAAACCATGTACACTAGAAAGCAGAAGATTTACAATGTTCTATAGGGATTAGAAAGCGCGGATAACAAGAGATACATCATACATGTTCATCCTAACTCATATTTGAAAAGCAAAGATGTCAAATCTGCGGTGGAAATCTATTCTTGAATTTTTCAAATAATGTCACGTGCGTCGAGTTCTCCTTCCACGAGAAGGCTTATTCGCTGAAACAAATGTTGAAGAACCAGCAATATCCTTTTGAGGATCTTCATCACTTTTGTCGTAATCACTTTCTTCGTCAAAGCTTTCAGTTTTGTCTGTGTCTTCCTCTTGAAGAGATTTCTCAGAGGTTTCTTGTTTCGAGTTTGAAAGCTGGTCTCGAAGCTCTCTCAGTTTTGATTTCTTAGAATTTAAGACCCCTAGGAACTGATACAAAACAAAACAAAAAATGCAAGATCAGCATTGATGATTAACTTCTGTAAAAAAAAAGAATACAAAGAAATATTGCAAGACTTGCAATGGTTCATGTTATTTAGTTTAAGACCCTAAGAACTTAATCAAGCTATGTAAGTTTGAAAGCATAAGATGTACTTAAAGTAGCTAAAAGCTTTGACTTTAATTAATGGAAAATGACTTGCTTGCCAAATAAAAGGGAACACCCCCATAGTCTCTCTTAAAAAGAACTCAAATAATAATATTTTAACTTTTATGAGCAATAACTGCTGCCAACCCACTAACTATCTTACACTGGAAGTATGTATAAGCTATAACAGTTAAAACAGGTAAAGAAGTGCCTAAGTTGATAGATATACAAACAATTATTTTTTAGAAGAAAAGAGAAAAAGATCTCATGCACACGACCTTATAAAGCAGTCAATCACAGCTTAGTTTACCATTAGAGAAACAGAGAACCAACAATATTACACAACTTAGTTAATGCCCCTGATAGATTATAAATCACCAAAATCTTGAACATGTCAATCCGAACAGTAATTCAGTTTTTACCATAAATTCGTGACTTGGGATTCAATGCACAGTTTAGAATTGGTTAAAATGTCGGCAAAATACCAATTAATTCAGTCTATTAACTACTTAAGCAGTCTACCAGGACCAATCCTGCCTTCTTGAGTGACAGGCAACCATGCAGGACAAGACTAACAGAGGACACACACAGATATTACAGTAAAACATCAGCACAGTGAAAGTTACAAACTTACCTTTGCATAGATTTCAGATTCAAATTCCACCTTCTCATTGGTGACTCTTTCACTCTGAGATAAACACTTCTCAGCTTCCACCTTCATCTTCTCAAACAATTCTGTTTTCCTGACAACTTCTTCCTGTACATGTATATAAACATGCTTATCTACGATGCTCAAAACCAAAGAAAAGGTACGAGGGTTGCATGTGCCAATGCTATTCTAATACTATTCAATAATGAAATGCACATAAAGATAGGTGATAAAGGCAAAAGAACAAAAAGAAATGAAGGTGATATTAGAATCCCCATATTTGATGGCCAAAGGAAATTACATAAAAAAAATGCACTGCATTGTCCTAAAGATACATTCATGGCGAGGGAAATTTTAGTTTTTCACCTTGTAATTTGCTGAACGATGAAGAAGATGATCCATCATAAGAATCAATTTTATCGGTTGACACAGCTCTTATACCCATAATAGAGAACTTATTCGTGTGTCACTCAAATGTCTAAGATATATGATGCCTTCTAGGCTAAATAATTCATATACAACAAAGGAGCATTAATAGGCCTCGCCGGTCATGAGCCACTCACAAGATTCTTGATAGTATAGTATATAAATATCCATGCGAAAAAGTCAAATTTTGGGAGAACACAAACTCTTCAAATTTAAAGGTAACTGAACTTGAGAGGTGTTGGTTGCACACAACATTATTCTTTCCACAAGCATAGCATAAGCTTATGTTTAGGATATCTGTATTTGAAACTTAGCACAATTCAAATAAAAGCCAAACACGCCTATAAACATGTAATGAATACAATACATTTCCTACTGCAAATATTACTACTAAAAAATCATCCAGGCTTACTGTGCTAAGCTTATGAGCCTGCACTTGTGCTAGTGAGCCAATAGCCAGAGAGCAGGTTTAACTGTTAAGCTGATCAAACTCTGGATTTAGGAACTAGCAAGTGATTCAAGCTTAGGTTCCACAAGGCCTCATTTAACATCTTTGCAAAGGTCATGTAGCGAATGAGAGATTAACATCTTAAATCTCAAACCTCTATCAAAGATGGATGAAATTACATATACCAAAAATAAACCAGAGACAGTCTAAAAGTTGAGAGAATCTTACACTTAGGGTTATGTTTGCATCCATGAGAAAGTCCAATATTTCTGCAGTAGTTTTCTTACAATTAGGGGACGCCAGGCATTTCCATCTCCATTGAAGAGTCATTCCTTCCTTCTCAAACGTCCATGACAACTGCAACATTCATATCAATCTCATCAAAAATAAAAATAAGAAAAGTACAAGCAGCGGCAGCACCTTAATCAACTAAATCATAAAAACACCCTACAGTTTTCAATTGTAAGCATCACCTAACCTCAGAGCAAGTCAGTGTAATTTTCCTAAGAAATACACTTGGGTTAGACTAATCCAAACACATTACATAACGCGGTGAGATAAATAATTTCTCTTTCAACCTCTATACTCTCACAATACTTTTCTACACTATTTCTTGCGCGGGTTAATTATTATAGTTCGCGGTTAATGGCGGTCATCTAATGGGTACATACTACATACATTATAATTTATACATAACTCCTTAGCCATCCATCCAATACATATGATTAACCACAAATTCATACATAATTAATTAATCAGGTGCAGTGTTGTCAAAACACGCGAGTTTACTCGTAAGTTCGTTTTATGTGCAAACTCGTCGGAGTTCACGTGGCTAGGTGATGGAATTGAGTTGACTCAGTCTCAAACTCCGTTCTGAGTAAACTCGGGTAGACTCACGTAAACTAGCTGAAACTCGTGAGCCACTCTTTAGGGTTCAAATGTTTGATCTACGCCTCTAAACAAAAAACCCAATTATTATTTGTGACACTCGTAAAATACCATACCATGATGATGAAATGAAGCAATGTAAGATGTACTATATAATTTTTGTGTTACCCTTTTATGGCCATCACCAGCATCAGCAAAGGCATAGACAGAACCAGGTTGCTGAAACCCCAAGTAACGCTCAGCCAACTGCACATACTCTGAAACAGGTTGGTCCCACTGAGTAGCTCGTTGCTTCACCTCCTCCTCCGACGCTTATGACATGACCCCACAAATCAAAATCAAAACTTGATTATATTTTCAGCATCAAAACGCAAAAGGGTAACTGAAAATGGGTTACCTACCGCGGCAGTGCCAAGCATTGAGACCGTCAGTGATGGCGAGGTGAAAGTGGGAGTGGAACCAAGTGCCCTTCACGAAAATGGGTTCGGTGTCCTTGTCTTTGATTATGTCTTTGGTGTTGGTGCTTATTGGGATATTGAGTTTCAAGCATGTGTGCCTCTTTGTCTCTTCCTCCATCAGTGTGAGTGAATTCGGAGAAGCAGAAGACAGAGTATGGTGGTTGGTGTTGGTCTTTTCCCGCTTCCTTCTTGCCAACAACTATGGTTGGGTCCAGCAGCTGACCCGCCCGATCACAATAACCGGATCCTCAGATGGATCACAAGAACGCTTTTGTAGAGTTTTGGAATTTAAATCCCAATTTTTATTTACAAATCTCATTTTATTTTTGAAATTCAAAATTATCCTCGTAATCTATCTATACCTTTACAAACGCGGAGCGGCTTCTGCAGTTGCTTTCACTGTTCATTTCCACATCATCTAATTTCTCCCCCATTTCCCTGCTATTCATTCCAGGTGTCATTTTCTCTGCTTTTTCCTTTTTTTCTTAAATCCAAATTTTTAACCTCTTAGTGGCACATCCGTAATTTTATGTTAATTTGGTAGCATTTTTAGTGACATTTCCGTAATAAGAGGCTGATCAAGATGCATTTATAATGGCATTTCTGTGAATATCTCCATTTCAAAATTTTTATAGGGGTGGCCCACCACCTACCTCACCCACTCCTAGGGTCTGATAGATCCGCTTGAAGCAACTCCCAAGGAGCTTCAAAGAAGATGCAGAAGAAAAAAAATCAATTAAGAGAAAAAATTCAGTAACAAACTCAAAATTACCTGAAGTTCATGCCATTGGTTCATGCATCATCCTTCCGAACACATAGAGCTGGAATTTATAATTCAAACATACATGATTTCAAAAACCATTAGTATGTTCTTAGTAGGGTTAGCATTTTTCGGATCTTTATAATTGTTATTGAGATTTTAAATAGGATTGACTTAATATGAGTATTTTTGAAGAAAAAAAAAGTAATTAAATATTATTGAAAATTAGAATATAGTCTTTCAAATGGGACCAAAATTTATTTCTTATAAAAGGATCTTACATATAGGACCGGTGGGAGTAGTTAATATCATTAATTGACAATATGACATTATAATTAATAACATTTGTATAATTTTTTAGCATTATTCATTTAATTATCATTATTGAACCTTTAAATAGTGTTGAGTAAATAATGTGTTTAGACAAAATAGGTAATTAATGTCATTAAATATTACTCTTTCCGTCCGTAAATATAGTACCCTTTGGGATATTTAACGTCCATTAAAAAAATGGATTAATTTAGTTAATTGTATTAGAAGTGTGAACTTTTGATATATTTTTTCAAAATTACTTGTATTAATATTATTGGGAATTTAAAAAGTGTTAAATAAACGTCAAGTTGTTTGTGGAAAAAAAAGGTCATTTAAATTTAGTATAGGGTCTTATAAATATGGATAAAATAAAAGTATCAAAAGTGTCTTATATTTAAGGACGGAGGTGGTAGACCAAACACCGAAAAAAAACTAAATCATCTTCACTACGCTTATATTTATAGTAAAGTGTCAATTTAATCACTAATGTTTATTCACCGCACTAACTTAATCCCTGAAAATTTATAAATACACATTTAGTTCCTCAAGATTTCGGATGTACCAATTTAGTCTCTCAAGCTTTTTAAATGTAATAATTTGATACTTAAAACATAAAAGATCAAGTTGGTATGTATGAAAATCTTGATATACCAAATTAGTACATCCAAAAATCACGAGCAACTAAATGTATATTTGTAAGATTTCACGCACTAAATTGATATATGATGAAAAAATTAAAAACTAAATTGTTACTTCACCCAATATTTAAGACAAAAAAATATTAATTAATAATATAAAAGTTGCAGTACCATCTTTTACGTTTAATTTGATTCTATGATAATTGTAATGAAAAGTATACACAACACTTTATTATTTCCATTATATTATATTTTAATTACTCTTATCTTTTAGTACCACATAAGATTTGATGATATATTTTAGTACACAGTATATAATTTATATTACTGAAAAATGTGATGTATCTTATTTGATATTCATCACTTGTGAATCAATTAATAATAAATACTATTTTCTACGTCTCATAAGGAATGTTAAAAATGATTAAATTTTTTGTCCCAAACTATGGTTAAAATAATTAATGAAAATTTTAGAAATTGTAAATTTTGAATTGTAATTGGTTGATCCATGAAAAATGCATTAAATTAGTTGTTTGATGTGTTAGACAAATCATCAAATGCATATTTCCTTAATTTTTTGACTTTTAAATTTTATAACCATTCTTATAAGACAGATGGAGTATTTTGTGATTTATATATATGTGTGTGTCTATATATATATATATATATATATATATATATATATATATAATTTAAGCTGATTTGTAAATTGGTTTTGTAGGTCTATCCTCTACTTTTGATCTCAAATATATAATATAGTAAAAAGAAAACATTACCATTTCACACTAAAAAGATGCAAGACATAATGTGTTACAATCTTTCACTTAATTCAAATAGGGATGGCAATTTCATATCGTGAATGGGGATCCCACGGGGACGGCCCCGTTTGGGGCCCACGAGTAGGGATGGGCAAAATACCCATGCCCAGGTACCCGCATAAATACCCGTGACGGGTACCCGCATTATTCCCTTATGGGTGGGGATGGATATTATGGTACCCGCGCCCGCGGGTACCCGTATAAATAAAAAAATATTTTATTAAATATTATATATATTAGTATAAATAATATTTTACTAGTAGTGATTAAAATTGGAGATACATCTATTGATCTATATACTGATTAAAATCTTCATAGTGTTCGGCTATATACATATATATATATATATATATATATATTATGGGAAGTGGGGAGTTTGTAACACCCTCACTTTTATTAGTTAGTTTTTAGGTTTTAAAATAAAATCAGAGTTTAAAAATTTCTTTTTAATTTAATTATTTATAAAAATTCTTAGGAAAATCCGGCAGAGTTTCCTTTGTTTTTCGGACTTTCCCAAAATTTCTTCTTAAAACCTGTCAGTCCAGCAATATTTAAAACATAACGCACAATAGATAAAATATTCTGATCAGATCCTAGTGCCCAAGTAGTGCAAGTTCAGGGCGGACAACTATTACATATTTTAAATTACAAAATAGTTATCCACTCAAAATAATATATATATATTCACTCCACGTAGTGGAGTGAAAATCCTGCTCGGCCATGTCCCATGTAAGCTCCACTTCAGTACCTGCAAAAGTATAGCAAGAAGGGTAGCATTACACAGAACTTAAAAAGATAAATTCTACAAGAAGACATAGTAAATAACTAAGCCTACACTATTATTACTATTCATTAACCACATACATCCGTACATTTAAATCCCTTTTCCTTCATCTCTATTTCTCACATTCTTTTCATTCGATATCATCTCCATTTTCTCTTAACCTTTTCACTAATCTCATTTCCTTTCCATTTTTAATTCCGTTACCATTATCCATTACCCTTTATCTTTTCCCATTTTCCTTTATTCCTTTTTCCATTAAGCGTAACCTCAAACCAGAGATCTACGCACAGTGTATGCAACCACAAATCAGTGATCTGCATACACACCATATCCTTTATCCATTTTCCATTCTTATTCTTTCTAATCGACACGCCTTGGAAGGCTCGCATCGATGCCGATACGCCTTCTCAGGCCCGCATCGGACTTCCATTTTCCCTTTCTAATCGACACGCCTTCACAGGCTCGCATAGATGCCGATGCGCCTTCTCAGACCCGCATCGGACTTCCATCTTTCCTTTTTAATCGACACGCCTTCACAGGCTCGCATCGATGCCGATACGCCTTCTCAGGCCCGCATCGGACGTTTATCTTTTACCTTTCTTTCTCTTTCTTTTTCTTTCTCTTTTCTTTCTCTTAGCCTCTTTTCCTGGCTTACTGTATTATTCTCTTTTCTCTCATTCCTTTACTTAGGGACTTATTATCACCTTGTTTATTTTCCACTATTTTCAATATTTCTCTTTACTAATTTATTCTTACTTTTAATTAACTCTACCTAACTTGGTCATATACGTTATATTTTAACTCTTGTTATTAATTCCTAGTTATTTTTCTCATTTCCTCTTTTTCAAACTATTACTTACTATTTATTCCCATTTCATTAACTCCACTTTATTTGACTATTCCATTTAACTTAACTTAGTTTTTATATCCTATTACGACATTCTATTTAAGTTCCCCAATAACTTACTCTGTCCTTGCTTTTATCCAACTCTGTTTAACTTGGTCAAGTATATTATATTCATGCCCTCGTTTCTATTTCTCTAGTTTTTCCAACAACTCCTAATTATGTCCACTCCGCCCCTACTTATCGTATTCGTATTTTAAATTCCTCCTTTTCCTTATTTTTAGTTTAATAGCTCTCCTTGCCTAACACAATTATTCTTTATTCTTTTACTCTCACGTTTCGTTGGTTCTCTCTAACAATTCTCCTTGGTTTTATTTTATACTTTTCTACATTTTCATTCTATATTAACTCTTTTAGTATTCTAAATACACTCACTCATTCCAAACTTTATTCTACGCACATACATTCTATTCCCTAGGGCGTGATTTCTCGTCACAATTTTATTTATTTTATCTATCTCAACGGGGGTACCCTAGGGTTCATTAACATACTTTTAATTACTCTATTCTTAGCTACCACTATAGCATCCTAGAATTTACTTCTCAAGTAAAGGTAACGCGAACCCTCTTACCTCGGGCTTTATTTTAAACAAAGAACCTGGGTTGTGGCTCGGCGTCGATGATGGCGTCGGTGTTGCTCCTCGTTAGTGAGAACGATCCCGGCCGGATCGAGGCCAAAGCTTCAAGCCTCAGAGTACCCAACGCAAGCCCGGAGCGATCACGGTCGATAACGACGCCGGTGAGGTCCGGAAGAGAGAGAGAGAGACACCGAATAGAGGGAAAGAGGGAGAGAGAAAGGAAACTCAAAATAAATAAGGAAAGAGAGAGGAAGGGGTGCTCATAGTGGTGGTAATGGGTGGTGGTTCGTGGTGGTGGGTATGGTGGTGGTTGGAGGAGAGAGGAAGCAAAGCCCTAGATGAGAGAGAGAGAATGGGTCATGGAGGTGAGAGAGAAAGAGAGAGCTTCATGGAGGAAGGAAAGAAGGAAGGAGTAAGCATGAGGGAGGGAGTGAGTTGCCATGAGGGAAGGTTGGAGGAAAGGATTTGGGGGTTTGGTGGGTGTTGAGGGTGGTTTGGGGGAGGAAGAAGAAGGTTGGTGCGGAGGAAATGGGGTGAGGGATCGGCTGGTGCGGGTTTTTATAGAACCTGGTGCGCATTTACTGCACTCTCGCGCTCGAACGCGATGGCTGGCGCTTAAGCGCCGCAGCGCGCATCTGATGCGCGTGTTGGATTTTTCGCGCGGGCGCCTGGGCGAGGTTGGTGTGCGCCTGAGCGAGAAACCTACTGAACTGGTGCATCTGGTGCACCCTGGTGCGCCTGGGCGTGCACCGGTGCGCCTGAGCGTGCACTAGTGATTCCAGACTTTGATTTGCCATAACTTTTTCGTTAACCGTCGGATCGGGCCCAAATTTTTGGACAAGCTTCTTAATCCCTTAAAATTCATATCCAACGGTGGAATTTAATTTCTTAGCATCCTATAATAAATTCCAAATTTTCTCGTGCCGGCTGATTTTCTAATACTTAAAACGCCGATTTAACTCCCGATTTCGCTTAGATAATTTTTCCCCTTGCTACCAATGTCTCCTACACAACCCCTAATACTTATAATTACTACTCACCTTGCTCCCAAAATTCTTTAAGTAATTAATCTACCCATTCCCTACACTTTAAACCTATTAATTCATTAATTATTGCTTGAAATTAAATTAGGGATGTTACAATTCTCCCCCACTTATTAGAATTTCGTCCCCGAAATTCAGTTCAATTCCTTCAAATGGAGAATCATCCCATTAGTAAGCTTCTGATCACAGTTTTCATTCCCCTTCGGTTTTTACTTTCCGCTCCATGTGTGGTTAGGGCCATCCCCATTTCGACGTCTGTCTTCCGGCACTAAGTACTATTTCTATCTACACAGGATCGTCAATTTTCTTATTATTAAAGTTCCATCTCCCATTCCTTGGATTGAAATCCTTCCCCATTTAGCTTTGACATACTTGATTATATCCATGCTAGGGGGTATGCTCATTCGTTGCTCAGAATAGAGTACACAGGTTCCCAACCGGTATCCAAGGTTGAAAAGGGGGTACGTGGGTGACTATCTATCGGTAGGCATAGGATTATGCCGGATCTCTACGACTTGGTGAGTTCTCACATATGCATCCGAGATGCTTGAAACTCGAAGAGAGTGAAGATGAAAAGAAGAGACATGAAGCACTCAAGGGGAATTTTAATGATCTTTGCAATGTGATCAAGGACATTTCAGGTGATAAGGGTGTAGAGATTATGGTGCTTGATAGCGTTGTGGCTCCCTTCCTAATGTTCGTTGACTGCTCAACACCAAAGAATTATGTAAGCACCGACATTGAGGGATAGCAGCATGGCTGGACACATGTCAAGCAAGAAGACAATGGAGGTTATCCTTAAGCGTGCATTCTCAGAAGAGAATCATCGAAGGATGCATTCTCTGTGGACCTATAGCTGATTTGATTGGTCTCAATAAAGGTTCCTGACGCAGTGACTAAGACTTGCTTCCTTCAAAGAAATCGTTGGGATCTTTAATTAGATTCTTAGGCGAGCTTTAAGCTGTCTACTATCTAATTCGATTAGTTGTAGGAGGATATCTACGAGGTTTGCTGGAGTTGCCCTGGGTTTTATACTACATTACTCTTCTTTCTAATGGTAGCAAGGAACTTAGAAGGAATTCTTTTTGGTTTAGTTCTGCTCCGTCTAGGGGGTCTACTTTAAAAATCATTAATTCGATTATTTCGATTTTAGATGAAATGTGCCAATGACATCGATCACTAATAGGTGCAAGATCGAGGTGATCAATCCCAATCTCACATCTATTAATGGCAATATCATTGTCAGGTTCGCTGATGTTTCGTCCCTAGTAGATGTAAGAATCAGAGTGATCAGTTCTAACCTTACCTTCTACCAGTGGCAATACCATCACTACGATTGGTGGAACTTTAACTAATGTGTTATCACTTATTAATTTCTTCTAAGTCATACTACTCACACTTAGCCTAAGCAACAACATTGAAGTAAACAACCGGTGTATTACTAACATGAAAAGTACCTTGGTTAGTTCATTCGCTCCCTTCACCGATGCATCTAGGACAGTTTGCCCCTATGTGTCCCGGTTGTCCGCATATATAGCAGAGACCCTGTTTTTTGTGCTGTTTCAACATCAGGCACAGTTTCCGATGGACTCCCCCACATAATGGGCATGGTGGCCTGGTTCTCGGGGCATTCACATTAAAGGCCACACCCCTTGGTACTACTTCCATAGTGTTGATGTCAAAATGTGGGTCTGATTCATGAGCCAATTCCTTACCCTTGTTAAGACCTACTTCATTCGGTATATTCTTGCTCCTTTTCTCCGCTTCATGCTGATTCAAACTCTTCTCATAAGCGCTAGTCATATTCACCAGCTGAGAGAGATTAGCTATACCCTGGTGCACAAAGATAGTCCGAATCCTGGCATTGAGACCTGCTTCAAATTTAATACACTTGGTGCGTTCGTCTGCGTCCCGATAACTGCCAGAATAGCGAATCAGATCTTCAAATTGTGCCGCATATTCGCCAACACTCATGCTCCCTTGCTTCAGATGCAGGAAAGCGATCTCCTTTTCCCTACCAACATCCTCAGGGAAATACTTTCCCAGGAAGTGAGCCTTAAACAGATCAAAAGTGATATCCTGATTAGCCGCCTCCAATTCTCTTCGCACTCGTTCCCACCAATACTCTGCTTCATCAGTCAACATATACTGCGCTAGCAACAAAGTTTGTTCAGCAGGTGGCGCCATGGTGTGAAGGATCTTCTCAATTTCCTTGAGCCATCGCTAAGCTCCATCAGGATTGTACCCCCCTTCAAACTTGGGCGGTCCGTTCTTTCGAAATCGTGCCAACCAATCAATCGCTGATGGAGCTGGGGGTTGGGGGTTCAGTGCTGCTATTGCTGCTGCAATATTCTGCGCTTGATTTTGTTGCATCTGCGCAAAATGCTCGGCCTGATTCTGCTGTACCTGCATCAGATTTTCCAGGATGGCAGCCATTCGGTCGTCTTCGGCACGTCTCCTAGCCATGATAGCTAAGTCCTGGAGAAAATACCAATTAACACTTGCCTAGCAACTAATTGCATAAGAATCCTATTTGCCTAACCTAGACGATTGACTATACACATTGGTTACTCGCTTGGTGGGTAACCACTGGAGTTGTGAGTTCAAACTCCAAGGCCGAGGAAAAACTGCTCTGATACCATAATGTAACACCCTCACTTTTATTAGTTAGTTTTTAGGTTTTAAAATAAAATCAGAGTTTAAAAATTTCTTTTTAATTTAATTATTTATAAAAATTCTTAGGAAAATCTGGCAGAGTTTCCTTTGTTTTTCGGACTTTCCCAAAATTTCTTCTTAAAACCTGTCAGTCCAGCAATATTTAAAACATAACGCACAATAGATAAAATATTCTGATCAGATCCTAGTGCCCAAGTAGTGCAAGTTCAGGGCGGACAACTATTACATATTTTAAATTACAAAATAGTTATCCACTCAAAATAATATATATATATATATATATATATATATATATATATATATATATATATATTCACTCCACGTAGTGGAGTGAAAATCCTGCTCGGCCATGTCCCATGTAAGCTCCACTTCAGTACCTGCAAAAGTATAGCAAGAAGGGTAGCATTACACAGAACTTAAAAAGATAAATTCTACAAGAAGACATAGTAAATAACTAAGCCTACACTATAATTACTATTCATTAACCACATACATCCGTACATTTAAATCCCTTTTCCTTCATCTCTATTTCTCACATTCTTTTAATTCGATATCATCTCCATTTTCTCTTAACCTTTTCACTAATCCCATTTCCTTTCCATTTTTAATTCCGTTACCATTATCCATTACCCTTTATCTTTTCCCATTTTCCTTTATTCCTTTTTCCATTAAGCGTAACCTCAAACCAGAGTTCTACGCACAGTGTATGCAACCACAAATCAGTGATCTGCCTACACACCATATCCTTTATCCATTTTCCATTCTTATTCTTTCTAATCGACACGCCTTGGCAGGCTCGCATCGATGCCGATACGCCTTCTCAGGCCCGCATCGGACTTCCATTTTCCCTTTCTAATCGACACGCCTTCACAGGCTCGCATCGATGCCGATACGCCTTCTCAGGCCCGCATCGGACTTCCATTTTTCCTTTTTAATCGACACGCCTTCACAGGCTCGCATCGATGCCGATACGCCTTCTCAGGCCCGCATCGGACGTTTATCTTTTACCTTTCTTTCTCTTTCTTTTTCTTTCTCTTTTCTTTCTCTTAGCCTCTTTTCCTGGCTTACTGTATTATTCTCTTTTCTCTCATTCCTTTACTTAGGGACTTATTATCACCTTGTTTATTTTCCACTATTTTCAATATTTCTCTTTACTAATTTATTCTTACTTTTAATTAACTCTACCTAACTTGGTCATATACGTTATATTTTAACTCTTGTTATTAATTCCTAGTTATTTTTCTCATTTCCTCTTTTTCAAACTATTACTTACTATTTATTCCCATTTCATTAACTCCACTTTATTTGACTATTCCATTTAACTTAACTTAGTTTTTATATCCTATTACGACATTCTATTTAAGTTCCCCAATAACTTACTCTGTCCTTGCTTTTACCCAACTCTGTTTAACTTGGTCAAGTATATTATATTCATGCCCTCGTTTCTATTTCTCTAATTTTTCCAACAACACCTAATTATGTCCACTCCGCCCCTACTTATCGTATTCGCATTTTAAATTCCTCATTTTCCTTATTTTTAGTTTAATAGCTCTCCTTGCCTAACACAA
Source organism: Crotalaria pallida (assembly GCA_037953625.1). Classification (NCBI taxonomy): domain Eukaryota; kingdom Viridiplantae; phylum Streptophyta; class Magnoliopsida; order Fabales; family Fabaceae; genus Crotalaria; species Crotalaria pallida. The sequence continues at coordinate 123,382,106 of CM075652.1, read as the reverse complement.
TTATTCTTTATTCTTTTACTCTCACGTTTCGTTGGTTCTCTCTAACAATTCTCCTTGGTTTTATTTTATACTTTTCTACATTTTCATTCTATATTAACTCTTTTAGTATTCTAAATACACTCACTCATTCCAAACTTTATTCTACGCACATACATTCTATTCCCTAGGGCGTGATTTCTCGTCACAATTTTATTTATTTTATCTATCTCAATGGGGGTACCCTAGGGTTCATTAACATACTTTTAATTACTCTATTCTTAGCTACCACTATAGCATCCTAGAATTTACTTCTCAAGTAAAGGTAACGCGAACCCTCTTACCTCGGGCTTTATTTTAAACAAAGAACCTGGGTTGTGGCTCGGCGTCGATGACGGCGTCGGTGTTGCTCCTCGTTAGTGAGAACGATCGCGGTCGGATCGAGGCCAAAGCTTCAAGCCTCGGAGTACCCAACGCGAGCCCGGAGCGATCACGGTCGATAACGACGCCGATGAGGTCCGGAAGAGAGAGAGAGATGGAATAGAGGGAAAGAGGGAGAGAGAAAGGGAACTCAAAATAAATAAGGAAAGAGAGAGGAAGGGGTGCTCATAGTGGTGGTAATGGGTGGTGGTTCGTGGTGGTGGGTATGGTGGTGGTTGGAGGAGAGAGGAAGCAAAGCCCTAGATGAGAGAGAGAGAATGGGTCATGGAGGTGAGAGAGAAAGAGAGAGCTTCATGGAGGAAGGAAAGAAGGAAGGAGTAAGCATGAGGGAGGGAGTGAGTTGCCATGAGGGAAGGTTGGAGGGAAGGATTTGGGGGTTTGGTGGGTGTTGAGGGTGGTTTGGGGGAGGAAGAAGAAGGTTGGTGCGGAGGAAATGGGGTGAGGGATCGGCTGGTGCGGGTTTTTATAGAACCTGGTGCTCATTTACTGCACTCTCGCGCTCGAGCGCGGTGGCTGGCGCTTGAGCGCCGCAGCGCGCATCTGATGCGCGTGTTGGCTTTTCCGCGCGCGGGCCTGAGCAAGGTTGGTGCCCGCCTGGGCGAGAAACCTACTGAACTGGTGCATCTGGTGCACCCTGGTGCGCCTGGGCGTGCACCGGTGCGCCTGAGCGTGCACCAGTGATTCCAGACTTTGATTCGCCATAACTTTTTCGTTAACCGTCGGATCGGGCCCAAATTTTTGGACAAGCTTCTTAATCCCTTAAAATTCATATCCAACGGTGGAATTTAATTTCTTAGCATCCTATAATAAATTCCAAATTTTCTCGTGCCGGCTGATTTTCTAATACTTAAAACGCTGATTTAACTCCCGATTTCGCTTAGATAATTTTGCCCCTTGCTACCAATGTCTCCTACACAACCCCTAATACTTATAATTACTACTCACCTTGCTCCCAAAATTCTTTAAGTAATTAATCTACCCATTCCCTACACTTTAAACCTATCAATTCATTAATTATTGCTTGAAATTAAATTAGGGATGTTACAGAGTTAATTAATTATCATAAGACATGACTCTAGGACGAAGAAAGATATATAATAAAATGCCCTGTAATTTTAGCAATCATCTCAAACATTTATTTGCTACAGAGATGCACTATGATACTTGAGGTCACCTTTCTCCTATTATTATGTGGAAGTTCATGTATGTCTGACGTGTAGTATAATTGAAGTTCCCGTGAGCTTTTTTATCAATATGTGGATCATTAAATTAAAGGAAAAATAATAAAAGTTCAAAACCCGTGGGTACCCGTAAATACCCGTTACCCGTATAAATACCCGCAAATACCCGCGGATAGGGCAGTGGGTATGCACTACCCGTGCCCGCCCGCACCCGTGCCCATCCCTATCCACGAGCGGGGATTTTTCCCCGTGTGGATGGGGATGGGGGAGAAATTCTCCCCGAGATAATTTCGGGGCGGGGAATGTGATGATTTGTTCCCCCATCCCGACGGGGACCCCGTCCCCGAACATTTACACATATGCCTTTATAAATTTATTTGTATATAGATTTAATGTTAGGTGTTTTTGTAATTTCAAATCTATAATAATAATAATAATAATAATAATAATAATTTTAAAAAATACATTAGACTGCTGAATTAAAAAGTTAGAATAGAAAATTACAAATTCACAAATTAGATGTCCTATATATTATCCTACTTCTTCTCCTTCTTCTTCGTTCTATACTTTCTCCACTCCCTTCTTCTCTCTTCTATTGTTTGACAGACTACAGTTCTACGAATTTAAAGCAACAATGCGTCTAATGAAAACCTCAGCCACATTGTTGAAAGCAAAAATCAACTATGAATTTAAAGTTTTTTTAGTGAAATATTATTTCAGTTTGTAATTTTGCTTTAATCTCAATTTTGATGACACTTTTGGATTTCTTAAATGTTTTGTGTATGTGGATGACAAAACTATCATTTAATACCTTTGTTTAGTTTTATCTTATTTTTTGATTGAATTTTCTGAATTTTAATGATTATTTTTTCTACGGTATACAGGTTTAAAAATTCTATTCAGCAGAGTTAATTTTTTATCGGATCAAATTAAAGCTATGAAACTTTTTAAATATTCTGCATATGTTTAGGTTCCCCGTGGGTATCCGTGGGATGGTGGGAAATGGGGATGAGAAACCATCTCTCCCCAAGATGGGGTTCAAGGATGGGGATGGGGAGGAAACGAAGTCCGAGAATGGAGAATGAGAAAGTACTTCCCTCCTATTCCCCGCCTCGTTGCCATCCCTAACTTCAAAGTCGAATGTCGGTAAATTATCAAAAAAAAAAAAAAAGTCGGATGTCTGTATTATACTATTTTCTCTGGTCCATATTATAAGCACCCTTTTTGTGAGTCCGTTGCCATCCCTAACTTCAAAGTCGAATGTCGGTAGATTATCAAAAAAAAAAAAAAAAGTCGGATGTCTGTATTATACTACTCCCTCCTGTCCATATTATAAGCACCCTTTCTCTCTCACAAAAAGGTGTTTATAATATGGACCGGAGGAAGTACTCCCTCCGGTCCTATTTATAAGACCCTTTTGGGGTTTTTATTTTTGTCCTATTTATAAGACCCCTTTTCAATTTTCAATACCATTTAATTACTTCTTTCCACTAACACCCCTATAAAGTCAACACTTTTTAGAGTTCCAATAATAATTATAGGGGTAGTTTCGAAAAAGTATATCAAATTTTCACATTTCCAATGCCACTAACCAATTTATCTACTCTCCTTGGTGGAAGTGAAAAATCCTTAAAGGGTCTTATAAATAGGACCGGAGGGAGTATTTGCTAACAAAATAAAATTAAGTACAATGAGATAAAATATGGATTAAAAATAAGTTAATCCACTAACTATCAATTTAATGTTTGACGAGCTTTGACAATAGGCTCAATTTGCATTTATTTAATTCAGTAAATTTAATACTATTATTTTAAAACTGTGTTTATTTTAAAAATACAATTTATACAGTTTTACATAGCAATTATTGATATTAAAAACAAATTCCCGCAAACTAATATTCTTTTTTAACTGGAAATAATATTTTCAAAATAATTATGTAAATGGAATTTTAGTATCTTTAATGTATCTTATCTTTATTAATGAGTGAACTGTGAGTAGAGTGTGTATTTTTTTTAATGTATCTTATTTTTTACTCACTATGTTTCACTAAATTTGATCGCTTAGGCCTTGACACATAGACTATAAAAATGTTAATTATTGTAAATATTATGTATATTTTGTCCAAAATACTCATATTTAATCTTTATTGAAAATTGTAGTAGTATTTAATTTTTATCAGAAAGTGCATCCATTAATTAATGTATAATGATTTAGATATGAGAGATAATAAAAGTAGAAGTAATGATGAGTGAATGAAACGATTGAATGATAGGTTAAAATTGGAAAAAAAAAATATGTCTATATATTGAAAATGTAAAAGATCAAATTTAATGAAACAAGAAAAAAGGCTAAAATATCAAATTTAGTGAAACAATGCAGTATTTGCCAATTAGCTTCAATTATGGAAAGCCATACAAGCAGACAAGCAGCTAACTTGACAATTACACTTGGATCCAGGTCCAGTGTTTGAATCATGTTTTCTTTATTGAAAAAAGAGTTTTACTTTTTGACCTCATAAACTATTTTTTGGTTTCCATTTTTAATTTTTATGTTCTAAAACACTCTTTTATGTATTACTATTTTCGACTTTTAAGAGGCGAAATTTTTTTCCTACAAAATTCCGACTTCCAAGAGTCGAAATTTTTTCCAACTTTTGAAAGTCGGAACATTTTCAATGGGGAGTAGAAGTTTTTTCCGACTCACCATATTCTGAAAAGTATACTTAAATTTTTTTAAAAAATAGAGATTAGTTTTTATAATGAAGATTGATGGCGGAAGAAACCCTTGGCTATAGATACATCAATGAACAGTTTCCTTACCTAATATTATTACATTTAATAATACAAGGGATCCTTTCTTTTTAAGGGATAAAGTGATTGAAGTAGTTAACTAGGCAGACTGAGAAATGACCTTGGCTTTGCTATAGAAACAACTTTCTTTTCAAAGCACATAAAAATTAAAAATAAGGGCCTTTGCTTTGCTTTGCTACACATACAACACAACAGAACAAGTCTTTATTAAAAATCTTTATTACTTTTCCGACTTGAAGGGTTGGAAAAAATTTCTACTCCCAATAGTCGGAAAAATTTTCTGACTTTCAAAAGTTGAAAAAAAAAATTCGACTCTTGGGAGTCTGAAAAAAATTTCGACTCTTGGAAGTCGAAAACAATAACACATAAAATGGTGTTTTAGTACATGAAAATTGAAAATGGGGGCAAAGAAGTAGTTTATGGGGTCAAAAAGTAAAACTCCTTAAAAAAAATATATACATATACTCCCTTCGTTTCATTAAGTTTAGCCTTTTAGGCCTGAACCCATATATTAAGAAAGTGTTAATTATTATAAATATTATGTATAGTTTGTCCAAAATGCTCCTATTTAATCCTTCTTAAAAATTGTAGTAGTATTTAATTTTTATTAGTAAGTGTGTCCATTTGGTTTAGATATGAGAGAGATGATAAAAGTAGTATTCATGAGGAGTGAATGAAATGATTGAATGAAAGGGCTAAAATTGGAAGAAAAAAAAATATGTTTGTGTATTGAAAATGTAAAATGTCAAACTTAGTAAAACAAGAAAAAAAGGCTAAAAAGCCAATTTTAGTGAAACGGAGGGAGTATATTTTTTTAATAACCTGAAAATTTTGTAGTTCATTTTTTTCTTATTTTTATTGCATGTTCAAGTTATGTTTAGTGTATTTCAATTTATTACGATATTTAGTTGGGTTGTTATTAAAAAAATTATTTTTTTTAAAATAGCCGTTAGAGAATAGAGAGTGTTTTAAATTATAAATGTAGTTTTTGGTGAGAAAAATATAGTTGATTGGTGGTGATTTTTATTTATTATAAAAGATTAAGGCGTAGGGTAGTGCGTTGGATCCATCTTAAGGATTATAATTAATCCACGCATAGAAAGAAAATATGGGGTTTTTTTCTTAAAGTATAGGAACGTGTGAAAAATAATAAAATAATGATTGAGATTCATTTGAAGACAAATTTTAGGTTCACAGGTGCAAATATTCTAAAGAGTGAGGAATCTGATCTTATTAATTTTAATCTTAATCTTAGTAATTAAAATTTGAAAGAAGATTTTGAAAAGTTTTGCAAAGTGCAGCTACTAATGAAATGTTTTGTTTTTGGTAGACTAATCAAATGTTTTTTTTAACAGCTACTAAACAATTCTTAATTTAAATTTTTTTGTAAAACTTTCTTTAACTAATAATTAAAAATAAATCTACAAGATAACCACAATTAATCTGGACATACTTTTTTTCGATCGAAATTAATCTAGATATACTTAATGTGTTTATATTTTAAGTTAAATGATGATATTATAACAATAGTTCCTAAAAAAATAGCATAGCCCGAGCTCGAAAAAGGAAGTGACAAGAGGGCCCTACTTTTGGTAAACGAATTCACGTGGTTCAACAGTCTTCGTTTTGTTCATTAATACTTGAGTGAATTGGATGAGCATGATAGACTTTTGTATTTTTTTTTTAAATATGTGGGCTATGCTATTTTTTAGGGTTTTGACTTTTGGTTCCCATTGATGAGTTTTTGGTCTCATTCTATAATTTTAGGACAAAAATAGCCTCACGTTACAATAAATTTCCATCTTCGGCTCATGGAAATTTTTTCTGTTAAGGGATAGACGGAAAACTAAATATAACGTTTTCGTCATGCATGAGATGGAAGGTTTTTTTTTTCCCAAAAATGGCAATAATACACTTATGAGTTAAAGGTTTCCGTTTCTTATAAAATTTATCATGACAAACTATTAACCAATTTGAATTGGTTTTGATAGCACATATCAGTGCATAATAAATATTAGGGATTGCTTAACCTAAAAATGAATAATTTTTATTGGAAAGTTGTATATTGAAAGAATAAAAGGATTTTGTTTTTGATTTTCCAAAAAAAGATGTCCACTTTTGAATTCTTATTCTCGTCCCTTGAGGTTAAGAAAATCGTAAATATTATCATAAGTGTTTTAATATAGTATATTAAGTAATACTATTAATATTAAGTTCGTTAGAATTTAGAATGTAAAATAACTTCATCGAATAATATTTAAATTTGATAGGTATACAAATAGATTTCATTTTTATTCCCGTGCATAGCACGGGATACTGCACTAGTTTTTTGACAACTATTTGTCGAAAAAAATTTGTTAGTCGTTGCCGGAACAACACTACTTCTAAATATATTTATTCAACAACCAACACATTTTTTTCGAGAGATACTAGTTGGAAATTTTTTTCGAGAGGTATCTGTCGAAAAAATATTTTTACAGCTACCTCTTAAAAAATTATAAAGATTAATTTGAAAATTCACACTTTGAAGTTTGTGAATAAAGACAAAATTTAAATTCCAAATCCTGCCTTCTTAATAGAATGAGCAAATTACTCCAAATTTGTTGATACCACATTAGAAAAACATCAACCTACTCTTTCCAAAAATATGGGAGTCATCCAATTAATTCTGAACATATATAGACAAAACTCACTTTGGTCCTTAATATTGTAAGATGGTTTTATTTTTGTCCCTTAATGTTACTTACTTGAGTCTTGCATGCATTGTTAGCAGCAATCCCAAGGCATGTAACTGAAATAAATTTTATAATATCAGGGATCGAATTGGATTAAATGTTTATAAATTAGAGATTGAACTGAAAGAGGAATATTAAACAAAATCACTTGATGAGATAACCTTAAGACTTTAGTTATCCATCTACCAAAGCCTTATGATATGGATATCACGAAGAACCACCAACTTGCTTCAAGTTCAACCCTTTCAGCTATTGAAACTTCCTGATTCTTTCGTATATTCTTTTATCAAAACAACTAGCTCTTGATGAATAAACGTTTTCAATTTGGTGAAAACACTCCATTCATCAAAAATGTGTTTTGACAGAAGAACACAATCTTCCATATCTAATTTCCAGTCATCAAAAAGAGTGGAAGACTGCTTGAGAAAGACACTGGTTTTACTTCTCTCACCAAGCAAATTTCATAATTTCTCACATCTAATTTCCCTGTTGTTAAAACTTTGAAACCAATCTCACATTTAATTCTTTTTATTTCTTTCCAAAACTCATACCAATATCTGATTCGACTTATTAGCATGGTCATGATTCTTTGGCCACTCACTCGTGCAATGTAATGATGAGACCTATCTCCTTTTATAGCTATTTTTCTTAAGTGGTAAGTGTATTTGCAATTAATGAAGCCTCAATTTTGTCCAATGAAGTATTTTTATAGGCAAATATTTTTTTTCATTTTTATGAGGGAGAAGGAAAGTGTCGTCATCAGGGTTCAGACTCATTTGCTCAATGAAGTGACTACACCATTAAAGACATGAGATGATCATCTGACTTCTCAGAATTGGTACCATTATTATTGCAACGTTTCTCCGATCCGTTGGAAATCCCTTAATTCAACGTAGATACGTGTTCATCGAAGTCACTTTTGTACTTAACGTACAAGTCCATTTTCTTGTTAAATCTATCATTTTCCGTCGAAATTTATTTCGAGCCCAACAGTAATAAATTATGTATAAAAAAAATATAAAGTTACTTATAATTAAGACCAAAAAATCATTTAGAATGTGACTTATAATTAGAACCGAAGAGAGTATTATTTTCTCCTAAAAAAATGACTTAAATTGGGACGCATGATTAAAAACATAGTTTAAAATCCAAGTGTTAGATCATTCTTCACTGATATATAAAAGGCTGAATTATATTTTTGGTCTCTGAAAGTTGAGCGAATTTTGGTTTCAGTTCTTAAATGTTTATTTGACCAGTCCCAATCCTTAAAAGTTCAAAAAAATTTGGTGGCACGTAAAGTTCAATAAAATAAATAATAAAAAATTAAAATTAAAAAAAAAAGAAAAGAGGTCCCCTCCCCTCTTCCTCTCTCTTCTCCGTCCCACCAAACTTTACGACCACTAAATTTTTTTGAACTTTTAAGGATCGAAACCGGTCAAATAAACATTTAAAGATGAAAATCAAAACTCAGGACAAAATCATAATTTAAGCGAAAACACATAATTAAGCCTATATAAAATTTTTCCAGTTACCGAAAGTCGCGAAAACAAAGTCATGGAAGATGCTCGTGCAGAGGCATCCTTATATTACGTTTGAGATCAGTTGTGACTGGTTGGTTGGTGATTACACTAGTCAGTACTTGAACCTCAAAAAAATGACACAACCACAACACTTTCACTCTGTTTCTATTATAATAATAATAATCCTGTTCTTGTCGTGCACCTCCTTCACACCAATCTCATCTCATCAACAACAACAACATGACCAAATCACAGCAACCATGGAGCAATTCTCTGGCTACTCAATCCACGAGCCCCCTCACTCTTTGGAACCCATTTCCCTCTCTTCACTCTCCCTTGATGCCCAGGCTCTGCACAACCAGGTTTGCTACTCAAGTTATGTAACTTTGTGGTTATGTGTGTATTACTTTTTTTTGGGGGTTAATTATTGTGATGATTTGAATGTGTAACTTATTGTTATTTATAGTTTGATGAGCTGGCAGCATTTTCTGACTCACCTGCTCCATCAGTCACCAGGGTCTTGTATACTGAGAAAGATGTCTTAGCCCGCAGGTTTGTGTAATTAGTATAGTTTATTTGTGATGAATGTATTGAATTACCTCTAAATACACAATTCAATCTGCTATATTTATGTTATGTGCATGTTTCTGCTTTGAATTTGAGATGCCTGCCTTTTCTATCTTTAGGTATGTGAAAAATTTGATGGGAATTGCTGGTCTATCAGTAAGAGAGGATGCTATTGGTAACATATTTGGTCGTTGGTGAGTGTCTGTTGGTTCCTCAAATGCTTGTTATTATAGTTATGGCTGACAAGCTTCTAAGTTCTAAGTCAGTATTTATAACTATCGATTCTGATATCTAAACTCCTGTCAATTTCTCATTCACTTGGTTTTCAAGCTAATAATTTTCCCTATCTTTACGTGTGATGTGCGTGATTTTCTAACAACACCCATGGCTTCATATTTGCTTATTCTATGCAGGGATGGGGACGGACCTGAGCTTGCTGCAGTCGCAACAGGATCGCACATTGATGCTATACCTTACTCTGGAAAATATGATGGAGTTGTTGGTGTTTTAGGTGCTATTGAAGCCATCCATGTCCTGAAAAGGTTCTTTCAAGTTTTATTAGTATTGCTGATGTAGGACTTAATTGAATGTTCAGAATACATAAAAATTGAATTGCCATCTTCTCATAAATTCATAATTTGTGAGCAAGCCTGGAAGCTTCTGAACCTTGAATTCCCAAAGTATTAAACGACCTTTCACTGTTCTGTGATAGTTGGTGCCCAAATTATTAGAGATAAAAGATTTGAGATATGAACTGGAATATACTTTGACATAGCCGAATTAAAACGAAGAAAAAATTATTTTTCTCGTTGTCCTACCACAGCCTCAGAGATGGTGAATAAAGAGAAAGCTAGCTTATATTTTCTATCCTGTAAGTTATTCAAATCAATGTGCTTCTGCTGTCAGTGTTTCTCACCTCTGTACTTCATTAGACCAGTATCAATGAACTGTTGATGTTTACCAGCATATTATTAGATCTAAGCCATTTGATGAAGAACACAATTAAGGTATGTTGGTACTATGCTCTGGCTAATAACATTTTATCAATTTATACAACTATATAGAAACGAGAAATTGCAAACATAACTGATTCCTTGGAATGACTCAAATTCCAGATATGTGACTTAGAGTGTCCGATCGTTTTCCACTTTGGAAAGCTATATTGTTATTTGTGATACTGACTGAAACATTAACAGGTCTGGTTTTAAACCAAGAAGACCGTTGGAAGTCATATTATTCACATCAGAAGAACCAACACGCTTTGGAATGAGTTGCTTAGGAAGGTCGGAAATAGCATTTGTATACTTTCTAAGTATAGGACTTGTTCTTGTGGTTATTTTTGTCACTATATCATTAATTCATTTTTATCCTCTCAACTTATGTTATCTTACAACTTCGAATTGATTAAGTTGCACCCATTATCCTACTTTCACAGCCGCTTATTGGCTGGGAGTGAGAATCTTGCAAATGCTCTAAAGACAACAACTGATAGCAAAAACATATCCTTCTTAGATGCAGCAAGATCTGCTGGGTATGCAAAAGATGATGATATATCCAGTGTGTTTTTAAAGAAGGGAGCATATTCTGCTTTTGTAGAACTGCACATAGAACAAGGTCCTATTCTGGAAGATGAAGGTACACAACTACACATCTTTGGGCTAACTTAACCTTTGCATTTCCATAAGTTCAATTATCACATGGTATTTGTTTCTTCCCAGGTATATCTGTAGGTATAGTTACTGCAATTGCAGCTCCCGCAAGTCTTAAGGTTGAATTTGAAGGCAATGGTGGCCATGCCGGTGCAGTCCTTATGCCTAACAGGTGGCTGCTATCTTGAAAGAGATACTTTTCTTTTTTGGGGGAATTATCCTTTTCTACAGTTGCAGTAACTTGAACTGCAACACATCTTAAAAATATTCTTTCCAAAGTTTATTATTAGGCATTTTTTAGCACTTCCAACTTCAGTAAATACCGTCCTAAATTAAATTAAAGCTTTCAGATCTTTCTTCTTTGTTCTTTATGGTGTAATCAGGATCCCTCTATAATTTTGCGTGAAAGAATAGAAGTTCCAAGTAGAATACTATCCCTTGATCCAGTTACATTTGCTAGTCCACTAATTTGATCTCTATTGAAATTGAAGTTTCTTAATAAATGAGCTCTAATTTGATCTCTTTGGAGTAGAAATGATGCTGGACTGGCTGCCGCTGAATTAGCCCTGGCTGTTGAGAAACACGTGTTGGAATCTGGGTCTATCGACACTGTTGGCACCGTGGGTAAGTTATTATGGAAGTAAGGTACTTTCAACAGAGTTCATGACAATTTCAGGACATCCCCTGCCCAACCAAAAAGAAAAGCACCTTGATTAATCTAGAACTTTCATTTAAACTGACCACTTTTATTTTGCAAGGTATCCTGGAACTGCATCCTGGAGCAATCAACAGCATCCCTAGCAAATCTCACATAGAAATTGGTATGTATTTACAGGAAAAATTCACTCATGTCTTCAATGTTTAGTTAAGTGGTTTTTCTTTGCAATAGCTTGTTTCTTCTTGTTTCTTTTAGAGAATTGTTCAAGTTTTATCTATCTGCCTGTGGATAATTCCAGTTACTAGTACTTGTTTATACAAATATTGACATTGTAATTATTTCGGTTTTCTGCAGACACGAGAGACATTGACGAAGAACGAAGAAACCATGTGATTGAGAAAATCCACCAATCAGCAATTAAAATAACCAAAACCCGAGGTGTCAAGCTTTCCAAGTTTAGTATCGTCAATCAGGATCCACCAGCCCTTTCCTCTGAAGCAGTCATCAATGCAGTGGAAACTGCAACAAGAGAGCTAAACTTGACGAGCAAGTTGATGATTAGTAGAGCCTATCATGATTCATTGTTTATGGCCAGGTAATTCCAGAGAGATTACAAATGGTTTTAAATAAGAGAAATTATTTCCTTATGAAGTGCCCCTAAACATCCGTAGTTAAATTTTCAAACTTCAAAAGAAATTATGATAGGAATGTAGGATCTAAGCAAGAAAAATGTTCATTTAAAGGTTCTTTTGTTCACATTAAAGGGTGATAGTGCACTATTTTGGCTTCTTTCTCTTGATCTAAGGGCTAAACATTAGTAAAAATGAAAAAACAAAATGGTGGGCAAAGAGGGGGGAGGAAATCTTAATTTTGAGCATGCTAGCAAAATGGGTTGAGTATTTTCTGCCCCCATTATTTTTCTTTTTTTCGCAATTTTGACTTGAATATGAACTGTATATATATTTTTAATTTTACTTTTTGTTAGAAAATTAAAATTCTTATTGTGTAAAGAGTCTTTGCATGTTAGTACTACATGGCAGACCTTAATATTGGGTATAAATATGCATTAGTAATGTTTTTTCCCCTTCGAAATAACACATCTCATATGAATCAATATGTTACTTTAATAATATTATTGCGAATATCCTTTCTCTGCTTCCATCTAAACCTTATAATTTCAACACCTTTGAACATTCTGATTGTAGCTAATTAAACAGACCCATACTTTCACAATTTAGTCTAAATATACTATGTTTCAATTAAACCATACAATGCTTTGCTGTTATGCGCAATGAATAATCGCTGCTCATGTACCTTATGTAATTGCAGGCTGTCTCCTATGGGCATGATTTTCATTCCATGTTACAAAGGTATTTTCTGTTTTGCTGTTTATTCTTTATGCATTAATCTGTAACCACTTTTAGAATTGTTTGTGCAATCAACAACCCGAAGGAAGGGGAACAAAAACTAGTCAGTGCTTATGAAATTAATTTAAACAATAGTAATTGGAAATTGAAGCTCCGCTAACGTGTAAATTGAGATGCATTGATTGAGCTTAGAATTAAGAAACATTGCATAATTTTTTTCACGTTGAATAGATTCACATACGCGTGGACATGCTTTCCATTTTCCAGTATGATAATAGCTGACAGGTGAAAAATTCTGGTTTTTTCTTTCTTACTGTTTTATAAAGAAAGGGATTAATCAATATTTGTTCTTGTTTTTGCAGGATACAGCCATAAGCCTGAAGAGTTTGCTAGCGTTGAAGATATTGCAAATGGTGTAAAAGTATTGGCACTCACCCTAGCCAAATTGTCCCTTCAGTAACATCCTCTGTTCTGATTTTAGTGTGGACTCTAATTGTAGAATAAGGGGATTTGAATTGTAATTTTACCATTGGTAGCAGCAATAAATTTTACTTCACGAGACAGCACAAATGAGAAATGAGCCACTGAGATTGTATAATCCAGTTGCATATGCTCCAACTAGCATTGGCAATTAGGGCAGATGCCCATGGGCCCGCCCGCAATTTTTTGCGGGCAAGGCATTGATTTTAAGCCCAACAAAAAAAGATGCCCGCCCGCCCTGCCCATTTTTTTAGCTGGCATTCTCGGGCGGGCGGCGGGCCGCCCATTAATTTAAAAAAAAAAACATATGTCATATGTTTCCTAATTTCTAAGTATTGATTAGTTTAAAAAAAATTGATTGTTATTCTGATCCAGCACAAATTTTAATTGATTGCTCAATTTTTATTTAACTGCTTGACCGATTTTTTTGCTTTCAGCCTTTCATTGATTGTTTTTATGTGTTTTTCGAGTATTTTGAGTAATTTACAGCCTTATGTTAGTTACGTACCGTTAGCATTTTTCAATTTTTGGCCTCTTTATTGTTTTTTTTTCAATTTTTAAATTTTTTTTAAGGCTTAAATACTGTTTTGGTCCTTTATCTTATATCTAGGTTTCAATTTGGTCCTTTAACTATTAAAAGAGTCAATTTAGTCCTCTATTTTTATGAAGTTTGTCAATGTTGCACTTCCGTCATAACACTGTTAGAATTAATCGGAATATTCCAGATTTTCACTGGAGATTCCTTCAAACAGTGCATGCGTTGGCGACGGATTTTGCTACGGATTAGCGACGGATTTTTTAAAATATAATAAAAAAATTCGAAAAATAATAAAAAGTTCATATTTTTTTTATAAAAAAAACTGAAAATATTTTTTTAAAAATAATCTGCAATTTTTTTTAATATTTTCAATTTATTTTAAAAATAATAAAAAATTTCAGAAAAATTTTAAATAATCAGTAAAATATTTTTAAAATTTATGAAAATTTTATTTTTGGTTTTTTAATATTCTTAAAATTAATATGAAATTCGTAAAAAAAAATCATAAAAATTATTTTAAAAACAGTTGTGAAAAAAAAACGAAATTTTTTTTATGATTTTTATGAAAAAAAACGAAAAATTGGTTTTTAAAATATTTTACTGATTATTTTAAATTTTTCTGAAATTTTTTATTATTTTTTTAAAAATATTTAAAATATTAAAAAAAAATTGCAGAATTTTTTTAAAAATATTTTCAGTTTTTTTTTTTAAAAAAAAATGATTTTTTTATTATTTTTTGAATTCTTTTTTTATTTTTTAAAAAAATCCGTCGCTAATCCGTAGCAAAATCCGTTGCAAAATCCGTCGCCAACGCATGCACTGTTTGAAGGAATCTCCGGTGAGAATCTGGAATATTCCGATTAATTGTAACGGTGTTATGACGGAATGACAACATTGACAAACTTCATAAAAATAGAAGACTAAGTTGACTCTTTTAATAGTTAGAGGACCAAATTGAAACTTAAATATAAGATAAAGGACCAAAACAGTATTTAAGCCTTTTTTTAATTAAAGCGGGCCGCTCACAAGCCCGTCCGCCCAACCTATAGGGCGGGCAGAGCCTCAATTTTTCGCCCACGAAATTTTAATGTGCGGGCGCGGGCAGGCGCATGCCCGCCCGCCCAAATTGCCAATGCTAGCTCCAACCAGATGACCATATTATATCCTGTTAGTCTCTTAATCAAGACATCTTAAATTTTTCTTAATCAAGACATCTTAATTTTTTCAGTTATCCAAAAATTGTTTCAAAATCTCAAATTTACAAGAGTTGGAATAGATTAGCATTAGCTCAATACAATTAAAAATATATAGTCGGAAAAATGCATATATTTTTAGTATAGATTTGAATAAACAACTTAATTAAGTTTTTATTATTAAATAAATAATAAGTTAAAAATGCTTAATTCGATAGAAAGAATAAAATATGAATGGGTTATCATCGATTTTGTCCTAAGATGAAGAAAACCTCTATGTATTTATTGTGAGTTTTAAATTTTGGCTTCTATTGTCGAAATTTTGACCCCCATTTCACATTTTAATAGACAAAATTGTTCCCAGTGCGTTTCAAATTTCCGTCTTCCAAGAGACGGAAATTTTCCGTTCACACCAAGATGAAAATTTTTTGTTCACACTAAGTCGAAAAATTTCCGTGATGTATGAGATGAAAAGATATTTTGTGTTTTCCACCTCTCTTGAGACGGAAGAATATGCTGCCTCATTACCAGCCAAATCCTCAAAACCTGGTTCAGCAGTTTATTTGGAAACCAATAAGGATCCCATCAAAGAGGAGACCTATAAGGAAATCAAGAAGTTTATGGATGTGTCCGTACAATATATATTCCGAATTAATAAATGGATGAAGAAGAAAGAAGAAGAATTGGTGGTAAGAAAGGTGCTGTGTAGCTAGAGAAACTGTCCATCATCGTCGAGGGGCATGGTGGAGCGAAAATGCTAGCAGCTAGCTACCCTTTTGCTTTCACAAGTTATTGGAACTACTTCTGAGAGAGTTTCAAGCTTGCTAGCTAGCTCTGCTGAGAGAGAAGTGATTTTTTTTCCTTTTTTTTGTATATAAAGTCAATGATATGATATTTAAAAGGACAGATAGGTGATAAGTGATGACCGGTGAGAGTGAGACTTATATTCTTCCGTATCATGGGAGACGGAAATTGTGTTTTCCGTCTCATACATCACAGAAAATTTCTGAATCAGCCTCAACGAAAAATTTCCGTCTCAGTGTCAACGGAAAATTTCCATCTCAGTGTGAACAGAAAATTTTCATTTTTTGAAAGACGGAAATTTAAAACGCACTGAAGATAATTTTGTCCATAAAAATATGAAATGTGGATCAAAATTTCGACAATGCGGACCAAAAATTAAAAGTCATTTATTGTAGTTAATTTGATCCTAGTGAGAATTTATAATTTTTTTTTTGTTAGTAAGGCTATATTTTAACTTATAATTGCAAAATTAATCACTTTTGATACAAGAGATAGTCAAAGCAGGTATAATTCCTTCCAACAAAGTATGAATCACTTTTCACTCGAATGATATAAATCAGATCAATTATATAAATGTTTAAGGAAGTTGAAGTGCAAGATATTATGGGATACTCGATGACTAAATTAATATTAATTATTAATTAATTATTTTATAATTTTCGTATACCAATGGAATGATGGGACCAAATTGTCCTCAGTATTTATTTAAAATTCTAAAATTGCCATTAATATTTATTCTTTCTTCTCACTCTCAGTTTCTCACACAGCCACCAAAAACCCAAAACCCAGCTTTCTTTCCGGTCACCCGCTTGAGTCTCCATCATCTTCAGGAACACTCCATCGCCGCGCCGCGCCGCGCCACCCCACTCCACCGCCGATCCCGCCGGATAACTGCCACCAGTAGTAGGCACCTTCCTTGTAAGCTTTCCCTTCATCTATTCTGCATCAATCTATTGCCCCTCCCCCCTGAAAGTACATTCTTTTGGAAGCATATTGTTCCCTCTCTTGTCCATTATTAATCAAGATGAGTCACTACTGATGGAAGCATTTTTTATTTTTTTATTTATTTGATGCTATCTTGCGTTTAGTTTTTACATGTATGGAATGCACACAAGGTGTTTGATAAAATGTTTGAATCTCATTAACATTGTTTCAATGGGTCTATAGAGGGTGAAATGTTGTTACTGCTCTGTTATTAGAGAATTTGTAGTGTATGGGTATCTTGTAACTTAATGGATTTTTTTTTTTTTTTTGTTTATAATGAATGGCGTGCATCATTTTTTTTTCTGCCGTGTGTTTGAAATTAACAATATCTATGTATATGGCGTCTTGGTCACGCGCGCAACACACATATTTCTAAATTTCAAACTAGAAGCAAATCAGTAAGCTTTATATAGGAAAGTAAGTAAAGACGAGCTCTCTTCTGACCCTGACCTTAGGGCTAATTGAACTCGCTCGATAGAGGGAGACATGAAGTTCGGAATATTCTCAGACATGGGTTTGGACTAGGGGCGGAGATTCTTTGAGAGATGACCACTTTGCAATGAAGTGTGGTTGAAAGAATGATTAGAAGTAGCATTTTATTGCTCGTAAAATTGGAACCGAAAGCAATCGGTTGATGGCATGCGTCACCAGGTATACCCCTCGAGGTTATGGTGTCATCAGCGAATGGAGCTACGATGCATGTGGCATTATGAGATTCAATGTAGTTTAGTGTGACATGTGTAGGATGCTTGTGAAAACTCGATGCTATTAACCTGTTAATTATCTGAAATATGGGCCTAGTATACTTGCTGGATTAGTTGAAGATTTTATTGTTAATTATCTGAGTTAATTGATGTGTATCATTTATTCAATAATCTTTACTATTTCCCCAGAAATTCAAATGCGACATAATGATTTTCATTTGTTATTAGTAAGTTGTATTTGTACATCCGAATCTGATGTACGGGTTGCAGGTGGGAGAAGATGAAGCAAGTGATAGGAATGGTGGTTTCCAATAAGATGCAGAAGTCGGTGGTGGTGGCAGTAGATAGGTTATTCCACCACAAAGTGTACAACCGATACATCAAGCGCACCTCTAAATTCATGGCCCACGATGAGAACAATCTCTGTAACATTGGTGACCGAGTAAGTAGCATGAACTTACCTCTCTAGTTGACTGATTTAATTATTTTTCGGATCCAACTCATTTGATTATCATTGCTTTTGCTTTGGTTGATTCCAGTGTTGGTTTTTCAAGAAAACTTGATAATAATCATTTTTGCTGTTGTCCTATCAGGTTCGACTGGATCCTTCCAGGCCTCTGAGCAAGTGCAAACATTGGGTTGTTGCTGAAATTCTCAAGAAAGCACGTATATATGTTCCACCCTCAGCGTCGGTGTCCGAGAATGTGAGCTCTACCTCGGATGCACCTGCTTCTTAAACTGGATTAAGGTATTAGAAGTATCATGACTGTCAGATTTACAGAAGTTTTAGTTGTTGGTATGGAAATGAAGCTTGAAATAAAGTTTGGTGAATGAGTTGATAGTTTGCAACCTTATTCAAGTTATTGTTTAAATGATAGTTATGTCAAAGTAGATCTTATGTAACCGGTTCTCTACTACTCCACTTAGTGTAATTTTCATTAAATTGACAGTATAACCTATGATACGTATGTTTCCAGTAGCTTCTCAATGCAAGTTTGCTGACTTTTGGTGCTTGAATTTATTCATGCTTTTGTGTTGGTAAGATATTAAGGAATTGATGGAAATGCAAACCTCGGCTGCTGTTACATATTTTGAAGAAACTTGTATCCTCCATTATTTTGCATTCTGAGATCATTTCTAAATTTTTATGGCAGGAGAAGTTTTATGTGGCATGTTCTATTCCAAAGTTGGTTAGCTTGTATCTCAACTGGTGAAAAATTAGTCTTCTGCAATTTCACATGAAGTCTTTTTAGATGTCAAGGCTGCTATGTTTGTTTGATCTATATTGCCATATGGGCAAATGGATTGTAGTTTACCATGATCAAAGAGGGGATTTGTTTCTCATGATTATGTTACATATTTTATCAGCAGATTTCCTTAGTAATAACATCTCTACATTCATTATTTATCTCCTGTTTCTTCAAAAAAAGGAAAAGCCTCAACAGTCACTGCGAACTGTGAAATTAATGCTATAGCCTATAGGTATTCGTTATAGGACCCTTTTTTAACAAACATGTTGTCCTGTACTGAGTTTGATCACATGGCAAGTAAGGCTCAATGTAGGGAAGATATCTTGGATAGGATTAACAGTGGGGCATAGGGGAGAGATCCCAAAATTAATGAAGCTAAGGCTCAAAGCGTAAAATGCATAATGAGCTATTGAGCGGGGTAATTGAATTCTGGATAACGATTAGTACTAACCTTAATGATATTAAGGAGAGATCCTATTTTTCTTGAATGTTCACACATTGCGTTTCAAAGTCCATGATTGCTTAAATCTGGTGGAATAGATGAACTTTTTTTGGGTCTAAATAATAGGAAGCCTCTATTTACAGGAGGTAATCTCACTCGAGCCAGTAATAGATGAATTCAATGTAATAGAAGTGATTATTATAAAATAAAAGAAAGTGCATATATCTTATTTTGGCCGTTGGAATAGCCCTTTACTTATATACTATTTTAATTCTGCTGTGAAGAGATTCACTGAGTTATTGTTGAACAGTTGTTGTTCATGGGCAAAGTTCGATGTATAAATTGAGTTGAATTCGCAAGATAATACGTGGCTAGGATTTGAATTCCATGGTTGAATACTGAATAGTGTATTTAAGGAAGGTACTCTTATGTATTTGAAAAGTACATTTTACTAATCTTATAGTATTTCATTACAATTAAAGAATTTAACTTTGATATTGCAGAAATTTATAGTACTAGTATATGTTAGTTTATACACTGCCATCCAATCCAATCATATACTTTGCGTCATTAAAAATATATTTTTTAATAAAGTCGTTAAATATATATATATATATGATATAAAAAGTCATTAAAGAAACATTTTACTCTTTTCTAACTATCTCAAAGTTACATATGCATATAGTAACATATGATTGATTGTATATGAATAGTTTTTAATACTGTATCTTTTATTTAATATTCAAATAAATTAATGCACGCTCTTACTAAGAAAGCTTAGCTATGTTCTTAATGAAAAAGTAATGCTAACTACACAATTGAAGGGGACTGAAAATAGTAATCTCATTTTCAACGCACTCTATACTTTTCAACAAGCATGTACTACTTCCTGAGAAAGCTTTGCTCCTTTTATTGAGTTGATTGAAGCTTTGAGCTTTCGTATGGAAAAATCCGTCTCCGTTAAATCAAAGCTTATGTCTGTTACTATATATTATGGAGACATTAAATAAGTTGCAAATGATTTATGACTAAACAAAATTTAAAAACTTTAGTTTTTACTAAAACTAATAAAACATAACATATTTTCAAGTTCAAAACTTGCAAAACACCCCTACTTCATTTTGTGGTTGGAACTTAGAATGGACGTGTAGGGACAATATATGAATTATCTATCAGTTGATAAATTATAAGAGGGTGTTGAGCATTTATCAAGGGGTTAAACAAGAATAGTCATGGATAGGGTCTAAGCAATGCTTTAGATGGAATGTCTTTTCTTTAATCGCTTTTCTGCAAAGACAAGAACATCATCAATTGGTGATCCTCTCTGTTCACCTTAAATCAGTCTTAAGACACGCTAATTATGCTAAAGTTGTCAACATTAAAGGTCTGGGCATTTAATTAGTTAGTACTATACACTAAGAGAGGTATGTGTGCTTAGCTGGGTTGAGGGAGACACTTGTTCTTATTCTTATTGAATAATGCAAGTGAGATAAGTACGTTTGCAATCATACAGTATTACTAAAACCGACAAAATTAATTAGTATTTTACGTGAAGAATGAGTATATTAGAACTATTCATTT
Source organism: Crotalaria pallida (assembly GCA_037953625.1). Classification (NCBI taxonomy): domain Eukaryota; kingdom Viridiplantae; phylum Streptophyta; class Magnoliopsida; order Fabales; family Fabaceae; genus Crotalaria; species Crotalaria pallida. The sequence continues at coordinate 123,361,226 of CM075652.1, read as the reverse complement.
ATCTAATGATTTTTTAGCTTAATTTTGATCACAAAAGTTTGCGCGCAGTCACTTGTTAACTGGATGTCCCATTTGGTGTGCGACATCGTGTGCAACTTATTCTTATTGGTAAAAAAAAAAAAAAAATCATTTTTATTATTAATTTTTAAAGTAAATCAACCAAAAATAATAAAAGGCACATAGTGAAATCGGTATATATGAAAATTTTGAGGGACTAGATGTGTATTTATAAATTTTAGTATAGTGAAAAAAAATTAAGGACTAAATTGACATTTCACTCATTTTTTTTAAATATATACGGACTGAGACTATCCAAAACTATTGCGTTTATGAGAATCGAAATTAAAAAAAAAATCAAAAAATTAAAATCAAATATCACTATATACATTTCCAAGAACAATTTAATTAAATTTGACTTGGTGTAAGAGTTATGAGAATTGTAAAAATTGATATGATTTAATTTGGTATAAACCGTTCCGTCCTCGCATATATAAACACACCAAATTGTGGTCTATTTTAGAAGATAGGTTATCGGAGTGATGAACTCCTAATTTTGGTTTTGACATCCATAGTTACTTTAGGTAAATAGAATAAATCTCATTACCAGACAAGAAAATTTACAAACAACAGCATAGTAAAGAACCAAGTAAAACATGCCACCAACTAAGTTAGGTTCACAAGCACTTACACAAGATTTAAACTACCTCACAAAATCAAGATCTTAGTAATTTCTCCTAAATCATGTGCATAGCAAAGAACCGTAATTTTTTAAAGGTATTTACCGATACAAATACAACGATTAATTAATAACTCAAATCACTTGCTTAAGTAACATATCCTTACACCAACTATATAAACCTTTGCTAATTCAGATATCAATAGTTAAGTATTAATTAGATGTACTTGACAAAAATTATATATCCTAAATCCTAATTACATGAGACTAAAAAGCATTTCTCAAAAGTTTTTTTTTTTTTCAACTTTCGAAAAAGAAAAGGCAAAGAAGACCCGAAACACACAAATATTCAATTAAAAAGACAGAAGAAAATAGAAAAATGGTTTTCTAGTAAAATTAAAATTATCAGGATCAAAGACACAAAAATATATACTGTAACTATCTAATTATCATCATATAAGTACAAAAGAAAAGAGTAGTATTTTAACTAAAACAATTATTATATTTTATTTTTACTTAAAAGTTCATAAGTATGAACAATAAATAACTGGTTTTCGCATCATCCAAAACAAAAGCATCCACCCCAATTGTAATAACAAAAACAAATGGCACTTGTGTAAACCTTTGAACATAATGAAGCCATATACAAAAGGCATTCAAAGAAAGAAAAGAAAAAGTGATACACTTTTTAATTAATACTTAGTTTTAATAATATTTAATTGGATACAATAAAAGTGAATGAGGGAAACGAATTCAAAGTTTGAAAACAAGGGAATGAGAATAATGCTTTTAACACCGTGAATAAACGGCGTGAGACCGACGACAGAGGCACACACAACACAACACAACACAGTACATATAAAACGCATGACAACACACTAAGTTGTAAGTACACTACAAAACTAGAAAACAAAAACTCAAACACACCCAACAACTGTTTGCATTATTTCCAGATCCAACTCCCAAAAATGTGAGTTTTTCTTCTCTTTTTTTGCTGTTGCACAAACCTTTCTTTCTTCATTCTCCATTCCCATTTTCATCATAATGCAATGCAATGCACATTCTGTCTTTCTTAATTAGATCTGTAATTAATGTTCCTTGTTTCTGTTACTGTTTCTTTCTTTCTTTTTTTTGTTTCTGTCACTATTTAGTTTATTTATTTATATTTTTATTACTGTTAATAATGGGGTTTTCAATTATTATTTTTTCTGGGTGATTATGGGGTTTTGTTTGGTTGATGGGAAAACTTAAAGTGATGAAGGAGTGGTGGTTACTTGCTGAGAGAGAAAAAATGTATAACTATAATGGGGTTGAGGAAGAAGAAGAAGAAGAGCACAAATCATGTTGACTTGTTGAAGCTTGAAAGTTTAAACCTGAACTTTTCTTTAATGTTTCAAGTTTGATTTTTTTTTTTTTTTTTTTTTTTTGGTTTTGTTCAATTGAAGCATTTGCATGGTTTGAGCCATTTTTGGTTAAAAAAACCAAATATTGCATCCATTTGGGATTTTCAGACTTTACAATACTTCAATTTTGCATCTGGGTTTTATGTTCAAATTAGAGACACTTTTCACGTGTGTGATTTTTGTTTTTCTTTTTTATTAGGGTGAAATACCAACTTAATCCCTGATGTTTTTTCCACTGTGCCAAGTTAGTCCCTGAAAATTTATGAACACACATTTAGTCCTCAAGATTTTCAGATGTACCAATTTGGTCCCCAGGATTTTTTTACATACCAACTTGGTCCCTCATATTTTAAGGATCAAATTGGCACATCCGAAAAGCTTGAGGGACCAAATTGGTACATCCGAAAATCTTGAGGGACTAAATGTGTATTTATAAATTTTCAGGGACTAAGTTGGTACTTGGTACAGTGAAAAAACATTATGAACTAAATTGGTACTTCACTCTTTTCACTATGACTAAAAGTTTAGGTGACTTGAGTCGCGAGAACTTACCATGGCAGGCCTCAAGGCTATGTGAAACGCTTACTGTGTGTGATTTATGTGTTAAATTGAATTGGTAGGTGAAAAACCAACATTTAAGATATTTCTGATGAGATTTTTGGGGATTCGGAAAATTCAACGTGTCTGTATTTCTTTAAACGTAGCATGTGTTCCTTAGGATGATCTACATGGTTATTAATCACTTTGGAATTTAATGTGAATTTGCCAGGGATGTGGGGTTTTTCTCAATACTCTTTTTTTTCTCTGGCATATGGTGCATTGTTGGATGTAGTTGACTTGTTGAGTTTGAATAATTAGAATCTAAATTATTGATTGGAGATACTTGCCAACTAATTTGATTGCTTTACTTTTATTTGCTTTAGCCATTGCTTTTGAGTGGTTTTGCTTCTTTTGAATTAGGTAGACAGTTGATTCTATCCCGTGTTAAATAATTCACGTATGCTTCCATGTATTTGGAGTCTTTAATGATTTTAGTTTTTAAAATATGGGTCATGTGGTTAATGAATTCAAATGTAGAAAAAGTGCATTGCTTTTGAATTTCAAAAGTTATGAATGCACCTTTTTTGATTTTGAATTCTTGACCAAACATTCAAACCAAAATAAGCATCTGCCCCTTGGTTCCTCTTTTTGGTTGAACACAACTATTATGATTTTTATTTTTTTAGAGAATATTCTCACACAGTCTTGGGTTTATTAAATTTGTAAGTATTGAGTTTCTTAAATTTCTTAGTACATTTATGCATGCTTGGTGCTCGAGTGTTTACATGGCAGTGTCGAAATCAACTGTGGTTATTGTTGTAGTAAAAGAAATATAGCAGGAATGATGATGCTAGTGAAGTTAACATGAATTCTGAGAGAAAACAAAATAATAATTTCAGTTTACATTCATTTTGAATCCAAACTGGTTATTGTAAGCGAAAGTCAACAATGATCTTGTGTTTACCCTTCTGTTGAAATATCACAGGATCTAAACTTGTTCAGATTTCATAATATTACTAAAAACTAAAAAGAAGCCTTTGATAGAGTGAAGAAGGGGGTGAGGGAGAAACTAGAGAGGCTTTTTCACCTTTGTTGGCTTGTGTGCTATATATTATTAGAGTTGATACTAACTATTTTAGAATTTAGATACTGTAAGTTATATCCTTTTGGAAACATTCTATAATTTCTACTTCAAACCTGGAAGCTGAAACTCAAGAAGACAATTAATTTTCTCTTATGAGGTTTTTTCAAACTTGATAAGTGCAAACTTTTTTTGGGTTCCTGATTTCACCCCTTCACAATCATTTTGCTCTTATATTTGTTAAATATTGTGCAATCTTTCTATTATGTTTTTGGCAAGACATGATTGTAAAACTAACTCTTCCAACCGTTAGCCAAAGATAATTTGTGGTGTTTCGATCAAGTTAATTTATTTGGTTATGACATTTCTTAATTATAGTGCAATGGCAATAGAAGAGACAGAAATTTGTATCATCAAGGAGCCTGATCGTGTCGTAGTCTATTCAGATGGCATTTCCCATGATTCAGGTCAGGAAACTGGAATTGATCATCACGGTATTACAGATTCTTTTGAGCATATCAATGAGACTACTGAACATCTTAGTTCAGAGGAGAGCACAAAGGAATATGAGGTGAAGGAATGTACAACAGAAGTTTCTGTTAAAATCTCTGATGCTTCTAACATTAAAAATAGTGAGAATTTAACCTCAGATTTTGAGGGAGTCCTTGGTGAGAAAAGTTTAAAACCTCACAAAACAAAGGGTAATCACAAGTCACAAGATACTGTGAAGCATGGACCTGCTGCTGGAAATCTTCACAGTAGATTTACAGGAAGTGTTCAAAAAAAGCCAACAGTTCCACAACCATTTTCCCTTGCAACTGAGAAGCGTGCTACGGTTGGAACACGTCCTGCTTTTGAAGATTATAAGGGCATCAGCGAGAGAAAATCTTCAAATAAGAAAAAGGTTCTAACTCCAAATGTATTGAAACAGAATCAGGTATATGCTTTGAATCTGCTTTCTATTACTGTTCCTAAAATATATATCGGTATCGAATGAAGTTTCATAGTTAGATGTAATTACTTGGATATTCGTAGCTTAAGGTTTTGATGCCTCTCCCATGGGAAAAAAAAAAAAATCCTCCAGATTCATAAAACAATCATCTCACAAGGACTGCTTTGGAATTGCACTAAATGAAATAAATTTGAATTGTTTGTTTCATTGTCTAATCCACTGCTGAACTGTTTATGGTTTGTTTTGTCTACTTATTACTATTTATTCACAGTTAGTCTTGAAACTTTTGTTTTGTCTGCTTGCACCTTGCAGTTGAAACCTCCTTTAGTTTCAAGAAAGCCACTGCAACCTGATAACAAGAAGCATCCTGATGAGGATGATTCTTGTTCAGTCACTTCTATCATGTATCCTTTCTTAAACTTTGCAGTTGAAGAGTGTAAAAAATCATCTCATGTTTTTCTTATTCTTGCAATGGTTCTTCTACCGTTTAAAATTTAATTTGATATTACTTCTTAACCATGTAAAGAACTACGACATCCATGCGGTCCTTCAGGTCCAGAGCAACTGTTGCTTCTGCACCAGTGTTTCGGTCCACTGAACGTGCAGAAAAAAGGAGGGAGGTAAGCAGCCTGTATTTTAGTTAACTTTGTTTCCATTGGTTATTCTACCCAAAATTGATTGGTGCATGTTCCCTGTTTTATGCATTATAGTTTTATTCAAAGTTAGAGGAAAAGCACCAAGCAATGGAAGCTGAGAAGACTCAAACTGAAGCAAGGACCAAGGTAACATCACTTTCTCAAGTATCTTATAAACCAAGTTATACATTGTCATTTTGTTACTTCTTTTCCCATTATAAGGTTATTGGTAGTTTTCTACTTTTCTCACTCTTATTCCTTCACCAACTTTTAAACATTTAAGGAAGAAAAGGAGGAAGCTATCAAGCAGCTGAGGAAGAGTTTAACGTTTAAAGCAAGCCCCATGCCAAGCTTTTACCATGAGGGGCCTCCACCTAAGGTTGAACTGAAGAAGGTATGGTGTACAATTCTTGTACTTTTAATAGTTTCATGTTTGAGATTTAGTTTTATCAATGAAAACGATGTAGACTTGAGATGTGCTATGCTCTCAAAACAAACTTCAAGAACGATAACTTAAAAACAGCACCCTATAATTGTAAACGATCTAGTTGTACATGTAGACATATTTCTCAACTCCATGATAAAAGTTGAGTTGCATGTCTGGGCCAGCTGCCACCAACACGCGCAAAATCTCCAAAGCTGGGCAGGCGAAAGAGCAACAGTGGTGCAGTTAATTCATCTGAAGGGGACAAGGTCAAAGGTGATGTTGCTCGGAGAAGACTTCGCACACTGTCAAATGACAAAGTTGCAAGTGCCAACAACTATGATAAGAGTGATGTGAATGATGACAGTGGCATATATGAACTCAGAAACAAAACTAAGCATATTGAAGAAATTAAAGTGACCGAAGAAGTAACAGGACAAGTTGACTTGGAGATCAGCAGCTAGTCAAGTATCCAGTGAGATTATTTTTTCACTCTTTCTAAATTATGAGGATCTGTGGTCTTGTTTCTCACAAGTATGCTGGAGCATGTTCAAGTTATTTCCTTTAACTTATAAGCACTTCCTGGTGTGCTTTGTGTATGTAGGTAGTGAAAATGTTTATTTGTAATTTTATGTCAACTTATTTGTAAAAAGGAAGCCACCTTGCTCATAAGAGCTATTTAAGCAGTTGTTTGTTTGTCCGAGTTGCATGATCATTATGCTTGAAGTTATTGTTAAATAATGCTGTTCAATGAACTGAGTGATCATGCTGATTTCTTGTAATTTTTGTTACTTTTCTCCGCTTTCTACCATAGCTGCAAGACATTATTGCCCCATCCAAATCCAAAAACAGCACAAGTTCTAGGGTCCTTCAGGCTAGCTTATATTCCTGCATTGTGAGTAGTTCAGTGCATTGTGAGTAGTTCAGTGAATAAATGTCAATCTAGCAACAGGAAAGTATATACCATAATTACCATCACTCTAGTTTGGATTTTTTATTTTTATTTTTGTATAGAATAGTAGCCACTTATATGGACCTCAGGATTTTACTGCTTATTGCATAATTGGGCTAGTCATGTTCCTTCTACATGTTTGAGACCTTTCATTTTTGCTCTAGGCACTTAAACATTTTTGCTCTAGGCACTTAAACATTTTTGCTTTAGTGATCTGCAGGGAGAGTGAGGCTCTATACAATGCTAAGGTAGATTGCTGCCTTGTGATTTGAAGGTGACTTGTTCAAATCCTAAAAGCCATCACTTGAGGGTAAGGTTGCGTATATTTAAGGTTGGGTTTGGCATAGGAACGAAACATGACATAAGATAATAGAATGGCACAAAACATACATATTTTGCTCGTTGTGTTTGATAGCTATATGACAGAGTTGTGTACGTTTACTCTCCTCAAATTTCATAGGGTGAGAGCCTCGTGCACTATTACTATTAAAAAACATCATGCCCAATCTACAAGGATGTAGTAACTAACCAATATGAATGTGTTTGGTGCAAAGATTTTAGTAATTGGTTGTATGATTACATTTCCTTGGCTTGTAACTTTCCTCTCAATAGTTGGGTTCCCCTTTTCATTCATTGGACCAATTTTAATGTGGTGCAACCTAATTCAGTAGGTACTGGCTCAAGCCTCAAGGGCTCCTAGATCAAACTTATGAGCTTTTGTGAGGCTCAATTTGCCTAGGTGCATTAGGAGTTTAGGACCACCATAATAATTTTTACATGATGGTTGGATGCTGTAACTATCTCAAGCAATTAATATCCCCTTACCATATGGCAACTATTTTGTGCATAAAGATCATATACATTGTAAGACAACTCTGCCCATAACTTCTATTGTTATTATTATTTTGGTCCAAACTAACTTAATTTTTTTCCCCCACTTTTCAGTAATTTTTAACTTTTAAGAATGTTCTAAGTGTCTACTATCAACTTGTCACTACATCTACTTGAGCTTAAAGAGGAAGAGCAATACTATTTCCTTCTATTTAAGCATGGATTGACACTATTTTGGAGCAGTATCATTCATCAATTAATGTTTCTATAGTCCTATTAGTCTCTTCATTTGAACCTTTTTTGAAGTGGAAAGCAAAAGAGAGCTCCTTTAAACACCCATCTCAAGATCATGATTACACTATTTTGGGTTCTATTATTACTTTCTTACTCCATGCTCAAGTCACTCTGACAACATCAACATTCAACTCCATAACCAAGGAACTCCATCCTATTTCTTCGGGCAATGAAATAAATTCATGCATAAAAAAGAAAGAAATAAATTCATGCATAAAAAGAAAGAGATATAAATTCATGCATAAAAAAGAAAGAAATAAATTCATGCATAAAAAGAAAGAGAAATAAATTCATGCATAAAAAGAAAGTAATACAATGTACAGAACCACAGTACTATACGCATTGTATACACTGCACTAATGGCTCCATAAAATTTTATGGAACCACAAAAAGTTATGTCAGATGTAATAGCATGAATTGGGCACATAGTAATCGGTCATTCTAGCTAATGAAAATAAGTAATGCCATGCTTGTAATAGGAGTTATGAGAGCATCCACACCGGGACAAAAGTTTTGTCCCTCCCTAATTAAGGACTGTTTTTAATAGGTGTGGAAGAGAAAATTTTTTGTCCTTATTTAGGAATTGTTCTTATTTAAGGACAATTTTTAATTTGGAGAGAGAGAAGTATTTTAATGATAAAAAGTTGGTTTATTGATAAAGAAAAAATATGGATTTTGTACTTAAAATATAAAAATATGTGAAGAATAATAAAATAATAAGTTGGGTTCATTTAGGGGCAAAAAATTTCTCCATGGATGTAGATGCTATGAAGCATTTGTTTTTACACTCTATCTTATCATTTAAGCACTTGAGCAAATATTAAGAGATTTTGTAAAAATAGCATATAACTTTTTTATAACTTTCTTTTACCTTATTTTATTAAGCTTTTCGGAAAAGATTATGAAATAAGTTAAAAAGAGCATATAGGAAATTAAAGCAATAATCTCATTTGTGGTTAAATGCTTATTGAAACTCTTAAGAAGCTGTTTAGCCAAATGCACCTTTAGTATTAGTGGTACTAATTGGTAAGGGATTGGCAAGGCCGGTAGCACTTAAAGGGAGCTTTGTAAGCTCTTTAACGGATATGATGCCTAAAGGAGTCTGTTTACTTTTGCATCACCATTCCATCAGTCTTGTATTGATTTGAAACCCGTTTATCATCAATGAGAAAAATGGTCCTTCCCTGCTTTCTTTTCATTCTCCAAGACATAATTAGTATGTTTGTGTTTTCAGGAAAAAGAATAGTTTATATTATTTATCCGGTCTCTGATATAAGAAAAAAAAAAGACATATTTAATTATTGGGAGTTACTATCATGCAATCCAAAATTGGATGGTTGCTATGCAACCTTTTCTTAAACCTAGTTAAAATTATGTTTTTGCAATTTAGTCCAACATAAAAAGTAAATTAAAAATTTAGTCCTTTGTACGTATAGACAAATTATAACTTTTAATTTAAAAAAAAATTTTAAAGTAGTTAAAATTAGTCACTTGTGTAAAAAGGCTTAATGCAAGTGACTAAATTTAAAATTAAAAGTTATAATTTGTCTATACGTACAAAGGACTAAATTTTTAATTTACTTTTTATGTTGGACTAAATTGCAAAAAACTAATTTTAACTACTTCAAATAATGACATGGTATAGGTGGCAACTTCTTATTGCTTTAAGAAAAGGTTGCATAGCAACCATTCAATTTTGGATTGCATGATAGAAATACCCAATAATTTATTGTGGTCTCAAATATATAAAAAAGTTAACCAATTTTTTATTCTTAGTACAATTATTCTTAAAATATTACTATAAAATGGTTATATCATTTCATTTTTGTTTCATTATAAATGCAACTTTTTTAAAATAATTATTTTTTTATAAATTTATTAAAATTAAATACATTTATCTAACTTCTTTAATAAATATGAAGTTCTTTTATTTTTTATTTTTTTATAATAGAAATTTGAGTAATAGTATAACTTTGGCACAAATATAAATGTTGAATGACTAATAATGAAAGTGAACAGCCATTTAGGTTTGAAAACAGCACTTACTTCCTCAATGCCCCACCCTAAAGGTGAAACAAACAAAAACAGAAAAAAAAGGAAAAGAGAAAAAATCTCCTCCCAATGGAGGATCATTTGAACTACAGTAATAATAAAGTAAAATTTATTCATTAGTACATATTTATATTCCTAGCTTGTGCCCTTGTGGAAAGCTTGACAAGATTGATGAGTCATCCATAGCAAGTGGAGACACAACGTTTTCTGACCCATACATTCCCAATCTTCACGTATATAAGGGGCCATGAAAAACAATGCATGGCCAAATAAATCAGGATCAAATAGTCTTCTCTGCCTTCTCTCTCTCTCTCAAATCAAATAATCATTTCTCTTAGTCTTTTCTCCAAATGGATATATGAAGGAGTTCAGGGGAATGTTGTTTGGTTCGAAACCATTTTTCTTCTGAAGCGAAAAGTGCATGAACGAGAATGATTTCGGACCAGGCTTCATTCCCCTAAACTCAAAGTATTTAATTTGCCTTGCTCTTGGTGCTAACAATTCAATCCATTCAATAATGTCGAAATAAAGGGTAAGTTCAAAGTTCTTTTGTCTAAATTTTTGGAAGGAAGTTTATGTGTTAAATTCTTATAATGATAAGCTAGAGATACAAAAACTCTAATGAGAATGTGCAAACCGAGTTTTGAATCTGCTAGAGGACTCAAAGTCGACTTAGTTTTCTGACTCTCTAAAATTCGTTTGTCCAACATGGTACACAATTGCTTTGGTCAAGCATTATAGAATTAGCATTTCTTCATCTTGATAATACATCGTTTATATTCCTATGTATGTCTCAAATAGCTATATATAGTTACCAACTTTGTTGGTTGGATTAAACTTATATTACATAAAAAGTTATAAATGGTACAAAAATCAGTATAATTTAATTTGATGTAAACAAATCCTTTCACATATATGTATAGGCAAGGATTAGTTGACATCATACATAAGTCATATACAGTTACACCTACAAATAATATTTTATAAATTATAAATCAAATGGTTGAATTATATGATATTTATCATGATGATTATAAATATCAAATTTTAGATAATTTGAAGATTCATATGTATGCAATTTAATAATGAATCTTCGTTTATATTTCAAATAACATATTATTTGTTAAAATAGTAAAATAGAATGGATAAACATCAAGTAATTTTTTTAAGGTAGAAAATGATTTGTTTTTTTTTTTTTTTTTTAAACTCTTACCTAAGCTCTATCATAAGAAACCAAACACTGGCCATAATAAAAACTCTGGACTGCAAATTTTCTTCCAAATTGGTTGTGATTTGCAAGGTTTCCTAACCTTTTCCACTTTTGAACAAATTTGTTGAAAAACAGAGTTATTGGTGTGAAATTGAGACCACAAAGGATAACCGAATTGATGAGGAAAAAAAGTTAAGGCTTGTATCTTTTTAAAGTTGAATTTTTGTCATTTGGCTTTGCTTGTGGAGCGTTGCAAAGAATATAAGTTTTAGATCTTTCACTTTAGTTGTTGCATGTATAGGGGTAGAACTTCTTTTGAAGTACCTAACCCCATGAATGCCAGGCTTTGAATTTTACTTTTTTTTTTCAAGCTTAAGACTGCCAATTATAACTAATTCCCTTACTCTTAGCCCATTCCCCACTTTTAATGCAATACAATGTGGGTCAGAGATTGCATGATTCATTAAAACTCCATAATACCGTACGTATGGGTCTTTCTGGTTGGACCTTATTCTCAGCCCTAATTGTGCATATCCTACAATCCTCACCCCACGTGAATTTATTAATGCCACCCTTCGTATCATAACGAGTTTTATATATTATGAACTGAATTGATGTGTTTCAATAACTTTGGCCAAGACACTTTCATGGATAATATCAGCAGACATGGAACCAGCTAGTGTAATCATAGCACATGGACAGTGATAAGATAGGAATACTCTCTCCATTTCATATTTCATGTGTAATGTTATGATCTTTTAGCATTTGTGCTGTGTTTATGTTTCATAAGTTTGTTATTTTATAAATCCAATACATAATTAATGCTATTTTTTTAAACACATATCTATTTATTGCATTCTCTTTTTTACTTCTAATTAATACCTTTTTCTCTTTTCAATAATATTATAGTCAAAATACAACAAATTCTTACATCATTTAACCATTTCTTAAAACTCGTGCATAACTTTAAAACACACTACATGAAAGGGAGGGATTAAAGCAAAACAATTAATAGAAAATTTGTTAAGCTCAATCTCAGAACTAATGGATAATGAGAAGAATGATCGGATATATATTTAAATCATACTACTATTTATCATGTGAAACTTTTAACAAATTAAAGTCCAAAAATTCCAAACGGTGATTTGATAATTTAGATTTGAAACATTCTCTTAAACATGTATTTTTTATCGAAACCAGTTGGTGTCTGGGCTTCACATTTTTTGTGGCCCAACTAATCCACCTCGGATTTGGGAATTGTGCGAGTTTTTGACTCAACGGTATGGATCCTCCCCAGGAATTGTTGACTCACTGAGACTTGAGTCTTTGACTCTGAAGTCCCTAAGCGTCCAACCAGTTTCCACTAGGACAATCCAATTGGATACTTTAACATGTATTTCAAAAACATCGAAACAATGATATTAATTACATATATATTAATGCTTATACAAAGGTAAATTAAACAATATATAATTGATAAAAGATTGAATGTTTTAAGCATGTTGATCTACTATGAATTTGATATTTGTGGTGCTCGTAAAAAAACAAAATTGGTAAAAATAAAACACATACACTTTAACAATATCTATATTTTGAAAAGGATTAATAATCTCAATATAAATAATAGTACATCATTAACGCACACAATTATTTTCAAGGACTCACAAATTAAAGCACTTTCAAGAGCATCCTATATTCTAAATTTCTATCATTCAAACCGGTGTTGTACACGTTTTGGTTGCTTCACTTTTTTTAAGTGGATTGTATTGTTATTTGTTGGTTTTGGTTTTTATTAAGCATATGATTAAATACTTTGTTCAAACTTTTTATAGAATGTGGGGTTCAAGTGTACAATGATATTTATTTTAACCCCGATTTTGGTGTTAATAAAATTCTTTGCTTATCTACATGCCATCTTCTAGTAGATAAGGTCACTAAGAGGATTAACTCATGGAAAACCAGGAATCTGTCGTATCAGGGCAGGTGTTGTCTTATAAACTTAGTCCTCATGAGTTTGCATTCTTATTGAGCTACTGCTTTTATTATCCCGAAAACTGTGTTGCATGATATTGAGAAGATTTGCAGAGGCTTTCTTTGGGGGAAACAGGAAACAGGTCATTATTCAGCTAATGTTGCATGGGATACTGTATGTAAATCCAAAAAGCATGGTGGGTTGAGCATCAAGGACAATTGCATCTGGAACCATGTAGCAATTGGAAAGCAGATTTGGGATTTGGCTATGAGGAAGGATACGCTCTAGGTGAGATAGATGCATTCGGTCTATATAAAGGAGAAAGATTTCTAGCAATGCAACTCAACTCAGGGATTTGGATGGCACTGGAAGCAGATTCTTAAAGTCAGAGATAAATTAAGGTCAGGCTTCTGTAATGATACTTGGAGCAGGACTCAGGATGACATTTACACGGTCAAGAGTGGTTACTTGCTGCTCAAAGATCAGCAAGGGAATTTTCCTTTGCATAGGATGGTTTGGAACACTGTGAATGTACAAAAACATTGTTTTATTGTTTGGCTTGCCGCTCTTGGGAAGCTACAAACGCTGGACATGTTATGTTTTATGGTTATTCCTAATAATTGTTGTTTATGTCTATCTTCTGCTGAGTCTAGGAATCATTTATTCTTTGATTATAATTGGAGTCGTAGTCTCCTTGATTGCTGTTGTCTCTGGATAAGTATCGACAGGTGTCCATACAAATATCACAATTGGACAAGGTGGATCTGTCATGAATTCAGGGATAAGGTCCGCTGCAAATGTGTCTCTAGCTACTATGTTTGCAGCATTGATTTATCACATATGAGAGGAAAGGAACAATCGTACTTTTAAAAATCAGAAGAGGAGTGTGCAGCTTATTTTCAGTACTATCAGGAGAGATGTTGCTCATAGGATTATTTTTGTTTTTCTAATTTTGTAAATTGGAAGAATAGTGTTTTTAGTTGATAAAATTATCAGACAGGAACTCTTGTTTTATTTTCTTTAAACTCTAGCCTTTTGGTTTTTTGAACCCTTTCTAGAAGATGGCAAAATAACATTGGTTTCAGGCATTTGCATTAGCTTTGAACCCTTCCTAGAAGGTGGCAAGGCTTTTGTTTATGACCTTTTTGTTGGGTTCTGAATTTTGATCGCGGTAATGAATTATTTCTTTAAAAAAAAATTCTTTGCTTATATAAAAATAATAAAAAAATAAACAACAACTATATATAGCTAGGGATCATAATAAATATCTTCTAGAAATCATATAGTATATTAAGTAATTGGATAAATATTAAACTATATACACTTTAGCCTTTGCATGGATCCTTGTATCCAACGATCCTCCGTACAATGACGAGAGAAATAGCATTTTTGGATTTTTTTTTTTTTTGATAATCAGCATTTTTGGATTTTAGATACAATGCAACACAACTATGTAGATTGTAGTGTACTTTGGGATGGAAGGTAGGAGTCAAAAAGAGAAGAGAGACTCAGAGACATTGAGTATGTTATCGCAAGATAAAGTTAATTCCATTCATATATGCTTGATAAAGCCCAATATATATTTGAGTCCCCCATGTCAATATAATTAGTTACATGTACAGTCATATATACTTTTAATATATGTGTTCTTATAACTGTTTTTTACACCCTTTTTTTAATATTTTTTTAAAAAAAATATTATGTCATCACATCATTAATTTTTTTTATCTCTCTTTTTTTTTACACACCAAGAGTATCCGACAGCCGACAGCCGAAGACTAATCCCCTTCGAGGCGTAGAGATCACCGAAGTGGGTTTTGCCTCTACCAACAAAGTCTTTCCCATATCCACGGCAGGGATCAAACCCCTGACATCATGCTTAATGAATCCAACTATCTACTAATTGTGCTGGGCTTTGTTGGTTATCTCTCTTTTTTTATACTATTACATTAAAAAAAAATGTAAATAGCTTTTCTGAGCCTTAACCATTTCCCAATTTCATAAAGCATTCAACACAAAATCTAAAAGAACTTTGAAAAGTTTACTTAAAAAGAGTGAAAGAGAGATTTTGTTGACAGCCGCTATCACGCTACTTTTGCCTCTCAGTAGTCAGTACTCAGAAGCATATATACATATGCAGACTCTTAACTTTTAAATTTTTTTAAAGGAAAGTTTAAATAAATTGAATTTTGGGAGTATTTGAAATGCTGGATGTTAAGAAATAAATTCGTAAAACGACGTACAAATTGGTGCGATCCACATTCATTTCAGTGGTATGAAATACACACGTGAAAATCACGTGAATATTTTCTTCCTTTCTCACATTCATGAAATATAAAGAAAATAATTTTCGTGAGATATAACACTCTTCTTAGGAGTATACAAACGTTTAAAGATAAGGATAATTCTCACAATTTTATAAGCATTTAAAAGTTATCTTTCAACAAAATCCTCGTGTCAATAATAAAATTTTAACTTATTACATTAAGATTATAAGTCAATTCTTTATGGATTGAATCAACCATCACTGACACATCCTTAAATATATTTCCTTTGTACTATGGTAATAAATATTCTCGCAAATAGAAAAAGGAATTAATTTTAATGCACTTGTTTCATGGTTGATTGCTTGATGTTGACCATTAGAATAAAATTACATTGTAAAAATTTAGATGTTAAGAAAAAAATATAAAATACTCAAATGATAAAATTTATGCTCATAAAAAATATTTGTATTGAAAAAGTAAATAATACACGAAATTTTTTTTTGCTTTTTGTTGATAGTCAGTTTTACAAACACGGCAACACGCAACACTCAAACAATAGAACTCGTTGGAATCTCTATATTTTTTTAGTAGCTAATGTTTACGCTATATTTTGTATTTCTCCGAATGCAGATAGCATCGGCAATTAGGGCGGATGCCCATGGGGCCCGCCCGCAATTTTTTGCGGGCATGACATTGATTTTAAGCCCAACAAAAAAATGCCCACCCGCCCTGCCCATTTTTTAGCGGGCATTGTCCGGCGGGTCGCCCATTAATTTAAAAATAAAAAACATATGTCATATGTTTCATAATTTCTAAGTATTGATTACTTTTAAAAAAAAAAATTGATTGTTATTCTGATCCAGTACAAATTTTAATTGATTGCTCAATTTTTATTTAACTGCTTGACAGATTTTTTTGCTTTCAGCCTTTGATTGATTGTTTTTATGTGTTTTTCGAGTATTTTGAGTAATTTACAATCTTACCTTAGTTACGTACCGTTAGCATTTTTCAATTTTTGGCCTCTTTATTGGTTTTTTTTTAAAAAATTTAATGAAAGTGGGCCACCCACAAGCCCGGCGGGCGGGCGGGCAGGGCCTCAACTTTTCGCCCATGAAATTTTAAGCCCGCCCACCAAAATCGCATGGCATTGGCGGGCATGCCCGCCAATGCCCGCCCGCCCGCCCAAATTGCCAATGCTAAATGCAGATGCCTCTATTTATAAAGGACTTATGTAATGTTAACACGTTGCAACTCACACATTTACTTGTTGTGTTTCACCGAAAGCATTTCCTTTTTCCTTCCTCCCTTTGTCGAATGATGTGAGGCCACCCATATACCTCTGCCTTTTTTTTATGGACCCCACTTGGTTTAGTCTTCTCACACTCGACCAGAGTGATGTTAAAGGCAATATTTTGAAAATCAAACCGGTTATCGAACCGATCAAGGTATTGGTTTAAGGTTCAAAGGTCGCCCGTGATTGAACTGCGGTCTTATTGAGTATCCGATCTTAATGTACGTGTGTATATATAACCATGTAATAACATAATAATAAACTAACATTCTGAGATTAAATAGTAAACACTAAATAATAATCATGATTTTCATAATATTCAAAATTTAATAGTATCCAAAATTATTAAAGTCTAACAATATGAATTAAATAAGTCTAACAACACAAAACAATATTTCAATTCAATTGCTTAACAATAAACAACAATATACATTACCAAATACTTATAGTTAAAAGAGGCAAATAAAGAAAAAATGGATAAAAAAGTATAAAAGTACAATGATGATTTAAGAGAAAAGTAAGAAGCAAATCTATACTATCTATACTATCTAAAGAAAACACTGTTTTAAAACTAAAATAACTAAAAAATGTGTACATAATTTGGGTTTACCAATTTTACCCTCAACTATAACTGCTCTGTTTCTTTACATGCTCATTGGTTAACTGTTTTATTATAACTGCTCTGCTTCTTTTCATGTCCATTGGTTTGTAAAAAAAAATTGCAGTAACAATTGCAGTTTATATAGCCATCTTGTCACCAAATAACCATTCCCATAGAAACCCACAAAAGACAGATCGATATGCAGACGAGGAAGTCCCAACACAGGTGACGAGGGAGTCCCAACACAGGTCTTTTACTGGCATCTTATCTTGGACTCTGTGAATCAAAATTCTGGTAGAAATGGATTCAAGAAACTTGATCCTAGCATTCCTATAAGTAATTGTATTCTCCAAATTCAATGCATTTGTTTTTAAGAAATTTCTGTTACTTTGAAGTGAGCAATAGATATTAGTTTTATTTAAAGTGCTAGCCAGTAGTTATTTTTATTTACTTAGTGGTTGATATTCTTCTTCCATATTGTTTATAATGAAGGCAATCAGTCTTCATTTGTATGTTGAGAAAACACCAGCCCCTAGCAATTTCCATGCACCATGTAAACGCAAGAGCTTCTGAATGATGAGAATTATTGCTACTATTGATCATAATTGGTCCTCATCACCATAATTGCAACTATAGTGGAACATGCAAGATGGTAATGTGAAACTGAATTGATTTTGCTAATGGTTATTTACTACTCTGCTCGATGTGCTTTGCAGGGAAGCAGTCTCAGTCCTATGACAGATAAATTATGGAAAAGACCAGTTTTTTTAAAAGCAATTTTGCACAAATGAAGTAATTGGAAGGATGCAAGCAAAAAGAGTGTCATTTTAAATGGATGCAATTGTCTGAGGTAATTTTATTATTTGTTTCTACCACATTCCTCTTTCTCTTTATTATTTTGAGAATTATTGCTGCTTTTATGAATTCTTCAAATATTAAGTTTTTTTAAATGCTTGCAAGAGAGGTTTCATCTTTATTTGCTTAACGGTTTCTTAGGGATTCAGTGAAAGAATAAAGAATGAGGCGGAGTAATTCAGACAAATAGTAGGAATCCGGCCATTAGCAACAATAACCACTTATCCCATCAAGTAACCGATATTTTCCTTATGATGATTCAGATCTCCCATCTCCACTAATGCTTTCTTTCTCTATATTATACTTAATTATATTGATTCTCAAACACAATTGTTGTATTAGTTTTAATTTTGAGATTAAATACATTGCACTAGATTTGATAGTATCCAATCCATTATTGCCCCAAAATTGTTTGAATTATGTGAGGTAAGATGATCTTTATGTTAATTTTGAAGCTTTTAAAATTTCAATTGATGTTAAAGTGGGGGGGGGGGGTGTACCACCCCGTAAATTCCTCATATTGAATTAAAACACTAAAGAAGCTTATTTTTGAGAAAGGAGTTTTGAAAGAGTATTTTCTTAAATGATTTTCTTAAATTCATATTTTGGGTGACTTTTAAAGAAATAATTTTCTAAAATAATGTCCAAAATTTAGAAATTGAGTTTTTGAAAAAGCTTATATGCTTGATGTTTTTATCAAAACATTTGTGAGAATTGTTTTCTAGACATGTGTGTATATACGGTTTTGATATATATATATATATAGGAATGCTAGGAATACATGAAAAATTTAATTATTGGAAAAAGATTATAATGTATGTGTAAATGTATGTGCATATATATATATATATATATATATATATATATATATATATGTGTGTGTGTATGAGTAATGTGAGATGCATGAATATGTATGATGCATATACGTGTGTGTGCCGTGTGAACATGATGCCCTCAAAATGCTAATTGTGTGATGCTTATATGTGTGTTAAGTATATGCATTACCCATGATGCCATGTTATGTGTTGTTATGATCAACATGAAAATAAATTGTGTGTGTGTGTGTTAGTGTATGAGGTTCGGCCATGCAAGGAGTAGAGAACCAAGTGGGTTGATTTCCTTATGCATTAAGAAATTAGAAATAAAATAGAAAGTAGGAGGAGACTAGGTTGTATGAGTCATGGAACCTAGTGAGGACTTTCCTTCCTCCATGTCCCCCACGACTTGACCCCTCCCATGCAACAATTGGGCTGGACCGATTTGCCCTTCTTTCACACCCTAAACCGAGGCTAAAAAGGGAAATTGTTCACCCTTGCCTCTACTCTTAAAACTGTGTGAGGAGTGTTGGTTTGGATTCATTTTTTTTTCACTTCACAACAAACACCAACAAACACTTAACCTCAAGAGCACCTCAAACTCTTGAGACATAGAGAGAAAGAGAGTGAAAACCGTGAGGAGGAGAAGAGAGAAAGAGAGTGAAAACCCCAAAGTCCTTAACCCAAACTTCTTCAATTCCTTTCTTAACCATCTTCTTCTTTAAAGATCAAGGAGAAAACCACCCCTCAACCTTAGAAGAAGAGAGACCGAGGCCAACCTAGAGGAAGAGAAGAGAAGATTTGAGGATTTAAGATTAGGAATTAAGGTAGAAAGAGTTTTAATTGAACCATTTTGTGTTGTAAAGGACTTTATCATGGACTCTATTTATTTTTGTGATGCATGTAATTATTTTTAAGTGATCTTTAGATCTAAGTGTCATGCATGTTATTTTTGTGCTTTGATCTTGAACGTTGATGTTGAAAGGCTTTGATTTCTTACTTGTAAATTTTCTTCATCAACGGTTTTTGTTTGAAGTTGTGTTTAAAGTTCATATATTGTTTTGATTTTCTCATGCATGTTGATTTTGTGGCCTTATAGTTCTTATTTTCCCTTGCATGTCCTATTTATGTTTTGATCTTGGATTTCTAAGAACTAATGAACTTATAAATCACCAAAATCAAGAGCTAAAATGATTCGGCCATGAGTAGAAGGAGTAGGTCTAGATGCTTTTGATTTGATCTAAGTAATTTTATGTTAATTGTATTAATTTCTAGCTTATTTTTCACGGTTTGTTTGAAGGTTTGAGCTTAAGTTTATGTTTTGCTTTGATTTTCTTTTGCATGTCTCGATCTATGGTTAATTTTTAAGAAAACATGAAGCTTGAATTTTGTATGTCTAAAATGAGTGTGAAATCTTGATTTCTTGTATGCATGTCACGGATTTCAAAGGAAATTAAGCTTAACAAACTTTGAAAATAATTTTAATTTGAATCAAGATTTTCGTGTGTGTAATGATGATAATTCGGTCGATGTTTGGAAAAGTAAAATGATGCTTCTATGTCTTGCATGATATGATCCATGAATTTAGGCATTTGCATGTAGAAAACAAAATTATAAGATCTTGCCCTCTTGCATGTCACCAATCGGCCAAGTCTAGGTAGAATAGGAAATCAATCTAGATCACCATTTTGTTTACATGCACGTGTCTTTCTAAAAGGATAAAGACCTTGACATGATTTTTGATTTTATTGTGTCAAAAAAATAAATTTTTGTTTGTTAAAATTCTTGTGAAACTTACGGTTTTCATAAAGAAAATAAGAAAACAAAGTTTTTTTTTTGAAAATGATCTTTGCATTAGTCCATGTTCTATGTGCATGCATGATGAATATTTAACTTTACTTTCTCATGATGATATTCGGTTTATGCATGATAGTTAGACTAGAATTCCTTTTCAACGAAATGACTTAGAAGAAATAGGTGGATTTTAAGGAATTGTGCTAAGATAAATTGTTTGAACTTGTGTTGAGAACATTTATTTTCTAAATCGGTTCTTTATCAAGAAATAAGAGAAATCAATAAATTAAGTTAATCTTGGAAGAGTATTGTGCTTGATGCATGTGTGTGAGTGTGTGTTTATGTGTATTCGGTTAAGATTAAAAGAAGATGGAATTTAAATGCCTTGATTCATGTAATTTAAGTTGTGATGTTTGATTTATTTTCCTTTGCTTTTATTCGGTTATGAGGTCTAGATAGGTTTAGGGAGTTTAATTGCATGAAAGAAAATGTGCATAGACATATATATATATATATATATATATATATATATATATATATATATGTTGGTTTGAAACTTGACTCAATTTGGTTTATTAATAATGGTATGCCTAAGTGTTGTTTGTTAATTATATGTGGTGTGGTTTATTTAGAATTATATTGTGGTTGTGTATTAAATTGACTTTTAAGAAAATTGATTTGATTTACTTGAGATTTTAAATTGTGTTCATGGCTGTCCAAAATTGTTTTATGATAAAAACATGGGCTTGTAAAATGATAATTTTAAGTTAAAAAGTTATTTCAAGTAAAAAGTGTTTTGCAATACTTTTAGAGCCTTAATATAATGATTTTGTAAAACTATGTTTGCTGTCCAGAATCACCTGGACGTGCTTTTTATGTTTAAAGATGTTTTCGTGTGATCTAAAACCAAGTTTTCAAGTGACAGTTGATTTTGGTTATATTTTCAAAAGTTTTCTCGACAAAAGAAAGACAAGTATTAAATTAAGAAAAGATTTTCTCCTATGAGTTAATAATGTAAAGTGTTTTACTTAAATATGAGGAATGATGTAGAAAGAGATCGGGGCAGTTGGCAACCGGCAACGCAAAGGATTCGAAGAGACGGTACGCACTTCATTGCTGGACCTCAGGTGAGAGAGAAGCTTTCCTAAGACACCGTGGTAGCTAGGTGATTTATTCGGACGTTTCGTATCATCTCAAAGATCGGAACTACGTGGTTGGCGTCAGTAGTATAAGTGGCAATTGTTTGCTTTGTGTGGCCACTTATACGAAGATGACAAAAACCACAACGCTATTGTGTGATGTTGTGTGCATGCTTTTATTTAAATATGTATGATGATGCTTATTGCTGTTGATTATGATGAATGTTCGAATGAGGAAAACGAAAATGAAAGAAAATAGTTGAGGAGGTGAGGAAATTGAAAGTGATGGTATAATGAGAAAAGAGAAACGGTTAGAGGATAGAAAGCTGAGTGAAAGAGAGATGGGAATTTATTAGAAGCTGATGATAATGTTGAGAACGAGCCAGAGCTGAGGAAAGTGATGTGAATTGTTGGGTGTGAGATGTGATTTGAGCGGAGCTAGGCTCCTTTGTTTTTGGTTTTAGACTGGGAACTAGTGTTGAGTTGAGCTTGCTCCTCTACTAGCGCTCAACAAAAACGTATTTTTGAAAAAGGGTTTTTGAAAAAGGAATTTTCGAAAAGATTTGTGAAAAGGAATTTTTATGAAGAGTTGGGAAGAGAAATTATTTTCAAAAAAGGGTTTATGAAACAAACTTTTGAAAAAGGTTTTTGAGAAAGGATTTTTGTGAAACAATATTTTCAAAAGTTTCTTTTTAGGAAACGATCTTTTTGAAAAGATCTTATGAAAGGATATTTCTGGAACTGTATTTTTGAGAAAGTTTTACAAAATGATCTCTTTGAGAAAGTCTGTGGAAATAATACTTTTGTGAATGTTGGTGAGAATAAAGTTTTGAAAAGGTTTTTGGAAAGAGTGTTGATAAGAGAGTTTGAGAAATGAGGTTCTTGGAAAGTGGTGAAATCAAAGATTTTGAGAAGGATGGTAAAAAGGAAGATTTGAGAGAGAGAAAGATGTGAATCTATTGAGATAATCCCAGCTCTGTGCTATGTGTGATTTGGATGAGAGAAAGATTGTGCAAAGTTAGAGGTCGGGACTCACTGAAGGGATGTACGAAGGGTGAGCCGATCATTAGGTCAATTAAAAGATAAAGACTTTAAAAGACATTAACAGCGAACGCGGTGAGGTATGAGAGTAACCCGAAGTAGTGGAGAGGAAGGAACCATAGGTATCTGCGGATACTTAGGAGGAGATTGCATTAGGGGAGGACGATGACGGTGAAACGTGAAGAAGTCTAGAGTATTGTTGTAGGCAGAACGAACTTCATAAGTGGTAAACTAACGTGGTGGGGACTGGGTCCAATACCGTGGTAAGTTCTGCGAGCGCACTAGAACAATACTGTCACCCCCTAGATTGCAAATCGAAAACAGTGAGAGGGACTGGAACGGGGCATTGTGATTTGCCTCTGGTTGTACAGTGAGCCTTGATTATTGATTATATATGAATTGATTTGAGGCTGGGCCTCCTGGTCTGGGACCATTTGTTGTGAGACAGCTGTCGTGCCCGCGTGGTAAAGGTCCTGTACTCCTGTTTGCTTCCGACTAGGTGGATGGATGGCCGAGGAGATGTAGACTGGAACGTGAGTGCTAACAACGAAATAAACGCGTGCCTCGATGATACTAATTCCCCGATCATCGATGGGTATAATTCGATAAAACATTATAAGAAAAGATTCATAATTGTAAGGATGAGAGTTCAGAAAGTGTACAGAATGAGAAAGAGATTGAGAATGGAAGTGTGGAAAAGGTATTAAGTCCCATGAGAGGGATTAGCAGTAAAGTGAAAAGAGTATGAAGAAATGATAATAAGATGAAATAATGAGGTGTGTTGATGATGGTAGTATGCTTGTTTGTTATCCTGTATGTGTGTTATGTATTGTGTGTGTGTCCTATTATCTTGCCTACCGTAATTCCACATCGTCGACGCTACGCCATCCGGATCGCTTACTCTCTCCTATTCGTTGGTACATTGGTGTTGCTGATATCCCAACGGGCAGATGGATCGTCGCTTGGAAATCTCTACGTGGCTTCGTGAAGGGAATGGATGGAAAGCTACGCGTTACGGATGGGTATGGACTAGACATGTTCAGTTGGTAATCGCAGACCTTGAGCATAAGCTGGGAGGAAAGACAACGAGTTCGTGTTTAGGAAGCGTATCTTTTGTGGGATACAATTTTGAACCACCATCTCGGGACACAAAGAAGGAGAACCCTGTGAAGCTGTTCGGAGTGGAGCTTAAACCGAATTCTGAAGGGAATACAACAAGAGAGGTCGCATCAATCTCTGGTACAAAGGCGTCAGTAAAGAAGAAACGGAAGTTGGATCCGATCATCTTCGATAGGAAGCCAGTAGTAGAATTAGAATAAGTTGTTGTTCGTATTTTGTATTCAGGATTACCTAAGTGATGAGCTAATGTTGTACTTCAATCATTTTGAAGCATGCCCGACTCTTAGAGAATGTAAGGACATTTCTTTTATGAAACATGTTTAAGTCCTTTTGAATGAAATGAATGAAGTTACTTAAGTTGAAATCGAACTGTTTTCTTGATAAAATGTTTTCGGAAAAACAAGGTGAATGAGTTGTGGTTTTAAGTAACAACTCGGTTTTCGAAAGAGAAGGTTGAAGGACATTAATAATTTTTTAAGAACGCTTTCAAACCCTTCAACAAAGTGTTACAAAAAAAAAATTCCCCAAAAATTTGGCCTCATTTTTGCAACATTAATAAATAAAAGTTAGTTGTTTTGGTTTTCGAAAATCGGGCTGTTACGGGGGGTGTCTTGAACCTATAATAAAATCCTTAAATTACTTCTTAAAACATTCAATCAAGGCGACCCACATCAAGGCGATTTAAATATTCAACTGATATATTAACATCAAAAACATCATTTTACTACAAACAACTCTTTACGACAAAAACACGAAAATGGGAATGCGGGACGACAAGCACGGGAGTGCCTTTCGGCACGCTACTATGAATAATAAAAACAAAAAAAAATGTTTAAAAGAGGACAAACTAGCATTTAAAAGAAGACATATTGGGTTGATACTTGATACTTGATGTACAATTACGCGATTAGCAAGGTTGCTATATTTTTTTAGGTCTATGTTTTTTGCAAGGTCACGATATATATTGTAACGACTTAAGTCGTTAATGCAATTATATAATATTAAATGTATATGATTAGTGTATTAGTGTATTTTAATGAAAAAGTGTTAATGTTTTGAGATGGTGCATGAAAATAGGAAATAATTTGAACCCAACATTTATAGATAACTGTTTCTTTTATATTAAACATAAAAGAGTCTTTCATACTATACGTCATTTTACATTATTTCTGCCAAAAATGATATTGCATCATAAATCTGAGTTAGCTAATCTCCGTCAGTGCACGTATACATATATAAAGGTGTAACTCAGAGCAGTCCACAAAACTCTATAATACGCTAGGAAGTCAAGTAACATTCATCTTAACCAGGAAAAAGATGAATGATAAAGATCACATGAATTCTGGTCCCGAGGGAACGCATATGCCGGAGAGGATTAAGACGACGGATAGTAACTTCCACCACTCCCTTAAGTACTAAACTATGTCCCCTCCGGTGCCATTCTTTCTCAGGGAGAAACCTCATCTCTATGCAAATAGGATTCTGAGCCTTGACCTACAAATAATTAGGGCAAAGGGAGTAAGACAGCAGTGTCATTCACTTACAAATGAATAATTAAATGGACTAAGAATAAACAAACACAAATATTCAAGTAGCAATTAAAGTCACATAAGCATATAAGCACACTCAATTAATCAACCAATAATTATCAAACAATAATGTATGTTTTCTAATGCATGTGCAATGCAATGCGATGCAAATGCTCAATGCAATCTCCTTTGTGATATTCTACGAATATCATGCACTTAGCAATTTACGTTTATCGAGAACGTACAAAATGATTCAATTTACGTTTTAACGAAAACGTACCAAAACGCTCTACGTACGCTTGACGACAACGTACCAACGATACTAAATAGGAAAAGCAACTAGGAGTAAACGTCTTTCCACCAAGTATACAATTACAACCCCTGTGTAAATTATACCAAAGATCGTCCTCCGCAGTCACAAAATAACCCTAGAGATAGATAGAATTAATTACAGTCATTGTAAAATTATCCCGAGTCGAGTCTGCAGAACCCACTCATCATAGGACTATTTTGCCTATAATCAATTCCCACGATTGTTTGACGTATCACTGTCATAAACCTAATCTTTGCGTATTCTCATGCCGATTTAATGAAATCGAATGTGTCTTTTCCTACTATCCTATCTTGACTCCTTAGCATCATGCATGATTTCAATCACAATCAATACATTAGTATTAACTTTAAATTCTTTACTTGGTATTGAATTGATGCTAAAAGAAAGTGACTCCAACATAACATTTTAAATAATCAAAAATAAATTTTAAACTTAAAAATACTAATAAAAACATTAGTAAAATATTAGATTAGAAAAAATACACTTTTCAGATTTTTCTACAGTATCTAACCGGTTAGAAAATCCAACAACCGGTTAGCCACTGTATTTTTTAATTCAAATTCCCCTCTTTTTCAATTTTACAGCATCTAACCGGTTAGAAAACTCAGTAATCGGTTAGATTATGCAGTTCTCAATTCTGAAATGTCACTTTTAAGCATCAATTCAACACCCTTTAATTTCCAACCTTAACCAATCATCAATAGAGCATAGTTGGGCATATTCAAACATGTTTAAACAAGTAGTAAACATCAAGTTCATGAAATTCATACATAATTCATCAAGTGTACACATAATCACATATTTGGCATTCAATATATCATAATCATTTCCAGAGCTTCTCAAGTCAAGTTTTCAGTTTCTTTAGTTCATATTAAGTTAATAATATAACATGTTCAAATCAGTTTTATAACCTATTATGGCCTCCAAGCCAAAGTCCCAACTAGAAACCAATTGCCCTTGAGCTTGTAAAGCTCCTCTACATTCCAAACCCATTAATTACCATTCTAGTGAGATGAATATCTTCTCCCTTAGCTATTGTAGCTGTAGGAAATGATTTGAATGCAAAGGAAAAGGATTGACACGTTTTGGGACAAAGCCACACCTCAGCTGCAACTCTGTTTTCCAGTTTCAATAGGGTATGTTCATCAGAGATTTTCATCATAAATAAGTGGAATAAACGTGTAAGAAAGGATTAGAATCAAAACTAGGATACACTAACTCAAGATTGAAACAAGTTTGAGGTTCAAAGATAGCTTGAGCTTACCAAACGAAATCAATAAAGATAGCTCCAAGAACTGATTCTTGCTCTGTTTTTTAGCATCAACAGAGTCAAGTTGTGAGGCTTATATCTTTCTCTAGGGTACACGAAATTGGATGGGGTTTGTTTATACTTCAAGAGGGTTCAGAGAACTTTGATTTCATATAAGGTTTGTAGGTGTTGGTGCTTCAGAGATGGGAACACGAATTAACATAAGTGAATGGTTCAGATTTTGGGTATATGAAGTGTTGAGAGTGAATTTGTGTGGCTTAAACTTGGTTTAAGTCACACCAACACTCACCACCACTTCAGAGATGGGAACACGAATTAACATAAGTGAAGGGTTCAGATTTTGGGTATATGAAGTGTTGAGAGTGAATTTGTGTGGCTTAAACTTGGTTTAAGTCACACCAACACTCACCACCACTACTTATGATCAGTGACAAGACGTGCTGCAGGTCAAGGTGGCTGGATTTTAGATCAAAAACGTGTTCATCTTCTCAATTCGTGTTCAAAACCGCCTCAGCTCTGTTTCTGCTGAGTGCACTAACCGGTTACACCTAATTCTAACCGGTTAATGAGACACAAAAATCACCAAATATTATATTTTACATTTCTTTTTCCTTTTTCTTCTAATATCATTATTATATTCTTAAAATAAAATCCTAAATTAAGAAAATACCTTTCTCACATTATTTTATTTATTAACTATATATTTTAATTTGTTTAATTACAAATGATTACATCATAATTACCATAGTAATTACAATAATTACTCATAATTACTATTTCTAATCGGGGATTAAAATTTGGGGTGTTACATATATCCCCAAGGTCCACCATTACTAATGGTGGTTTCCCAGACTAATCCGCTTCTATCGTAGAATTATTGGACTTGGACAATCCGGCCAAGTATCCAGCAATTCTACATGTTGATGTCAGACGTAAGGAGGGCACCTTGTATACCAAGATACCCACGCTCTGGTCGTTTTACTTGGGTGTTGTGTGTGTATGTGTGAGTCAATAAGATCCATACCTGCTTGTCTTACCAGACTTATATAAGCATACCCGCTTTATTGGTGTTGATTGCTGCCATCATGAGGCAGGTGATGTTTCTGTAAACGGTAGGGGTGTAAGTGGTCCGGTCCGAGACCGCGAGACCGGTCAGATCGGACCGGACCAGACCGAAAAATGCGGTCCGGTCTGGTCTCGTGGTCCGGTCCGGTCTCAAAATTTTGGGACCGTTCTTGTTTGGTCCGGTCCACGGTCAGGCAAATTTTCAAACCGCAAAGACCGGACCAGACCGTGTTAGAATTATTGATAGGATTGGCAGCCGTCACCCAAGAGGGGGGGGGGGGGGTGAATTGGGTGTTTATAAAAACATTGGAAAATATTCGCTTTAAAACGTTTTCAACAAATTTAAAGAGATTTTGCAGCGGAAAACAATATAATGTTGAAAATCGATTGCGCTTAGGCGAATAATATTAATAATAAAGAAAAACTAATATACGCGGATACGAATTAAAATAAGAACAATGAAAACGAATGATACCGTGCTAATTAATTTAAAATCCTTTAAATTAATTATTATGAAAATAATGTTATGATGCACAACAAATAAATATAACAGCGGAAAATAAAGAGATGAGGGATAGAAGAGATTGCACCAGAGATTTTTATCCTGGTTCGGCAAACCCGGCCTACTCCAGTCCCCAAGCGACCCGCTTGAGCTTTTCACTAAACCAAGACGCCACGCGTCCCCAAGTACAACCAGAGCGCCCCGCAAGCTACTAGGAACCTCCTTTCGCCAGGGACCTCGATAAACCAGATAGCCTAACTACTAGGTGCCCCACCGTTCGTCTAGCACTACCCAATACAATAGGGATCCTCACCCTACAACCACGAACGCCGCACGTTCGCACTAGGAGATTCACTCCCTAGCCACTAAGGGTCACACACCCCTTACACAAAAGGTTATGGATATGGAGATTGAGTACAACCACTATAATGCACTCTTCTTAGTGCAGATACAACAATATAAGGTTCTAACAATATTGTGTTCTAAATAACACGGATACAACAATAACGCTCTAGTGGTGCTGAATTTAAATTACAAGTACTATGGCCAAGATAAGGTTTTCTTCTCAAATGGATAACAACAATAAAACCAGAGAATTGGAGAAGGAGAAGAAGAAGAAGAACGTGTAAAGGTTTTTCAAAAAAGTTATCAGAATAAAAACTTGATCCAAATCCTTTTTATAAAAACAACAATTAACACATGTTTAAAATCAAAAACCAAATCATAAAGATTTAAGACATAAAACTAAAGATTTGAGAAGATTTGAAATTTGAAATTTGAATTTGAAAATAGAATCAAATCAAATCAAAAATGATTTTGGAAGTAAATCAAATAAGAATCAAATACGGAAATATTCAAAATTTATTTTCTGAAATCAAATAAATAAAATAAGTTTTTGAAATCCAAAACAAATCTAATAGATTTAAAGAATAAAATAAAATAGAATAAAATCATTTTTGAAATCAGAAACAAATAAAATAGATTTAGGAGATAAGTCAAAGATTTGAATCTTAAAAACAAATAAGGAAATATTTCAAAATAAAATCAAATTCGAATTTTGAAAATAAATCAGAAGCAATCATGTAAAAACAAATCAGGAAATAAATCAAAATGATTCTGACACGTTTTTCAATAAAAGCTGAAGTAATCGATTACTTTCTGAAGGTAATCGATTATCCCTTCAAAAATAGAAACTTTTAAATTCATTTGAAAAACAAGTAATCGATTAGACCAACAATGATTAATCGATTACATCACTTCTGTTAATATATGATGCAACTCATTTAATCGATTACTACTCATCAAATAATCGATTATTGAGTCTCTGATCATTATGTGATGCAACATATGTAATCGATTACTACACAGCATGTAATCGATTACTGTGCCTCTGGAAAATATATGATGCAACAATTCTAATCGATTACTTGAACAAGGTAATCGATTACTCTCATAAGAAAGTAATGGATTAGCAAAGTTCACTTAATCGATTACAACCCCTCTGATTTTTCTATGATGCAACAAAGTTAATCGATTAACTCTAGCAAGTAATCGATTACTCTCTCTTGCATACATAAAAATATTCAGAGTTTTGTAACATCAGTTATTTTCACACAAACTTAGATAAAAACAGATTTTCATGAAAACACATTTTGCAATTAAAACATTTTTCATAAAAAGTTCTTTTCTTCTCCTTAACATGAAAAACTAATTTTGGCCATTATAAACTTGTAATAAAAATTCATTATCTTACAAATTTCCTATGGGCCAGGCTATACTAAACTTGAACATGAAGCTTGAGCCTTGACTTTAGCCTTGAAGCTTGATGCTTGAACTTGATGCAGCTTGATGCTTGAAACTTTGAATCTTGTTTGTAATCATCAAAACATTATTTTCTAGAATCCTTCTAGCATTACTCTTTACGTCCTTTGGGGCAAGCTTGACTTCCAACAGACCGATGGTTCAAATATTTATAAAAACAAAAAAAAAAAACCCACTCATTTAACACAGCAGCTCAGCTCATCTCAAAGACTCAAACTCTATTCCCTACCTTCTTCTCTCACGGTCACAGACACTGGCCAGTGGCCACCACGGCACTACCCACATCTCATGCAGCCATCGAAGCCGCCTCCCTCCGGTTCGTCGTTCGCCGCCATCGAAGCCCCTTTCTCTCTCTCTCCCTCCGGTTCGTGCCATCGAAGGCCCTTTCTCTCTCTCCCTCCCGTTCGTCGTTCTCCGCCATCGAAGCCATCGAAGCCGCCTTCTCTCTCTCCCTCCTCCGATTCATGCGTCGTTCCTCCCTCCCTCCGGTTGCCGCCATCGAAGCCGCCTCCTCTCTTTCGCTCCTCGGATTCGATTCCTTCTCTCTCTCCCTCCTCCGATTCATTCTCCGTTCCTCGCCGCCGCCGCTGTTCCTCGCCGCCACCGGTCGTTCCTCTAGCCCTCTCTGCTGTAAGTTGAATTTGATTTTACTTAATTGATTTCTATCGGTAATGTTGCATGTTTTACTTCTTTTGATTCTGTAATGTTCATATTTTTAGTTCATATTTTTAATTTGATTTCTGTTGTATCCCTTAAATTTCTAATTTTTCATTTTTTTAGCTCAGGATTGTGAGATTTTCTGCAATTTTTTGTTTGATTTATTTCTGGGTAATTTATTATGAATTGCTTGATATTATCATACGATATGGGACCTTTTGTCGTTATTTTGAATCACTTCATTGTCTTTTTGAATTAAATTTCTATTTTGTTGCTGCGGAATTGATTTGCTCTCTCTATTAGTAGGATATATAATTGTTTTTTGGTTTTATACCACAGATTGGTGGAAGGGATAATGAATGGGATTGGAGTACGGTTTCTAATAGTTGTGGTTTGAAGATTTTCAAAACCTTTGACATTACAAACTATTGCAGAGGACAAATGTGGCAAAAATAAAATTGTCTTGCTGTAAGTTGAATTTGATTTTACTTAATTGATTTTGCCCTATATTGATTTTGATTAATCTCTCTCTGCTGTCAGTTGAAATTGATTTTTCCTAGATTGATTTTGATTAATTGATTTTGCACTAGATTGATTTTTGCCCTTTGATTTATTTCCAGCATCTTAAATTTAATTTATATGGTCTAAATGGACCGGACCGAAATGGTCTGGACCGAGTACTCGGTCCGGTCCGGTCTTTATATATAAAACATACTGAGACCGGATCGGACCATGTTAATTTGATCGGTCCGGTCCCCAATGTCCGTCAAAGACCGGACCGGACCGGACCGGACCGTTACACCCCTAGTAAACGGTAGAGCATAATGGCGGGTATCATAACATGCAGGATCCAATGCTCAATGGGATAACGGATTTCTTTGGATTCCTTGACACGTGCAGTTGATATGACAGTGTCTTACCGGTATAACGGTCTAAGGGTAGACATAAGATCGTTGAGGAATCCTTCCGGTATACCGGTATGAAGGGAGGTGGGCCCATAGGTCCTCTTACCGGTATGCCGGTATCAGCACGATTGGGCCACTAATAAGTCCTCTTGCCGGTATGCCGGTATCAGCATGATTGGGCCGCTAAGGCCTCTTTGCCGAATTGCCGGTATACCGGTTTCCACCAGATTGAGCCTATTGGGACCTTGTGGCCGAATTGACGGTATACCGGTTTACACCTGACTGAGTCTCTGTGGGTCCTCTTGGCCGAATTGCCGATATATGGGTGCAAGAGTCTGGTCCATAACATAACCGATTCACCCGGTTCGTGACTGGGTTTTTTATTTTTTGGACAATTTTTTAGTTCCATCAAACCAATACCTTCATCGATTCACTGGTTTTTTGATTGGACTGGTCAATCAGTTTTTACAACAATAATTAAAGGTGATATATTTAAAAAAAAAAAAAAAGTGACTCGGAAGATTTGTCTCTTTAAATTTTGTGGCCTTGCGCGACGAAACTAAGATCGGGAAATAGAAAAGAAAATAATAAAAGTGCAAAGGAGGAAAATATATTGAATAGATTGGGATTATAAAATAGAAATTAAAGAAATAAAATAGCATTGAGATTAGGAAATAGAAATAAGAAGGTAGAGATGGAGATTGATGATATGCAGATAAATGAATGAGAAAATAATTTTTAAAATATTACTCACTCCGACTCGAATTATAAGCAAATCCAACCATATATATATATATATATATATATATATAAACACATAATTGAGCACAACGTTCGAATTTATTTATCGTATTACTAATTTGGGTTGACTCGATTCTGTCTCGGATATAAACAAATCATAGTCGTCATGAGTTCGAACCTTAACAAATGACTCTCTTAAAATTGATATCGGGTGCGTTAAGTAAACCCGTTCCATGCACATTGAATCGCACCCTCAATTATCTTCAAACCCACTTTCTTTTCTTAAATGGATATTACACACAATTTTATAATTTTTTCTCTTTCCAATATTAGTACAGTACTCAACTATTTTTTCACAAATAAGGAATTGGTCTAAGTAGTGTAAGATCTCACTAGATTCCCTACCAAATCAAAAGTTAAATTCTTGAGAGCAACACTTGATAGAAATGTCAACCACACATTTGAAAAAAGATTAGCTCCTTACCTATAAAGAGAGTAAATATCATTGGTATAAAAAAATAATTTTTTTTTTACTTTAGCATTAAATTATACAGTATTCATTTTTTATGTAGTTTTTTGAAAATTTACTTTCAAAAGTTACAAACTCATTTTTAAAAACTACATGCTCTCTTCAATTTATGTTCATGAAATTAAACGAGACCATCAACTTATTGATTGAGTTTAAAATACAAAATCTCTAAAAAAAAAAAAAAAGACAATCCCTCCATACCCAAGAGAATCTATTGAAACCAAAGAACCACTGCTTTTTCAAGCTATGATTCTTAACCAATATTATAAGATCAAGGTAAATGACATTTGTAAAAAAAAACTAAAAGTAATACATTATTATAAAAAATATAATTTTTGGGTTCTCGATCGAATAATAAATACTAGCTTATAATAATTTTACTGTTTTTAATAATTTTAACAAGTATTAATAAGTCTCTTAAAAAAAAAGAAAGAAAAAGAAAACAAGTATTAGTAAGACCCTAAGATTAATAATCATATGATCCACGGATGACCGTTTGAAGATATATGCAACTAGCTCTTACCTCGTGCATTGCACGGGTTATTGTTATTTTAATTTTTTTATATTAAGTATTTTAAATTAACGATTATTATTATTTTTATTATAAAGTAAACATTATTATTAAACAACAATAAAAAATAATTATATAAAAAGGTAGGAGTTCAAACCAAACCCTACACTTAAAAAAAATTAATTTAGATGATCTTATTTATAAATTTTGTACTTCCTCATATGAATAAAAACGTAACACTTTTTATCTCATATATTCCTTATTTATCTTATGCATAAATTGACATTTTTATATATGAATATCGACTTTATTATGATAAATCAAAATTAAATCAAAATTAAACATTCTGATCTTTTTTGTTTGATGATATTATGAAATAAGTCTTATATTTTTGTGATGGATGAAGTAGTTTTTTTTCTTACAATTAGTATTTTTTTAAATATGATTATCACATTTATTCTTATTAATCATAATTAAATATTTTTATCATTTTCATCGATTATCTTATCTCAAGTTAATAATAAAATTGAATCCCAAAAATCTTTATTCTTATTGTTCTAATCATTTTGATTTAAATTTCTTCTGCAAAGATGATGTCATCTATTAGCGAGCAATTGGATATTTGTCATTGAAGCTTAGGAATAGAAGAATAGGTGCATGAGGAAGACTATTTTTCTGGAACTCAACAATATAAACAAAAATTAATATAAAAATCAACAACAACATAACATAGAAAAGATTTAATAATATAAATCTTAGTAGCGGTGTGAGTGATTAAACATAAATTTAGTTTATCAAAGTAATTTTTAGTTTTTTTCGCAATTGATATTTAAAATTATTAATTGTTCTCGGACTAATGGTCCATATCATATGAGAAAAAAATAGAAAGATAATATTGTTAAAAACATTTGGTTTGTTATTAATAGTTTTAATTTTCTTGTCACAATAAAAAAACAAAAAAAAATATTTATATCTAGCATACAATCAAATCTTATTTTTATTTAGGATGATTTTTATATATTACAATAGACAAAATATATTATAGAAGGAAAATCAAATCCTATTATTATATAGGATGATTACATTTGGTTTGTTATTAATATTTTTAATTCTCTTGTCACCATAAAAAACAAAAAACAAAAGAATGTTTACATTAAGCATAAAATCAAATCCTATTTTTATAGGGGATATTTTTATCTATTACAATAGACAAAATATATTATAGAAGAAAAATAAAATCGTATTATTATATTACCGCAGTCATAAATAAAATCTTCTTAAATTAAAGCTTGAATCTCTCAAGAAGATGAAATGACAAGACTGGGTATATCGGCCACCGTGCGTCACATGTCATCTTTCACTGTTTGCGTGATTAAAGAGACCATTAGTGCATATAACAATAAATAACCATCTTCCTTAGTAGTTTATGATAGTTATCCTAAAACAATGCGACATTAGATTTTGATGCACTCTATTGTCACCTGTAATTGAAGAATTAGTTACTATAAAAAAACAAACTGGTTGAGCATTGAGCATTATCTACTTTTCCGGATGGACTCCTCCACTTGTCTTTCTCCACTCCCTAACATCACAGGGATCAACGGTACACACAAATTGCACAAATTGCGGAATTAAAGTAAGTAAGTAGAGAGAAACTTAAGAATCAAATAATGTAAATTAAAATGAGCAAGAATTATTCGAATTAGAAAAATGGCGAATATAATTGTGAGATTGCTGTTTACCTGAATATCCATAAATTTGTGAGCCAATTCACATAAATGCTAAAATATTATTGAGGAGCCATAAAATGCATATTGCGTACTATATATATAAAATGATTTGAAAAACTTGTCAAACGAAGGATAAAGATTTAACAAATAAGATTAAATAAATTTTAAATCTAATGATAATGATTTCACAGATAAGATTAAATAAATTTTGAAACTAAGGATAATGATTTTATCGATAAGATTAAATAAATTTGAATTATTTATTTAATTTTCGACAACTAAGGATAATTATTTTACATCCTACAATCAATCGCTCAGGTGCGAATATTTCTTAAGCGAACAAACGTGGTGCCTCGAATATGCGTCTTTTTATATATAAACTAGCTCTTACCTCGTGCAATGCACGAGTTGTTGATATTAAATTTTTTTATATTAAATATTTTAAATTAAAGATTATTATTATTTTCATTAAAAAGTAAAGATTATTATTAAACAATAACAAAAATAATTATAAAAAAAGGATTATTCAATATACTTTATTATGATAAATAAAAAATTATTATTATTATTTTGATTTTTTTTGTTTGATGGTATTATGAGAATAATTAATGATAAATCATAATATCTCTTATTTCATTGGACATGAATTCATTGAAAGATAATGACAGTTCGTTTTTTAATATTATATTTATTTATGTATAGATCAATATTAAATTAATGTATTCCTTATTTAGTTGATCGATAATTAGCATGTTTTATTAATTAGAGTGAAATCAAAATTAAACTTTTTTATTTTTATCCTGTGCAATGCACATATTATTAATATTTAAATATTTTAAAGTAAAGATTATTATTAAACAACAATAAAAAATGAGTTTGTTGAAAAATTTTGTACTTCCTTATATAAATAAAATATAAAATTTTTTATCCGAGGTTTTCCTTATTTATTCAATAGATAAATTAACATTTTTTTTGAATGATTATTAATTTTATTATGATGAATCAAAAGTAAATCAGAATTAGATATTCCTTATTTATTTAATAGATAAATTAATATTTTTATATGATTATCAACTTTATTATGATAACTAGAAACAAATCAGAATTAAATATTTTGATCTTTTTTGTTTAATGGTTGTAGTGGACTCGGCCTAGCCGAGGTCCTTAGACTACCTCGCCAAAGTCCTAAGGACCCTTCAGGAAGCCTTCCGAGCGCTTGGCCGAGCTCAATGCTCAACGGCCGAACAGACGCCAAATACGGGCCGACCTCACTTTCCAACTCAGGTCCGACGTCCAAGTCCGACACCTTCCCAAGTCCGACACCTAGGGCCTGATGACATCTCCCTTCTTATCCACAAGGGCAGCTCACCACCTTATCCACAGGGACAACTTACCACCTTATCCGCAAGGACAGTCTATCCACTCATAGCTCAGTACAGGCTGGCCCTACTTGGGCCTAAAAACAAGCCCATTAGGGCAACCAACTCCCCACTATAAGTAGCTCTGCACTACATGGGGCTCAGGTACGTCCTCTAACCCTAATTGCCACCCTCACACACCAGTGATTAGGGTTACTCCCTGGCTCTCTCCCTTGGCCACTTGAGGACTCCCACCAAACATCACATATCAACCCTAGTCAGAGGCTCCTTCGAAGGTCTTCTCCTATCCTCGGAGGTCCTCAACGTCTAGGACATCACATTGGCGTCGTCTGTGGGAAGATAAATTTCACCCCCACCTAGAAGATTCTACCATGTCTAAAGAACAGCCAGTCCAGAGGAGAAGGAGGGGGCGTCCAAGGAGGGTGCCGTCAACTGAGGACCTGCGCCTGCATCTCGAAGCCAACAGGGCAGCGAGGTCCTCACCGCCACCCCCTCCACCTCCTCCCCCGCCACCTCCACCACCAGAGTTCACCCACACCCACAGTGGACCTTATACCATCCACACTGGAGACACTACAAATCCAACCCAGCTTCTGGGCGGAGGTCGGCGCATGCAGCTACGCTCTGAGCTTGGAGAAACCAACACTGAACAGCACCGCCACCGCGGCGAACGTGCCCACTCAGTCAGTACAGTCAAGTATGTCCGATTACATCAAGGGACATGGCAGAGCTGAGACAGAGATCGAACAAATACATCAATCTTGAAGAATTCAACAAAGGACAGTCAAGTAGGATGGAAAACGCTCAAACCGCCTCGCAGAATGCCCTGCCCCGAGGTCGTCCTCGCGGAAACAGGGATGAAAGAGGAGGAAGAGCAGATCAGGGAGACCGAGGCCGCTCTCACGTTGGCCAACAAGAGGACCGCCGGCGTCCATACATCACCAAATATGATTCTTACACCCCCCTGACAGTCCCAAGGTCTCAAGTCTGGAGAGAGACCATGCAGACCGAACTCAGGAGTGTACCTCTCCCCCCTTTCTCAGAAATCAAAACTATGTCAGGGACAAATCCAAATACTGCAATTTCCATGACGGGTACGACCACCATACCGATCAATGCACCTGGCTCCGGGATGTCATTGAGGATATGGTAAGAAGAGGCAAGCTGCAGCAATACGTCCGGGAAGCGGTGGAAAGACGAGGCCGAAGAAGGTCTCGCAGCCCGGACGATGATAAAGGGAAAGCTAAAGCTGACCTGTCCCCAGAGAAGAAGGGAGAGGAACCATCGTGGGTGAAAATGGTCGTAGTTCAAGACCTGGACAAGTCGCCAGAGAACTTCCGAGTAGAAACCATCTCGGGAGGCTTCGCTGGTGGTGGAGAAAGGAGGGCGGAGAGGAAAAGGTACATCAACCAAGTTCTCGCTGTCCATCACAAACCCGTTGGCAAAAAAACCATCTCGGAATGTGCCTATTATTTTTTCCGACCAAGATATGGAAAACGTCATCCTAGATCACAACGATCCTATGGTGATAACGGCGTTAATTGGCGATTTTGAGGTCGCCCGAGTCTTCGTTGACCAAGGAAGCTCGACCGATATCCTCTTTCTGCATACTTTCCAAGCTTTGAAGCTGAGGTCTGCCGACCTCGTAGGGTTTGAAGGGAATCTCATCAGCTTCACAGGTGAGGCAATCCGCCCCCTGGGAGCCATTCATCTCCCGGTGACCCTAGGCAACCAGCTTTCGGCCCGAACGGAGATCATCAAATTTCTGGTAGTTGACTCTGACTCCCCGTATAATGTAATATTGGGATGAACCTGCCTACAAGCTTTTGGGGAAGTGGTCTCAACAGTGCACTTGGCAATGAAGTTCGTCGGATCAGATGATAAGGTTGTTACGGTCAAAGCTGACCAAGTGAAAGCCCGGCTCTGTTACAATGCGAGCCTACGGGAGGGAAAGAAGAAGCAAAAAGAGTTCATCGATCCGACACTATCCAAGGGAAGAGTCTTATTGGCCGAGGTTCAGTCCGAACGAAATTTCCATATGTCCCCCCTTCATGAAGAGCGGGTGGTAATTCCCCCCTTCACCTCTCCCCCAACCCAAGATGTTATCATGAGTGACAAACCCCTCCAAAAAATCCAAAGTGCAGTCAAAAGAAATCTCTTCTCTCTTTCAGTCCACCCCTACCCCCCGCACGGGGAGAATTTTCTCTTTCATCTAACTGTCAGCAACCCCGCCCTCCTTTCGGTACATCTCCGAATTGAGGGCCGAGTTAAATTTCTTGCCCATGTCTTCAGCCGAGCTTTTCAGACCCCCAAGCTCGGGTGCTTCAAGATGGAAATTCTCTCACTTTTCAACATTACCAACAATCTCGGCAGCCTCTTTTATCAGTTCACCCCTGAGGACCATCACAAGGAAATCCGACAAGACGCTCCTGGTCCGAAGAAGATAGCGACGAAAGAGCCAGCCGACTATGACAAGAAAGCAAAGCAACCCTGGTCATCCAAGTCTGATCACCTCGCGCCTCGAGGATCAGACATCGGCCCTAACGGTCAGAAAAGCGGGAAATGAGCTCGAGATCGGTAAGCCTTAACAGAGGCGTCCTAGAAACATACTCTGGGTAGTTACCGAACTCAAGGACTCCCAAAACTTCAAAACACTGAGAACCTGTTCAAATAGGTTTACCTCAGATATTTTGGCAGCCGTCAACACCCTCCTCTGAGGAATTCAAGTTCAACTTCCTTTTATTTTTCGTTTCCTTCAAATACTGTTCATGTTTTTCAACTTCCATTGTGAGATATTCACCTTTCAAAAGAAAAAGCAATGTACTCATGATTACAATTAATGAAAAGTACAAACTTGCTCATACTCAAGTGCAACAGTTTTATATACGTACGTACTAGCTTCTCATTTAGCACTAGCCACCTAAATGTTGCATGGCGCTATGCACAGCCAACGTCTTCTAGATAAGATCGGCTCATATGCACAGTGTACAAGGGACACCCGATAAAGAACATACTGTTGTGAAATGTTTTCACATAACTTCACTCAGCACTCTCTTTTACATCGGGGCCGAGGACACCCACCTCGGCTAAGGTGAGTAGATCCGAGTTCCCTACCGTATGCGCTTATATACAGTACCTTTATTCAGAGGAAAACTTATAAGATTATTGCACTCACTGAGTCACCCGAATTCGTCCGAGCTATTAATACGACATTTTACGTCCGATCAGGCCGAAATACAACAAGTTGGTAAAACACTTGTATTCTCAAAGGTAGTTTTTACTTAGTTATTTAAAAATGATCTCGGACTCGGTATACATGCAACAAGTTAAAACAAAAACTTGCATAAAAATTACAATATGCGACAAGTCCCAAACACTTGCGTCTTTTCTTGAATTTCCCAGGTTGCCACTTAAGTGGACGCAATTCTGATCCGGGGTCGAACAAATAAACATGCGACGAGTTGGTAAACAAATACTCGCATCTATGCAACAAGTTAGAAGAAAAACTTTCATAAAAATAGCCTCGGACTCTATACGCACGCGACAAGTATAAGTACGAAACTTGCACAAAAATAGTAACATGCAACAAGTTGTAGGTGAAATAAACTTGCATCGAAATCAAATGTCGTGCACAATAAAGCAAAGTATAACCCAACATCGTCGAACATGTTATAGAGAAGAACATAGACAAATCATAAGCTGCCCAGCATAAGGGACTTATGTTGCATCATCCTCGACATCTGAAAGGACGACCGAACGCGGGTCGAACTCCTCATCCATTCTCTCAACTAGGGGGTTGGACAGATTCTCCTCAGGCTGGTCCAGGTCAACCTCGGCCCCACCCCTGTCATAATCCACAATCTTTCCATCTTCCACTCCGAACCCGGCAGATGCGCCGACATACCGAATTCGGAGCCCTTGATTCATATGAAGAATCTGCTCAACCGCACTGGTAAAAACCTTGCTTGCTACCCTTTCAAGGTCGAAGTCCGACTCACGTGCTGCCACCTTATGCTTAAGAGCTTGGGCAACCCTCTTCTTCAGCAAGTTCCTAACGCTTTCCACCTCGGCAAGGCCCTCCTGCCGACCAGCCTGCTTCGCATCTGCTTTGGCTTGGGCCAAAACCTCTTCATGTCTTTTTTGAAGCTCCTCCATTTGGCGGCGGTGTTCCTTTTCAGCCTCAGATAACTTTTGTTCGGCTGACCTTTTGCTACTCTTCAATTCTTCCACCTCTGCCGCCATGGCCAACCGAGCCTTTTTCTTGGCAGGTGAAACACCGTCCGCCACATCATCAGCCACTTCGGCCAACACATTAAACATGATGGTAGCCCTTTTCAATTGGCAAGCCATTTCTTCCGCTTTTTTCTTCCACTCCGCACCCGACATCTTGACAAGAGTGTCCTTCAGCGAAGGTTTGGCAAGGGTAGCTGGCGGCCTCGATTGAGTTCCAATGCTTGAGGGCGGCACATCCGCAACAATGGCTACCTCGGTACTAGGACTTGGCGAGGTAGGAGGAGGAGGGGCAATGATAACGGCAGGTGGGGTAGGATGGAGTGGATCAGAATCGGCCGAGAGCGTATCAGTGGAAACCTCGGACGACATGGCATCAGCAGAAGGAGCCTCGGACTTCTTCTTCCTCCGAGCTTCTAAAGCAGCTTTCAGAGCCCTGGAAGACATCTCTGACCAATGTTCTTCTGTTAAAAAAAAAAGAGATTAGTATAAGTGAGTTGAAAGAAAATGTACAAGTATAAAAGCAAGAGTAACTACCAATTTTTGTCAAGACTTCGTTGTCAGGACACTTTATGAAAACTCCAACATCAAATGTCACACCCGACCACCGGTGCGGCGTGTTGATATGGCGACTAAAAAATTCGGGAGTCCACTCCAACGGGAACTTCGGTCCCGTCTCAGACCAAAACCAGGGTAGTCCCGCTCCAATATACTTGTATCTAAAAAATCTCGGCTTAAAATGTTTCCAAGATTCGGAGAACATACCGAACAGCCCACAGTGAGCTCGGGCCTTAGCCGACACCCAAAGACGACCAGTGACCCCGTCCTTATTGCTGACGAACGGGTTATACATCCACAAAAACAGCCGAACTGTGCATACCAAATTTCTGGCTCCGCAGTACTTTTGGAACGCTCGGAGAAACGACCAAGTGTTGGGATGAAGTTGGGAAGGAGCTAGTCCGAGCTCATTTAAGACCCTCATTTCCAGGTCGGTGAACGGGAGGGTCACGCCGAGATTGTGAATCAGATCGGCATAAAAGAAAAAAGAATTATTGTCAGTCCGGCTGCATATCCTGTCATTGGCCGAACAGGGGAGCACTTCGTAAGAAGTGCCGGTGGTGTCCCCTGGGCAAGGCAGCACGACCCTCCTTACCTCGGCAAGTTTGTCCTCGGAACAAATGCTGGATTGGACCCCTTTGGGCTCCACGTCGACCCATTCGTGGCGCGGGGTAAAGTTCAGGTCGACTGACGCACTTCCTGAGCGGCATGGTACCTGTGGAAGAACAGGGGAGCTCGGTATTAGTCTTACGGGTTACGAAAAATAACCAACCAGAGAACCCCCTCGAAGTAGTTCCGAGGGGCAAGCATCTCCCCTCTACCACAGGTACCCCTCGTTCGTACATTCCCTCCTTCTCCATCCTCTCGAAGTCGGCACGCTCCCTGCCGTCAACAAACTCGGCCCAGGCGTACTGCCGTATCCACTCTCTCTTCTCCTCCCAGTCCCGAGGATAGATTACCTCAACGGGATCAACCTCCAGAACCCGCCTCTCGTACTTTCGCCTATACTCCCTCTGGCGACGGAACGTCTCGTCTACCTCCGTAGAGGAACAGGACGAGGAGGAAGAGCCGTCCTC
Organism: Crotalaria pallida; assembly: GCA_037953625.1. Taxonomy (NCBI): domain Eukaryota; kingdom Viridiplantae; phylum Streptophyta; class Magnoliopsida; order Fabales; family Fabaceae; genus Crotalaria; species Crotalaria pallida. The sequence goes on along the minus strand of CM075652.1, from coordinate 123,318,445 downwards.
CTCCTCACCACTGCTAGATGACAGGGAAACTACCCCAGCCCATTTCCTAAACCATTCCCTACTCATACTGAACCCAATCTACTGCTGTGGTTTTCTGAAAAATAAACAAAAAACATGAATCAAAAACTCTCCAAAAGTCTCAAAACACGCTTAACCCAAAGAAGGCTAAAACCCAGGAATGAACCCCAAAATCAAAACACCCGAATGCAGAAAAACCCCAAACCCCAGCACTATGCCCCAAAATCAGAGCCACAAAGCCTAAGGGAAGAACCCCACCGCCATGAAAATAGAAACCAAAAACCAGAAATCCTAATCCCCCACCGTGCAAGTCAGGAAGACGTAAAGAAAGAGGAAATGCCAGTATCAAAGTTGAAGAAAGGGGAAAATGAGTATACCTGATGAAAGTCGAAGAGAGAGCTTGCAAGATCAAACAATATTCACTGTTGGAGGTTTGGAGAGAAGAAAATACAACAGAAGAGGAAAGGTGCCGGAAATAGTGCGATTTCAAACGATTTCGAGGGGAGAGGGGTGTGGTTTCGAAGAGAGAATATCTGGTAGAGAGAGAAAAGGTAATAGTATTGAGAGAGAGAATGAGTGATAGAGTAAGAAGGAGAAGTGGTTTTCTGGGGAAGAGGGGGAAGAGAAACCGTTTTCCCCCTCAAATTTGAAGTCTGGGCCTAGCCCAAAAAGCCCAACCCAGCGTACAGCCACACATACTAAGACACGTGGCGCACAGCAGCGGAAATTGTGGACCTCGAGCAACGTCACAATGATGGTGACGCTTCGTAGGTCACGATTTCTGACACGTGTCAGATCCGGTAAAAGCAAACGTCGCCTCGGTACTGGCAGGTAGGCAGCTGTCAAACCCGCTCCGTCGTAATGAAAGGACGTCAGAGACAGCTGGATCCAACGTATCGGCAACTTATCGCCCGAACCCCCTAGAACCTCGGAACAAGACCCAGATAGCCTTGACCGAGCTGGGGGGCTTATGTGGTGAACTCGGCCCTTATGAGGTGGATTTGGGAAAAGGACCTAAACCAGAACCTCGGAACAAGGCTCAGATGGCCTTGACCGAGCTGGGGGGCTTATGTAGTGGACTCGGCCTAGCCGAGGTCCTTAGACTACCTCGCCAAAGTCCTAAGGACCCTTCAGGAAGCCTTCTGAGCGCTTGGCCGAGCTCAATGCTCAACGGTCGAACAGACGCCAGATACGGGCCGACCTCACTTTCCAACTCAGGTCCGACGTCCAAGTCCGACACCTTCCCAAGTCCGACACCTAGGGCCTGATGACGTCTCCCTTTTTATCCACAAGGACAGCTCACCACCTTATCCACAAGGACAGCTCACCACCTTATCCGCAAGGACAGTCTATCCACACATAGCTCAGTACAGGCTGGCCCTACTTGGGCCTAAAAACAAGCCCATTAGGGCAACCAGCTCCCCCTATAAGTAGCTCCGCACTACATGGGGCTCAGGTACGTCCTCTAACCCTAATTGTCACCCTCACACACCAGTGATTAGGGTTACTCCCTGGCTCTCTCCCTTGGCCACTTGAGGACTCCCACCAAACATCACATATCAACCCTAGTCAGAGGCTCCTTCGAAGGTCTTCTCCTACCCTCGGAGGTCCTCAACGTCTAGGACATCACAATGGTATTATGAGAAAATTTAAGGATAAATTGGAATATACACTATTTCATAGAACATGAAAACGACATTGAAATTGTTATTTTTGACTATCTTGGTTAACACATTGCACTTTATTATGAATATAATACTGGCTCTTTTTTTATATATTTAATATTATATTTGTCTATGTATAGATGAGTATTAAATTAATGTATTCCTTATTTAGTTGATCGATGAATTAACACGTTTTATCATGATATTATGATTAATTATTAGAGTGAAATGAAAATTAAACTTTTTTATATTTTTTTGTTTGATGGTATTATGAGTAGATTTAAAGATAAATCAAAATATTTTCTATTGCATAAGGCATGATAATTTAGCATATTTTAAATATAATTATCACATCTAATTGAAAAATTATATATAATTAAACCAAAATTATACATTCTGATTTTTTTATTGGATAATATTATAAGATATTTCTTATATTTATTTGATGGATAAATTAATATTTTTTACCTTTATTATTTTTTTAATATAATTATCACATTTATTATTATTATTCATATTTAAATGTTTTGATCTTTTTCATCATTTATCTTATCTCATGACAAAAACGGAAAAAAAAATTCATAAATAAATCGAAAAACATTGTTTCTTCAAACAGGCAAAAGACTCACCAAAATTATTTCTCTCCGAAATACGATCAGGGTATTTCTTCTTAATCCTAGAGGCCTCAACCCTTCTCTTCTTTGAAAAGAGAAAATGATCAATTATTTGCATATTCTTTCAACAAAGAATAATCGAAGTAAGTATGTATAACAACTTACCAAGGTCATGCTCTTGTTTGAAGTAACTCATTAATGTCATTCTTCCTGAAATTAGCATTAAGCAAAAGTCAATTAAAAGTATAACAAAATATGCATCATCTAATAAGTAATTCAAAAATCAAAATTAAGAGATCTAAGTAGAGGAATAAACAAAAGTCAATTAAAAGTATAACAAAATATGCATAATCTAATAAGTAATTCATCAAACACTCAAAAATCAAAATTAAGAGCTTTAAGTAGAGAAATGAGGGAAAAAATAAAAATAAAAGAAAGAATTTGGAGAAGAGAATTCTTAGAATTAGATAGAATTTTAAAAATTGATTTGTTCAACAAATTGAGGATAATGATTTCACATACAGATAATGATTATATAAATTTAAATAACTAATTTAATTTCAAATTGTAATTTTGGTTAGAGATAATCTTATTTACCTACAAACATATAATGATTAAATAAATTTAAATAATTTATTTAATTTTAAATTGTAATTTTGATTAGAGATAATGATTATCCACCTACAAATTCTCTGGTGCGAGGAAAGCTTCACGGGACAAACGTGGTGCCTCAAAAATTTCTCCGGCAAACGTGATGCCTCGAAAAGGGATCCTTTTATATATATAGATAGTAGATTTATTTTTTAAAACATATATTCTTTAAAATATTTGATGTAAATATATTCACAAAAAGTTTATATATTTTTTTCCTGTTGATGTGTATCAGAAGTTTCTAAGTCAACAACCCAAAGCAATCGCTTTCCGAATATAAAAATTATTGAAATGTGTTTTTTATTTTTTGTAATTTGTTTACATACACAATGAAACATTTAAGGGTGTTACTATCATACAATCAAAAATTGAATGACTGCTATACAACCCATTGTTAAACTAATAAAATTTTGCCACCTAAGACATGTATGCCACATCATTACTTAAATTAGTCAAAATTAAGTTTTGCAATTTAGTCCAACATAAAAACTAGATTATTGTAATTTAGTCCTTTTGTACTTTTAGACAAATTATAATAAATTTTAAATTTTTTTATTTAAAAAAAATTTCTTAAACCCAGAACTCATTTTCACTTCTCAAAACTCACCGCCGCCGCCTGCGCCGGCACCACCGGTGGTGGTGGCGATGGCTCCGGCGCAGGCGGCGGTGGCGGTGGGTTTTGACAAGTGAAGACGAGTTCTGAGTTTAAGAAATTTTTTTTTATATAAAAAAATTAAAATTTATAATTTGTCTAAAAGTACAAAAAGACTAAATTACAATAATCTAGTTTTTATGTTGGACTAAATTACAAAACTTAATTTTGACTAATTTAAGTAATGATGTGACATACATGTCTTAAATCATACGGTTTTATTGGTTTAAGAATGGTTACATAGCAACCATTCAATTTTTCATTGCATTTTAGAAATTTCCAACGTTTAAACCCATGAAATCATATCCTGCTTAAAAACCTGAACTATTTGCCAAATCAATAATAAGATTGAAGTTTTAAAACTATTTATTTATAAATATCTCAGAGCATCCACACCGGATGTCCCTAAAATTTTTAGGGACCGTCACTAATTTGGGACACCGGTGTGGAGGAGGTCCCTTTGGTCTTTAATTAGAGAGTGTCCCTATTTTGCAACACTGAAACATGTCAGAAGAAAGAGAGATGGAGAAAAGAGAAAATGAATAAAAAATTGCAAAAAGGAGGGAGAAGGCAACTGCAAGGAAAATTGTTAAATGGTGGTTTTAATTTTATTGTAAAATATTAAGGGTGTGGGGTAGTGTGTGGATCCCAATTTTAAGGATAAAAGTGAGTTTATGGGTGTAGAGAAAAAATGTGTTTGTCCCTAAAAGTGTAGGAAGGTGTGAAGAATAATAAAATAATGTGTGAGGTCCATTTAGTGACAAAATTTTGGTTCATGGGTGAGGACGCTCTTATCTAGATGTAGATTTTCCATTGACACACCCACTAAAACGTTTTGATGCCAAAAATGGAAAAAAAGCCAGAATCCAATATCCAAAGGCATTGAATTATATGAGATGTACATATCTAACTTTGCAATAGTGGAGTGACATGTGCCACGTGGAAATTCCTTGACCTCCTATACGCAGCTTCATATAATATATATAATATATAATACTATACTACTATACTATACTATAGCAGAATGACTAGCAACTACAACTGGACTTTCCTCTCCGTAACTTAGCCACAAAGACACAGCACAAGACAAATTCATACATCCCTTTTGGCTCCATTTCCTTTTTGGGTTTCATTTCATGATCAAGAGGTAGGTATGTTTCTTTGAGTTTTTAATTATGATTCATGCTTTGGTCAGTTTAGGACTTGTTCATGTTTTAGATTCATGTACAAGATGTTTTTTCATAATCAAGAGATCAAGAAGTATAATGAAAAAATAATGTTTTTTTTTTTTTTTTTTTTGTGTGTGTGTGTGTGTGTGTGTGTGTGTGGTAGACTGGTAGTTAATTACCTGTGTATTGTTGATTCATGGAATGAATTTTGTGTATGCTTTTGTTGCTTGAGGTAGTGTTTCTTCTCATTGAGTCATTGTTATGTGTTCTATATATTTACAAGTTGTTTTCTTCATAGGTAAGGGTTTCATTTTTATGATATGGCACTTAATGATTGGTTTACGGTATAAAAATCTTTACACTAACTGTGCATTTCAATTAAACTAATCTAGGTGCAGATTGTTTGGTCTTATTTTAATCAATATGTAACAAGAATTGGCTTTGAATCAGCATGAGGACTTCAGCATATCTATTTTCTTATATCCTATGTAACTGTTTTCTTGTGTTAACTAAAAATATTTCTGCATTTAAAACACTGAATAGAAAATAAAATCAAAACAATGTCTTAAAGTGCATAGGATTGTACTGATAAAATGGTATTTTTGAGCTCTTCACTGTACTTAGATGACAAGCTGAATTTGTAAAACAAGAAGCAACTTAAGGGGAATTTTTATCTCAAGATTGTAAATATCACGAGTTGATTGTTAGAAGAGTCCATATTATAAATGTTTTATTGGGAAGGACTAGGAATAAACTTTCTTAAGTATTTACTCCCTCCGGTCCTAATCCTATACATAAGATCTTTTAGGATTTTCATTTTGGTCCTATTTATAAGACTTCATTTTAACTTTTAATAGCATTTAATTACTTATTTTCACAAACACTATTATTTACTTAACACTTTTTAGGGTCTCAATAATAATTATATTGATAGTTCCACTAACAAATTTAACCATCTTCCATAATGAAAGTGAAAAATCCCGAAAGGGTCTTACATATAAGACGGGAGGGAGTATTTGATAGATAATTTATGCAAAGCTTTTCAGTTGTGCTCAAAATTATTCACAATATCATGTTTGTATATGGCAGATTGTTCCATGAAAGAGAGGCATGTTTATATTCGATTAAGGCTTATGAAATTGGGTTTTTTGGATTTCATGGAAACAATAAGAAAAAAGGTCTGGGTAGATAACTACATCTATCAGCTTAAGCTTGTAGGATTACTAAACATTTGCACGGTATAGTAGGATCTTTGGCCAAGTGGTAAGGAGCGAAATGTTTAAACCTTGCTGCACCGAAAGGGCTTTCTTGTGATGAGGTGTAATAGAGATAAAAAATCATTCATGGGAATGCACCTAAGGACAACTTTTTTGAGATGAATGATTGATACTTAGCACCGTTCCTCATTTAAGTCAAAATACATGAATAAGAGAGTGCCTATATAAAAAAAATTGAATAAGAGAGTGTTGCAGGAAGAAGTTAGAAGAGCGTTTGTTGAAGCAATTCAGTTTGTTTCAACTACTTCATATAAGATTAATTTTGATTTTAATAAATATTTCAGGACCTTTTGCTGATGAGTTTATCCTTACAAAAATGAGTTCGGAAAGCAAGATTTTAAAACCAAAGACTAATTTTCAACCGGTTCTGAATTATTGTAACCAGTGCGTTTGGAATAATGAATCAGGTGCAGGTGCAAATGCAGCTTCAAGAGCAGATATGACATTTTCTGCCGCTGAACCCCTCTCTGAGATAGTTTGGTCTCCAAGTAAAGGTTTCAGTCTTAATTGTGTCGATTCAAGCTATGCCGATGAAAAAACCTCTCTATATCAAGATGTTGAGCCAAGCAGTATGGTTCTTGCTCTTATACAAAGTGTTACTGGAGACATGTCTACGACAGATGAACCTACATATGATGTTACGACTGATGAACCTACAGATGATGTTTTTGAAAAACCAAGGGCCGTCATTTGTGCGAAGAGTGATATCTCTTCCCCGGTTTCTCCCGCCAGGCATCCAACAAGTGATTTAGATGCCATCATTCAAGACTGTAAAGCACATGCAGAACATAATACAGGCCTGGGTAAGGATAACATCTTTTTCCGTGGATTATATAGAAGTAGTGAAATGTAGGTTTAGAGTTTATCTTGGCATGCAAGTAAACCTTATAGAAGGAGAAAGAATTAACCATTTTTCTTATTTAGATGAATATTAAAATGGAACTTATGATTTTCTTGGTTTACTTCTTGTCACTCTTTTTTTATGGAAACTATATTTGCTCAATTGTACAAACTCTGGTCTGCAGGATCTGGTGGTAATATGGAGAAAATAATTTCTGAAAAGGGATTGCCTAATAATCAAGCCAAAGATGAAACTGCTATAATTTCTGAGATAAACGGAAACAAATCTTCTACTATTTCAGGTATGTATGTGCTGCCATCATCGCTTCTATGTTACTGTGAGACAAGAGTCCAAGCATTTTAGGAAGCTTTTGTTATTGTTGTTAATGTGTCTTAATTCATCGATATTTTAAACCAATTTATATCAATTTTTCGGCATAAACTGGGAGGTTGTTTTCCTGAACACTGATTTTTCTTCAGATCACGTTGAACAAAGGCCAGTTGATATTTCCTTACATCAAGCAGATGAATCTCAACCTAGCATGGAACAAAATCCCTCACCAGTGGAACATTCCAATAGAGGCATGGATATCGATTTTGGCAACCAGGTGGTTGTTACAGCAGATAATTTGTGCACTGGCATTGAGCATATAAGTGAATATGAAGGTTCTGATGCTCCAAAATCTTCCAGCAGAAGTCCTCTAGAGAAGTTGGAATCAAGTGCAGAGAATAATTTACAAACTTTCAACTGCGAATCTACTTGTGCAGCAAAAAGCGGAATCCTTGTATCAAAATCTGATGAGAATGGAAACAAAGCTCAGGGAAATGAAATGATGCTACTATGTGACAAGAATCTTCCAGTTTTGCATTCTCCCTGTGATAATAGAATCCATACGACAATAACCATAGGAAAGGAAGAGTCCTTATCAGATGAAGATGTGAATGCAAGTTTGTCAAAGGTGGAGAATCATAGCCGCTTCAGTGGCGAGAGCTGCCACAGTGCTGAGTTGTTTACGATAGGTAAGAAGAGACGCAGCTTTCAGCAACAATTGACAGTTGGGAGTAAAAGAGTCAAACAAGAAACCTCACATCCAAAATCCTTTGTTCAAAAGGATAGCTCATTCATGAACGTGGTTTCGAACATGATGAAAGGATTCTCACAATCAACTCCAGATGAAGGTAAGTCTTTGGCTCTTACCATTGCAAATCATGATCATCACCCTCTATGTCCTGATCAGCAACTTATCACATGCAACAAGAATGAAGATCCAGATGAGCAAAATACAGGTTCCAAATCCAATTTTCACTCCACATATTGCCCAAGCTTGAAGAATGTTGGATCAAGAAATTATCATCAACTAGGAGAGGCTTCTAAAGATTTTGATCTAAATAGTAAGGTACATGGAATACATGTTACTCAATTAAATTGTTGTGCAGAGAAAAGTAGCCTTTTCAAACAGTACTTTCAATCAAATAGGTTTGAATTATCTACCCAGAGATATGATGCTGGTCCATCCTTGCAGCCTAAGGTTAGACCGACAAATTTTATCAAGAGTCATGAAAACTGGAAAAATGACTCCAAGACTGAAAGTTGTTACCACATGGAGCTTAGTAAGGAGAAAGAAGGAATGACACAACATTCATGTTCAACCAGACAAAATAAAAATAATAACGATAATGTTGATTCCTATAAATTATCTGAGCGAAAGGAAACAACTATCTATCACAAAAGAGATAATGTGGAAGGTCAATGGATAAGTAGATTCTTTCCAAAATCATCAACTACCCCCTTCATGATTTTTGATCACCTCCATGAGATATGTGGATCTCAACTCCAATCCACTGATTTCTCAACGCTTCCTCGTTCCCACAAACGCATTAGTTATCTGAAAAACTGCAAGACTGAAGCTAGAGAACAATCTGCTAATCACCTGTTACTTACTGAGGCTAAAAAATTACAGAATTGTTCTATGAATGAAGAGGCTTCTTCCACTGGTCTTAAGGATGACAAGGGAAATAATGATCATTTATCAAGGCAGAATTTCAATCCCACTACACCTTTCCCTGTATTCGGTGATTCAGATGCAATGGCTTCCATGTTTGCGAGGAGATTAGGCGCCATCAGACATATGCCAACAAACAAGGCAGATAGTATACCACAAAGGTAAACTTGACTTGTATATAACTTGTGATTTCTCACATATCACAGGAAATACTCTAAGATCTCATAAATAAAATAAATACATATGTAGAATTGAAGCACTTCCTTGCCTATGCATTATTGTCGAAATACTCATGATTTAATTGATAGGGACTTAATTGTAATTACCTTTTGTTAGCTGCGGGTAGTTATAACTGTACCAACCGGTAACAGTTGGCCGCTAGTCTGTTAGCTGTAAGAAATATAAGTAGTAACTTGCATAACAAGTTACTCAGCTTGATTCATTCCCTCAGTTTTCCTTCTCTTGTAATCAACTCTATCTCTTTGTTTCTCATGCAATAATAGTGCAATTCGGGTTCTTTTCAATTGCGAGAATCCTTGTTCTCTATTTAATTTCACTCTTGGAGTTCTTAAGAATTCCTTGATTGATAACAGCCTTAATAACCGATATCAAAGCTTTCATAGAAAATCTTCATTCTCTTACTTGGTTAGGGACCAATACTGGGAGGGGCAGGCATGGGCTCGAACCCCTCCCTCCCCAATTAATTTTTTTTTTATCATAGGTACATTATTATAGTTAAAAATAAATAATTTGATTGGAAGGAACTTGTTTACATAGTCAAATTCTAATTTTTATATACTTCGCTTAGATCTCTCTTTGATTCTAACATCTAGATAATAGCTAAGGAATGCAAATGAAATATTAGCACCAAGTGCAATTCATTTTCATCACTAGTAAAGGTAAATTAACATTATATTAATGTTTTATATTTTAAATTTTATTTGTTAGGTTACTGAAAGAAAAATGGACCCCTCCCTCTAGTCACAACTATGGAAAAATTATTAGTTGGTCCAGGACTTCATGGTCCAGGACAATCACCACCCTTTATTATTTATTTTTAAAATTTTTTAACATGTTGAACGGTTGAGATGAGTCCACAACTATGTTCTCTACCACTTTCTCCTCTTCTTTGGTTTAGGACTTGATCGAAAGCCTCATCACACTTTCTCTTGAATGTGTTCCAGTTTTATATGGCTTTTGTGCATAATCTCTTAGGCATCGCGCGAACCTAACAAGGCTTTCACATGATTACACCAATTACCATAATTTTCTTCCATGAGACAAACAAATTGAATTGGATTGAGTACAATATTTTCTATCTCTACTAATACATTCCTGCTTAGACAACTTTGTTGGAAGAAGTGGAATACTTTGGATTAGACTTGTACTCTACTCATTTTTTTCTTAAATCTAAGTACAATAATGATGTTTTATGGGTTGGTGACCTCTTGAAAACAAGCAATAGAATCATTAATAAATAGTTAATACTGTTTCTGAAACTCAACTGATACTGAATATATCAATTTCTACTACATTCACATTCAACTAGGATTTCCTAAAAATCTCAAAAATTTCATACATATCTTGTTTAGAGGCTGTTTTCTTATTGATTAAAAAACAAATACCATATTTGATATATTTTGGTTTTCTTCTTGAGCTATATTACTAACTACTATTACTAAGGAGCTAAATTTATAGTTTAAATTGTTTCTGTGTGATTGATTCTATGGCCAAAAAAGTGAAACTCTGAGAGGTAGTTAAGCAGATACCATTAGAATCTCTCTATTTAGAGACGATTTCAGACGTGATCAAAATTGTAACATGAATAGAACTTACACTGAAGTCATATTGGAATGATTGTGGTTGTGGGTAGTCTTGCATAGTGTGTGCAGGTCCTGTGGGAAATTTTCATTGACTCAATATTTGGAATATTGTGTCATGTGAACAAAATTGTCAAATAAAAAAAAGGCTTGCTAATAATAAAAGCAAATTCATAGTCAAGCCTTTCCAAAAAAAATTAAAAAAGTTAATTATTATTTATCAAGTCTGTTTAACAAAATTGTCAAGTCAAAAAAAGTCTTGCATATACATGAAAGCAAATCTATAGTCAAGTCTTTTCTCTATATGATTTGCAGCCTTGCTGGGCTGGCTATGCTTTGATTAAAAGTCAATAATTACTTTATAATTATGTTTCATGGATATGAAAGCACCACAAAAATAAAGATAACCCTTGCCTATTCTCTGTTGGACCTACCAATATTTTGTCTTCTTATTAATGGTTTTCTGATGTGTTTATGGAAATTAGTTATGTATATAGTGATTTACTTGAACAGCATTGACTCATGGAATGGTTATTTAGTTGTTTTTATTATGGAACTCTACTTTAAGTTCACTTTGTTCTTTCTCTTATGCCACAGGAAGACATCATCCATGGTGGTGCACCACCTAAGTAGCTGGTGCTGAGATTCCAAAATAAAAGAATGTTAAACTTTCTTGGAAAAACATTTTATTATTTAAAGCTTGAGTAATTCTTTCATTTGCAAACAAAGTTTTCTTTTCTCAATTAATTGTATGTAAAGGGGAGCTTAAAATTGAAGATGTTGCTCACCCACTCACTATGTTGCTTACCTTATTTTCAGCTGAAAATTGTATGTGAATGACACCTCATGTTGTGGTCTCTTTCTTTGACTTTGAACACTTTATTTTTAATTGTATGCACATCCACATTTGGTGCAAGTAAACTTCATAATGCATGGCTGCTGCACTGACTCAGGAATAATATAATACTTCATAAAATGTGCTACTGTAGTAACTTTGATTAGCATGACCTAATGTGGAAAGTGGAGTAGTTCAGACCACAACTTTACCACTTGAAAAGAAAATTAGCTTTCCAACATCCCACTTTAACCTTATGATTAGTTTACTTCATATTTCTTTCTACATTTGCAGAAAGCCTTGAGCACTCATTTGCTACAGCAGTTATCATATTTTGAGTAGAAATTATTCTGACCACCTTCTAGGGTCTGCTTAATTATATTTGACACGGCTTTTATTTTGGAAATTATTCCAACATTTTTTTGTTGTGTATGTTGTTACTATGCACACTCCCTTTAGTCTTTATGTAATGATTATATTTTGTGTTGCACCGATATAGAGTGGTACGTTATTTTCTAAAAAATTAAGATACAAGTACACTATTATAAATTCAAAATTAATAGATAAATATAAATAAAAAATATACAAACAAATAATATTGATATTGGCATAGGATAAAGTGATTTCGTATGAGAACTTGTTCATTAAAATATACTAAGATATAAGGATGAAATACTGTTACTGTGCTCACTCCCTTTGAACTTTATGTAATGATTATATTGTGTGTTGCACCGATATGGAATGGTACGTTATTTTCTAAAAAATTAAGGTACGGGTACACTATTATAAATTCAAAATTAATAGATAAATATAAATAAAAAATATACAATCTAATAATATTGATATCAACATAGGGTAAAGTGATTTCAAATGAAAACTTGATCCTTAAAATCTTCTACTGAGATAAAAGATTATGAAAGTTAAATTTAAAATTATGGTGTGAATGTAGGAAAAAAAGATTTTTTTTTTGTTTCCCAAGGTATCCACCCACACAACTAGGTGAATAATCCTTTCGATATTGTCGGACCCTTTCGATCCAGCAAGGCCACTTACATTTGCAGGAGGCGGGGATCTAACCCCCAACCACTTGCTTAAGTAGCAACATATCTCTTACCATCTGTGCTAGCCTCCACTGGTATAAAAAAAAGATAAAATATCGAAGTTCTTAAGCAAATATGATATAGATTTAAAATAATGCATATCCAAAATGTAATCGGACATACATGATATATGTACCGATACGACAATATGTGTATACCAACTTAAAATTAAAATAATTAATAAATTGGTACGTATTCGGTACATATCCGAAAATATCATATGTATACCGATATCCAATATGTACCGAATACGGGTATACATCAACTCTATTATATATTTGTGAGTCCAAACTCTCAAACCAGGGAGCTTCTCACGAAATGGAGGCCTTACCAACAAAGTTGAGAGAATAATGGATGATTAGATATGCCACATGTCATTGCCTTTTAAAATTAAAATAAAAAATTAATTAATTAATTTGCTTATGAAAAGATGCAACTGCTGACTTAAAACCAAAAGATACACTACCTGATTTAAGGGATACATGGTTTCAAAAGGTTTTGAAAAGATGCATCTGCTTACTTAAAACCAAAAGATACACATACTGATTCCAGGTGAAAGGGATACATAGTTTCAAAAAGGTACACATGTTGAATTAAAATGAAAAGCTACACCTGCTAGAAAAAAATTCAATAACAAAATCATTGAACACATTGCCAACATAGCAGAATTAATTTGGGGGTCGCAGAATTAATTTGGGGGTCACAGAATTATTGAACACGTTTTGCTTCTTTCTTATCTTTAGACTTAAAAAGTGTTGTGCACAAAAAAACTAGGTCTCAGACAGAATGATTGACCACGTTTCTGCTTGAAATGTAGAAATACAATATTTCCTTTGTCCTTTTCTTATCTTCAAACTTCAAAAATGTTGTCAACAAAAATCTATTTAATTGTTGGTGATTATATTCTACTGACACAGAATGGGAAATCAAATAACCAAACAACGAAACAAAAACACCAGAGACTCTGACAAAAATGTGTCAAAATGTATACTCACAAACTCAACAGGTGTACAGTGAGAAAAAAATTCAATCACAAAAAAAAAAAAGCAAGCATATTCAGAAAGTTAACACTCAATAAAAAGAGAGGTTATGAGACCTGATATGCAACTTTTTGCAACCATTACGATTAGGGGTGTTCATGGATCGGTTCGGTTCGGTTTTTGTGAAAAAAATCATCCGATCCAAAGATAAAAATTAGCATCGGTTCGGTTCGGTTCGATTGATTTAGCTTAAGACATCCAATCCGATCCGATCCAAAAAAATACATTCGGTTTCGGTTCGGATCGGTTCAGTTCATTCCTTTTCTTTTCAATATAAAAAATATTTAGTATTTACCTAAGATGAAAAAGTATTCCCTTAAAAAATTATTCAAAATAAATCTGTCCACTGCAAAATAATCCCAAGTAAAGCAAAATAAGGTGCTAATATAAGTTATACATATATAATTTCTAGCAATTCAACATCCTCAACTTTGCCTTTGATCACCTATACATATATAATAATTATTACAGAATATATCCCTGTATAGTAAGAAAAGCTTGGGCCATACAGCGGTAGGACCACGGCCAAGACACATTAAATGTCGGTTCAGTTCGGTTCGATTCGGTTATGAAACTAAGAACCGAAAACCGAACCGAACCAGTCGGTTTTACAATCATATCATCCAAATTGGTCCAATTTTTTTCGGTTTTTTTTGGATTTCGGTTTTTCGGTTCGGTTTTTTGGTTATCCAATGAATCGGTTCGGTTTTGAACAGCCCTAATTACGATAAAGAATTGACACAAACTCAAAGGGATGCAAGGCATGAAATTATAATAGAAAAAAGAAGAAAGCGACAAGCAAGTCAATGTATGTGAAAATTCATTCTTCTCGTAACATAAATAAAAATTCTAAGCACATTTATCAATCTAAGTTCAACAACTTGAACTTTGAATTAAGATTGATATATGACATGAAAACGGATGGGAAGATGTCATTGCCTCTAGAGTGGAAACACTAATTGCTGGAGATTTTGGTTCAGCACCACAGCCAACAAATATAATTGTGTAAAAGAAAGACGGTAGAATGCAACGTGTACATGAATTGCATCCAACTTACCTTTCTTTACGAGGAAGAGGGTTATAGAAATGAAATTGCTCATAGGCATCATACTAACTACTAACTTATCCAAAATGGCATATAATACTATTACTATGAGGGATTTATTTGCTTATATACTACATACTAGGAAGAATGAGGAGAAAACAATTTTGCATTATGTAAAATAACATATGAATTGGTGGAGAAAATAAAAATTAGAGTGTGGCTATGGCTGAAAGGAAAGACTAATATGTGGTGTATGTCCCTCTTTGAATGACAAACAAATTCAATTAAAAGCATGTTATCTTATTGCCTTTATATCTGGGGAGAGTATTAGTTTTGCGGTTTAGCTGTACTATACCATTGGTCACAGTTTATGTGGGGTTGGCTGGTTTGTTGGCTATGTGTTATCTTACATGTAAAATTATGTAGATCCGCAATTGTTGCATGTGCATGTGCATCCCCTATCCTGTACTTGGGGTTCTATTTTTGTTTCGGTTAGAGCTTTGCATTTTGTACTCTTTTCGTGAGGGGTATTATACTTCTTCACTTTTGGATTGAATTTTTTTTGATCTTATAAAAAAAATCATGAATATTATTAAAATTAAAGAATATATATATATATATATATATATATATATATATATATATATGCGAGTCCAATCCTTGCAAAAATCTAAATTCAAAGTTATCAATTACTTCTTTTTCAATAAAATATACCTAGACTATCATGAATTTAATTTTATATTTTTTTTATGTTAAATTGAGTGTACTTAATTTTTTGAACTATTTGACTTTAAATAACAAATACAATGATTGATATATATCCAGCATTAAACCAATCATGGTATTACAAGAATATTATTATTCAATAATAATATAATTAAAAATATTCGTACAACCCGTGCATTGAACAGGTTAAAAACTAGTATAATATATGGCTATCCCAAACATTTTGGAGACCCTCGATCTGCGAAAAAGAAATAATGAGGCTCTCTTTAAAAAAAAGATGAAATAATATAAAAAAATATTTAATACTATAAATTAATCATTGTATAAAAAACGTTTTATTATATAACTTTTCAACTCACATCTACAACTAAATCTGAACTTCCACTTGAAAATTATTATTCTTCTGGCTTTCTATATATGAAGCGAAATGGAAACACCCTTTAACTTTGTTTCCAACTATTTAACAAAAGCAAATATGTTAATATGTATATGAACGTGTAAGAGTGTTCGATAGCTTTTGGTATCCGTTTGGTAGGGTATAGGGTGTCAAAATTGGCCTAGAAATGAAATTTTGAAACAGGGCAATTTTACTCAAGCGAGATAGGCTTGGTCATGCAAAATTCGTCCAGAATGAACATCTAATGGATTTAATGGTCTCGCGCAAGCGATTTTGCTATTTTCTCTTAAGTGAGTCCCACTCGCTCCAACGAAGTTATAAGTCCAAAATTTTCTGGAATTTACTACATTTCTTGCTCATGCGAAAATGCTTCATATAATCTAGATTAGTCAAACTCAAAATGATAGAATCGTCCAAGGGGCCAAATAAGTCGATTTAGATGAGTATAAAAGGGGAACCATCGAGTTTCACTTCCAAATAACCCTACTTCCACACACAAAAAACCCTAAGTTCTTAAATCACTCTCTCATCTACTCTCTCTCTCAATCATAAGTATCTACATATAAGTAATTCTAAGCTAATTAAAGAAGCAAGAAAACCCTAGTTGATAAATGATGGAAGCTTTAATTATTGATATGAGCTTAAAAGCAAGCTAATTTCTTGAAGTTCTAGTTCCTAATCTTAATTCCAGGTAAGGGGAGGTCACTATACCATTAGAAGAGTAATTAAATGAGTAAGGAATGTATGATTGGTCCTATGACAAAGTTACTTGATTTGGAGATCAAGATAACCAATGCTAAGGTATGTTTTGAATATGTTAGAATTATTATACTCCCTCCGGCTCAAGTTATAAGCAAATTCAATCACTTTTACGGTTATTAAGAAGGTTAGTTGATTGTAATTAATTTTATCAAATTTATAAAAAAAAATAGAGGTATTTTAGGAAAGTAGTATTGGGAATGAAACAAAAATTAATTAAGATTACAATTTTCTAGAGATGTTTTAGGAAAGTGGCATTGGGAATGAAACAAAATTTAATAAAGTTAGTTAATTTTGCTTATATTTTAAATCAAGAGAAATATATTTTTTGTTGCTTATAATTCGAGCTGGAGGGAGTATATGCTAATTTGGAATAAATTATATTTCGAGATTTGATTTGGACCAAAATATGATATAATCGATTGTTGTAAAATTGGTACTTGATATAATTGAGATTTGATTTGAAGTGTGGAGTGGCTATGTAGTAGTGAGGTGATTGCTCTTGTTGGGGATGGGGGTGGATTGCGGTCTACGAAGCTAGTTTTAAAGAAGGAACTGAAAAGTCGCTCGTGTTAATAGGAATTGGGAGAAACTGAAAGAGGCAAAGAGGAAGTTGGTTGACACTAATAATGAGATATATTTTTATTTTGTAACATGAAATTTGAAATTCAATTGCAAATCTCTCTTATCCATTTAATTTTACCGTGAAATACAAGGTGGAGTTTTTTTTTTTACTTTCAGTCAAGGTCCAAAGTTTATGAGATTGAACCCTATTGTTATATTAGAGTGTGTATTTAAGTATTTTTAATTTTTTAATATATTAATACTAATTAATAATAGTTTTTTTTTATAAGAATTAATAATGATAGCTTTTTAATATTTAAAAATATACTCTAGTATAGTATGAAGGATAAAAACAAATGTGGGGGTTATAAAAGATGAGGATCTTATGCGATCACACATGCCTGCACATGTGCCGAGGCGACCATGTATATACATTATGTTGGAATTCTGGCAAGTGTACCAGATCGTACAAGTAATATAATTGGTAAGACCAAATATCGTTCCACCAGGAGCAGTCGATTTTAGTTAATTAGCTTAGTTGATGAATATTACGTGACAAAAGTTTGATTGGTAGTTGGATTTTAAATTTGAATTAAGATTAATATTAAAAATGTAACTGATTGAAACTTATATTTGGAAAAGCAGGGAACGTAACATCATCGCAGACTCCCTAGATGTTTAATTCTAAATCGATGTATTTTCTTTAATCCGAATTCAATTTGCAAGGGTAGAAAATGCCTAATTCCTTAGGTCGTACTCGTTTCTTAAGAATTGATCTCCCTTGATTCCTCAAGTGGAGCCTCAATTCCTAATCATGAAAATTATAGAACAATCAAATTAAAAGAATTACCCAATTTGTAGAAGATATTCCTATTCCTACACACATGGGTTGTTGAATATTAGGCAATTTCCTAAATTAATATTCCTATTAACATAGAAAAACCATGATTATGAATTGATCAATTTCATAATAGTAACTAAGAACATATTCAAACACGGTATCAAACATGAAAAATACATCAATTTATTCCATAAACATCAATTGGGATCCATGCGAATCTGTTACATTCCCAATAACGGGTTTAGCTACTCATAAAAATAGAAAAACAAGAAAAAGAGATGATAAACATTGAAGAGTTCATAATTACCACTCTAGAATTGATCTTCTTCTTTTCTAGAAGCCCTGAAAAACCTCTCTTTGTTCCTCGCCAAAAAAAACCTCCACTAATCCTCATTACCAATCCTCTTATATTTCTCCCCAAAAAAAGATCAAAACAAATCCCTTTCAAATCCTAAAAGATAGAAAATTCGTAACTGCACATCTGCGACACTCGCCCAGGCGAGAATAAGGCTCACCTGGGCGAGTTTCTCACTGAGAAACTTAGAACTTTAAACCCATTTTTTTAAAACAGCAAACCCCACTCGCCTGGGCGAGTAATAACCTCGCCTGGGCGAGTCCTGCACTTTTTCACTGATTTTCATCGCTTTGCTCCGAACTTCTGATTCCAAGGCTTGCTTTTTCCTTCTTTTCCATAAATCATCAAATTAAGCCTCTAAAACCTGAAATTCACAACAAATTGATACAAAATCCTCACGGATCTCATTCAGCACATTAGTAAGCGAAATTTTCATCTTTTTCCTAAAATACTTGAGAAACAAGCCAAAATTACTGAGAAAAAGGGGTTAAAATTCATCCAAAAACATCATAAATTGAGCTCAAATCACTCCCCCAAACTTAGCATTTTGCATGTCCCAGGCAAAAGTAAAACAAAAATTCACAACTTAAGAACACTTCCTCTATCAAGATAAATCAATCCAATCAAGAAACTTGACTCACTTTCTTCAAAACTCTTCTTCACAAACAGATAATCCAATCAAAACTGGTTAGAGGGGCAATCTCCAAAAGAACAATGTGGCTAGCAAACAACTCACAACTCACAAATCTCTCTCATGTGTATCAAGGTTTAAAAATTTGCACTCAAGTTCTACAATCACAATGTGTTACCATAAGCTTGACTATAGACCTACATCTCCACTGAATTTATTGACAACATGCACAAATCATAAGGTCTTTATTTGGTTGTAACGGGGCCATGGCTAAAAGTGTCAGGTGGGATAAAAGAATAAAAGGATAAACAAAGGGCTTTATCAATGAAATCACAACACTTCCCTTTTAAATTATGAAATGAGCAATAAGGTAATTACACAATCATACTCAATTCACTTGATTTTTCCTTTCCTTTCTTTTTCCCTTTTTTTTCTATTTCTATTCTCTTCTTCTTTTCAATTTTTTTTTATTATTTTTTTTAGAAGAGAAATAGAAACACAAATTTTCAGCACTTACACTTTCACCATTTTTACACATTCCACTTAATTGCTCATTCACAATTTCAAAGGTACTTCTCAAAATATTCAATTCATGTAGGGTACCAAAGAAAATCCTTAAATCTCAAAGCTCAAAGTGGGCAACTAAGGGATCATTATGTCTCAACAATATGTTGGAGGCCACAAAAGCACAAACCTAAGTGCCTTAATCATGTTCATGCATGTAATCAATTGTCAATTTTGAAAAGGTCACAAGTCAAGTTCTAGAACACATAGTAAAAGAGAACACACTCATGAAAGAAATGGGGGTTTAAAAATTCAGTCATCAATTATCAATTACTACCCCTTTTGTGTATAAGCCCAAAATCTCACAGGTAAGGTCAGTTTGCTAAACACATATTCTCAAAGAGTTTGCCCAAGTAACCAATTTTTAAAAGAATTACACATTCAATCCAAGCAGTTTATTTTAGAGAAGTGAGCTTCATTCCTAAACCAGACATCTAAACCTATCAAGAGAAAGAAAATCCTAAGCCTAGAATGATCACCTACTTCTACCAAGACATAACTAACACAAAGCTAGGGGAAATCATCAAGTCATGAAAAAGTTTTTATTTTGTTGGACTCCCCCAAACTGAAAAGTTAGCTTGTCCTCAAGCAACACACTAATCCTAAACAACAAAATAAAAATAAAATAAAAATAAAAGAGACAAAGAAACACTTCCCTCTCAAAATGCAATTGGAACATCAAGGGAAAACACATGCTCCCCCAAACTTAACACCTGCCACTCCAATTAAATCCAAGGTGCATCAAACACCACCAAATATCACCTGTGACAAATGCAATCCGACTACACAAATTGATTAAAGTCAACACAACACATAAACTAAAACAGACACAATATCTGGAAACAGAAAAATGCAACACCAGGGCACAAACAAAAGTACGACAGGTCTGATTACAAGTCTCCAAAGTAACATGACAACCTAAATCAACTAAGACAAAACCCCACCAGCATCAGCATCCTCATCCATGCCATCCTCATCACTCTGATCCAAAACCTGAAAATCCTCCTGAGAATATGGAGGCAATGGAAAAGGAAGACTCATCTGCTCAGTCACCGAGCGCAAAGCATCCTGGACTATCTGATTCCGGCGCATCTCGCGCTGGAAAAACTCATTTTGACGGCTCTGCCTGCGCAAAAGCCGCTCCAGCATACTAGTCAGCCCAGTCATATCACCACCACCACGGCCGCGCCCTCGTCCCCGAGGAGCAGCTGGAACCTGAAGCTCTGCAGGCATTGGCTCACAGTGACCAAGCTCACGCCTAGCAATATCCACATATCGCGCATAAACCTTAAAATTCATCCGTTTGGCTGGTGAAATTTCTAACAGGTCATCTCCCAAATCCACCTCCTTGTCTAAACACAGCTTGGTAATCACCGCAGGCAACCCAAAAGAGCCCGGGTCGCTTTCCCGCGCCATATGGAAAATATACTCTGACATCAGAAATCCAGCATCAACCCTCATACCCCGCATAATCCCATAGACAATCCGCAAGATAAAAGGTTTGATATCGGTCTCATGAGACTGGGGATGCAAATTGTGCATAACAAAGTGGGCCCAAAAACGAGAGACAGGGCGAAGGAATTTTGCTGTCACATGCTTAACGGTATTGTTAGAACCATGATTCCAATCTCTGTTGGGCAAGAAGAGGGTGTTTTTGATATCATCCAAGCTCTGGGGATCAAGGGTGTCCCTAAGATAGTATTGCACGAAATCTGTGGGTTCAGCATAATCAGGTAATCCTAAAACTCGGTTAATCGCATGCTGACTATAGTCAATCTCAACCCCCCGGACCCAACTCGTGCGACATCCTGGATTTTGTTGCTCACGATAATGTGCGTGAGCAAAAAAATTCCAGATTAATGGCTTACTCATGTTGCCTGGTGGTGAGAGAGTAAAAGTTGACCAATCTAATTGAATCAATGGGTTGTAAATCGCAGGAACAACCATAATGCCCCCCTTGATGTCCTCAATACTAGTATCCGGGGTAATACCTTTCCCCACCACTCTTTCAGTGTAGAATTTTTTTGCCAATTGATGTTCAAAATTTCTGGAATAGGACCGACTAGAGCTACTAGCAAGCCTAGGTTTCTTACCCTTGTCCCTGGAAGCCATTATGTTCAGAAATCCTAAGTGGCAATTCAACAAACACCTTGTGGGCACTAGAACTAAAAGTCCTAAAAAGAGAAAATCTAGTGCAAACACTACCCCAAGACAAAAACTTAGCCACAATTCAGAGAGGAGACAAGATAAGAAACATTCTTACCTACAAAAAGAGTGAAAAATTCGGCGCCCTAGTAAAGAGATAGAGGAACCCGAATTGGAGTGAGAGAGAAACAAAACCCTCAAGCAGGCGACAAGGAGGAAGGAGAAGAAGCAAGTGAGAATGAAATGTGGTGGAGAAGGTGGAAGAGAGTGATGGATTTGGGAGATGTGGACTGGTTTTAGGGTTGAGGAGGGAGGAAGAAGTGGTTGAGAAGGAGAAAGGATGGTGGGTTCGAAACCCACCCCTTTCCTTTTTTTTTTATAGCCACTCGCCTGGGCGAGGGTCATGGCTCGCCTGGGCGAGTCCCTTAATTTTTCACGAGGCATACAGACCCAAACATCCGCCTGGGCGAATTTTCCTCCCGCCTGGGCGGGTTTTTCACGGGTTCCCATTTTTTCCATTCTTACACGAATTTGACTTTGAACCCCCTTGCACCCCACCTCGCCTGGGCGAAATTTATTCTCGCCTGGGCGAGTTTCTCACGGGTTTGCCACTTTGCACGATTTAGTTAATTGACCCCCTTCAACCCAGCTGCACCCCACCTCGCCTGGGCGAGAAATAATCACGCCTAGGCGAGGTCATCAGACCTGTACACTTTTTTTTTTTTTTTTTTGAATTTAATTTTGTAAATTAATAAAATCCTACACGAAAAGAAAAAGAAACTACTTACCACTGGGTTGCCTCTCAGCAAGCGCTTGTTTAACGTCCCGAGCCTGACGATTGGCACTTATTGAGATCAAGGATCACGGAGCTCCACTTGGGAAGGGCTCCTTGATATTTCGCCACCATGATATATCTTGAGCCTCTGTCCATTCACGTTGAACACATTTCCATTGTTGGGGTTTTTAACCTCCACAGCTCCTCCTGGCATCACCTGCAAAACCACAAAGGGACCAGACCATCTAGATTTAAGCTTTCCTGGGAAAAGCTTAAGCCTAGAGTTAAATAGCAAGACATATTGACCAGGTTCAAAACTCTTCTTAATTATTTTTCTTATCATGCCATTTTTTTGTCTGTTCTTTAAATTTCTTAGAAGTGTTGTATGCCTGCTCTCTGAACTCATCAAGTTCAGTGAGCAGCAACAACCTTCTATCAGCAGCAGGTTGTATTTCCAAATTTAAAAACCTCGTTGCCCAGTATGCCTTGTGAAGTAGCTCCACAGGCAAATGGCAACTCTTTCCATAAACCAACTGGAAAGGCGACATCCCAATGGGTGCCTTAAAAGCAGTCCTATACGCCCAGAGAGCGTCGTCTAATTTCCTAGACCAATCTTGCCTGCTACTGTTGACTGTTTTCTCCAGAATTCTCTTTAAAGACCTGTTGGACACCTCCACCTGTCCACTTGTCTGTGGGTGGTATGGAGTAGCCACCTTGTGGCGAACCCCATATTTGGTTAAAGCTTTTTCCATAACCTGATTACAGAAATGGCTTCCACCGTCACTAATGAGCACCCTTGGCACTCCAAACCTGCTGAAAATATATTTTCTTAAAAAGTTCACAACTACAGCAGAATCATTGGTGACAGTGGGAATCGCCTCCACCCACTTTGAAACATAGTCCACCCCCACAAGAATATATCTATTATTATAAGAAGGGGGAAAGGGGCCCATAAAATCTATGCCCCATACATCAAAAACTTCAACTTCCAGAATTCCCTGCAGTGGCATCTCATCTTTTCTGGAAATGTTCCCAGACCTTTGACACTTATCACAATTCATTACGTGGTTTCTAGCATCCTTAAAAATTGTAGGCCAAAAATACCCACTTTGCAAAACTCTTAATGCAGTTTTTTCGCTGCTATAATGACCAGCATAATGTGAATCATGACAATGCCAAAGAATCTCAGGAATCTCTTCCTCTGAAACACAACGCCTAATTACTCCATCCGCACTCCTTTTGAATAAAAACGGCTCATCCCAAAGATAAAACTTAGCGTCATGTAAAAACTTCTTCCTTTGTTGCCAAGTTAGATCTTTCGGAATAACCTTTGCTGCCAAATAATTTGCCAAATCGGCATACCAAGGCAAGGCGGATGTAGCAAAAAGGTATTCATCAGGAAAGTTTTCAGTTATTTCTACCTGTTTGTCTTTGTTTTCAATACTAAGGGAGATCCTAGATAAGTGATCGGCTATAACATTTTCCACCCCCTTTTTGTCCTTAATCTCTAAGTCGAACTCCTGCAAGAGCAGGATCCACCTGATCAGCCTTGGCTTAGCATCTTGCTTAGCCAAAAGGTGCCTTAATGCTGCATGATCAGTATAAATCACAACTTTAGAGCCTATGAGGTAGGCTCTAAATTTGTCCACAGCAAACACAACAGCCAACAACTCTTTTTCTGTAGTCGTGTAGTTGACTTGGGCACTATTCAACACACGACTAGCATAATATATAGTGTGGAAAACTTTATCTATCCTTTGGCCTAGTACAGCACCCACTGCGTGATCACTCGCATCACACATCAGTTCAAAAGGTTTACGCCAATCAGGAGCGACCACAATGGGTGCTGTTACCAATTTGTCCTTGAGGATGGCAAAAGCTTTCTTACACTCCTCATCAAACAGAAATTCAGAATCTTTTTCCAATAGATTACATAGGGGTTTTGCAATCTTTGAAAAATCTTTTATAAAGCGCCGGTAAAAACCGGCGTGCCCAAGAAAACTCCTAACCCCTTTCGTATTTACTGGATGAGGCAAGTTCTTTATTACATCAATTTTGGCCTTATCTACCTCAATCCCTTTTTCAGAAATTTTGTGCCCCAACACAATGCCTTCCCTGACCATAAACTGACATTTCTCCCAATTCAGGACCAAATTGGTTTCAGTGCATCTATTCAAAACCTTTTCAAGATTAGCCAAGCATGCATCAAAGGTTGACCCGTAGACCGAAAAGTCGTCCATGAATACCTCTATGCAGTTTTCAACCATGTCAGAGAATATGGAAAGCATGCACCTTTGAAAAGTTGCTGGTGCATTGCAAAGCCCAAAGGGCATTCTCCTGTAGGCAAAAACTCCAAAGGGGCATGTAAAGGCCGTCTTTTCTTGGTCTATCGGGTCAACACAGATTTGGTTGTAACCCGAATAGCCATCTAGAAAACAGTAATATGCGTGTCCAGCTAATCGCTCCAACATTTGGTCCATGAATGGAAGAGGGAAGTGGTCTTTCCGGGTGGCATTATTCAATCTCCTATAGTCAATGCACACTCGCCACCCGGTGACCGTCCTAGTGGGGATTAATTCATTATTTTCATATTTTATCACTGTTAACCCCCCTTTTTTAGGCACCACTTGCACCGGGCTAACCCAGGCGCTGTCAGAGATGGGGTAAATTATGCCAGCATCTAAAAGTTTTACCACCTCTTTCCGGACTACCTCTTGGAGAGTGGGATTAAGTCTTCGTTGAGGTTGCCTGACCGGCTTAAAATCCTCCTCCAAGAGAATTTTATGCATGCAAAAGCTCGGGTTGATACCCTTCAAGTCAGACACAGTCCATCCTAAAGCATTTTTGTAGTGCCTTAACAACCTAATTAATCTATTACTTTCAAGTTCGGTTAAGGCACTACTTATTATAACAGGAAAAAGTTTAGTATCATCTAAGAATGCGTACCTGAGGGTGGAGGGTAGTGTTTTCAATTCGGGCACAGCTCGTGCCTCCTTGTTGTCTGGCATCAGTGCCTTCAGCTGATCCGTCCTTGTGAAAACCTCTGGTGCATCCAATTGGGACACCACAGCATCTACCTCTTCATCTCCACAGCTCCCCAGTACCAGAGCTGCTTCCACCACGTCTCTGAGCCCATTCCTTTCAAAGGCGGATGTGACCATAGTATCTATCACGTCCACTGCAAAGCACTGTGAATCTCCCATAGGGCTCTTCATCGAACGGTACACATTAAAAGAGACTTCTTCTTCATGGACCTTGAGTTTCAACTCCCCTTGTTGCACATCAATCAACGCTCGCCCAGTAGCCAAGAAAGGCCTACCAAGGAGGAGAGGAATGTCAGAATCCTCCTCCATATCCAATATGACAAAATCTGCGGGGAAAATGAACTTGTCCACTTTGACAAGGACATCCTCCACCTTCCCATATGGCCTCTTCACTGAACGGTCAGCCAACTGCAGACACATCAAGGTTGGCTTCACCTCACCTATCCCCAGCTTCTTGAAAATGGATAAGGGCATGAGGTTGATGCTTGCCCCCAAGTCACACAGGGCTTTACCAATGTCGAATCCTCCAATGTTGCAAGGAATAGTGAAGCTGCCTGGATCCTTCAATTTCTGAGGCAACTTCTTTTGCAATATAGCACTGCATTCTTCAGTGAGGAGAACTGTCTCATCATCCTGCATCCGCCTCTTATTTGTGAGGAGTTCCTTCATGAACTTTGCATAAGTAGGCATCTGCTCCAACGCCTCTGCGAATGGGATGTTTATTTGGAGGCGTTTGAAAACCTCCATAAACTTTGCAAATTGCTTTTGTGTCTCCTCTTTCTTCAACCGCTGGGGAAACAGAACTCGTGCTCCAGCTTTTGGAATCACCTCCTTTTTCTGACTTCCTAGTCCAGCTGATGTTTCTGATTCAGGAAGTTGTACTTCAGGTGCTTTTTGAGGCTCCATTGCAGTTTCAGAAATCACCTCCTTTCCCTTTGGAAGTGGCTCCTCTAACGACTTGCCACTCCTTAGGGTAATTGCCTTACAGTGCTCCTTTGGGTTCGTGATGGTGTCACTAGGAAATGAACCCTGTGGCCTCTCTGAAAGTTGCTTGGCTATCTGACCAACCTGGACCTCCAGATTGCGGATACTGGCTCCCTGATTCTTGAAATTCTGCCTCGTCTCTTCCACAAACCCAGTTGTAGACTTGGCCAATTTCTCAATAGCCAACTCCCATGCTGCTGGTTGTTTCTCTTGTTGTGGTGGCTGGAGTGCAGGGCTGCGCCAAGAGAAGTTGGGATGATTCCTATACCCTTGATTGTAGGTATTAGGAAAATTACCCCGCTGGCCACCACCTACAAAATTCACTTGTTCATCGCTCTGCTCAGCTGATTCAGCGCCACAATTGCCATTCTGATGGTTCCCACCGCAGAAATCACATACTAACTCAGAAACAGGGGATGCTGAAGATGATGATGGATTAGACACTGCTGCAGCCAATTGCACCTGGCTTAACTGCTTATTAAGACTTGCAATTTGCTGTTGCATCTCCTTATTTTGGGTAAATAGCGTTTGCATCTGAGCCAGGTCTATATCAGCTTTTCTGAGAACTCCCCTCTCAGAAGTGTGGCTGCTGTTATGGGCCATTCTTTCAATCAACTCAAGTGCCTCTGGGATGGTTTTGCTATCAAGTGATCCGCCAGCTGCGGCATCAATCATCCCCTTAATCGAAGGCCTCAACCCGTCGTAGAACGATCTAACTTGCATCCACTCTGGCATACCGTGAGTTGGGCACTTTTTCAGCATTTGTGAGTACCGTTCCCAGGCCTCATGCAAATTTTCGCCCTCCTGCTGAGTGAAGGCGTTGAGCTCCTGTCTTAGCCTTGCCTGCTTTGATGGTGGGAAGTACTTGTCTAAAAATTTTCTGACAAGTGCCTCCCACGTTGTGAAAGTACCCTGTGGAAAGGACATCAACCAGCTCTTCGCCCGATCTCTGAGTGATAGGGGAAACATGCGGAGTCTGACGGCATCATCCGAAACACCCTGGATTTTGAAGAAGTCCAGGATGCTTAGGAAGTTTGCAATGTGTTCCCCTGGATCCTCACTGGGTGCACCACTGAACTGGTTCTGTTGCACCAGTTGAATGTACGCCGGCTTGATTTCAAAATGTTGTGCAGTGACAGCCGGCGAAGCTATACTTGTGGCGCAAGAGTCCGTGTCAACAATGCCATACTCGGCCAGAGTTCTTTCTCGCTCTGGCGGTGCCTCAGCCATTTGTGCTATTCGGTTATTTCTCGCTTGTCTGGCTACTCTCCTGTTGGCTCTTGCAGTACGTTCTATCTCACTATCAAATAGAAGATTATCTATACCTGCACTACGCAAATGCATACACAAGAAGAGTCAAATAGCACTGCTCGCAATCAAAAATAAAAAAAAAAAATAAACGAAATAAAATATGTACTAGAATTCACGTAATCTGAATCAAAACACAAACTAAAAAAAACTAAAATGAACGCCGCTCCCCGGCAACGGCGCCAAAAACTTGTTGGAATTCTGGCAAGTGTACCAGATCGTCCAAGTAATATAATTGGTAAGACCAAATATCGT
The DNA here is from genome assembly GCA_037953625.1 of Crotalaria pallida. NCBI lineage: Eukaryota > Viridiplantae > Streptophyta > Magnoliopsida > Fabales > Fabaceae > Crotalaria > Crotalaria pallida. Next base: position 123,290,369 of record CM075652.1, on the reverse strand, counting down.
TCCACCAGGAGCAGTCGATTTTAGTTAATTAGCTTAGTTGATGAAAATTACGTGACAAAAGTTTGATTGGTAGTTGGATTTTAAATTTGAATTAAGATTAATATTAAAAATGTAACTGATTGAAACTTATATTTGGAAAAGCAGGGAACGTAACATCATCGCAGACTCCCTAGATGTTTAATTCTAAATCGATGTATTTTCTTTAATTCGAATTCAATTTGCAAGGGTAGAAAATGCCTAATTCCTTAGGTCGTACTCGTTTCTTAAGAATTGATCTCCCTTGATTCCTCAAGTGGAGCCTCAATTCCTAATCATGAAAATTATAGAACAATCAAATTAAAAGAATTACCCAATTTGTAGAAGATATTCCTATTCCTACACACATGGGTTATTGAATATTAGGCAATTTCCTAAATTAATATTCCTATTAACATAGAAAAACCATGATTATGAATTGATCAATTTCATAATAGTAACTAAGAACATATTCAAACACGGTATCAAACATGAAAAATACATCAATTTATTCCATAAACATCAATTGGGATCCATGCGAATCTGTTACATTCCCAATAACGGGTTTAGCTACTCATAAAAATAGAAAAACAAGAAAAAGAGATGATAAACATTGAAGAGTTCATAATTACCACTCTAGAATTGATCTTCTTCTTTTCTAGAAGCCCTGAAAAACCTCTCTTTGTTCCTCGCCAAAAAAAACCTCCACTAATCCTCATTACCAATCCTCTTATATTTCTCCCCACAAAAAGATCAAAACAAATCCCTTTCAAATCCTAAAAGATAGAAAATTCGTAACTGCACATCTGCGACACTCGCCCAGGCGAGAATAAGGCTCGCCTGGGCGAGTTTCTCACTGAGAAACTTAGAACTTTAAACCCATTTTTTTAAAACAGCAAACCCCACTCGCCTGGGCGAGTAATAACCTCGCCTGGGCGAGTCCTGCACTTTTTCACTGATTTTCATCGCTTTGCTCCGAACTTCTGATTCCAAGGCTTGCTTTTTCCTTCTTTTCCATAAATCATCAAATTAAGCCTCTAAAACCTGAAATTCACAACAAATTGATACAAAATCCTCACGGATCTCATTCAGCACATTAGTAAGCGAAATTTTCATCTTTTTCCTAAAATACTTGAGAAACAAGCCAAAATTACTGAGAAAAAGGGGTTAAAATTCATCCAAAAACATCATAAATTGAGCTCAAATCACATTACTTCAGAGATTATAATAAATTAAAATAATAATAAATTAATATATATATATATATATATATAAGCATTGCTTCCGAGATTATAATACATTGCTTTTATATTTTATTTTCTCTTGTCTTAACACATCATAAAGCAAAAAAAAAAATAAAAAAAATTAGGGGTATATTATATGCCCGAAACAATGTTTATAAAATTATATAAGCATTGCTTCCGAGATTATAATACATTGCTTTTATATTTTATTTTCTCTTGTCTTAACACATCATAAAGCAAAAAAAAAAAAAAAAAAATTAGAGGTATATTATATGCCCGAAACAATGTTTATAAAATTTTTGTACAAATAAATTTTCCTTTCGAGTAATGTTATATGTATAATTAGTTTTTACGATTATGAAAAAATTTATGTTTATCCACCATTCAATATATATATATATATATATATATATATATATATATATATGGAAATGCTAACATGAGTATACTCTTTTTTTAAAAGGATCATGTTAGTATAGTGTCCCAAAACTTTTAGACAAAAAAATCCTTTTCAGTTTTAATGATATAAATTTAAAATCAAGGTTATATTAGTAAAATGGTTATTGCTCATATTTAAAAAAAAAAGTAATTATTCTCTCTCTCAACCCCAATCAGTACTTTCCCTAATTATGTCACGATAGAACCAAACACTCTCTCTAGCCACCTTCAACACATCACAAGCCACTGCCGCCCTTCTCCATTGTCATCACCCTTCTCCACCGCCGTGATTTTTTTCCACCCGCGCCACGACTCTTCTCCGCGTCGCTCTTTCTTTGTCGTCCACCTCATGTTTCCGCGTTCTCTGTCTCCCTCGTTCTTCAACACAGGTCGTCGTCTTCCTCTGCTTCTAACGTCGTTGTCCCCTCTTCCTCAGTGTATCTATCTTCCTCCTTCTGTCAAGGGCTCAAGGCTATTCCTTTGTGAAAAACCCTAATTTTAATAAATTGGAGTGGATTTCCTCAAAAAAAACAATTTTCCCCAAATTGTATTTCCCCTTTTCTGTGTAATTATTATTTTGTTTAATTATTTTAATAAATTGAATTATATTTCCCTTAAAAGACAATTTTCTCCGAATTGGATTTCCCCTTCTGTTCTCTGTAATTATCTTATGTTGGAAGGCTTAGTTTTGGCATTTACTTACTTCCTTTTGACAAGATTAATTGGCACTTTTACTTACTTCCTTAAGTTAATCATTTTGATGGATACACACAGCTGTGAATCTATATCAGACCTATATATCACTTATCCATGTAAAGTTTTTATGCACTGGTTTAGCTAATAATGTTTATGCTTCATTTTATGGATGTAACTGTCAGAGGGCAATAATAATTCAATGACATAAATCTGGTCATAGATAATTTCCTAGGACTGTATGGGAATAACGTTTATTCTTCACCATTGAATTTGCACATATAAATGTAGTTTTAACTTGTAAGTCTAGGTGACTTTGGTTTTTGCTTTGTCATTGACTTGTCACTCATTGTACAGGAAGGAAGTAAGTAAAAGTCAAAACTAAACCTTCCAACATAAGATAATTACATTAGGTACCTGTAAAATAATCACCATGCACTAAGTCTATTATATTTATTTCACTTCCAACACAGAAAAGTTCAATTTACACATTGAAATTAAAGCTGTAATAAGAGCATGATTGTGCTTACGGCAACAAATGGATCGCGGCCTAGTAAATGTTTAAGTTTTACCACTCAAAAACAAATAGCATGGTTTCTTTACAATGAAAATGTTTCTGACAAATGTATATTTTCACACCATTTGTATATTGATTAACAGGTACATAATAATGTATTAACTTACTAGTTTAATACATCAGAATGCAACCTAATTATTATTTAACTATGTGCATTCAAATGCAGAAAATTAGTTATTAGTCTCTTTGATCTGGATCTTTCCCTAGTTTGGAAGAAGATGATGGTCCAGAAACACTTTTTTTTTTTTCATATATGGATCAATCATGTTGATTGGTTATAGGGTCCATTGATTTCATTTTTTTTCTTCAAAAAGTGTCTTTCTCTCCTAAGAGGACTATATCTTGTTTTGACATATCAGTAAAGATCCAAATCCCTTAGTTTACTGTACTCTCTAAAACCAATTTGTACACTTTCCTAATCAATATAAGATAATTACAGAGAACAGAAGAGCAGAAGGAGAAATTCAATTTGGGAAAAATCGTCTTTTAAGAAAAATCCAATCCAATCTATTAAAATAATTACACAAAATAATTACAAAGAAAAGGGGAAATACAATTTGGGCAAAATTGTTTTTTTGGGAAAATCCAATCCAATTTATTAAAATTAGGGTTCTTCACAAAAGAATAGCCTTGAGCCCTTAACAGAAGGAGGAAGATTGACACAATGAGGAAGAGGGGGACAACGACGTTAGGAGCATAGGACGATGGTGACAACGGCAACCTGTGTTGAAGAACGAGGGAGACAGAGAACGCGGAAACATGAGGTGGACGACAGAGAAAGAGCGACGAGGTGAAGAGTCGTGGCGCGGGTGGAAAAAAAGTCACGGCGGTGGAGAATGGTGACGATGGAGAGGGGCGACAGTGGCTTGTGATGTGTTGAAGGTGGCTGGAGAGAGTGTTTGGTTCTATCGTGACAGAACGAGCCGAGGGAAAGTACCTATGGGGTTGAGAGAGAGAATAATTACTTCTTCTTTTTTTTAATTTGAGTAATAACTATTTTACTAATATAACTCTAATATTAAATTTATATCTTCAAAACGGAAAGGGAGATGTTATTAACACTCGCTTCATTACTACTTGCATCCGGTTTTTATAAATTTTTGCACTTACTTACCAATATTATCTTTATATTAATACTTACATTCATATATCTAATACTCACACTCCTAATCTTATTATTTGCACCCATAATTCTAAAAACCTAATATTTGGCCAATTTTACTATTCATACCCACAACCTTTAACCTCTAATCATCAACTCACATAATCATCTTCAATCTCTCATCCTTCTCATCCAATTCCATGAAAATTAACTAAATTTATTTTTCTGCTCATTGATTTTTTAATCTGCAAAAAGAAGTAAACTTATTAACCGGGTACCAAAGGTACACATCTTAAAGCAAAAACAAAATCAAGGCAGTTTTAATAATTCCAATGAGCATTGAACCCAGCCAACAAAAGAATAGTTTACTTGGTACATTTGTGATTTGTGTTCATAATAGGCCAAAAGTGCCTATGAATAAATTTCAAAGCTCCAGATTTGTTCTTCATAGACCAAATTGTCCACATGATGATCAACCACAACCATGCTTTCTTTCTACGATTATTACCTTTCATTATTTGAGCATGACTATGCAAATTGGCTAACAAGAATGATGAATGATGAGAGGTTAAAGATGATTATGTGGGTTGATGATCAAAGGTTGAAGGTGGTGGGTGTGAATATTAAATATATGGGTGTAAGTATTAATATAAGAAAAATATTAGTAAATAAGTGCAAAAATTTATAAAAACCAGGTACCAGTAGGGATGAACCGGGTGTTAATAACATCTCCCAAACTGAAAAGGGTATTTTTGTCTAAAAATTTTGGGATACTATGTGTTCTGTTGTAGAAAACTTGGTACTTGAACTAAGCGGTTAAGCGTCTGTCCAAGTCTTCTACTATTGCTTTTAGACTGAGGAGTGGCACCCTGATTACCAGGCTACCAGCTCTGCTGTCGTTTGCTTGGGTGTGGTGTGTGTTTTTGTGAGATTGAAGGATGCATACCTGATTACCTTCTGTTCTCTTATATAGGCTGATACCCTAACCGTTGGTTTTCCCACTCATCAATGGGTTTAGCCGAATTACCACTAATGGCAGGTGATTAATGCCTTGTGTAATGAGGGAATAATAGGCGTACCAACTTTACTACAGTCTTCATTAGCAAAGGAATCCTAGGATGGAGTCTTAACTGCTTTAGACGCTTAGTAACCGCTATACCGGTAACACGAAGCGTGGGAATCTTCTTTCTCTATGCTTGTCAACTACCGATCCAGCTGAATGGAGGATTTGGGTTTATCTTTTGGGTCTCCTATATCGGTATACCGGTTTTAAGGGGTATTGGGCTACTAAAGAGCCTTTTATGTTGAGAAACTGATTCAATAATAAGGGTATGGGCCCTTTTAGGGCCTCCAAATCCGGTAAACCGGTTTTATGACGTCCAAGTCCCTTAAAGGGCCTTCATATCCGGTAAACCGGTTTGATGAAGTATTTTTCTAGATCCGGTCCATAACAGTTGCCCCCCAAACCAGGGTTGATCCTATGAACCGTGGTTTTATTGTCTTAGTCGTCTCCAAGTTTACTTCCATTAAGCGGGTTAGGTAATCAAACATAATACCTCATCAAACCGGTAAACCGGTAACTGGGCTTAATTGAAAATTAAGAACGGATTGGACGTCTTCTTTTTTTGACTGCTGCAATACGGTAAACCGGTTAGCCGGTTTATCCTGTATCCTAGTCCTTTTATGAAAATTATGAGTCCTAAAAGTTATCCTTAGGAACTTCTTCTTTTGCTTAGATTAAACCGGTATTTCGGTTTGTTTATGGGATTGAATCTCTAAGGAGCTCTTGCTCCCTAGAAGAAGCCTTCCTGATTATATGGTAATCTGGTAATCCGGTTTACAAAGGATCTTGACAAACCTCAAGGTTTAATACCGATAAACCGGTTTACCGATTTAGAGAGGGGTCCTTGAAAGACCTCTTTTGCTTATGATGGAAGATTATAACAAGAAATTAGAGACCGGTTTACCAGTTTATCGGTTTCGTCTTGCACAGAACCTTTTCCAAGAAAAGGCATCTTCTTATCTTCAACAATGGTCATTTTGTCAACCAGAACAACTTCCAAGATGCTATATTCCCAAGCTTCATAATGTCAAAAAACACGTCCCCCAAAAAATCACATTTTCAAACCTCATCCTGATGTTTGCAGGGGAATCTTTCCCTCGTCATCCGTGTTAGTACCTATTCCCAAGGAGAAAATTCGAATTTTGAATTTGAATATATACATGCTTTTGGCTCCAAAATTTGGTAGTTTTTTTGAACAGCTATTTCGGTTTGAGGTGGCTAAGACACTAACAATCCGGTTTTCTCATGCTACAAAATCAAGTTGTCCTCCCATTTGACCGAATTACCGGTTTAGAGGGGGATTTATTGAATCTTCTTTTTGTGATTATCATGCCATTAATCCGGTTAGTATGATCATTATTCTCTTTATTTTGTCTGTTCTCCCAATTCGAATTTTCGGTTTCTCCTCCCTTGTGACCGTATTACCGGTTTCGTCTTCTGTAAACCAACCAACTCGAGTTCCCAGGCACACGGTCACCGAAAAGTCTATATGACCTTTCCAAGAGCATCTTTTTCTCGGCACTCGTGATTTCACTTGTTCTTCCAAGGCAAAGATTTTGAATTTCAAATTTGAATGTACCTTGGGAAGCTATCTTGTAATTACTTGCCCCAAATTTTAATCTTGGACTGACAACTAGCAGAGTATCTGATTTCCGAATTCCTATGGGGTGGACTTAACTCCAACTCATGCTTCATTTTCTCAACTGACATAAAGTCATTCTTGTTATAAATGACAAGATTTATCACTACATTTATTTCAGAAACTGGTTTTCCCAAGGAATCTGAAAAGTTTCTCTGAAAAGCTATGAAGCATGGTTCAATCTACCAGCTCTTGACCTGTCAAATTTCCCCTCTTCCTCTGATTTCGAACTGACCAATCTTTCAAGCTTCTTATCCATTCAAAGTCTCAATAAATACTAGAAGTTCCTTCATTGGCTTCCTAGAAATCGGTTTTGACTATAAATAAGGGGGGTTTTCTTCATTTCAACCTCACTCCTTCTTCACTTGAACACTTAGTTACCAAAGAGCAGAAAAATTCATCCAGCTTCTCTCATCTTCCAAAAAATGTGTTTTGCTTCTCTTTTTCTGAGAAATTCGTCCAGCTTTACTGTGTTTTCTCCTTCCAGTTCCATTTCCTCTTCACTTATTTCCAGGTATTTTCTTATTCTTTTCTCATGGATAACCTTCCCATTTCTATCATTTATCCTACTGATACCTCTTCTTCTTCTTCTTCATCTTCTTCTTCAAACAATTTAACAACTGATAGTATACCCCCTATTAATCCTTCTTGTTCACACTTAGGAAGTACTTCTATTAGTTCTTCTGAAAAAATTATGCTGGACGAACTTGCTAGACAATTCATAATAAAAAATTATTTTGTTGAAGTAGTTAGCAAACCATCTCCTTCTCCTAATGTTTCCTACCTTTCTCAGGAATCACAGATGGGAAACAAGAGATCGGAAACTAATCCGGAGGAATTTATCAAACCAAACGATGTTTCTGGCTATGAGAGGGTAGACTTAGATGCCTTAGGTAGACCTTCCATATTTGTAGATTTGGCCAAACTTCGTCATTATCCCCTCCAAGCCGATTTCGTGAGGCCCGACATTACTCCCAATTTTTATGTTGTGGCAGCTCCTAGTAATCAAGATCGGATATGTACAGTGGGCACTACTGATGAAAACTTTTTCTTCATGTATAGTGTTTTGTTTGATGTATGTGGTGTAAGAATTCCGTTCATTGACTTTGAAAATCAAGTTCTTACACATTTAGAGGTTGCCCCCTCTCAACTTCATCCCAACGCCTGGTGTTACCTTAGAGCCTTTCAGCTTTTTTGCCATCATTTTAACCTCCAATGCACAATTCTTGTCTTTTTTTATATTTTTGGTCCCTTCCAATCTAGCAAAGTGAAAGGAAAGTGGGCTTGGATGACGCTTAAATCCCGTAATGGGAGGAGGGTATTTGAGTCTTACTCTGAGACATGGAAGGAGTTTAAAGATAAGTATTTCAAAATAACAGGAGCAGAAGATGTTTGGCCCTTCTTTTTTGACCACGGGGGAAATCCCTATTTTCCTCTCTTCTGGTCACCTCGTAATTCCCTCATTGCGGCTAAGCTGTTTGTGACCCCGGAAAACCGCTTAACTGATTTAGAGAGGTCTACTGTTTCTTTTCTTCTTTCATTCTGCGACCGCTTTGGGCGCATAAGTACAAGATCCATTGTGGACTCTTCCCCTGACGATTTACAAACAACTTTTGGTAGGAATTTCTGCTTTATTAATTTTGCAATATTTTATACTGCACTTTTCCTTCTCTTCCTATTTCTAACACGAATTTCTTTTATGCAGCTGAAATGGCTTCACCTTCTGATTTGGCAGCACTTGCAGCAGCTCTTGGAAATGCTCCTCGCAATCTGCGTCCCCGAGTCAGCAAATCTACTGATCCAAGGCCTCCTCGTTCTCCAGCGACTGTGGAGGGTATGGACACTGCTCCTGCTGGTACTCCTAAACGAAGGAGAAATGATGGTCCTTCTCATCCTGAAGCCGGTAGTTCGGCTAACCCCCAGGGCGGAAGCTCTTCTCTTTGGCCGGATGACTTATCTGAAAGGTTCAACCGGATGCTTCTCTCTAACTCTACTTCTCATCAATTAGGTAATATGAGCCGCAAAGAATTTGTCGCTTTGCTGAAATCCCTCAAAAGGGAACAACTTAAAGCTGCATCAACTATTCAATTCCTTGAAGAGAATGCTGAAAGGGTCTTGTTCGTTGGACAAGATGTTGTAAACTTAGCTGATCATGTCAAGAGGGAAGCTGAGTTGGTTCAGCAACTGGCTTCAGAGACTGCTAAACTGAACAAGGCCAAACAGGAGTTGTCCCAAGCTGAGGAGGAGTATACTAGAAATTTGAACTCCAAAATCACTTAAATGAATGAGGCACATAACGCTGCTCTTACTACTTTGAGGGATGCTTTAAGGGATATGGAGTCGGAAAGGGACATGTACAAGGGGAAGTGGATATATTCGATTCAATCTTCCTTCATGAACGCTGTTGAGCAGGCCAACCATGTGAATCCTACCTTCTCAGCCAAAGGGATGCATTATCTTCATCGTGTTGAAGATGGGGTGCTGTATAGCTATCTTTATGATGGTAGTAGGGTGCCTGTGGATTTAGCTGATCCCGGTTGTCCTGATTTCTTGGCTACTGGAGGAGAAGAGGTTGACAATGATGGTGACCATGATGATGATGATGATGACGAGGCCACTCTGTAGGGGGCTGGTTTGCTGTCTTTTTACCACTTTGTTTTTATGGCTTTTATCTTTGTCGTTCTTTACTATTTCAGCATTTCTGTTCCTTGTATCAAGCTAATCCAGTTGTAGTTCACTTTATATTAATGAAGAATTTGCTTTGTTTTCTCAAGTCTTGTTTCCAAATTATATCCTTACTTGGTAGACTTTAAGAATTTTCTATTCTAGCCAGCGAATGAAATCCTTCTATCCTTGTCAGACTCCACTAGAGTCTGAAAGTAGTCTTACCATCAGTACATGGGTGGTGCCTAATACTTTTAGAACATCTTCTAACCCATTTCGCTACTTATAAGGTGGCTAGCCATATAAGTGGTGTACTTTAATTTGGATTTTTATATGATTAAACACCCTTTAAAACCGTTAAACCGGTTTAGGAATTATAGAATTTTTAATTTTGTTGAAGAGTAATTGTCTGTTAAGTCGGTTTGTGGCATAATCAAACCATGAAACCAGATATTCGAACAAACCAGTTGTTAAACCGATTTGTAATTGTAAAGTAATTGAACCGGTTTGTGGACGTAATCAAACCATGAAACCGGATATTCATGCTAATCAGTTGTTAAACTGATTTATTGATGTAGAACATTCACTGTACACTTCCTAACCGTGAAACCGGTTTAGCGTGTTTGGATAATATAAAACCGTTGTAAGGATTTGATCTTAACTTTTGCTTGTCATAACAATTATTGGAATTTATAATTACTTCATAAGAGAACTTGTATAGGAAATTACTTAATAGAAAAAACTTGTACAGGAGAAAGCCTTCATATCTGCTAATAACAATGGCGCAATGGCCTTATCGAAAAGGAAATGACAATGACTTAGTAAGCCTTATTCAATGAAAAAAACATCCTAAAAGCTGCCTTCTCCTCTCTAGGGGGTTTTCAACTGTAATAAATTCGAAGCTTTGCCGCATTCCATGGATTTTTGATCTTGTTTCCTGTTATTGTTTCCAGAAAGTAAGCTCTATTATCTGTCTTTGCACGGACTCGATATGGGCCATCCCAATTAGCATCTAACTTCCCGTATGTTGGTTCTTTCCCATGTACATTTGCCCTTCTTAGGACCAGGTCCCCTTCCTTGAATGAACGGCAGATAACCTTCAAGTTGTACTCTTTGGCCGATTGTTGCTGGATTGTTGCCATGCGAATAGTAGCCATCTCCCTAGATTCCTGCAAAAGATCAAGATTCTCCCTCAGAAGTTTAACATTTGTGTCAGGGTCAAAGTATCTTGACCTCAAGTTAGTGGATCCTATTTCTAACGGGATCATAGCTTCACTTCCATAAGTCAATTTAAAAGGAGTTTCTCCAGTAGCAGAATAAGGGGTGGTTCTGTACGACCAAAGTATGGACTCTATGATTTCCACCCACTTGCCTTTACTGTCTTCTAGCTTCCTTTTTATACCTCTTAAGATGCACCTATTTGCCGCTTCTGCCTGACCATTGGTCTGTGGATGTTCCACAGAGGATAAGCGTTGTTTGATTCCCAATTCGCGGAGGAACTTTTGAAAGGCTTCGCTGACAAACTGGCGGCCGTTATCAGTAACAACTACGGCAGGAATGCCAAAACGCGAGATTATCTGGTTGCTTAAAAATTTCTGGATTTGGGTTGAAGTGGTGGTGGCCACTGCCTTGGCTTTGATCCACTTAGTGAAATAATCTACTGCTACAATCAGATGTGTCACTTGCCCACCAGCTTGTGGAAAAGGGCCTAATAGGTCCATTCCCCATTGATAAAACGGCCATGAAGCAGAAATCGAATGTAATTCTTCTGGGGGAGAAAGATGAATGTCTGCATGCTTTTGACATCTATCGCATTTCTTGACGTGGTTCATAGAGTCCAGCTGTATCGTAGGCTAGTAAAACCCTGCCCTTAAGATTTTCCTTGCCACACTCCTTCCTCCTAGATGATGGTTGCATCTTCCTTCATGTATCTCTTTCATGACTGTTTTCGCCTCTTTGCTGGACAGGCATCGGAGCAAGGGCGAGGAAAATCCTCTTTTATATAACAATCCATCCTGAATGATAAAATGTGGGGGCATCCTACGTACCTTTCTGTATGCTTCTTCTTCTGCTGGAAGCGTGCCATGGAGTAGATATGCCAAAATAGGAGAGGCCCACGAATCTTCATCTTCCAATGCTAGTGTGGCACTAGGGTGGAAGATAGTCTGTTGCACTACTGATCTATAATTCCCAGGTTTCTTGGTGCTTGCCAGTTTTGATAAGATGTCAGCACGAGAATTTTGCTCCCTTGGGATATGCTGAAAATCCGCTTCCTCAAACGTTTCTGCCAGTTGTTTGCATTTCATGAGGTATTGCTGCAGCAAAGGCTCTTTTGCTTGAAAATTTCCTTTTATGTGAGAAATCACCAGTTGAGAATCACTGTACAGGAGGATAGAGCGAGCACCAAGATCCTTGGCCATTGTCATGCCGGCCAAGCAAGCCTTATACTCTGCCTGATTATTAGACGTTTGAAAGTCAAACCTAAGAGAGTATTCAATAGAAATACCTTATGCATTCTCCAGAATGATTCCAGCTCCTCCTCCAGAGAGGTTAGAGGATCCATCCACGAAGAGAGTCCAGCTTTTAGGATTTGCTTTTGGTGTTAACTCTGCTACAAAATCTACTAGCACTTGCAATTTTATGGCTGTCCTGGCTTCGTAGCTGATCAAAAGTTCCACTGACCAGGCGATCATGCGACCTGCCAAATCAGGCTTTTGTAATATCTGCCGGATGGATTGATCTGTTCGAACCACTATCGGGTGACACTGGAAATATTGTCTCAGGCGCCTAGTAGTGATAACTAGTGCAAACACCATCTTTTCCACCTTCTGGTACCTTTTTTCAGATTCTTGCAAATACCTTGCTAACAAGATATACGGGCTTTTGTCCTTCCTCCGTTTCTCTGACCAAGACAACACTCACTGCTTCATCATTCACAGATAAATATTTTCACCTGATTCCGGTTTGCTGAGGATTGGAGGATTTGAAAGATAATGTTTGAGCTCCTGGAAAGCAGCCTCGCATTCTCCAGATCACTTAAAGTCCTTGTCCTTCTTCAGTAACTTGAACAAAGGAAGTGACTTGTAAGCTGAATTTGGACAAAAACCTTGTTAATGCAGCAATACGACCTGTAAGTTGCTGAACTTCTTTGACTGAATTCGGGCTCCTCATACGAGTGATTGCCTCGCATTTTTCTGGGTTAGCCTCTATCCCTCTGTTGGTGAGCATAAAACCTAAAAACTTCCATGTCGTAACACCAAAGGCACACTTTAGTGGATTAAGCCGCATATTGTGCTTACGTACCTTGGCAAGGACCGCTTCTAGATCTTGCTTGTGGTTCTCTTGTAGCATGGATTTGACAATCATGTCATCCACATAAACTTCCAAAGTTGGACCTATTAGTTCAGCAAAAACTTTATCCATCATCCTTTGATAAGTAGCACCTGCATTTTTCAAACCGAAAGGCATTTCAGTATAACAATAAGCTGCCCTATCGGTCATGAAAGTTGTTTTCTCCTGATCATCTTCAAACATTGGAATTTGATTGTAACCAGAATAAGCGTCTAAAAAGGAGAGTAGCTGGTAACCAGCTGAGCTGTCTACAAGCTTATCAATGTTGGGAAGTGGGTAAGTGTCCTTGGGGCATGCTTTATTGAGGTCTGTATAATCGACGCACATGCGCCATTTTCCGTTAGCTTTTTTCACCAGGACCACGTTCCCCAGCCATGTAGTGTAAGGGACTTCTTGAATGAAACTGGCCTGTAAAAGCTCCTCCACACTTGAAGCGATGACTTTCTGTCGCTCGGCGCCCATCTTCCTCCTGCGTTGAGCCACTGGTCTGAATGTAGGATCTATAGACAGACGGTGGCAAATAAACTCTGGATCCAAACCAGGCATGTCAGCAGCTGTCCATGCAAACAGATCTCTGTTCTCCTTTAACAAAGTAACCAGCTTCTCCTTCTCTTCTTTTGGCAAATCTTTTCCTACCTGTGTCCAGTGATCTGAGGTTTCACCTATCTGAACTTTCTCCAATTCTCCTTCAGGTTTGGGACGTTCTTCTTTAATGTCTTCTCTCATGTCTAAATCTACCATCATCACACTAGAAGAGGAAGCGGGGGCTTTGCCTTTCTTTATCTGCGTTTGCTTCTTTGCATTCTCCTTAGTAGCCTTCAAACTAGCAATGTAGCAGGTTTTTGCTTGCATTTGATCTGCCCGTACTGTGATAATCGCACCCTTCTCTCCTGGAAACTTCATCGCCATGTGAAGAGGGGAAGCGACCGCCTGGAATGCCTTCAAGGTGGGGCGCCCTAAAATCGCATTATACGTTGATGGGAAATCTACCACCGCAAAAGATATCTTCTCAGTCCGACATCGAGGGGGTGTTCCCAGTGTCAGCCTGATGTCAATATACCCTCTTGGTCTGATAGTGTCTCCGGTAAAACCAATTAACCCCTTTTGGCATGGGCGAAGATCCTGAGGCTTCAACTTCAATCGATCAAAGAGTTCAGAAAACATGATGTCGGAAGAACTCCCTTGATCTACCATCATTCTGCAAACCTTGAACCTGTCAATTATTCCTGTTATCACTAGTGGGTCATTATGATGAGGAATGACTCCCTCCAGGTCTGCTTCAATGAACATAATAGGCGGATGGGACACTTTTTGTCTGCTGGAGGAGGCGACAACCATTGTTGCGAGCTTTAGCTGTCGCTTCTGAGATGTTATTGAATAATTTTCACCTGAAAATCCTCCTGCAATTGTAGAGATTAGTTCTAAATCTTCATTTTTAGTACCACTGTTACCTTCTTTTTTGACGGGGGAATTTCTGGTATGCTTGGGGGTTCTATCTCTTTTTGCTGGTGATCGGGTTCTCCTCCGTACAGGACTCCTGGTTCTCTTCCTTACTGGGCTTCTGGCTCTCCTTCCAGAATTACGTTCGTTGGATGATCCTCCAGGAGACCGGACATACCTATTCAGTTTTCCCCTTCTTATCAGCGTTTCTAATACGTCTCTCAGCTGGACACATTCTTCATCCGTGTGGCCATATCCACCATGCAAACTGCATCTTTTACGCTGGTTTTCCTTGGTGGGTGGTCTTCTTAGTGAGGGAGGTCTGTCTACTTCCATCAGTTCTGCATTCATAACCTCTCTAAGGATCTGAGACCTTGAAGTGTTCAAAGGTGTGTATTCATCATATTTGCTCTCTGGCTTCCTTCCTCTTGAATCTCCTCTTCATGTCCTTTCCCCTTCTCGATTACCTTTTCCTGATCCTTTTGGAAAGAACGCTTCCTTCTTCTTACCTGTTCCTCCAATGACATAGTTATCCTGGGCCTTCTGATATTCTTCCAAATTGATATACTTTTCTGCCCTCTCCATCACTTCATCCATGGTTCTGATCCTGTGCATGACCAAATGATCAGTAAATTCATCAAGTTTCAGGGCTCTCATCAATAAGTGAAGGGCCACAGATGCTTCAATGTCACTGATCGATAGGTATTCTGAATTGAATCGGGTGAGGAAATCCCTTAGTGACTCATCTTTTCCTTGCTTAATCTGTGACAGGTGATGTTCAGATTTTGGCTGAGCCTTACTGGTAGTGAAATGGCTCAGGAATTTCGCAGCTAAATCCTTCCAACACCTGATAGAGTTGGGTTCCAGTTTTGAGTACCGCCGCAATGCTGCCTTTTTCAGAGTCAAGGGAAAAGTGCGACACTTATACGCATCTTTAGCCCCCTGACAAGACATTGCCACCAAAAAATGTCTATATGCTCCTGAGGGTCCGAATTTCCAAAGTAAGAATCCACATTAGTTGGGGCTTTGAGATTCTCAGGCATCAGGAAGTTCATAATCTGATCGGAAAATGGGTGATCTCTTTCTTCTGGTTCCTCCTCCCTTATAGGGTCCTCCTCCACTTCTGGTGTGGAAAATGTTGTCCCTTTTTTCAGCTCTTTCATTAGTTTATCCTGCACATCCAAACGCTTTCGGAGGCGCGCCAACTCCGTTTCCAAATTCATCTTTCTTTGCGAACGTCCATCCGATGATCCTCTGCTCTCATGTTCAGAATGCGGGGGGCTGTCATTCTTAAAGGATAGCCTCTGCCGCGATTTTTCCTGATCAGTTCGAGGGGGACTATCATGCTTGGACCGTTCTTCTTCCACTCGTTTCCTACCTTCACTTAGGTGCTCCCTTAAATCTTTCTGTTGGGTGAGAGCTTTTCCCCCATTCAAACGGTTCCTCAGGTCTCCCCCACTATGGTGGCTGGGTTCAATTCATTCTCCTTGAGACCGGTTATCCATCTTTTTCACAAAAGTGGTGGGAATGAGTTTCTCGCTCCCACTGTGGTCGCCAATGTTCTGTCGTAGAAAACTTGGTACTTGAACTAAGCGGTTAAGCGTTTGTCCAAGTCTTCTACTATTGCTTTTAGACTAAGGAGTGGCACCCTGATTACCAGGATACCAACTCTGCTGTCGTTTGCTTGGGTGTGGTGCGTGTTTTTGTGAGATTGAAGGATGCATACCTGATTACCTTCTGTTCTCTTATATAGGCTGATACCCTTACCGTTGGTTTTCCCACTCATCAATGGGTTTAGCCGAATTACCACTAACGGCAGGTGATTAATTCCTTGTGTAATGAGGGAATAATAGGCGTACCAGCTTTACTACAGTCTTCATTAGCAAAGGAATCCTAGGATGGAGTCTTAACTGCTTTAGGCGCTTAGTAACCGCTATACCGGTAACACGAAGCGTGGGAATCTTCTTTCTCTATGCTTGTCAACTACCGATCAACTGAATGGAGGATTTGGGTTTATCTTTTGGGCCTCTTATACCGGTATACTGGTTTTAAGGGGTATTGGGCTACTAAAGAGCCTTTTATGTTGAGAAACTGATTCAATAAGGGTATGGGCCCTTTTAGAGGCTCCAAATCCGGTAAACCGGTTTTATGACGTCCAAGTCCCTTAAAGGGCCTTCATATCCGGTAAACCGGTTTGATGAAGTATTTTTCTAGATCCGGTCCATAACACTATGCTAACATGTTTCTTTTAAAAAAGGAGTATACTCATGTTAGCATTTACATATATATATATATATATATATATATATATATATTTACGTGTTCAAATACTCGATCGTACGAGAATCAACATGGATTGAAACTAGTTGTAAGCGGCTCGGTCTCACTTAAGCAAGGTCTTGAGTTTGATTTTTTGTGGATGCAGAAAATTCATATTGGAAACTCACTTACCGTTACCAGACACGCAACCCGGATCGGATCCGAACCTACTTAGATGATACTTGGAAAACAAGATAGGGGAAAAAAACACTCGTATGTACGAGATAGGTTTCGACGAAACCTTGTTTTCGGATTGAAAGTTGATAAAATGCTTTGACTAATGACACCACTTTTATAATTAAAAAAAAAAGAATTCTTTACAATAAATCTTGATTGCTAATGTTAGATTGCCAAGAAGAAAAATATTTTTTTGCCATTAAATCTTGATTGGCAATAAGAATAATTTAATTAATTTTATAATTATTTTTCCTAATATAATAAATATTTGTATAATGCACGAGACAATTGCTTTCTACCTTATGCTGTATTATATAAGCTAAATTATTTGTTCTTAATTTTGCAAGCAATTTGGTTTTGATCTCCAATTTTGGCCAAATTTTGCTAATATGTCACACCAGAATCGTAGTAAAACGTGTTAGGTTAGCCATATGGTGTCACATGATACCATGTGGGCGATGATCCTTTTTTTAATTAAAAAAACTAAAAAGATTAATATTTTTATATTTTAAGTTTAAAAAAAGGAAAAATAAAATGGATTAGAGACAGAGGTTGTCTTCGTCCACGTGACACCACATGACTAACCTCCTGTGTCTGACTAGAATTCCGGTAAGCCATATCAGCAAAATTTGACTGGAATTGGTAGCGGGGGCGAACTCGAAGGTAATTTCAGAGAGTCAGACATTAAAAAAACAAAAACCTTTGACAAAATGATTTCAAAGTTCAAGGATTGGACACATAATTAAGCCTTAAGGTTTGATTAACCTATTCGCCAGATGCATTATTAGAATAAAGACCCTATTTTTTTTTCTGTTGTGTGAACCAAGGGTCTTCTTTTCGGACAGCTTGCGACTAATCCATTTCGAGGCAGAGAGATTATTGAAGTGAGCTAGTACAATCTTTTTCAACAAAGTTTTCTCCATACCAACAACAGGAGTTGAACCCTTGACATCATACCCAAAGAACGCAGCTATTTATCAACTATGTTGGACTTTGTTTGTTAGAAAGATCCTACTCCCTCCGTCCCTAAATATAGGACCCATTTGGGAGATTTCACATTCATTAAGAAAGTAGAATAATTTAGTTAATAGTATTGAAAATGTGAACTTTTGATATGTATTTTCAAAATTACCCCTATTAATATTATTGGGAATCTAAAAAGTGTTCAATAAATAGGGGTGTTTGTGGAAAAGAAATAATTAATGATCATTGAAAATTGATAAAGGGTCTTATAAATAGAGACAAAATAAAAGTGTTAAAATGGTCTTATATTCAGGGGTGGAGGAAGCATTAGTTAATTATTCATGTTGGGTATTAATTTTCCTAACATATGCCTATTTATTACACTATCTTTTTTACTTCCAATATCTATCTAGCTATATCTTCAATAATAATTATACATGGATATTATAGTCGAAATACTCTAAATTCTATACCTCCAGCCACAAAACATACCCCAGATCCAAAATTATATACTTCCAAACATACAAAGAATAAAAAATCAACAAGTTTTACCCCAAATGTATTGATTACCCCTGCCAACGTAAAAAAATATCCCCTACCTAGTACCTACACATCCTCCCTCCTTTGGTTGACTTTGGTCATTTAGAATTTTTTTCTTGTTTTATATCGTTTGCTTTTTTACATTTTAGATATATAAACATATTTTTTCTTTCAATTTTAACCTCACTCAATCATTTCATTCACTCCTCATTAATTATACTTTCATCATCTTTTTATTTTTAAACCACTATACATTAATTAATGGACACACTTACATATAAAAATTAAATATTACTACAATTTTCAATAAGAATTAAATAAAGACATTTTGGATAAACCATACATAATAATTACAATAGTCAATACATTTTTAATCTACGTGTTCAAGCCTAAAAGGCGAAACTCAATTAAACAGATACAATGCCACGCCGCCGGGCATCAAAAACAAATCCCTCCACATTGATATGGCAACAACAACACTACTTCGTAGTACATGGTGTCTTTCCGGAAATATTGAAATTCTTTGATTTTTTAAGTTATTTATTTATTTGTTTTAAAGTGATTCTTAAGTTTTTTTAATTTGAAAGTATTTTTATAAATTTATTTTCGTTAGCACGGTTGATCCTTCCGTTATATTTTTCATCTCCGATCATCTTTTTTCTTAAAAACCTCGACAAAAATGGCACATCGCTCGACCCACTACATATAAATAAGAGGGCTTTTGACCTAAGGCCCCATATTTTTAGGGTCCCAAAGGGACCTTAATAATTTATGGGCCATAAGAAAGGTTATTTTTTCAAGGGATTTAGTTTATTGACCCCCAATTAATTAGTTACCCATGTTAATGTGAAAAATCAAAAATATCCTTAAAAAATTCAATAATAATAAATTATTCTTCCTTATTTAGTTTAATGGCTCGTTCCAGAGTCAACGACCTAGTAATTTTACGAAGTTCGCTGACTCCCAAACTTGCTTTAAAAAAAAAGGATTTTTCACTAGCTCTCTCGGGGGTCAGCGAACTTGTAATTTTACAAAGCTCGCTTACCCCCGAGAGAGCTAGCTTTAAAAAAAAGATTTTTCACTAGCTCTCTCAGGGGTTAGCTAGCTTGTAAAGACTGTCGAATCTCATATTAGAGACCGAGTTTGGAAGAAGTTGATGACACATGTCCAAAGGAAAGATGATGTTGGTGCAGAATACATTGTTTTTCTTAACATTATTTGTGTGGAAACTATGTATTTTGTTTAGGTAATGTTGGATTTGCTTGTACTATCTTCTTCTATTTAATGAATTGCATATTTTCCCTTAAAAAAATCGAATCTTGAGTTAAAATCTCAATACTTGGAAAATTAGAAAAAGTATGTTAATATATTTTTTTTTTATAAGCAAAGCTAAGGTAAAACTTTATACTCCATAGGACTGGATACTTGTAAAAAAATTACTCAACCAAATATACTAGGAGTATAAAGTTTTATACTAGGATACTCAACCAAATATAAAAGATTACAAGAAATTAAAAAAATATCCTTAAAGTATTCCATAGGACTCATACTATTTGGAGAAACTAAAATTCGAATTATTACCACTTATAATCCAAAGGTAAGTCTTAACTTTAATTGTGTCCAAAAAATTCACCAGGTTCATAGGTTTGCTGTTAGAGCACTTTAATAATTAATTTTCACATAATTACAATTATAATTAGGACCCCAGATATGATAAAGAAAACACAGGACCCCCAGATTTTTCTTTTGCCTAAGGTCAAGGTCAAGAAAATCGCATCGTCTGATCAGACTGTACAGAAAACGTTTTTCCCATGCACAGTGTTTTTTACTTTTTAATACTTGTCAATGATCAATATTTCATTCATTAAGTTCACCAAAAAAACAAAAAATTAGTTCATTCATTAATACTATTAAAAGAAACAATAGAGTAGTACAACATTGTTAGCTTTCATTTATTTATTCCTATTTCAGACCCTCCAGGCCAATATCATTTTCATACCACAACTTTAAGTCTTTAACCATATCCCCTGAAATCCTCTATCCTCAGTCACTAGCAAGATGCAGCAGCTTCAAGGTATAATTCAATAATTAAGCAAAGCCAGTTCCCCACTCTCTTTTATTTACTCTATACTCTTATTTTCTCATATATATATATATATATATATATATATATATATATATATATATATATATTGTTTAATTTATAATTTCTTACATAATAAGCATATGTCTATTGTATAATATTAATTTATATCTATTTTATTTGCAGATGCTTTTACTGGTAAAGTCATAGGCCTCAGCCATGTTCTGGCAGCCTCCTTCGCCGGATTGATTGCTGCTGCCGCCGCGTCACGCTACCGGTGGCAGTATCCAAAGGCAGCCGGAGACCAAAAGATCATTCCCCACCTAGATAGAACGGAATCTGGCCGTCTTAGAAAGCTTGAAAAGTTTTCTTATTACGTTGGTAAGTTTTTCTTTTTTCTTTTTTTCTTTTTTTTTTGTATAATGATTTTTTTTTTATATATCAAGAAATATTAGAGTCAGTTTTTCCATATACATTAAAATTTTACTTTGTTTTTATTCATTAAAAAATCTATCCTTAGAACACTAAGTGAACCCAAGTATTTGTTGAATTTTCAATTTAAGAGTCACATAACGGTTAAAACGTAGAACAAGTATGTATTATGTGATGTGATTCCAACACCAAAGCTAACTCCTTCCTTATCATTTTTAATTAATTTAAACATATTAAAAAAATAGTTTTAATTAGATATAATTTTTCAATTTATCAAAAAAAAAAAGTTAACGTTCCAAAATTATCTTTTTTTTTTGTCCATGACCGGAGTGTCGTCCGCCGACCGCAGTGACTAATCTTCTGGCTGACTTGTAGGCACCTCTAATGGGTGGGACAACCACTTGACCTTGCTTAAGCGTGGACCATATGCTCGGAGTTTTCCATAATTATCTCTATTTAAACTTTTATCAACTTTACTCGTTCATTTCTCTATTTAATTATTATCGTATCACTTTAATTTAAACAACCAACTAAATATATTAAGTACAATTATGAAAGATATATTTGATATTTATTTTTGACTTATTTATGGTTTTGGTCTCTAAAAGTTCAACGTATTTTGGTTTTAGTCCCTAGAAGTTATTTTGACCGAGACTAATCCTTAATTTTCAGACATTTTGGTTTTGGTCTCCTCTATTACAAAAAATTAGTTATTTGCTTACATGGTTAACGAAAATTCACACCAGCTACCACGGGGTGTGAGGTAACGCCAAACAGGTGATGTGACATGGATGATTTTGGCCTATGAACTCAAAATTTGTGTACGGGACCATTTTACGTATCAGACCATTTTGCGTCCATGGATCTAAATGATCCACGTTATATCACCTATTAGGCATCACTTTAGATCACATGGACTGCTGATGTGATGTTCCGCTAGCTACACAAACAAATAAAAGATTTTTACTAATGAAAGGGACCAAAACCAAAATGTTTGAAAATTTAAAGACCAGTCCCGGTCAAAATAACTTCTAGGGACTAAAACCAAAACTCGCTGAACTTTCAAGGATTAAAGACATAAATAAACCTTTATTTTTTAATATTATTTAAATATTATCAAATGACATATAATAAAGGACAATAAAATTTCTAAAATTGTCTTATAATAAAGATAATAATGATGGAGTAGGACAGTACTCTGTTGCTAAAAGCATAGTAGGAGAAAAGACAATAAGAGATTTTTTTTTCTTGTTGGTAAAGTTTTATTTCAATTTTTAATAATATTAATGATTTTTTTTTAAATATCTCGATTAAGATAATATTTTTTACATCCTAGTAACAATTATAAGAATAATTTCAAAAAAATATGTTAAATGTTTATATTTTCAATATCATTAACAAAATTAATCTATTTTTTTAATAAATGTAAATTTCTTAAAAAATCTTATACGAGTATTTAGAATCAGAATGAGTATTTCCTGTCTTATCTTATTTAATGGGACCATTATTGATCCATGTCCAAAGAAAGCTCAGTAAGATGTAGCGTAGCTAGTATTTTTGTCATTATTGACAACTTGAAAGTTGAAAGAAACCAAGATTTTTTTTACATGTGTGGTAAAATAAGAATCCCAAGATTTTCCTTGGACATGCTGTTTTTTTTTAAAAAAAAAAAAAATTTGGTGTTTTAAGATGGGCAATCTTTCTTTCTTTTTTTTTTTTTTTGGTAATGCAGCTAGGCAAATGGGATTTGAAGATGCCAGTTTGGTTCCAGAACTATGCAGATTGGCCCATGACTATTTAATTAAAACCAAAGGTTGTGATGAAAGCATTTATGAATATCTTGCAAATGAAAATGACCCTGATTCTCTATACCAGAAGTTGATCAATGAGTTTGAGAGATGCATCCTTAGTTATTTCGCCTTTCATTGGAAGCAAGCTTCTGATATGATTAGTCAGGTTTATTATCCTCCATTCATCCCTTTTTTTCTTACCATTTCAACTTTTCCAGAAATTAAACTACGTGGAGCTAAGTAATACTCCATTAATTAAAGGACTTAGACGTCAAATTTCTCTAATCAGAGTGAGAACTACAGTAGTATTATTTTTGCTTTTAAAAATAATAACTTTTTTGGATAAGCTTAAAAATATAATGCTAATATTGTAAATATTTAAATACTCTCTCCGTCCCTGTAATAATCTTTTGGTATATTTCACGACTATTAAAAAAATTGGTTAATCTAATTAATAGTATTGAAAATTTAAAAAATGTTTTTCCAAAATTATTTTTATAAATATTATTAAAAATCTAAAAAGTATTAAGTAAATATGGTGTTTACGAAAAAAATGATTAACTATCATTGAAAACTGGTATAGGATTTTATAAATAAAAACAAAATAAAAATTTTAATTAATAGGATATATAAGTGCATTTTTTGGATGCTCGTTATGTTTCTTTAAAATTGATTAGGAAAAAAAAGTTAATCACAATAACATAAATTTGGGGTTCAATTTAAATTTTTAACGTCAAACAAAACATGCACGGAATTTTTTTAAGAAAGTCTCAAGTTTGAAATTTTCCTTATTAAATATTTAGGCTAGTCTAAAGTTTAAGTATATATTTGGATGCACAGCTTGCTTTTAACTTTTTTTAGAATTAATTTTAAAAATAGAAATATTTACAATTGTTTCATTTCAAATATAATTTTAAAATCCAAGGTAATTTTTCGTCACATAACCAAACATCACTAAATGAATTCATTAGACAGACGTCACTGTCAAGCGACCTAGTTTGTCCGAATACAGTGAACTTATTCGGACAAATGCTATTATAAAAAATAAAATTACCAAAAATTGTGCTAAATAATTATTCAAATAACACGTCTCTAACAATACTTTATTTTCCGACTTATAATACTTGTGCTTATTTGATTAGAATTATTATTAAGTATTTTTAGTCTGAATTATAGGTACTGAGTTTTGAGTCCGAGAAGAAAATAAAGCTCAAAAACATTGTATTAGCAGCTACAAGGTAAAATTTTTAACTTAAATTCTCCATTGGCAATAAATCAATTTTCTATTTTAATTAAGTAATCAGATTCATTCTTTTAATTTAAAAAATTCAAATCTATAACATATAAGAAAATGACACATCTTTGTTGAATTGAAAATACTCATAGAAAATTATTAAGATCCATATCTTTTTCTTTTGTTGTTATCACCATTACCACCATAATTGTTGTGATAATATGAAATTTTTCATGATCAATATACCAAATTAGTTGAAGTGTGATGGTGTATATGTGTACAGAAAACAGAGGTTTGAGAGAGTAACCAAGAATCTGAAGGTAGCAAGGGTGTTTTCTACTTTGGTTGAAGAGATGAAAGCAATAAAGTGTGATACACAATGCACGGATGTCATGGTCCCCATTGCTCACAGTGAGAGGAGTCCAGTGCTGCTGTTTATGGGTGGTGGCATGGGAGCTGGAAAGAGCACTGTTCTTAAAGACATTCTTAAAGAGTAATAATCATTTTCCTAACTTTACTCTTGCACAATCATCATTGTTCAACTCAAATAGTAGTATTACCTAATTTATGAAAAAGTGAGCACTAATATGGATATAATATACTCTATGGTTCTTCTTTCTTCACAAATTCTATTAGACCAATTCAAGTAAATTATTTCAACTTAAAGTGGATTGTTTATATGTATAAAATGGTTTTGGCAGATCATTTTGGTCAGGAGCAGCTTCAAATGCGGTGGTCGTCGAGGCAGATGCTTTTAAAGAAAGTGATGTCATATATAGAGCCCTTAGTTCTAGAGGTCACCATGATGACATGGTCCAAACTGCTGAATTGGTATGCTTCCATGTAAACATATCTGTGTTATTGTTCATGTTTCTCTAAACCTGCCTAATGTCACACATGATTTGAAATCCAAAAATCTAAAACTAAAACTAAAAGTTATGCATAAACATGAAGTCCTTTCTGTGGTTTCATTGATAAAATGGATGACATATTAGAAGTGAACCTTTGTAAGCTATTTTCAACTAATGATTACATTAATTTTATCAAAATTTGAACAGGTTCATCAATCTTCCACTGATGCTGCATCATCTCTGCTAGTGACAGCTCTGAATGAGGGGCGAGATGTGATCATGGATGGTACCTTATCATGGGAACCTTTTGTGCAGCAAACTATTGACATGGCAAGAAATGTTCACAAATTCAAGTACCGAATGGGGGTAGGGTATAAAGTAGCTGAAGATGGAACTGTTACTGAAAACTACTGGGAGCAAGTGGATGAGGCACAAGAAGAACATCAATCAGAGGAAAATAGTAATGGAAGGCAACGGAATCGAAACCCTTATCGAATAGAGCTAGTTGGTGTAGTTTGTGATGGCTATCTTGCTGTTGTTAGAGGCATTAGGTACATTTTCTTTTATGGATTTAGATAAATTACTACTTTGGTATTGGCAGGGATTCAAATCACGGTTGCAGTCATATGCCGGCCATCAACGCCTAAGACAGTCCACAATCACATTTTGATGCGATTGCGGCGGCCAAGGAAGCACGAACACTTCATAATAGTCGTTGTGTCCGTATCAGATACGTATCTGTATTAGACACTTTTGGACACTCCTAACCATATTATATAACATTTTATATTTCACTCTCCACCATATCCCCGTGTCCATGTCATGTCATGTCCGAGTCTCGTATCAGCCATGTGCTTCCTTGGCGGTGGCTGGCGCAACCGAGATGTTGTAGCCGCGTTATGTGATGCGGCCCACATTTTAAAACACTAATAATGAGTTTTTGGTGATGGTATAGTTGGCATTTCTCATTTTGAATTTTGACAGGAGATCTATTATAACTGGGAGGGCAGTGAGGGTGAATTCACAATTGAAATCTCACAAGAGATTTGCTAATGCATTTCCAAGATACTGCAAACTAGTTGACAATGCCAGGCTTTATTGCACAAATGCTGTTGGTGGTCCACCCAAGGTAAATGCTAACATTTTTTCTCACTCTTGCTATGAAGATTGATTTTACTCTTACAACTAACTAAGCTAACTACGTTAATAAGCCAAGAGGGTAACTTGCTTTAATGCAATGCAGCTCATAGGGTGGAAGAATGGGGACCACAATTTACTACTGGACCCCGAAGATATCAAGTGCTTGACAATGATAGGCAGCTTGAATGCTGAAGCTGATTCCATCTATGAACTTTACAAGGAACCTAGTCCTATAATGGGACCTGGTTCGGTTTGGAATGACATTGTTCTGTCACTTTCAAGGCCATGTGATCAGAAAGAGTTAAGGGAATCCATTCAGAGAATTGAGAAATCCATTAGAAACCAGTAACCATCATTGTTATCAAGCTTTGTGTTTATCTAATCATATGAATTGGCATCAATATATAACTAATCATATGAATTGGCATCAATATATTTCACGATCATCAAGGCTGAGCATATGTTTGTACAATGGTAATTTTTTTTTTTTGTTTCATGAGAGCAATCTTATCTCCCGGTAAGGATGGATCCATTGGTACTTAAGCAAGTAATTGGAATTCCAATCCCCAGCTTTTGCAATTGTGAGAAGCTTGCTAGTAGATTACTCCAAAAGAACTCCACAACGTTATAAAGATTAGTCACCCATATTAGTGGGTGGATACTTTATAAAACCAAAAAATCTTATTTCCTTGTATATCTTCAGTTGTATTTAAAAAATTAACTTGGGATTTTAAGTCAAGGGAAATTATCATGTACACCAAATTCTCATATTTTAGTAAAAGGTATGTGCACACCTAGGCTCCCATATATTTTAGTGTACAAGAATTTAAAAGGTAAGCAAGTGACAAAAAGATGTGGGATATAAAAATAACATTAAAAAAACTCAAATGGGTTTGGCCTAGTGGAAGCATGCTAGGACCATAAGGATATTCAAAACTAGGGATGGGCAAAATACCCATGCCCGCGGGTACTCGCATAAATACCTGTGACGGGTACCCGCATTATTCCCTTATGGGTGGGGATGGGTATTATGGTACCCGCGCCCGCGGGTACCCGTATAAATAAAAAAATATTTTATTAAATATTATATATATTAGTATAAATAATATTTTACTAGTAGTGATTAAAATTGGAGGTACATATATTGATCTATATACGATTAAAATCTTCATAGTGTTCGGCTATATATATATATATATTATGGGAAGTGGGGAATTAATTAATTATCATAAGACCATGACTCTAGAACGAAGAAAGATATATAATAAAATGCCCTGTAATTTTAGCAATCATCTCAAACATTTATTTGCTACAGAGATGCACTATGATACTTGAGGCCACATTTCTCCTATTATTATGTGGAAGTTCATGTATGCCTGACGTGTAGTATAATTGAAGATCCCATGAGCTTTTTTATCATTATGTGGATCATTAAATTAAAGGAAAAAATAATAAAAGTTCAAAACCCGTGGGTACCCGTAAATACCCGTTACCCGTATAAATACCCGCAAATACCCGCGGATAGGGTAGTGGGTATGCACTACCCGTGCCCGCCCGCACCCGTGCCCATCCATATTCAAAACCCATAAGACCACAAGTTCAGAGGCTCGAATCCTTGTGGAGAACATCCCTTAGGAAGGCACCCCACCCATGTTGTTCTAGGTGTCGGGACCGTGAAGTTCCCCTCCATAGTTTTATTCTACCAAAAAAAAACATAAAAAATTGGTGTTGTTCAAATAACGGAACTTAATTTGATTACGTAATATAAGAAGTTTTTATTGGATATTTAGTTAACGTAATAAATCAAAAGTCAAATATTCAATTCCTGAAAATGACTATGGTTGAGAGGGATAATTACGTATCCTAAAAATGATTAGTCCTTTACTCACAAAATGATAAAATATCTTTGTTTAAAAAAAATATATAAAAAGGCATCAGTTAGTAAACCTAAATGACCATGTACGTGAAGAATCCATGTGTATGAAGCTATGTTTTGATGAGGAAAACATTGTGATGAAATCAAGTGAAAACAAGACTAAACATTGTGATGAAGTCAAGTGAAAGCAAGTCTCCCAAAGAACAAAAGCAACAAAGTTCAAGAGCTATAAATGTTTTAAAGAAAAGAAAAAGAGAAGAAGAAAGCAAATTTTACAAGAAGAGAGAATCAACTAATCTCTAGACAAGCAAGCAAAGAATCAAAGTTTCATAGAGTTATTTTATATTTTGCTTTGAGTCCTTAGGTTCTTGGGTAGAGTTAGTTTTGGGTAGTAAATCTCAATTAATTAATTTTGATCAAATTAATTTTGAGTTTCATAAAACAAATTAATTAAAATATGTTGATGCATATTTTTCAAAATGTTTTATAAATATTTTTAGAGTGCATCAATAAGTGGCTTAATATTTTAATTAAGGTTGAAAAGAATTGGTTTTAATAGTTAAAGTTTTGAAAATATTTTTTGCTAAATTAGAAAACAAAAGTTACAGTGACTAACCGGTTAGTCATATCCAGTAACCGGTTAGTGACTGTTAAGTTTGTTAAAAATTCAGTTTTATGTTTTCATTCTTTATGGGTATCTATATAAACCATTCTTACACCTTAATGAAAATATAGAATCATTCAAATACGTTTTATATCCAGAAAAACAAGTCACACACTCTCTCTTAGATTAAAAAGATCAAAAGCTTTCTTTTACATCTTGTTATCATCTTTTCTATAAACACAAGAATCTCATAATCAACTTGTTCATTGTTATTTGATTGAGATTCATTAGGTTCTGATTTTCTATAATTCTATGTTGTTGTAATCATTGCATTCAAGGCAAAATAGTCTACAACAAATTGAAGATCAAGGAAGTCTTGATTGAGGAACAATCAAGCAAAGAAAGTCTTGATTAAGGTGTAATCAAGCAAAGTGAAGGTTTCTTGGTTGAGAAATAATCAAGGAATTGAAGAAGTCTAAGTGGATAGAGATTAGCAAGAGGGTAGAATTAGAAGATCAAGGAGGGTTGCATAACAAGAGTGAGGTATCTCTTGGTAGCTATCAAGTGAGGAATCTTGAGAGGCTTAGCTTGTAATCAAGGATCTTTAATTCTAGTGAAGAAATCTCTCTTTGTTGAAGAGGGGACTGGATGTAGCTCTCAAGTGGGTGAGAGTGAACCAGGATAAATCTCTTGTGCAGTATCTCTTCCCTGATCTCTTTAATTTCTGCATTATTCATTGTTCTTGCATGAAAACCTAGAAAAGTGATTTTCAAATTAATTGAATCAGTTTGTTAGTAATTGTACAAATTAATTTGGGGAAAATCATTTTAAAACATCTGTTTAATTGTTTTAATTCTTGGGTTGAAGTATTTCTGCGTTTTACCCTGAGTTCTTTATTGAATTGCAATTGTATTCAAAACTGGTTCAGACACTAACCGGTTAGTAAGCTTAGTAACTGGTTAGTCACTGACATTTTGGTTAAAGAAATTCTGTTTTAACCACGTTTTGTTTGTACTTTGCGAAAATTGTTCAAGGTTGTTTTAACACCTATTCAACCCCCCCTTCTAGGTGTTCTTACGTGTTCATACTATACCACTTGTATTCCAACAAGTGGTATCAGAGCTTTGGTCGGTTAAGATCAAAGTTTAAACGCTTTTACCAGAAAAGATCCTTTTGGTTTACAATGGATAGCATGAACATGTTTAATAATCTGAATATTTTAAATGTTGATGATAAGACTATGAAATTGCTAATGAGTAAATTCTTGGAGTTTATGAAAAGTGAAGGAATTTTGCTTATTCAAGAAAGAAGAGAAGAATCAAGTGTCTCACATCAACACAAGTCAAAAAGAAGAAATTTCAGCAAGCAAGATGCTACAAGTTTCAACCAAGACAATAAGACTAAGAAGATTTCAAAGGAAAAGCTCAAGTGTCATGAATGTAGAAAAGAGGGACACATCAAATTTGAATGTCCTCAATACTTGAAGAAACTTGAAGATGACAAGAAGAATAACCAAGAATTCAATTCAAAAGTGAATGAAGTTGTGCAAGGTATTTCGGAAGAAGATGGATTCTCAAATTCATGTTTCATTGCATTGCTCGATGAAGAGGCTTCTCAAAGTGACAAAACCATCTTACTTGATAGTGATAGTGAAAATGAGGTATCCTCTTGTTCTTCTTCTAATTCAAATTCACCATCCTATGATACTTTGTACAATACATATGAAGAAATGCATATTGAATTTGAAAGACTTGTCAAAGTTCATGAAAAACAGAAAAAGGTTATTTTGAAGCATCAACAAAAGATTGTTGAAATGGAAAATTATATAAATGAGTTGAAGCTTCAAAATGAATCTTTGAATCTTAAAAATTCCCCCATTATTCATGGTTGTGAAAATTGTAGTAATGCTGTCCCAACTTGTGAGAAATGCAAAATGCTTGAAAATGAAAATGACATTTTGAAAAATAGACTTGCATCATTCACAAGAGGAGATAAGCATTTAAACAATTTACTTTCTAGTCAAAGGAATTTTTCGAATAGATCCGGATTAGGCTATGTCCATGGAAAGACACCAAAGTAAATGAAGTTGTTTTCACTGTGACTGAAGAGGATTTCCTTAGTGTTGCTGGTGTTAGGGCTATAGGTACCTTCTGGGGGGATGATCATGATGATAGAATAGCACAGTGTAACCCGGAAGATGTATACCTCAATAGCCTTAGGAGAGCTGACATGTACATTGCACGGGATAGAAAGGCTGTAGGAAATTTGACTGTGGATGATCGGTTGATTGTGTATGTTATTACATACATTCTTACCCCTAGAACCTCTACCAACCATTCCCAGGTTTTTGAAACCGATTTGAGGTATTTGTATGCTATTCAGAATAGGATTCAAGTAAACTGGGTAAGGATTATGTCTTCTTTTATGAAAGGCGCAGCCAAGTCGACTAGTGGTAGTCTTCCCTATGCTATATTTGTTATCAAGCTCATAGAAAGGAAGAACAACACTATTTCAGCAGCTGAGGAAATTATTGAGTATTCTCCTTCTCTTCACTGCATTGGGCCTAGAATTCTTCATTCTGCTGGTAGTCAGCAACACAAGAGGTTGGATAACCGTTGGAAGTGGAGCGATGATATTGCATTGTTGAATGCTCTATTGGATGAAGAAGAAAGGCAACAAAAAGAGAATGAGGATGTTGCACAAAATGTTCATATGGTGAGCAGCGATGACAGTGATGAAGATGAGGATGAGGATGAGAATGAGGATGGAGGTGATGATAATGCTGCTGAGATGGATGAAGGTGATAATGAAGAAAATGCTGGTTCTGTTCCGGTTGCTAGTTCTCAACCTAGAACTACTCATGATGTTGGTGGTTCAGGTTATGCATCAGGCTCGTTTGATTTTGCAGCCATGGAGGAGCGTCTCAATGCACGGATTGATTCCGGTTTTGATCGGATCAATAGTCAGATGGATGGATTCCAAGCAACTTATGAGAGAGACATGGAACGTCTCATGTTTTTGATGAGGACTTTTGGATCATCTTCCGCACCTCAAGCACCTCCTCCAAGTGAAGACTAGTGACCTTTAGGATTGCATTAGTATCATATTTTAAATCTGGTTTTTCTATGTATTTTGGTGGTTTTTGAATGTAATTTGGTTTCATGTATTTTCAGCTTGATTTAAGACATATGGTTATGTACTTTGGCTGGTTACTTTATGGTTTTGTAATGAACCTTTTATGAATGAATATATGTTTATGTTAATTTCAATTATGTTTCATTTTTGGTTCATTTTATTTTGGTCAAATATATGCCTATTAATTCTGCTGAAAAGTGCAAATGCATACTGTCATAATGCTTTGTTTGAAATTTCAGATTTGAATATGGTTCTTTGATACAACTTTGTGACTCATACATAATGAGTTGGATCCTGTTGTTCTCCTTTATTATGGTCCAAATGTATGTATGTAACCTGCATGATTGGTATTGGCCTTGATTTGATAAGTTTTGGAAGTTACAAAGTGGTCATATCAATTCTGCCATGATTTTCTGGTATCTGACAGGTACTAACCGGTTAGTACCCTGTGTAACCGGTTAGTGTGGCAGCCTGACAGCAAAATAGTGTGTTTTTCAGTGTATTTTTGGCTCAAATGTCGTTTATTCAATCTGCACATGATGAATTACTATTTGATTAATACTTTGGACATGTGTGGTGTGCTCTGTCATGAGTTTTTAGTTATAGTACATTGATATACATGCAAATAATCACTGCAATTTACAGTTTTTCACAACTGATTTTTAACATGATTTTATAATTCATATAGTGTGTAATTGATTGTAAATTTACTATGACTTTGAAGTATTTCATGTATGCATTATATTTACTCTGTGAAAACTCATTTTTAAATGCATTGAATACTAGCTTTGAAGTCTCAAAGTCAGAATTTTAATTCTGATTTTTGCAGTGTTCTGAACTGCAGAGGCTAACCGATTAGTAGCCTTTGTAACCGGTTAGTAACTGACAGTTAGCAGATTTTTTTTTAAAATTAATTTTCTTTCACCTTGGCAATATTTTATACTTCTTTTATGCTTTTTGATCATGCCAAAAGGGGGAGAAAGGTGTTGTTTTGTTCTTTTATGCAGGGGGAGAAAAGTTGTTGCTATCTTCAACATATTTTCAAGGCTTATGTTGAGGGGGAGCATTAACAATGTTTGTCATCATCAAAAAGGGGGAGATTGAAGAATCCATGTGTATGAAGCTATGTTTTGATGAGGAAAACATTGTGATGAGATCAAGTGAAAGCAAGACTAAACATTGTGATGAAGTCAAGTGAAAGCAAGTCTCCCAAAGAACAAAAGCAACAAAGTTCAAGAGCTATAAATGTTTTAAAGAAAAGAAAAAGAGAAGAAGAAAACAAATTTTACAAGAAGAGAGAATCAACTAATCTCTAGACAAGCAAGCAAGGAATCAAAGTTTCATAGAGTTATTTTATATTTTGCTTTGAGTCCTTAGGTTCTTGGGTAGAGCTAGTTTTGGGTAGTGAATCTCAATTAATTAATTTTGATCAAATTAATTTTGAGTTTCATAAAACAAATTAATTAAAATATGTTGATGCATATTTTTCAAAATGTTTTATAAATATTTTTAGAGTGCATCAATAAGTGGCTTAATATTTTAATTAAGGTTGAAAAAAATTGATTTTAATAGTTAAAGTTTTGAAAATATTTTTTGCTAAATTAGAAAACAAAAGTTACAGTGACTAACCGGTTAGTCATACCCAGTAACCGGTTAGTGACTGTTAAGTTTGTTAAAAATTCAGTTTTATGTTTTCATTCTTTATGGGTATCTATATAAACCATTCTTACACCTTAATGAAAATATAGAATCATTCAAATACGTTTTATATCCAGAAAAACAAGCCACACACTCTCTCTTAGATTAAAAAGATCAAAAGCTTTCTTTTACATCTTGTTATCATCTTTTCTATAAACACAAGAATCTCATAATCAACTTGTTCATTGTTATTTGATTGAGATTCATTAGGTTCTGATTTTCTATAATTCTATGTTGTTGTAATCATTGCATTCAAGGCAAAATAGTCTACAACAAATTGAAGATCAAGGAAGTCTTGATTGAGGAACAATCAAGCAAAGGAAGTCTTGATTAAGGTGTAATCAAGCAAAGTGAAGGTTTCTTGGTTGAGAAATAATCAAGGAATTGAAGAAGTCTAAGTGGATAGAGATTCACATAACAAGAGGGTAGAATTAGAAGATCAAGGAGGGTTGCATAACAAGAGTGAGGTATCTCTTGGTAGCTATCAAGTGAGGAATCTTGAGAGGCTTAGCTTGTAATCAAGGATCTTTAATTCTAGTGAAGAAATCTCTCTTTGTTAAAGAGGGGACTGGATGTAGCTCTCAAGTGGGTGAGAGTGAACCAGGATAAATATCTTGTGCAGCATCTCTTCCCTGATCTCTTTAATTTCTGCATTATTCATTGTTCTTGCATGAAAACCTAGAAAAGTGATTTTCAAATTAATTGAATCAATTTGTTAGTAATTGTACAAATTAATTTGGGGAAAATCATTTTAAAACATCTATTTAATTGTTTTAATTCTTGGGTTGAAGTATTTCTGCATTTTACTCTGAGTTCTTGATTGAATTGCAATTGTATTCAAAACTGGTTCAGACACTAACCGGTTAGTAAGCTTAGTAACCGTTTAGCCACTGACATTTTGGTTAAAGAAATTCTGTTTTAACCACGTTTTGTTTGTACTTTGCGAAAATTGTTCAAGGTTGTTTTAACACCTATTCAACCCTCCCTTCTAGATATTCTTACGTGTTCATACTATATCACTTGTATCCAACAGTATGGAGTAAATATTTGAAAAGTTAGGTTGTAATTTACCACGTGATTAACACTTCGAGTAACATATGTCTTACACTATTTATTTATATGATTAATTATGATATTGACACATCATCACTTAACTTATTAAAAGAATTGAAACCAATTATTTTGAAAATTTTAATAATCATAATCAGTAAAAAAAAATTAGAAACTAAAATCAAACTCAATCAACTTATAAAAAATAATCAGAATATAAAGACTCTTCCGCGGACAGAGAGGAATTTGAATAAAATTATTAAAAAAAAAAAAAAAGGGATGACGGACCCTTCTGGCTTAAGGCCCGGCCCAAAGAATTCTGCAAAACAAATATTTTTTGGTGAACCAATTCTGCAAATGATTTAATTTAATTTAAAGAAAAAAAAAAAAACCTCATAATACTTAGACCCCTTCCCTCTCTCACTCGCCACTCTTCTTAGTGTCAATCTCTCTCGAAGGTACACTCTCGCGCCTCTCTCTCTCTCTCTCTCTCTCTCTCTCTCTGTTATGTGCCGACTCTCTCTCTCTACTCTCTATGCATGTGTACTGATAATGCCGGACGCTATAAAATTAGGGCTTAGGGCTTTTAACTGTTAATATTTTGAACCCAATAATTGATTGTTTTTTGCATTAGTTTTATGTTTGGATTGGTTTGCTCACAAATGATTTTAGATAATGTTTTGTTTCGGGTGTGTAGACAAAAAAATTCACTGTATTCCCTCCATGAAGTTCTAAGAAATAGTGAAATAATGTAAGAATTTGGGGTATTTTGATTTTTGACTATAATATCCCTACATAATCGTTATTGAATAGAGAAAGATATTGTAGATTAAAAAGAGCTCTTATAAATAAGGGGTATAGTTGGTAAATACATTATTAATTATGTATTGGGTTTATAAAAAAACAATACATATGAAACAAAGGGGAAAAAGTTAAAAAACACTACTGTACTTATGAAACGGAGGGAGTAATTGGTAAGCGACTTATTTATGGTTTTTTGACCGAGACTAGTCCTTAATTTTTCAAACATTTTGGTTTTGGTCCTATCATTAGAAAAAATCAATTATTTGTTGATGTGGTTAACGGAAACCCACATCAACAGTGGTGTGAGATAGTGCCAAATAAGTATTGTGACATGGATGATTCAGGTCCATAAACGCAAAATTTTGCGTATGAGACCATTTTGCGTATGAGACATTTTGTGTCCGTGGAATTGTATCATTCACGTTATATCACTTATTTGGCGTCACCTCACATTACGTGACTGGTGATATGATGTTCCGCTAGTCATATCAGCAAATAACAGTTTTTTCATAATGGAATGGATCAAAACCAAAATATTTGAAAAATTAAGGACTAATCCCGGTCAAAATAACTTTTAGGACTAAAACCAAAACACGCTGAACTTTTAGGGACCAAAACAATAAATAAGCCTTGGTAAGCAGGGTATGGTAGTTTATATGTATTTAATACTAATATTTGTTTGAGATAGTTATGCATTGGTGAAGTGGTAAAAATGTTATTGGTTTCAATATAATCTAACAACTTTTTTTAAAACAAGTCTGTAAGTTCTAGGTTCTCTATAAACCATTTTTTCTACGTAAAACAAAAAAAGAAGCTGTTTTATCATAATTGAATCAGGTTTGCCAAATATGTGAGATTAAACTTGAAACAACTTTTTCTCAGAAAAGCTGTTTCCTTTCAAAATTAATCTTACCAAAACACCCTCTTAGTAGGAAAACGTGCATCTTAATTTGAAAAGTTGCGAACAAGAAAAGCATACATTTATATCTGAATTTGAATGGTTTGCAATGTCATACATGTCTAGCAAAGTAGTGATTGACTGATTTCCTAGGGAAAAAAAAGCAATTTTGATAACTGTTAGTTTTAGTTATTATCATTTGCTGCAAACTTCTAATTTGAAGAATACTTGGCAGAAGCTAGGAAGAAGAAACAAATATAACAATGTTTCTCAAAGTTCAGTTGCCTTGGAATGTCATAATTTCTCCAGAAGAATTGCAATCCGAAAGTCTGATGCTTCAGCGGGCAATTGTCATTCGCCTTATGAGTGACTTTGCCTTGAAAAAGGCAACCAAGGATTTGGGATACTATC
The DNA here is from genome assembly GCA_037953625.1 of Crotalaria pallida. Taxonomy (NCBI): domain Eukaryota; kingdom Viridiplantae; phylum Streptophyta; class Magnoliopsida; order Fabales; family Fabaceae; genus Crotalaria; species Crotalaria pallida. Next base: position 123,254,138 of record CM075652.1, on the reverse strand, counting down.
TTGCAGTGACGACACTTGAGACAATAGGGGAAGGGAAAGTGAGAATGCACACTGGAGATGTGCTCTTCCCGGTTGTTTTCAATGGCATTACCTTCAAGATATTTAAGGGGGAGATATTAGAGGGTGTTGTCCACAAAGTTTTGAAGCATGGGGTTTTCATGAGATGCGGTCCAATCGAGAACGTCTATCTCTCGAACCTGAAGATGCCTGATTACCGCTATGTTCCTGGAGAAAATCCATGCTTCATGAATGAGAAAATGTCGAAGATCGGAAAAGATGTCGTGGTTCGCTTTACTGTGATTGGTACAAAGTGGATGGAGGCGGACAGGGAATTTCAGGCATTGGTCAGTTTGGAAGGTGACTATCTAGGGCCAATTATATCTGCTGATATTTAGCTTCATTTCTTGTAGGTTGTTTGTTACTGAACTGATGTAGACTCTGAATAGCACATTGTGCTCTGTACATCCCCACTGTTCCTTATCTTTTGTTAGTTATCTGGAGGCTCTTACAGGTGCCTTTGTCGTGGTATATGTTATCATCTTTGTAAAGCCTGCAAACAGCTTGATACGTTGTATTGATGTATTAAGCTGCTTAAGGCAATGTATTGATTATGTACTTTTGATCTGCATGGTACACAGACAGCTTAATACATTGTATTAAGCAGTAGATGAAAACTTAGCTGCCATGAACATAAGGTTGGGGTGGTATCATTGTTATTTGAGTAGCATACTGGCCAATCTATAGAAAAAGCAATAATTGGAGTCAGTTCCATCAACTAAATACCATCATAATGATAAACTGGGTTTACTCTTCCTGCTAGAGTTGTGATTATCCGGTTGTGTATGGATGAACTGGTTGAATGGGCTGAATTGAAGATAGTCTTGTTATCTGCTGCAAAAATATTATATTGATTACATAGGATCTCTTTAATGTTAGCAGTTAAGAGAGGCAGTCAGCAAACCAAGGCCAACAAAACTGTTGAGTACCCAAAAAAAAAGTTTCTCCAATCATCTTCCAACCATATTCTACAATCTATTCCTAGGATGCTGGATTTGAAACTGGCATCTCAATGCATCAAGCCCAGAGTGAGAAACTATAGATGATGAGTGCGTAATGTTTGGGAATGCCGAAATTTGTTAGCATTATATTCTCGACCGGTTTTGAAACAAAAAGTTATCGAAACATGAAAATTATTTATTGTTCAGTTTTGTTTGATTAAATTATGAAATCCGATTCGATCCAATCCAAAATTACAATCGTTTGATTAAAACTCAAAAAATCATCAAAAGTTTTATGTGTCCCTTGCAATTTATAAGCCCAGTAAACTAAAGTACACAAAATCAACAGATATTTCATATTTCCTCCATAGGATAATGCTGGTCTTATTCTTCGACCAGTAGATAATGTTGTTGACTTGTACAACTCTAAAGAGAACTAAATGTGAAAATTGTATATACAATACATCTTCCAAAAACAAAACTCAGTTAGTTAATTTAGATCAAGGGTCATGACTCATGTCTAATTGCATGCCCTTTTTACAATCACATTGAATTGAGTCTGCTCTCGGTGGCTTGATCTGAACAAGCTATTCTTCCTCAATAAGTTGCTTTCAATTGCCATTAATGATGCATATAGGTGGCAGAAATCCCCCCAAAATCACATGATCCTTGATCTTCAACATCATGAGGCAAATTCCTCAGTTGGAGAATAATATTCATTTTCAACTTCACTATCACTTTCACTGTTATAGGTCTCAAGATATGCCTCATCTCCCTCCTCAGCATCTCCCACCTAAATAAAAAACAAGATATTAACCAAAAAAAGATGAAATGAAGAAAAGAATGTGACCTTTTTGGGTCATAATCACATTTTACATATGGATGAAAGATTGGCTTATAGTTGTCTCGTGTGTGCATGTGTGTGTGTGAGAGAGAGAGACCTCAGGCTCCTCATCATCACTAGGATAAGCAGAATCTAATTCGTTGTACAGTGCTTCATCGCCTTGGTCCTTTACAATCTCCATTTGATCCTATGAACAGTTAAACAAGCAAAATGAGATAAGGGAATTAAACAAGGGTTTCAATAAAAGATACTTGCGATGTGAGATGCTAAAAATATTTAAGATCAGTAACGACATACTATCTCCGATCGTATCTTGTTCACTTTACTTTCCAAAGTTGAAATATGCTTTGACAGAGCCTGTTGTCAAAAGAAAGATAGCTTAGCAAGGAAGATTGATATTATAAAACGAAAGTTTGAATATTGGTTATCTACCTCATGTCGTTGGAGTTCGATTGAACGTGCCAACGCCTTTCTCTTTGTCAAAAGATTTTTTGGTCTCAATGTTGAAGGTCTCCGGTAGTCCTTTCCACGAAAAACAATTACAGAATAGCCTTTTGAAACTTTATCAACTGAAACAAGAACACCTCCACTCTCAGCTTCGAGTGCTAGTGCAACTTTTTTTACTTGGTCAAAGGTATTAGCCTTTACAAGTATTTTCACCAGTTCTCGGTACTTCCAGTGCAAGTGCATGTTTTCAATAGTACCATCAAAAACTCCACGTCTACCTGAAACCACGGATTAGATTCATAACAACACATACTTAATGGAAGTATCCTCAGGGGACAACAGAGAGAAGATGATTGAGAAGAAGAAGGGTCAAGTGGAGATAGATCTGATTTTAAACTTGCTTCTAGATTTCAAGAAATGATACTCAACTTTTAGAGATGCAATATTAAGGTATATCATCACCATAAATTAAATTTATTAAGATAAACTTTTTCTTTTATCTGACATCATTATTACCCTGAAGTCAACCGGAGTGGTCCAAAATTAAGCAAGGACAATGTTATCAAGATAGAGATCTACCAAGAAGTAAGAAAGCTTTCATCCGCAATCCTAATTTGCGAAACATAAATCTCTCTTCATCGGTTATGCTTTCAGGGTCTGCTTTGTATTCAGATGGCTTCAAAGACAGCTCCACCTTCGTCAAGGCTCGTTCAGCTCTCTCTAGCCTTCTTTCAGCCTGGTATGAAAAATCTGGGGATCACTATGATGCAAATTCTAAATAGGAAAATAATCCTCGAGTGAAGTTAGGCACCGAGACAAAACAATAAGACTAAGAAAAACTCAAGGAACCACTGACACAGTATGATATTTATTATTCTTATATTTGAAAATCAAATGAGCCTAACTGCTGTAAAAAACTTTTTAGGTTTGCAGATATCGTGTGAATCAGTTTCAGATACAAAATAATAATTACCTTCTGCTCTCCTTATAAACTTAACTCATTGCCTTAACCTTTTTTTTTTTTTTTTGATAGGCAAACTTTTTTATTCTTCCTTTTCATTTTTGGAGAGGGGGGAGAAAGTGCAGTCACCTAGGATCGAACCCAGGAACTGACACTTAATGTCCCACAGCTCTATCATCTAAGCTGGCTACTGGGGACACAAATTGCCTTAACTGATCCTTCCTTCATTTGCTCTCGTGGCATACAACTAGCGTTCACCTTCTATACGACACATGCCATCTTGTTATATTACTAACTGGATTACATCAGTAGAAATAGGTTAACTTACAAGCATGTAAAGTCATTCCTTCTGCTAGTAATTTTGGGAAGGGGGGCAATATCCTTTAATTGCAATTGTTAATTGACAGAACAGACTTACAGGAGATACATCTGTGCAAAGTGCGGAGTCTGCAGAGTGGTTAAACTAGCTTTAAACATAATATGCACAGATAAACCAACATTCCCAATATTTCTGCCAACTCTCCGAATTCACCAAATTAGTTATGGATACTGATGTTGTTGCTATTGCTACGGCCATCATTTCCAGTAACATTGATAATTACTTTATAACACATTGATATTTAACCAAAAAAGTTCTTTTTTCTTTTTCATAAAAAAGCCATACTCAATATTATGAAATGGTTCAACCATTCAGGCCTAAGAAGAGTGAAATTTCAACCCTGCTCAATTAGTACAAAATTTTATTTATTTATTTTCTAGAAAATTCTCAGAACTGAAAATCATTAGCAAGAAGGCAAGAGAGTTCCTTGACTACAGGAATTTAAAGAACTTACCAAAGAAAGCTTCCGTTCTAACTTTTTAACAAGTTTGGCATGCCGTAGTTGTTCCAATTCTCTCATTACGTTTTGCTTGTGGCGCTCATCCAATGTCTTTCCCCACTTTGCATCAGCATCCAAAGTTTCACCAAGTGTTCCAGCCTCTGCTGACAGCTCTGATGGATTGATAGTCGGTACGACCAATGATGAAGCTCTCAATCTTGCTTGCTCCTCCTCATCTTGCATTGCTTTTGCCATTCTTTCCCTCTCCAGCAAGGCTTGAGTGACTTCTGGTGATAAAAAATTCTTTCCGCGATAGAAGACCAAGAAGTCTTTATTCCTGGAGAGTAGTACACCACCTGTCAATTTCTGCAGCCAGCAATAAAAATAGTTATTCATTAACAAATCATCACCTTGTAGTGTAATACAAATGCAAACAACAATCTAAATGACTAATTTCAACTTAGTAAATGTGTAAAACTATAACTACATACATATATTTGATATCATGGCAGCAAATTCCATCCAACACCATGCTAATTACAAATCTATCTAACTGACTTTCATGTTTTAATCTACATTATTTAGTTCAGCATAATGTTAAGAATCTCCTCTTTTTTTCCAATATCCCCTACTATAAAATGACAGGTTGACAAGTAAAGTGATTAAACAGGCGCAACAAGTTATTAGAGATACAAACACATTGCTAGGCCTCCACCTAAAAACTTAAAGCTTTAAAGATAATTGGTCCTAGACATGGTATCAGAGCAGCCATGGCCAAGGGGGAAGAAAAATACAACCCTTCAAGAAATTACTAAGGATTATTCAATTGAAAAGTTATCAGCACAAAACATGGAGGCAAATAAGATGATCTAACAACCCCTTCTTTAAGAACAAAGGACCGGCAAGACATCACAGTCTTAGGCTGTGAGATATCACTTCTCAATTGAAATTTGAAAGACAAAATCACGTGTTAGAAAAAAGTATCAAATTATGACATTATTAATCTATTATGCAACAAGAGAATTTCAGAACTAACCGAGCTGATCAAATTAAGCTGGTGGTTTTGTTTGCCAAGAATTCATTCAGAACATGCAATATCTATATCCTGAAGCATGATAGATCAAGGGAACTCTACCATTATCATTGATTCATACAAAATAGGCCTACATGGACTCCCTACCAAGAAGCTCATATTTCTTTATTACTTTACTATATCACAGGTATTAATCGATCATTATTGACATTTTTAAATAGCAAAAACACATGATAACAAAGGAATTAAAGGAAATTTCTTAAATATCAACGCGAGAAGGTGACAGTGAGAGTATTAGTGGGTTATTTTACGAAAGAAATTAGAAGAGATGGAGGAAGATTAGCAGGGTTTGGATACATAAACAAGATTTGAAAAAGAAAACAATATTCCTATTACATTTGCAAATGTAAATTAAGAGACAGTAATGAAATGCTGATCTTAACAGATGTCAAGGACTCCAGGCGTATTACTTAAACAGTCAATATAAGAGTTTAAACCCTTGAGAGTTACAAAGTTACATTGCGGAATTATTTCAACCTCTTAACATTTAGTGTCCACATACTGGATGTTGTCAGCAAATGACACAAAACTATACAAATTTTACAAACATTAAAGGACGATTTGTCTATGGCATACCAACTAAGGAGTAAGAAAAGAATGCTTAAGAAGAAAAGCTATGGAAAAAAATGTGGAATTAGTAAAGGCATAATCTATCACCTTGATATCTTCTGCCATTCTTTCACTGGTGGTTAGTTGCACACCACGTTTGAGTGCAATCTTTGCAATAGAGCTTTTTTCCCACAATTTAATCATGGCTGCAGCTAAACCTTGAAGCTGTCTGCTTCTACCTATAGACCATTATGAATTTATAATCGGAATAACATTCTAAAATTCACATGCATGAGGGAAACAATAACAAACAAACCTAATGCAAAATGTGGGGGAAGGGTCCTTGCAATCCTACGTAAAGCAGTTGCCTCATTTAGACCAAGTGAGGATCTCACTCCGAAAGGAAGAACTCTGAAGGGAGGTTGGTAACCAGGAACAACTGCAGGAAGCATATCTGCATCAACGGGCAACGGATCGCAACCAGACCAATCCGTGTATCTAGGACCTAGACTATCCAATAACTCATCTACTTCATCTTCGTAGTTGACCTGAGGCAAAAAATCTTGTTCATTCTGGTTATTGGTAGCTTCAGATTTCTCCATCGGTGCATTTGTCTCAGAAGTAGAAGGTTTCTCCGCAGAATCATAAGAAGGTGGTGATAAAAACTTAGAAGAATTCTCTCCTTTTCTGTATATCTGTTTGTTCTGTTGTACTGAAGGAACCTCATAGCTCACACCCCTATACAAGGAAACAGAGTTGCCAGACCGCCAAATTACCAGACCACCAGTTTTTCTCTGAACATGGTTTGAAGAATTAACAAGAATATGGCAAAAGGATAATGATAGTCAAAGGAGGTTTATAAAGATATTAAAAAAAACTCCACGTAGAATCTATAAAAGAAAACACATCAGTCTGCAGAGGCAATTTGAACATTCTATCCATAGAACATTCAACTAAATCCCTAAGGGTAATAACTCAGAAAAATATTTCCAAATGCATAAGCACACTCAAGAGAGTGCTCTGCTTGGAATCTAGAAGCTGATGATTATATAGGGATATCATCTCCATATATATATATATATATATATATATATATATATATATACATATATATATATATATTTACAAGCATCAGAACAGGTCCTGAGAACAGATTTGAGAAAATCTGTTTCATATTAATATGAACAGGATGTCCAGCTCCAATACCAGGGAAGGGAAAGTGTTGCGGGAGCCTGGACTATCAGTATAAGTCAGGTAATAAATGCAATAGAGACTTGTATACAGTTATGTTAATAACATCTCAGCCTACTCAATCAATCACATTTTGGCAATTTTGAGATGACTTAAGCATGAAAAAATATTGAGATGAACAACCATTTGGAGCCAGATATGACAATATTAAGCAAAACAACAGAGGGAGTGTGCTTTGATATATAATTTTCATTGCTAATCTGCAGTCTAATTGAGTAAAAGGCCTCTTCCATGTATTTAAGAGACAATAATCATTACACATTTCGTTGTTCTATCTACTTGAAGACCTTCATGATGATCCTAACCTGCATCTGACAGCAATTTTACTAGTCCTCTTTTACCTATATAAGATATGTTGATACATATTCCACAAGATTTTGTTGTCTTTCAATACTCTTTAGCATTTGCTTCTTGTTACTATCATACACCTCAGAAGTTGTGGTAGTGTTTAGCGCACAAACAGAACAAAACATAATAGTGCCATGCTTTGTTCTCCTTGGTTCCACCCTTTTAGTGGAATCAAATTGTCCCACTTTTTAACATTTTGGTAGTGCTTAGAACACATACATTTGTTCTTTTTTTTTTTAAATACACCAAAAATAGAAGAAGACTCTTGTTCTATACCATTCCGTTCTAGCGCATTTACCAATTACAAACAAGATTTTTTAGTTTTAAAAGATTATATACATGAGGCTAAAGGTAAATAAACAAACCTCCAGTATCTCATGCATCCTCTTCATGTTAAGTGCAGCTTCACCTTCAAATTTCAGCCTCACAATCTCCGAGTCCTTCCACCTCACATGAATCATATCTACCACATCTTTAGTAACCCCACGACTCCCTATTCTTGTCTTATGCTTCTTCTGAAAAGTCAAGTTCCTCAGCCTCCTCAATTCCGACTCAGGAAGAGTCAGCTCCGCCAGCGACGTCTTACTCTTCCTCTTCTGATAAGAACTCCTTTCTTTCACCTCCTCATCCTTCGGCTTCTCCCACGGAAACCTCACCTCCCTATCATCACTTCCAAAGCTCCCAATCCCAAACGGAGAATCCGGCGAAAACCCGCCTCGTGTATTAGGCAACGTCCCTTCCTCCACATAAAATATATCTTCCACAGATCCTTTTTCTATCACTCTCTCAATTTTCCTATCCCCCTCTTCAATTCCATCCTCTACATACCCAAATTTCTTCAACTTCTCAACAATCCTATTCATTGTACCACCCCTTCCACTATTATAATTATCATCATCAGAGCTTGCGAAATCAAATTTTGAACCATGCCCACTTCCAGAATCTTGATAATCCAAAACCCCGCGAGGCGGTTTCGGACGACTGTACTTATTGGGGTGATTCCAATTCTTCAACCAATTCTCAGTACAGAGACCTCTACTGGGGTTACAAATAAAGATGGGTTTTTTAAGAGCATGGAAACTAGAACAATTCCAAAAGGGTGTAGTTTTTAAAGTGAGGTTGTTGTTGTTGTTGTTATGATGAGAATGGTGAAATGAACAAGTGTACCTGAAGAAGGAGAAAGAGTGGAAGTTGGGGGAAGAATGAAATGAATCAAAGAGTGTTGAAGTTGCAGAAGGATGAAGCTGGCGAGTGGGTACAAGAGCCATCACAGATTGAAGGAAGAACCAAGCATAACGTGAGAACCCAAAAGTAGAAGGAAATTGAGAATCTAATGGAGTTGAGAGAGGGTATGTAGAAGAATGGAGATAGCTTCTGCTTCTTTATCGTTCTGGGACTGGGGAGACACAAATATGAAATATCCAAATGTTGTGTTGTCTTTTTTTTTTTTCCTTAAGTAATAATAAATAAAAAAAATGGTATGAATAATGTTAATGTAATTGGTGGATTTCTATATATAAAAAAAAAGGGCATTTCTATCGTGCAATCCAAAATTGGATGGTTGCTATGTAACCTTTTCTTAAATCAATAAAAAGTTGACACCTATGCCATGTTATTATTTGAAGTAGTTAAAATTAGTTTTTTTTTGCAATTTAGTCCAACATAAAAAGTAAATTAAAAATTTAGTCCTTTGTACCTATAGACAAATTATAACTTTTAATTTTAAATTTAGTCACTTGCATTAAGCCTTTTTACACAAGTGACTAATTTTAACTACTTTTAATTTTTTTTAATTAAAAGTTATAATTTGTCTATAGGTACAAATGACTAAATTTTTAATTTATTTTTTATGTTAAACTAGATTGCAAAAACCTAATTTTAACTAGATTTAAGAAAAGGTTGCATAGCAACCATCCAATTTTGGATTGCATGATAGTAACTCCCTTAAAAAAAAAGTAATAGGTGGATTTAAAAAAATAGTGGTTGTAGTGGTTTTTTTTTTATATTTAAAATACATATAAATGATAGAAAATAAGCTCACAATGTTGTTGGTGGATAATTGTGGTATAAGTATATTATCGACTTTATTTTCAAAGTTAGCATAATACTTCTCTAATTTATATATTCGATGCAAGAAATTTGGAATCTCACAAATGAAGATGGCTCAAAGGAAGGAACTAGGAAGGAAGGTCGAGTGTTTTGTTTAAGTATATCTTCGCTTATTGCACGAAAGCACTACTTATAACCCAATTAGTTGTAGAATCTCCAACAACCATAAGACAAATTGATAATGAAAATGGTTAAAATATTAAGAATGAAATGATCAAAATTAATCCCAATAAATTTGCATCTATCATGCATCAAAATACGTGCAAAAATAAAAAGAACATTTCATCAATGACCTATTAAAAAAATGACTCATGCATTGCTCGCTCAACGAACAAAGAAATGATAACACGTGTTGGTATTGGGCTCAACATGATTACTACAAAAAAGCCCAATAAGATATTTGCTAGTGTAATTGGTAAGATAGAATATAAAGCCTAATAAAGAACTAGGAATGTGAGACAATTGGGGTTTTCATTAGAATGTCATTATCTCAACAATCTCTCACTAATGATAGTCACACGAAGAGATAAGAACATGAAGAGACCTTAGATTTTATCTTTTTTTTTATTTTTTATTTTTATGTTTGAGTGTTAATATCCATAAGATTTGCGTTAACACGTAGTGATTTTATAGTGATTTATAGTAAAAACTACATTCTATAAAGTGAAGTTTTTTTGGACTTTATACTTTGGGATCTTTTATTAGTGTCTTAGAAAAATTGCCTAAGTCTTTCGTAGAAGCTGGCTTATATTCCTTTCCACTCACTTCAATAAATACATCAAACATATTAAGGAGTCAATATTAATCCACAAGAGCACATGGACAACTTCTTGGTAGCGATAACTTGTTAAGGAGTTAGAGACGTCTACAAATGCAAGATGCTCTTGCTAACTCTGAAGAAGGTAGCATTGCGATGGTATTCCAAGCTAAGCTAGAACCAAACTCAATCAGTTGCAGGAAGGATCTGACTACCAAGTTCCTAGGACAGTTCACGACTAGTAGGGAAAAACCGATGTTTGAACATCATCTTTCTCAAGGTAAAGAAGAACCATTGAGAGATTTCCTGGCTAGATTCAATACCGAGTATTTGTCAATCAATGACATTGAAACATCGATTGCGATACATCTACTCATGATGATACTCAAGTCCAGGAAGTTCACCAACCATTTTGTGATGCACAAGATAAAGACTATTGCTGAGATCATAGAGAAAGCTGAAACATATACACTTGAATGAATACCGAAAGACCAAGATATACTAGGAGGATGAGTTAAAAGGAAATCGAAGAAGATGAGTTGAGTAACAGAATTCTCCTGGTACTCAAAGAAGACTTGATTAGGGTGTATTTCGAGTTGAATAAACTATTTTATGGTCAATTTTAAGTTGATTAGAAAATAAAGGTCACACAAAATTAATTGTAACTCAGTTGCAAATAATGATAATATAATATATAAATAAGTGTATTCAACCTTTGGGAAAATTCCTAAGAGATTATCAAACAACAACAATCCGTCCGTATCGTAATTACTCAAAATAAGTACATGCCGACAAAATTTGAATGGTGGGATATATAACAAATCTAGAAGTAATTTCGGAGAGTTAGAGATTAAAAAAAAAAACAATTTTTGACAAATTGACCCTAAAGTTTACTAACTAGAAAGATAAGATAATTAAGAAAAATAGTAGGATTGATGAACAATTTCACATGGTGAAAAGCTATTTATTTTATTCAATTCAAAAACATACAGATGAAGCGAAGCCATTATTTTCTTTTCTGCCCATTCATCAAGAGCAAACCAAGTGGTTATTGCATGGCTTCATGCATTCATCTTGACATACACACATGCATATATAGTGAAAATTATTGCAGACAAAAGGTTACATCAAGTTTTTCATCAAAAGCAAATTGAACTCTTAGAAGGAACATCTTCCTCCATTCAGAATTCAGATCTTTCCATTTCCACTGTCTGAAGCATCAGAGTGGCAGCACTTGTAATTAATAGAAGTCACCTCCATCACACGGCCACACGTTGGATTTGGGCATGTTATAGTTGCTAGAACATTTGAATTATAGTTATCAACATTGATAGTCTCACATGGTTGACGAGCATATATCTCTTTAACCTTAGTCTCATAATATTCTTTGAATGCTATGTCAAAGCCTTCTTTCTGGAGAACCTTGTCTTGCCATATCTCAAAATCTTTCACAGTATCATACATAGGGTCAGCGTGACCAAGAAGCTTTATGTTAGAACCTTTGCTGAGAATAACCCAACCTTGTGGATCTTGTTTAAGGCAAAGCAAGCTCTTCACAATATCTTGAATCTTGCAATCAAGTTCTTCCTGATGCTTCTTCAGTTTCTTGCTTTCAATTTCAATCCAGAAACGAGGAACAATTTTTGGGTCATCTTTTCCCAAATGATAGTACTCTATTATAGCATCTGCCCTTAGGATAGTTTCATGTCGTTTTATTTTGTCCACTGCCAATGTGAAATTTTGTACCCACTTTTTATCGGTACCTCCATAGATGAAAATGTACCTGTCTCCTTTGACCTAATTCACATGAAAAACATATATATATATTCATAGTTTCATATCATTGTATGTTATAAAATTGTAACAGCATTAATAATTGGGTAATTAACAAGTTTTAAATAAGAGAAAATAATGTATGTACAAAGCATGTTTATCAAGAAGAAAAATGGCATTGTGTGTTTAAGAGTAATGATACAAATTGGTCATTGGAAGAATACACATACATTTATTGGCCCTAGCAAAATGAAAAATTGCAATTATATTTTCAATTATATTTTCAAAAGTATCAAATGTTAGTTGAATTGATTCTTAAATGAAAGTATCCTAAGAGGAATCATTTTGGCCAATATTTGGGATTTTAGACAACCAAATTTAGGCTTTTTCTTTTTCTATATAGTGATCAAATATGTCCCAGTTAGTTTAAAAAAAAAAAAATAGTCTTGGTTGATTTTTCAAAAATTTAACTATTACTAATTTTTAGCATGCCTACCTGTATTCCAAGATTTACTTTTCTGGCTACATCCCAGAACCACTTCCATTTTAGAGTAAGATCATCACCATCAATTTTCCTAAAAGGGAAAGCATCGATTCCCCATTGAAAGATCAAGTGCATTGCATCTCCATTTATTATCTCACCCTGAGAGTTGATCACTGGGATAATAGGGTCACCTTTGTAATTCAAGTTCTCTCTAATTAGCCCAATGCCAGGTAACTCATAGAAATACTCCAATGCATACCAATTGATTTTGTTCTTCAGATTATTGAACTTGATCTTGAGGCTGTCATCCCAAACAACATCCTCCACAATGGGGATCCACAGAATCTTGAAATCCTCTTTCTTGTAACCTTTAATTACTTCTTCTGGATTTTCCTGTAGTCTGTCATAGATTGAATTCAAAAGCAAAATCTCATCATCAATCCTGTTGAGGCTTGAAATGAACAATAACACATGTTTCTGCCTGAAGACTTCTATATCCTGTTTGCATTGGTACATAAAATAACAAAAATGAATATAATAGTTAGCTATATTTTCAAAGATGACACCTCCCCTACTAAGTATATATAGGAAAATGCTAGATAAAGGAATTCCTATGTTTATGATCCATTCTTAAGAAATCATTTTTTTATTAAAAAAATAAGAAAAATTTTATTCCAAAAAGTGCAACAAAAGTACAAGATCTTCATGCTTAAAGCAGTACACCCGTCTCATAACATTTTTTGTTTGATTGGGATTTCAGTGAAAGAAAATGTTAATAAGTATTTTTAATATATTGTATAAGAAAATAAAAGATGTTATTTTATTTTGCAATAATATTAAAAGATGTTATTTTATTATGCTTATCTGATATCAATTTTGGACGTAGATATAACATCACTTTTTATTTTGGTAAAATTGATTCGGGTCTCCTTGGGTCCACTAACTTTTGAACTTTGGAATAGATAAATGTTTCTTCAGATCTTTCCAAACCTATTATGAGATAACAATAGATAGACAATATAATAAGCTTTGGTAACTAATTAATTAACCTTTTTGTTTTTGGTAGTGCCCTCGTATACTAGGGGAGTCGGAGATCCATTGTTGCGGTGGATCAGCAGCTTCAAGAATTCTACAATATTTTTAGGATTGAAGAATGCCTTTTTACGCCTCCAGTAATCGTTTGCAAAATCTGCAGCAGATGTAGATGATATAGTATTACTATTTGATCATCTCCATCATTAAAAGTACAGTGCATTGCTTCCTTGTGAACATTACCTATTTGCACTTTGATCCTTGTTAAATGTTCCTTCAATTTGTTATCAGCTGACGAAAGCCTTTCTGTAAATCCCGATAATACATAGTCCCTGAAAGTTAAAAAAAAAAAAAAAAACCTTACTTCCCTCCAAATTTTTTTATCATCCTTTCGATCTTATATATAATTTTGACATTTGTTATTTTTTAAATTGAAAAAATAAAATAAAAGAATTTAATTGACAAATCTCACAATCTTATATGTAGATTTATGAATAGTTTTTTTAATGTAGATCTCTAAATCATTTTTCACACTGAAAAAAAAAATTGTCTGTATGTGAAAAACAAATTAAAGCTTTGTGAAAAAAAAAATCCATAGCTGTTTTTCTTGAAATATTTTTTGTTTTTCAAGTTTGCTGAAGATAATAGTTTGGGCACAAATTCTAAGACTATTTCTTTTTTTTTTAAAAAAAAAATCATTTCAATTTGTGAGCTTAACCAAACATTTTTCTTTTTACAAACATGCTCTAAATCAAATGGTTACTTTTCTTTCAAGGATAGGCAGCTGGGACTAAATTTGTACTCCATCCATTTGGATATAAGACTCTTTTGATATTTTTATTTTGTTTCTATTTATAAGATTCTATAGTAATTTTTAATATCAATTAATTATTTTTTTCACAAATATTCTTATTTACTTAATATTTTTTAGATTCTCAATAATATTAATAGGGGTAGTTTTGAAAATATATATCAAATATTCACATTTCCAATATTATTAACTAAATTCACCAACTTTTTTAATAAACGTGAAATCTACAAAAATGATTTTATATTTAGGGACCAAGGGAATATTCTTTAATGGAAAATGCTAAAGAGTACCCTTATTTTTTTTATTTTTTTTTTGGTTTGCACCCTGGTATCCGGCCCACTGGGCCGACTAATCCAGTTCGAGGAGGGTCTCGGGGTTAAGGTTTTATTCCTCTCCCAACGTTGTTGCGGGGGATCGAACCGTGGTTCGCCCTACCAAGTGCAGCCCCTGACACCACTGCACCAACAGCTCGTTGGTTAAAGAGTACCCTTATGACATTTAAGAAGTTAAAAGTGGTTAAAAATTATGGAAAAATGCATTTTTTTGAATTCTCGAGACAATAAATAACTTGGACTTATAATTTTTTATTTTTTATTTTTTACTTTTGGAATCCTTCACAAGTGTTTTATAAATGTTCTAAGAACACTGTTAACAAGACTCTTTTAATTCATTGAAAAAGAGTATTCAACTATTCATTAAGATAACGAGAAAAAATAGAAGCTAGCTAGATGTATAGCTTACGATACACCAGTGAGGTTGCCAGTAGAAGCAACAAGGAAAGCAAGTGTCCAATAGACAACAACAGGGATCTCTTGCAATGCATCAGACAATGAAGGCACTTCCTCAGTGTCATAACTAGACGATTTTGCCCAGTCTTGAATGTGCTGAATCACATCACCTACCAATTCAACATAATTGGCAGCAGGGAGCTTTCTGTTTTGAACTTGATTCAGTTGTTTCAATGAGTTTACAAGTGGACCTGGTGTAGAAACCTGATTGAGGTACAAAAGATTCCCATATTCCAAAGCAAAAGCAGCTAGAGTTACAAGTGCTTTTGCATCCCAGGAATAGGTTTTGAGATGTTGAAGTATCCACATTGTTGTTTGGTGCACATAATGCAGACCAGGGGGTGTCTTTATCATCTATCATCACAATATTACAAATTACTACTAGTTATAATTAGCTAGACTTATTTTTGAATTAAATTTTCATCTAATTATTTAAAATCATATTTTAGTCGTGAATTTTTGAAGCATGTTACATAATATGAATTGAAGGTTCTAAATTGCAATTATGATTGCGACTATATTTTGCATTAACCACTATGATAAACAATTATGAAAAACGTAACATGCAGTCATAATGCGGAAACGGATAATACGATAATAATGTTGCGATCTCAATTACGATTTAAGACTTTATCATAAGACAATCATGATATCTAATGTAATAATATTATAACAATGTAAGCTAAGGAATATAATAATAATGATAGGGATTATGCCATAAAATATAACCTGACAAGAAATCAGCTTCAGTGTAGGAAATTCTGGCTGGAAACTGGTTACAGCTGCTCTGCTTTCAATAATGGACCTATTCTGTGGCTCATTCAGTAAAGCAATTAAAAATGTTAGTGTTATGCTGATAAAAAAAAATTTGTCAAGTGTTATACATGCATTTTTTTTTTCATCACTTTCAATACATTGTAGAGAGTATATATCGAACGTATTACAATGGTGATATCTATCATTTGTAATATTATAAGTTCAAAAAGTATAGCAATAGATATAAATAAAATTAATGGCAATAATTTGCTATATATAGTGTGACAATGAAAATGAAAATGAAAGGTGTATTACTATTACCAGCACAACGGTGGACACAATGTTGAAAAGGATATCTTTGTCACACTTTTGATCATCATGGAGGTGGGTCAGATAAACTTTGTCTAGGATCTCAGAGTCAACAAGATCAAACGGGTTTGGTAGCTGAGCTTTCTTTATTAATGCCAAATTGGCACTTGAAACTCCATTAGACTGTTGTGACATGCTGATTTGGGCGCTTGAGGCTTAGTATTCTTTCACTTTCACCTCTCTTGGGTTTGTGATAAGCATAGGATGATTTGTGGGGTTGTTTCCCCCACCTATTTATATGGTCCAGAGTGCATAAGAGTTTACACTTGGCATAATTTTTTTTTTTTTTATGAGAAAACACTTGGCATAATTTACTTTAATAAATTAAGGGAGAGAATGAAAAAGAGATAGTTAAAACTGACAAAACTTAAACAAGAAAATATGCCAAGTAGCTTCTGATGCAGCCTTTCTTGGCGTGAAATGTGTCACTACTCTGATGTGATTTTCACAACATATCCCTTGTTGGATTCATGGGCTACGTGAGATTAGTAAGGATAAAATTGCCAATTTGAGATTTCCCCGCAAACTTTTGAAAAAGTTGGTCTTGAGTGATTAACTGGCCAAACAGGATAAAGAAAATTGAATAACATTAAAAAAATGTTACGTACATCTATCTATGATTAAAAAATCAAGGAAAGAATATTATATACATACATATATCAACAAGTGTAAAATTAACATTTCATGGTCCAAGTACCGTACAGGTAAATTTTATTCCCACAAACTTTAAATTTTATTTGCAATTTATATATGCAAATAAATCAAAACAAAGATTAAACATAATCAAACAAAATAAATCAGCAGCACTTTAATATGTTAAAAATAAAAGTAAAACATCAAATTCATCCTAAAGTAAAAGTACCAATAATTTGATCCTTAAATAAAAACCAATAAATAAATTCTTAAAACCAATAATGATCGGATCTAATTGTCTCCGCCGATGGCCGAGATCAGAGATCAACACATTGAGTTGATTTGGTTGACTTGGTCGAGCATATTTGACTTAACAAAACCTTTGATTTAATTGAGCATATTTAATTGAGCACATGAAATGTTTGTCGTCATCAAAACCTTTGATTTAACATATTTGACTTTGGGAGATAAAGAAAAAAGGGTAGTTATGAAGAAGTTAGACGAGGTGATGGCTGGTGGACGACTGTTCTTGTTATTCTTGAGTGGTTGAGAGAGATTGAGAAAGAGAGAGAGAGAGAGAGACGTGATGAGTAGCCCATGTTTTTTTAGTATTCTTAAAATCTAAATAGTTGTATATATCCAACAGTTAAGAATTCGTTATTATTTTTACGCATAGCTCCCTTTGTTACTCTCTGCTAGGGTTTCTATGTAGGGCAGTTGCATAAGGGTTTTCTCCTGGTTTTCTTCTAGGGTTTTCTCCAGTTCTGGTGTGGCTAGCAGTCTTAGTGATTTGCTGATCTCTCCTGCATTTGTATTATGGCAAGATGGCGGGATGTGGAATTCAAGGAGGATGAACAAAAGATCACCCCTATCAACGAAGCAGACATCCAAGGATCGGAAGAGCAGAATGGAACTGTTTGGCTGGTGGGTAGGGTGCTGAAGCAAGGGTCGGTTAACTCAAGAGCGTTCAAATCCACGATGATCCAGGCGTGGAAGGTTCGTAACGGTGTTGAGATTCGAGACGTGGGGAAAACCCTCTTTACGTTTCGATTTTTCAATGAGAGGGATAAGGATGCGGTTATGCGGTTGGGGTCGTGGAATTTTGACCGCAACCTGGTGGTGTTAAGCGATCTGCCTTTTGATGCAAGCCCACAAGAAGTACCCCTTACCACGGTCATGATATGGGCGCGAGTTTATGATCTACCAATGAACATAAGGACTGAAGGAGTTGCGAAGACGATCGGGAACATCATTGGTGGTTTTCTGCAGTGGGATGGAGCAGATGAATCACGCTTGGGGAACTACCTACGTATAAGGGTTTCTCTCAATATAACGACTCCGCTGAAACGTGGGACGATGATCCAGCGTAATAAGAGAGATCCCTTTAAGGTGTTTTTCAAGTATGAAAGGCTCGGTGATTTCTGTTATATATGTGGTATGCTCGATCATCTCATGAAAGATTGTGACAAAAGAGATGATGAAGGGGATGATGAGGACTTTGAAAATTTGCCCTTTGGTCCATGGTTGAAAGCATCACCGAAAAAGTCCACAGTGATGTCGGGAAGTAAGGGTGAAGACGTGGTGAATACGGGAAGGAAGATTATTTTGACAGATGAGTCCACTGGTCCTGTGAAAAGAGCTGATCATGCAGATGGAGACATACGTACCCACGTTCCATGCAAGGATACTTTTGTAGGGCAGGGTACAGATGGAAGTTTGCTGAAGGAAGTGATGGTGTCCTTGAGTAAATGTAACATGGTGCATGATGTGGAAGCAGGTGATGAGGTTCAGAGTGTAAAAGCAAAGGATGCCATTGATAACGTCATTGCTGGAAACCCCAATATGAACAGGGCTTTAGTGTTAACTGATGAGAGGGAGAAGTCTCTTCTTTCACTATCACCATCTCACTTGTCGTTTTCTGTGGGTAAAAGCCCTGATAAAAAGAAAACGTGGAAGAGAAGGGCAAGGGTGGCAAGTGCATGTGGGGTATCGACACCGTGTGACAACCAGAAAAGGAAACAAGGGGTAGCAGATGGGAAGGGTCGAAGTGATGGTGTGGCAGGTACTGGAAGTAGCAACAAACGTTTGGCTTGTGATTCAACGGCGGAGGTTGGTTGCCAACCCCGCCGAGATCAATGAGAATAATAAGTTGGAACTGCCGGGGTTTGGGGAACTCCCGGGCAGTTCGTGCTCTACGGAAACTGTTAGTTTCTGAATCCCCAGACGGAGTCTTTCTCATGGAGACTAAGAGGAAGACAACGGAGTTGCAGTGTTTTAAAGGAATTGCGGGCTTGAATGGGTGTTTTGGTGTGGATTGTGCTGGTAGTGGTAATAGGAGGTCTGGCGGTTTGGCTTTTTTGTGGAGAGAAAATATCGAAGTTGGGGTCTTATCCTTCTCTTTAAATCACGTGAACCTGGACCTGAAGTTTTCAAATTCGGGTATTGAATTTCAGTTCACGGGCATTTATGGGTTTCCAACTCACTCTCAAAAGGCAATGACTCGTCAACTTGTCCAGCATTTGCGAGTTGATCCGGATCGTGCTTGGTTGGTGATGGGGGATTGGAACCAAATTCTTCGACCAGAGGACAAACAGGGTGGCTGTGGTGCAGATTTGCATGAGATGGATGAACTCAATAGTTGCTTGGCTGTTTGTGGGCTAAAGGAAGTGAAGTTTATTGGCTACCGATACACTTGGAGTAATAAACGTAATCTTGACGAGTTGGTGGAGGAATGGTTAGATTATGCGGTTGCAAATAAGGTGTGGGATGATATATGGGGTGATGCTTTGGTGACTAGTTGTCCAAGGTACCAATCTGATCACAATCCTATTTGTCTTGAAACTTGCAAGAAAGGAGGGGGTGGTTTTCAGAGGAAAAAGAAGAAGTTGTATAGGTTTGAGCAATTCTGGTTGGAAGAGTTTGACGAATGCAGGGGTGTGATTTACCACTCTTGGTATCATGGTGGTGATATAATGTCGAAGCTTGAAAATGTGGGTAGCAACTTAAGAGATTGGAGCAAGGATAAATTTGGGTGTCTCCATAAGAAAATTACTGTTGCACGTGACAAGCTACTAAAGGTGCAGCAAAATTCCTATTCCCTTGACTCAGTAACACGTGAAAAGGAGATTATAAAGGAGTTGGATGATTTGTTGCAAAAAGAAGAAGCATACTGGAACCAAAGATCTCGTGCACACTGGCTACAGTGGGGTGACAAGAACACATCCTTTTTTCACAAGAAAGCAAGCCAGCGAAATAAGGTTAATGCTATAGACAAGTTGGAGAATGACCAGGGGAGCATTGTAACTGATGAGGAAGAAATAGCAGATATTATTGGGGATTATTATCAACAGATCTTTTCCTCCTCAAGCCCAACTGGTATGGAGTCCATCATGGATTTAATAGAACCTAAGGTCACTGATGCTCATTTAGCCCAGCTTCATGGCCCTTTTACAGCAGAAGAGGTTCACTTTGCACTTTTCCAGATGCACCCAACCAAATCGCCTGGATTAGATGGTACACCAGCCTTATTTTATCAGAAATTTTGGGACATTGTTGGTGTGGATGTGATAAATCTTGCTCTCAGAATTTTGAATGATGGTGAAGATCCAGGTTCATTAAATAAAACCTTAATTGTTCTTATCCCTAAAATTAAAAATCCCACTCATGTATCCCAGTTTAGGCCTATTAGTCTTTGCAATGTTATTTTCAAAGTTATTACAAAAGCAATTGCAAATAGACTAAAATTAGTTTTTTCTGATGTAATAGGCCAAACTCAAAGTGCTTTTGTTCTTGGAAGATTGATTACAGATAATGCTCTAATTGCCTTTGAGTGTTTTCATTACATGAGAAAAAAGAAAACAGGTAGGCGAGGCGAAATGGGATTAAAGCTGGACATGTCTAAAGCTTATGACCGTGTTGAATGGGATTTTTTAGAGGCTGTTATGATCAAGATAGGGTTCCCAAATCCTTTGGCGAGCCTTATTATGAGATGTGTGTCATCAGTTTCTTTTTCTATCATGATTAATGGTGAACCCAGGCATTATATCCAGGCATCTAGAGGTCTCCGCCAAGGAGATCCGTTGTCCCCTTATTTGTTCATCCTGTGTGCTGAAGCGTTGTCAGTTATGATTAATAATGTTGTGTGCTCGAAGAAGGTTCATGGTCTTAAGGTGGCCCCAAAAGCTCCACCTATCTCCCATTTATTCTTTGCTGATGATAGTATCCTTTTTGCAAGAGCTACAGTGCAAGAGGCGTTGTCAATAAAGGAAATCTTAACAGTTTTTGAGCAAGCGTCCGGACAGCGTATCAACTATGATAAGTCTGAACTCTCTTTTAAATGTGCATGCTACCAGGATCAATGAGATTGAAAATATCTTGGGGGTAAAGGCAGTGGAGAGACATGTTCGATATTTGGGTCTTCCTACTATGGTGAGCAGATCCAAAAATCAGATATTTGACTTTGTTAGAGATCGAGTTTGGAAAAAGCTCAAAGGTTGGAAGGAAAAATTCCTTTCGAGATTAGGCAGAGAGGTGCTAATCAAAGTAGTGGTTCAAGCTATCCCAACTTATGTAATGATTTGTTTTGCGCTTCCTACTTCTCTTTGTCACAGAATTGAGCAGATGGCAAGTCGTTTCTTTTGGGGTGGTGATGACTCATCTAGGAAGCTGCACTGGATCAGTTGGGATAAAATGTCTCTTAGTAAAAAAGAGGGTGGAAGGGGGTTCAGGAACATTGCTTGTTTTAATAGAGCTTTACTAGCCAAGCAGTGGTGGCGGCTTCGCACCAATGGCAACTCTCTTCTATTTCAGGTTTTTAAGGCTAGATACTATCCCAATGGAGATATTGCAAAAGCAAAAAAAGGCTCTTACCCGAGTTTTGCTTGGACAAGTATTTATGGGTCTAAAAAGGTGGTGGACGAAGTGGTGCTGTGGAAGGTGGGTGATGGTGCTAACATCCAGATATGGGAGGATCGTTGGTGTCCTTCTACCTTTAATGGGAGAGTGCATAGTGGTCAAGATGTGAACCCTGGGGTGAGATGGGTTAAAGATTTAATTTATGAGCATGCTAGAAGATGGAATAGACCGCTTCTTGATTCAATTTTTTCAGCCTCGGAAGCTCTTGGTATTGCAAAGATTCCCTTGACAGAGATTTACCAACCTGATTCCCTTCTTTGGCCTCTGTCGAAGGATGGAAACTATACTGTCAGGTCAGCTTATCACTTCATTATGAACCCAAATGGCATGAATCCTTCTACCTCTACAGGTTCTATTGTGCGGACCAATTGGAAGAAGCTCTGGTCAGTTCCTGTTATTCCAAGAGTGAAGGAGATGGTGTGGCGTGCTGTTAAGAATATTTTGCCAACGAATAAGAGACTGGTGGAGAGAGGACTTAATCTGGACCCGATATGTCCTCAATGCGGTATGGAAGAGGAATCAATAACACATGTTCTTCTGCACTGTGAAGAGGCAAAAAGACTCTGGTTTTCTTCGCCAGTGACGGTGCACACCCCTGTCGGAACGGATATCAGTTTTGCAGATTGGATTTCTCGTATTATTAAGGATGAGAAGAAAGAGGATCTAGTTTAGGTGTTTAACCTTATTTGTGCTCTCTGGAAGAAGAGGAATATGTGGGTGTTTCAGAATAAGAAGATGGATTTTGAAACTACTCTTAATCTTGCAGCATCTTGGAAAATCCCAGACCAGATTCGGCTTCCGGTTCATCAGTCAGTTGGAAGTTTGAATGCCCAGAATCAGAATGCGAATGTTTTCTTTTTGATGCGGCTCATAAATCAGATATTGGCTCGGGGTTTGGTTGCGTTGCTATTGATCATGATGGTAGCTTTCTCCTGGCTGCCACCAGAGTTGAGCCTGCCTTATTGGAGCCAAGGATTGCAGAAGCTGCGGCTATGAGATGGTGCCTCAACCTTATTGAAGCTGTTGGCATAACCCATGTTAATATGGTGACAGATTGTTTGGAGCTAGTCCAAGCTTGGCAGCGTGGGGGAAGGTACAACACCTATTTTGATGCTCTGACCCGTGATTGTGCAGCTTTGAGGAGTAATTTTATTAGTCTGAATGTCATGTACAAGCATAGGTCTGATAATGCCATAGCTGATTTTTTAGCAAATTATGCGTTTGATGTAGGTGAGCAAATGTGGGTTGATTTCATGCCTACTGTAATTGAACCTTTGTTTAACCCACCTGATGTTTTATCTGGTGTGGGTGCTCCCTCTTAATAAAATCAGCATAATTCTCAAAAAAAAAAAAAAACAGTTAAGAATTCAATGGATCAGTAATCCGGTGGTCTCGGGAGAAAGAAACCAACGAGAAGTGCCACATGTATCACCCCCAACTTAATATAACGTAGTTTAAAAGCATTTTCATAAAAATATAAGGCAACAGATGAAAATTTGGCTTTTTTTATTATTAATTTATCAAAATAAAGTTTTGCAAGAATTATTGATTATTGGGGTTACAATTGCATCAAACACCATAAAATCAATATACAGTCCTTTCTTTCCTTTCTCCACTGGAACAAAATAGTTGACTCAATCAAAGGCTAACACAAAGGTTAACAAACATTAAGGAAACTGGGAATAAGTCATTGTCTTATCAGTATTAGCAGATAATAAAGGATGTGGCGCAAAGTAAATAAACACAAGCAACACACAATCATGCATATGATGCATGATATCACGCAATCGTATTTAAGCCTTTTTATCTTGTTATGAACTCTACATGTATTAAATACTCGTCTTTCAACACAATCCAATCGCTGGATTCCGAATCCAATCTCTGGATGCTATATTCTTTTCGAATCCAATATCTGAATTCTATTATGTATATCCAATAATTGGATTTCATTTATCATACCATTCTCCATTTGACATATATTCTTTCACAACACTTTTTCACACTCAATGGGAAAGGCAGCTGGAAGTAAGCGTCTCGAGGCCATTGCTATTGTCATAATACTTTACCAATCTTTGGTCCAAGTATCCAATTAGACTCAAAAGCAAATATATCATCCTAAAATCCGTAGTTAACCACAAATGGAATGTTAAATAGCTATGAATGAAGTAAAAGATACCAGCCATAATTTGGCTGATCAGACACTTATTACTCTCGATTGCTTTTCCCTTGAGCGTTGAGATTGGGGAATTGTTGAAGAAAAGTTAATGGAGATCATTGTGATATTGAGCATGCTTTTCATATAGATATACGAGATAATTGGTATGAGTAAGAGACTTGCACTTAGGTTATTCTGTTATGTTATTTGTGTTTGTTTTACTTATAGTTATTCAATGACTTACTCTTATTTCCCTAAATGTATGTTAGGTGATGATGGAGGTAATCCAACCTCTGGGATGGATGGAACTGAACTCACTCCTCGTTGGGAGTAAAGTATTGATAGTCATTAGCAAGAATGACACTCTGTCATTCAAATCCTTGATATAAGGATTAGAGTTTTGAGAATATTGCTCTAGGTGCAGTGTAACAAGGGTTAGTTTTGTGAAACACTAGGGCTTTATTTTATCTTTTGGGAGAAGTATTAATGTATGAGACTCACCCTTTGAATAGATAATGATATGGTTATGTATGTTTTTTTGCTATCATCATTTCAAAAAAAATTTAATTGGTTCACCATTTGCAAATCATTTGGAAGGATTTCTTATTACTAGTAATGAATATTTTGGATTGGAAATCGGGTCGTTACAAAACCTGTCAAGGGTGCTGGGTTTGACATTAATAATGTCTTTAATTTTACCCAATGCAGTAATTCATTCATTTAATGCCACCCGTTTCTTTTGACTTTCCTTGATAACTATGCAATTACCTTTTCGACAAAAAATCAACATTCGCCAAGTCGTGAACCATTTTCTATTTCGACATAGGTGCATATCCGTTAGAGTTACTTTTATTTTTATTTTTTAAATACAAGTTCATCCACCTTTGACATCACTTTTATCATCAAAGCCACACATTCCTATCGATTTTAATTCTGATCTTAACAAATTGTAGAAAAAAAAAAGTATTTCACAAATCCATCGCCTCAACCAAACAATCCCTATGAACGATCTTTAATTTCGAAGTTTTTTACTCTCTTGATCTTCCCACAGCATGGATGAAGGTCCATTTCCAACGTCAAGTAGATTGATTTTAACATATTTAAGAATATTAAAAAATAGCAAAGGATGAAGTTGATGAATTCCGAACGCATAACTAATAATTTTATTCGATCATGAAATTCAGTAACATACAGACAAGTAATTGAAGCCATTATTTAGTTTCTAACCCATTAAGTGGCATGGCTATATCCACATACACAAGGTGATTTGGATACCAACATACACATACATATAAAAGGAAACAAAACAAAAGCTAGAACTGAAATTTCACGTTCTAATAAAAAGCAAACATTATCAAATACTTAGCACTACGGTAATACTTACAACTAGATCCTACCATTTTGACGACAACTTAAATTTTATAATACTTGATTATTTCATGGATTATAAAATCAAAATTGTCACCAAAATTATAAGATCCTGTTATACATATAACATTTTTAATACTTAATAATTAATTAATCATTCATTCAGTTAAGTGGGATGGTGCAACTATTTGGATTATCACGATGGCAACAACTGTAATTAACAGAAGTAACCTCCATCACACGGCCACACGTGGGATTTGGGCATGTTATGGTTGCTAGCACATCTGAAACATAGTTATCACAACGAGCAGAAATAGCTTTGACCACACTATCATAGTATTCTTTGAATGCCACATCAAAGCTTTCTTTCTCCAACACATTCTCTTTCCATTTATTAAAATCCACCACGGTTTGTAACATAGGCTCACCATGACCAAGAAGCTTTACGTTATGCCCTTTGCTTAAAAGAACCCATCCCGATGGATCTTTTTTAAGGCAAAGTAAGCTCTCTACGGCTTTTTGAATTTCACAGTCTAAGTTCCCTTGGCACTTTTTTTTGGGTTTCTTGCTATCTATGCCAATCCAAAAATAAGGAACCTTGTCAGGGTTGTCCCTCCCCAATTGGTGGCGACGGATTGTGAGATCATAACCATTAATGTACTCATTCTTTTTTATGTTTCCAATTGCGGTGGAGAAGTCTTTGATCCACTTAATGTCGTTACCTCCATAGATGAAGATGTAATGGTCCTTTGTGATGTCCTGATTCACATAGTAATAAACATAAAGTAACAAAAGATTACTCTATTTTAGACAAATTTTGTTAAGATGATATATCATTTTTCATAAAAAAAAAATAATATTATGAGGGTTGGTTGAGATTAATTAGAAGATAAAATCATGAAATCTTTTAAAGTAATCGGATGATCTAAGTATATACTCCTTCCGATCCTATTTGTAAGACCCTTTTGGGATTTTTGTTTTTTACTAAGGAAAGCAGTTGAATTTGTTAGTAATAACGTTGAAAATGTGAAAATTTGATATATTTTTTTTCAAAATTATCTCTACAATTATTGTTTATTGTTTGGACTCTAAAAAGTGTTGAGTTAATATGGGTGTTTGAGGAAAAAATAATTAAATACTATTGGAAATTGAAATAAAATCTTATAAATATGACCAAAATAAAATTCCCAAGAGGGCCTTATATATAAGAGATAGGGAGTGAAGGTAAAATGATCCGGTTATCATTGCTGAGTGAGATTTCCATGTGCACATGAAGCTATGACCATGAAGTGTGAAAAGGGAGAATTATTATATAATAAGACAAATTTAGTTAAATGATAATATAAAAGCATAATAGAACCTAATCAAACATAACACTAATTTAATCATAAACCAAACTAATTATATATTTTATATATTTTAACAATTGCATGATATCAGTCGAATGGTTGAAGAAATATATATATTTTAATTAACTTATTAATTGATACATAATCAAGAGTGAAGATGCGTCTTAAAAGTATATATGATGAGAATTATATTGTTATGAAATATATTAATTCCTCAAAAATATGCTTGATGCATAGGTTGTGGGCTTACCTCTAAGTTAAAATTAGGGTCTACTTTCTCTATTATCTTCCAAAGCCACAACCATTTCTTGATAAGATCTTCAGCATCCTCTTTCCTAAAAGGAAATGCATCGATCCCCCATTGAAAAATAATGGGCTTTGCATTCTCATTTATTATGTCACCTTGAGGGTTGATCACCGAGATAATAGGATCTTTCTTCTCAATGTCATATTTCAATTTCTCCTTTACTATTCCAATGCCTGGTAACTCAGAGAAGTACTCCAACACATACCATTTGATGTCTTTCCTCAAATCCATGTATTTGTTCTTTCTGTTGTCATCCCAATCATCAACAACTGGGACCCACAGAATCTTGAAATCCTCTTTGTTGAAACCTTTGATAATTTTTGGATTTTCTTGCAGTCTCTTGTAGATAGAATTTAAAAGCAAAATCTCATCTCGAACGTTTTCGAGGCTCGAAATGAACAGCAACACGTACTTCTGCTTGAAGACTTCAATACCCTGTTTGAGACGTAAAAACAAAAGGTACATAAAAACATTTTTGATTTGCGTAATATTTTCATCCTGGGAAATATATTTGTAGATGTTAATTGTGAAGGTATGAGATTGAGAGCTCTAGCATGTAGTTGTGAACTTATAATTGTTTAACTATTTATTTGAAATATAGTTTTCTTACTAAACTAGATATACATGGAAATAGGTGAAAGTTACTAAATACTAACTGAAAAGGACATGCCAAATTATTTTATTTATATTTATTATTTTAAGTTATAATTTTTTGTTCTTTATTTATTAATAGAATAAAAAATATTTTTAAATTATTATGATTGATAATTTTTTTTATCTATTAAATATGTAGTTAATTCAATTAATTAATAAAGTATAACAAAATAATTAAATTATAATTATTAATTAATTAAATTGCAATCAATTAGGCTAGAGTAATTAATGTAATTTTAAAAAATATTGAAAGATATGATTAATATGTGAATTATTGAAAGCTAATTTAATTGCTCGAAAACTAGTTTAAAAAATGTCTGAAAAATAATTTTTAAAAACTACAAGCTTCTTTTATAAAAGCAACAAACTCTTTCTAATTTTTGTTTCCCGAATAAAACTAATAATTTATTAATTGAATCTAAAAACTACTAATTAACTAAAAAATTTCTAGTTAGATACATAGAACTGAGCCATTCTCTCATTAATCCATAAAATATTGAATTATGAATGAATGATAAATTTTTGCTTGACAACAAACATTATCTCATATTCTGAGCTACTCACGGTCGCGGCTGGCCTTAGCCCTTAGGTCCCAGGCTCATGCAAGGCCTCAAATTTTTTTATACATGCTTTAATAAATTAATTTTTAATTTACCAAGAAATTAATTAATAGTGCACACATATACATACATACATACATACGCGCTTTGAAAAAAAGAAATTCACCATGTAATATTTCAATCATTTGCCTGTACATTCCAATTAAAAAAAAAAAAAAAACACCTTGTTAAGGCAACCAATAGCACTAACCGTTTTAATTAGAGTGCTCCCTTCATATATTAGGGGTATCTGAGGTCCATTACCATGGATCAGAAGCCTCAAGAGGCCAACAACATCTTTAATTCTTTCAGAATCTTTAATACGTTTCTCATAATCGTCCACCTTCCCTGAAACAAACGGAGATAACATCTTAGCTATTTTTTTTTCTACCGGGTATTATTTCACTTTATTATTAAAGTAGAAGACTAAATTTTTCGTGCTCAATCAAGTGTATCCTCCCAACTAATATTCTTACCAGAAATCAAATATTGCTTGTCTTATGGAATGATAGTGTATCTTTACCATTACACTAACAATTTGTTGGCTTATTATCTAGCATTCTAATACCACATACCTATTTGGTTTCCACACGATTCCAGATGATTCTTCAACTTGTCCACAAAGATAGAAAGCTTGAGTTTAAATTCTGATAATTTATATTCCCTGAATGCAAAAAATAAAATAAAAATAAATAAATAAATAAATAAATAAATAAATAAATAAAGTTACATTTAAATTAATTTATATTTGTTTTGTTACATTATAGAAGTAATAATACATTGAGTCATTAAAAAAATCCACTAATATATTTTTTTTTCTCTAAAAATATAATGACCATCAAATACTAAGTTATCTAAAAAAAATTATGTCAACAAATAAATTCATGAAAATTTAAAATAATTACTACGTAGTATAAATTTAATCCCTAGCTACCAAATAACTCTCTAGACAGAGACTAATTTATGCTATTTTTAACATTGAAAACTTATTTGATGACATTAATTATTTTAAGATTAATTTGCTGATTATCATATCATCAGAGCACCAAATTAAAATTACATTTTACTCTAAATTCTAATATGCAAAATTAATTTTGAAGTTGAATACTAGTCCGGATCACTTACGATGTAATACCAACGAGTTTCCCAGTACAAGCAACGGTGGCAGCAATCGTCCAATACACCACAAGAGGGATCTCTCGAGTGGCAAGTGACAAAGAATACACTTTTTCTGTGTCATAATCATTACCATACCACATTGCCCACTTTCTTATAAGTGGAAGCACTTCTTGCACTAAAAACTTGACCAGATCAATAACATCAGCATGGACGTTTCTGATTTGAACTTGGTTAAGTTGTTTCAATGAAGTTCCAAGCAGATCTGATGTTGGAATCTTAAGAAGGCGCCAGAATTCTCCATATTCTAAAGAGAAAGCAGCTAGAGTTATTAGTGCTTTTGCATCCCATGAGAACCCTCTCAGGCGTTGAAGAATCCAAAGTGTTGTCTGGTGTGCACATTGTGCTGTGCCACGTGTGGTTATCATCTGTTACCAGCATTACATAATTTTTTATTCATTTTTTTATTTATGCAATACCATAATTAAACTGTTAATAAGGACTTTAAAGTTTGAATGGTATTCTTTTTAATTAATCTCAAAATGAGCAACTAAAAATGTAGTTAACTAACCCTGTATCCCCCCTTATTGGGTTTAGAATGTTTCAAATTGCATATCATATCAACATTTGATGGGGTCACAATATTTTCGAATCATCATGAGGTCATATAGGATTGCATTGGGTTGGATTGGATTCAAAAATAATTTTTAATCTAAAAAAAAGTCGCAATTACAACCTCAATTTAAACCTTATTTTAGATCTCTCTGAACACTATGTACTTAAATTGGAATATATTTTTTTATGACTTAAATCCCATAACAAATGTTCATAGAAAGTAACCTGGCAAGAAATCAGCTTCAATTCACGGTACTCTGGTTTGAAACTTGTTACAGTAGTAATCTGTGACTGACTCTGCATGTAAAACAAGGACAATATAATGTTAGTTGTACTGCGATTCTGGGCTATTGTTTGCTTATGATATATGACTTCCCTATATCAAATAATTAACGAAAAACAAATTAAGTTCCATAATAATGATGACAAATCAAGTAAGGTACATTTATACATATAAAAAAATAAATAATTGTTGAAGTGCATGAGAGAATTACATTAACTAGAGCCGTTCCAAGAGTTGAGGCTGAGAGAACATTGGAAACAAGGTCATAAAGGGTCTTGGCATCACACTCTTGGTCATCTTTGACATGGGTCAGATAAGCTTTGCTAAGGATCTCATAATCAGAAAGAAGCAACGGATTCGGTAGCTGAGTTTTTTGCTCTGGCGAGGTAGTACTCTGTTGGATCAAAGTGGCACTAATTAAATCTGACATCGTAATATAATCAGTGATTTGAATCCTCTCAGATTTGTATTTGTAAGCAAATGACGCTTTGTCTTATGGTGATGTTGATGGGATGCTCCACCTATTTATAGGCTCTAGAGTTTTATTTTACTCGATGGCATGATAAATTCGGATTCGAAAGATTTGTCCATCAGCGAGAGAATCTTATAATTTAAGTATCACATTTTTTTTAGGTTAATTAAATGTGAGATTTCTAATATTATAAGGATTGACGTCCATATATAATGACTTTCACTATATCATATTAACCCGATAATAATAGCCCTTTTTCTTTGGTGGCTCCTCTCACTTATTGATATTCAATATTCATCTTAATTTAGTTTATAGGTAGCTCTTTTCATAATCAAATCTCTTAATGAAAGACATCGATTGTTGAATTTAAGGAG
This sequence comes from Crotalaria pallida, assembly GCA_037953625.1. Taxonomy (NCBI): domain Eukaryota; kingdom Viridiplantae; phylum Streptophyta; class Magnoliopsida; order Fabales; family Fabaceae; genus Crotalaria; species Crotalaria pallida. Next base: position 123,223,111 of record CM075652.1, on the reverse strand, counting down.
AGTCAAACCCAAAAAACTAGTTTATTAAGTGAGAATGTCTAATAATTTAAGTACTATATTGATCTTTCTAAGTTAATCATTGTAAAACTCCTAATAGATTAAGAAAGAGATTTCCTTTTTTATGGACAAGTTTTTTTTTTTTTTTTTTTTTTTTTTTTTAAATCATAGTGTTAGTTGTAGTTTCACGTAAAATAAAATAAGATAAAAATTTATAAGTAGTGGTATGGTCTATAAAATTATTGTCTTGAAATTTTGGTTAATGATATGATGTTGCACTTTTGATGATGGCTCATGTGATGCAATTTTTTCTGTTAGATTAAACTCTATTGGCGAATGAGACAGCACTAGAAGGTTGAAAAGTGAAAAAACAAAGACAAAAGCAAAAGCAAATTAGCTTCTGTACCGAAAAAAAAAGAAGCAAATGATTAGCTTCTGAATGCAGATCTCTCTTTTTCATTTAGTGCTAAATTCTGTCGTGGTCTCTAAACGTGAAACATGTTAATTTGTGGTTGTGTTCACAATAGACCCTTATATGACCAGGTTCTGGCATCCAGGAGTATGTCACATAGGGGATTAGATTTTCTGGGATTTAATATAAGAATATTTCTCTCCTGCAATTTAAATTTAGATGGTTGCTATGCAAACCTTTGTTAAACTAATAAGAATTTGTCACCTAATATATGTTTGTCATGTTATTGTTTAAAGTAGTCAAAATTGATTTTTGCAATTTAGTCCAACATAAAAAGTAATCTATTTTTTATGTTAGACTAAATTGCAAAAATCAATTTTGACTACTTTAAGCAATGACATGGCATACATGTAGTAGGTGGCAAATTCTTATTAATTTAACAAAAGGTTGCATAACAACCATCCAAATTTATTTTTTTTGGTGTACATCAAGGGTATCCCCAGCCGATAGCCGAAGACTAATCCTCTCTGAAGTGTAGAGATTACCGAAGTGAGTTTTGCCTCTACCAACAAAACATTTTCCATGCCCATGGCAGGGATCGGACCCCTGACATCATGCTTAAAGAACCCGACTATCTACCAACTATGCTGGACTTTGTTGGTAGCAACCATAACTCCCTTGATATAATTGCCATTTTGTTGAAATTATTTCACTGAAAGCTTTTCTTGGGGGTGTTGTTTTGAATATCATCATCACCAAATTACTTTTGCTATTGAGGATCGGAATATTGTGACATGTCATTGCTAAAAGGAAAAGGTAAATTGAAAAAAAAAAAATAAATAAACCTTCATCCATCCTTAGCTTTGGTATGTAGGCATCTTATATTATCAAGTATTTATACTCAACTAGAAATTTATTATCGGTATTATCAAAATTTTATAATAATATGTAATCCATAAATAAAAATATTTGATTTTTTTATATAAATTGCATGTTTATCTTTATCATTCACATTATATTATTATTATTAGATGAAAAACCACGTGATATTTTTCATTGTCTTGGTGAGAATACCCTGACAGAAAATACTCATGCAAATATGCAATACACGTGACACTTAACCTTTTTTTTTTTTTTAAAGGAAACTCACATGACACTTAACTTATTGGTTGGTGTGTATAATTTTTTTTTAAATGAGCATCAAGATATCCTCTTGTCGAGAATTGAAGATTAATTCTTTTTAATGTGTGTATAAAGATTATCAAAATAGGTTTTGTCTTTATAAAAAAAAATCTTTTTCATATTCATAAATAAAAATTAAATCCTTAATATCATGCTTACTCATTCATCTCTAAATTATACTATACCTTCTTGATTGTTGGTGTATATATATTGTGTGTTACTACTATTAATGAGACTTGATAAGTGATTGTGACAAATTAAACAGTCAATTCCTAGAAGTAAGGCAGCATATGTCTTTTTTTCTTTAATAAGAAAGAGATGTTTAAAGAAAAATCAAACGTTATAAGGAAGCTTCTTTCTTTCTCTTTAGTATCATTATTTTTTTTTCTTTAGAGTATTCAATAAGTGATTGAAAGCTTCTATAATAAGGTTTTGGCTTAAAAAAAATATCAAATATCAAATATAATTGGTATTTGAGTGCACCGTATGTTAATTGAATAATTCAATCTACTTGTAACCTATTGTGTAAGTAATATATATGGACCTAGCGAATTTATAAATATAGACCTTATTAATGAACTTATTTGTTGTTTACATTTAAGGATTTTTTATTAATAAGTAATAAATAAAAATATCTATATATTACTTTTTTTAATTATCATCTATGCTATAAGTTTTTTTAAAATTATTTAATTTTAAAAAATTATAAATTCTAATTTCACTACATTATCCCTGATGTATCAATTTATGAGGGTTTAAATCAATTAACTTTTTTTTATTGAAGTATCTCTGACGTAGGGTGTAAATCAAGTAATTAAGATTATCATGACGTGAGGGTGTAAATTAAATAATTTACCTATATCATGGTTATTGTGCCGTTGTGTTTAGTATAATTTTTTTTCATTTTAGTATGTTGGATTATTAAATCTAAATTAAAAAAAATAGAAAAATATAATTTTAAATTATATTTTTGGAGAAATAATCAAAATCAAACATCTTTTTCATAGGTGTTATATATTATTTTTGGTAAGATTGTCTTTTATGAGACCTGTGTAATTTTTCTATTTTACCATTATCATTTCATATACCTTTTTTTTGTAATTTACTCAGTAAAAATAATTTTCTTTACACTGTTCAAACAAAATAGATCAGTTTCCATTCATTTTTCTGCTAAGAGACCCAAACATAAACAAATTATAATTTTAACAAATTATAAGTTGAGTAGATTATAATCACAAATAAAAATAGGCTTATTTAAGTTTTTATTCCCCGAACTTAAGTAGTGCTCTTTTGAAATTGGTCCTTAAAGTTTTTTTCGATGTTTTGAGTCCCTAAACTTTGCTCAAATTTTGGAAATGGTCCTTCATTCCTTCACTTAAGTGATGATATGACCGAGGATATGTCACGTCACCTTCGCCATATTGATAGGTAACGTGTCAGATGATGCCAAGTGAATTTTTTAAATTAAAAAAAAATCAAATTTATTAAAAAATAAATAAAAATTGTATTTTTAAAAAGAAAATTCAATCTTTTAATAATTTTTTTAAAAAATAAAATATTTTTATAATAAAAAAAATCATGTAGTGTGTCGTGACTCTACATAACATGTCACTTGTCGATATTGTGAAAGTGACGTGACATATCGTCAGCTATATCATCATTTAAGTAACGAAAGGACCATTTCCAAAAATTAAACAAAGTTCAGGGACCCAAAGCACCGAAAAAATTTTTTAAGGACCAATTTCAAAATAGCACCTAAGTTCAGGGACTAAAATGTTAAATAAGCCATAAAAATAATCATAATATAATTTTTCCAAGCTATATCAAACACACATTTAAATAACGATCCATGTATCATTCATATGACAACAGGTTATTCTAGTAGGTCATGCATGACTCCTAATGTAAACTTATGTGAGGACTCAACATCCCAAAATCATGATTTGTTAGATGCGTTCGTCAATCTACTGCATACAATTTTCAACGCATTATAGTTTTCTTTATTAATTTTAATATTTGAATATTAATATTTATGAATAATGTAATTAATGGGTAAATATATTTCTACAAAACACATAAGGGTATTTTTGTCTACCATAAACTGTTATACTATGTTAATTAATTCGAACTGAAAAATCACATTTCTCATGTAATATTTTTTAATTATCTATGCTATAAGTTTTTTATAGTTATTTATTTAAAAAAAATTAATAAATTCTAATTTCACTAAATCATCGTGTGTTTGAATGAAAAAATAAATAACGAAAATTATTACTTTTCAAATTTATGATATAAGTAAAAAAAAAAAGGCTTATTTATGTTTGGGGTCCTTGTAGTTTGGACCTCTTTTGTGAGATACCCCTATCCTTTTTTTTCCAATGAATATACCCCTGTAGTTTATTCCGGTTAGGTATTTGCCCCCAGCTCCTTTTCCGACGAGTTTTTGGGTGAGCTGAACCGTCGGAGCTCCACCTGGAGTTGACACGTGGCAGTCTCTTAATTTTTTTAAAATTAAAAAAAAAATAAGGCTTAATTATGTCTGGGGCCCTGTAGTTTGGACCTCTTTTGTGAAATACCCCTATGCTTTTTTTTTTATTGAATATACCCCTATAGTTTATTTCGGTTAGGTATTTGCCCCCGGCTCCTTTTCCGGCGAGTTTTTGGGTGAGCTGGACCGTCGGAGCTTTACCTGGAGCCACGTGTTATAACACATGGCAGTCACTTAATATTTTTTTTAAATTAAAAAAAATAATAAAACAATAGAATAAACTAAAAAACTAAAAAAAAACGTGGCTTATTATAATCCCTCCCATTTCCTTCCATTCGATCCATCTATCTCCCTTGTTCTTTTTCTCTCACTCACACCCAGTATCTCCCTTCGGCGTTCTCACTCCATATCTCACGGTGTAGCTGTCATCTTCTCCCTCCCGCAGTCGTTGGGTTCTTCTTCTTCTTTTTTTCGGTCATGAAGTCCTTGTTGGGGTTCTGGCAAGTGTACCAGATCGTACAAGTAATAAAGTGATAAATAGAGTATCGTTCCCAACGAGGACTGAAATTGATTCTAATAATTCTCACCTATTTGTAGTCACTAAATGAAATTTAAATTGGAATTCGATTGATTTAGAAATTATTGATTTAAATAAATAAAAATAAACAAAAACAATGATTCTTAAACTAGGAGAAAGAGTGGGACGTAGTTTCGATGTAGGTTCCTAAACGTTCAACAATGAATTAATTTGTTTTCCTAAATTCTGAATTTGTTTTGCAAAACTAGGAAAAGCCTAATAATGTCTTAGAACGATTCCATACTTTAGAGATTAATCTCCCAATGATGTCTCAAGAGAGCCTTAAAACCTAACCCTTAATTAAGGTCAATCAAAACTCATAAAAATTATTCAATTCTTAAGAAATATGTTTATCCCTATGCAATTGAACTGTTTGATTATTGGGCACAATCCTAAATTAATATGTCTATTAAATTAGGATTCCTATGTCATGAATTGCGCACTTTCATGAACAACAATAGAAATATAATCAAACACATAATTTATAATGGAAAGACAAAATTAAATTAATTCACTGCATAAACATTAAAAAGGTTCCATATTCATCTACTCCTACATCCCAAAGAAGGATTTAGTTCATAATTGAGAGAAGAAAAACAATAAAAGTGATAAAGAGTGACATAATTACCACTAATTCGTGCCTCTAATCTCCTTTCTTCACAAAATCAATGCAAAACTCTACTCCCAAGTGTTCTGAATGAATCCTAATTCCTAATCCTCTTATTATATAGATAAAGACTAACCTAATTTTCAATCTAATGTGATAAGATTTTTATTTTAATAAAACTAATCCTAAATCTGAATATAATATGATAAGATCCTATTAGAATAAGCTAATCTTTAAGAATCTTATTTACAAATAAAATTTATCATTAAAATCCTTCTAGAATCCCGTATTTGTGTCTGACAGCAACTTCGGCACTGATTTTGACCCCCAAGATGGACAAATTTGAGAAAGGCTATTTCTGGAAAAGTTGTAGATCTTTTCCTTAGCTTTAAAGTGATACCCAGATAGCCTCATTTGGATAAGCGTAGCTCAAGTTATGATCAAAACAGCGAACAATGTCACTTTCTCGCATTTTGTGCACCCAGGCGTGGAGCTCCGACGGTCCAGCTCACCCAAAAACTCGTCGGAAAAGGAGCTGGGGGCAAATACCTAACCAGAGTAAACTATAGGGGTATATATATTGAAAAAAAACATAGGGGTATCTCACAAAAGTGGTCCAAACTACAAGGAGCCCAGACATGATTAAGCCTTATTTTTTTTAATTTAAAAAAAATTTAAGAGACTGCCACATGTCAGCTCTAGGTGGAGCTCTGGCGGTTCAGCTCACCCAAAAACTCGCCGAAAAAGGAGCTGGGGGCAAATACCTAACCGGAGTAAACTACAGAGTTATATTCATTGAAAAAAAAGCATAGAAGTATCTCACAAAAGATGTCCAAACTACAGGAACCCCAGAAATAATTAAACCTAAAAAAAACCATTATTTAGCAATTAAAAAAAATAAAAAATACTAAAATCTCTAAAGGATATAATAATGAATATTGGGTAATCTGCTATGTTTGTTATAACAGGTCAAAAAGAATGGTGTGTGTTCACTAAAATACAATCCGGTGGACCTTAGCATTTACCCCGTAACAATTATGATTTTCTTTTTAGGCTTAATTATGTAAATGGTCCCTAAAAGTTCAGGTTGTTTTGGATTTGGTCCTTAAAACTTTATTTGACCGGGACCAGTCCCTAAAAGTTCAAAATATTTGGAAAAGGTCCATTCCGTCAGTTAAGTGCCACTTGGCTAACGCCCAGTCACGTAGGACTGCCAAGTGGCTGTTCTGGAGGGAATGACGTGGATTACTCACCACGTGCCTTGCACATGAGGCTGTATAGCGGGAGTTTTCCCGGTTAACGCAAGTCTCAAACACTCTCATCCCTGTCTCGATCTCTCTATTGTCACTCTCTTCTATCTAAAACCCTAATAGTTGACTCATGGACAAAATGAAACTACTCTGTCTCTGATACTCATCATTTCCTTCGAACACTACTATCTCACACGCTCTTCCCTCTTGATCTATCGATTCTCACTCTCTATCGATTCTCACTCTCTACTTAAGAACCCCAATATTTGAGTCCTGGAAAAACGAAACTGAAAGGCAAAATTATTTCGTCGATTTGAGACTTTGGTGTGTGTTTGGCGATTTGTTTTGATGATTCGATGAAGTATTGAAGCTCTTCAGTGAAGTATTGAAGCTCTTCAGTGTTGGGTAAGTTCATTTCTTCTTAACCCCTTGTTGTTCTTATGTGTTTTGCATGTATGGTTAATGATGGGTTTTGCTTATTTATAGCTTTTCTGAAAACGAGTTTAATAAGTTTGGTGGGGGCTAATTAGGTTTCAGTGTTGAGAGCATTGTAAGGTTGTGTTTGTCTCTTTCTATTGTTCGTTTGGGGTTTTGAGCACATATGCTTTTCGAGTTTGTGCTGATGTTGATTATTCTCAGCTGAAACTAATGCACCCTCTACTCAACCCCCACTTAGGCAGAAAAGAACCCCTAGGAAAGGTAGAAAGGATAGCACTGATCATGCTGCTGGACCATCTATTGCACCATGTGGGACACCACAACTGAGCCAACAAGTGTTGGACTTGATCCAAGCTTGGTCAAGCACATATGATTACATGGTATGTCATTGAAATAAATTGTCTTTCTATAGTGTATTTCATTTAAAGAAACAAATTGTCTTTCTACATGATATGTAATCACACTTTAAAATTTTTTGTCTTTCAGAAAACTGCAAGGGATGTTGAAAAAGAAAGGGAGCAAGCAATGAATGAAGGGTCGGGCACTCACACTACTGGGACGAAGAAGATAAAGGAAACAAAGAAGAAGGACTGATTCAGTGTTCATGTCTATATTTTGTGAATGGATGTTAATATCTTTTTTTGAAATGGTCATGTATATGGGTGGTATTTGGAACCCTTTTATTTTGTGAATCACTTCACCTGCATTGTTAAAGTGTGTTTATGGGTCATATTTGGGTGGTATTTGGAACCCTTTTATTTTGTGCATCACTTCAAGTCAGTTGCATAAGTGTATTTATGGTGAAGATACAGAACATAACATCATTTTTTGGTACACCTCTTTAGGTTATTATGGAGGTGTGTTATATGGCATCTGTTGCTGGTTACCCTTTTCATTTTTTGTGAACAATGACAAATGAAAGGTTAACCTCCTTTATTGGTTCTTATTACAAGTGTTTTTATTGCTCCTTTATGTGTTGTCTTTATGTCTCTTCTTTATTACTTGTATTCTTTCCAACGAAACCAGGAAAACAAGCGCACAAAATGGATTTCAATTACACCAAAAACAGAAACACAATTTCTTTTTTTTTTGTATTCTTTCCTATATACCCATAACAGAAAAACAAGCAGGAAAAATTTTCCAATACCAGCAATCTCATTAAATAACCTGATCTCATTAACTAATCCAAACTGATATCCAAATACATCATAATGAACCATATCAATGGATCTCAATTACACCACACACTTACACATGACAATTGCCTCCCATCATACAGAAAATGAAAATGCCAAAAGACACACAACATGACAACAACAAACCACACACAAGCATCTTCACCTTCCATCTCTCATTCCCTAATTTTGTTCGAACCCTGCTTAATTTTCTTTTTGACACATCACATTCTTGGCATACATGCTGCTTCATGCTCATGTCCATCTCTTGTTCATCTTCTTCACAAGATGCTTCATCCTCCCACTTGAAGTATCCTCTTGTTCCATTATTTTCATGAATCTAGAAGCAAGACAGATATGGGTAGGGAAAGAATAGAATGAGAACATGATAAAGTGCATATAACGAAAATGTTTGAACAAGGATTTAAACCAATATAGATTTGAAAAGTCACACAAACCTTCCACTTAGAGCATCTCCAGAATCTTCTGTCTGGATTGTAGAGGCTGTGAGATGTCAACAACCTCACTGAGGCACCACATTCACAACGTTTCTTCCGAGAAATGATACATTGGGACGACGACGATGAGTTACAGCTCTTGGAAGAAGCCATCCTTGAGAGCAAAGAAGGAGACAAGAATTGATGTTGCAGCAGCCAACAAGAGAAAGTAAGAATTGAGGAAGAGGAAGAAGAAGGTTTTGTTGTCGTGGACCCTAAATATCAATTTGGGGGAAAAAACTCATGTGCAAGGCACCTGGTGAGTAATCCACGTCATTCCCTCCAGAACAGCCACTTGGCAGTCCTACGTGGCTGGGCGTTAGCCAAGTGGCACTTAACTGACGGAATGGACATTTTCCAAATATTTTGAACTTTTAGGGACTGGTCCCGGTCAAATAAAGTTTTAAGGACCAAATCCAAATATACCTGAACTTTTAGGGACCATTTACATAATTAAGCCTTCTTTTTATATTACTACTATCCAATGTTTTCAACTTCAAATTTATTCACACCTTTTGGTTGTTAATTAGGGAAGAGGTCTCGCGAATGTTGCAAGACTCATCTTGTAAGCTCCTGAAGGCCATTTATTCTTATTTCGTGACTAATTCTGAAAATGTCGAATCGTCAAACCTTGGGAGATTATTGGCCTATTTCTCTTTTGGTGGATGTCTTTATAAGATTGTCTTTAAAGTGCTAACTACGAGACTCCGAATGGTACTGGACTCTCTTATCTTGGAAAATCAGTTTGCATTTATCTCACGTAGGCAGATACATGACAGTGTCCTAGTATTAAATAAGGCAGTTGATCATGCTAATAAAAGTAATAGGAAGTCATACTTGATGCTGAAAGTGGACTTTGAAATAGCTTATGATGACTTTGTTAGCCGATTATTTTTGGAGCATATTATGAGGATATGATGTGGTTTTGAGAGGTGTGGATCACTACTAGAGAAATAAAATATAGAGACAACAAAATCCGTCTCTAAATCAACATTTTTCTGTCTCTAAATCTGCAATAACATTTAGTTATAACAACTTCTCTCATTGTCAATTAGTTTTGAGATGGAACCTTAACAAGGTATCAAAGTCAGAGTCCAACTTCTTTCCAGTTGTCATGGGCCAAGAGTTGTCCTTTCGTTATGGATCAAAAGTTACCATTTGCCTAATTCGGTAAGCTTCATTGGAGGGGACATGTTGAAAATACCAAATTACCTTTCTCATTTTCTATGATATGATTTAAATAATTGTTGGTTTATTTCTCTCATTGTCTACTAATTTGGAGATGAAACCTTAACATTGTAGTTGTCAAAACATCCTTCTTCCTTTGGTGAACATGTAGACAAACCCATGTGGTGAGTGAAGTGTTGATACTGGTCGTGTACGTAGACACGTTTCCAGTTGAAACCCTCACTCCTCTGTCCTCCGATCCCTCTCTCTCTTGTCTCTCTCTATTATTGTATGTGCTGATTTTTTATGTTGAAAAAAAAATTTTTAATGCATGATCGATTATTGTGTTCAATTTTAAGGGCTTTAAGCTCTCTATTTATTCATTCCTCCAGCCGTAATTGCTTAACAAAAGGCTTCTAACAACTATAATTACTATTCTTAAATGGGAACATGGAGAAGAAATGAGGACATGGACACCAAGCGTAATATATACTATGAAGAGCACCTACTAAACAAGTGGACTTAGCTTGCTAGCTCTAAGATATTGAAAACTCGATGAACTGATTCAACAATGGTTGAATCTAGAAGAAGAAGAAGTAGAATCGAAGAAGAAGAAGAAGAAGAAGGAAATGTAAGAGAGAAAGCTAAACTGAATATTCTGAATTGTTATTACTCAAATGATAAAGTGATTATTACAATCTATTTATAGCAAGCTAATTCTAACTAACCAAGTCAGTAACTAACTAACTAATCTAGCTGTCAATCTAACTAACTTACACCCTGAATAGATACATTGAACCTAGACCTATATTGTACAAGTTGAACCTGTTAATTGCTATGCAAGTAACTTATACTTTCTTCTTCTGGTTTAATACCCCCCGCAAGCTGGAGATGCATACAAATCAAGCAACCCCAACTTGAGACCATAGCCAATGAAATGTTTAGGACTAAGGGCTTTGGTAAAGATGTCTGCAAGTTGAAGATCCGTGGGTATAGGCAGCAATTTAATGAGACCAGAAGTAGATTTCTCACGCACAATGTGACAATCAATTTCGATGTGTTTAGTCCTCTCATGAAAAACTGGGTTGGCAGCAATATAAAGAGCAGCCTGATTATCACAATACAATGCGGCAGGTCCAGAAATAGCAAACAAAAAATCTTGAAGCAAATAAGTAAGCCACTAAATTTCATGGACTGCATAAGCCATTGATCTATATTCAGCCTCACAGGAGCTACGAGAGATTGTCTTTTGCCGCTTAGATTTCCATGAGATTAGGGAATTGCCAAGATACATGCAGTAGCCACTAATAAAGCGTCTGGTGTCAGGACATGAGGCCCAATCACTGTCACAATATCCCTTCAAAGTAGCTGTTGAATTGGCTGGAAAGAACAAACCAAGAGAAGGACAACCTTTGAGGAATTTAAGTATTCGAAGGGCAGCATTGAAATGAGAATCAGTAGGCATATGCATAAACTGAGCTAGGTGTTGTACAGCAAAAGTAATATCAGGCCTGGTATTGGTGAGATATAGCAATCTCCCAATTAGTCTTCTGAAACTAGATGGATCAGACAAAACAGTTCCTGATGTAGCACTAAGATGAATATTGCAATCAAATGGAGTGCTAACTGGTTTGCAACCTAGAAGTCCAGCATCATTAATCAATTCTAAGGCATATTTCCTCTGATTCATAACAATGCCTTTCTGATTTCGAGCAACTTCAAAACCCAGAAAGAATCTGACTTCACCAAATCCTTGATTTCAAAAGTGGAATCAAGAGAGTGCTTTATTGAGTTGATAGCATCTAGATCATTTCCTGTGAGCAAAATTTCGTCTACATAAACCAATAAGGCAGTAAAGCTTGATGAAGAGGACTTGATGAATAAGGAATGATCATGGAGGGACTGAACATAACCAGCAGAAATCAGAAATGAAGATAGCCTTGCAAACCATTGTCTGCTGGCTTGTTTGAGGCCATATAAAGACCTTTGCAGCTTGCAAACTTGATATGGTTTAGCCACTGAACGAGATAAACCAAGTGGAAGCTTCATGTAGACCTCTTCCTCTAAATCTCCATGAAGAAAGGCATTATTCACACCTAATTGTTGCAAGTGCCAATTCTGCATAGAGGCTAAGGCAATTAAGATTCTAACAGTGGACATTTTGGCTACTGGACTGAATGTATCAAGGTAATCAACACCTTCTTTTTGAGTATACCCCTTAGCAACCAATCTTGCCTTATGCCTTTCAATTGTACCATTTGCCTTCCTTTTGATTTTGTAAACCCATTTATATCCTATAGGCTCCTTTCCCTGAGGTAGATCAGTAATAACCCATGTGTTGTTCAATTCTAGTGCTGCCAATTCAGCTTGCATTGCTTCAACCCAACATTGATGCTTACAAGCTTCTGCATATGATGTGGGCTCAATATTAGTGGAAATGGAGAGGATATAATGTTTATAAGAGGCAGAGACCTTATCAAAGTTAAGGTACTTGTCAATTGAATGTGGAAGAGAGCTATGAGGAGGAGTACTGTCAGTGAGCAAATAGCAGTGATAATCCTTTAAGTATGGAGGAGGTTGTGAAGGTCTAGTGGACTGTCTGATGGGATTTGGTTGTGGATTGGCTAATAAGTTTGGTGAATCTGGATTGGGAGGAGTAGTATGTGAAGAGGAGAAAGAAACTGGTCCTGAAGAATCATTTCCAGAGTCTTTGTCCAAAGCTGGTCCTGAAGTGTCAGTGCCAGATATGTAAGAAGGAGAGGTTGGTGATTGCTGAGAGGAGAAGAAAGTTGGTCCCGATAACTCATTTCCAAAATTCTTGTCCAATTCTGGTCCTGACATGTCAGTGCCAGAGGCTGGTATATGAAAAAGATCAATGTAATCAGTGGGAAAAGATGTGTAGGATGGTAAGGTTAAAGAATTGGATTGAGGAGGAGACCGTGAAGACTTATAAGGAAACACATGCTCATAGAATACCACGTTTCTATTGACAGATAGCTCTCTTGTAGATAGATTCAACACAATGAACCCCTTTGTTCCAGATTTGTAGCCCAAGAAGATGCATTTAGATGCTCTAGGATCCAGTTTGCTTGTGTGAACTGCTATGGTACTAACATAACAAAGTGAGCCAAATACTCTGAGTGAAGTGTAATCTGGAATAGCATGAAACAATTTGAAGTGAGGGGAGTCATTGTTGAGAAGGGGTGTAGGAAGCATATTGATAATATGTACTGCATGGCCAACTGCATAATTCCAATAAATTCTAGGAATTTGACTTTGAATCATGAGGGCTCTTGTCACATTCAAGATGTGTTGGTGCTTCCTTTCCACCAAACCATTTTGCTGAGGAGTGTAAGGACATGAGGTTTGGTGAACAATCCCCTTTGATTGATAGAACTTAGTCATTGTAAATTCTGTGCCATTGTCAGATCGAATTACTTTAATATTCTTCTGAAACTGTGTACTGATCAGGGCAACAAAATTCTGCACAAGACTTGGAGTTTCTGATTTATTTTTCATCATGTAAAGCCAACAATATCTAGAGTAATCATCCACTATGGTGAGAAAGTATCTATGTCCATGCACAGAGGGAGTAGAGAAAGGACCCCAGATATCAATATGCACAAGATCAAAACAAGTGTGACTAAATGTACTGCTAGATGGAAAAGGTAATTTTTTCTGTTTTGAGAAATGACACACATCACAAATTGCTGAATTATGACTAACAACAGAAGGACAGAAATGCTTAATGGTTTGAATACAAGTATGAGATGGATGTGCTAATCTGAAATGCCACAGATCATGCACTTTATTTACAGAACATACAAAATTCAGTGAATTATAACTAGAAATAGGATCTACTCTGAGAATGTATAATCCTCCAACAACTTTAGCTGTACCAATCCTCCTCAATGTACTCAAGTCCTGTATGAGACATTGTGAGGAACTAAAAGTAAGAAAACATGACATAGAAGCAGTAAGTTTAGTGATAGAAATCAGGTTCGGGGAAAAACTTGGAATGTAGAGAACATCAGTTATGAGAAAATTCTGTGAAAGACAGATAGAACCTGAAAAATCAGCTACTACCCTAGAACCATTAGGCAATTTGATATGTATTGGTTTGATTCTATGGAAAGAACTGAAATATTGCAGTGAACAACAAATGTGATCTGTTGCTCCACTGTCTAGGATCCAATCACTACTAACACAGATTGTGTTACCTGCTTGTGCATTATTCATAGAACTGACTGCAGAAGGTTTGTTTCCCACTGCACTGATCTGATTAACTGCAGAACTCTGAGCTGAACTCTGTTGTTGACCTTTCATTGCTTGCTGCATCATATTCATAAGTCCAGTGTATTGTTCTTTTGTGAAGCCATAAAAATTTTCCTTGTCTGGACCTTTCTCTTCAATATCTGGTTCATCATTCTCTTCATCATCTTCATTAGAAGTCTCAGCCATATTGGCATATCCCTGAGTAGGTTTTGATGACTTCCAATTTGTAGGAAAGCCATGTTTCTTGTAACAAATATCAATGGTATGTCCTATTCTACCACAGTATGTACACTACTTACTGTGATAGTTAGAACTAGATGAAATATTTCCCTTTCCAATAATTCCTTTTCCTCCATTACCATTGTTCTGACCTCTATTTGTGTTATATTTATTGCCAATGTTTCTATTGTATGTTGCAGCAATTGTTTTATTTTCTCCATTGTTGCCATAGATCTGGCACTCTTGTTGAGTTACCAATGCAAACGCTCTACTTAATTCAGGAACAGGATCCATCATTAACAGCTGAGTTTTCACATTATCGAATATATCGTTAAGTCCTCTTACAAAACGAATTACTCTATCTTCCTTTAATCGTGTATCAACTTTGATTAATGCATCACAAGCACATCTAATAGTGCAATTGCAAACAGGCATAGGTCTGAAATTATCCAATTCATCCCATAGAATTTTCAATTGAGTGTAATAGGTAGTGACAGAAGCATCACCTTGTTTCATTGCTACGATTTGTTCCTGAATTTTAGCAATTCGAATAAGATCTCCACGTGAGAAACGAGTCTTCAACTCTTTCCAAATATCACTTGCTTTGTCAATGTAGAGAATAATCTGAGCTATTTGAGGTGAGACTGATCGCACAATCCACGCAGTCACCATGTTGTTTGAACGCTCCCATGCTCTGAATAGAGGATCTTCTCTTGCTGGTGCTTGTATTGTTCCATCAACAAAGTCCAATTTGTTCTTGGAACTTAAACTGATTCGCATAGAACGAATCCATTGATGATAATTGTCTCCATTAAGAGGTGGAGATACTAACATTGCACCTGGATTCTCAGAAGGATGCAGATAGAACACTGATCCTGGATTCTGCGTAACATTACTGATTTGATGATTTTCGCTGAAAACGGAACTGGAAGACATGATCGAATTGATGCGCAGCAGAGCTCACGATTTGAGCTCTGATACCATCTAAGATATTGAAAACTCGATGAATTGATTCAACAATGGTTGAATCTAGAAGAAGAAGAAGTAGAATCGAAGAAGAAGAAGAAGAAGGAAATGTAAGAGAGAAAGCTAAACTGAATATTCTGAATTGTTATTACTCAAATGATAAAGTGATTATTACAATCTATTTAAAGCAAGCTAATTCTAACTAACCAAATCAGTAACTAACTAACTAATCTAGCTGTCAATCTAACTAACTTACACCCTGAATAGATACATTGAACCTAGACCTATATTGTACAAGTTGAACTTGTTACTTGCTATGCAAGTAACTTATACTTTCTTCTTCTAGTTTAATACTAGCGGATAGGAGTTTCTATAAGAAATTATGATCCACAAAGGTAGCATGGAGAGCACTAAACAACGAACTACCAACAAGAATGAACTTAAGAGAAAGAAATATTACACATACAAATAAAGGAATAAAATGTGTCTTTTGAAATAATAAGGAACCAGAAACATTTCACCGCACTTTAACTTTTTATCTTGTGATTTCACATATAGAGTTTGGTAAAAATGTTACAATTTCATAGGAGCTCCCATCTTTAATAAAATTTCTTTTTGGTATGCTGATTTAAAAAAAGGTTTCAGTGCTATATAATCACATATAACGCAACTCAAAAAGTTTAGGAGACGTGAGATTTGGTAATCCATTTATTTCAATTTATTTGTCGTTTTAGAAGTTTCATAAAAATTAAAAAAATTATTTAATATTTCATTTTTTAAGAGAAAAATAAAATAACTTTATTATATTATTATTCTCACGCTACATTAATTAGGGGAAATTGCACTTTTGCTTTTTGCCTCTAATAAAAATTTTTCTTATAAAAAAAAATCGGGAAAATTGTACTGACCTCTCTTCTAATTTGGAAAATGACATTCACTTCTCCTCCTTATCTATAAGCATTACACTTACACCCCTTCTTGTAATAAATAGTTAGTTTATCGATGGAAATGCTATGATTAGGATTAAAAAGACTTTTACATTCTCAAGGGATATTTCATACAAATGTCACAAATATTTGGTGCATTTTTTCTTTACAGTAATATGATAAAATTAATTTTTTTAAAATGTAATGATCAACTAAATCACTACTGCAAACCAATATGATGCAACAAAAAATTGTGCGAAGTAGTGAGATTTAGAGTGCATATACGGTAGGGAAATATTTCTGGGGCTAACATGCTTATTAGCCAATAATTTTTTTAACACTTTCATGGTGATCAATCATAGGCTACAGTGACTATAAGCTCATTAATTATGGATATAATATGATATACGAGTAATAGGTTTTAATTTTGTTATTGCTTCTATGATATTTGGAAATGGATATAACAGATACAATATTTATAGAGTTTGTATACAAATAATGGTGTTAGGTCTTTTGCATTATTCTAAAATCATTTGGTAAAATTTATATACAAGAATGTGTCTAGTAAAAAAATATTTATATTATTATTATAAAAAAATTACTCCCTCCGATCTCATTCTTAAGCAAAAATAACTAATTCACACTTATTAAAGAAATTGGTTAAGTGTATTTAATTTTCTCAAATTCATAAAAAAAATAGATTACTTTAGTAAATTTACATTGGGAATTAAACAAAAATTAAATGACTCAACCATATTATGAGAATATTTTAGGAATGATTGTATTGGAATAGAAAATTAGTTAATTTTTACTTATATTAGTGCAGTGTCTTTTTTTGACCAGAGGGAGTATTATATTTTCTTGTAAAAACAAAAAAAAATTGTAAAAAAAAATAAATTATCATATTATTATTGAAAAGATAAAATGCATCAAATACGCTTAAAATTTGTGCGAGGCGTCCTTTGAACCCTTGGAGGGTATAAATGTCTTTTTAAATCCTAAGTATAACATTTTCGTTAATAAACTAACCATTTATTACAAGAAACTAGTAAGTGATCCCATGCGGTCGCACGGGTATTACATTGGCTATGATTTTAATTAGTCATGCAAATGGAACAAAAAAAAAGCATCAAAACCATGATATCAATATCATAAAACAGACTGCGATGTAATCCAAAACATAGTATCATCAATGTCACTGAACATAGAAGTTAAAAACCAAAATAATGAAGTCCAAACCATAACAAAATCACAAAGCATATAAAAAACCAAAACAGCATTGATCTCAATAAATTTTTTTCAAATTGTCCAACATTCCTCATGTTTCCTTGAGCATCTTCAGAGGTACAGCAACAAATCTGGAAAAAAAATCAAAAAATTAAATAATAAGCATGCTTTGTAATTGTAGTAATGATTTTAATGTAACTTATGTAAAAAAATTGATGGGAAAATTAATTTTAATATTTAAACATTATAGCAAGTTTCCATACATAAAGAATAGATTTTAACATACCTTGCAAGTGTATTATTTTCAATTATGTTTTGCACGTTTTTTTCCCTTTGTGATTGAAAATTGTGGAGTTACAATATCATCAATCCCAACAACACAGTTATCAACAATTTCGCTTAACTTTTTCTGTTTTGAAGTTGTTGACAAAGGCGTTGCGAGATCCCTTGCTTGTGCTCGAGAGTCAATGGAACAGCTATCTTGCTATAATTATTCATTTAATTTACATTAATTTAAATCGACACATTATTAAAATTTAAGAGTAAAAAATTTTCAAAAAAAAAAGCAATTAAATAGGGATCACGTCTGCTGCAGTTTTTGAGATAACAGGTGAAGATTGGGATTGTGATGGCAATTCAGCAGACAAACTTGTAACCTTTGTAAGGAAAAAATATAAAATAGTTTTAGCTAAATGGCGGCAATATTTAAACACAAAAAATTATTAAAATTCGTTACCTCATTGGATATTGTGGTAGCTTGAGACTCAGCAATGGAATTATCATTTGAAGCAATTGTAACCACGTTGAAGTTATCCAATTTTTTTTCAATATTAAAAAATTGTTTGACATCAATCACAAAAAGATAAACTTTTCCAATAAGACTATCAAACTCCTTAGGAAATCCAAACTCATCATTATCCTTAAAAAACGAATTTAGTTATTATTATTATTATTATTATTATTATTAATATTAATATTATTACAAAAACAAATTGCAAAACGACATTTACCTTAATCATTTGATCCTTCAACTCAGTGGCTGTTTTTTTAAGCAATTTAAAAGCATCCTTGTCAAAGATAGTGAAACATGTTGATCCTCCTTCATCACTAACTTTCACCTGAATTTTGTACCTAAGTTAAAAAATTTATAAATCTAAATATGTTCAATTCTGAAGCTAATTTTATAATTTGATATTAAGTGTAAGTGCAATGCTGGTTGATAGAGAAAGAAGGTGAATAACATTTTCTAAACAAGATGGGGTGTCTATATGCTTGAGAGATTCAATTTAGTTTGTAAAGAAGATGAAGAAGAAGATGAATCTTGGAGTATAGAAAAGACGTGTTTCTCTTTTATGAATATTGTAGAAAACTATTTGGTAATGTAAGTATATGTATATGCCAAAATGTGAGAGCTTATAATTTTTTTTATATCTAGTAAAAAGGAAAGAGCTATTTTTCTAAAGAGGCCGGTTAAGCTGCTGCAAAATTGATCTGTTTTTCTATTTAAAAATACTGCACAGTTATGTATTTGAGTATAGGTCAGATACTTGTCAGATATATACTGTTTTATTTGCTTAAAAGATTACATCAGAAAATCAGTTTTGTACCCAACTTTTTCCTTTTACTAAATATCATTCCCAAAGTCATTCAATGATGCATTTTTCTATTTTAAAAATGATTTTTTATGCATTATTTTCCAATATTAATCATGCATTTTTCTCAAGCATATTTACCTTAAAACTTATGAGATTCAATGCAACCTAATAGACCACTACCCCATATAGCCTAACACTAAGAAACATAATAAAGAATGTAAATTATACAATTAAACTATTCGGAATAAAGTATATCCTCATATGAGGAGATAACGTCTACTCAAGCCAATTGAACAATGTCATGTGGCTCTGCTTTTAAAATCTTTTTTAATTAAAAAAAATACAAAGCTAATACTCTGAATCTGAAAGCCATTAGAAAAGAAGGCAGGAGGAGAACAGAACGCAAGAGGCAAGAGGAGAACGCAGGAAACGCAAAAGTCACTCCCCACTACTGTCGGACCCCGTCGCGCTCGCCCACCACCGTCACGCATGGTGCTGTCTTCGTCGCGTCGCACCGCTCATCCACCACCGCCACGCACTGCTGGACGGGATGCCATAGCAAAGGCAAACCCAGTTGTTAAGGCTGAGAAGCTTGATAAGATCTAGATTTGGTGTCCTGAGTTGCTGTTATGCTCAATTTCATCATGAGACAATCCAAGTTTCCGGCATATTTTAATGGTGTTCTTATTATATTGTTATATGTGATGGGATACTTGGAGTGGTAGGACATCTCTTTGCAGTTTGAAGGACTATTTCATGTGATTGGCAAAACTATATGCCCCAATGTTTTTAAGTCTTTAAATCTTTGCTGGTTTCTTGGAAGTTGGTGTTGTTAGCATTATAATGCATCTATTCTGCAACGAAAAGCACGGTGGTGGATGAGCGGTGGTGGTCGACCGGCACGGCGCGGCGGCGACTGCAACAGGCGCGGCGGTGGTGAGCGATCGGTGCGGCACGACGATGACAGCACCAGGCGTGGCGGTGGTGGGTGAGCGCGATGAGGTCCGACGGTGGTGGGGAGTGGCTTTTGCGTTTCCTGCGTTCTCCTCTTGCCTCTTGCGTTATGTTCTCCTCCTGCGTTCTTTTCTAATGGCTTTCAGATTCAGAGTATTAGCTTTGTATTTCTTTAATAAAAAAAAAGATTTTAAAAGCAAAGCCACATGACATTGTTTAATTGGCTTAAGTAGACAAGTTATCTCCTCATATGAGGAGATACTTTATTCTGTAAACTACTATTATAGAGTAATAAATCTAATTAGTAATTTTCTTCTCATGGTGGATGTTTGTTAATTCTAAATGCTTGTTGTCATCAAAATCTCTTGACTTCACAAAAAGTACTTTCTCCGTTCCTGTTTATTTGTCTTATTTCAAATAAAACACATGCTTTAAGAAATCTAATCATTACTATACATAGATTTAATTCCAATACATTAATTATGTTTTTTTCACTATATATACCCTTTTTCTCTCTATAATTATTAATTTTTCTCTATTACTCCCTCTGTTTCATATGTATTGTGTTTTAAGGTTATGCACAAGTTTTAAGAAATTGTTAAATGATGTAAGAATTTTGTGTATTTTGACTATAATGTCTTTATATAATCATTATTGAAGAAAGAAAAATATATTGGAAGTGAGAACAGGGTGTAATAAATAGGGGTATGACGAGAAAATAACATTAATTATCTATTAGGTTTTGTGAAAGGATAATATATATGAAACATGGGACAAAAACTCTATGAATATTACATATGAAACGGAAGAAATACTTACATAAATCAAAATTTATTGAATATATAAAAATTAACATTTATTATACTCTTGAATTCCTCAAAATGACAGATAAATAGGAAAAAAAATCTATCCAAAGGAGGAGAGATAACAAGGAACGAGGGATAGTTTTTGGTACTGAAACATTTTGGTTACATGCATGACAAAATCTTATTTAATACAGAAAATCGATAACAGAAAGAAAGGCACACATTGAAGTCATTTTATGCTCTTCCACCTTTCAAAAGGCAGACAAGGTGAATACTTATCACACAATACAATTATTAGGACACACATCACAGGAAACAACCAACAACTGAATAGTAATTCAAAGTTCAAAGTTCAACAATGAAAGCAAACTTGGGAAGATGCTTCTTCAATTCCTCTTCTTGAATTAATTAGATACCATAAGTGTTTGGAGCATCTTGATGGCAGCACTTGTAATTAACGGATGTCACCTCCATTACACGCCCACACGTGGGATTTGGGCATGTTATTGTTGCTATAACACTTGAAGCATAGTTATCAACATTGATAATTGAGCAAGGCTCACGAGCAGATATCTCTTTGAGCTTAGCATCATAGTACTCTTTGAAGGCAATGTCAAATAAACCTTCTTTCTCGAGTAAATTATTTTTCCAATTTTGGAATTCATTCAATGTTAAATACATAGCCTCACCATGTCCAAGAATCTTTACGTTACACCCTTTGCTGAGAATGACCCATCCTTGTGGATCTCGTTTAAGGCAAAATAAGCTGTTTGCAATTCTTTGAATCTCACAGTCCACAACCTCTTGGTGCTTGATCTTATTTTGTTTCTTCCTTTCTATTCCAATCCAGAAACTTGGAACCTTGTTTGGGTCATCCTTCCCCAACTGATAATGATCTATTATAACGTCTGCGCGCTTGAGATCATCGTTTCTTCTGAATTGATCCAATTCCATAGTGAAGTCTTGGATCCACTTATTGTTGGTACCACCATAGATGAAGATGTATCTGTCCCCTTTGATCTGAGTCACATGGTAGTAAAAAAACAAGATCCAATTCCATAGTGAAGTCTTGGAATCAAAATACTCCCCATTTCTTTCTTTTTATTTCTTATCTCCCATGTTTATTATATTTTTTAACAACTTTTAATTTAATATTTAAACTTAGGGCATTGTTTTCATGCAACTAGAATTTGGACAGTAGTCCAATAACCCATCACTAAATCATTGATAAATGACATATCATTTAGTGAGGTCATCTTATTACTATCACGTCAACTTCTAGTTATCAAAATTAAATTATTTGTAGATTACCAAAAACTAAATGATTTGTCATAATAAAACTATTGATTTGTTTGTTAGTAAATTGTTGTGCTACAATTCAAATTTTGATTATATGATAAAAATATTCTTAAACTTATTATTGAATTTTTTAATGGTTAAGATCTTGTCTATTTTTTTTAAAAAAAAAAATGGAAGGATTTTAACTCGCGTGTTAGTGGGAAAGTGTGATATGTGAAAACTAACTTAATTACTTTTAATTTTGAACACCCATATGTGTTTTTATAATTCATCATTTCGATCTCCCACGTCTTCAAATGATCTGATCTAGTAATAACAAATTAAATAGATATAATAAAATGTGAATTGCTAGCTTGTATAGATACAAAATTTAATTAGAAACTTACCTGTAATCCAGGAATTACTTTTTTGAGTATATCCCAAAGCCACTTCAATTTTTGTGTAAGCTCATAACCATCTATTTCCCTGAAGGGAAAAGCGTCGATCTCCCATTGAAAAATCAAGTCTAAGGCATCTTTAT
Organism: Crotalaria pallida; assembly: GCA_037953625.1. NCBI lineage: Eukaryota > Viridiplantae > Streptophyta > Magnoliopsida > Fabales > Fabaceae > Crotalaria > Crotalaria pallida. The sequence continues at coordinate 123,200,534 of CM075652.1, read as the reverse complement.
TCAATATTTTTCCTTGAGGATCGAACACTGGGATAATAGGTTTACCAATGTAACCTAATCTTTCAGGATCTGTTATTATCTTATGGCCTGGTAACATAGTGAAGTACTCCACTACATAGAATTTGATGCGATTCTTCAACCTAAAGAATTTGCTCTTCAAGTTTTCGTCCCAATCAACATCCACAATGGGGATCCATAAAATCTTCAAATCCTCTTTGTTGAAACCTTTTATCGATTCTTTTGGATATTCCTGCAGTCTGTTGTAGATGAAATTCAAAAGCGAAATCTCATCATCAATGCTGTCGAGGCTCGAAATGAACAGAAGAACTTGTTTTTGCGTGAAGACCTCAAGACCCTGTTTAGGACATACATACCGACATAGTAAACAAAATATATATTAAGAGAGAAAAAAGTGCATATAATTATTCTATCTTGAACTCACTCTAATAGCTTCGAGAAATTCTTGAATGATTTGTATGTGTATTATACCAAGCAATACAACTAGAAATGTAACAAGTAAAATTGCATATACGATCCAAATGATTGATTACAAAACCATGAAGAGTACAATTCCATTAAGATTCTAATCTCATCTTAAAGATAATCAATGCATGCAACAAATTAAACTAACCGTTTTAACTAGGACATTGCCTTCGTATATTTGGGGATTCAGCTGGCCGGTTCCATTTCGATAGATCAGAGCCTTCAAAAGATCTACGATATCTTTAGGCTTGTCAAAGATTTTCTTACGAGCCAAATAATCATCAATGTAACCTGCAAAAAATGGAGAAGTGATGAGATCTTTTCAGGAATTCACATTCCCATTTCCAATGGATCCAAGGAGCAGGAAGCAATGTATTATTAACCTATTTCTTGTCGGCACTTTCTTAGATTCTCTTCCAACCTTAAAGCACTCACAGAAAGTCTTTCTCTGAAGTCGGAAAAATTATACTCCCTGAAAAAAGAAAACACAATTTCATTTATGATGCAATTACATATTAAATTTGCAATTTTACGTTACACCAATCATGTTTTGTCACTTAAAGTATTGTTGTTATGTCATTGTTTAGAAAGTCAAAATTGTATGTTAGGTGTCAAAATTTAATTGGTTCAACATAATTAGAAAATTTCATTGGAAATTGGCTTTTAAATTCTTTAGATTGTTTGAATCAGTTGTAAACTTTTGGGGATGGAAGTACCCCTTGTGCTCTTTGTTGTTTATTTAATGTTTTAGTTTTTTTGCTGTTAAAAAAAAACATAGGATTGCATAGCAACAACCCAAAATTAGGTTGCATACTAGAAATATTCTAATTTTTTTTATAAGCATAATTACATATTAAATAATTCCATATATTGATTATATTAAATAATATCCATAATTACATTTTAATAATGTTATGTACATGCAAAATTGACATCCAAAATTGTCTTATATGCAGAAACAAATTGTTCCATATAACAATAACATCACTCTTTAAATAATTTCATTTAAAAAAAAAACCCTTGACTATACTACTGTACAAGTCTACAACTTACCTTAAGGAAAAACCCACGAGGCTGCTGGTAGAAGCAACAAGGGAAGCAATTGTCCAGTACACAACAACAGGGATCTCTTGGAATGCTTCAGTGAGGGAAGGAACATCCTCTGGATCATAATCACCGGTAGAGGACCACGTGGCCCACTGTCTGATATGCTGAAACACCGACGCTATGAACTTCACCAATTCAGCAATGTCATCAGTGACTTTTCTGCTTTGAACTTGATTCAGTTGTTTCAATGAGTTACCAACAAGGTCAGTTGTTGGAACCCTAAAAAGATGCCAAAAACTCCCATACTCGAGGGAGAAAGCAGCAAGAGTTATTAGTGCTTTTGCATCCCAGGAGTAGCTTCTGAGGTGTTGGAGAATCCAGAGTGTAGTTTGGTGTACGCAATTCGCAGCACTACGTGTGGTTATCATCTGCATCATCAATTATATACTAGTGAGTAGTGACACAAAATTTGGTTTAAATTTTCAACCAACAATTTAAATTGGTGCTGTACTCTATAACATATGCATGAAAACTGAAAAATAACCTGACAAGAAATCAGCTTCAGTGTAGGGAATTCAGGTTTGAATGTGGTAACGGGAATCAGCTGTGCACGACTCTGCAAACAATTGAAAAGTAAGTTGTGCTATACTGCAACGTAACTTAATTAGTATGAGATAAATATTAAATATGATGTTCAAAAGCATTGTTTAAATAACGTATATAACTTTATGACTTTTAAGAGTTATATATATAGATATCTTTGATTTTATGTCATTGGCTTACATCATTTAATATGATAGTAAAAAACTAGATATTCATTCTTGTCGTTTAAAAGTTGTTCTTGGAATAATGTTATCCTCTTTTGCATATGGTGACCTTAAACTAGTTTGACATAAATAATAATAGGAAAATGCTAAAAGTGTCGGGCACTTGTTAAGTGATTAAATGTGGTTAAACGTTATGGGAAAATGCACTTTTTTGAATTCTTGAGAGAATAAATATCTTAAATTTATGAATTTTTTTTCACATTTAGTATTCTTAAGGCACTTGTTAGCCAGACCAATAATAATAATAACACTCTTTTGTTTCTTATTATAAGTTTTTTAATATTGTAACACACATATTTAAGATAAGCATGACATCATGAAATATAAATTTTGGATCAAATAAGTTCCTAAAAATATCAAATATAATGCCATGTTTATTTTTAAGGAGATTAAATTGACGTAACAAAATTTTGAAAACTAAATTAATAACCGGTGTAAGTTTCTATAAGTAAATGTATATTACCTCAAGAAGAACATTGGACACAAGGTCGTAAAGGATCTTAGTATCGCACAATTCATCATCATTGACGTGGGTCAGATAAACCCTGTCCAGGATCTGAGTGTCCTTAAGATCAAATGGGTCCGGCAGGTGAGTTTTCTGTTGCAGCGAAGTGGCACTTTGTTGGATCAAACTAGTGGCACTTGAAGCTGAGTTGGACAGTGACATGGTGATTCAATTTGAGAATAATAATATTCTCTTAGCTAGGTTTATAGTATTTTAAAATTAAAGCAAATGATGTCTTGCCTTGTGATTTTGGAGGAGGGTACTCAACCCTATTTATAGCCTCTCTTGTGCATGTGAGATTAGAACTTATTGGCATAGAAGGAATAGAAGAATAATATAAATGTAGATTTCGTTGCTTTAGCAAAGAGAGATTGAGGCAGAGATAATGGAGATGGAAATAGTTAAAAAGTGAATTACTATATAAAGTTTATTCTGAATGTGTAGTGGTCTCTAAGCGTGGAACATGCTGCTTTGAAGTGGTGTTCATATAATACCCCCGATAGGGGTATGAAGAAGTGATCAGAAGAGTGGGGATAAAATTGGCATTTTAATAGAAAACCATGAAACTCATTTCATTGTGCGAGTGAAAATCGTCACACTTTTGCTTTTGTGAAAGTGTCTAGGGGAATAAATGTCACTGACTCAGTGGCAAAAGAGAGAAAAGAGAAATGGTTTAGTTTATAAGCCATCATATTCGGTTACACTTCCTCCGTCACGGTATAAAAGATCATTTTGGTATATTTTACATCCATTAAAAAAATTGGTTAATTTAGATAATAACATTTTCAATAAAAGTATTAAGAATCTAAAATGTGTTACGTAAATAGGAATGATTGTGAAAAAAAGTAATTAATTACTATTAAAAATTAATATAAAGTCTTATAAATAAAGATAGAATACAATCCCAAAAGAGTCTTATCAACATATTATAAAATAGGAGAAGTTTAGGACATTTTTGTTATTTTCATTTTCCCTCCTTCATCCTTGTTTTTCCCTCCAAATTTGTTTGTCCGTGCATCGCAATCAGTGTGGCGCCTAAAGTCAATGAATTCATGCCTAGATATGAAATATGAAGTGATTGTGGTCAACCGATCCACAATCACCCTAAAACCTTGATCAAGTATATCATATGAAATTAAGAACGGTCATTGGTCTTATGTCTCGAATAATCATCTATCGTTACACCAAGAAACAAACCAACACAAAAATATGGGGAAACAATTCAATCCTGAAAAATCAATTTTTATTTTGTCTACTGCCCCAAACATAGAGGTTGGCTTGTCCTCAAGCAAACTAATCTAGCCTAAACTACAAAATAAAAATTTAAAAGTAGAAAAAGTCCAGAATCACTTCCCTATCTCATTGACGTCACATTCACCACCAAGGGAGGTTGATGCTCCCTCAAATTTATGTACCTGCAGGTCAAAGGACTTGGTGCATCCCTACCACATCAGCACTTCTTAGGGGGATATCATCAACTCCACCCCGCTACAATGTACAAAATATATATATATATACTAGATGCAATAATAAAGCAAAACTAGAAAAATCACACACATGCAAATAAAGAAAATGAAAAATCCTAGAAACGAACTGTTCTTACATCATAAGTCTTACATCAAAAAGAAAAATAAAATAACAAATTCTGATAATAAGGTTTGAAACAAATGTTCCAAAAACATAATCCAGAAAATAAGAAATAAACACCCCACACCATTACTCATCCTCCTCTGATGCATCTAACAAACCAAAATCTTCCTGTGAGTACGCAGGCACATCAAAAGTATAGCCTTGGTCCTGGCCCCGGCTCCTTATAAATGCATGAACCACCTGGTTCCTCCTCACCTCACAACGAGAGAACTCAGCAGCTCGTGATTGTCTCCTCATAATCCGCTCATGCGCATCCTACACCCTATCAATCTCAGTCAGGATATGCGCCTGTACACCTTTTAAATCCTCCTGCTCCAGCAAAATCTGCTGCATCATCTGCATCATCTCCTCCATACCACCTTGTTGCTGAACCGGTGGTACAAAAGGACCTGCCCCCATATCTGGCGTTGGAGGTGGTAGGAACTGTTGTGGTTGTGGCTGTGGTGGTAGTGGTGCGACTTTGCCCTCGCGAGCGGCTTTCTGAGCCAACTCCATGTAGTTATCCTAAGTCGACTTCAACATCCATGGAGACCTTTTCAGGTCTCGGAAATTCTCAGCAATATAAATCCCGAAATGTGTACAAAGCTTGTGGATCACCCACGGAAAACCCACATAACCAGTCTCCTTGGTCGCAAACTGGTGCATCTTTTATGAAATAATCGACCCAGTGTCCACTACTATTCCATCATGCAACACATGCACCAATCGGCACACACTCGACTGAACCTCTGTATCATGAGACGCAGTTACCAAATTATGGAGCACAAACTTCACCCAAAACCTAGCCGGATCAATCAAGTTCTTCTAATAAACATGTCTAACCTGACCCTGATCATTTCTATTCCAATCCCTATCCTCAATAAACAAATTAATTTTCAAAGTGTCCAGGGGGTAGGAATCATCATCATAGAGACTCCGCCATGAAAACAAGGCGGGATCAGCCTCGGATGGGTACTCCAAAAGTTCCTGCACTCGGCGAATAGTCGTCGCATCGTACGGTACCTCTCGTCCACGAACATAACTAATCCGCGGGGCTTCTGGATCTCTAGCTCTCCACCAAGCGTTGGCATAAAACTCCCAAACCAACGGCCTGCTGAAGCACTCATCAGTCTCTCCAACCTACTCAACCCAATGGTTCTGTCTCAAACACTCTCTAACCTCCTCAATCTCCCTTATACCCATAACCTATCTGGACAAATTCCCCTTAGGCAAAAAGAGCATCAAAGTCTCGGGCACTATACCCCTTTTGGTCATTTTCTTTTCATAAAATTCATAAGCTTTCGAATGCTCGAATGACTTACCCTTCCTAGCAGTGCTACCAATAGCCACTCTCTTCCACTTAGGCATCTTGTTTTTCTCTCAAAACAATGAATCGAACACTTGGTGGGCAACTAACAATAACACAATCTACACAATGAACACTAGCTCTCAATCCCTCCCCCCCCAAACTAATCTAAACCAGTCCAGAGTGCAATAGAGAAGAGAGAATAAGTGTTCATACCCCTTAAACCGAGCAAAATTCGTGCGCCTTGAAGCCCTAGAGAGAGAAACCGAATGGAGAGGGAGAGAAGGAAACCAACTGTTGCATGCACAATGTAGCACCACTAGAGAGAGAAAAACACTTAGAACTTGATGAATATGGAAGAAATTGTGAGATTTAGGGAAGAATTGAGGTAGAAATTGAAGATTGAATGAATTGGGGGTTAGGGTTCTTGGTTAGGGGAGGGGAAGATTGAAATGAATGAAGAATGAAGGGAAAGAACCCCTTAGGCGTGGCTTAGTACAAGCCACACGCGCCTAGGCGCAGGTCAACCTGTGAGCACCCCCTTTTTTTTAATTAATTTCTAGCATTTCAATCCCCCCCCCCTTCTTGTACCTTGCGACCCCTCCACACCTGAGCGTGGACCATCAGATATTGAAATTTAATTTTTTTCTCTTTTTTTGTATATAATAAATAGGGAAACTAAAAACACACAAAAATCATTCACACAAAACTGTCACTTTAGTCCCTCACTTTGCATGGTTTTTCACTTTAGTCCCTGACTTTTCAATAATTGCTTTTTAGTCCCTCACTTTGAAAAAATTTACTCACGTTAGTCCCTGACAATTTTCTCTGTTCATAAACATTAACGTCTTACACACGTAGCCGTTAAATAACATATACACGCGTGGACGTTAACATCTTACACATGATACTGAATTCAAAAGACAAAAATTGGAGGAAGAAGAGGTTAAGGTAGCAAGGCCGCTGAAGAGGCAGCTGCAAATAAGGCGGCTACTAAAGCTCTGCAGCTGCAAAAAAATACAGCAGCTGATGAATCTGTGGCAGCAGTACAACAACTAGATGTCGTATAAGTTATTTAACGGCCACGTGTATAAGATGTTAAGGTTCGCGAATGGAGAAAGTTGTCAAGGACTAATGAGGGACTAAAGAGGAATTACTGAAAAATCAGGGACTAAAATGAAAGCTCCTTACAAAGTGAGGGACTAAAGTGACAATTTAGTCAATATATTGTGGATCAATTTCAAAGGATTCAGCAGTGATGGGTAGCTTGACTATGCTAGATGTGCATATGTCTGGATCAACAATTGCATAGTCAGCCAGTGTCATTCTTCTGGGTGGAGGCGTTGCTTGCTCAGCCTTCTTTCAGTTCTCTCAGCACCTCTTTCAGCTCTCTCAACCATCTTATCCTCTTGTTCTTTCCTTTTTTTGACGGGCGTGTCTCTTCCTACTTCTTGCACTCTTCTCAATCTCAGGATCGAACAGAATAATTCCTTTACCACCTGCAGAACGCAAATGCATAAAGGGTTAAGCAGCATCTGTTAATAAAGAAAAACAACAATTAAGATAAAATAATTGGGATTTAATAAATTTCCTATCTAATTACTCCTAAGTACTAAAAATTAATTGGAATCGAATTCCAATCCCCGACAACAACGCCAAAAACTTGTTGGAGATTCTAGCAAGTGCACAAGATCATAAGTAATATAGAGTAAGTAAATTATTGTTCCACTCGAGGATTGTGAGTTGTTTCCAAATAATTCTCACCAAAGGGTAATTAAAAGAGAAATCTATAAGTTTTTTTCATAAAATTAAAAAAGTATACAAACCAATTAAAAATAGGGTTTGTGAGACAGATAGAGAAAGGCGTTAGGAACTAGTTTCATTGCAAGACTTATTTATTAATTATGAATCTCTGTTTTCCATTAAACCCACGACATTCTAGAGGTAGTAAAAACCAGATCCCTCTGTGAATTTACATTTCTTATTCAATATGAGAACCCTTAATCCCTTAAGCGATTTTGACATATGAATAACCACAATTAAGAACACTGGAATAATAAAGTCATATAAGCCCTAGTTGTATCCCTACACACTGGGTGATTATAAAATTTGGAAGAATGACCTATTCTAACCCTCAGATCCCTCTTTTTGGATTAGAGATTCAAAACAAAACATAAAGTGACCAATTTCATGCATTGGAATTAAAACACAACCAAACAATAGATTGAATAAAAAACATTAATTCATAAATTATATAAACTCATCAATACAAATCCATCATGTTCCTAACTACAAAGGGTTTTAGTTACACATTATAAAAGAATAAAATAGAAGAAATAGAATAGGATACCCTATCATAGACAATAAGGAATTACCTAAAACTCTTCTTCCTCAATGAAGTGCAAAATATGTAATCTCCCTCTTTCTCTAAAAGTTGTCTAAACCTAATGTTAAGTCCTAGAATATATAAGAAAAACTAATCCTAAAACAAATCAAACTAAATTCAATCACAATCCTCAAAAGTGAAATAGATAGGCCCAACTTGAAAGCACTCGCGCCCATGCGCCACATTCTCATGCCTAGGCGTGGGACCAAAATTCCTCTGGCTCCTCTTCTACGTGCACCATGCGCCTAGGCGTGGCATTCCTCACGCCTGGGCGTGAGACTAGCTGAACTGGCTGAGTTTTTCTTCATTAAATTATGGCTTTTTGCACCCCTGCTCTTGACATTTAAACCCCATCTTGGGCCACCTTTAAGAACACTATTTCTCTCCATTCTATCTTCAATCTTCAGGTCTTCAAAGCTCTTTTCCGTTCCAAAGTATCAATCATCAAATTAAGCTTCAAATACTAGAAATCAAACCCAAAACGGATCAAAACATTCAAGGATTCTAAATTACCCAACTCTCCTAAAAACATAACAGAAACTTAATATTTACTCAAGAAATAAACCAAATCCATAGTAAAAGGGAGTCTATTATTTCTCAAAAACACTATATATCAGACCCAAATCAAAGCTGCACAAAATTCATCTAAAACCTCGCCAATTAGATGTCTTTGATCAGTTTTGGCTCTACAAAAGAGAAGAATATCATCAGCGAAGAGAAGGTGAGAAATTTGCGGCCCTCCTCTAGAAACACTCACTGGGCACCACTTCTTCTCTTCAACTTTAAGATTAATGAGGGCAGAGAGCTTCTCCATGAAAAGCACAAATAGATAAGGAGACATGGGGTCACCCTGCCATAAACCCCTTGAAAGTCTAAAACCATCAAGCTTTTCACCATTCCAAAGCACAGAAAGTTTGGACGAACTGACACATTGCATAATGAGGGAAATCAGAATGTTGGGGAACCCGAAATCAACCAGAGTATGCTTGAGAAAATCCCAACTAACCCGATCATAAGCTTTCTCCATGTCTATCTTCATCGCCACTGAGCCCACTTTGCTCTTCGACTTTTTCATGAAGCTAAGAATTTCTTGGGCAATAATAGCATTATCCACAGTACCTCTCCCTGAAATAAAACTACTTTGAAATGGACCAACCAGATTATTCATATATGGGCGCAAACGATTAACATTAACCTTGGTAACAATCTTGAAGAGCACATTGCAGAGCCCTATTGGTCTAAAATGCTTGAATTCTGTTGGATGCTGAACTTTTGGAATAAGCACTAGAAGAGTCTCACACAAGCGCGAATCCAGTGTGCCCATGGAAAATTCATCTGAAACCAATTTACAAACATCCAAACCCACCACCTCCCAGTACTTCTTAAATAAGATAGGTTGAAAGCCATCCGGACCTGGAGCCTTAAACAATTTCATGGACATAACAGCTCGCTTGACTTCCTCCACAGTAACCGGACACACTAAAGAACCAATCTCTTTATTATTCAGCCGTGGAACCTGAACATAACTTAGGGCTTCAGGTTCAGCACCAATTGGAGAAGCAAACAGATTTCTAAAGAAACTATTCGCCTCAGATTTGAGTAAGGCTTCATCTAAACACCAATTGCCATCACCCAAAAAGAGACCCTGGATTTTGTTACGCCATCTATGAATGATCGTTTGAGTGTGAAAGAACTTTGTATTACGATCTCCGTATTTAACCCAATTCTCCCTAGATTTTTGATACCAAAGCATCTCCTCCTGCGCAAGAACTTTAGTGTGGTCCTTCTGTAAGCTTCTTTCCAAAGACAACAAATCACTAGAACGACACACCTCCAAAGCATTTTGGACTCCAGAAATCCTAGCTTCAATGTGACGTTTGTTTTTGAAAATATTACCTAACTTATCTTTGTTAAAAAGTAAGGCATCATTCTTCACATTATCAAGAGCCTCTAGCACTACACCATGACCTTCAAACCAAGCATTATTAACCACCTAATCAAATTCCTCATGCAGTGTCCACGCAGCCTGAAATAAAAAAAAGTCTAGCATTACTAGGAGGGACAGAACCACTGCATCTCATAAGAATAGGAAAATGATCAGATTGAATACGACATAGATTCTCAGCATAAGCTTCCGGGAAAGCATGTCGCCAATCCAAGTCAGCTAAGACTTTATCCAGCCGTTTCATAATCAACCTTGTGTTCCCTTGTCTACAAAAACCAAGTGAATTTCGAACCCATGGCTCCAATATCAATTAATCTACACTCATCCACAATAGATTGAAACTTGTCCGCCCTATTCTGAAGAAAATGACCACCACTAACCTCTGAAGGAAGGAGGATCTCATTAAAATCACCAACCAACATCCACGGGAGAGCCATTGAGGAACACAGAGAAGTGAGATGATTCCAAAGATTCTCTATAATGATTGGGATCGGGCGTACACTGCGCTACACATCCGCGAATGGCCCTGGGAAGACACCTTAACAGTAACACATTGGTGGAACACATCGACTGAATCAATAACAACTCCTGCTTGAACACTGCTAAGCAGCCAAATTCCTCCGAATTGACCTTGAGCTTCAACAATAGCACTTGGATGATAACCCAAAGAGTCCTAAAACCTACTAACATTAGTGTACTGAACATGTGTCTCGACAACTATAAACAATGAAGGATGAAATTGTTGAATCAAATTTCTCACATGACGCTTGCCACCACAATTAGTTGCGCCACGAACATTCCAAGCAATAATCTTGAAATTTATGAACACTATCATGAGAAAAGATCAAGATTGAAGATGAAACAAAGCAACTATTGACCAGAGACCCACTGCAAACTTGAATCCCCTGTCTTGCTACTTCCCCCCAAGGTAACTTGTTGTACCCCTACATCCAACTGTCCCACTTTCAAACTCCCAACATGCTTGTTCATACTCTTAGAGTTAGCCCCACGATTACCCTTCATTCCAGTCGGGTCGGGATGTTTACCCCCTTTATTACTTCCTTTCATGACTAGAGACATAGCACCTGTAACACCCACTAATTTTATTTAATAAAATGGGTACATTTGTTTGCATTTTAAAATTTTAGTGAAGTATTTTAATTCAAAAGTATGACGTTCCCAACTGTTAAATAAAATTAATTTAGCTTACATGATATTTTATTAAAGTACCTTAGTATAAAGTATTATTGTTACCTTCGGAATTAACCGGTTTGTATATTTTCTAAAGGTTTCAGGTAGATAAATCAATTTTCTCAAAAAATTATTTAAGGTACAAAATAATGTATAGCTAAAATTGTTGATTCATAAAAAGTCCTTTTTTTCGATTTTTGAATATGTTAGTTGTACATTAAATATACATACTAGTGCTCTGAAAGCACCGAGAAAAGAAAAAAATAATAAACGTGGATGCACTCTCCCTCGTCAGCTTCTGCATGCTATTTTTTTATTTATTAATTTATTATTATTTTTACTATGCATTGCATAGTAACTTTGCATAGTAACCCTAAAAATTTTCTATAAATAGTCGTTTCAGTTTATAATTTCAGTTAGGGGTGTAAGTGGTCCGGTCTGAGACCGCGAGACCGCTCGGACCAGACCGGATCGGACCGAGAAATGCAGTCTGGTCCGGTCTCATGGTCCGGTCTGGTCCCAAAAAATTCAGACCATTCTTAAACGGTCCGGTCCACGGTTCCAAATATTTTTAGACCGTTAAGACCGGACCGGACCGATAGGTTAATAATTAAAAAGTAAAAAAATAAAAAACCTACATATTTATTATTGTTAAAGCGATGACAGCAGTATGTTGTTGGGCAAAATTATTACTAATTAATTCGTTACAGTAAATAGTTGAAAAGTGAAAAGTGAAAAGATCATTTATTAAGTCGTTACTAATTAATTCGTTACAGTATATCATTTATTTTTAAGGGTATTTTCATCATGTTAGTATGGAAGTGAAAAGTGAATATATTACATATATTTTCGTCAGGTTTTACATGAACTCTTGTATGGTTTTTTCATTTTTTCTTTATTATTTTGTTCCATAGGTTTTTTATTTATTTTTTATTTTTTGGTCTAAATAGACCGGACCGGACCGAACTCGACTGTTCATAAACGGTCCGGTCCAGTCCGGTCTTTACATATAAAAAACGTCCAGATCGGACCGGACCGGACCACATTAATTTAAACGGTCCGGTCCCTAAAGTTCATGAAAGACCGGACCGGACCGGACCGTTACACCCCTAATTTCAGTGCACCAACTTCTCTTCCTAATCTTTTTATCATTCTTCAACTTTATATATTTTAGTAAAATTTTGGTGGTTCGGGGGCAACTAAAACAATAGTCTTAGTCTGCCGGTTTTAAATTTCCAGGTATGGGAGAAGTTAATCATATTGCCAAGATAATAATTAATGGCTCAAGGTGTAGCCAAAGCTTTTATAAGCTCAAGGGAATTGTTGTGAATATCATGATGTATTACTTGACTTGGAGGTCGAGATAATCTATGATAATTTTTACAAATTTTAAATTAATTATATCTATTTATAATATGTCATACTGCTAATAATTGGTTTAATTATATGTTGTTATGCTGCTCAACTTTGCATGTCTACGTTTACGTACTGTTATGATGCTCAACTTTATTTATAAATATGTGTTATATTTATTGCGAACCATATTTGAGAAAACTATATGTTGTTATGCTGCTCAACTTTGCATGTCTACGTTTACGTACTGTTATGATGCTCAACTTTATTTATAAATATGTGTTATATTTATTGCGAACCATATTTAAGAAAACTGGAAATTTAAATTATTGTCTTACAATTGAGCAAAAATGGATAGGTATAACTTAAAAAGATATAATACGACTATTCACCCATAATTTCGTCGTAGAATTATTGGGATTACTATTTGCTTTGCACCAATATGATATTCAAAATTTTTCTCTCTCTTTTGAATACTTTATTTTGTCTTATTGCAAAGTATTAATATCATTTTTCATTTAACTATAATTCTTGAAAATAAAAGGGATATATATAAAAGAATTTTTTTTTGAACGCTCATACATTTGTATAATATATCTATATGGATGTTAATATAAATTTTGAGTCCAATGATTATGATGAGATACTAATATGTTGCATAAGACTATAATGAGAACTGGACTTTAGTCAGAATCATATGATGTGTTGAGAATACATACATAGGGTATGTAAAAATGATCAATCTTATGAAAATAAAAAAAGATTATGATTCTGATTAAAGTTCATTGTTCGTAAAAGATAATTAAGAAGTCATGACATCATGCTACATGGATTAGTAGTACAGTGAGAAACGGAGAAAAGATACATGATGGCTCTATGAGCCTGACTGAGAATGGAATGGGGGTTAGGTCTATAACGGTGACTCGTCGACGACCGCTGGGAATTATTGTGGGTTGAACGGTCCTAAGATGGGCTGGTTTGGCTAATCTCGCTCGGGATAGTTTAGCATTAACTACAATATATTCTATCGGCCCCTTAGACATATCATTGATTGCGGAGGGTGGTTCTTGGTATGGCCTGGTCCGAGAAGGACTTTTGTGATATTATGTTAAAGGCATACAATGATAAGGTAGCGAGACATTTACTCCCAATTGCTTTTCCCTATAGTGTTGAGGAAGTACTGCTTCTAGAAGAAGTAGATGTTTTTGGATCCATATTAAGAGGACGTGCACGCATTGCATTCATATAAATAAATAAAATGAAAAATAATAGATTGTGATGTGAAAAACACTTGTGTAATCATGCATCACGCTCATTATTTATGTGCTAAATGTGATTGTTTACTTTAAGTCATTTAATTACTATTCTTTTATTGTGATATGACAATGACTTACTCCCTATCCCACTTTGTTTGGTAGGTACCGAGTAGGGCAAGTAATTTTCTGCTTTGCTTGGAGATGAGACCACTCCTGACAGAGGAGTGGGAATATGAATCATATATATAATATTTAATTTGGGTGGTTGAACTAAGGCTCTGGGAGTGTGACCATGTGATATAAATAATGTGTATATTTGATATTCTGAGGCCTCTATGTTGTAATCGTAATGTATAACTCAGGTTTCTAATTTTGAATATTTTGAAAGTATGAATGTTTACTTCGTTAATGTTTTAAAAAGTTTTAAAATTTTCCGCAAAGTCATAGAATATTATTTGAGACAATGATAATCTTTAGGGTAGAAATCGAGGCGTTACAACACCACATAGAAGGTTAGGAGAAATAACAATTTCAGTCCCAAGATCAAACCCCTTCGTAGGTCCTTTATTGCTCTTGTCTATCTTAGAGTTAGCTTTTTCACCATGCATTCTGGAGGAAATACCGAGTTACTCCACCTACCATAGACTCGGTACTGAGTTGTACGTCATTTTTCTTAGTGACCTGCATGGTTGTGACATTAATTTTTGGTTTGTGGTTGACTCTATTGCCTTTCATGCGACTCATGTGCGGAGAATCCTTGCCGGCCCACTTTTTCCCATTCCCATAACGAGTCCCACCTGATGTATTACTCGTAGGGGAATCTGCATGCATGTTCATGGAATGTGGCTTGGTCACCATAAATTCCCCATGCATTGGAATCTCCTCATGATTAAAATCTTTGACAAGTAATGATTGAGAAATCATTCCTGTATACTTATCTGAATTCAATCGCAAATTTTTTTCTTTCCCTCCTTTTTTCCTCCTACGAACAATCAGCCAATCCCCATGCATTGCTTCCTCGTCATTTTTCTCCATAATTTCTGCCACACCATTACCGACAACCAAATAATTTCCTTGATTCTCCCCTTGATCTTGCACAATCCCAAGGTTCTCCTTGATTTTCTTGTCGTCCACTACTGCCTGTGGCTCAGTCATGGTGATTTTGGGGGGCACGGTGGTGCAGTTTCTGCTCATGTGACCATAACAACCACATGTCCCACATATCAAGTGAAGTCCCTCATACTCCACCTTATACCAGTGATCTCTAAACCAAACTTTGCCAACAACAGGCACTGTCAAGTCAACCTCAACACAGAATCTAGCAAACTTCCCCCTGGCTACATTGACTATAGACATGTCAACCCGATGTGGAACACCAACCATTGAGGCCAAACCCAACAAGAAACTCTTGTCATAGAACATCAGATTTAACCCCGGGAAGCGAATCCACACAAGAGTTCTGTTAACATGGGTAGCAGGAGAGACAAAGTCAGGTTCCCATCGTTGAACCGAAAGGTAGTGGTCAAATATCATCCATGGGCCCCTTGTCGTCATAACCTTTTCCCTTGCAGATTCCTCTTCAAACTTGACTACAAAGAAACCATTTCCCACATCCATTAAATCAAAACCACTACTAATTTTCCATGTTTGCTTCCGTCTATCTCTCATGGTCATGAAACCAGTATTTTTTCCAAGAAGTTTCACTATTAAAGCGTCCTTCCATGGGAGGCACATTTTCTCAAACACCTCATCATCCAAATAGACCTTTAATTTGGTTTAAGTCTATTGCCCCCTTTCTGGAACCAATCCTTGAAAATATTATTAGTTGATCCAAAACTAATAGTCTTGAATCTATTTCAATCGTTTCGTACTTGTTTTTTAAATTAAAATAAAAAATTAAAAGTAATGATGGATGGTAGTGATGTATTTGGATAATTAATTTCGGACCACTTAATAATCCTCTCGATCCTGAATTTAAGATTCTTTTGAAAACTTTTTGTTGGACCTATTTATAAAACATATTCCAATTTCTAATGGTAATAAATTATTTTGTTTTATTAATACATTTATTTACTCAACATTTTTTAAAACAACAATAATAATTATAATAACAATTTTGAAAATAATCAACGATACAAACTAATAATTTTTTTTTTAAAAATTCTATTAAGGATCGTAGATAAAAGCAATTGTTTACCGAATCTTTTGAATAATACTCTACCGAATTACTCTATTTCAAAATAACAGAAGGTCAGAAGCTAGAAACGTGAAGATAAATTCTATCAAGGATCGTAGATAAAAGCAATTGTTTACCGAATATTTTGGATAATGCTCTACCGAATTACTCTATTTCAAAATAACATAAGGTCAGAAGCTAGAAACGAGAAGATAGAAGAAATTAGAAAGGGGCATGACCCTTTTGTCCAAAACTACGAGTCTACGACTATGATGGTTACTATGGCTCCCATGGACTTAGGGATGGTAATGGTAGACTGTAGATGAGGATCCCCGCGAGGAATGCCCCGTTCGAGTACCCGCGTTCAGGGATTTTTCCCCATCGGGGCGGGGATGGGGGGAATTTTTCCCCTGAACAGATTTCGGGGCGGGGAATGGGATTGGTTCCCTAGTCCCCGCGGGTTCCTCGTCTCCTTTTATTTTTCTTATATGCCCTTAAATATTTATCTTTTATATAGTTAAAAAAATTGGTTTTTTCGTAATTTCACATATATTCTTATAATTATAATTATAATACGTAAAAAATTGTTGTTTTGAAAGTTGAAAGCTGAAAACTCCCAACCCTAGTTCAGTAGCGCAGCAGCAGCATTCTTCGTTTCTTCCTCTTCTCTTGGCCGCAACTTTCTTCTTCTCCTTCTAGCTGCGGCGCTGCCCTTCTTCTTCTTCCTCCACTCACACCACTCACTATTCGGTCTCTCTCTCATTGTCTCACGCCAGTATGCCACTTCTCCGCCGACCGCCGCTCCACCACTCACTGGCCACTGCTCACACCACCGTCTCACCGAGTCACCGTCTCAGGTGTGTTGTTAATGTTGTTACCTATTTAGATACTTAGATTGGGTAATTTCTTTTTTTTATTTACTTTCGTATACTCTTTATAAATTATAATATATATGCATGATAATTTATAGATGTTTTTACATTTCAGTTTATAATGTGAATGTGAGTGACAATGCTGTAATTTAGGACCATTGTTTAGTTTTATCATATTTTTTGGATTGAATCTCTTGAATTTTAACGATTATTTTTTTATAGTGTACAAGTATAAAAATGTTATTCGACATTGTGAATTTTATAACAGGTCAAATTGAAGTTAGGTTCTCCGTGGGGACCCGTGGGGTGGTGGGGAATAGGGATGGGGGTTAATCTACCCCCGACATGGGATTTGGGGATTGGGGGCAAATGAGATTGAGGATGGAGAATGGGAAAGACCTCCCCGATCGTTCCCCGCCCTGTTGCCATCCCGACACATGGTCGAGAGTTTTTAGATTCAGTAAATAAATTATTAGTTTTATTTAATGAACATAAATTATAAAGAGTTTATAGCTTTTAAAAAGAGATCGAGCTTATAGTTATTAAAAGCAAAGCCAGATTTTATAAAGTTATTTCAAGTAACTTTCAACAAACTAAACTAACTTCCAATAATTCATATATCAATTATATTCTCAAAAAATTTTCAAAATTATTTACATATCCCGGTGATAATTTAATTTTTAATTCATTGTGTATTTAATTAATACAATAAAAAAAATTAAAATAATATAATATAATATAAATAATATAATGTTGCATATCCTTTTCGGTCATTTATTATCTTTCAACCACTTTGGAAACTAGTTTTGATGAATAACATTATTTTAAACAACCAGCTAAACAATTATAAACTCACAGCTCTCACCTAACTTCACAGTTACAAGCAACAAACTCACAACTACAAGTTACTACTGACTTAAAGTTATAAATTAGTTTTGTCAAACAAAAATGACTCCTATCCTCCGTGATAAAGAGTTCACGTTAATTTACCGAAAATGTTACTTAAACAGTGGTATTTCCTCTATCTCTAAATATAAATATTAGATTGTGAGATTGTAACAAAAAAATACTGTAAAATATTAGATTGTGAGATTTCTTTGTTTCTAAATATAAGTCATTTTTCCAATTTTCAATGACATTAATTATTTTTTCAACAAACACCCTCATTTACTCAACTATGAATAATTTAAATATATATATATATACACTTAATATATATCATCATTTTCAATACCACTAATAATATTCATTATTATTTTAATCCGTGTGAAAATCTACCTCAAGTGGCTATATTTAGAAACGGGGGAATTATTAAAAATTGACATCAAAATTATACATTTATTAATTTCAAAAGAAATAAAAAAGATAAAATAGTATATTAGATTCATTATCATTTTTTTTATAATGACAAATATGTCATTTTAATACTCCCTCTTGTCTTATATATAGGACACATTATATTCTAAAAGAAATTTTTGGTCCTATAAATAGGGCACTTTATTTTTTTTTGGTATAAATAAATAGGGCACTTTATATTTCATATGCATCATTAATTATTTTTTCTTTTTTTTGCTCTTATTAAATGTTTTGACTAACTACAATATTTTTTTTGTTATTCGATCATTAATGAATGTGAACTTTCCAAGTAAAGTGAAGGGGGTAAAACTATAATGTTACAATATATTCTCACAAAATTCACATAACAAACTTTTTTCTTGGTACGGTTAAGTATGCCCTGTGTATAAGACCGGGAGAATATAAGTTTGATGTTCAAAAAACGTTGTGGTTAATTTATTAGCTTTTCTCTTTTATTGACATTGTCGTCTTCTGCTTTGGGGTACATGGCAACTTGGCAAGTGAGAGCACCTTATATATCGGGTCGAATATTTTTATGGTTATTATTTTAATTGGAAATAAAATAAGCACGTGAGGAAATTTGGATCATTGCCAAATTAAAAAAATAAAAACTCACGACCTTGCTAAGTCAATAAAAAAAATAAAAGGGTACATTTAAGTTTTTTACTTGAAAGTTGATTGAGTTTTGGTTTTAATCCTTATTTTTTTATTTGATCAGTTTTTATCTTAAAAGTTTAAAATTTTTTTGTTTTGGTTCCTGCCGTTAGGAATCCACTGATGATGTGGCTAATGGAGTGTCACGTCAGTACGTCATGTGTCTTTTTTTTTCCTCTAAAGTAAAAGGTCCTTGAAATAAAGTTAATCGAATTTTAGTTTTAATCCCCATTTTTTTTTTATCGGTCAAAGTCCTTACAAGTTTAATTTTTTTTTGTCCTACCGTAAGTAAAATACAGTTAATTGCTGACATGACTAACGGATTGCCACATAGCATGTCATGTCTGCATAATAATAATAATAAGTTGTTGCCACGTTGACAAATGACATATAAGAACAGTAAGCATGTAAGAACAATATAGAATAAAACATGAATTTTATTATGAATTTGGTTTATTATATAACCAGAAAGGGCGAAAAACGAAAAATTATAATATTTTAGTTCATCTGAAATCTCACGCCGAAATATTTATGCAAGAATTGCATATTATATACTCCAATGATGATTATCAATTTGTTTAAGTTATTGTTATTGGGCTCTGGTAAGTTGGGCAATCTTGGATCAACTATGACTAAAGTTTTTCTTGCCTTGCTAGGTTATCCATGTCATTTGCAAACATGGAAGCGACTCATTATATTGTGCAAACACGTAGAATGCTACGTGGCAATCTGTTAGCCATGTCAGCAATTATCAATATTTTACTAGCAGCGGCAGGGACAAAAAACAATCTTGACCAGTAAAAAAATGGATTAAAATCATAATTCGGTCAACTTTCAGAGACCTTTTATTTATTAAAAAAAAGAAAAAAAAACACATGACATGCTGACATGACATTTTGTTATCTACATCAATTAACGATGAATCCCTAATAGTCGAGACTAAAACCAAAAAAGTTTAAATTTTTAAAGATTAGGACGAATTAAATAAAAAGATAAAATAAAAAGTTGATCAACTTTCAAAAACCAAAAACTTAAATTAAAAAAAAATAAGAAAGAAAGAAAGAAAGACTCCACACCTCCGTGGAGCTGAGGTTGCAGTCCTCATATTAGACTCTGTTCGGCAACACGAGCTAAGAGCTTTTTAGTTAGCTAAGAGCTTTTAGATTCAGTCAATAAGCTACTAGCCTCGTTCGGTGAACACAAATTAGAAGGAGCTTATAGATTTTAAAAAAGGAGCTTGTAGCTTTTGAAAGCTAGTTTTTAGAAAGCTACTTGAATTAGCTATCTAGAAACTAAATTAGCTTTCAATAATTCATATACTAATTATATCCTCAAACAAAATTTAAAATTATTTTACTGCCCTTTAATTAATTATTAATTATAGTTTAATAATTTTGTTATAATTAATTAATTAACTACATAATTAATAAATTAATAAAAAAATGAATTTAATTAAGGCTTAATTAATTATAATTTAATAATTTGATATTTTATTAATTAATTAATTAATTAACTATTTATTTAATAAATAAAGAAAAAAATTAGAAAAAATTAAAATAATAAAATATTGCATGTCCTTTTTGGTCATTGAATAATTTTTAGCTATTTTAAAAACTAGTTTTGCCGAACAACACTATTTTAAATAGTTAGCTAAACAGCTATAAGCTCTCAGCTACAAGCTTTCAGCTCCTAACTAACTTAACAGCTACAAACTATAAGCTCATAACTACAAGTTACAAGCTCACAGTTACAAGCAAGTTTTGCACACCCTTAATTTACTAGCTTTTTCTCTTTTATTGGTTGTGTTCTGCTTTGGGGTACATGGCAAATTGGCAACTTGGCAAGTGAGAGCAACTTACATATAGGATTGAATATTTTTATTGTTATTATTTTAAATGAAAAACAATCATAAAATAAGCACTTAAGGAAATTTGGATCATTCTAGGTCGGTGCCAAATTAAAAAGTCAGAACCAGCATGCTCACGACAATCTTGTAAATTTCAATATAAAAAAACATATTTTTCTTGATTTAAAATATAAACAAAACTAACCAACTTTTTTAATTTTATTTCATTCTCAATGCTAATTTACTAAAACATTCTTAGAAAATTGTTATCTTATTTAATATTTGTTTCATTCCCAATGTAATTTCTTAAAATACCTCTATTCTTTTATAAATTTGATAAAATTAAATACAATCCACTAACCTTTTTAATAAACATAAAATTGATTATTTTTGCTTATAATTTAAATCCGGGAGGAAGTAACAATAAAAAAAAAGAGTGGAGACTCACTTTGGTCCCTGTCAATTTTGCACAATATCAATTTGGTCCCTGACAATTCATAATACCACATTTAGTCCCTCGAAATAAAATTTTCATACCAATTTTGTCCTTAACCTTTTTTTCATACCAATTTCGTCCCTCAAGATTTTCTTCCATACCAACTTGATCCCTTAATTATAAGGATGAAATTGGTAGAACGCAAAAAAAAAAAAAAAAAAGACTCCACACCTCCGTGATGCGGGTTGCAGTCCTCATATTAATTTACTAGCCTTTTCTCTTTTATTGGTTGTGTTCTTCTTTGGGGTACATGGCAAATTGGCAACTTGGCAAGTGAGAGCACCTTATATATAGGATCGAACATTTTTATTGTTATTACTTTAAATGAAAAATAATCATTAAATAAGCACTTGAGGAAATTTGGATCATTATAGGCAAGTGCCAAATTAAAATCTCAGAACTAGCAGGTCCACGCACAACCCTTGTTAAGTCAATTAAAAATAAATACTAATATTAACTCCGTCCTAAATATAAGACTTTTTTGACACTTTTATTTTGTCCTATTTATAAGACATTTCACGAATTTTCAATGAACGTTAATTACTTTTTTCGACAAACAATCATATTTATTTAAAACTTTTTACATTCTCAATAATATTAATAGGGGTAATTTTGAAAATATATATCAAAAGTTCACATTTCTAATACAATTAACTAAATTATTCCACTTTCTTAATGGACGTGAAATCTCCCAAAGGAGCCCTGTATTTAGGGACAGATGGAGTATTATTTGCACATCTATATCAAATATTCAACTCTAACACCTATTATTTTGATTAAAAATGTAAAAAATAATAAGAAAGACGATAAATAGAAGGGTTATAAAAAATGGTGGACCTTTCAATTTATCTTTTTTATTATTTTTTACATACATCTTTACTCGAAATAATAAGTGTTAGAGTTGAATGTTATATATAAATGTCTTAATAATATTATTGTTAAAATAACATACACACAACATTATCATCCATTAAAATATCTATTTGTCCCAGTTCTGCATCACCCGTAATTTCTTTATGGTTTCGGAAATCAATAATTTTATTTGAACATTTACTTCTAACATTCAAGTCTAAAACTTATAAGAAAATGGAGTAAATTTGAAACACCAAACATTCTTTTCCAAAATAATAAATGTTGAATTTAGATATTTCATATAAATATTCAAATAACACTATTGTTCTGAAAACGGAGAGTCATAATCGATAATGATATTTACTTCCTCCGGGTCAAATTATAAGCAAAACCAATTAATTTTACGCTTATTAAGGAGATTAGTTGATTGTATTTAATTTTCTAAAATTTATAAAAGAATAGAGGTATTTTACGAAATTGCATTGAAAATGAAACAAAAATTAAATAAGATAACAATTTTGTAGGGATGTTTTTGGAAAGTGACATTGGAAATGAAATAAAATTTAAAAAAATTGATTAGTTTTGCTTATATTTCAAGCCGAAGAGAATATTATTTTTTTTAACCTGCGAATGGATCCAATTCAAAGTTAAACTATCCACAATTATTGGTAGTTCTAAATGTTTATATAAACTTTTTTTTTAATTGAATTTTTTTTTTTATTAATCATGATTTTTAATTGTAAGCTATGTATACATTATTGTTTTTCTCAAAAACCTACTCATTACTTGTTAACATTTAAAAAGAAAAACTATATGATTCATTAATAAGGACTAAGAAGAATAGGTAAGCCATTCAGAATATCAATGATCCACCCAAAACACTACCATATAACTTAGGCTTAGTTATACTTTGGGTTTTTTTATCTTATTTTGAAGATGTACTTTTCCTCCTTTATTTTTTTATATTTATTTTGGTCCTTTATCTTTTAAAAAAAATTATTAGGTCTTTTATTTTTATAAAAGTTTCAATTCAGTCCTTTTTTTAAGTTGTAGTTTAGTCCTTTATTTTTATGAAAAAAAATCATTTTGTGTATAAAATTTGTATTTTTTATGAAGTTTATATTGTTAAAGACAAAAACAAAGATTCAGTCAAAAAACCAAAATACTATTGAAAATAAATGCAGAAAATGACAATAAAACCTAAAAATATGACGATGTAAATAAAAAGTACTACTAACCTAAAAATGAATATTCAAAATAAAATGAAGAATTAAAAGTATAATTAAACCTATAATATTTAGGATCTAACATCTTCATATTTTCACCTATTTTTTTTTGGAATATTAAACTATTTTTATCCTACTTTTTTTATTTGGTTAAGTAAGAGACTTTATATTATATAAATCCTATGTTCATAAAATATTTTATTTACTGTATATCATTTTTTTAATTAAATCTGAGTAAACTGTCACTTTGGTCCTTGAATTTACACAACACTTTCAATTTAGTTCTTGAAATTAGCAAAAATGCTTTTAGGTCCCTGACTTTGTAAAAAGTCATTCACATTAGTCCCTCCCTTAACCTCGGTCAACAGACGTTAACGAAGTGATAACGTGGCTAACTGGGGGTCTTAAACGACGTCGTTTTTGCGTCCCCATGCACTTATAACGGAGTAAACTGTCATGTTAGTCCCATCAACTGCACCGGTGTCATGTTCAGTTGCACAAGTCCCATGTTCAGCTGCATCAGTGCCATGTTTTGAAGTGTGCATACTTTGAAGTGTTCAGCTTCAAAACATGGGATTGGTATAGCTGAACATGACACTGATACAGCCGATAGGACTAACGAGACAATTTACTCCGTTATAAGTGCCAGGAGAACGCAAAACGACGTCGTTTAAGGCCCTCAGTCAACCATGTCATCACTTCGTTAGCGTCCGTTGACGGGGGTTAGGGCAAGGACTAACGTAAATGACTTTTACAAAGTCAGGGACCTAAGAGCATTTTTGTTAATTTCAGGAACTAAAGTGAAAGTGTTGTGTAAATTCAGGGACCAAAGTGACAATTTACTCAATATATTTATATTCATAATATATTTATTGACAAACATATATATTTTTATTAAATGAATTCTCAAGGGTTAAAAAATAACTTTTATTAGATAAAGGAATGAATTCAAAAACCATGACAATAGGGTGACCAATACCTATGAAATATAATAATAGAGGGATCAAAATCTATCAAATCTAATAATATAGGGATCAAAACAAATTACCAACAGAATTATAGGGACCAAAATTTAATATGTCAGACCAAAACCAAAATGTTTTGTTAATGCAAGGATCAAAACCAAAAAATTAATTTTACAGGATCAATTTCAAAGAAACCAACATTTATAGGGACCATTTTGATATTTAAGCCCAAAGAAAATGTGGAGACTGTCAAAAGCGCCAAAAGATCATAACCAACATGCCCGCACTCAATGTTAAGTCAATAAAAGAAAAAAAAATATTTACTATACGACTAGCGCTTTTAGTTTGGGATGTAACAGTCTGGTTTGATCTTATCTTTGAAAGATATTAAGAATTAGATCAATTAATAAGAGTGGTTTGACCTAGATTAGTTCATCTTATCTGTATTTTATTTATAAAAACTGGATCAGACTGGACCATTGATAAATAGTCTAATTCGATCCGATTCAATAATCTACTTATGACATATATTTAAAATTTAAAATACATTTTTTGACTTGTAAAATTCGTAAATATTTGAAACAGTATACCATTTTGAAAATAATGAAATTCACAAATACTAAATTCGGAAAAATTCCAAATAATATAAGAAACAATATGCCAACTTCTAGTTTTTTTACTGAATGTACTTTTCTTACTTTTATTAGTGTTACTTGACTAGAAATTAAAATTAAAACTGAAAATAAATTAAATACTTCTTACATAACAATGCTTAAAAAAATAAATTGAGTAATCGGTCCGGTCCGATACGGATGCTTTAAAAAATAAGAGACTATGAACTAGACTACTTTTTCAGTCTAGTTTAATTCATTCCCAACGGTCTCGTGATCTAATTCGGAAACATTTATACCCTTATTTTTAGTGTACTTTATCGAAAAAGAATAAAATATTGAAAATTAGAGATACCACTTTTCAATATGAAATCGGGTTTGTTAAGTTTTTTTTTTCTCTGTAATAAGATCACTTTTGCATTTAGATTCTGAAAGTGTTTTTTTTTTTTTAGATTTTAGTTATTTTAAAGTTAAAAACTTCGGAATTAGTCTGTTGGTTTGTATGACTCTGTTAAATATTCGTATGACGGACATAATCACATAAAGAAAATCTATGTCATCACTGTGGCATGTGATTTTTTTAATTTTTTTCTCATAAATACTAGAAAAATACGGATATATATGTCAATCACTTCTAATTTTTTCAATCTTAACTTTACTGATTTTTTTTAGGTGATCACTTTACTGATTTTTTCTTCGAATTTTCCCATTATTGAAAAAATTCTCAATTCATACGTGTTGTACGTGGTTGGTGACATGGATTTTTGTTTGCCGCGTTAGCATTTAATAAAATCAGATGAATGAAAAGACTAATTTCAAATATTTGAATTTTTATAGAAATTACTAGTAAAACCTTGTTAAAATACTTTCAGAAACTAAACACAAAATTAATGATATTTATAAGAACCAAAAAATTAATTAATCATATAAAATTCTTCGCTTTCATTTCCTCATGGTTTCTAGTTTCTGAAAACGTCTAGCCAGTGACTTTTTTTTTTTCCAATGGATCACAACCTTAAGGATTAATCGACAATGATATAACGATAATGATAAGGGGTTGTAGCTCATATAATTATGTACCAAATCTTGAATTTGGGATTCGATCATGGGTATTACCATTTGGTGAATTTAATTTCTCTTTCCTTATTCTTTAAACAAACAAAAAAACTTTGACTATAAAAAAATCAGCAACGATATTTTTTCTTATTTAAGTGGAAGCGGTCTTATCCATCAGTCGTTAAACAATCCATGGTTTTTCTTTGGATTTTACAGTTGGCTGAAGATATTTTCTTTCTAACCACACGTATATTTATAATTTCACATAAAACAATTTTAAATAAATATGAAAAATACTAACAATTATTTTTATGATTCTTGTAAAAAGATTAATAGAGTATAAAGTTATACTTCCTCCGTCCCTAGATATAAAGTCTCTTTGCGGGATTTCACGTCCATTAAGAAAGTGAAATAATTTAATTAATCGTATTGAAAATGTGAACATTTGATATGTAATTTCAAAATTAGCCCTATTAATATTATTGTGAATATAAAAAGTGTTAAATAAATAGTGGTGTTTATGAAAAAAAGTAATTAATGTCATTGAAAATTGGTATAAAGCTTTATAAATAGAGACAAAATAAAAGTGTTAAAAGGACTTTATATTTAGAAACGGAGGGAGTAGAAAAATATATCTTTTGAAATTTTTGAAAGAACATTTAATGTGAACTTAATTTAGTAACTTTAACAAGTATCCAAATAATACTTGTGAACAAGACTATAAATATTCATCATTTAATGAAACTATTTGGCTTATTTAAGTTTTTGATCCCAGAAAGTTATCCGAGTTTTGGTTTTGGTCTCTGTCTTTTTTTTTACCGATCTTGGTCCTTAAATGTCCAAAAAATTTGTAAAAAGGTCCCTGCCATCAGCAACATCTGTTATCCCGTGACGTGGCAAACGGAAGTGCCACGTCACCCCACTCTCCCTCCTCCACGTCCCCGCCCATGTCATCAGCCCATCCACATCACCCTCACATGCCCCTCACGTGCCATCCACCTAAGCCCCCCACATGCCTGTCATGTGAGTTGTAAACCCACCCACTTCAGAAACCCTTCGTTTCGTCAAGCTTCTTCAAGAAGCTTCTTCACTCTCTCCTCACATGCCCCTCACGTGCCTCTTAATCCACCCATTGAGAAACGTTTGATTTCCTGAAAGCTTCTTGAAGAAGCTTGGTGAGTCTCTCCTCTCTTAGTCAGAAACACCAAACACTCTTAGTCAAACTTTCCCTTTCCCCTCTTTCTCTCCCAAATCGAAAACCCTAAGTATCTCTCTGAAACTCGAAAAGCGAAAATCGAAGCAGAAATTGTGAAGGAGACTGTGCATCGACAGCGGTGGTCAAAGGAGAGAACCTCGTAGGTACGTATTGACGCATCTCTTCTCTTCTTTCTCTGCTTTCTTCGTTCGCCATATCTTCTCTGCTTTCTCTCTCTTTCTCTTGGTCGTCTCTGTTTCTGTAGTTTTCTTCTCTTTCCTCTTTTATATAGTGGTCATTTTGGTTTGTTTTCTTTATTCGAAGTGTTGGTATATGTGGGTGTTGGTGGGGACCACTTAGGGTTAACAAATGTGAAGTTGTTGTCCACAAAATTTAGGGTTTTCCTTTACTGTACCAAAAGACTAGTTTAAGAAGATATTACTTGATAGGGTTTGGACGGCAGTGGGTTCAATAAATAATGGAAGTAATGTTTGTTAACCATATTTAATGTAAGAGGAGGTATTTGTTTAATGATAGTATAATGTGTGTGGGGACCAACTATACTGTTCGTGGGTACAAAGTCCCTTGTCATTTTCATTGTTGTCAAAGAATCTATTTTGTTTTTTTCTTCACTGTGTGCTTTTTTGTTTTTTTCAGTCTCTGATTGTGTTTATTTTTGCATGTAAAGTGTGTATTCGTCATATCTCTGATATGTGGGTTATATTGTTGCATGTTTGTAGGTATGAGCTTCACTGTTGTAGTACACCATGGTGGTGTATTTGGTAAAGGAGCTAGGGTGACTTATGATGGAGGAGAAGTGCATGCCATCCATGGCATTGATGTGGACAAGTGGAGTTATTTTGAAGCTCAGTCATTACTTAAGGATTTGGGGTACATGGAATCTGGAAAGCTGTGGTGGAAACCAGCCTCTGGCAGTCTGGAAAAGCTAAAGGAACTATCATATGATGCCCATGCAAGTGAGTTGGCCAAGTATGCACTTAAGCACAAATGTGAGGTAGACATGTATGTAGAACATGATATTGTGTCAGTGCCCACAGTTGTGCTTCACTTGGGGAATACTAATGGAGGGGAACAGGGAGTGGAAGGAGATGTGGAAGACATTAGTAGTGATGATAGTGTCCAGGAAGTCGTTTTTGGAGAAAGTGAGGAAGATTACTGTCAGGATTTAGATGATGGGTTTGTTTCAGAGAAAGATGGTGATGCAGCTGATAATGGTGGAGTAGAGAATGATGGTGCTGCAGCTGATAACAATGAAGGTGAAGGTGATGCAGCTGACCAAGGTCATAGAGAGAATGAAGTTAATGATGCTGCTGCAGATGAGATTGATGAGGTGCAGAATGCAAGCAGTGGTGCTGCATCAAAGAAGAGGAGGAAGAAAATGAATCTTAGAAGGCCTTTGCAACCCAGAAGACAAAGTCAAAGACTGAGGGGGAGGTCTACAAGTCAGAGAAATCCAACAACTCAGAGTGGACCTCATGTGCAATCCAACAACTCAGTGGAAGGCAATGCACCTGAACCTGCACCTGATCATCTAATTGATGAGGCTCATCAAATGGAAGATCAGTACATGACTGATGAGCTTGACAGTGGAGTGGAAGATGAATCAGAGTCTGATGTGGAGAGAAGACCTAGATATCCAGTGTTCCGAAAGGAGTATATGGGGAGATATTTTAGGTTCAGTGTTGGAATGGAGTTCCACTCAATTAAGGAATTCAAGGAAGCAATCTTGGAGTATTTTGTGCTACATGGCAAGGCAGTTAAGTTTGTAAAGAATGATAGGGAGAGGGCAAGAGTCGTATGCAAAGCTGGTTGTGGATTTGAGGCATACGCAAGTAGGTGTGGTAACACTACCACTTACAGATTGAAGACCCTCATTGACAGACACACATGTGCAAGGGTCTTTGATAACAAAAATGCAAATTCAAAGTGGGTTGCAAAGGAGATTCAAGACAAGGTCAGATCCAACAACAAGATGAAGATAGGTGAAATCATTGATGAGATGAGAAGGACTTATGCCACTGAGATTAAGTCCTGGATGGCTTTCAGGGCCAAGCAAATAGCCAAATGAGTTGTTGAGGGGGATGCTGCCAAGCAGTACAAACTTCTTTGGAGGTATGCAGCTGAGCGAGGGTGAACTCCATGAACACTTGCAAGCTGAAGCTTATCAGGCCTGACCCAACACTTCAGCCTAGGTTTGGTAGCTTCTATATGTGTTTGGAAGGATGCAAGACTGGGTTTTTGGCTGCTTGTAGACCATTTATAGGAGTAGATGGTTGCCACCTCAAGACTAATTATGGGGGGATACTTCTCATAGCAGTTGGTAGGGATCCCAATGATCAGTATTTCCCCCTTGCATTTGCTGTGGTGGAAACTGAGAATAAAGAGACTTGGAGATGGTTTCTGAGAAATCTATTTGATGACATTGGGGATGTGACAAGCAACAGATGGGTTTTTATGTCGGATCAACAAAAGGTACATGTTTCGGATCAGATGAATTTATTGAGTGTAGTTACTGAATTTGATTAAGCTTAGTACTAATAATTATTTTATGTTTTTGGTTTGATGCAGGGGCTGGAATCTGCATTTGAGGAGCTCCTTGATGGTGTTGAGCACAGATATTGTCTCATACACTTATACAATAACTTAAAAAAACAAATCAGTGGAGGAACTGATCTCAGGGATATCATGATGGGTGCTGTAACATCCTACCTTTTTATAATAAAGTTTAATATAAGAAATAGTGAGTCTTATAAAAATTTTGACAGGGTTTCCTTTAAAAATGGATCTTTCCCTTATAATTCAATATACCTGTCAGATTTTCCAGAGATTATTTATTTACATAAAACAGATATTACAACTTCCTCGGTATAAAAGAGTAATCTTTGTACAATAATTAATAATTGGAATTTGAATCAAATATATTGAAATACTATATATATAACATAATTAGTTTGCTACATATGATTACAGTTCCTAATGGTTGCATCATCGTGACCCTTAGGTCATGTTTAGATATTACACTCCGTCATTGGAGTGTAAAGCTCCCCGGTGGCGGAATATCCAAATTATCTCCATTGTGGGTACCTAAAAATGTCAACTAAGAGGGTGAGACATTTAAACAGAAATTAAAGAAAACACATAATAACAATAATAGAATATAAGTATATACACATCATACCAATATATGATTCCATATAAATAAAGTTTCCATATTATAATCCAAAAATACACAAATGCATATGATGCAATGCAACTCCATAGTACATAATAATCCATATACCATTTTCCATTGGTTTCCATTTATCCATATGCCCATAATTCCATATTTCCATATTTCCATAATTCCTCACATCGCCCTCTACACAATTGGGAAAAATCAACTAGGAGTAAGTGTTCCCCAACCAATGCTTGCACAGTACTTCACGTGACCGTCCTTCGTACAATTTGGGTTGTTTACCCAAATTGGCTATAGCGGGAACCACTTTGCACTAGTCATGATGTGTATAAGTGACCGATAAAAACTATTATAGTGTGCACAGGACCAATCCCCGACTTATCCAGTACTTCACGTGACCGTCCTTCGTACTGGCTTAGGTCCCCTGGTAGATCAAAGTCCTCTACAATAGTTTTCCGCGATTGTTTCAATAACACAATCTAGTCACTATGACACTCTCGTCCGTCGATTCCATGAACCTTCACGTACCCGTCCTTCAGTCCATAGAATGTTCTCGTATCTTTCCCAATTCCTAACCTCCTTCCTCACTTCTTAATGCACGTGTTTCTACTTGTTTTAATTTAATTTGAATAGCCACGCCTTTATATAATTATTTCCTTTTGATATGTCCTCTATCTTAGGATATTTCTATAAAACCATACCATGAACCTTAATCATTCACAAAACAACATAATAGCCAGATTATAATTCATTCTTCCAATTAAAGTTGTAATCAAACATATGATCAAACATATTCAAACATAATCATTATCAGACAATTTAGCTTAAGCCATAAATCAAAAACCACACCATTCACAACAAGCATAAAACCAAACATAAGCATCAACCAATCACTTTAACATAAAACCCTAGTGTAAGAAACCACACATAACTCATGAAAATTACAAAACCAATTATGTATATAGTTATATTTCTATGATTATCACTATATCCTTTCTCTAATTTAAGCCAAATGTCTCCCCCCTTACCTTTTGGAGAGAAAGAACCAAATTGGGGTTTTGATGGAGCATCCCCATCAAGCTCTAATCCATGCCTCTTAGATTCCTATTCCTTGCTCTTAATCACTTCCTAAGCTCCCTTGCATGATTAGAAGACCCTATGCCACGAATTGCACAGATTGGGGTTTGATAGGGAATTGGGATTTCATAAGAAAGAGGAAGTAATATGTGTTTTTGGAGAGGGAAATTCATGGGGAATTGATTTGGAAGTGATTTGTGGCACTAATTTATGATAACTTTGAGTAATTATGGTGATTGGAAGGATTTAGGGTTGAGAAGGGAAGAGAGCCGTGGAAGAGGAGGGAAGAAATGGTGAAGAATGAATGAAATTCGTGTTTACTGCCTTAAATTTGGTGCTGCGGGGTCGTGGATATCGATGTCCACCCCCTGGATATCGATGTCCAACATCTATATCCCTATGTTGGATATAGATGTCCAATGTTAAAAATGACAGCACCTTCCACACTTCAAATGGTCATAACTTCTTCGTTAACCGTTGGATCTTGCTCAAATTTTGAGACAAGCTTCCTAAGACACTAACCTTAACATCCAACGGTGGGTTTTGGGTTTTGAGCTCTAAATATTTAAATCCTAATTTTTATCCCTATTTAGAAGCTTTAACTATTCTCAAGCTATTCTTGGTTCTAATATCTATCACTTGGTTCTTCCTACCATTCTTCACCTCTTAAGTCTACTAATCTCCTAATTAAACTTGGAAATTAAATTAGGGATGTTACAATTCTCCCCCACTTGCTGGAATTTCGTCCCCGGAATTCCGTTCAATTCCGTCACATGGAGAATCATCCCAACTATAAGGTTGCTAAACTATGATACTGGTTGAACTTTGATTCTACTCCCCCACTTAGAATCAGCATACTCTTTTGCATTGGTACACCACGGACTCTTGCATTCAATAGGGAATACCAATCATGGTTCGCTATGGTGGGTTTCAAAGCGATAAAACTCTAAGGTTTCCAAGGTTTACTCTTTAGACAATTAAACATTTCAAGAGTCTGACCAAAGAGACTCTCAATTGGCCTTAAGTCCTAGCAAAACACATACATTGTCAAACAACAATTAGAATATATATAACAATCAAAGTTCAAACATGCACATCAACATTTCACATCAACACCTAATTGCAAACTCTAACTTAGGCAGTCTCTATTTCCTTCCAACCTAATCCTGATCTACTTGATTCAACCTAAAATTCAGGTCTATATCTACACACACATTTGACATTAATCAAGTATTCCAGAGATTTGCTCAAAAAGATGTTTTTTTTTGAAAGATAATAAGGTTTCCATGATTTGTTTACAAACCAAATCAGAAATCACGTAACTGCATTGAAAAACATTTTCGAAAACAAGGATTGATTCAATTCCAAAATGTCATACAAGTTTTTCAAGTAACGTCCCTTTGCATAAAAGAATTATAAAAGTAAATTTTCAGCTGAGTTGGAGTTTGTTAGATTCAACTGTGGTTCTTCAACCACTTTGTTAAAATATGAAAACAGTAAAAGTTAAACCTTCATCACATTTTCTTTAAAATTAAATAGGAAACAAACTCCAAGGAACCTCGAAATTCCAAAGGAACTAAATTTGTACTTAGCGTCAATGGTTGTGTAAAAGTTTCCAACTAAGCGGCGCACATTAAGTTTAATTTTTATCCTGTGTTCCCAACATAAGAAATATTGGAACCGACAGGTCTGTTTACAAAAGAAAATATCACATTTATTATAAAAGGTTAACTGGCTCCAAGCAGTTTGAAATTTCATTTAAAACTTTTGATTCAACCTTTTAAGACTTGCACAACATTTCCAATTCATTTCAATTCTCCCTAAGCCCAAAACTCAGTTTTTCATTGTATTTAAAAACCCGGATTTCCCAATCGACAAAAATTCATGAGCACCACACATACTCTAGGAATTAGCACATGCTCCCTAGGCAATCAAACCTACTCATTCATCATTTAATTACAAGCATAAACATGCATTACCAAACAATTCCTAGGGTTCGCTTTCTCTATTTGCCTGACCTAATGAAGACTATTCATCACTAGTTTAGATTCTAAGGAAATTGAGATAAACATCTAACTCCCAGAAGATAGGAATCTATCTATTAGAATGGCACACATCAGACATTCATTACAACTACGCATTCAAGTAAAAAAAATTTTAAACAATCAACTTTTTAATCAATTCAGATGTAAATTTTAGATTTTGATAGAAAAATTTAGGGTGGTGATATCGATATCCTCTTGTGCATATCGATAGGCACAATCGATATCTCCTGTTGGATATCGATATCCACTATTGAATTTATGCATACTGATTGGAGTTTTGAAATACCAAATCTATTCCTATGCCATGTTAAAAAAATTCAGTAGCAACAATCATCATGTATGGGGTTAAAGTAAAATAAATGCAATCCCCATATTATAAAAGCACTTATACCCTTTATAAATCAATGTGGGGTTCTAGAAAATCAGTTATGCAATTATGGATTCATGAAAACAAGATAACCTATTAAAATACATGTATGCATTCCTTAAGTTATGAAAATCGGAGTGGCATACAAGAAAACATTTACAATAGTATGTCGATGGAATCAAAACTTTTGAAAATTCTTCTCTTGACGGAAAACTTTTGAGTTCGGGTAAAGACTTAATAAAAGACTTAATCATCCAAGTTAGTTGGTACATTACAATCTTGAGATTTTTCCTTGTAAAATGACTTGGATAAAACTTTGAAAACAACTTTGCAAATTAAGGCATATGTCCTTGAAAAGTGATATCTCCATCTAACTTCGGAAAAGTTTAGATGAAAGAGTATAAACTTACTTAGGATTAGCAACTCGCGGACAAAGGGAATATGTCCTTAAACTAGAAAAATTTATTTTAGTTCATCCTTAAAAATTAGAACAATCACATTTCCTTTGACTTTGAGCTTGGAAGCTAAGTTTCATTCCAAATTAATTGATGTCGTATGTAAGGGTTCCTATTTAATCGGCACATAACTTCATTAAAACAATGAATTAATTCACCGCCCCATTACTTAGGAATCCTGAAAATTTCATCATACAACATAGCGCTCAATTTGGAAGGATTTTAAATTCTATTCAAAATAATGAAATTCATTTCAAAATATTGAAAGTCATTTGAATTACTATTAAGCCCAAACATCAATTAATTATCAATATTATACCATTACCCTTAGAAATCAATTGATCTCTTGATAGTAGCACCATTTCATAAGTATGTTTTCAAAATAGTTTTATGTTTAAACAAGTTCAACATTCACAATAATAACAAGCATCAACAACCAACACAATCAATCATTTAGGCAAACACAGTACAATACATAGCACCACACACCTATATGTGTAACAAACATATATCCTAATTCAATGCAACCACTTAGAGTTTCAAGCATCTAATTGCTTAAACCTGAGACTAACACTACATCCTCTCTTGAGGTTTCTGACATTCTAGTCTATGTCTACAAATTCTAGCACTATCATAGCTAACTCAAATGCTTGAACTGGCTAGACTCCTATCTCCCTACAAAATAACTCCTACAACCCTTACCACACTTACAACACTTCCGCTGCGCAATTCTGCTACGACTTCTATACCTTCTAACACCCTTCCTAATCTTAGGCCTAGGAAATAAATCTAACAATTTTTTCATTGGATTCAAGGACTCAATGATATCATCTATCAATAAATACAAAATACGAGGGATCCGTCTCGATTCTGCATTGCATTGAAGACAAAATCATTTTCGTACCACCTGAGTTCCAATCGAATAAAAGATGACTCATCCTCAATTCAAAAGAAAACTTTAAAATTTCCTTTAAAGAAAATTTTCAATTCCTTGTCATATTTGAAATAGACATGATTAATTCAAAACTAAGAGTTAGTCCTTCCCGTTGGGGTAGCAATTTCATGCTCTGACCCGTTGGGAGTTTTCCTTTCCCTTAGTCTCTACTTTCTGTCCATTTCTAAATACAACAAAGTTACACTTTGAAAAATTGAGCTAACCCACTTTGAAATTGAAGATATAACCCTATGATTACCAAACTATGACTCACCCTACTAAACTATACCCATTCCAATTAATAATGCATGCATATAACACTAAAGTGCACTACTTAGCCAACTATCTATTAGTTACTCTCATGTGGAGTAACTCTTTGGGAGTAGGAAAATCCATACTCCACGGCCGAGGATTGCAACCATTGCTCTGATACCATAATGTAACATCCTACCTTTTTATAATAAAGTTTAATATAAGAAATAGTGAGTCTTATAAAAATTTTGACAGGGTTTCCTTTAAAAATGGATCTTTCCCTTATAATTCAATATACCTGTCAGATTTTCCAGAGATTATTTATTTACATAAAACAGATATTACAACTTCCTCGGTATAAAAGAGTAATCTTTGTACAATAATTAATAATTGGAATTTGAATCAAATATATTGAAATACTATATATATAACATAATTAGTTTGCTACATATGATTACAGTTCCTAATGGTTGCATCATCGTGACCCTTAGGTCATGTTTAGATATTACACTCCGTCATTGGAGTGTAAAGCTCCCCGGTGGCGGAATATCCAAATTATCTCCATTGTGGGTACCTAAAAATGTCAACTAAGAGGGTGAGACATTTAAACAGAAATTAAAGAAAACACATAATAACAATAATAGAATATAAGTATATACACATCATACCAATATATGATTCCATATAAATAAAGTTTTCATATTATAATCCAAAAATACACAAATGCATATGATGCAATGCAACTCCATAGTACATAATAATCCATATACCATTTTCCATTGGTTTCCATTTATCCATATGCCCATAATTCCATATTTCCATATTTCCATATTTCCATAATTCCTCACATCGCCCTCCACACAATTGGGAAAAATCAACTAGGAGTAAGTGTTCCCCAACCAATGCTTGCACAGTACTTCACGTGACCGTCCTTCGTACAATTTGGGTTGTTTACCCAAATTGGCTATAGCGGGAACCACTTTGCACTAGTCATGATGTGTATAAGTGACCGATAAAAACTATTATAGTGTGCACAGGACCAATCCCCGACTTATCCAGTACTTCACGTGACCGTCCTTCGTACTGGCTTAGGTCCCCTGGTAGATCAAAGTCCTCTACAATAGTTTTCCGCGATTGTTTCAATAACACAATCTAGTCACTATGACACTCTCGTCCGTCGATTCTATGAACCTTCACGTACCCGTCCTTCAGTCCATAGAATGTTCTCGTATCTTTCCCAATTCCTGACCTCCTTCCTCACTTCTTAATGCACGTGTTTCTACTTGTTTTAATTTAATTTGAATAGCCACGCCTTTATATAATTATTTCCTTTTGATATGTCCTCTATCTTAGGATATTTCTATAAAACCATACCATGAACCTTAATCATTCACAAAACAACATAATAGCCAGATTATAATTCATTCTTCCAATTAAAGTTGTAATCAAACATATGATCAAACATATTCAAACATAATCATTATCAGACAATTTAGCTTAAGCCATAAATCAAAAACCACACCATTCACAACAAGCATAAAACCAAACATAAGCATCAACCAATCACTTTAACATAAAACCCTAGTGTAAGAAACCACACATAACTCATGAAAATTACAAAACCAATTATGTATATAGTTATATTTCTATGATTATCACTATATCCTTTCTCTAATTTAAGCCAAATGTCTCCCCCCTTACCTTTTGGAGAGCAAGAACCAAATTGGGGTTTTGATGGAGCATCCCCACCAAGCTCTAATCCATGCCTCTTAGATTCCTATTCCTTGCTCTTAATCACTTCCTAAGCTCCCTTGCATGATTAGAAGACCCTATGCCACGGATTGCACAGATTGGGGTTTGATAGGGAATTGGGATTTCATAAGAAAGAGGAAGTAATATGTGTTTTTGGAGAGGGAAATTCATGGGGAATTGATTTGGAAGTGATTTGTGGCACTAATTTATGATAACTTTGAGTAATTATGGTGATTGGAAGGATTTAGGGTTGAGAAGGGAAGAGAGCCGTGGAAGAGGAGGGAAGAAATGGTGAAGAATGAATGAGATTCGTGTTTACTGCCTTAAATTTGGTGCTGCAGGGTCGTGGATATCGATGTCCATCCCCTGGATATCGATGTCCAACATCTATATCCCTATGTTGGATATAGATGTCCAATGTTAAAAATGACAGAACCTTCCATACTTCAAATGGTCATAACTTCTTCGTTAACCGTTGGATCTTGCTCAAATTTTGAGACAAGCTTCCTAAGACACTAACCTTAACATCCAACGGTGGGTTTTGGGTTTTGAGTTCTAAATATTTAAATCCTAATTTTTATCCCTATTTAGAAGCTTTAACTATTCTCTAGCTATTCTTGGTTCTAATATCTATCACTTGGTTCTTCCTACCATTATTCACCTCTTAAGTCTACTAATCTCCTAATTAAACTTGGAAATTAAATTAGGGATGTTACAGGTGCAGCCAAGGCCACAACTGAACAATAGTGGAAGGCTAAGATGATGGAGATGAAAGATAAAAACAGAGGCATGATACAATTGGCTCATGAGGTATCCACCAAACTCTTGGTGCAAACATGCATTTAGTTTTTACCCTAGGACTGATGTCTTGATGAATAACCTTAGTGAAGCATTTAATAACACTATCCTTGTAGCTAGAGACAAACCCATTATCACAATGTTTGAGTGGATTAGAACTTATCTAATGGGTAGATTTGCTGCACTAAGGGTGAAATTGTCTAAGTACACTGGAAATGTAATGCCCAAACCAATGAAAAGATTGGATAGGGAAGTGGTAGCTAGTGGTGATTGGGTATCCAGATGGGCTGGTAATGCCTTGTTTGAAGTCACCCATATGCATCCTAATGGGGGGACTTACACTGTCAATCTAAATAGGAAGACTTGCACATGCAATTTTTGGGATTTGACAGGAATCCCTTGTAGGCACGCTGTTACATGCATTAGTTTTAAGAATGAGGACTTGGAACCTTATGTCCATAGCTACTACAAAAGGGAGGCTTATGAGCTATGTTATGGGCCAATAATCAGCCCAATAAATGGCCAGGACATGTGGCCTGAAACTGAACGTGGGGAGATGTTGCCTCCAAAATACAAGAAAGGTCCAGGGAGACCAAGGAAATTGAGGAGGAGGGAACCTGATGAGCCCCGTGACCAAAGTAGGTGAAGGAGGTCACACACTAGACATACTTGCTCCAGGTGCCACACTGTGGGGCACAACTACAGAACCTGTCCACTCCCTCCCCCACCACCTCAAAATCCTGAGCCTGAAGCACCCCAAGACCCTGCACCACAAAATGCTGCCCCTGTACCTGAAAATGCTGCCCCTGCACCACCCTCTCACCCACCCAATGCATCAGCCAATCAGCCACCCCCTGCACCACCTGCACCACCCTCTCAACCACCCACTGTACCACCCTCTCAGACTCCCCCTGCACCACCCACTCATCCTGCACCACCACCAGTCCAGCAACTTAACCCTACACCACCACCAGTCCACCAACCTAACCCTACACCAGCACCACAAAATCATGTTCATGCACCAAAACCAAACCAAAGAATCAGAAGATGCAGCAAGTGCAAGGAGTATGGTCATTACTACAAGACCTGTACAGCACTGAATGCTGCAAAGGTAACTCATATTCATTTCTCCTATTATTTTTCTGTTGTTGCTTCTGAAATTGTATCTGGTTCATGTATTATGTCTGTCTTTTTTCACAGAGACCCATGAAAGCTGACAGAAATGACCCTGACAGAAATGTCCCAAAGGCAACTGACAGTCAACTCCATCAACCCAAGTCAAAGGTAATATGTTTGAATGGATTGTTCATGTAATGCTTAGGACAATATTTCACTGTTTATGGTGTTCATACTCTATGTTGCAGAGGGTCAATAGAACCTATGACCAGATCATGAACCTACTTACTGAATCAAAACTTGCTAACATGGTCAAAGCATTGTCTAGCACTTATGACATGATGGTAATATTAAGCAACATTATGTTATGTTATGTTATGATATGATTTACATTTATGCTGTACACACTTGTGAATGTATGTTGTGTTTTCTGTTTTTAGAAAATGGCAAGACAGGCAGAAGCTGAGGAGGAAAAGGCACTCCAAGATGAAGGACCAAACACACAACTCAGTACAACCAAGGACAACAAATGAGTGACAGCAGCTGAAACAACACCTTTTGTTTTGGGAAATATAGAAACTGAATGACTGAATTATGTAATTACCAAGTGGATGTTTTGTTTGATTTGTAACTAAGTTAATTTTAGTTGAACTTATATATTGCTAGCTTTTAAGAAATTGCATGATCCCTCATTTTGGACAATTATTATGAGATCATTGATTTCTACCATATGCTAGCACTTAATGGTATGTCAGTATGTTATCCCTGTTTTTTGGATGCTGTTTTGTAAAGGGATCTTAGTTATGGGCATATGGGCATGTATATTTATACCTCTTTTTGGACATGTAAAGGGATGAAATTATACCTAGCTTATGGGCATGTACTTAAGTTATGAACAGGTACTTTATTAATGACAATCAAATGCCAAACTTTGTGTCAATTCTTATGGCTTATTTCAAACTATGTTAATGACAATTGAACGATACCTTATTTAAATGCTTATGAATTGCATCCATGTTCACTTAGATATTGAACGGTTTGGCATTAAGTGCCAAATGGCACAAGATAAATCACAAATTTAAGATAATAAACACTCACATAAGACAACCATGGTATTGATTCAGTCAATAGGTTCACAAAGTTACACATTACATAGCACCAAACCACCCAGTACAACCACTTCTCCCATATCATAAACACTAAACAAAAACTGAACATAAAAACTTAGCATTAAATAAACACATCACATGACAACCCCTTATCCCATATCCTAAACCTAAACACGTTTCCCTTGACCACCCAAAAAAGAGAAGAGGCAAATGGCAGAAGTCAGTGCCCAGGAAGCTACACAAACAACAACCAACATCTTCACTTTCATTCTCTCATTTCCCAGTTTGATTTGCAATCTACACACTTTCAGTTTCATAACTTCACACACTTGGCAAACTTCAAACCCTCTCTTGTA
Source organism: Crotalaria pallida (assembly GCA_037953625.1). Taxonomy (NCBI): domain Eukaryota; kingdom Viridiplantae; phylum Streptophyta; class Magnoliopsida; order Fabales; family Fabaceae; genus Crotalaria; species Crotalaria pallida. Next base: position 123,159,844 of record CM075652.1, on the reverse strand, counting down.
AACAACATTTTGTGAAGGAGGTTCGTAAGGAACATTTTTCATAGGTGTTTTCACTTCAACACCATCTTCCTCTTCCTCTTCCTCTGAAGTTTCATCCTCCCATTTAAAGTACCCACATGGTTCTTCATCCTTCTTCTGCAATTTTAAATAACGAAAACGATGAGTGAGTAGTACATCTGAGAACTTGGCAAAGGTGAGTAGATCTGGAAAAAAAACCGAAACTTGAAGCAAAAATAAAATAAAAAGACTCACTCACATTCCAATTCTCACATCTCCAAAACCTCCTTCCAGGGTTTCTCCGGGTATGGGAAGTAAGGAGCAGCACAAACCCACATACACAACGCTTCCTCTTCGAGATCAGAACTGGACGGTTTGTCGTGCAGCTTCTGCTGGAGAACATAGCTGAACCACGAATGGAGGAGTGAGGGGCTCAGACAAAGAAGATGATGCTGAATGTGGAAGAAAGAAGAAGCACCAACGTTTATGAAGTGGGTGGGTTGAGTTTAAGTCGCATGTGAGGGGCATGTGGGGGGGCTTAGGTGGATGGGCTGATGACATGGGTGGGGACGTGGAGGAGGGAGAGTGGGGTGACGTGGCACTTCCGTTTGCCACGTCATGGGATAACAGATGTTGCTGACGGCATGGACCTTTTACAAATTTTTTTGACATTTAAGGACCAGGACCGGTAAGAAAAAAAAGACAGGGACCAAAACCAAAACTCGGGTAACTTTCAGGGACCAAAAACTTAAATAAGCCAAACTATTTTAATGTATCTTTTAGCCAAACCGTCAACTCTACTCCTATTTCCTTATTACTCCCTCTGGTCCTATTTATAGGGCATACTTAACCATATCACACGGACCAAAGAAGGTAGTTAGATTTCTTGAAACTTTAAAAAAGGCTTATTTATGTCAGGTGCCCCTGTAGTTTGCACCTATTTTGTCAGACGCACTTTAACTTTATTTTTTAACAAATATACCCCTACAGTTTGCTCCGGTGAGCCATATACCCCTGCATGCCATTTCCGGCCACCGGTGCTGACGTGGACCGCCGGAGTCAACAAGTGGTAAAAATAGTAGCCCTTGTAATTTGAGTCTTTTTTGTCAGATATCCCTATATATAACTTCAAAAATTCATATCTTTTAAACCATAAGTCCAAAAATTACAAATTTTATGTCAAAACGATCGTATTGAAATATAGAATTTTAAAATGTAATTATTTTATTTTTATTGATATTTTTGTAAAAAATTGTTTTTTGGACAATTTTCTATACTAATTTTGAATTTATGAATTAATAAAAATAATTTATAAATTGGATTGCACTAGTTTTTATTATAGTTTTTATTATAGCTGTATGCCACTGTTGGCTGCTGCTGTTCGTCACTGCCGCCATTGTTGTATACCACCGTTGCCAATGACGCCGACGCCGTCGCTGTTGTCGCTGCAGTTGTCTCTGCAGTTGTCCATCACTGCCGCCACTATTGTGTGCCACCGCTGCTAGTGTTGCCGCCGCCGCCGCTGTCTGTATGCCATTGTTGTCGTCGCTGCTATTATATGCCACCGCGTTGTTCATCACAGTTGGCTACTCCATTACTCAAAAATGGGGTTCATAATTTGTAAAGTTGTTGCTGCTGCTGGCTGTGTATGTTATGCACTTTGTAAAATTTTTATTTTGCTCAGATCCAACTTTGCATTTTTTTTTCCTTTGGATAATTTTGAGTGATTTTGGGTTGAAAAAATTGAGGATGAGAGAAGAAAAGTGTTGAAGAAGAAGAAGAAAGGTTGGGGTGGGGTGGAGGTTTTTTCATTTTTCATTTTTTTTTGGGTTGGATGGAGTTTGAAATTGGTGGAATCGGGTTTCAAAATTAGAAAGGGCAATTCTAGAATTAAAAATAAAAATGAGGTTTTTTGGATAACAAGAGGGGTTAAAATTCTAAAACACTTAATTTATTCATTCTTTATCAATGTGAAACTTGTCATCCACTTCTATTATGAACCATAATTAGGGCATCTGTAGCAGTGTCTTAACTGACTCATTAGACTCTGACACATCAGCATTACATTATCATTTTGTTATTAGACTCAATTTCAGACTTTTCATATCTTCCACCACAGTAGAGTCTTAACATCAGACTCACCAAACATACATTATCATTACATCATCATGTACTTTTGTACATAATTTTATTTCAATAATGTTTTTGTAATACAATTTCAATAATATTAATTACGTAGAATTTTAAAAAATAATCCAAAATAATATTTAAATATTAAAATTATATTTTTGTAATACAATTTAATAATATTAATTACATAGAATTTATAAAAATAATTTAAAATAATATTTAAATATTAAAATTAAAAAAATTAACATTACAATAATTAATTGTACCAACTAAAAATTATAAAATACATAATTAAAATTATTATTTATTTATTTATTTGAATATAAATTATGTATTTTCATTTATTTATTTATTTATTTTTCCATAACAAGATAATATATTTAAGAATAAAAGAGAAAAAATATATATTTAAAAATATCATTATTATTTTTTGTAATTATTATTATTTATTATTAATTTATTATTTATTTATTGTTAATAATATTTATTATTATCATTATTATTTATTATTATTATTATTTTTTATTAGGATATTATAAAGTAAGAAAGAAGGAAAAAGACAAAAAAAAAGGGTCCCACGGAGTCTTAAGTTGAGTCTGTTATTTTAGAGACTCAACTTAAGACTCTCCACCAGATTTTTAAGGTTAGTAGAGTCTTGAGAGAGTCTGGAGAGTCTTGAGAGAGTCTGGAGAGAAATCTGAACTTAAGACTCTCCACCAGACTCTCTCTAGATCAGACTCTATTGTGGATGCCCTTACACTTAATGTTAGTGGTCCAATGAATATACAATGGAACAAGGAGTCAGAAGATCAACGAATCAATGAATACCCAACAACTAACCAATAAAGTACCGTATCAACTCTGAAGTATGGGTACTCCTATCTAGCTGTCGTACATGTACCGGGTACGGGTACGTACCCGGTACGCCTTGGGTGCATAGCCAAACAGAAAATATTTAAAAAAAAATTAAGTGCTGAAATGGGTACGGCTGGGTACTTGAATGGGTACGTACCCACTGGACGTACCCACCATGTGGTACGACTGAACATAAATTTTTTCTCAAACTGTGTTACGTTCACAAGGATAAGGAAAAACCATCTTTATTCAATATTTTTCAATTATTTTCTCACCCTTTTTCATTTTAACCCGAAAAAACACTCTCGCTGACTTGATCCCTTTCGTCCCTCACTATGTGTGACACCCTAGAAAATAAAACCCTTAACCCTATTTTAATTATTTGGTTATTTGAAAATTTCGTTTTAAAACTAATTAACTTATAAAATTCTGTGAAAATCGGACGGAGTTTTCTTTGTTTTTGTGACTTTCCCAAAAATTAGTTTCACTTGATTAACCTAAAACATCACATATATTTATAACCAGAAAGCCAACATGACATATTTGCCTCATAGGGCATCATCATCAGCATATAGCAAAATATAAACAAGTTTTGGAATATATAGTCTATTCCCAAAATCACTCCTTTCCCAAAAGGAGGAGTCCTGGGCCACCCAAGTGCTACATCCTAGCACCCCAAAACAAATATATACAAGTTTTTCAAAAGCAGGTCATCTATACATCAAACATCCCAAAATAAGGCCCAGGACGACCATGACACAACTAAACTACTTACTCTCCCTGTAAGGGAGAACACTCCTGCTCGGCCTGTGACTGTGTAAGCTCGGGCTCAGTACCTGTATAAAAACAGCAAGGAGGTGAGCAATACACAATACTTAGAAAAAAAATCTCTAAAGAGTCATAGTAATAAACTAAGCCTAACATATTTATAACGAATAAAACATATAACAATAATCCCATTCAATTTAATGTTTTTATACTCATTTATATTTCTTAATTCATTTACTTTTCTTTCTATTTCTTTTTACTCACTTTTCTTTCTTCTTTGTTTTCCCCCTATTAGGACATTTACACCTGTTAGGATGTTTTCACCCAATTAGACGTTTTCACCTGCTAGGCCGTTTATCACCCATCAGGACGTTTGAGCACCCATTAGGACCTTTAATACCTGTCAGGACCTTTCTTATTCTTTTATTATTCTTAGCCGTTCAAGTCTTTTACATGCTTTTTATTTATTCTCTTTTAATTGCGCATAATGATCCGTGCTGACACACTTTACACCTAACGGGACATTTTTCACCTAATGGGACCTTTTCACCTGATGGGACATTTAACCTAACAGGACATTTGTACCTACTGGGACATTTGCACCTAACAGGACTTTTGCACCTAATGGGGTGTGTCACCCGATAGGATCATTATTCAGCGCCATAATTTATGGGCCCTCATGGCCCTTACTCTTTATCCTCTCATGTTTAGTTTCGCTTCTTTCTTTCTTTTTATTCTTAGCGTATCATAATTTTATTTCACTATCCTATGTTATCAAACTATCTTTAAGTGATTGTAAACATTCATTCATCACATGCACAAACATCCCAACTCATTATTAACTTTATAATAATTAACTAAACTTATAATGCCTTATATTCATTTCACACCCTAACAAATCATACATATCAACACAAACATCATCATTCAAACATTACATATACACATAGTTTCATAAAACATAAGTGTGTTCATTTCATTTATTTTCATACTTATCTTATTATCAATATCAACTACCTTATTGTTTGTTATCCTAACTATTTCTCTACCCTTAGCTATCACTATATTCACCTTAGAACTCATTCTCTAAATAAGGGTAATACCCCCTCCTTACCTCAACCGAAGAGAGAGAGAGAGAGAGAGAGAGAAAAAAAATCTCAAGAACCTTAACCCTTCTCCTTAGCTTTAGAGTCGGAACCGCTTAAACCTCGCTTGCCAACGGATAAGAGCAACAATTTGTGTAGTGAAATATGATGGTGTTGGTGCACTCCCTTTCTTCTCTTGCGGAGGTAAGAGCATCAAGAGAGAGAAAGCTCCATGGATGAGCAAGTGAGAGAAAATAAAGTGGAGAGTGTGTTGATGATGATGGAGATGATGATGGCAAGCTTGGATGATGGATGAGAAGCTTGGAAAATGGTTATGGAGTCTTGGCTTATGGAGGAAGCCAAGTTTCTTTCTAAGACTTGGGGAGAAAGCATGAAATGTGTGGTGAAAGAATGGCTCTCATGCCTTTTATTTTTTTTTTCCAGATTTTTATTGAACTAATCGATTAGTGGACTCACTAATCGATTAGTATGTGCAATTTTTCAATTTGAACTTTGTTATTTTTAAAATTTTGGTTGAACTAATCAATTAGTCTGTCAACTAATCGATTAGCCACTGCTAATTGGCTTTTCTATTTTTCTTCTATTTTCCTTCTATTCTCTTCTTGCAATCAAAAGACCATAACTTCTTCGTTAACCGTCAGATCTTGCTCAAATGTGAAAGCAAACATCCCTACATACTCACCTACACATCCAACGGTGAAATTCTTGTTTAGAGTTGTAATTCTTCTATTTTTAATTTCCTAATATACGCATTTTAAAACACTCAAAACGTCGGTTCTAATACTCATTTCTCCTCATCTTTCAACTTCTTATTCTTGGCTAAGGCTTTCCAACTACTTCACAACATTAAAAGTGGTTCTACTCCATTGCTTTAATTATTCCTAAGCATAGGTTGATTGTATTGCAAACATTAAAAGTGGTCCTACCTAAAACGTCGGTTCTAACACTCATTTCTCCTCATCTTTCAACCTCTTTTTTTTTTCCTATTAATTGTTTTGCAAACATTATAGGTTGTGTGGTAGGAAATTATTAATTTCTATGAATTTCAATTTTTTGATTGTATTTTTAATTTTTTCAATTTTTTAATTTTTTAATTTATATATAATTATGTTTATAAATTAAATATATATAAGAACGTACTTATACCTTAATTTTTTTAAAAATGTCGTACCCCGTACCCGTATTCATGCAACACAGCGTATCAACGAAACTATTGGGCCCCACTAGCCCGTTATGGATAAGAATTAGACCTCATATGACAGACCCATCACAACATCGGTTCAACAGAGCCATTGGACCCCAATGATCGACCTAACCTCCTCTAGCCCAAGGAAACCAGCCAAAAACCTTAGTCCATTTCGCTGGTTCTCACATGGAGAGGATTGTCCCTGGACATTGAGACGATGCTCATAAATACTGGATATCCGACAACCGTTGTAATTAACAACAGCTAGATACATGCTAGTAGAGGGAATTATGGACATCGCGATTGTGCCCATCATTACACAATGGATAAACGGTACAAAGCCGCCCCTACAAAAGCAAGTAACAACCCAAGTATGATCACTCAACTTTTTACACACAAACACACACATAATAAAGCATTGACATGAGAATAGTGACCTTGAGCTAGATGAGCTTTTCTTTGAGTCATACAACAAGCGGTAAGGATCCCAATTAATTAGTCACTCAAGACAAATTATGGATCCTTACAATACAACAATGTCCAACTCATACTTGGAATTCTGAACAATTAGGTGTTGTTATCTCCGCATTACATAAAAACAAATACAACAAATATGTATCACATTTAATGCAGTCATTTTGAGGGTCAGCCCAACAAATTTGGGCCATCCCATTACGGGCCACTGGTTTTTCGGGCTGGGGTGGGCTGCCCCAACTTTATATAGGCCCGACCATTTCATTAGCCTAGCATAGTCCACTAGTTTTTCGGGCTGGGATGGCCCATGAACCAATATTTTTTTCTTTAGGATGTCATGACCAAATAATTAATCATAACCAAATACTACCTCCGTCCCTAATTATAAGGTCCTCTTGGGTATTTTTATGTCCACTAATGTTCTTGAGTTCTATATTAAAATTGATATATTCTTCCAAAAATATGTTTGAAGTTACCGATACCAAATTTTCGAATTTTTATTGAAAGTGGAAGAAATACTGTTGCTGGATTTTAAGGATAGAGGAAAAATGTCGATCAAGTGTCGAGCAGGAACCGAGCACCGATTAACAAACCGGTTTGCCAAGTTCCAAGCACACACACTTAGTCGGGTTTTGCAACGGATTTTAGCAACAGTGTTTCAGTCGAGTATGCAGTGATGGAACCGATTAAATGCACTAAAGCAGAAATAGAAAATGCAGAAAGCAGTAAAAGAAAAACACTAGAATTTTTATACTGGTTCACTCTCCACCACCGAGAGCTACGTCCAGTCCTCCCAAACCTTGAGGAGATTTTTACTCAAAATCAAATGTGTTATTACAATAGGAATTAGAGAACCTCTCTAATCTACACCTATACGTCACCGAGTGTACCAAACTCGTGACACTAACACAAATGACTTTGCTGCCGGTTGAAGAACGTCTTCAACACGTGTCAATGGAGACTTCCTTGAAACCTTCAAGGACTCCTTCTCTTCTGCACACAAAGCACGAGAGTATTGATTTTGGTTTTGGCTCCTGATTCCAAAACGGATTACTGAAGACTGACTGTTTGAGAGCAACTTTGTTTTGGAATGATGAGGAATTGGTTTGATCACTAAAGTTCTATTTTCTCTTTTTTTTTCCAGTTGTTGAATGTCACGGTGATGCGTAGAGAGTGTGAGAGCAAAAGTGTCAGCTCCTGATTTTGTTGAAGTTGAATTGAAACTTGATATCCGAGCTTCTGACTTGCCGCTGGTTTGTCTTCATTTGCTGAGCATCTTCGAGCTTGCATCTGAGCTTTTTGCCGAGCTTCTGACTTGCCCTTGAATAACTGAGCTTTGGTCGAGCTTTGTGAACCGAGATTTGAGCATTAGCTTGAGTTTCGAGCACGTGCCTAGCTTCAATGGTTTGAACAAGATTTTATCTTTGACAATCTTGCTTTGGCCGAGCTTGCATCTGCTGACCTTGCAACTTAAGGTTAAGGTCCAGCTGGCATCTAAAGTCTTTCCGAGCAATCGTCATGCTGAGCTACTAAAGATTGTAACTTCGGAATCTGTGGATCTGTGGTGTTGATCTGAGTTTACTTTTTTCGAGCACGTTGTATGTTTCAGAGATCAGTCTTCGGCATGGACCGAGCAGTTTTTCTTCATCAGAGTCTATTGCAGATTCTACTTGGCTTAGTCTGCTTGGATTAAACCGAGCATCTTGTCTTCATCAAAATTCAGCCTTCCACGCTGATTCTACAATCTCCCCCTTTTTGATGATGACAAATGCTTGTTGTTTTGACCGAGCTGCTGCCCTAGTTGATTTTTGACCGAGCTCTTACTTGGTTGAGTTCCGAAAACATGATGTAACTTGCTGTTTTGAAAAATCCGTGATTCAGCTTGGAAACTCCCCCTCAGTGAATGCTACTCGAAAAAGTCACTAATACCTAAAACAGCACAAACAACACACACCTCTCCCCCTTTGGCATAATAAAAAAGCAGCCAAGGTTTATGCACATTGCCAAAAGAGAGGAAAAGAATACAAAAAAAACTTTTATATAAATCATATATTTGCCTTTCTTCCCCTGAAGATAACATCAAACATTCTTATCTCCCTCAGAAAAGGCAATTTTATGTACGGTTAACAGTCAAGCTATCCGAGCAGTCAACTATTATTTTAAATACTAAAAGGAATCTGATTAATTTTGACATTGAACTAAGACGCTGTTTGCTGGTAACCGACCAAATTTTAAAAACAACTGAATACCAATTAGCTTACACTTGATTCATCCAAAATACCGAGCTCCCTCCGAATATGATAAAATGTTTCTCTCGGCAGGGGTTTTGTAAAAACGTCGGCTAATTGATTTTCAGTGCTGACGAATTTGTTAACACAGTCACCTTTTTGAACATGATCACGCAGAAAATGGTGTCTTATTTCAATGTGTTTTGTTCAAGAGTGATATACCGGATTTTTGGTTAAATTGACTGCACTTGTATTGTCACATTTGATAGGAATGTGGTCCAATGACAAGCCCAAGTTCGACAGTTGCTGTTTCATCCAGAGGATTTGAGCATAGCAACTACCGGCTGCAATGTACTCGGCTTCTGCGGTAGAAAGAGCAACACAAGCTTGCTTTCTAGAAAACCATGACACTAGAGAACTTCCCAAAAGATTGCAAGTCCCACTAGTGCTTTTTCGATCAAGCTTGCATCCCGCAAAATCCGAATCCGAATAACCAATCAAACTCAAAGAAGCATCCTTAGGATACCACAAACCAGTATTCACAGTTCCTTTTAAATACTTAAAAATTCGTTTAACTGCAGAAAGATGAGATTCTTTCGGGTTTGCTTAAAACCGAGCACACATACACACGCTAAACATAATATCCGGTCTTGATGCAGTTAAATATAGAAGGCTTCCTATCATACCTCTATATTTACTTACATAAACCGACTTACCTGATTCATCGTTGTCAAGGTAGCATGATGCACTCATCGGGGTTGCAGCACTTTTGTAGCTCTCCATCCCAAATTTCTTTATCAGTTCCTTGCAATACTTGCCTTGATGAACAAAGATGCCTCATAATAGTTGTTTTACTTGTAGACCGAGAAAGAAGTTTAGCTCGCCCATCATTGACATCTCAAATTCTCCCTGCATCAAGTCTGAAAACTTCTTGCACAAGGACATATTAGTAGCACCAAATATGATATCATCTACATACACTTGAACTAATAAGATGTCCTTTTTAGATTTATAAATGAACAGTGTAGTGTCAACTTTCCCTCTTTGAAAGTCATGCTCTAGAAGAAAAAGTACTTAACCGATCGAACCAGGCTCAAGGAGCTTGTTTCAATCCGCAAATTGCCTTCTTCAGTTTATAAACGTGATTTGGAAAATCACGACTTTCAAATCCTGGATGTTGTTTCACATACACTTCCTCATTTATGAATCCATTTAAAAATGCGCTTTTGACATCCATTTGATATAATATGAAGTTCATTAATGATGCAAAAGCAAGCAAGATCCTGATTTTTTCAAGCCGAGCAACCGGAGCGAAGGTATCATTATAATCGATACCTTCCTCTTGGTTGTAGCCTTGAGTAACCAGCCTTGCCTTGTTTCTTATAATTAATCCTGATTCATCCATTTTATTTCGAAAAAACCATTTAGTGTCGATTATGGTATGATCATCGGGCCGAGGAACTAAATCCCACACATCATTTTTGATGAACTGATTTAATTCCTCTTGCATAGCCATAGCCCAATGTTCATCCATAATTGCATCAGTTACTGAATCAGGTTCAATTTGAGAAACGAGAGAAACAAAATTGCATAAGTTCAGATTTGACCGACGAGTGAGGACCTCTTTTGAGATGTCTACGAGCACGTTATCCAGTGGGTGATTTTTGTTCGTCTTCCAAGCTGGAGGTAGCTCGAAAGCACTTCGGTTACCGATTGATTCCATGCTCGGATGATGTTCGACCTCTTGTGTTCGGACCTCGGATGAGACCGGATATGTATTAATTCTTTTGCTCGGAGTGAGCTCGTCCTGCCGAGCTCTGATTTCACTTGTAGTTTGGTTGGCCTCTTGGAATATTTGTTCAGATGAGCTCGGTTCCTTCTTGCTGACCTCGACAGAGTCCGAAACCTGTATGCCTGCAACACTAACAGTGTCTCCTTTCGGAGACTCATCAAATACCACGTGTATGGATTCTTCCATAGAGGAAGTTCTTTTATTGAAAATTCGATATGCTTTACTGTGAGAGGAATATCCCAGAAATATACCCTCATCTGCTTTTGCATCAAATTTACCAAGGTGTTCTTTTCCATTATTTAAAATAAAAACTCTACAACCAAAGGGATGTAGATAAGAGATATTCGGTTTCCTACCCTTGTAAATTAAAGTTCATAAGAAGTTTTCTTTAAAATTGGTCGGGTCAAAATACGGTTCATCACGTAGCAGACCGTGTTAACCGCATCTGCCCAGAAATAATGCGGTAGATAATATTCATTTAATCTTGTTCGGGAAAGCTCTTCAAGAACTCGGTTTTTCCGTTCAACAACCCCGTTTTGCTGAGGAGTTCTTGGAGCCGAGTACTGATGATCTATGCCGAACTTAGAACAAAATTTGTCAAATTTGTGGTTTTCAAGTTCACCACCATGGTCGATTCGGATTATAATCACATTTTGGTTGACTTGGTTTTGGATTCGTTTGACATGATCTATAAAACTTTGAAAAGTATCACTTTTCGAAGTTAAAAACAGAGTCCATGTGAATCTAGAGAAGTAGTCGACAATCAGCAAAGCATAATAATTACCAAAGAAGCTTTTAACCTGAGAGGGTCCAAACAAGTCCATATGAACTAACTCTAATGGCCTTGTTGTGGACACCACTGGTTTTGAAGGAAAATCATTTTTATTTTTGCTTGGTTTGCACTTCTTACAATCGGTGCAAACTCCTTCAATGTCAAAAAATAACTTCGGTAAGCCAATTACTAGGTTTCGGGATGGTTGCTTCTTCAATTGATTCACATTTATATGTGATGTCCTACGATGCCAAAGCCAAGTATCACTCTCTTTGCTAACCATGCAAGTGGATACCAAAGAGGTGATTTCATTAATATCAAGTTATCAACCAGATAAGTGCTGTTAATGTCGCTTACCCACAAATTCAGCATCATTGTTCTTGTCATTTTTAATTATGCAGTGGGTGGAGGTAAATACAACGTGATTACCGATATCGCATAATTGGCTGATGCTTAAAAGGTTATGCTCAAGCCCTTTTTACGAAAAGAACGTTATCGATAATTACATTGGAAGAAATTTTAATTTTACCTCCATCTAGGATTTTACCTCGATTGTTGTCTCCGTAAGTGACAAAACCCTTCCCTTTGTATGAAAGTTCTGTGAATTGCCTCTTGTCCCCCGTCATGTGCTTCGATCAACCGCTGTCAAGGTACCACCGATCTTCCCTTGCTTGGAAGCACACCTACAAAACAAATATTTTACTTGATTGTTGCGGGTTCCCAAACTGTTTTGGGTCCCTGGGGGTTAGCATAATTGTTTGAACCTTTAACAACCCAAACATAGCATCCTTTGGTTACACCGTACCGACGAATCTTGCAATCATTGGTAGTATGCCCATGAATGCCGCAATAGAAGCATGTCGACTGTTTAGAATTTTTAATTGTAGAGAATGTGCCAACTTTTCTAAAAATTTTCTTCTTCGTGTCAGTGTAACCAAGTCCTGCTTTGTTCGAGTTGGTTCTGTGTTTAATGATTATTGAATTTTGCATACTGTTGCTTTTAGTGAGAGTTGCACAAGTTGTTTTTAAATTTTGAATTTCAGTTTTATGCTTGGTGCAACTATCACATTGCTGATTTTTCAAAGTTATGACAGTGTGCTCCAAAGAGTTATTGCTGCATTTTAGACTGTCAATGCGTTTTTCCAACTCAGAAACTTTCTCTTTATAATTCAATAAATTATTTTTCAGTTTAGTGTAACTTTTGGCAAGTTTCTTGAAATCAGATTGCATTTCAGTATATGCAATGTATAACTCTTCGTAATCATCAAATTCAGATTCGGTATCAGTTTTAGTGTCGGAGGTTACCTCGGATTTTTGTTCGGAAGTTGTTCGGCGAGGTGAGGCTTCCTTGTCGTGTCTGCCCATCAAACACAGGTTCACTGATTCTTTCTTGGTTGAGTCGAGCTCTGAGATCGGACCTTCCTTGTCTTCATCTGAGCTTGATTCGAACTCTTGCTCGGTTGCTCCGAGCTCTGAAGTCGGATCTTGTTCGGTTTCAGTTCGGCACATTAAAGCTTGAACTCATTGATTTCCTGTTATGCAGAGGTTTGCCTCTTCTTCATCATCAGTTGAGCTCGATCCCGACTTGTCATTGTCCTCGGGAGCATCCCATATGATATACGCTCTCATCGATTTTCGATCTTTGCCATTGTCTTTTTCTTCACTGCTGCTCTTTTGATTCTTGGGACAATAAGCTCTGATGTGCCCCGGTTCACCACACCCATGACACTTTATTCTTTCTTTCGAGCTCTTGTGGTGTTCGTCCCGGACTTCTTTTCCTCGGTTTCTAAAGTTCCTTTTGTTTTTGAAAAATTTCCCGAACTTCTTCACCATGATGGCCGAAGCTTTCTTCATCCAATTCAGAATCTGATTCGCTGTCCGATGATTCTTTATTTGTTTTTGAATGCTTGGCCAAGACCTTTAGAGAAATTCCTTTCTTCTTCTTGTCTGATTCTTCGTGCATCGTCAAGCAGCCGAGCTCCATCTCATGTTCTTTCATTTTTCCGAACAGGGTAAAAATATCCAGGGAGTCCAAATCCTTTGATTCCATGATTGCAGTGACTTTGGGCTGCCATTCCCTGCTTAAACACCTCAAAACCTTATTAATAATTTCATAATTTAAAAATGTCTTTCCAAGTGCAGTTAAATGATTGATGATATGAGTGAATCTCTTTTGCATGTCACTGATTGACTCATTCGAGTGCATGCGAAAGAGTTCATATTCATGCATCAGTGTGTTTATCTGGACCTTCTAACTTCACTCGTTCCTTCATGAGTGAGTTGCAGAATATCCCACATTTGTTTCGCATTTTTGCAATGCGAAACTCGGAAAAATTCGTCGTAAGACAGAGCAGAAGTGATGATGTTTTTGGCTTTCAAATCGTAAGATACTTTTCGTTTATCATCATCATTCCAGCTCTTCTTTGGGATTTCTACAACCTCATCTCTGACTTTTCTTTTTGGAACATGAGGACCATTTTCAATTGAATCCCAAATATCTATATCGATGGCTTCGATGAAAATTTTCATTCTGGCCTTCCAATAAGCATAACAATCACCATTAAAGAGTGGTGGTTTGTTTATTGATGAGCCTTCCCCTCCAAATGGATTGTTAGACGCCATTTGGTTTCTTTTGGATCTTTTTCGAAAAAGCTGTTAAGCTCGATCTTTCGACCGAGCTCTAATACCACTTGTTGGAAACCAACAAGCGGTCTAACAATTACTAGAGGGGGGTGAATAGTAATTCGAAGTTACCAATACCAAATTTTCGAATTTTATTGAAAGTGGAAGAAATACTGTTGCTGGATTTTAAGGATAGAGGAAAAATGCCGATCAAGTGCCGAGCAGGAACCGAGCATCGATTAACAAACCGGTTTGCCAAGTTCCAAGCACACACACTTAGTCGGGTTTCGCAGCGGATTTTAGAAACAGTGTTTCAGTCGAGCATGCAGTGATGAAACCGATTAAATGCACTAAAGCAGAAATAGAAATGCAGAAAGCAGTAAAAGAAAAACACCAGAATTTTTATACTAGTTCACTCTCCACCACTGAGAGCTACGTCCAGTCCTCCCTATACCTTGAGGAGATTTTTACTCAAAATCAAATGTGTGATTACAATAGGAATTAGAGAACCTCTCTAATCTACACCTATACGTCACCGAGTGTATCAAACTCGTGACACTAACACAAATGACTTTGCTGCCGGTTGAAGAACGTCTTCAACACGTGGTAATGGAGACTTCCTTGAAACCTTCAAGGACTCCTTCTCTTCTGCACACAAAACACGAGAGTATTGATTTTGGTGTTGGCTCCTGATTCCAAAACGGATTACTGAAGACTGACAGTTTGAGAGGAACTTCGTTTTGGAATGACGAGGAGTTGGTTTGATCACTAAAGTTCTATTTTCTCTTTTTTTTTCATTTGTTGAATGGCATAGTGATGCGTAGAGAGTGTGAGAGCATAAGTGTCAGCTCCTGGTTTTGTTGAAGTTGAAATATCTTATACTAATCAGACTTCCTCACAAATCAAGGAGGAAATACTGCTGCCATAATGGGAATTGATTTGCGATATTTCTTCTCCAACTGCCATTTTGTCACGAGGCATTTACAGAATAGGAAAGAATCAATTTTGCCATCAAAAGAATTGATTGATGAGATTCCCTCTCCAACACCCATATTTGAATCTGATTGCCAATTCCTTTTATAGACTGATTCCGTTGATGAGTAGCCTTTCTGATCTTGATCCGAGACCGGAGTAAAGATGATGATTCATGACATGAAGCCAAGCTTCGAGCTTGATGATGCTTCACTGCTGATGACCGAGCTTCGAGCTTGATGATGCTTCACTGCTGATGACCGAGCATCGAGCTTCCATATCTAATGACTTGACGCGAACCGAGCTTGTTGCTGGAACCGAGCTGATTGCTTGAACTGTTGTTGACCAAGAATGAACCGAGATTAAGCTTTGACATTTGACATCCGAGCTATGGCCGAGCTTTGCATTCTGACTTGAGTCTAACTCCGAGCTTTGGCCGAGCATGAAGAGTTTGACTCTGAGCCAAGCTCTGTCCGAGCTTTACATACTAGCTAGAATGTGAGCTTGACATCCGAGCTTGAGCTGAGCTTCAATATTCGAGCTTGAACTGAAACTTGATATCCGAGCTTCTAACTTGCCGCTGGTTCGTCTTCATTTACTGAGCATCTTCGAGCTTGCATCTGAGCTTCTTGCCAAGCTTCTGACTTGCCCTTGAATAACTGAGCTTTGCTCGAGCTTTGTGAACCGAGCTTTGAACATTAGCTTGAGTTCCGAGCACGCACCTAGCTTCAATGGTTTGAACAAGATTTTATCTTTGACAATCATACTTTGGCCGAGCTTGCATCTGCTGAGCTTGCAACTTAAAGATAAGGTCCAGAACAAGATTTTATCTTTGACAATCTTTCTTTGGCCGAGCTTGCATCTGCTGAGCTTGCAACTTAACGTTAAGGTCCAGCTTGCATCTAAAGTCTTTCCGAGGAATCGTCATGCTGAGCTACTCACGATTGTAACTTCGGAATCTGTGGATCTGTGGTGTTGATCTGAGTTTACTTTTTCTGAGCACGTTCTATGTTTCAGAGATCGGTCTTCGGCATGGACCGAGCAGTTTGTCTTCATCAGAGTCTGTTGCAGATTCTGCTCGGCTTAGTCTACTTGGATTAAACCGAGCATCTTGTCTTCATCAAAATTCAGTCTTCCACGCTGATTCTACAAAATACTCCTCTACCAATTATTCGAACATAATAATTTTTTTCATTTTTCAATAATTAGTTTAATTCCTAGATACTCCATAATCTATATTTAATGTAGTGAATCAATTTCCAAGCCATTTACAACATTAAAAAAGCTCCATTAACAAGCTCCATTTCATATTCCAATACAATTTTATTTATTTCTTCTCACAAAAGCCTAGACCACAATGATTAGATGTAAGAGTAATTTTGGAAAAAATTACAAGAGGGTCTTATATTTAGGACCAAATTTTTTTTACCCAATAGGGCCTTATAATTAGGGACGGAGGGAGTATAAAAATATCATAATATTTTCTCCCAATTAGGATGTAATTATTAATCATGAAAACAATAAATGAAAAGGCAAAAGGCTTTGTCTCATCTTAATTTTATTATTGTTATAACATATAAAAAAAATTTAATTTGGGCCAAATGGGCTGACCCTTGTCGGCTAATGAAATGTCGGGTTGGGCTGGGCTCGACCAAGAAAGTTTGGGCTAGAATTTTTTTTTTACTTTTTGTAGAAAATAAAATTAACTAACATTTTTGTTGCTTAGGATTTTCGTAACAAGCTAGTTAAATATGATATGATAAAAATATGAGAGAGTATTATTTTTTTCAATGACAACAACATCTAATTTCCGTTCCATTTGTATTTTTCATTGGTTAGAATTATTTTTTTCACCATTTGAGCATTTCCTCTTTGTTATGCTGGGAGAATTGAGGTGAGTTGCACCAGGTTGGTTGGATGTTGACCGAGTACACGTGGAAGGCTGAACCGGTTGGATGAAACTCAAGCGGGGTAACCGGTCTGTGTTCCGGCCTTAACTCGTCCCGGGTGGGGATCCTGCGCGGACTCTGACGCTCAAGTTAGTATAATACACACGTTAAATATAAAGCAATATATATATATATATATATATATATAGAGAGAGAGAGAGAGAGAGAGTACAAGAATGATCAAGAGGGGGGTTGAGAATTGAGTCGGGTAGGAAGGTGGAGTAGTAGTGTCGAGGGGGAACTCTGTTGGCTTCTACTGTTGTGCAATGGGGTATTTATAGGGGACTTCGGGCCTCTTATTCTTGGGCCTACAGGTTGGCTACGCCTTGGAGTGTAGGGCGCAGGTTATGACAGGCGTCGCGTCGTTTGGTGGACGTGACAAGGAAGTGATAGGATATCCCCAGATTTGGTCTGGCCCGGCCAGGTCAGACGGCAAGAGGGGTCCGGCCCGGGTCGGATCGAACGCTAACCGAGTGTGCGCACGGACTTGTTTGGCTGGGATCGGTCTTGATCACGACACTGAGGGCTCCGATCCGGGTCGGATCGAACACTGACCGAGTGTGTGCACGGACTAGTTTGGCTGGGACCGGTCTTGATCACGACACTGAGGGGTCCAGCCGGGTGCCGGGTGGAAAATGGGGTCTGCTTGGGAAAGGCTAAGACCCCAATGACACTCTTTAAACTGATAAGTTTTTATTTTTACTAACAGGACTCAATGCATTTGATAGATGACTAAGTTTTTTAAACATGATGTTAGGGGTTTCATCCCTGCCATGGGTATGGAGAAGACTTTGATAGAGGAAAAACTCATTTCTATGATCTTTATGCCTTAGAAGGGGTTAGTTTTTAGCTATCCGTTGGAGGATATCCTTGACACACACCAAATGTCTTTTTTTAATTCTTTATAGAAGATAAAATTTTCTCTACATTTTTGTTACTTTTATACACATACTCTCTCTAGTCCCTATTATAATAAAAAATAACCGAAATTACGTTTATTAAGAAAGTTAGTTGAATGTATTTAATTTTCTCAAAATCATAAAAAAATATACTATTTTTGGAAAGTTATATTGGGAAGGAAACAAAAATTAAATGAGATCACTATTTTCTAGAAACATGTTAGGAATAATTGTATTGAGAATATAAAGTTGATTAATTTTTTCTTATATTTGAGACCAAAATATGTATACACCTTTTTTTTATAATAGGGACCGGAGAGAGTACATTTTTAGAAAAGGTAGGGTTTTCCTAATATTAGTTATTAGGATAAAAATAAGTAGTCAAAAAATGGTAAAAAGAAATGGGGAAGATAAATTCAATTTTCAATGTGTTAAAATGTAGTTTTTCTAATCAAATTTTTCATTTTCAGTTTTTTGTCCTTAGTTTTTATAAGGTTACGAATATCTTGAAAAGACATTGGAAAAACAAAAAATGGCCATTATTTCTTGTACATATTCATAACGGGGGATCCAAAAATTTTAGGTAACGGAGACATAAAAGTAATATACAAGTGCAAATATTTAATTAGTGGGAAAGAAATATAAAACACGTGGCAATTTAAAAAGATATAGATCTAATAAATATAGTACTCCCTTCGTTCCATTTTGTTTGGTTTTTTAAATTTGGATACATAAATTAAGAAAATGTTGATTATTGTACGTTTTATGTGTACTTTATATAAAATTTTAAATTTTAAATTGTGATTATATGATTAATGCAAAATGTATTAAATTAGTTTTTTATTTGATAATTGGTTTGATGTGTTAAATAATTTATTTATTCATTTATTTATTTATTTAAAATGGTGTTAAACAATTCATTAAATGTATATCTCATTGATTTTTATTTTTTTTTACTTTTTCAATTTGCTATTACTCCTCTAACGTTAGAGATAGCGGAAAAAATTGCTAAATTTTGGAGAGGCTATTGCCAATATTGAAAGCTGGTGGGACATGGTTGCAGCTTGTACAGTATTTGTTATTCTAAAAGTTCGTTATGGAACGTGATTGAACAAGAAACATATTGCATTCACGGTAGGTTTTTTTTAATGTACTCTTTGGCGAGTAAAGTACCAGGTATATTAGGTACCCTTAATATTAGGGAATTCTTGAGACTAATCTTATACGAGATCGCGTTTTTATATTTCTCCCAGCTTTTTTCAACGGGATGTGTTAACCGGAAATCGAACATAAGATTTCTTTGTCTCAGACTCCATTCCCAAATTTTCAAGTTGGCAGAATCCCACACTTGAACCAACCAGTTGATTGCATTCACAGTAGTTGAAAACGTGTTGAAGCTAGGATTTGAAAACAATAACGCCCGTAACCCGCATTAGCGGTTTCTCCCTAAAAAAAAAATAGTACTCAAACAGCCAAATATCTAAAATATTCTATGAGCACCGCCGGATGGAATTTGCACCAAACAAAACCAAACACTTTTCACATTATAAATAGGGAAGAGGACTACTACACTGCAACGCCACAAACACCAAGCCACACTAATTTCTTCACATCCAAACCTTTGAGTAGTTATTGCAGTTACTCTGAAATATGTTTTTCATTCCCAAATCACCTGCCAACCCTCCTGTTGTGCAACTGTCCTCACCACAAACTCCTCTCGCAGCTGATGAGAATAAGATTAACCTCTTCCTCATGTCCGATGAGCAGATTTTGGAGCAAATTAATAGCTCAATAACCCATGTCCACACTGACACAAAGTTTGATGCGAACTCTCTTTTCACCCTTGTTCAGAACACCCTTAGACGTTCCACCCACATTGTGGACAATGTTGTGCAGGTATATACATATATACATACCCATAAGGCTATAACAACTTTAATCTTTCTTTCTTTTTTTTTTTTTTTTAATTTTAAGATTTTAAATAGTAGCTATGGTTTCGAAGACTTCTCACCGGGAATAAACCATATTTAAAACCTTTCTGTATTTATTTGTCCATGCTTCTAATTGTAATAAGTTTTTACAGGGTTCCCCAGCAAGCGTGGAGCACGTAGATGACATAATCCCCCCTGCCTGTTTCACATCACCACTTTGTACCTTGAAGGATATTAATTATAAGGTCATTCAATAATCCAAAACCATCCAAATAATTAATAATTAGAGTGAAAAAGGACTTGATATAAAAAAATACCTTTTAAAAAAAATATAATTCTTGCTTAAATTTTTAATATATTAATGGTGTTTTTCTCTATTATACTGGTTCTGATCTTTATTATAAGAAAAAAAAATGGTGCATAAATATTTTGATCCTAAATATAAAAAAAAAATTAATTAACTTTCTATTTCCAATACAATTATTTCTAAAATGTTTCTATAAAGTAGTGATCTCATTAAATATTTTTTTTATTTCCAATACAACTTTCCAAAAATAGTCATATTTTTATGATTTTGAAAAAATTAAATACATTCAACAAACTTTAATTTCTAACTTTCTTAATAAATGTGATTTCGATTATTTTTCTTATAATAGGGATCAGAGGCAATACCATTTATCTCTGTAATTATTAATTTTTCTTCACTACTTAAATAAACCAATACTTATTTAACTAGTTATATATCAAGCCCGTGCGTTGCACGGGTTTGTGTTGAACATGTACTTTTGATACTTTTTCTGTAATGTATGCTTTTCAAAGTAGACATGTACTATAATGGAAATGATTCAACCTTGTATTATTGTTATGGATACATCATTTCAATCTTAACAACATGTATGCAATTCATTAAAGACCTCATTCATTTCATCAATCATAATCACATGTAGGCAATTCATTAAAGACTTCTTGAATAAACATGAAAAATAACATTTATTATGTTTTTTAAATCCTTAAAAAAAATCTCCAACAAAATGTCACATAACAAGAAACGAGAGAGTATTATATACTTATAGTTTTGATTTTTTTTATATATATATATATATATATATATATAAACTTTCTCTTATAATAAAGAAATTTTTTATTTTTATTCTTTTATGTTAATACACGCATCCGGCCAAAAAAATATTCTGAAATACATAAGGACAATGCAATCTAGTATTCATTATTTGTTGTATATAAAACACAATTCTATTCATGAAAAGCAAAAATAAATAAATAAATAAAACACAAATCTATAGCATCATGCTAGTAACTCAAGAAAGTAACAGTGACTTATGAATATGACAGATGTCATGCAAGGCTCCGGGTGAACAAAGTGCTCATGAGACAACCCTAACCATCCTGAAGAAACTCTCAGAGAAACACTATGACTGGTATGCAAAGGCTGTGCTTACTTTGGCCGCTTTTGCGCTAGAGTACAGCGAGTTCTGGCTGCTAGCTCAGCATCAACCAACGGATCTTGTTGCAAGGTCTTTGGCTGTGTTGAAGCGAGTGCCAGCACTCACAAGACCCGCAGCGGTGCAAAAGTATCGCCAAGCCATCGCTGAGGTCAACAATTTGGTCAAAACAATTTTGGAAGTGATTGAGTTAATCTTTAACTTGAAGAAGCTTAGAACTCATGTTACAAAGGAAGTACCTGCATTGGTGCCTGCTATTGAGCAACTCCCTATAGATATCAATATAGATGTCTACTGGACTATCATCACCATCACCGCAATAGTCACTAAGATAGAAATCCTCACCACTGAATCGTAAGTCTCATGCATCTTTAATATTTAGTTAACACATTAAGATTAGTTCCATGAATCTTTATAATTTTATCAGCATCTCATATACGGATAATTGCTAAGTTTAATTAACTAACATAACATGTTTAACCTGCCGATAAATGCTTGACTTCAGGGAGCAAACGCAAGAGCTGTCCCAATATGGTCAAAGGATAAACATCATAATTATTAAACTGAGGAAGCAAGTCACACGTATCGAACAACTTATAGGTGAGTAATCTAGATTATACCACCTTTTATCTCTATTATTTTTCTTTCAACATTTTATCTTTGTTACTTTAGGTGAAATTATTAAATTTCTCCCAATAAATATTGCGGATTTTGAATTTTGATTATACATTATTTTTTTTCCATATATATTTTTATAATCTATTTTGATTTAAATCTTCCACTTTAACAAATGCTTACGTGATTTAATATTAAGACTGCAACCGACAATAAATCAATAATTTTCATTTAGTCACGTGGATACGATGAAAAACTTAAATCAAAATAACTTTAAAAAAATATAGAATATAGTAATTAAGCCATCACTATCATATTTCCTTAAAGCAAGTGTCCTTAATGACGTGATTTGTGCTATATTCTTTCAGATGAAGAAATATCATATGGCAGGCTCAAGAATGCTATCATGTCCGTCACTGAAATAACGCAGGTGTATAAGCTCCTGATTTTCTCAACTGCTGGTACCCCGCAGCAACTTTTTGATGGTGAAACTAAGAATACGGTTCGTAACTCCTCGAAAAAATTATTAGAAATGTATATTATTTGTTTCTGCGAATATCTTACTGCTGTTTAAACTTCTAAATTTACCGTACGTCAAAAAAATCTAAATCCTAAAAGTAGAATACTTCTATTCAGTACTAAAGTAACTTTTTTAATTAAAAAAATTAAGGAAAAAATATATATTTTTTTAAAGGGAGCCCAAGTGTTGAATGCAAACTTATGACTTATGGTTATCGGTTTATTTTTTTTGGGTACAAAATCAGTTTTTTACTTCTTTTAATTAATTATTTGACGTGTACATCTATAGACACATACAAAAATGTTTGATGTGATGAAAAAAAAAATGATATTTATAAATCACTTTGTCTTAGTGCAAATGAAAATTTTCTTGTTTATTTTGAGCTGGAAATTATTTCTTAGTTCTCATTCCGTCCTGTAAATTAAATTTGAAATAAATATTTTTCAACAAACGAAATTAGCTTAGTCAAAAAAGATAAATTAGTGTTAGGATTTATTCACATGATGAGAAAAGTTTAACTCAAGATTAATTCATTAGATAGAAGAGTCTCATGATGACTAAAGTAATATATTGAGTTTTCTAGGTTATTTAAGGTGAAATGATGTTATCTGAACATCCAAATTTAATATATGAATCTAATATTTGACTTGTCTTATATGCAGAAACAATAAAACTGAATATAAGATAAACCAAATGTTAGATCTTGATATCAAATTTGGATATTCATATAATATTATTGTTTAAGGTGAGACTCCTAATATTATCGCCCCTTTTAAGAGTTGACAACCTCGACGACTTTCACTCCATCAACATTGACCCGATGGTAGTAACCATTTCTCTTTTGCGGCTCCACTCACCTATCAGCATTTGGTATTGATATTATACCTTAATCCAACTTATAGGTAACTCTTTTCGTAATTCAACTTCTCAATGAAATTAAAACAATAATTATTAGGACTTAAGTACATGACGAGAGCCGAATCCAAAAGACTAGTACATTAAATGAGAAAACATGGTGATTTAAGTAATACCATATTGAACTTCTTAAATTACTCAATACAAGACTCTAACCATTTACAATTAGAATCACATATTCCTTTTATGCATAATTTTTTTTTTAAATGCAACGGTCCTCAATAAAAATAAAACCTTTTTTTTTTGGTATAAAAATAAAACCTTTTTAAATGAGTTAAAATATGTCATTCTCACACATAAACCGCCAACCTCAAAATACTTTCCCAAAATTTGTTATATATATATATATATATATATATATATAAACATTTGGGATGGGAAAAATTGATATTGATGGATCACCACGTCTTGGTGAAAATGACCTGATAAGCTTCAAGTCAAAAGCTATTCCTTCAAGAATCAAGGGTAATATCAACAATTTCAAAATAAAATAAATTAAAGAATCTCAACAAATCAACTCAAGAGCTATTCGTTCAAGAGTAATATCAGCCGTTTCAAAAATAAAATATAATAAAAAGATATCATCCATTTAAAAAATAATAATAAAAATGAATTTATCTAACCTATATACCAATTCATATAATAAGTAAGTATATTATTTATGTTGAAAAACTTAAAATCATTTCTTAATTTACTAAATATATTATCTTATTATCACATTAATTTTTTTTAATATTAGTTTATTCTATAAACCGAATGCATAGGCTAGATTAATAGAATAAAAATAATAGTACCAGCTACTCTGAAATCAGTGCAAAAATTCAATTCAAAAACAATTATACGATTTCTCATTTCCGTCTCTAAATGGTACTTGCTCCGTCCCTAACTCTTAACACTTTTATTTTGTCCATATTTATAAGGTCCTTTACCAATTTTCAATGAGCATTAATTATTTTTTTCCACAAACACCCCTATTTATTTAACACATTTTAGATTCCCAATAATATTAATAGGGGTAATTTTGAAAATACATATCAAAAGTTCACATTTCCAATATAATTAACTAAATTATTCCACTTTCTTAATGGACGTAAAATCTCCCAAGATGGCCTTATAATTAGGGACGGAGGTAGTATTACCATTTGAATGCTATCTCCATAGCTACTCTCCCCCCCGTTATATAAGATTTTTTTGGTATAATTTATATTTATCAAAGAAGTTAATATTATTAATGAAATTGAAAATATAAATATTTCATACACTTTTTTAAAATTATATAAAGGTATTCTTGGGACTTTAAAGAATGAGTAACATTAAAGTATTTCTCCGATTTCAATTATAAGAAAAAACTAACTAAGTTCACATTTATAAAAAAAATTACTTAAGTAAATTTAATTTTTTTCAAATTAAAAAAAAAACTAAACGTATTTTAGGATAGCAGTATTAGAATAAAACAAAAATTAAATAAGATAATCATTTTATAAAGATATTTTAGGATTGATTGCATTTAATAATAAAAAATGAGTTTTCTTAACCTAAGGGCTGAGAATAAGAACCATATCATCTTGAAAAACAAAAAGTATAAGACTTTTTATTTATTAGATTCATCATTTTCCATAAAACATATCCATTTATAGTTATACCTACTTAATTATCAATTGTCAAGAGAGATTATACCTACTTAATTAATTTATCCACTTCGAAAATGATACTCCCTTCCGTCCTATTTATAAGGTTCTTTTGGGATTTTTTACTCCCAACAAGGATAGTAATTATATTTGTTAATGACATTGAAAATATGAAAATTTGATATACTTTTTCAAAACTACCCTTATATATAATTATTATTGGAAATATAAAAAATGTTGACTTAATAGAGATATTTGTGAAAAAAAAAGTAAATAAATGCTATTGAAAATTGGAATGAATCTTATGGTCATTAATTAATTTTGATTCATTTGTTGCATTTGTAGGTTGACATCTCTGTGCTAAAC
Organism: Crotalaria pallida; assembly: GCA_037953625.1. Lineage (NCBI taxonomy): Eukaryota > Viridiplantae > Streptophyta > Magnoliopsida > Fabales > Fabaceae > Crotalaria > Crotalaria pallida. The sequence goes on along the minus strand of CM075652.1, from coordinate 123,134,659 downwards.
AAAAAGAATGTGTACTTCTTTATGTCAACTCTAGACATCACGGATAAAGAAATTTCAGAACTGACGCCAGTTTATGACGCTACTAAAACCGATGAACAATATAAGATTGTTTGGATCCCAATTATGGAGGAACTGAACGACCAACTGCTCCAGAAATTTGAGGAATTGAAAACCAAGGTGCCTTGGTATGTGGTGCATATGCCACTCGGAAACAAAGCTGGAATTAGGTACATTAAGGAAAATTGGCACTTCACAATGAATCCATTGGTTGCTTTATTGAGCCCTCAAGGGAAGGTGGATAACACATGTGTAATCGAAACGATTCGCGTTCATGGACCAACGGCCTTTCCCTTTAGAAAAGTGGATGTAGAGAGAGTTGAAAAAGAATTACGCTGGATTGAGTCTGTAGTGGTTGGTATTGACCGGCAACTTCTTGATGCGGTAAGTACATTTCACACAAGTTTATTTGCACATATTGTACTGACATGTATCCATTTACCAAAAAATAAAATTAAAATAATATATAGACATGTTTTCGTTAAACTGAACACTGAAAAAAAATAATACTGTTATTGGTATTTGATTAATATGAATTTCTTTTGTCCCTCTGATTCCTTCTTTAACTTGTAGTGTTGTTTATACCTGTAAATTATTTTGTTTATAATCAAACTTCCCTGGAGGAACTTTTGAAAATATAAGTGATTAATTAGTACCAAAAAAGAATTATTGAAGCACCGGAATTTTTCCGTTTATTCAGGAAATTAAGAAGATCCGGATTCGACAAAACCCTTGCTTGAATGTAATACTTTAGGTTTAGCCTCTCCAAAATCAGTTTTTTTATCAGTATATGCGATAAATTGTTAATATTGCTTTTATGAGTTTAATATGTGTGCACCGACAATGTCATACATCATCCACCGTTCATTTGCATTACTTTTATTTAGAATTCAATAATCATAAACCCTTGGATGGTGGATGATGTGGTGACAGTGTAAAAAACCTTTACACTGTCAGTGTATAAACTATTTTCTCATGTTTTATTAGCCAACAAAGATTGGTAATTCATTTTAAAAAATAAATAAAAATTAGCTCACAACTTAAGAGCTTGTAAGTTAAAATTCTATTGTTGATCTAGTAATTTTGTTGATGAGTAATAGATGTATGATGCCTCTCATGACTTTAATGAATTTCGAGGACCTAATTCACCAAAATTTTGGTTTATAAAAAATACTGTATGTTTTATTAAATTACTTTTGGCCCAAAAATATAGGCAAGTTGTTAATACTTTTTCTGTTTCACAAAGATTGTAAAAAATAATAATTTTTTTGTCTCAAACTAAATTTAAAATAATAAATGAAAAGTTTTGAAATTGTCAATTTTGAATTGTAATTGGTTGACTAATGCAAAATATATTTAATTAGGTATATGATAATTGGTTGATTTGCTAGACAAACAATTACATGCATGTCTTCTTAATTTATTTATTTTTTTTACTTTTTCATTTTGTTACTATTCTTATGGGAGAGAATGAGTATTAATTTAAATTTAAAAAAAAAAATATTCGCATGTAACCTAATACGCATTAACGCGTTAGTAATATCTCCTAACTCTTTCTGAAACAGTTCAAAGAGCAAAAGTACATCTTCTTCTGTGGAGGAGACAAAGAGTGGATTCAACAGTTCACTAAGTACGTGAATGTGATTTTAAATGCCCCGATCATTAAGAAGTCAAAGATTGCCATAGAGTTGTTCCTTGTGGAGAAGGAAGACAAAAATCGTTTCGGCAACTTTTGGACCAAAATTGAGAAATTGTTTATGACCAGAGCTAACAATACGGTTGATGATGTGGTGACTCAACAAATGCAAAAGATGCTTTCTTACAAGAATGAAACAGGGTGGGCCCTACTTACCAAAGGGTCCTATGTGGTGGTGAGTGGTCACCGAACCACAATCTTGGAAACCGTTGCAGAGTTTGAGAAATGGAAAAACATTGTGAGCCAGAGCAAGAATGATGACTTTGCGTCCGCATTCAAAATGCATCATGAGAAGATTGAGAAAATCATTCCTCGTCGATGCACACACTTTGAGATCCCAAATATTGCTGGAAAGTTGCCACAGTCTATAAAATGTCGTGATTGTCCTAATACCATGGAGATTTTCATTAGCTACAAATGTTGCCACATTGGGGGGGATGCCGCTAAAATGTACTAGTGTTGACTGTTGAGTATAGTGTTGTTTAAATTGAACTTGTTTGTTATGGTCAGGAGTGTGGGAATAAAATAGCTTTAATTTTCTTATTGTTATGTGCCTATGGGCTTAGGATTAAGCTTATACTATCCATTGTAAAATAAGGAAGGGTGGGGAGACTTCCATGTGAGAGGTGTTTCTTTTTCTATGTGATATGTCGTTGCTACTTGTATTCAAACTTTGATATTGAATAAATTTTTCTATAGTTTACTTTTCAATCCTAGATATTACTTTATAATATTGTATGTATTACCATGTTATTTCATTATGTAGAGTTGAAATGGTCCGAGTAATAAGAATAGCATTTCTCAAATGTCTGAGAAGTAAGATCATATAAAAAAAATATTAGAAATAATATAAATAAATCTTGTTGAAGTGGGTGGTGGAGGCCAGACCCGGTCTAGATATATATTGGGTTCTAGGGAAAAAATTGCGTCCTTAATTCATAAAAAAAAATTATTAAAAATAAATCAATAGAAAAATATGATGTGCTTATGTCTAAACCCGAAAATAGTAATGATGGCAACAATCAGTAATAAAATTAGTCATAGAACTAAACTAGACCTAAAGCAAATGTTATTAATTAAGTGTAGTAAAAAAATTGGAGGCCCTTTTCATGTTGGAAAAAAAATTAGTTAGTTTATCTATTTACAAGTTAATTGGGCAAACGAAAATCATATATTGATATATTATGCTAAGATGAGTCGAGAGTAATTAAGAGGCAAAGACGTTTGTAACTATTAATTTACTTTTTCTATACTATTAAAAAATGATTTTGGACCCCTGAAATTTTTGAACTAGAGCTCAGGGCCTCATTGCCCACTTTCAGGGCGGGGGACCTGCTTGGTAGGGGTGTAACGGTCTGGTCCGGTTTTTGGCGGATATTACATATCGGACCAATTAAAGTAAAGTGGTCCGGTCTAGTTCGGTCCAGACATCCTTCACAGATACAGACTGGATCAGACCGAACCGATTTATAATCGGTCCAGTCTGGTCCAGACCACGATCTTGTTACTTTGTTGGGTACTAATATGCTTTGCTTCACTGATAGTAGAAGATAAAACGTGTTTGAGAATTGAGACTTTGTGGGAGAGAGAAAGAGTGAGAACAGAGAGAGGACGAAACTGAAAAGAAGAAGAAGAAAGCGAGCACCCCAGAGAAGAAGAAGAAGAAATCCAAGAAGAGGAGCGCCAGAGAAGAAGAAGAAATCAAAGAAGAGAGAGAGGAAGAGAAGTCGAGCGCCGTTTCTCCTCTGGTGCCGCCGTCGTTTCATCGTTTCTCCTCTGGTGCCGTCGTTCGCCGTTTCTTCTCTGGTGCCACCGTCGTTTCTCCTCTCACCCCCAATACCTCCCTCTGATTTCGATCTCCTCTCTCCCTTTGTCTCTGCTTTCTTCCTCTGTGTGTGATGTCAAAAGATTATGATTTAGGGATTGTATTGATATTTAGGGATTTGGGAATTTCATTAAGGAATTTTATTGTTTAGAAAGATGTTGACTTGCCGAGGATAATGGCGAGCGGTGGTGAGAAGGCTGACGGTGTGTGGCGGTGAGAAGACGGCGAAGTTCGTGTGTCGTGTGTGGCCGTGTTATGTGGCAGTGTGTGGCGGTGAGTAGAGAGACGAGCGTGAGAAAGAGAGAGGGTTGGTTATGTGAACTTCACATTGTGAAGGTTGTGGCTATGTTAGGGTATGTGACTGAGGGTTGTTGCCTGTTAGTGTTAGATTATACTTAGATTTAGGTTTTTATGTATGTTTGTACAAAAAAAAAAGGTTTTTATGTATGGGGTTCGGTCCGGTCTGAACGGTCTCAAAAATATTGAGACCGTGGACCGGACCATGAAATAGTGGTCCAACAATTTTGGGATCGGACCGGACCGTGAGACCAGACCGGACTGTATTTTTCGGTTCGATCCAATCCTACAAGTCTCGCGGTCTTTGACCAGATCACTTACACCCCTAGTATCCAGGATTCTGTTCAATGTTATAAAAAATGGGGATATGTATGTGGTCACCAATTGAACATTACCTTTTGTATTTATAATTTTTACCAAGTAATTGTTATCGATTTTATTTTATTTTTTTCTTATTTTTTTTAAGACCAAGGTTGTCATCCAACAGAATTCTTTTATAAAAGTAGAGATCACTTTTATTTTTGTCTTTGCCATTATTATTATTATTATTATTATAAATAAGTGATATAAATTGAACACCTAAATTCCTAACATCATGTTTAACAAACACAAACCAAATTATCTATCAACTGTAATTAGTATTTTTAATCATGTTTTCTACTTAACTTTGAATTTACTAATAAGTACCTCATATATGGGTTGATTTATTTCAATTGAATTAAAAAAAAAATTTAATATGCAAATCAGGGGTGAGCAGGACCTGGCCAACCCACGGACCCGTCCGGTCCCGATTGGTTTGGGCCGAATCAGACCCGTTCTCAAGAGGTTAAAAGGACAAACCCGAATTAATTGAGAACAAACCCGATTCTTAAGTGCACGGGTTCGAATTCATGGGTCACCCGAACATATCCCTCATACATGTATTCCATTCCCACGTGAGTCATGAGTACTGATTTACACTCTATTCCCGGCCCATATTAGTTTACGTGTATTTCATTCCAAAATTGTGCAGTACCACCTTGCATAAAACAAACCATTTTTACTTATATAGTACCATTAGTTCAAGTTTAATAAAACATAAACTCACATAGTTACAGTGAATCATTTGTTCAGTACCAATTAAAATTTCAAATGATTTAATATACGAAACCATTAGTTCAAGTTTATTAGTCCAAGTTTATTAACACTTAGAAATATACTCAGTATCACATACATGGTTATATTGCATCATTTGTTCATTGTGAATCAAAACTTCAAATGATTTAATTGTCAACAAAAAGGTAATACTCATCTTCAGTTTGCTATTTTTCCTTCAATATGTCATGCTTTATTTTTATCCACTTATTGAGTTTTTACTTATATTATTTAATTAATTATGTATGTTTCTTTAATTTTTGTTTTGCATCTTTGTAATTAGGTATATCACAAAAGAAAAGCTCTCGTGAGGTTATACAAATATGTCTTGAGGATTTTGAGATTAGACAAATTAAATATATATTAAATTTCACTCATACTTTTTTTTTTTTTACAAACTTTAGATGTAATGATAATAAAAAGATGAACATGTTCTAATGCTATTCATTCTTGTCTCGGGTCAATTTGGACCCGTTCTTACTTTATTCCGCTCTAATTAGAGATGGGTTCAAATTCAAAAATTGACCCGAGTAACATACAGGATGGGTGAGAGACAAGCCCCAACCCGTCCCATGCATCAACCTTTGGGTAACATAAACTTGTAAAGTTGTTGTGGTAAATATGTCAATTATACGGAGAAAACTCGTGCTTTAAAAGATTACTTCGAGATGGAAATAACGAAGAGGGCGATGCATGTTTTAATAAAATTGTGGAAATAGAAGACACTTTGCACGAGATTGATGGTTTAAGAAGAGAGCAATACAATAATGTCAAGTCATCTACTGGAAAAGTTTAATGGGATACTTCCACATCCTTCACCATTGAAGAAAAGTTTGTCCAAAATGAAGAATTAAGCTTTGAAGCCGAGAATAGCGAGGAGCGTGTGGAGTCAAATGTGCCCCTCGCAATAATGCATAACTCAGGTATTGATTACAACAAAGACTAGATTATTGGTTCAGGTTGTTCAAACCACATGTGGAGATAAAGAAAAGCTTGAAAGTACAACCAAGTAGAAAGGTGATCGTGTGGTGGTGACTATTGATAATTCAAGGTTCCTAATTTCTCATGTTGGGAAGGCAGAAATTTCACCTCACCATGGCGACAATTAGGTACACTTACAAAATATTTACTACGTACCCAGTAGAAAGAAAAATCTATCTTCGGTATCACAATTGACAAAGTCAGGGAGATATGTGGTACTTGGTCCAAACGATGACAAAATTTATGACAAGTTGAAGAATATTGGCACACCTAAGGTTGAAAGGCGATTGTTAGAGTCAATCTACGTAATGTTTGCAAAGATTGCTCATGAAGTTAAAACTCGGAAAAATGAAAAAGTTGATCTGTGGCATGCACGAATTGGGCATGTCACATGTGAGTCATACAAGGCTCAAGGAAATGATGAGGAAATAAATGCTTAAGAGTCTTCCCCGGCCAACTTGAAGCACAAGGTGACATTATATGTGTCAGATGTCAGTACTAAAAGGTAAATCAACTTTCCTATGTGACATCGAAGTTTCAAGCCAAAGAGCCATTGGAGATGGTTCCCTCAAACATGCTTGGATCAGTAAGAGATTCATCAATTAGTGGATATTGTTACATGCTGACCTTTATTAACGACTACTCAATGCACATATAGGTATATTTCATGAAAGAAAAATCAGAGACATTATCTTGGTTCAAGAAATTCAAAGAAAAGGTGGAAGGCAAAGTTTGATAGAAGATCCGATGTCTACAAACAGACAATGGGGAAAGTACACATCTATTGAGTTCTACAATTATCTAAGAGAGCGTAAGATAAGTAGACAAATAACATGTCCATATACTCCTCATCAGCATAACAGTGTGACAGAAAGAAAGAACAACCACCTAATTGAGATATGTAGAAGCATGCTGCATGCCAAGAATGTGCCAAGTAGACTCTAGGTCGAGTGCATAAAAATTGTAGCTCATGTCATCAATTGGCTTCCACAAGCAAAGCTGAAATTTAAGCAAAGCCGTCAAGATGACTCCTTGATCTGATATTTTTTCTTGATGAATCTTCTATTTCTGAGAGTAATATTCGTGTTATCTTATCTCTAAGGAGATAATTAGTGATATTCTATGATTGGTGATAATCCTTTGATAATTGAGTTGTTTATCTCCTGAAGATTTACTTTAGAAATAAGTTTTGTCACTTATCTGCAAATCAGGTTTGTTTTCGAGCTTCTCCAGGTTAATCTGGGTTCAAAGCCTTTCATTGTAGGTGGTCAAAGCTCGATTCTCGTCGTTAGATCCTTACCACAGGTCGCATTAGGTGTTCTTGAAATCATCATGTAAGGTAAGTGTCCTTAGCTTGTGACAAGTCCGAAACAGTGATTAACACAATTGCGAACAATTGCTTGAAAATTCAAGCATATGGTTGCAATTGCAGTCACGATGCACCTGCGAAAACTCCAAAATAGCTGTGTTACACCCATAGATGCCATCGAGGACTACAATTTAAAACCTTGATCACGAAAGTCGTTATATATACAATTATGCTAATATATATATATATATATATATATATATATATATATATATTGTAACAGCCTGATTTTCACTTTCAAAACCTTATCTGGATTATTATTAATTTGTAGCAAAAGTGAGGCCAATTTTTTATTTTTTTTGAAAACATGAGTTAACGTTACCCTTTTGAAAATCGAGTTGTCACTTTCGAAACTTCCCGTACCCGAAACATCATCATCATATAAAACGTCATTTTCATTATAATTAAAACATAAACCGTAAGTACTGGAGTTACACTCCAAAAAGTTTTCCAAAAGCAGGCCATCATTACAAAAGATTACAAACCATAATTTAAAAGTAGCTGAATTACATCCATGGTACTTTGCAAAGTAATCCTCGATTGGAACATAGATCCTCGACACACTACATCATCTAGACACAGAATACAGGACATCACTCTTCAGCGGAACTATCGTCCGTCTCCATATCTTCACTTGAGTCCGCCTCCGCTTCGTTACCGGATTCACTAACGTCTTCTTCCTCCATCGGTTGAGGAATCACAGCAGCCAAAGGTGCGGGATCACCATCGTACTCGTGATGCTCCCTCGGTCCACCGTCTTGATAGTCACGGAGAGTGACTTGCCCCACGTGAACGTCCAGACTCGTCCCTCGCAGAATGTGCCTCGGATCATCAATCTCCAATCGGGTTTCACCTCTCCAAATCCATCCTTCAGGAACAACCTCCCATGCTCCTCCCTGAAGAGGCCACATGTGGATTGCTACATGATTCGCCATCTACCCGTTGCAATACCGGCAAAAGCCAATACGACAATCAGGTAGGAGAGAGTCAGTGTGTCATACACTAATGAGTTGACCATAAGGTCTCAGGGTAGACTCGATAGAAAGAAAGACAGATGACAATGACAAATGACAGGTATACCGAACGAGATAAGGTACCCAGGGCGTAGAGGATAAACAAAATATAATAAATAGGCAGAACAGGATAGCAAAGCAAGTAACATAATATGAACAAAGCATAATAATCAAAATATGCAAGGTATATAAATGGCATATAAGGCACGTAAAAGTAAAGCATAACTCATCAATCGAAATCATAATCCGCATTACCGAACAGCTCCATATTTTCTCAATCTTTTCCATCATTCAATTATATCTTTATTATTTGGATATTAAGTCTTATCATAACTCAACTCACTCAATGAGGTAGGGGGAAAACCATCACTGAGGAAAAACGCACATGTCTACATCTCCTCGGTCTCCATCCAAACCTAGTCGGAAGCCAACAGGAGTACAGGACCTTTACCACGTGGGCACGACAGCTGTCTCAACACATAATTGGTCCCAGACCAGGAGGACTTCAGCCTCAATCAATACAATTCACATAATTATCATTAATCAAGCACACTGTACACGCAGTGGCAAATCACAATGCCCCGTTCCAGTCCCTCTCACTGTTGTAGACTTGCATTCAAGGGGGTGACAGTATCATTTCTAATTAGCTATGCGGAACTTGCCACGGCATTGGACCCAGTCCCTACCACGTTCGTACGCCGCTTGTGGAATTCGTTCCGCCTAGAAATATACTCTAGGCTTCTTGACGTTCACCGTCATTACCCTCCCCTCATGCAATCCCCACCTGAGTATCCGCAGATACCCATGGTATCTTCCTCTCCACTACTTCGCACTCTCATACCTCACCGCGTATATTAGTCTTTTAATGTCTTTTAAATCTTTTAAAGTCTTTTAGTTATCCTACGGTTTGCTTGCCCTTAGTCCATCCCTTCGACAAGACCCGACCACTAAGGGTTATCTCTTTTCCCCACTTTCACATGGCATTCTTTCACTTTCTCAAGCCACTTGGCACAATCACACCATTCCATAGGAATTCACATCGTCCTCATCAACGATCATTCTCATCTTGGAATCCATCAGCACGATCTCAGCTCCCCGAGTGTAGTCTCCTCGTCCAGTGCATGGTTGCTCCACCACATTTCTTTGAATCACATCATGCTTCACTCTTTCGCTTATCTTTACGTTACACTTTCTCTTTTAATTTCTTATTATCGATCATAATAGCATCCAGATTCAATCCACAGAACATAATACTTTTCACAATAAAATAGTAAAAGAACCAACATAGAATAGTAATAAGCATGCATCAATTCAATAAAACATAAAACACATAACACATAATAGATCATGTAAATCTTTCCTCATCACCACACGGGCAACTACGTTACGGGCTCACCGCACTCTCACTCACTTACCTCTTAATCCAGCAAAAGAAACACTTTGCCCTCGGAATTCTCTAGCTTCTCTTTGAGAATCGTTTCCACCGTCCACTGAATACCTGGAGGTAAATAAATACACTTTTATTAAAAACCATTTCAATTAAAAATCATAACTTGGTCCCTTTAATAGAAAATCCTTTATCTTTCTTTATCCTTTTCTTAAAAATACAAGTGTTTATCAAAACAACTCTCAATCTTTTCTCATACTTGAAATCCTTCAAAAATCATTTGAAAACTCATATTAAAACAATTAAAGAGTTAATTTATGTAGCTGTATGGAAAAGTCCAGCCACCCTTTTCAAGTTGAAAAACATTGAAATTCAATAATTCTCATTCTAACTTTTTATATATCAAATAACACTTAAAATCCACACTTTTCACAACTCAAAAACACTTTTAAAAATTGAAATACTTTGAAATAAAATCTTGGACAGCAAAGGAAAAAAATCAAACCATGAAAATACTTTTGGAAAATAATCAAATATAATTTCCCATTTTCTTTTATGAAAACCGAATGGAACCAAAAACAAGACAACACAATTTAAATAATTTTTCTCAAAATAAAAACACAAAACATAATCATTTCAACAAGTCAATCACATGTAAAAAGAATCTAGCCTATTTAATCTAGTATAGGCCGAATCATCATCATAGGAAAACAAAGTCTTTGATGCACTTTTTCTTCATGCAAAAACCTTAAAATACTAAATTAAAAACATGCATTTCAAACACATGGTTTTAGGAAAATACCACTCCCTTTTTCTTCCCAAAATCGTGACCTATTTGTCACTTCAAACATATTTTTATTTTTATTTTTCTTTTGCATGCACTTTTAAAAGTCATTTGAAGTAAAAGAGAATCACATGCATGAACCTTTTATGAAAACAATCATGATCTCTTTGATTTTCAAGGCTTGACCGAAAACCAATTAACAAAACCAAGAGGAAAAACTTAAATCTTCAACTTTCAAACACACATGAACTTAAATCCAAGTGAAACCATTTGCAAAAGTTGTTTCCCTTTACTTTCTCTTCAAAACAGTGACATGTAAGCCAAGAAACAAGACTTTTTGAGTAAAAGAATCACATGCAAAACTTCAAAATCAAAGCTATTGAAAAATCAAGGCAAGAATCAAATCTTTTTCAAGATCAAAACAAAGATCAAAACCTTTTTTAAAAGAAAACCAAAGATCAAAGCTTTTTTTAAAAAAATCAAAGTTAAAATCAAAGCATTCAAACCACTTAAATCAACTTTGACACTCATCAAACCAACATGCATGAACTCAAAACAAAATAAAAATCATCACAACCTAATTTTCTAGACATGGACGAATGATAAAGTCCATGGTTTAAGGTCCTACAAATTTATGTGGCTCTTGAAACTCAAGATCAAAGCTAAATAGGTGCTTACAAACATAGATCTACAAGAAAATTAAACATGCAACAACATTTAAACCTTACAAGACTTGGAAAAATGAAAACTACTCCTAACACCCTATGATCTTCGAATAGATCAAAGAAAAAGAGAAGATCTCCAACCACCTTCAATTGATCTTCAAAGAATCCTAAGGCTTTTGGGTTTGATCTCCTTCTTCTCCTCTTCTCCAAGCTCTCGGGTTCTCTCTCTCTATGTCTCTCTCTAAGAGTTTGATGACACTCTTAGGAATGTGTTTAGAATGAATGAGAAATGTGAAGGAAATTGGGTAGAATGAACTATGGCTTTGGGTATAAATAGACAAGCGTATAATTCCCTTCTTGTCCTTGAAAGAATTCGGCCAAGAGTGTTGCTTAAGGGGTAGATTTGGCTTCACAAAAGTTTTCATGGCTTAAGGCCAAGGCATGAGACAAATAGAGTAAAATTAGGCTTAATCCTTCATCCTATTGGTTGGTCAATCCCTTAACTATACTTTGCACTAAACTAAACCTTTATGCTACTAGTCTACTACCTTAGGGTGCAAGAAAGTCAAAATTCTATCGGGCATGCACATACACACATACACGGCCGAACATACACATGCACACACATACACATAGAAAATCATTTTTATTTCTTTTCTCATAAATCACAATTTTCTTAAAATACAAAATATTAATACTTAATTATTCAACTAAAAAATATTCAACCCAAAACTCATAAGATTTTCTCATAAAAAAAAATCATTTCCTTTGAAATCCTTTATCACTTGAAATCATAAAAGAAATTCAATTCAAGAAATATTCTCTTTTAAAATACTCTTTTTAAAACATTTTCTAAAAATAATATTTTTATCACTGAAACAAATATGAGGTATTCAGACGGGGTGTTACATATATATAGATAGACATAGTATGTAGTTATATATATACACATAGTATGTAGTTGCATAGTATAATTTATAAAGGAAAATGCTAACCCATTGTTGGATATGTGGGTTATTTTTAATAATAAGGGACTCAGTCCAACTCGCTTCTATGATTAATGTTTCTTGAATGCGTTTAGTGAAAGGCCAGGGAAGCCCCTCAACCCCCAAACTTCAATCATGTAAAATTCATCATGATGCAAAATTTTGATTGAGGGTTCCGCACCACAACTATAGGTTTGTTTGAGAACTACCACCCTTCCTTCATGAACTTGATGCCTCTTATGGGTTCAAAGTGTTGCAACACATACCATGGCATCACAGGCTTCAGAGACTCAATTTTTTTCCCAATTGGTTGTTCCATTCTTCCCTAATAGAAACCCACACAATTTTGTATTTGTCCTCTGTTTTGATTGTATCATAAATTGGTATGATGTAATGACCCTAAGGTTGTATCAAGGAATACATATTTATGCAAACAAGTGCCAGGTGGCTTTGAGGAGAAAAAAGTGGTTAAAAGGCAAAAGGCTAAGATGGAAAAAGGGTGTGAAGAATTTGGAAGAAACTCTACTCTCCCTTTGATTCTCTCTTCTTCCTTAGTCTTCTCCCTCTCCCTCTACCCTAGCACTTATTCTCATTCTGATTTAAGTTGCAATTTAGTAGCTATATGTATATGTACCTACTGGTTTCAATTAGTTCAATATAAATACCTTAGTCCCAACTTGTATTTCATTTTATAAAGATTAGCCTCGTTACATTGCTGTTTTCATCAATCTCACATGGCTGAAAAGGAACAATCACCGAAGGAGCTAATTGATGCCTATTTTGAAACCCTAAATCAACGAATGGTTGAGAGTCGTAAGAAATCTCAAGCTAGGAGTGAGTAGTTTCTATCAGAATTAGCTCAACTCAAGGAATGAATTACAGCCTGTGAGAAGAACTCAAGTGTGGAGGCTAATCAAATTGTTTCTTGTCCAATCCTTTCTACAACAATTCCACCAGCCGAGGAAGTTGTGGATCAACCTGATGATCACGCAGAAGCAGATTTGGAGCTGTTGGAACTAGTGGCTGAGGAGATCATGGCAATGCCAATGGAACCACCGACAGAGAAGATTGTGGAGAACACGACAAACTTCAAAGATAATGAATCTGAGGTATTGGAAAAACAATCGGTGCACATTCTTTCATGTTTCCGGAATACAAAAAACCACATTTTTCCATAAGTTTTTACTCTTTTTGACTTCTTTTAACATTATTTGACAAAAAATATTAAGTGATGACGGAATGAATTTGGGTTAACATCTTGAAACATGAGCGATGTTGTTGCAAAGATAGAGATTTGAGAGGTTAGAGAAGGAGTGGCCAATTAAAAAAAAAGTCAAAATAAAAAATGAGTATTTACATGGCTACTACTCCCCCCGTCCCACAAGGATGGTAAAAAATGACTAAATTTTTTGTCCCAAACTATATTTAAAATAATTAATGATAAAATTTAGAAATGGTAAACTTTGAATTGTGATTGGTTGATTCATGCAAAATGCATTAAATTAATTGTTTGATGATTGGTTGATGTGTTAGACAAACCATTAAATTTTTTGACTTTTGAATTTTTTAACCATCCTTATGGAACGGAAGTAGTATTAAATGAAAACCAAATATTTCTTTTGGTTTTGGAGTACAAGAAGAAAAAAAATTGTAATTTAAAATATAAGAAAAATAATTAATTTTATTAAATTTTGTTTTATTTTTAATGTTTTATTTCTAAAATATCTATAAAAAATGGTTATTTTATTTAGTTTTTGTTTCATTCACAATGCTACTTTCTTACAATATCTCTATTTTTTTTATAAATTAAAAAAAATAAATATAATCAACAAACCTTTTTAATAAGTACAATTTTATTTTTTTTCTTATATTATAAACACGAGAGAGTAGGATTTTAAGAAACTAAATAAAAAAAATCAAAAAACTCAAATAAGAAAATGGGTATTATATTACTAATTTACCAGTGGAGACTATCACGGATAGTAAGGGATCTGAAGGAATGATTATTTGTTCCACCGAATAGGAATGATTATTTGGAGTTTATTTTATAATGAGGGATCATTTTATTTTGTTTTGAGTTTTGAAGGAATGATTATTTATTGATTTATTTGATTACGTAACTTCGAAAATTCATAACTTTTGTAGTGTCCCGGTTTTGGTGGAACACCACGATGTGTTTTTGGGGTTGTTGCAGCTGACGAGGGTGACCCCGGTCCTACGTACCCCGAGTGATAAGGGGATCAAGCCACACGTAGTTCTTGAGAGTAGGGATGAGAGAACATACCTTAGCCCCTATAGCATGGTGATACTTATAGGGGAAGTTGTGTTGTGGTGCCTTATGGGCCTGTTCGGCCCAGTAGGGCTGACGTGGCTCTTAGAGGATAAGAAGGATGAGTTATTCACCCTTATCCTATACTAGAGAGCTCATGTTTATCCTGTAGCGGTAGGATTTATTATTGGTTAACCCTACAAGCCCCCCAAGCTCGTATAGGCTCGAAGAGCCTGTGCTGAGCTTCTGAGAGTTGGTGGTAACATTAAAAAATTGTTTGCAGGCGTGGTCTTCCGCTCGGAAGAGTGTTGCGGATGGTTGATAGTGCTCTTTTGTGCTCGGATGATGAAACTGAACGAGTACCCCGATCTCGAACCGAGTTCCCGCGGGGGGATCCGCCACAAGCTCGGTGAGGCTCATCTCGAACCGAGTGCAAGCTCGATGAGGCTCATCTCGAACCGAGTACAAGCTCGGTGAGGTACATCTCTAACCGAGTTCCCGCGGGGGGAGTTCCAGAATGGATTTGGGGATGCTCCGAGATGAGGGTGATGAAGTTATGAGTGTAGTCAAAGTCGAATTGGACTATTGTTTTAAAAGTCACGTCATTTTTAAGGAGTCATCCTTTTATGCGCTTGCCATGGTGAAAGCCGAAAGGCTTGTACCAATGTATGCTAGCACGACTCAAACTGTTATTTGAGTTCGAGATGGGCCAAGATTATCACCAATTGGACCGTAACGTTTACGAGGGATTGCTGTCGGAATGACAACCTTAGCCGAGGTGTATTCCTCGATCCGCGATGTATTGAGCCATATATGAGCCGAGAGGCTAAGCCAAGCTATCGGGTCGCAATCCTCGTTTCCACTTGTAGCCTCGCCGATCTGGCCGGCTAACCGAGATCGTGGGCAAGTGCGTAAGAACATGATCCGGAGTGAGTTTAACATATGTCCTTAATAAGGACGGTAAATGATCAATTTGGTGCCTCCTGGGACGTGGTGGTCCTCTTTGGCACGACATTTGATCTCGAGTAACTTATGCATCATATAATACCAGTATCAAGGTCGGCCAATGTCAACTATGTATATGCCTCATAACATACTAGTCCCCTACTCGGTAAAGCCTGAAAAGGCTTGTGTCTAGTTCATAAGGTCTGTGAAACGCTCGGGATCAAAGTGGGCCTCGGACTCGGTATAGGTCTGAAAGCTCGGTGGGAGGTTCTAAAGATGTGGTGCGAAAGCCCCCAAATATTGCCGGAGCATCTGCTGCTCAGGGCTTTACAGTTCTTCTCGGATTATTTTGTAGAGTCGGAGTCCATTCTACCCGCCGAGCAGTAAGCTTCATGGTCGAATAAGGTAACTCGAGTGGAAGTCATCGAAAGTTTATCGAGCTGATGAAGCGGCCGAGGATGCCGAGAAGGGAAAGAATGAAGCCGAGGAAGCAAGAACATGTAGAGAAGCCAAGGACGACCATTTCCCTTGTCGGAACTTTTTAGTCAACTTCAATTTTTGAATCCCTCTTGAAACCGAGTAATTAGGGCGAAGGCAAGCGGATAGATCACAATAATAAAGCTGAAGCAAACTTTTACTCCATTGCATAACCAAGCCCCTTACTCGATAAAGCCTGAAGAGGCTTGTGCCGAGTTAAGAAGTCCTTTAAGGTGTGAGTTGTTTTTCCGCCAATTTAGATCGTGTTCATCCAAGCCTCTTGAGAGACTGTTGGATTCAGATCTATGTAGGCGAACGCTGAGCGAAGGTTGAATATTTGCGAGTTGTGAGTGTGGAATCAGCATTGTGTGGTTCCTCGGAGATGCTGGGATCCGAATTGGATCACTGGGTGTTGGCACTGCGGACTGTTCTACCATATAGGTAAGGTCGCGATGGTGCGCAAACCAAAGAAAAAATGTTCGGCAACCGGTGTGAAGGACTTGAATTAAGTTGGGTCGTCATAGTCGGACTCGAATTAACATAGGTCATCATGCTCGGCAGATCCGATCGTTATGTTTGTACCTTTTTATGATGTATAAAAACAACGATTAGAATATCAAGTAATAGATGATATGTAATGACATTAATTAGCGAAGTATGGATTAATTCACTGTTAATTACGATTATTATCTAAGATAACACATGTCATGTGGTAAGTGATTCAATAATAATGAATATGACAGTTAAACCATGAAATTGAAATAATATTAATGGGGTAAAGGGAAAGATCTTTCCCTGTTAGTCTTTATGGGACTATCCATGAATTTTGATAGGTTCGACCGTCCTTTCTTGAACCTGAATTGCTGAGGTGAGGAATGTTGGATTGAAGTCTCCTGTTAATCCTTTCCAAATGAGCTCCGTCGAGCAGTTGACTTAGCTAGGGAACATGGTGCGAGGTTTCCACAGTCGTCTTATGAAGCCGAGGTAATGCATGGTTCCCGCTATCCTGAATGTATGAGATACCAATAGGGGGACGCTGCCAAGGGTCCGCGCGCAGTTGGCACATGTATTCGGAGTGGGGAACCAAGCACGAGGCTCTCTATACTTCGGGGACAAGGTAAAAGAGGGAAATTTGGCGCGAGGGGTCCTTGCCGTTATCACCATGTTCCGAATAGAGTGACGTAATTGTATTCACAGAGCTCGGAAAATAATATGCCCCTTGATGAAAATCTTGAAATGGGTGGTCTAGTAGCTCGGACCATGTACCTCTTATATGTGTACAGAAATATTAATTTTAGCGGTCGTCATTTGACAATTTATAATAAGGGAATTGCAATAATGAAAATTATTGGCAGGTGGATATAAAATATCATAATAGAAGTAGTGTGATTTAAAAATATCGCACGTAATAAATAGGATAATGAAAATTATTGGAGAGTAAATGCTCGTAAATCCTGCAAGATTGTCTACGAAAAGATGCATGATGTATCACGCGCAATAATTGTAATGAATGACATTTATAAATATGTCAAAGCATTTAATGACAACAAATCAAATGATGAAAGCTTATCCATGAAAAACGACAATGCACAATTGTCGGAAACTGCTAATGCCATTCGAATGGCAATGTATATCAAATATTATTATCCTATCACGACAGGAAAGACAGACATTTAAAAACATTCAGCAGCAAAGAAATTTGGCTAACAATATGCCACGTACCAGCATGTATAAAAAATCATGAGTATAGTATAAGTGACATGTAAATGAAATTAAAAGAATACATAAAAGCATTAGGAGCATATATCAAAAACATTGCATCAAGTAAATTAATATTAGCATGTGTTCGAAGTAATCACTTAAAATGCTAAGTAAATAAGAAAGTAATGTAGGAATGAGAATTCCTTCCCTGATTCAGTGTGGGGAGGAATGTCGGGTTGAAGACAATTAGATTGAAGTCTCCTGTCAATCCTTTCCAAGCGGGTTTCGTTGAGTGGTTGACCCAGAACGAGAGGCTCTATTGGGGAACACAGTGCGAGGTTTCCACAATCGTCTTATGAATTCGAGGAGAGAAGAGTAGTGAGTGGTTCCCGATGTTCTGAATGTATGAGATACCAAAAGGGGACGCTGCCGAGGGTCCGCGCGCAGTTGGCACATGTATTCGAAGCAAGGAACCGTACACAGGCTTCTCTACGCTCGGAACATAAGGGCAAAGAGGGAAACTCGGCACGGGGGTCCTCGCCATCATCAATACGTTTCGAATAGAGTAACATGTTATTGTGTTCACTATGCTCAGAAAACGATTTGCCCATTGATGAAAATCTTTGAAATGGGTCGCTCAGCTGCTCGGGCCATCATACGTGTACCTTGCATGTGTGTATGAACAACACTAATTAATTAGTTATTGTCGTTCAAGATTGACAATTTATGACCATTAAATAATAATTATTGGCAATTAATAAATGACATGTAATCAAATTAATCATGCGCTAATAATTGATATTGGCAATAACTAATTTTTTTTTTTTTGAATGTGGATGGGAATCGAAATTTATCGGTTCCCACAGACGGCGCCAATGTAGTGTCCCGGTATTGAAGGAACACCACGATGTGTGTTTGGGGTTGTTGCAGCTATCTGAAGCCAGTAGCGGTCGAGAACGCGATACCGTGCTTGGCGGCTGTGGAAGGTGAACCTGACGGTGGTGCTGAGTGCGGCGGTGGCGGCATCCACCTTCTATCCTTCTTCTCCTTGTTGCCCACTCGTTTCGAAGGAGATGGCAACCACTCGTTTTGAATTGGTGGTTTGGCGATGAAGACCGGAGGCGTATCCACAGGGCCGTACACTTCGCACAAGTCCCCGGTTCTAATGCGCCGCCCGAATTCGCTATAGCACCGATCCTCACCGGTCCCATCGTGACACCACAAGTTCACACGGTGGCTTGCATCATCCACCGTGGCTCCCTTCACACCGCGAACAGAGATCTGGAACAGATCTCGCTTGGCTCAATGATGCTAGTCCTGTACGAAGTTCCCACTGTAGGGTTGACAAGACAAGTTAAATGGCGGCCACCGCGACGCAGTTCGGTCGGTGCATGGTGACGGCACCGTTGCGGTGCCTCTCCTGTCTTGTCGCGCCGCCGCACTGCCACCGCCGCCGTCGAGAACGCACTTCTTCTTCTTCCTCCCGCAAGACGTTGCATGTTTGCTGCATTTGTTTTTTTTTTTTGTAATTGTGGATGGGAATTGAAATTTAACGATTCCCACAGACGGCGCCAATGTAGTGTCCCGGTTTTGGTGGAACACCATGATGTGTTTTTGGGGTTGTTGCAGCTGACGAGGGTGACCCCGGTCCTACGTACCCCCAGTGATAAGGGGATCAAGCCACACGTAGTTCTTGAGAGTAGGGATGAGAGAACATACCTTAGCCCCTATAGCATGGCGATACTTATAGGGGAAGTTGTGTTGTGGTGCCTTATGGGCCTATTCGGCCCAGTAGGGCTGACGTGGCTCTTAGAGGATAAGAAGGATGAGTTATTCACCCTTATCCTGTACTAGAGAGCTCATGCTTATCCTGTAGCGGTAGGATTTATTATTGGTTAACCCTACAACTTTTGATCTGTAAATCCGAATTTAATGAATTTACAGTCAAAACGATCATATTGAAATGTAGAATTTATTTACGTTGTGAACGAAACTTTTATTATTTTGGAAAGATTATAATGCCTTATTAAAGCAAATTGAATTATGATTTTTAAGTGTTAGTTATTGTATTGGAAAAATAATATTTTCCATTGTAAAATGATGTCGTACTGTTTTGAAGAAATTTTTGTATGTCTTAAATTTTAAAATTGTTAGACATACAATTATGAGAGCACAAGACCCAAGAGTAACCCAATTAAACACTACATACCCTCATTAAAGTGTAGCCACCCTACGTACACCCTGGGGGAGACATGTCATAAATTCTTCACCCATGCATGTCTCTACTTTAATTAAGTACCCTATCCTAAACAAATTTCCCACCAATGCATGTCACCACATTAATTATTTTACCTAAACCTACCTACACCTATAAATTAGTACTCATGAGCATGAAATAAAAATTGTGAAGTCCAACCCCCACAAACAATGATAAAACCGTGAGGGAGCATGGCCTTGGGGAGGAATCTCTTCGTTCATTTTGTATCCCATTTTTATTCAATGCACCTCACCCACACTTTTCCTATAAATACCTACCCAATGTCTTAAGACCCCCCCCCTCCCCATTTGCTTCATATGCCTTAGAAAAACAAAGAAAGAAGATCGAAGTGGGAAGAGGGAGGAGACTGCGAGGGAGAGGAAGAGAAAGGAGGTGGAAGATTTGATTTTTCTTGCTTGCTTTTGCTCTCCCATTAGGTATTTATCCTCAAGCTTATGCATGTGTATTTTTAAGTTTCCTCTTGCTTTTTATACTTATTTCTACTTGGATTTAAGCTTGAAATTAAAAAAAAATGAGCATGCACCATGATTATGGATGCTCACGGTTTTGACCCTCATTTTGTTTAAAATAATTTTTGATCTTTGATTGTTTTTATGTGCTTGAATATGAGTTTATTTGATGATGTTTATGAGCTATGTGTTGTTGATTTGCACAAATTTTTCTCTTTTCCCCATAGCATGCCACAATTAGGGTTAGAAAAAGGGAAAAATGATTTTGTTCTTAAATGCATGAAATTGATTAATGATCCTTGCCATTTATTTGATGTATTTTCGGTTTCTAAGTTTAAATGCATGATCAAATGAATTTTTGCTTTGATTTGTTATGTTTAGGGCTATACGATTTTTATTTTGTCTTTACCCAAATGGATTTGTTTTGTTTTGATGCTTTGTTTCATGACTAAAAATAAAGGAATAAGCTTTGATTTTATTGGTTTTGAAGTGTTGCAAAATTTTCTAATTTTCTTCCTCTATGTTTCGGCCAAGAGGAGAAAGTGAGGGAAATAAATTTTGTTCTTCATGCATGTTGGTTTTTGATGTAGATCTATGTTTTTTAAAAGCTAATGAATAAAGATTGAATAGTAAAAAAATGAAAAAAAGGGACATGCAAAATGGTTTAAGGGGTGTTTCGGTTTTTATAAATATTTTGTAAATGATTTTATTTTCTTGATGAGATTCGGTTATGTATATATATTTGGGAGAAATAAAAAATGATTTTATGATTAAGTATGTGTATGAATGTGCTATACAGTTTTCTCTAGTTTTTGCCCAAATGGAATTGTGTTATCTTGATGCTTGGAGTTGTGATTGAAATGGGGGCTTAATTATGTCACAAGTCCCTGAAGTTTGAGGTACTTTTGCCAGATATCCTTATTCTTTTTTTTTCCAACGTCTGACTCCCCGAAGTTACTTCTGAGTTTGTCATATACCCCTACTACCAATTTTGGCCAGTTTTGCCGGCATGTAACATCAGAATCCTGATCAGACGCAGGAGGTTAAGCACATGGTGCCCGGTGGTCGAAGATCCTTTTTTAAAAAAATTTAAAAAACTATAAAACTTAATATTTTTATATTTTTAGTTAAATAAAAAAGGAGAAAAAAGAATTGAAGAGAGAGGTCGTCTTCGCACGTGTGACATCGCTCGACATCACATGACTAACCTCCTGCATCTTATCAGGATTCCGATGTTACATGTCAGCAAAATTGGTCAGAATTGGTAGTAGGGGTATATGACAAACTCAGAAGTAACTTCGGGGAGTCAGACATTGGAAAAAAAGAATAAGTGTATCTGACAAAAGTACCCCAAATTTCAGGGACCTGTGACATAATTAAGCCTTGAAATGGGAAATGAAGCTTGATCCTTGTTGTATGATGAATTTATGAAATGATTACCAAAGTCTATCTTTTCTTCATGTATGTGTGCTTCGGTTAATATTAAAACAAATAGGATGAAGTGATTTTGTTTTGATCCATGTCTATGAAAATGAAATGTACTTAATAGGATAAATAAATTGTTTGGTAATTAAATGTGTAACTTGGTTTTGGACTTTTATGGAAAGTTTACTTAAAAAACAATGAGTTTTGGAGTCGAAAGTGTTTTCCTTATTTCTAACTATTTAGGCCGAATAGGTTTATGAGAAAAATGAATAATTGTGCTTTGATTTTAATTTGTGAGTTGTGCTAGTAATTAAGTTGATTTTTAAGTTGAGAAAATGTTTTGTTGATTTTGGAAAAGAAACCGAATGTATGTGTGTAAATGTGTTTTAAAGAAACTTATTCTGTTTGATGTAAATTGACGTTGTTTATATGATTAGTAAGTGTTTGGAGCATGATTAGAATTGCATAGGGACTATTTGGTTAGAATTTATATAGGAAATGTTATATGTGTTAATGCTGAAATTTTTATGAAATGGTGTTTGATTGTAAGAGATTTTTATGAATCATGGTTTCACTCATTGGATTGTCCTAGAAATTTGATATGTTGTCCTTGATGTTGTCTAAATGTGTTCTGGAAATTTTGAGTGGATTTGGGATCGTTTTGATAACTTAAATGAATTTCGTTTGATAAAGATTGTTTGTAATAAACTTGTGTTTCAAGTTGCAAAGGTGTTGAATAAAAGATGTTTGCATAAGTCCAATGCTCTCATGACTTAGCGACTAATTTTATAATTTCAAAATTAGTGTCTCTTAATTTTTATGAGATTTTTGTAATTGATTTGATAATTTTATAAGAGTTATTTTGGTGAAAACAATTTCGGAAAAATAGATTTTTCGGGTAAAACCTAAACAGAGTTTCAGATGGAAATTGCTCTAAATGGCTTGAAATTTTTATGGTAGCTTTCTGAACACGTCTCATGACTCTCTGTAAAATTTGAGATTATTTGGAGTTGGTTTGATACTTTTGCCAATTGAAAAACAGTGAGCACAGAGGTTCAGATTTTTCAGAGTTAGTTACAAATTTAATTAGAAAAATATAACCTATACAACTCCAAATAATCTGAAATTTTTATGAGATTACCTTGACTATGTGAGGAATGTTTGTACCAAGTTTTATGCAATTTGAAGTTGGTTTGATATTTTTAATCGTGTCATTTTAGCCTCAAAACAGCAACAGTCCTGTTTCGATTTTTATGCAAAATCTGATTTGAAACTTAGGTTCTGGAGGTCCAAATGGCTTGAAAATTTTATATGATGAAATTTAATATGTTTTTTATTATTCTGGAAATTTTGGGCTTGAAAATAATGGATTTGATATAGTTTTGGATTTTACTTTTTGTGTTTTTCCTGTAATTGATTAAACTCTCTTTTAGAACACTTTTGACAAATGTGAGCTTGTGTGCTTTCTTTAATGACTTGGCTGAACTTGTATATTAACTGTGATGTTTTGGAATAATTAAATGAGTATTGTTTGAAGTCATGAGAATAAAATTTGCAAGTTAGTTGCTTGTAGTTGTGTTTCGGTTTAGGCCTTAAGCTAAGTTTGAATTGGAATGTTCTATGTGCTATGTGACAATTGATTTATTTTGTGACGTATGCTAAATGACTATGTGTTTGTTTGCCTTGAATTATTCGTGTGTTAGAGGAAGAGAAGGAAAATGAGTTAATTTATTCGTTACGATGTTGAGTTTGGTTTCATGAAAAGCTTTTGAAAGATAATTGATTTTTGGAATGATTTATATTTGAAAATGTTGAACTCCTAGCTGTTGTCCTATTTTATTTCATAGTGTGGTGTTCTAAAAAGGAATTGTTTAAGTGCTTGTTTTGTTGCAAAGTGTTGGATAATTTAAAGTACGATTTTATGGTGTTTTCGGATTTTTCGAGAAAGTGATTTTGAGTTGTTTCACTGCTGTCCAGCATTGATTTAAATTGGTGTTTCACTTTTTTTTTTTAAAAATGCTTTTAATTGATTTAAAGTTGAGTCTTCAATGGTACTTGATTTAGAGAAAAGTCGGATTGAAAAAGTAACGTCTTTCGATGTTTTCGGGTTGTGATTAGTGACTGTCCGGAACGGACCAATGTTGGAAGTCAAGCTAGTTGGAAGACATGCTTCAAACTCCCTATGGACTTCAAGTTTAATTCAAGATAGTGTTTTGATGATAACAAGCCAACTCAAGATCAAGCTCTCAAGTGTCATTCATATTCAAGATTGAAGATTCAAGCAAGGCATAGTTTAGAAACCTTCTCCTTAGATCAATTGTAAGGTAATGGAGTTTTTATTTCTTTAAGAGTTACAAAAGCCAATAAGTTTTTTCATTTTAAGAGAGAAGAAGAAAAACGTGTTTTTGCATGAAAAAGTGTTTTCTGCATTAAACCTTAGTGAAATACTTGATGTTACAAAACTTTGTATATTTGTATGTTTGCAAGAGAGAGTAATCGATTATCTTCTCAAGTAATCGATTAACTTTGTTGCATCATAGAAAAATCAGAGAGGTTGTAATCGATTAAATGAATCTTGTTAATCAATTACTTTTTTATAAGAGTAATCGATTACCTGGCTCAAGAAATCGATTATAATTGTTGCATCATATATTTTTCAGAGGCTTAGTAATCGATTACAAGCTCTGTAGTAATCGATTACATAATGTTGCATCATATGCATATCAGAGGCTCAGTAATCGATTAACTTACTAGTGTAATCGATTATAATGAGTTGCATCATACATTGAACAGGAGTGGTGTAATCGATTAACTATTCTTGGTGTAATCGATTACATGGTTTTCAAATGAATTTAAGAATTTCTATTTTTGAAGGAATAATCGATTACCTTCAGAAAGTAATCGATTACTTCAAGTTTTATTGAAAAACGTGTCAGAATCATTTTGATTATTTCCTGATTTGTTTTTATATAAAAGATTCTGATTTATTTCATAAAATTCGAAAATGATTTTAAATTTGAATTATTTCCTTTTTGGTTTTAAGAATCAAATCTTTATTTTATTTCGTAAATCATTTTGATTTAGTTTTGATTTTAAAACTTATTTCAAATCTTATTTTATTTTATTTTGATTTTTGTTTTACTTATTCAAAATCCTTTTTGATTCTAAAACGTTTTCTATTTTAAAAAACAAAATCACTCTAACATTCAGTTGATCATTCATTCATTCATTTTTTTCTGAGCTGCACGTTTCTCTCTTCTTCTTCTCAAGTCTTCTGCTTTTCACGTTCATATTTTTGAAGAACAAAAATCCTTGTTGGCTGAGTAACTCCTAGAGAAACAACTACTTCATTATCATAGAGCTTATTGTAGAATTCGTGTTTTGAGAACACATTATACTTGTTGTAATCACTCTCATTGAATTGTTCTAAACCTTAGTGATAGGGAGAGAATCCCATAGTTGAACGTTGAGGCATTCGTAGGGTGAGGAACCCTGCTGTGTGATTGAGGCCCCTAGCGAACGGAGGTTCCTAGTAGTGTGCGGGGTGCTCTTGGTTGTAATAGGGTGCGGCTCTATTGCTTGGTATAAGAACTCTCAGGCGGGTCGCTTGGGGACTGGACTAGGCCTTTCGACGGGAAGGCTGAACCAGTATAAAATTCACTGGTGCAAGCTTTTCTATCCCTATCTCTTTTAATTTCCGCTTATTTCAATTTTTACGTTTCCGTGCTACTCGAATTATATTTTCTATCGTTTTCGCCATCCGTTTCAAACGCTTAATCTCTCCATCTCAAATCAATTTTTTAATTTATAACAGTTTTTACAATACATTAATAAAACTCGATTCACCTCCCCCCCCTCTCGAGATTTTGAGGCCAAAACCAACAACCAACAGCGAATTGATTTGTTTTAAAATATTTTTACCACTTGTTTTAGAATGATTTTGAAGTGTTTAAAGTATATTCGAAGAATGGATTTAATTTGAAAAAGTAAGGTTTCTTTTATGATTACCCGATAAGAAGTAAACCGAGTTTTGAAAAATGATTTGTTATTGAAAGAGAATGTTAGTAGGTAGCCTTGTATTAATTGTGTGTCTTATTTTAAACAAGGAAACTGTAGATCGGGAGCTTGGAGCGGCTGTCAGTCAGACGGGCATGCAGCAATCTCGGACAATGTTTGCTGGACAAGAGGTGAGAGAGGAGCTCCCTAAGACACTGTGGTATTTAGGTAAAATGTTAAGATGTTCCTGGCCACCTCAAAAGCCAGAACATGTGATCTGTGAGTCAATCGTATAGTGGCAACTGTTTGTGTATGTATGGCCACTTATACGCAGGACTAAGACATCCCTTTTCTATTATTATGACATGATGCTATTGATGTGATTATGTCATGATGATATGATATGCTTTATGATTTATGCCATGCTGAATACTATATATGATGATGTAAATGTTTGTATATTTTAAGTCCATGACGAAAATTAAGTGAGGCAATGGAAATTATGAATATGGTAATGATACTGATGAGAATAATGCGCTCGTGAGGAGATCCAATATTGAAAAAGGAAAGATTCCGGACAATGACATGGCGTGTATACGATAAACGGATTAAAGGCGCAAGGAAAGAAATGATAACATGAATATGACTGGCATCCAGCGGATACATACGTTATATGCGGTAGAAGGCGGAAGTACTCCTCGATAAGCATCGTTCGTGTGATGTGCTTGCCAGGCCAAGGAGCTTCCGGATGTGCTCAGTTATTATGATGGCTATGAAATATTGAGAAAGAGTTAATGAGGAATATTGGATTAGAGGTCGAGGATCACCGAAGGGATGAACAAGGGTGACTCGTCCGAGCTTAGGATTAATAAAATACTAATAAAACATTAAAAGACATTGCATAACGTGGTGAGCTGAGTGTGAAGTAGTGGAGATGAAAATACCCTTTTGATCTGCGGATATCCAGGTGAGTGATTGTGATAGGGGAGGGTGATGACGGTGAAACGTCAAGTAACCTAGAGTGTTTTTCTAGGCAGAACTAGACTATATGTGATCGGGACTTAAGACCCAAGGGATCGTAGCGTGTTCTGCACAACTAACTAGAAAAGTATTGTCGCCCCCTTGATCAATTTTGGAACGGTGAAAGGGAACCTGAACGAGGCGGACAATCGATTGGTGTTGGGCCCATGCGGTATCGTGTAAAATGTTAATTGTCATGATAGTCGGCCCGTACGGTTGTGGCCTTGACATATATATATATATATATATATATATATTGTTGGAATTTCTCGGTTGTTCAACCGGCGTGAGTTAAGGTTCTTGTACGTCCCGTTTGCTTCCGATTGGAGGAGGATTGGAGGAGATGTCTGTGTGCTAACAAAGTCCTCGATGACAATTTCATATCCCCTGTCATCGATGGATGCGATTTGATAAAACTTAATAAAGTAATTCACAATATTGAAAAGATTCTTAGGATTAGAGGTTGAAATATATTAAAGATATTAATGATGAGAAGAAGAATGGACAAGGATGAGGATACTATATGAAGGTCAAGCGGAAGAGAAATACGAATAAGTTAAGAAAGCGTTTATATGATGGCTAAGAGTTATGAAGTAACGTTGGTAAATGATTTGAGAAAGAAATAAATGATTTTGAGAAGATAATGGAAAGCTTGAGATTTATGAATAAGTAATTATGATAATAACGTGAAATGTGCTATGTGTTTTATCTGTTGTTGTGATGTTGTTATTATTATGTTTCTGCCTATTGTAATTCCACCTCATCGACGAGAAATCGTTGGAGATGCTCACTCTCTCTGTCTTCTCTTTTCCTGTGGACTTCGGCGACGATGTCCATAGATGTTAGAACAAGTAGACCCTCTTATGCCAACGCGCCTGGTGGTAACTTATGGAGAGAAACTCGAGACGAGGCCTCGAAGGAGCTTAGAAGAATAGGACGTCTAATCTATGTGGTCTAGGAATGTAAGGTACCCCTTGAGATTACTAAGATGATGTTGCTCTACCACGATGTAATTCATCCTATTTCTTTATAAGTTTTGAAAACTCAGTATTTGACGTTACTTGTATACTCCCTCCGTTTCACAATGTTTGGCCTTTTAGGTCTGGGCACACATATTAAGAAAGTGTTAATTATTGTAAGTATTATATATAGTTTGTCTAAAATGCCCTTATTTAATCCTTATTGAAAATTGTAATAGTATTTAATTTTTATTACTAAGTGTGTCCATTAATTAATGTATAGTGGTTTAGAGATGAGAGAGATGATAAAAGTAGAATTAATGAGGAGTAAGAGAAATGATTGAATGAAAGGTTAATATTGGAAAAAAATATGTTTGTGTATTGAAAATGTAAAAGGCCAAACATTGTGAAACAAGAAAAAAAGGCTAAAAGGCCAAACATTGTGAAACGGAGGGAGTAAGAGAAAAGGGAATAGTATTTTATAAAACTGGAAGAAAGAGTTTCAAAGCGCGATGTTGGTAACATCTCGGTTTGGAATTTGATGATTGACTTGTGACATGACAAATAAATTTTTGTAATGAAGACATTGAAATCAAATTGTTTTGTGAAATAGTTTTATGTCCATGTCATCAATGCAAAAAAAAAATCTCAAATTTTTACTAAATAAAATATAATCAAGTTACTAAATCGGGGTGTTACAGGGGTTCAATCCTCGGCTCTTGCGAATGTATGTTGAGTATGTTACTCATTTTACAGACTCAACTTGAGACTCTCCACCAAAATTTGAAGATTAGCAGCGTCTTGAGAGAGTCTAGAAGAAAATCTGAACTTAAGACTCTCTTCAGACTCTGCTGTGGATGCTCTTATTAATCATTATTGGGACTCAAAAAAGTGTAATTTGTGACACCCGGATTTTGTTTCCCGAAAATATTGCATTCATTTAATAATTATTAGTAAAAATGAGGGTAAATTTTTTTTCAAAACATATACACAACGTTCTCATATAAAACATTTATTTACACACGCACTTTGGTTTGATCATTTTATTTATTTTCTAAACAACATTCATTATTAATTATTTACAAAAGGTAACTTTATACATTTTCTTACGAAGTGTTATCGCTGTCGTTTCCCAAAATCGAGATATCACGAAACTCCCATCACATTCACAAACCATAACCTGAAATACTTCATTGCCTTTTAAACATTGTCAGATAAGTTCACCAGTACCAGTAATTACATCCATTACCAAAAGCAGTTTTCAAAAGTAGTCTCCAACGCAGTTGCAAAAGCATGAAAGAAAAGAGTTGCGGACATCGAGTCCCAAAATACATCAAGAGATAGGATATTTACATCATCAGTTATCTAGAGCATGACTCTCCTCAGTTGGACTCGACCCTATCCAAAACAAAATAAAACACCTAGACCACAAGACCTACGGCACTCCCTAAGCTGTCGGCTGACCCTCATCGTCCTCCGGTGCTATCTCCACTTCTTCAGTCTTCTCCTCCGCAAGCGGTGCGGCCTGCATACCACGAGCGAAGTACGTCCGAGGTCCTCCGTCCATATAGTCACTCAAGGTAATGTGACCAATGTGCAGATCAATTCTTGCTCCTCTCAAACGATGTTCAGGGTCTTTGAATTCCAGCCGAGTTAAGCCTCTCCAGATCCAGCTACCAGAGGTGACTTCCCACACTCCCCCCCTGCTAGGGGCCACATGATGATCTCTATGCTGTACACCATCTGCCCATTCCGTCCCCACGAGAAACGAAGAGAAACAACGAACAAGAGAAAGAATAAGCTTTTCCAGACGCATGACGTGCCAACAAATCCAGCACACCACCAATACATCTCAAAACATAAAATAAATAACAACATAGATGCAAATGAATGCTAAATGAATGCATGATCATCATCTTTGTCACTTAGCCACTTCATTAACCTCACGTCATCATTCTCATTACACTTTACTCTCATCAGCACCTCATGGCCGTCATACTTTGATCCTTTCACACAGTTAACTTTCTCAAAGTATTTTATTAAGTTTTAATCAAGAGTTCACATTACCAGTGATGTCAGGGGGAAAATAAGACATCACTGTGAAAGTTTTATAGTTATCACACACGTCTACATCTCCTCCATATCCTCCCAAACCTAGTCGGAAGCAAACGGGGCGTACATGAACCTTAACCCACGTCGGTCGAATAGTCGAGAAACCAACAGCATACTAATATGAATGTCAAGCCACAACCGCACAGGTCGGCTACAAGACAATTGATATTCCACGCGATCCAATCTCCAGTTGATCTGCCCGCCTAGTTCGGGTTCCCTCTCACCGTTTCGAATTTGATCAAGGGGGAAACTTTCTAGTTCGCGGTGTAGAACACGCTACGATCCCTTGGGTATTAATCCCCGATCACTTATAGACTAGTTCCGCCTAGAAAAGCACTCCAGGTTTCTTGACGTTTCACCGTCATCACCCTCCCCTATCACAATCACACACCTGAATATCCGCAGATAGACAGGGTATCTTCCTCTCCACTACTTCACACTCATCTCGCTGCATATAATTACTATCTTTTATATGTTTCAGTCTTATTAAAGCTTTTATTAACCCTATGGTTGGACGAGTCACCCTTATCCATCACTTCGGTGATCCTCGACCTCTAATTACACAACCTTTCCACATCGTCCAATCTTCCGATATCACTTGCTTAACTGATCAAGGCTCGGATCCACGGCATACCGCGCACGTGGCCAGCTCAACTCATCTTATAAAACATAACCATAACCAATTCGGTGCTCATCAGGGAATTCATTTCCACTCATTACTTTTCCTTCACAAACTTTCTTCGCACATAACATTCATTCATCACTTTATTTTCATTTCTCAATGTCATGCATCATGCTAAACATAATATAATAACATGAATCATTGTGCATGAGCAGGCATCATATGTTCATACTTTCATGTTCACATAACTCAATCAAATAACAACACATAAATGCAAGATTGATCTTAGTCTTTCGTGCGAGGAGCCAAACAATCAACAGACCAATCGCCCTCACACTACTTAACCTTGCCCGATCATGGTTCCGATTTAAACAATCGAAACTAAATACATTTACTCATGGCATAAATTTCAGATAAGCTATTATTCTCACCTTGATTGCGAATTGAAATCCTCGGAGAATCCACAAAATCCCGATCTCCGTGATCACGTTCCACAGCAACACCTTTATTTCCTCAAATCAAACATAATATATTAGTATACACAATCTCCTTTTCCTCCAATTGATCCAAATTAAAACCACAACTTAAATACCTTGAAACACATTGTAAATAATCCATAAATAAATTTTAAAAACAAATAGGGGTTGTTGGTCCGCCTTGGACATCACCCTAAACAATTTCAAAAACACCGAAAAATTCACCGTTTTCAATCCGGCTTTTTCCTAAATCAAATATATACCGCTTAAAAGCTTTACTTTAAATCACTTGAACACATTTTTAAACTTGGAAAACAAACTAAAACAATTCTGTACAGCAAAGAAGTATTTTGCTAAATTGCTTTAATGAAATCCGAAAACAACGTAAAAAGTACTTTTCGCTTCATATCGTTCTTTAGCTCAAAACAAACACTGTAACACTTTAAAATTCAAACGTTATCAATAAAATAAAACCTAGGACAGCCACCAATCAAAGCCATCAAATCCAAATAAATTAAAGTAAATAAACTTAAAATCAATTACTTTTCAAAGTTATCTCCGTACCCTAACACTTTCCATTCATCGTTTAAAATTTCAAATGACAACAACACTTTAACAAATCAATCCACACAACTCACACACTTTTCAAATATCAATTAACACTTAGCAAAATAAATTCCTATCCTATTAAGCTTACCTTGGCCGAATCATATATCAAAGCCAAACAACATTCCTAAATTTTTTCTAACATTCCATAAAACATCAAAACAACACTTTATCAATTATACTACTCATGCTCTTTTCTAAAATAATTCATTTTCATATTTACCTACTTTAACTCAATGAAACCGAATTGACTAAACAAAGTAAACCAAAAATTACAAGTTCAAATACTGTAAATCATCTTACTTAACTTGGAACTTTATAATGCAAGTTCATTTTCACAAAACACAATCACTTAAACATACATACACTTACAAACCTAATTAAACCAAAGAAATAAGCTACAATTACCCACTTTACAAGCTTCAAGCAACTAAACCATGTTCAAGCATCAACTTACAAGTTTATTTTCATAAAACAAAATTCATTTACTCTTAAATACATGCATGGCCGAATGGATTAAAAGAAAATAAGCTAAAAACTACAAACCTAAACATTTAAATCATCCTAATCCAATTCAAGCACTCACACACTAATTTATTTTTCATGAAACAAAAATCATTTCATCATTCTTTTTCTCTTGGCCGAATGTGCGCACATGTACAAATCAAAGCACAAAACTTTATCAAACCAATTTATTCATTCACATTTTCATGATTAGGCCACATATACATGCATGCAAAATTAAAAGCTTAACTTTGTACTAAACAAAAATCATTCATTCATTTTCTCATGCTCTAGGCCGAATACACATACACACATAAGAATAAGCACCAAATTTTTCAAATCAATTTAACTCGTGTATTTTCCTTCCTAATAAAACCGTATAGACCCTAAAGCAACAAATCAAGAAAAAAAATCAATTCAAGTAATCATTTTCTAATGGAAACCGAAAATAAACTTAAGAAAATAGCAAACCTTAACAAATCATTGACATGCATTCAAAGACAAAATCATTTACCTATTTTTCATGCTTAGACCGAATTTATACATACATACAAGAACAAAGACACAAACTTTTTAACAAACAAAAATCATTTGTTCTTTTTCTTTAGGTTTGGCCGAATATACATATACATACATATATGAGCATACATTTTTTTTATCAAATAAACACATGCACACACTTAGGTTATTCACATATTTTAACAAAAATTATGCATCAAAATTTATCAAACACACGTGCATGTTCTAGAGGTTAAAACCGAATAGACTTCAACAAAACAAATCAACACAAAAATTCATTTCTCAAGCATTTTTAACTTGAAAACCGAAAATACACTAAACATATAGCAAGAATCAAGGATCAATCACATGCAAGTAAAAACAAAATCATTTTCCCTAAATATAAACCCTAACCGTGACATGCAAGTGAACATCAAAAGAAATTTTTGCAAATCAATAACAAATAACTCATGAACATCACATATCAACTCTTAATCAAGCATAAAACACAAATCAAAGATCAAAAATTAATTTTTAAAAAAAGGGTTCAAAACCGTGAGCATCATCATGGTGCATGCTCATTTTTTTGTTTTCAAGTTTAAATCCAAGTAGAAATAGGTGTAGAAAATCAAGAAGAACAAGAAAATATAACATGCAAGAAGCTTTAAGCTTTGAACAACAAAAATCAACAAAATTTCTTCTTGGAAAAACTTGAAGAGAAACCGAAAATAATGAAGAAAAAGAGCAAGAACATGAAGCATGAAGATGATACCTAGAAGAAATCAAAGAAAATTAGCAAAAATCCAAGCTTTTCCTTCTTCTTTTCCTCTCTTCCTCCCTCACGGCCTCCTCTTCTTTCTCTCTTCTTCTCTCTTTTTTTTTCTGTTCTTAAGACTATGAAGGTGCAAGAAGGCTTCATGGCATGTGGGTGGGTATTTATAGCAAATTCTAAGTTAGGGTGCAAGACTTAAAATGGGGGGTTCGAATAAACCAAGAGTCATGGGGGCTCCTTGGCAATTTTTTAGTTGGGGTACATCACCTAAAACATGGGGTTCGAACAAAGCTAAGAGTCATAAGGGTTGATTTGCAATTTTTGTAGTGTAGGCTTTAAGACAAACTAATTTAGGTTTTTATGAGTGTTTAGTTACTGGGAAACATAATCAAGTAGGGTAATAAATACTTGTCTCCCTAGGGTTTCATGGAGAAGACAAAATAATTAAGGCACATTTCAAATTTGAATTTTGGCTCTAAACTTAAAATTTCCCTCCCTCTTTCTATGCTTGGCTGTGGCACACATTGGAGAGGGGAAATAAAATTTTCCTTCTCCACTTTAAAGGAAGTACAAAATAAAAATCTAATTTAAATAAAATAATATACTCTCCACGTTTTAAAATAATTAAAAACACAAAAAGTCACAATTAAATAAATCCATGAAAAATCAAATCAAATACTAATTAAATTAAAATATGGATTTAAAATTCCATTCAATAAATCCAATAAACAAATTTCTATTTCATTTTTAAATATAGAAAATAATTGAGGAAATTGCGGGTGTTACATAGTTAATAAGGGTATTTGTGAAAATAATAATTAATTAAATACTATTGAAATTTGAAATAAAGTCTTATAAATAGGACCAAAATAAAAACCTCAAAGGTCTTATACATAGGACCGAAGGAGTATGTGTTTTGTCCAAAATATCAATATTTAATCATTGTTGAAAATTGTAATAGTATTAATTTTTATTAGAATGTGTGTCCATTAATTAATATATGATACTCCTTCCTTTTCTATATATAAGACTATTTTGGTAAATTTCACGTCCATTAATAAAATTGATTATTTTAGCTAATGGTATTGGAAATGTGAAAATTTGGTATGTATTAATTACAAAACTAACAATATTAATAGTATTGAGAATCAAAAAAATACTAAATAAATAAGGGTGTTTGTGGAAAGAAGTAATTAATTATTATTGAAAATAGGTATATGGTCTTAAATATATATCGGGACAAAATGAAAATATAAAAAGGGTCCTCTATATAGGGACGGAGGTTGTAGCAGTTTAGATATGAGTAAAATATAATTAATGATGAGTAATGGAAATGATTGATTGAAGGTTAACATTTTGAAAAAAAATACTTATTATGCCTTAAGAAGCTAAAACTGCACAAAATATGGAATAAAAAAAATTTTAAAACTATAAAAAAAAAATATGAATCGAACAGAGTAATGATAGTTGATGAAAAATTAATTTATAAGAATTTCTTTTTATTCTAATACGAGGAATCTATTTAAGTATCATAATACATATGAACCTCGTCTTGCACGAAAGGTTTGAATATAAATACCTGATCATGTACTCAAAATATAGAATAAAACCAGTCAAGAGCAATAGGAGTATATGAAAAGATAAATGTCAAATATAAAAGTTTATGTGTGTCAATGAAATTAATTAAATTTTTTTGTCCATAAGACTTAAAAAAAATAAAGAAAGGAAGGGATACACTGATGCTATACAAACCCAAATAATAAATAGTCATTGATTAATGATAACTGGATGAAGAGGTTGCCAGTTTCAAAAATGGCCATTGATACACCAACACAAGAAAATCAATGGTTAACATAAAAAATAAGAAAGAGTAGATAGTCCCCTCTTTAAAAAGAGTGGACCGGAAAACTTAACTTTATTGACTTTTTCTTTTTGGCCTCTATTCATTACTCTTTGGCCCCCACTTGTTATTTATCGCCTGAAACAAGCCGGAAGATTCTTTCCGCTTGAAACAAGGCGGAAACAAAATAAAACAATTTTCGCCTTATGTAAGTCGTATTATCTTCCGTCTTTCCAAAGTCGTAAGTAAAATAGAGTATTCCGCCTTTCATCAGGCGGAAACATTAAAAATTTGTTATAATACTAAAATTGCCCCTCCGTTCATTCACTTACAAAAGGGAGGTGAAGGGTTCACGGGGGCATTTCTGGGATTTAAACATTTTAATTGTTCTGCTTCTTAAAAGGCGGAAGTATTTCCGCTTTTACATAGTCGGTAATAATTCTTCCGCCTTATGCAAATCAGTAGTAATTTAAAATAGTTTCCGCCTTTTGAAAATCGGAAATCATCTTCCGCCTCCGTAAAGTCGGTAAATTAAGAGCAATGGGGGCCAAAGAGTAATGGGTGGGGCCAAAAAGAAAAATTCAACTTTATTGACATTGTTGTCTTCTGCTTAGGGGCACATGGTAAATGTCAAAGCATCTTAGAGTTCATTGAACTAAGCATCCACACCAGTGAACCAAATTTTCGTCCCTAAATGGATCTCACACATTATTTTATTATTCTTCACACTTTTTTACACTTTTAGGGACAAACACATTTTTTCTCCACACCAATGAACTCACTTTTGCCCGTAAAATTGGGATCCACACACTACCCTACACTCTTAATATTTTACAATAAAGTAAAGCCACCATTAACTAACTAGATTTTTCCACCAAAATCATAACTATAATTTAAAATGTTCTATATTATTATATAACGGCTACTTTTTGTAACCTACACCAATCATAGGACGTAAAAATAAGCTAATTTATTATTTTAATTAAAAAAAACTACGTCCATCATGGGACGTACGTAGGATCCATTTAACTTCAAGCCTTCTCCAACACTACTAATTCTACACACACAACGGCTAATTATTTTTTACTACTCCACTTCTACACACTTCTCCAACACTACTCACTTCTACACATACTCACTCACCTCTACACACTTCTGCACACACTAACTCATTTAACACCAATTCTCCTTCCACACCACACCAACAACACTCCACACCAACATCACTCACTCACAGCCTCCCTCCGCTCCTTCCGGCGTCGATCTCCCTCCCTCAGTCGTCGATCGTGTCCACCAGCGTCAATCTCCCTCCCTCCCTGCTCAACCGCCGCGTCAATCTCCCTCCCTCCTTGCTCAACCGCCACGATCTCCCTCCACCGTCGTCGATCTTCTCTTCCTTGCTCAACTGTCGGCGATCTCCCTCCACCGCCTTCCAGTGATTGGTTTCAGCTTTTTTTTTAATTTTGTTTCTGTTTTTTTATCAGATTTTTTTTGCTTTATTTTCTTTTTATTTTTTGTAATTTCGTTTATTTATTTTTTTAATGTTGATGATGATGAGTTTATGTTTATTATTGGTTGTTGATGATGCCTTTTTTTGTTGATGAATATTTGTTGTTGATAATGAAGATGAAATATCGTTGTTGTTGATGAAGAAGCCGTTGGCTTCTCCCTCCTTTTTAACATTTTTTATTCACTTTGTCTCTCCTCACCTCTGCTCCTCTGACAGCTTTTCAGTGTCCATATTTTGGGACACTATCTATTTAGGGACAAAAGGGAGCTGCTCCACACCGATGTCATTAATTAGTGACGGTCCCTAAAGATTTTAGGGACATCCTGTGTGGATAATATTTCACACTTCATCGATGGAAGAGTTCATGGGAAAAAGAATTGGTGCTTCATTCCTATTAAACTGGGGTTTTTATTTTGCCTCCCCAAGATTTATGGATGTCACCCCAATTCTTTAAATAATACCCATTGTGCCCTTTAAAAAAAACAAGGATTTAACACGGGTCGTAGGGGGTACTTACGACCTGCAGATCGTAGCACCCCTTTACGACCCATTAAAAACTCAATTTTGACATGGGTCGTAAGCGGGTGCTACGACCTGTCCCTTACGACCCAATCAAAAACTGTATCAAAAACACCCCCTACGACCCGTGTTAAATCCTAACCCCCGGTTTCTCACTTTCTCTCTCACACTTTACAAACCTCTTAGCAAATTCTCCCAAATTTCACTTTCATTTACACGATAACCCTACCCCAAAACAAGAATTGCAATTCTCCCAAATCTTAATCGCAAACCCTAATTTCATTTTTCTTATCTTCTCTTCACTGCGAAATCTCGAATCTTCCTCTTGATGGCTTCCTCGCGAACAACATTTTCTTCCCTCAAGCATTGATTCGGCCTTGCCACGGTATGTGTGTTGCTTTGTAATTTTTTTTTGTAATGCTATACCTGATTGTGTTAGGTTGCCACGGTTCTACTTTTAGTTTACTGATTAGATTTAAAATTAGAGAGAAAACCGAACCCTAGGTTTTCCACTAAAATTTCCAAAAAAAAAAATTGCTTAGACTTGCTGCTTAGATTTACTGCTTATATTTCAAAATTATGTTTACTTCTTAGATTTCAAAAAATATATATATATGTAAGCTTTTCTGTCTGTTGTGTTGTTGTGCGCTGTTGCAGAGAAAGGCTCTGGTCGTGGCCCAGGCTTACATCCTGACCCTTTTTGTTTTTTTTTTAATTTTTATTCCTTTCATAATAATAAATAATTTTTTCCTTTAATAAAAATAAACTTGTTTTTTTAAATTACTTTAATAATAACCAACGTTTTTTTTGCCTTTAAAAATTGAAAAAGCCCTTGTTAAGTCTTTTCAGACATTCCTTGTTTGTTCTATTTATTTGGATAGTTGCTTTACGTCATCTAGAGCATACTGAATTTGTACCATCCGAAGATTGTGATGGCACCTTTTTCTCTTAAAAGAATTTTTTGTATGGTCTTGCTTTACGAAACAATTGAGAAGGATATGACATTCAATGTCTTATCAAAAGACATGATTTATGATAGGCCTTTATGGGGTCGTTTGATCCATGTAGCCGACCACACCTAGTGGGACAAAGGCTTAATTGTTGTTGTCTTGCTTTCATTTATTTTAATGACACTAGTGGCCTGTTTCATACAACTCACAGACCTTTCTTAGGAATGAATATTAGCACTAGGAAATTATTAAATTCTTTTGTATATTAATAATAGCTAGAATTGACTTTCTGAAGCCAAGCCGTCAAGTATTACGTTGTGAGTTGTGACAAATAGTTTGGAATTAAATCGCCAAATAAGAAATGAGTTTAATTGATCCTTAGTAATCGAAGAAAGCAATAACGCTATTTGACGCAATGACACTATCAGTTTATAAATGACCATCACACGATTGGAGTAAATAAAGCATTTGGTGGCAAAATATTTTTTTAGACTTTCTTATACATTGGAGCACTAATTCATGCTCATTGTTAACTTCATTACATGTACAGTGGATCAAAATTATATTCAACACATGTAATTGCATGATCCAGCCGGTGTATGTTGACAATCTAAATCAGCTCAAGGCTTACGCATATTATTATTATTATTAGTTTCAGCACAAAAAAAAAAAAAAAAAAAAAATTATCAAAGATTAAGATGGCATTAATGATTGTTTGGTAGTTGTATCATTAGAATAAGTTATTTTCTTTGTTTCTTTCTTATGTATATTGCTTTGTGCAAAAATAAAATTACTGTTGTATGTTATGCTGATTTATCTTATATTGTTCACATGAAATTTGGTTTATTCCAGGGTTTTCTCGGTGCTGCATCAAGATATCTAGGTTTTAGAAGCATAATCACTTTTCTTGGACCAGTAGTGTATGTTATGTTCTACACCTTACCTTGCTTTATTACTTAGATTTCTTGCCTCTTTGTATTTTGAGAATGCTAACTTGCTTTTCTATTGCTTCTGTTTAATATTTATTTGAATTACAGAGATCGAAATAAAATTTTAAAATTCCTTTAATAATAATTAAAATTAATGTTGCCTTTTGTTTTCTTTTCAGATTACATCCCACGATGACGCTCCTCCTGCTCGACAACGTCCTAGTGCATCTAATCGTAAGCGTCTTAATGATGCACGTGCTGTAGCAGAGGCAGAGGCGGCAACAGCAGCGGGGTATTTGAACGTTGAGGACAACGAACAAGAGGTCCATGTAGGGGAATCAGAGGACGACGTCGACGACCCTCAGAATGAGACCTTATTGACTACTTACTGGGGTCACAGGGCCAAGCAGATATGGAAAGGCAATGTAAGCATATTTAATTTAAATGTAAAAACTTTTGTAATTTTTTAATTAAATTGCATAACTAATTATTATCTCCTACTTGCAGGAACCTCGTCCTTTGAACCGGTTTCTTAACCGGATATTTGTGTTGAGGCCCTTGGCTGAGTTACCGGAACAAGTTCGTACACTTGTTCTGGGTTCTGGACTTGCTCCTCTGATCGATTAGTCATATCACATGACGGATAGGCGCCTACTTAGCTCATTTGTGGAGCACTTTTACGAGGATACATGCACCTTTCATCTGCCGTGTGGGGAGATTTCGGTGACCTTGGAGGACGTTTTGTCCCTGCTGCATATTCCTTGACTGTTTGGTTCATCCAGTGGGATAAACTGTTGAAGCCTAAGGCTGTGGTTCTATTACAAGAAGTTCTGGGAGTGTTTTCAGCAGAGGTCACTCAAGAGGCCGGTCAATCGCACAAAAGGTGGTGCGGTGGCCTTCACGACATTGTATAGGTGGCTGGATGAGTTCATCCAACAAGGACGGTACGAGCACGCTGCAAGGTGCTACCTACTATACATTGTTGGATCAACTCTGTTTATTGACAAGACTTTCAATAGCACCGAAGTTAAGTACCTGCATGCACTGGAGGATCTGCATGCTGTAGGAGATTATGCATGGGGTGCGTCCGCGTTGGTGTATTTATACGATCGGTTGGCAGACGCCGCGGAGAAAGGGAAATCGCAGTGTGCCGGTTTCACATCACCTCACCTTTTGTTCTTTTCCTATATTTTCCACTTCTTTCGCAAGCAAATAAAACCCTATGTCTTCTCTTATACGTCCCTCCGCCTGTGTCTGATCGATATATAACGATCACATGTTTTTGTTCTTTTCCAAAAGATTGAACCCAACGGATCAACTTATCTCTACTTGCGAAGATCTTATTATGTGAAAAGTCATCACTATAATCTGCAATAGGATTGTTCAAAGAAAAAACAAAGTTATATTAGGATTTAAAATAAAAAATATGAAAAAAAACAATGTTACATTAGGATTAGGAATTTAAAATTAAAAAATGAAAAAAAAACAATGTTACAATAGGAATTTAAAAACGAAAGGGAAAAAACAAAGTTATAGTAGGAATTTAAAATTAAAAAAAAAGTTATATTAGAAATTTAGAATAAAAAAAAGTAATATTAGGATTTTAAAAAAGGTTAAATTATAAATTTAGAATAAAAAAAGTAATATTAGGATTTAAAAAAAAAAGTTAGATTACAAATTTAGAATAAAAAAAAGTAATATTAGGATTTTTTTTAAAAAAAGTTACCTTAGGAATAAACAAAAGTAATATTAGGATTAAAAAAAAACCAGGTCGTAACACTAGGTTACGACCAGAAAAAAAACATAAGTCGTAACCCAGTGTTACGACCAGGACAAATTCAGCGGTCGTAACACTGGACTACGACCTGGACAAAATATGTTGGTCGTGACACAGGGTTACGACCATCCATAAAATCAGTCCTGCAGCCTTTCAGATGCAATAAATTATTCAAAAACTTCATCTTAATTAAAAATACAAATAAAAACATGTTTTTGGATACTTTATGCATGACTTTTGGAGATTACCTCGTCTCTCGGATAATTCAGGTTCAACGACAGTCATTAAAAGCAATAATATTAGTATGATGGAGAATAAGATCTGGTACCAAAATAAAGTTTCACATGTAAAAGGTTTGGGGAGTTTTATATTAAACAAAAATAGGATTCAACACGGGTCGTAAGGGGGTGCTACGTCATGTGTCGTAGGGGGTACTTACGACCTACAGGTCGTAGCACCCTCTTACGACCCTTTAAAAACTAAGTTCTGA
Organism: Crotalaria pallida; assembly: GCA_037953625.1. Lineage (NCBI taxonomy): Eukaryota > Viridiplantae > Streptophyta > Magnoliopsida > Fabales > Fabaceae > Crotalaria > Crotalaria pallida. The sequence continues at coordinate 123,093,341 of CM075652.1, read as the reverse complement.
CATGGGTCGTAAGGGGGTGTTACGACCTGGAGGTCGTAGCACCTGCTTACGACCAATTCAAAAACCCACTTTTACAATTGGTCGTAAGGTAGTGTTACGACCTATAGGTCATAGCACATGTTTACGACCTTTGTTAAAACTTAGTTTTTTAAAGGTCATAATAGATATTATTTAAAAAATTGGAGTGACATTCATAGACCTTAAAGTGACAAAATAAAAACCCTTAAACTGAACCGGTCCATATGGTCCTGTGGTCCATATGGTCAAAGCTGGACCCAAGTGTACGGAATTTCAGAAGAAAAAGAGAGCAACTGCTCCTGTGGTCCATATGGTAGATGTGGTCCATATGGTAGATGATAGATTGTAAAATAGGATAATGTAAGATAGGTTATAACTTATAAGTTTCATTTAAGAATAAAAGTTAAGTTCAGGAATGAAATGAAAAAGTTGATGGAATTCTTAATTTTTTGGAAAATATTATAAATTATTCCATATAAAATAATATGTGTGATCCACTTAAAAATCAAAAATTGGTTTGAGGTTAAAAATGTTCTTATATGATCGAATATTTTTACGGTTATTATTTTAAATGGAAAACAATCATAAAATAAGCACGTGAGGAAATTTGGATCATTCTAGGCCAGTGCCAAATTCAAAACTTAGAAACAGCAGCAACCTTGTTAAGTTAATAAAAAAAATTGGCCACAACATTATCTTTTTTTTTTATAATTATTTTAGACTTTAGTTCTTTATCTTTTAAAAAATTTATTTGATCCTTTAATTAATAAATGTTTTAATTTGGTCCTTTATTTTTTTTAAAAGTTTCAATTCATCAGTCTTTTATTTTCTTGAAGTTTCAATTTGATCCTTTATTTTTATGGAAAAGATTCATTTGGGGTACAAACTTTGTACTCTTTTTTTATAAAATTTATATTGTTAAAGACAAAAACAAGATTTAGTTAATTAAAAAACCAAAACTCCGTTGAAAAATTAAAAAATTGACAATAAAATCCCAAAAAATGATGATGTTGATAAAAAGTACTAAACTAAATCTTTAAAAAAATACCAAAATAAATAAAAAAAGATAAAATACCAAAATGAATTTTCAAAATAAAATAAAGGAGGAAGAAGTTGTTTTAAGAAGAAGCAAAACGTCTGAATTATGGAACTTAGCAGTAAACAAAGATAGCCTCCTGTGACAAAGGTCAAGAGTTCAATGGTTAAAAGAGGGTGATGCGAACAGTAGCTTCTTCCATGCAGCAATCAGACAACGAAAAATCTCCAATGAAGTAAAGGCTCTTAAAATAGGTGATCAGTGAGTTGAGGAAGTTCATGCAATGCGGTCAGCTAGCTGTTAAATTTTTTTTTGCTGAATGGGTGAATGAAAAAATTGTCAACCGCCCTAAACTTAATGGAGTCAATTTTAATTCTCTTAGCAGGGACTCAGCTATTAAAATAATTTCCCCTTTTTCAATTGAGGAAGTTACTGAAACTGTGGTTGAGTGTGATGGTAATAAAGTTCCCGGTCCCGATGGTTTCAATTTTTAATTTTATTAAAAAAAGCTGGGGATTTATAAAAGAGGATGTGTGGAATATGGTGTCTGAATTCTTTGTGGCTGGGAAGTTACCAAAAGGGATGCTCTCCTATTTTATTGCCTTGATTCCTAAGGTGAATACCCCTCAAACAATTTCTCAGTTTCGACCAATCTCTCTTAACTTGGCAGTACGTATAAGATTTTGGCAAAGCTGTTAGCAAATCGTTTAAAGTCTGTGTTGCCTAAAGTTATTTTTGTTTCCCAATCTGCTTTTTTACCTGGACGACAAATCCTAGACAGTGTGGTTACTCTTAATGAAGTGATTGATGATGCAAAGAGGAGAAAGCATTCCTGCTTTATTCTCAAATGAGATTTTGAAAAAGCATATGATTCGATTAGCTGGGAATTTCTGGAATATATGATGAGAAGAGTGGGTTTTGAGGAAAGGTGGATAATGTGGATGAGGGCATGTGTCTTTGCAGGGAATATGTCAATCCTTGTATGAAAGTGCATCAAGGAAAGCTTTATTTTGATGAAGACAAAGTGCCAAGGACATCATCAACAACAACCATTTTTAAGAGTCTTCCATTTCCCGCTCCCTTGTATTATTTTATATTTATGTTGAGTGTGGGTGGTAGACTTAGGTTGATTACTCAAGTGATTATGAGTTAGTTGGCATGAATACTAGTTGAGCTAAAATAGTTAAATAGCTTAGAAAGGGACTAGGTGTTTTGGAAAATCATTTCTGGTCTTTAATTTTTATAAAAGTAGCAGTAACTACTCGAGTAGTTGGTGCACTACTCGAGTAGTCTGCATTGATGAAAATTAGTCTACTTACTGTCTCCTCAACTACTCGAGTAGTCTGTTGACTAATCGATTAGTTACTTCACTAATCGATTAGTTACTTCACTAATCGAGTAGTTTGAGAAACAGTAAGCCCACAAATTTTCTCACTACTCGAGTAGTGCTTCAACTACTCGAGTAGTACGTATCAGATCTGTCAGTATTTTAATTCTAATATGGCTGTTGAAGAGGCAATCAAGGGAGAATCTTTCCTAATCAGTTTTAACAAGCTCCTCCCTGATTCTGGCAATTGCAAAAATCGTTTTTATTAGGATTACCTCTTCAACCATAGACACGGACACTGATCTGATATTGTGAAAAACCATTTTGAAATCCTTGCACACAAAAGAGAACAATTTTTGTCCAAATCCCTTTCCAAGACATCAATCTCTAGTATTCTAGTTTTTCTAACTCATTACCAATTGAGATTGTTCTGGAGCCAGTTCTCTGTGATCAAATTTTCTGCATTGAAGAAAGGAAGGATATCTTGAAGGTTTCAAGGAGTCCTACAATTGGAAGCGTTGAAGAGGTTCTTCAACCGTCACGATCAAATCAAATTGGGGTAGATTTCAAGAGTTTGGTACACTCTTGAAAGGGATAAGTGTGATAGAGTGAGGTTCACTTGTATCTCCTATTGTAACCGATTTGAACTGATTTTAGTAAACACTCCCTAAGGTTTAGGGGGGACTGGATGTAGCTCTCAGTGGATAGAGAGTGAACCAGTATAATAATTCCCTGTGTCTATCTTTTATTGCTTTCGTTAATCTCTGTTATTTAATCCTTCTTCAGAACCTAAGTTAGCAAATCATCCGCTTCTGTTCTTGATTTCGTGTTAGCGAAATCCTTATTTTGAAAACTCAGTTCACTGTCTGAATTTACACGTACTACTCGAGTAGTCTCTGAACTAATCGAGTAGTTCATTCATTTTGGACAGAAAATTAATTTTATTACAAAACAGTAAGTGTATTATTTGTTAATATCAATTTCACTCGAAAAGTTAGTATCGTTACTTCAATTTATTATTCACCCCCCCTCTACTAAATTGTTAGGCCGCTTGTTGGTTTCCAACAAGTGGTATCAGAGCTCGGTCGAAAGATCAAGTGTAAAAACTTTTTCGAAAAGATCCTTAAGGAAACCATGGGCTCTAACAATCCTTTTGGAGGGGAAGGCTCTTCAATAAACCGTCCTCCACTATTTAATGGTGAAGGATATGCTTATTGGAAAGCCAGAATGAAAATATTTATTGAAGCGATTGATATTGATGTTTGGAATGCAATTGAAAATGGTCCCTATATACCTAAAAGAAAAGTAAATGATGAAGTTGTAGAAATTCCTAGGGCAAGTTGGAATGATGATGACAAAAAGAAAGTTTCCTACGATTTGAAAGCTAAAAACATCATCACGTCCGCCTTGTCTTATGATGAGTTCTTCAGAGTTTCACATTGTAAAAATGCGAAACAAATGTGGGACGTTCTACAACTTACTCATGAAGGGACAAGCGAGGTTAGAAGGGCTAGATTAAATACATTAATGCATGAATATGAGTTGTTTCGCATGCTCCCTAATGAGTCAGTTAATGACATGCAAAAGCGATTCACTCATATCATAAATCATCTCATAGCTCTTGGTAAAACTTTTCTTAATTCTGAAGTCATTAACAAAGTATTGAGATGTTTAAGCAGGGAATGGCAACCCAAGGTCACAGCTATCATGGAGTCAAAATACTTAGACACCTTGGACCTTGCAACCCTCTTTGGAAAGCTTCAGGAGCATGAGATGGAGCTTGGATGCCTATCTATGCATGAGGAAACAGATAAAAAGAAAAAGGGCATTTCTCTTAAGGTATCCACTAAGACCCCCAAGGTAAGTAAAGACTCCTCTGATAGTGAATCAAATTCTGATATGGATGAGGAAACCTTTGGTCTCATGATTAAAAAGTTTGGAAAATTTTTTAAAAATAAAAGAAATTTTAAAGGCAAGGGAAAAGAGACCAAAGATTCCCATCATAAAGGTAACCATTCAAAAGATAAGATCAGGTGTCATGAGTGTGGAGAACCGGGACACATCAAGGTCTATTGTCCTAAGCTAAACAAGAAAAGCAGTGAAGAAAGAAAGAAAGGCAAAGACTATAAATCCAAACGGGCCTACATTGTCTGGGATGCACCGGAGGAAAATGAAACTTCAGACTCAGATTCGTCGAATGATGAGGAGGCTAACCTTTGCCTAATGGGAAGATTTGATGAAGAAGCATCTCAAAGTCATACATCATCTGTGCAAGGAAATGAGGTAACCTCCGATACTGAATCTGATACTGAATCTGAATTTGATGATTATGAAGATTTATATTCTGCTTATATTGACATGCAATCTGAATTTAAGAAACTTGCTAAGAGTTATATCAAATTGAAAAAGAATGTTTTGAAATATAAAGAGCAAGTTCTTGAATTTTAAAATTGCATAGAAAAATTAAGTAGCGAAAATAAATCTTTAGAACATTCTATCACCTGCTTAAAAAGTCAAAAGTGTGAAAGTTGCATTGTTTATGAGAAAGAAATTTCATATTTAAAAGCCAAAAATGCAACTTTCTCAAACAGTGATAGAATGCTAAATAAGATGCTTAATGATCAACGAGATAGTTCAAACAAAACAGGTCTTGGATATCAAAATGCCAAAAAGAAAATTTTTAGAAAAGTTGGTTCATTTTCAAATTTAAATAATTCAAAAAGGCCAACTTGTTTTTATTGCGGCATTCATGGTCATACATCGAATGTCTGTAAGATAAGGCATCATGGTATTGCAAATGGATCTTTTGTTTGGATTGTCAAGGGAGAAGATCCCTATACTAACACCAAGGGACCCAAGACCACTTGGGTACCCAAAATGAGTAAGTAATCTCTGTCTTGTAGGTGTGCTTTCGAACGAAGGAGAATCGTTGGTACTTGGATAGCGGATGTTCGAAGCACATGAATGGAGACAAGCAGCACTTCATAGAGCTTACTCCAAAGGAAAAAGGATACGTTACGTATAGGGACAATAATAAAGGTAAGATATTGGGTGAGGGTAAAATTGGGAATTCCTCCAACTTGATTATCGATAACGTTTTATATGTACAAGGTTTAGAACATAATCTTTTAAGTATAAGTCAACTTTGTGATATCGATAATCATGTTGTTTTTACCTCAACTCAATGTTTTATTAAGAGTAATAAGGACAATTCTATTAAATTTGTGGGGAAAAGATCTAACAATACTTATTTGGTTGATTTAAATGAAATAACCTCTTTGGTATCCACGTGTTTGGTTAGCAAAGAGAACGATACTTGGTTATGGCATCGTAGGACAGCCCATATTAATGTAAATCAATTAAAGAAACTGTAAGTTCCATGATGAATGTTTTGATAATGACAAAGTGTTTTGAACAAGCTATCATGTATTGATCAAGTTCAAGTTCAACAAGCAACAACAAACATCAAGTGAAGGAGAGAAAACAAGCTCATGAAGACTTAAGTTTGAGTGTAATTGTTTTTGTTTTATCTTTTACCTCTCAAGCTTCATAGGTTTTCATTTGGGTAGTTTGTTTAGAGGGTAGTGAATCTCATTCATAAGTCATGATTTAATCATAATTTGAGTTTTTACTTAACCTAGAATCAATAGGTGGCTTAAAGGTTTTAAAGGAAAGGTTTAGTTTTGAGAAAACAAGTTTTAAACAAGTATCAGACATGTTTAATCGATTAAGAACATATTTAATCGATTAGTACTCGATTAAGTAAAGATTTAATCGATTAAGTACTGCTGAACTGGTTTTTTAAAATACGATTTTCACTTCTCAAAATCAATTTTCAAGTGCCATAACTTTTGGGTATTCTATAAAAAAAATTTCCTAACCTTTGTGATTATAACCTATCATTTTGATATTAATTTTACAAGAATCAAGCCACTCTATTCTCTCTCAATTTCAAAGATCAAAGCTTTCATATTTTCATATTCTTTGATCAAGAACCTTTGAATCTCTTGTGTGATTTGTCATAGCTATTGATGGAGATTCATTAGGATTGTTATGTGTATTCATTAGTTGTAATCTTTGCAATAAGGCAAGCCACTACAACAAACAAGAAGCCTTGGTGTGTCGATTATCATCAAGCAAAGTTCAAGCAATTGAAGAAAGTCTTGGTTGTGAATCAAGCAAAGAGAAGCCTTGGTGTGTGGATTATCATCAAGCAATTGAAGACTTGTTGTGTCGATTATCAACAAGGGGTAGAGGTTAGATTAGAGAGAAGATCAATAGGATTACAAGGCAAGGGTGTCGGTTATCTCTTGTAGGCTAGCAAGAAGGAAGTCTTGTGAGGCAATCACTTGTAATTTGAGAACTCTAATTCCTCATAGTGAAGAATCTCTCTTGGTTGAAGAGGGGACTGGATGTAGCTTTCAAGTGGATGAAAGTGAACCAGGATAAATCGCTGTGTCGTATCTCTAAACCCTTACTCTTTATATTCAAGTCATTTGATTGCGTTCTTGATTGAAAACCTAGAAAGATTGATTTTCATAATTGATTGAATTAAATCTTTATTTGTTCAAATTGATAAAGGGAAAATAATTTTCATAACTAGGAAATCAATAAGAATATAGGTGTTAATTGTTTTCACTGAATCTCTGATCTTAAGTGTTGATTGATTGATTTTCGTATTCAATTGAAAAGTGATTTTTCAGTTTCTGATAGATTTAATCGATTAAGTGTTCGTTTAATCGATTAAGGACTTTTGAACTTTCAGGTTTAATCGATTAGTACTCGATTAAATTGCAGGTTAATCGATTAAATTTCAGGTTAATCGATTAAGTGTTGTAGAATTTGCAAAAATCATTTGTTTTGATTGTTTCGATTTGTTTCGTTCGAAAATCTTTCAAGGTATCTTGTACACCTATTCAAGCCCCCCTTCTAGGTGTATTCCTAGGGTTCCTTTGTCTCTCCAACCACCAATTGCGGTTTCCTCAATTGGTATCAGAGCTCGGTCGAAAGACACGAGCATAAGAGCTTTTTCGTAAAGATCCTTTAAGAAAATCGCAATGGGTTCCATGAATCCCTTTGGTGGTGAAGGTTATTCAATAAGTCGTCCTCCATTGTTTGCCGGAGAAGGCTATGCATATTGGAAAGTTAGAATGAAAATCTTTATCCAAGCCATAGATAGTGAAATTTGGAAAGTAGTTGAAAAAGGTCCTCATATCCCCTCTAGTTTATTTGAAGGTGTAGAACAATTGATCCCCGAAGATAAGTGGAAGGATGATGATAGAAAGAAAGTTCAATATGATTTTAAAGCAAAGAATATCATTACCTCCGCTTTATCCTATGACGAGTTCTTTAGAGTTTCTCAATGTTCTAGTGCTAAGGAAATGTGGGACACTTTACAAGTGACTCATGAAGGAACTAGTGAGGTTAGGAGAGCTAGATTGAATGCTTTAATGCGTGATTATGAATTGTTTCATATGCTTCCAAATGAATCTATTAATGATATGCAAAAGCGTTTTACTCATATTATAAATCATTTACTTGCTCTTGGTAAAACGTTTCTTCAAGGTGAACTTTCTAAAAAAGTGTTGAGATGTTTAGACAGGAATTGGCAACCAAAAGTAACGGCTATTGTTGAATCTAAAGATTTGGATGCTATGGATCTAGCAACACTCTTTGGAAAGCTTCAAGAACATGAAATGGAGCTTGGACGATTAAGTATCAATGAAGAGTCAGATAAAAACAAAGAAAGAAAGGGACTTGCTCTTAAAGTCAATAGATCATACAAAAAGAAAGAGAGTTCTGATGATGATGATAGTGAAGATTCCGATTCGGATGTTGATGAAAAAGACATGAAACTTTTGCTAAGGAAGTTTGACAAGTTTCTAAGGAGAAAAGGAAGGTTGAACAAGGACAAAAGTAAAGAGAAGGATTCTCCACACTACAAGACCAAGACATCAAAAGAAGGTGTAGTTTTCCATGAATGTGGAAAGCCCGGACATCTCAAGTACTCATGCTCTAGGTATCTCAAGAAGAAGGAGAAAGACAAGAAAAATTCTAAATCTAAAAGAGCATACATAGTTTGGGATAGTGATGTAGAAGACAAGAAAAGCACATCGAGTAGTTCTTCGGATGATGAAGAAGCCGCTTGTCTCAACTTGATAACTCTAGTAGATGATGAAGAACAAAGTTCAAATGATGAATCAAGTTATCAAAGCGAGGATAGCAATGTAAGTCTTACTAAATCCGAAATTTCTTCTAAATATGAATTGTTATATAATGCTTATGAAGAAATGCATGAACAACTTGAAAAAATAGCTTTGAAAAACATTGAAAGAAAGAAGCTCATTTTGAAACATCAAAAAGAGATTTTAGATCTTCAAAAACAAGTTGATGAGCTTAATCTTGAAAATGAAACTCTTGATCTTATATATGCTAGTTCTTCTTGTGATTGTGCTAGTAGAGTGAATATTGTGGTTGATTGTGAGAATTGCAAGTTGCTTAAAGATGAAAATGCTATTTTGAAAAATAAGCTTGCAAGTTTCTCAAATGGTGATATTAGATTGCGCACATTGTTAAATTTTCAAAGAGAAAATTCAAACAAGTTTGGTTTGGGTTATACTAATGCTAAGAGTAATTCTCATAGAAATGTTGTTGATTTTTCTAAAGTTGATTTTTCAAATGCACCAACATGTTTCTATTGTGGTACTCATGGACATACTTCAAATGTGTGTTATATTAAAGTGCATGGTATACCTAAAGGAGATTTTGTTTGGATGAGAAAGGGTGAAAGTCCCTACACTAACAAAAATGGATCCAAAATCATTTGGATACCAAAAAGCAAAGCATGATTGTTTTGTAGGTATGATTGAAGAGCAAAGAGAGCTTACAAGTGTTATTCATATTTGCATCTTCAATTGGTATCAAAGGAAGTCCTACAATATGGTACAAATGTTGTTGATAGATTTGTGAACTTCAAATGGTATCTTCTCAATTGGTATTACTTTTCTAAATGTTTAATTAAATCATTTGGTATCATTGAGTAGATTCATAGATGGTTATCATGATATAGTGACATGCTTTGGTTGTTATTAAAGAAATATCACAATTGGTATCAAATATTTGTTGATATATGTACTTCTTTACAATTGATATCTTCTTTGTTAAGTGATATTATGATCATTTTAATTCTCAATTGGTATCATATTTCATTGTTATATTCTCTTGCCAATTGGTATCACATTTCAAAGTATAGTTCTATTGTATTTGTTCAATTGGTATCAATGTTGTAAAGAAATGATCATTGATTTCTTACCTTGGCTTAGATGTTATATTTCAATTGGTATATATATTACTTTTTGATAATGCCAAAGGGGGAGAAATATGATGTTTTGAAATTGATTGGAATGTTTCTCAAAGGTGGAGAAATGATTGTTGGATAAATAATATGATTTTTTAGATGTTTGTTTGGAGAAAGGTTGTTTTGTTGTTGTTTTTATGTAAGTTGAGCTAAGTTGTTGAAGATAGGGGGAGAATCAAGCTTATCTCAATTGGATTCAAATGTCAAAAGCATTTATTGAGGGGGAGCAAGAGTCTCACCAAGTGATAAAATTGTTAAAGCATCAACAACTTCAAAGAACTTTTGGAGAACTTCAAAACATGGTTTGTCATTTTCAAAAAGGGGGAGATTGTAAGTTCCATGATGAATGTTTTGATAATGACAAAGTGTTTTGAACAAGCTATCATGTATTGATCAAGTTCAAGTTCAACAAGCAACAACAAACATCAAGTGAAGGAGAGAAAACAAGCTCATGAAGACTTAAGTTTGAGTGTAATTGTTTTTGTTTTATCTTTTGCCTCTCAAGCTTCATAGGTTTTCATTTGGGTAGTTTGTTTAGAGGGTAGTGAATCTCATTCATAAGTCATGATTTAATCATAATTTGAGTTTTTACTTAACCTAGAATCAATAGGTGGCTTAAAGGTTTTAAAGGAAAGGTTTAGTTTTGAGAAAACAAGTTTTAAACAAGTATCAGACATGTTTAATCGATTAAGAACATATTTAATCGATTAGTACTCGATTAAGTAAAGATTTAATCGATTAAGTACTGCTGAACTGGTTTTTTAAAATACGATTTTCACTTCTCAAAATCAGTTTTCAAGTGCCATAACTTTTGGGTATTCTATAAAAACTTTTTCCTAACCTTTGTGATTATAACCTATCATTTTGATATTAATTTTACAAGAATCAAGCCACTCTATTCTCTCTCAATTTCAAAGATCAAAGCTTTCATATTTTCATATTCTTTGATCAAGAACCTTTGAATCTCTTGTGTGATTTGTCATAGCTATTGATGGAGATTCATTAGGATTGTTATGTGTATTCATTGAGTTGTAATCTTTGCAATAAGGCAAGCCACTACAACAAACAAGAAGCCTTGGTGTGTCGATTATCATCAAGCAAAGTTCAAGCAATTGAAGAAAGTCTTGGTTGTGAATCAAGCAAAGAGAAGCCTTGGTGTGTGGATTATCATCAAGCAATTGAAGACTTGTTGTGTCGATTATCAACAAGGGGTAGAGGTTAGATTAGAGAGAAGATCAATAGGATTACAAGGCAAGGGTGTCGGTTATCTCTTGTAGGCTAGCAAGAAGGAAGTCTTGTGAGGCAATCACTTGTAATTTGAGAACTCTAATTCCTCATAGTGAACAATCTCTCTTGGTTGAAGAGGGGACTGGATGTAGCTTTCAAGTGGATGAAAGTGAACCAGGATAAATCGTTGTGTCGTATCTCTAAACCCTTACTCTTTATATTCAAGTCATTTGATTGCGTTCTTGATTGAAAACCTAGAAAGATTGATTTTCATAATTGATTGAATTAAATCTTTATTTGTTCAAATTGATAAAGGGAAAATCATTTTCATAACTAGGAAATCAATAAGAATATAGGTGTTAATTGTTTTCACTGAATCTCTGATCTTAAGTGTTGATTGATTGATTTTCGTATTCAATTGAAAAGTGATTTTTCAGTTTCTGATAGATTTAATCGATTAAGTGTTCGTTTAATCGATTAAGGACTTTTGAACTTTCAGGTTTAATCGATTAGTACTCGATTAAATTGCAGGTTAATCGATTAAATTTCAGGTTAATCGATTAAGTGCTGTAGAATTTGCAAAAATCATTTGTTTTGATTGTTTCGATTTGTTTCGTTCGAAAATCTTTCAAGGTATCTTGTACACCTATTCAACCCCCCCCCCCTTCTAGGTGTATTCCTAGGGTTCCTTTGTCTCTCCAACCACCAATTGCGGTTTCCTCAGAAACTTCAATCCAAAGACCTAGTAATTGGTTTACCGAAGCTGAAATTTGATTTAGAAGGAGTTTGCACAGCTTGTAAAAGGTGCAAACAAACTAAAAATAGTTTTTCTTCAAAAACGATGGTTTCCACATCAAGGCCATTAGAATTACTTCATATGGACTTGTTTGGACCATCGCAAGTAAAGAGCTTTGGTGGTAATTACTATGCCTTGGTTATTGTTGATGACTTTTCTCGATTTACGTGGACTTTGTTTTTAACTTCAAAAAGTGATACTTTCAAAAGTTTTAAAAATCTTGTCAAATGAGTCCAAAACCAAGTCAACCAAAAAGTAATTGTAATCCGAACAGACCATGGTGGCGAGTTCGAAAACCATAAATTTGATATTTTTTGTTCAAAATTTGGCATAGAGCATCAATTTTCTGCTCCACGAACTCCCGAGCAAAACGGAGTTGTGGAACGGAAAAATAGAGTACTCGAGGAACTTGCTAGAACTATGTTGAATGAATCTCGAGTACCACATTATTTTTGGGCTGATGCTGTTAATACTGCATGTTATGTTATAAATCGCATTTTAACTAGACCTATTTTAAAGAAAACTCCTTATGAACTTTACAAGGGTAGAAAGCCTAATATATCCCATCTTCACGCTTTTGGATGCAAAGTTTTTATTTTAAATAACGGAAAAGAGCATCTTGGAAAATTTGATCCAAAAGCGGATGAAGGTATATTTTTAGGATACTCTTCTCATAGTAAAGCATTTAGAGTTTTTAATAAAAGAACGTCTAGTATAGAAGAATCAATACATGTTATGTTTGATGAGTCTCTGAAAGGAGATGTGTTGAGTAGTGCAGAAAGTGCAGGTAGTTCTATGGACTTAACTGATAATTTTAGAGAGGACATTCAAAACTCAACTGAAGAGGAAACTAAAAAGGATGATCTGCCTCCCGCTTGGAAAACAAGCAAAAACCATCCAATCGACAAAGTGATAGGTGATATCTCACAGGGAGTATTAACTCGTCGTTCCATTCAAAATTTCTGTAATTTCGTTTCCTTTGTTTCTCAAATTGAACCTGATTCTGTCCAACAAGCAATTGAGGATGAACATTGGGCTATTGCTATGCAAGAGGAACTAAATCAATTCATCAGAAATGATGTTTGGGATTTGGTTCCTAAGCCTGATGATCATACTATAATTGGTACAAAATGGATTTATCGAAATAAAATGGATGAATCAGGAATAATTATTAGAAACAAAGCGAGACTTGTTGCTCAAGGCTACAACCAGGAGGAAGGTATCGACTATGACGAAACCTATGCTCCAGTTGCACGCCTTGAAGCAATTAGAATTTTACTGGCTTTTGCTTCATTGATGAAATTCACTCTTTTTCAAATGGATGTTAAAAGTGCATTTTTAAATGGGTATATAAATGAAGAAGTTTATGTTAAACAACCTCCTGGCTTTGAAAACCATGAATTTCCTAACCATGTTTATAAACTCAAAAAGGCTCTTTATGGTTTGAAACAAGCTCCTAGAGCTTGGTACGACCGATTGAGTTCTTTTCTTTTAGAACAAGGTTTTGAAAGAGGGAAGGTTGATACAACTTTATTCATTTATAAATCCAAAAAGGACATCCTTTTAGTACAAGTATATGTAGATGACATAATTTTCGGTGCTACTAACATGTCCTTGTGCAAGAAATTTTCAGATTTAATGAAAGGTGAATTTGAGATGTCGATGATGGGGGAACTCACGTTCTTTCTAGGACTTCAAGTGAAGCAAGTAAAAGGAGGGATTTTTGTGCATCAAGCGAAATACTGCAAGGACCTCCTAAGGAAATTTGGAATGGACAAGTGCAAGAACGCAGCAACTCCTATGAGCACCTCTTGCTACCTCGATAAGGATAAGTCAGGTAAGCCGATAGATGTTAGTAAATATAGGGGCATGATAGGTAGTCTACTATATTTAACTGCATCCAGACCGGATATAATGTCTAGTGTTTGTATGTGTGCTCGCTTTCAAGCAAAACCAAAAGAATCTCATTTATCTGCTGTAAAACGTATTTTTAAATATTTAAAAGGGACTGAAAACACTGGATTATGGTATCCCAATGATGCTAATCTTAGTTTGATTGGTTATTCTGATTTTGATTTTGCGGGATGCAAGCTTGATAGAAAAAGCACTAGTGGTACATGCCATTTATTGGGAAGTTCACTAGTGTCTTGGTTTTCCAAAAAGCAAGCTTGCGTTGCTCTTTCTACCGCAGAAGCAGAATATATTGCAGCCCTTCACTACTCGAGTAGCTCGCTGTTTCTGCAACAGATAAGCTCAGTTTTGCATCTTCTTCCTCATTCCTTTTATCTCTCAAAACACGTTTTTCTCTCTCTCTCTCTCTCTCTCTCTCTCTCTAGGATCTCTATTTTTATGCTCAATCTCATAAAATTCTTCCACAAAATCTTCTCTTTTTCTTTTCCTTTCTCTATTTCTTCACTCAATCTTCTCTATTTCTCTCTATTCATTCTCAAATCCGGTTTTCCCCCTTTCAAAACCTAAAAATTCGTTTTTGGTGAAAACTCCAATGGCATCATCATCCTCTGATCCTGCTCCTGCTGCAAAGCGTACTAAGAAGCGTGCTCATCAAGTGGATCTGAATCATTACTTCTCCGCCGCCTCTCGAGCTGCTCGGTATGAGCATTTTTCATCAAGGGACCCTGCTGAGATTCGCTGGATAAATGCGTTCTGGTTGTTCCATCAGCACCTACCTCGGGTAAATCTTCTTGCTAATTCTGGTTTACAGCAGTTCTTAGAGTGTAATGGGCCTTTTTACACTAGGACTCTCAGGCATTTTTATGCAAATCTAGTGAAACAAGGAGACAAATATTACACTTTTGTTCATGGCACTCGTATTGTATTTACTCTGGCTGACTTGCATGCTCTCTTTAACTTACCTACTGCTGGCGATTCTCTGGTTAATAGTGGTTTGGATTGTGATATTTCTAGAGCTTATGCTGAGACTCTGCGTCCTGGTTTTCAATGGTCTAAAGGTAATAAAAAGGTTAAGTCAATGTCCGTGGAGAACAGGATTTTGCTATATATCATCACATACATTAATTGTGTTTCCAAGAACTTCCAAGAACTTTGGACAGGCCTTTGAGGATGACATCAAGCTTATGAATGGCATCATAAATAATATCAGTATAAATTGGGCTTTGGTGATTGTGGAAAGGATGCTCATGGCGGCTGGTACTTCCACTGGATGGCTGCCCTATCCAATGCATGTTACTAAAATTGCTCAACATTTTGCCGTTGTTATTCCTCCTACTGACCCTTGTACTCACTATGAGGATAATGAATACCGCATCAATGATGGAATATTTCACTTGATTGGTGTGCAACAGCATCCCCAAACTGGAATTTGGTATTGGAAGGAGGATCTTAAGGCTATGTTAGAAGGCAATCCTACTCCTCATGATGAAGAAAGGGAAGAAGAAGAACAAGCTTTTCAGGCAGCCGAAGAAGGGCAAAATGCAGAGGACTTTATGGATGCTCAGCCTTCTCAGCCTCATGTGTCTCCCTCTCCTGGATCTTCCACATTTGATCTTCGAGCTATGCATGACTCCTTGATGTCACATATGGATACTCACTTTGGAAGGGTCAACGATCGTCTGGATCGCATAGACAGCCGAATGGATCAAATGGAGCTTCGTATGGTGGAGGACTATGATAACATGCAGCAATTTCTCACCGATGCCTTTGGAGCTTTTCATCCTCCCCCATCGTCTTAAATGTTTTTAAAATGTTTTTTTTTACCTTTGCTGGTTTTCATCTTGGTGCTTAAGACTTTATCTATGGATGTGTGTATCCAACCATTTTGTTGCTCTCTAGTTTTTTTTAAGTTTACGACTTATGTTTTTATTTAACTCATTCATGGTTATGCAGTGCTTTGTGTTTGACTTTATAATTATTAAGGCTACTGCGTTTAAATTTATTATCTCTCTTTTGGCTCGCACGTGATTACTTTGGCTCCTTTTTGATCATGCCAAAAGGGGGAGAAAGGTTGTTGTGTTTGTGGTTTATTTGTCACAGATATAGGTGCATACATTCAGGGGGAGTAAGCAAAATCAACAAGCATTTGTCATCATCAAAAAGGGGGAGACTGAAAGTGCATCAAGGAAAGCTTTATTTTGATGAAGACAAAGTGCCAAGGACATCATCAACAACAACCATTTTTAAGAGTCTTCCATTTCCCGCTCCCTTGTATTATTTTATATTTATGTTGAGTGTGGGTGGTAGACTTAGGTTGATTACTCAAGTGATTATGAGTTAGTTGGCATGAATACTAGTTGAGCTAAAATAGTTAAATAGCTTAGAAAGGGACTAGGTGTTTTGGAAAATCATTTCTGGTCTTTAATTTTTATAAAAGTAGCAGTAACTACTCGAGTAGTTGGTGCACTACTCGAGTAGTCTGCATTGATAAAAATTAGTCTACTTACTGTCTCCTCAACTACTCGAGTAGTCTGTTGACTAATCGATTAGTTACTTCACTAATCGATTAGTTACTTCACTAATCGAGTAGTTTGAGAAACAGTAAGCCCACAAATTTTCTCACTGCTCGAGTAGTGCTTCAACTACTCGAGTAGTACGTATCAGATCTGTCAGTATTTTAATTCTAATATGGCTGTTGAAGAGGCAATCAAGGGAGAATCTTTCCTAATCAGTTTTAACAAGCTCCTCCCTGATTCTGGCAATTGCAAAAATCGTTTTTATTAGGATTAC
Source organism: Crotalaria pallida (assembly GCA_037953625.1). Lineage (NCBI taxonomy): Eukaryota > Viridiplantae > Streptophyta > Magnoliopsida > Fabales > Fabaceae > Crotalaria > Crotalaria pallida. Next base: position 123,076,879 of record CM075652.1, on the reverse strand, counting down.
CTCTTAAACCATAGACACAGACACTGATCTGATATTGTGAAAAACCATTTTGAAATCCTTGCACACAAAAGAGAACAATTTTTTTCCAAATCCCTTTCCAAGACATCAATCTCTAGTATTCTAGTTTTTCTAACTCATTACCAATTGAGATTGTTCTGGAGCCAGTTCTCTGTGATCAAATTTTCTCCATTGAAGAAAGGAAGGATATCTTGAAGGTTTCAAGGAGTCCTACAATTGGAAGCATTGAAGAGGTTCTTCAACCGTTACGATCAAATCAAATTGGGGTAGATTTCAAGAGTTTGGTACACTCTTGAAAGGGATAGGTGTGATAGAGTGAGGTTCACTTGTATCTCCTATTGTAACCGATTTGAACTGATTTTAGTAGACACTCCCTAAGGTTTATGGGGGACTGGATGTAGCTCTCAGTGGATAGAGAGTGAACCAGTATAATCATTCACTGTGTCTATCTTTTATTACTTTCGTTAATCTATGTTATTTAATCCTTCTTCAGAACCTAAGTTAGCAAATCATCCGCTTCTGTTCTTGATTTCGTGTTAGCGAAATCCTTATTTTGAAAACTCAGTTCACTGTCTGAATTTACACGTACTACTCGAGTAGTCTCTGAACTAATCGAGTAGTTCATTCATTTTTGGACAAAAAATTAATTTTATTACAAAACAGTAAGCGTATTATTTGTTAATATCAATTTCACTCTAAAAGTTAGTATCGTTACTTCAATTTATTATTCACCCCCCTCTACTAAATTGTTAGGCCGCTTGTTGGTTTCCAACATTGTAAATGGAAGCCCTACAGAAGAAATTCAAATCAAAAGAGGTTTAAAACAAGGTGATCCATTAGCACCTTTTTTGTTCCTCTTGGTTGTAGAAGGTCTGTCAGGTATGCTCAAGGAGGCAATCGGGAAAAATTTGTATGTACCATACAGAGTTGGCAGGGAAGCGGTTCCAATTTCTATGCTCCAGTATGTTGATGATACTATAATTCTGGGAGAAGCAGATCAACAAAATTTCATGATGATAAAGGCCATTTTGAGGGGTTTTGAGCTAGCCTCTGGTTTGAAGTTAAATTTTCACAAAAGCAACATTTTTGGAGTCAATGTGCCACTCCCTACTCTGGAAGATGCTTCATTGTTACTGCACTGTAAGATTGGTGAGTTGCCTTTTTCTTATCTAGGAATTCCTATTGCGGCGAATGCTAGATCTGTGGATTGCTGGGCCAAAGTAATTCAAATTTTCCAAAAAAGGTTGTCTTCTTGGAAATGTAAGCATTTGTCCCTTGGAGCCCGGATTACTTTGATTAACTCTGTGCTGTCAAGTTTACCTGTTTATTATTTGTCTTTCTTTTCTATTCCTAAGAAAGTGAATGATATACTTGTTAAATTGCAAAGGAATTTTCTGTGGGGAGGTAGTGAGGAGAGAAGGAAGATATGTTGGGTGAAATGGGATGTAGTATGTCAAAGTAAGGAGAATGGGGGTTTGGGGGTAAAAAATTTACTTGTTTTTAATAAAGCACTGTTAAGTAAATGGCGTTGGAGATTACTTAAAAATGAGGGGGGTTTGTGGCAAGATGTAATTAGAAGTAAATACGGTAGTTTTGATCCAATTAGAATGGGCTCTTCTGGAAGAATACCATCGGGTTCACAATGGTGGAGGGATGTGTGCTGTTTGAATCTAGGGAGAGGGTTAGGGGGTGATTGGTTTCAACAGTGTATATCTAGGAATATTAGAAGTGGAAACTCTGTAAAATTCTGGAAGGATATTTGGTTTGGGAATTCATCTTTTAAAGATTTGTTCCCAAATCTTTATATCATTTCTAATTCTAAAGAATTGACGGTAAAGCAGATATATCAGCCTACTTCATAGGGCTGTAGCTGGAATCTAAATTGGAGACGAAGATTATTTGACTGGGAATTACAGGATGCAGAAGACCTCAATATGATTCTCAGGGATTGTTCACTTCATTCATTCGCAAGAGGATGATCAATTGTGCTGGGGCCTTGGAAATGAAGGACTTTTTTCTGTTAAAACAGCATACATGTTTATTATGCAGAAGCTATTTTCAAATGAAATTATGTTACATCAGGATTTACTGCAGGTGTTGAAGCAGGTTTGGAGTGTTAAGGCTCCCTTGAAAGTGCAAGCTTTTATGTGGCAATTAATTTGGGATAAATTTCCAACTAAATTAAATCTGATTAAAAGAGGGGTGGTGGTTAATACGGAATGTGTGTTCTGTAAAAATGAAGATGAAAACGCATTCCATTTATTTTTTAAATGTTCTGTAACGAAACAGGTCTGGAGGATTATTTGCATGTGGTTACAGGTATCAGATATTGAAGAAGCGGAAGCAGCTACTAGTTTTCTGTGGTTTAAAAACAAATGGAAGGGAAGAACACAAAAATCGAAGGGGGCAACTGTTTGGGCTGCTGTCATTTGGTCGGTATGGTTGTGGAGGAATAAAATGGTATTTCATGGAGAGGATTTGGACTTATCCGAACTGGTGGAGACAATTAAAATGACAGCTTGGAACTGGATTAAAGTCTTGGGAGGTTCAGCAGTTTCATATGATGAATGGTGCATGAAACCAATATAATATCAAATGTTTATTAGGTGCTTTCATGATATATAACTTGATAAGAACTGCTATACTCTTTTTCCCTTGGTTTGAATTTTCCCTTGGGGTTTTTTTCAAATCAAGGTTTTTAAGGAGGTAGAGTTCTTATTAAGTCTGTTGGGGGTCTTTGGGCGTGTTTTCTTATGTATGGCAGGATGTTAGGTGTTGAGGAATGCAATTGTAAGTTCCATGGCTCATGTACTTCTTTTGTATTCCCTTCCATAATTGTGAAGAAGACTGTTTGTACTTATGATGTGGGGTGCCTTTTAAGCACATGATTGAGTACCCTTTGGCAAACCCTTCATAGAAAGTGGGGCCTTTGTTGTGTACTATGATGCTTGGGTGTTCCTTGTTATTTATAATAATATTATTTTTTGCTGTTCAAAAAAAAATAAAGGAGTAAAAGTGTAATTAAGCCTATAATATATATCATGGGTCTGTTTGACAAAACTAACTTATTATAGCTGTGAACTTATAACTGATAGATGTGAACTTGTAACTGATAGCTGTGAACTTAGCTGAAAGTTGTGGGATTGTAGTTGAAAGCTTATAGCTGTATATCTAATTTATTGAAGTAAAGCTGTTTGGTAAAACTAATTGTGCAACTAGCTGAAATTTGTTGAATGACTTAAACGATATAATTTGATTAAGATAATGATATTAATTAGAAAAAAATAAAGGGCAAAATTGAGATATAATTTATTAAAAGCTCTTTCGTTTTTTGGGAAGTTACTTTACACAGCTTTTTGAAAGCTAGCTTTCAAAAGTTATAAAATTCTTTTATTTTTTGTTTACCAAACAATTCTAATAGCTTATTGACAGAGTTAACAAGTTAAAAACTATTCGATAAGCTATAAGCTTGCCTAACCAAACATGGCCTATCTAACATCTTCATATTTTCATCTTTTATTTTTATGTTAGTTTTTTTTTTCTTTTGGTTAAGTAAGAGACTTATATTATATAACTCTTATGTTCATAAAATATTTTATTTACTATATATCATTTTTTCATTAAATTATTTATATTCATAAAATCTATTTATTGACAAACATACATATTTTAATTAAATGATAGTAAAAATTAAATTTGAATTATGTATGACTTTAAAAAACACTGGTTCAAAAACAAACATAGAATAAAGGTTGTGTTGTATGAGTATAGGTACAGTATTGATACTCCATACGGGTATAGGAAAAGACATTTTCTTTAAAAATTCGGGTATGGATACATTTTTATATAAATATATTTTATTAATATAATTATATATAAATTTTAAAAATAGAAAATTACAAAAATAAAAATAAAATCAACAATTTGAAATTCATAAGAATTAATAATTTCCTACAATAGTAAACACACAATTTGTAATGTTTGCACTTTGTGATAACTAATAACAAATCAAAAACATCTAAGAAAAAAAGAGGTTTAATTTCTAAACTAGTTTAAACATTTCATCGAACACTTGGTGTGTAAAAAAAAATCAAAACAAAATATGAACATCAACTCATTTTCATTGCTCTAAATCAAGATAATATTTGTTATTCTATCACAACAAAGAAAAAGAAAACAGAGAACTTTTGATAGAACATAAAAACTGAGAAATAACAGTTAATAAGATAACAAAACATAGAAATGGAAGATAGTTTAAAGGAAGGCATATGAAGCAGTGGAAGCACCACGAGCGGCAAAGGGGGTCAAGTATAGTGAATGATGGAGGGGGTCAAGCCAACGAAAGGAGAATGACATTTGAGAGTTGATAGAGTTTTCTAGGGTTAGAACGAGAGAAAATAAGAAAAAAATTGAAAAAATGACTTTCATTTGTCCTTGTGTACAAAACACATCAATTGAGAAAAACTTATTTTGAGCGGTACTCAAAGCCGTCATACCCACATAATGGGTATATACCCATTCCTGGCTGCACCAATTCAAGTACTCAATTTTTTTAATTTTTTTTTTTGTTTGAACATGTAGTATCTCTTAAACATGGGTACTCATGAACTGGTATCGGTACACGTACTGCACTCATGAGTACTTGTAATTGGTATGTTAAAGGTATATTTTAAGTGTGGATCGTAACTTATATTTATATTTTTATGTAAAATTTATATTTTAATGTTATAATCAATCTTTAAGCTTTATATCTTTGACTTATTTTGAGTATCAACCTTTAATTTTATGATATCCATATACTTTTTCAATGTCAAAATCGTTTATTTGCACCTTATTTATATATATTTATTTATAGAATTTGAATTTATATTACCGTAACTGTATCCTAATTTTTTAAAAAGTGTCGTACCCCGTATTCGATATTATACTCGTATTCAATACCATCCTGTATTGATACAACATAAGGGTACAATAATATGCATATGACAGCTAGACAGGAGGTACACATGCTTCATACAGTAAAAGAAATGTGGATACCATCAAAAGCGTCAAAAGCTCAGAACCAACAGGCCGTACTCAGTCATTAAAAAAAAACACTAGGTCCGTACTCAATGTTAAGTCAATAAAAGAAAAAGTTACTCGACTGTACAACTAGTGCTTTCAGTGTACTTTATCAAGAAAGAATAAAATATTGAAAATAGGATATACCACTTTTCAATATGAAATTGGGATCACTAAGTTTTTGTCTCTTTAATAAAATCAATTTTGTATTTAGATTTTGAATGTTTTTTTTTCCAGATTTTAAGTTTTTTAAAGTTAAAAATTTTGAAATTAGTCTATTCATTCATGTCATTTTGATAAACAAAATAAAATATAATCTATATGACAGTACAACATATGAAAAGAAAATACTGATATATATTTCAATCATTTCTGAATTTTTCGAGCTTAGCTTTACTGATTTTTTCTTTGAATCTTTCCATTATTTAAAAAATTCACAACTCATACATGTTGCATGTAGCGGGCGTGAATCTTTATTTGTCACGTAAACACTTAATAAAATTAGATGAAGGAAAAGACTAATTTCACTTCTTTGAATTTTATAGAAATTAAAACATCACAAAAAACCTTTCAAAAACTAAACACAAAATTAATCATATTTACATAAACCAAAAACTTATTAACCGTATAATATTTCTTGGCTTTCATTTTCTTCTGGTTTGTAGTTTCTGAAAACGTCTATCTAGGTTTTTTTTTTTCAATGGATCACTACCTTAAGGATTAATCGGCAACAATATTTTTTCTTGTTTAAGCGCCTTGGTTTTTCTTCGGATTTTATAGATGGTTGAAGATATTTTCTTTCTAACCTTATGTATACTTCACATATCATTTATTACATTTTTGAAATCCTAATCTTTCCAAAGAAAGACAGATAATAAGGAATGAAATACTTATTACTCATAATTTATATAGGCAAGGAGTAAATTTCATGAAATACTTATTACTTATAAATTAAAAGGTCTTGCTAACAAGTGTCCTATTTAAGATTACTAAGAGTGGAAAAATAATCTTAAGTTCATACTTTTCTCTCAAAAACCTCAAAAAATGCATTTTCCAATACCTTTTTTACTTCATTAAGATCTTTAACAAGTTAGCATTTGCCTAAATTAAATAACCAAAAGTTAATCTTGGAGTGGGGTTAAAAAAGAGTTAAAAAATAAAATATTGGAGTTACCGATCTGGTCCGATTTGTATGATCTCAAAAATTATACGATTATGAACCGAACTATAAGACAACGATCTGAAAGTTTTGAGATCGGATCGGACCACAAGACCAGACCGAACTGTATTTTTCGTTCCAGTCTGGTTCAATCTCAGAGATCTCACTGTCAAATCCGGAATCGCTTATACCTTTATGAAGGAGTGTAATTAGTGAGTTAGAGATTTAAAATATATAAATAAAGGTATCAATAAATTATATTTTAAAAGAAATTAAAATTTAAGATTAAAATTTTAGTTTTAAATGGCAACAATATCTTAGAAAATGTCGAATAAATATTGTAAAATTGACCAACGTGATAAATAAAGTTAGTTGTTTTAATAAATATATTTCCCCTTCAAATAAGCGTGTATAATTAGTCTGGTGGTCACAGAGCCACTGACCTGTTGAGTCATCTGCTGCATGGTTGGTGTGAATATTAGTATTTTTTTTGAGTTTTGAATTTCGGCTTCCATAGTTGAGATTATGGCCTCCATTTCATATTTTTGTAGACAAAAATATCCTATCCAATATTATTTTTTCCGTTCCCATAAAAAAAAAAAAGTCCGCCTTCAACAAAACGTAAAAATGTTGTCTTCTTGAAAACGGAAAAATATCCGTCCAGCATGAGACGGAAAAACCAATGTTGCAAAGGAGTTGTCGAAATCTGAAGAGGCAAAGCAAGAGAAAGGGTGGTCCTACACTCCCCCTCTTACAAGTATCCCACACTGGCTGTTAAAGGGAACCAAATAATGCAAAGCCTGATGGGTCACATGGACTCAAAAGCAAACTGACAACACACAAGCCCTTGCCTCCTTATTGCACAATGCACATGCACATGCACATTGTGAGTACTGTTCCCTGAATTGAAGAGTTTTAATGTCCACCTGTTTTTTTTCAGGTGGACTCATCCACTTTATTATTGACCTATTGAAAGAGGTTTTTCAACCTGGTAAAATTGTAAATACCTCAAAGTAATAGGTATAATATTTAAGTAGTGAGAAAATGAATTTACTCTTCCTCTTTCTCTGTCATGCTGGCTTCGAACCAAGTAGGGATGGCAATGGGTCCGGGTGGGTCCGGGTAATGGGGTACCCGGACCCGGACCTGTTCTTCAATTACTGGACCCGGATCCACCCAGATCCGCCCGGGTACCCGCTGCATAATGGGTAGGCAGGTCTTCGGGTACCCAGACGGGTTTTGCGGGTACCTATTAGTAATTTTTTTAAAAGAAAAAATTATTTTTTAAATTAATTTCTATGTTTTTTTTTATAAACCGAGGGATCCTTAATACATTATTAAACACTCTACTTAATATTAATCCCTACCACCATTAAATACTCGCAGACATCAAAGAAATTCTCTCGTTCAACACAAACATACTAAATTATATATATATATAATGCATATATGTAAATATGAACGAGTCCGGGTACCCACCGATCTGAATATCTCAGATCCAGACCCAGACCCGTTCAAAGCGGGTACCCAAACGGGTCCATTCTTTGGACCCACAGGTCTCTTTTTTGGACCCAGACCCGGACCCAATACCCGCGGGTACCCGCGGATCCGGGTCCATTTGCCATCCCTAGAACCAAGCAAGGACCAAAAGCTCCAACCAACAAGCTTCGTCACTCTCTGTCACCTTTTATTTTTACAATTACACAAATAATTTTTTTTTCATGTTTTATGTTTCAATCTCTCTTTACTTTTTTGTTTTTAATACTGCACAATATAAGTATTACAAATATTGTTTTCTCCGGTCTCAAATATAAGAAGGAAAAAAAAATTAAGTATTGAGAACAAAACAAAAATTAAATGATACAATCACTCTATTGAGATATTTTAGGAAGACTTAATTATGTCACAAGTTCCTAAAGTTTTGGGTATTTTTGTCAGATACCCTTATTCTTTTTTTTCCAATGTCTGACTCCCCGAAGTTATTTATGAGTTTGTCATATACCCTACTACCAATTCTGACCAATTTTGCTGACATGTAATATCATAATCTTGATCAGACGCAGGAGGTTAAGCATCTGGTGCCCCGTGACCGAAGATTCTTTTTTTAAAATATTTAAAAAACTAAAAAATTTAATATTTTTATATTTTTAGTTAAATAAAAAAAAGAGAAAAAAATTGAAGAGAGAGATCGTTTTCACTCATGTGACATCACGCAGCATCAAATGACCAACCTCCTGCGTCTGATCAGGATTCCGATGTTACATGTCAGCAAAATTTATCAGAATTGGTGGTAGGGGTATATGACAAACTCAGAAGTAACTTCGGGGAGTCAGACATTGGAAAAAAAAGAATAAGGGTATCTGATAAAAATACCTCAAACTTCAGGGACTTGTGACATAATTAAGCCTTTTAGGAATGATTGTATTGAAAATAAAAAGTTAGTTAAGTTTTGCTTGTATTTGAGACCACCAATAAAATGTTTTTATTTGCTTATATTTGAGATCAAGGAAATATTTCTTATTAAAAAAGTATTACAAATACAACCAGTTATTTTTTAAAAGCACTTACAAGTAGGACTACAAATAAATTTGTTTGTCTATTTTGTTGGACTATCACTTGAAAATATGACCGGAAAAAGTTATATTTTTAATATCAATATCATTAATAGAACTTCATGATATACTAACTCAATATTAGTATTAAATAACAATGGATATTAACAAAAACAAAAAAAAAACAAATATTGGACATAAAATACAAAGACTTTTTTCTTTTTGGCCCCTACCGACTGAAACAAGTTGGACGATTCTTTCCGCTTGAAACAAGGCGGAAACAAAATAAAACAATTTGGCCCCCATTTACCGACTTTACGGAGGCGGAAGATGATTTCCGATTTTCAAAAGGCGGAAACTATTTTAATTTACTACCGATTTGCATAAGGCGGAAGAATTACCGACTATTTAAAAGCGGAAATACTTCCGCTTTTTAAGGAGTGAAACAATTAAAATATTGAAATCCTAAAAATGCCCCTCTGTGAACCCTCCACCTCCTTTTGAGACCACCAATAGAATGTTGTATCTGGATTCCATCTAAATTAAAGTTTAACCAATATGGGGTTATAAGTCTATGATACAGGGATGAACTAGGCTTTGAACTTTAACGACTTTTCAATGGACTTGGAATTTGTTTGCCAAAAGGGTATTGAAAATAGAAAATAAAAATACTAAATCAAACATGTTTTCAAAAACATGAAAATGGAAAATGGAAAATATTTTTACAAAATGAAAATCTATTTTCACAAACCAAACGTATAAGAAATAAATATCATGTATGTAAAATAATTAAATACTAAAAGGCCAATTAAATGATTATTATGGCCCAGAAGAAATAAATATAACTATTGGGCGCAAAAAAAAAAAAAACGCTCAAAAAAATTTTGATACAACAAGGACCTGGTGCTTCTATTGCATATGATTGGTGGCATATATATTATAAATACAACTACTTCCACAAGATCCTGTCCCCTGCCTTGACCTAGTCCACTTGTAACCGGTACTCAATCTGAACCGTTGATGATTATAAACAATTTATAGCCATCCAAAAAAGAAGTGGATGAGTTCACCTGAAAAAAACAGGTGGACATTAAAACTCATCGTAAGCTTCCCTCCATCCACTTAATAACACCACCTCACCTTGCTTAAATCTTTTCCTTCTCTCTAATAATATCTTTTCTTTTTCTTTTTCTTGTTATGAACTACTCGCCCGATTTTGTTTATTAGCAAAAATAACTACTGACACATGTATTAAGAAAGTTAGTTGAATGTATTTAATTTTTTCAAATTCATAGAAAATTGACTACTTTAGAAAACTTGCGTTGGGAATGAAACAAAAATTAAATGTTATAATCACTTTGTAGAGATTTTTTAAGAATGATTGTATTAGAAATAGAAAGTTGATTAATTTTTCTTATATTTAAAACCTTATGATGTTTTTTTTTTTTTACTTATAAATGAGATCGGAAAAAATAAGCATTGAAAAGCACACCCAAACTATCATTAAAAGTTCTCCTCTCAACAACAACTCACAAATCAGAAAACCTTTTTACTTCCTATCTAATTATTTATACACAACATTTAACTGAAAGTAAAATTTAAACTATAGTTTGCACATTACATATGCTCTTCTTCAGCATACATAATAACTTTTTTTTTAATGTCTTGAGTACTTCTTCTTCTTGTCAATCATTCTCTTGTTCCTTATTTCTCATCAGTTGGAATTGGATCTGCGGTAAAGATTGATAATGATAGGAGACATGAGGTAGAGATGGAAATCCCAGAAGAAATTCCCACTCCTGCTGATATAAGTAAGAGGGCTGAGGCTCAGGTGCATCTAAACATATAACATGCACCGGTGCATGTCTTTATTTCTGGATTTTTTATTTATTTTTTTAAAATTTAATCAATTAAAAAATATTTTATGTGTTTTCTTTTTTACGGATATGAAGTGATTTTTATAATTTGGATTTATTTTTTTTATTCTGTGTTCTTAAAAAACTGTATTGAGTAAAACTGTATTCAAAACTTACAGATTCTAATAAATCTATATACAAACTTGTGTTAAAAAATATTCTGAATAAATCTATATTAAAAAAATTTGAAAAACAAAAAAAAAATTAAACCATGCACCGATGCATGGTTTAATTAACCATGCACCGGAGCCTTCCCCAAGTAAGAGCTTAACCTCAAAAGTCAAGAGTAAAGCATCGAGCAACAAAAAGTCCTGCAGGTAGACTGAATATTTCCGTCTCAACGTCGTAGACGGATTTTTTAACCCTCCGTCTTACACAAGATGGATTTTTTCCGTTTCTAAAGGGACGGAAAAAACAACATTGGACAGAGTATTTTTATCCACGAAAATGTGAAAATGAGGGTCATAATCTCAACTATGGAACCTAAATTCAAATCTCAACACGTGTACCAAAGGCTCACCACACACAGAACCAACTGTGAACCACTGAGTAAAATATCTTACCCAAAAAAAACTACCGAGTAAACAACAGTACTAATTTTTCAAAAAAAAAATTTCACGGTGTTATGAAAGTTAGACCGGACCGGACGGTCCGACCGGTCCAATCTTCAACCGTCAATAAATCCGGCCTGTTTTACTTGCCTAAATCGTTGCACTATTTGAGCCAGAAAAAACCGGCGATCAACCTTGAAAACCGGGTTGAACCGTAAAAAATCGGAAAAACCGGCAACGGTTCAACCCGTTAAATAAAAAAAAAAACTGTAACAGGTGAGAGGGGGAGAGAGATATGCAGAGGATCGGAGATGGTAAGAGACTTATGGAAAAGAGGTATGCAGGTGTTTGACTTCATGTGAAAAAATAGAGGAGGTGAGGATGGAGTATGATGGTTTGTTGGCCATAACGAGGAAGGAGATGGAGAGGCTGATATGAAGGGTTAGATCGGGGGATCTTATGTTTCTGGCTCTGCGTTACCAAAGTAGAACTGTAGCAAAAGCAATTACTGTTTGTGAAAAAATAGGGTAGTATCTTGAGTTTTGAAGAATTGTTAGACAATTAGTCAATAGGGCTTGGTTTTGAACGGCCCAATTTGCCCATGATACTATTTTTTTTTAGCAAGAAATGCATCTGACATAACATTTCATTCAGTTGCTTTGCTTTTGTTATTTATTTGCTTTTGCATTGTAGTATTTTTTTACTTTTTTTAATATATTGTTATAGGATTTTCTTAAAGGTTGAGAATAAACATTTAAAAATAGTGATGTTTTTTTTAAAAAAAAACTAAAAATATAATATTTTGAAACTTTTTAAATTATCATTTCCCATAAAATACATTTATTTTTGAGTACTTATCCTCAATCCTTAAGATTGAGGTTAAAAAATTCTATATTTACATATTAAAACAAATACCGATTCAACCTTTCGGCTTAAACGATTAAAACGGTTAAATCCTATACGAAACCTTTTTCGGCTTGACCTCCGGCTCGGCTCTAACAACATAGATCTAAACTACGAAACCGCATCTAGAATTCAATCATTTTTTATTTTTTATTTTGTCAAATGCTAACCTGTGATTATGATATATTTGTTAAGAAATTAAATATAATAAATAATTATTGGAAAAATGTTTTTTTAAAAAAAAAAATTTGAGACACTAAATAATATATATTTATAATTTTTTTTCTAAATATAAAAACTTTAATAAATATCTTTAGAACACCTGTTAAAAAAATCTTTATATTTTTACTATTTGTTTTCGTGTTCCAATTCCTTCTCTTTGTTAAGGATTTCCCGTCACTGTAAAAAGGACAGTAAAAAGGACAGACACTCTTTATCTTACAGTAATATTTCACTGGATAGAGAGAGGGAGGGGCGGCAACGTGATTCTCGTTAGTTTATCGGTGTAAAAAAATTACAGTAAATGATACAACCTTTTTAGTTTTAGTCCCTATTTTTTAGGAAGGCTTATTTAAGTTTTTGGACTCTGAAAGTTGACCGTGTTTTAGTTTTAGTCCGTATTTTTTTATTTGACCGATCTTAGTCCTTAAAAGTTCAAAAAATTTTGGTTTTGGTCTATGCCGTTAAATTTTGCCGTTAATGCTGATGTGGCAAACGAAATTTTAAAAAAAATAAAATAAATAATTAATAAATAATTAAATTTATAAAAAATAAAATTAAAAAAAAAATCTGAACCCGTGAAACCCCTACCCCACCCACCCTCCCCTCTTCCTCTCTCTCTTCTCCGCGAACCCGCCGCCCTTCTCTCTCTTCACCTCCTTCATCTCCATCCCTAACAACCAGCTTCTCGCTCCCACACACACCCACAAGAACGCCAACTCCATTCCCGCACTCTCACAGCCACTCACAGCAACTACAACCTCTCACAGCCACGTCACTTCAGTAAGGGATGCCGCCGCTACTGGACTCACGACGGCACCCTCCGACACATCCCTAACGGCGGTGGAACCCGCAAGAACGACAAGCGCTCCCGCACTCTCTCTTCAACACCTACCATGACTGTGACTTCTTCTTCTTCTTCAGCTTCTTTATGGGTATTTGGGGAATGGGATTGGTGGTGATGGGGTGGGGTGACGGAGGAGGAGGAGTTGGGTGGTGGAGTTGAGGGTAGAGAGGAGTTGGGGGTGGGTGGTGGTGGGGGGTTTCAAGGGGGGAGAGAGAGTAAGAGGGGAGGGTGGGTAGGGGGTGGGGGTTTCACCCGGGTTCTGAGGTTTTTTATGTTTTTTTTAATTTTAGTTTTTATAAATTTAATTATTTATTAATTATTTATTTTATTTTTATTTTTTAAATTTTTATTTGCCATGTTAGCATTAACGGCAGGAATCAAAACCAATTTTTTTTGAACTTTTAAGGACTAAAACCGGTCAAACAAAAAGATAGGGACTAAAACCAAAACACGGTCAACTTTCGGGGATCAAAAACTTAAATAAGCCTATTAGGAATAATCATATTATAAATAGATAGTTAGCTAAATTTTGCTTATATTTGAGATCATTAATTGAGTATTTTTATTTACTTATATTTGAGACAGGAAGAAGTACCTTAGAGCATCACCAGCGGTTGCTAAAAGCCGTTCGTTCGTTTGTCAACAAACGAACGTTCTTTTTGGTCCTTTACCGATAGAGCATTTTTTGGTTCGTCCCTTTTTCAGAAATGTTACCTAAATTGGTAAAGTTCATAAGGGAGGGGAAGAGAGAGAAACACCAATAAAAAAACACATAATTCTTTTTTTTTTTCATTTCAAATATAGTCAATTAAAAAATATTCTATGGATTTTTCTTTTCACAAATATATATTTTTTTTGTTATTCGGATTTAATTTTTTTTAATTTGTGCTTTCTGATAGTGGTTAAAATTTTTTGTTCTTGTTTTCAAATGTAGTCAATGCAAAAATATTCTATATGTATCTTTTTCACTGATATGCAATAGTTTTTATGATTTGGATTAATTTTTTTTACTCTCTGCTCTGAAAAAAACTATATTGAGTAAAAACTATATTCAAAATTGACATATTCTAATAAATCTGTATACGAATATGTGTAAAAAAATATTTTGAGTAAATATTTTGGTTAGTTGATGGTGATTGTATTTATTACTCTCTCTGATCCTATATATATATATATATATATATATATAAGGCATACTTAACTGTATTCCCCGGATCAAGGAAAGTGGTTAGTTTTGTGAATTTTATGAGAATATATTGTAACATTACAATTTTACTCCTTCCACTTTACTTGGAAAGTTCACATTCATTAATGAATAAAAAAAAGTAGATAGTCAAAACATTTAATAAGGAAAAAACAATTAATGGTGCATTGGAAATATAAATTAAAGTGTCCTATATATAGGACCAAATATTTCTTCTAGAAGGCGCCCTATATATAGGACCAGAGGGAGTATAAATTATTATGAGTGTGGGGTAGGTAGTAGGACCCATTTATGAACGAAAAGTAGGTTCATGGGTGGAGTGAAAATGTTATTGAAGTTTTTAAAGGTTCTTAAAGTATAAAAAGATGTGAAGAATAATAAAATCATGTATGATATCCATTTAAGAACGAAAAATTCGTTCACTGATGGAGATGCCCTTATAATAAAAGACAAAGGGATTACACCCACATATGCAAACATAATAAATAAAGGAAAGTGCTGATATTATAGGCACTTTTTAAAAGAGTAAAAGTAGTAGTATTTTGTCATAGAAATATGTGATTTTTGAGATTTTTGAGAAAGTAATTAATGTATTTTCCTACTTCTAGCAACTTTAACAAGTGCCCTATATACCCATAAATAAATTAATGTATACGATTCACGTGCGTGAATGTGTGTGCAAGATGTATCGTGATCCAATCCAATCACATGGAGTTGATACTCATAAAAAAAAAGGTTTATTTAAGTTTTTGGTCCCCAAAAATTGACCGAGTTTTGGTTTTAATCCCTATTCTTTTATTTCATCGGTTTTGATCCGTAAAAGTTTAAAAATTTTGGTTTTAGTCCCTGCCGTTAAGGATCCACTGTTAATTGATGACGTGGCTAACATAGTGTCATGTCAGCATGCCACATGTCTTTTTTTTTAAAGTAAAAGGTCCTTGAAAGTTGATCGAATTTTGGTTTTAGTCTCTATCTTTTTTTTTATCGATCAAGGTCCTTAAAAGTTTAAAATTTTTTGTTTTAATACCTGCCGTTAGTAAAATACCGTTAATTGTTTACATGACTAATAGATTGTCACATCAGCATGTCATATATCTGCACAAATAATTCATGTGTCTGCACAATAATGAGTTGTTGCCACTTTGGTAGATGACATGGATAACCTAGCAATGCATGCAGAACTCTAGCCACGGTTGGCCCAGTATTGCCTAACTTACACAAACTCAATAACTTAAGCAAACACACAAACATCATACAAGTATATATCATTCGATATGTAGGATTTCAGAAGAACTAAAATATTATGTCTTTTCATCTTTCTATTTATATAATAAACCAAATACATGATAGAAATCATGTCTTATTCTATACTGTTATTAGATGTCTACTGTTTTTGCATGTCATCTGCCAACGTGGCAACAACTAATTATTATGCAGACACGTGGCATGATGATGTGACAATCCGTTAGTCATGTCAGCAATTAACAATGTTTTATTAACGGCAGGGACCAAATCCAAAATTTTTAAGCTTTTAATGACTTTGACCGATCCAAAAAAAAGATAGTGACTAAAACCAAAATTCGATCAACTTTCAGAGACCGTTTACTTTTTTTTTTTAAAAAAAAAAGACACGTGGCATGATGATGTGACACTCCGTTAGTCACGTCATCAATTAACAATGAATCCCTAACGGCAGAGACTAAAACCAAAATTTTAAATTTTTAAGGATCAAAACCGGTCAAATAAAAAGATAGGGACTAAAACCAAAACTTGTGTGAACTTTGGGACAAAAACTTAAATAAGTAACAAAGACCAAGACTCACTGAACAAAGACAAACGTGTTACTGTTACTCTTCAATACTAGTATAAATAAGTAACAAAGGTTTCCTCATTTTGCACCAAAATCTTAATCAAGTACGCCATGGCTACTTCAAACTCAATACCAAATAAAACCCTTCTTTCCATCTTCATAGCTTTCTTCCTCTTGCTACTTATTAGCAAGGTGCACTCTCTCAATGACCTTACCTTTAACTTTGATAATTTTGAGCCAAACGAACCGAACCTCCTCTTTCAGAGAGCTGCCTCTGTTTCATCAACAGGGGTATTAGAACTTACCAACGTCAGCCAACCACCCATAAGGACTATTGGCAGAGCTCTATACGGTGGCCCTTTGCAAATTTGGGAGAGTAGCACTGGCAATGTAGCAAGCTTTGTCACTTTCTTTTCCTTTGTTGTGAAAGCAAATAACGCAAACAAAGCTGCAGATGGTTTAACATTTTTTCTTGCTCCAGCTAATTCTCAAATCCCTCCACGCGCAACCGCGGGACTTTTTGGAATTTTCAATAGTTCAGATTACAATGCTGCTAACCAAATTGTTGCGGTTGAATTTGATACTTTCTATGACAGTTTATACCATCCCTGGGATCCAGATTATAAGCATATTGGAGTAGATGTCAACTCAATTCAATCCATCAAAACAGTGAAATGGGATTGGAGGGATGGTGAAGTAGCCAATGTTGTCATAACCTATCAAGCTCCCACCAAATCATTAACGGTGTCTTTATCCTATCCTTCAGATGAAACAAGTAATATTATAACCGCCACTGTTGATTTAAAGGCAATCCTTCCAGAGTGGGTAAGCGTTGGTTTTTCTGCTGGTGTTGGTGATCCTGGAGCATTTGAAACACATGATATTCTTTCCTGGTATTTCACTACAAATTTAAATGGCTTCAGTCATGCTGCCATCGAGAATGATGTGTCTGTAGCACAGTCCGAAGCATGATTAACTTGGTGTACTTTCATATAAGGATGTTCCACCAGTTATGAAATCTAAATAAACTGACTTGAAATAATGGTAATTCTATTCTGCTATGAAATAATTTCTCAAAGATGTGCTTGTTTCTAATATACATGCGCCCTCTTGTCTCTAATTTAATGAAAAAATAAAAAACATATTTATCTTCGTTTTATATAATAAAAAATTAATTAATTTTTTATTCTTAATATAATTTTTAAAAATCATCCTTATAATTGTTATTAGAATTCTAAAATGTTTTGATTTAATAGAGATATTTTTGAAAAAAAAGTAATTTAATGTTATTAGAAATTAAAATAAAATTTTACAAATAAGATAAAAAAATATTTCATAAAAAATCTAACATTTAGAAAAAAAAATGCTACCTTGTTTTAATAAAATAGATATACGATATGAATATACATTTTCTTAAATTTGACTCTTACAATAAAGAATAAAGGCCAATAGCTAAATACTTCTTTGAGAGTTCAAAAGCTGAACCAATTTATATATATGGGCTTAAATATGTGTTTACTCTTTGAATTTTACGTTCGTTTTCTCATAGGCTCTCTTTCTTCTTTTTTTTTAAAAAAAGAATTAAATGTCTATCTTTCCGAAGTTATCTCAAGTTTGTCATATACGTACTCCTATTTCCAATTTCGGCCAAATTTTACTAACGTGTATTGCCGGAATCCTAATCAGACACATGAGAGGTTAGTCACGAAGTGCCACTGGGCGAAGACGACCTTTATCGCCAATCATTTTTTGCTTTTTTTTTAAACTAAAAATATTAATTTATTTAGTTTATTTATTTTAAAAAAAAAAAAGGATCTTCGTCCACGTGGCACAATGTGACTAACCTCTTACGTCTAACTAGAATTTCGATGTAGCATGTCAGCAAAATTTGGTTGGGTTGTTTTTTTGGTGGGTTGTCCCTTTTGTCCAGTGGTTTGTTAGGATTTTGCTATACTCTTTTTCTCTTGCTTAGAACTTTTTCCAATGGGTTTTTCCTAACAAGGTTTTTAAGGAGGTAGAGATCCTACTGATGCTTCGATTTGTTCTATAGGTGGGTTGGGTGTTTGTTGCATTTAGCGACCTTGTAATTGTGGCTTCACTTCCTCGTCAAACAAACTCTTTATATTGATTTTGTATGCTTTTTGAGCACATGATTGTGTACTTATTTTCAAACCCTTCGTAGAAGATGAGGTTCATGAGTATAATGATACTTAAGGAGATCCCTTTGTGTTGGTTTAATAATATTTTTTCGCTTATAAAAAAAATAAAGTTTACATACATTAACTATTTTTTCGAAAATTTCAAAAGATGTATTTTTCAATAACTTTATACTCCAATCATTTTTTAAGAAGAATCATAAAAATAATTGTTAGCATTTATCATATTTATACAAAAGTGTTTTATGTGAAATATTCGTAAGGTTAAAAAGCAAATATCTTTAGCAATCTGTAAAATCCGAAGAAAAACCAAAGGATCGTTTAAAACTAGTGAATCGGACCGCTTCCACTCAAACAAGAAAAAATATCGTTGCAGATTAATACTTAAGATAGTGATCCATTGGAAAAAAAATACAGTATATCACTAGCTAGACGTTTTCAGAAACTAGAAACCAGAAGGAAATGAAAGCCAAAAAATTTTATACAATTAATTAAGGCCCGTTCGACGAGGTCTTTTTCTTTTTTTTTTTTGCTTTCGCAGGTGGTGTCTGGGTTTTTGCACTTTGGCGGCCAACCTAGATTCACCCCGACCCTACGGAACTCCACTTTGTGGGCAGGGGTCTCCCAACGCGTCCATCTCCGTTCCCATGGGTGTCGAACTCGAGACCTCATGATTAAGGGACCTAGTGAGTTGCCACTAGACCAACAACACGTTGGTCGTTCGACGTGGTTTTTAGTTTTTAGTTTTGAAATTTTTAAAAACCAAAACCGGTTTTTAGTTTTATAAATTTTAATTTCAAAACTTCTTGTTTCTAAATTATAAAATTGTTCCCAAATTTAATAATATTATCACTATAAGGCAATTACTACTACCATCTTCATCACATGACACATTTTTCCATCATATTGTAGCCATCACCATCACTATTGAATTTTCTATCATTGTTACCGCAACCTCCATTGATATTATCGTATAGCACCACTATTGTCACATAACACCCTCACTACTATATATTAGCTTTTTAATACCGGTTCTGAACCATATACGAGGCTGGTTACGAACTTGCTTTAAAATAGGCGGTGTTATTAATGCTACTTAAACGAGGACGGTTTCGAGCCGGTCTCATTTAAAATTAACGATACTGATTCAGGATCAGTCTTGTAATGAAAAACGAATCGTCTCATTTAAATTTTGAACCGGTTTCATTTAAATTTTTGAACTGGTCTTGTTTAAATTTTTTTTAGTTAGCCATAGTTTTTATTAGGAGTGTTCAAATCCAAACCGATCCAATGGATAACCGAAAGCCAATCCAAAAAAACCAAAATAAAAAAAAACCGATTAAAAATGGATTTGTTTGGATGAGGAAAAGTGAAAACCGATCGGATCGGATCGGATTTCGGATTTAATTTTCAAAACCGAATCGATATTTTATTACTAACTTGAAAATTTGCAAAAAGTTTAGATAAAAAAATCCACATACTATGCATCTTTTTCCTTAAAAGCATGTATGCATATACAAACAAAATAATTTGGCAAATCCTACACATCATTAATGGAGTTTATTGTATATTCTCAACTACTTTTTAATTTTTTTTATCTATTTAAATTAAACACTAAAGACTAAAGAGGTTGTCATTAGTTTATTATATAAAAACATGTACCCCACAACATTTTATTCTCTATATTTTTTAGAAGGAGTAATTTTATTTAAAAATGTGGTGTTGTTGGTGATTGGAGAATCTTGTAATTCAAGTTAATTGCATGAATTTCAAAATCTATGTTTGACATATATTGCCTGTTGGAATAAATTATGAGATTATGTAGTATCAAACAAAAATATCAAGTCCTAATATTTTCATATATGTGGCTCTCAGCATAGCAATTAGAATTAGATTAAAAAAAAAGGAATTGTAAAGAAAATGGAATAAATAACATAAAATTATCATTATACATTTCTACCAAATTTACTAAAAAACTTCACATCGTTGTAATTAACATGTGAAGTTGTGAACCGAACCGAACCAAACCAAAACCGAAATAATTTTTGGATCGGATTGGACTTCTTAATCTAAACAAACCGAACTTTACCGAATTTAATTTTTATTTTTGGATCGGATGACTTTTTTTTCTTCTAATAACCGAATCGAACGATATACATGAACACCCCTAGTTTTAACTGTGACTAAATTAGGATATAATTTTTTTAACCATTCTCATTCAATTTTTTTATTAGTTAGCCACGGTTTTAATTTGTGACTAAATAAGGTTATTTTAAAAAAAAATATAGCCACATTTAAATTGTGGCTATATTGACACCATAATTACTCCTAAAAATTAATATAAATTGGCACAAATTTATAAAAATATACTTGGTTTTAATTATAAAAGGTTTTTTTTTAACCTCATCCCTTCGGATAAGAACCTAAAAGGGATAAATTTTATTGGAAAGTATAGTCTTGAAAGAATCAAAAGATTTTATATTTATTTTTCAATATAACTTATCCTTCATGAGTTCTTATCCTTAGTAAAAAAAACCTATAAAAAAATATAAATACTCATAAAAATAGATATACAATTACAAACATAATCATTTCAATTTGGTCATTTACATATCATAGATATAAAAACTCGGCTTATTTAACATTTTAGTCCCTGAACTTAGGTGTTCTTTTGAAATTGGTTCTTAAACCTTTTTTTTTATTCTTTGGGTTCCTGAACTTTGTTTAATTTTTGGAAATGGCTCTTTCGTCACTTAAGTGATGATATAGCCGACGACATGTCACGTCACTTTCACAATATCGATGAATTACGTGTTATGTAGGGTCAAGGAACACTACATGATTTTTTTTATTAAAAAAATAATTTCTTTTAAAATTTATTAAAAGAATCAATTTTCTTTAAGAAATACAATTTTTAATAAATATCAATTTTTTTATTTATAAAATTCACGTGACATTATTTGGCAGGTTACCTATTGATGTGGCGGCGAAGGTGACAGTGACATATCCTCAGTTATATCATCATTTAATTCATAAAATGACTATTTCCAAAATTTGAGTAAAGTTTAAGGATTCAAAACATAGAAAAAAAGTTTAATTAAGGACCAATTTAAAAAAATACCTAAGTTCAGAGACTAAAAACTTAAATAAACCTAAAAACTCATTCCATGTTACAGATCTTTGGGTGTGAGATTCCTAATTTCATTGGTACACAAACACAAAATATGTGAGATTCCCAAGTATTGCAGTGTGTGTAGATCTTGCAGCCAATGCTCCACCAACGAACAGACTACTTGTAACAGTATAGCATACTTGAGAATAACCAAAGTCTGTCTATCACCACACAAGTATGTAACAAATAAAGGTTATTAAGGTTACACATTGAAGTAAAATACTTAAAGCAGAAAGAAAAAAAGTTAAGACAAATAAAACATACACGATGAGTCAGATTGAGAAATTATCACCTAATTCGGCCAACTCAATTTTGCATCACAGTGCAGGACCTAAATTAAAAAGTGTGAATCAAGAGTTTTTTTTTTTTTTTTTTTTTGGATAGGAAAAGAGGAAAAAAGTGTGAATCAAGAGTTACTTAGTGACTTGTGTTTTATCCTTCCTATAAAATTTCAATGATCACAAGCATTATTGATCATTATTCTTTCTTGCTATTCAACTTTTGAACTGCTGGCCCCTTATGCTCTAACTAAAAAAATAGATTTAGACATATACCTTGATTGGTTCATTGGTCCTGAGATTCCCACTATTTTTACCTTTCTCAACGTCCTTGATGTATAAAATGATGGAACCAGTTTCTGAGATAGAAACTAAGATCTGCAAAACCTAATCATGTTAGAACAGTGTTTTCTAGTCGTGTCCAAAAACAATACAAGATTGATTAACACTTGTATTGAAAGCAAAAAAATTATTTGAAAAGCTAGTATGCTTATGCAGATTGGAGAGACTGCTAGGCTTAGGAGTTATTGACCAAAAGCATAGAGAGATTAAATCACCTTGTAAAGTGACTGCACAAAGCTTTTCATCAAAACACAATTATTCTCACAAACGCTTGGAAGTATGATTGTATGAAATCAAATCAGCAAGAGTAGCTGCAAATTTGCCATTTTCTTTAATCTCAAAGTTCTACTCAATTCAAGTCTAAAAAATGATAGCAATTCAAGTTTAGAGCAAATTATGATCCTATATGCAGTAATAACAGCATAGTACGTATCACATTAAAAAATATACAGTGCAATGAGAAAAATTCCAATCAGGTTTAAAAATAATTAAGGGAAAAAAAACCCCTTTTCTCTTTCTTTGAATTTTGAATTATCTCATCTCCAATTGCTCATCAACAACGTAATTTTCTTTTGGCTTAATTGCATAATTGATCATCAATCTTATTTATTAGATTCACTTTGGTCCTTTATCCTTTTTTTTTTTGCAATTTACTGGTACTTTATTTTTTTTTTTAGATTCAGTTTGGTCCTTCCGTTAAAATAAAGTTAAATGAGAAGGAATATTCCAAGAATATTCCCCCTTCTAGGCTTAATTGCATAATTGGTCCTTTATCTTATTTATTAGATTCACTTTGGTCCTTTATCTTAATATTCCAAGAATATTATCTCTTTTTCTTCCTCTTCCTCTGCTCTCTCCTTACAGCGGCGGCAGCCATGTGGCCGCCGCCACCACTCATGCCACCGTCGCCGTCATTTTTAGAAATTAATCGGAGTTGTTGAAGCGTTTTGCACGTGTTTTCACACGTTTTTCAGCAGGTTCAGAGGAGGAGACCATTGTTGATAACCAAGGTTTTAGAAAAGGGATCCTATAATTCGGATTTTGAGGAAAAAAGAACGAAAAACACGTATTTGTTTGAGGAATAATGAAAATAAAGCTTAAAAATCGTGAAAAAATGAACAATGTTGAAGAAATTTGAAGCAATTGGATGATTTTCGAGAGAAGAGGGTGTGAGCCCATGGTGGCGGCTACCGTCGCTGTAAGGAGAGAGCAGAGGAAGAAGAAGAAGAAGAAGAAGGAATATTCTTGGAATTTTAAGATAAAGGACCAAAGTGAATCTAATAAATAAGATAAAAGATCAATTATGCAATTAAGCCTAGAAAGGAGAATATTCTTGAAATATTTTTTCTCATTTAACTTTATTTTAACGGAAGGATCAAACTGAATCTTAAAAAAAATATATAAAGGACCAGTAAATTGCAAAAAAAAAATAAAGAACCAAAGTGAATCTAATAAATAAGATAAAAGATAAATTATGCAATTAAGTCTTTTCTTATTTTTCATTCCATCTTGTTGAAACACATAAATGTAGAAAACTACACCCTCCAGTCCTTATTATAGGACATATTCTAGAAGGTTTCTTTGGTCCTAATTATAAGACGTTTTATATTTTCTATGCATCATTGATTGCTTTTTCTCTTTTTTGCCCTTATTAAATGTTTTGACTATGATGTGTTTTTTGTTGTTCATTAATGAGTGTGAATTTTCCAAGAAAAGTTGAGAGGATAAAATTATAATGTTACAATATATTCTCATAGAATTCATGAAACTAACCAACTTCCTTGGTCCGTGTGATATGGTTAAGTATGTCTTATAAATAGGACCGGAAGGAGTATGATGAACTCTAACATGGCAAAAACAAAATTTTTAAAGAACTCAAGAATCAACGTCAACAACAAAAGTAGACAAATAAATTGAAAAGGAAAAAACATGATATAGGAAATTTTAAAAAAATTAGCACTATTATATATATATATATTTCAATCATAATCTTAGCTAATTAATGTCATTGAAAATTTGAAATGAGGCTTATATTAAGCATTAAAAAAAAGTTTACAAAAATGACTTAAATTTATGACTTTTTTTTTTGGAATGAAAAAAAAAAAAGTGCAATCACCTGAATTTTAACCCGAAACGTATGATACCTAGGAGGCTTTTAGTATGGTGCCCTTAGTCAAAGGGACCATCGTGGTGTCGGTTTGTTGACTTAGTGGTGAAGGTGGATGAAAATGCAATAAGGTTAAAAAATTAACCCCGTTTTCCGTTTTATTGTAATTTCAACATCTGTACTTCTTATGCGTTGAATGCAACACACTTCACTTCCCATCAAGTCTATTTCCCCATACAATATACTCTCTTCGTCTCTAATTATAAGATCCTCTTAACACTTGTATTTTGTCCCTATTTATAAGGTCCTTTACCAATTTTCAATGAGCATTAATTATTTTTTTCACAAATACCCCTATTTATTTAAGACTTTTTAGATTTCCAATAATATTAATAGGGGTAATTTTGAAAATACATATCAAAAGTTCACATTTCCAATACAATTAACTAAATTATTTCACTTTCTTAATGAACGTGAAATCTCCCAAGAGGACCTTATAATTAGGGACGGAGACAGTATATGTTACTTAAATTAAACCAAAAAACAAGCCAATAGAAGGAAGACCAAAAAATATTGACATAAGTTAATAATATCACGAAACATTTTTTTTTGTATAGTGAAAAAATAAAGGCTAAGATCAGATTATTTAAATATAAAATGGACGTGTATTTAGGTTAACAACTGGTATTAACTTTTACAACTGCAACAAAAATTATTATAACTAGTAATTTTATCCGTGCATCGCACAGGTTTAATTTTTTTTTTTTAAATTTGATTATAGATTTTGGAAATATATATTTTTAAATAATAATTTAATATCAACTTTTTATAAAAATGATTTACATGTATTTAGAAATGAATAGTCATAAACATTAACCTTTGAATCTAGTTTCAGCTACCAACTTTTAAAAATTAACTAATAATGTATCAACTATGTGATTTCTAATTTTAATTAACAACATAATTTCTTATATTAAAAAAA
This sequence comes from Crotalaria pallida, assembly GCA_037953625.1. NCBI lineage: Eukaryota > Viridiplantae > Streptophyta > Magnoliopsida > Fabales > Fabaceae > Crotalaria > Crotalaria pallida. Next base: position 123,051,602 of record CM075652.1, on the reverse strand, counting down.
ATTCCAATTCATTTTGATTTTTGTTTTATTTAATTCATCATTCCAAATGCATTTTGTTAGTAATTCGTTTTGCAAGTCCAAATGCAGCTATTTTTTTTACCATATATATATCATCATCATCATTATTATTACATCATTCCCAAAATATAAGACTTGTTATCACACTTTTAATTAATTTGTGTTTATAAGATTCGAACTTTCAAATTACTTGCTTGTATTAGAACTTCATAATTGTAAATAAGTATATTGTCTAAAGTATAAAATAACGCATCATTATTTTTCACAATTTAAATTGCAACATATTGTATAAATTTTTGGATTTTTTTAAATTTGAATTCATGACTGAGTAAATATTTGATTGTATTGTATTAAGCTAAATCATTATACTAAATTATAGTTCATCTTTAATACTTATATATCCGTTTTTTCCGTTGTACCCAAAATTTATTATTCATAATGATGCTTTGTTTAAATATTTAATACAAATTTGCCTATATTATGACTTGTTTGTATTAGAATTTCTGAAATTACAACATTATATTCGTTTTTTTTGCTGGTTAATTATCATATGACGGGTCGTTTAGGCATTATATATTTTTATGTCAATATTTGATTCAAAACTTATTTCCTTTTGAAAAGATCATTAATAACCCGTGCAAATTGTAATAATATCGAAATGCAAATTGTATGTTTGCGGGCAATTTTTATATTTATGTGTAATCCAAATTGTACTAATAAAAATTTACTAAAAATAACTTAAGATAAATATTTATTCCCGTGCGATGGACGGACAAACAAATTTGGAGGGAAAAACAAGGATAAAGGAGGAAAAATGAAAATGACAAAAATGCCCTCAACTTCTCCTATTTTATAATATGTTGAAAAGGAAATTTATAAAAGTGGAGACTCATCCTTAACAAACAAGGAATAGATGCAATACCCTTAAACGAGGCAATACCTCATATCAGAGGAATTATTCAATGGCAATTAAAAAAGTGCAAGTTACTATAATTAATTAACCATAAAGATTTTATGTATTGGGACGGAAGAGGAATAGTACTTGATGAGTTACTATAATTAATTAACCAAAAACGTTTCAACTCAAAACAATACGTAAAAAAAAAAAAAAACAATACTTGATGGGTTCCCATTAAAAAAAAAAACAATACGTCATTTTTTTCCCATTTTTTTTCGACATAAACTAACCGTTTCACAACCCAAATTTACATAATATTAATCGTACTGTATTACTCCTTCCGGTCCGATATATAGGACATACTTAACCATATTCCTCGGATCAAGAAAAGTAGTTAGTTTTATGAATTCTATGAGAATATATTGTAACATTACAATTTTACCCTCTCAACTTTTCTTGAAAAATTTACACTCATTAATGAACAACAAAAAACACATCCATTTAATAAGGGCAAAAAAGAGAAAAAGCAATAAATGATGCATAGAAAATACAAAATATCTTATATATAAGAACAAAGATTGCTTCTAGAATATGTCCTATATATAAAACCGGAGGGAGTATTTCTTAGTTGTAGCACTACTTTTAATGTAGGTGGCAATGAAAACAAGGATTAAGACAACAAGTTAGGATTTATATTTTTTTGGGTTATTATCATAATAATTATTTTTTTTTTCAAATTTAGTGCATCATCCATCAATCATCCTTTTACGATTTAAGAATGATGAATGATACATTGATGATGTAAAAAACTTTACATGGTTAAAATTACCTCACAATAATTAATTTTACTTGTAATTATCATTTTTTCGATTTTCAAAGCCTAAAAGGATTAATTATATAAGTTCATACTCCCTCCACTCCTACTTATAAGACCCTTTTGTTAGTGACATTGGAAATGTGAAAATAGGAACTCTAAAAAAGTGTTGACTTTATAGGAGTGTTAGTGGAAAGAAATAATTAAATGCTATTGAAATTTGAAAAGGGATCTTATAAATAGGACCAAAATAAAAACCTCAAAAGGGTCTTATAAATAGGACCGGATTGATTATAAAATTTTAATAATCTCCCCTTTTTTTTCAACAATTTTCTGCATACTTAATTTTAATAATCTCCCCTTTTTACCACTAATAACTTTTCACGCCATGTGCAGTAGAAAGACATGCCTTTGCTCAAAGACAAGACTTAATTATTATGTACCCACCGCCTGGCCAATGGCAGTAGAAAACGACAAATCAAGAACGGAAAAGTACATACTAAACGGGACGGTGAAATTTTTTTTAACAGCACCACAGTTTAATAATGCAACCGGCTGGAGCATATGGAGTAGAAAATCATGGCCGTTGAAAGCATGCAGCCAAAATCTAACGTTTTTATATAAGGGCACCATGGATGTCCCTTTGACCAAAACGGCACCATACTAAACGTTGCTAATGTCTAACAACTTTATTAACTAAGATGACTCTTGAAATCATACATTACATCATTACAATATAGTTTTGTTTTTTATTATTTCATCGGTTGGATTTGAAAATGTGATTTTTTTTTTTATATATAAAATACTATGCATTAACTAAGATGATAAAAATTACTGTAAACAGTTTTTTTTTTCAATTCAATTGAGTTTTTCCAAACAACGATCAATCTCTATTTTGTGTTTCTTCCTTCTCGGCATTCACTCGCCCATTATGCATATTTTTAAGACTGATACGCCACGAATGACTGTGTTAACAAAGCTAATTCTTGCGATCATACGTTATATTATTGATTTTTAATTTCATTTGTTGGATCAAAGAATGTGATTTTAATAGATATAAATACTACCCATATTGCATACTTTGAACAGTATGTAATACGCCATGGGTGGCTCAAGGATAACATATTTTTTTTAGGTGAAATGAACTCATTTGAGTACAAAGATACTCAACTAACTCTTTCAAAAAAGGGTATTCCAAGGATATCATATAAATATGGTTTATGGGTGGCTATGATAAGTATTATGAGGAATTGCTTTAGCGAGAAATGACTAGAGTTAGCATATTTATTTGAGAAGCTTAATAAAACAAGTTATTTAATACGTCAAGAAGTGATGAATTTGATATTTTTTAATATTTTTTTATTATTTTAAACTCATATCAAGGATATTAACAGGTAACCAAAATCTTATTAGTATTTTTATGACAAAATAATATAATTATGTATTTATAATAATTATCTTTCATCTTTATTTTTATATAAAAATTTAGATAATCCATAAAAATTCTAATAAATTTAATCGTTAATAATAAACAACAAACCCAATCCATGCAATCACACATGTATTATTACTAAAATTGTGCGTGTAATTAAATAGTCAAACCAGTTTCTGCCTTTGTGAACACCAATCAAATTAATTTATGATATTAATATATTATCGAAATTTCAAGCTAGTCTCGGAAATAGCAAAATATGAATCATGCTAGTCCCTGAGGTTTTGGGTCATTAGTGGTCCTTATCGGTTGACCTATATAGACTAACGGAGTGACCAAAATGACGTCATTTTGGTTATTGATTAAAAAAAAGCCTAATCTCATAGACCAATTTGCCTTACCTCATCCAACGGTTATAATCTTACATCCCTTCGTCAACAAAATCTTCATCCCTAACCTAGTATCAGAGACAAATCTGACCCTTCTTTTTTTTGGGCAATGCTTCAGCACCTTGTAAAAACATAAGGTTTCGCTACCTTACCCACATGGATCAATACTTAATTGATTTGTGTTGAATTATTGCTACTATGTCATCATATTTATTTTTAATAATATAGTAAATTTCTCTTTGTATTTTACCATATAGTCCTTATTATTCAAACATTTTTATGATTGGTCCAAACTAATTAAACACCAAGAACGTAACAATGTTCCACGATAATTTGATCTTTCCCGCCCATCCACTGTCTTGGACCATCAATGCCAAATCACCATTGCTTGGCTACACAGCCATGATGTTGTCGCCAACACAACCACGGCAGCCATCATCACCGCTATATGCAAGACCAAATAAGACAAATGTTACAATTTGTATGATGTTAACACAATCCATTTGCTATTTTGTAAATGCTTCCATTGCCAGATAAGATTTGTCATAGAAGAAGGAAGGAGCAAGACAATGAAACGTGTTTTTTGTTCTTCATAAAACAAAGAGTAATAATAAATGAAACAAAACCAGATTAGACATTATCGATTTGGTTGTTCTGGTGATTATAGTATCGTTGTGACATTGTGGTTGTAGGCCCGTGTTCGGTTCCTAATTTCAGCTTTGGTGGTGGGCTGGTGGTGTTTGGCGGTGCAATGCGGTGCGTCAACAATTGAGGCATAAAAATGTTCTTTTGGAAAACCGAGGACGATGATGAATCAAATGGTTGAAGACTTGAGGATAGGGGGAGTATTCACAAAGGAATATTGAGGAAAGAGATTGGAAAAAAGAGGGGGATATGAGAAGAATTAAGAAAGGGTTTGAAATATGAAGGGTGTTTTAGTAAGATGAGAGAAGACTAATTTGTAATTAAATTTTTTTCAACCCAAAATGGATAGTTCATTACATGGCAAATTAAAGTAATTTTTCTCATTTCATTCGACCTTGTTGAAGCCGTAGGGGTGTAACGGTCCGGTCCGGTCCGGTCCGGTCTTTCATGGACTTTAGAGACCGGACCATTTAAATTAATGTGGTCCGATCCGGTCCGGTCCCGATGTTATCTATTTGTAAAGACCGGATCGGACCGGACCGTTCATGAATGGTCCGGTCCGGTCTATTTAGACCATAATTATAAAAAAAATAAAAAACCTGTTTTTTTCTTTTCTGTTTTTTTTCCACCATAGCATCATCCTAAATTATTTGTTGATGGCTTGCTGTAGCATACAGAAATTAGAAACTAGAAAGATATATATAGTTAATCTTAAAAAAAAAAATACAACTCATTCATCTTTTATTCTTTTTAGTTCATAAAGAAATATATTTATAAAAATTCTATTTTTATTAGATTCTAAAAATTAATTAAAATAACTAAAAAAAATAGAAGCTAACCTATTTGATGAACTGAGAACAACCAGAGAAGACGGTGGCGGCGAGGGAGGTTGAGAACTGGAGCAGACGCGGTTGACGGTTGAGCGGCGAGCAGACGAGGCGGCGAGCGGCGAGGCAGATCTGCGTTGAACGGAGGGAGAGAGCTTGAGGAATGAGAATGAGGGAGAGAGAGGGAGCGCTTGAGACGGCGGAGGGAGGGAGGGCGACGGCGGCGATTAGGGCTTTAGGGCGGCGGCGGAGGGAGGGAGGTCTGAACTATGAAGTGTGATTTAGGATTTGTTCTGAGAGAGAGAGAGAGACGTATGATTTAGGGTTGGGTTGTGTTGTGTCTGTGTGTGTGAGTGTGTTAGACAGTTTGAGTTTTTCTTTTATATATATATATTTCAGCTATCGGTCCGGTCCGGTCATGGTGGTCTCAAAATTTGTGAGACCGTGGACCGGACCGATTGAGAACGGTCTAGAAATATTCAGACCGGACCGGACCGCGAGACCAGACCGAACCATATTTTTCGATCCGGTCCGGTCCGGCCGATCTCGCGGTCCGAAACCGGATCACTTACACCCCTAGTTGAAGGTACCAAAACCTTTCAATTTATGAAGGTTATTGTAGGAACACCCCCCCCCCCCCCCCCCTTCTTTTTTTTTTTTTTTTATCAAAACTGATTTGGTGTTTTTTTAGATCATTTTCCATCTTGCTTATGTCTTAATTTCATCTTTATTTCGCAATTTTGATGCTATGAAGTACAAAATTACGGCTAACACACCCTAGCTCAAGAATCGTTTGTTATTGTTATTTCTTCTCCAAAAAATTATGCGTTGAGACATGATATGAATACAAACGATAATAAACTAATATCAATTTTAAGAGTTAATATTTGTTGTCTCACAATCTATTAAAAAATCTTTTTTTTTGGTTTATGGTGAAAAAAAATGAGCATCAATCTTGTTAAGGTTATAATTACATCTTAATCTCTATGATTGAGTTTGGTTATTGAATAAGTAACAAAGTTTAATTAGTTACGAATTTATAGTTTATCTTTTATGATATTTCTAATTAATAAAGTTTACATATCTTAGAAATTATATGAAAGAGTTCTTAAGATACAATATTTATGGTCTTTATCATGGGTTATAATTAATGTTGGTTGAGTTTTGGGGAAAATGGATCACCAAATATATAGAATTGTTTTAGTCATGTGGTTGTTTTCACCCTCTTAATACGTGATTGTTGTCACTTTGTTGAGTTTCACTTACTACTCATTGTTAATTATCAGCTGATGGCGGATGGATGCAATTCTGAAAGTGGATTATCAAGCATGTTGATTGTTGGAATGCAAAAAAAAAAAAAAAAAAAAAAATTCCTCATATTGATCATTATAGATTAAAGATGAAGCTTTTGTCATTAGATGAAAAAAATATGAGATTATATTCGTTAGATTAAGTGAAACAAATTGGTCCTTGAGATTAAGTTTTTTTTTTTTTTTTAATACCAATGGCCAAAACGACATCGTTTTGACCACTTCATTAGTTCATGTGAATTGTATGTTACTCCCTTCGGTCTTATTTATAAGCAAAAAAAAATCATATTAATTAGAGATGTCAAAATGGGTCGGGCCAGCCGGGCCGGGCCAAAAAGCCCGAAAAATCATAGGGCTCCGGCTCCTTAATATGGCCTATTTATTCAACCCGGGCTATTTAGTCCGGCCCGATTCGGACTCGGGTTCGGGCCGGCCCGGTGGCCCAGAAAAAAGAAAAAAAATTCACATTTTTTTTAAAAATTTTATATGTGTAATAAAACACTTATAATAAAATTCCCTTAATTTTTATCAATATTCACATATAAAAAATGCACCTGAACAAATCAAAACATAACATTAATTGTCCTATATGAGTTATACATACATTTTAATTTGTGTAAGAATAGAAAATCAAATATATCCTCTAAAAAATGTATAAAAGAATAAAACACTTATTATTGTTTAAAAAATATGTGTAAAAAATAAAGGAAGTTTATTCATAAATTTTTTTGAAAAATAAATAAATATTTTTTTTTTGAAGTGGTTGAATTGTAAAAAAAGAAAAAAAAGGTGATGCGGGCCCGCACCCGGCCCGAAGCCCGCTTAGGGCGGGTTTGGGTTTGATACTAGGGTACTTAATTTATAACTGGGCTTTTTGGCCCGAGCCCGGTTTGGCCCGAACCCGACCCGCAGGCCCGTTTTGACAGCTCTAATATTAATGGTCTCAAAATATAAGAAACATTAATCAACTTTCTATTCTTAATACAATCATTCTTAAAATATCCTTACAAAGTGGTTGTAACATTTAATTTTTGTTTCATTCCCACCAATTCAAGTTTCTTAAAGTAGTCAATTTTTCTATGAATTTGAGAAAATTAAATGCACTCGACTAACTTTCTTAATACCTGTGAAATTAATTTTTTTTGCTTAAATATTAGACCGGAGGGAGTAATGATCACTAATAGTTCAGCAAAAAATGATTTTTAACAAAATTATCAAAAGCTAATCGATTAATCAGATATCTTAATCGATTAATGTCTGATAACAAAATAAAGCTAATCGATTAATCAGATATCTTAATCCTGAGAACTCAATTTTGGCTAATCGATTCGTTTGACAGCTAATCGATTAACTATTGATCAGAACCTGAAAAATCACTTTTAGAATATAATCAAATGTCAAAGATCCAAGAATCAAAATCAAATAGAATATGAACAGACCTAATTTGATTTACCTTGCCAATTAACGATTGATTCATTAAGAAATATAAAATCCCCAATTCTAACCTAATTGATTATCTTGTTTGTGAAATCACGTAATTATGTAAAGAAAGAAATTAAGAAGAATGACACAAGAGATTTTATACTGGTTCACTCTCAACCACCAAGAGCTACATCGAGTCCCCCCTTTCCGATTAGGGAGATTTTCTTACTAGGAAAAACAATTGAGTTAGATTTCACGAAGATAAATGAGACACCTCTCTCGCACAACTTATCCTAACCCTTTAAGAGAGTACCAATGCAATCTCTTGAAAATCTACCCCACAATTGCCTTTTCCAATCTTCTTGAATCGCTCCTTGTTGAAGACCCTTCTTCAACCGATTCCTTCTTCTTGCATTGAAACCTTCAAAGACTTCCTTGTGATTTCTCACGTTGTTGATTGTTGAATGCTCAAAATTACAACCCTTGTTGTAGAATGATTCTACCAAGAATAATAGCACACATAACGAATCTCAATTGAATATGTGAATTAAAGAATATGAAAATGATGAATTGAGATTGAAGGTAGAGTAATTGATCTTGATAGAATTCTAGAAAAAAAATAACTCTTTGTGAAAATTGATAGCATGAAAGTGTTTTTCGTATTCAAAAGTTGTAATATGTAACCAAGTGAAAAACCACAATGAAAAACTTTTAAACTAATTTTATTTTCTGCTCTAACAGCAATTAATCAATTAACCATAAAGCCTTAATCGATTAAACACTACACATGAAGCATATTGAATTCATTTACACATGCTAATCAATTAGTCCATAGCTGCTACTCGATTAGTCATTGTAAAATGACTAAAAAATAGCTTTTCAATTGTGTTTTTACTTACACCTTTCATGTGAGCTATTTTCTATCAAATTAATCTCATTCAACACCATATTCAACAAATCATATACTCAACTAAGATTAATCCTAAGCTACCGCCCCACTCTCATATGCATAAGAAATAATAAAACTAATATATACAACATATGAGGTACATAAAAATAAAAGTAATATTTGGTGTGGTTGTTTAATCTTTGACATAGTTGTTGTTGAGTTGTATTTTTTCAATCTAAAGCTTTGTCTTCATCAAAACTCCCTAGATGTTACAAACTCCACCTTTTTGATGATGACAAACCATATAACTTGAAAGTCCAAGTTTCACACACTCCCCCTAAATGTATGCATACTTAGGAAAAGTACATAAAATTACAAACCTACAAAACACAGAAAACAACAACCTTTCTACCCCTTTTGACATTATCAAAAATATAATATCAACAGTATAAGAACAAGCCAAAAAGAGAGAACATAAACAGGACATAGAAACATAATATCATTGCATATAACAAAAGTTAACAAAGCAACTAGAGAATACGGAAATAGTGCTAAAACACAGTCCACATGTCCAGAGAAGAAAATCAAATACAAAGCAAAAAAGCTAAAAAACTTAAAAAGAGAACAAGAACAACTAAGAGGGTGGTGGTGAATGGGTGAAGAATTGGCTAAAAGATTCAAGTAGTCGTTGCTCCATGGCTTGATTTGCATTCATTAAGGCATTGAAACGATGATCAATATGCTCAAGCAGAGAAGCATGGGCAGCACGATAGTCAAAATCCGATGAAGACAGAGGAGGCGGTGGAGGAACATGATCAGAATTCGGGAAGTCAGAAAAATCAATAAAGTCCTCAATATTGGCATTCCCTTTCTCACCAGTCTGAATAGCATCGTCTTCAGCAACTTTATCAGCATGCTCTTGAGCTTGAGCTTGAGCGTCATAGCCTCGACTTCCTTTAGTCACAACCAAGAACCAGAAGGAGCATGATACACAATTCCAATATGACTGACATGATGAGAATTAAGACAATTTTTACCCTCAAAATCCTTCTCACATGGTTCATCATCTGGAATCGAAACCTCATAATAATGCAACATCTTACTCACATGCATAGAGTAAGGCAAAGTTTCAGGACGGTGAGAGCGAGCAGCAACAAACATCTTTCCCATAATCACCTTAAACCAATTTATGGGAATATTATTTTTAATCCTATAAAACAAACGTAAGTCTTCCTCTTGAGCTTGACCATAATTCTGAGAAGTACGAGGAATCAAGCAATACACAATAATATACAAACAACATACGATCACGAGCACTTAGCAAAGAAACCTTCTTAGTTCCACCAGTCCAGTTCACACCATCACGTACAGAATCAACAAAAACAGTAGCACCATCAACAGATAAAGCTTCATTGTCCTCATCATCAATAAAAGTACCCTCATTTTTCAATCCAAACATAATTTTCATATGATCCGATTTGATTATAAAATGATGACCTCTAACCATAGATTGATAAACCTCGTCAATGCATATAAATTCGCATAAAACTGTCGAACTAACCTAGGGTATACCAAACTTTTATACTCCAGAAATTTCTGTAAGTGCTACTCAACTAATAAAGAATGAAAATTAAACCTTTCTTTGCGATGCCAACCAAAATGCAAGTAACGCCGAATTCCAAACTTACGATCGGAAAACCGGGGTGCTCTTTCCTCTCTTAGCACTTGAGAATACCATTCGTTGTCCTTGTGAGGATGAGCCCGACGCTTGACACATTTTGCTGGAGGAGGAGTAGAGGTGGAGGAGACCATGAGTTGAAAGTTAGGGTTTGGAAAGGGGGTAATTCGGATTTGAGTGATTTTTGGGTGAAATAGAAATGAAAGAGTGAAAATAAGTAAAATAGAGATGATAGTATATGTTGTTATGAAGATTAAGTACTTGATTCCTAGTGTTCTCGTTTGTTTTTGAAGATTTTTCCATAGAGAAGAAAAGAGAAGACGAAGAGAAAATGAAGAGATTGAGTAAAAATAAGTAAAAAACACGTTAATAAGTGTCTGAACCAGAAGCCGTTAATCAATTAACATGAGGCTTTAATCGATTAGTGCCTGATAACTTGTAAAAAAAGAATTGATTAGGACTAGGGTTAATCGAGTAAGGTCCGATAGGGTATAAAACACTAATTGATTAGCATACTACAACTAATCGATTAGAACCTGATAAAAAAAATTCTACTCGTTTAATTAGTCCCAAAATTAGTTTATTACACATCCAAAAGCATTTTTTTTACACAAAAACATGCATTTTTACTTATTACAGAGCACATATAAACATTGAGACAACCAAGTAAGCATAGAGTAAGGAATGATAAACCATAACGCCTTAATCGATTAACCATAAAGCCTTAATCGATTAACCACTGCACATGAAGCATACTGAATTCATTTAAACGTGCTAATCGATTAGTCCATAGCTGCTAATCGACTAGTCACTTTAAAATGACTAAAAAACAGTTTTTCAATTGTGTTTTTACTTCCACCTTTCATGTGAGCTATTTTCTAACAAGTTAATCTCATTCAACACCATATTCAATAAATCATATACTCAATTTGTAACATCCCAAATTTTAAACCCAAAGACGAATAAGTAAATAATAGCTGGAATGAAGGAAATAATGATAATAAACTACAAATAGTTATTTAAAAGAAGTATTTTAACATTATGAAAGGATAACAATAATAATAATAAGGTGAGAAAAGAAAGGAGCATTAAATTGAAGTTAGGAACAGGCCAGAAAAATAGATAATTCGGTACTAAAATGTAACAAAGGATAGAAAATCAAAATGAAAGATTTAGGACTCAAAACAAAATTTCCACCGTTGGATGTGAAGGGGTGATTTTTAGGAAGTTGCTCGTCAAATTTGAGCAAGATCCGACGGTTAACATAGAAGTTATGGCAATTTGAAGATAAGGGGAAAATAGAAGAAAAATAGAAAAGCAAACTAGCAGTATCTGATCATTATACTCGATTATTTTGTGAAATACTTGAGTATTTATGCCTGATGTCGAAAAGCGAAAATATTTCGCTTAAGCGAAAATTCTGCGATCTGCAAAAATAAAAAGGCACGTTGGGGGTCATTCAACCCCCAAAACCCCCATTTCTTCTTCCCTCTTCTTGGGTCCGAAACCCTAGCTAAGGGACACCCAAAATTATTCTCATTCCTTCAATTATTCATGACTCCAAGCTCCAATCTCCCTCTTTTATCACCTCCAAGTCTCAATTTCTCCTCCCTATTCTTCTCTCTTGGTGGATGGCGAACTTCCAAGGATTAGGGCTCCAACTCCATCATCATCTTCTTCCATTAGCTTCATTGAGGATCAAGACTTAAACTTCAAGTCTCAAGATCATCATCAAGCTCTCCCTCTCCTCTTCCAATCAACATCATCACCATTAAGCTAAGCCAACACCATCCCTTCCTCTTGCTTCTTCCCCATTGAAATTAGGGGTGAGTATAATCAAGTTTTCCTTCCTTACCTCTTTTGATTATTGTATTATTATCATTATTATTCATTATTATTCCTCCCTCCAAATGTTCCAAGTGTGATTAGGTATTTCCCCTTCCTCTTGTGATTCGACCCACACCAAGGGAAGGAAGGGTGCTCATTGAGCTTGCTCTATTTCATGGATTAGTGGACTACGGGACCTCTCTTAGCGATTATTGTGGATAACAAGCTCAATCGACATACCTGCTGCGTTAGGATCTCAAAACCCGATTAAGGTTCACTTTCTTTTAATTATTTTAAGGTAAGAAGGGTTGTGTTACCTCTACTTGAGAAGTAAATTCTAGGATGCTATAGTGATGACTAAGAATAGGGTAATATGTTAATGAACCTTAGGGTAGTCCCCGCTGACATAAATGAGTATTTAGAATTATTAATGGAAACCACACCTTAGGGAATAGAATATGTACATGTAGGACAAGGTCCGGAAAGAATGAGCGTATTTAGGATATTAAATTGGTTAATGTTGAACGAAAGTGTAGAAAAGTATACGCGGTAACACAAGGGAAAAGTTGAGGAAAAACCAAATAAACTTGGGAGTAAAAGAATAAAGGGTAAGCTTAATAGGCATAAAGAGTAGAACTAATAAATTAAAAGATAATAAGGAAAATAGTAAGTGAAGAATTAAATGGGATAAAAGAGGGATTAGAATGTGGAAAAAGGAATATGTGCGGAGTCGAATATGAGAATAGAAATAAAATAGTGAATTAGATGTAAAAGAAAATAGATAACCGATAAAAGAAATTAATAAAAAGATACTAAAGCTAAGAGAGAGTACGTTGTTAGGGAAGTTAAATAAAATGTTGTAATGAGATATGGGAACTAAGCTAAGTTAAAAATGAGTAGTTAATTAAAATAGAGTAATGAAATAGGAATAATAAGTAAATAAAGATGTGAGATAAGGGGAACAAAGAGATAACTAATAGCTAGTAACGAGAGTTAAAATATAGAGCATATGATCAGGTTAAGGGTTAATTAAAAATAAGAATAACAATTAGGAAAGAGAAACACTCAAATAGAAAAAGATAAAAGAAGGGTTAAGAAATTAAAAGAATTAAAGAGAATTAAGGAACTAAAAATAAAGAGAAAAAAGACTAAGAAGAGTTAGTAAAGAGGTAGAGAACTAAAGATAAACGGCACAGGTGGTTGTATTGACCCTGTGGCCTAATAAAAATGGTAAACGGCACAGGTGGTTGTATTGACCCTGTGGCCTAATAAAAATGGTAAACGGCGCAGGTGGTTGTATTGGCCTTGTGGCCTAATAAAAGGTAAATGTCACAGGTGGTTGTATTGACCCTGTGGCCTAATAAAAATGGTAAATGTCACAGGTGGTTGTAATGACCCTGTGGCCTAATAAAAATAAACGGAAAATATAATGGATAATGGTAACGAAATTAAAAATGGAAAGGAAATTGGATTAGTGAAAATGTTAAGGGAAAATGGAAATGAAATAGGAAAAAGAATGTGAGGAATAGAGATGAAGAGAAAGGGAACTAAATATATGGATGTATATAGTGTATGTTTAGTGGTAATAGTGTAAGCTTAGTTATTTACTATGTCTTCTTATAGGATATATCTTTTTAAGTTATGTGTAATGCTACCCTTGCTATATTTTGCAGGCACTGAAGTGGAGCTTACATAGGACATGGCCGAGCAGGATTTTCATTCCACTTCGTGGAATGTATATTTATTATTATGAGTGGACAGTTATTTTTATAATATTAGAGTATGTAATAGTCGTATGCCCTGAAGCTAATACCAATCGTGTGTTAGGGTCGGATCTGTTATGACTGTTAAACTGTTGTGGTTTATGTTTTTAAATATTTCTGGACTGACAGGTTTAAAGAAGGAAATTTTTGGGAAGTCCGGAAAACAGAGGAAACTCTGCCGGATTTTCGTAAAACCTTTTATAAGAAATTAAGTTTTAAAAAGAATTTTTAAACTCTGATTTTGTTTAAAACCTTTAACTTAACTTAACCATTTAATGTGAGGGTGTTACACAACAAAGATTAATCCTAAGCTACCACCCCACTCTCATATGCATAAGAAATAATAAAACTAATATATACAACATATGAGGTACATAAAAATAAAAGTAATATTTGGTGTGGTTGCTTAATCTTTGACATAGTTGTTGTTGAGTTTTATGTTTGCAATCCAAAGCTTTGTCTTTGTTGATACCTCAATATTTGGTAGCCCAAATCATAAGGCCCAAATCACATAAGGGCCCAGGAGTTGTCAAACAAAAAACAAAGTATTAAAGACGCTGAGAAAGGCGCGCCAACCCCAGGAATTGCCCAAGGCGACACACGCCCAAGGCGACGATCACCAAGGCGACCATTCTCGATAAGACATCCAGAGCAAAGAGCGAAGCATGTTGACGGCAAGGAATGCCATGTGCTATCTCAAGGCGCCCCAGATGCCACGAAAAACCGAAGAGAATATCGTAATAAGTAAAGGCGATCCGGGAGTAAGAACCCGTGGAAGGCGCACTCATGACCAGCCGAAGGCGTCATAGCTATCCGAAGCTCTAGCGGCTTGCAGAGGAAGTCAAGAGAGAATCTTTTATCTATCCAAGGCAGAGCTAAGGGGAGTAAAACTTGGAGTCCTCTCCTTCCCCGTAATCATCAAATACCAAAGCCAAGAATGGCAAAGAAGACAAAACCACTGGAAATATGCTCTGGACACATGATGCAGGCGGTCATTAACCAACGGACGAAGGGAAGCGAACAGAGACCACTGGTCCAAGACACCACTATAAATAAAATAAAGAAAAGAAAAGGAAAGCAAAGGACTCCGGGAGGGGGAGAAAGAGCCTCAGGGGGAAGAAACTCCCTAGAAGAGAACGGCGTCCCCCTAAGAGGTAAAAAGGCACCGGAGAAAAGGGGGAAACGACACAATATACACAATGTAAGAAAACACAGAGAAGCAGAGCCCCAAGAGCCACCCCCTCCCAAAGGCCGAGAAACGCCAGAAGGCAAGAGGAGCAATACCTCAAAGCAATCATAGTTGCAACACAGTACACACAATATGCACAAAAGACTCAAAAGCTCCTCCCTCTGAGAAATGGAGGATTGCCATGAAGAAGCAAGAGGCAGAATAAACAACAAAGGAGAAACAGAAAAGGAGGAAAATCCAGAAGGCGTGGTGCGCCTCCAGCAATCATCCTAGGAGCCAGGACGAGGAGGTCAGAATACCCGAAATGCCACAACCAACGACGGCTACAACACGGAGGGCGTACAACAAAGAGGAAAGGAAGCTCCCCTTCTGAAACTACAATAACGTAAAAGAAGTGTAAAGCCAAAGCGCACACTCCTTTCTCTGTAAAAGAAACCATAAAAGTGGGAGCCATTTCCTTGTATAAACCCCTCTGTACCTCGTCTTGACATAATGAAAGCCTAAAGCTTCACGAAGTTTACGAACCCATCATCTCTTTTAATTAAATCATCATTATCGCACAAAGCGGTCCGAAACAATTGGCGACTCCGCTGGGGAAGCTACGGCTTCCAACCTTGAAGAAAATGCTCCTAGAGGCACCGGTCAGGAGACAGCTCCCGAGAGCGTTCGCTGCTACCAACAACCTCCAACTGAAGAGACGTTGCGGCGACGAGGTACTCCTTCAGACCGAAGGCGACCTTCACGAAGGGTGGTCTACCATCGAAAGGCGAGTTCACTAGAAGGTGCTCCTCGGAGAATGGTCCCCCAGAAGGCGTGATCACAAAAGGAGACCAGGCTTGTCCCGATACAAACTTCCCAGAGGGTGACGAGTATCGTCCAAAGGCGGCATAGACCCTCGCGAACTGGATTGTCCGGAAAGGCAGCGCTTTAGGGGCGACGGCATTTGCTCCGCTTGGCCTCTTGGAAAACGGTTACGGGGCTAAAGAGGCGAAAACGCACCCTTGCCGACGAAGGCGTCGCACGAAGCACGCTCCCGTTGACGAGGGCGCAGGATTACAAAAGGGGAAGCGCAGGAGCAAAGGCGCAACTAACAAGTCCACATAGAAGGACGTTTCATGTCATCTGCATCATAAGCTAAGTATACACGAATCCTGACTCAGCCTTATTCATCATGTGTGCTTTGATAAACATGAATTTGGTAGATGTGAATCATGACAAAATGAAAAATATGTTATGCCTAATCGTATATAGGTTGCTCTACGTAGCTATAACATGTTTGTTCTGTGCATCTATGTCTTGATACATTTTCAGTAGTGTCGCTTTCGCATGATATCATGTTTACGCCGCTAAGTTTCATGACTAAAATCGTCCCGATAACAAAAATTTAATACCATTTTGACTAAAGTGACATGTTTTCGATATAGTCCGAACCTAATTATATCACGGCTGAAAATGACATGTGCATGATAACAATCATAAAGGTCATCGCTCTGATATGTGTCGAATGTTTGACTAGAGAGAAAGCAATAACTAGACGAATCTGTGCATCTGAGTGTTTGCTGTAGAACTGAATTTAGTATGCCATACCAGTTATTCTTGTCAATTTTTCCTGGATCAACCGTGGCATAATAAAAGAAACTGTTCCCATAAAAAAAATCTAGAATTGTAAATTATATGTTTGAAATGTTGAAAGATACGCTCTGGGAAAGCGTTGCATAAAAACATGACCTGGGTAATGTTACATAGCGATGCATGACTGACTTTATACATGATTCACTGGATGCAACTAATAAAACGGACATGCATAGCATGAAAACGTCCGGAAAATGAAAGTTGTTTATGTAGGAACAAGAATGAATCACTCTTTGAAATCCGAGAAGCCTTTAGCGCGCTTTCAAAAAGAAAACTCCCCGCATCTTGCACAATGAAAGCAAGGCGGTCGGGAATGAAATATCAGAAAACAAATGACAGAACAAAAGCGAAAAGCGTCGAGAAAAGAGACGCAATACAGAAAGGGGCAGTAAAAACCAAGCAATGGAGAAGATTCCACAGGAGAAGGCGAACACAAGGCCACCGTAACAAGACGCACATAAACGCACATCCGGCGCAAACTAACCAATAAGAAGAGGCGGAAAAGCAAGTGTGAATCCTAAAGCCTCATAAGAAGCTATGAAGGCGAAACCCAAGGCGCGCAAAAGAAAAACAAACAACACTGAATCTAGAAATCCCGAAGTAAACCGAAAACGGGACGTTGCTAGTGCCAGCCTCAAAGAAAAAGAGGATCTAAAAGCAAGCCACGTTAAAGGTCGTGATCAAAGCTAACAATGAATTCAAGCCGGAAAGACCAAGGCAACTTCAGAGCAAAAGTGTGCAAAAGAGCGCAAGCCAAGGAGTCGAAAGAAAATCAACACGGACATCCTGAGCGCAACGCCAAGACAAGATGAAAAGCAAAAAAAAAAAGAGAGTAAAAAAAAAAGGAAGAAAAAGACATAACAAGGCTCAAAAGGCGTACAATCGTAAAGGCGTGCAACTACAAGGCGCACATGAAAAGGCGTACATGCAATATGAGGCACGAAATTATATACAAGAGCGAGATGCAAGATGGAGACAAGCCAAAGGGCGCCTAGACGGTCGACTCAAGGCTGCCACAAACATAACATAACCAAGGCGAGCTCAGTTTACTTGGTGTTTCGACAAAGTTAAAACGAAGAATTCGCTCCAGTCTGCTCTCGTAAGCAAGCAGAAGTATCCTAACGCAAATGAAAATAATAGCAAAGCCCTGGAGCAAGACGCATCTGAGCTCATTCATGCATCAAAACGGAGGCAAGCGTGAGTCAAAATGATATGGAACTCCAAGTGCCTACAAACCAATGATGTCAAAAAAAAAAGCAACGCCCATGACAAGAGGTGTTACGAAGCACAAGCAACCAGAAATGAGTAATCAATCAGAAACAAGAAAGTGCCTATGACAAGAGGCACCAATGATAAAAGCTCGAAGCGACGCCGATGACATGAGGTATCCCCAGAAAGAGCACAAACGATGCTGATGACATGAGGTATCGCTGTAGAAAACACCCTCAAACAGGGTCAATAATACCAGAACGCGAGGTTCAACACTTCAAAAAAAAAAGAAGAGAAAAAGAAAAAGAAAAAGAATAGTGTTGAACCGTACCGCGGGCACAAGCGCCTTATCGCGGTACCCAGATAGACCTCCTGAAAAAATTCTGGGACAGACGCGGGCGAAGTACACCATATCGCGAGACTAGAAAAGGTCCCAGGAAACAAGGGCGCTAGTCTTAAACGCGGGCGGAAAAATCTGTAAAAGAGGTTGGCTAACGCAAGATCCAGAGTGATCCGTTAGTTTGAAAAGCCCCAATGTGGCAACTGAAAAAAAAAAGCCCCAATGTGGCAAATGAAAAAAAAAAGCCCCAATGTGGCAACTGAAAAAAAAAGCCCCAATGTGGCAACTGAAAAAAAAAAAGCCCCAATGTGGCAACTAAAAAAAAAAAGCCCCAATGTGGCAACTGAAAAAAAAAGCCCCAATGTGGCAACTGAAAAAAAAAAGAGAAGCCCCAATGTGGCAACTGAAAAAAAAAAGAAGCCCCAATGTGGCAACTGGAAAGGAAAAAGAGAAAGAAAAAGAAGAAGAAGCCCCGATGCGGCAAAAGCGGCAATCAAAGAGCCCAAGGCGGCAAGCAGAAAATCCAAAGCAGCAAACAAAAGAAAGGGTCCAAAGCGACAACATCTGTGAAAGTGCCCAACGTGCACCTCAACAACAATCCTGGCACCAAAGACATGAGGGGCCATTGAAATCTGCGAGAAAGGTTTGAAGCGCCCGGAGCGCGCTCCAAAATTTAAAAAGTGGAGAGGGGGAAGGAGGAAACCTTCCTTGGCCGCCAATACAAAAAAAAAAGAGAAGAAGAAAAAGAAGAGAAAAAGAAAAAGGAAAAGAAGAGCTGAGCTCTATCAGAACACCCAAAGAACTAAGAAGTGCAACAAATGCTAGCACAGCCGCAAACAATTACAAAGCTATGAAATTCAAGCTAACTGCTAAAGCAGCAAAGCTAACAAAAGCGCGCAAGAACAAAGGTGTAAAGTGCAAGTGCAAATCTCAAGCGCAAAAGCAAACAACAACAACAACGAAATGACGACGAAGAGCAAAAACAAGAAATGCATTCTCAACGTAACAGCATTGGCAAACATACAAAAGCAGAATCCAAACTACGAAAAGCATCATGAATCCCAAGATACAAATTCAAGGTCAATAAAGCAATAAAAGTCAAGTTCGAGCAAAGTTACGCAAGTCATAAACCGAATGAAAGATCGTAACCCGAAACCATAGTTCGAAAATGAAATGTCAAAGTAACGGCATAAAGTGGCAAAACAACGCCTACATAAAGAACAGAGAATTCAAAGAAGTAACCCTGCAGACTTCCTCATAAGAATACTTTTTGTCAGCCAAATCCCTGATTTCCTGATCAAGAGCCTCCAGTTCAGCGGTTGCTTGGTCAAGCTGAGAAGAAAGCTCCTTGAAACGAGACACCAAGGGAGCACGACGCTCTTGCAAAGCACGCTCAGCGTCGGCCAACTCGGCATCATCAAATGGAGGGCGCAAGCTTTCAAAACCAGCAATGGAATTTTCAAGCCAGGGACCAGAGTAATGTTGAAACTGAAGTGTGTATAAGCAATCCAAGATCTCACCCTTCTCCTCCCATGGCAAGTCATCCACATCAACTGAGCGGATTAAACGCAACATCCGCAACAGAGTTTGAGAACCGGACTCCCGGAAAAGGCGAGGAAGTGAAGCTGAAGGAGGAATCAAGAAAGCATGGGCCCTCAAGAATGAACCGATTAAAGCTTGATCATCTTCAGGAAGTGAAGCTGCAAAAGCACATAGCAGCACATGTAGAAATGATAAGACAGGAATTCAGAAAGAAAAGAAAAATCCCAGCTCAAGAAAGAAAATACTTACGAACTAAAGAAGAGCCTGGGGAGGCGGAGGCGTGACTCGCCCTCACAGCAGGAGCCTTCCCCTTATCAGCTAAAGAAACCAAGTGTGCAGCGGCTTGACTCTCTGAGGGGGCAGGAGCATCAACTGCAGCACCTACCTCACCAAGCACGTTTTTAGGTCTTGGAACATCAGAAACAAGTTCATAGATAATATCAGCAGCAACAATACCTGAAGGGGCCTTCAAAGGCGCACCCTTGGGAGAAACAGGAACACTCTTTGAAGTGCCAATTGGAGACGTTAAGTCGAAACCGCCACTAGCAGCAGAATCAGAAAGGGCAGCACCCCCACCAGCTGAAGGTTGACAAAAGAGATTCATAAAATCTTCATGATCAGAAGCAAGCGAAACAGCAGGAGCGTCCTCAGGAGACTGGGACGAAAGCGACGCCGATGAATGACCATCAGCACCGCCTGCACTCAAAAAGAAAAGAAAAGGGAATCAGTGACGCTATGGAACTATCCAAGCAAAGCAAACTAAAAAAGTTAGAAGAAAATAAAAGAGCAAGAAACGGAACCTGGAAAATGATCCCCAGCTCCACCGCTTTCGGCGGAAACATCACAAGACAAGAAAGAATCATCAGAATTAGCTTCAGTAGGGTCATCTTCAACCAAGTCCACATGGATTGGGGAAGAAGGAGCAATACGAATGTCGGAAGAACGAAGGCGGCTAGACCGATGAGTAGGAACGGCTGCAGTTGCCTTCCTCCTTTTTCTAGAATCAACGGCGCTACTACTACCGCCTCGAACAGAAGACTTGGAAACAGAAGAGGCTTTCCTTTTGCTTCGCCTGGGGGCAACGGAAGGAGACGCAGCAACTCTGCGGCTAGGCGAAACCCCCTCAGCTGAAAACAGAACCAAGTACAAGTTGAGTGCAAAGCAAGAAAAGAAAAAGCAACGAAAATGAAAAATGGCCAAGATGCTTACCAGTAGCTTTCTTCATGGAAGTGCAAAAATAAGGATCGCTGTACACTATAGGCAACAAGGAAGGGATGAGATGCGAAGGAGAAGCTTCGAAATCCCGAAGGTGTCGCAAAATGTCTTCATGGGAAACGAGCCAAGAACTTAAAACGCCTCCGACACGAGAGGGAGAAACATAAACGGGAGCAAAATCAGGAACTCCAGGAGCCGCATCAAAGAGAAGCGCTTTGACCAAATCTTCTGCCGGGGCCTGCTCAATGTTGAGAACACAGGGGGCTTGATCACGCCCAAATTGTCTGGCCACCCGATCAGGACGGTATACACAGGGCCAAAGGGCTCCACCATGAGCACTCATGCTGTCCAGAGGAACAAAACCGGGCAAGCAGCGAGAAGAGAGAATCATCTTCCATAAATCAAAGGCCCCTTCGAAAGGGGTGGCAGCATTGTTTCTTGTGGGAAAAGTATCTTCATCATAAAGGAGATGCGGGAGGTTCGAATAAGGACGGAACAAGAATTGGTCTTCTGAATCAATGAGAGAAATGAGGGGTTCTCTTGGAGATCCTCTCGTCCAACAGCAGCACCAGTGGAAAGAGGAAGTTTGACAGGGCCATATGCAGGAAAACGCTCAAACAGAAAATACTGGAGAAATGTCAAGTCGATATAAGAATTGATTGGAAAGCGCCCATGAGATATGCGCATCTGAACTGATACCTGATCTAGGCGAGCGTACAAGCCGCCTAGGTAAAATGAAGCGAGAGGAAGGCGTGTACCTTCCGCCAAGAGACTGCAAAAAGAAAGACACATGGGCTTACAGACTCCCATGGAGGTCCAGGAAACACATAGCGGCTAAGCCAGAAGGCGATAAAAGCGGCACGGCAGAGGCGTGCATCAGTGACAGGTCCGGATTGGAATTTACCATCATGGAAATCACCGAAGAAATAGCGAATCCAGCAAGCAAAGATGTACTTAACAGAGGAACGTTGACTTGCTCTTCGACTCTTAGGAACCAAGTTCCCAGTGCCCCTCACCCGTTGAGGAGAGGAGCCCTTAGCATATGAGGCGCGCCTTCGCTTGAAGAGGTCCCGAGAATACTTGGCGCTCAGAGCCGAAGCGGCTTTCAGTTGCATCGACAACTCAGAAAATTGCTCATCAACATTCTCCACATCAAGGTTTGCATCTCCAAAAGCGGGAAGACCAAGAAGTATGATCACATCTTCAAGTGTTGGGGTAAACTCTCCCCATGACGTCAGAAAGGTGTGGGTGGAGGAACACCAGCGCTGCACCAACATCAACAGATCACTGGGTTTGCGGTTGGCACCGAGTCTAGGCGACGCCTTGACGGCAGCAGCAATCCCCGCCTTCTCCAAAACAGCCACGAAAGCGGCATCAGTAGCAAAAACGTGGTCGACCCACTCTTGCCATCCAGCGGTGCCTCCCACGCGAACATTGAAGTTCACATCCACCCATGGGAACTCCAAGCGGCGAAGGCAGGAACGGAGTAATGAGGAGCCCAGAGCGCAATGGTACTTACTGTAAGAGGGAGAAGAAATGAGTTCGGCGTCCTCCTCAGAAACCACCGTGGCTTTGGAAGACGAGCCAGCAGTAAAATCGCCCGAATCGGGACCAGAGGGCGAGTCCGCCTTCACCTCCGTGGCCCAGCGACGGTACCCCGGTTCAACAGGGTAAGAGCGGGGGCAAGGAAGCTCTCGCATGAAGCAGTAAGAGATGGGGCCTGGAAGCTGAATCTCTTCCTCATAACTTGAGGAAGCACTTCCGACCGCAGGGGTAGCAATTGCTTTTGACTTCAACATAATAATGGCAAACGCAAGAGATGAACAGGGAAACAAGAAAGCAGAGAAGTAACGGAGGAAAGTTTTTCTTAGAAGTTTCAGACAACAAAGACACAAAGAAGAAAGAGAACGAGTGGAAGTAAAGGAGAAAACTGAAAAGTTTTAAGGGAGTTTCGAAAGAAGGAGCGAAAAGGGGGGACGTGGGAAAACGTGCAAGCTGAAGGATATTTGCCTCTTCCCCCTAACGACACGTGGAGCGCAGCAGAAGAATGGAGGGAAGGAAAAACCAAAAGACTCACAGTGAGGGCCCGCTGACAAGACCCCACTGCGTTTCGAAATTCAAAGCAGAAGCTGCCAAGCAATGAGCGAAGCCGGAGAAACGCAAAGGGTACCCGCGATAAAGAGGCGTCCCTTGGTGTACGCCTTCCCAGAAATCGAGGGCGACGCTGAAAGAAGCGACAAGAGGCGAAAGAACAAAGAATGAAGAGTCAAGAAAAGAGGAAACAAGCAAAAAGCACAAAAATAGGATTTGCACTGAGAATGAAATTCTTCCCCTCTCACTGCAAAGGGGGCAATTGTTGATACCTCAATATTTGGTAGCCCAAATCATAAGGCCTAAATCACATAAGGGCCCAGGAGTTGTCAAACAAAAAACAAAGTATTAAAGACGCTGAGAAAGGCGCGCCAACCCCAGGAATTGCCCAAGGCGACGATCACCAAGGCGACCATTCTCGATAAGACATCCAGAGCAAAGAGCGAAGCATGTTGACGGCAAGGAATGCCATGTTCTATCTCAAGGCGCCCCAGATGCCACGAAAAACCGAAGAGAATATCGTAATAAGTAAAGGCGATCCGGGAGTAAGAACCCGTGGAAGGCGCACTCATGACCAGCCGAAGGCGTCATAGCTATCCGAAGCTCTAGCGGCTTGCAGAGGAAGTCAAGAGAGAATCTTTTATCTATCCAAGGCAAAGCTAAGGGGAGTAAGACTTGGAGTCCTCTCCTTCCCCGTAATCATCAAATACCAAAGCCAAGAATGGCAAAGAAGACAAAACCACTGGAAATATGCTCTGGACACATGATGCAGGCGGTCATTAACCAACGGACGAAGGGAAGCGAACAGAGACCACTGGTCCAAGACACCACTATAAATAAAAGAAAGAAAAGAAAAGGAAAGCAAAGGACTCCGGGAGGGGGAGAAAGAGCCTCAGGGGGAAGAAACTCCCTAGAAGAGAACAGCGTCCCCCTAAGAGGTAAAAAGGCACCGGAGAAAAGGGGGAAACGACACAATATACACAATGTAAGAAAACACAGAGAAGCAGAGCCCCAAGAGCCACCCCCTCCCAAAGGCCGAGAAACGCCAGAAGGCAAGAGGAGCAATACCTCAAAGCAATCATAGTTGCAACACAGTACACACAATATGCACAAAAGACTCAAAAGCTCCTCCCTCTGAGAAATGGAGGATTGCCATGAAGAAGCAAGAGGCAGAATAAACAACAAAGGAGGAACAGAAAAGGAGGAAAAGCCAGAAGGCGTGCGCCTCTAGCAATCATCCTAGGAGCCAGGACGAGGAGGTCAGAATACCCGAAATGCCACAACCAACGACGGCTACAACACGGAGGGCGTACAACAAAGAGGAAAGGAAGCTCCCCTTCTGAAACTACAATAACGTAAAAGGAGTGTAAAGCCAAAGCGCACACTCCTTTCTCTGTAAAAGAAACCATAAAAGTGGGAGCCATTTCCTTGTATAAACCCCTCTGTACCTCGTCTTGACATAATGAAAGCCTAAAGCTTCACGAAGTTTACGAACTCATCATCTCTTTTAATTAAATCATCATTATCGCACAAAGCGGTCAGAAACAGTCTTCATCAAAACTCCATAGATCTTACAATTTGAAATTTCAATAATATAAAAAACTAATTTGATCAGTCCTATAAAATTATAGATTAATTTGATTATTTAATAAAAAAATTTGTTTAATCTCAACTTTTAGGGTCGAGAAAAAGAAATAAAAAAATAATAAAAAATCTTGAAAAATTAACCCACTAATTTTTGAAGTATTAAACATTTATTCTTTCAAAATAAAAATATATATTTTTAATTTTTTTATTCTTATAGATTAAGAAAATCTTTAATAAAGTGTTTTATCCCCGGGGTAGAGAGAGAAGGAGGGAGAAAGGGTTCTTTGTCTAATAGCGGCAATGTGATTCTCGTTGGTTTATCAATCTATGAGAAGGGAACAATAAGGTAGGCGGGTAGCATCTAGCTCTGACGGATTTTTTTGGGTCTCATTTTTGAGCAAAAATAAATACTTTATACATATTAATGAAATTATTTGATGTATATTTAATTTTCTCAAATTAATACAAAAAATAGATTATTTTAATAATTTACATCGAATGAAACAAAAATTAAATAATTCAACCATATTATGGAATATTTTAGAAATGATTGTATTGAAAATAGAAAGTTAATTAATTTTTACTTATATTAGTGAAGTTTCTGTTTTTGCTTATAAATGAGACCGTATAGAGTAATTTTCAAAGCGTCTATGACGTAAATAGCTCCACCTAATTAGATTTTGGATGGGTGTACAATACTATTAACTAGATTTTGAAAATATCTCCTCCAGGCGGTTTGCAGGCTATTCCTGGAGGCGGGATTGCCCATCAGAGTTGTCTTTGTGAGGCAATGAAGGTGAGATTTTCCTCGTAACCTAAAAAAAAAAAATTTAAAATACATATCAAGTCTTCATATTTCCAATATT
Source organism: Crotalaria pallida (assembly GCA_037953625.1). Lineage (NCBI taxonomy): Eukaryota > Viridiplantae > Streptophyta > Magnoliopsida > Fabales > Fabaceae > Crotalaria > Crotalaria pallida. Next base: position 123,026,019 of record CM075652.1, on the reverse strand, counting down.
ATTAACTAAATTAACCAACTTTTTTAATAGACGTAAAATCTTTCAAAAGAATTTTATATATAAAAACTTAACTAAATTAACCAACTTTTTTAATAAACGTAAAATATTCCAAAAGAATCTTATATATAAAAATTGAGTTAATATTTCTTAGTATTTGCCTTAATAAAATTGTGCATAAAGGTCCATTCAATTATTATTCCGGGGGTTGAGAGAGAAAGAGGAATAGACAGTTCTTCACTTCTTTGTCTAATAGCGGCAACGTGATTCTCGTGGGTTTATCACTTTCTGACAACGAAAGAATTGGGCAGCATCACCATTCACCACCTTATCATCTTATGTTATCGAATATACATCTTACGTTCTTCAAGCTTCTTCACATAAGCCTTAAGAAAGGACCATCAATCAGAGGAAGAATGGAAGTTAGTGCAAAATTTTGATTTTTTTCTCTACCAAAAAAACGGAAATTAAAAAAAAAATAACATCCATAATGGAAATTTTTAAAAAAAAAAAGACGAAAAAAAAAATAACATGCATAACGGAACGGAAACTAAGACATAACGAAAGGTGTATATATACATCGGGTGACCACTCCCACCTTTACCCGATAAACATTTTCAGTCATTGATCAAAGGTGGCCCAAAATCAATGGCCAATATACCGCGTGCATGACAGCACCCGGTGTAGAGCAAAATTCTACGACATAAGTAGCTCTTCAAAAAAGCAAGCAGAATAAAAAAATATAGAATTGCATTAATGAGTATATTTTAAAAGCATTATTTAATGGATTAATATAAGTCAATTAAATCAACTTTACAAATTTAACGTTAACGTTTTTCAAAATATTAAATGTATTGTTTTTTTAATTCATATTTACTATGAATTTGATTCATCAAAATAAATTCTTGAAGAACACTTCTTGACATAAACATATTACTCTCTCTCCGTTCTTATTTAACTAGTTTTTTTTAGAATATTTTTGTTTTTTTTTTAGTATTTGTTCTTTTGATGATTTCAATAATGTAATAAATGTTACTTTCTATGTTTATCTCTATTTAATAGAATATTGGTTTTCATAAGTAGTGGAAAAAAAAGTAATGATTATGATTAGAGAAAAGGTATAGTAGGAAAAATATGATTAATGTATTGAAAATCTAAGTAATGTTTATATTTCTTAAAAAGTGTGTTTTGTTTGAAATATGACGGGTAAATAGGAACAGATGGAGTAATATAGAGTTTCATTGTTTGAAAATTGGACAACAAGTGCTTTCTTTTTATAAAAAAAATTTATTTCTGCCTTTCATTTTGAGGTAGGTGTAGACTATAGAGGGAAAAAAAATAAGATAAAAAAACAAGTGGTGGATAATGTGATGTGAATAAAAAAAAAGTATAAATAAACCGGTTTGATGATATACTTAGCCCTAAGGGCTGAGTTTATGTAATTAATAAAATTCCTAAATCATTAAAAATATCCTAATTAATCAATACTTATTTATTATTTTTAATGATATCATATCTTATTTTTATTTTTCTATTAACTTCTAACAAATCCAGTTTTTAGCATTCCCGAATTACCCTCAGGACACTCTTCAATCTTCACCCTCTCTCTATATTATATACTCCACTTTCTACTCTATTCACGCGGCAAACAATTCTTCACTTTTCACCTTCTCTCTTCCCAAATTTTCTTTCCTTTATTTTTCCATATCAATACACAAATAATCAAGAAAACTCTGTTCACCTTCTTTCTATATTATATAACTTTTTACTCTCCGTTAACATGCACGCTAACTTACTCATTCCAAAATTTTGAACTATTTATATTATAGTTTCTCTGTTCCCAAATAGTCTAACAATGAGTCTCAAAATTTTGAATTATTTATATTTATTTATATTTTGTATCATTTACACAACGAAATTTCAAAAACAAACGGCAAGCCTCAAAATATAAACTATAAAAATGGTTGTTTTTCAAATAATCAGATATTGGGTTTAAGTGAAATGATAGAAGAATTCTATTTACTTATTCATTATTCAGTTTTTAGCAAACCAGTTTTTAATTAACAGAGAAGAATTGTTTGCCATGTGAACAGAGTAAAAAGTGTAGTATATATTAGAGAGAGAGGGTGAATAGTCTCGGGGGAAGGTAATTTGGGAATGCTAAAAATTAGGTTTGGTAGGAGTTAATAAAAATATAAAAATAAAATATGGTGTCATTAAAAATAATACATAAATATTGATTAATTAGGATATTTTTAATGATTTAGGAATCTTATTAATTGCTTAATTAAACTTTAGAGTCGGGTATATCAAAACCGATAAATAAATATAAGGAAAAATATTTAACTAGTACGAAAAAACTAATTAAATTGTTATAAAAATACTAAAAACATTATATGCAAGATATTAAACAACCCATTTTTCATATAATTATTTCTTAACATATGCCTTGTAGTTTATATTTAAAAAACATGAGAAAATTCTTAATTTAAAATATTATTTTTAGTATACTTGTTAAAAAAATTTAAAAATTTGTTAAAATTTGTAATTTTTATCATAACAAAATAAAAATGAAATTAAGAGTTATGATGTTTTTCTTTATTTTTATCACTCTTTTCTATCATGGAGAAGTTATTAGTTACGTTGGTCTAAAATATCAATAGTCTTGAATCCATTTCAATCATTTAATGTTTATTTTTTCAATTAAAATAAAAAATTAATGTAATAATAAAAGGTGGTAATAGATACGAAATCATTGTTCTTGAATTTAAGATTTCTTTTAAAATTTTTTCTTGGTTTCATTTATAAAACATTATTTTAATTCTAATGATAATTAATTATTTCATTTTATTGACAGATTTATTTATTCAACATTTTTTAAAACAACAACAATAACTATAATAATTTTTAAAAATTATATAAAATTATATATTTAATACCATCAACAATATAAACTAATAAAATCACAATAAGGATTAAGAAAAAAGCAATTGTTAAAGGATCTTTTGGATAATACTCTACCGAACTATTTCAAAATGAGAAAAGGTCAGAAGCGAGAAACGAGAAGATAGAAGAAATTAGAAAGGGGCATGACCCTTTTATCCCCACTAGAAACACCCCGTGCCACGCACGGGGCCAATACAATAACCAACCAAGTAAAATATGAAATTATTGGTGTGATGCGCAGAGTAATCGTTAATTAATTACTATAGAATAATATAAATACATACCACAATGAAAATTTTTTTCTTAAATATAAGTTCATTTTGAAATTTTTTTTCCTTAATATAAGCCAATTTTCTCTTTTGAAAACATATTAATATAAATAAATTTTTGGTTGGATAGTACTTTCGAGTAATAATATAAATAATTTCAATGGAAATATAGTACTGATATAATTTAATACTTCCCTTATTTCATGGAATTGGGAAAAAATTATTAAATTTTGATTATTAAGAAATATACATTTAATGAATTGTTTAATAAGACAATCAATTTTAAACACATATAATTGTCAATCAATATTAAAAATTTATTATTTCTTGATATTTTTAATAATTATTTTAACTTTAATTTATGACAAAAAAATTTATAATTTTTTATCATACTTATGGGATCGAGAAAGTATTATTTATGATTTATGATAGTATTAGTTTAAATAATTTAAATCAAAGTAAATACTATTATTATCAATATCAATATAAAATATAAATAAATTTGTATACATTTGGTGTTGTGGATTATGTTAATTCAGTGTGATCCGCTTAATTTATATTCTATGTGGTCCTAAATATAAGTTCATTTTGAAAACTTTTTTTCCTTAATATAAGCTAATTTTGATTTTTTTAATAGTATTAATTATTTATTTTCCACAAACACTCCTACAGTATTTAATTAACATTTTTTAGATTCTCAATAGTAATTACAGGGACACTTTTAAAAAAATATACCAAATATTTATGGTGAGAGGGAGGAGCCTGTGTCCTTTTTCTTTTAATTTAACAATTTGGAATATTTTGGGCGGGTTGGGCTGGGCAAAGTTTTTAATGTCAACCAAAAAAAATATTGCATATTTAGAGAATTGGAATTTTATTTAAATCATTGGATCTAAATATGTAACTACCAGATTTTTTTTTTATTTCTTAGGTGCCCTCTTGATTATTGTGTAGTGTCCTTGAACACTATATGTCCTTAACCCTCTAAGCCCTCAAGATTATGGCAATCAGGAGTTCAAGAGAGGATCAAGTGTTTATCTGTGACCTTACGGTATTTCTGCAGTTCCAGTTGGGAAAAGCAAGTTTTCCCTAGTCAACCAGTGTGTGCAGAGTGTCAACTTAGGGATGAGAGTACATACCTGAAACCCTAGCTGTTATGAGCTATTTATAGGGTTTGGAGGAGGCTGATATGGGCCGTATGGGCCCTGTATCAGGGTAGAGCTGAACCAGGATTCTGTGAGATAATATCGGAGGTTTAAACTCTTAGAATCTAGATAGGATCAGCTCAAGATCTCATGTCTAGGCTGTTAGCGAGAATCTAGGAGAGATTTGCGGAGGGGATAAGGACTCAAGTCTCATTTAAGGGGTGCTTTAAGGACTTTTCCCTCGGTTTACTAAGCACAAACGTCCCTCGCTCGGACTCGTTGGCTCCGAGCACACAAAAGGACCAGGCTCGGACTTGATGGGGCCGAGCCTTATAAATGGTCTTCCACCCATCAGGCTCGGGACTCTAGGGCCGAGACATACCGTCGGCTTGTGGATAGATTCAGACCCATTCAGGTTTCTTATCCCCTCCGCAAATCTCTCATAGATTCTCGCTAACAGCCTAGACATGAGATCTTGAGCTGATCCTATCTAGATTCTAAGAGTTTAAACCTCCGATATTATCTCACAGAATCCTGGTTCAGCTCTACCCTGATACAGGGCCCATACGGCCCATATCAGCTTCCTCCAAACCCTATAAATAGCTCATAACAGCTAGGGTTTCAGGTATGTACTCTCATCCCTAAGTTGACACTCTGCACACACTGGTTGACTAGGGAAAACCTGCTTTTCCCAACTGGAACTGCAGAAATACCGTAAGGTCACAGATAAACACTTGATCCTCTCTTGAACTCCTGATTGCCATAATCTTGAGGGCTTAGAGGGTTAAGGACATATAGTGTTCAAGGACACTACATATTGTAACATCCTTTTTTTTAATATTGTTAATAAAAAATTAAATAATTTAATATCATGATTCAAGATTGGAGTGTCGGAACAAAATTTGAAATTTCATTATTATATTTGAAATATGTTTCCTAATCGAAATAAGTATAAATATGTTACCATATGCTTTACAAAAATAAATATACTAATCGAAATAAGTATAAATGTGAAACATATGTTTAATTTAATATTTGGAACGTTCCCGTCTATTTTCATAGCATTCTGAGACTGTTTTATTTTTTGTTCTCAGACTTATTTTAATATATTGTCGGTATAAGTTATTATATTTAATGACTTATTATTTCAAGATTATGAATATTATATTTTAACAATTTTTACATCAGGATTGAAAAAATGTATTTACATTTGAATTTTGTTACTTTTATTACGCAGTAGCTATCTGTAGGTACCAGCAACTTTATTATTTTTCAATCAATTTTGAGTAATTAGAAATACAATATTAATGTACTTAAATATATTTTATTTTTAGGATCATCAAACTTTTAGTTATAATCCAAAATACCTACATATATTAATTCACAAATAAAAACAAATTATAAAAAATATAGTAGGCTTGGAAAATGAGCGTGAACTCCTTCTCCTTCTCACTTTTCCCTCCCCTCCCTCTCTGATTCCCGCCTGGTATAGCCAATGGGGTATATCCATGGGCTTTTATTATAGTATAGATAATCCAAAATACCTATATATATTAATTCACAAATAAAAACAAATTATAAAAAATATAGTTGGCTTCGAAAATGAGCGTGAACTCCTTCTCCCTTTCACTTTTCCCTCCCCTCCCTCTCTGATTCCCGCCTGGTATAACCAATGGGGTATACCCATGGGCTTTTATTATAATATAGATAATCCAAAATACTTACGTATATTAATTCACAAATAAAAACAAATTATAAAAAATATAGCAGGCTTGGAAAATGAGCGTGAACTCCTTCTCCCTTTCACTTTTCCCTCCCCTCCCTCTCTGGTTCCCGCTTGGTATAGCCAATGGGATATACCATGGGCTTTTATTATAGTATAGATATAGACTACGTGTGTAAGATGCTGATTGAACAGCAAACAGAAATGTCTCCTTCCCACTACGTGCGTGATGCAGTGTTCACATTAATTTAGTGGCCTTTTCTCTTTAATTGGCATTGTTGTCTTCTGCTTTGGGGCACATGGTAAATGTCAGAGCACCTAGAGCATTGATGGAACACTTCATTCAACTAAATATTTCACACTTCATGGAAAAAAATTGGTGCTTCCTATTAAACTGGACCGATTTTACTGACCACTTTTTTTTTTTTTTTCTTAAATTGGTTCTTCCTATTTTATTTTAATTTTTTTTTGGTGAACGGTGCTTCCTATTAAATTGGTCCTTTCTGTTAAACTGGTCCTGTGGTCCCAAGTGTACAGAATTTCAGAAGAAAAAAAGAGCAACCGATAAGGTTGATTGATATATTGTAAAATAGGAAAATGTAAGATAGCTTATAACTTATAAGTTTCATTTAAGAATAAAAGTTAGGTCTAGGAATAGAATGAAAAAGTTGATGGAGTTTTTAATTTTTTTGAAAAATGTAATAAATTACTCCATGTAAAATAATATGTATGATCCACTTAAGAACTAAAAATTGGTTTGAGGTGTCCGCGTAAGACAGCCCAGTTGGTGGCTGCAGGACATATAGGAATTCTCCCTCCCTAGGTCATGGGTTCTAGTCTCAGGCCTCCCATATAAACAAAAAAAATTGGTTTGAGATTGAGGATATTTTGATATGATCGAATATTTTTATGGTTAATATTTTAAATGAAAAACAATCATAAAATAAACACCTGAGGAAATTTGGATCATTCTAGGCCAGTGCCAAATTCAAAACTCAGAAACAGCAGCAAACTTGTTAAGTTAATAAAAAAATTTGGCCACAACGTTATCTTTTATTTTATATATATATATATATATTTTAAACTTTAGTCCTTTATTTTTTAAAAAATTTATTTGATCCTTTAATTAATAAATGTTTTAATTTGGTCTTTTATTTTTTTTAAAGTTTCAATTCAGTTCTTTATTTTTTTAAGTTTCAATCCTTTGTTTTTATTTTTTTTTAAATTCATATTGTTAAAGACAAAAACAAGATTCATTTAAAAAAAAAACCAAAACTCCGTTGAAAAATGAAAAAATTGACAATAAATCCCAAAAAACGATGATGTTGATAAAAAGTACTAAACTAAATCTTAAAAAAATAAAATACCAAAATAAATTTAAAAAAAAGATAAAATATCAAAATGAATAGTCAAAATAAAATAAAGGATTAAAAGTGTAATTAAACCATAATATATACTATGGGCCTGTTTGGCAAAACTAGTTTATAACTATGAACTTATAACTGATAGTTGTGAATCTAGCCGAAAGTTGTGACAATATGGTTGAAAGTTTATAGCTGTATAGCTAATTTATCGAAGTAGAGTTGTTTGGCAAAATTAACTGTGCAACTAGCTGAAATTTGTTAAATGACTTAAACGATATAATTTGGTCAAGATAATGATAATAATTAGGAAAAAAATAAAGGGCAAAATTGAGATATAATTTATTGAAAACTCTTTCATTTTTTTGGAGCTACTTCACAGAGCTTTCTGAAAGTTAGCTTTCAAAAGCTATAAGCTTCTTTTATATTTTTTTCACCAAACAACTCTAATAGCTTATTGACCAAGTTAATAAGTTTAAAACTACAGATAAGTTATAAACTTGTCTTACCAAACATGGTCTATCTAACATCTTTAGATTTTCACTTTTTTTTTTTGGAATAGTGTACTATTTTTATATTAGTTTTTTTTTAATTTTATTTTGGCTAAGTAAGAGACTTTATATTATATAACTCTTATGTTCATAAAATATTTTATTTACTATATATCATTTTTTTATTAAATATATTTATATTCATAAAATCTATTTAATTTATTGAGAAGCATACATATTTTAATTAAATTATAGTAAAAATTAATAAATTTGAATTATGTACAGCTTTAAAAAACATTGGTTCAAAAAACAAACATAGAATAAAGGTTGTGTTGCATGAGTATATGTACAGTATTGGTATGCGATACGGCCATACGGGTATAGGATAAGACATTTTTAAAAAATTTGGGTATAGATACGTTTTTATATAAATATTTTTTATTAATATAATTATATATAAATTTAAAAAATATAAAATTACAAAAATAAAAATAAAATCAATAAGTTGAAATTTATAGGAATTAATAATTTTCTACAACAATGAACACACAACTTGTAATGTTTGCATTTTGTAATAACTAATAACAAATCAAAAATATCCAAGAAAAAAAAGAGGTTTAATTTCTAAACTAGTTTAATTAAACATTTCACCAAACACTTGGTGTGTAAAAAAAATCAAAACAAAATATGAGGACCAAATCATTTTCATTGCTCTAAATCAAGATAGTATTCATTATTCTATCACAACAAAGAAAAAGAAAACAGAAATTTTTTAATAGAACATGAAAAACAAAAGTAGAAGTAACAATTAATAAAATAACAAAACAAAACAAAGAGATGAGAGACAGTTTAAAGGAAGACACATGAAGCATGTAGCGGAAGCACCGCGACCGGCGAAGGGGGTCAAACCAGCTAGAGAAGAATGAGATTTGAGACTTGAGAGTGTTTTTTAGGATTAAAATAGAGAGATCGAATAAGAAAAAATTGGAAAAAGAAAATGTCTTTCATTTATCCCGGTGAACAAAACATATCAACCGAGAAAAAAACTTTTATTCAGACTCACTCACGGTTGTACCCACGCATTAGATATGTACCCATTTTTGGCCGCATCGATTCAAATACTCAATTTTTTTTTAACTTTTTTTACGTACACAGGAATACTGGAGGTCTGGAGCCATACATATACTTAATACTTATCCACTATGAATATGACAGCTAGATAGGAACTGAAGTATCCATGCTACATGCAATAAAAGAAATGTGGAGGCCATCAAAAGCGCCAAAAGCTCAGAACCAACAGGTCCGTACTCAATGTTAAGCCAATTAAGTCAATAAAAGAAAAAACTCCACTACCACTATACAACCAGTTGTTTCAATGTAATCTATCACGAAAGAATAAAATAGAGTTAATTATGTCATGAGTCCCTGAAGTTTGGATGATTTTGTCAAATATCTTTATTCCTTTTTTAATATTTAACTCTCTAAAGTTACTTCTGGGTTTGTCATATATTCCTACTACCAATTTTGGCCAATTTTGTTGACATATAACATCAGAATCCTGACCAGACGCAAGAGGTTAGGCACGTGGTGCCCCGTGGGGGAAGATTTAAAAAAAAAGAGTGAAGGACCAAATTGGTCCCTGACAAATTTCGACAAGACCAATTTGGTCCCTGACATTTCAAAAACCCAATTTGGTCCCTAATAATTTTAAAAAAGGAACAAAATAGTCCCTCTGTTACATCCGTCTCCCCACGTTTCCGTTAAGACTAACGGAGGTTCCACGTGACAATTTTAAAGAACCAATTAAGTCCCTAACAAAATGAAAAAAGAACCAATTTGGTCCTTATGCAAAAAATTTCACCAGCAACAAAGGCAATCTAGCTCCTTATTTACAGTAGCTTCTTTGAGAATGGTACCTGCAATCCCCATACGCCATAATTGATGTATGAAATTGGGTAACGCCAGAAGACTTTGGGAAGATCATGGATCTGACGGAAATAGCCAGCAGTCATCATCATTACACCCTGCATAAATATTTTAATGAGCAACAATAATTAATGGCCTTAAAATGTAGAACAGGTTTCATAGTTACACTTACAATATATCCTGCTCCAATTATCAATCCCAGGAGGAAGTTGGGAACTAGAGAAGCTATAATCATCATGGAGCTCTTCACAATAGCAATGCAGCCCATAAGATCAAGACAAATATAAAGAATATGAGAAAACTCAGGACGATTGTGCCAACTTCAAAAAAGATTGTGCCAACACACAAACATAAGGCAATAGATTGATAGCCTTATCCAGTAGTACCCCACGTCTCTCGACATATTCACAAAAGATCTCTGAGTCAACGTTGATAATTGCTTCAACCATTTGGCTTGGCTCTTGCTCTTACTTTCAGCATCATGTCCTTCCTCTAACATGGTTCCTTGGCCTTCATATTTTGATATAAAAGTTGTGAAACATAATCACTTTTACTTCTCGATATTTATTAATGTCAAAAGTTGCAAATTCTACTTATGTGATAACCTGAGAAATAACTAAGTTCTTGAACACGGTACTTACAATATTTGAGATTTCATTGATTCCAGCTCTTGCGCCAGTTGCATATTCTGACCATCGAGATTGCCTTTGTTGCTGGTGAAATTTTTTGCATAAGGACCAAATTGGTTCTTTTTTCATTTTGTTAGGGACTTAGTTGGTTCTTTAAAATTGCCATGTGGAACCTCCGTTAGTCTTAACAGAAACGTGGGAGACAGAAGTAACGGAGGGACTATTTTGTTCCTTTTTTAAAATTGTTAGGGACCAAATTGGGTTTTTGAAATGTCAGGGACCAAATTGGTCTTGTCGAAATTTGTCAGGGACCAATTTGGTCCTTCACTCTAAAAAAAAAAACAAAAAAATAATAATTTTATATTTTTAGTTAAATAAAAAAACAAAAAGAAAAGATTGAAGAGAGAGGTCGTTTTCGCCCGTGTGACATCGTGCAGCACCACATGACCAACCTCCTGTGTCAGTCTGTCAGACTAGAATTCTGATGTTACATGTAAGTAAAATTGGTCAGAATTGGTAGTAGAGGTATATGACAAATCCAGAAATAACTTTGAGGAGTCAGATATTAAAAAAAAAGAATAAGGGTGTCTGACAATAGTATCCCAAACTTCAGGGACTTGTAATATAATTAAGCCAATAAAATATTGAAAATAGGATATACCACTTTTCAATATGAAATTGGGATCGGTAAGTTTTTGTCTCTTTAAAAAGATCAATTTTGTATTTAGATTTTGGAAGTGTTTTTTTTCTTTAGATTTTAGGTTTTTCGAAGTTAAAATTTTTTGAAATTAGTCTATTCGTTCGTGTCGTTCTAATAAACAAAAAGAAACTCTATATAGCAGTATAAAATATGACATATGGATTTTTATTTTTTTTCACATAAATACTAAGAAAATACTAATATTTATTTCAATCACTTATATTTTTTCGATCTTAGCTTTATCGATTTTTTCTTCAAATCTTTCCATTATTTAAAAAATCCTACTCATACGTGTTGCATGTAGCGGGTGACGTGAATCTTTGTTTATCACGTCAACACTTAATAAAATTAGATAAAGGAAAAGACTAATTTCAAATCTTTGAATTTTATAAAAATTAAAACATCACAAAAAAAACTTTCAGAACCTAAACACAAAATTAATCATATTTACAAAAACCAAAAACTTATTAACCGTATAATATTTCTTGGCTTTCATTTTTTTTTGGTTTCTAGTTTCTGAAAATGTCTATCTAGTGATATTTTATTTTCCAATGGATCACTACCTCAATGATATGATGTCTACCTTCAGACCGTTATAACGGTAAGACGCTGTCATATCAACTGCACGTGTTAGGGAATCCAAAGAAATCCGTCACTACAAGAAAAAACCAAAATAGCGACGGATTTTAGCGAGGGCAAATTTCCGTCGCTAATCGGTCGCTAATTAGCGAGGGACATGCGAGGGTTTAGAAAGCAAAAGAGAATTCCCTCGCAAAGAGATGAACGTTCTAAAACGTGAAAACAATAATCATTTTGCGACGGATTTGCGACGGCTTTGCGACAAATTAGCGAGAGATTATTTTAAGCAATTTTGGCGAGGGACATTTTCCTCGCAAGTTCGTCGCTAGGTAGTTTGTGTAACATCCCGAAAATTAATATTAAATAATATAATTTTAGTATATAAATATCTATTTAAGGATAGGATTAAGCCTTAGAAATTGTACAAGGTTAGAAGGGTAGTATGAGCATAGGCCGACCTAGGATGTGAGATTAAGGCCTCGGCCCGACCTCGGCCGAGCTAGATAAGATTGTGTGCTTATGAACCGAGCTGAAAGGGAACTCAACGGGAAACCCATTGTCCAGTCTGGATTAGCCGATCTCAGAGTCCTGTCCGAGAGGGAAGCTTGGACTACTGCTGTTCCTACAAACCGAGCCGACGTATCCTAACCGACGTACTCGAGCCGACACGTCCTAGCTCCTCCGTGCCAACTCATGTTGAGCTGTAGCCCTTTGGGATTCGTACCATCCGTACACTGTCCTGGCCATTCACTTTATGTCATTATCACTGCTTTATGTCCTTTTCAATGTATTGTTCTTGGCTTCCTCAAGAAGCCAATGAATCCTGTCCACATATTCAAGCTTCCTCAAGAAGCTTCCAATGAGAGCCACACAAATATCTTCCATATTTGAATAGAAAGCCCAAACACAACATAACACACTTTGCAATTCTAATCTCTCTCTCTCTCCTTCGTTTCTCTCTCTCATTTTCTCTCTAAAGCTCCAACACACACAACTCTCATACTTCCTCTTCTCCTTCACGAAGATCCCTCTTTCTCACACATCCCTTCTTCTCTTCCACCAAGTCTCACCGGTTGGAGACCCTCCCTCTTGTTTTCTTCTGTTCCGGCGTCCCTGGACCGGCGTATGGTTGTGGAGGCAGCAAGGAGGACACGGATTCAAGGGTGCGAAGCTCACAAGGTCAAGGTTTAGGTCAAGGAAGCCATCCACAAACTCTCAACTCGTATCTCACACGGTTTGAGGTAAGGAGTGAGTGTTACCTCTACTTGAGTTTGGGTTTCTAGGGTGTTCATAAAGGGTACTAAGAGTGGGTGTTAGATTAGGGAATGGATCTAGGTTAACATGAGAAAGGAAAGGTAAAAAGGGTAAAGGGAACTAATAAATGAACTAGAAACATGGATGTTAGGTGAATATGGAATATTGTTATATGCTATATGTTGATATTTACATGATGGATTGGTTGAATGCTTTATTCTGATTGTTGATGTTGTATAAGTGTTCATGAACTTTGTGCATAAATGTTTGAGCTTTGATATTTGTTATTTGTATCTGTGGCCGAGCTGGACCGAGCCGAGGGATGTTGGGAATGGATATGAGAAAATGGTATATATGGAAAGTAGGAGAGATAGAGTAATAAGGCAGAAAATGAGTAAGGTTAATGGAAAGAGGGAATGGTTACCGAGTTTAGCCGAGAGAGAGACCGAGCTAGAAAGATGGTTAAAGGGATAAGTAGAGAGGTTGAGCCGAGAGAGGCCGAGCTAAGTAAATAACGAGATTAATGTAAAGAGACATAAATTAAAGAGGTGAACTGAGGTGGGCCGAACTAAAAGTAATGGTTAATAAGATAAAGGGAATGAAAGAGAAATGGCTGTGTGATCGGGTCATAGCAGACGCGTACCGGGTGCGTGCATTGATCGCGTCAGACGCATACTGGGTATGTGCAGCTGTAAGACGGGTACTGGGTACTCGCAGTTATGATTCACACAGGGTTCCGAGAACGGAATCGGTGGGCAGTGTTCCTGGTCATAGCAGACGCGTACTGGGTGCGTGCATTGATCGCGTAAGCCGAGCATTGTGGTGCTCGCAGCTGTAAGATGAGTATTGAGGTACTCGCAGTTATGGACACTCCTTACTCCATAAAATGATCGGCGGTAGTGTTCCTGGTCATAGCAGATGCATACTGGGTGCGTGCATTGATTGCATAAGCCGAGCATTGTGGTGCTCGCAGGTGTAAGACGAGTATTGTGGTACTCGCAGTTATGGACACTCCAATATCTGACTTAAATGGTGTAAGACATGCACTGGGTGTATGCATCCGAGAAGAGTAAAAGATTGGAAGCCATGTAAAAGTGGAATAGTGAATAATGAATACGAGGAAAGAGATTAGTGGCCGAAATGAATCGAGGTAGACTTAATAGGTAATGGGTAAGCTGTTGTATGATGTGAACCGAGCTAAATGTTGATATATGCATGAGATATATGGGCTTGACTACTTCTTATTTATATGCTATTTGACTACTTGTGTTTGGCTTGGTAGTTCGGTATGTCATTTTAGAAACTGCTTATTTAAGTTCTGTGTAATGCTCACCTCCTTACCATTTTTCAGGTACTGAGCCCGAGCAGACGCAGTCCCCGGCCGAGCAGGATCACTCTCCCTCACAGGGAGAGTAAGTTATTTAGAGTCAGATAGGTGGATGGGTCTCGGCCAGTTGGGCCGAACTAGAACATTGTTTTGTATAGGGTCTCGGCCAGTTGGGCCGAGCTAAAACACTAATTGTATTTTGAATGTACCTAAACTTATACTTTATGTATTTGATGCATTTAAGTCTTCCGCTTTATTAACTCTGATGTTTTTGTTATTAATGAAAGGAAATATTATTTTGGCAAATATCATATTCATCTAAAAAAGAAGTTTTAAATCCTAATTTTGGGGTAATTAAGGGTAATTATTTCATAGGGTGTTACATTTTTGGTATCAGAGCAGTTTCTCCTCGGCCTACTGGAGTTGCGAAAGACTCTAGTGGTTACTCACCAAGAGAGTGACAAATAAGTAACGTCTAGAAGTCTAAGTTAGACAATAGAGCTCATAGATATATATGTTTGTATATATACATTTACTTGATTAATCAGAAGTTAATTGGCTTTCTCTCCATGACCAAACAGCATGGCTGGGAGACGAGCTGATAAAGACCGAATTGCCACTGTGTTGGAAACCCTGGTTCAACTACAGCAGAACCAAGCGCAGGCTCAGCAGAATCAGGCTGAGAACCTCGCTCAAAACATCGCCGCAGCCGCAGCAGCTGCAGCTGTAGCCCTTCAGCCCCAACCTCCGGCTCCGGTCGAGATAGACTGAATGAGCCGATTTCGGAAGAACGAACCACCTCGGTTCGAAGGGGGTTACAACCCCGATGGAGCTCAGAGATGGCTCCAGGACATTGAGAAGATCTTCCGATCCCTACAACCGGCCTATGAGTACAGAGTGAGGTTGGCCGAGTTTGTGCTGGTTAATGAAGCCGAGCACTGGTGGGAGCAACAGAGCCGAGGACTGGAAGCGACTAATGAGGCCATCACTTGGGACTTACTCCGAGCTCGCTTCCTCGGAAAGTACTTTCCCGAGGATGTAAGGAGAGAGAAGGAGCTCGCTTTTCTCAAGCTGGAACAGAGAAACTTGAGCGTTAGGGAGTATGCCGCTCAGTTCGAGGATTTGATCCGTTATTCAGGAAGCTACCGAGATGCTGATGAGCGTACCAAGTGCATCAAGTTTGAGTCTGGTTTCCGTGACGACGTTCGGCTCGCATTCGAATATCAGAACGTGGCCAATCTCTCGCAACTGGTGAACATGGCTAGCACCTATGAGAAAGGGCTTAAGAGAAAAGCTGATGGAAAGAGGAGCAAGTCGGCACAGAAAGGAGTGGGTCCGATCAGAGGAAAAGGAGCTGTCCAGAGATCTGCCCCATATGTGAATCCGAACTCCAGAATGTCAACAACTCCGAGGAGTGGTGGTCAAATGGTGGCTGTTCCGGGCCCGTATCCGATATGCCAACATTGTGGAAGGCAGCACCGGGGGGAATGCTGGAATCTGGATCCGAGCAAAACCAGAGGATCCTGTTTCCGATGTGGCAAGCCTGGCCATTTTGTAGCTCGGTGTACCGAGAATATTGTGAAGGAAGAGGTCAATGTGACCAAGGCTCATCAGACTGGTATTAACCGACCTATCCAGAGAGGCAAAGTTTACACTATGGATGGAGAAGAAGTGACTGATGCTGACGAACTGATCCGAGGTACTTGCCAAGTAAACAGTATTCCTTGTGCCGTACTATTTGACTGTGGAGCCACACATTCTTTCATTTCCCTTGACTGTATGAATAGACTAAAACTATTCCCAGTAGAAATGCCTTACAAACTATCCATTTCTACCCCAACCAATTCTTCTGTAATCACTTCTAAAATGTGTCTAGAGTGCCCTATCCAAGTATTAGGCAAAGAATTTAAAGTCAATTTGATTTGTCTACCCTTAACCAAGCTGGATATTATCCTTGGCATGGACTGGATGTCTCAACACCATGTCTTACTCGATTGCCGAGAAAAGACCGTAATCTTTAGTGGCCCTTCTGTTGCGAAGTTAGAGACAACAGAGGAACCGACCTTAGACCAAATCCCCGTGGTCGGAGAATTCCCTGAGGTTTTCTCGGACGAAATGCCTGGCTTACCGCCGAATAGGGAAGTAGAGTTCAGTATAGACCTCCTTCCGGGAACTGGCCCGATCTCAATTGCTCCGTACAGAATGGCGCCTCCCGAGCTAGAAGAGCTTAAGAAATAGCTGGAAGAACTTTTGGCCAAAAAGCTAATCCGACCAAGCGTATCGCCGTGGGGAGCCCCAATCCTGTTTGTGAAAAAGAAAGATGGTAGTCTCAGAATGTGCACTGACTATAGGAAACTCAACGCGGTAACGGTGAAGAATAAATATCCCCTCCCTCGGATTGATGACTTATTGGACCAACTCAAGGGAGCGTCGGTGTTTTCAAAGATAGATCTCCGATCTGGATATCACCAAATCCGAGTCTGAGAAGAAGACATTCCGAAGACAGCCTTCCGATCAAGGTATGGGCATTTTAAGTACGTGGTTATGCCCTTTGGACTTACCAACGCCCCAGCTATCTTCATGGACTACATGAGTAGAATCTTCCGACCTTACCTGGACTCGTTTGTGATAGTCTTCATTGACGATATCCTCATCTACTCCCAAAATCCGAGTGAACATGAGCAGCATCTGAGAATGGTGTTACAAGTTTTGAAGGATAAGAATCTCTATGCTAAGCTCTCTAAGTGCAGCTTTTGGCTCAACGAGGTTCATTTCCTCGGACATGTGATATCCGAGCAAGGTGTAGCAGTTGATCCCTCCAAGGTGGAAGCGGTACTTAAGTGGGAGAGACCCAACTCGGTCACTGAGATCAGGAGTTTCCTCGGTCTTGCAGGGTACTACAGAAGATTCATTAAAGGATTCTCTAAACTGGCGCTACCGTTGACCTCGTTAACTAGAAAGGATGCCCCATACCAATGGTCCGAGGTGTGTGAACAGAGCTTTCAAGAGCTAAAGAAAAGGTTGACGAGCTCGCCTGTGTTGATTTTACCTGATCTGACCAAAACCTTTGACGTATTTTGTGACGCCTCAAAGCAGGGCCTTGGCTGTGTGCTGATGCAACAAGGAAAAGTGGTGGCGTATGCCTCTCGGCAACTTCGGCAACACGAGCAGAACTACCCTACGCATGATCTCGAACTGGCAGCCGTGGTGTTTGCCCTTAAGATTTGGAGACACTACCTGTAGGCACGAAATTCGAGGTGTTCAGTGACCACAAGAGTCTCGGCTATCTGTTCGATCAGAAAGAACTCAACATGAGACAGCGCAGATGGGTGGAGTTTTTGAAAGATTATGACTTCAGCTTGCACTATCACCCTGGAAAGGCCAACGTGGTGGCCGACGCACTGAGCAGGAAGAGTCTTCATTTGAGCAACATGATGGTCCGAGAGATGCAGTTAATGCAGGAGTTCAGTGACCTTAACCTAGGCATACAGAAAAAGGAAAACAGTGTGGTACTGGAAATGCTGCAAGTAACCAATGATTTCGTGGGTTTCATTAAGGAAAGGCAGGCCGCCGACATAGAGCTCCAAAAGCTATTAGAAAGAGCCGGAGACAAGGATGAACCTGACTTCACTAAAGGACCTGATGGTCTTGTGAGATTTCGAGGCCGAGTTTGCATCCCCATGGACTTTGAAGTCCGAAGAGAGTTAATGGAAGAAGCCCACAAGACGAAGATGAGTCTTCATCCAGGTGCCACAAAGATGTACCAAGATTTGAAGAGGTTATTTTGGTGGCCGAAGTTGAAGACCGACGTGGCCGATTATGTGTCTCGGTGCTTGACATGTCAAAAAGCCAAGATCGAGCATCAGAAACCAGGAGGATTACTCAAATCCTTGGAGATTCCACAATGGAAGTGGGATAGCATTTCGATGGACTTTGTATCAGGTCTACCAAAGACGAGAACAGGGCAGGAAGCCATTTGGATTGTGGTGGACCGACTTACAAAGTGTGCTCATTTCCTGCCGATCAGCTTGAAGTACAGCCTGGAGAAGCTGACGAACCTGTACATAAAGGACATTGTTCGACTCCATGGTGTTCCGAGCAGCATAGTGTCGGACCGTGATCCTCGTTTCTTGTCTCGATTCTGGTAGAGTCTGCAAGAAGCCATGGGTACAAAGTTGAGGTTTAGCACTGCTTATCATCCCCAAACTGACGGACAATCCGAGCGCACCATTCAGACTCTTGAGGACTTGCTGAGAACATGTGTGCTTGAACAGTCGGAAAGTTGGGAAACACTATTGCCGTTGGTCGAATTCACCTACAACAACAGCTTCCATTCAAGTATCGGAATGGCTCCTTTCGAAGCCTTTTATGGTCGGAAATGCCGAACGCCGCTATGCTGGTTCCAGATAGGTGAAAACTTGTTGATTGGTCCCGACATTGTTCAGGAGACAACTGAGAAGATCCGAATGATACAAGGGAAGATGAAAGCCGCTCAGAACCGACAGAAGAGCTATGCCGACAAGAGATGGAAACCCTTGAAATTCATCGAGGAAGATCATGTATTTCTTCGGGTATCCCCTATAACAGGTATCGGCCGAGCTATCAAATCAAAGAAATTGACCCCTCGGTTTGTCGGACCATACCAGATATCGGAGAAGGTCGGACCAGTATCGTACCGAATTGCTCTACCTCCGCACTTGTCTAAGCTCCACGATGTGTTCCATGTCTCGCAACTTAGGAGATACATTCACGATCCCTCGCATGTGATAGCAGTGGACGAACTGCCGCTAAGAGACAATCTGACCTTCGAAGTCCTACCAGTCCGAGTTGAAGATAGACAAGTCAGACGACTCAGAGGAAAGGAAATCCCCTTGGTCAAGGTAGTATGGAATCGAAATGATGTGGAGGAAGCTACTTGGGAACTCGAGGAGAAGATAAAGCAGTCATATCCGCAACTGTTCAATGCTGACTAAATTTCGAGGACGAAATTCCTGTAAGTGGGAGAGGAATGTAACATCCCGAAAATTAATATTAAATAATATAATTTTAGTATATAAATATCTATTTAAGGATATGATTAAGCCTTAGAAATTGTACAAGGTTAGAAGGGTAGTATGAGCATAGGCCAACCTAGGATGTGAGATTAAGGCCTCGGCCCGACCTCGGCCGAGCTAGATAAGATTGTGTGCTTATGAACCGAGCTGAAAGGGAACTCAACGTGAAACCCATTGTCCATTCTGGATTAGCCGATCTCAGAGTCCTGTCCGAGAGGGAAGCTCGGACTACTGCTGTTCCTACAAACCGAGCCGACGTATCCTAACCGACGTACTCGAGCCGACACGTCCTAGCTCCTCCGTGCCAACTCATGTTGAGCTGTAGCCCTTTGGGATTCGTACCATCCGTACACTGTCCTGGCCATTCACTTTATGTCATTATCACTGCTTTATGTCCTTTTCAATGTACTGTTCTTGGCTTCCTCAAGAAGCCAATGAATCCTGTCCACATATTCAAGCTTCCTCAAGAAGCTTCCAATGAGAGCCACACAAATATCTTCCACATTTGAATAAAAGAAAGCCCAAACACAACATAACACACTTTGCAATTCTAATCTTTCTCTCTCCTTCGTTTCTCTCTCTCATTTTCTCTCTAAAGCTCCAACACACACAACTCTCATACTTCCTCTTCTCCTTCACGAAGATCCCTCTTTCTCACACATCCCTTCTTCTCTTCCACCAAGTCTCACCGGTTAGAGACCCTCCCTATTGTTTTCTTCTGTTCCGACGTCCCTGGACCGGCGTATGGTTGTGGAGGCAGCAAGGAGGACACGGATTCAAGGGTGCGAAGCTCACAAGGTCAAGGTTTAGGTCAAGGAAGCCATCCACAAACTCTCAACTCGTATCTCACACGGTTTGAGGTAAGGAGTGAGTGTTACCTCTACTTGAGTTTGGGTTTCTAGGGTGTTCATAAAGGGTACTAAGAGTGGGTGTTAGATTAGGGAATGGATCTAGGTTAACATGAGAAAGGAAAGGTAAAAAGGGTAAAGGGAACTAATAAATGAACTAGAAACATGGATGTTAGGTGAATATGGAATATTGTTATATGCTATATGTTGATATTTACATGATGGATTGGTTGAATGCTTTATTCTGATTGTTGATGTTGTATAAGTGTTCATGAACTTTGTGCATAAATGTTTGAGCTTTGATATTTGTTATTTGTATCTGTGGCCGAGCTGGACCGAGCCGAGGGATGTTGGGAATGGATATGAGAAAATGGTATATATGGAAAGTAGGAGAGATAGAGTAATAAGGCAGAAAATGAGTAAGGTTAATGGAAAGAGGGAATGGTTACCGAGTTTAGCCGAGAGAGAGACCGAGCTAGAAAGATGGTTAAAGGGATAAGTAGAGAGGTTGAGCCGAGAGAGGCCGAGCTAAGTAAATAACGAGATTAATGTAAAGAGACATAAATTAAAGAGGTGAACTGAGGTGGGCCGAACTAAAAGTAATGGTTAATAAGATAAAGGGAATGAAAGAGAAATGGTTGTGTGATCGGGTCATAGCAGACGCGTACCGGGTGCGTGCATTGATCGCGTCAGACGCATACTGGGTATGTGCAGCTGTAAGACGGGTACTGGGTACTCGCAGTTATGATTCACACAGGGTTCCGAGAACGGAATCGGTGGGCAGTGTTCCTGGTCATAGCAGACGCGTACTGGGTGCGTGCATTGATCGCGTAAGCCGAGCATTGTGGTGCTCGCAGCTGTAAGACGAGTATTGAGGTACTCGCAGTTATGGACACTCCTTACTCCATAAAATGATCGGCGGTAGTGTTCCTGGTCATAGCAGACGCATACTGGGTGCGTGCATTGATTGCATAAGCCGAGCATTGTGGTGCTCGCAGGTGTAAGACGAGTATTGTGGTACTCGCAGTTATGGACACTCCAATATCCGACTTAAATGGTGTAAGACATGCACTGGGTGTATGCATCCGAGAAGAGTAAAAGATTGGAAGCCATGTAAAAGTGGAATAGTGAATAATGAATATGAGGAAAGATATTAGTGGCCGAAATGAATCAAGGTAGACTTAATAGGTAATGGGTAAGCTGTTGTATGATGTGAACCGAGCTAAATGTTGATATATGCATGAGATATATGGTGGCTAGTGCTAAATGAGAAGCTAGTACGTACGTATATAAAACTGTGGCACTTGAGTATGAGCAAGTTTGTACTTTTCATTAATAACCATGAGTACATTGCTTATAAATTGAGAAGGTGGGTATGTCCCAACGTGGAAAATGTGAGCATGATTAGGAAAAGTAAGTGTAAAATATTAACAGAAATGCAGACAAAACTTAAACTTTTAACTGGGGTGGCCGATAACATCTGAGGTAAACCTAGCTGTAGTAGGTTCTCAGTTTTGCCACGTTCCAAGAGTTTTTGAGTTCGCCCCCTTCAAGGGTCTCTAGTCTGTATGCCCCAGAGTGTGTTTTTGAGATGACTCTGTAGGGGCCTTCCCAGTTTTGAGCAAATTTCCCATCTCTTCGATTTTTAAGACCGATGTTAGCTCTCCTCAGAACGAGATCACCGACCTCAAAGGTCCTGGGTTGTACCGTTTTGTTATACTGCTTGGCTTGCCTTTCTTTTGCTTTCTTTTCCCGAGCAGAAGCGGCGTCCCGGATCTCTTCGGCCAGTATCAAGTTTTCTTTAATCAAATTTCCGTTTTCCTCCTCGGGTCTGTCCCTCATTCGAAAGGTATGAATCCTTCGTTCGATGGGGATGACCGCATCGCAACCATAGGTGAGTCTGAAGGGGGTTTCTCCGGTTGAGGACTAAACCGTGGTCCTGATTGACCAGAGGACCTCGGGTAGAAGATCGGCCCATGCTCCTTTGGCATGTGTAATTCTCTTCTTGAGGCCGTCAACGATAGCTCGATTGGCGGCCTCGGCTTGGCCATTAGTCTGGGGGTGCTCAACCGAAGAAAACCGATGAGAGATTCCGAGACTCTCAGCTAATATCTGGAAGTTGTTGGCGGCGAATTGGCTGCCATTGTCGGTGATCAACGTGAGAGGAAGGCCGAAACGGGAGATGACTTGTTTCATAAAAAACTTCTGGATCCTTGCCGAAGTGATGGTTGCTAGGGGCTCAGCTTTGATCCATTTGATGAAGTAGTCTATTTCTACCACGATGAATTTTAGCTGGCCAGGAGCCGTTGGGAACTGTCCCACAATGTCCATCCCCCACATGCTGAAAGGCCAGGGGGAGGCTAGAGATTGGAGCTCCTCGGACGGTTTCTGGTAAACATCGCTGAAGAATTGGCATTGAGGACATCGTCGAACATGGTCAATGGAGTCCATAACTAAGGTTGGCCAGAAATATCCGGCCCTTAGTATCTTCCTCGCTAAGGATTTTCCTCCGACGTGGTGGCTCCCCATTCCTCCATGGACCTCGTTCAAGGTCTCTTGAGCTTCCTCAGAGGTAAGGCATCGGAGGAGTGGAGATGACATTCCTCTTCTATAAAGGACTCCATCCACAATAACATACTCACCTGCCTTTCTCTTAAGTTTCTTTGCTTCCTTTTGATCGGCAGGGAGTATTCCATGTTCGAGGTATGCCCTAATCGGGTGCATCCAGTTCGGCGATACCGAAATGGCCATTACTACGCTTGGAATCGCGATTTGCTCTTGAATGAGGCTTTTATTATTCCCTCCACCTTTCGTGCTTGCCAACTTGGAAAGCACGTCGGCTCGGGAGTTTGAACTGCGAGGGATATGGGTGATGGAAAATTTGGCGAAGTCAAGAGCTAGGGATTTGACTTTGTCGAGGTATTTCTGTAGGATGGGCTCTTTGGCTTGGTATTCTCCAACGACTTGGGAAACCACCAACTCGGAATCGCTCATAATTTGGACTTCGGTTGCACCGAGCTCTTTAGCCATGCGGAGGCCGACAATGACTGCTTCGTACTCGGCCTGATTATTCGAAGTTAAGAACTCAAATTTCAGGGAGTATTCGATGCTGAGCCCTTCCGCATTTTCCAAAATAACACCAGCTCCTGCACCCTTTTGATTGCTCGAACCATCAACATATATTACCCAAATATCCGAGCTAGAGTTTTGGTGGGGCTCTGTAAACTCGGACACAAAATCTGCTAATACTTGTGACTTGATTGCCTTCCTCGGTTCATAGGAGATGTCGAACTCGAACAGTTCGATTGCCCAGACCATCATTCTCCTCGCGAGGTCGGGCTTTTGCAGAACTTGTTTAATGGGCTGGGCGGTTCTTACGACAATAGGGTGGCTTTGGAAATATTGTCGCAGCCGCCGTGCAGCCATGATGAGGCAGAATGCGAATTTCTCAATCTTGAAATACCGAAGCTCGGGACCTTGGAGAGCTCGGCTTATGAAATAAACGGGGAACTCACTTCGTCCCTCGTCTCGAACCAAAACCGAGCTGAGAGCGGACTCCCCAACGGAAAGATAAATAAAAAGATTCTCCCCTTCTCGAGGGTTGGAGAGAACTGGAGGGGAAGAGAGATATTCCTTAAGCGCAAGGAAAGAGGCTTCACAGTCCTGATCCCAGTTAAAAGTTGTATCTTTTTTCAAAAGTTGGTACCAGGGTAAGGCCTTTTTAGCAGCTTGAGGAAGGAATCTAGACAGTGCCGCCATCCTGCCAGTTAATTGTTGCACCCCTCTGAGGTCGGCAAGGCTCTTCATCTCTAATATAGCACGGCATTTGTCGGGGTTTGATTCGATTCCTCTCTCGGAGAGCATGAACTCGAGGAAAGTGCCAGCAGGGACTCCGAAGGTACACTTCTCTGGATTCAACCTCATGCTATGTGCTCTTACCCTCTCCAGAACCATGGTTAGATCTTGGACATGGTCTTCCCTTTTCTTGCTCTTTGTAATCATGTCGTCGATATAGACCTCCATGGTGGTGCCGATGATCCCATCAAAAACTTTGTTCATCATCCTTTGATAGGTTGCGCCAGCATTCTTCAGGCCGAAAGGCATGACAGTGTAACAGTAAGTCGCCTTTCCGGTCGTGAATGTGGTCTTGTCTTGATCAGGGGGATACATAGGGATCTGGTTATATCCCGAATATGCATCAGTGAATGACAACAATTGGTAGCCTGCCGAATTATCGACGAGCTGGTCAATAATCGGCAGCGGATATTGGTCCTTGGGGCAGGCTTTGTTGAGGTCGGTGTAATCCACACACATCCTCCAACTACCATTTGCCTTTTTAACCAAGACCGTGTTTGCCACCCATTCGGCGTATGGGACTTCTTTTATAAACCCGACTTCGAGCAGTTCGGACACCTTTTCCTGGATAACTTTTGCTTTCTCGGTCCCAACCCGTCTCATCTTCTGCGCTACCGGCCTTGCGTTCGGATCTACACTGAGTTTGTGACAGATAAAGTTCGGGTCGATCCCTGGCATGTCGGCCGAGGTCCAGGCAAACAGATCCAAATTAGCTCGCAACAGTGCGATGATCTCATCCTGGATCTCCTTAGGGAGGTCGGCGCCCACTTTGACCGTTCTGCTGGAGTTAGCAGGATCGATAAGAATTACCAACCATTCTCCTTGAGGGGACGGTCTGAGATCATCCTGTTCAGCTCGGGCATCCAATTCTGCCAAAAGGACCTTCCCTTTGGCTAATGTCGGGCCAGAGAGTACTTCTTGCTTTTTCCTATTTTCCCGTAGACTCGCGTTATAGCAGAGTCGGGCTTTGAGCTGGTCAGCTTTGACGGTGACAAGGTTGTCATCAGAACCGACGAATTTCATTGCTAAGTGAACTGTTGAGACCACTGCCCCGAAGGCTTGCAGGCAGGTTCGTCCCAGTATCACATTGTATGGGGATTCAAAATCAATCACTAAAAACTTGATAATCTCCGTTCGAGCCGAAGGCAGTTTGCTCAAGGTCACCGGAAGGAGGATGGCTCCAAGGGGGCGTATTGCTCTCCCACAAAGTTGATAAGATGCCCTTAAAAATGTATGAGGTCGGCGGACCTTAGTTTCAGTGCTTGAAATGTGTGAAGAAACAGAATGTCCGCCGAGCTTCCTTGGTCGACGAGGACTCGGGCGATTTTGAAGTTGCCGATCATCGCTGCGATTACCATTGGATCATTGTGATCCGAGATGATATCTACTAGGTCCTGATCATAAAAACTGATGGGGATGTTCTGAGATGGTTTTTTACGAATAAGCTTGTGGCGGACAGCTAATACTTGCTGAACGTACTTTTTCCTTTCCAACTTCTTCTCGCCGCCACCGGCGAAACCACCAGAGATGGTTTCCACCCGGAAATTTTCCGGCGTCTCAACCAGATCCAGTACAACAACATTTATCGGTTGCTGTCGGGGTCTGTTGGGGGCTGAGGGTTGGACAGTGGCTCGTTTGGCGGGATGCCGCACGGGCAATCTCTGATGTGACGATAGTGACGGTGGGGGAGGAGGCGGGGGTGATGGGGGCCTAGCTGCCCTGTTAGCCTCGAGGTGTGATTGCAAGTCCCCGGTTGGCGGGATTATCTCCGGGTGCTCCCTCCTCCTTTTCTGATCTGGTTGTGCCTCAGACATGGTAGGGTTTTCTGGGAATGAAGTTTATCAGATTCCCCACAGATGGCGCCAATGTGATGTCCTAGACGGTGAGGACCTCCAAGGGTATAGGAGATGACCTTCAAAGGAGTCTCTGTCTAGGGTTGATATGTGATGTTTGGTGGGAGTCCTCTAGTGGCCAAGGGAGAGAGCCAAGGAGTAACCCTAATCACTGGTGTGTGAGGGTGGCAATTAGGGTTAGAGGACGTACCTGAGCCCCATGTAGTACGGAGCTACTTATATGGGGGAGCTGGTTGCCCTAATGGGCTTGCTTTAGGCCCAAGTAGGGCCAGCCTGTACTGAGCTATGAGTGGATAGGCTGTCCTCGTGGATAAGATGGTGAGTTGTCCTTGTGGATAAGGTGGTGAGCTGTCCTTGTGGATAAGAAGGGAGACGTCATCAAGTCCTAGGTGTCGGACTTGGGAAGGTGTCGGACTTAGACGTCGGACCTGAGTTGGATAGTGAGGTCGGCCCGTATCTGGCGTCTGTTCGGCCGTTGAGCATTGAGCTCGGCCAAGCGCTCAGAAGGCTTCCTGAAGGGTCCTTAGGACTTTTGCGGGGTCGTCTGAGGACCTCGGCTAGGCCGAGTCCACCACATAAGCCCCCCAGCTCGGTCAAGGCCAACTGAGTCTTGTTCCGAGGTTCTGGTTTAGGACCTTTTCCCAAGTCCACCTCATAAGCCCACCTCGTATGGGCCGAGTTCGCCACAGCGAGAGAATAGTTTCCTCTCAAATCTGTCGCTACGAATACATTTGTATAACAATAAAGTTTGCGAGGGCATGTTTCTCTTGAAAATCCGTTGCCACAAATTCCTTTATGCTATCTAATCGTTTGCGATGAAATATTTTCCTCGTAAATCCGTCGTTAGGTATGCATTTTAATGAAATATATATTATTTTATTTGTTGTTTCTAGGTGTGTGTACATATATATATATATATATATTTGCACCCTAAATCATAAGTATAATATCTCTGGCCAAATTAAATCCATAATAACATGATTACTTTCACAAATTAAACCCTAACCACTTTAACCTAAATCATACCCTAACCATTTTGTCCCCAACATCCACCACCATGTCCACTGTTCACCAACACCCGACGACTAATGCAACTTTGTTAACCACCAAAACCACGTCCTCCGTTCTGACCACTACCATAATAACAAAACCTGGTTGAATCCAAAAAAAGTAAGAAGAAGTAACCTAAAACGAGTTGATCCAGATTAAACTGGTAAAGCTGGTTCCGGTTCAACCAGTATATATATACAGAGCAGAAATGCAAAACTCAAGACACTAAGAATTGAGCATAAATGCAAAAACAGAGAGAGACAAAAAAGAAAGAGGCAGAGGAGCAAAAGGAAACCCTAATCATGTGTAAGTTCACCAAAAGAGCTTGTTTCAATGAAGATGCATGGTGTCATTAGCCGAAACAAATGAAAGTGATGGTTTTTGACTATAATACCTTTCTTACTTTCTATACTATGATGTCATTACTACAAAATTGTTATTTAAGGCCAATACTTATTTTGTTATCGAAGAATTATTCTGTTAGTTAAAATGTCACTACTACAAAATTGTTATTTAAGCATTGTTGAAGAGGATTTTTTTTGTTAAACTATCCTCGTTTATTATTTAGCTTGTGTAGTTGCCCATGTCGTGTATACGGGTTAAAGAGCATAAGTTAAATAATAAATTAAAAATAACGAAAAATTGTTGGGGGACATAAATTACAATATCTAAATTTATATAAAAAGATATTGCGTGGCTTTCTCTTTTTCTGTAAAGATATGCCTTTAATAAATAAACCTTATGCTCAGACCTCGTCTGAAAGTTCCCTCTATAACTATTGAGATTTGAGAGACTTATGTGAAAGTTCTTAAGGGACTTTTGCTTCAAAGGTTAGTTCATCATTCAAATTTATCCATTAAAAAAGAAACAGTGTTTGCTCATTTTATCTCAGATCAGGTAGATAAACATGGCATTTTCAGTGGGTTTTAGTAGCATGCTTGGCTTAGATTTTGGATACATAATATATTTTTGTATGAACGATTTCCACCATAGGGCATTAATGATCCCAGGTGACACTTGTGGCTTTATGCGCTGTGCTTGTCTTCTATTGAGTCTGAAATATGTTTCTTGTTTTTCTCTTTACTATTGTTAAAGGAACTTATCTTTGTTAGATCAAACCTTGTGTGATTGTGCCAGAGTTTGATATATCGGTTTTTGATTCTAAAGTACTTTAGACTTTTGTCGTTGTTTCACCTTTTGTGTCCAACTGTTGCTTAAGAAGTTATTACCAAGTTGATGAGCTAGCCACTGCTTTTGGAGTGAACTCAGATATTGGTTATGACTGGACATGCCATCTTCCATTCATTTTGCTATGTTAAGTTGCGAGTTCCTTTGGTTATTTGTAGCATAATTCTGTAATAGTGTACTTGTATTACTGTATACCATGTGTCTTAATAGGTTGAATACATATTTGATACTTTAAGCACCGAATCTTCCGTTTTTTCCTCTAATTTATTCCCCTCCATTGGTCTGTTTTACCAGGTTGGACTTTGGGTTTTTGGAGGGCTTCTTAATATAGATGTTGTAACTGCTGCCATTCTTGGATTATATGTACTCCTTGTCACAGGGGTTGTGACATGGAAGGAGTGCTTAGGTGAGGGAGTTGCCTGGGATACTTTGACATGGTTTGCTGCTCTCATTGCAATGGCTGGGTATCTGAACAAATATGGTCTCATCTCTTGGTTCAGTCAAACCGTTGTCAAGGTATTTTTTTGTGCTTCTCTTTCCATTTGGCATTAATTATGCTGCTCTTGATAATTTATCTTCACTTTTGCTTTTTATTTGTTCTTTGGAGTGAACATGATTTTTTCATTTAATTTCAGTAATATTCTTTGGAGTGCTAATACAATCACCCGTGTTTTGAATATGTAGTTATACATAACAAGAATCCAAGCTTATTATGTTTTGTTTTGCAGGCCTTTGATCAAATGGTAAATTTTGATTATGGATACTTTTGAATAAGGGATTTGAATAGCATATTAGTATGATTTGTCACACTAATTTTGGAATAACTTAATTATTTTTAGTTTGGTCCTAATGTATATTATGCCAATGCCAATTTGCAGGGCATGATGACGAAGCACTTGAAGCTCAACAAACCAAAGATTTGTTGATAGGTATTATAAGTGCTGCACAAAGCAACTGGAAAATTCATTTGCCCATCAAATTGTAATAGGGTCTTGACTTTAGATTGTTTAATTGTTGGGTCAACTTGCATGCTTTCCATTTTTCATAGTAGATTTTGACAAGTATAGTATGTATCAACTTTGTATAGTGAAGATTATTTATCATTTTGTTATTTTGTTTTAGTTCTCATATTGCAATAGATTTTTAATTCTTATGAATGAACGTTTGTCTATATGCTAATAATATAATGAGAAAACATAGCTAATAATATAATTTGAGAAAACATAGTAGGAAAGACAGATATAGGGGTAGAAGGACGTTTTGCGGCAACTTTTTTTTTTAAATTCATTATCTAGCTTAGCGGAAGTTTTAACTGTCGCAAACCTTTTTAACAAAATATTAGAGACGCAAAAATCCTTCAAAAATCGTCATAAAATGCCCGATTTTTCGTAGTAAGTGAGGACCTCTTCGTCACCAATTAGCGAGGGATTAAGCTCTCGCAAATAGAATTCACCGGCGAGGATTTTGCGAGGAACTGTTGGTCGCTAATTAGCGACGGCTTGGCGACAAAATTGAACAAAATTTCTAAACAATCAATTGCGAGGGATTTGCGAGGAACTTTTGGTCACTAATTAGCGACGGCCAAATCAATTGCGAGGGATTTGCGAGGAACTGTTGGTCGCTAATTAGCGACGGCCAAATCAATTGCGAGGGATTTGCGAGGAACTGTTCGTCGCTAATTAGCGACGGCCAAATGATAAGTGTGACCAATTTCTTGAACGACTCTTGTGAGGGATTTGCGAGGGAAATTTCCCTCGCAAAGCATGATCTTAGCTAGGAATTAGCGAGGGAAACATTTGCTCGCTAATTAGCGATGAAAAAGACGCGACGGACGCTTCCCTCGCAAATCCGTCGCAAATCAGTCGCTAATTCGATTTTGCGAGGGCTTTGCGACGGATTGGCGAGGGATTTATCCGTCGCTATTTTGCATTTTTCTTGTAGTGCGTTATCCTGTTGAGCATTGGATCTTGCACGTTATGATACATACCCGCCATTACTTTCTGCCGTTTGCAGAAACTTCACCTGCCTTATGATGGCAGAAATTAACACCAATAAAGCGGGTATGCCTATATAAGTCTGGTAAAACAAATAGGTATATATCTTATTGGCTCACACATACACACACAACACCCAAGTAAACGACTAGAGTGTGAGTATCTTGGTATTCAAGGTGCCCTCCTTACGTCTGACATCAACATGTAGAATTGCTTGATACTTGGCCGGATAGTCCAAGTCCAATAATTCTACGACAGAACATTGGCGACGACAGTGGGAGCGAGAAACCTATTCCCACCACCTTTTGAGAGATCATGGAAAACCAGTCACAAGAAGAACGTGTGGAACCCAGTTACCATAGTGTGATGGAACTGAGAAACCATTAAAGTGGAGGACAAACGTCTTCACGTCAGAAGGACTTAAGAGAACAATTGAGTGAAGGAAGAAGGCAAGCCAAAGCTGAGCGTTAAGACAAGAGGGTCACTCTCGTCATGATCGAGAGAAATTGCGACAGAGGCCCCCCACTAGAGGAGGAAGCCCTTCGCATTCCCGTCATGAGAGTAGAGGATCATCTGACGGATGTTCACAGAAGAAAGCAAGTCTGGAGACAGAATTGACTCGTTTGCGTAGACGGTTGGATGCGCAAGATAAGCTGATGTGAGAATTGAGGAGAGGAATACCACAATCCTCCTCAGGTAAAGTGAACGAGGTCGAATTAGCTGAAGAAAAAGACCACCCATTTTCAGAAAGCATAATGACTTTCCCCATGCCTGGAAATCTCAAGGCTCCAGCCAATGTAGATCCGTATTTTGGGAATTCAGAGCCGCAGGAACACATAGTTAGCTTTCTGGCGGCAATGTCATGTCAAGGGGCTAAGGATGCGTATAAATGTCGTACCTTCCCCTTGACTCTGAAAAAAGCGGCTTTACGTTGGTATTCAAAGTTGGAGCCTGACTCAATCACAGGATGGAAGGATTTGGCTGCCAAGTTCCTGGGACATTTCACGACAAGCAAGGCACAGCCAAAGTCTGAGCATCACTTGTCCCAAATTAAACAAGAAAATAGAGAGCCATTGAGAGACTTCCTCATTCGTTTTAATACAACGTATTTGTTTATCAGTGACATAAAGGTGTTGGAAGTCAAGCTAGTGTTGGAAGACATGCTTCAAACTCTCTTATGGACTTCAAGTATATATCAAGCTGATGTTTTGATAATAACAAACCAACTCAAGTTCAAGCTCACAAGTTTCCTTCATGATCAAGAATGAAGATTCAAGCAAGGCATAGATTAGAAACCTTTTCCCTTAGATCATTTGTAAGATAATGAAGTTTCTATTCTTTACGAGTTTAAAAAGGCCAATAAGTTTTTTCATTTAAAAGAGAGAAGAAAATGTGTTTTTCATGAAAAGGTGTTTTCTATCTTAGTTTTTGTGAAGATACTTGATGTTACAAAACTGTATATTTTTATGTGTGCAAGAGAGAGTAATCGATTAGCTGCTCAAGATAATCGATTAACTTTGTTGCATCATAGAAAAATCAGAGAGGTTGTAATCGATTAAGTGAACTTTGTTATTCAATTACTTTCTCATGAGAGTAATCGATTACCTGGCTCAAGTAATCGATTATAATTGTTGCATCATATATTTTTCAGAGGCTTAGTAATCGATTACAGGCTCTGTAGTAATCGATTACATGATGTTGCATCATATACATATCGGAGGCTCAGTAACCGATTAATTGATTAGTGTTAATCGATTAAATGAGTTGCATCACATATTGAACAGGAGTGATGTAATCGATTAATCATTGTTGGTCTAATCGATTACTTGTTTTTCAAATGAATTTAGGAATTTCTATTTTTGAAGGAATAATCGATTACCTTCAGAAAGTAATCGATTACTTCAAGTTTTATTGAAAAACGTGTCAGAATCATTTTTATTATTTCCTGATTTGTTTTTATATAAAAGATTCTGATTTATTTTATAAAATTCGAAAATGATTTTAAATTTGAATTATTTCCTTTTTAGTTTTAAGAATCAAATCTTTATTTTATTTCGTAAATCGTTTTGATTTAGTTTTGATTTTAAAACTTATTTCAAAATCTTATTTTATTCTAATTTGATTTAAAAGTGATTTTGATTTATTGAATAAAATCTTTTTGATTCAAAAATGTTTTTCTATTTTAGAAACAATTTCACTCAAACATTCAGTTGATCCAATTATTCATTCTCTGACATATTTTTCTGAAAAATCACGTTCTCTCTTCTTCTCTAAATTTCTGGTTTTCACGTTCACATCCTTCTGAAGAACAAAAACCTTATTGGCTGAGTAACTCTTAGAGAAAAAGCACTTCATTATCATAAGAGCATATTGTTGTATTCGTGTTGTTGAGAACACACATTGCTATTGTAATCACTCTCATATTCATTGTGTTTGAAACCTTAGTGGTTAGGGAGAGAATCCCTTAGTGGACGTGTGATACGTCGTAGGGCGAGGAACCCTGCTGTGTGATATTGAGGCCCCTAGCGAACGGAGGTTCCTAGTAGTGTGCGGGGTGGTCTTGGGTGTAATAGGGTGCGGCTCTATTGCTGATTATAGAACTCTCAAGCGGGTCGCTTGGGGACTGGACTAGGCCTTTCGACGAGAAGGCTGAACCAGTATAAAATTTTCTGGTGCAAGCTTTTCTATCCCTATCTCTTTATTTTCCGCATATTACAATTATTTACGTTTCCGCGCTACTCAATTTATTTTATCTATCGTTTTCGCGATCCGTTTCAAACGCTTAATCTCTCCATCTCAAAACATTTTTTAATTTTTAAAGGATTTCACAATACATTAATAAAACTCGATTCACCCCCCCTCTCGAGATTTTGAGGCGAAAATCAACAATAAAGGCTTCGGTGGCTCTTCATCTCTTGATGCACACTCTGAGACCAGGAGATTTTATAAACCATTTGGTGATGCACAAGATCAAAACCATGCACAAGACCAGGAAATGGCTGAAAAATACATCAATTTGGAGGGATACCAGAAAGCTCAAGATAGTTTTTCCACTGATGCTTTGGGAAAAAAGAAGGATGCTTTCTTTAACAAAGGGTCGGGAAAAGGTCAGCGTGAAGGAGACAGGAATAACAAGCATGATTCTAGGGTTAAGAAGCCAGAAGGTAAATATGACCATTATACTCCTTTGAACACTTCCAGATCACAAATCCTTCGTGAGATTATGAATGCAGAATTGATGGAAGTGGACCGACCACCTCCATTGAGGAGACCCCCGACCAAGGAAAATCAGCATAAAAGGTGTAGTTGGCATGGTAGCTATGGGCACATTGATGATGAATGCGTCCAACTCGAAGATGCTTTGGAAATGCTGTTAAGGAGAGGAAGACTGAACCGTTACACACGATCCTTCAGAGGAGATCCCAATGAGCCTACCCCTAGAAGGAAAATCAGGAGTCCAGTGAGAAGGAAGACAAGGAGTCCAGTCAGGAGGAGAACCCGAACGCCTTCAAGGAGGAGTAGGACCCCTAGACGTGCTCCAACCAGGAGCTCTCCGATTAAAAAGGAAGGTAACGATAAAGTAAATAATGAAGATTCAGAATTAATCGGTACCATCACAGGTGGTTTAACTGTGGAAGGAAAGTCTATAACATCCCAAAAGAGACAGTTGAAACTAGCAACAATGACGGTCGTTGTTTCTAACAGTCAGAGGGATTCGCATCCTCCAATCATGTTTACTGAAGCAGATTTAGAGGGAGTAATCCCTCAACACAATGATTCGTTGGTTGTAACAAGGATTATAAACATGTTCCGTGTTTGTCGCATGATGGTGGACCAGGGAAGTTCATCCGATATCATATTCGGTGAATTGTTTGGCGCTTGAAATTGAAGCCCCAAGATTTTCACCCTTGACATAAGGAGTTGATTGGATTTACTGGAGATACTATCAAGCCCAGAGGTTACATCGATATCAGGTTGACTTTGGACACACCCCCTCATTGCAGGACTGAGAAGGTGCATTTCCTAGTGGTAGATTGCCTCTCTGCTTACAACGCCATTTTAGGACGACCCACTCTGAAGGCGTTCCAAGCAGTTGCTTCTCCCCCTCTCCCCCCCCACATGGCCATGAAATTCCCTGGAGAAAGGGGATCAATCAGTACGGCACGTGCGGATCAGATGCAAGCAAAAACCTACTACATTGCCAGCCTGAAAGCAACAAAGAAGAACACTAGGAAACAGGTACAAGCAAAGCAGGCCAAACGGTCCGCTTCGTCCTCTGGGGTCATGATGGTAGACTTGGACATGAGAGAAGATATCAAGGAAGAACGCCCCAAACCCGAGGGAGAATTAGAAAAAAATCAGATTGGAGACGCTCCTAAACAATGGACTCAAATCGGGAAGGACCTGCCAATTAGAGAATAAGGACTTGTTTGTTTGGACGACCGCTGACATGCCCGGAATAGATCCAGAATTCATATGTCATCATCTATTAGTGGACCCTAAGTTCAGGCCAGTGGCACAAAGAAGAAGGAAGATGAGTGATGACCGACAGAAGGTGATTGCTTCAAATGTAGAGGAGCTCTTGCAAGCAGGTTTCATCAGAGAAGTTCCTTAAACCACTTGGCTTTCAAATGTGGTTCTTGTAAAAAAAATGAATGGAAAGTGGCGCATGTATGTTGACTATACTTATTTGAACAAAGCATGCCCCAAAGACACTTATCCTCTACCCAACATAGGCAAATTGGTAGATAGTTCGGCTGGTTACCAGCTGCTTTCATTTATGGATGCTTATTCTGGTTATAACCAAATACCCATGTTTGAACACGATCAAGAAAAAACGACATTCATGACTGATAGAGCAGCTTACTGTTACATTGTGATGCCTTTTGGTTTGAAAAATGCAGGTGCAACGTATTAGAGGATGATGGATAAGATCTTTGGGGAATTGATCGGTCCAACCCTGGAGGTTTATGTTGATGATATGATCGTCAAGTCAACAGCTCAAGAAAACCACAAACATGATCTGGAGGTTGTTCTTGTCAAGGTACGTCAGCATAATATGCGTTTAAATCCACTAAAATGTGCCTTCGGTGTTACAGCAGGAAAGTTCCTAGGTTTCATGATCAATAACAGAGGAATAGAGGCTAACCCTGAAAAGTGTGATGCAATCACGCAGATGAGGAGCCCAAGTTCTGTGTGAGAGGTTCAGCAACTGACTGGACGTATTGCAGCATTAACAATATTTCTGTCAAAGTCCGCTTACAAGTCTCTTCCGTTATTCCAGCTGCTCAAAAAGGACCAAGAGTTTAAGTGGACGGACGAATGTGAAGCAGCTTTTCAAGAGTTCAAGCATTACCTCTCCAATCCTCCAATTCTGAGCAAAGCTGAACCATGTGAGACTTTGTATTTGTACTTGTCTGTTAATGATGAAGCGGTAAGTGCAGCTTTGGTAAGGGAATTGGAAGAGGGACAGAAGCCTGTATACTTTGTCAGCAAGGCGTTGGAAGAGGCAGAGAAGAGATACTAGAAAATTGAAAAAATGGGGTTTGCACTTGTAAACAACGCCAGACGTTTGAGACGCTCAATTCTACTGTATAGCGATTCACAATTGGTGATTTCCCAGATCAGAGGAGACTTCCAGGCCAAAGAACTGTTGCTTCAAAAATATCTCACCAAATGCAAACAATTGGCTGAGATGTTTGACAAAGTGGATTTTAAACACATTCTAAGAGAGCAGAATTCAAGAGCAAATGTCTTATCGAAGCTGGCTAGCACCAAGAAGCCAGTGAACCGCAGGTCTGTTATTTAACAAGCTATCTCTCACCCCAGTGCAACTTTGGCAGTGGAGGATGAAGATTCGTGGGCTTCTCCTATCCTGGCATTTTTACTTCATGGCATCCTTCTAGAGGAGGAGAGTGCATCAAGGAAGGTAAAGAAATAAAATAGCTCCTCACTTTATCATACAAGACGAGTTACTTTATCGCAGAGGCTTCTCCTCACCCCTACTCCGGTGTCTATCGGATTGAGAAGCTGAATTGACCATGAAAGAGGTACATGAGGGAAGATGCAGTCATCATTTGGGAGGAAGAAGTCTTGCAAGAAAGATACTGAGAGCCGGATTCTACTGGCTCACTATTCAGCTGGACTCCATGAATCATGTGAAGAGCTGTGATTGTTGTCAAAAACATGCTGATGTTCACCTTGCTCCCCCAGAATAACTCCATTCTATATCTGCCCCATGGCCTTTCTTTCAATGGGGAATGGACTTGTTGGATCCGTTTTCGCAGGCTGCTGGACAAGTAACCCATCTGATTGTAGTAGTGGACTATTTTACAAAGTGGATTGAGGCCAAAGAAGTCGCTACCACTACTTCAACCTAAATCCTGAAGTTCTTGAGTAACCAGGTAATATCACGATTTGGAGTTCCAGCTGTGTTGATTACTGACAATGGCACTCAATTCACCAGTGATGCCTTCAAAGATTTCGTCCAGGAATTAGGGATAAAACAACGTTTATCCTCTTTGGAACATCCACAGACTAATGGACAAGCAGAGGCAGCCAACAGGTGTATTCTAAGAGGAATGAAGAGGAAGTTGGAGGACAACAAGGGAAAATGGGTCGATTGCATAGATTTCGTCCTTTGGTCCTACATAACCACTCCACACTCAACCACCTGAGAAACTCCGTTCAAGCTGGCATATGGGAGTGAAGCTATGATCCCGCTAGAGGTAGGATCCATTAACATGAGGTCAAGGTATTTTGATCCTGAATTGAATGTAAGGCTCATAAGGGAGAATTTGGACCTTTTACAAGAATACAGGGAGATGGCAACTATTCGTATGGCTACAATTCAACAACAGTCAGCCAAGCAATACAATCTGAAGGTAGTTTCTCGTTCCTTTAAAGAAGGAGACTTAGTATTACGAAGAGCTGATGTGCAGGGCAAAGAACCCACACATGGAAAGTTAGCAGCCAATTGGGAAGGACCGTATCGAGTCAGGTCCAAAACCGAAAAAGGGCCTTACTTTTTGGAAACACTCACTGGTAAAAGCATCAAGAATCCATGGAATGCAGCCAAACTTCGTTTTATTACAGTTAGATGCTTTCTTTAAATTTCTTTAAGTTATTTATTTTCAAAGAAGGTCTTATAGACCATTGTCATGTTTTTAGTTTGCTTCTGCTTTGAAAGAAGGTCATGTAGACCACTATCTTGTTTATGTGCTACACTTTTCCGAATTTGTGTTTCCATTTTGTTAATAAATAAGAATTGTAAAAATTCCATGAGTTACAGGATTAATAGAGAAACCGGATTGAGTATTATACCCCATGAGTTGGTCATTTCAAACCGGTTTCCTCTCACAAAAAGACCCCATGAGTTTGGTCTAATTTTTTCGAATATAAAAGCATCATGAATCAGATGTACTTATCAAACCAGTTTCAAAATGTCTCGTATCGGCATCAGGAATCCGACAATTCAGGCAAAATCCAAATCACAATGAAACATGAGTTGTTAATACCATAAATCCGGCAATACGGTTAAAAAATCCAAATCCGGATATAAGAATTCAATATTCAATGTTAAGTACACCACTTATTTGACTAGCCATTAGATAAGGAGTGAAATGGGTAAGAAGATGTTCTTGTATAAAAATGAACACCACCCATGTATCTAGTATGATCCCTGTTAATCTCAAATACTAAAGGCTAATAAGTCAAATAGAAGACCATTCGTTGACTAGAATAATAGGACTTCCATGGATCAACAACTGTATGGATACAGAAATACAAATAAAAGAAGCACTGGGCATAATTCATTGATTGGAAAGTTCAAAGTACAATTAAGAAAAAGCTGACAATACAAAGCTGAAAGATTAAAATGATTGGAAATAAAATAACGTGAAGTAGACAGACATAAATAAAAACTAGAAATAAAAGACTAAGCAGCAGCATTGTCATCCTCATCCTCCTCAGTTTCTTCATCCTCAAAAGCCAAAGGATTAGGACAATTTTCATCATCTAAGTTCACTGGCACTCTGGTTCCATCAGGAAGGTAACTATAGAGTACCCCCTCTTCCACTTTGTGCAAGAAATGCATGCCCTTGGCAGAAAAATCTTGGTTGAGAAAGTTTGCTTGCTCCATCGCATTCACGAAGGGGGATTGGACAGATTCAACCCACTTTCCTCTATACATGTCCCTCTGTTTCTCAGCTTCATTGAGGGCATCCCTTAGTGTGTTCAGAGCAGCTTCATTGGCATCATTCACCTCCTTCAAATTCTACTCCATCCTCTTGGCGAATTCTTCCTCAGCTTGAGAGAGTGCTTGCTTGGCTTTGCTCAATTCAGATGCTTGGGAAGCTAGCAGTTCAGCCATCTCAACCTCTTTCTTCACATAAGCAGCCAAGTCAACTGCCTCTTGGCCAACAAATTAAACTTTTTCAGCATTATCTTCCAAGAATTAGAGGGTGGAGGCAACACGAAGTTGATGCTTCTTCAGCGACTTCATCAGATTAACAAATTCCCAACGAGTCATCCCTTGGAATCGATGGGAATCAGTCTCATCAAGAGCATGCGACTAAAGTTTTCACTCAAATTGTCCTCCCACACGGAGGAAGAGAAATTGCCAACCCCAGCAAACGCCTGACCAGCATCAAAGTGAGACCCCAAAAACGGAGAACCGGATTATGTGTTCCATAGATTTTGAGACTTCCTCTTCCTAGCTGCAGTTTCAGGACTGTCAAGGACCACAGCGGCAGGAGGGGGACGGTTTGCAGTTGTCTTGCTTCTTTTGGCGTGTTTCCTTGGAGCATTCCCCAGTGCGGCTGCGAGGGCTGCAAGGTCTTCGGCGCAGGCCATTTTATCTGTATCTATTAAGACGTTGTTAGGAGTGAGGAAACAGCGGGCTGATATGAGTGAATTTTTGGAAGACTAGAAGAGTGGGAAAAATGGATTTCCCCCAATGGTCAAAGAAAAATGGCCACAAATGTGGAGCCTCTGTTATCTTGAAATATTCATTCTTATATCCCTTCCATGTTTCCGAATAAGTCTCAAAAAATTTCCAGTTAAGTCGTGATTTTATAGTAACCCAATACTACTTTCCTTTAACTTTGCTTGAAGCAAATGGTCGAAAAAAGGTAAAAAAAACACTGGAAATGTACAAGCCAGATTGAAGTGGTTGCAGAAAAGTTGAAATGCTCTCAAATAGCATCAGCCATTAGGGTGAAGTTGGGAAGGAGCAAGTTCTAGATGGGTAAGGACTCTACATTCGAAATCGGTAAAAGGGATCCGAACTCCACACGTATTAAAAAGAACTGCATACATAAAGAAAAAATTTTCAATGGGGCTCCTTACAGTGCAAAGTCGGTTTTGAGAAGAAGGGGCCTCTAAGGCATAAAAGTTAGGAGTGGCCAATCATAGTTTGCCAAGTAGGAAAATAGAATAAAAAAAATAAAGTGAGTGGGTAGTTATTTGTATTATGTATCACATAATGATTGGCTTGGACCGTAGATGACGTGGTGGTCCAGGGCCAACTAATAATTTCTCTATGAAAACCCTTTAGTTTTGAAAGAGATGTTTGGATTCAAAATCTGCACTTGATAAATTCCGTTTTGGAAAGATTCTTCTGGTAAGGAGACTAGATCAACCTCGAGCATTTCTTTTTGCTTCAAAAGTGCTTCGTTCTCTGCCTCAAGTGCATAAAAAAACTTAATGAATATTTGATTTTGCTTCTGAAGACCTTACCTAGAACGCTTGAGTTCAACATTCTCATGTTGCAGGTCAAAAATTCGCTTCTTCAAAGAATCTTTTTCTGATCCTAGCTTAGCGATTTGAAGCTCAACTTAATGAAGTTTCTAGCAAACCGTGCAAATAACTTGTTGGCTCAAGATGGAATCAGCCTTCTGTTTACTCTCCATATCTAGTTGCATTGGGAAGCAACCTTCTCACCGAGCAAGGCAGCAAACTCTGCAGTCCATACCTATCTATGATTGAAGCTCTTAACTTTATCTCGAAGCTCAAATCTGATCATATTAGCATACCTTTCCCTAGCCAAGGAAGCCAAAGATTCTTTGGATGCATACTAAGAAGGGATCCTTATAGCTTTACGCTTCTTTTTGTTGACCACCTTGGGGGCGCATACAAATACAGGCCCACCTTTTTGCCTTGGCGGCAGTGTTTCATATAATTATTTAAGACCGTGATGAAGGAAGTATTGGTTTGAGAAACTACATCGAATGATTGGCTTGGGATAACACCCTGCAACAAAAAGCAATCCAAAATGATTAAAAAAAATTAGTTTTAAATGGTTTTAGGTTTTTTGGATCGGTTTTCAATTTTGTTGGATATGATGAACACCCCTACGTTAAAGAAAAAATGTACAAAGAAACTTACATTTAGAATTCAAGAGACTGCTTTTAGTACTTTTTTTATATTACGTATTGGAAGGTGACATATGTCACAAGTTAGTACTTTTTTTATTGACATATGTTACGTTCCTATATGTATTATAAAAAAATTAGTATTCTCTTTCATCCTTAACATAAACTCTCTTTTAGGAATTTCACGTGAATTAAGGAAGTTGGTTAATATTGTTAATAACGGTAGAATTAATAACATTTGGTATGTTTTTTTAAAGTTATCCTAAAAATTATTATTGACACTCTAAATTCTAAAAAGTATTGAGTAGATAAAATTATTTTTGAAAAAAATAATAAATAATACCATTCAAAATAAGCAAATGAACTTATAAATAAGACAAAAAATCATTATATATTATAAAAAGAGGATACCTGCAATTCAAAAAATGCTGACGTGTCACCTCCACATAATTTTGCAAATTTTTTGTTTTTAAAATAAATAAAAATTCAGCACATAATTTCCCACAATTTTGATAAAAAAAAATCTAAATTCAAAAATTTGTTAGAACTACTTGATTTGTTAGACTCAACCACTTAACAACCAACAACTTGATTCCATTTTGAATAAATATGATATTTTGAATTTAAAAAAAAAAGAAAAAGAAAACATCAACAATATATTGGATTCCAACGAGCGAGAATAGAGATAGGAATATCAATTATCAATTATATATTATAAAAAGAGGAAATCTTCAAGATAATAATTGCTTATGTGACACTTCCTCATAATTTCCTAATTATTTTTTTTAAAATTTATAATTAAAAATTAGTTTATATATTTTTTTATGTATTGATGTTATTCAAATACTAAATTTATAGTCAATTGCATAAATAGAATGACTGCACATACATTTTTTTTTATAGAATGTGAGAAGTGCTTTATCTTATTTCAATTGTATTCTCATTTTTTTTATTTACATTTTTGTTTTTATTGCATTTATTTCTTTTTGATATTTTATTGTGCATTAAATAATTTTTTTAATATTTAGAGAGTCGATCCAGTGGTGAAATGTCATGATGGATCTCGACTATTGCACAAAAAATCATTTTTTTTTCAATTTTTTAAATTTATACTCACCATCTCCCAAATTAATTAAAACAATGTCAAAAAAGTCAAAGAAATTAATTCAAAAATCGTCAATCTTTATAGGATGGATAGAGTATAACATAATTTTCTTAAATCATACTTTCGGCATGAAATTCTAATTTGTTCTTTACTAATGTATAATTCTTTTTTTTTTTTTTGCAACTGTGAGGCCAAAAATAGTGAATGAGATGAAGAAACTTTGGAAATAAATGGATGATTAATTTACAATTTTGAGTGAAATGCAAGTCAGGATTGAGATGAAAATGATATTTTTGCAAGATGCCTTATTTGCTCTTCAATTTTCTAATAAGTTTAACTTTTGAAAAATTGAAAAATAATGCATCTTGCTATTTATTTATTTTCTTTTTTAATTCAGTTAACAAAATAACATCTCCTTCGATTCCATCTTATCGAATAAAATATTTTGATTTTAAAAATAAAAACAGTAATTTGATTCCATTTTTTATGAATACAATATTTTGAATTAAAAAAACAATCTGCAATTTCAAATCAATTATAAATAATATGAACTAACTTATATAGTTTAATCAATAATTAAGTTTGATTATTAGTATTCAATAATAATTCTCATATAAATAAAATTAAGCCATTTAGTTTAAATTGTCTTTTGAATTTTTTGGCTTTGAAATATTTATTATATATAATGAGTTGTGATATAATATATTTATTTAATTCTGTGCATCGCACTATCAAAGTGATTCAAGAAACTACTTATTTTTATCCGTAATGCCGAGGTTGTTTGCTTTTTTATTTTTTAATAACTACATTTAAAAAATAATATTTACCTAAGGAATAATTTTTAAAGTTAGCTATAGGTTTAATGAAATTGAGAAAGAAATAAAAAAAAGTGAGAAATTGAGAAAGAAATAAAAAAGTGCGAAAAATATAAAAAACGCGAGGATTATTTTTTGAAAGAATGAAATTTGAAATAGAGAAGATTATATCAAAAAGATTTGTCTTGTGATATTGCAAAGAATACTTTTTATAAAAAAAAACTTTTGTATGTTGTGTTATAATTCTATTTACGGATATAACTTAGATTCAAAATTAGTATATTGAAGTTTAAAAAAAAAATAAAATTAGTATATTGAAGTTTTTTTTTTTTTTTTGGTAAAGATAAAAAATTCATTACCACAAACAAATTCAAAAACAAGACAAAGGCCATTTCCAAGACCAGCCACCTTCTAGGAAGGGTTCCGGTCTAAAAAGAAATGCCTACAAAATAAAAAATTATACATCAATGTAATTCAATGCAAATCCTATTGACTAAAGCCACATTATTCCAAGTCCTAAAATTTGGACAGCACAAATCTATTCTCCAAGCTAATTGCCTCTTCAGTTGTCCAGCAATATGCATCAAGTTATTGGCCTTATTTGCAAAAACCCTTGAATTTCTCTCTCCCCAAACACTGTACATCACCCCTGCAAACAAACCACACAACATCTTCCTTCGTCCTCTATCCTTGAAAGCTCGAAGAATCCACCTTGTCCATCTGCTGAACTTCGTTGGCCAGAAATCCAACCCAATCCATAGACACATATGCTCCAACAATTCACTACTCCAACAGCATTCGAAGAACAGGTGATCTCGTGTTTCATTTCCACAATTACACAACCAGCATGTTTGATTAACTTGCATAAAGCTCACTAATCGATCATTTGTTTTCAGCTTGTTGTGAACAGCTAACCAGGCAATGAATCTATGCTTGGGAATCGACATACATTGAGTTCCAGATCAACTTATGCAAAGGGAAATCAATTGAAGGACCGTTGAGCATCTTGTAACCACTGTTGATTGTGTACTCCCCATTCGGATCATGCAGCCATCTCCCATTGCTAAAACCAGGTTTCAACTTCTCCTTTACCTTAATTATTTGTTTCCAATGCCAGCTGTGTTGATTGTTAGAATCATAGCTCCAAAAATCTCTATCCTTTAAGTAAATCGTGTTAATCCACTTTACCCATAGAGAAGTATATTGAAGTTGATATAAAACAAAGAAGAGTATTATATCTACATCCAAATTGATATCTGTATGTATATTTGTTTGTCTTATATGAAAAAACATTTTTGTATATAAGATAAATAGATGTATATTCATATGCCAATTTTGGATGTACATGTGACATCAGTGTAAAACAAAACCACTAATAAGAATGGGATCATTTTTTTTTTTGACTTATTCAATCCAACCACCAGTTTTGCAGTGCAGAAGGGGATCGCTTATAATTATGGCTAAAGGTGGTAATTTGTGTTATCCGGTCGTGC
Source organism: Crotalaria pallida (assembly GCA_037953625.1). Classification (NCBI taxonomy): domain Eukaryota; kingdom Viridiplantae; phylum Streptophyta; class Magnoliopsida; order Fabales; family Fabaceae; genus Crotalaria; species Crotalaria pallida. The sequence continues at coordinate 122,982,044 of CM075652.1, read as the reverse complement.
TCGTGTTAGTCCGATTTTGGTTCGGACTTTGACTATGTTGTGCCAAAGAAGCATGGCTTAAAATCGTGCTACAAAAATGCTCTTTAGGCTCACACGATGCGTGTTTCGTGTTTTTTTTACCAGCCCGATACCCATTTTAATATATACATATATATATATATATATATATACATACACTGCACGTCTTATAATATCTGATAATTGGTAGTAATACTAGTTATATCTAATAAACATTGTAAAGTGTAGTGAATCGGTGGACTCTTTTTTTTTTAAAAAAAAAAAATCAAGTTTTAGTTCAAAACTTCAGTAAATTAAAAATAAAAATAAAATAAAATAAATTGTGGTGGTGTGTCATGCCGGGTTAGTGTGGCAAAAGAACGAATGTATTTCGTGCTTGCGGACCGTGTAAAAAAAGCACAGGTCTAATTCGTACTCCAAAATTATTGCATATATCCGATATTTTCCCATACTTATTCGGGACGGTCCGATAGTGTCGGACTTACTTACCGGCTCAAATTATGGCTAGTGAAAATATGATATGAAAAAGATATAAGAGAGTGCTATTTTTTTTTTCTTTTAATTTCCTTGACAACTACTCTTAACTTCGGATTTATTTACGAGAAAATAGGTGGTGTATGTTGGTTTTTTTACACCATCAATCTATCACATATCATTCTCACATATTTATGGTTATTTACTAAAAATAATATAAATGAATGGTGGATGACAGTGTAAAAAATTTTACATCATCAATATACATCCATTAATCTCTTCATTTATATTTTCATTGGTTAGAATTTTTTTCACCGTTCGAGCATCTCCTCTTTAAACTAATAAGTTTTTTTTCCCACTCTTAATAGAAAATAAAATTATCTCAACATTTTTTATGCTTAGGATTTTGCAACCACCGATAAATTTAGTTTATGATATTTTCGAAATTTCAAATTGTTCCTTGAGATAGAAATACGTCAACCATAGTAATCCATAACGTTAATGATTGTTAGTAGTTCTTAACATGGACTAATGAAATGGCCAAAACAATTGAAAAAAAAAATAAAAAAACAAAAGACAGTGGAGTATCGGGTTAAATTAGTTCCTAAGGATGGACTTTGCCCACGAAATAAAACCAAACACTTTAATTTTACACATTATAAATAGGACTACACTGCAACGCTCAAACCACCAGCCATACTAATTTCTTCACATCCAAACCTTTGAGGAGTTATTGCAGCTACTCTAATAATGTCTTTGAAGCTCTCACTTCCCAATCCTCCAGTTGTGCTAAAGTCCTCACTTCAAACTCTTCTCAAAGCTGATGAGAGTGAGAATAACCCCTTACTCATGTCCGATGAGCAGATTTTGGAGCAAATTTACTCAACCCATGTCCACAGTGACACAAAGTTTGATGTGAACTCTCTTTTCACCCTTGTTCAGAACACCCTTAGACGTTCCACCCACATTGTGGACAATGTTGTGCAGGTATATATATAATACCCATAACACCTTCATTTTTTTTTTTTAAGATTTTATATAGTAGCTATGGTTTTGAAGACTTCTCATGGGGAACCATATTTAAAACCTTTCTGTATTATTTATTTATTTATTATCCATGCTTCTAATTGTAATAAGTTTTTACAGGGTTCCTCAGCAAGCGTGGAGCACGTAGATGACACAATCCCCCCTGCCAGTTTCACATCACCACTTTGTACCTTGAAGGCTATTAACTCTGAGGTCATTCAATAATCCAAAACCATCCAAATAATTAATCATTAAAGAGAAAAAGGGCTTGATATATAACATATATATAATATATTATATACTTATATTTACATACATGAGAGAAAAAAATGATTAATGATGAATCAACTAAATTAGTTTCAAACCTGTGTAGTTATGATATACAGTGCATATATATACAGCAATTTTCTCTTATAATAAAGAAATTTTTTATCTTTGGCTTAAATTTTATTTTTATTCTTTTATGTTAATACACGCCACTCAAAAAAATATTTTGAAATACAAAGGGACGATACAAACTAGTATTCATTATTGGCTTAATTGCATAATTGGTCTTTTATCTTATTTATTAGATTCACTTTGGTCCTTTATTTTATTTTTTTTGCAATTTACTAGCCCTTTATTTTTTTTAAAGATTCAGTTTGATCATTCCGTTAAAATAAAGTTAAATGAGAAGGAATATTCCAGGAATATTCCAAGAATATTCTCCCTTCTAGGCTTAATTGCATAATTGATTCTTTATCTTATTTATTAGATTCACTTTGGTTCTTTATCTTAATATTCCAAGAATATTCACTCTTCTTCTTCCTCTTCCTCTGCTCTCTCCTTACAGCGGCGGCAACCACCATGAGTTCACACCCTCTTCCCTCGAAAATCATCAAATTTCTTCAAAAATTTTCAACATTCTTCTATTTTTCCTGGTTTTTAAGCTTTATTTTCATTATTCCTCAAACAAATTCGTGTTTTTCGTTCTTTTTTCCTCAAAATCCGAATTCTAGGGTCCCTTTTCTAAAACTATGGTTATCAACAAAGGTCTCCTCCTCTGAACCTGCTGAAAAACGTGTGAAAACACGTGCAAAACGCTTCAACAACTCCGATTAATTTTTAAAAATGGCGGCGACGGTGGCATGGGCGATGGCGGCGGCACCCATGGTGGCTGCCGCCGCTGTAAGGAGAGAGCAGAGGAAGAGGAAGAGGAAGAAGAAGAAGAGAGAATATTCTTGGAATATTAAGATAAAGGACCAAAGCGAATCTTATAAATAAGATAAATGACCAATTATGCAATTAAGCCTAGAAAGGGGAATATTCTTGAAATATCCCTTCTCATTTAACTTTATTTTAACGGAAGGACCAAACTGAATCTTTAAAAAAAAATAAAGGACCAATAAATTGCAAAAAAAAAAAGATAAAAGACCAAAATGAATCTAATAAATAAGATAAAGGACCAATTATGCAATTAAGTCCTTCATTATTTGTTGTAAAAAAACACAATTCTACATGAAGAGAAAAAAATAAATAAATAAAACACAAATCTATAGCATTATCTAGTAATTCAAGAAAGTAACAAGTGACTTATGTACACGGCAGATGTCATGCAAGCCTCCAGGTGAACAAATTGCTCACAAAACAACACTGGTCATCCTTAATAAACTCTCAAACTATGATTGGGATGCAAAGGCTGTGCTTACTCTTGCGGCCTTTGCGCTAGAGTACAGCGAGTTCTGGCTGCTCGCTCAGCATCAGACAACAGACTTTCTTGCAAAGTCTGTGGCTGTGCTGAAGCGAGTGCCAGCACTTACAAGGCCCGCAGCGGTGCAAAAACATCGCCAAGCCATTATTGAAGTCAACAATTTGGTGAAAACAACTTTGCAAGTTATTGAGTTAATCTTTGAGTTGGAGAAGCTTAGCACTCATAACACAAAGGAAGTACCTGCTTTGGTGCCTGCTATTGAACAACTCCCTGTTGATGTCTATTGGACTATCATCACTATCACCGCAATAGTCACTCAGATCGATATCCTCACCACTGAATCGTACGTTTCATGCATCTTTAATCTTTAGTTAACACAACAAGATTAGTTCCTTTAATTTTTATAATTTTATCAGCATCTCATATAAGGATAATTGATAAGTTAAATTAAGGGACAGTGTACTGTTTAATTAATATAACATGTTTAACCTGCCAATAAATGCTTGACTTCAGGGAGCAAAAGCAAGAGCTGTCCCAATATGGTCAAAAGATAAACATCATACTTAGCAAACTGAGGAAGCAAGTCACAATTATCAGACAACAGATAGGTGAGTAATCTAGATTAAAAATTTATCAATGAAGATTTGTGGTATATCTGGATGTGGAGAAATAATTTAGTTTTTGAAGGTGAAGATGTATCAATGAATGAGGTGGTTGACAGAATAAAAATATGGTCATGGATTTGGTTAAAGGGTAAATGCAACAAAGTATGTATGTCCCTTTTGGAATGGTTTTCAAACGCACGTCAATGCCTGCTATCTTACTGCTGCTGCTCTGATGAAGTTTTTTCTGCAGAATGAGGCTTAGTAGCTGTTTCATTTTGTAGTGGCTAAAAGTGGTTATTTCTTGCTGTACTGGTTTGGAGGGGTTGGCTTTTTCCCTGTATTTTCTGTTCCATTGGTTTTTTCTGCTATGTAATTATAGACGTGGATCTTGGTTTTTCATAAGGAGTATGAATTATGCTTCTTATGTTTTGGAATGAAATTTTTTTTAATAAAAAAAATCTAGATTATTCACCCAAAAAAAAAAAAAATCTAGATTATTATCACCGTTTACTAGTTTTTTTGTTACCTTTCTCCTTTTATCTCTATTACTAGTTTTTGTCTTTAATTATGTGACTTATGTTATATTCTTTCAGATGAGGTAATATTTTATGGCAGGCTGAAGAAAGCTTTGCTGTCCGCCACTGAAATAAGGCAGGTGTTTAAGCTCCTGATTTTCTCAACTGCTGATACCCCGCAGCAACTTTTTGATGGTGCAACAAAGACTACGGTTCGTAACTCCTTGAATAAATTATTGGAAATGATGCATATTTGTTTGTGAATATCTTACTCTTGTAAGCAAAATAATATTAACTGTACGAAGAAAAATCTAAAGCCTAAAATGCTTTCTATTCAGTACAGAAATATAATAAACTTATACTAAAGTAACTTTTTTAATTAAAAAATTAAGTAAAAAAAAAACTTTTATTAAATGGAGCCCAAGTGTTGAATGCACACAGCTGTTTAGGTTATCTATTTATTTTGTTTGGTACAATATCAGTTTATTATTACTTTTTTTAATTTTTTTTAACAGCAAATAAAGAAAAAATTCATTAAAAATAGCACCAGAAGTACTCAACCATAAAATATCTACATCATTTTTTCGTACAGTGAAATTAAAAGCTAATAACAAGGCACATCCGCCAATTAGAGTATGAAATTGTAGAATTCCCTAACACGTTGATCCAATGTCATGATCTTAATTTTATTGATTATTCCACCAGCTTCAGAACATCAAGCTCATCTTCATGGAACACCATTTTATTTCTATGTAGCCATAACAACCACATCACAGCAAATCAAATAACTGCACCTTTAGATTTTTCTATCTTCTCAGCCCAGTTTTCCATAAAGCTTATAAAAACATAAAAAACAATATATTACTTCTTTTAATTAATTGTTTGAAAGTGTAAAGACGTATAAAAACAAAAATGTTATTTGGACATTTACATGTAATATTTAAATTCGATATATATCATTTTGCGCAAAGAATTGTGGACACTCCAATCTATCATTCTTATTATTTTTCATATATTTACCCAAAATGGTAAATGTTAAACTTTAATGTTAGATGTAGATGTCCAACAAACATAAAATTTTTTTGACTATAACTATGCTGGATTATTGTTGATAAAAAAAAAAAAACTATGAAGAACTATTATAAAACTTATGTGGATTTATGTAAAAATAAAAAATTGCAAGATATGGATTAGTAGTGAATAATAAAATCCAACTGACTATCCTTGGATTTATAGTCCTTAATTAATTTTGATTCATTTGTTGCATTTGTAGGTTGACATCTCTGTGCTAAACAAAAGGAATGTGTACTTCTTTATTTCAACTCTAGACATTACGGATGAAGAAATTTCAGAAGTGAAGCCAGTTTATGATGCTACTAAAACCAATGAGCAATATAAGATTGTTTGGATCCCAATTGTGGAGGAATGGAACGACCAATTGCGCAAGAAATTTGAGATATTGAAAACCAAGGTGCCTTGGTATGTGGTGCCACAATTTGGAAACAAAGCTGGAATCAGGTACATTAAGGAAGAATGGCACTTCACAAAGAAGCCATTGGTTGCTCTATTGAGCCCTCAAGGGAAGGTGGATAACACAGATGTATTCCAAACTATTCATGCTTATGGAATAAAGGCCTTTCCCTTTAGAAAAGTGGATGTTGAGAGAGTTGAAAAAGAATTACACTGGATTGAGTCTGTAGTGGGTGGCATTGACGGGAACCTTCTTGGTGCGGTAAGTATATTTTCACACAAAATTTCGGTGAATTAGGTTCTTGAAACTCACTAATTAGATTATGGAGAAAAAAAGCATATGTTTTATTAAATTACTTTAGGCCCAAAAATATCAGGCAAGTTGTTAATATTATTTAAAATTTGGGAGTTACTAACATGCAATATAAATTTGGATGGTTGTTATGCAACCCTTTGTTAAACTAATAAGAATTTGTCACCTAATACATGTATGTCATGTCATTGCTTAAAGTAATCGAAATTGATTTTTGCAATTTAGTGCAACATAAAAAATAATACTCCCTCCGGTCCTATATATAGGACATATTCTAGAAGCAATCTTTGGTCCTATATATAAGACATTTTGTATTTTCTATGCATCATTTATTGCTTTTTCTCTTTTTTGCCCTTATTAAATGTTTTGACTATTTATGTGTTTTTTGTTGTTCATTAATAAGTGTGAATTTTTCAAGACAAGTTGAGAGGGTAAAATTGTAATGTTACAATATATTCTCATAGAATTCATAAAACTAACTACTTTTCTTGGTCCGAGGAATATGGTTAAGTATGTCATATATATAGGACCGGAGGGAGTATAGTTTTTAATGTTGGACTAAATTGCAAAAAAAATCAATTTTGACTACTTTAAGCAATGACATGACATACATGTATTAGATGGTAAATTCTTATTAGTTTACAAAATGTTGCATAGCAATCATAGATTGCATGATATAAATATTCTTAAAACTTTTTAAGAAGTATGCATTTAACCTTATACACATTAGTAATGCCTCGTAACTTTTTCTGAAACAGATCAAAGAGCAAAAATACATCTTCTTTTATGGAGGCCATGACAAAGAGTGGATTCAACAATTCACTAAGTACGTGAATGTCATTGCAAATGACACAGTCATTAAGGAGTCAAAGATTGCCATAGAGTTGTTCCATGTGGAGAAGGAAAACAAAAGCCTCTTTGGCAACTTTTGGACCAAAATTGAGAGCTTGTTTGTGACCAAAGGTAACAATACAGTTGATGAGGTGACTCAACAAGTGCAAAAGATGCTTTCTTATAAGAATGAAACAGGGTGGGCCCTACTCACCAAAGGGTCATCTGTGGTGGTGAGTGGTCATGGAACCACAATCTTGAAAACCGTTGCAGAGTTCGAGAAATGGAAAGACACTGTGAGCAAGAATGGCTTTGAGTTTTCGTTCAAAGTGTATCATGAGAAGATTGTGAAAACCACTCATCGATGCGCACACCTTGAGATTCCCAATGTTACTGGAAAGTTGCCACGGACTATAAAATGTCCTGATTGTCCTAATACCATGGAAATTTTCATTAGCTACAAATGTTGCCACAATGGTTGAGTACAAGGTCGTACGTTGTTTAATTTGAGCTTGTTTGTTATAGTGAGGAGGAGTGTGGGAATAAAATAGCTTTAATTTTCCTTGGGCTCATTATTAAGCTTATATTATGTATTGTAAAATAAGGATGGGTGGGAGACTTCCATGTGAGAGGTGTTTTTTTTCTGTAATATGTTGTTGCTACTGGTCTTCAAATCTTGATATTGCATAAATCTTTCTGTGGTTTACTTTTCAATCCCACTTTATACTTTTTTGTATTACCAATTTACCATCTTATTTCATTATGTAGAGTTGAAATGGTTCGAGTTAGAATAACATTTCTACTCTTCTTTTCTTATTTATTTATTTATTTATTTATTTTTTTTACAGAATAGCATTTCTACTCTGTACGTGCATGAATTTTTATAAATTTAAACATCACAGAAGTAAGAGCGAGTTTCCCCCTCATTGACTTTTTGGCCCCCATTTCAAATTTTCATGGACCAAAAAACTTTTTCGGTTTTGCTGAACCGGAATCAATTTAAACACTATTCCGGATTTGCTAAACCGAAAATTGGATTCTGACTTTGTAGTACTGGAAATTTACTACTGAACCGGAAAAAAGTGAGTACAACAAATATGCAGGTTATTGTCCTATTTGATTCTTAAGTGTCCTATTTGGTTCCCACCAGAAGTATGGAGGTTATTGTCCAAGATATTGGATCCAAATCCAGACACTAGGATTTCCATAGCTAGGATTAGGGAATCTTCTAGGTTTAATAAGGGACCACGCAAAAAACATGAAGCGGAAAGCAACAATTATGCCTCTTCTTCAGGTACAAATCTTTCTTATCAAAGTGATGATGTTTTAGCAGCAGAAGCAAAGGAAGAGTCAATTGTGCCGATAAGACTAAGTGCCTTTGATATCATCTCCCTTTGCTTCCGGTTCTTCTCTACCGATAGTATTTCGGTTCTTCTATACCGAAAGTATTCTGATCCAGTAAAACCGGAAAAGTTTTTCCGGTTTCATAGAACCGAAAATGTTAACATGCTTAAAGGTATTTTGGTCCATGAAAATTTGAAATGGGGGCAAAAAAATCAGTCATGGACAAAAAGCAATTTCCTAAATAAATCTCGTTGAAGTGGGTGGTGGAGGCTAGAACCCAATCCATATATATTGGGCTTCTACGGAAAAAAATTGAATCCTTTATTCATAATATGATGTGCTTACGTTTAAACTCGAAAATAGTACTAATGATGACAACAATCATTAATAATTAGTCATAAAAATAAATTAGACCTAAAGAAAAAGTGATTAAGTATATAGGTAGTAATAAAAATTTGAGGCCGTATTTATGTTGGAAAAAAAAAGTTAGTTAGTGTATCTATTTATAGATTAATTGGGCAAAGTGAAGATCATACATTGATATATTATGCTAAGATTCCTCAAGAGTTAAGAGGCAAAGAAGTTTGTAATTCTTAGGGCATGTTTGGTTTACAGTCAAGGAGTTAATTCCACCCCCATAATCACATTTGAATATAAACAACTGTTAGTAGCATTGACATTTAAAAAATTGATTTTGGGCTAACTCATCACTGCAGAACCAAATATGCACTTAATCTTTCGTAGCTAGTGTATATTGAAAGCAAGGGTGTCATTGTTTGTATGAGCATATTGGCATTGGCTGATAATCCCATTCGATGGCAGCTTAGGTGCTTGTGTATTAGTGACTTTACTTTTTTTTTTATGGAGAAGAAGATTTAAATCAATCAAGTGGTGGCATCCAAAATCGAATCCGGAACTTCCAACTCTCAAGCTTTTAAGACTTGGTACATGAGCATGTGGGTCACACCCACTTGTCATTTGTAATTTTAGTTATCTTTTAACTTTGTATACATTCTTGTATTGTGTCAGTTATGCTAGTTTTTCATGAACAAAACTACGACAAAACTATCGCTAATATTCGATATTTTAAGATGGTTTCATTTTTGTTTTTTAGATATCAAAATTTTATTTTAGTCTTTGATATTGTAAAACGTTACTTGTGTTAATCTCTAAGAAGTGATATCGTTTAATGCCCCTTTCGGCTTAATCCTTAATTTATAAATATTTAATTCAATTTCATTCCTGAGATTTTTTTTAATAAGCAAAACTCTATTAAAGATCAATGAGTAATAGAAGTACTCAACCAAGTACCGAGAAATACATACATAAAATTATTCAATAGCAATGATTGAAAGACCTATATAAAGAGACCTACTCATAAGCCTACACATTAGGATCTTGACATTTGTCATTTAAGTTCTTTTATTTAATGTTTTTTTAACTTGAAAATAACAAGTATCATAATCTTATGTGTAGGTTTGTAGGCTTGTAGGTTTATAAATCATTTTTCTTATTTTTCAATCTTCTAGTACAATCTATGAGGCTCATACACCAATCACAAAAAGTAGTATGACTTTTTCTTTTTGGCCCCCACGCATTACTCTTTGGCCCCCATTTGTTATTTATCGCATGTAACAAGTCGAAAGATTCTTTCCGCTTGAAACAAGACGGAAACAAAATAAAACAATTTCCGTCTTATGCAAGTCGTATTATCTTCCGCATTTTCAAAGTCGTAAATACAATAGAGTATTCTGCCTTTCATCAGGCGGAAACATTAAAAATTTGTTATAATACCAAAATTGCCCCTCCGTTAATTCACGTACAAAAGGGGGGTGGAGGGTTCACGTAGGGGCATTTCTGGGATTTTAATATTTTAATTGTTCCGCTCCTTAAAAAGCGGAAGTATTTCAGCTTTTAAATAGTCGGTAATTCTTCCGCCTTATGCAAATTGGTAGAAAAATAAAATAGTTTCCGCCTTTTGAAAATCGGAAATCATCTTCCGCCTTTGTAAAGTCGATAAATGGGGGCCAAATTGTTTTATTTTGTTTCAAGCGGAAAGAATCATTCGACTTGTTTCAGTTGGTGGGAGCCAAAGAGTAATTGGTGGGGGTAAAGAAAAAGGTCAAGTACTATTAAGCCTATTAAAAGAATTGTACCAATTCCATGATCTAATCTTTATCAAATCTATCAATTCAATGACATTGCAAGACTCAACTTTAAAAATCATGGCATTTCTAATGAGCCAAACTGACCAAGTTACAGCCATCCAGAGCATGCAAACATGACTCCTACCTTTTGTTCTTGTAGATATAGAAGAATGGTCTAGAAGAAAGAAGTCAATGTAGTTTGTTGAGGAATACTCACATCCATCCACGAATAAATACTTTGCCAAATTGCAGGCAGCATGACATTACAAGAACAAAAGAGGTGAAAAGCATACTCCTCATGATCGAGACAAAGAGAACACAATAAATCTACCGGAATCCCGCTTTTGTTAAGATTATCTTTAGTTGGACATTTGTTAAGAATGACTCTCTCTGCTCTTATTTATTTGTCATATTTCAAACAAAACATACTCTTTAAGAAATGCAATCATTACTTAGATTTCTAAGATATTAATTATGTTCTTTTCCACTATACCCTTTCTCTTTCCGTAATCATTACTTTTTTTTCCACTACTTACAAAAACCAATATCATATTAAATAGGGGTAAACATGAAAAATAACATTTATTACATTCTTGAAAGTATCAAAAAGATAGATAAAAAGAAACAAAAAACTTCTCAAAGAAAGACACTAAAATAAAACAGAGAGAGTAGCCGCCAATTATACGTCAATACCTTTAAAGGTGCTTCAGACTTCCACAAAGTTTGAAATAAATTAGTATCAATCCCAACAGTTAAATCATTGCTTTCACCTTCAGTTTGTCGCATAAGCCAACCATAAGCAACTCTTGTGATTAGGGGTGTAAGCGATCCTGGTCCAGACCGCGAGACCAGTGAGATTGAATCGAACCAGACTAAAAAAATAGGTTCGATTCGGTCTCATGGTCCGGTCCGGTCCCAATACCATCCAAATCGATGAACAATGGTCCGATTTACAGTCTCATAATTTCCGAGACCCGTATAAACCGGACCAGACCGATTATATATATATATCTGTATTTACAATCTGGTTTGAGATTACACCAAAACATATTATATCAGCTACATTGCTAGTTTGCTACAATGATCAATAACCCTCTATGAGTTACTCAAACAACACTAAATAGTAAATACTTTTTATCAGAATAAATCACTCAACAAATTATGAACTCCAAAAGAAAAAAGATGCAAACTTCAACATATCACACACAGAGGAAGAAATTATAAAATCCTCAAATCCCTAAATACCAATAAAATCCCCAAATCCCAATCTTTAACATATCGCACAGAGGAAGAAAGCAGAGACCCAGGAGAGAGGAGATCGACAACAGAAACGGGGGAGAGAGGAGAAATAGCGGCGGCGGCACAAGAGGAGAAACGACGGCTTCTTTCTTTCTGTTCTTCGACTTCTCTTCCTCTCTTCCTCTCTCTCCTCGATTTCTTCATCTTCTCTGGCGCTCCTCTTCTTCGATGTCTTCTTCTTCTTTGGCGTGCTCTCTCTCTCTCTCTCCTTCTTCTTTTCTCTTTTCGTTCTCTCTCTTTTTCTCACTCTTTCTCTCTCTATGCTCTCCCTCTCACATTCTTTCTCCCTCAAAGGCTCAAACACGTTTCTTCTTTTTTCACACTGAAGCTATGAAGCAAAGCATATTAGTACCCCTAACAAAATAACAAGACTGTTGGTCTGGACCAGACCGGACCAATTATATAATTGGTCTAGTCCGATCCGGTCTGTGTTTGTGGATGATGTTTGGACCGAATTAGATCAGACTACTTTATTTTAATCGGTTCGGTCTGTAATATTTGTCAAAGACGGGATCAGACCAGATCATTACGCACCTACTCGTGATGAATGTCCTATCACATCCAATTAACCAAATCCAAGGTGCACATCCACAAGTTGTAACACCCTCACATTAATTAGTTAATTTATAGGTTTTAAATAAAATTAGAGTTTGAAAATTCATTTCAGAACTTGATTTCTTATGAAAGGTTTTACGAAAATTCGGCAGAGTTTCTTCTGTTTTTCGGACTTCCCAAAAATTTTCTTCTTAAAACCTGTCAATCCAGAAATATTTAAAAACATAAAACACGACAGCCTAATAATCAGATCAGATCCTAACGCCCGATTAGTATAAGTTTCAGGGCATACGACTATTACATATTCTAAAATTAAAAAAATAGTGGTCCACTCATAATAATAAATATACATTCCACGTAGTGGAATGAAAATCCTGCTCGGCCATGTCCCATGTAAGCTCCACTTCAGTACCTGCAAAATATAGTAAGAAGGGTAGCATTACACAGAACTTAAAAAGATAAATTCTACAAGAGACATAGCAATAAACTAAGCCTACCCTATTATTAATATTCGTTACTCATAAATATCCATATAATTATTTTTCTTTTAGTTCTTCACTTATTCTCACTTTCTTTTAACTTTTAATTCTCTTTTCATTTTCCCACATTTTATTCCACTTTTAATCCGCTATTCATTTCTATATCATTTCTCTTTTCATTCTTTCATTTCCATTCTTTTTCCTTTTAATGCCAACACGCCTCGACAGGCTCGCATCGGTCTTCCATCTTTTATTATCGACACGCCTTGACAGGCTCGCGTCGATGCCGACACGCCTCGACAGGCCCGCATCGGTCTTTCATTCTTATTATTATCGACACGCCTCAACAGGCTTGTGCCGCAGTGTAATTTTAATACCGACACGCCTCGACATGCTCGCATCGATGCCGACACGCCTCGACAGGCTCGCATCGGGCTTCTTTTATCTTTTATTTTCGACACGCCTCGACAGGCTCGCATCGATGCCGACACGCCTCGACAGGCTCGCATCGGGCTTCTTTTATCTTTTATTTTGGACACGCCTCGATAGGCTCACGCCGCTTTTATTCTTTTAATACCAACACGCCTCGACAGGCTCGCACCGGTGCCGACACGCCTCGACAAGCTCGCATCGGTCTTCCTTTACCTTTCTTTCTTTTTCTTTTTCTTTTTATTCTTCTCTTCCTTTTTCTTTTTCTTAATCATATATCTTTTCTCTTATTTTGGTTTCCAGTATTATTCTCTTTTTTCTCTTTTCTTTCCTTAGGGACTTGTTCTCATTTCAATTATTTTCCTCTATTTAAGTATTTCACTTTCTTTTCTTTTTCTTCTTCTATTTATTAAATTATCCTAATTTACACCAAACTCCACTTAGCGTTAGTATAGTCGTCATATTTTAATTCCCTTATCAAATTCTTAATTATTTCTATAATTCCTCTCTCTCACACTACTATTTACTTATTTTCCTTTTATTATTTCTCTATTCTATTTATCTACTACTATTACATTCCCTCTCATTGTCTTATTATCTTTTCACGAAATTCTTTACTTATTACCTACTTGTATTTAAAATTTAGTTTAGAATTTAATTTCAGTCACGCTACTCTTCTTGCCTATTACAATTACTCTATATCCTTTTACTCCCATGTTTCGTTGGTTTTTCCTCAACTAATTTCCCTTGGTTTAATTTTATGTTTACCTACATTTTCAATTCTATATTAACTCTTTTAATATCATAATGCACTCATCCGCTCCAGACTTTATTCTATGCACCTACATTTTATTCCCTAAAGTATGGTTTTCATTAACTATCTTAAGTAATCATTTATATTAGCGGGGACTACCCTAAGGTTCATTAACTTATTTCTTAATTACCCTATTCTTAGTCACCACTATGGAATCCTAGAATTTACTTCTCAAGTAAAGGTAACACATCCCTTCTTACCTCGGTTGACGTAAGTAAAGAGATAACCTCAACTTCGGGGAGGGAACGACAATCCGTGAAGGTTTAGTGACTCGGGATGATGAAAGGGTCGATGGCGGTCGATGCCGGTGGCGAGAATGATCACGGGCTGGACCAAGGCAAGAGCTTCGAGCTCCGGGGCACCCGACACAAGCCCGGCACGATCACGGGTCGGTAACGGCGCCGGTGAGATCCGTGGAGAGAGAGAGAGAGAGAGAGAGAGAGAGAGAGAGAGAGAAAGCTCACGGATGAGAGAGGAAGGGAATGAGGGAGAAGCTGTGGCTATGGTGTTGGGTTGTGGAGGCAGTGGCGGTGGTCCAAGGCGGCGGCGGTGGCGGTCGGACAGAGAGAGAGAAGTGAGAGAGAGATCAAAGAGAGAGAAAGTGAAGAGAAGTTGATGATCAACACTTGGGAGCTTGAGGGATGATGATGGTTGGCCACAAGAGTTTGAGATTTTAAGGCTTAAAGTTATGGATTGAGTGTTTTTGGGGTGGAGAAGGAGAAAGGAATGGGTTTGGGGTGAAATGGGGTTGATCCCCATATATATTTTTTCCACAGTCAGCATGAAGAATACTCGAGTATTTCACCCAGTTCCCCCTTAATTCATTTTTCTATTTTCCTTTTATTTTCTTCCTGCTTCAAATCGACATAACTTCTTCGTTAACCGTCGGATCTTGCTCAAAATTGAAAGCAAGCTTCCTAAAATCATTATCTTCATATCCAACGGTGGAATTCTTGTTTAGAGATGTAAATCTTTTATTTTGAATTTCCCAATTTAGGGTGTTTATAACACCGAAACATCGACTTTTAACACTCGTTTGGTCTTCTTTAAATTTCTTCTCTGATGCCAATGCTCCTTGATTCCTTTATGGCACTCAGAGAATTCCTAATCCATCAATTTATACTCCCTTTTGGATAACATCCTTACTTCCAAATCTTATTATTTTTCTAATTATTATTAGAATTAAAATTCGGGATGTTACACAAGTAGGTGATTAAGGGCGTGAAGCTGCTCTTCCTCCTAAACAAAGAAGTTGAGTCTCCAATTTAATTGCCACCCCATGTTCCAGAATTCCATGAACCAACCTCATAAATACGTTGAAACTTATTCTCCGATAAGGTATAGAGTCTCGAAAATAGATCACAAAAAAAGGCATTGTCAAACCATTTATCCTCCCAAACTCTAGTGTTATCACCACACCCAACCTTTTTAGAGATACAACAACTAAACCAATCATCATTATTACCCAACCGACTCATCAAAAAGAGATCTTTCCACCACGTATAACCCCGCATATCTGGACAGGAAGACACCCTCAAGGAGGAAAAATCGAAGACACCATATCTAGTCTTTACTACACAAACCAATAATGAATCTTCATTCAGCTAAAGTCTCCACCTCCATTTAGCCAAAAAGGCCAAATTGAACCATTCAAGGTTCTTTACACCCAGTCCACCATCTTTTTTCTCTTTACAGATATCATCCCATTTCACCCAAAAAATCTTCCTCTTTTCCTCACTACCACCCCATAAAAAGTTCCTTTGCAAAGATGTTAGGATGTGATTCAAAATTTTTGGCAACTTAGAAAAGGACAAAAAATAGATGGGCAAACTACAAATGACATAAATTATTAAGGTAATTTGACCACCCAAAGACAAATTTTTACCTTTCCACATAACAACTTTACCTCTCAAAAAATCAATCATAGGGTTCTGGGTTGAAACTTTTCGAGGATTAGCACCAATAGGAAGACCCAAGTAGGAAAAAGGTAAGAAACCCAGTCTACAATTTAGAACAATCAAAAGCCACCTCCATTATGTGATCATCAACATTAACCCCAAATAGACAACTTTTATGGAAATTCACTTTTAGGCCAGACACCATCTCAAAGCTACGAAGAATAGACTTCATATACATCACATTTTGAACAGTTGACTCACCAACAAAAACAGTGTCATCTGCATACCGAAGCAAGGATAAATTCAGGTCACCCACTTTGTACCCAGTGAAAGAACCATTAGCTTCAACATTCCTCATAAGACCATTAAACCCTTCAGCTATCAAGAGAGATAATAAGGTGGTGAAGAGATCTCCTTGTTTAAGACCACGTTAAATATGAACCTCTCTTGTAGGGTTGTCATTCACAAGCATTGAAAGGGAGCCTTAAAAAGTACAAGCTCTAATCCAACCAATCTAGAGATCACAAAAATTCATTCTATGCGACATTTACTCTAAGAAAGACTAGCTAACTGAATCATAGGCTTTTTCAAAAATCATAGGCTTTTTCAAAATCAACCTTAAAAACCATACATTGTTTACCGAACCTTTTTGCATGATCCACAACCTCATTAAGCACAAGAACACTGTCAAGGGTTTGTCTACCAACTATAAAGACAAACTGGTTATCTAAAATAAGAGGGTCAAGCACATGGTGGAACATCACTGTTAACACCTTAGAAACAACCTTGTAAAGGCAACCAAGAAGAGATATGGGACGATAGTCATCTAACTTCTATGGACATACTACCTTAGGATCGGAATTAGAGCTACAAAAGAGGACAGGAAATGTGAGATGACCTCCTCAATTTAGGCCCAATTTATTTGTGTTATTATTTTATTTAGAAAATAAATTAATTGTACTTGTATATTTTATTTAATTTAATTTTGAGCTAAGTACGTGATTTAAGTGATATATGTGAGTGCTTATGTGTAATAAACTATATATGTAAATACATTATGTTATATTATAAAGTGCCCAAATGTGTTGTTTAAATTATTTTAAGAATTCGATTAAAATATATTTTTGGATGAAATTATTTTCTAATTATGATTTTATGTTTCAATTTATATTTTAAGTAAAAGTATTTTAATTATTTGTATTAAAAGCTTATGAAATGAATTTTGAAAGAAATAGCTCTATAACTTAAAAAATTCATAACTTTGAAACCGTAAGTCCAAAAATTACAAATTTTATGTCAAAACGATCGTATTGAAATGTAGATTCTAAAAATGTAAAATTTATAATTTTATTTAGTTTTCTTCGAAAATTCATATCTGTAGCAATTTTGGTCGAATTTTAAGTATTTATATTGGAAAAAGTATTTTTGGACCTCTTATAAATTTTTCCTTTTGGTACTGTATCTTAAATCTTAAAAATAAAAATATGTTGTTATAAATTATTTCCAGAGTTGTATGTAT
This sequence comes from Crotalaria pallida, assembly GCA_037953625.1. NCBI lineage: Eukaryota > Viridiplantae > Streptophyta > Magnoliopsida > Fabales > Fabaceae > Crotalaria > Crotalaria pallida. The sequence continues at coordinate 122,964,618 of CM075652.1, read as the reverse complement.
ATTTTATTTATGCAGTTTTTATTTTTTTTTAAGAATTTAAAAGATATTTTGATTAGAAAATTATTTATGAAGGAAATGCAAAAAAATAAATTCAGATATTTTTCCCTCCAACTAGATGTGTGCTGCCCAAGTTAGGATAGGGAAGATTCTAGATTTACTTGGTGACCAAGTAGATAGAAATTCAAAGGGGAGTGTATGGCTTTATGAGGGAATCTTAGGAATTAAGGAATGATTAAATGCATGGGTGAGTTCTAGGCCAATATACTTTGTGACCAAGTAAGGAAAAAAAATCGCTAGCTCATAAATCCCTCAAAATTCATCCCTTTCTGGTCTTTTTGGGGTGCAAAGACAAATTTTCCTAAATCTATTAATAGAGTCCTTTTAAGGTTGAGTTTTCCTTTTCATCATTTGCAAACCTTAGAGGAAAAAAAATGTGTGTGAAGACGCTTGAGGATAGAAGTAGAATCGTGGGGGAGAATAGGAAGGAGAAAGAGGATTTTGAGCCTAAAAGCTTAAAGAAGTTCAAGAGAGTGTTAAGGTTTAAGGTAAACAAACCTTTTTTGATTTTATTTTCTTAATATTTCATTCTTCTCTAATAGATTGTGTTGGAGAGATTAATATATATTGAAAAGACTTTTTTTTTGGAGTTCTATAATCTATCAATATTAATCTATAAGGGTAATGATGAAATATTAGTGTTTTTAATTTTCATTAGTTATTTACATTCTACTCTATAATGAAAATGATTTTGAACTTTTGATTTTATATTGATGTGTCTTGAGAAATATTTTGGATTATTTTGAGGATTGAAAATGAAAATGATTATTATATTCTTTTCTCCTCTTTTATTTTATTCGGTTATTATTTTTGGGGAAAAATACATTTGGTTTATGATAGTTGATTTTAATAAAGGAAATGTTGTTTTGATTTAAGAAGAATAAAAAGTTAAAATTTTAAAGTAATTTTTCTTATTATTAATAATAAGGCCGAATGGCCTATGAATATAAATAAATAAATTTTTGTTTTTAATTATTGTAAAGTGTATATGCGTATGTATGATATTTTTATAAACCACTTTTCTTAAGGATTGAAATGATATTCAAGAAATGAATATATATACTTTGTTATATATAGTAATAAAAAATAATTATTTATGTGGCTATGTGATTTTGTGCAATATGTGTATGATATAATAATCTTGATTAGTTGCTATCCAAGATGATTATTAATCTAAAAATGTTATTTGTTAATTGATTTAGTGTTCAAAATTTTAAGAGTATGTTATAAGTATTTAAAAAGTTTTAGTCACTGTTTTTAATTAAATTAATTAAATCGAGTATTGTATGTAAGTGATTGAATGATTTTTTATTTTTCCTAATTATATAAGTATTGTATGATAATTATATTGTGTTTATTTGATGAAACAAATATGAAAATAAGCATTTTTATTGAACTAAATTAAATAATTTTAATTCTGGAAAATTAATTTTTAATTCTGGAAAATAATTTTATGACGGACCGTGGGTTCCTAAATTTTATTTTTGTGTGTATTTGTGATGAGTACGTAATTGACTAATTGTATATATGTGTATATTGTGAATTACAGCATAAAAGTATGTGATTGCATGAAAATAAAATGAATTTTAGAAATTATTTGGTTGCTGTCCAGAATTGAATTATAAAGAAAAAATATTCTTTTATTAAGTTTAATTTTATTTTTAGACTTTAGGATGTGTATCCTTTAGTAATAAATTGAAAAAGATGCATTTTCCGGTCAATTTGAAGCGATGCAACTTGTTTTAGCTGGCTGTTCAGAAATGGTCTTTGCATTATTATGTGGGTTTTAAATGTTATTTAGATAATAGAACTTGTGTATTGTATGTAGGAAAAATTCACATAAATTTTAGAGGTATAATTTAAGAGAAAAGTGAATTTCAAGTTTGTATGTAATTGCTGTCCAGATTTGATAAATTGATTTACTTAATTCTAAAAATGATTTTAAATTGTTAAATGTATGTGTTATGTGTGTGGTATTGTGTATATGTTTAGATGTGAGTTGTAAATGATATAAGTCTTTTAAAGTATTTTATTTTGAGTTATTAAGCTAAAGAGATTGTAGTATCATCATTTGAAAATGATTTTAAAAATGATGTATGTGTTTTGGTAGCTTGGTAGGTGTTATATAAGCATTGGTTAAGGGTAGACAAGCTTTATAATTAATTATCAAGTTACGTGATTATTTGGTTTAAGTTACGTTTTTATTTTGAGTTGCGTATAAAAGTTTGATTTTGTTTAGATTAGAGTTGCTGTCCAAGTTTGATAAAATAGTGAATTGATTTGATTTTGTGATTCTGATTTAATGTTTTAGCTTGATAGATGATGCTGCTATGTGTGATAAGGTTATTTTATTTTTAGGAGATCAAATGAAATAAAAAGATCAAAAGGGTTCTATAGATGGTAAAAAGTCTAAGAACATTTACATTTCCTTTTGAATTTTGTGATGATCAAAATTGCTGAAAAGATATAAGTGTCATGTTTGTTTAATTATATTAATGTGAATGATTTCTTTTGATTTATTTGATTAAGTTCTAAATTTTGTGTGAGGCTTAAAAGAAGTTTTTGTTTTTATTTGAAAAGGTTTTGGTGATCTATAGTTATAGTATCTTGTACTTAAAGTGTAGTTTCTACATAAGTGAATAAATAGTGTAAAGTACTCATTAGATATTAATTATATATATGTCGATTCGTCGTTCGAGGATATATAAAAGGAACCAGAGGTGAATGAGTGGCCGAAATTGTGGACGCAAAGGTTGGAATAAGCAGCTGGAATTTATCTAAGGTGAGAGAAGCTTTCCTAAGACACAATGGCCATTTGGGGTAGCATTAGGATGTTCTCGATCATCTCAAAGATCAGAACTCCGTAGTTATTTATCGAAATGTGTGAATGCAATTGTTTGTGTTTGTTTAACCGATCTATGCTGAGACGATATCTTTTATTTGTATGTCTGATGTTGATTATTAGTTGGTATTGTGTAATCTGAGTTATTTATTTTGATATAATCGTATAGCATGAATTTTATCCGATGAGTATGTTACTGTACTGATGTTATCCTGTGATAACTGATTATCTGTTGGAAAAAGAAATATTGGAGAAATGATTATCTGAAAATATGTTGGAATTGTTAAGATTGTGTTAAGACTTTATGGATTAAGTTATTGATTATTTTGTGGACCCCTGGTGGGAATAAGACCTTAGTTAAGGCAATACAGTTATAATTGAGTATCTCAAATCGAGTAGTGTACAGTGAAGGTGCGCGGAGCACTAATGACTTTTGTTATATATCCCAAATCGCACTGTCTTTTAGACGTGCTTGATTTTAAAGTAGTTGACCACATGAATGACGTGGCGTGGTTGCGAGCAATGTGGAACCACTGTACTTAGGGAGGTGTTTGTGTCGTGTTTCTCTTAGAGGTCGAGATAGACCTGTTAGAAGCTAGGCTTAGAATGGATCGACCAAAATATTGGAGTACAACTAGAGAAAATATTGTCGCCCCCTTGATCAAATCATAGATGGTGAGAGGGAACCTGAACGGGGCTAGATGACGCTATATTGGTTTAATTCGGTTGTTGTATATATTGGTTTAATTCGATCGCTGTATATATTTGATTTAATTCGGTCGCTGAAAATATTTAGTACGTACCTTTCGACATCGATTCCAGCTGGTTAAGGTTCATGTGCATCTGCTTTCCGACTTAGGTTGTGGTTGAATGATTGAGGAGGATATGTATTCGTGTGTGCTTACTATCCCTTTTACCTCAATGATTTCCTCCCTAATCATTGATGGTTATGTTTCAAAAATAAGATTCAAAGATTTAAAAGACTAAGTTAAAGTTTGGAAATATGCTTTTGGGATATACAGATATTGTGAACTATGTTATGTGAATGATTATGTTATTATGGTGATAATAATGTTGATGTTAGTCATGCGTAATGTTGTTATCGTCAATATATAGTTGTGAGTGTTTGATCTTAATGTTTCCCCTATGCGTAAGCTCATGCCGTCAATGATGATATAGTTCGGAAATGCTTACTCTCTTCTTTCCCTTTTTCTGTGGACATTCGAGAATGATGTCCACAGATGGCAGAAAAGGTTATTTTGTTGCACTGAGATTTCGAATAGCGGAATGGTGAACTTCGAGGATATCTCAGACAAGGAGAAGGAACAAGAAAAAGTACCGGAAGAAGAACAAGAGGAAGACATTCAAAATGAGGAAGAGTTGATTATGAAGTGGGACGACGAGGAAGGATTCATTGAGCTAGCTGATCTAGATGAGGATCTAGAGATACCGAAGCCAGTGGTTAAGGAGGTTCTCGCAGAGGAACCCATGGAGTGGAGTTTTGATTCAGATGAGGCACCGACGATAGGGAATATCTTAGTTAGGTCTTATATCAATATTTATGAAATAAGTTTTGAGGAATGTATTGATAATATCTCAATTTGGAAAGAATTGCATTGTGACTATTGATGAATCAAGTTTTTTTAAGTTAAGGTTGTGATAACCGAACAGGAAATATTTTGGGAATAAACTTTAAGTTGAAAATGTTTTATAAAAAAAATAGCGCAAATTTTTACTGAAATTCTAAGTTCTAAATTGGGGTGTTACAGAAAAGCCTTTGGAAAAATACAAGAAGAAGGAAAGCCTTTGGAAGAATACAAGAAGAATTGAACTCGTGAAGCATACCTAACATCTCCTCCTTCATCATACTCCAAAAAGCTTTAATAAACCTGAAATTAAACCATCAGGACCTCGACTTCTATCACCAGGGTAACCTCCTCCAGTTCCTTCAAAGAGAAATGTTGAACCAAGAAGGTATTCCCATCATCATGAGTGATGGATCCAGAAATTATCTACAATGGGGGCGATACTTAAGTAAATTTTAGAGAAAATAGATAATGCATTAGTAATGTAATAAGGTTTTTTACATTATTGGCACAACATCCATCATGAATGTGTATTACTTTTAGTTAAGGGTTGATAACCATTAACACAAGAATGATAAAAGATATACCGACAATGTAAAAAAAAGATATTTGCATTATCAATACACAATCATTAAACTCATATTTGCATATACAATATATATACTAGTTTTAAGCTCATGCATTGCACGTGACATTTGTTTGTTTGGTTGTTGTTAGCTTATTATTATTGGATAATTTAAGTAAAATATATTTGTAAAGCATTTTGTGTTTTCAAATTGAATTAGTATCAACTAATTTGCAAACAAAAATTTATTTAGTGAAATTTAAATGATCAAGTTCATAAAAATATAATAACAATATATAGTGTATAGTTCTTTATTATTATCTTATGACTTATGGTATCAATCTCCTACACTTATTATTTTATTTTAATTTGAGAAATACAATCCTAATATCAAATATGTGTGTATATATAAATATAAATTAAAACTTGATATAACACTATATATTAATCATTTTACCCTTCCTCCTTGATTGTAGTGTGTGTGTATATATATGTAGTGGATCTGAGAAATAGATCCACCACGATGTGTTTTTGGGGTGTGTTTTTGGGGTTGTTGCAGCTGACGAGGGTGACCCCGGTCCTACGTACCCCAGTGATAAGGGGATCAAGCCACACGTAGTTCTTGAGAGTAGGGATGAGAGAAAATACCTTAGCCCCTATAGCATGGCGATACTTATAGGGGAAGTTGTGTTGTGGTGCCTTATGGGCCTGTTCGGCCCAGTAGGGCTGACGTGGCTCTTAGAGGATAAGAAGGATGAGTTATTCACCCTTATCCTGTACTAGAGAGCTCGTGCTTATCCTGTAGCGGTAGGATTTATTATTGGTTAACCCTACAAGCCCCCCAAGCTCGTATAGGCTCGAAGAGCCTGTGCTGAGCTTCTGAGAGTTGGTGGTGACATAAAACATTGTTTGCGGTTGAGAACTTTTTATTCGGAGGAGTGTCGTGGATGGTTGATTAGGACGTATAAGACTGTTCGCAGTTCAAGGCCCTTAGTCGTGTATTGTCATGTACTGAGTCCAAAGTCGAATTGGACTATTGTTTTTAAAGTCACGATGTTTTTAAGGAGACATCCATTTATGCGCTTGCCATGGTGAAAGCCGAAAGGCTTGTGCCAAGGTATGTTGGCACGACTCAAACTGTTATTTGAGTTCGAGGTGTGCCAAGATTATCACCAATTGGATCGTAACGTTTACGAGGGATTGCCTATCGGAATGACAACCTTAGCCGAGGTGTATTCCTCGATCCGCGATGTATTGGGCCAAATATGAGCCGAGAGGCTAAGCCAAGTTATCGGGTCGCAATCCTCGTTTTCACTTGTAGCCTCGCCGATCTGGCCGGCTAACCGAGATCGTGGGCAAGTGCGTAAGAACATGATCCAAAGTGAGTGAGTTTAACATATATCCTTAATAAGGAAGGTAAGTTATCAATTTTGTTGCTTCATGGGACGTGGTGGTCCTCTTTGGCACGACATTTGATCTCGAGTAACTTATGCATCATATAATACCGGTATCAAGGTCGGCCAATGTCGAGTTCATCACATACTAATCCCCTACTCGGTAAAGCCTGAAAAGGCTTGTGTCGAGTTCATAAGGTCTGTGAAATGCTCGGACTCGATATAGGTCTGAAAGCTCGGTGAGAGGTTCTAAAGATGCGGTGCGAAGGCACTCAACTATTGCCGGAGCATCTGCTGCTCAGGGCTTTACAGTTCTTCTCGGATTATTTTGTAGAGTCGGAGTCCATTCCTTCTCCGAAGCAGCGAACATCGTGTTCAAGAATAGCCACTTGACCCGAAGAGTTGGAGGCTCGAATTACTTTCAAGACTCAGAGTCCATTCTATCCGCCGAGCAGTAAGCTTCATGGCCGAATAAGGTCACTCGAGTGGAAGTCATCGAAAGTTTATCGAGCTGATGAAGCGGCCAAGGATGCCAAGAAGGGAAAGAATGAAACCGAGGAGGCAAGAACAAGTAGAGAAGCCAAGGACGACCATTTCCCTTGTCGGAACTGTTTTGTCAACTTCAATTGTTGAACCCCTCTTGAATCTGAGTAATTAGGGCGAAGGCAAGCTGATAGATCATCATAATAACAAGACTTGAAGCAAACTTTTACTCCATTGCATAACCAACCCCTTTACTCGATAAAGCCTGAGGAGGCTTGTGCCGAGTTAAGAAGTCCTTTAAGGTGTGAGTTGTTTTCCGCCAATTAGATCGTGTTCATCCAAGCCTCTTTGAGAGATTGTCGGATTCATATCTGTGTAGGCAAACGCTGAGCGAAGGTTGAATATTTGCGAGTTGTGGGTGTGGAATTAGCATTGTGTGGTTCATCGGAGATGCTGGGATCTGAATTAAATCACTGGGTGTTGGCACTGCGGACCGTTCTACCATATAGGTAAGGTCGCGATGGTGCGCAAGCCAAGGAAAAAATGATCGGCAACCGGTGTGAAGGACTTGAATTAAGTTGGGTCGTCATACTCGGACTCGAACTAACATAGGTCGTCATGCTCGGCAGATCCGATCGTTATGTTTGTACCTTTTTATGATGTATAAAAACAACTATTAGAATATCAAGTAGTAAATGATATGTAATGAACATTAATAGCGAAGTATGAGCTGTTTCACAGTTAATGATGAGTATTATTTAAGATAATACATGTCATGTGGCAAATGATTCAATAGTAATGAATATGACAGTTAAACCATGAAATTGAAATAATATTAATGGGGTAATGAGAAAGATCTTTCCCTGTCAGTCTTCGCGTTTAGACTATTTCTGAATGTTGATATGCCCGGCACCCTCTTGGCAGTGAGGCATTTCCTCTTTTATTGTTGGAACGGGCGGTTGCCTAGTATTCTTCATCCTCTTCCTACCAAAAACCCTGTATGCCGTTATGGACAAGTCATTGTGTAGCACTTGTGTGAGCAAGGCCGGAATCCCGAGGAGGGATCTTGATAACGATCGTCTTTTGGCTCTAAGTGACCGTGAGAGGCAAGGGTGTCGTGGCAGAGGGTACGAGGATGTTGTAGGCTTTGGTTGTGTTATTTGAAGCGGGAATCCGAGTAGTGACGTTGAGGTCATAATCAATGATAAATTGAAATGGTCACAATAAGCCTGTGTAATAGAGGAGACAGCCATGTCATCGTGAGATTTTGCCGAACCCTGTTGAAGCCGCTGTAATATTAGATGCCCATCATGACTGAGTAGTCTGGCACCGATTAATTTGAAGATATCTTTGGCGGTCGGAAGCTCGAAATGGGCCTTTTAGAGAAATGGGTCATCATAATCGTACCTTGCATGTGTAAACAAAATTAATAATTGGTAATCGTCGTTATTTAACAATTAAATAACGATAATAACAATTATTGGCAAAGTTACGATGTATAATATCGGTATAGAAGTAGTATGATTTAATAATATCACACGTAATAAACATAGTAATGACAATAATTAAATATCGTGCAACCAAACAGGATTGCCCATGAAAAGACAATAATTAAATATCGTACAACCAGACAGGATTGCCCATGAAAAGATGCATGATTTCAGGTTTATCATGCTCAATAATTGTAATGAATGACATTTGTAAATATGCCAGAGTATTTAATGACAACAAATCAAATGATGAAAGCATTAATATATATATATATATATATATATATATATATATATATATATCAAATAATAAGCGACATGTAAATGAATTATAAGGAACTAAGTATTAAAAGCACATGTCAGAAATATTGCGTCAGTTGAGTTAATATCAACATGTGTGCAAAGTAACCACATAGAATGCCAAGTAAATAGGAAAATAATATGGGAACGAGAATTACTTCCCTGATTTAGTGAGGTGAGGAGCGCCGGTTTGAAGTCTTCTATCAATCCTTTTCAAATGAGCTTTTGTTGAGCATCGAGGCCTGACCTTCATTTTCTTTAAATTAATTTGGGTCTATTTAGCCCGTATCAAATAAGCCCGTATAGGTTGGGCCATTTAGACCGTTTACTCACTGACTCGGGCTATCATACGTGTACCTCGCATATGTATACGAAAAGAATAATTAGTGATCGTCGTCCAAGCTTGACAATTTATAAAAACAATAATAATTATTAACAATTAATAAATGAGATGTAATCAAATTAGTCATGCGCTAATGAGTGATATTGGCAATTGAATAAGAAAGTTACTTCCCTGTTTTGTTGTTGTCGTCCACTTTTTTTTTTTGTTAGGCCTGTTGAGGCCTCTTTTTTTTTTTTAGGGCCTGTTGAGGCCCTTTTCTTTTTTTTTGTTAGGCCTGTTGAGGCCTTTTTTTTTCTTTTTAGGGCCTGTTGAGGCCCTTTTCTTTTTTTTTTGTTAGGCCTGTTGAGGCCTTTTTTTTTCTTTTTAGGGCCTGTTGAGGCCCTTTTCTTCTTTTTTTGTTAGGGTCTGTTGAGGCCCTTTTTTTTGGAATAGGCCAACAGCCCATTAGGGTTGAAACCCTGCTGCTGGTTTGCAGCAGCCGCACGCAGGGAAGGGTGCTGTTATGCACAGCAGCGGCGGCAACAAGCATGATGAGGCTTGGAGGGCAGGCGGCGGCGGCGAGGGGTAAGCACCGGAGGAGGCAAGCAGCGGCGTCGACAACGCGTGCTGCCGTTTTCGATGGCGACAACCAAGGGGGAGTGGGATGGGGGTGGCGGCGCGAGCATCGAAGGGGGGGACGGAGAACCCGCGATTGATCGCGGAGGGAGAGAGAGAAAGCGACATTGTGGCTCGTTTCTGGGCCCCGATGGCACGCGATTTGGCCGGATCGTGGAGATGAGAAGAAAACGCAGGATGATTGGTGACAGTGGCGGTTTCTCATGGAGTTGGAAGCGACGAACTTGACGGTCGTCGAGCGGGGGTGAGTTGCTGTCCCCTTTTCCTCTTCCTGCTTGCACGGATCTCGGTGGCGTGGGCGCGTCTCGGTTCTGGGCAAAGCACGACGCACCATGACGGAGACAAAGGCAGGAGAAACGAATGCAGTAGCCAAGGTCGCGATTCATGGCCTCCGAATTGATCGAAGGAGCCACGCAGCCAGAAGAAGAAAGTCAGTAGATCGAAATCGCCTTGTTTCGAACCCAGGCCCTACTGCCATGGAAATCGGTCGCTGCTGCCCTTGTCACGAAGGAGATCGATGTTACTTATTGTTGGCCCTGCGTCATGGCAAGGTTGCACGAGTTGTTTGGCGAGTTTCATCCAAGTTCGAATTCGGTTGCTGTTCATCTGAGTTTTGAATCTTCTGTTCCTTCCTTTGATAGACTGGACTGAATATTTGTATTTTTCTTTTGTTGATGGCAACATTATGTTTTTTTTTTTAACAGTGGAAAACAAGAAACAAGGATTTGCTGCTTATCGTAGCAAATCATGATAGAACATGGTTTTTGAATTGTGGATGGGGATAAAAATTTATCCTTCCCACAGACGACGCCAATGTAGTGGATCTGAGAAATAGATCCACCACGATGTATTTTTGGGATGTGTTTTTGGGGTTGTTGCAGCTGACGAGGGTGACCCCGGTCCTACGTACCCCAGTGATAAGGGGATCAAGCCACACGTAGTTCTTGAGAGTAGGGATGAGAGAATATACCTTAACCCCTATAGCATGGCGATACTTATAGGGGAAGTTGTGTTGTGGTGCCTTATGGGCCTGTTCGGCCCAGTAGGGCTGACGTGGCTCTTAGAGGATAAGAAGGATGAGTTATTCACCCTTATCCTGTACTAGAGAGTTCGTGCTTATCCTGTAGCGGTAGGATTTATTATTTGTTAACCCTACAATATATATTTATATTTATTATCCTTTAATCTTTTGTCGATGACATGTGATAGATAGATTTATGTATATAAGTGTATATTGAATATATTAATCGTGTCCAATTTATTATAACACACAAAATAAAAATTTTTAAGTGCTATTCAGTCTCCAAACCACATGATTTTCATCTAGTTTTAAGCCTTTGTCATGCATAAATACTTTTTTTCTTACAATAAGAGTACGCATATACTGATATAACCAAAAAATAGTTGGTCATCAGAATATAATTACAATTGGTTATAAATAAATAATTAATATGATTATGGTTTTTCAGTTCAATCAATACTTGTTGTTAGGATTTTAATAAAAGCGGAAAACAACAAAAGTATGGCAGGGTCAAATCAAAGCACGGATAAGAGGGAATATTAGCAAGAAATCTAAGCAATCACATTTATTTAAATTTTTTTTAAAAAAAAAGAGAGAGATGAAAAATAGAAAAAGTTAGAAGAGAAAAGAGAGAAAGCAGTAAGAAAGGGGAAGCAAATGAAAAAAGAGAAAGAATAAACAATAATGGAATTGGGGAAAAAAGGAAGGCTTACCGATGCGGATGAGGATGAAGATGATGGAGTACGAAAGTAGGAATGAATATGAAGGAGGAAGAGGAGGTCACTAGTACGAATTTTAACCAGGAAACAGGATTTCAAAAAGGAGCATTGTGGATGCTCCATTAGGATAGGTTTTATAATAAAAAGAAGAATTTTAAAATTGAAAAGAGGAAGAGGGATGTCTTTACCACTGCCACATAGATACCTTAATTGTTGAGAATTTCTCAACTTTTAACCAGGAAACAGGATTTCAAAAAGGAGCATTGTGGATGCTCCATTAGGATAGATTTTTATAATAAAAAAAAGGATATATATATATAATATATATATATATATATATATATATATATATATATATATCACTAATGTAACTAAATGTACAATCAACCCTTGCAATCAACCATTGAAAATTGAAAAAATAACTTAGGAATACGATAAAAAAAGTTCCTAAAATGAACTTATATTAAGGATTGAGAGAAGTAAAAATTTATCATAATAATACAGTTTCAAAATATAGGAACGTCCGACACAAATTTTCATAATTATTCCCTACACTTTATCGTTGTTTTACAATATTTAATGATTTTATCATATACTATAAAAATATCTTTCTCTACATAACTAAACAATAAACCAATCAATCAATAATCTCCTACACAATTTCATATATAATTTTTGATATTTTCATAGTTGAGAAAGAAGTACTCATTTTGTCCCGCAATATTAGTAAAAAAAACAAAAAAGATGTTATCCCAAATTGAAATTGTAGTAGTAAATAAAAAAATTGAAATTGAATATTATATTTTATGATTAGTCAATTAATAAAAAATGCATTAAATTATTGTTTTGATTATTAATTGGTTGGATAAACAACACATTAATAATATGGTTTTTTTTTTATTTTTGTTGATTTGTTAAAATTTCACTAATATTATTTGACGGAAGAAGTAGTATAAAAATAATAGTATGTATATAAAAATATGAAAATTTAGTGGGGGCATGTGCCCCCACTATGTTCTACATGCATCTAGGGATGACAATGGGAGACTGCACATGGGGATCCGATCGGGGAACGCCCCGTTCGGGTACCGCGTTTGGGGATGGGGGAGATTTTTCCCCCGAACAGATTTCGGGGCGGGGAATGGGATTGGTTCCCCCATCCCCGCGGGCTCCCCGTCCCTGCCTATTTTACTTATATGCCCTTAAATATTTAACTTATATATAGTTAAAAAATTGGTTTTATGGTAATTTCCCATATATTAATTATAAAGAAAGTTGAAAACCTACTACACCCAACCCTAGCTTAGTACTGTTGCGCTACTTCTTCCTTTTCTTCTAATCTCTTGGCCGCAGCTCACTGCTCACTCACGCCAGGCACCACTCGCGCCGCAACATTGCTCTGCTCGTGCCAGTCACACTCACTACTCCGCCGCACCGCTCGCGCCAGTTAGCCACTGCTCCGCCGCTCCCTACGCAACTACACTCCGCCACTACTTCAATTCGCCCTCGCCACTGCTTCGCCTCTGCTCCACCGCCACTACTCCGGCGACTACTTTGCCACCGCTCACTCACCGTGCTCCTCCGCTCTCTTAGATTGGGTAATTTCTTTTTTATAATTACTTTCCTATACTATTTATAAATTATAATATATATATATATATGCTTGATAATTTATTGATGTTTTTATTTATGTTCCTTGTTTGAATATTGGTTCTTGTCCGCTGTTTTGAGAGGTCAAATTGAAATTAGGTTCCCCGTGGGGACCCGTGGAGTGGTGGGGAATGGGGATGGGGGTTAATCTACTCCCGATATGGAGAATGAAGATGGGGATGAGGAGCAAATGAGACCCGAGGATGGGGAATGAGAAAGGCCTCTCCAAGCATTCCCCACCTCGTTGCCATCCCTACATGCATCCTTCCCATCTGCCATCAACCTTGTTAAAAATAAGAGCATTAAGAGTCACTCTAGTAACGTTATGATCGATCACGAAAATATATTTTAGTTATATTTTGGGATAGCTGCTAATGACCTGCTAATGAGCCATATGGTATTAAGGTGAATAATGTTTTACCATTCATCTCAAGAATTAAAGAGGAATTTTTCAAATCTCAAGAATAAAAATGAAATTACTTTACAATTTTGAAAACCAAAATGATAGTATAAAATTAATCTACTTATAATAAATACATTATAAAAAAAAAAGTGAAATAACACTTTGGTCCCTCATATTTTTTAGATGGGATACTTCACTCCCTCAAAATGTGAAAATTCACTTTTAGTCCTTGAAGATTTTTTTTTATGGGACACTTATTAAATCTTTCCATTCACTCCGTCGACTGTTTCAACTGGGAATTTAAGTGTCCCATAACAAAAGAAACTTAAGTATTCTATATAAAAAATTAAGAGGGATTAAAGTGATACTTAAAATAAATTGTCAAGTGTCCTACTGTACCACTCACTTACTCTTTGGCCTTTGCTGCATGCCAGCACGATCAGTGTGAACCGCTATTGTTTTTCTCTTCCCACTTTTCCGGTGCTCTAAAACTACTTTACTTATACAAAATACATTATAAAAAAGTCACGTGGTCACACTGTATCACTGACCTACTCTTTAAATTTGCTGCATGCCTGCATGATCATTGATCAGTGTGAACATCTATTGTTTTTCTTCTTCCAATCACTTTTCCGGTACTGTGATCATAGCAATACAGAAATAACCAAATGTGTACGTAATTCATAATGAACCTTTGCATCATGACAACGAACAAATTAAAGTCCTTGCTCTTTAGTGCGTGATACATGTTTTAACGGAGCTAGCATTTGTCAAATTTTAAATTTCTATCTATAAGAAAAATTGTACTCCTTCCATTTTTCAATATAAATTTTTTAATGTTGTGTCACAAACAGATTAAGAAGTTTTACGAAAATGTGTACTCAATTAAGTGAATGTAAATTAGAAGCCAGCAACAACTAGCTAGTAGTATACTTCGTTGACATTCTGTTCACCTCGAGAGTTTAAAGTCATGAGCATTTTGTAAATAAGTTATGTGTGATCCCATCGATAATCCTCCTTATCGATTTAATAATTTGTCCTAATTTTAAATAAAAAAAAAAAGAGACCAGACTCCTATCCGTTTAATATTTGTATTTGTAATCTGTTTAATATTTAGACAAATATTAAGAGTAATTGTTAAAAAGAATTTAATGTAATAAAAATTCTTTGGAAAATTTATTTTTCTAAGATTTTTGAGAACTAAAAAAATATGAAATTATGACTTTTTTTATAATAGTAATTCTAACATGTGCTTTTAAGAGCAGTTATTAGCAAGACTTATATTTTTATTGGATTTTTCTAATATCTGCCCTTAAACATATGCTAGCAGCCTACAATGGGTAAGTTTTCATCGAAAAATTTAGCATTTTTTATATAGATTTACCCAATATAAATTTTTTATTATTTGTCTTGAACAAACGTTAAAAAACTCAATTTTATTAAGCAAGAATAAAATATTACTCCTCAAGTCTATAATATATATAAAAAATGACATACTTATATATTTTTAAATGTGGTAAAAAGTGTTTTTTCTTGCTCACTCATACTTTCAAATAACTTTTTTTATATTATAAAATTTATCAATTCAAACGTTGAGTTTAAAGTTCTAATCAAGTAGATATAAAATCTTTGAAATTTAATAGAATATAAAAATTGTTTGATACTTCATCTCACCACTCCATTTTAATGGATAATATATTATTTGAAATATAAGTAAATATGCATTATTAGATTGCATACCTATAAATTAATTTCGGAATGATCTAAAATTTGGTATGCATGATCGAAGTGAGATAATCAAATTGGTACTTGAATTTTTTTTTTTAAATTCAATTGTTAAACTGATATCGTTTTGGTTATTCTACTATTAGTTTCATGTGAGTCACTCGCCATTATATTGATCACTAATAGCTCAAATTCCTTGGAACTAACATAACTTATGGTTTGATATTTTAAGAACTAATTTAAAATTTTGATATTATCATAAACTGATTTGACACTATATACAAAATTACGGGTGAATTTGACTACTGTTTAATAAATTGATCTTGCTAACAAGTACTAAGCACTTGTTAAGATTATTAGTAATGAAAAAAAATCTCAAATTTACATTTATTATTCTTTCGAGAACATAAAAAGTCATATTTTTCAACAACTTTGGTGTATAATTAATTATTTAGCAAGTGTTTTAAAGACACTTATTATTTATTAACATTTATTTTTTTTTTATAAGAAAAAAAAATTCATTAAAGAATCAGAGACCGAGTATAAGGTATACACCGCCCCCGACAAAGAAAGGATGGAGAAAGAGTTCTTTGTCTAATAGCGGCAACGTGATTCTTGTGGGTTTGTTAGTTTCTGACAAGGGAACAATCGGGCAGTATCAGCATCACCACCGTGACATAATCTTCAAAATTGTCTCTGACGTAAGTAGCTCTTCATAAAAACAAGCAGAATAAAATGATAGCCCCAAATAATGAATATTTTAAAAGCATTATTTAATTAATATAAGCCAAGAAAATCAATTTTACAAATTTAACTTTAACGTTTTACAAAATATTAAATGAATTAATTTTTAATTCATATTTACTATGAATTTGATTCATCAAAATAAATTCTTGAAGAACACTTCTTAACATAAACATAGTAATATAGAGTTTTATTGTTTGAAACTTGGACAACAAGTGCTCTCTTTTTATAAAAATGATATTTATGCAATTCATTTAGAGATATAGAGGAAAAAAAAATAAGAAGATAAAAAAAGACAAGTGGTTGATATGTGATGTGAAAAAAAAAAGAGATATAAATAAATGTAAGGAAAAAGATTTAGGCTTTGTTTGGTTTGGGGATTTTGGGGGAAGAGAGATTTGTGGAGGAGAAAATAGAGTTTTCCTCTTTTGGAAGAGGAAATAAAATGAGGGAGGAGAGAAAAATGGATGGGACCTATTTAAAAAAGTTTTATCCCCTAAAGTGAAGAGATTTTGGAGAGAAATTGGAAAGATGATAAATTTTTACATAAAAAAAAAGGAAAACTCAAAAGAAAAAATTTCTTCTCATTTTCTCTCCAACCAAACGGAAAGAAAACTCAACTTTTCTCTCTACCTTGTTTTTCACATTTTCTCTCATATAAAAAAACTACAAAACTTACTCATTTTTTCACCATAATCTCTCTTCCATATTTCTCTCTTCTCATTTCCTTTCGTGTAACCAAACAAAGCATTAACTCGTAAAAACATATGAGTTATTATTTTTATATCTTACATACACTTTTCTTTTTCATCTTATAAAAACTATTTGCTCGATTATAGTTGCTACTTTCTTTAAGATAAGATTGGCTATTTTTGTGAGGATCGACCCATGCATGCTAAATAGTATAATCTTTTATATACTGATGGATCCAACATTTAAATTCAAGAAATAAGTCTTAAATAAACATGTGTCCAAAATAGTTTTAGTCACTACATTATTTAAAAGACTATGAGTAGCTTGTTAAAGTTATTGGAATTAAGTCTTGCTTGGAATCTAAGATCTCATGCACGCAAATCTATTTCTCTAAAACCAACATACATTTGTATATTTTACTCTCACGTAATTTTATTTTTTATATTCATTAAAAAAGCCTTCACTGTACAAAAAATAATACAACATGCTGCAACCAAAAACAAAACATTGTGTAAATTATATGAGTAATTATGAAAATATTTTTCTTAATCTATGTATCACTTGTATAAAATAAATTAATATATTAAATAAAGTTATCCCAAAAATCTAAATATACCTTTGAATGCATAATTTAAACCTCTATTCCTCGTGGAATGTTACTTTTTTTGGCTTGTTTATTTTAAGCACATAGATTCTTTTAAAAAAATATATAAAACGTTATCAATTTTTATGTGACTAACGATATTATGTAACTTTTTTAATTCTTATAAACTCCCCAAGCAAAGCTTATATTTAAGAAAAATACAATAATCCATTTGTTAAAAAAAAGGGTGGGGGTGGAGGGTGTAATACAATAATCCTAGTACTCTAAATAATACCATCAACAATACAACCTAATTAAATCATTGTTGCATGTTTGGTTTTGCGGTGAGTTAGACTAGAATTAATTTTGAAATGTCAACGCTGCTAATCATTACTTCTGCTTCAACCTGATTTTAGAGTCAAAATTGATTCTATGACAGAAAACCAAACATGGTGCTAAGGATTAAGAAAAAAGCAATTGTTAACTGATAACAGGTCAGAAGCCAGAAACGAGAAGATAGAAGAAACTAGAAAGGGGCATGACCCTTTTGTCCAACACTATGGTTTCGCTTGGTTGCACGAGAGAAAATGAGAAGAGAGAAATAGGAAAGAGAGATTATGGTGAGAAAATGAGTAGATTTTGTGGTTGTTTGGTAGGAGAGAAAATGAGAAGAAATATAAGAGAGAGAAAAGTTGAGTTTTCTCTTCTTTGTTTGACCGGAGAGAAAAGAAAAAAAAATAGAAAACAACAAATTTGTTAAAAAACAAATATACCCTTATTTCACCTAACAAAAATAAATATATATTTTTCTTTTTTAATATCAAACATAACTAAATATTTATAACTTACTTCAATTCTTTTTTACATAAAAAAATCTAATTAAATATATATATATAAATAAATTGTATCAAAATAAAAAATAAATAAATAAAAAAACACACGCGGTTATTAAGCATGCAGTGTTTATCAAATCAATAATTGAATTATATTCAACTTTACACTGTGTAGTGCATAGCAACTAGCAACCAAAGTAGGAGTGCCGCTCAACAACCATTTTCTTCCCAAAATCTCGCTTATGGTAGGAAGAAATTTTTTTGGGTGGGTTTGATCGATTTTTTTATCTTATTTTCTCTCCCATATCAAACAAGAGAAAACTATATTTTCTTTCATTTTTTTTTTTCTCCAAAATCTCTTCCTCCCAAAATCCCTCGAACCAAACAAAGTGTACGTGTGGAAGATGCTAATTGAACAGCAACGGAAAGTAATTAATGCAAACAAAAATGACACCTGTCCTCCGCGATGCAGTGTTCACATTAATTTAGTGGTTTTTCCTCCTTTATTGGCATTGTTGTCTTCTGCTTTGGCCTTTGGGGCACATGGTAAGTGAGAGGACCATTATTTTAAATGGAAAACAGTCATAAAATAAGCACGTGAGGAAATTTGGATCATTCTAGTTTCTAGACCAGTGCCAAATTAAAAACTCAGAACCAGCAGGCCACGCACAACCTTGTTAAGGATCTTTATTTTTTTAGTTTCAGTTTGATCTTTTATTTTTATGAAAAAGATTCATTTTGATTATAAAAATTTTATTTTTTTTATAAAATTTATATTGTTAAAAACAAAAACAAGATTAAAGTAAAAAACCAAAACTATATTGAAAATAAATGCAAAAATTGACAATAAAATCCCAAAAAATGGCGATGTTGATAAAAAATACTCCATTTGTTTCATATGTAGTGTTTATAGAGTTTTTGTACTATGTTTCATATGCATTGTTCTTTTACAAAACTCAATACATAATTAATGTTATTTTTCCCAACACATCGCTATTTATTACACTTTTTTTTTCACTTTTAATATTTTTCTCTCTCTTCAATGGTTATATTGGGACATGCATTATAGTGAAAATGCGCAAAATTCATATATCATTTAACAATTTCTTAGAACCCGTGTATAACCTTAAAACACACAACATATGAAACGGATGGAGTATTAAACTAAATCTTTAAAAAAATAAAATACCAGAATAAATAAAAAAACCAAAATAAATATTTAAATAAAATAAAGGACTAAAAATGTAATTATATATATACACACACACTATCTTACATCTTCATATTTTCACCTCATTTTTTTGGAATAGTATACTATTTTTATCTTAGTTTCCTTTTTCTTTTGGTTAAGAAAGAGACTTTGTATTATATAACTCTTATATTCATCAAATATTTTAGGCTTAATTATGTCAAAGTCCCTAGAGTTTGAGGTACTTTTGCTTGATATCCTTATACTTTTTTTTTCAATGTCTGACTCCCCGAAGTTACTTCTGGGTTTGTCATATACTCCTATTGAAAAATAGAAGAATTCTCTTAATAAAATTAGAATACTGTAATATATATATTTTTGGATAAAACAAATTGATTAAAAGAGAAAGTAAGTATAAGCTAAGGAATCTCTGTTATATATTAGTAAGTTTAAATAACAAATTAAAGCGTAAAAGAAAGATACATGATATATAACAACCAAAAAATCACTCCTTACTACTATGTGTTTTTGAAATTTCTTATTTTAAATTAAAGAAATTTATTAGGAGAATGGTTTTTTGTTATGCATATTGTGTAATATTGTGTGTATTGATTAAATGAGTGCTGATACATGAGGTTAATATATAATGGGTTACGAAAATAAATTAAGTTCATTTGTTCACTTATTTATAAATCGAGTAAGCAAATGAAAAAGACAAATTAAGATATTATACTGAGATCCATTAATAATGGAGAAATAGAAAAAACCTACAACTCTTATTATTATTATTTAAAAAAAAAATAAATGTACTATTAAAAAAAGGGTCTTGCTAACAAGTGCCTTAAACAAGTGTCCTTAGGGCACTTGTTAAGGTTCATATACTTAGAAAAACAATCATCAATGCACATTACTCTGTATCTCGAAAATCTAAAAAAAAACATTTTTCAATGGTTATTTACTACATTTAGCTTCTTAACAAGTGCACCAAGAGCACTTGTAACTTGTAAGCATTTGCCTTAAAAAAATTATGGGTTCCTGAAAATTTTGAACCTGAAATTGTCACACTTGTGACCCTCTCTCAAGATCGGGCCTGGATTCAAACTGTAAAAAGTTTTATGGTTTTAATTGGGATTAATCTCTTCCTTAAAACCATTTTAAAGTTTCCCTTATCTGTCGCGTACATGGATGAAATTTTCCCTTACATACTAATAAAATGATTAGTTTTTTAAATTCTATGAAAATATATTATAATATTATAATTTTATCCTCATAACTTTTTTTGGAAAGCATATACTCATTAATGAAAAATAAAAAAACATAAATACTAAAACTATTTAATAAAAAAAAGATAAAAAACAATAAATAATGTACAAGAAATATAAAGTGATTTTTTTTAAAAGAAAAAACCTTTTATTAAAATGAAAAAAGCAATGCCAAGGAGAACAAGGTGTACCCGAGGCAAGCCAACAACAAATTTCCAATATAGAGTCAATAAAAATCAAGAAAAGAAACCAAAGGCCAGACCCTACCCTTTTACATCAGTCAGTAACCCCCAACTAAACCAGAAAAAAGCAGAAATGCAGAAAGCATGCATAAGTAGGTACATGAATCAACATAATATCTGCATTTGTCATCTGCATTTGTCCTCTCAGATTGCATGCATGCTTAATAACAACAGCACCAATACACATTGATTGCAGCCACAATAAACAAAAATCACAGTTAAGCAAAGCAACTAATCACAATTGAGTTCTGTGACCAAATATAAAGTGACTTATAATTAGGATTCTAAAAATTATTTAGATATATGATTTATAATAAAGATCGGATGAAGTATTAAATATGTATTTATTATCTTTGTGTATAATTACTGCTACTTTCTCGTTCCATTTTAAGTTTTTTTAGAGAAATTTTTTTGTTCTATATAACTTTTTTTCTGAATATCAATACAATGTTAATTACTTTTTTTTTTTAAATAATTCTGCTCTCATATAATTAAGAAGAGAGATAATAAGTGAAAAACTATAGTAAACATAATTATTACAAGAGAGATAAAGGACAAATTAACTAAATTCTACATTAATTTAATACAAATAGGCAAATTAGTTATGCTTCATAATATATGAGTTATAACTTTAACAACACTTATTTTGGAACGGAGGTAATATTATTATTATTATTATTAGGTTTTTTTCTAATGTGGCCATAGGACATACACATGTTAAGAAACGTATATTGGATCTGGAATTGATGTAACCAATGCATAAAATTTTATAAATGCATAAATTTTTAATACATATTTATCCAATTTGAGTTTTTTAACATATGCCACAATACTGACATTAGAAAAACCCTGATTATTAGAATGATAAAATTTTTAAATAAATTTTTTAAAGGTTTTTGAATAATTAGATTTCTCAAGTTTTGAATAAAGTTTTTCTAACCTATATACTGCATCGTGCGTGCATTGGTTAAATAAACATTAAAAATTAAAGTTTTATTGAAAAATAATATATTTAATAAAACAAGAAATAATTATTTATTTTTTCAATTCAACCTTATTTTTAGTACTATTTGCTTATTTTATACATAGGTGTATAATATTTTATTTTTGAAATGATACATAGATGTATAGTTTAGAAAAAAAAGCTCTTTTAAACAGTATAGTAATTATGACATATCTGATAAATAATAAATAATATGAGTCTCGTCCTTTATCTAGTTCATATCTTATCCTATTTTGATCGACAAAAATTATTAGTTTTTAAATAAAATTTTATTTTGTTGACTATTAAAAATATGATAAAACTCAATGAGACTTATATTGAAAAAGGAAAATTTCTCGTAATTTGAACTTGATCCGTTAACATTTTATGTTTTCCAATTTTATCGCTTGAGCTTACATTATTAGAATAAAAGATTTTTCATAACATCAATATGCCTAACAATCAACTACGACAAAATGAATATAATTAAAATAAAAGATAAAATATTCATCAAATTATATATATATATATATATATATATATATATATATTATTTATTCAAAGGTGTATTATATTTTATTTTTGAAATGATACATAGATGTATGGTTAAGAAAAAAAAGCTCTTTTAGATAGTATAATAATCATGACATATCTGATAAATAATAAATAATATGAGTCTCATCCTCTATCCTTTATCTAGTTCGTATCTTATCCTATTTTGATGGACAAAAATTATTAGGTTTTTAAATAAAATTTTATTTTGTTGACTATTCAAAATATGATAAAACTCAATATGACTTATATTGAAAAAGGACAATTTCTCGTAATTTGAACTTGAACCGATAACATTTTATGTTTTCCAATTTTATTGCTTGAGCACATTATTAGAATAGAAGATTTTCCATAACATGAATATGCCTAACAATCAATTATATGACAAAATGAATATAATTAAAATAAAAGATAAAATATTCATCAAATTATATATATATACATAATGGTTTTTTTTAAAGTATTATCCAATTTCATGAGCGAGAAACTGATCTCTCATAGTATGATTTTAGTATGTAATATACATTGGGTTATATAAACAAAAATAATTAATCTTTTCCTTCCTAAAAAAATATAAAATATTCCTCAAACAATCAAATATCTAAATTTTTCTATAAGCTCCAAGGACATGGATGGAATTTTGCCACAAAACAAAACAAAACACTTTTTCACATTATAAATAGGACATGAGTATGGAACATTACAGCACCACAAACCACCAGCCATACTAATTTCTTCACATCCAAACCTTTGAGGAGTTATTGCAGCTACTCTAATAATGTCTTTGAAGCTCTCACTTCCCAATCCTCCAGTTGTGCTAAAGTCCTCACTACAAACTCTTCTCAAAGCTGATGAGAGTGAGAATAACCCCTTACTCATGTCCGATGAGCATATTTTGGAGCAAATTTACTCAACCCATGTCCACAGTGACACAAAGTTTGATGTGAACTCTCTTTTCACCCTTGTTGAGAACACCCTTAGACGTTCCACCCACATTGTGGACAATGTTGTGCAGGTATATATATATAGCAAAATGTTATATATACATCCAGAATTGACATCCGGATGTACATATAACATTGCTCCCATAACACCTTCATCTTTTTTTTTTAAGATTTTAAATAGTAGCTATGGTTTTGAAGACTTCTCATGGGGAACCATATTTAAAACCTTTCTGTATTATTTATTTATCCATGCTTCTAAATGTAATAAGTTTTTACAGGGTTCCTCAGCAGGCGTGGAGCACGTAGATGACACAATCCCCCCTGCCAGTTTCACATCACCACTTTGTACCTTGAAGGCTATTAACTCTGAGGTCATCCAATAATCCAAAACCATCCAAATAATTAATCATTAAAGAGAAAAAGGACTTGATATATAACATATAATATATAGCACATATATATAGCAATTTTCTCTTACAATAAAGAAATTTATTATATCTTCTGCTTAAATTTTATTTTTATTCTTTTATGTTAATACACGCACCTCAAAAAATATTTTGAAATACAAAGGGATAATACAAACTAGTATTCATTATTTGTTGTACATAAAACACAATTCTACATGAACGGAAAATAAATAAATAAATAAAACACAAATCTATAGCATTATAGGCTAGTAACTCAAGAATGTAACAAGTGACTTATGAATATGGCAGATGTCATGCAAGCCTCCAGGTGAACAAATTGCTCACAAAACAACACTGGTCATCCTTAATAAACTCTCAAACTATGACTGGGATGCAAAGGCTGTGCTTACTCTAGCGGCTTTTGCGCTAGAGTACAGCGAGTTCTGGCTGCTTGCTCAGCATCAGAAAACAGACCTTCTTGCAAAGTCTGTGGCTGTGCTGAAGCGAGTGCCAGCACTTACAAGGCCCGCAGCGGTGCAAAAACATCGCCAAGCCATCATTGAAGTCAACAATTTGGTGAAAACAACTTTGCAAGTTATTGAGTTAATCTTTGAGTTGGAGAAGCTTAGCACTCATAACACAAAGGAAGTACCTGCTTTGGTGCCTGCTATTGAACAACTCCCTGTTGATGTCTATTGGACTATCATCACTATCACCGCAATAGTCACTCAGATCGATATCCTCACCACTGAATCGTACGTTTCATGCATCTTTAATCTTTAGTTAACACAACAAGATTAGTTCCTTTAATTTTTATAATTTTATCAGCATCTCATATAAGGATAATTGATAAGTTAAATTAAGGGACAGTGTACTGTTTAATTAATATAACATGTTTAACCTACCAATAAATGCTTGACTTCAGGGAGCAAAAGCAAGAGCTGTCCCAATATGGTCAAAAGATAAACATCATACTTAGCAAACTGAGGAAGCAAGTCACAATTATCAGACAACAGATAGGTGAGTAATCTAGATTATATCACCTTTCATCTCTATTACTATAGGTTTAATTATTAAATTTGCCCATATAAATATTGCGGATTTTGAATTTTGTTTTTGTATTGTTTTTATTTTTTGCCATATTTTTATAATCTATTTTAATTTAAATTTCCAATGTCAGTAAATGTTTATGTGATTTAATATTGAAGCAACAATTGACAATAAATCAGTAACCTTTGTTAAATCATGTTAACATGAGAAACTTAAATCAAAATAAGTTATATAAAATATGAAAAAAATAAACGACTATGATAAAATTCAAAATTCACCACTTTTACAAGGAAGAATTTAGTAATTAAGCCATTACTATCATATTTCCGTAAAGAAAGTAGTGTCCTTATTAATTATGTGATTTGTTCTATATTCTTTCAGATGAGGTAATATTTTATGGCAGGCTCAAGAAAGCTTTGCTGTCCGCCACCGAAATAACGCAGGTGTTTAAGCTCCTGATTTTCACAACTGGTGATGCCCCACAGCATCTTTTTGATGGTGCAACTAAGACTACGGTTCGTAACTCCTTGAAAAAAAATTATTAGAAATGTATATTATTTGTTTTTGCAAATATCTTACTGTTGTTCAAACTTCTAAATTTACTGTACGTCAAAAAAAAATTTAAAGCCTAAAAGTAGAATGCTTCTATTCAGTAAAGAAATATAATAAAATTATACTAAAGTAACTTTTTTAGTTAAAAAATTAAGGAAAAAATATTTTTATTAAAGGGAGCCCAAGTGTTGAATGCACACTGTTTAGTCTATCGGTTTATCACTTTTTTAATTGTTTGACATGTACATGTATAGACAGATCAAAAATGGTGATATTGACTTATTTGATGTGATGAAAAAAATTGATATTGATGAATCACTTTGTCTATTGGTGCAAATGAATTTTTCTTTTTTTATTTTGAGCTGGAAATTAATTGATATAAAGTTATTTTAAGATTGATTGTATTTAAGGATAAAAAATTAATTTTTGAGAGATGTTATATCTACTTCA
Organism: Crotalaria pallida; assembly: GCA_037953625.1. NCBI lineage: Eukaryota > Viridiplantae > Streptophyta > Magnoliopsida > Fabales > Fabaceae > Crotalaria > Crotalaria pallida. The sequence goes on along the minus strand of CM075652.1, from coordinate 122,938,942 downwards.
ATTCAATAATTTATCCACTCTGAAAATGATACATTCGGTTTTAAAAAAGAAAATTGACTATAACTATGCACGTAGAATTATTGCTGATAAAAAAAAAACTATGCAGAATTATTATAAATTTTATGTGGATTTATGTTAAATAAAAAATTACTACAAGATACAGATTAGTGAATAATAAAATCCATGAAACTGTCTATCCTTGGATTTATAGTTGATTCATTTGTTGCATTTGTAGGTTGACATCTCCGTGCTAAACAAAAAGAATGTGTACTTCTTTATTTCAACTCTAGACATCACGGATGAAGAAATTTCAGGAGTGAGGCCAGTTTATGATGCTACTAAAACCAATGAGCAATATAAGATTGTTTGGATTCCAATTGTGGAGGAATGGAACGACCAATTGCGCAAGAAATTTGAGATATTGAAAACCAAGGTGCCTTGGTATGTGGTGCCACAATTTGGAAACAAAGCTGGAATCAGGTACATTAAGGAAGAATGGCACTTCACAAAGAAGCCATTGGTTGCTCTATTGAGCCCTCAAGGGAAGGTGGATAACACAGATGTATTCCAAACTATTCATGCTTATGGAATAAAGGCCTTTCCCTTTAGAAAAGTGGATGTTGAGAGAGTTGAAAAAGAATTACACTGGATTGAGTCTGTAGTGGGTGACATTGACCGGAACCTTCTTGGTGCGGTAAGTATATTTTCAACTCACTAATTAGATTATGGAGGAAAAAAGTATGTTTTGTTAAATTAGTTTGGGCCCAAAAATATCAGGCAAATTGTTAATATTACTTAGAAAAATTTTAAAAATACACAATAGTAATGTCTCGTAACTCTTTCTGAAACAGATTAAAGAGCAAAAATACATATTCTTCTATGGAGGTCATGACAAAGAGTGGATTCAACAGTTCACTAAGTACGTGAATGTCATTGCAAATGACACAGTCATTAAGGAGCCAAAGATTGCCATAGAGTTGTTCCATGTGGAGAAGGAAAACAAAAGCCTCTTTGGCAACTTTTGGACCAAAATTGAGAGCTTGTTTGTGACCAAAGCTAACAATACAGTTGATGAGGTGACTCAACAAGTTCAAAAGATGCTTTCTTACAAGAATGAAACAGGGTGGGCCCTACTCACCAAAGGGTCATCTGTGGTGGTGAGTGGTCATGGAACCACAATCTTGAAAACCGTTGCAGAGTTCGAGAAATGGAAAGACACTGTGAGCAAGAATGGCTTTGAGTTTTCGTTCAAAGTGTATCATGAGAAGATTGTGAAAACCACTCATCGATGCGCACACCTTGAGATTCCCAATGTTACTGGAAAGTTGCCACGGACTATAAAATGTCCTGATTGTCCTAATACCATGGAAATTTTCATTAGCTACAAATGTTGCCACAATGGTTGAGTACAAGGTCGTAAGTTGTTTAATTTGAGCTTGTTTGTTATAGTGAGGAGGAGTGTGGGAATAAAATAGCTTTAATTTTCCTTGGGCTCATTATTAAGCTTATATTATGTATTGTAAAATAAGGATGGGTGGGAGACTTCCATGTGAGAGGTGTTTTTTTCTGTAATATGTTGTTGCTACTGGTCTTCAAATCTTGATATTGCATAAATCTTTCTGTGGTTTACTTTTCAATCCCACTTTATACTTTTTTGTAATACCATCTTATTTCATTATGTAGAGTTGAAATGGTTCGAGTTAGAATAGCATTTCTACTTTTTTTTTTTTTAACAGAATAGCATTTCTACTCTGTACGTGCATGAATTTTTATAAATTCAAACATCAAAGAAGTAAGAGCGAGCTTATAAAAAAAATTAAAAATTTTAAAAAAAAAAAGAAGAAGAAGAATTAAGAATAAATATAAATAAAGGAAATTGCTTTTTGGTCCCCATCATTGACTTTTTGGTCTCCATTTCGAATTTTCATGGACCAAAATACCTTTTCGGTTTTGCTGAACCGGAATCAATTTAAACACTATTCCGGATTTGCTGAACCGAAAATTGGATTATGACTTTGTAGTACCGGAAATCTACTGAACCGGAAAAAAGTGAGTACAGCAAATATGCAGGTTATTGTCCTATTTGATTCTTAAGTGTCCTATTTGGTTCCCACCAGAAGTAGCAGGTTATTGTCCAAGATATTGGATCCAAATCCAGACACTAGAATTTCCATAGCTAGGATTAGGGAATCTTCTTGGTTTAAGAAGGGACCACGCAAAAAACATGAAGCGGAAAGCAACAATTATGCCTCTTCTTCATGTACAAATCTTTCTTATCAAAGTGATGAAAGTGATGATGTTTTAGCAGCAGAAGCAAAGGAAGAGTCGGTTGTGCCGATAAGCATAAGTGCCTTTGATATCATCTCCCTTTGCTTCCGGTTCTTCTCCACCAGAAGTATTTCGGTTCTTCTATATCGATCGAAAGTATTCCGATCTAGTAAAATCGGAAAATTTTTTCCGGTTTCATAGAACCGAAAATGTTAACATGCTTAAGGGTATTTTGATCCATGAAAATTTGAAATGAGGGCCAAAAAATCAATCATAGGGGCCAAAAAGCAATTTCCTAAATAAATCTCGTTGAAGTGGGTGGTGGAGGCTAGACCCAATCCATATATATTGGGTTTCTACGGAAAAAAATTGAATCCTTTATTCATAATATGATGTGCTTACGTTTAAACTCGAAATAAAATAATACTAATGATGACAACAATCATTAATAATTAGTCATAAAAATAAATTAGACCTAAAGAAAAAGTGATTAAGTATATAGGTAGTAATAAAAATTTGAGGCCTTATTTATGTTGGAAAAAAAAAAGTTAGTTAGTGTATCTATTTATAGATTAATTGGGCAAATGAAGATCATGCAAAGAAGTTTGTAATTCTTAGGGCATGTTTGGTTTACAGTCAAGGAGTTAATTCCGCCCCCATAATCATATTTGAGTAGAAACAACTGTTAGTAGCAATGACATTCAAAAATTGATTTTGGTCTAACTCATCACTGCAGAACCAAATATGCACTTAATCTTTTGTAGCTAGTGTATATTGAAAGCAAGGGTGTCATTGTTTGTATGAGCATATTGGCATTGGCTGATAATCCCATTCGATGGCAGCTTAGGTGCTTGTGTATTAGTGACTTTATTTTTTTTTTTTTTTTTACGGAGAAGAAGATTTAAATCAACCAAATGGTGACATCCAAAATCGAATCCGGAACTTCCAACTCTCAAGCTTTTAAGACTTGGTACATGAGCATGTGGGTCACACCCACTTGTCATTTGTAATTTTAGTTATCTTTTAACTTTGTATACATTCTTGTATTGTGTCAGTTATGCTAGTTTTTCATGAACAAAACTACGACAAAACTAATATTTTCAGATGGTTTTATTTTTGTTTTTTAGATATCAAAATTTTATTTTAGTCTTTGATATTGTAAAATGTAACATCCCTCATTTTTATAAAAAGGTTAAACAATTATTTTATTATTGAAAAATATTTTTAAGAATAGTATTTTGGAAGAATAAGCACAAGGAAACATATTTTAGAAATAAAATAGCTTTGGCAAAGAAAGATTTAAATGAAATATGTAAAAAGTGATATTTTGGGTAAAATATCATGTAAATATTGGATTGTATCTCTTTCGTTAACCGTTGGATCTTGCTCAAATTTTTAGACAAGGTTTCTAATGATTTTATCTTGACATCCAACGGTGGAAATTTTGTTTTGAGAAGTAAATCTTTTTAAATTAATTTTTGAGCAAATCAGTATTTTATATTTAAATTTCTGGATTTTAGCAGTGGCTAACCGGTTAGTGAAACCAGTAACCGGTTAGTACATCTGTATCTGCATAATTTTAAGTCGGTTTAGCTCGAAATCTCGAGCTAAAAACGTGGTTTCTTCTCCCTTAGGCCACATAGCACCCCTCAACACCTCCAATTAAGTGTGTGGTGTGAGGAGAAGCTGGGTGGAACGATTTGCTCCACTCTTCCCTCAATTTCCCCTCTTTTCCTCCTCTATAAATAGGGGTTTTGGTTGCTTCTATTGGGGCTCAACTCCCATTCGTTTCAGAGCTGAAACTCTGCCCAAATTCCTTCTCAAATTCGTGCAAGTAACTAGCCTTTGGTTGCTGCACCTTTAGCTTGTGATTAGTGAGTGTGAGAGCTTGTAAATCAAAGGGTTTGAGCTGTTCTTGTTGCTCTGTTTTTCTGGTTTCGAGCTGCTGCTGTTGGCTGCTACTAGCTGCTGTTTTGGGGGGTTTTAGAGCTTGTCTAGGGCTGTCCAATTCGTGTAAGGTATGGGAGACCTCATTCATATCGCTAGGATTTATGGTTGATGGTTTGTGTGATGATATGTGTGAATTGTGGATATTGGAACCAAGACAAGAATTGGTTGGCTTGGAGGCCAATACAATCCTTGGCTCCCTATGTTATGTAACTGAATTAAGGATCTAAACAAGAATGAAATTAATGAGAAGAATGTTGCTATAATTCTGTTATGATTCTTGTGATGATTGCTGAAATTGAGAAAGTATTAGGGTCATGAGCAATTGATTATGAATCAATGAATATGAACTTGATAAATTGAATGATTTGATGCATTGATTTGATGATTTGATGCTTTGATTTGGTTGAATTACTTGCTGCAAAGTAGTAACTAGATACCATATGTTGGTTGTCCAATGATGTCAAGAAGTAATAATTGGACTATGAAAGGAATTCAACAAGAAAAGTGCAGTATGCTGTCAAACTGCATTAACTAACCGGTTAGTGGGCTCTCTAACCGGTTAGTGACTGACAGAATGCATCAATTGCTTATGTTGGTATAACAATCATTGAGGATAGTTTTTACTTGGACTTGGACTAATATTTGAACCAATAATTGGGAGTAAATAAGCTAGGGAGAGATGGAAATTGTTATGGTTTGATAAAGAGTTTTAATTGGAAATTAGATTGATGGATTTAGAACTAATGGAATGTAATTTGATATGCTTAAGTCTTACTATAACCTTAGAGTCATGTCCAAATTGCTATAACTGATAATTTAGAGTAAGTAAGTTAGTGAATAATGGTAATTGTTATGACATAATAATAAGACTTGTGCAATGTTGTAATGACAGATTTAGAATTTACACATTAGTTTGTAATATGGCTAAAGTTGGTAATAACCATAGAGTCATGGTTGACATTGCATGAGTATAAAAAGAAATGTGAAGTTAATTAAGTTTAGTATGATAATCTTAGAATATGGGTATGATATGGGTTTGGACTAATAATGGAACCATAATTTGAAATAAGTAAGCTAATTAACCATAGTAATTATTAAGGCTTAACAATGAAACTTTCCCGAATATGGCATTAAGGGGCATAAGAATTTAAAATATGTTTTTGGTAGTTAGGAGACCTGCAATATGCTTAGAACTATGTCTTAAAAGGTCAATACGGAGTGGGAAGGAATTAGTTTCAAGATTGGAAGGTTTTGGACTTAAAGTCAATATGTTTTGCTGTCACTAACCGGTTAGTGGATCTTGTAACCGGTTAGTGCCTGAGAGAAATGAATAATTAAATAAGTCAATCACAATAATCCCTTGAGGCTTTGCATAGGTGTTACATGAGTTGATTATGGAGTAAAATATAATGGAATTCATGATGATTCATTAGAATATGAATTGACTTGAGATGAATGTTATTTATAAAAGAACAATGATGATTATATGAGCATGATAACAATGATGATTATATGAGCATGATAATGCATGATGATTATTAGCTCCGATCCAAATGCGTTGATGCGTGTTGCTCTAATTTGGATACGTGAAGCTTGTATTAGCTTTGATATGAGGTCGTGAGCCTGAATGAATAGCTCTGGTATGAGACCCTGAGCTTAGATGATTTCGTACCGAAGGTGTGGCCGCTATATGAAGACATGTGGAACGGTGTGGCTGCCATATGTGTGTGATTCCGTATAGTACGGTGTGGCCGCTATACGAAGACATGTGGACCGGTGTGGCCGCCATATGTGTATGATTCCGTATAGTACGGTGTGGCCGCTATACGAAGACATGTGGAACGGTGTGGCCGCCATATGTGTGTGATTCCATATAGTACGGTGTGGCCGCTATATGAAGACATGGAACAGTGTGGCCGCCATGTGTATAATGATGATGATTACTCTTGATAATGGAAATGCTGATAATTAATGGAATATGCATCTCATGCATGATGTTACAAGAATCGTAAAATGAGTAAGGTGTATGCGGGATTGGGAAACCATATAGTACGGTGTGGCCGTTATATGAGACGGTTGGAACGGTGTGGCCGCCAACGTTGAAATGACAAGGACCTAGAACTATTGGTGCACAATGGTTCAGGAATCATCCCCTTGTTCATTTTGGGATCGTGGTAGATGGGGTTCCAGTATAGAACGGTGTGGCCGCTATACAGGTTGTGGAAACATCGAGCGCACGATTGCCTATCCCAGAGTGTGGTTTTATTGAAGTGATGAAAAGAATGTTTTGAGAGACGTACATGCATTGCATGAAAGATTAATAATATTATTTATTGTTTGTTAAGACACTTGAGCATGCATTCATTGCATTAAAATGATATCTGTGATGCTTGTGTTTTAACAATCATATAATCTGCTTACGTGATATGACAAGTGACTTACTCCCATACTACCACATTGGTGGTGGTAGGTTCTTTTGAATGACAGGTCAAAGGTCTCTCCTGATAGAGTTAAAGGAGCGTTAGTAGAGACAGCCTGGATGACATCTTGTTGTCTGAATCCTCTTATTGAAGGATAGAGTTGTGAAGACCATGCTCTGGGTGTAAAGAGGGATTTTTGAGAATTTTATATTCTTATATTTACACTCAGACTGTTTTGTAATATAATATGATATTAATAAGCAATGCTTTTAGTTTTCACACTCTTTTGGAAAAAGGTTTTTATTAATTCGCATTTTTATTTACCTTTAATATTTTGGGGGCGTTACATAAAACGTTACTTGTATTAATCTCTAAGAAGTGATATCGTTTAATGCCCCTTTCGGCTTAATCCTTAATTTATAAATATTTAATTCAATTTTATTCCTGAGATTTTTTTTAATAAGCAAAACTCTATTAAAGATCAATGAGTAATAGAAGTACTCAACCAAGTACCGAGAAATACATACATAAAATTATTCAAGAGCAATGATTGAGAGACCTATATAAAGAGACCTACTCATAAGCCTATACATCAGGATCTTGACATTTGTCATTTAAGTTCTTTTATTTAATGTTTTTTTAACTTGAAAATAACAAGTATCATAATCTTATGTGTAGGTTTGTAGGCTTGTAGGTTTATAAATCATTTTTCTTATTTTTCAATCTTCTAGTACAATCTATGAGGCTCATACACCAATCACAAAAAGTAGTATGACTTTTTCTTTTTGGCCCCCACGCATTACTCTTTGGCCCCCATTTGTTATTTACCGCATGTAACAAGTCGAAAGATTCTTTCCGCTTGAAACAAGACGGAAACAAAATAAAACAATTTCCGTCTTATGCAAGTCGTATTATCTTCCGCCTTTTCAAAGTCGTAAATACAATAGAGTATTCTGCCTTTCATCAGGCGGAAACATTAAAAATTTGTTATAATACCAAAATTGCCCCTCCGTTAATTCACGTACAAAAGGGGGGTGGAGGGTTCACGTAGGGGCATTTCTGGGATTTTAATATTTTAATTGTTCCGCTCCTTAAAAAGCGAAAGTATTTCAGCTTTTAAATAGTCAGTAATTCTTCCGCCTTATGCAAATTGGTAGAAAAATAAAATAGTTTTCGCCTTTTGAAAATCGGAAATCATCTTCCGCCTCTGTAAAGTCGATAAATGGGGGCCAAATTATTTTATTTTGTTTCAAGCGAAAAGAATCATTCGACTTGTTTCAGTTGGTGGTAGCCAAAGAGTAATTGGTGGGGGTAAAAAAAAAGGTCAAGTAGTATTAAGCCTATTAAAAGAATTGTACCAATTCCATGATCTAATCTTTATCAAATCTATCAATTCAATGACATTGCAAGACTCAACTTTAAAAATCATGGCATTTCTAATGAGCCAAACTGACCAAGTTACAGCCATCCAGAGCATGCAAACATGACTCCTACCTTTTGTTCTTGTAGATATAGAAGAATGGTCTAGAAGAAAGAAGTCAATGTAGTTTGTTGAGGAATACTCACATCCATCCATGAACAAATAATTTGCCAAAATGCAGGCAGCATGACATTACAAGAACAAAAGAGGTGAAAAGCATACTCCTCATGATCGAGACAAAGAGAACACAATAAATCTACCAGAATCCCGCTTTTGTTAAGATTATCTTTAGTTGGACATTTGTTAAGAATGACTCTCTCCTCTTATTTATCTGTCATATTTCAAACAAAACATACCCTTTAAGAAATGCAATCATTACTTAGATTTCTAAGATATTAATTATGTTTTTTCCCACTATACCCTTTTTCTTTCCGTAATCATTACTTTTTTTTCCACTACTTACAAAAACCAATATCATATTAAATAGGGATAAACATGAAAAATAACATTTATTACATTCTTGAAAGTATAAAAAAGATAGATAAAAAGAAACAAAAAACTTCTAAAAAAAGACACTAAAATAAAAAAGAGAGAGTAGCCGCCAATTATACGTCAATACCTTTAAAGGTGCTTCAGACTTCCACAAAGTTTGAAATAAATTAGTATCAATCCCAACACTTAAATCATTGCTTTCACCCTCAGTTTGTCGCATAAGCCAACCATAAGCAACTCTTGTGATTAGGGGTGTAAGCGATCCTGGTCCAGACTGCGAGATCAGTGAGATTGAATCGAACCAGACTAAAAAAATAGGTTCGATTCGGTCTCATGGTCCGGTCCGGTCCCAATACCATCCAAATCGATGAACAATGGTCCGATTTACAGTCTCATAATTTCCGAGACCGTATAAACCGGACCAGACCGATTATATATATATATATATATATGTATTTACAATCTGGTTTGAGATTACGCCAAAACATATTATATCAGCTACATTGCTAGTTTGCTACAATGATCAATAACCCTCTATGAGTTACTGAAACAACACTAAATAGTAAATACTTTTTATCAGAATAAATCACACAACAAATTATGAATTCCAAAAGAAAAAAGATGCAAACTTCAACATATCACACATAGAGGAAGAAATTATAAAATCCTCTAATCCCTAAATACCAATAAAATCCCCAAATCCCAATCTTTAACATATCGCACAGAGGAAGAAAGCAGAGACCCGGGAGAGAGGAGATCGACAACAGAAATGGGGGAGAGAGGAGAAATAGCGGCGACGGCACAAGAGAAAAAACGGCGGCTTCTTTCTCTCTGTTCTTCGACTTCTCTTCCTCTCTTCCTTTCTCTCCTCGATTTCTTCATCTTCTCTGGCGGTCCTCTTCTTCGATGTCTTCTTCTTCTTTGGCTTGTTCTCTCTCTCCTTCTTCTTTTTTCTTTTCGTTCTCTCTCTTTTTCTCACTCTTTCTCTCTCTATGCTCTCCCTCTCACATTCTTTCTCCCTCAAAGGCTCAAACACGTTTCTTCTTTTTTCACACTGAAGCTATGAAGCAAAGCATATTAGTACCCCTAACAAAATAACAAGACCGTTGGTCTGGACCAGACCGGACCGATTATATAATTGGTCTAGTGCGGTCCAGTCTGTGTTTGTGGATGATGTTTGGACCGAATTAGATCAGACTACTTTATTTTAATCGGTTCGGTCTGTAATATTCGTCAAAGACGGGATCAGACCAGATCATTACACACCAACTCGTGATGAATGTCCTATCACATCCAATTGACCAAATCCAAGGTGCACATCCACAAGTTGTAACACCCTCACATTAATTAGTTAATTTATAGGTTTTAAATAAAATTAGAGTTTGAAAATTCATTTCAGAACTTGATTTCTTATGAAAGGTTTTACGAAAATCCAGCAGAGTTTCCTCTGTTTTTCGGACTTCCCAAAAATTTTCTTCTTAAAACCTGTCAATCCAGAAATACTTAAAAACATAAAACACGACAGCCTAATAATCAGATCAGATCCTAACGCCCGATTAGTATAAGTTTCAGGGCATACGACTATTACATATTCTAAAATTACAAAAATAGTTGTCCACTCATAAAATTATAAATATACATTCCACGTAGTGGAATGAAAATCATGCTCGGCCATGTCCCATGTAAGCTCCACTTCAGTACCTGCAAAATATAGCAAGAAGGGTAGCATTACACAGAACTTAAAAAGATAAATTCTACAAGAGACATAGCAATAAACAAAGCCTACCCTATTATTAATATTCGTTACTCATAAATATCCATATAATTATTTTTCTTTTAGTTCTTCACTTATTCTCACTTTCTTTTAACTTTTAATTCTCTTTTCATTTTCCCACATTTTATTCCACTTTTAATCCGCTATTCATTTCTATATCAATTCTCTTTTCATTCTTTCATTTCCATTCTTTTTCCTTTTAATGCCGACACGCCTCGACAGGCTCGCATTGGTCTTCCATCTTTTATTATCGACACGCCTCGACAGGCTCGCGCCGATGCCGACACGCCTCGACAGGCCCGCATCGGTCTTTCATTCTTATTATTATCGACACGCCTCAACAGGCTCGCGCTGCAGTGTTCTTTTAATACCGACACGCCTCGACAGGCTCGCATCGGGCTTCTTTTATCTTTTATTTTCGACACGCCTCGACAGGCTCGCATCGGTGCCGACACGCCTCGACAGGCTCGCATCGGGCTTCTTTTATCTTTTATTTTCGACACGCCTCGACAGGCTCGCGCCGCTTTTATTCTTTTAATACCGACACGCCTCGACAGGCTCGCATCGGTGCCGACGCGCCTCGACAAGCTCGCATCGGTCTTCCTTTACCTTTCTTTCTTTTTCTTTTTCTTTTTCTTCTTCTCTTCCTTTTTCTTTTTCTTAATCATATATCTTTTCTCTTCTTTTGGTTTCCAGTATTATTCTCTTTTTTCTCTTTTCTTTCCTTAGGGACTTGTACTCATTTCAATTATTTTCCTCTATTTAGGTATTTCTCTTTCTTTTCTTTTTCTTCTTCTATTTATTAAATTATCCTAATTTACACCAAACTCCACTTAGCGTTAGTATAGTCATCATATTTTAATTCCCTTATCAAATTCTTAATTATTTCTATAATTCCTCTCTCTCACACTACTATTTACTTATTTTCCATTTATTATTTCTCTATTCTATTTATCTACTACTATTACATTCCCTCTCATTGTCTTATTATCTTTTCACGAAATTCTTTACTTATTACCTACTTGTATTTAAAATTTAGTTTAGAATTTAATTTCAGTCACGCTACTCTTCTTGCCTATTACAATTACTCTATATCATTTTACTCCCATGTTTCGTTGGTTTTTCCTCAACTAATTTCCCTTGGTTTAATTTTATGTTTACCTACATTTTCAATTCTATATTAACTCTTTTAATATCCTAATACACTCATCCGCTCCATACTTTATTCTATGCACCTACATTTTATTCCCTAAAGTATGGTTTTCATTAACTATTTTAAGTAATCATTTATATTAGCGGGGACTACCCTAAGGTTCATTAACTTATTTCTTAATTACCCTATTCTTAGTCACCACTATAGAATCCTAGAATTTACTTCTCAAGTAAAGGTAACACATCCCTTCTTACCTCGGTTGACGAAAGTAAAGAGATAATGTCAACTTCGGGGAGGGAACGACAATCCGTGAAGCTTTAGTGACTCGGGATGATGAACGGGTCGATGCCGGTCGATGCCGGTGGCGAGAATGATCATGGGCTGGACCAAGGCAAGAGCTTCGAGCTCCGGGGCACCCGACACAAGCCCGGCACGATCACGGGTCGGTAACGGCGCCGGTGAGATCCGTGGAGAGAGAGAAAGCTCACGGATGAGAGAGGAAGGGAATGAGGGAGAAGCTGTGGCTATGGTGTTGGGTTGTGGAGGCAGTGGCGGTGGTCCAAGGCGGCGGTGGCGGCCGGACAGAGAGAGAGAAGAGAGAAAGAGATCAAAGAGAGAGAAATAGAAGAGAAGTTGATGATCAACACTTAGGAGCTTGAGGGATGATGATGGTTGGCCACAAGAGTTTGAGATTTTAAGGCTTAAAGTTATGGATTGAGTGTTTTTGGGGTGGAGAAGGAGAAAGGAATGGGTTTGGGGTGAAATGGGGTTGATCCCCATATATTTTTTTTTTCACAGTCAGCACGAAATACTCGAGTATTCCTCATAATACTCGAGTATTTTACCCAGTTCCCCCTTAATTCATTTTTCTATTTTCCTTTTATTCTCTTCCTGCTTCAAATAGACATAACTTCTTCGTTAACCGTCGGATCTTGCTCAAATTTGAAAGCAAGCTTCCTAAAATCATTATCTTCATATCCAACGGTGGAATTCCTGTTTAGAGATGTAAATCTTTTATTTTGAATTTCCAAATTTAGGGTGTTTATAATACCGAAACATCGACTTTTAACACTCGTTTGGTCTTCTCTAAATTTCTTCTCCGATGCCAATGCTCCTTGATTCCTTTATGGAACTCAGAGAATTCCTAATCCATCAATTTATACTCCCTTTTGGATAATCCTTACTTCCAAATCTTATTATTTTTCTAATTATTATTAGAATTAAAATTCGGGATGTTACGCAAGTAGGTGATTAAGGGCGTGAAGCTACTCTTCCTCCTAAACAAAGAAATTGAGTCTCCAATTTAATTGACACCCCATGTTCCAGAATTCCATGAACCAACCTCATAAATACGTTGAAACTTATTCTCCGATAAGGTATAGAGTCTCGAAAATATATCACAAAAAAGGCATTGTCAAACCATTTATCCTCCCAAACTCTAGTGTTATCACCATACCCAACCTTTTTAGAGATACAACAACTAAACCAATCATCATTGTTACCCAACCGACTCATCAAAAAGAGATCTTTCCACCACATATAACCCCGCATATCTCGACAGGAAGACACCTTCAAGGAGGAAGAATCGAAGACACCATATTTAGTCTTTACTACACAAACCAATAATGAATCTTCATTCAGCAAAAGTCTCCACCTCCATTTAGCCAAAAAGGCCAAATTGAACCATTCAAAGTTCTTTACACCCAGTCCACCATCTTTTTTCTCTTTACAGATATCATCCCATTTCACCCAAAAAGTCTTCCTCTTTTCCTCACTACCACCCCATAAAAAGTTCCTTTGCAAAGATGTTAGGATGTGATACAAAATTTTTGGCAACTTAGAAAAGGACAAAAAATAGATGGGCAAACTACAAATGACATAAATTATTAAGGTAATTTGACCATCCAAATACAAATTTTTACCTTTCCACATAACAACTTTACCTCTCAAAAAATCAATCATAGGGTTCTTGTTGAAACTTTTCGAGGATTAGCACCAATAGGAAGACCCAAGTAGGAAAAGGTAAGAAACCCAGTCTACAATTTAGAACAATCAAAAGCCACCTCCATTATGTGATTATCAACATTAACCCCGAATAGACAACTTTTATGGAAATTCACTTTTAGGCCAGACACCATCTCAAAGCTACGAAGAATAGACTTCATATACATCACATTTTGAACAGTTGACTCACCAACAAAAACAGTGTCATCTGCATACCGAAGCAAGGATAAATTCAGGTCACCCACTTTGTACCCAGTGAAAGAACCATTAGCTTCAACATTCCTCATAAGACCATTCAACCCTTCAGCTATCAAGAGAGATAATAAGGTGGTGAAGGGATCTCCTTGTTTAAGACCACGTTAAATATGAACCTCTCTTGTAGGGTTGTCATTCACAAGCACTGAAAGGGAGCCTGAAAAAGTACAAGCTCTAATCCAACCAATCTAGAGATCACAAAAATTCATTCTATGCGACATTTACTCTAAGAAAGACTAGCTAACTGAATCATAGGCTTTTTCAAAATCAACCTTAAAAACCATACATTGTTTACCGAACCTTTTTGCATGATCCACAACCTCATTAAGCACAAGAACACTGTCAAGGGTTTGTCTACCAACTATAAAGACAAACTGGTTATCTAAAATAAGAGGGTCAAGCACATGGTGGAACATCACTGTTAACACCTTAGAAACAACCTTGTAAAGGCAACCAAGAAGAGATATGGGACGATAGTCATCTAACTTCTAGGGACATACTACCTTAGGATCGGAATTAGAGCTACAAAAGAGGACAGGAAATGTGAGACTCCCTCAATTTAGACCCAATTTATTTGTGTTATTATTTTATTTAGAAAATAAATTAATTGTACTTGTCTATTTTATTTAATTTAATTTTGAGCTAAGTACGTGATTTAAGTGATATATGTGAGTGCTTATGTGTAATAAACTATATATGTAAATAGATTATGTTATATTATAAAGTGCCCAAATGTAAATAGCCTTTGTTAATATATTCATTTTTTTGCTGTTCAAAAAAAAAATTATTTTAAGAATTCGATTAAAATATATTTTTGGATGAAATTATTTTCTAATTATGATTTTATGTTTCAATTTATATTTTAAGTAAAAGTATTTTAATTATTTGTATTAAAAGCTTATGAAATGAATTTTGAAAGAAATAGCTCTATAACTTAAAAAATTCATAACTTTGAAACCGTAAGTCCAAAAAGTACGAATTTTATGTCAAAACGATCGTATTGAAATGTAGATTCTAAAAATTTAAAATTTAAAATTTTATTTAGTTTTTTCGAAAATTCATATCTGTAGCAATTTTGGTCGAATTTTAAGTATTTATATTGGAAAAAGTATTTTTGGACCTCTTATAAATTTTTCCTTTTGGTACTGTATCTTAAATCTTAAAAATAAAAATATGTTGTTATAAATTATTTCCAGAGTTGTATGTATATTTTATTTATACAGTTTTTATTTTCTTTTTAAGAATTTAAAAGATATTTTGATTAGAAAATTATTTATGAAGGAAATGCAAAAAAATAAATTCAGATATTTTTCCCTCCAACTAGATGTGTGCTGCCCAAGTTAGGATAGGGAATATTCTAGATTTACTTGGTGACCAAGTAGATAGAAATTCAAAAGGGAGTGTATGGCTTTATGAGGGAATCTTAGGAATTAAGGAATGATTAAATGCATGGGTAAGTTCTAGGCCAATATACTTTGTGACCAAGTAAGGATCGGAAAAAAAAAATCGCTAGCCCATAAACCCCTCAAAATTCATCCCTTTCTGGTCTTTTTGGGGTGCAAAGAAAAATTTTCCTAAATCTATTAATAGAGTCCTTTTGAGGTTGAGTTTTCCTTTTCATCATTTGCAAACCTTAGAGGAAAAAAAATGTGTGTGAAGACCCTTGAGGATAGAAGTAGAATCGTGGGGGAGAATAGGAAGGAGAAAGAGGATAATTTTGAGCCTAAAAGCTTAAAGAAGTTCAAGAGAGTGTTAAGGTTTAAGGTAAACAAACCTTTTTTGATTTTATTTTCTTAATATTTCATTCTTCTCTAATAGATTGTGTCGGAGAGATTAATATATATTGAAAAGACTTTTTTTTTGGAGTTCTATAATCTATCAATATTAATCTATAAGGGTAATGATGAAATGTTAGTGTTTTTAATTTTCATTAGTTATTTACATTCTACTCTATAATGAAAATGATTTTGAACTTTTGATTTTATATTGACGTGTCTTGAGAAAGATTATGGATTATTTTGAGGATTGAAAATGAAAATGATTATTATATTCTTTTCTCCTTTTTTATTTTATTCGGTTATTATTTTTGGGGAAAAATACATTTGGTTTATGATAGTTGATTTTAATAAAGGAAATGTTGTTTTGATTTAAGAAGAATAAAAAGTTAAAATTTTAAAGTAATTTTTCTTATTATTAATAATAAGGCCGAATGGCCTATGAATATAAATAAATAAATTTTTGTTTTTAATTATTGTAAAGTGTATATGTGTATGTATGATATTTTTATAAACCACTTTTCTTAAGGATTGAAATGATATTCAAGAAATGAATATATATACTTTGTTATATATAGTAATAAAAAATAATTATTTATGTGGCTATGTGATTTGTGCAATATGTGTATGATATAATAATCTTGATTAGTTGCTATCCAAGATGATTATTAATCTAAAAATGTTATTTGTTAATTGATTCAGTGTTCAAAATTTTAAGAGTGTGTTATAAGTATTTAAAAAGTTTTAGTCACTGTTTTTAATTAAATTAATTAAATCGAGTATTGTATGTAAGTGATTGAATGATTTTTTATTTTTCCTAATTATATAAGTATTGTATGATAATTATATTGTGTTTATTTGATGAAACAAATATGAAAATAAGCATTTTTTATTGAACTAAATTAAATAATTTTAATTCTGGAAAATTAATTTTTAATTCTGGAAAATAATTTTATGACGGACCGTGGGTTTCTAAATTTTATTTTTGTGTGTATTTGTGATGAGTACGTAATTGACTAATTGTATATATGTGTATATTGTGAATTACAGCATAAAAGTATGTGATTGCATGAAAATAAAATGAATTTTAGAAATTATTTGGTTGCTGTCCAGAATTGAATTATAAAGAAAAAATATTCTTTTATTAAGTTTAATTTTATTTTTAGACTTTAGGATGTGTATCCTTTAGTAATAAATTGAAAAAGATGCATTTTCCGATCAATTTGAAGCGATGCAACTTGTTTTAGCTGGCTGTTCAGAAATGGTCTTTGCATTATTATGTGGGTTTTAAATGTTATTTAGATAATAGAACTTGTGTATTGTATGTAGGAAAAAGTCACATAAATTTTAGAGGTATAATTTAAGAGAAAAGTGAATTTCAAGTTTGTATGTAATTGCTGTCCAGATTTGATAAATTGATTTACTTGATTCTAAAAATGATTTTAAATTGTTAAATGTATGTGTTATGTGTGTGGTATTGTGTATATGTTTAGATGTGAGTTGTAAATGATATAAGTCTTTTAAAGTATTTTATTTTGAGTTATTAAGCTAAAGAGATTGTAGTATCATCATTTGAAAATGATTTTAAAAATGATGTATGTGTTTTAATTTGGTAGTTTGGTAGGTGTTATATAAGCATTGGTTAAGGGTAGACAAGCTTTATAATTAATTATCAAGTTACGTGATTATTTGGTTTAAGTTACGTTTTTATTTTGAGTTGCGTATAAAAGTTTGATTTTGTTTAGATTAGAGTTGCTGTCCAAGTTTGATAAAACAGTGAATTGATTTGATTTTGTGATTCTGATTTAATGTTTTAGCTTGATAGATGATGCTGCTATGTGTGATAAGGTTATTTTATTTTTAGGAGATCAAATGAAATAAAAAGATCAAAAGGGTTCTATAGATGGTAAAAAGTCTAAGAACATTTACATTTCCTTTTGAATTTTGTGATGATCAAAATTACTGAAAAGATACAAGTGTCATGTTTGTTTAATTATATTAATGTGAATGATTTTTTTTGATTTATTTGATTAAGTTCTAAATTTTGTGTGAGTCTTAAAAGAAGTTTTTGTTTTTATTTGAAAAGGTTTTGGTGATCTATAGTTATTGTATCTTGTACTTAAAGTATAGTTTCTACATAAGTGAATAAATAGTGTAAAGTATTCATTAGATATTAATTATATATATGTCGATTCGTCGTTCGAGGATAAAAGGAACCAGAGGTGAATGAGTTCTCGAAATTGTGGACGCAAAGGTTGGAATAAGCAGCTGGAATTTATCTAAGGTGAGAGAAGCTTTCCTAAGACACAATGGCCATTTGGGGTAGCATTAGGATGTTCTCGATCATCTCAAAGATCAGAACTCCGTAGTTATTTGTCGAAATGCGTGACTGCAATTGTTTGTGTTTGTTTAGCCGATCTATGCTGAGACGATAACTTTTATTTGTATGTCTGATGTTGATTATTAGTTGATATTGTGTAATCTGAGTTATTTATTTTGATATAATTGTATAGCATGAATTTTATCCGATGAGTATGTTGTGGCGCTCTCGAAATATGACTTTATTTATATCAAAATAAAGTACGTAGATAGTTTATTTAGAAACTATTAGAGAATTTCATGAAAAACTTTTTCCTTTTTACATAATAAGTTTATATCTCAAAATACTTTCAGGTTTGATAAAATAATTGTGTACTTGTTTTGAATTCAGCGGAAACGATTTGAAAGTGTTAATATGGTTGCGAGAAAATAAATATCAGAATGATCATGCAACCATAGCCCATGCATATATATATATATATATATATATATATATATATATCATAAAACCCAAGTAAACCAGATAACCAGATAGTGAAAGTCGAGGTAGCAAAGTTTTAGGGATACAGACCAGTAAGCATAAAATATTAGCTCTCAAATGCTCTCATCAGAATATATACAATATACTACAAATCAAAATAAGAGAGCCATCGAAAGCTGTGTCAAGACCACCCACACTGATGTCTGATCCCTGGATCCTCCAAAAGCAGAAACACTACATCCTACTATGGTCCCCATACTGCACATACCAAAATAAAGTCACTACATCACTGGCTGTCAGCAGCTGTCCCATCCACGTCCTCTACGGGGTCCTCCTCCTCCTCCTCATCCGACACCGGAGGAGCAGCAGTGCGACGCACTGGCTCAGGTGAAGGTGCAAAACGTACCCTGTTGGTCGGACCAGGACGAGGAGTGGCCGTAGCAGTAGCCTCAGAAGAAGTAGAAGGACGAGTACGGGTAGCCGAACGTCTGACATGTGAATTATAAAAACGACGGCCAGGACGTGGTGGAGGAGTACCAAAACGATAAGTATAAGCTGGAGGAATGTGCAGTATGTAGATCATAGGGATGCGAAGCCTACGAGGTCGCACACGAGCAAGGGGGTTAGGGTGACGAAAGATCACGTCAACCTCACCCTCGAAAACAGCCCTGTGCTCCTCGTAATCCCACACTCCTCTACGGAGTGGGCGTAACTCCACGAATGTCATGTAGCGAGCCATCACCTACAAGGGCATAGGGAGTCAGCAAATACTAACGTTAATCCACCATTTTCCTTTCTAATCAATTATCATTTGCTAGTAAACAATTACAATCCTTTGATAATCAAATAGAATTTCTTAATAATCACTTACATAATTCAATTCTCATTACATCATAAACATCCAAACATAATAACGAATAATCAATAATATATGCACTGACAATGCAACTCATCTATCAATGCATGATCGTTGGCCAACACAACAAATAGGCTCCCGTGGCACCTTTAAAACATGCCCGGTAGTCCTCAACGAGTACCTCTCGGACTCGGCCAACATTAAACGACACCCCTAGAGCTCATAGAAGTGACGCCGACGTATCCCGCAAGACTACGTCTCTCGAGCCCGGCGTTTAAAGACATGCCCACACCCACGTGTGTATGTCCGGAACAAAAGGTGCAGCCCCGGTCACCGACATTCCCTTACGTTCCTACGAACGCACAATGACCCTTTGGAGCAGACACTTTCACCAGTGTCCCTCGAGTCCAAAATAAATGACCCTTTGGAGCAGACACTTTCCTTAGTGTCCCTCGAGTCCAAAATAACCAAAAGGGATATGCCCACGCCTCACGGACGTGTCTCCACCAATGTGGGAATCCAGAATGCAAATGCCATGCATGACTCCGCAAGCATAAGTGTATTTTTAAGTTTACTTGAGGTCATTTAACATAAACATTTGGTATTCCCAATTACTATTTCCATAAACCTTTGTCAATAGGTTCCAACTTCAGCCTTTAATCGAGTAAAATGCCTGGTTAATCGATTAATGAGTTAAATTCTGATTTTTTATTACCAAATTGCATTGATAATCGATTATCCATCCTGATAATCGATTATTCATTTATAACACTTCAAACTGATCAGAATTTACTCGTATTAATCGATTAACAGTCGGGTTAATCGATTAATATATCAGTAAAACAGTGCTGAAACTGGTTTTTGAATACCAAATTCATACCAACTCAATTTTGACCAAAACCAACCTCAAGTACAACTTAAATACAACATGTGAAACTTGTTCATAACATCAATTGCACCAATTAACATCAATTTCACAGAATCATGTTGTTTTCCCCCAAATTTAACCTAAAACTCAATTTACATATCAATTTTTGATTCACACCATTTCAGATCAAATTGAGGATTCATTTAGTTTCTAATACTATAATCTAACATGTTCCAATTCCTGTTTCATTTCAAATTGGCCTCCAAGCCATTGTCCACTAACCTAGTGCCCTTTGAACCACATAGAGGTTCAACCAATATTCAATTCAATCCCATAATCTATTCTAGCATTAGTAAAGCTTCTCCCTTACCTCAATGAAGTTTTTTGGATGCAAAGACAGCAAGAAAATCCTCAGATTTTACAATCACTTCTTGCTCTGTTTTCGGTTCCAAAACAAGTTCAAGAGAGCAAGTTTGGCAGAGGATTTGACATAGCAAATGGACATGAAAACGAATAAACTTGGTCAATATAGAAACTAGACATTGCAAACTTTAATTAGAAACCTAAATGACACGATTTGAGGGTCTCTACATACCAAAATCGAAGACTTGAACTTGGCACCTCAAAGCTGAAACCACAGACTTCAGATTCTTGGACCAAACTTTAGTGAATTCGATCTCCTTGCACAAGCCACCAAAATGCACGATTCTTGTCTTGAATCGAAGGTCTCTTTGCAAGCTTTAAAATGGTGTAAAGCTTACAATTAGTGTGTGGGTAAGGATTAAGAACGAAGACGAAGAACAGAGGGTGTTCAAATGAAAATTCAGCAGAGTTTCACTTCTTTTTTCCAATTTTTTTCTTATGGTTTTTCATCAACCAACACCCAATTTATAGCCAAAACCAACTCTCATGCAGCTAAACACGTGTTATCCACTAATCCCAGTCGGTGCTAGGTGTTAAACTCGAATTATCCAGCTGGTTGAGTCATCAAACTCCACTATCTTCAGCTTCTGCACTATCGTTAATCGATTAACGGTCGGGTTAATCGATTAACACGACCAGTTTTTCAAAAATTACTATTTTATTCACTTTCCCTCCAAATATCTTTTCAATATTGACTCCTAGGTCCTTTCCAAGGACCAAACTGCAAAAACACCTTATTTCTTAACCAAAATATTTTTCTTATATTTTTCCCTTGATTATCCTTTTAATATAATCATAATTTAATAAACAAAACTAATTAATTCCATATAATTAATTTTATTTAAATATTTCTTTTTATTTATTTGGGAAACAAAAATTCGGGGTATTACATATGTTACTGTACTGATGTTATCCTGTGATAACTGATTATCTGTTGGAAAAAGAAATATTGGAAAAATGATTATCTGAAAATATGTTGGAATTGTTAAGATTGTGTTAAGACTTTATGGTTTAAGTTATTGATTATTTTGTGGACCCCTGGTGGGAATAAAACCTTAGTTAAGGCAATACAGTTATAATTGAGTATCTCAAATCGAGTAGTGTACAGTGAAGGTGCGCGGAGCACTAATGACTTTTGTTATATATCCCAAATCGCACTGTCTTTTAGACGTGCTTGATTTTAAAGTAGTTGACCACATGAATGACGTGGCGTGGTTGCGAGCAATGTGGAACCACTGTACCTAGGGAGGTGTTTGTGTCGTGTTTCTCTTAGTGGTCGAGATAAACCTGTTAGAAGCTAGGCTTAGAATGGATCGACCAAAATATTGGAGTACAACTAGAGAAAATATTGTTGCCCCCTTGATCAAATCATAGATGGTAAGAGGGAATCTGAACGGGGCTAGATGACGTTATATTGGTTTAATTCGGTTGTTGTATATATTGGTTTAATTCGGTCGCTGTATATATTTGATTTAATTCGGTCGCTGAAAATATTTACACTACTACAGAATTGCTAAAAAGTAGTCAGATATTAATCTCGGTTCCGTTCCGGAATTGAGATTAATAAATAAATGATAATTAAAAAATACAATGAATTTATTGATCCCGGTTATAAAAAACACGGAACCGGGATCAATGATATAACATATATAATTTTTTAAAAAAAAAACTTAAAAATCACACAAACTTTATTTATCCCGTTGTTTTACTTCAACTGGGATCAATAATAAAAACACGGAACCGGGATCAATGTTATAACATAAATAATTTTTTTAAAAAAAATTAAAAATCCCACAAACCCTATTTATCCCATTATTTTACTTCAATTGGGATAAATAAATTGATTTTTGTTTTGGTGCCAAATCCCTCACCCTAATTGTTTCACAGCTTATTCATATGTACTGCTTCGACACCCTCATCATCAGTACCTACTGCTCACTCCTTCACGAACCGAGCTCCATCTCCCATCGACGTACAACGCTCCATCTCCCTCTCCCTTGGCTCACGGCAGCGGCGGCGGCGGAGTAGAGAACCCCGGCCCCCATCTCAGCCCTCCCTTCTCACTCTCCCCCCATCTCACGGCGGAGTCGAGAACCCCCCCCCCCCCCCCCCCATCACAGCCCTAAGTCTCTCCCTTCGTTTCACGACGGCTAACCTTTTGCTCACAGCGCTCCCATCTCAGTCTCCCTTGGCTCATGGCAGCGGCGACGACGGTGTTGAGAACCCCCATCTCACTCTCCCTCAATCTCACGGCGTGAAGACGACACTCATCTCTTGTTCTGCACTAGCAGCGAAGAACTTATCTCAGTTTCAACTTGGAGATTTTGAGCAACTGCTAATTAACTTATATGATTAAAGGTGCTTCATACTTGCTATTTTAGTTTATGTAATGTTTATGTAGGCTTTTTGCTAGTTCGTGGAGCAGTGGATTATTGTCAAACAGTCAAAACCTTTTTATATTTGGTTGGTCTCTTCTCACTTTTTAATGAGATATATCACCAATATTTTAGTTTCTTATCACATTTTACATTAACTCTAGATTTTACATTACACGGGTTGCATTTATTTCTTGAATTTATCATTCTCTCTTGTTAATCAGAATTATAAAATGAAATGCTGAAAATTTTGACCTTATGCTAGCTAAATTGTTTTGTGAAGTTAGGTGTCAAATTCTATGTTAGATTTATGGTTCATGGAACATGTCATACTGGTGTGGGAATATCATAGCAATTAGCAAATGGGAGCTTTACATCAGTTACATGCTTACCATTGCAAGTATGTCATAGCTAGAATTGGCAAACATGGAGTTAGTCACCTATTCAATTATGCAAATATGTTATATACTGAATGAGACTATTTATATTTTCTTGACTATTTATATAATGAATGAGACTGTTTAGATAAAAAAAAAATGTATGTAAAAAAACATGGTGGGATTTCTTTTTGGTCCATCATACTTAACAGTAGTAACATCACTCTTTGCTTGTGCTTGTTTTCCTTTGGTCATTTCTTTTCGGAAACTTACTTTTTGTAGGCTGAATTCTATGTTATTTTTTTTACTGTGCTAGAGTTTCAAGGAGAGCCTAAAGATATCTCCAATGAGAAGGCTTGATTGGTTGTTGCTCAAGTACTTTAATAGATAGCCTTCATAATTTCCTGCATTTCTAAACTCGTGTATTTAGTTTAGTTTCCTGCATTTCTCTCTCTTTAAATTTCCTGCATTTGTTGCTGTTGCAGTGTTGTGGTTGTAGCCGGGATAAATTTGCATCCCATGGATCTTATGTTCCATTTGTTGGCAGATGTCTTACAGGCCTAATGCTAATGATAATGGTCAAGTACATCAAAAACTAGAAGACGGTAATGAGGATATTCATGTGTTTGTTTGGAGTTCAAGTGCTTCACCTATTTCAAATGTGTTTGGAGCACATGAATATGGTGCTCATGATCATTAAGAAGTTAAATTAACTGTGTCTCCAACAAAAGGTTGGTTTTTATTTTTTTTTTCTCCCTTTTTTTTAAAGTTTGTTTCTTAATATCATTTTTGTTTATGTATTTTAAATTAAACTTTTCTTGTGGTGCTTGATGATTATGCAGTGGTGAATCATAGAGATTCTCAAGTGGAGTACATAGAGAAAGTTGAATTCAGCTTTGGAGATAGAAGAGGAAATAATCAATCAGGTATACTTCTAAATTTGGAGATATTCAAATTTATTTTTCTTATTGACACTATTGTTCTCTACTGTCTCATGGTTAAAGTGATCCTGCCATACATAGACTCATGAGTGATACCAAGACTACTCTAGAATGAAGTCTTGCTGTACTTTGTAATCAATTCTTGCTGCAATCAATTTTTTTTTCTTTGATGAGTTTTGCATAGTAGCTTGTTGCTTTCCACCGAGTTTTCTATTTTGCTTTCATCCTAATTTTATCTATTACCTTTTTGAATTTGGTTTGTTTGGTTTTTGAATTTATTTTTGCAGCCGAGCAAGAGTTGATTGAAGATTTCACCCCTCCATTTGTAAGTGATCATATCCTTGGTTTATTGAAAGATTCAAGTTCTTTAATTTTTGTTTGTAAGAGTTAGATATTTGAAATTCTAAATCTTTGTTTCATATGTTGTCCAAGTCTCCGCACCCTGGCCATTGAATTGTTATCAGTTAGTAATTGGCTTTAATGACAGCTAAGACAATTATAACTGAGTAGTTAGTAACAGTGTTATCGAAATCGTATGATTCGCAGTCTATAGATAAACGATACGCATCGGGGGTAAGAATTGGAGGTGACCGGAATCGCTCTGTGAATCGCCGGAATCGTCCGATTCGGTGTCGTATCGTGACTCGGTGGCAAAAAACGATTCGCGTTTCTCTATCATAAGTGGCCTTCCACTTGGTGTCGTCGTCATAGGGAAAACGATTGCCGCTGCCGGCATTCTTTAAAAGAAGAAGAAGATGAGCAGAATGCAGCAGGGGCTGTGTCTGCTATTGTAATGTCTTTTTTAGGGTTTAGAAGTATAGAAGAGGTAGAACTAATAGCTTAGAGACTCTGGGCTTACATATTGGGCCAAAGCTGATTGTTTTTATTTTATTTTATATTTTGGGCCAAAGCTGATTCAAAGAATTTGGCTGATATTTTGGAACTGAACATATTTATACCTTTTATTGGCTACAAGCAACTAAAAATAACCCTTCTTTTTCTAGTTTTTTTATTCAGGTTAATGAATTTATTTTTTTTTAATTTTAATTATTATATTATACATACATACATACATACACACATATATATAATATAACATTCAAATGATATTTTTTAATATGAAGGTGCTGCAGCCGTGGAAGAGAAGGAGGAAGAGGCTGAGTGGATTTAGTTTCAAAATTAATTAAAATCATTCTTTTTCTATTCATACAATGCTTGCTTGAGAACATATTCAAAATGCTAGACTATAGTTCTACTTCTAACCGTTTGTCGGAGCTAATCTCAAATATTTCTTGTTTTTATTTATGTCTAGTACAGAGAAGGTGGTAGTCATTGCAACACCAAAGGAACCATCAGAGCAATGGAGATCCGCATGGTCTTTTTCAACTGAAGATGAACTGATTTTACAATGGGAGTCATCACTATCAGTGGCAAGCCCTTACCTTTAGTTTGAGAAATGAAACATCTCCGGAATCAGTATATCTTCAACCTTGGTTACCTTAGCTAAGTTTTGAATTTAGGGCATCATATCTATTTTTGAATGTGACTATGTAGTATCTATATATCGAGTCTGTTTAGCCTTTTGTATGTATGGAGCCATTTGTTTTTGGTTTGGGAGTTGTCTATCTTAAATGTGTATTGACATTCACGTTTCTGATGTATATAATTATGGCATTTATTTGTTGCAAAAAAAAAATGTTGACAATTTATTTAAATATATGGATATAACAAATATTATAAATTAATATATATATATATATATATATACACACACACACACACTCTAAAGATCCCGGTTCATTTTAAAAAATTCAACAGTGATCATATATACTAAAGATCCCGGTTCATTTTAAAAAACTCAACAGTGATCATATATACTAAAGATCCCAGTTCATTATTAAAAAATCAACAGTGATCATATATGCTATTGATCCCGGTTCCTTGGTTTTTATTGATCCCGGTTCCGTGTTTTCTAAAACACCTGGGATCACAAGTATCAGACTTGCTATACCAGGGGATACAATCCCGGTTCGGAACCGGGATCAATATGCATGCGGAACCGGGATCTTTTAGCATTTCTGTTGTAGTGTTAGTACGTACCTTTTGACATCGATGCCAGCTGGTTAAGGTTCATGTGCATCTGCTTTCCGACTTAGGTTGTGGTTGGATGATTGAGGAGGAGATGTATTCGTGTGTGCTTACTTATCCCTTTTACCTCAATGATTTCCTCCCTAATCATTGATGGTTATGTTTCAAAAATAAGATTCAAAGATTTAAAAGACTAAGTTAAAGTTTGGAAATATGCTTTTGGGATATACAGATATTGTGAACTATGTTATGTGAATGATTATGTTATTATGGTGATAATAATGTTGATGTTAGTCATGCGTAATGTTGTTATCGTCAATATATAGTTGTGAGTGTTTGATCTTAATGTTTCCCCTACGCGTAAGCTCATGCCGTCAATGATGATATAGTTCGGAAATGCTTACTCTCTTCTTTCCCTTTTCTGTGGACATTCGAGAATGATGTCCACAGATGGCAGAAAAGGTTATTTTGTTGCACTGAGATTTCGAATAGCGGAGTGGTGAACTTCAAGGATATCTCAGACAAGGAGAAGGAACAAGAAAAAGTACCGGAAGAAGAACAAGAGGAAGACATTCAGAATGAGGAAGAGTTGATTATGAAGTGGGACGACGAGGAAGGATTCATTGAGCTAGCTGATCTAGATGAGGATCTAGAGATATCGAAGCCAGTGGTTAAGGAGGTTCTCGCAGAGGAACCCATGGAGTGGAGTTTTGATTCAGATGAGGCACCGACGATAGGGAATATCTTAGTTAGGTCTTATATCAATATTTATGAAATAAGTTTTGAGGAATGTGTTGATAATATCTCAATTTGGAAAGAATTGCATTGTGACTATTGATGAATCAAGTTTTTTTAAGTTAAGGTTGTGATAACCGAACAGGAAATATTTTGGGAATAAACTTTAAGTTGAAAATGTTTTATAAAAAAAATAGCGCAAATTTTTACTGAAATTCTAAGTTCTAAATTGGGGTGTTACATAAAAGCCTTTGGAAGAATACAAGAAGAAGGAAAGCCTTTGGAAGAATACAAGAAGAATTGAACTCGTGAAGCATACCTAACATCTCATCCTTCATCATACTCCAAAAAGCTTTAATAAACCTGAAATTAAACCATCAGGACCTCGACTTCTATCACCAGGGTAACCTCCTCCAGTTCCTTCAAAGAGAAATGCTGAACCAAGAAGGTATTCCCATCATCATGAGTGATGGATCCAGAAATTATCTACAATGGGGGCGATACTTAAGTAAATTTTAGAGAAAATAGATAATGCATTAGTAATGTAATAAGGTTTTTTACATTATTGGCACAACATCCATCATGAATGTGTATTACTTTTAGTTAAGGGTTGATAACCATTAACACAAGAATGATAAAAGATATACCGACAATGTAAAAAAAGATATTTGCATTATCAATACACAATCATTAAACTCATATTTGCATATACAATATATATACTAGTTTTAAGCTCATGCATTGCACGGGACATTTGTTTGTTTGGTTGTTGTTAGCTTATTATTATTGGATAATTTAAGTAAAATATAATTGTAAAGCATTTTGTGTTTTCAAATTGAATTAGTATCAACTAATTTGCAAACAAAAATTTATTTAATGAAATTTAAATGATCAAGTTCATAAAAATATAATAACAATATATAGTGTATAGTTCTTTATTATTATCTTATGACTTATGGTATCAATCTCCTACACTTATTATTTTATTTTAATTTGAGAAATACAATCCTAATATCAAATATGTGTGTGTGTGTATATATATATAAATTAAAACTCGATATAACACTATATATTAATCATTTTACCCTTCCTCCTTGATTGTAGTGTGTGTGTGTGTATATTTATATTTGTTATCCTTTAATCTTTTGTCGATGACACGTGATAGATAGATTTATGTATATAAGTGTATATTGAATATATTAATCGTGTCCAATTTATTATAACACACAAAATAAAAAATTTTAAGTGCTATTCAGTCTCCAAACCACATGATTTTCATCTAGTTCTAAGCCTTTGTCATGCATAAATACTTTTTTTCTTACAATAAGAGTACGCATATACTGATATAACCAAAAAATTGTTGGTCATCCTAACACGAAATTCGTGTTTTGTTTTGGTGTAGAATATAATTACAATTGGTTATAAATAAATAATTAATATGATTATGGTTTTTCAGTTCAATCAATACTTGTTGTTAGGATTTTAATAAAAGCGGAAAACAGCAAAAGTATGGCAGGGTCAAATCAAAGCACGGATAAGAGGGAATATTAGCAAGAAATCTAAGCAATCACATTTATTTAATTTTTTTTTTTTAAAAAGAGAGAGATGAAAAATAGAAAAAGTTAGAAGAGAAAAGAGAGAAAGCAGTAAGAAAGGAGAAGCAAAGGAAAAAAGAGAAAGAATAAACAATAATGGAATTGGGGAAAAAAGGAAGGCTTACTGATGCGGATGAGGATGAAGATGATGGAGTAGGAAAGTAGGAATGAATATGAAGGAGGAAGAGGAGGTCAGTAGTACGAATTTTAACCAGGAAACAAGATTTCAAAAAGGAGCATTGTGGATGCTCCATTAGGATAGGTTTTATAATAAAAAGAAGAACTTTAAAATTGAAAAGAGGAAGATGGATGTCTTTACCACTGCCACATAGATACCTTAATTGTTGAGAATTTCTCAACAACTTTTAACCAGGAAACAGGATTTCAAAAAGGAGCATTGTGGATGCTTCGTTAGGATAGATTTTTATAATAAAAAGAAGGATATATATATATATCACTAATGTAACTAAACGTACAATCAACCCTTGCAATCAACCATTGAAAATTGAAAAAATAACTTAGGAATACGATAAAAAAAGTTCCTAAAATGAACTTATATTAAGGATTGAGAGAAGTAAAAATTTATCATAATAATACAGTTTCAAAATATAGGAACGTCCGACACAAATTTTCATAATTATTCCCTACACTTTATCGTTGTTTTAAAATATTTAATTATTTTATCATATACTATGAAAATATCTTTCTCTACATAACTAAACAATAAACCA
The DNA here is from genome assembly GCA_037953625.1 of Crotalaria pallida. NCBI lineage: Eukaryota > Viridiplantae > Streptophyta > Magnoliopsida > Fabales > Fabaceae > Crotalaria > Crotalaria pallida. The sequence continues at coordinate 122,909,642 of CM075652.1, read as the reverse complement.
ATCAATCATTAATCTCCTACACAATTTCATATATAATTTTTGATATTTTCATAGTTGAGAAAGAAGTACTCATTTTGTCCCGCAATATTAGTAAAAAAACAAAAAAGATGTTATCCCAAATTGAAATTGTAGTAGTAAATAAAAAAATTGAAATTGAATATTATATTTTATGATTAGTCAATTAATAAAAAATGCATTAAATTATTGTTTTGATTATTAATTGGTTGGATAAACAATGCATTAATAATATGGTTTTTTTTATTTTTGTTGATTTGTTAAAATTTCACTAATATTATTTGACGGAAGAAGCAGTATAAAAATAATAGTATGTATATAAAAATATGAAAATTTAGTGGGGGCACGTGCCCCCACTAGGTTCTACATGCATCTAGGGATGACAATGGGAGACTGCACATGGGGATCCGAACGGGGAACGCCCCGTTCGGGTACCGCGTTTGGGGATTTTTCTCCGTCGAGGACGGGGATGGGAGAGATTTTTCCCCGAACAGATTTCGGGGCGGGGAATGGGATTGGTTCCCCCATCCCCGCGGGCTCCCCGTCCCTGCCTATTTTACTTATATGCCCTTAAATATTTAACTTATATATAGTTAAAAAATTGGTTTTATGGTAATTTCCCATATATTAATTATAAAGAAAGTTGAAAACCTACTACCCCCAACCCTAGCTTAGTACTGCTGCGCTACTTCTTCCTTTTCTTCTAATCTCTTGGCCGCAGCTCACTGCTCACTCACGCCAGTCACCACTCGCGCTGCAACATTGCTCCGCTCGTGCCAGTCACATTCACTACTCCGCCGCACCGCTCGCGCCAGTCAGCCACTGCTCCGCCGCTCCCTACGCAACTACACTCCGCCACTACTTCGCCCTCGCCACTGCTTCGCCTCTGCTCCACCGCCACTACTCCGGCGACTACTTTGCCACCGCTCACTCACCGTACTCCTCCGCTCTCTTAGATTGGGTAATTTCTTTTTTATATTTACTTTCCTATACTATTTATAAATTATAATATATATATATATATATATATATATATATATATGCTTGATAATTTATTGATATTTTTATTTACGTTCCTTGTTTGAATATTGGTTCTTGTCCGCTGTTTTGAGAAGTCAAATTGAAGTTAGGTTCCCCGTGGGGACCCGTGGAGTGGTGGGGAATGGGGATGGGGGTTAATCTACTCCCGATATGGGGAATGAAGATGGGGATGAGGGGCAAATGAGACCCAAGGATGGGAAATGGGAAAGGCCTCTCCAAGCATTCCCCACCTCGTTGCCATCCCTACATGCATCCTTCCCATCTGTCATCAACCTTGTTAAAAATAAGAGCATTAAGAGTCACTCTAGTATAGTTATGATCACGAAAATATATTTTAGTTATATTTTGGGATAGCTGCTAATGACCTGCTAATGAGTCATACGGTATTAAGGTGAATAATGTTTTACCATTCATCTCAAGAATTAAAGAGGAATTTTCCAAATCTAAAGAATAAAAATGAAATACTTTACAATTTTGAAAACCAAAATGATAGTATAAAATTAGTCTACTTATAATAAATACATTATAAAAAAAAGAGTGAAGTAACACTTTGGTCCCTCATATTTTTTAGATGGGATACTTCACTCCCTCAAAATGTGAAAATTCACTTTTAGTCCTTGAAGATTTTTTTATGGGACACTTATTAAATCTTTCCATTCACTCCGCCAACTGTTTCAACTGGGAATTTAAGTGTCCCATAACAAAAGAAACTTAAGTATTCTATATAAAAAATTAAGAGGGATTAAAGTGATACTTAAAAAAAATTGTCAAGTGTCCTACTGTACCACTCACCTACTCTTTGGCCTTTGCTGCATGCCAGCACGATCAGTGTGAACCGGTGCTCTAAAAAAGTCAAGTGGTCACACTGTATCACTGACCTACTCTTTAAATTTGCTGCATGCCTGCATGATCATTGATCAGTGTGAACATCTATTGTTTTTCTTCTTCCAATCACTTTTCCGGTACTGTGATCATAGCAATACAGAAATAACCAAATGTGTACGTAATTCATAATGAATTTCCTTTGCATCATGATAACGAACAAATTAAAGTCCTTGCTCTTTAGTGCGTGATACATGTTTGCTTAACCCCACTACCCGGATAAAAGGATGCGATATTAATGGAGCTAGCATTTCTCAAATTTTAAATTTCTATCTATAAGAAAAATTGTACTCCTTCCATTTTTCAATATAAATTTTTTAATGTTGTGTCACAAACAGATTAAGAAGTTTTACGAAAATGTGTACTCAATTAAGTGAATGTAAAATAGAAGCCAGCAACAACTAGCTAATAGTATACTTCGTTGACATTCTGTTCACCTCGAGAGTTTAAAGTCATGAGCATTTTGTAAATAAGTTATGTGTGATCCCATCGATAATCCTCCTTATCGATTTAATAATTTGTCCTAATTTTAAATAAAAAAAAAGAGACCAGACTCCTATCCGTTTAATATTTGTATTTGTAATCTGTTTAATATTTAGAAAAATATTAAGAGTAATTGTTAAAAAGAATTTAATGTAATAAAAATTCTTTGGAAAATTTATTTTTCTAAGATTTTTGAGAACAAAAAAAAAAATGAAATTATGACTTTTTTTTATAATAGTAATTCTAACATGTGCTTTTAAGAGCAGTTATTAGCGAGACTTATATTTTTATTGGATTTTTCTAATATCTGCCCTTAAACATATGCTAGGCAGCCTACAATGGGTAAGTTTGCATCGAAAAATTTAGCATTTTTTATATAGATTTACCCAATATAAATTTTTTATTATTTGTCTTGAACAAACGTTAAAAAACTCAATTTTATTAAGCAAGAATAAAATATTACTCCTCAAGTCTATAATATATATAAAAAATGACATACTTATATATTTTTAAATGTGGTAAAAAGTGTTTTTTCTTGCTCACTCATACTTTCAAATAACTTTTTTTATATTATAAAATTTATCAATTCAAACGTTGAGTTTAAAGTTCTAATCAAGTAGATATAAAATCTTTGAAATTTAATAGAATATAAAAATTGTTTGATACTTCATCTCACCACTCCATTTTAATGGATAATGCATTATTTGAAATATAAGTAAATATGCATGATTAGATTGCATACCTATAAATTAATTTCGGAATGATCTAAAATTTGGTATGCATGATCGAAGTGAGACAATCAAATTGGTACTTGAATTTTTTTTTTTAAATTCAATTGTTAAAATGATGTCGTTTTGGTTATTCTATTGTTAGTTTCATGTGAGTCACTCGCCATTATATTGATCACTAATAGCTCAAATTCCTTGGAACTAACATAACTTATGGTTTGATATTTTAAGAACTAATTTAAAATTTTGATATTATCATAAATTGATTTGACACTATATACAAAATTACGGTTGAATTTGACTACTGTTTAATAAATTGATCTTGCTAACAAGTACTAAGCACTTGTTAAGATTATTAGTAATGAAAAAAAATCTCAAGTTTATATTTATTATTCTTTCGAGAACATAAAAAGTCATATTTTTCAACAACTTTGGTGTATAATTAATTATTTAGCAAGTGTTTTAAAGACACTTATTATTTATTAACATTTATTTTTTTTATAAGAAAAAAAATTCATTAAAGAATCAGAGACCGAGTATAAGGTATACACATATGAGTTATTATTTTTATATCTTACATACACTTTTCTTTTTCATCTTATAAAAACTATTTGCTCGATTATAGTTGCTACTTTCTTTAAGATAAGATTGGCTATTTTTGTGAGGATCGACCCATGCATGCTAAATAGTATAATCTTTTATATACTGATGGATCCAACATTTAAATTCAAGAAATAAGTCTTAAATAAACATGTGTTCAAAATAGTATTAGTCACTACATTATTTAAAAGACTATGAGTAGCTTGTTAAAGTTATTGGAATTAAGTCTTGCTTGGAATCTAAGATCTCATGCACGCAAATCTATTTCTCTAAAACCAACATACATTTGTATATTTTACTCTCACGTAATTTTATTTTTTATATTCATTAAAAAAGCCTTCACTGTACAAAAAATAATACAACATGCAGCAACCAAAAACAAAACATTGTGTAAATTATATGAGTAATTAAGAAAATATTTTTCTTAATATATGTATCACTTGTATAAAATAAATTAATATATTAAATAAAGTTATCCCAAAAATCTAAATATACCTTTGAATGCATCATTTAAACCTCTATTCCTCGTGGAATGTTACTTTTTTTGGCTTGTTTATTTTAAGCACATAGATTTTTTTAAAAAAATATATAAAACGTTATCAATTTTTATGTGACTAACGATATTATGTAACTTTTTTAATTCTTATAAACTCCCCAAGCAAAGCTTATATTTAAGAAAAATACAATAATCCATTTGTTAAAAAAAAGGGTGGGGGTGGAGGGTGTAATACAATAATCCTAGTACTCTAAATAATACCATCAACAATACAACCTAATTAAATCATTATTGCATGTTTGGTTTTGCGGTGAGTTAGACTAAAATTAATTTTGAAATGTCAACGCTGCTAACCGTTACTTCTGCTTCAACGTGATTTTGGAGTCAAAATTGATTCTATGACAAAAAACCAAACATGGTGCTAAGGATTAAGAAAAAAGCAATTGTTAACAGGTCAGAAGCCAGAAACGAGAAGATAGAAGAAACTAGAAAGGGGCATGACCCTTTTGTCCAACACTATGGTTTCGTTTGGTTGCAAGAGAAAAAATGAAAAGAGAGAAATAAGAAAGAGAGATTATGGTGAGAAAATGAGTAGATTTTGTGGTTGTTTGATATGAGAGAAAATGAGAAGAAATATAAGAGAGAGAAAAGTTGAGTTTTCTCTTCTTTGTTTGATTGGAGAGAAAAGAAAAAAAATAGAAAACAACAAATTTGTTAAAAAACAAATATACCCTTATTTCACCTAACAAAAATAAATATATATTTTTCTTTTTTAATATCAAACATAACTAAATATTTATAACTTACTTCAATTCTTTTTTACATAAAAAAATCTAATTAAATATATATATAAATAAATTGTATCAAAATAAAAAATAAATAAATAAAAAACACACGCGGTTATTAAGCATGCAGTGTTTATCAAATCAATAATTGAATTATATTCAACTTTACACTGTGTAGTGCATAGCAACTAGCAACCAAAGTAGGAGTGCCGCTCAACAACCATTTTCTTCCCAAAATCTCGCTTATGGTAGGAAGAAATTTTTTTGGGTGGGTTTGATCGATTTTTTTATCTTCTCTCATTTTCTCTCCCATATCAAACAAGAGAAAACTATGTTTTCTTTCATTTTTTCTTTCTCCAAAATCTCTTCCTCCCAAAATCCCCCAAACCAAATATAGTGTACGTGTGGAAGATGCTAATTGAACAGCAACAGAAAGTAATGCAAACAAAAATGACACCTGTCCTCCGCGATGCAGTGTTCACATTAATTTAGTGGCTTCTCCTCCTTTATTGGCATTGTTGTCTTCTGCTTTGGCCTTTGGGGCACATGGTAAGTGAGAGGACCATTATTTTAAATGGAAAACAGTCATAAAATAAGCACGTGAGGAAATTTGGATCATTCTAGTTTCTAGACCAGTGCCAAATTAAAAACTCAGAACCAGCAGGCCACGCACAACCTTGTTAAGGATCTTTATTTTTTTAGTTTCAGTTTGATCTTTTATTTTTATGAAAAAGATTCATTTTGGTTATAAAAATTTTATTTTTTTATAAAATTTATATTGTTAAAAACAAAAACAAGATTAAAGTAAAAAACAAAAACTATATTGAAAATAAATGCAAAAATTGACAATAAAATCCCAAAAAATGGCGATGTTGATAAAAAATACTCCATTTGTTTCATATGTAGTGTTTATAGAGTTTTTGTACTATGTTTCATATGCATTGTTCTTTTACAAAACTCAATACATAATTAATGTTATTTTTCCCAACACATCCCTATTTATTACACTTTTTTTTCACTTTTAATATTTTTCTCTCTCTTCAATGGTTATATTGGGACATGCATTATAGTGAAAATGCGCAAAATTCATATATCATTTAATAATTTCTTAGAACTCGTGCATAACCTTAAAACACACAACATATGAAACGGATGGAGTATTAAACTAAATCTTTAAAAAAATAAAATACCAGAATAAATAAAAAAACCAAAATAAATATTTAAATAAAATAAAGGACTAAAAATGTAATTATATATATACACACACTATCTTACATCTTCATATTTTCACCTCATTTTTTTGGAATAGTATACTATTTTTATCTTAGTTTCCTTTTTCTTTTGGTTAAGAAAGAGACTTTGTATTATATAACTCTTATATTCATCAAATATTTTAGGCTTAATTATGTCAAAGTCCCTAGAGTTTGGGGTACCTTTGCTTGATACCTTTATACTTTTTTTTTTCAATGTCTGACTCCCCGAAGTTACTTCTGGGTTTGTCATATACTCCCATTGAAAAATAGAAGAATTCTCTTAATAAAATTAGAATACTGTAATATATATATTTTTGGATAAAACAAATTGATTAAAAGAGAAAGTAAGTATAAGCTAAGGAATCTCTGTTACATATTAGTAAGTTTAAATAACAAATTAAAGCGTAAAAAAAAGATACATGATATATAACAACCAAAAAATCATTCCTTACTACTATGTGTTTTTGGAATTTCTTATTTTTTGTTGGAATTTCTTATTTTAAATTAAAGAAATTTATTAGGAGAATGATTTTTTGTTATGCATATTGTGTAATATTGTGTGTATTGATTAAATGAGTGCTGATACATGAGGTTAATATATAATGGGTTACAAAAATAAATTAAGTTCATTTGTTCACTTAATTATAAATCGAGTAAGCAAATGAAAAAGACAAATTAATAATGAGATCCATTAATAATGGAGAAATAGAAAAAACCTACAACTCTTATTATTATTATTTTAAAAAAAATGTACTATTAAAAAAAGGGTCTTGCTAACAAGTGCCCTAAACAAGTGTCCTTAAGGCACTTGTTAAGGTTCATATACTTAGAAAACAATCATCGATGCACATTACTCTGTGTCTCGAAAATCTAAAAAAATGTATTTTTCAATGGTTATTTACTACATTTAGCTTCTTAACAAGTGCACCAAGAGCACTTGTAACTTGTAAGCATTTGCCTTAAAAAAATTATGGGTTCCTGAAAATTTTGAACCTGAAATTGTCACACTTGTGACCCTCTCTCAAGATCGGGCCTAGATTCAAACTGTAAAAAGTTTTATGGTTTTAATTGGGATTAATCTCTTCCTTAAAAGCATTTTAAAGTTTCCCTTATCTGTCGCGTACATGGATGGAATTTTCCCTTACATACTAATAAAATGATTAGTTTTTTAAATTCTATGAAAATATATTATAATATTATTTTATCCTCATAACTTTTTTTGGAAAGCATATACTCATTAATGAAAAATAAAAAAACATAAATACTAAAACTATTTAATAAAAGAAAAGATAAAAAACAATAAATAATGTACAAGAAATATAAAGTGATTTTTTTTAAAAGAAAAAACCTTTTATTAAAATGAAAAAAGCAATGCCAAGGAGAACAAGGTGTACCCGAGGCAAGCCAACAACAAATTTCCAATATAGAGTCAATAAAAATCAAGAAAAGAAACCAAAGGCCAGACCCTACCCTTTTACATCAGTCAGTAACCCCCAACTAAACCAGAAAAAGCAGAAATGCAGAAAGCATGCATAAGTAGGTACATGAATCAACATAATATCTGCATTTGTCATCTGCATTTGTCCTCTCAGATTGCATGCATGCTGCATGCATGCTTAATAACAACAGCACCAATACACATTGATTGCAGCCACAATAAACAAAAATCACAGTTAAGCAAGGCAACTAATCACAATTGAGTTCTGTGACCAAATATAAAGTGACTTATAATTAGGATTCTAAAAATTATTTAGATGTATAATTTATAATAAAGATCGGATGAAGTATTAAATATGTATTTATTATCTTTGTGTATAATTACTGCTACTTTCTCGTTCCATTTTAAGTTTTTTTAGAGAAAATTTTTTGTTCTATATAACTTTTTTTCCGAATATCAATACAACGTTAATTACTTTTTTTTTAAAAATAATTCTGCTCTCATATAATTAAGAAGAGAGATAATAAGTGAAAAACTATAGTAAACATAATTATTACAAGAGAGATAAAGGACAAATTAACTAAATTCTACATTAATTTAATACAAATAGACAAATTAATTATGCTTCATAATATATGAGTTATAACTTTAACAACACTTATTTTGGAACGGAGGTAATATTATTATTATTATTAGATTTTTTCTAATGTGTGCCATAGGACATACACATGTTAAGAAACGTATATTGGATCTGGAATTGATGTAACCAATGCATAAAATTTTATAAATGCATAAATTTTTAATACATATTTATCCAATTTGAGTTTTTTAACATATGCCACAATACTGACATTAGAAAAACCCTGATTATTAGAATGATAAAATTTTTAAATAAATTTTTTAAAGGTTTTTGAATAATTAGATTTCTCAAGTTTTGAATAAAGTTTTTCTAACCTATATACTGCATCGTGCGTGCATTGGTTAAATAAACATTAACCAAAAAAATCAAGTTTCACCAAAACTATAAATGTTTTATTAGTCAACAAAGATTGGTTCATTTACGAAACAAAAAATAGCTCATAATCTATAAGGTTGTGAGTTCAAATCCTATTGTTGATCTAAGAATTTTGTTGATGAGTAATAAATATATGATGTCTGCCATGATTTTAATGAGTTTCGAGGATTTAATTCACCAAATTTTGGTTTATAAAAAATATGTTTTATTAAATTACTTTAGGCCCAAAAATATCAGGCAAATTGTTAATATTACTTAAAAAAAATTGGTTATTTATGGTTTTGGTCCCTAAAAGTTTAAAGTGTTTTGATTTTAGTCCTTCGAAGTTATTTTGACCGGGACTAGTCCTTAATTTTTCAACCATTTTGGTTTGGGTCCCCTTCGTTACAAAAAATAAGTTATTTGCTTACATGGTTTAGCGAAAATCCACGTACACCAGCTGCCACGAGGTGTGAAGTAGCGGCAAATATGTATTGTGATATGCATGATTCAGGCCTATGAACTCAAAATTTTGCGTACAGAAGCATTTTCCGTATCGGATCATTTTGTGTTCGTGGATCTGTATCATTCACGTTATATCACCTATTTGGCGTCAATTCAGACCACATGGACTGCCAATGTGATGTTCTGCTAGCTACACAAACAAATAACAAATTTTTACTAACGGAGGAGACCAAAACCAAAATGTTTGAAAATTTAAGGACTAGTCCCAATCAAAATAACTTTTAGGAACTAAAATCAAAACATGCTGAACTTTCAAGGACTAAAGACATAAATAAATCAAAAAAATTTAAAAATACATGTTCGCATTTAACCTAATACACAATAGTAATGTCTCGTAACTCTTTTTGAAACAGATTAAAGAGCAAAAATACATATTCTTCTATGGAGGTCATGACAAAGAGTGGATTCAACCGTTCACTAAGTACGTGAATGTCATTGCAAATGACACAGTCATTAAGGAGTCAAAGATTGCCATAGAGTTGTTCCATGTGGAGAAGGAAAACAAAAGCCTCTTTGGCAACTTTTGGACCAAAATTGAGAGCTTGTTTGTGACCAAAGCTAACAATACAGTTGATGAGGTGACTCAACAAGTGCAAAAGATGCTTTCTTACAAGAATGAAACAGGGTGGGCCCTACTCACCAAAGGCTCCTCTGTGGTGGTGAGTGGCCACGGAACCACAATCTTGAAAACTGTGGCAGAGTTTGAGAAATGGAAAGAGACTGTGAACAAAAATGGCTTTGAGTTCTCATTCAAAGTGTATCATGAGAAGATTGTGAAAACCACTCATCGATGCGCACACCTTGAGATTCCTAATGTTGCTGGAAAGTTGCCACAGACTATAAAATGTCCTGATTGTCCTAATACCATGGAGATTTTCATTAGCTACAAATGTTGCCACAATGGTTGATTACAAGGTCGTTGTTTAATTTGAGCTAGCTTGTTTGTTATGACGAGGAGGAGTGTGGAAATAAAATAGGTTTAATTTTCTTATTGTTATGTGCCCTTGGGCTCATTAAGATTATACTATGTATTGTAAAATAAGGAAGGGTGGGAGACTTCCATGTGAGAGGTGTTTCTTTTTCTATGCGATATGTTGTTACTACTAGTCAAATCTTGATATTGCATAAATCTTTCTGTGGTTTACTTTTCAATCCTTGATATTACTTTATACTATTGTAATACCATCTTATTTCGTTTTGTAGAGTTGAATTATTTCGTTTTGTAGAGTTGAAATAGTCTGCCATGTAATAAGAATAGCATTCCTCCTTTTTTTTTTAGCATTCCTCCTTTGTATGTGCATGAATTTTTATAAATCCAAACATCACAGAAGTAAAAGCTTATAAAAAAATGAATTAAGAATAAATATAATTTAATCTCGTTGAAGTGAGTGGTGGTGGAGGTCAGACTCGGTCCAAATCTATTTTGGGCTTTAAGGAAAAAAATTATTAAAAATAAATCAATAGAAAAATATGAAGTGCTTACATCTAAACTCGAAAATAGTAATGATTATAACAATTAGTAATAAAATTAGTGAAGGACCAATTTGATCTCTCAAGTTTTTTGACTGGGACACTTTAGTCCCTTAAGAATTATAATTCATTTTTTGTCCCTAAAAAATTTATAAAATACCACTTTAGTCATTGTTTTCATTCCGTTAACTAACGTCATTGTTTCCGTTGACGGAGTAGCTTACGTGGTCGTTACTTGGCATCTAAGTGGAGTCTAACATTAAAACGACGTTGTTTCCTTCTTCAACTGAAAATAAAAAAACCCAATTAAGTCCCTAAAGAAATTGACAAAGTACCAAATTGGTCCACAAAAGTGAGAAAACGCACCAATAGCACCGGTAATCTACTTGTTGCAGATCTAGTCACAGGTCCTACATTGGGTTCACTTGAAACATTGCTAACAGACTACATTTTAAGTACAAACTAGAAATCAATGTTAAACAACTTTCGAGTATTGTAAAGTACTTAAGATAAAGTAGAAAAAAATTTAACCGGTGTTGCTTCTTTGTGGGATTCAAAAGTTTTTAAAATTTAAAGAAGAAGAAGATTGGAAAAATTTTAAAATTAAGAGTGAAGGGACACTTTGGTCCCTCAAGTTTTTCGACAGGGGCACTTTAGTCCCTCAAGAAAATTAATTCATTTTTAGTCCCCAAAGTTTTCCAAAAGTACCAATTTAGTCCCTGTCCTATTTCCGTTAGCCACTTCATTGAGGGACTAAATTGGTACTTTTGGAAAACATGAGGGATTAAATTGGTACTTTTGGAAATCATGGGGACTAAAAATGAATTAAATTTCTTGAGGGACTAAAGTGTCCCTGTCGAAAAACATGAGGGACCAAAATGTCTCTTCACTCTAAAATTAAAGAAGAAACACCGGTTAAATTTTAAAATTTTTCCAATCTTCTTCTTCTTTAAATTTTAAAAACTTTTGAATCCCCACAAAGAAGCAACACCGGTTAAATTTTTTTTTTTTTTGCTTTATCTTAAGTACTTTACAATACTCAAAAGTTGTTTAACATTGATTTCTACCTTGTACTTAAAATGTAGTTTGTTAGCATTGTTTCAAGTGAGCCCAATGTAGGGCCTGTGACTAGATTTTCAGCAAGTAGATTACCAGTGTTGTTAGTGCGTTTTCTCACTTTTGTGGACCAATTTGATACTTTGTCAATTTCTTTAGGGACTTAGTTGGTACATTTTAATTCTTTAGAGACTTTATTGGATTTTTTTATTTTAAGTTGAAGAAGGCAACCACGTCGTTTTAATGCATGTTAGACCCCAGTCAGATGCCAAGTAACGGCCACATAAGCTACTCCGTCAACGGAAACAATGACGTTAGTTAACGGAATGAAAACATGGACTAAAATAATAATTTTTAGGGACAAAAGGTGAATTATAAACTAAAGTGTCCCACTCGAAAAACTAGAGGGACCAAAGTGGTCCTTTACTCCATAAACTAAACTAGACCTAAAGAAAAAGTTATTAAGTATACAGGTGCAGTAACAAAAATTGAGGCCCTTTTCATGTTTGGAAAAAAAAAAAAAAAGAAAGAAAGAAGAAGAAGTTAATTTATCTATTTATTGATTAATTGGGCAAATGAAGATCGTATATTGATATATTATGCCAACATTCCTCGAGAGTTAAGACTTAAGAGGCAAAGAAGTTTGTAACTATTAATATTTCTTTTCTATACTATTAAAAAGTGATTTTGGACTCCTAAAATTTTTGAACTCAAGCTCAGGACTTCATTGCCCTCTTTCAGGGTTGGGCCTAGTAGGGGTGTGTATCTGATATCATAAAAAATGGGAATACGTCAATACGTGGTCACCTATTGAAGGTTATCTTTTATATATACTATTTTTTCACGTTATTGTTATTGATTTTATTTTATTTTTTTTCTTACTTTTTTTTAAGATCAAGGCTGTCATCCAGCAGAATTCTTTTATAAATGTAAAGATCACTTTTTTTTTTTTTTGGTTTTTGCCAATAATTTGTTTTTACAAATAAGTGATATAAATTGAATACCTAAATTTCTAACATCATGTTTAACAAACACAAACGAAGTTATCTACCAATTGTAATTAATTTTTTTAAATCATTTTCTACTTAACTTTAATTTTAATTTACTAAGTACCTCATATATGGGTTGATTTATTTCAATTAAGGAAAAAAAAAAACATTTTTAATATGCAAATCAACCTTTGGGTAATGTAAACTTGTAAAGCTGCTGTGGTAAATATGTCAATTATATTATGGAGGAAATTAAATTCATCTTTTAAAAGATTCCTTCAAGATGAGAATAATAAAGAGAATGATGCATGCTTCAATTGTGAAAAATAGAGGACTTTTTACGAGATGAAGAATTAAGCTTTGAAGACGAGAATAGTAAGGAGCGTATGGAGTCAAATGTGGCCCTAGACAATCGACCCTATTGCCCCTTCCTTGCTTGGGCCGGGCTTGAGTGCATCCTTTTATTTTTGGAAATTGCTTTTTGGCCCACACTTTTGACTTTTTGGCCCCCATTTCATATTTCCGTGGACGAAAATGCCCTTGAGAATGTTAACACTTCCGGTTATGTGAAACCGGAAAAGCATTTCCGATATTGCCTAACCGGAATATTTCCGGTATTGCCGAACCGGAATATTTCCGGTACAAGAGAACCGGAATCACCAATTTCAGCCTTCCTAAACAAGTGCTTATTCTCAAAGTTCCTGGCAAAAGTTCCGGACTTGTTTACTTCCAATTCCTTCATCTTCTCAAAGCTACACAGCTTGATTATGTTTTCAATCACTCCACTGCTTTCCTCCTCCAATGTGAAAGGACAACCCAAGAACTTTGCCACTCTTTTCACTTGGAAATTGCAATCTTCTTTGAGGTCCTCAGATTTAAAATCAAATCGTGAACAAACTAATAATAAGAATTAAATTTAAAAAACACACTGGTTTTGTTGGATTGAGGTAAATGTAAAAGTAGATGAGTACCAACTTGGAATGGTGGAGACAATTTCACCCATCTGAAGCCGATCTGTAAGAGTAAAAAGTAAAAAAAAAAACGAAAAATAATAAATAAATAAAAGGCGAGGAAAATAAAAAGGGGACATGGAAGGAGGGAAGGAGAAGCAAGCACACAGAGAATGGTAATGAGTATGCTACATCAGTTGTAGACATGCAAACTTGGCCCCATAAGTAAAGGAAAATACTTACAGTTCTGTATGTGTTGTACCGGTTGTGTTGTACCGGAAGTCTTCCGGTTCAGCAAAACCGGGATTTTTTCCGGTTCAGCAAAACCGGAAAGATTTTTTCGATTTCATAGAACCGGAAATATTAACACTGTTAAGGGTATTTTGGTCTATGAAAATTTGAAATGGGGGCCAAAAAGTCAAAAGTGGGGGCCAAAAAGCAATTTCCTTTATTTTTTTGGTAATTAGTCCCCCAAACTCCATTTTTATCCCCCAAACTCCAATTTAAATGTAAAATGTCTATATTGTCCTTTAGTATTCAAAACATTAAAAAAAAACCCAAACCTTTCTACCTTCCAACCCAAACCCCAGCAAATCCCATGCATTCTTTCACTCTTCTCTCACAAACCCCTCTCACCTTACCTCTCTCCAGAAAAAAAAAGGTCATTCAAATACAAAAGTTTTTCACACCATTCACTCGAAAAGGAGTTCCAGTATCTTCCCTCTGCTTATTGTTAAAGGTAATATTAATCTCTTTTCCATTTTTTTCACGTTACAGTGATTATTCCGATTAACCAGTGTCAGAATTTTTATTTATTCCGACACGGGTATGTCGGAATATTTTGTAAAATTTTATTAAGTGTGTCGAAATTTTGTTACAGCATGTTTTTTTAATATAGTTTATTGTTTTTTTTAATATAGTTTATTGGTTATTTCAAATTTATAGTATTACATGTTGATTTTTTTTAATGTTACTTCAGTGAGAAAATTCCGACAATACAGTTTCGGAATTATTAAATTTCGAAACCCCCGTGTCGGATTTTGCCGCTACAGCAGAGGTGAAGAAGACAACAATGATGAGGGAAGGAGTCGCAGTGGTGGCGGCAACGATGACGGTAACGAGGAAGAAGGGTGGAAGTTGAAAGGTTAAAGTGGGTTGAAGAGGAAGTTGAGAAGTTGGAGTGAGGTGGGGTTTGGAAAATTAGAACATGAAAAGGAAGGAACAAAGAGGGGGTTTAGAGGAGGGTATTTGTGGGATATTGAAAAAAATTGGTGGTGGGGGGGGGGGGGATAAAAATGGGGTTTGAGGACTAATTACCATATTTCTTTGCTTTACAACCAACTTTTAAAAAAAAAAAAAAAAAATCCTTAAACTTGCAACAAGATTTTCTTATTAATCATAGGTAGTAGATCAGGACAACCTAAGAATTTTCAACATGAAGCACAAGACACATGTTGCAACAAGCGATTTTAGGCGTTGAACCTATTGACACATTCATTTCTCAAGTTGAAGTCCATCTTATTGCCAGTTTGGTTGTGCGTCAAACTAAAGCAAAATCACTTTGAGAAAGCATTAAACGTATAAGCTATACAAAGCTGTGTTGGGCCAAACGCACATTGGGTATCTTTCTAACGTGAAAACAAACATAGTTATTATAGCTTAGCTTTATAAATCTTTTTTTTTTCCATATATGGCAACTAATATTATGAGTGATTTCCTTGTTATCGAATAATTCACACATAATCAATGACTTAATAGAACATAAATTACAAATGCTGATGTCTTTGAGCTCTTTAATAGAAACCTTCTCAGCAAAGCTAGCAATAAACCGGTTTCAAACATAAGCTAGCAAAGAAGACAAGTTAAAGAGAGAAATTTAGATATGCTTTTTAGTTCTGATCAGCTGTTTATTACAGCTACAAGAGGGACAAATCAATGAGAACAAGCATTTTATTCTTCCATAATAAAGTGTCGTGTTATGCTTAATGATGACAGGTTTGAGAACAAGTAGCACATATTTTTCTTTCTCCTATTTTTCATTAAAAACTTAAAACCATAGAATAACATTGAAAGATAAAGCAGAAAAAGTTCTTAAATGCCTCTATAATATCCAACAGGACATACTACTCATAACTCCCATGTGCAAATTATTGTAACACTACAATTACATAATGAAAGTATGTAAACATAGATGCAATTAGATAGAAAAGTTTCTAAGTTCTAACATTATGACCAGCCTCCATTGCTGATTCTCTTGAAGTAGTAGTAGTGGTAGTCTCTTCCTCATCAGCTTCACCTGACATCTCCTCAAGTGATTTTCCTTTGGATTCAGGCACCAAGAATGTGAACACCAACCCCAACATGTTAACCACAAATAAAATAATAAGAGTATTTCTCACTCCAATGCTACTTTGAGCATACACAAAGCCAAAAGCACCTACTATTGCCCCAGCCTTCCCTGCAGCAGCTGATATGCCATGACATGTTGACCTTAGCCTTGCTGGGAAGATCTCTGCAGGTACGACAAATGTTGTGGCATTTGGACCAAAATTGGCAAAGAAGAAGGTCAATGAATACAACACTACAAACCAAATTTGGTTTCCCTTCAAGGTCCAGTGATGGTAAAATATAGCCAAGACAAACATGAACAGTGACATGAAGGAAAATCCCATCAACTGGATTTTGAACCTTCCTATCCTATCAATGAGTGCCACTGTGAACCAGTAACCAGGCACAGTGCTGCAAAGTGCTATGAGGGTCTGTGCTCTTGAAATCTTGAACAACTCTTCAAGGGCACTCATGCTTTTTGCTTCTGGAATCCATCCAATTGCAGTGAAAATGTCCTTTTGGAACAGATTTTGACTATAGTAGGCAATGTCCAACAGAAACCAAGTAGCTGCTGTTCCAAGCAAGTGAACTCCGTGGCGGCGAAGGAACTGTGTTGTGAACAAGCCAAAATCATTCCCTCTTTTTCTGTCCAATTCCTCAATTTTCTCTGGCTCAGCTTCTATCTCAACCTGCATCACTTTTGACATATCTGCAGCTGCTTGCTTAGCATCCTTGGCAACCAAGGCAGTGTACCTCGCAGTTTCAGGCATTTTAATCCTCCAATAGTATGTGAGCAGAGCAGGTAGTGCACCAAACATCAAGATTATCCTCCAAACATAATCAGCTTGTGGAATTGTGGACAAAACCGGATCAACATGAAACGGTGGAGCAGGGTACTTGGCTTTGAAAGCAGATGAAACTATGATTGCAACCATGCCACCAGCCAAAATTCCAAAACCTTGCATGGCAAAAACTGCAGCTATGAAGGCTCCGCGGGTCTTCTTGTTGGCATACTCAGACATGATAGTAGCCGAAAGAGGGTAGTCGCCACCGATGCCAAATCCGAGCCAGAACCGAAAGAAGCAAAGTGTGGTCACAACAGCTTTAGGATCTTTACCGAAGGAGAGACCAGAGGCAATTGAGCATATGACCATGAGCATAAGGGTCATCCCATAGACACGTTTTCTTCCCATTTTGTCACCAAGCCAACCAAAGAAAAGCTGGCCTGCAAGGGTTCCACACAATGCAACACCATTGATGGCAGCTGAGACATTTGATGGAAGAGAGCCAGGCTTGTTGGAACCTTCTTCATAGTAGTATATGCGGCCAAGCAATTTGGTGACAAGGGAGATGCAGAAAAGGTCATAGGCATCTGTGAAGAAACCCATGCCAGCAACCACAATTGCTGTGAAATGGTACCATTGTGTCTTTGCAACATCAAGTGCATTAAGCACCTGCAGCTGATCCTTAGCCATCCTTTGTCACAGACTAAGTAAGGTACCTAAACCTGAAATATAGAGCAAAGCAAAAACATTAGCATGTGATATGCATTAAGAGCTAATAAATGGAACTTGAATCAAAAGTGAAAGTATGGTTGTTCATATCACAATTATGGAGATGAGATAATGACAATAAGACAAAATAGTGAGAAAATATTTCCACAGCAATCAATCAAAACAAAAAAGGTTTCAACCTTGGGGGACCACAGGATTCTGAAAGTGAGCAGAAGTCATGGTATAGGTCAATAATGTGAAGAAACCACAGCAGATGAAACAAATCTTAATGCTGTATGGGAATTCATGCAATTACTAAAATTTAAACTATTAATATTTAATATTATACTATATTCAGTATATTGTCAAACGGATATACCAAAGTAATGAAGACTATTGAAGAGGTACTAGTACACGGGCTCACAGTTGTTTTCTGCTTTTGGATTTAGCACTGGTGTGCCAATGGGATTTGACAAAAGTTCACAACTTTTCCACACAAGACATTTTTCTCACAAACCCAGATATTTTTAATTGGTTTCCTACATTTAAACGTGTTTGATTGGATTAAATTTAATAGAAGAAAAAATATTTGAGAGTGGTTGACTATGGAGTAAGTGTAATATAATTATTATTTTAATTATAATGTTAGATACAAGAAAACAAAAAGTATTCACTATTCAACCATAATAATAGAAGATCCTAGTATATTATGGGAGAAAAAGTTGGAAACAAACAAACGCAGTAAACTCTTGATGCTTGTGAGTGATTATTGTTAGTGAATTAAAATCATCTGCAACTCAGAAGTTTAAGACTTTAGAAGCGTGTCACCATTAACAAAGAAGAAGGATCACATGTTTTCTATGAAAAAACATATCTAGAACTTTGAAGAACAATAAAGATTTTTGGCATAGCAAAAACAGAACCAATGAACAATGCTCAGCAATATAATGAACCAAAAAAAAAAAAAAAAAAAAATCCCAACCCATCATGAAAATTAAAAAATAAAATAAAATTTCGGCAACCAAAGATGCATGACACTTACCTTAATGGAGGAGGTACCCTTGGAGCAATAAGCAATATCCACCACTGTAGACACGTATAACACTGAGAAGAGAGAAACAAGAACAATGTAAGTCAGAAAGCACTCCTGTTCCTACGATATAGAGAATATTGGAATACAGTAGTTCCGAAATCTCTATTGAACTCTGTCTTATATCAGTTAAATTTATAGAACCAAACAAATATCTAACCTCGATCACCGCGGTATATTATCCACACTTTTCTCCATATATCATTAACCTTAAGATTTCTATCTATTTATCTATCTATTTTTTTTTTCTATCTATCTAGGTCTAACTATAAATATACTTATGTCATACTTACCAACAATGGATTAAATCTACTATCTATATATAAAATATATATAAAATGATCCATTTTCGAGGCACCACGTTTGCCGGAAAAATTTTCCATGCAATGCACGGGTTGTTGATATTAAATTTTTTTATATTAAATATTATAAATCAAAAATTATTATTATTTTCATTATAAAGTAAAGATTATTATTAAACAATAACAAAAAAATTATAAAAAAAAGATTATTCAATATATTTTATTATGATAAATAAAAAATTATTATTATTATTTTGATTTTTTTTATGGTATTATGACATGAATTTATTGGAAGATAATGACAGTTCGTTTTTTAATATTATATTTATTTATATATAGATCAATAATTAACATGTTTTATTAATTAGAGTGAAATCTTTGAACCACATGTTTTTGTTTGGAAAAGAACGTAGGATACAAAATTTTTCATTTTTAATTTTTTTTTTTAATTTGAAATGTCGATATAAGATTAAGATTTCTGTATAGCATAAAATTATCCTATCCAGAATCATTCCAAAGCAAAAACATGCTACCCAACCTAACACACCACGTAATAATCCGTAAACAAATGCTTTTATATATAATTATTTTTATCTATTACATTGCAAAAATGAACTTTTCTATTTAGTATAATGAAAATTTTTATTTAACAAATTAAATGTATTTATCTTTTTGAGGATAATGATTATTTTTTTAACAAAATGAGGATAATGATTTCACATTGATGATAATGAAATTTTTAAATTTTAAAAACTTGATATATGATTATATTTTATAATTATTTAAGACGGCACTTTAAGAATTGTAGTTTTTTAGATGAATATAAATTTTTGTTAGATGTTTGAGTTTATCATAGATTCTTTGCTATGACCATAGAAGCCTCATCTATTTGGGTTTATCTTATTGAGGATAATGATTATCTTTTTAACAAACTGATGAGTTTATCTTTTTGAGGATAATGATTATTTTTTTAACAAAATTGAGTTTATCTTTTTGAGGATAATGATTAATTTTTTAACAAACTGAGTGAGTTTTTCTTTTAGGATAATGATTATTTTTTTAACAAAACGAGGATAATGATTTCACGTTGAGGATAATTAAATTTTTAAATTTTAAAAACTTGATATATGATTATATTAAAAAGTTTCCATTGTTTAGTTTAAATTTATCATTAACTTAAAAAAAAAAAACCTAGACTCTTGTAACACGGCACACGAGTATATTATTGTATTGCAGAAACAGTGTGAGTTCATGGGAAAGGAGGGAGGGGGATTAGAGCTAATGTGTGAGTGAACACTTTATGATTGAAAATTAAAATAGCAAAGTTGAAAAATAAAATAGTAAAGACAACATAAGGAACCGCTTTAAAATCGCAAACAAATGCTAATATAAACAATTATTTTCATCTATTACATTGGGAACAACTCCACCATGGACAAATGCTATTATATACAGTTATTTAAATGCTATTATATACAATTATACTTTCTCTTCATTGCTAGGAAAATTAACCAACTCCTCTAGCTTAAAGCACAAATTAATCTCATCTTGCGCAGTTTCTGGACCATCACTCCCATGGATTATATTTCTGCAGGCATAGGCAAGGATAATTATTAGACTTTGATGATCACCAAAAATAATGGAGAGGTTGTGATGATCACCAAAAATAATAGCATGTCTCTTGGCAAAACAATAGAGTACCTTCCAACAATGACATGCCTCTAATAGTCCCCGACTCTGATTTCTATGGATCCATAATTTGATGATTATTGTCAATTTGTCATCATATTTATAGTTGAAAATATGTGATATCTAAAAAGAGTCCTCGATAATTTGAATTTATCTTTTTGAAGATAATAATTATTTTTTAAAACAAACTGAGGATAATAATTTCAAATATTTTGAAGATAATAATTAATTTTTTTTAACAAACTAAAGATAATGATTTCAAATATAGATAATTTATTTAATTTCATATTATAATTTTGGATAGATAATTTATTTAATCTCAAATTATAATTTTGATAAAAACAATGTTATTTAACTACAAACGCTCTGATGCTAGTATTTCTTAAGCGAACAAACATGGTGCCTCAAAAATTTCTCCGACAAACGTGGTGCCTCGAAAAGGGATCTTTTTATATATAAGTACTAGCTCTTAGCCCGTGCAATGCACGTGTTATTGATATTAAATTTTTTATATTAAATATTATAAATTAAAAATTATTATTATTTTCATTATAAAGTAAAGATTATTATTAAACAATAACAAAAATAATTATAAAGAAGGATGATTTGATATACTTTATTATTATAAATCAAAAATTATTATTATTATTTTGATTTTTTTGTTTGATGGTATTATGAGAATAATTAATCATAAATCATAATATCCCTTATTTCATTGGACATGAATTCATTGGAAGATAATGACGGTTCGTTTTTTATATTATATTTATTTATGTATAGATCAATATTAAATGAATATATTCCTTATTTAGTTGATCGATAATTAGCATTTTTTATTAATTATAGTGAAATCAAAATTAAACTTTTTTATTTTTATCCTGTGCAATGCACGGATTATTAATATTTAAATATTTTAAAGTAAAGATTATTATTAAACAACAATAAAAAATGAGCTTGTTGAAAAATTTTGTACTTCCTTATATAAAAAAATAAAATTTTTTATCTGAGATTTTCCTTATTTATTCAATGGATAAATTAAAATTTTTTACATGATTATTAACTTTATTATGATGAACCAAAAGTAAATCAGAATTAGATATTCCTTATTTATTTAATAGATAAATTAAGATTTTTATATGATTATCAACTTTATTATGATAATTAAAAACAAATTAGAATTAAATATTTTGATCTTTTTTGTTTAATGGTATTATGAGAAAATTTAAGGATAAATTGTAATATCCACTATTTCATAGAACATGAAGACGATATTGAAATTGTTATTTTTGACTATCTTGGTTAACACATTGCATTTTATTATGAATATAATGTTGGCTCTTTTTTATATATTTAATATTATATTTGTCTATGTATAGATGAGTATTAAATTAATGTATTCCTTATTTAGTTTATCGATGAATTAACACATTTTATCATGATATTATGATTAATTATTAGAGTGAAATGAAAATTAAACTTTTTTATATTTTTTTTTTGTTTGATGGTATTATGAGTAGATTTAAAGATAAATCGAAATATTTTCTATTGCATAAGACATGATAATTTAGCATATTTTAAATATAATTATCACATCTAATATGAAAAATTATATATAATTAAACCAAAATTATACATTCTGATTTTTTTATTGGATAATATTATAATAAATTTCTTATATTTATTTGATGGATTAATTAATATTTTTTTACCATTATTATTTTTTTAATATAATTACCACATTTATTATTATTATTATTATTATTATTATTCATATTTAAATATTTTGATCTTTTTCATCATTTATCTTATCTCATGACAAAAACGGAAAAAAAAAATCATAAATAAATCGAAAAACATTGTTTCTTCAAACAGGCAAAAGAATCGCCAAAATTATTTCTCACCGGAATACGATCAGGGTATTTTTTCCTAATCCTAGGAGCCTTTGCCCTTCTCTTCTTTGAAAAGATAAAAGGATCAATAATTTGCATATTCTTTCAACAAAGAATAATCAAAGTAAGTATGTATAACAACTTACCAAAATTTTTAAAAAAAAAACTTACCAATGTCATGCTCTTGTTTGAAGTATAACTCATTGCTGTCATTCTTCCTAAAATTAGCATTAAGCAAAAGTCAATTAAAAGTATAACAAAATATGCATCATCTAATAAGTAATTCATCAAACACTCAAAAATCAATATTAAGAGCTCTAAGTAGAGGAATAAACAAAAGTCAATTAAAAGTATAACAAAATATGCATCATCTAATAAATAATTTATCAAACACTCAAAAATCAAAATTAAGAGCTTTAAGTAGAGGAATGAGGGAAAAAATAAAAATAAAAGAGAGAATTTGGAGAAGAAAATTCTTAGAATTAGATAGAACTTTAAAAATTGAATGGGAGAGCCTATTATATATATATATATATTGATTTTTTTAAATATTTTTTTAGATATTTTTGTT
Source organism: Crotalaria pallida (assembly GCA_037953625.1). Taxonomy (NCBI): domain Eukaryota; kingdom Viridiplantae; phylum Streptophyta; class Magnoliopsida; order Fabales; family Fabaceae; genus Crotalaria; species Crotalaria pallida. The sequence continues at coordinate 122,886,575 of CM075652.1, read as the reverse complement.
GAGGATAATGATTTGTTCAACAAATTGAGGATAATGATTTCACATACAGATAATGATTATATAAATTTAAATAATTAATTTAATTTCAAATTGTAATTTTGGTTAGAGATAATGTTATTTATCAACAAAATCAAATAAATTTAAATAATTTATTTAATTTTAAATTGCAATTTTGATTAGAGATAATGATTATCTACCTACAAACTCTCTGGTGCGAGGAAAGCTTCACGGGACAAACGTGGTGCCTCGAGAAGGGATCCTTTTATATATAGATAGTAGATAGTAGATATAGGGAAATTTTAGACTAAAATTAGTATTAAATTTCAATAATATTTTCTTTATCTAAGTACTGATTAATATATCTTCTACCGAAGTCTCTTAATTAAATCGCATCAGTCGTTTAAATTTCAAATCCTTTCTTCATCGATAATTAATATTAATTAAAAATTAATTATAGACATCACAATTAAACTCATACCCATAGGCATCGACCTGAGCTTACTCGATTTTGATGAAGAAAACATGTTTTGATTAGGTTTGAGGAAATTGAAAATCAAAATCTACTTTGAAAATATGGGGGAAATGTGAGTCTAGGATCATAAGCACTCACCCCGGCCACGTTAACTACCCGATCTAATATAAAAATTAAATAATAATAATAATAATTAAATGGTGAAATTAAACAAATATATCGGCTAAAACCATGATTTAATTCTTAAACTTTTAAATATTTTGAAATTTTTTTAGGTTTATTATTATATATTATTTGAATTATGACGTATTTCATATATGATTTATGTTTAATACATTAAGAAAAATAATTTTGAAAAATAGTTGAAATTAATTAATGAGACGGGTTACTGGTGGGTCTTCCCAAACCCAATGAAAATGCGTTTGAATTTCACTTTTTCATCTCGACTCTCCTTAAACTCGCTCAACGCACCTCAATTTTCATTAATATTAGGTTGAGAATAACAAAACTCATCCAAACCAGTTGTCATAACTGATTTAAATCTCATAAAACTTTTTCTTATCTATCACGTCCTTTCAACAACAAAATATACTTATAATCCTTAAAAAAAAAAAAAAAAAAAAACTAAACTTGAATCTCATAAACCTTTAAAAAAAACTTAGTATATATTTATCATATCGATAGTTTAGATAAGACACGATCAACAAGTTATTAGTTATAGAGCAAGTTCGCGTAAGACAGTCCAGTTGGTGGCTGCAGGAACACTTAGGATTTCTCCCTCCCCCAGGTCATGGGTTCTAATCCCAGACCTCCCGTGTAAACCAAAAAAAAAATTAGTTATAGAGCAATCCGGTGTTCCTAATCTATTTTGGGTTATAGGGCCAAAAAAATTAAAATTGGGATTCTAATTTATAAAAAAAATATTAATAATAAATCAATTAAAACATGTAGTATTATTTATACATCTAATTAATTAAAACAATGACAACAATCGATAATAAAAATAGTTATTAAATAAAATAGAGTTGAAATAAAATAAAAAAAATTATTAATTAAAGAAGTAATAAAAAAAACCCTTTTTATGTTGGGTTGTAAAAAAAAATCATTAATTTGCCTATATTTAAGTCAAATGAGTAAATGGAAAAGGAAAATTAAGGTATTATGTCGAGAGACATTAATAATTGAAAGACAGAAAAAAACGTGTAACTATTAATTTTTTTTCAAAAGTAAAAGTACTATAAAAAAAATTTTGGACCCCTAAAATTTTTTGGCCATGAGCAGTCGCCCTCAAGGCCCTCGCCCAAGAGTAAGAGCAATGTTACAATTCAGGAGGGAATTTGTTTTCGCCAATCAGTTTGAGTATATCTTTGGTTTTATATTAAAAAATGAGTAAAACAAAACACGTGTTTTGGTTTTTAAGTTATTTTTTCTTTTATGTTTCGTCCTTTAACTTTTTTTTCTTTTAATTTTGTTTTACAAGTAGTTTTTTTTTAAATGTATCCTAAAATCTATTTTTTCACGGGTTAATTTTAAAAGAGTAATAAATGCATTGTGTATATTTTTTTCATTCTAAACTTAATAATACCAATATCATGAATTTGGTTAAAAATTGAGAGAGTTATCGATGAAATAAAAACTTATAAGATAAAATTGAAAAAATAAAGGTTAAAGGACGAAGATTAAAAAAATAATTTAAAGGATCAAAACATTAATTTTGGAAAGGAAAAAAAAAAAAGAGAGCGCGAGATAAGAGTCATAATTTATCATTGATTAGATAAATTGTACTATATATCTTGCTCCACAAGATGAAAAATCTTTTCTACACCCATAACCTTATTACTTATATTTGTTGGATAAACAATTCGATCAAGTATTAACACTATTATATATATAAGTAATTTAAATTTTTTTTGGAAAATTTTACAATATATGATAACTCATTTAACGAGTATAAGTAATAATATCAATTATGTTTGTAAGATTTCTCCTAAATTCTCCTTTTTTTAACCTACAAATTCTCTTATTTTACATGAAAATGACATATATTATTTGTATATCACTGGTTAATGACACATATCACGTTCAAACGAGTTGGAAGATTTTTAAATTGAAATAACAAGAGGATGTAAGATTTTGTTTTATAATACATTTAGATTATCAGGACCTTTAACCGAGGAGTTTCCAACTACCGGGGGAGTCACATTGTTCTAAGGTCACGGGAACAGTGAATAGCCACCCATAAGTAAGACGCCATATCTTGAACCAAAATTTTAAGGCAATAGTTCTATAAGTATCACAGCAACCACTCATTTCATCCAACTCACAGAAATATCTAGAAGACTCAGTTAATCAACTAGAAGCTAGCAATACAGCTGTCAGTTGAAATATAGCACGTGGGAATTAATTCTGTTGAGTATCAACAGAATTCAGTTTTGATATTTATTTTTCCCGCCTTTTCTATTGTGTTAGTTAGTGAACTTGAGTTGTATATAAATAGTAGACTGTACAGATTGTAATAGTTAGATTCTCATTTTACTTCAATTGAGTAATAAAATTCCAATTTCATTTCATTAGATTCTTCTTCTCAGAGCTCTCGAAGCTTCTCTATCTGTTTCTATTTTCATCTCAATATGAGGTACCATGTTTAACATGGTATCAGAGCTCTTATGATAAGAGTCTCTTCTACGTTTCCAACGCGATAACTCTGATCACTACGGTTCTTCAATTCTTCATTCATCTTCTTTATCCATAATGGCAAATCATTTGAATCCAGCAATCGATCCAATGAGTGTGTATTTCTTACATCCAAGTGAGAATTCAGGCACGCAATTGGTTCCAGAGAAACTTAATGGTGATAATTACCATTCATGGAGTCGAGCAATGAGTATGGCAATAAAATCGAAGAACAAGTTGGAGTTCATTGACGGATCTCTTCCAAGACCTCCGATTCATGATCCGATGTTCAAACAGTGGGATAGGTGTAATACTTTAGTGATTACATGGTTAAATCAAGCAATGGAGCAATCTGTTATGCAAAGTGTATTGTGGTTGGAAAATGCTTATGATATATGGTTCGAGTTGAAAGAGCGATATTATCAAGGAGACAAGTACAGAATTTCAGCATTACTTGAGGAATTATACACCTACAAACAAGGTAATCAATCTGTTGGAGCCTATTTTACTCATTTGAAAGGACTTTAGCAAGAATTGGATAATTTTCAACCAATTCCGATTTGCACTTGTGAGATTAGATGTGTGTGCAATGTTAATGCCATAGTTAGATCTTATCGCGAAACAAATTATGCAATTCAATTTTTGAAAGGATTGAATGAGCAGTATACTCATGTGAGATCTCAAATTATGTTGATGAATCCTCTCCCTACTGTAAACAAAGTTTTCTCAATGTTGTTGCAACAAGAACGTCGTCAGTTCAACATTCCTAATGAAGAAGCTAAGATATTAGCAAACACAACTGATTATAGGCGTGTGAATAGAAATGTTGATTCTAACAATAACAAACCTAATGAGTCAATGAGAGGCAGAGGTCGTAGCAGAAATTCAGGAAGAGGGAGAGGACAAGGATACACCACTCGATTTTGCACTTACTGTGAAAAATCAGGTCATACAGTTGACAATTGTTGGACCAAATATGGTGTCCCACCTCATATGATGAAAAGAGGAAATGTAAATCATTGTGCAGAAGAAGAGGACAGTTCTGAGTATAATGATGAAGAAGTTCGTTCTCACAAGGATCATAGTGAAGGAGCTGGAGCATTGTCATTCACAGTTGAACAACACAAGGCTCTACTTGGTTTACTTCAACCACAGACTAAAACCATTGCTTCTCCTCATCACACTGTGGCTAATCAAATAACCATAAATCAACAGGCTGCACATTGTAAGACAGGTATTATTTGTGCCTTAGATAAATCTTCAATTTCATTTAGCAATTGGATTATTGACACTGGTGCGACTGATCATGTCTGTTTTGATAAGTCTCAGTTTCAATTTCTTAGACAAATCAAGCCTATTTCTGTTAAAATGCCTGATAATAGCCAAGTCATTGTTTCTGTGTCTGGTACAGTGATGTTTTCAGAAAAATTCTACCTATTAGATGTGTTGTATATTCCTAATTTCACATTCAATTTGATTTCTGTGTCAAAGTTGTCTACCAATATATCATGCACATTGTCTTTTTCAAAAACTACTTGTCAGATTCAGGACAACCATTCTATGATGATGATTGGTGCAGCTAGAGTGCAAGGAGGCTTGTATGTCCTGAACATGCCTACTGCACGCATCAAAGTTCCTCATTCCATCCATCATTTCACAGCATATGACAGTAATCTGTGGCATTTAAGACTAGGACATCCATCTCATGAAAAACTATTACATTTGCAGTCCATATTTCCTTTTATCAAATGTAACAAATCACCAAATCCTTGTGACGCTTGTCATTTAGGAAAACAAAAGAAACTTCCATTCACTTCCAGTACTACAAATACTATTGTACCTTTTGAATTAGTTCATCTTGATGTATGGGGACCAATTGCATTTTCTTCTTTTTCTGGTCACAAGTATTTTCTCACTGTGGTTGATGATTTTACTAGACATACATGGTTATATTTCATGAAATTGAAATCTGAAACATCCACTCATATACAGTCTTTTATTTCATTAGTTCAGAATCAGTTCAATTCTTCCATTAAGTGCTTTAGATCTGATAATGGTTCTGAATTTCTATCTACTGAACTAAGTGCATTTTTTCAGTCAAAAGGTATCATTCACCAAACTTCATGTGTTGAGACCCCTCAACAAAATGGAGTTGTTGAGAGGAAGCATCAACACTTACTGTCTATGGCTAGAACTCTAATTTTTCATTCTTATATACCTAAACAGTTTTGGCATCTTGCTGTTAGCCATGCAGCTTTTCTCATTAATAGATTACCATCACCATACCTTCAAGGGTCTTCTCCATACACTAAACTTCACAACAAAATACCATCACTTGACAAACTAAAAGTTTTTGGTTGTTTAGCATATGCCTCCACAATCAGTGCTCATAGAAGAAAACTGGATCCTAGAGCTAGAAAGAGTGTTTTCTTAGGATATAAGTCTGGAGTCAAAGGCTATATTCTATTTGATATTAATTCTAATGAAATATTCTTGTCTAGACATGTTTTATTTTATGAGCACATTTTTCCATTTGTCATCCCTCCAACCACAGAAAGTCCTCCTACTACTTCTGCCTCACAGCCATATATAGATCATTCTCCTTATGATTATCTACCATTGTCAAATCCAACAATACCACCTCCACCTAATCCACAAATCCAGCCACCAATTAGACAGTCAAGTAGAGTATCTAGACCACCTGAATATTTGAAAGACTATGTCTGTAATAGTATTACCATTCCTCATCCAATTCAACAATTTCACTCATATTCTTCTCTTCATAGCAACCACAAAAATTACTCTCTAGCCTTGTCCAGTATTCAGGATCCTATTACTTATGCTGAGGCTATCAAACATGACTGTTGGAAAGATGCAATTGCTAATGAATTGAATGCTTTATCTAAAAATAATACTTGGATACTTACTGATTTACCTCCAAATAAGAAAGCTGTTGGTTTTAAGTGGATTTTCAAAACAAAACTCAAAGCTGATGGTTCAGTGGAGAGAAATAAGGCCAGGGTTGTAGCTAAAGGCTTTACACAAACAGAAGGTTTGGATTATTTAGACACTTTCAGTCCAGTTGTGAAGATGCCAACTATCAGAATCATTTTGGCCCTGGCTGCAATTCACAATTGGCATTTGCAACAATTGGATGTCAATACAGCTTTCTTACATGGTGATTTAAAAGAAGAAGTTTACATGGTTCCCCCTGATGGTTTGCATCTACCTCAGCCAAATCTTGTTTGCAAATTGAGAAAGTCTATCTATGGCCTCAAGCAAGCAAGCAGAGAATGACATGCGAAATTAACTTCTGTTCTATTTGAAGCATCATATTCTCAGTCAATGGCTGATAACTGTTTGTTTACTAAATCAGATTCAAAATCATTTACTGCCATCCTTATATATGTAGATGATCTCATATTGGCAGGAAATGATATAGCCGAAATTGATAGTATCAAACAGTTGTTAGATGTTAAATTCAGCATCAAGGATCTTGGCCAATTGAAATTCTTTTTAGGAATGGAGATAGCCAGATCCTCCAAAGGAATCACTTTATATCAAAGAAAATATGCACTTGAACTGATTACTGATGCTGGCCTTCTAGCTTGCAAACCTTGCACCACACCAATGGATTATACTCTCAAACTTCATTCTGGTTCTGGAACTTCATTATCTGATCCTACTGCATACAGAAGGTTACTAGGAAGGTTGATTTACTTGACAAACACAAGACCAGACATTTGTTATGTTGTCTATCATTTAAGTCAATTCCTTTCTAAACCTACTGATTCACATCACAAGGCAGCCTTACACATACTTAAATATCTCAAAGGTTGTCCAGCAAGAGGGTTATTTTTCTCTGCTTCCACAAGTTCCACAGTCAGAGGATTTACTGATGCTGATTGGGGTGGGTGTCTAGACACTAGAAGATCTATTACTGGTTTTTGTTTTTTCATTGGTTCTTCATTGATATCATGGAAGTGTAAAAAGCAAAAAGTAGTTTCTCATTCCTCAGCTGAATATCTAGCCATGACACTGGCTGGATGTGAAGCTCAGTGGATCTCATATTTGTTTCAGGATCTTAAGCAGCCTATATCAACTCCATTTGTTCTTTATTGTGATAACAAATCTGCCATGCATATAGCTGCGAATCCTGTCTACCATGAGAGAACTAAGCACATTGAGATGGACTGTCATTCTATACGTGAGAAAGTGAGTCAAGGCTTGATTCATCTTATGCACATTCCATCCAACTCACAGCTTGCTGACATATTAACTAAACCTCTAGCTCCTGGTCCATTTCGATTGTTACTTTCCAAGTTAGGAATGTTAGACATACACATTCCAACTTGCGAGGGGCTATCACAGCAACCACTCATTTCATCCAACTCACAGAAATATCTAGAAGACTCAGTTAATCAACTAGAAGCTAGCAATATAGCTGTCAGTTGAAATATAGCACGTGGGAATTAATTCTGTTGAGTATCAACAAAATTCAGTTTTGATATTTATTTTTCCCGCCTTTTCTATATAGCACGTGGGAATTAATTCTGTTGAGTATCAACAGAATTCAGTTTTGATATTTATTTTTCCCGCCTTTTCTATTGTGTTAGTTAGTGAACTTGAGTTGTATATAAATAGTAGACTGTACAGATTGTAATAGTTAGATTCTCATTTCACTTCAATTGAGTAATAAAATTTCAATTTCATTTCATTAGATTCTTCTTCTCAGAGCTCTCGAAGCTTCTCTGTCTGTTTCTATTTTCATCTCAATATGAGGTACCATGTTTAATAATAGGTCTTGTCACTTATAAACCTTCTTACTCATCACATTTTATCCAATGTGGTTTCATCTCACACTTGAATACCCAACATTTGAATACCCAACATGTGAAATGCTTAAAATATCGTCCTATCATTTTAACTTACAAATCTTCGTATTCGCATGAGAAGATGTGTGACATGTATCTCATTACAAATGGTTTACAAGAGATGTAACCCTTGATGCATGAGAAGATGTGTGACATGTATCTCTTTTCTCTTTCAACACTTGTATGAAAGTCTTTGAAGATACGAGTGCCTAGTCTTTAGATTTCAAATCAAAAGCTCACACTTTTCTAGCATGATCATAAAGTAACAAAATATAATACACCACCCAGAGATCTACAATCCATCATGCAATTATGAGTGTGAACCAAATCTAGAAAATCATCCATTCTATAAGGATCACCATTTTGAAATGAAACTGTGTTGTTTACCATAATAACAATGAGAGCAAGTTTTCATAGATGTACTTTTCATAGGAAGAGATTTTCGATTGGTAAGGATGCGAAGTCCTTTCTCATTTAAGAAATGACCAAAATACATACATGTTATAAATTTGTGGAGGAATCTTCAATTGCAGTCACCTTCTCCTTGCATAGCTTAATCAAAAATCTCAAGGTTTGAGTTCAGGGAAATGCAGCTAAATTAAAGTTGCTTTGAACAACTAGAGATTGTATAGACCTTCATATTCGTTTTGAAAAATAACTTTAGGAAATCAGATAATCCATTGGTTAGAATTTCATCATCCAAATATAGACACCATTGAATTCTCATTCTGTAATACGTGAGAGTAGTTAAAAACTCCTCACACACACATTATCTATCACTGAAATGATTCTTTAAATTTCAAAACAATTTTACCTTTTCTAATCAACCCGTCTTGTTTCTTATTGATCAATGATCTTAATTTAGGATTGTTGTCTCTCAGTCTCTCTATCTTCGTTCTGCTGCAAAAATGGAGGAAAGAAAATGAAAATGAAATTCCTTTCTAATTGCATTTAGACTGTAGAATTTGTTCCTTAGCAAAAGTACGTGTACATAAGATATAATAATGTGGAAAACTTAAGGAAACCTCAAAAACAAAAGGAAAATGTGGCACAACATTTATACACAAATCTTAATAAATAAAAAAAAAAAAAGGAAGAAATACATTAACACTGTAAATAGTTGATTTAAAGTTGTAGCACACAAAAACAAATACCTACATCATTATTGTGCACCCAGCAGTATAAAACCAAAACCAAATTTGTCACTAAATAATAAATTATAGCACAATTTGAACAATAAATAATAGAATAGACATCCATTAAACTGGAACTGTCCTAGCAGACCCTGCCATTTCAATAGCCTCAGCACCATCATCTTCATGCTCCCCACTCAACTCTTCTAGTGATTTTCCCTTTGATTCTGGCACTAACAAGGTGAACAATATTCCAAAGAAGTTGATCACACCAAGCATAATGAGGGAGTTCTTAATCCCAATACCGGTTGGGTACCCCGCATCAGTCTTCTTTGGATCCTTACTTTGTGCAGCATATAAGAACCCAAATGCTCCCACAATCGCTCCCGCCTTTCCAGCAGCGGCCGAGATTCCATGACACGTAGACCTTAGCCTTGCTGGGAAAATCTCTGCTGGCACGACGAATGTGGTAGCATTTGGACCGAAATTGGCAAAGAAGAAAGTGAGGGAATACATAACAACAAACCCAATTCTGTTGTCTTTCTTAGTCCAGTGATCATAAGGTATAGCCAGAGCAAACATGAAGACAGTCATGAAGAAGAAACCCATCAATTGGATCGCGAATCGACCCATGTAATCAATCAAGGCCACGGTAAACCAATAACCCGGCACAGTACTGCATAGTGCAATAAGTGTTTGTGCTCTTGCAATCCTATAAACTTCATGGATTGCATTCATTTCTTTCGCTGGAGGGATCCATCCAATGGCACTGAAAATGTCCTTTTGGAAAAGGTTCTGGCTATAGAAGGCAATGTCCAATAAGAACCAAGTAGTTGTTGTTCCAACCAAGTGCAGGCCGTGGCGTTTCGCGAATTCCTTGCTGAACAAGCCAAACTTTTGGTTTTGACTCTCAGTAATTTGCTGCACCTTCGCCTCTTCTGCTTCAATTTCGACTTGTAACACCTTAGACATATCTGCAGCAGCTTGTTTCGCATTCTTTTCAACAAGGGCTGTGTAACGAGCCGTCTCAGGCATTTTCATTCGCCAGTAGTAGGTAAGAGCAGCGGGTAACGCGCCAAACATCAAAATGATACGCCAAACATAATCGAAAGCAGGTAACACTAATGATGCTGCTGCATTTTGTTCATAACTCGGAACCTTGTATTTGTGATCAAACGCTGATGAAACAATCAAGGCAACTATCCCACCAGCCATGATTCCAAAACCTTGCATAGCAAACACCGCAGCAATGAATGCGCCACGCGTCTTTTTGTTGGCATATTCAGACATGATTGTAGCCGAAAGAGGGTAGTCGCCGCCGATGCCAAAGCCAAGCCAGAACCTAAAGAAACAAAGTGATGCCATAACACCCTTGCGACTTGATCCAAAAGAAAGCCCTGAGGCAATTGAGCATATGACCATGAGCATAAGGGTCATTCCATAAACCCTTTTTCTCCCCATTTTGTCACCAAGCCAACCAAAGAAAAGCTGGCCTGCTAAAGTGCCAACTAGTGCAACACCAGTCACAGCGGCTTGAACATTAGGAGGAAGAACACCGGGCTTCGGGTGGGTTACATCTGTGTAATATATTCTCCCAAGCAACTTGGTTACTAGGGAAATGCAGAACAGATCATAGGCATCAGTGAAGAAACCCATTCCAGCTATCACAATTGCAGTGAAATGGTACCATTGTGTCTTTGCAACATCGAGTGCATTAAGCACTCCTAATTGTCCAGCCATCACTATGCTTGCTACCTAATATGCCCCAAGCAGTGATTATAATTTTCCTGCACAAAGAAAAAAAATTAGATATCAGTTTTTATGTACTTCAACTAGGCCTGTGAGAAAGCAATTCCATATTCTTAATCTTCTTCACTTTCTTCTTACTTGATGAACCAGAAATTTGTATAGAATAGTAGAAGTGAATTGTTTTTTTTTTCTTCCTTTTTTATGCAACAAAGTATGTTTCAAACAAGTTCAAGAGTTCTTAGGAATTATCTTTTCGTCGCAAAAAGTTAATGAAAAATTACAAAAATTACCATACAAATAAAAGTTTAAATAGTGAATAAAAAATTAAAAATTATATTCTATAATCTACTATTGGATAGTCAATTAAATATGTATTAATAATTGATTTTGTAATTGGTTGATTTAGAAGACAAAAACATTATGTAATTGTTCTTTTAATTTTGTTGAGTTTTCAAAATCTAACCAACTTTTTGAGATAGGGGAAGTACATGTCACTGTAAAAAAAAAAAAATCATTTGATAAATACTGCACGGGAGACTTTTGAAAGAAGTTAACAAAAGTTTGAAAATAATAAAAAGGAAGCTGATGTTGATGTTGATTTTTTCTAAAGCTGATGCAATGGATTGATGAACAAAGTTGGCGTTAAAAACTAAATTCATAGTCAACTGCTACACAAAGTTGAAAATTCGTACATGAGAACCATTTTTTTCAATGTTTACACGACTCGATTCTTACTAACAAAGACTCTGTTACATCAGTTGCATTCAGATTCTCATAATGTTTTAATCACTTTCCAAAATTGCCTATAATAATGTAGAATCAAAAAATAATTCTCTTTATGCTAAGGCTTCAACGGTTGAACTTGAACCTACAAGTCAACTTGAGGACCATGGCAATGATAACTTGTCTAGATCAGATTCAATGATAGATGATTTGGATGTATTAAAAATAGAGATATGGGTATACATCATCTGTGTAAAACTTTTGATATTATCCACATATCATCCGCTATATATATAAATATATATATATATATATATATATATATATCATATTTAATATTTAAAAGTTAATGATTAATAGAACATGAATGGTAAATAATATATTAATAATGTAAAAAAAGCTTTTACATGATCGATACATCACCTATTTAATTTTCTCTTGAAAATATATTTTTCATATAGAACTTGTCCACAATATATGCATGCCATCAGTTATGTCATCCGTTCATCCTCTCCATTTCCTTGATCTTAGCAATTAAATAATTTACACCACATATATTTAAATATTGAATTAAATTTAGTTTTTTTTTCTGAATTCCTTGCGGAACTACCGGTATCCTCAAGAGTACCCTTAATACCAGGGAACCCTTGAGACTAATTCGGAGCGAGCTGCTGCGTGGCTGGCTCTTCCTGCGGAATGTTTTTAGTGGGAATCGAACCCAAGGCTACTAGCACCCTTGTCCCATTCTCAGGATTTCAGTTGGGGCCTTACACCAACTGAACCAAGCCTATTTGGTAATTAAATTAAATTAAATTAAATTTAGTTTTTGAAAATATATGTTCATCAAATGAGGAGAAAAATGGATAGAAAATTTTTTAAAAAAAATTGGAGAGGATCTTTCTATTTGGTATCATAGCAATAAATTACAACATTAAATTAACTCTTTTTTAAAATATAATAACCATCTGAGGAAAGAAATTTATAAAAAAAAAATGAAGAAAGGGAGATAGAAAGAATCTCCCCACATGAAGAATATAAAAAGTAAGCTAAAAAAATCATTTTTTTAAAAAAAATATGATATTCAAAATTTGATGTTTGAATAATCATTGTTTCCTTATTTTGGTTGTGTCCCTACTGAACCAAAAGGAAACAAACCAAAGAAATAGAGTTGAGAAAATCTCCTATCTGTTGCTGAGACATTTAATGAATAAACGCGAGGGTCTTAGTATACTCAAAACAAATAAAATAATACTAATCGGAAAACAAGTTCAAGCACTAGTTTTAACTTTAAAGTCTACCTTTTCCTAAACTCTATTATGAGCATGGCAAGTACAAGTAGGCTCCGGAAAATATTTTTCATTAACAGTAAAAAAATATGGGAAAATCAGGATATATTGGTAAGGAAGCATAGGCACTGGAAAATATTTGTCATCCTAAATTGTAGAAACAAATTAAATAAAGTAGCCACGTAAGCAGAGGATTTGTGCCAATAACATCTTGATGAATTCCATTTTTGAGGCTGGTTGGTAATGTTTCATGGAACAACACCACAACAATGAAATCAGTTTCTATTAAACTCAATCAATATGGATAAGCTAAAGCCAAAAGAACTTTTTCTTTTGTTTGTTTCTTTTTTTTCTTCCTTGGTAAGGAGGTAACCACTAGTAATTTTACCTTTGCAATTTTTACCAACTATGTGGGACCAGAGAGATATGAAATCTAGAGATATAGAGTAAGGAACTATGGTGGATGGTGGGCAAAAGAATATTAAAATTGCATAATCCAATCGTGGATTACCATGTCATATGGGCTGAAAAGAGCCCCAAGATTTTCAGTGGTGGAAAGAAAAGGTTATCATTACCATATCTATAATCTAGAAAGTTGTCCGTACTTTTTAGGGGCTTTAATTAAAAGTTGGAATCCCACTAAGGAAACAGCTCTTCCACAACATTAAGGTTAAACAAACATTTAAAAAAAAAAAATACAATTGTTAAGCTTTGAATTCAGACATTTATGCTTAATATCTGGAGGCTCTTGGCGACTCTTAGAACCATAAACTCTCTTTCATGCACCATAAAAAAAAAATAATAATAATAAAAAACTCGAACATGAAAAAGGCCTATTCATCAGTAAGGAAAAAGGCCCTTAAACAGAGAGAGAGAAAGGTTACCTGCTTGTCAAAAACTTATACTAGGTTGCAGAGAGAAGCAGCAGAAGATTTGTTTATTTGAGTATGAAGAGGTATACATGAGAGAAAGTGATGAGCAGCTATATATATATATATATAGAAAGGGTGACTATATATCCATCCCAGCATAGCCAGAATCAAAGCCGGTATCCCAGTGGTATATGCCCATTCGTTGACATTTTGGTTCACATTTTCAGGTCAACGCTTTCACAAGTATAGTAGTAATTGCTTGGTTGCTCGGTTACTCAACTTGTTTGTTAACATTTTTGTGTGCCCATCATGTATAACTGTCAGCCTCTCTTTTCTAAAGACTTTTATTTCTTTTAGTTATTTTTGGTAAATAAAGATTTTTATTTGTGTCTTGCTTTTAGTATTGGATTTCCTTTCTTGTTATTTTCACGTCACTAATAATAAGAACACGGATCATCTATGGCATGATGCCCTACCATCATTCATTCTATGGCTTATTCCTATGTGCAAAGTGGTAACGTTGCCACCATCACCGGATTTTAGCGACAATTCAAGCTGCTAACAGATAAGGACACACGACAGAAACTTTAATAATGTTTTGTTTTGTGGCAGAGAAGAAATTGGAAGAAAGAAATATTAGGAATTTTCAAGCGGGAGTTGTGATAAACAAGTTTTATATTGTATAATAATAATGGATAAGTTAAAATTATAAAAGAAATAAGATCTATGACTCAATTATCTTAAAGTTTTAATTCATGATATGATAGATGCTTATTTCACTTATATACAATTTCATTTGGACTATTATTTCAAATATCCCTATTCCGAATTAGAAAAATGTTATATTTTTGTATTGCTTGACAAGTCAAAATGAGAAAATATAAAAATAAAGATGTATTTTTTTATTCACTTTTCATTTTGTTTGGTTTGGTGGAAATGAAAAAAAAGAAAGGATGTTATTTTTCAAAAGGCAAAAATAACCCTAAAAAATATTGAGAAGATAAAGAATTATTTTTAGAATATTTCTATTATGCAACCAAATTATGAATTGTTGCACAACAATTCTTTGATGAACCAATGGTTGTTTGACAAATCATCTAATCAATCTATGTCACTGTCACATCAGCTCTATATAAGTCAAAATTGAATTCTTGCAATTTGATCCAATATCAAAGTTGAGTTATTGCAATTTAGTCTTTTTGACTCACATAGAGCTGATGTAACAATGATTTATTTTCACTTAATAATTTGTCAAGCAATCATTGTTTTATCAAAGACTTGCTATTCAACAATCCAAACTTTATTTGGTTGAATGGAGGTTATGCTCTTATTTTTATTAGGGATAGTGTAAATGCAAAAATGGCATTCTCTCTCTCTCTCTCTTGTTAGAGAGAGAATTTATCACAAAAAATTATTGAACTAGTACAAATAATATGAGGTTTGGACTACTGAAATATAAGGATAGGGGTTTGATCCTCTTCTTATGCCCATGCTAGCAGTTTTTTTGCTTGGGAGAATCACCTCCAAAAGAGCCCAATGATGCTCGAACAAATTAGTCATCCCAATCATGAGGTTTATATTGTGGGATAAAAAGTGACATTGTAAACTACTATTTCCATTATGTGCATAAGTTCATCACTTTTATCCCCGGCTACCATTTTGAAAATTATACAATCATCTTTGAGATTGACAAAATTAAAGCTCTTGCTGACCAAATACAATCACCACACAAAGGGGCAAATCTCGAATTCACGCTTTATGAGGCAAAAGTTGTCAGGACTTTCAACCGGGGAGGTTCCAACCACCGGAGAGTCACATTGCTCCAGAGTCATGGGAATAGTAAGCAACCGCCCATAAGTGAGACACCACATCCTGAACCAAAACCTTAAGGCAATGGTTTTATGGGTTTTGCCACTTATAAACCTTCTCACCCATCTCATCCTATCCCAACAATCTCCCCCTTCAAATGTGAATTCCCACACTTACCGGTCACTCCCCCTTGATCCATCATGTCCTAGCCGAACCATCGGCTCTGAGATCAGAGTCAGGACCTTTAATCGGGGAGTTAGTTCCAACCATCGGGGAGTCACGTTGCTCCAGGGTCATGGGAATAGTGAGCAACCGCCCATAAGTGAGACACCACATCCTGAACCAAAATCTTAAGGCAATGGTTCTATGGGTCTCTTGCTACTTATAAACCTTCTCACTCATCTCATCCTATCCAATGTGAGACTTCATCTCACACTTGAATACCCAAAAAAAAATGTGTTTTGGCTCTCCCACCGCAAAACCAAATGAGCTCTGATACGACTAGACAGAGAAGGTGGAGACTTGAGGACGTTATGTGGCACAGTCGAGTGGTGATGGATCTGAACGTGTATCATTGGGCTCTAAGATCATAACCTCAGGGAGAGCACATCTCCTATCTCATTGGTTAAAAAAGAATCTTAAGTTAAAATTTATTTTCTTGATCAATAAAAATAAGTTAGCACATATATATTCAAGGAGGAAAAATGGAATCAAGGAGGAGGAGGAGGAGGAAGAGGAAGAGAGTGGAAGAGGAAATGGAGGAAGAAGGAGAGAAAGGAAGAGCAAAAGAATTTTTGGAAGAAGAAAAAGAAGAATAATAAGAAGAAACGAGATTTGGGGAAGAAGAAGAGGAATCCAAAATCTGGCGGCCATTTTCGGTAGCATTTTCCAGAATCCGGCAGCCATTTCCAAAAAGCGGAGAGGAAATATTCAAGAATATTCTGCTGAAATCTAACATTATTTTGACGGAAGGACGAAACTGAATCTTTTTAAAAGAAATAAAAGACCAAAATAATTAAAAAAAATAATAAAGAATCAAAATGAATCCTGAAAATAAAATAAATGACAAAAATATAATTAAGCCAATGCAAATATAGTGAGGATATTTAAAAAAAAAATTAGTGTAGATATTATAAAAAGAGTGGGTGTGAACAATATAACTATGGAAGTATGGATGTTTATAAAATATCCTTTTAATTTTTTATTTTTTTTATTTGCATTAAGGATATCATTCAGCCGATAGCCAAAGATTAATCCCCGAGATGTAGAGATCAACTAAGTAGGCTTTGCTTCTACCAACAAAGTTTTCGTACCCATAACAGGGATCGAACCCTAACATAATGATTAAGAAACTCACTTATTTGTCAATTTTCATTTAATTTATCTAAGATAGTTAACTACTTATTGATGAGGAAAATTAAAGCTGACGTAACCCCGTTTGACATTGTACATACGACTTTTTTGTTTTTTTTTTAACTGGACATAGTACATATATACGACTTACAACTTACAAGTACAAGAGGATGGAGTTTGCAATTAAACATTCTATTAAGAGTTTAATATTTGTATACTGACAATGTAAAGTTTTTTACATTGTCAGTGCATCATCCATCATCAATATGCATTACTTTTACTTATAAGTTAATCATAGCTAACCAATCAACAGTGGATAATATGCTGACAATGTAAAAAACCTTTACACTATCGGTGCATACAATATTTTCTCTTCTATTAAACCAAAAAGTTACGTATACGAATGACGGAGTTCTTGCACTGTAAAGTTAGAGATTTGATTTTTATCGTAGGTATGGAAAATATTACGTAACAAATCTCACTTTCATAATTTTTACATTTTCAATTCGAAAAGGATTAGTTTAGAATTTTTTTTTTCTGATTTTAAATGTAAGATGTTTTTAAGAAATTTATATGCATCAAGAAAGTGAGTTAATTTTATTTGTAGTATTAAAAATGTAAAAATTTAATATATTTTTTCAAAATTATTCCTATAATTTTTATTGAAATTTTTATAAGTGTTTAGAAATAAATAATTAAATATTATTATAAATAAAGATGAGATTTTACAAATAGGATAAAAAACAAATTTTTAAATAAAGTATTTCATTTAGGATAAAAAGGAATAGTAGTCAATTTGGATGACACCCAAATTGGAAAAAAAATAGTAATACATTATTAACTATGAAAAATGATTATCATATCTCACATATTTTGTCTGTGTTTGGTAAGACAAACTTATAACTTATTATCTAATAGTTTTTAGCTTATATGAATCGGTCAATAAACTACTACAGTTGTTTGGTGACAAAAAAAATAAAAGAGACTTATAACTTTAAAAAAGGAAGATTATAGCTTTTGAAAGTTAACTTTCAGAACGCTATGTGAAGTAGCTTATCAAAAAATAAAAAATATTTTAATAAATTATATCTCAATTTCGCCCTTTATTTTTTTTCTAATTATAATTATATATCTTGACCAAATCATATCTTTTAAGTAATTTAACAAATTTTAGCTAGTTGTATAGCTATTTTGCTAAATAGCTCTATTACATATTTACAATAAGCAAGTTATAAGTTTTCAGCTACAATCTCACAGCTTTCAACTATGTTCACGGCTATCAACTATAACCTCGCAGCTATTAGTTATAAGCTCACACCTATAAGTTAGTTTTGCCAAATAAATCCTTCGTAGGTATAAAAAAATGTGACGGATGAAAGGGTAAAAAAGAAAATTAAAAAATAAAAATTGAATATGGAATGTGAAAGTTAGTAACGTTCAAAATAAGGGTCTTGCTAACTTGTTAAGGTTACTGCATATAGAATAAAAAATTTTAAGTCCATTTTCACCACTATCTCGAAAACATAAAAAATAACATTTTTTTAATAATTTTTATCTATAATTACTTCCTTAACAAGTGCCCTTATGACATTTGTTAGCATTTTTCTTAAAACAAATATAAGGTGTAGTTGGCCATATAAAAAAAATTAGAATATAAGAATTGATTATTAACTATTTTCTTAACCACAACCATCCTACCTATGAACAAATACCTACGTGGATTGATAATTCACTTGATCTCTTAATCAATCAGTCTCGAGTTTAAGTTTTGGGTATGGAGCAACCCCGTTGGGAGACCCCTACCGCTTAGTGCGAGCTCAGTTGGATTGGACTGGATGAGTCGAATTCTGAATAAATCAGATCCGGGTAGCGATAGGTAAAAAAAAAAATAGTTCAATCCAACTCACAGTATAAACAAACAAGTATTATCAGAAGTCAGAACCAATCAACCGTTGGTGGCTCATTAAGTATTTTATTTAGAATACTAAGCTAGTGCTTTAATTTAATTTGTAAAAAGTCAAATAATCTAAAATGATTTAACTAAATTGCACTAGTTTAACCAAAGTCAAATAATAATCTAATAATAATCTAATTGCTTCAACTACAACTAGGTTGCGCTGGATTTGTACCAAATTGTACGGGATACTTGCCTTGTTCGAGATCGATAGTCATCTAGATTATTATTTATTTTTTATTGTTAAGATACTCTCTTTATTCTTAAATACTGTATAAGTTAATTATTGGAATGAACTTGTACCTGAATTAAAAAAGTTATTCCCTCCGGTTTTATTTATAAAATCTTTTTGGAATTTTTATTTTGTTCTTATTTATAAGACTTTGTTTTAATTTTTATTAGCATTTAATTACTTCTTTCCATAAATGTTGGGTTCACCAATAATAAATCCTACCGCTACAGGATAAGCATGAGCTCTTTAGTACAGAATAAGGGTGAATAACTCATCCTTCTTATCCTCCAAGAGCCACGTCAGCCCTACTGGGCCGAACAGGCCCATAAGGCACCACAACACAACTTCCCCTATCAGTATCGTCATGTTATAGGGGCTAAGGTATGTTCTCTCATCCCTACTCTCAAGAACTACGTGTGGCTTGATCCCCTTATCACTTGGAGTACGTAGGACCGGGGTCACCCTCGTCATCTGCAACAACCCCAAACACACATCGTGGTGTTCCATCAATACCGGGACACTACATTGGCGCCGTCTGTGGGAAATCGTTAAACTTCGATTCCCATCCACAATTCAATAAATTGAAAAAAAAAGGAAAAAAAAAGAAAAGAAAAAAGTAGGCAACGAGGTGCTGCTGATGCTGTTCATGAGGAAGCCAATCTTCATCTCCAT
Source organism: Crotalaria pallida (assembly GCA_037953625.1). Classification (NCBI taxonomy): domain Eukaryota; kingdom Viridiplantae; phylum Streptophyta; class Magnoliopsida; order Fabales; family Fabaceae; genus Crotalaria; species Crotalaria pallida. Next base: position 122,866,773 of record CM075652.1, on the reverse strand, counting down.
CGTTGCTGCATCTGGGTTGGAGGAGCGTTGCAGCGGCTCATCATCACCCATCGTTGTTACCGTTCGCAGTTAGGGCCGGCGCTGCTGCATCTGAGACCGGTGGAGTGGTGCGACGACGGTGCTCGACACGGTGGCGATTCCGACACGGCAAACCGGAGCGGGGAGGCAGCGAGACCAATGCGAGAATCGCTCCTCCACCATTGCTTCCTCTGCTTTGATCCGTCACCGCACCTTTGCGATCCGTCTCCGCACCTATCGAACCGCAGGCCAACATCAACTCTGTACACCCTCCAACTCATTGCACCTTCCATCTCAGAACGAAGAAGACATCGACACGGGCCAACACATGATGGCCTTGCGTTTGAACTCCAATCTGAAACCACCGCCGCCGTTCAAACTTAGATCTACAATCACCGCAGCGAGCACCGCACCAGCCTACGCCCACCAGGTCGCCGAACCCGGCGCCGTCGAATGCTGTAACTTCCGGTGCGTGCCCCTCGCTGCCCTGTGCTTGCCGACGCCACGCATCCTGTTGACATGGGGGCTGCACCTAGCAGCTGCTGCAAACCAGCTGCTGCAGAACACCAGGGAATCAGGGAAGCCCTAACGGGCCAGTGGCCCAAACCGCACAAAAAAAAAAGAAAAGAAAAAAAAGAAAGAAAATAAAGGAGTACAGGCCTAATGGGCTATTGGCCCAAACTGCACCAAAAAGAAAAACGGGCCTCAACAACTCTATGGCCCAACAATTCAGCAACCTACCTTTAAATCAGGGAAGCTACTCTTTCTAATTTTTAATAATGTCACAAATATTTTATTGACTCACATGACTCTTAATTAGCGGCAAAAATAATTTATATTTTTGCTATTTAGTTTGATTACATGTCGTTTATTATTTATTATTTAATGGTTATAAATTGTTAACTTTGAACAATAATAACTAATTAATTATTGTTTTCGTACACACTTGCAAGGTACACGTATGATGGCTCGAGCAGCTAAGCGACCCATTTTAAAGTTCTCATCAATGGGCAAATCGTTTCCCGAGCATAGTGAACACAGTCGATGAGGACCCCCGTGCCGAGTTTCCGTCTTTTATCTTGTGTTCCGAGCGTAGAGAAGACTGTGTACGGTTCCTTCGAATACATGTGCCAACTGCGCACGGACCCTCGGCAGCGCCCCCCTATTGGTATCTCATATATTCAGAACATCGGGAACCACGTACTACTCTTCTCTCCTCGGATTCATAAGACGATTGTGGAAACCTCGCATTGTGTTCCCCAATAGAGTCTCTCGTTCCGAGTCAACCACTCAACGAAACCCGCTTGGAAAGGATTGACAGGAGACTTCAATCTAATTGTCTTCAACCCGAAATTCCTCGCCACACTGAATCAGGGAAGGAATCCTCGTTCCTATATTACTTTTCCATTTACTTGGCATTTTACGTGATTACTTTACACACATGTTGATATTAATTTACCTGATGCAATACTTTTGACATGTGCTTCTAATGCTTGATTCCTTATAATTTCATTACATGTCAAAAATTATTTGATATTCCCTAATTATGATTTTTTGTATACATGCCGGTACGTGGCATATTGTGAGCCAAATTTCTTTGCTGCTGAATGTTTTTAAATGTCTGTTTTTCCCGTCGTGATAGGATAATAATATTTGATATACATTGCCTTTCGAACGACATTAGGCAGTTTCCGACAATCGCACATTGTCATTTTTCATGAATTAATGCTTTCATTATTTGATTCGTTGTCATTAAATGCTCTAACATATTTATAAATGTCATTCATTACAATTACTGTGCGTGATATATTTATAATCATGCTTCTTTTCGTAGACAATCTCCTATGATTTACGAGGGTATTAACCTCAATAATTGTCATTATTGTGTTTATTACGTGTGATATTATTAAATCATACTACTTCTATTATGATATTTTATATCCACCTGCCAATAATTTTCATTATTGCAATTCCCTTATTATAAATTGTCCAACGACAACCGCTAAAATTAATTTTTCTGTACACATATACGAGGTACATAGTCCGAGCTACTAGTAAATGATGACAAACAAAGATGTCCGAGCTACTAGACCACCTATTTCAAGATTTTCATCAATGGACATATTATTTTCCGAGCTCTGTGAATACAATTATGACACTCTATTCGGAACATGGTGATAACGGAAAGGACCCCTCGCGCCAAATTTCCCTCTTTTACCTTGTCCCCGAGTATAGAGAGCCTCGTGCTCGAATCCCCACTCCGAATACATGTGCCAACTGTTCGCGGACCCTCGGCAGAGTCCCCCTATTGGTATCTCATACATTCAGGATAGCGGGAACCATGCATTACCTCGGCTTTATAGGACGACTGTGGAAACCTCGCACCATGTTCCCTAGCTAAGTCAACTGCTCGACGGAGCTCATTTGGAAAGGATTGATAGAGGACTTCAATCCAACATTCCTCACCTCAGCGATTCAGGTTCAAGAAAGGACGGTCGAACCTATCAAAATTCATGGATAGTCCCATAAAGGCTAACAGGGAAAGATCTTTCTCATTACCCCATTAATATTATTTCAATTACATGGTTTAACTGTCATATTCATTATTATTGAATCACTTACCGCATGACATGTGTTGTCTTAGATAATAATCGTAATTAACAGTGAATTAATTCATACTTCGCTAATTAATGTCATTACATATCATCTATTACTTGATATTCTAATCGTTGTTTTTATACATCATAAAAAGGTACAAACATAACGATCGGATCTGCCGAGCGTGATGACCTATGTTAATTCGAGTCCGAGTAAGACGACCCAACTTAATTCAAGTCCTTCACACCGGTTGTCGATCACTTTTTCCTTGGTTTGCGCACCATCGCGACTTTACTTATAGGGTAGAACGGTCCGCAGTGCCAACACCCAGTGATCTAAGTCTGATCCCAGCATCTCCGAGGAACCACACAATGCTGATTCCACACCCACAACTCGCAAATATTCAACCTTCGCTCAGCATTCGCCTACACAGATCTGAATCCGACAGTCTCTCAAAGAGGCTTGGATGAACACGATCTAATTGGCGGAAAACAACTATCACACGTTAAAGGACTTCTTAACTTGGCACAAGCCTCTTCAGGCACTATCACACCTTAAAGGACTTCTTAACTCGGCACAAGCCTCTTCAGGCTTTATCGAGTAATGGAGTAAAAGTTTGCTTCAGCTTTGTTATTATGATGATCTATCAGCTTGCTTTCGCCCTAATGACTCGGATTCAAGAGGGGTCCAACAATTGAAGTTGACAAAACAGTTCCGACAAAGGGAAATGGTCGTCCTTGGCTTCTCTACCTGTTCTTGCCTCCTCGGTTTCATTCTTTCCCTTCTCGGCATCCTCGGCCGCTTCATCAGCTCGATAAACTTTCGATGACTTCCACTCTAGTGACCTTATTCGGCCATGAAGCTTACTGCTCGGCGGATAGAATGGACTCTGAGTCTTGAAAGTAATTCGAGCCTCCAACTCTTCGGGTCGAGTGGCTATTCTCGAACACGATGTTCGCTGCTTCGGGGAAGGAACGGACTCCGACTCTACAAAATAATCCGAGAAGAACTGTAAAGCCCGGAGCAGCAGATGCTCCGGCAATATTTGGGTGCCTTCGCACCACATCTTTAGAACTTCTCACCGAGCTTTCGGACCTATACCGAGTCCGAGGCCCACTTTGATCCTGAGCGTTTCACAGACCTTAGGAACTCGACACAAGCCTTTTCAGGCTTTACCGAGTAGGGGACTAGTATGTGATGAGGCATATACATAGCTGACATTGTCCGACCTTGATACTGGTATTATATGATGCATAAGTTACTCGAGATCAAATTTCGTGCCAACGAGGACCACCACGTCCCATGAGGCACCAAATTGATCATTTACCGTCAACATTAAGGACATATGTTAAACTCACTCACTTCGGATCATGTTCTTACGCACTTGCCCACGATCTCGGTTAGTCGGCCAGATCGGCGAGGCTACAAGTGAAAACGAGGATTGCGACCCGATAGCTTGGCTTAGCCTCTCGGCTCAAAGCCTCTCGTCTCATATCTGGCCCAATACATCGCGGATCGAGGAATACACCTCGGCTAAGGTTGTCATTCCGATGAGCAATCCCTCGTAAACGTTACGTTCCAATTGGTGATAATCTTGGCACACCTCGAACTCAAATAACAGTTTGAGTCGTGCCAGCATACATTGGCACAAGCCTTTCGGCTTTCACCATGGCAAGCGCATAAAAGGATGTCTCCTTAAAAGCATCGTGACTTTAAAAACAATAGTCCAATTCGACTTTAAACTCAGTACATGACAATACACGGTTAAGGGCCTTGACTGCGAACAGTCTTATACGTCCTAATCAACCATCCACGACACTCCTCCGAATAAAAAGTTCTCAGCCGCAAACAACGTTTTATGTCACCACCAACTCTCAGAAGCTCAGCACAGGCTCTTCAAGCCTATACGAGCTTGGGGGGCTTGTTGGGTTCACCAATAATAAATCCTACCGCTACAGGATAAGCATGAGCTCTCTAGTACATGATAAGGGTGAATAACTCATCCTTCTTATCCTCCAAGAGCCACGTCAGCCCTACTGGGCCGAACAGGCCCATAAGGCACCACAACACAACTTCCCCTATAAGTATCGCCATGCTATGGGGGCTAAGGTATGTTCTCTCATCCCTACTCTCAAGAACTACGTGTGGCTTGATCCCCTTATCACTTGGGATACGTAGGATCGGGGTCACCCTCGTCAGCTGCAACAACCCCAAACACACATCGTGGTGTTCCATCAACACCGGGACACTACAATAAATATCCCTATTAAGTCAACATTTTTTAGAGTTCCAATAATAATTATAGGGGTAGTTTTGAAATAGTATATCAAATTTTCTCATTTACAATACCACTAACAAATTTAACCACTTTCCTTGATGAAAGTGAAAAACCTCAAAAGGGTCTTATAAATAAGACCGGAGGGAGTAGTTAATATTGTTACTGACATTAAAATTGATTATATTTGGAATATTTTTTTCAAAATTATCTTTATATTTATCAATAAAAATTTAAAAAATGTTAAGTAATATGAGTGTTTGTGAAAAAAAAAATCAATATCATTAAAATTGGATCAAATACTTATAAAAAAAAAAAGGTAACATACTCTCACTATTTAGTGTTTATATTTAAGGACAGGAAAGTATGAAACATGATATATTTTTCTAACAAAACAATCTAAACTCAATCTAATCACATTAGAAGATGACATATGTTATATGAAGATACTTAACGTATTAGTGATTGATTTACAAATAACATGTATCACAATTATATAGTTAAAGCTTATAAAAAAAAATTTAAAAAAAGCAAAAAATAAAAAATTTATATATATAGTTAAAAAAATTATATCATTTCAGTCCTTAGGAGTATATAGTGCATAATGGAAAAAAATAGATTAACTAATAAATAATGCACCATTTGCAAATTTTATTTTATTTTTTTATATATATCACTTGCAAATATTGAGTGTACAAAAGATATGGATGCGCCATATTATGAATAAATAATGATTATTCTCTATTTAAGGTGATAATGCCGAAGTTTAGCCGGATCCACAAAAACAGAAGGTCTACCTAAAGCATCTAAGTCTACCCTTTCATATCCAGCAATATTGTCAGGTCTAATAAACTCCTCAGAATTAGTCTCTGATCTTTTCTTCCCCATGGATGATTCCTGAGAAAGGTAGGAAAGGTTAGGTGAAGGAGATGGTTTACTGACTACTTCAACCTCAAAATAATCTTTTTTTACCCAACTCTTAGCATGTTCGTTTAAAAAAAGTTTTTTGGAAGTAGAAATTGAAGAACTTCCTAAGCCAGAGACTTGGTCAAAGGAAGTTCCGGTATTAGTGGTAAAGCCTTTGGAAGGAGTAGAAGATGAGCAGGAAGAAGAAGTTTAAGAAGGGTATATAACAGAAAGAGGAAGATTATCCATTGAAAAAGGGACAAGAAGTTACGTGGAAGTGTATGAAGGAAGACTTAAACTGAAAAGAAGAAAGCAAGAGAAGTCGAGAAGAGCACGTTTTTCTCAAGAAGAAGAAAAGGAGACGTTTTCTAAAGTGTTTGAATTTTCAAAGTGAAGCTTGGAGTAGGAGTGAAGTTGGAGTAAAACAAGCCCCCAATTTATAAGCCAAGGCAAGCCCAGAATTCGGATTCCAAGAAGAAGGTAAAGTAACTTCAGTATTTATGAGGGAATATGAAAAGATTGGCTAAAGCTAGTCAAGATAAGGTCATGCCTAATCAAAGGAGTCCTTTTGATTCCCTGTCATAACTTCAGTAAACACAGTGATAAGTCTTTTCATTTATGACAAAAGTAGCTTTATGTCAGTTGGAAGATGAAGCATGAGTTAAGATTGAATGATCAAAATTCAGTATTATGCATACGGAACGAAACCGGATAACCGGTTAGTAGATACCAAGTTTCAAATGCAAGTGGTCAAAGGTGGCTTTTCCAAGGTACAATTGAATTTCAAATTCAAATCATGCCTAGGGAACAACAAATGGCACGACAGACTAATGGAAGATGCTCTTGGAAAAATTCATAATGACTTCTCGATGACCGTGCGCATGGGAACTTAATCTTACAAAAGTTATGATGAGAAAAAAGAATCATACGAAGTGAAGCTGGCAGTTCGGCCAGTAAAACCGTTAAACCGAGTTCAAGTGGTAGATATACAAGACTTCCTTAAACCGGTAAAACGGTTTGCATGAAGGAAATGATGGTCATCTTACTTGTTAACCGGTAGTTTTAGCAAGTTAATTCCAGTTCAAGTGCTACCAAAACCGGTAACCCTTTTTTATTGGGTAATACTGAAATGAGCTAGCCAAGGACTTATAGATTTTGGAACCAAAAGAGTAGCATTTCAAAATTCAAAATTCAAAATCCCATCCTGGGAAGGAGCCATGGCATGACAGACAAGAAGCTTCTTCTTGGAATTCATGAAGGAAATTTGGAAAATGGGTCTCCTTGAAGACCGTATCATTGACAGGCCAACACAAATCCCAATTCAGAGTACAAAGCAGAAACGATTTTAAACCGATATACCGGATTTCCAAGGCTGAGATTGAATTTTCTTAACCGGTTTACCGATACGCGGTGTTGAGGTCCTTTCAGGATCCTAGACAAACCGGTTTTCCGGTGAAAAGGCCTAACAAACCCATTAATCCGCTTACCTTGGTGCCCTCGGGATGCTTGTAAAAAATGGTTACCGTGGCACCTCCAACTCGTAGAAGATTATTCATACCAAGGTTCATAAGAATAAACCCTAGTCTGGGGGGCAATTGTTATGGACCGGATCTAGAAGGATACTTCAGTAAATTGGGTTACCGGTAATAAAGGCCGAATAAGGGTCCTAGAACTCATGAAACTGGTTTACCGGTATCGGAAGCCCTTTAAGGGCCCATGTCCTCGCCAAATCGGTCTGTCAATATAAAGTTCTCTCTAAAGGCCTAATACCTCTTGAGGTCAGTTTACCGGATTCAGATGCCCATTAAAGGCCCTAATCCTCCACTCAATTGAGTTAAGAGAAGGCCCGAGACAGAGAAGCATAGGATTCCCTTACCTCGTGATACCGGCATAACGATTACCAAAAGGACAAAGCAGTAAAGCGGAGCTTCCTAGGATTCCCTGAGACAATGATATCAGAAGTAATCCACATGTACCCGTTTATCTTAAGATTCCTATTTTATTCCTGCCATTAACCACCTGCAGTTAGTAGGAATCTGGTACAACTCATTGATGAGGAGGAAACACAACTGTAAGAACGGAGGCTTATATAAGTGTGCTGGAGGTAACTAGGTATGTACCTTACCCACTCACATAAACACACACCACACCCAAGTAAACGACAATAGAGCTGGTATCCTGGTAATCAGGGAGTCATTCTTCAGTCTGAAAGCAACAAGTAAAAGAATTGGACACTTGACCGCATAGTTCAAGTACCAAAGATTTTACGACAGATCAGGTTTCATGTTAGAACACTCAATTTGCAACCGTGCTATTTGGTCCGAACCTGGACGAGTAGCCCGTTTTGACAACTCTACGTGAAGGAGTGATGATGGTTCAGGAAGAGGAAGTTAAGGTTCGGTAATGATGATGTGGTAATAGCAATTCAAGATGATGATGAGTGAGTGATGTTCGAGCTAGACCACGAAGGAGAAAGAGGGACGAGGGGAAGTTGGCACCGGTTTTGTGGTCATGAAGGCGGTTACCGCGGGCTAGAGAAATAGGAGAGTGTTGAGAGATTAGGATTTTAGAGGGAGCGAAGAATGGAAATTGGTATGGAATTACCATAATACCCCTACTCTTAAAATCTTTTTAAAAAATTACTAGCAAACTAGTTCTACCTGGTATAAGAAAGCAATGACATGCATGTGCCACAACCATTTGCCACAACCCACTTTGGCACACGATAGAACGAGCCTTTTATTTTAAGCTTGTTCAATAACTTTTTTTCTATTAAAGTTTAAGATTATAGTTTTAGCTCTTTTTTTTTACCTTTTCTTTTTGAACCCCACAGTTTATTTGTTGGCCCCCATTTATATTTTTATGGATGAAGTTGTCCTTATTTTACCGATTTAAATAAGGCGAAAGTGACTTTCGAATTTTAAATTGGCAAAAACAAATAGATTAATTTTTCCGATTTCAAAAGGGCGGAATTTTTCGACTCTGAAGAGTCGGAAAATTTTTCCGACTATGTAGAGTCGGAGAATTATTTTTTTCTTCAAGCAAGAGTTTGATTGCACACTATGCCAAAGAGCCCATCAAGCATCTTGCTTCTGGGATCGTGACCCTTAGAGATATGGGTTATATGAAAATTTCCAAATACTACTCTGATAACAATGGTTCATTGCAACCTGTAAATTCTGTCACAAAGAGCAATGAAACCGTTAATGGCTATTCAACAGATGCTGATAACATTGGAATGGTGAATATTGTTCTTCCTTATTTTGTGTTCACTTATAATTGAAACTGCATATATTTTACTATAATGTTTTTTTTTTACTCAAGTAGATATGATAATATGGTCCCATCTTAGGTTGTACTTGGCTAGTTTGAGATAGTACTTAGATGTTATATTGTTACCAAAGTTGTATCCAATGTCTTCTTGTTTGGTCGATTCAAATCTTGTTTTGAACAAAGTACTGTATAGAAGAATGTTGCAAATCTCCGACTCTCCACAGTCGAAAAAAAATAATTCTCCGACTCTCCAGAGTCGGAAAATTATGCCTTTTTGAAATTGAAAAAATTGTTTCATTTGTTTCCGCCTATTTAAAATCGGAAAGTAACTTTTGTTTCAGTCGATACAATAAGGGCAACTACGTCCTTTTAAAACCAAATGGGGGCCAAAGAGTAAAACGTGGGGGCCAAAAAGAATTTTTTTTTTTAAATAATCATAATCTAACATGTTTGTTTTGTCAATGCAGATTATAATTTTAGATTATATTCTTGGAAAAATAATCAAAATCTAAAAACTCCCTTATAATAGTTGGAGATTTTTTTTTTAGATTATTACTCCATCTGTTTCATATGTAGTTGTTTTAAGAAATAGTTAAATGATATAAATTTTTTTTTTATTTTGACTATAATGCCTCTATATAATCATTACTTCCTCCATTTCATTGAGTTTGACCTTTTAGCATTTTTTTCTTGTTTCACTATGTTTGGCCTTTTACATTTTCAATACACAAACATATTTTTTTTTTCCAATTTTAATCTTTCGTTCAATCATTTCTCTTATTCCTCATTAATTCTACTTTTATTATCTCTCTCATCTCTAAACCACTATACATTAATTAATAATGGACAGACTTACTAATAAAAATTAAATACTACTACAATTTTCAATAAAGAATAAATAGGGGCATTTTAGACAAACTATACATAATACTTACAATGATTAACACTTTCTTAATCTGTGTGCCTAGGCCTTAACTCAATGAAAGGAAGGGAGTATTGAAGAGAGAAAGATATTGGAAGTGAAAAAAAGAGCGTAATAAATAGGGTGTGTTTGGAAAAATAATATTAATTATGTATTGGGTTTATAAAAAAACAGGACTTATGAAACATAGTACAAATGCTAAATGAACATTACATATGAAACAGATGGAATATTTTTTTTTTATCCATGTAATTTTCCAATTCTACTCTTATCACTCCAATACTTTTTTTTTGTTGTCCATCTGATTCCTTAAGTACTACCTACATATATCCGGATCCAAACCGGGTCGCGTGCCTGACTATGGCATGTGAGTCTCTTAACATGAAATTTTTTGCATTCACAAGAAATCAAACCCGATACATTGCTTAAGTGAGACCGAGCCGCTTACCTCTCGTCTCAACCTATGTTGGTCATTTCAACACTTTAACTACCCCATTATCACTCCATACCCTTTTTGGTAATTTACTCAATAAAAAATAATTTTCTTTATATTTTCCAAACAAAACATATCAGCTTAAATTTATTTTTCAGCTAAAGATACCAAATCATAAATAAATTATAAGAGAAAATGGTGAATGCACCAATAGTGTAAATGTTTTTTTACACCATCAATGCATCATCCATCATTCATCTGTTTATGGTCGTTGACTTTTAAATTAAAGGAATACAAATGAATGAATGATGGATGATGGACCGATGGTATAAATAACTTTACACCGTTAATGCATATCCATTAATCACAAACTATAATTAATCTTAACGTAATATAATTTTAGAGTTTTCAAAATGCTTACGATATTCAGTAGTCCTATCGATACTTCATGAGCATTATTGCAAAGAACATTTTTGCTGATTTAGAGGCGTAGCATCATGCAAGTCAAAAGAGGAGAGACTTATGGCATCCGATTTGTTTCACAACGATTTGGTCTATTTGGCTTGATAAAAACCAACTTCTATTCAAAACTAATAAGAACATAGATGCAGAAGATTTATGGAGCTAATCAAGATCCAGACGTACGTGATCATGATGACGGAAAGCAAAAACGAAAGGCTTTAGTTACTCTTTCCCAAAAACGGAGAGATGGAAAAATAATGGTAGGTGAAAAAGAGAATGTGACAAATAAGGGTACTCTTAAAAAAAAAAGTATAAATGAGTTTTGAGTTTTTAAAAATATATAAAATATAAGTTCCAGACCTATCGTCAGCAAAGGGTACCTACCTTGCATGATAGCCTTCAAACGACCAACTGTGACTTACATGAAAGGCTTTAAGATATAACCCAAGCTCAAACTATCTATAACTAAGGGCCTAAAGCTTGAACCAGTTCGAAAAAGCTCCGATAAGGGCTTAACTTGTGGATAACTCATGCAATTTATTCTTGAAGTCAATCTTCAACAGATAAAAACCTTAGTCAGAGAAGATTATCATTAAATTACCTACAAGTATAAGGGATCACCACTTATCTAAAATAAAATAAGTTCACACAGATTATTTTCATAAATAGAAGATTTGTCAAGGGAAATACATCAGGCCAAGTAGCTCATGCTAATCCTATAAATACCAACCACAAGTTGAATACATAACTACAACACCAAAATCAGTACAATCTGTACGCAGAAAATATACACAATATACTTCATACTCCCTAGAGAGAATTTTAGCAGTGAGAATACCCAAAACTCCTGTCATCCTGGCAATGGTAGTTAATCCCAATTCCACCGTAGAGATTCAACAACATCACGAAGGCCACTACCAAATAGTACTAAGAGCTTTAGCCTCAAGATCTGAAACGGATTGCCCAACTTACTCATACAGGGATACAGACCCAGAAAATGACCTTTCTAAGAGAGGAGGATATCACTAAACTCTCTTAGGAACAACTCGAAGCCGTTGTATCTCTTCCATACACAATCTCAACATGCCCATAAGAACTACCTAGTTTTGATCCCTAGAACCTAGTTTGAATGGATACTAGGACCAAGAGTTCCCTCTTATTATGCAAAAAAAATCCTATCCTTAACAAGGATTCCTATCTAATCTTGATAGAATAATATAAGACCAGATAAAATGGCTAAAAATACATAAGTTGTGAGTAGAGCTATCACTTCGGGCTGACCTAACCCATTTAGGTCAGCCCATTAGGGCCACTGGTTTTTTGGACTGAATTGACCCAACTTTATATTGGGTTAGTCATTTTACTAGCCCAGCCTAGCCCACTAGTTTTTCGAACACCCTTGAATTCCTAAAGCACAAATAATTTGGAATAGGTTTAAAAAAAAAAACTAAAGTAACAGATAAAATGGAGCGGAAGGAGTATAAGAAAAAGTAACCGCAATCACACTTATTAAGAAAGTTAGTTGAATGTATTTGATATCCTCAAATTCATAAAAAATATATATATATATAGCTACTTTGGGAAAGTAATTGTATTAAAAATGAAACAAAAATTAAATGAAATCACTATTTTCTAAAAATATTTTAAGAATAATTATATTAGGAATATATAGTGCATTATTTTTTTCTTATATTTAAGACCAATATAAGTATGTTTTGTTTTTCTTATATTAAAGAAATTGCTTATCAAGATTTCATGAAGCTGCCTTGCATTAGCTTTTTTTTTTCTTTTCTTTTTTTGCACCAGCCGACAATCAAAGACTAATCTCTTCCGAGGCATAAAAATTATCAAAGTGACCATGCAAGAATCAAACCTCTGATATCATACTTAAGGTACTCAACTAGCATTGGCAAAAAGGGCGGGCATGGCTCACGCCCCGCACTCGGTGCGGGCGGGCAAAATATTTAGGGCCTTATTTTCAGGCCCTGCCCGCCCGCACCGCGGGCAGGGCGGCAGGGCGACCGGGCGGGCGGGGCGGCCCGTGTTTAAAAAAAAAAAATTAATATTTCCTTATTTGTTTTTAGCACAAATTTAAAAAAAAAACCGCCCGCACCGCAATGCAGGGCCCGTTTTGGCAATGCTATACTCAACCATCTATCAACAATGCTAAATTTTATTAATATGCATTAGCTATGTACCATTAATTTTCTCGCATCCAATGACCAGATCATCCCATCTATGCACTTGATGAAAACATATCAACCAACAAAAAATAGGAAATAATTTTTTGTGTTTGCACCCTGATATCCGATCCACTGTGTTGACTAGTCTAGTTCGAGGGTTTATTCCTCTTCCAACGTTGTTGCGGGGGATCGAACCGTGATTCACTCACCAGGTGTAGCCCCTGACACCATTGCACCAACAGCTCCTTGGTAGGAAATAGTTTCTTTAATATAATATTAAAGTAGCATTAGTGTTTAAATTATTAAAATTCAAATAAAAAAATTTGATTTTTGTTAGACTCTACTAATAATTTTAACACCAATACTATTATTCTACATTATGATAGAATCCAAATCTCAAAAAATTTCAAAAGGAAAGACATATTAAAGATTAGGGGTGTGCAGGACCCAGACCGACCCGGTGGTCCAGACCGGATCCAGTTGGTTTTGGTCGGGTTGGACCCGGTCTCATATGTGAAAAGGAGACGGGTTCGATCCAAATAAAGCTACTCGACACCGGGTACGGGTCGGGTTCGGGTTTGACTCAAGGTCACCCAACCCAACCTGATATATGTAAACATTTTTTTTATATATATTAATGATGCATGTAAACATGTTTTTATTTTATTAATATATTATATATTTATACAATACATCATATATTAAATGACGTCATTTCTAACTTAGCAATTTAATTACTTTTTATTTATTTATTAAGTGGCACTTTATTACTTGACTTTACTACCAAAAGTACCATTTTCTTATCTTTGTTGTACGATATTATATAAATGGCATTTTGTAAACAATATTTTCCTAGTTTAATTATTTTTTGTAGCCATAAGTGAAATCTTGAATCTAAATTTAGCATAGTTTTTTTTTGTTTACATCGAAACTTAGTATCTTGCAATGACTTGCTTTACTTTGATCCCACTTTTAAGCTTGTGATTCTTGTCCCGGGTCAACCCGATCTCGTCCTCATCTTGACCCGTCCTATTTAGACCCACATATATTCGGGTTTTTCCGATTTAGGAACGGGTACGAGTTTAAAAATTGACCCTGTTAATATTTACGGGTCGGGTGACGGCCACACCAAACCCGTCCCAACCTGTCCCACGCTCACCCCTTCTAAAGATGACAATCCGGGATAAGGTATCTGTATAAGGCAATTGTCAAAGTCAAGCGACCTGCATAGCCCCACATATATATATATATATATATATATATATATATATATATATATATATATATATATATAGGCCACGTCTATTTCTATCTATATCTTTTTTTTTTTGGTGAAAAGGGACAAAAGCAAGAAGGAAAAAACAAAAAACAAAAACTACAACCCCTTAATAATAGGGGTACCAGCAAAGTCAGCAAGCAGAGCTAAGGCCAAGAAACTGGGGGCTTCCTCAAACACAGTTCTTTGTAAATCAAGGGAATGGCCATGCTTAGAACACGCATCAGCGACAAAGTTGGCTTCCCTGTACGTATGCACACAGATGAAATTCCCTCCAACCATGAGATTCCGAATGGAACGAACAAGAGAATAAGCGGGATGCATTTTACGGACTCCAAAATCCAAGAAGCGAATCACCGTTTGAGAATCCGATTCAATTATGGCATAATGAAAACCTTTACTCAAGGCGAGCTGAACTCCATGCCAAACCTCCCATAATTCTGCATGGGTAATCGAACAATACCCAAGTTTTCTAGCAAAAGCAAGAATAAATCTTCCGTCATGGTCTCTTAGAACTCCTCCATACGCTGCCATTTTCGAATGCTGAATCACCGAACCATCAGTATTAATCTTGACCCAGCCTTGGGGAGGACTAGTCCACTTAATATGATTCGTCTTGAATTTATTTGTTATGGTCGTGACTGTATTGGAACATTTGAAGGCTTGAAGAATCATCTCTACAGAAGAAGAAATCTGCTTAATACTTCCCATCCACGATATCTGCTTTCCTTCAAAAATAAAGCTATTGCGCCGGGACCAAAGAATATCAATTATTGTTCCAAAGTAAACCTGCCAAGAATCAAAGGGAAACCAATCAGTATTGGTTAAATTGAGAAGTAACCAGTCTTGAATTGTCCTTGCATCATAAAACACACTCGCCTTAGACATAGGTATCCAATGATTCCAGACAATTCTAGCATGGTTACAATCTCTAAAAACATGAAAAATAGATTCAGGATTATTGAGACAAAGAGGGCAAGTATCATCAACACCAAGATGCTTACGCCTTCGTTCAACATTACACATTATAGCATTAAAAGCAATCTTCCATAATAAGCATCTAACCCTCTGTGAACCTTGCCAACGCCAAATGAGTTTGAAAAGATTCTGGTTGTTACTCGGAACATAACTAGAAGCACTCTCATAAGCAGACCGGACAGAGAACCAACCATCATTCGTTAAACTCCAGGCAATAGAATCTTCAGGACCATCATCCTTACGAGGGACAAGGGCCAGGATCTTGTCACAAAAGTTAGAAGGAAGGAACTGAGAAAACCTAGATTGGTTCCAATTTCCATTATCGTCTACAAAATTAGATATAGAGAATCTAGAAACATCATCAGTAATAGCAACAGTAGCTACATCTTTAAGCACTCCACAGTCAGGCAGCCATTTATCATTCCAGAAGTTAATATTTCTACCATTGACTGGACGCCAAATAATATTATCCTGGATTAAATCCCACCCAGATCTGATACCTTTCCAAATAATAGATTCTGAATGTCTTTTCTTAACCTGAGGCAATAAGTTATTCCCACATTTATATTTACTTCTAACGACCCGAGCCCATAAAGAGTCTTTATCAACAATCAAACCCCAGCCAATTTTCATCATGTAAGCCGTGTTCATGGTTCTCGTATGACGGAGACCCAACCCACCGTGCATTTTCGGACGACAGACATCATTCCAATTAACAAGGTGAATTCTGCGAGCAAGAGCACAATCACCCCAAAGAAAGGATCTTGTAAGTTTATCAAGGTCATCACATACCTTCCTAGGAATAAGATTAGTTTGCATAACGTATGAAGGCATTGCATTTAACACAGATTGGCTAAGGGTCAATCTTCCAGCTATAGAGAGAGTTTTTGCTTTCCAAGAACTAAGGCGTTGTTTGACTCTATCAATAACAAACTTGTAAGTATTTCGCGTCACCCTCTTATGAAGTAGAGGGATACCAAGGTACTTGCCAAGATCATCCGTTCTCTGAAAACCACAAGCATCACAAATTTGTTGCCTAACATTGCCATTAACATTCCTTGAGAAGAAAATTCTCGTTTTATCCTTGTTAACCTTGCTGCCAGAACTTTCACAAAATAAATCTAACAGGTAGTAATACAGTCAATTTGATCCATACTCACCTCAACGAAGAGAAAAAGGTCATCAGCAAAAGCAAGGTGAGAAATCAAAGGCCCACCTCTAGAAAGTTTGATAGGTTTCCAGAATTTATGAGCTATAGCAACATTAATAAGATGAGACAATCTTTCCATACATAAAACAAACGGATAAGGAGAAATAGGATCACCTTGTCTAATACCATTCACCGGGCTAATGGGATCAAGGACCTCTCCATTCCAGAGAAGGTTCATAGAAACAGAAGAGATACAATAATGAATAATATTAACAAGAGCATTAGGAATTCCCACATCCTTCAAAGTATCAATCACAAATTCCCATTTCAACTTATCATACGCTTTCTCAAGGTCAATTTTGATAGCCATAAAACCTTTTTTACCTCTTCTAGCCCTCATGGTATGAATAACTTCCTGGGCCACAATAATATTATCACTCCCATTACGCCCCGGAACAAAACTACATTGAGACGGACCAATGACATGGTCCATAATATCTCTCAATCTAGAAGCAATAAGTTTAGTAATAACTTTATAAGAAACATTACATAAACTAATAGGACGAAAATGCTTAATAGATGTAGGAAGGTCAATTTTAGGAATTAAAGTAATTAAAGTATCATTAATATCCTTTACCTTCTAAGGCTGCATAAAAATCTCTTTGACCAAATTGCACAAGGCAGGACCAACAACGTCCCAATTGGATTGATAAAAAATAGCCTGAAAGCCATCTTTACCTGGGGCTTTTAAGCCACCCATAGCAAAAACGACTTTCTTAATTTCCTCATTACTAACATCTTTAGATAAAAGCAATACCTGGTCATGATGGAGAAGAGGGAAAGCACCGTGCAGACAGAATTCAACATAAGGCTTGTTGTCAGCATACAAGGATTGAAAGTAGTTGTTCGTCATATTCTCCAGCTGATCCTTATCAGAAATCCAGCTACCATTATCATCCTGCAGGCTGATGATTTTATTTTTCTTCCTTCGAACCAAAGTTGTCCCATGGAAGTACTTAGTATTACGATCACCAAAAGAAATCCACTTGCACCTAGATTTCTGAAACCAAAGGACCTCTTCATCAATGCAGACCTGTTCATATTCTTTCCAAAGATCATGCTGAAGGCTTTCCAGATAATCATTCTGCCCCCTAGAAAGAGCACGAGCTATCCCATTAAGCCGACGCATAAGCTAATTTTTCCTATTAAAAATGTTACCATACACCTCGAAATTCCACTTCTTCAAGCCGTCAATAGTATACTGGATTCTTTCATTCCATTGTTCCTTAGCATCCCAAATAGGACTAATGAAATTAGGAAAGTCCTTATGGGTCAGCCATGAAGCCATGAAACGAAAAGGCCGCCTACCTTGGTTTAAGTCACAATATCTGGCAAAATTAAGCAATAGGGGATTGTGATCTGATTTCAGAGGAGCTAAATGATGAACAGACATATGCTGGTAGGCAATTCTCCAATCCATGTTCATTAAGACTCTGTCTAATCTTTTAGAGAGCTGTCCCCTTTTCCATGTAAACGGTGAACCCACAAAACCGCCATCAACAAGATTACAGTCCCTGGCCATGGAGTTGAAAGAAATTGTATCCGACTGGAAAGAACTAGAACCCCCAACTTGCTCATAATCATGAAGAATGGAATTGAAATCTCCCATGAGGCACCAAGGACCAACCACCTCAGAAGCAACCACTCTAATATTCTCCCAAAGAGCACGACGGTTATGCAAATGAGGGCTTCCATATACAGCAGTGAGATACCAATGATCATGGTTCTGAAATTGTACCTTAATATGAAAAAATTGGAAGTTAGACGAAATCACATCCACCTTCCAGAGGTTGCTATCCCATAAGCACCAGATACCGCCCGCATGACCCTGCACATCAACCACAAAGGAACCAGTAAAACCAACTCTATTGATGATCTTCTTAGCCCTCTCACCACCAGAATGAGTTTCATAAAGACACATAAAATTAACTTTATTAACCCGTCTAAGATCCTTAATCATGTTGACAAAACCTCTATTTCCAGTTCCCCTGCAATTCCAACTCAGCATATTCATGATGACTAAAATGATATTGGGATCTGAGATCCTGAGTCATCCGAGATAGCTTTCTCTTGCCTCATGCTCTCCTCTATCATAGGATGGAGTTCCTCACCCATAGTCGTATCCTGCTGCTTACTTCCTAGGGTTAAATCTGGTGGCACTTCCTTCAAGCTTCTTTCATTCTGATGCTGAATTAGAGCAAAAGCTTCATTGCTGGGAAGGTAAACTTTTGTTGCCATACGGGAAATGAAATCAACCCCCTCCTGCTGTATCATTTTCATTCGAGACACGATTTCCTTATCAAGGCCAGCATCCATTTTTGGGTTATGCACTGGAACCGGTGATTGTTGCAAGGAAGGGGTTCTCAAGGCCTTGGAAGCTAGCGGTCCACTCTCAGCATTAGGAGATGCACTTCGTCCTGATTTGGGTTTCATTGGGCCCAAAACAGATTTTGGCCCACGGTTTTGAGTATTCTTTCCACCATGGAAGTTTCTAACTCTATTCTCTTTAGTAGTTTCTTTTTTTTTTCACCAGATGGCCCCACTTCGTTGACTTCATTGATCTCCTTCTGTTTAACTTCATGCAACGTGCATGTGCCTTGAGGAATATTCCCTTCAATAAGCTCCCCATTCTCATTTTCAATTAAAGCATTAAAATGCGATCCAGAATTATTAGAAGAACCTGCAATCATAAATTGCCCTTTTTTACCAGCTAAATCTCCTCTAGAGACGCCTCCTTTTTGTCCACCACGTTCCCTATTCCTTGGGAATCTTTTAACTAACATCCATGGTCCAAAAGGATTCTCCTTAACATTCTCCCTGTCCTCATTAATGCTAAGAGCCGCATCAGGAAGCTCAATATTTTCTGCCGAAGAGTTCTCACCTTCCTTTAATCCATTCATGTTACCGTTACTCACCACCACCGTACCAGAATCCATGGCGGTACCAGCCAGACCCATCTCATTGGTATTAATCGATCCAGTCTCTTTAATCACAGCAGCATCCGAACACATATCAGCACGGTGACCGTACATACCACACTTAAAGCATATCAAATGCAACCCTTCATATTCTAAATTAACCTTGATGCCAAGAACAGTAACCATAGGAACAAGCTTTTTCATTAGATCAATTTCAACACATATGCGGGCAAACTTACCTTTAGAGTGAATAGAAGTCAGATGATCAATTTTGAGCATAGTGCCAAGTTTCCTCCCCACACGGCCAAGGAAAGTAGAGTTGTACAATTCAATGGATAGCTTAGGAATTCTTACCCAGACCGCAATCTTTCTCACTGAACTCTCCCCTTCAAGAAAGAAAGGTCTCCACCGTTGCACAATCAGGTAGTGATCCGCCACTTTCCAGGGGCCTTCGTATAGGGCATGCATATAGTCTTCTTCTGCCGAGAATGAAACCAACAAATAATCATTTGGCATCTCAATGATCTTAACAGAACCTTTGCGAACCCAATCCCGGTTAATTTTGTTTTCCACTATGCGAGGATTAACTCTTTTCCCAAACACTTTAATCATTAGAGATCCCTTCCAAGGTTTGCACCATTCTTCAAACTCTTCCTTCGATACAGGGATCTCTGGACATGGTTCAAACGAGGCATCATCTTGTTGTTCATCCTCCTCCTTGTACCATTTATTTTCCGGCATATCAGCATCATCATCAACCTGGAAGTTATGCAAGTGGTCATCCATTGATTTCAGAAATGAATCCTTGTATGAGCAACTTTTAGCCATTGTAAGATCCATGAAGAATGTTTTGATAAATGCCAAAAGGTTTTGAACAAGCTTCAATCGTTTTGATCAAGTTCAAGCTCAACAAGTAACAACAAATATCAAGTGATGAAGAGAGAGCCAACTCATGAAGACTTAGTTTGGTAGTTTATGTTTTATTGTTTTATCTTTAGCCTCTCAAGTCTCTTAGTTTGAGTTTGGGTAGAGTTATATAGAGGGTAGTGAATCTCTTTCATAGTCATGATTTTATCATATTTTAAGTATTCACTTTGCTTAAAATCAATAGGTGGCTTAAAGGTTTGAAAGAAAAGGTTTAGATTTTGAGAAAACAAGTTTTTAAGTGTTTTTTGAACTGACTACTCGATTAGCCACTTGTTTAATCGAGTAAAATTTTGCAGTCTTGCGCAAATACTCGATTAAGGCTCTGATTACTCAATTAGAATTTTGTAGCCTTGCGTAAATACTCGAGTAGTAACTCAGATTACTCGAGTAGTGAACACTGATTACACTTGTTACTCGAGTAAGGACTTGGCTACTCGAGTAACACGAGCTGTTACTGTTTTTAAATGAGTTTTTCACTTCTCAAAAGGACTTTTAACCATTCCTAACTTTTGGGTATTCTATATAAACCTATTCCTAACCTTTGTGGTTCATTATTACACTTTAGATCAAATCAATTTCTCAAAGCTACTCTATTCTCTCTCACTTTCTCAAGACCAAAGTTCTCATTTTTACATTCTTTGATCAAGAACCTTGAATCTCTCATGTTGATATTTTCATAGCTTTTGAAAGAGATTCATAGGATTGTTATTTAGTTTTCATTTGAGTTGTAATCTTTGCAAGAGGCAAGCTATCTACAACAATTGGAAGTCTTGGTTATGAATCAAGCAAAGTTATATTGGAAGCCTTGGTGTGACATTTCATCAAGCACTTGGAAGCCTTGTTGTGAAGCAAGCAAGTGGAAGTCTTTGAAGAATCTCAAAGCATTGGAAGTCTTGTTGTGGGGTATCGGCAAGCAAGAGAAGAGGTTAGATTAGATATCAATAGGGTTACAAGGCAAGGGTGTGGTATCTCTTGTAGGCTAGCAAGAAGGGAGTCTTGTGAGGCATTTACTTGTAATTTGAGAAACTCTAATTCCTCATAGTGAAGAATCTCTCTTGGTTGAAGAGGGGACTGGAGTAGCTTTCAAGTGGATGAAAGTGAACCAGGATAAATCACTGTGTCGTATCTCTAAACTCTCTACTCTTTACAATTCTTGTTATTAATTGTGTTCTTGGTTGAAAACCTAGAAAAAGTGATTTTTCATAATTGATTGAATTGAATCTTAATTGTGCAAAATTGATTTGGGGAAAATCATTTTCATAACCTAGGTAATCAATAAGAATATTGGTGTTAATCAATTCTGCTTTATCTCTGATCATATGTGTTAATTGATTGATTTTCGTATTTGATTGAAAAGTGATTTTTCAATTTTAACATTGATTAATCGAGTAATTGGTTTCATTAATCGATTAGTTTGAATTGAACATTCGGCATTAATCGATTAGTTGACTTGTTAATCGATTAATAGAAGAAAATTTCAAGAAAATCATTTGTTTTAATCGTTTTTGATTTGTTTCTTGCGAAAATCTTTCAAGGTTTATCTAACACCTATTCAACCCCCCTTCTAGGTGTTCTCCTAGTGTTTCCTAGTTGTTTCAACCACCGATTGTAGGTTCTTACAGCCATATCACTAACCATCTCTTGATCAACTCCCTGCTGCTCTGTTGCAACTTCAGGAATCGAAGTTTTAACTTTTTTCATGCTCCTAGCCTTGAGATCATCTTCTTGTGGAGATGACTCTTCTCTCATACGCTCAGTTTTTTCATTAGCCCTGACAAACCCTAGCAGAGGATTCGCACTCGTACTTTCAACCAGCACCATGTTTTTGGTCATTTCTATCTATATCTATACACTCTTGTTAGCGCGTCTTTATTTTATTTTTTTTCCATCAATTGGTACTCGGATCTAGTTTACCTAGAATTCGACTCATACGATCCGATTTAATTGAGTTTGCACTAAGCGGTAGAGGTCTCCATGCGGGGATTGCTCCATACCCAAGACTCGAACTCAAGACCAATTGGTTAAGCGATCAAGTGAATTACACTTGACCAACCCATATGTAATGTTGTTTTAACATTTGTATAATGTTTCATAAGTCCTTTTGTTTTATAAACTCAATACATAATTAATGTTATTTTTCCAAACACACCCCTATTTATTACACTCTCTTTTTCACTTCCAATATCATTCTTTCTCTTCAATAATGATTATATAAGGATATTATAGTCAAAATACAACAAATTCTTACTTCATTTAACCATTTCTTAAAACTCATACATAACTTCAAAACACACTAAACTAAACGGAGGGAGCCTGTACGAAGCATATCTTTTTCACCTCCCGTAACATCATATCTTCTTCCACGCGGTTTGGCTTTAAGTATACATGAAATATGAAGCCATGACATTGACAAGGTTTAGGGGCCTGTTACTCCTTGTTGTGACCACTGGCATGATATAGGACTAGGAGTGATATCAATGGTCCACGGACAACACGTCGAATTTAGGGCTCCCTACAGTTTTGTATTATTATTACCAAACTCTTGTTTAGTTCATGAATATTTGATATATATATATATATATATATATATTAAATTATCTTTATAAATATTATTATAATTTTTAAAAAATATTAAATAAATAAAAATATTTATGAAAAAAAGTAATCAATTGTCAAAAAAAATTGATAAAAGATCTTATAATTAAAAACAATAAAATTTTCAAAAAGAATTTTATATTTAGGGATGATAACAATATTATACTATATTTAATCCTTATTATTAGCCATTTTTTATAAAATTTTCTTATCTTAATTATAAGTTACTTTACATTTTCTAGACATTATTTATCATTTTTCTCTTATTTGTCCTTATTAAATTAATTGATTATTTATATTTATTTTATGTTTATTAATGAGTGTGAGGAAACCGCAATTGGTGGTTGGAGAGACAAAGGAACCCTAGGAATACACCTAGAAGGGGGGTTGAATAGGTGTACAAGATACCTTAAAAGATTTTCGAACGAAACAAATCGAAACAATTAAAACAAAAGATTTTTGCAATTTTGTTCAGGTCTACTCGAGTAAAGTTCAGAATACTCGAGTAGTACTCGATTAAAGACTCGTTTACTCGAGTATATCTGACAGAAACCAGAAAAATCAAGTTTTCATTCGCATACGAAAATCAATCAATTCACATGAAAGATCAGAGATTCAACGGAGATGATTAACACCTATATTCTTATTGATTAACCTAGTTATGAAAATGATTTTCCCTTTATCAATTTGAGCAATTAAAGATTCAATTCAATCAATTATGAAAATCAATCTTTCTAGGTTTTCAACCAAGAACGCAATCAAATGACTTGAATATAAAGAGTAAGGGTTTAGAGATACGACACAGCGATTTATCCTGGTTCACTTTCACCCGCTTGAAAGCTACATCCAGTCCTCTCTTCAACCAAGAGAGATTCTTCACTATGAGGAATTAGAGTTCTCAAATTACAAGTGATTGCCTCACAAGACTTCCTTCTTGCTAGCCTACAAGAGATAACCAACACCCTTGCCTTGTAATCCTATTGATCTTCTCTCTAATCTAACCTCTACCCCTTGTTGATAATCGACACAACAAGTCTTCAATTGCTTGATGATAATCCACACACCAAGGCTTCTCCTTGCTTGATTCACAACCAAGACTTCTTCTTCTTCAATGAACGTTGCTTGATGATAATCGACACACCAAGGCTTCTTGTTTGTTGTAGTGGCTTGCCTTATTGCAAAGATTACAACTCAATGAATACACATAACAATCCTAATGAATCTCAATCAATAGCTATGACAAATCACACAAGAGATTCAAAGGTTCTTGATCAAAGAATATGAAAATAGAAAAGCTTTGATCTTTGAAATTGAGAGAGAATAGAGTGGCTTGATTCTTTGTAAAATGAATATCAAAATGATGGGTTATGATCACAAAGGTTAGGAAAAGGTTTTTATAGAATACCCAAAAGTTATGGCACTTGAAAACTGATTTTGAGAAGTGAAAATCGTATTTTAAAAATCAGTTCAGCAGTGTTTACTCGAGTAAATTGCAGCATACTCGAGTACTACTCGATTAAATCTTGATTTACTCGAGTAGATTGATACTGCACTTGTTTAAAACTTGTTTTCTCAAAAATCAACCTTTCCTTTAAAACCTTTAAGCCACCTATTGATTCTAGGTTAAGTGAAAACTCAAATTATGAGTAAATCATGACTTATGAATGAGATTCACTACCCTCTAAACAAACTACCCAAATGAAAACCTATGAAGCTTGAGAGGCAAAAGATAAAACAAAAACAATTACACTCAAACTTAAGTCTTCATGAGCTTGTTCTCTCTTCTTCACTTGATGTTTGTTGTTGCTTGTTGAACTTGAACTTGATCATCACATGATAGCTTGTTCAAAACACTTTGTCATTATCAAAACATTCATCATGAAACTTACAGAGTGAACTTTCCAAACGGGAGTATAAAATTGAAGTTCTATAGTATCTTAAAAAAATCAAGAAAATTAACTGCTTTTATTATTATCCGTAATTCGATTAAGTATATAATCTATGTCTTATAATAAATATTAGAGAGATTATATAGATAGTATAATTTATCTGTGCAATGCACAAAATTAAGCAAATCTATTATATGTAAATATAAATTGTATGAAAAAATTAACTTAATAATAGATATATAAACATATAAGTTTGTTTTTTTTTCCAAAATTAAAATTAATTCATCGATTAATATAAAAGACTAAAGGAGGATATGAATGGATTTAGAATAGTAAATTGCGTTTAATCAAAATTTTAACATTCATTTTTACATTAACTTTCTCATTGAAAACAATTCTATCCATTACATATTGAAACATACTGGGGTATTTTGTTTTGAAGTTTCTCTGTTTGTCATACATTAATGAACTAAATATTATAATCAACATATTATAAAATAGGAGAAGTTGAGGGCATTTTTGTCATTTTCTTTTTCCCTCCTTCATCCTTGCTTTTCCCTCCAAATTTGTTTGTCCGTGCATCGCACGGGAATAAATATTTATCTTAAGTTATTTTTAGTAAATTTTTATTAGTACAATTTGGATTACACATCAATATAAAAATTGTCCGCAAACATACAATTTGCATTTCGATATTATTACAATTTGCACGGGTTATTAATGATCTTTTCAAAAGAAAATCATTTGAATCAAATATTGACATAAAAAAATATATAATGCCTAAACGACCCATCATATGATAATTAACCAACAAAAAAAACAAATATAATGTTGTAATTTCATAAATTCTTATACAAACAAGTTATAATATAGTCAAATTGGTATTAAACATTTAAACAGAACATCACTATGAATAATAAATTTTGGGTACAATGGAAAAAACGGATATATAAGTATATTCCAATGTCTCCTACTCCTCCCTATATAAACAAGGTAAAATGTCAAGGTATTAGGGACACTCTCTCATCTCTCATTTCACTAGGCACACACATCACCCCAAATATCCCGACTCGGTGACAAAGTTCTTTAACCGAAAACCCGTTATCATCGTGGTACATCGACAAACAGGTTTGCCGGTACATGTGGGATAACACCCCACAACACCAACCTACAACAAAGTTGTCATCCCAAATTCAGAGATCGATGAATGATTCGCACATGAATTATCCTCACTCTTCTATAACAGGGATACAGTATAAAACATCAGTACTAATAACTAATTAACAACAACGTGCTAACGCAACCAAAGTTGCAGATCAGAGAAGGTTCAGAAGACATACTAATTTCTAATTAAATAATGGATTACCACATGTGAGATCACTATACACAACAACCTTAATATCAATTTTCAATGTTGTCAAAACAAGTGAGTTTCACAAGTGTTTTGATGAAAACAAGTGTAACAAAAGTAAAAGGATAAGCAACAAACAACAACAACAAGAAGAAGACTCAAGAACAACAATCTAATATGACATTTACTCTAATGATATTTACTTTTTATTTTATTAGATCCTTAATATGATTGCATGGGTAGAGTCTAATTTAGATAGTGAATCTTAATGCATTCATATTAAATAATCATGAAATTAATTCATTACAAAACTGATTTTTTTGAAAAAAAAATACATACGATTTTATAAACATTTTAAAATATATCCATTACAAGTTTTCCATCCTACTTTGCCTCTATAATGGATTTAGAACTTGTGAAACCCCACTTCGAGGAGAACGGAACAATTCTTGAGGTCCACATAAATCCCCGACAAAGAAATCTCCCTAGTCATACAATCAGCATTGGCAATTTGGGCGGGCGGGCGGGCATGGGCGCATGCCCGCCAATGCCCGCGATTTTGGTGGGCGGGCAAAATTTTGTGGGCGAAAAATTGAGGCCCTGCTCGCCCTATAGGG
Source organism: Crotalaria pallida (assembly GCA_037953625.1). Lineage (NCBI taxonomy): Eukaryota > Viridiplantae > Streptophyta > Magnoliopsida > Fabales > Fabaceae > Crotalaria > Crotalaria pallida. The sequence continues at coordinate 122,839,942 of CM075652.1, read as the reverse complement.
CGGACGGGCTTGTGGGCGGCCCGCTTTAATTAAAAGAATTTTAAAAATTAAAAAAAAACTCATAAAGAGGCCAAAAATTGAAAAATGCTAACGGTACGTAACTAACGTAAGATTGTAAATTACTCAAAATACTCGAAAAACACATAGAAACAATCAATCAAAGGCTGAAAGCAAAAAAACCGGTCAAGCAGTTAAATAAAAATTGAGCAATCAATTAAAATTTATTCTGGATCAGAATAACAATCAATTTTTTTCTTTTAAAAGTAATCAATACTTAAAAATTAGGAAACATATGACATATATTTTTTTTTATTTTTAAATTAATGGGCCGCCCGCCGCCCGCCCAACAATGCCCTCTAAAAAAAATGGGCAGGGCGGACGGACATTTCTTTTTTGTTGGGCTTAAAATCAATGTCCTGCCCGCAAAAAATTGCGGGCGAGCGGGCGGGCCCCATGAACATCCGCCCTAATTCTCAATGCTACGTACATTCCATCATATGGTCACATGTTCAACTAAGCCCTATGCAATAGTTTTCTATTTGATTTTTTTTTTGTACCTTTTCTATTTTTTTTTGTGTACGTTTTCTATTTTTTTTTTCTTCACAGCATTATCCTTTTGAGATAGAAATCTTACTCCCTCCGATCCTATATATAGGGCATACTTAACCGTATTCCCCGGACCAAGGAAAGTAGTTAGTTTTGTGAATTTTATGAGAATATATTGTAACATTACAATTTTACCCCATTCACTTTCTTGGAAAGTTCACATTCATTAATGAATAGCAAAAAAACATAGTTAGTCAAAACATTTAATAAGGGCAAAAAAGAGAAAAAACAATTAATGATGCATAGGAAATATAAAGTGACTTGTATATAAGACCAAAGATTTCTTTTAGAAAGTGACCTATATATAGGACCAGAGGGAGTATCATTTTGTCCCAGTTTCAATTATTCCATAGGAAAACTAATACTGTGACACAAAATTCCACGAGGCCTAATAAATACTCCCTCCCATCCAAAGGTAATGTATTTTTAGCATTTGTACGATGATCCAAAAGTAATGTTCTTTTATAAACTCAATACATAATTATCCTACTTTTTCCAATTATACCCTTATTTATAACAATCTCTTTTTTATAACAGTGCATTCAAAGTTTGGGAAGTGAGAAAGACACAAGCATGCAGCAGACACAACAATGAATGCTACTCCACTCTCTCACGCATGAGTTGGATGGCATTTTATATGCATCTGAAGCCCTTATTTATACACAGTAATCTCTCTTCTTCTAAACTCATACTATCTCTCATTCAAGGAAGGCACAATGCTAAAATTTGGTGGGAAATATTCTTGTTAAATCTCCAGTATTTTGGAAGTGTTCTTTCTAGTGCCAACATTTCACCTTCATCTTCATAAACAAAAATAGGTACTCCACCAAGCACTACGGTACTGCTGCTGGTTCTCCATATTTGCTCATTGAAAAGAGTGACAATGAAAAAAGTCACATGGGAAATGTAAAGGTGGTTATTGTTAGGAGTAAATGAATGAGAATGATGTCCAGGGTAATTAATGGTTGAGAATGATATACTAATCATTACAAAAGGGTATTTTGGTCAAAATACTTCAAAATCTTACATCATTTAACTATTTCTTAAAACCCGCGCATAACCTTAAAATACATTACCTTTGGATAGGAGGGAGCAACTAAACAGAAACTGTTGCACGTAAGACCCAATAATTCTTTTAGCCATGAATCATGAAAAAAAAAAAAATACCGCCTAAAAGAAGGTCCCTGCATCAAATGCAACCTGGACCCCAAAATTAAAATGCCAGAGAGTAGTTACTCCGGACACAGAGCACAGTCAATATCACCTTGGAGCATCTATAACCCCAAACCCACTTTCGGTTCATAAATGGGTCTCATGTATTATCTTATAATTTTTTACACTTTCCTAAAAGTTAAGAACTTTATCAACTTTTTTCCTCCAACCCAAACTCAACATTTATTCTTAAATGAGACTCACAACCTACCCCAGACTTTTATATTTTACATTTAATTATAACTATAATAATATATTATTAATATTTAATTATAACTCAGTCACTCTCCTTTCACTCATTCACTCACTCACTCAATCACTCTCTCCTTTAACTCACGCCACTCACCACTCTCACACCACTCTCATCACTCACTCACGCCACTCATCACACACGCACACAACCCCAACGCATCATCGCTCCACTCCGATCATCAAGCCTCCGATCATCAACCCCAACGCATCATCATCCGATCCATCATCAAACCGCCGATCTGCATCATCGTCGCCACTCTGATCATCAACCCACCAAACCGCCGATCCACCAAGCCTCTCCGATCATCATAGCCAGTCGATTATGATTTCTCTTCATTCAATTTGTTTTTCATTTTTATGTTTTGTTTCTATTTTGTAATTATTTAAATTTCAATTTTTCTTTGTTGATTATTCTGGATAGCGATTCTGCTTCTGTTTTATTTTTATTGTTGATTCGATTTGTATGCTCTCCTGTGGCCTCTGGGATTCTGCTTCTGCTTCTGCTTCTGCTGCTTCGTTTTTTTTCTTCCTTTTTTCCAATTGTTTTTCACTTTCTCTCTCAATTTCTCACCAAACAAAATATTATGGGGTCCCACCGTTTTGGCCAACGAACTGGTTCGTCGGAACGACTGAGGTCGTGGTGACGAACTGGAACAACCGTGAACTCGGACTCCTTTGGATTTGTTCATAGATGAACTCATGGAAGACCCACCGTTGTGGGTGCTCTTAGAAGTTTGGCTCTCCTATACCACAAGTCCACAACTACCATATCTCATATAGCATAACAAACAGTAGCACCCACATTACAACATTGCTTCACAAAACAACTTACTAACATTCAATCTAAATTTGGTATGCATGCTTTTATTAAACTAATAAGAATTTGTCACCTAATACATGTATATTTTATGTCAGTGTTTAAAGTAGTTAAAATTGATTTTTGTAATTTAGTACAACATAAAAAATAATCTAGTTTCTGATGTTGGACTAAATAGCAAAAAATCAATTTTGACTACTTTAAGTAATGACATGGAATACATGTATTAGGTGACAAATTCTTATTAGTTTAACAAAAAGTTGCATAACAACCATCCAAATTTAGATTGCATGATAGAAATATTCTAATATTAAAACTAAGGAAAATGCTAAAGAGTGTCGACATTTGTTAAGTGATTAAATGTGGTAAAAAGTTATAGAAAAATGTAATTTTTTAAATTCTCGATTGAGTAAATAAAACATAACTCACTTGAATGCCTCCCATGGCAGGAACCATATGACGAGCAGAAGGAGAATCAACGAACCTAATATTAAAACATTGTTCAATGTTAATGATAAAATTCGACAACGGTTAATGTATATTCCCTTCGGCTTGAAATATAAGTAACAAAAAAACATATCTTTTTTTTGTTTAAAATATAAGCAAAATCAACCAATATTTCTTAAATTTTATTTCATTCCCAATGTCACTTTCCTAAAACATCCCTAAAAAATTGTTATCTTATTTAATTTTTGTTTCATTCTCAATGCAACTTTCCTAAAATACCTCTATTCTTGTATAAATTTGAGAAAATTAAATGCAATAAACTAATTTACTTAATAAACGTAAAATTAGTTAGTTTTGCTTAGGAGCATGAAATTACCAAAACCAGGCGAATCCCTTAGCTCATACTAGTACTTCATATGAGACTGCCTATGCACAAAAGAAAGGGACTTTGGTTGAATAAAAATGAGTGAACCTACGCATCGAAATCCAATAGTATTGATGAAAAGTTACAATGTAATAATTGACAAATGATCCTCCTCTCTGTATAAACCTTGCAACTGAAAATGCCAAGTCCTCCGCAGGTCTGTGCAGAACTGGACCTCCAAACCAGGTATACCTATAAGCTATAAATTTAAAACAGAAACAGAGGCAATGAACAGACAGCATTATCTCTAGCTTGTATATTTCTGTTTATTTAAGAAAAATGAGAAGAAATCAGGAACCAAATACTAGCGACAGAGTTTTTGTACCAACCAGTCCAAGCTTCTGTCCACATCTTTGGTGTGTAAGCTTTATTTGGAGAGAAATAATCACAATAGAAGCCATTAAAAGCAATTTGGAATAAATTAATTAGATTTTATAAAGAATTGATACAAAAGCAAATGAAACGATGCTATTGAAGCTGCTGAAAGTTCAAATCACAAAAAATAATATCCAATTATAGCAGTAGATGCTGCTCGCACTAGTAACAAATCTCCTAGACCCTTTCCTTGCATACTCAGGGTCCAAAGCAAAATTATAAATTGAATGGTACACCATTATTTATAAATTGAATGGTACACCATTCTAACATTTATCATTTTGGGAAATATAAATTGAATGGTACACCATTATTTATAAATTGAATGGTACACCATTCTAACATTTATCATTTTGGGAAATATAAATTGAATGGTACCCCATTTTTTCTCTAAAATGATAGATATTAGACTTGGATGGTGGATGCAATGTCCATTTTCTCACAACTCATATGTTATACTTTTAATTAAGAATCAATGCTCAATAACACATGAATGGTGAATGATGTGCCGATGGTATAACACTTTCGGTGCACCATCCATTTTCTCATAACATTATTATGATTCAAATAACTCTTTGAGTTTGTGTTTATTTTGGTATTCAATAGATCAATTTATAGCGTGGCAAGAGTTGGGATGAGAAGTATAGGCGATGAGGACTAAACAACTAAGATTTTGCAGTGTCAAAAATCTACATTTTGCATAGATTTTTCAAATGGTCATATCTTGAGTTATGGTGAAATTATGAAGTCATTTTATGGCTCATTGGAAAGATGAGAAAAATATCTACAACTTCTATTCACATAAAATTGGTATATTTGGCGATTTGAATTGTCAAACATCTATTCAGAGAAATCCAAATGACATGAAACCAGTGTCGAATCGAAGACAAAATGCAGATCTACAAGTTATATTCAGATCGCTCGATCCAGATTGGCCTCCTTAATTGTCGACATCAATGTTAAAATAGGTACAAAGAAATTCAGTTTGAGAGTTTAATACTCCCTCTGGTCCTATTTATAAGACCCTTTTGGGGGTTTTCACTCCCACCAAGGAAATGGATAAATTTGTTAATGACATTGGAAATGTGAAAATTTGATATACTTTTTCAAAACTACCCCTATAATTAATTATCATTGGAACTCTAAAAAGTGTTGAATTTATAGGAGTGTCAGTGGAAAGAAATAATTAAATGTTATTGAAAATTGAAAAGGGGTCTTATAAATAGGACCAAAATAAAAACCTCAAAAAGGTCTTATAAATAGGACCGGAAGAAGTATTTAATTACTTAGATGCTTTATTCCTTTCATGACCAAAATTAGTTCTTTTGCTAAGATTTCCACTTTAAGTTGGATTGAACCCTAATTATACAGAAAGAAGTATTAAGAGAAGCTGGATTTTTCTCGTGAAAACTAATATGTCAATATTTGAAAGAAAATATTTTGGCATGCTTTGGAACACCATGGGCTATCAATGATGTTGGGGTAAACATTTTTGAGATAAGCTATGTGAGCATTTAATGAAAAAATATGGTATCACTCATAAGGTAATTATCCCTTATCACCCACAAACTAGAGGTCAAGTTGAAATGTCCAATAAGGAGATCAAGAGGATTTTGGTGAAAATTCTAAATCCCTCTAGAAAGGATAGGATGAAGAGAGTGCGTGATAATTACATCTACATGAAATCCTTCCAATTTGATCAAAAAATATTTTTGTACAACTCTCACTTGCATTTGTTTTTAGGTAAATTGAGATCTAGGTGGTCTAGCCCATTTGTTGTGAAAATTGTACGTCCACTCTCACGATGTTGTTGAGATATAAAATCTCAAAGAAAATAGTACTTTTAAGGGAAAGGACAACACTTAAGCCATGAGTTAAAAATCCAGAGGTAGATGAGACTTTGATAGACAATCCTGTTTACCAAGGCCGAGGTAAGTTTTATAGTTTTGTTATTTTGAGTCGGCTTAAGTGCATTTTAGAGCCTTTGTATGAGGTTGTAAATACTGTCGGCCAACAAAAAAATTATTTTTGTCGTTGCTAACCATTGTCAGGGTATAGAGTTTGTTTGGCAAAACTAGCTTGTAGATGTGAACTTGTAACTTGTAGCTATGAGCTTCTAGCTTGCAGCTGTTAAGCTAGCTAGGAGCTGTGAGCTTGTAGCTGTTAAGTTAGTTAGGAGCTGTGAGCTTGTAATTGTGAGCTTGTAACTGTTTAGCTAACTATTTGAAATAGTATTGTTCGGCAAAACTAGCTTTTGAAGTAGCTAAAAGTTATTAAATGATCAAAAAGGACATGCAACATTTTATTATTTTAAATTTTTTTCTTTATTTATGAAAAAGATAGTTAATTAATTAATTAATTAATAAAATATAAAAAAATATTAAATTATAATGAATTTAATTCATTTTTTTCTTAATTTATTAATTATGTAGTTAATTAATTAATTAATTATAACAAAATTATTAAATTATTATTAATAATTAATTAAAGGGTAGTAAAATAATTTTAAATTTTGTTAAGGGTATAATTGGTATATGAATTATTGAAAATTACTTGAAGTAGCTTTCTAAAAGTTAGCTTTTAAAAGCTACAAGCTCCTTTTTTAAAAGTTATAAATTCCTTCTAATTTGTGTTCACCGAACGGGACTAGTAGTTTATTAACTGAATCTAAAATTCTCCTAGCTAACTAAAAAGCTTTTAGCTACCTTTGCCGAACAGAATCATAGTATCCTCATTTCTTTTCCTCTGAGTTGTCAAGATTTTTAGGTATCACTACAACAAAAACTGGAAATAGCGGAGGGTTTTTTTTTTTATAAATTTATGGAGGTTTTTACCCTCTATGAATTAATTACTGGATGGAGGTTTTCAAAAATCCCACAGTTAAGGTTGCCAGAAGAAATTAATGGAGGTTTTTTAAAACCTCCAGTACTGTTACAATTTTGTGGAGTTTTAATTGCGGAGGTTTTGAACCTTCACCATTTGTGGAGGTTTTTTGCAACGGAGGTCAAAAACCTCCCATAGAAGAACATTTTACAACAATGATTTACTCCATTCGTCTAACAAGGATGATTAAAAAATGACTTAATTGCATAATTGGTTCTTTATCTTATTTATGAGATTCACTTTGGTCTTTTATTTTTTTTTTTGCAATTTATTGGTCCTTTATTTTTTTTAAAAGATTCAGTTTGGTCCTTATGTTAAAATAAAGTTAAATGAGAAGGAATATTTCAAGAATATTCTCCCTTCTAGGCTTAATTGCATAATTGGTCCTTTATCTTATTTATTAGATTCACTTTGATACTTTATCTTAATATTCCAAGAATATTCCTTCTTCTTCTTCCTCATCCTTTGCTCTCTCCTTATAGCGGCGGTAGCCACCATGGGCTCACACCCTCTTCCCTCTAAAATCATCAAATTTATTCAAATTTCTTCAACATTCTTCAATTTTTCACGGTTTTTAAGCTTTATTTTCATTATTCCTCAAACAAATTCGTGTTTTTCGTTCTTTTTTCCTCAAAATCCGAATTCTAGGGTCCCTTTTCTAAAACCTTGGTTATCAACAATGGTCTCCTCCTCTGAACCTGCTGGAAAACGTGTGAAAACACGTGCAAAACGCTTCAACAACTCCGATTAATTTCTAAAAATGGCGGCGACGGTGACATGGGCGGTGGCGGCGGCGCCCATGGTGGCTGCCACCGCTATAAGGAGAGAGCAGAGGAAGATGAAGAAGAAGAGGGAATATTCTTGGAATATTAAGATAAAGGACCAAAGTGAATCTAATAAATAAGATAAAGGACCAATTATGCAATTAAGCTTAGAAGGGGAATATTCTTGAAATATTCCTTCTCATTTAACTTTATTTTAACGGAAGGATCAAACTGAATCTTTAAAAAAAATAAAGGACCATTAAATTGCAAAAAAAAAAGATAAAGAACCAAAGTGAATCTAATAAATAAGATAAAGGACCAATTATGCAATTAAGCCTTAAAAAATTCAAAAGTAAAAAAATTAAGGAGACATGCATTTAATAGTTTGTCTAACACATCAACCAATTATCAAACAACTAATTTAATGCATTTTGCATGGATTAACCAATCACAATTCAAAGTTTATAATTCAAAAACTTTTCATTAATTATTTTAACTATAGTTTGGACCAAAAAATTTAGTCATTTTTTACCATCCTTGTGGGATGGAGGGAGTATTATGAGTTAATAGTCACATAGGTCCTCGAAAGATATCAGTGGAATCAGTTAGGTCATTGAAAGATTTTGTGAAATCTCTTAAACCCCCCAAAGATCATTTTGGCGTCACGTTAGTCATATAGGTCCCCGAAAGATACTTGTGGAATCAGTTAGGTCCCTGAAAGATTTGTGGAATCTCTTAAATCCCCCAAAAATCATTTTAGAATGAATTAGGTCCTGAAAGATTTGTGGAATCTCTTAAACCTCTCAATGATCAATTTGGCATCAGGTTAGTCCCCCATGAGGGACTTAACGGAATCCTACGTGGCACGTTAAATGCTTTATTTGCCTCAATGCTACGTATGGAATGCTAAGAAGGTGTCACATTTGGGGCAACAAAGCATTTAACGTGTCAAGTAAGATTCCGTTAAGTCCCTCATGGGGGACTAACTTGATGCCAAATTGATCATTGGGGGGTTTAAGAGATTCCACAAATCTTTCAGGGACCTAATTCATTCTAAAATGATTTTTGGGGGATTTAAGAGATTCCACAAATCTTTCAGGGACCTAACTGATTCCACAAATATCTTTCGGGGATCTATATGACTATTAACTCGAGTATTATTTGTATCTTATACAACTTCCTTATATTTGTAGAGGATTTTAACCTAATTTTAACCACTCCCATGATTGATAAAAGTAAAAAGAATAATTATAAAGCTATGTTAATACCCCGCTAATTCATATATTTAAATGACATGTCATAATTGCAAGTACAAAACATAACTATACTATAAACAATATTGCAATTAATTTTCCCAAACCATCTAAAGAATTATTCATCAAAAATAGGAGCAGAGTAATTAGTGAAGCACATAGCATAAGACAACCAAAAGACAACAAGAGAATATCCCTAAATCTAAAACCAAAAGAAAGAGAAAATAAGAGCAGCACAACCCACCAAAACGATGATAAACACACCTCCACGTGATGCAAATAGCACTTGGAATGCAAAGAAAAGCACCCCCGGAAAAAAAAAAAAACACCACACTAATTAGAAAGAATCACATGCATCTATCTACTTATACATGTTCCTAACATTTTACTTTTATTAGTAGTTTTATGTTTAGTCCAAGCTTAATACATAAGAAAATGGCAACATTGATGCTAAAACATATAAATGATACTAGATACATCATATGATTAGAAAACAGAATATTTTCACAAAAAGAATGATGATATTTGCACATACATGTGATTCAGGTTGAAAGAAGCCAGCCAATGCTTCATGAATCCTTCCTTCCTTCCTTCCTTCATTACGATGTAGGGCTTAAATACTGATTCCATATTGTTACAATATATAACTTTCCACGACCAGGAGGTTTTCCATTCACTCTCTAAGATGGAGAAAATTTAAAAAACATTGGGCCCTAATAAATAGGAAAAAAAGCAACATATTAGTGTCCCTACCATCTAATGTCTTCTTGAATTAGGCTTAAAACCTCCAGTATGGGGGAATCACTTGCTTCTTTCAATTTTCTTTGTTTTTTCTACAAAGTTCCTGTGAACAAAACAATTACAAGTTCACACAATAATCAAATAAATAGCTATAGCAAAACTGAAATAAACAAAGTAATCAAATTTGAACCAGAGTTGCTGGTCCTAAACGATAGTGAACATAATGAATCCATTGATCTTTGTTTATGCCAATAGGCACATTACTTATTATTACTTCCTCTCTAGTCTTGGTTGGATCAAAGAACTCACTCCACCAACTTAGCCTACTTGCACTCCATTTCCTTCCAAGACTAAGTTTGCAATATCATCTTGAAATCCATTTAGAAGTCCTAAAAAAATCGAGGCTTTCAAAAAGCAAGACAAATTAATAAATATAAAATTTACAAGAAAATAAGAGAATTAATATAGATAAAAAGTTTTTCATTCATAAATATTATACCTTTATGATTGTGTCAAAACAATATGTAAAATAAATAGAAGGTATGCCGGTAGATCCTCCAAACCACTTATCATAATCTATTGGAAAGAATTTGCAGTGAGAAGCCAATGTTCCTAAAAAATCCTGCTAGAAGGCCTTGTGCTTCACCATAAGCTACACCTTGCTCATCAAAATGCACAATGATGCATAGCCCAATGGGTAAGTTATTGGCTTCCCTAACTCTAACTTTAATTTGCTTCACAACTCTTTCCGAGTATGTAACAATTAAACATTCAAAAATGTTGGAAAAGTAATGCTGATGGCAATTAGCAAATGACATAAAATCTGAGCACACAAAAACAGAACTAGCCAAGGCCTTTTGGCAAGGACCAACTATGCATGGTAACACATAATAAGGACCACAAAAGAAAAGATAAAAACTTGTTTTTGACATAATTAGGGGTGTAAAGGGTCGGGTCGGGTTTTGAGGAGATTTAGCACCCCAGCCCAACCAAAGTAAATTGGGTTGGGTTGGGTTGGGTTGTGCTCTATTTGACTGTCAAAACCGACCCAACCCAACCCATAAAAGTACGGGTTGGGTTAGGTAAGGTAATCGGGTCTGTGTCCTAATTTCCATAAAATAAAATAAATAAAAAAATCTGAATAAATATAAAAAAATCACATAAACAATAATTAAATTTATTTTTTTATTTTTAAATTTCCAATGTTTCAACTTATTCGATTTCAAATGGAATCATCAAAGAGTTTTGTTTCCTTTTCCTCGTTCTAGCATTAAGCTGATGTACTCCCTCTGTTTCCTTTCCCTGTGGTTTCATTTTAGACTCATCAGTATCAGGGTTTCCTTCCTTAAACTATGCAGAAGACTCAGTGTCACGGTTTGTTATTGGCATCATCAGATTAAATGGCACAAACGAGAGGGGTGACTGGCGAGTGAGATTCAGAGGGCTGAGTGACAACTGAAGAAAACAACGATGGATTTAGAAGGGTCGGAGTAGAGGGCACAAACAGGAGGAGTGAGTGAGATTTTTAAGAGGAAAAAAGGAAAATTAAAGGATTGCATGTTGTTGGCATGAATCTGGGTGTGGCGGTGGTGCCATAAAGTTGAAGCCTTAGAAGGTATAATTGACTCTTTGAATCCTGTATTGCCATTAAAATCAGCATGTGGCGGCTTGGTGCTTTGATTCTTGCTTTGAATTACCTCTTCAACTTCAATCTGAATAGTGTGTGGTGCATATAGGACGGTGAAAGACTGAAACGTCTAAAACAAAGTTAATTTTTTTTTAAAAAAATGAACAAAGTTAAAGAATTAACCATAACATAACCTATATTAATAAATAAATAAATAATATATATTTAAATATGCGTGTTGGGTCGGGTTGAGTTGAGTTTAAATAATAAACCCATGACCCAACACGTACTTGATTGGGTTGCCTTTAAAAAAACCGACCCAACCCGTCAAATATGGGTTGGGTCGGGTTAATCGAGTTCGCGGGTGAAAATTGACCCGCTTACACCCCTAGTTCACATAATCAAGTATAGCTAAATGTTATTTATTTATTTTTTTGGATAAGTGAAATTGTATTAAAACCAAGTAAAGTATAAGTAATACTCTGCCCATAGAACAGATAAAGGGGCTGAAAAAAGAAAACCTGCTGCAAGCAAAACTACAGCAACAGAAAAAACTACAAAAAACCATTCCCCCAAATCAACACACCAACCTACATTGTTGTGTCATCCTTCCTAATTTATAGTATAATTACATAACATTATATTGGTAATAGATGGTAAGGACCTACTGCCAACCTCATTATGAGGGCTGTAAGACGCCATAGACAATTAAAAACAATTAAAATAACAAATCAACTAGATTGGGTTTTGCTAAAAACGACGACACTCCATGGAAAGTGGTGGTGAACTGCAATTGCGGCGAGCGGTGGTTGAAGCGTGGCGGTGCGGAGTGGAGGCCAGGTGGGGGGAGTGTATGAGAATCGGCGGCGTCGATTGGATGGGGATTCTGATTTCAGGGTGTGGGATACGTAGGTTTTGCGGTAAACATGCTTTGCAACAAAAAATTGTTGTAGTTAGCAACGTAGGGTTGGTGAAGTGGTAGCTCACTTGGTCCGTTAACCAACTGGTCTCGAGTTCGAGTCTTGGGTATGGAGCAATCCTCGCTGGGAGACCCCTACCGCTTAGTGTGAGCTCAGTTGGGTCGGATCGGATGAATCGGATTCTGGATAAACCAGATCCGGGTATCGGTTGGTGTACACCAAAAAAAATTGTTGTAGTTGCGATAAACATGCTGAGCAACAACAAAATTATGTCGATGCAATAATTAGCTTTTTTTAATAATGTCATTTAGACATTTACCACTAACATGCAAGTGTAACATCTATCATTTTGGGAAATATAAATTGAACAGTACATCAATCTTTACCCAAAAATGATAGGTATTAGACTTGGATGTTTTATGTAATATCCATTTTCTCATAACGAATTTAATGGGTATGTACCAATGATATAAAGTTTTTTATACCGTCACTTCATCATCCACTACTCATGTGTTATACTTTTAATTAAGAGTCAATGCTCAATAGCCACATGAATAATGAATGATGTATCAACTGTGTAACACTTTCGGTGCACCATAAATTTTCTCATAACATTATTATGATTAAAATGCCTATTTGGGCTTATGTGTTTATTTTGGTATTCAATAGATCAATTTATAGCGTGACAAAAGTTGGGATGAGAAGTACAGGCGATGTGGACTAAACAATTAAGATTTTGCCATGTCAAAAATCTATATTTTGCATAGATTTCTCAAATGGTCATATCTTAAGTTATGGTGAAGTTTTGAAGACATTTTATGGCTCCTTGGAAATATGAGAAAAATATCTACAACTTCATTAGCATAGAATTGGTATATTTGACGATTTGAATCGTCAAATATTTATTCACAGAAATCCAAATGACATGAAAACAGTGTCGAATCGAAGCTAAAATGCAGGTCTACCAGTTATATTTCGATCGCTCGATCCAGATTGGCATCCTTAATTGTCGACATCGGTGTTAAAATAGGTGCAAAGAAATTAATTTTTACAGTTTAATATTTACTTCAATGCTTTATTCCTTTCATGACCAAAATTAGTTCTTTTGCTAAGATTTCCACTTTAAGTGGATTGAACCCTAATTATACACAATGAAGTATTAGGAGAAGCTGAATTTTTCTCATAAAAAAATTAGTATTTCAATATTTGAAAGAAAATATTTTTTCATGCTTTGGAACACCATGGGCTATCAATGATGTTGGGGTAAACATTTTTGTGATAAGCTATGTGAGCATTTAATGAAAAAATATGGTATCACTCATAAGGTAATTATCCCTTATCACCCACAAACTAGAGGTCAAGTTGAAATGTTCAATAGGGAGATCAAGAGGATTTTGGTGAAAATTCTAAATCCCTCTAGGAAGGATAAGATGAAGAGAGTGCATAATAGTTACATCTACATGAAATCCTTCCAATTTGATCAAAAAATACTTTTGTACAACTCTCACTTGCATTTGTTTTTAGGTAAATTGAGATCTAGGTGGTCTACCCCATTTGTTGTGAAAATTGTCTACTCTCACGATATTATTGAGATATAAAATCTCAAAGGTGATAGTACTTTTAAGGCAAATGGACAACGCTTGAAGCCATGAGTTAAGAATCCAAAGTTAGATGAGACTTTAGTAGTTGCAATAAACATGCTTAGCAACAAAAAAAGTATGTGGTTGCAATAAATAACTTTCTTAATAATGTTATTCGGACATCTACAACTAACACCCAAGTCTAACATCTATCGTTCTGGAAAATATAAAATGAATGGTACACCATTCTTTACGTAAAATGATAGATATTAGACTTGGATGTTGGATGTAATGTCCATTTTCTCATAACGAGTATAATGGGCGTGCACCGATAGTATAAAGTTTTTTACACCGTCGGTTCAACATCCACTTCTCATGTGTCATACTTTTAATCAAAAGTCAATATTTAATAACACATGAATAGTGGATGATGTGCCGATGGTGTAACACTTTCGGTGCACCATCCATTTTTTGATAACATTATTATGATTAAAATGACTCTTCGAGCTTATGTGTTTATTTTGATATTCAATTGATTAATTTATAGCGTGGCAAGAGTTGGGATGAGAAGTATATGCGATGTGGACTAAACAACTAAGATTTTGAAGTCTCAAACATCTACATTTTGCATAGATTTCTCAAATGGTCGTATCTTGAGTTATGGTGAAGTTATGAAAACATTTTATGGCTCCCTGAAAAGATGAGAAAAATATCTACAACTTCTATTCGCAAAAAATTAGTATATCTGGCGATTTGAATTGTCAAATATCTATTCAAAGAAATATAAATGACATGAAACCAATGTCGAATCGAAGATAAAATGCAGGTCTACAAGTTATATTGAGATCACTCGATCCAGATTGAAAATGAAGCGGAAGGAATGAGGGAAAAATTAAAAAATATAACATTTTTTTTATTAAGTAATTTTGGAAATAAATGAGTATGTGGGGTGTCTAAAGTTTAAAGTGAGGTGTCTAAAGCCTCATTCTCTTTTAAAAACCAATCAACCAGGTCAACCCAACCCACTCATCTCAAAATTTATTTATTTATTTATTTATGCATGTTATGTTTAGACCTTAGCTATTGTGTGCTAAAAAAATTAAGTTTCTACTTAGTACTTAATACTTACTAGCTACTTAAAATTTCAACTTGAAACAATTATATGAAAATGAAAGACAGAAGTGTAAACAATTATTTTTTCATATGTTACAAGAGAGTGTGCAGCTTTTATTTGCCATATGTTTCAATAATTTAGTTCATAATTTGATACTAGAGGATTTTATCTTTCTATTTTTGAACAATTTGATTTTGGTTCATGACTTAATGCTAAATTGTTTTGTTTATTAATAATATTTAATTACTTATCTATGTGATTTTTTTTTTATATTTTTAATTTTTTTTTCTATTTAGATTTTTTTTTTGAAAATTAGGACAAATAAACCCAATCACCCAACCCAACCCGAGTTTCTACAAATTGGGTTGGTTCAGTTTTGTCACTCAAATATAGAGCAACCCAACCAAATCTAACCCAATTTATTTTAGTTGAGTTGGGTGTTTAACCTCGTCAAAAACCAACCTAACCCTTCCCATTACACCCTTACAAGCAAGGATTTAATATGGAAAAACTTCAAAACTGCAACAAAACAACCATGGTTGATTATTTTCTAAAGACAACTAAAAAAATAAAATTTTGTAAAATTTTTTACAGCTCATAGACTATTCTTCCCTTAATCTTAATACACCGCCACTTTCTAAAGCAAGTAGCATCACCATACCACACAATAATCTAACCTAGAATATAAAAAAGAAAAAAATAAAAATCGGATACAAGTTTAAAGTATTTTTCAATTGTTACAAGTTGAAACAAAAAATTTGAACCCATATATTGACCTACCTCCTCCTTCATTCCAATCTAATACAACATAAAACTAACTAAAATAATATATTTTAAACAAAACTCAACAAATAACAATTCGTTGATGCACATCAAAAAACCCTCAGATATCATGTAGTGTGGTTAATTTAATATAAATGATTCCTTCTGCTGAATTACATAAAATGCTTAAAGAAAGGAGGATCACCGATTGAACTAAATTGTTTTTTCTTAACCTTAACTTTTAGAGTTAAGGATAAGCATTCCAAAGTGAATAAGTTTTTATGAAAAAATAAAAGTATAGTTTTGTTTTATCTATTAGATGCATCATTTTTTATAAAATTTTTCCATTTTGAAATATTTATCCTAAATTTAAGATGTACGGTTAAAAAAAAATTAGGTAGAAAAAAACATTACCGAAGGAATACGTTTTCCTTGGATTGAATGGATAAAAATTAAACGTTAATTTTTATTTGATAGGCAAACTAGAGTAAATGTTTTTCTTTTTTTTTTTTTTTAGGGGAGTAAATGTTGATATCTTGCAGATTAGGAGTTTAATAAATTGAAGCTAAAATAGCAACAAATTTCTTAAAAATGCTTACAGGTAATCAAATTTGCAAGGTCTAAATGCGTTAGAAAAATTCGTTGACTAGTATTTTTAGGCCATCAAAGAAAGGGAACAGTTAGGATACAAACTAGTCAATAGTTTACACTGGTGCTAACTGGGCTACAAGCAGTTGGATTATTTGTGGAGTATATTTCAATAAATCAACGGCTATGTGCTTTTATTACGGCAGGACACAGTATACTTGCCCATTTACATCTTTATTGCCATTTCCATTATTTCATCCTGTTCACCTTTTGTAAAATATTTCCTCAAGTTTTATTTATAAATTATTTTTTTTTAAAAAAAATCATTTTATTTATAAGTCATTTTGTATTTTCTAAGTAATATTTATTATTTTTTTCTCTTATTTATCTTTGTTCGTTAATGTGAAACAATATATTTGTAAAATTTATGATGCAAGTTAAAACAATAAAATTGTAATGTTAAGGTATTTTTTTTTAAGTTTCAAGAAATTTAAGCACACCATTTTTTGATATTCACCTGGGGTATTCTTCAGCCGATCGCCGAAAACTAATCCCCTCTAAGGCATAGAGATCACCTAAGTGTACCCTCATTTAATATTGAAGCATTCTTCAATTGGTAGTACTAAAAAAATAAACTTTAATTTGATTTCATTATCTAGGTATATTTGATTTATCTAATCAATTGTTCGTTAATCAATGATCTAAAAAGCAAAGATAATCAATAAGGACAAATATGAAAGAAAAAACAAATGATATATAAAAAAATTGTGAAAAGCTTATAAAAGAATGACTTATAAACCAACGTGGGGTTGGTCAAGTGGTAGCTCACTTGGTCCCTTAACCAACTGGTCTCGAGTTCGAGTCTTGGGTATGGGGCAACCCTCGCTTTGAGACCCCTACCGCTTAGTGCGAGCTTGGTTGGGTTGGGTCGGATAGGATGAGTCGGCTTCTGGGTAAATCAGATCCTGACACCGGTTGGTGCACACAAGAAAAAAATATGACTTATAATAAGAACGAATAAAGACAAAAATAGTATATAATTTTACAATTTTACAATTTTACTTCCTTCGTTCCGAAATAATTGTCGTCACTTTAGAAACTCAATACAACATTTATTATTACTTTTACAATTATATCCTCATCTAATTAATAAGAGAGATAATAAGCAGAAAAACGATCAATAACTATATATATAGAAATAAAGGGCAAAAGTGGTAAAACAGACATTGATTTACTACAAAAAGACATATTAAGCATGCTTCTTAATTTACGCCCCATAACATATCTATCATGATCTCAAATATATAAAAAAAATTAATTAACTTTCTATTCATAATATAATCATTTCTGAAATATTATTATAAAATGATTATCTCATTATATTATTGTTTCATTCTCAATACAACTTTTTTAAAATAATTTTATTTTTTTATGAAGTTGAAAAAATTAAATGATCTAATTCATCAATAAGTGCGAATTTTTCTTATAATAAAGTGTTGGAAACCAACAAGCAGACTTAGCAATTACTAGAGGGGGGTGAATAGTAATATGGAAGCAAGAGTGACTAATTTTCGATGCAATTAAAAGATAATTGATCAAAAGCTTGTTTTTCTGAAACTGGGCAATTTACCCGAGTGAATTTAACAACACTCGCGTGTTTTTCAGAAAACCTGAAAAACACTCGCGTGAAAATGTAGAACACTCGAGTGAAATGCTACGAAATACTCGAGTGAATTGAAAAACACTCGAGTGTTTTATGCAGAACAGAAAGGAGCAGTTTCAGAGAAATTTAACAAAATGATTCAATTTCTTAAAGACTAATCCAGGGCAGATATAAATCAAAGTAGAGGGCAATTAAACTAAGTTAAAACAAGTTGAAAACACGTTAATTGCAACCAATTGCTACTAGAATTATAAAAGCCCCTTTCTAGAGAACTTAGGGTTTGGTTTTACTTGAAAACTAAGAAAGCTATAAAAGAGAGAGACAACACCAATTTTATCCTGGTTCACACTCAATATAGAGTGCTAATCCAGTCCCCTAATCAACTTAGGAGTTTCTACTAGTAATCAAATTGTTAGAAATTACAAGGATAAATTGAGATTCCTCACTCAATCCTAACCCTTTTCAAGAGTGTACCAAACTCTTGAAATTTCTACCCCAACTTGATTTGGTGATGAAGAGTCCCTTCTTCTTAAGCTCCTTGGAACCTCCAAGAGCCCACCAAGCTAAGAATCCTCTTAGTCTTTGTGCTTGAGAACCTCCCAAGACTTGAGAACTTGGATACCTCACCAAGTACTTGGATACCTCACCAAGATTTTCTAAACAAGCTAAAGTGTTTGAGTGTTTGAGAATTTTACAACAAATAATTCTCTTACAAATGAAGCACACTCTCTTAACTCACTAAGACAAATAATAAAGATGAATGCTTGGTTGAGTTTAGAGAGAGAAAATGATTTTAACACTTGAGAGAGAGAGAATCAATGAAAGAATGTAAGCTTGTTTTCCTTTGATAATGGCCACAATTCAGAATATAAGTGAGGGGACAAAAGGGAAGGAAAAACCAAGTTATTCCCCCTTTTTGTCCTCTTCTAACGTTTAAAAAATTTGCTGACAGACCTAAATCACTCGAGTCTTTTTGGAAACACTCGAGTGTTTTTTTGTAAACTCTGATAGTGTTGCCTTTTTACTTTATCCAACGGTTATATTACTGAAAATTCATAAATCACTCGAGTGAATTGGTCAATGTTGGAAAAATTAAGTTTTCTAACATTGTTTTCAATTCTCTTCTCAAGTCTGATTGGTTTTAATCTCAACCTTTCATGCATGAATATTATTTGACCTTATGTGAGAATAAAAACCTAAACTACTCACTCTCATAAATAAAATAAAATACATTAAGAATACATGAGAATGAATAATTAAACTAAGCACTTGGTCTTCTTTATTGTTGGGCTTGCATTCTTCAAATTAAGTCCATAATTTAATTACATTGTCATCATCAAAATTAATCCACCTTAATCGGAGATTTGATTTTACAATCTCCCCCTTTTTGATGATGACAAAATAATTAAACCTCTAGCACTTGAGAGCTCCCCCTCAATCTAAGAACCTATTTAACCTGTACAATCCAGAAAATGCCAAGCACAACGTAATACAATAATAATCATAATCAAGTGCTCATTGGTATCAGAGTAAGAGCATATATCATCAGAGTCTAAACAAGAAAGCGGAAAAAATTATGCTCTTTTCTCGTTGATCTCCTTTCTCCCCCTTTTTGTCATGATAAAAAAAATAACATTTTGGAAACAAAGGTGGAGAATGAAGGATACCAATAAGAAAACTTTCCCTTAAGAGTAAATAAGAAGTAAAATATGACTATGAAGCAATAAAAAAAACTTTAAAGAACATGAAAACCATGAAGAAAACATGATTAATGCATAAATATCATAAATCCATCATTCCACACACCATCCATAGAGCATGAAACATGAGTTTTAAACAAAGTACACCCAACTCCAAAAACAGCAAAATACTCAAAAGTTTCAACATAGCTAAAAATAAAGTCATAGACATAAAAAGTAGTGCAAAGGAACATCATGGACTTCAAGCGGGTGGTGGCTGATGATCATCATCACGAGGATAGGGCTGGAATCTCCCAAGAGCTGTCAGAATCTGACTGAGATCGGAGCGCATATGTCCAAAGTTCGCATCCACACTAGCAGAATGGGCATCAAGCCTACCATGAAGAGCCGAGTGCTGGATGTCCATCTGAGTCCGCATATCAAACATAGTTGCACGCTACTCTAGAAGTTGATTGTCAATAGCATCCAAGCGCCCATCAATGCGATCAACTCTCCCAGTCATATAGGTCCTAAAGTCCTGAGCCTCATGAGCCAATGAGGCAAACCTCTCATCAAAACCATCCATTCGCTCATCCATATACACCCTGTGCTCTGCAAATGTGGTGTGCCAGGACCCCGGCATATCAAAGTTGATCCCATCAGTAGGATCATCCTGGGGTACTCCACTACTCCCTCCTGCCTGCTGATCAAAAGTGGTCTGCTCCTCCTCCAACTGCTGAGGGTCAACGCCCAACTGATCTGCAGCCTGCTGAACATTGCCCTGACCTCTCAGAGCAGCTGCCTCATCAAAATACATACATCGATCACCGAAGTATTCGATGTCCATCTTACCCAAAGAGTTGTCAGAAAAGGCATGGATTTTTGCAGGAAGACGAACGACAGGCTCCTTTTCCGAAATAGGAATCTCAAAGTGCTGAAGGAGCCTGCAGACATGCATCGGGTAAGGTAGGTTTTGCTTAGGTTTGGAGTCGGAGGCTTGTTTCATTCTAGAAAGGATAATGGAGGCCCAATTCAAGACATTTCCATTAAGAATGGCATCCATAACACGAAGCTCAATTTGAATTGGGCGGGAGTAGTTTGGAGATGTTTGGGGCAACAAGATATGACAAATGAGATAGTGGAGGACTCTATTGTTGGCAGTCATTTGGTTTGCTTTCTTCTCGCCCTTGAGATATACACGATCGGGGCGGAGCAAGTTTCGAAAAATTGGGTCAACATCTCCTTTAGATGTGCCCTCGCCCGATCGTGACAACCCAAAGACTTGGAATAAAGCCCTAGGGGTAACCTCAAATCGTTGTCCTAACACAGAGGTCTCATATGAGTCTCCATTTTGCCTAAAGTTTGCGTAAAATTGCCTAACTAACCTAATGTAGATAGGGCCATTATATGATAGGAAACCCATGAGTTTTTGAGTTTTAAGGGCATTGACAAAGGGGAATCCTCTACTAAGGAGATAAGCTTCACTTATCCAAGATTGTGTTGCATAATCATTGGAAGCAAATTTTCTTTCCCTTTCAATGCAATTTGCCCTTTGATAGAAATCATCTTCCTCCTCTTCAATTGGTTGAGGTTCCTCCATTCTTGGCTTTTTCCCTTTTCTTCTATTGTCCGAAGATGAAGCCATTTGCACTTACAAGTGAAAAACTAGAAGAAATTTTGAGAAATTGGGGTTTTGGGGAGTTAGGGTTTTGGAAAGGGAATGATGAATTTGATGCTTAAAAACTTGAATTTGATGTGAAATAGGAGTAGAAATGAGTTTAGAAGATGAAATAGAGTTGAAATATGAAAGAAATTTTGGTTTTTGGTGAAATTTGTGAAGATGGAGGTGAGAGAGCAGAGAAAAAACGCGAGTAGAGAGAGAGGTTCGAGCAAAAATGAAAAAAAATCGCAGCAGTAGCCTATAACTGATGAATTCACTCGAGTGAATTTTAAATCACTCGCGTGTTTTTCAGAAATTCTGAAGAACACTCGCGTGAAAACGAATTCACTCGCGTGTTGGTCGAAAGAGGGATTTTCAGAAACTTTTAATTCACTCGAGTGAAATGTGATTCACTCGAGTGTTGGCCCAAAAGACTCGAGTCTTTTATAAAAGACTCGCGTGTTTTGCATCAGACCTGCTCAAAAACTTTTCCAATTAAAACTGATTTAATTTTGAATTAAAATCACTCAAGTGATTTACGAAACACTCGAGTGTTTTTATCAGATATGCAGAAAAACTCAGTTTTGAAACACAAAAGCACAAAATCAAACACATTTAATGAAACCAATAGATAGGAGACATGATCACACACAATTAAAGACACAAATTTATAACATCTTCAAGGTAATTTCAAACAAGTATCACCACACACTAAAGTTAGACACACTTAGTGATTTTCAAATGGCACAAATCAATTAGTTTATACTTGACTCCTCCAAAATACCAAGTCCCCTTCTTATATGATAGAAGGTATCCCTTGGCAAAGGTTTTGTAAAAATGTCCGCTAATTGATTTGTGGTACTTACAAATTCAATTGTGCAATCACCCTTTTGAACATGATCCCTTAGGAAATGATGTCTAATTTCAATGTGTTTAGTCCTTGAGTGATATACCGGATTCTTAGTTAGATTGATGGCACTCGTGTTATCGCATTTTAATGGAACACTTTCTAATTTTAAACCAAAATCCGATAATTGTTGTTTCATCCACAAGAGTTGAGCACAACAACTACCGGCGGCTATATATTCCGCTTCGGCGGTGGAAAGAGCAACACAAGCTTGCTTTTTAGAAAACCATGACACTAATGAACTTCCCAATAAATGGCAAGTACCACCAGTGCTTTTGCGATCAAGCTTGCATCCCGCAAAGTCGGAATCCGAATAGCCAACTAAACTAAGACTAGCATCCCTAGGATACCATAATCCGGTGTTAATTGTTCCTTTAGGATATTTAAAAATATGTTTAACTGCGGATAGGTGTGATTCTTTAGGATTTGCTTGAAAACGGGCACACATGCATACACTAAACATAATATCCGGTCTAGATGCGGTAAGATATAGAAGACTACCTATCATGCCTCTATATTTACTTACATTAACCGGTTTACCTTTGTCATCCTTGTCTAGGTAGCATGTTATGCTCATGGGAGTGTATGCTTCTTTGCATTTTTCCATTCCGAATTTTCCAAGGAGCTCCTTGCAATATTTTCCTTGATGCACAAAAATTCCCTCCTTGACTTGCTTGAATTGAAGTCCTAGGAAGAACTTGAGCTCCCCCATCATGGACATTTCAAATTCCTTTTTCATCAAATTAGAGAAATTTCTACACAAGGACACGTTAGTGGCACCAAAGATAATATTATCTACATATATTTGCACTAACAAAATGTCCTCTTTGGTTTTATAGATGAATAGTGTATTATCAACCTTTCCCCTTTGAAAGCCATTTTCTAATAGAAAGGTACTTAATCGATCATACCAAGCTCTAGGAGCTTGTTTTAATCCATAAAGTGCCTTTTTCAACTTGTAAACATGGTTTGGAAACTCATGACTTTCAAAGCCGGGTGGTTGCTTAACATACACTTCTTCATTTATGAAACCATTCAAGAAAGCACTCTTGACATCCATTTGATAAAGAGTAAAATTCATAATTGATGCAAAAGCAAGCAAGATTCGGATTGCCTCAAGACGTGCAACCGGAGCAAAGGTCTCATCATAATCAACACCTTCCTCTTGGTTGTACCCTTGGGCAACAAGTCTTGCTTTGTTTCTTATAATCAAACCGGATTCATCAAGTTTATTTCTATAAATCCATTTTAAACCAATTATGGTATGATCATCGGGTATTGGCACTAATTCCCAAACATCATTTCTAACAAATTGATTTAGCTCTTCTTGCATGGCCATAACCCAATGTTCATCCATAATTGCTTCCTTAATTGAATTTGGTTCGATTTGAGAAACAAAGGAAACAAAATGACAAATGTTTTGAATTGACCTACGAGTTAATACTCTCTTTGAAAGATCTCCTATGACATTGTCAATAGGGTGAGCTTTCACCGTTTTCCAAGCCGGATCAAGTTCATCTTTGACTTCTCCTTCATCCTTCAATTTTTCCATCTCTTAGTCAACATTTGAAATCTCAAGTCCATCATCACTACCATCACATAAAACACTATCTTCTTTAAAAACAACATGTATAGATTCTTCAATAGTCATAGTTCGTTTATTATAAACTCTAAATGCTTTACTATGAGAAGAGTAACCCAAAAATATTCCCTCATCCGATTTAGAATCAAATTTTCCAAGTTGATCTTTTCCATTGTTTAAAATGTAGACTTTGCATCCAAAAACATGGAAATGGGATATATTGGGTTTTCTACCTTTGTAAAGCTCATAGGGGGTTTTCTTTATCATGGGCCTAATTAAAATTCTATTCATTACATAACAAGCCGTATTAACGGCATCAGCCCAAAAGTATTGAGGTACTTGAGAATCATTAATCATGGTTCTAGCAAGTTCCTCTAGCACCCTATTTTTCCTCTCAACAACTCCATTTTGTTGTGGAGTTCTAGGTGCCGAATATTGGTGCTCAATTCCATGCTTATCACAAAATCTATCAAATTTATAGTTTTCAAATTCACCTCCATGGTCGGTTCGAATTATAATCACTTTTTGGTTTACTTGGTTTTGTGCAAGCTTAATATGGCGTTTAAAAGACTTGTAGGCTTCACTCTTAGCACTTAAAAATAATGTCCATGTAAATCTTGAAAAATCATCAACAATCACCAAGGCATAGTAGTTGCCACCAAAGCTTTTTACTTGAGAAGGTCCAAACAAGTCCATATGAAGCATTTCCAATGGTCTTGTTGTGGACACATCATTTTTGGAACCAAAATGATTTTTAGTTTGTTTGCATTTCTTGCAAGGAGTGCAATCACCTTTAATTTGAAAATTGAGCTTTGGTAACCCAACTACTAAGTCTTTGGATTGAAGTTTCTTAAGTTGATTTACATTAATGTGAGCGGTCCTACGATGCCATAACCAAGTATCACTTTCTTTGCTAATTAAACATTTTGAAACTAAAGAAGTGATATTATTCAATTCAACCATGTAAGTGTTATTAGACCTTTTTCCAACAAATTTGATATATTCATCTTTGTCACTTTTTATGAGACAATGAGTAGAGGTAAATAATACATGGTTACCAATATCACATAATTGACTAATGCTCAAAAGATTATGTTCTAATCCTTGAACATAAAGTACATTATCAATAACCAAGTTGGAAGAATTACCAATTTTACCTATACCAAGTATTTTGCCTTTGTTGTTGTCTCCATATGTGACATATCCTTTTTCTTTAGGAGTAAGCTCAATGAAATGTCGCTTATCTCCCGTCATGTGCCTAGAACATCCACTATCAAGTATCTAAAGTTGCTTTCCGGTTCTTAGGCACACCTACAAAACACAATCACTTGCTCATTTTGGGTACCCAAATTATGTTGGGTCCCTTTTTGTTAGTCATGGATGATTCTCCCTTCTTAATCCAAACATAAGTACCATTTTGAATTCCAAATTTTTTGATATGGCACTTATTGTTTGTATGTCCAAACTTTCCACAATAGAAGCAAGTTGGTTTCTTTGTAAAATCAATTTTTGAGAATGAACCAACCTCTTTATTTTTCTTTTTCTTGTGGACATATCCTAGACCGGTTTTGTTTGAATTGTGTCTACGAGAACCAATTAACCGATCTAGGTTTCTATCACTTTTGTTGAAAGTGTTGAGTTTGATTTTCAAATCATTAACTTCATTTTCAAGCACACAACACTTTTCACAATGAGTGATGGTATATGATTGATTTGCATTCTCACAAACATGACTAGAGTTAGCAAGTTCCAAGGATGCATTTTGGAGTTTCAAATCATTAATAGATTTTTCTAATTCATTGATTTCCTTTTTATACTCCAAAAGCTTCTTTCCTTTTTCTTTGTTAACTTTAGCAAGTCTTTCAAATTGAGTGAGCATTTCATTATATTCATTTAGCAAATCATCATAAGAAATAGTATGAGATGAGGTGTAAGAATAGTTAGATGATACCTCATCCTCACTCTCATTGTCATTTCTTTCACTACTTGAGGAGGCTTCATTGTCATTCTTGGCCATGAGGCATAGCTTGGCTTCCTCATCATCCGAACTACTTGAGGATGACTTGGAATCCTTTTCCGGTTCATCCCAAACAATGTAAGCTCTTTTCCCTTTGCCATCTTGAGTCTTCTTCTCATTCTTTCTCAAGTAGGTGGGACATTCCATTATTATGTGTCCTATCCCACCACACTCATGACATTTCACAATTTCACTTGAGCTTTTGTTTCTTGGCTTGCTATCCTTGATTCTTTTGTCTTGAGGTCTCTTGTCCTTAGAGAATGATGAACTACCCTTTTTGCCTTTGAGGAATTTGTTGAACCTCTTGGCAAATAAACTAATGTCTTCCTCATTTAGAGCATGATCGGAGCCTTCACTTGAAGATTCATCTTCATCCTCTTTTGACATTTTGGTTGAGGCTTTTAGAGAGATGCTCTTCTTTTTCTTGTCCGAATCTTCATTTAAGTGAAGTCTTGATAGTTCCATCTCATGTTCTTGGAGCTTCCTAAACAAGGTGGTCAAGTCCATAGATTTTACATCCTTAGCTTCCTTGATGGCGGTCACCTTAGGTTGTCATCTCCGATCAAGACATCTCAAGACTTTGTTAGTAGTTTCACCATCTCTAAATTCCTTTCCTAAGCCAATCAATTGGTTAACGATATGTGTGAACCTTGTTTGCATATCATTGATAGACTCATTAGGGAACATATGAAAGAGCTCATATTCATGAGTTAACGCATTTAATCTCGAGTCTCTAACTTCACTAGTTCCCTCATGAGTGATTTGCAAGGTATCCCACATTTCTTTAGCCGATTGACATTGTGAAATCCTATGAAATTCATTTTTGGAAAAAGCGGAGAAGATGATATTTTTAGCTTTTAAATCATATGAAACTTTCTTTTTATCATCTTCATTCCAACTTGTCCTAGGAATAACAATGGCTTCACCATTAATCACTCTTCTAGGAATATAAGGACCTTTTTCAATTGCATCCCAAATATCGGTGTCTATTGCTTCTACAAAGACTCTCATCCTAACCTTCCAATAAGAATAATCTTCACCATTGAAGAATGGAGGTCGGTTAAGAGACATAGACCCTTCTTGTTGATTGCTAGAGCCCATTGTTTCCAAAAGGATCTTTTTCGAAAAAGCTTTTACGCTCGATCTTTCGACCGAGCTCTGATACCACTTGTTGGAAACCAACAAGCAGGCTTAGCAATTACTAGAGGGGGGTGAATAGTAATATGGAAGCAACAGTGACTAATTTTCGGTGCAATTAAAAGATAATAGATCAAAAGCTTGTTTTTCTGAAACTGGACAATTTACTCGAGTGAATTTAACAACACTCGCGTGTTTTTCAGAAAACCTGAAAAACACTCGCGTGAAAATGTAGAACACTCGAGTGAAATGCTACGAAATACTCGAGTGAATTGAAAAACACTCGAGTGTTTTATGCAGAACAGAAAGGAGCAGTTTCAGAGAAATTTAACAAAATGATTCAATTTCTTAAAGACTAATCCAGGGCAGATATAAATCAAAGTAGAGGGCAATTAAACTAAGTTAAAACAAGTTGAAAACACGTTAATTGCAACCAATTGCTACTAGAATTATAAAAGCCCCTTTCTAGAGAACTTAGGGTTTGGTTTTACTTGAAAACTAAGAAAGCTATAAAAGAGAGAGACAACACCAATTTTATCCTGGTTCACACTCAATATAGAGTGCTAATCCAGTCTCCCTAATCAACTTAGGAGTTTCTACTAGTAATCAAATTGTTAGAAATTACAAGGATAAATTGAGATTCCTCACTCAATCCTAACCCTTTTCAAGAGTGTACCAAACTCTTGAAATTTCTACCCCAACTTGATTTGGTGATGAAGAGTCCCTTCTTCTTAAGCTCCTTGGAACCTCCAAGAGCCCACCAAGCTAAGAATCCTCTTAGTCTTTGTGCTTGAGAACCTCCCAAGACTTGAGAACTTGGATACCTCACCAAGTACTTGGATACCTCACCAAGATTTTCTAAACAAGCTAAAGTGTTTGAGTGTTTGAGAATTTTACAACAAATAATTCTCTTACAAATGAAGCACACTCTCTTAACTCACTAAGACAAATAATAAAGATGAATGCTTGGTTGAGTTTAGAGAGAGAAAATGATTTTAACACTTGAGAGAGAGAGAATCAATGAAAGAATGTAAGCTTGTTTTCCTTTGATAATGGCCACAATTCAGAATATAAGTGAGGGGACAAAAGGGAGGGAAAAACCAAGTTATTCCCCCTTTTTGTCCTCTTCTAACGTTTAAAAAATTTGTTGACAGACCTAAATCACTCGAGTCTTTTTGGAAATACTCGAGTGTTTTTGGTCAACTCTGATAGTGTTGCCTTTTTACGTTATCCAACGGCTATATTACTGAAAATTCATAAATAACTCGAGTGAATTGAGAATCACTCGAGTGAATTGGTCAATGTTGGAAAAATTAAGTTTTCTAACATTGTTTTCAATTCTCTTCTCAAGTCTGATTGGTTTTAATCTCAACCTTTCATGCATGAATATTATTTGACCTTATGAGAGAATAAAAACCTAAACTACCCACTCTCATAAATAAAATAAAATACATTAAGAATACATGAGAATGAATAATTAAACTAAGCACTTGGTCTTCTTTATTGTTGGGCTTGCATTCTTCAAATTAAGTCCATAATTTAATTACATTGTCATCATCAAAATTAATCCACCTTAATCGGAGATTTGATTTTACATAAAGACCAAAGTAATACTTCACTAAGTGTTAAAAGTACATGTCGAAATTTTTAAACTTAAAATATAATCATAAATATACATTACCTTATGTTTCAAAGATTAAAAAAAGATTCAATAACTTACCACTGCAAACTGTCCACAGTGCAGTTCGCACCACTGCAAACTAATAGCTAGTTTGTACATTAACCGTTTCATGTGAAATATAGTTCAATATGAGGAAACGGTTAACGTACAAACTAGCTATTACTCCCTCCGCTTTATATGTAATGAGTTTTAAGGTTATGCACGAGTTTTAAGAAATTGTTAAATGATGTAAAGATTTGTTGTATTTTGACTATAATGCCCCTATATAATCATTATTGAAGAGAGAGAGAGAAAGATATTGAAAGTAAAAAAGAGAGTGTAATAAATATGGATGTGTTTGTAAAAATAACATTAATTATGTATTGGATTTATAAAATAACAAGACTTATGAAACATAATACAAATGCTAAAACAACATTACGTATAAAACGGAGGGAGTATTTTGCAGTGGTGCGAACTGCACTGTGGACAGTTGGATTATTCACAAAGTATACTCCATGCGATCAATGGCTAAGTACTTTTACGAAAATTACACGCATAAGACACTGTATAAATAGTCATGCACTGCGGACAGTTGGATTATTCACAGAGTATACTCCATCCGATCAACGACTAAGTACTTTTACGAAAATTAAACGCTCAAGAGAGTGCACTACTCAAGACATTGTATAAATAGTCAAAACATATACACCCGTGGAATTACTAGTAAGTTGGTGGTTTTATTGATTGGGGAATGAGTATTTGTTAAGAAAATAAATATAGAAACAAGGTAAGTTATTGAATTTTTTTTTAATATCTTTGAAACATAAGGTAATGTATATTTATGATTACATTTTAAGTTTAAAATTTTTGACATGTACTTTTAAGACTCTTATTAATTGAATAAACTTAGTCAAATATTACTTTGGTCTTTATTATAAGAAAAAAATCTAATTTCACATTTATTGATGAATTAGATCATTTAATTTTTTAAAATTCATAAAAAATAAAATTATTTTAGAAAAGTTGTATTGAGAATGAAACAATAATATAATGAGATAATCATTTTATAATAATATTTCAGAAATGATTATATTATGAATAGAAAGTTAGTTATTTTTTTTTATATATTTGAGATCATGATAGATATGTTTTTTTTTATTATACTGTATTAGATACTTTAGAGAGTAACTCGCAATGGATGTAGTACATCAAATTTATTATAATTAATTAAACACTCCATCCGTTCTAAAATAACTGATGGTTAAGGTTATGGGACATAAATTAAGAAGCATGTTTAATGTGTCTTTTGGTAGTAAATCAATGTCTGTTTTACCACTTTTGCCCTTTATTTCTATATAGTTATTGATTGTTTTTTCTGCTTATTATCTCTCTTATTAATTAGATGAGGATATAATTGTAAAAGTAGTAATTATTGTTGTATTGAGTTTCTAAAGTGACAATTATTTCAGAACGAAGGAAGTAAAATTATATGCTATTTTTGCCTCTATTCATTCTTATTATAAGTCTTTTTTTTTTACGCCAACCGGTACTCGGATCTGGTTTATCCAGAATCCGACTCATCCGGTCCGACCCAATTGAGCTCGCACTAAGTGACAAGGGTCTCAAAGCGGGGTTGCTCCATACCCAAGACTCGAACTCGAGACTAGTTGATTAAGGGACCAAGTGCGCTATCACTTGACCAACCCCACGTTGGTTTATAAGTCATATTTTATAAGCTTTTCACGATTCTTTTTATAAGCTAAGTCATATTTGTCCTTATTGATTATCTTTGGTTTTTAGATCATTAATTAACGAACAATTGATTGGATATATCAAATATACCTAGATAATGAAATAGAATTAAAGTTGGTTAGTTTTTTTTTTTTTTTTTTTTGGTTTACATGGGAGGTTTGAGACTAGAACCCATGACCTGGGGAAGGGGAAATCCTAAATGTCCTTGCAGCCACCAATTGGGCTGTCTTACGCGGACAAAGTTGGTTAGTTTTAATACTATCAATTGAAGAATACTTCAATATTAAATGAGAGTACACTTAGGTGATCTCTGTGCCTTAGAGGGGATTAGTCTTCGGCTATCGGCTACAGGATACCCTTGGTGCGTACAAAAAAGAATTGTGCTTAAATTTCTTGAAACTTAAAAAAAAAATACCTTTACATTACAATTTATTTTTTTTAACTTGCATCATAAATTTTACAAATATATTGTTTCACATTAATGAACAAAGGTAAATAAGAGAAAAAAATAATAAATATTACTTAAAAAATACAAAATGACTTATAAATAAGATAATTTTTTTTTAAAAAATATAATTTATAAATAAGACTTGAGGAAATATTTTACAAAAGGTGAACATGATGCAATAACATAAATGCCAGTAAAGATGTAAATGGGCAAGTATATTGTGTCTTGCGGTAATAAAAGCACATAGCCGTCGATTTATTGAAATATACTCCGGGAATTAGTTTTTTGACCTCAGTTAATTAGTTAACCCTCTTTTTTTTTTAAAAGACTCTACTAACCTTACTATAAAGTAAACTATCCAAAATGCCCCTCCTTCCCCCATGCATGCAAACCTATTTTTTCTTCTTCCTTCTCTTCTTCTTTTTCACATTAACTCTCCAACAACCTTTTCCACTCTTCATCAACCCAAAACCCCTTTTCTCCTCCACCTTCCTTCAGTTGCAAGCAATTCATATACATTCATCAAGGTAATTCTATCACCATAAAGTTGATCTTTTAGGTTGATATTTGAAGTATTAGGGGTTTGAAGTGGTTAATGTTAAGTTAGACATAGACATGCTGTTAGGTTTTTTTTTCAATGTCGCAGGGTGGCTCGCTTGAGGGTAAACGAGCCAAAAAAAAAAAGATAAGTTCGCTGACCCCTCAGCGAGTGTTATAAAATCATTAATTTATAACCCTCGCTGAGGGGTCAGCGAGGGTTATAAAATTTGCTAACCCCACAACGAGTGTTATAAAATTTTGATTTTATAACCCTCGATGACCCCTCAACGAGGGTTATAAATTAATGATTTTATAACACTCGCTGAAGGGTCGGCGAGGGTTATTAATTTTTAATTTTATTGTTTATATTTTTAATTTTTTTTTAATTTTAACTTCTATTTGTGTTTGTAGCTTAATCATACAAGACAACAACAATGTCGAGATGAATCATAGTGTATCGGCGGATGATGAAGAGGTCGAATATCTGGATTTGACTAGTGCGTTTGAGACTGACATGGTTTTCCCCGACTGTGAAGCTCTGGTGAAATGGGTTCGTGAATTTGCATATTCACAGGGACATGCTCGGATCCTTAGGTCTGATAAAGGAGGAGTCGGCTAGAAAAATAGGATTACACTTTGCTGTGAAAGATTTGGCATATACAAACCAAAAAAGGATAAGTTGGAGTATCTCACCGGCACAAAGAAGATTAATTGTCCATTCAAGGTGCATGGTAGACCATATTCGTCACTCGGAGATTGGAGGGTAAGGGTATCTTGTGGGTCCCATAACCACAATAAGTGTGAATCATTCATCGGACACTTATTCCCCGGAAGACCTACGCCTGAAGAGTATGAAAAGATCATCACTATGATGAAGAATGAAGTGAAGCCGAGATACATATTGGCCACATTGAATGAGGAAAACCCAAATAATTGCACTACATTGATGCAAATTTACAACATCCGCAATAAATGGAGAAGAGAGGTCAAACGTCCGGGAACACAGATGCAGCATCTTTTGAAGACTTTGAGGGATTATGGTTATGACACCTGGTACAGAAATGACGAGTCCACGGATATTGCGAAGCAAATTTTTTGGGCTGATCCAAAATTTGTTACTCTTTTTAATTCGTTTAACATTGTGCTCATCGTAGACAACAAGACTAACAGATACAAATGGCCTTTACTTGAGGTGGTTGGACAAACATCTTCCGAGAAGTCATTTACCGTTGCATTTTCTTACATGGAGGCGGAGCAGTATCCAAGCTTCTTATGGGCATTAGAACAAGTGAAGAAATTGTTGAAAGATGATGATGTCATGCCCAAGGTCGTTGTCTCTGATTTTGAAGGTGCATTGGTGAAAGCAATCCAGACCGTTTTTCCAACTTCGGCGCATTTGTTGTGTCAATTTCACATTAAGAACGTGACAACACATGTTAGGAAACATGTTCGTGATGACACTGATGTGCCGTTACTTGAGAAAGCTTGGGCCAAGGTAGTCCATTCCAAGAATGAGGATGACTATGAAGCTTCATTGACTCGATTTCAGAATCTGTGTTGGAAGGCGATTGGTCTACTTGATTATGTGAATCAGACTTACTTGGCCGACCAGAAGGAAAAATTTATTGATGCATGGACAAGTAAGCATATGCATCTTGGTAATACTACAACAAACCGCCTGATTGGGTTTATCCCAACCGATCAAAACCCCTGTCACCGGGATATGCAGAATAGATGACACGTCATCCAAGGTGATAGTCATCTCCCTACATGGGAGATGAAACGTGTTCGTATCCTCTACCATCTATTAACGAATGCCCCGAGCAATCGCCTATCCACTATAGTGTATGATGAAGAGATCAGTGGAGCCAAGCCGGATGCCTCCACGATTGCCCGCACTTGCTGTGGCACGACATCTAATGATAGCATATCAAATGCATGGTTGTGACATCGGTTTAAGAGACGATCTGCACAATTTAAATTAAGTGAAATTAGTAAAAGAAATAAATAAAAATAAATATCAATTAATTAAATAAATAGATAAAATTAAATTTAAATTAATTTTTGGTCTCGTTACAAATACTTATCCGTCCTTGCCATATTTGCTTCGCCTGGTGCTCGTCGTATGACTTCAACAATGAAGTATCATGATGAACCTCAACGAGGATCTCGGTCTGTGTTTCATCAGCACCATCATCATCATAAGAAGAATAAGAAGAAGAAGAAGAAGAAGAAGAAGAAGAAGAGCGATCAGGAGCGGCTTGGGAAGGTTCTCCTCGTTCCGCCCGTCGCCGATCAAGAGCGGCCCTGGAAGGTTCTCCTTGCTCCATCCGTCGCTCCGCCTGTCGCTCCGCCCGTCGTCGTCTACCCGACACTTTCATATACTCCCTCATCAAGGGCATGTCATCGTCGTCCCCATTGCCGTTGACGGTTGTGTTCTTCATCCTCGGCATCTGAAATTGCAAAATACAATGTCAAAATAATAAAATATACATAAACAGATATTTATATAAAAAATCCTCATATAAAAAAAATATATATTCTTACATATATTTTTTCTCATAATATAATACAAAGATTGTGTTGATAGGTAATATATAAATACATTTTAATTTTTTAAACCAAGTTAAACAATCAAACAAATAAAATGACAGACTGACAGATTGAGCAGGGAAAGAGTCAAAGAAGTACTATATGCAGCTTCCTAAGAAAAATTCAACCAGTTACACTTTCCAATAGTTTAACACTATAATTGACCACTATTTAATAACGTAAGGGTATTTGTTAATATTTGATTTATTTTATTTGATTCTGTATAAATATATTTTTTTTATAAGCTTACATATATTTTTTTATATGTGATTATTTAGACAAACAGTGGTTACCTAAAGAGAAAAAAATATATGTAAGAATATATATTTCCTTTTCTATTTTTCCTTTTTTTTTTAAAAAAATCTCTACCAAACAGTGGTTACATAAAAAGATATTTATAAAATATACAATGAAAAAAAATAAAATTAGTTATTAGTAATATAATTAATATTAATTACATTAGTAATTATTCCTATGTACAAAGTATATATATATATATATATTAAAAATGGATACTCACAGCTTAAAAAATATAAGATATATATACAAAATCTTGAATATTCTTATATAATTTGCTATGGATACTTATATATATATATATATATATATATATATATATTAAAATATACTAATTATTATTCAAGTTATTCATATTTGATGTTTATAAGGACTACAAATATAATCATTAAATAAAAAATCAATGGTTGAGATTACAATATAAAATACATACACACTTCTATACCAAATAATGGCATGGCATCATTGAATTTTGAATGAAAAGTTATAATTAATTTTTCAGAAATTTAACACCCTCGCTAATGATGCAGCGAGTGTATGATTTTGTACCCTCGCTGCATCCTCGGCAAGGGTGTTAAATTTCTGTAAAATTAACACCCTCGGTAAGGGTGCAACGAGATACAAAGCTGCACCATCAGCAAGGATATTAATTTTCCATAAATTTAACACCCTCGCTCGCCCGTAAACGTGTCATTGCTATTATTTCAATTTCCGGAAAAGCAACACCATTATTTCAAGACAACATCTAATTTCAATTCACCATGTCAAAGCAAGATCATTAAAAGTTTCATCACGAAATAACAAAGATAAACAAAAACAATATGACAAATTAACATGGGATAGAAAAATAGGAGATAATCAATCTGCACCATAGACTTCAACAGAACCAAGGACAAACTCAACACATCATAAAAGCCATTACACCAATTGATCCAATTTTCATACAGTTCTCATCAATAAATCATTTTACAGACTTAAAAAAATAGGATGGAACGAAGTGAAACTTGTTTCAATGGAGCTGCGGTTTGTGCCTGCGGTGGAGCTGCGGTGGAGGAGTGTAGCCGCGTCGGAGTTCTTCTGCTCGTGCCTCGTGCGGTGGAGTTCTGGTGCTTCGTGGAACCTGTTTCAATGGAGCAGCAGTTTGTGCTGCGGTGGAGGACGGTGGCCGCGTCGGAGTTCTTCGGCTCGTGCCTCGTGCGGTGGAGATCTGGTGCTTCGTGGGTGGGAAGAATGAACAATGAACAATGAAGAAGGTGCTGATGTGACCTTGGGAACGTGTAGCAAAAATGAATGTAGATTGTGGAAAGGTGAGAGAGAAAGTAGATTTTGAATTTGAAATTTGAAAATGAGTGGAAGTGGGGGAGGGATAAGGATGGAATAAAAGGGGGTATTTTGGGATTACAAAAAATTTGTAAGGTTATTATAGGATTTTTCAGTAAATAAGGGGGTTAACTTATTAAGTGGGGGTTAAAAAACTAGCACCCCCACAAATAATCCAACTGCTTGTAGTCCAGTTAGCACCGGTGCAAACTATTGACTAGTTTGTATCCTAGCCGAATCCTCAAAGAAAAACTTTCGAGTGCAAAGGGTTTAGACCGATGAGCATGATCGGGTTTGAGCACTAGTCTACAAATCCCACACTTTAGGTCTCAAACTCCGTTTTTTTCGATGGGGTTCTATCGGAATATTTTCCGATACTCCCGAGTCGGAAAAATGAATACTCGTTTATTAAAAATTCATTTTTAAAGTCGAAAAATGCATTTTTTCGACTCGGGGTTATCCGAAAATATTCCGATAGAACCCCATCGGAAAAAAAACACGGGGTATGGGGATTAACAACAGCCCTAAAATGTGGAGTTTGTAGACTAATCTTCATCGGGTTTGGAATAAATTTGGCACGAATCCAGCCCAAAAATTAGGTAGTATTAATTTGTTTAAATCTTAATCCAATCTGTAATACCTAGAACAAAATTAGGTCAAATTAAACTGACATGATGATATAATGATAATTTTTTTGGGGTAAAATCTATGGCGTCCCTCCACGTAATTAGGTGACTAATCCGTTCGTATTTCGATTGAGTACTTTTGGGGATGACACTCCCACCAACAAAGCACTCTCCATTTGTATGAATCAGAGATTGAACCTGTGACCACGGTTGAGGGACACATACTCCATCCATGTGTGCCAGCTCCCATCGGTAAATAATATAATGAATAAATTTGAAT
Organism: Crotalaria pallida; assembly: GCA_037953625.1. Classification (NCBI taxonomy): domain Eukaryota; kingdom Viridiplantae; phylum Streptophyta; class Magnoliopsida; order Fabales; family Fabaceae; genus Crotalaria; species Crotalaria pallida. The sequence continues at coordinate 122,803,414 of CM075652.1, read as the reverse complement.
ATTGTGTATAGCTAACTAAAGAAGAAAAATATTAAAACTAAAGCATATTTTCTAATATATATTCTGATTACGAATAATATCAATAATATTTTACAAAATGACAGAAATTGAAGTCAAGAAATTTTATTATTCATACTTTATTTTATTGTAAGAAAATTTTGTATTTTAAAAGAATGTGAGAAATTGAGATGGTTTGAAATGACTCGAGGTATAACTCAATCCCAACCCAAAAGCACATCTAGTCTATTTACTAAAACCAAACATGATCAATGAAGTTTGGGTCGAGATGGATAGGTGGAATGAGTTGAGTCTTGTTCATCCTAAATCCTAATCAAATAATGGAGCAAACCAGCGGACAACAAATACATAATTAATTATATAAAGAAGAGTACGTTGATTGGAAAAGAAAACTAATTTTACACTTATTAAAAAGGTTACTTGATTGTATTTAATTTTTTGAAATTAATAAAAAAAAGTATTTTACGAAAATAACATATTTAAGAAAATTAGTTAGTTTTTCTTATATTTTAAACTAATAAAAATATTTTTTTTCCTTATATTTCAAATCGAAAGGTGTATATGATTTAGAGATTAATGGATTTACACCATCAGTCCATTATCCACCATTCATTTGAATTACTTTAATTTAAAAGTCAATAACCATAAACGGATGAATGGTGGATGATGCACTAATGGTGTAAAAAACTTTACACTGTCGGTGCATTACCCATTTTCTCTATGATTTATTCATTTTCTTAAATTATAAAAGAATGTTTTTTAATAATAACAAAAAAAAAGTGAAAAATATTAAAAAAAAAGTACGAAGCATATCGTACGTATCCCAAAAACGATATCGAGTACTATGTTATTATGGTCCAATATTCACTATGAAAAATTTTAATATTTTTTCTATTTTAAAGTTATGTACGAGTTTTAAGTAATAGTTAAATGAAGTAAGAATTTGAGGTATTTTGATTATAAAACTCATGTGTAATCATTATTGAAGAGAGAGAACGATATTAGATGTGAAAAAGAGATTGTGATAAATAAGGATATAGTTAGAAAAAACAATATTAATCATGCATTATGTTTGTAAAAGAATAATACACATAAAACGAATATATATATATATATATATATATATATATATATATATATATATAAAGGTAAAATGCACCTCAACTCTCCGTATGTGTGTGACAATAATGTTGTACAAAACTACAAATGTGCCAGTAGAAGTAAAAATATGCAGATGTCCCTAAAGCTATTAAGTTATATTCAAGGGACTGTAGATGGACAAGTAAAAACAAGAAGTGAAAAAAAAAAAAAAACAGACTAGTAATATTTAATGGACTCCTAATTTTTTATTTTTTATTTTTTTGTTTGTTTAGGAGCTTATAGGAGCTCTTAAGCTCCTGAACACTCAGCAGAGATAATCATTCTGGATTCTTCAAAGCTCTTAATTAGTTATACTGCTACTTGTATCCTTCACATTGAAGTGAACATGGACACCACTTCTTCCAAGTCAACTTTGGCTATTACCAAACAATAACTGTTTGAAGTCACCTCTTTCAGGTCATGCCTTTGCACCAAGAAAAGCTTGCTGGAAGTGGGGGAAAATAAATAAATAAATAAATAAAGTTGATAAGCATCTCAGAGCATAAAGTGCAAATGTCTAAGAATAAAACATAAAATTTGAGTAAAATAAAATGGCACTATGGCAGTATAGTCAAACTTATTAATAAGTTTAAGACAATCCTACTAATCAATTACTACATGTTATCAAGGTCAGATACAATGACAGAACTGATCCCTAAGAAATGGGAATCGTTTATGTCCAATTACCCACAAAAATCATTTCTGGTGTCCCCTAAGAAAGAAAATGTTGTGTGGATCTATATATACAATTATACATACAATACCTAAATATGCTGCACATTAAAATCTTTGTGCTTTTCCTTCATCCTAGATCAGATCCTCTGCAAATAGTTTTTCCTGAATAAATTCATGCTAGTCACATCTTATTTTAATACTAACATCAACAAACTTAAAAACAAATTATTCTTTTGATTTTAACATTTTTAATTTGGTACATTGTAATTAGCATTATTAATGAACCAATGTAAGTTTTTTTGGATTCAAGAAATCAAAATACCTTGAATTTCGTTGAAGCACTAGACTTAAGTGTAGCTGTGCTCCCAAAGCCAAACTTTGGCCTTTTATCTTGAGGCTTCAATATTTGGAAAGAGCATACAAGTGTCTCATCTACAGTCATCATAGCACCAGCATTGTCAAACTCTCCACAGTAATTAGGTGCTGAAAATATAGTTACAAGTTGTCTATTAGCAAAGAATTCATATCCATCTTCCACAACCTGCAAAATAAAATATAATAAGCAGACTATACACTTGGATTCTTTTTATGTAAAATTGCATATTTAAAACACGAGTGAGTAGATTAGCACTCCAATTTGCTTATCTACATTCCTTTGTAACCAATCATGATCTGATTTTTGTTATCGTAAAATTGTGATTGGTTAACGTGTAATGCGGATAGACAATTAGAAGTGTCATCAGTCTCGCCCTTAAGACATTAGTAATACGAAACCTGGTGTGCCCTGCAAATCAAATCCAGATCATGCTTTTGAAGAAATTCGGTAACCCTGTCAGCACCAAAAGTATAGGAAACTCCGCGTTCGTTCCCTCCCCAACCCCTGATATCGCTACTAGGATCAGACCATAGAAGGTCACATAGTAGACCAGTTTCAGGAACTTCAATTGGACGCGGTAAACTCCTAATCTGATTCAAATTGTGTAATTGAGGAGAGAGTCCACCATGCATACAGATTATCTTTTCATCAATTATAGCTGCCACAGGCAAATAATTGAAACAATCTGTAAACACCTTCCACAGCTTGACATTGAATCTTCGCTTACATTCGTCATAAAATCCATAGATACGGTTAATTGAAGCACATTCATGGTTGCCCCTAAGGAGGAAAAAGTTTTTAGGATATCTTATTTTATATGCCAGAAGAAGGCATATTGTCTCCAAACTTTGCTTTCCGCGATCAACGTAATCCCCCAAAAATAAATAATTGGAACGAGGTGGAAATCCACCGTACTCGAAAAGTCTCAAGAGGTCGGAATATTGACCATGGATATCTCCTGGTAACATAGTCAAATTAAACAAGACATTAGCTCCAACCTTAAATTGCAAATTACCATGTTATAAATTGGAATTAGCTTCTGCCATGGAACATAAAACTCTAGCTTAATGCACACAGGGTTGTGAAATATGTTGTTGGCACATGAGACAGACACTTCGTTGCAACACATAAAGATAAAATCATATTATAATACACAAAACAGTTCCTCAGGAGAGTTGAAATTAAGACACTGCTGAAAGTGTAAGTCAATAATCAAAGGGAATGAACTTGGATTAGCTACGGTCATTGATACCTTATAATCAATACCATCCTTGATAAAACTAGCAAACTATGTCTGTTAAAGTAGTAATAGAAAAAAATTTCACTCAATTTGACAAACCCTTAACCGCTTTAAAGCATTATATTCTGATGAAATTTTCAGAGATGATATATGCAGCGAATTTAATTCCCTGCAACAACTTTGGCTTATGATAATAATAATAATAATAATAATAATAATAATAATAATAATAATAATAATAATAATAATAATAATAATAATAATAAAAAAATAAAAAAAACAGAACTTAACTTACAAACCATCATATCAGTGTGTATCATTGAAACATATGATAAAACAGAGTTTCATTTTTATTTTTTATTTTTTATTTTTGGGGGGAGGGGTTGTTACATATTGATAAAACAAAGTTTCTTGCTTGTTTACATATTAGTAAATTGTTTTTTTTTTTAATCAAGTACTCTATGAATAAAAAAAAGGTGAAAAATAACAACAATCACAAGCTAGTTAAGTGCTTTTTTCACCTGGTGAGGTGGACTATACTATATGAATCAAATAACTTGATAAAAACATAATTAAATCAACTAAGAAGCAAATCATGGGATTTATACCACATATTTTGATAGGTGCCTCTAGTTCTAAGAGGTTAGGCTGCTTCAAGAAGATATCCTTGGAGACAACACATAGCTTAGTGATCTCTGCCTCAGAAAGCTGCACCTGCTTCCCAGGCCTATCTCTAACTTCAAGCAGCTTATTAATGATACCATCAACAACCCCACGTTCCATACCCTCAGAAGATAAGTTCTAATAACTCAAATGAAAAGATAAAGTGGTAATGACAAGAGATAATAACACAAGTTTTATGATTGTTATAGAGTTGATAGTTATTATTATATAATAAGAAGAGATGTACGTAATGTAATGAAATGTAACGTAACTTTAAGTCAAATAAGGAGAGCCTTTATTTAGGTTCTTGGCATAATGAATATTTGTGTTAGAGCTTTAGAAAGGAGTGGTGGCCGTTGAAAAGTGGAAAGTGAAGAAACAATGAATATATTCGAGTGAGTTTAAATGGAAAAGAAGATATAGAAGAGTGAGATTATGATTATTATTATTATTATTATTATCATGTAGAGAAGAGAAGAGAAAGAAAGAAAGAAAGAAGAGAGTGGTGGTATGCAATGGTGGTGTGGTGAGTGCGTTGCGGACCCCGGAAGGAACACTCAAAATGGAATGTGGAGGAGAATGACGCGGTTTTGATTACATTATACAGATAGTGAGATAGATATTGGCACTTGGCAATTTGGTTTGTGTAGGAGTAAATCACACATGTACACGTATTAACTGAGTAATATATTATATTCATCCTTGATTTTGTGAACAAAGGTCAAATTAGTTTTTGAAATGATCGAAATTTCAAATTAGTCCTTGAGATAGGAACACGTCAATCATATTAGTCCCTAATGTTAATGGTCCATAAAGTCAGGGACTAATTTGACCGATTTCGATAATCTCATGGGCTAATTTGACCAATACTGAACTATCTTTGTTTATTTTTTTTAGACAAAACGATGTCATTTTGGTCATTCCGTTAGTCCAGGTTAAGGACCATTGATAGTCATTAACGTCAATGACTAATATGACTGACGTGTTCCTATCTTAGGGACCAATTTACAATTTCAAAAATCTCAGAGACTAAATTGATCGGTAGATAGAAAGTCAGGGACCAATTTAACATATTACTTCTTATTAAAGATGTTTATTTAAGTTTCAAATGTGATTTGTTCAAAATATTTATATTTATTTTTTTATTAAAAATAGTAATAATATTTAATTTTTATTAAAAAAATTATTAATTAATTAATATATTATAACTTAGTGATGAAAGAAAGAGAGGATAAAACTAAAATTGACAAGTGAAGAATAAAAAAATGATTATGTGAAAAATATAAAGGCTTATTTATGTCTTTAGTCCTTGAAATTTAAGGTGTTTTTCTTTTAGTCCCTAGAAATTTTTTTAATCTTGACTAATCCTTAATTATTTTGAGAATTTGGTTTTAATTCATGCTGTTAGGAAAAATCAGTTAACTGTTTAAGTGGTTAACAAAATACCACATCAACATACACGTATGCAAGTATTGCATACTATCGGTATGATGACGTGGATGATTGGGATTCGCAGGAGCAAAAGGGTCAAAGCCCAATTCACAAACGCATTTGGGTTGGGCTTTGGTGTAACACCTAAGATTCTTACCCTTAAACCCCGCTATTAAAAATGTGAATTTGAAATTTCTTTTTAATTTAATAAAAATCACCCGTCAAACGGACGGAGTTTTGTTTGTTTTTCGGACTAATCCAAAGTTTAACTTGTGGTAAACATTTTCAAGAAAACAAACAATAGCCAGCAGGGCTTCAGATTATATATATAAATCATATCAAGGCCCAATGGGCTCCAAATATAGCAGTGACATCAAATATTCAGAGTGTCAGCGAAAATACTAAGTTTGAGTATCAAAAACCAAAACATATAACTTTATCAAAACAAACCATCCTAAACCTCACTCAAAAATATATATAATAAATTTACATCAAAATAATGTAGGAGGCTTAGGTTCATAATATACTCTAAAATCCCATAACAACCTTACTCTCCCTGTAAGGGAAAGTACTCCTGCTCGGCCGGGGGCTGTACCAGCTCAATCTCCGTACCTGAAAAATGTTAAGGGAGTGAGCATTTCACATGAAATAGAAAGCAGTCTCTAACTAGACATAACAACCCACTAGGTCAAACACAACTAGCAAATAAAGCATATCATCACATATAGCACACCATTCACATTTCATTATTTCCATATTCATTATTCATTCCAAATTTCCATTTTCATTATTCCAATCAACATCCATTTCCTTTACTTTTTATTCTTTTCACATACTCACTTTATTTCGGTATATCACCTCAAATCAGAGGCCAATGTACAAAATTTCATTCAACACATTTATCACCTCAAAACAGAGGCTCATACTTTTCCTTATTTAAATTATGTGTCCCTCAGGTCAGAGGCCAACACTCCAATTTCTTAATTCACGGTGTGTCTCTCAGGTCAGAGGTCAACACACCAATAGTTTATTTCTTTCGGTGTCCCTCAGGTCAGAGGTCAACACACATTAATTTTAATTCATTTTGTGTCCCTCAGGTCAGAGGTCAACACATTATTCATTTTATTTCATTTCGTGTCCCTCGGGTCAGAGGTCAACACCCATTCACTATATCTCATTTTGTGTCCCTTAGGTCAGAGGTCAACACATCACTTATTTACTTTTATATTTCACATTCTCTTCTTCATTTACCTTTCACGTTCTAATTTCCCAACATACAATTCCATTTATATTTCCATTTCATTTTTAAGATGTATCTCATACCATTGTACTTCACATCCACACCGGAAGGTATCTCATACCACCACATAGGTTATACATATAAAGAATAAGATTAAAGCATAACAATACACATAATTCCGAGCACATCATTCGTTCATTCACTTAACTTATACATCTTTCATCATTTTACACCATATAATATATATCAAATTTTCATCCAACTATTCATACCTATTAGCACATATCATATAACACATTTAATCATAGTTACTCATATTTATAGTTTCCCATTCATAATTAATCCATACTCATTTCCTATGTTAATTACCGAAATCCTCTCAAATAGCATTCATGTTCTCATTTAAACATATGCAATACATTTAAGCATAGTTATACAAATTTAGCCTTAGGGAGCAAATATACACAACCAACTCATACTTGTCACATAATTAACATCATCGTTTCACATTTAATCTACATGTAATTATTTTATCCCCATTTCCACCTTTATGCGCATTTAGCAATTAGTGTACAATTATATTCAACCAAAACATTCATATTATCACCTTCTCATAGTTTTGCTTTAACACCACATATAATCGTTTCCATTCCATTTTCTTCCTATATTAATTTACTCTATGTCACATACATATATTTGCAATAGCAGTCAATTGTCATTTAATACAAAACTTTACAAATAAAATCAATAATCATAGAAATTATTTATGGCAACTTCACTATCATATTACCCAAATCCTCTTTTACTTCATTATAATCACTATCCAAGTTTCATTCATCAAATATTTCATTCTCATATCATTGGGTTTCACTTTTCCTAGTCTTTACATCCAACATCATGCATATTTAATTAGTTAGAATTTTATATTCAATAACCTAGCGTTTTAAAGTCTAATTTTCTCCCCTAACACATAACCCTAACAAATCATTATATACTAACTAGAACCCACTCCCTAGAACAAGGCAAAACCCACCCCCTTACCTCAAACACTTGGAGATAAGGTGATTTTACTTGCTCCAAGCTTGAGAGTCTTGCCACCAATTGAGTTAGGATCCAAGGGAAGAGGGAGGAACCTAATACAAGAGCCATAACAAGAAGAGTTAGCATTTATGCCATAGCCTCTTGCCAAACCTCAAGAAAATGTGAGGCTTCCATGGCCTAGAGTTGAAAACCACCATGGAAGGGATGAGAGAGAGAGAGAGAGGGAACTCGAATTAGAGAGAGAAAGAAGGAATCCATGGCATTAAACACTTACTTGAAGTGAAGAAGGAAGAGATTTGTTGATGGAATGAAGAAATCCCACTTGCTCTTGGTGGATTTGATGATAGAGAATGGAACCCTAGGGGAGAGAGGAAGAGTGGTTCAAACATAGAGAGGAAAACACATGTGGTTCTCTTTTATTTTTTTTCAACAGCAGCCCGTGTTAATCGATTAACAGGTCAGTTAATCGATTAACCCAGTGCAATTTGGCCAAAGATCAGCATCTAGTCTTACTCGATTAGTTTTTTGTACACTTTCTGGCCCTAATCGATTAACTAGTAGGTTAATCGATTAATTTTTGCTCCACATTCAGGCACTAATCGATTAACCAATGAGTTAATCGATTAACCTGCAAAAACTTGCACTACTCAGAACTTTGACACACCATAACTTCTTCGTTACCCGTTGGATCTTCCTCAAATTTTAAAGAAAGCTTCCTCACATATCCTACTTCATATCCAACGGTGGAATTTATGTTTTGAGCTACCAATCTTGTTATTCTAAATTCCCTAAGTTTCTATGTTTTAAACCCAAGGTTACAAGCACATTTGGCCAAGTTTCTAACTTATATCTTCATTTCTTCTACCCTAAGACCATCACAACATAGATTACACTATAAATTAGGTTTGGGATGTTACATTTGGCATTTTTGCTCTTGCGAACCCGGATGATCCATGTCATTATATTGGTGGCACGTGGTACTTGCATACGTGTATGTTAATGTGGCGTTCCATTAGGCACGTCAGCACGTAGTTAACGATTTTTTTTCTAACGGCATGGACTAAAACCAAATTTTCAAAACAATTAAGGATGAGTCAAGGTCAAAAAAACTTTCAAGAACCAAAATCAAACACTTCAAACTTTCAGGGACTAAAAACATAAATAAGCCAAAAATAAAATTGAAAAAAATATATAATTATATATTTTTTTTAGAAGAAAAAGCTTCATTTATCACAATCAAAATTTAACATACACTGAAAGTCCAACTTTATCCATTGCCACCTTCTAAAATGAGTTCAATTAAAAAAAAAATTGACCGATATTAACTAATTACAACTATATATCATTCTATCAATAAGAGTATTGTTATTTCATCTATCAAATCTTGGAAAACAATCTAAAATACGAATAGCAAGTTTGCTTTTATTTAGCCACTTTAAAATTTTGCCCAAGATGAGCCTTTATCATTTGAAACTTTCTTCGATTTCTTTCTCTCCAAACATGGTAGCTAGCTGCAGCATAAATAGTCAATGTCATTTTTCTTAATCCGTTTCTGCTGAAAGCATGAATACTCTAGTTAGGTCAAGAACGAAAATCTTCCTGCTATCTATCCAAGCAAATTCATTCGCAAAGCTTCTCCAAAAGTGCAGCAAACGAATGACATAAAAAATTGATTTCTAGTTTTAGGAACTAACTCACATAAGCAGCAAACATGATCAAGATTCATAAATTAATTCAATCTATTCACTGTTTGAAACCTATTTTGTATCATCGACCATAGAATAAATGTCTGCTTAGGAATGCTCTTATTCCAAACAAGATTCCTATATTTGAATTTTTCATGAGAATCCCACAACCAGTCATAGCCACCACTTATAGAGTATCCTCCACTCCAATCAGTTTTCCATTTGCTTTGATCAAAACCTTTGGTTAGCAAATCTCTGACCTTGACGATTTTCCTCTGATGCCAATTTGCAACATGTTTTACCTTGTACTCCAGAAGTTTTAATTTTCTTTAAGTAAATACAGTTTCTCCACTTAACCCACAGAGAATCCTTTTTAGCTGCAATGTGTCAAACTTGTTTGCCAATAGTTGCTAGATTCCATATGGAACAATTCTAAATGCTTAGACTTCCATGGATTTTCTTCTTGCAAGTAGTATTCCAATTAAAAGGAGCAAGATATACAGTTCAGATTTTGCTTCCCTGATCAAAGAAAACATTTGCATATCTTCTCAATTTCTTTAACCACTCTTTTAGGAATGATGAAAATGGTTGCCCAATAAGTATGCAAGGACATTAGCACAGAGTTGATCAATCGATTTTTTCCATGATAAGATAAATTCCTGGTTGCCCAAGAGTGCGGTCTTCTAATGATTTTATCAATCAGCAAATGACACGTTCCTGAATTCCACTTATTGGCTAACATTCGGATGCCATGGTATCTAAATGGGAAACTACCACATTGAAATCCTGTAAATTGTAGGATCCTTCTTCTTTCCTCATCATGAATTCCTGCCATATAGATATTTGATTTCTCAGGGCTAGCATATAAACCTGATTCCTTTGAGAAACTATCAAAAGTGGTGCTGAGGATTTTTACTGAATTACCCTTGCAGAACAACATCAGATCATAAGCAAATGCAAGATTAGACAAAGGCAGAATCTTACACAAAGGGTGATATCTGAATTTTTTACTAGCAGATGCAACTTCAATTTTCCTTGTTCACATGTCCATAGCTAGAACAAATAGCAAGGGGGAAATGGGGTCACCTTATCTTAAACCCCTACTCCTTCTAAATTTTCCAAATCTATTGTCATTTAGAGATAATTGGAAAAATGCAATAGTTATACAAGACATTATCCAATCTATGAACTTTTTTGGAAACTTTAAAGAAAAGAACATATTCTCAATGAAACTCCAATCAACCATGTCATATGCTTTCTTAATCTCAATCCTAATCAAGCATCTAGGGGAGACATTCTTACTTTCTTTCATACAATCTCAAGAGATCTTGGCTTATAAGGATACTATCACATATGCTTCTACCATTGACAAATCCTATTTGATTTTCATTCACAAGAGCGGGTAGAATTTCCTTTAATCTCATGCAAAGGAGTTTAGATATACACTTATATATAGTATTGCAACAATCTATAGGTCTAAAATTCTTAGCATAAGTAGGACAATCTAGCTTAGGAAATAAAACCACAACAATGTTATTAATTTCCTTTGGCATTTTACTGGTTCTGAAAAAAAATCCTAAACAACATCACAACAGTCCTTACCAACTATTTGCCAAGCAGTTTTGTAAAAACCTGAGCCATAGACATCAGGTCAAGGACTTCTCTCTCTTTGCCAATTGAGAATATTGCCTTTTTAATTTCAGCTTCAGTAAAAGGTTTTATCATTTGAAGTTGCTTCTAAACTGTTAAACAATGTCCAACATTATTGATTTCCTCCTCTGTCAGCAACCGGGATTAAGCATGACCATTAAGAAGATCAGTAAAAAAAACTTCTTAAAACTGCATGAATCTCTGTAGGATTATTTCTTCTAACACCCTTGTCGTCAATGATACTTAAAACTATGTTCCTATGCTGTTTTTATTTCAATACTAGGTGATAATAATGGGTATTCTAATAACCTTCTTTGAGTCACTCTTATTTTGCCTTCTGTATTAAAAATGCTTTAGTTGCCTTATTAGCCTTAAGAAATTCCTGTCTTTATAACTTTTCAATGTTCTATAATTTAACATTTAGAGGATCAGCCCACAGATTTTTTTGAGCTATCCATATAATATCTTTTAGGTCATCCACCCTCTTTGTAATTCCAGAAAACTTCTCTCTACTTAGAACAGATAAATCCATTTTCAGCCACTTCGATTTTGTAACTAGCTGAAATATTTTACAACCAGCCACTGGATTTTGCCAAACTCTCTGGACAATGTCCAAGAAGTTATCATCAAAGCCTCACATGTTAAAAAATTTGAAGCTACCTTCTCTTTGCCAATGCTGCATGTTGATGCCAGTAAATAATCATAGGGCTATGATATGATACACCACTTTCCTCAAAGTTTTGGCTTCTGCATAAGGCCATTTATCAGTTCAAGCTTCATTCACTAGAGCTCTATCTAAATTACAAAAAATTTTATCACCACAATCATACTTGTTATTCCATGTAGAGAAATTTCCTCTAGCTTTCATATTTGTAAGCAGAACATCATATACACAGTCTCTGAAATCCTGAATTTGCTGAATTTCAACGACTTTCCCACCTATCTGAGACCATTAAATTCACCTTGCATATTATTGGAACCATCATATCCTTGTCCACATAATCTTGACAAGCTTAACCCATATTTTGGAAATAGTGACTCTAAAGCTGATTTTAATGATAAGGCAATAGTATCATAAACATGAACAAGACCAAGAAGTCGCTCCTTAATAACTTGTCCTTTTTTATCCACATAACATAAAGCCACAATCATTTGTTCCTTGATCGAGATATCTCAAGATTCATCTATCAGAATAACAAGTAAATTATCTCCTAAATCATTAAGTATGACTTTAGTCGTCTCAGTAGCAACGACTCAAACAATATCTTTTTGTATTTTGGGATATGTTAACTTGAGATTTCCCCGAGCATCCTTCAAAACTTTATTAATCTCTTTGTTATGGCTTTCAAGAAAATCCAAAAGCTCTAGAAGGTTCCCTTTGTTACTTGAAGACACTAACTTATCATCACCACAAAAAGCTAATCCATGACGCAATAAAAATCAGATACAATCAACTACTGCAGACAAATGAATTTGATATTCTTCTCTAACTTGATGAGATTAGGGGTGTAACGGGTCGGGTTGGGTTGGGTTATTCTGAATTTGAGTGTTAAAACCGACCCAACCCAACCCATGAACCCATGAAAATTCGGGTTGGGTTGGGTTGGGTGATTGGGTTTATGTATTTTGATTTTTATAAAATAAAAACTAAAAAAATCTAAGTAAATATAAAAATAAAATTAAAAATAGAACAAAAATCACATAAATAAGTAATTAAATATTATCCAAATCAACCAAATTACATAATTATGAACCATATTATCCATAAACTATACAGTTACACAATTTTTCATCAAATTATGATAAATTAAGCATAAAATATGTTAGAAATAAATAAATAAATAAAATATATTTATATTAGTGGGTTGGGTTGGGTTAATCGGTTTTTAAGATAATAAACCCGTGACCCAACCCATACTTGGTTGGGTTACAAAATAAAAAACCAACCCAACCCGTTAAATCGACCCAACCCGTCAAATATGGGTTGGGTTGGGTTCATCGAGTTCGCAAGTTAATTCTGACCCACTTACACCCCTAGATGAGATTGCTTATAGCAACTTCAATATGTTGGTTTTGTTTCATTAGAGCTTCACAATTTCTCCAGGCTTGATTATGAAAACTACTGATGTCTCCAACATAAATTTCAAACTTGTCATTTTTTCCAATTTCTAAAACCTTCTATAATAAATGAATCCCCACAACCATTATGTTGTCCAACATCTGATTTCAAAAGCTAACAACATAAGTAAAATGCAACATCCTTCTTTTGACTATATTCTAACCAATTGCTATATTTTAAGTACCAATCTTTGTTAAATCTACAAAGTTGATTTCCAATTGTGTTTGTGGAAAATTAACCTTTTTGGGTTGACAAGGGCCCTTTTGTAGATAATATCACATAATTGCATCTCTATCACTTGGATGATACTTGACAATTTGTTTCTGAAACCAGGATCATTAGGGACCTTTTCTAAATCATGCATATTCTGTAAACAGTTGTGTTATATAAACAACTTTCACTTAACACCTATACACCCACCGTATATACTATCAATACCCATGTGACCTATACAACTAAAGCACCTACAAGAAAGTTTTTTTTATAAAAAAAAAATTAAATAAAAAAACACAAATAAAGCAAAAGAAACCCATTGAACCATTCATTCTCTCTCTAACCTTTCCCTCCAAACTCACGAACAAGCTCTCCCCACTCTTCCCTTTTCTTATCTTCCATCATTTCCCTCAATCATCAAGCATCAACTGTTAGTATAATGAAGTTCAACACCACTCAGTGAAGCTTCTCTTTACCATGACCCATTGTTGCTCTTCAACCATTGTTGGCAAGCTTCTCTGTTGTCTCCCATTGTGAAGCTTCATTGGGTCATCTTTTCAAGGTTACAGAGACTGTTGTTCTTTCCCTCCTCATGTGAAGCTTGTGTATTCTCAAATTTGTGAGACCGAAATGAATGAGGTAAGAGAGTTGAAGTTGTTTACTTTCTTTCTTAATTTGTTTGTAGGATTGTTATGTTATTCTTTCTTTTGCTTTTAGTATTTATTTTCGGTGGTAGATTATTTTTTTTTAGGGAGGTGGGGTTTGATTTGGGGAAAATATATGTATTTTAGGGTATTGCATTTTTTTTAACATGATTTGAGACTTTGAGGGACTTTGAGTGTGGAATAAGTTTGTTAGTAAGAGGGAAATGGGTTAAGTAATGTGAAAATGTGGCAAATAATTTTCTGATCATTGTTTGTAACTTGTTGAAAAAAAGTTGGTAATCAGTGTCTGATTTGTTGGCAACTTATAAAATTTGTTGGTAATGTTTGCTGAAGTATTAAGTTTGGCTTTTTTTTCGTGTAGGAGGGTAGTTCAAGTCATCACGAATCAGTTTCAGTTGACCATATTAACAATGTGGAGGCAACTACCGCTATTGAAATTGATATTGATGGTGAGGATGATGATTGTTGGAAGTGGGAGCCTAAGTTTGGGATGTGCTTTTCATCATTAGAAGAGTTTAAGACCTTCTACTCGGAATATGCCTCTAGGGTGGGTTTCGGATGGAAAATCAGGACTTCGAAAAAACGCGATGATGGAATTGTGTATTACATGATTATTGCATGTTCTCGAGAAGGTTGTCACGTATCTTCAATACCGAGCACATTGAAGACCCTTCCAACCAAAGCAAAAGGGTGTCCTGCGAAGATTACGATAAAGTTTGAAGAAGATGATCTATGGTATGTGAAAAAAGTGGAGCTTGAGCACAATCATGACGTTACCCTGATAAAGTTAGAAGAAGATGATCTATGGTATGTGAAAAAAGTGGAGCTTGAGCACAATCATGACGTTACCCTACAAAAGCTAGAAAATTCAGAAATAACAAGAACATTAGTATGCATGTGCAAAGAACAATACAAATTAATGATGATGCGGGGGTGAAGATTAACATGACTTTTCGGGCTATTGTTGAAGATGTGGGTGGCCACGCCAATTTAGCATTCGATAAACGAGATGTGAGGAATTTCATTCACAAGGAGAGGCGAGCTATTGGCAAGGATGGTGATGGTGCAGCTCTAATTGCATATTTTTGCAAGATGCGAGAGAAGAATGCTAATTTCTTCTATGACATTGATTTGGATGATGATTTCCATGTGAAAAATGTCTTTTGGGCTGATGCAAAAAGCAGGGTTACCTATGAGTCATTTGGAGATTTAATTACATTTGATACCACCTATCTAACCAACAAATACGACATGCCTTTTGCTGCATTTGTTGGCATTAATCACCATGGGCAATCAGTTTTGCTTGGTTGTGGGTTGCTTTCGAATGAAGATACTAGTTCTTTTGCATGGCTTTTTAGTTCTTGGCTTCGTTGCATGTCAGGAAAGCCCCCAACCGGTATTGTGACTGACCAATGCAAAGCCATGCATAATGTCATTGAGTTAGTGTTCCCGATTGTAACACCCTAACATTTACATAGCTTAATTACAATTAATTAAGTTGATTTTTAATTTGGACTTGAAAATTTCTTTTTAAATCTTGATAAAAATCCGGCAGAGTTTCCTCTGTTTTTCGGATTTCCCAAAAATTACATTTTATACACCTGTCAAACCAGTACAGTTCAGAAAATATTTATAAATATACTAATTTGACTTTCATGCCCTGCTAACAAAGTAAAACAAAACTCAGGGCTTACAACGAATTGTTTCAACACCAAATTAAATTAATTATAATAAAAAGAATATAATTCCCTCTTAACTAAATTACACTCCACGTTGTGGAGTGTACCCCTGCTCGGCCGGAAACTGTGTCTGCTCAAACTTTGAACCTGTAAAAATGGTTGCAAGGGTGAGCTTTACACATGAAGTAGAGAAGTAGTTTCTAACTAGGCATAATGGCCTACCAATTCAAACACAATTAGCACGTGACACATATAATTTCATTTAGGCAAACCCAACATGCGTCATACACAACCAACAGTCTTATTAGTATCCATTCATTTATTCCATCCATATTACCTTTCCAATATCTTCGTTAAGTCTCATTTTTTTCCATTTCCATTCTCATAAATTACCAACTCATGTAAATATATCATTTAGCACATAGACACAATTTCAATATTCAAACACAATTACTCATTCCACTTCTTTTCATTCTAGTCTTTCCATTTACTTTTCTTTCTTGTTTTCTTTCTTTTCTTTTTATTCTTTCTTTACTTTTTTATTAATTTGGCTACAGGGTCTCACGACCAGGCCCATCGACCTAACCTGCACCAAAATACTCTTTATTATCTATCCACAGGGTCTAACAACCAGATTCATATGACCTAACCTATGTCACAGGGTCTCACGACCAGATCTTTCGACCTAACCTGCGCCATAGGGTCTCACGACCAGATCATACTATCTAACCTGCGTTGGCCACAGGGTCTTACGACCAGATCCCACGATCTAACCTGCGTCGGCCCATTCTTTTATTAATTTTTTATCAATTGGCCCCAGGGTCTCACGACCAGGTCCTTCCGACCTAACCTGTGACAAGTGTCCTTTTACTATTCTCATCCTCATTCCGGTTATCTTATTTAGTTAATCTTTTCATTTATTATCTTTTCTCTTCTTTAATTTCTTTATAATTTTTCTTTTCTCTTTTGCCTTTCATTATTAACTTGTTATCTCATTCGTCATTTAACACACATTTATCATACAAGCATACACAACAATTTTCACATTTTATATTATCAATTCCCTAAGTTTATGCCACGACATTTTTAACTTTTTCTATTCCTTAGTTCTCATTCTAGTTTACATCTCATACATACTTACTTTCTTTTATTTATTATTCAATTATTCGATTCGTTATGTGATACACATTTAGCACACAAACATCACAATTCAACCACTTATATGATTCACATTTATCTCTTTAAATCAACTAGACATATAGAACAATAATCATTTATAATCATTCACAATTAACAACCAGATTTCGTGTTCTTTCAATAAACATACATGATAACATATAGCACTTAGCCTGCATATTCAATTCCAAGTATCAATTTATAATTCATTTCATTTACTTTCTTACTTTATATTTAATTTAAATTAATTACCCGAATAATCAGTCACAAGCATACCCACATATTCTTAGCAAGTATTATATACTAATCAGAAAATACTCCATAAAGCAAGGTAAAGAACCCCTTACCTTTAGACGCTTTAACTCTTAATTTCGTCAAATACCTACTCATTCCGCATGATGACGTCCATTGATTTCCACGCTGCGGCTGGTCCTGAATTTCTTTCATCATCCTCAGCAGGGAAGACAACCGCCTCGATTCACGACGATCCGGTTTACCCCGATCTAACCACGGTTGCACCAGTCCAATACGGTTCATGGCCGAATCGGTTTAAACCACACCCACACAGCCCTAAAAGCTTCAAGTTCCTTCATGGCAGCAACGGTGTCCACGACCGGCGTCGGTGAGTGGCGGTGCACGACGAGCAGAACCCCAAACGCCGGTTCGGTTCAGTCTGAGGAGAGAGTCATGACTTGGTTGATGGCTTCGCGATGAGAGGAAAGAGGAACGGTGATCGTAGACTCGACCGTCACAGCGCCAAAGACGGTGGCTTCCCTTTCCACTTCCGTTTCTGGCGCTAGCTTGAGGGAGAAGGGAGAGAGCTTTGCTAGGGTGCTTGGTGGCCGAGGCAAGCGGCGACAGGGAGAGAGAGACGTGCGTTGCGATGGCGAGCGGTGGCGGCGATTCGCATCTGGACTCGCGATTGGTGGTTGCTGCAGCGGTGAGCACGAGCGGTGGTATATGGAGCAGAGAGAGAACGCGTGAGAGATGGTTCGGCCAAGGGCTGGAGGTGGTGGCTTGTGGCGGCGGTTTAGGCGGCGCCGATGGTGGTTGTAAGAGGAAGCTGTGGAGGAGAGAGGGAGAAAGAGAAAATCGAGGTTGGAGGGGAGGGAATTAGGGCCGGCGGCCATAATAAGGAAGAAGAAGGTGTTGGGGGGGGGGGGGTTCGAACCCCCTTCCTCTTTTATTTTTTTTTTTAATTTTTATTATTATTTTTTATTTTTTTCTTTTTATTATTATATTATTATTATTATTATTATTCTTTTTCTTTTTCTTTTTATTTATTATTATTATTATTATTATTATTATTATTATTATTATTACTACTATTACTATTACCATTACCATTACTACTACTATTACTATTACTCCCTCCGTTTCACTTTAAGTGTCTTTTTAACATCAAAATTTTGTTTCAAAATAAGTGTCTTTCTACCAAATCTAGGCAACATTTAATACTGTTTTTCCTTATTTACCCTTACATTTAATGTTGTTTTAGTTTTGAAATTTGTAATACTAGTAATTATGCATTGACAAAATAAAAATATTAAATAGGGGTATTTTTGACCAAATACACATAAAACTTACAATAATCATCATAATCAACACTTTCTTAATCTATGTGCAAAAGTCCAAAAAGACACTTAAAGTGAAACGGAGGGAGTACTTGTGTTAGTATGGTTTTTAAAAACACTAATACCATTTTTTTTTATTTGTTTATTTTAAATCTCAAGATATACTAATAATAAAATGTAAGCATCAAATAATTACCTCTATAAAATCATAAAGTTAAAAGTCTTGAAGTTCTTAAAACAAATTTAATAATTAAATATGTCGAAAGCAAATTAAAATATAGAAAGTATATTTTTCAATTAGGGTAACTATTTTAATGATTCTACTTTAATATATATAAATAAGATATAGTTTCGTAATTAACATAATACATTTTTATGAAACTACCCAACATCTAAGTACTAAATTCTAGGAAACAATTATTTAATTCAATAAAACTTGTAATTTATAACGTTAAAGAAATCATAGTGTTTCAATACCGATGTCTCCTAACACTTTAGTAAGACTAAAAGGGACCTTAACTAGTTATTCCTAAACTTGATTAGTGTTATTATTATTTTCAATCTATTATTATAATAATTATAATTATAATTATACTTGGGATTAAAACTCGGGATGTTATACCGATGACCCGTCATAGGTGGTGCTTATGGCACATAATGAAAAAAAATTCCCGAGAAGCTTAATGGTTTTAGAGAGTACAAGAAGATGAAGAATGCAATGAAAGTCGCAGTTTATGATTCACTAACGGAGGGTGAGTTTGAAGAAGAATGGTTAAAATTCGTTGATGTATATCACCTTGGTGACAATGAATGGTTGAACGGTTTGTTTGAAGAACGCCATAGATGGGTTCCAGTTAATTTGAAAAAATACTTTTGGGCTGGGATGTCAACAACGCAGCGAAGTGAGAGCATCCATTCGTTTTTTTATGGATACATCAATTCCACCACAAGCTTGCGTCAATTTGTAAAACAATATGACAATGCTCTCCGCTCTAAGGCCGAAAAAGAGTTTGATGCTGATTTTCGTTCCATGAATACTATCATCCCTTGTGGCTCAAGCTCCGGTATTGAGAATCAATTCCAAGAGGAATACACCCATGCAAAGTTTATTGAGGTGCAATCAGAATTTAGGGGGAAAATGAATTGTGCTTCCATCCTTAAGTCATTTGATGGTACAGTTGCTACTTATGAAGTGTTGGAGGAGATGACCTTTGGAGACAACGTGAGTAAGCGAATCTTAGATGTTGGGTTTAATCACGACAATCATGATATCAATTGTCAATGTTTGTTGTTTGAGTTTAAGGGCATTATGTGTAGGCATTGTCTTTTCGTGCTTGCTATCGAAAGGGTTGAACGATTGTCTTCCAAGTACATTCTTAGAAGATGGAGCAAAAACATAAAATGGAAGCATTCGTATATAAAGACCAGGTATGATGTCACAACAATGAAGCCTACAATGGAAAGATATGATAAATTATGCAAACATTTCCACGAGGTTGGTGAACTTGCTGCAGAGTTTGAAGATGAGTCAAACTTGCTTCACGAAACATTGGACAATTTGAAGCATGACTTGTTGTGTAGGAGGCATTGTAGAAAGAATGTTGACATTGGTTCCAAAGGTGATTGCTCTCATGAAAACCATGGCCAACGTTGTGAAAATTCGGTTCCTATCATTCGTAGTCCGTTACGAGTGAAACGTAAGGGTCATCCTCCATCGACCAGAAAGATGCCAACAGTGGAGAAGGTTGTAAAGAAGATTCAAAAGCGAAACAAGCAAAGAGGTAAAAATTTGACCATTCAGGTATGTGTTGTAGGAAAATCTGATGTTGGTAAAATGTGTACATATGGTGGTAACTTTTTCTGTTTTTGATTCTTACCTGATTACTATGTTGTTAACTTTTGTATTTTTTCTTCATATGTACAGGAAGGCATTGACCTCACTATTGGCAAAAATGATACTATAAGCAACTTCTGTGTAGAGTCTTCTAATCAGTTTCGTGATGGAAGTATCATGGTTCGTTGCTGAATTGGGATTAATGTGATAGTATAATGTTTTTATATATTTTAGTTTTCTAATAGCGTTAATTGTTGTAATTGCATTATGTATTATCGTTGTTCATTTGTGTGCATGTCATTTGTTATACAACTAAGTTCATTATGTTATTTGTTATGCATATGTTGTTGGTAACTATTTTGTATTGTTACCAATAATTTATTTCTCATCAGTTGAATGAAGTTAATGCCAAAGATAATGTAGCAGCACCTAGTTTGGAGGACCAAATTTGGATACCATGGCTATCAAGCAATCATTCATCTACCGGATTTATGTCATTACTTACTGAATTTACCAACGTATGTACACGTTCTTATATTTGTTCAGATTTGTACTAATGTAGTTAATTTTGTATGAGTAATTTTACTTAAATAACCTTTTGATAGGTTGTTCCTGATCCATCAACACGGCAGTCTTGAAGGCATTAATCAAGTGTACATGGGTTTTGATGTTTATTTTGGGGCGATACCTTATTTTTTGGTGGTGCTTCGTCTCCATTTTTTGGGTTTATATTTTTGGGATAATACTTTTGCAAATGTTAGTAAAGTAAAGGGGAGCACATGTGTGAATTGGCTTTTTGTATAGATATGTGACCCAAACACATGTAGGAATCACTTTTGTAAATGTTAGTCATGACATGCACACATGATATGCCCATGTACTTACTTGACAGACAAAATATTTTATTTTCTGAAATGTTACAAACACATTCCACTTGTTTACCAACATAACATGAAGAAGTTACCATCATTCTAAACCATTACCAACAGATTTCAGAATATGTTGTCAATTGTGTATGGAGCATGTATTGGTTTTTTGAAAAGTTACCAATTAATGGCAGCTGGTTACGAACATATATTGAAGAAGTTACCAACATTCAAAACCCTGTTACCAACATTTTAAACCTTGTTACCAACAGATTTCAGAATATGTTGCCACTTTTTGTATGAGGTAATTGATATTTTTCTGTTGTCAATTTCACAATTTAGGATGTTGTCAATTTTGTCAAATTTTATTTTGAGGATGTCACTTGTAAATGTTACTTTTGGATTGTCACGTGTAGGCATTGTTTTTGGGACGACACTTATAGGAATTACTTTTTGGGATAGAAGTACACACCACAATGCAAAGATATTGGTGGGAGACTTGTGGTCCAAAGATATGTACATAACATGACTTGTTCAAAGTGACCAATACATGATATATGTGATATATTTTGTTATCAACATCTTCATGGGTTTTAACATTATTCCTTTTAATTATCAACATCTCATCAAGTTACCAACATGCTACACAGGTGTTACAAATAGTTTTGTCAAAGTTACCATGAATAAAATTTGCCTATAATTACCAACATGACATACAAGTTACCAACATGTTACACAGGTGTTACAAATAGTTTTGACAAGTTTACCAAAATCATGTGAAAAAAATTTGTCTATAAATATCAACACCACATACAAGTTACCAACATCCTGCACAGGTCTTACAAACAGTTTTGACAAGTAAACAAAAAAAGAAAATAAAATCTTATATATACTAACAAGTTTCCATTATACACAATAAGACAATACTTTCAGTCTGTTCTAATACTTCCAAATAAATGTTACAAGATGTTTCCATTATATTGAATAATACTTCTAATACAAAATTTCTAAGAAATTCATCCTATTTATTTGAAATTGCTTTCTTCAAAATTCCTCCCTTGCGAACATTTTCAGGATGCATAACTCATCCACAAAGTAACTTGCACATCATGTTTGTGAGTTGTGCCTGAAACAT
Organism: Crotalaria pallida; assembly: GCA_037953625.1. Taxonomy (NCBI): domain Eukaryota; kingdom Viridiplantae; phylum Streptophyta; class Magnoliopsida; order Fabales; family Fabaceae; genus Crotalaria; species Crotalaria pallida. Next base: position 122,780,994 of record CM075652.1, on the reverse strand, counting down.
TATCAAACATTTAACAGTTACAAACATAACAGATAAATAAATCATAGCATAAGTTACAAACATAACAGAAGTGATTCTATAAAGAGATAAATAAAACACTGCTTAACATCTACGCAATAATAAAAACAATCAATAGCACTTTCACCAGAATATAATAAGCAAAGTCAACGATTCAAATGTATTCTAAACGTTAAAAGTACTCTAATACAAGTCTTTATACAAGGAAATGGGTCCAAACTCCATAATTGCCCAATAACAGGAACCAAAAATCGACATTAATAGCAGGTTTCCTTTTGAAACTAATGTGTAATACATTTTAATACTACACTTATATACAACACATATTTTTATTAAAGTTACTAACCTGAAAATTAAAATAACTCACTGCACTATAGTGAGTTACACTATCTAACTTATGTTACACATAAATGTTTTGAAGAAAGTAGGCTAAGAAGGACCATGTGTGAAGTTGTGAATTATGCACTGTTCAATTAACCGATTACTTATAAACATTTTCGCTGTTATCTACGAAAAAAATATTGTTCACTATTCATTTACGAATTTTCTTAAATTTTCACTATTAATTATCAAATTACTATATTAAAATTAGTCTCCAACACTATATAAGTAGTCAAATGGAAATGAGACAATGTGGAGCTGTGGCCAGTAAAGGAAAAAAAACACATGACTTATCAGCTTCAGTTGCAATAGAGGGTGGAGTAGAGTAGTAGTCTACAAACCCCACTCTTTAGGTCCCAAATCCCCGTCTTTTCCGATGGGATTCTCTCGGAATTTTTTCTGATACCCCCGAGTCGGAAAAATGCATTTTTCCAAATGCTCGTTTATTAAAAACAGGGTTTTAAAGTCGGAAAATGCATTTTTCCGACTCGGGGGTATCGGAAAAAATTTCGAGAGAACCCATCGAAAAAAACAGGGTTTGGGGATTAACAATGGGTCTAAAGTGTGGGGTTTGTAGACTACTTCTCGGTGGAGTATACTAGTGCAATTTCTGACCTCATGAACTGAAGGTCCAACATATATCAAACGGATGTGAATCTAAAACTGAGACATATTTTCTACAAAGTAAATTTAAAAAGTGAGGTATTCCAAAAGAAAAGAAAATTAAGTTATTGTTGTTAATAGGGACGAGGGAGCACAAAGTATGTAAGGCTCAATACTTCAATGTTTGTCTTAACCATGATCAAAAGCACTTTAATTACACTTTGATTCTTATTGGTGTATAATCTTCAAATAACAATTAATAATAAAACTTGATAAAGTAATAAACTAGAGAAGAAAAGGAAGAAAAACTAGAGAAGAATAAGGGTGATTTATTATCTACCGGTTAGTCATACAGGTTAAATACAAATTGTGGAATTGGTTAATTGGCTTAACAAATGGGTTTAACCATAAAAAAAAATTCAAAGTAGTTGCAAAAGTACTAAAGAAGTCCTATTTGTATTAATTCTCATTGATGTGTTGCTGCTTCGAAAAAAAATGAGAATTATGAGAACATTTAGTCACCAACCCCTTAATAACGTAATGGTGCAGTGCAGCTAATATTATCATATGTATCAATTATTTTTTATGATTCCGGAGTTAGAGGACTCATATTTAATTTTTAAAGATGTTATTTAGTAAATTATTAATAATTTGATTTCTCTTTGTTTGTCTATCAAAAATTATGCCAATAAAAAGGAAATCATCAACTCGTCCATGGCTAGATGGACCAGTAAGGAAAAACTATCTATTCTTGTACCTAACACACCACCAACCTGCCCCCACCAGAACTAGCTTCCAGTATATGACAGAGATAAAAAATGAAAAAGAAATTCATTATTAATTAGTAAGTTGTATGAATGAACTAACATATACAACACCAATTAGTGACCCAAAAATATTCCAGATGATGAGAAGCAAAATCAACGTAGGATTGCATATTCTGCCACTTGCTTATACAAATTACTAATTGTTAGTTTCACTAGTTATTTTCTAATGAATTGAATTAGCATTATGAAATGTTATATAACATATTAATCAAACTTTATGTAATTTATAAACTTAGGCAAACAGGGATTTCAAACCCCAATTTTATTTGGCATCAAAATTAGGGATTTCAAAACGGCAGAGGAAGAGAGGAACTCACCAAATGAAAAGAAAAAAGGAACGCAAGGAGAAGAGAGAGGAACCGAGTCACCACCACCAAGAGAGGAACATGAGTGTAGAGGAACAAGAGAGGAGCAACGACCCTTCACCGCCACCAACAAGAAACAAGCCTGTCACACCAAGAGAGGAAGAAGATTCACCACCACCAAGAGAGAGAGAACAACACAAGTGAGTGAGAGAGATAGAGGAAGAAGACTTACCACCACCAAGAGAGAGAGAACGCAAGTGAGTGAGGTGAGAGAGAGAGAGAAGAGCAACTTGAGGAAGGGGGATGGGTGGGAGTTTGAGAGAGAGAGAGAGAGAGAGAGGCGGGAGTTAGAGTGTTTTCAGGGAAGGGTTCTTTTTAATTTTTTACTGAAATAAAATATGATGTTGGTATTATATTGATATACTATGTGCTATACGGTGTGAATAAAGTTGTCCAATACTGATGTTAGTGAAACATTTTCGTTCTGTAAATCTTCTTTTCATGAGTATATATTTAGAATACAAAAATAAGAATAAAAAACAAAGTGGCAGTTAAGTTGAATCATAATTCATAACCGAGAAATAAAATGGATTATTGTAATTTGTAAATAAGAAACACAATCTTTGCCATCAAACCATATTCATTAATGTAACCAAAAAAACCATATTCATTATTGTTCAGTGTTCATTGTGTAGTCAGTCCATATTCTTTGGTCTTGCTTGTTTGTAGGGATGGGCATGGTATCCACGGGCGTGGGTAGTGCATACTCATGCCCCTACTCGCGGGTATTCACAGGTATTTGTGCGGGTAACGGGTATCCGCGGGTACCCACGAGTTTTAAACTTTTATTATATAATTATATATTTTGTAATAATTATTATACATAAAAATAATTATAACATAAATAATTACGTACATATGATAAATGTTTATCATTATAATTTTATCATTAAAATTCAATATGAAATATAAATAAAATAAAATTTATATATTCTCAAAGTAATAAAAAAATATTAATATATATAATATTTATTAATAAAATATTATTTTATATATGCGGGTACTCGCGGGGCGGGTATCACAATATCCGTACCCACCTGCAAGGGAATAGTGCGGGTACCCGTTACAGGTATTTTTGCGGGTACCGGTGGACATGAGTATTTTGCCAATCCCTACTTGTTTGTTTGAGAAAAAGAAACGGAAAAACTAAGTTGGACTTTAAATTTTGGGCTTGAATAAAAAGTAAAAATGAGTTTTACTTTTTGGCCCATTGTCAAAATTTTGGCTTCTATTTCATATTTTTATGAACAAAATTGCTTTTAGTGCGTTTTAAATTTTCGTCTTTCATGAAACAAAAATTTTCTGTTCACACTGAGACGGAAATATTCAATAAAGTATGAGATGGAAAACACATTTCCGTCTACCATGAGATGGAAGAATACGTGGAGATGACAAAGTTGTCTGCTGCTTTGTTTTGTCCAATGCAGAAGCTCAATGCTAAGAAGTCTCGGAGTGAGAAGAGATACTATGAAGAGAAAAAATATGTGTCCGGAAAGTAGCAAGTTTATAAATTATACTGTAATAATGATGCAGCTTGGTTAGCTACTGTTCTTCAAGCTTTACCCTTATCATGTAGATGCTGGATATAGAAGGAATCTATACATGCTTTATGGATGAAGAGTACAGAGTATGACATAGAAGAGCACTGTGGCAGTGGCTCTGGCTATGGTTATGGCTTTTTGTGTTTTTCGTCTCATACCTCACGTTAGAGCTGTCAAAACGGGCCTGCGAACCCGGCCCGCTTCGGGTTCGGGCCAAACCGGGCTCGGGCCAAAAAGCCCGGTTATAAATTAAGTACCCTAGTATCAAACTCAAACCCGTCCTAAGCGGGCTTTGGGCCGGGTGCGGGCCGGCCCGCATTATTATTTATTTTTTTTTACAATTCAACCACTTCAAAAAAATATATATTTATTTTTCAAAAAAATTAATGAATAAACTTCCTTTATTTTTACACTTATTTTTTTAAACAATAATAAGTGTTTTATTCTTTTATACATTTTTTAGAGGATATATTTGATTTTCTATTCTTACATAAATTAAAATGTATGTTTAACTCATATAGGACAATTAATGTTGTGCTTTGATTTGTTCAGGTGCATTTTTTATATGTGAATATTGATAAAAATTAAGGGAATTTTATTATAAGTGTTTTATTACACATATAAAATTAAAAAAAATGTGATTTTTTTCTTTTTTCTGGGCCACCGGGCCGGCCCGAACCCGAGCCCGAACCGGGCCGGGCTAAATAGCCCGGGTTGAATAAATATGCCATATTAAGGAGCCCGAGCCCTATGATTTTTCGGGCTTTTTGGCCCGGCCCGGCTGGCCCGGCCCATTTTGACAGCTCTACCTCACGTAATATCTCCGTTTCAATGTAAATGGAAGATTTCTGTGTTTTGACAGACGGAAATTTAAAACGTATCAAGAACAATTTTGTCCATGAAAATACGAAATGGGGACAAAAATTTCGACAATGGGGACGAAAATGTAAAACTCGTAAATATTGAGGATAAGTTGGGTTTTGGATTTTAGGATAAGTAAAGTAGTACTCCCTCCGTTTCAAAAGTCTTGTTTTTTTAGCATATGTACCATGTTTCAAAAGTCTTTTTCTTTTACAAAATCCAATACATAATAAATGTTATTTTTCCCAACACACCCTTATTTATTACACTCTCTTTTTTACTTTCAATACTTTTCTCTTTCTTCAATAATGATTATATAGGGATATTAGAGTCAAAACATCCTAAATTCTTACATCATTTAATCGTTTCTTAAAACTTGTGCATAACCTTAAACAACAATACTTTTGAAACGGAGAGAGTATTAATTAGGGCAAAATTTGAGATATATGTATGTATAATTTAAATTTTTTTTTAAAAAAAAAAAGAAAGAAAAAGAGTGGGGCTATAGCCCCCATTAAGGGACAAATGGATCCGTCCGAGAACGTTATGAGTGGATGTGGATAGCACGTACGTGTTGGGTGACTTGAAATTGGTCGAGCTATATTATTGGACAAGAGTTGGAATTCGATCCTAAATTTACGTGAAATAGAGTAGGGCCATTGGGATTTGACTATCAGATTTCACAAATCTTGATGACTCGTCGAGATGTAAAACTTGGAGAGCCAATTAGTTTAACTTGTACAAAAAAAAATTTTGATGTGTATTAATTTTTCTTATACACAAGTGATTTCATTGATTATTATTATTATTATTATTATTATTATTATTATTATAAATAATAATAATAAGGTATATGTTATCGGAATCAATAATTATTTCTCTCAACAACCGCTTATCTAAGGATTCTGATCTATGCACAATAGCAAGGAATGACATGAATAATATATTGAAGGATTGAGTAAATATTAAAATTGGTCTCTAAATTATTTGAATGGTTAAAATGGAAAGGGAAAAGCCACTTAAGCGTGTTTGGATTCGAGGGCCCACTGATGCAAATGTGAAAGCTTAGAGGGAAGAGCTTCTACCAAACGCGCGTTTGGACTCCCCCAACACCCAACCAAACAGACTCTTAGTATTCCAGGCATTTTTTTTATGTGGAGTGAATCACGTGCAAGGCATATAGAGGGGAATAACCACCTAAGAGAGATAGGACTGTGTTGACAGGTCACGTTAGTGTTTTCCATGTATCTATATTATTTAACACCAAGGACCAAAATAAGTTCCTGATTATGGCAAAACAAGTTCGTGATCTTTATCAAAACTTAAGGACAAAACTTGGATGTATGCATTGCTTCCTCTACCTTAAAGGCCGGGGTTCAATTCCCACCTTGTGCCAAAGAAATGTCTTTTGAATTCCCCGTTTTTCAAAAAAAAAAAAAAAAACAAAAAAACTTGGATGTATGGTTTTCATGCGATGGTAAAGGTGTCGATGGTAAATTAATCAATATTAACGATGTAATGAAGTGCGGATAGATGAAAAGTAAACTACTACGAGATAAGGGCAAAAACCTGTTTTCATGTATTAAAAGAGAAAGAATGAATTATTTTCACTACGGTTAGCATCAAGAATTTTCATTAAAACATATGCTATTATATCACCAAAATCATTATTAATGCAAAATAATAATATTCTTTTTCTTTTATGTACGTCGTAAAAAAAATTCATGTTGGGAGACTCACCTGCCATAGTCAGGCACGCAACCCGGGTCAGATTCGGATATACCTAAATAGTACTTTGGGAATCGGATAAGCAAAAAAAAAAGTAAAAAGTAAAAAGTTATATATATATATATATATATATATATATATATATCTTGAAAATAATATTAGTATACCATGATAAAAGTGGTCCTTTATACAAAGCCTAGTAAGATCTCAGATATTGTACAAGAATAGGGAGCAAGATGATCAAAACGCAATATATTTTAGGGGTGTAAGTGATCCGGTTCGAGACCGCGAGATCGGTCAGATCTGACCGGACCGGACCGAAAAATACAGTCTGATCTGATCTCGTGGTCCAATCCGGTCCCAAAATTTTTGGACCGTCATTTCATGGTCTGGTCCACGGTCCCAGTGTTTTTGAGACCGCTCAGACCGGACCGGACCGCATACATAAAAACCTAGATCTCACCAAAACAGGCAAACACACACACAACATCTCTCTCTCACGAAGCCCTCACACACTCTCTCTCTCTCTCTCACGAAGCCCTCACTCTCTCTCACGAAGCATCTCTCTTCACCGTCGTCGTTCGCTCGCTGTCTCGCTGTCTCCGTTCGCTCGCTGTCTCGCTGTCTCCATTCGCTCGCTGCCGCCGCTCCTCCTTCGATTCTCTCCCTCCTCCGATTCGATTCTGCCGATTCCACCACTCGTTCCTCTCTCTTCCTCCGATTCGTTCTCTCTCTCCCTCCTCCATGCGCCGCCACCGATCGTTCCTCGCCACCACCGGTGGTTCCTCTAGCCCTCAAAGCTGATGAAAGTCCGGGAACATGATGACCAGTATTTTCACTTAGCATCTGACCTCTAGTTTGGGATTGTGCAATCTGCACCAACAAGGGGTTGGTCTGTGTGGTAGAAGCATTGATTCGCATCTCTGCTGTCAGTTAGTTTGATTTTGATTCATTGATTTTGCCCTAATTGATTTTGCCCTTTGTGTTCAATTAAGTTTAGATTTTGCCCTTTGTGTTCAATTAGGTTTTGGTGCCTTTATTTTCAGCATTTTAAATTTTAATTTAAAGGTCTAAATAGATCGGACCAGAATAGTCCGGACCGATGCGGTCCGGTCCGGTCCGGTCCGGTCTTTATACATAAAAAATATCTAGATCGGACCTGACCGAACCATGTTAATTTGGTTGGTCCGGTCTCCAATGTCCGTTAAAGACCGAACCAGACCGGACCGTTACACCCCTAATACATTTGGTTAAAAAAACTACTCTCTTCGGTCCTATATATAAACACCTTTTGAAGACTTTTTTTTTTGTCCTTAATATAAGCCCCATTTCCAATTTCCAATAGCATTAATTATTTCTTTTCCACGAACACCCCTATTTACTCAACACTTTTTAGATTTTCAATAATAATTATAGGGGTACTCTTGAAAAAGTATACCAAATATTTACATTTTCAATACCACTAACAATATTAACTAATTTTATGAAAGGGAGTGAAATTGGTCAAATAGTGCTTATACTAAGGACCGGAGGGAGTATTAATTTGTCCGGCTTAACTGTTTTCATCAGTAAAGTTCCTCTTGCTTGCACTTTAACTTCTAAATACTAGTAAGTATTCCCGTGTGGTCGCACGGGCATTAGGTTGGCTATCAAGTTACCATTCATTCATAATTCAGAATATAATAAGCTATTAAAACACATTTTGTAATATTCCCCAAACAAAAAACATTTTTTAAATATTCCCCAAGTTATGAAAGAAAACATTTAAATTATGAGCAATGATCGAGAGACTTACATAAACTACATAAAGAGAGCTACTCATAAGCCTACACACATTAAGATCTTGACATTTGTCATTTAAGTTTTTTTATTTAATTTTTTTAACTTGAAATTAACAAGTGTCATAATCTTATATGTGAGTTTGTAGGCTTGTAGGTCTCTAAATCATTTTTCTTAAATTATTAAAATTAAAACACTGGCTAACAAGGTTTTCGTTCATAAAAATCTACTGTTCATAAATTTTTTTTTTTTAAAAAAAAAATTGTTTACTTTCTTTGATGCTTTAAAAATAAAATTAATTTTCATATTTTATTACCTCTCACTGGATATTTCATTTAAAAAAATATTTAATTTATCCAAATCAACAACAATTATAAATTATTTTACTTCAAAATAATGTTAAAAAATATCAAGTGTACTAGTTCAGTACGATTTTCCACCGTCACAGGTTCACTCATACAGTCATATGCATATCGGGATAACTCTTCGTCTAATTTTTTTAACTTGCACGTAACGGACGAGTGACAAGCAATTAAGGTTAAAAAGCAATTATTTTGGACCTTTTCGCCGCTGAAAAAAATTCCAAGGCTAGAAGTAAAAATAATGAGGTGATGTTTATAAGTAGGTGAAGTAGCATTGTAGCAATGTGCCATAATAAGCCCCTTGCTGTGTTGGCCAATTTTGGATTTGATTAAGTTACAGATTATCTATTAACTTCTGCCAAACTTCAGCACAGTGATTCCAACCCAATAAAATTGATGTATCTGGATCTATCCTAGTTGCCGTAGATGTATGTTTTGTCGGTGAAATTGATATGTTAACTAATCTTGGAAAATATTAGGAGCAAGTAGGGAGGTCTTGTATGTTTCTTAACTGCGAAGGGTCAAGAACCTGTTCATTTTTACAAGCACTTGTTAGCAATTATGCATAGCTAACAAAAGACAAAGAGTAACAAGAAATAAAGTACTCCCCTTTCATTCATCCTTTTAACAACTTACTCTCGTAATTTCAGCTGCTGGATAGGATTAATTTCTGTGGAAAAAAACAAAATCTAATTGTTACAAATGAGAAAAAATAATTTTTATAAAATAAAATAGTCTTTTTGTTTTCTAACTCTGCCTATAAGTGTTTTTACATAAAGTTATGTTTTCAGGAACGTTTCGTCTCGACATATGTGCAATCGTATAAGTCTTTAATTTTTTAGGGTATTTCAATTTTTTTTATATTATATTAGAATTTTCTTTTAAATATTAAAAAACTATTACTAATTATTATTAATATATTTAAAAATTAAAATACTTAAATACACAATCTTGTATAACAATAGGGCCTAATCTCATAAATATTTGGCATTGGGCTAAAAGTAAGAAAAAAAAATTCATCTGTATTTCACGATAAAACTAAAGGGATAAGGGTTACTCCCTCCGTTCCTTTTTATCTGTCATATTTCAAAACAAACACGTCCCTTAAGAAAATCAATCATTACTTAGATTTCCAATACATTAATTATGTTTTTTTCCACTATACCCTTTCTCTTTCTATAATCATTAATTTTTCTCCACTACTTACGTAAACCAAGACTTATTAAATAGGGGCAAACATGGAAAATAACATTTATTACACTCTTGAATTTCTCAATATGACAGATAAAAATAAACAAAATAACTCTCGAAAAAACGACACTTAAAAAGGAACGGAGGGAGTATTTGCGAATGAAACTCTTGCATGCACTTTCGCATTACAAAATTAAAAGGAAATCAAGGAATCCAAGTATAGTTTCTTTTTTTACTCTTTCACTCCCTATTTACGTGTTTTCAGCCCCTTTCAAAAAAATTAGCGCTAACCGGGACTCCCACACCCAGCAAGAATAGTCGCCTCATAGCCTCACTCCCACCTCCAACAAGAGCAGTCACCTCATAGTTTCACTATCACAGTGTCACTCTCTAGTCTCCACTATCACAGACTCGCAGTCCACCCATCCCCAACAAGAGCAGCTGCCTCACAGCCCTTGGATTAGCGTTGATAGCAATCGAGAATAAAATTTTGGAGAAAGTTGAATACAAAGATGTAATTGATGATTTTGTATCAAACAAATCTAGAAAAATGATATTTTTTTATATGAAAGTTTAGATTTAAATGTGAAAATAAGTTGGGAAGTTATATAATAAAAAAATTTGTATACAATAATTATTTATATGAAATAATTTTTAAAAAATTATTCTACCTTTTTTTCAAAGTGGTCTTCCTATTTATTTTCGCACATGCCCCTCGAAATATTTGAGACGACCCTGACTGTTTTATGGTAGTAAGTTTACGAAGCGAATAATAAAATTCAATATAGCTCAATGACTATAATTATTAAAAATTTGAGAATTCTAGATAATAGACATTAAAATTAAATTATTGAGCAACTAATATGTGATTATTGTAGCTTAATTAGGGATTTGGATAAAATGACTTCACAAAATGCTAATTTCACAAAATTTGAATAGCTAGTTGGTAAACGATATGATGACTTATGTTGTAGTTGTAAGTCGTCAAATCTTCTACCGCCAATCCAAATTAATAAAATCATTATTTTGTGAAGTCATATGAAATAATCCCTTAATTAATTAGATAGGTTTCAAGTAATTCAATTCTTTGATTATACAACTCTATTAAATACCTTCAAAGGAAGCTTTATGATTGTTGCCATCTTGTTGAGCTCGAATTAGGATTAGATCTATCATATAAGCATGACATTATATCAATTGAAAAAATTAAAAGTTTCATATTTTGAGTTATTTCATGTGTTAAAATCTTATAATTATTATCAATGAATGAAATTACACTAAGTGTGAAATCTCGTACGTGATTTCTTACCTTATGTAAGGGCATGAAAATAAGGGTAGTGAGAAGATTGTTACAAAAACCACAAATAAAAAGTTTTAAATTTTATTTACTTCCTGCTGTTTTATATGTAAGATTTTTTTTTTTGATTTTTTTCTTTTGTTGTAGTTAAATTTCTTAGTGGTGAAGATGTAAAAATTAGATATATTTTTTCAAAACTATTCCTATAATTATTTGATTATAAAAAGTGTTGAGTAAATATGAGTGTTTGTGAAAAAATTAATTAAAAGCTACTGAAAATTGAAATGAAATTTTATAAATACGAAGAAAATAAAAATCCATAAAAAATCTTATATATAAAACTAAAGGGAATATTAAAAAGGGAAATTTGCTCCATGTTCTTCGTGATTGTCAGGTTTTATTTGTTGTCCTTGTTTGGAGTTTTTGGAAATAACATAATGAGTTTGTTTTTAATAATGTTGGGTTGCTGAATCACGAGTTTGTTCCTCGAGCACTTAGTTTTTCTAAGCATATTGTTGGCAGTACTTGTTGTCCTTTGCAGCAAATTGGGTTAAGGCATGAAGAGTTGATTTCCTGGCAAGCGCCTAGAGAAGGCAATTTGAAGTTAAATGTTGATGCAATCCAATAATACAGCTGCCTGTGGGGGTTTATTTCCTGACTCCACTGGTAAGTTTATTTCTGGTTTTCATTGTTACCTTGGTTCCTGCTCTTCTCTTCTGGCTGAGTATTGGGGGATTTTGTTGGGCATTAGACATGCACTATTCATGGGTTTTGGTCGTTTGGAAATTGAGATGGATTCCCTAGTCACGGTTGATATGGTTAGGGGTTGTTATAAGCCGAATCATCATTGTTATGCTGCTATTAGTGAGATCAAGAGGCTTCTGAATCAATTCTCATATTTTAGTATTCGTCATGTGTACCACGAAGCGAACCGTGGAGCTGGTTTTTAAGCAAATGTTGATCATTCACGCTCTCATGATATTACTGTTGTTTGACTTGTTTCTATTATTCCTCTTGCTTTATTTTGTATTGTCTGCGAGGATCCTTATAGAATTGTTTTCCCTCGTAGTATTATGTAATTTGTTCCTGGGCTAGTGCCCCGTTGATTATATAAAAAAAAAGGAATATTAAATAATATATCACTTTTCAATTCACATTCTTATTTATTAATTTCTTAAATAATTCTTGTATGACATTTTTTTTTATATTAGGGTATTCTATCTGTCAATTGAACAAGGAATATAATTCCTTTCAAAATATCGCGGTTGTATGTACTTTTCCAATAAGTATTGCTCTCAGCTATCAAACCATAAACTTTTTTTTTTTTTTTTGATGTTGCATAAACTTTTATTTTCTTGTGCAATACTTTTTTGATGAATTCTTGTGCAATACTTGAGAATCTAATTTTGCTTATCACCAAAAAAAAAAAAAAGAATCTAATTTTGCTCAATTATAATTAGACTAAGATCAAGATCCTTTCTCTTTCTTTAAAAAATATATCAAAATCATAACTATTAAATAATTTAATAATAAATTAAAACATTAAATTAAGTATTATTAAAAACTTATAACCATTGAATAAAAGAAATAGTAAAAAATAAATAAAAATGGAGCGTATGAAATGAAGATCAGAGAATCTTTATTAGTCTCAATGATAACATTCCCTTAATCGTAGATTAAAAAAACTTCACCTAATTAAACCTCAACAAAAGAATTAATACTATATGGTACTGTACATGAAAATTCTCGGATGCTTCCCGATCAATTTAATGGAACAAATTCTTGCCATATAGGAGTATCATTTAGGTAGTACAGACCATAGCTTTGTGACTCATCGCAATTTTAAATATTCTTTTCCAATTTCATTTTATTATAAAAATAAAGTTATTTTTTTTCTATCCACAAAAGAAATATTTTTTTGGAGTTACTATCATGCAATCCAAAATTGGATGGTTGTTATGCAACCTTTTCTTAAATCTAGTTAAAATTAGGTTTTTGCAATTTAGTCCAACGTAAAAAGTAAATTAAAAATTTAGTCCTTTGTACCTATAGACAAATTATAACTTTTAATTTTAAAAAAATTAAAAGTAGTTAAAATTAGTCACTTGTGTAAAAAGGCTTAATGCTAGTGACTAAATTTAAAATTAAAAGTTATAATTTGTCTATAGGTACAAAAGATTAAATTTTTAATTTACTTTTTATGTTGGACTAAATTGCAAAAAACTAATTTTAACTACTTCAAATAATGACATGACATAAGTGTTAAATTCTTATTGGTTTAAGAAAAGATTGCATATCAACCATCCAAAATTTTAGATTGCATAACAGAAATACCTTTTTTTTTTCCATCCAATTAAACTATGTGCAGAGAAGCGCGCTAATCCGAGAACTGAAGATCTATCGACAACACGTGTCATCATGCTTATCTCTCTCTATCTCTCTCTTTTGTTTTGAATGGATGCTTATTAAAAATCTTATATATAAAACTAAAGATCTGGTTTTGCTTTTTTTTAATTATTTATATTTTATATGAACTTTAATTTACTAACTCATATACAAATAATATTCATTAGATGTGCATGCAACAGTGTTAAATTTCGGGGCCAGCTGTCCCTCCCATTAGAGGTGCTTACAAGCCAACGAGGAGATTAGTCACTGCGATCGACGATGGACACTCCGGTCATGGAAAAAAAAATAATAATACTCATTAGAATTTAACAGATGTACACTGAGTCACTGACAACGTAAATAAATTTATTTACACTATCATTCTATCATTCATTTATATTAACTCATTATTGCCCCCATATTGTGCATTGTCCATGATGTATCATTAATAATATTGATTTTAAATAACTTATTACATAAATTTAAAATCATTAATTTAAAGAGTTTAACGTATATTCCATGACATATTTTAACTTATTAAACAAAAATAAATTCATACTAAAATTTAATGTGATTATATAAAACTCATCTATACTAATACTATGAGTACAAAGAAAAGAATATATGTGTACACATATATATATATATATAACTAGCAACTAACCCATGCGTTTCACAGTTATTTTTTAAAAATTAATTAAGGCTCTATTCGGCAACACGAGTTAAGAGCTTTTCAGCTAGCTAGGAGTTTTTAGATTCAGTCAATAAGCTACTAGCCCCGTTCAGTGAACACAAATTAAAAGGAGCTTATAGCTTTTGAAAAAGGAGCTTGTAACTTTTGAAAGTTAGCTTTTAGAAAGCTACTTGAAGTAACTTTCTAGAAACTAAACTAGCTTTCAATAATTCATATACCAATTATATCATCAAACAAAATTTAAATTATTTTACTACCCTTTAATTAATTACTAATTATAATTTAATGATTTTGTTATAATTAATTAATTAAGAAAAAAATGAATTTAATTAATTATAATTTAATAATTTTTATATTTTATTAATTAATTAATTAATTAAATATCTATTTAATAAATAAAGAAAAAGATTTGAAAAATTTAAAATAATAAAATGTTGCATATCCTTTTTGTTCATTTAATAACTTTTAGCTACTTCAAAAGCTAGTTTTGCCGAACAACACTATTTTAAATAGTCAGCTAAACAACTATAATCTCCCAGCTACAAGTTCACAACTCCTAGCTAACTTAATAGCTACAAGTTACAAGCTCATAGCTACAAGATAGTTTTACCGAACAGACCCTAAATTATTTTTATTGATAGTTAGTTAAATTATTGGAAATCAAGATTACTGACAATTTGTTTATGAAAAATCACAATCAAGACTCAATAATGGCAATAATTAGGGAGTTACTATCATGCAATCCAAAATTGGATGGTTGCTATGCAACCTTTTCTTAAACCTAGTTAAAATTAGGTTTTTGCAATTTAGTCCAACATAAAAAGTAAATTAAAAATTTAGTCCTTTGTACCTATAGACAAATTATAACTTTTAATTTAAAAAAAAAATAAAAGTAGTTAAAATTAGTCACTTGTGTAAAAAGGCTTAATCCAAGTGACTAAATTTAAAATTAAAAGTTATAATTTGTCTATAGGTACAAAGGACTAAATTTTTAATTTACTTTTTATGTTGGACTAAATTGCAAAAAACTAATTTTAACTACTTCAAATAATGACATGTCATAGGTGGCAACTTCTTATTGGTTTAAGAAAAAGTTGCATAGCAATCATCCAATTTTGGATTGCATGATAGAAATACCCTAATTTTTAAACTTTTGAGAGTTTTAATTCGTGAGAAGTTTTCGTGTGCGAGTATTATCTGAAACTGGACTGGCAAATAAATATAGAGGAAGGATAACAACCTTGGTTTATCAAAAGGCCAAGGCATTGCTTCAATACCTCTAGTAATAAAGGATTGTGGTAATCTCTATATTTTATGCAATTAAATGATGCATGTGGACTATAATGTCATATGGATGCCATGTATATTGCCTACTTAATTAAAAATTTTAAATTTTGCATTTGAGTCTTTGAGGTTTTTTTTTTTTTTTTTAAAAAAAACAATTTTACTAGGCCTTTTTAACCTTGTTATCTTCTCAAATCATTCAATAATTAAACCTTAACCAGTAAAATTAAGAAACAACAACAATACCAAATATTTCATTCTTTTGCTTTGAATCTTGTTATTTCTCTTCGAGAATTGGATGATTTTGAATGAATTTTTTTTCTTATTTATGTTTTTAATCCTTAAAAATTCAATTTGTTTTGGTTTTAAGAGCTAAAAGTTATTTTGATTGAGATTGGTTCTTAAATTTTTAAATATTTGGATTTTGGTGCCCGCCAATAGGAAAAATTATTTATTTACTGATATGGCTAATTGCACAAGTGGATACCTTAAAAAAAAATAGAAAGGATTACACTCCTTTTTTATCCGGAAAATAGCGAAGGAAAATCATTATCAAAACAATAATAATGTTACATGTACATCTAAAAATAATTATATATATATATATATATATCTAAATATCAATTTTGAATATACACGTAACATTACCGTTAAAAAAAACATAGTTGACGTGTGAAGATTTTCATGCAGTACGAATGATGTTAACCATAGAAATCATGGGGTTAGTAAATGTGAAAGAAAAGTCATCCGCAAGATCGAATAGTCCTTTCGTGCAAAGTTACGAAATTTAATTTAGTACAAAACAACATTACTCATAATTCATAAACTAATACTCCCTCCGTCTTTAATTACAAAACAACATTACTCATAATTCATAAACTAATACTCTCTTCGTCTTTAATTATAAGACCCTTTTGACACTTTTATTTTGTCCCAATTCATAAAATCATATACCAATTTTCAATGATCATTAATTATTTTTTTTCCACAAACACCCTTATTTATTTAACATTTTTTAGATTCCCAATAATATTAATAAAGATAATTTTAAAAATATACATCAAAATTTACAACCAACATGGGTTGGGACGAGTGGTAAGCGGCTCGGTCTCGCTTAAGCAAGGTCTCGAGTTCGAGTCCTTGTGAATGCAAAAAATTCATGTTGGGAGACTCATCTGCCATAGCCAGGCACGCGACTCGGGTCGGATCCGGATGTACCTAGGTAGTACTTAGGAAACCGGGTGGGCAAAAAAAAAAAAATTTACAATACAATTAATTAAATTAATAAACTTTCTTGATTAACCTAAAATCTAAGGGAGTATAAGATTGATGAACTTGACATGTGTAAATCCCCCTCTATAAATGCTTGCCCGTTGTTTACATTTTCCTCCACCGCAACCTGAGACATGTCTTCAATACACTCACGAGTGCTCCTCCTCCTCCTACTTGGATTGGTGATCACTACTACTCCGGTGCTTGCAAATCCCAACAAGCAACACATTTATGAACCTCCACCAATAGAGAAACCGCCCATATACGAACCTCCACCTTCTTATTATGAGCCTCCACCATTTGAGAAACCACCTCCAGAGTATGAACCACCACCCGTGCATTATCACCCTCCTCATGAGAAACCACCTCCACCCGAGTACCCTCCTCCTACTTATGAAAACCCACCACCAGAATACCACCACCCACCACCAGAGTACCATCCACCACATGAGAAACCACCACCAGAATACCCACCTCCTCGTGAGGAGCCATCACCCGAGTTCCCACCTTCTCATGAGAAGCCCCCACCGGTATACGAGCCACCGTACGAGAAACCACCACCATTGCATCCACCTCCTCATCATGAAGAACCACCAATAGAGTATCCACCACCTCATGAGAAGCCACCACCATTTTATGAACCACCTTACGAGAAGCCATCACCACCATTGCATCCACCACCTCATCACGAAGAACCACCAATAGAATATCCACCTCCTCATCACGAAGAACCACCAATAGAATATCCACCTCCTCATGAGAAGCCACCACCATTTTACGAACCACCTTATGAGAAGCCATCACCACCATTGCATCCACCACCTCATCATGAAGAACCACCTATAGAGTACCCACCTCCTCATCACGAGAAGCCACCCCCAGTGTATGAACCACCTGTGCATCCACCTCATCACCACAAGCCACCACCGGCAGAGCATGAGCCGCCTTATGAGAAACCACCACCAGTTCATCCACCTCCACTTGTAGAGCCACCAATTGAGTACCCTCCTCCTCCTCATCACCATCACGAGAAGCCACCAATTGAATACCTTCCTCCTCCTCATGAAAAGCCTCCTTATGAGAAACCGCCACCATTGCATCCACCTCCTCATGAGAAACCACCAATTGAGTACCCTCCTCCTCATCACCACGAGAAGCCACCGCCGGAGTTTGAGCCTCCTTATGAGAAACCACCACCTGTGCATCCACCTCCACACGAGAATCCACCAATCGAGTACCCTCCTCCACATGAAAGGCCACCACCGGTGCACGAACCACCACCATATGAGAAACCCCCACCGTTGCGTCCACCTCCTCATCATGAGAAGCCCCCAATTGAATACCCACCTCCTCCACATGTTGAGAAGCCACCACTGTATCCACCCCATCATCACCATCACACCCATCACAAACACCCTCATAACGAGAAGCCACCTCCTGTGGAGAATAAGCCATCAAGCTATGAGCCCCGGCGACTTTATGGCCGCCGCTTTCCACGTCCTTCCAAAAAATACTGATGATGAATAACCGGTTATGAACCTTACGTTGCATGTTTTCGATCGTACGTCTTCTCATACTGTCTGCATGTATGTAATAATAGTTGTTGTTTGTCATATGTATGAATGTAGTTTTTGTTTTATTGTTTCCAAGCAGCAATTGTGAATTAGAACGTGCCTCTTGTGCTTATAAATAAAGGCACAATGCTTCTTTTGTCACTTCATTTCCATTTCAAGCAGACCAATATTGTAATGTTTGTCAACTATTATTGGGATTATCTATGTTTAATTTATTACTCGCTCCGGTCTTTATTATAGGGCTTACTTAACCGAATTACACATACCAAAGAAAGTGGTTGATTTTATGAATTCTATGGGAATATATTGTAACATTACAATTTAACCCCTTTAACTTTTCTTGGAAAATTCACACTCATTAATGAACAACAAAAAACACATAGATAGTCAAATCATTTAATAAGGGCAAAAAAAAGAAAAATCAATAAATGATGCATAGAAAATATAAAGTGACTTATAATTAGGACCAAGAAAACTTTCTAGAATGTGTCCTATATATAGGACCAGATGGAGTAATTTATATTGTCTATTATAATAACAAGGGTTTTGCTATACAAGGGTTATGTTTAAACAACTTAAAAAAAGTTAGTCAACATTTAAAAAATACACATTTGACTTTAAATATAATGAATACGTCAGACTCCCTTAATTTATAAAGGGTTTTGTACACTCTCTACGTGGATCTTTTAGATAATGACAAATGTGTATGTTATGTTGAGTCAGACTTATTTGATTAAAAAAGTCAATGTTTATAATTAAGTCTTTAAGGATCCAAATACAAAATTATTGAAGGGTAAAAAAAGAAATGCAGAACCTGGAACACTATTATTTTGCAACCTTGTTCTTTTTTTCTAACTAGTGTATAGTGTTTAGATTTCATTTTTTTAAATCCTAATTTCAACTTTTTAATTTTGTAACCCTCCTCTTCTTTTTTTTTATTCCTGTTTCTTCTCTTTCCTTTTTTATTTTTAAAATTCAAGTACCAACACACACTATGCTAACTAGTAACTGCATAATGACAATAAGGTGAATACTGCAAAAGGTGAAACTAAGAACTAAGAAGAAAGGCACAAGAAAAAATGTTTCTAATCATCATGATAACTAGTGAACTGCATTTTTTTTTTTTACTTTTCAATAACTTTGAATTTTTGCATTTGGATCTTTAAAAACTTAATTGTAAACATTGACTTTTTCAATCAAATAAATCTATTCAGTATACCATATACATTTGTTATTATCTAAGTGGTCCACGTAGAGAAAGGATACCAAACCTTTCATAAATTAAGGGTTTCCCAAGGAAAAACCTTAATTATATCAATTTTTTAGACTAATTTTATAATTTTAGTAGATTAAACATTGTTCTAAACAGAAGTGTTCATAGTTAGTTTTTGGTTAAAATTGCTCCAAACCACGTTAAACCTCATTAATTGGTTTGGTTTTTTAATTGTAACAATTTTAAACGTATAAAGCAGTTTTGATGATAGATTTGATGCAAACCAAAAGGCTTGGGTGGCTCGGTATTGTAACAATTTTAAACGTATAAAGCAGTTTATAAACCAATTTAGAATCAGTTCACACTTAAAGCTAAGCAATACAGTTCAACACTATGAGTTGAATGGAGATAGGAGTAACTACAAACTTTCTAATAAGTGTGAGGGAGTCAATGGATGCGACTATATATATATCTTCTATGCACTATTGTTTATCGCTTTTTGTAATCCCCATTGGGAGGCCATGGCTTCCGCAATCAAAGGTTTATGAGTAACCTGTTCTAGGCAGCAATATGTTGAGATGATTGATCCTTGACCGTCCCGAACAATGCTTAATTCCCATACATGTTTTTCCATCCAGAAAGCATGCAGCATCCGTGTTTAGCATCTGCCAAGAGTGTGGAGGTGGGTGCCATTGCGGCATCGTGTTATTTCTCTCTTTCTGGGATCGAGTGTGGTGGTTAGCCTCCATAAAATCTGTTAGCATTGTTGTATCCAAATGCACAAGCTGCGTAGGTTGAAAAAGCTTATGTTGAAAGACTTTCTCATTTCGGCCTTTCCATATACTCCACAGGCTTATTGCAGCAATGGTATTCTTTGGTCCCAGAAATCCAATGCATTCGCCTTTCATCCTTTTGTTGTCCCCACCAAAAGTTCTTAATCTTGGACTCCATCTACTCACACACACCCGTTGGAATTTTGAAACAGCTCATGATGTATGTGGGAATTATCACATGAGCTACCGACGTAATAAGAATCTCCTAACCAACTTTAGTCGAATTCTTCAATGCACCAGAGTTGTGTTGAGTGCACAGTACACTCGTTTGTTTTGTGTGTAAAGTTCAATTTTTGGTGACCTGATGACCGGCATAACTGGTTAGTATTTATGGAAGGCAGAATTTGTATTTACAATTATGTCCTCCAATAATATTATTACTCCCTCCGTGGCTCCGTTGTTAACTTTTGGGTATTTATGCCTTTTTTTTTATTATTTAATATATTTTGTTCATTTACAATTTTAATGCATAAATCTATTCTTCTTTTCAACTTTAACCTTTTATTCAATCATTTTTTTTACTCCTCATTAATTATACTTTTATCATCTCTAAACTACCACACGTTTTAGATAAAGTACACATAAAGTTTATAATAATCAATACTCCCTCCATCTCTAGATATAAAATCCTTTTGACATTTTTATTTTGTCTCTATTTATAAGACTCTTTATCAAATTTTTAATGATCATTGATTACTTCTTTCCACAAATACTCATATATATTTAACACTTTTTATCTTTCTAATAATATTAATAGAGTTAATTTTGAAAATATATATAAAATATTTACATTTCCAATACCATTAACTTAAATTAATGAACTTTCTTAATGAATGTGAAATCTTTCAAAGGATCTTATATATATGAACGGAGAGAGTCTTTCTTAATCTGTGTACTCATACTTAAAATATTTTGCCCTTATTTTTAAAACTTTAGAGTGAAGACCCACTTTAGTCTCTCATGTTTTTCGCGTGAGACAGTTTAGTCCCTCAAAAAATGGAAAAACATTTTAAGTCCTTGAAGATGTTGAAAATGGGACACTTTGGTCCTTCCGTCAATACCCATGTTAACGTTCACGAAGGATGGCGTTAACGGTATTGATGGAAGGACCAAAGTGTCCCCATTTCAACATCTTCAATGACTTAAAATGTTTTTCCATTTTTTGAGGGACTAAATTGTCCCACGCGAAAAACATGAGGGTCTAAAGTGTGTCTTCACTCTTAAAAAAATACTGAAATTTATTTTTTTATATTTTTAAAATTAATAAAAAAATTCAGAAAATAATAAAAAATTCAGAAATTTTTAAAAAAATCTGTAAAATATTTTAAAAATTATGAAAAAAGTGTTTTTCTTTTTTTTTAAATATTTATAAAATAATAAAAAATTATGAAAATAAAAAAGTCAGAAAGATTTAAAAAAACATGCAAATATATTTTTTAAAAAAATTCTGAAAATAATAAAAAATTCATAAATATATTTTTAAAAAATTGGTATAATATTTTTTAAAAAAATCCGAAAATATTATTTTTCTTTTTAAAAATTTTATAAACTAAATCTGCATTTAAAAATTTTAAAATAGTTTAATGGTTTTAAAAAACTTTTCTTATTTTCTTAATTATTTTTGCGAAATTTTTATAACATTTTACAGAATTTTTTATAATTTTTAGGAATTTTTATTATTTTTACGAATTTTCTATTACTTTTTAGATTATAGAAAAACGAAAAAAAATAAAATTTTCAGATTTTATTAAAAAGTATTTTTCAGATTTTTTAAAAATAGTTTTATGATTTTTTTTATTATTTTCAGAATTTTTTTAAAATATTTTGCATGTTTTTTATATTTTTATGACTTTTTTAAAAAATAAATTTCAGTATTTTTTTAAAAAATATTTTACATATTTTTAAAAAAAATTGCAGAATTTTTTTATTATTTTTGAATAATATTAAATATAGTTTTATATTTTTGAATAATATTAAATTTAATTTCTCGATTAAATTTTACATCGGGTATTGCCGGTCTTTTAAATAAGTGCATCATGCACTTACCAAAAATTTAGTGCACTGAAGTTCGCGCCCAACTTTAAAGAGTGTTATCTCCTTTTACCCGTTTAGCTTCTTCTAAAGTCTATCTCTCGGCAAGTTATAGCATGGTGCCCAAAGTGAAGGCACTAGTTATGAGGACCTTTTTGTAAACCATATGATTGTTGCTGTATTTAGTGATTGGCTGAGATTTTGTACTCCCAGTGCTTCCAACATGTGAATGAAAGTTGTAGCAACTGGGTGAAATTTTCTTTATTTTTTTTTGTCACGTTTGTTTAATATCCGTCCCCTCTTTTTAACTAAAATTGTTACCTTCATTTAACTAACAATTATTTGCACTAGTCCTATTTATAAAACTCTTTTATGGTTTTTATTTTGGTCATATTTATAAGACCCTTTTTCAATTTTCAATAGCATTTAATTACTTCTTTTCACAAACACATCTATTAAGTCAACACTTTTTTAGAGTTCGAATAATAATTACAGAGGTAGTTTTGAAAAAGTATATCAAATTTTCACATTTCCAATACCACTAACAAATTTATCTACTTTCCTTGGTGAGAATGAAAAACTCCAAAAGGGTCTTATAAATAAGACCGGAGGGAGTCTTAATTTAATCGCTACAACTAAAATTTTTTAAAGTTTGAAATATATAATATAATTACTTCTTTTTGGAATTAATTACTTCTTTTTCTCAAACACCCCTATTTGCTCAATACATTTTAGATTCCCACCAATAATTATAGAGTACTTTCGAGAAATTATACAAAATATTTACATTTTTCTAGTAAATGATTTTCTTAAAGGGTGTGGAAAATTAGTCAAAGAGATTTATAATAAGGACCGAAGAGAGTATAAGAATTTCTTAACTTCAGTCTTTAGGATTGAAGATAAGAGGCTTAATAAAGTAATTTTACATTAAATAAATAAAAATTTATAAGAATTTTCCATTTTGTTTGATCTTTTAGGTTTGGGGACACAAATTAAAAAAATGTTTATTATTGTAAGTTTTATGTGTATTTTATCTAAAATATCCCTTTTAATCCTTATAAAAAAATTGTAGTAGTATTTAATTTTTATTAGTAAATGTATCTATTAATTAATGTATAGTGTTTTAGAGATGAGAGAGATGATAAAAGTAGAATTAATGAGGTGTATGAAAAATGGTTGAATGAAAGGTTAAAGTTAGAAAGAAAAATATGTTTTTGCATTAGAATTGTAAAAGGACAAAATATATGGAACAGAGAAAAAAAGCCTAAATGACCAAATAAAATAGAATGTAAAAGTAGCAATGATGATGAGTACAGTGGATGAGTTAGGGTAATGAAATTTTTTTTTTTAGTTTAAATATTCACAAGTTTCAGGTGATAGTAACCTGCAATAGTGGGTAAATTTTGGGCACCACTCATGGGCCTTTGACCAACGGCACCATGCTATAACGCACCCTATCTCTCACCCCTGAAAAGATGATATTCTTAGACTTCTCAATAACAGTGGGAAGACCAAGATATTTAGAATGAGATTTGACAGTCTTTACATCCATCTGCGTTCGGATCATTTCTTGCACATCATTATCACATTTCGATTGAACGACACCTCCATTTTATCCAAGTTAACTCTCTCACCATAAGCCATTTGATGTTTTTTTTTTTTAGCAAAAGCAAGATAAATTCATTAATAAAAGGAGCACAAGGGTACTCTAATATCCAATAATTTTACAATTGTTTCAAACATTCTAAAAGATTTAACAACCAATTACAATAAGAGAAATTCACACCTGTGTTAAGCTTTGAAAAGAGTCCAAAATTGGACACTTATTTGCTCCAAAATTTCAACCACTCCTAATTCCATATTTTTAAAGACTATTTTTTCCTAGAAATCCAGATATTCCACATAAATACAAACCAAAAGTTATTCCACCAAAGTTTAACTTTCTTATTTAAAGAAAGAAGTTCAGCATGCTGTAAGAGGTTCTTCTTTAATTTACATCCTTGTGTAGCATTATGTTCAAATTAAGATCTGCATAGCAATGTTGTCAAATTACATAACCTTTGAGCAAGAGAATAATAAGTGCTCTGTGTCTTCATCTCCGCCCAACCCACGTCTTGGGCAAGTGCTATTGACTCCTCGAATAACATCTGTTTTCTTCAATTTAGCTCTTATGCAATCCCATTTTCCAAAGCCATTTGATGGTTATCTTGTAT
Source organism: Crotalaria pallida (assembly GCA_037953625.1). Classification (NCBI taxonomy): domain Eukaryota; kingdom Viridiplantae; phylum Streptophyta; class Magnoliopsida; order Fabales; family Fabaceae; genus Crotalaria; species Crotalaria pallida. The sequence goes on along the minus strand of CM075652.1, from coordinate 122,756,539 downwards.
TTTTTTTTTAACATCAACGGGTACCCGTATTTGGTTGTATTTGGTTTACTTAGAATCCGACTCATCCGGTTGTATCTAATTGAGCTTGCACTAAGCGATAGGGGTTCCCAGCAGAGGTTGCTCCATACCTAACGATCGAACTCGAAACTAGTTGATTAAGGGACCAAATGAGCTACCACTTGACCAACCCCACGTTGGTTATCTAATAAAGTTATTAATATAGTGTGAGCCTCATCAATCGTAGCCCTAGCAAATAAAAGGCTATCATTAGCAAAAAAAAAAATGGCTTATTTAAGTTTTTGGTCCCCGAAAGTTGACCGTGTTTTGGTTTTAGTCCCTATCTTTTTATTTGACCGGTCCTAGTCCTTAAAAGTTCAAAAAAAATTGATTTTGGCCCCTGCCGTTAAATTTTGCCGTTAATGCTGACGTGACAAACGGAATTTAAAAAAAAATAATTTAAAAAAATAATTAAATTTATAAAAAAAATTGAAAATAAAAAAAATTATTTAAGTTTTTGGTCCCCGAAAGTTGATCGTGTTTTGGTTTTAGTCCCTATCTTTTTATTTGACCGGTCCTAGTCCTTAAAAGTTAAAAAAAATTTGGTTTTGGTCCTTATCGTTAAATTTTGCAGTTCATGCTTGTTGACACCCAATTTTGTCCGGGGTCAAAAATATTATTTTGTAAAAATTTTGGGTTAATTAAATTTTTATTCTCAAATTTGTATAATTAAATAAATAGTGAGAAAAAATAAAAAGCTTGTTTGAATGTATTATTCTTGTGTATTGAGTTATTTTTGGGGTTATTTAAAAAATAAGAATAAAAAAATAAGAAAAGATTTTGAAAAAAAAAGAGTTTTTTTGTAAAAAATAAAAAAAACTAATTTAAAAAAAAAAGATAAGATAAAAATGTGTTTTTGGTAAAAGATTTGATAAGTTTTTTGTGAGGATAAAGATAATTTTTTTTATTAAAAGGATTTGTTTTATTTATAAAAGGATTATCATCATATTTGTTTTGTTTTGATTTTAAAAGATTGAGAAATGATCTTTAACAAATTTAAAAGATTTGATTAAGGAATAAATCAGGGAATATTTCAATGGGCTTTCAAAGCCTATTGGAAAAACCTTATTTTTCTTAACCTAATTTTTTTTTCCTATAAATAGAGCTCTTCTCCTCACAATTTCGAAGGAGAATTATATACACAATTTTGAAAACAAAGATTTTTTTAGAAGCAATTTACTCTAAAAAAAATATTGTGCTTCGATTTCCGTACCTACTACTCTTCTACTTCAGTCTTTAGTCTCATTTTCTCGGTTTTTGTGCTGAATAATAAAACACTTCCTCTTCCAGTCTAAGTTCCTGGCCTTCAACACAGTAATACTCCCTTCGTCCATTCCAGGTACCTCTTTTCATCTCTTTTGTTTTCAGTTTTTTTTTTGTTTTAAAAATATTAAAAAATAAAAATGTAGTCTTTTATATTTCAATTGTTGAGATTTTAATTATTATTTTTTATGAATCCTTTTTGATTGTTGAATAATAATTTTTTTTTGCATTATCAATTAATTATGAAAGTATTCGCCTACTGTTTCAACTTTTGTTAATACGCCACGCTAATTAAAGAATTTTAGCCGATGACGGAAAATTTGGAAGATGTCCGGAGTGACGGTTACACAAAAGTCTATCCACTAGTCTTGAGGCATTTCTTTGCAATCGGATTTGGCCATGAGTGTTGGCTGGGTTTGGTTCTAAAAAAATTTAAAAGTTTGGAATTTTAAGGTAAAAGTAATACTTTAAAGTTGCCGACGATAGAAATTAGGAAAAGGACGTGGTTGCGGTTCCGTAAATTTTACCTAATTATCTTGAGGCATATTTTTTATATTAGAGTTGGCCATGAGTGTTGGCTAAATCTAAATGGCAAAAATCAAAAGTAAATATTTCGTTAAATCTCTTTTTAGTGTTAAAATCAATGTGAATAAATTCATTGATCCTTAACCGTTATAACAATGGTGAATATAAACAATTAAAAATAATTATTTCAAAGATAATAGTTTTGCTTACAAGTTTAGAATATTTTTTTACCGCAACACAATTTTATATCGAAAAGAAAATTTTGTAAACAAATCATTTTGAAATAATTTTTAGAACTAATTTTTATTGCTATAAATATTTATTAAAATAGAAGTTTTAAATTCACCATTGTTATATCCAAATGTTATAGGATTTAATTTTATTCCGCAGAAAAATTGCTATTTAGGCAACCCATTTCTCAATCATAGTCATTTATCATCTTTGATAATATGCTGATAAAAATGGGATATATAAAATAAAAATAATGAACAATTTTTTTTATTTTATTATTTTTTTTATTAATAATTGAAAACCAAACCAAAATAATCAAGCAAATAATATAGACCAAATAGGTAACCGTTCTTAGAACGGACGTGGTAGGGTGCTAATATCTTCCCTACTCGTAATCAACCCCCTAATCCAAACTCTGATACGCAGACCATTTTTTTTGGTGTCCAATTGCACCATTCCATTTTTATGGATAAATCATTTGGTGGCGACTCCAAATCTCTTTAATTAATTTAAATATTAAATTAATTATTTTTTTATATTTTTTCGCGATGCCCTTCGGGACGGTTGCGACAGCTGGCGACTCCACCGGGGAAATTTGAGGGTTAAGCCATAATTTTTTTTTTGGTCTCTATGTATTGTTTGATTTAAATTTTTTTTTGTTTGGTTTTTCATTTTTATTTCTACATACTTGTGCCTTATTGATTATTTATTGTTTCCATGCATAAGCCCTATACCCGGGCCCAACACCTTTTAGGTTTAGATAGAGGGTTAAGTAATGTTGCCTTGAGAGACCTTCGGTCTCCGTATAGGCTCATGAAAACCCCTCGCTCAAACTGAATCCTTTCCGCTTGAAGCCTATGATGGGAAAGGATAGGAGACCCTTTGTCAATCAAATTGATCATGACAAGGGGCAGTTTGGGGACCTGTTGATAGGAGTCATAGAACCTACCCTTTGCATCTTTTTGACTTTAGAAATTACTTGGTGTCTTTGGAATTTCCTTTTAAAGCTATGCATTAATTAACCAGCTTGCATTAAAAATAAATCCTCGTTTTCTTTTATTTCGTATTTGCTTACACATATCCATTTGCATTCACAGTCCAAAATTGTAATATTATTGCTAAATCTCAAATTATTACTCCAATTCTTCGAAAGCATGGATAAATTCGGCATGTCCTCCCAGTCCGTTGTGGTTGAAGATAGGTCAAAAGTCATAGAAGAGTCAGAAGCTATACAGCGAGAAGAAGGAGATTGCCTGCCTAAGGGAGTCGTTATCCCCTTGCCAGCAATAGGGAATATTGTCTTTGAACCAAACGATTTGAGAGTTCTGAAACAAGTTTGGCAACAAATGAGGAGGTCCGAAGACTTTGCTAAGAAATATGGGCTCATAGCGTTCCTTATTCAAGTCCGACCCAACATTCCGATATTGAAGGCTATGCTACACTTCTGGGATCCTTCGCTCCGATGCTTTACCTTCCAGCACATTGACATGGTTCCTACGATCGAAGAGTATTACAAAATAATAAATGTGGATATACCTTCCAAAGAAAAGGTCTATTTCCCTTACGAAAGGAAAACTACTGCAAGGATACTCTCAAGATTGTTGGACATTCATGTCAGTGAAATACAAGATCAGATGATAGATAAAAAGGGTAACCTGAATGCCCACTATCTCTTACAGTTTGTCCAAAACAACATAGATACAGATCATGGGCTGATTGCGTTTGCTCTTGCCATTTATGGATTAGTAATCTTTCCAAAGGTAAAGGGGCAAATCGATGGTCAGGTAGTCAAACTATTTGAGCAAATAGAGCATAAGTTGAATCCAGCAATACCCATCTTGGCGGAAACTATCCGATCATTGAATCATTGTAGGCTTAATAAGAGGGGACGATTCCGAGGTTGTACTCAGCTCTTGACCATCTGGATGATCAGTCATCTTCCCATCCTAACATGCTTCGATTTCCCTAAGGTCGAATGGAATCTGTATAGACCGGGGTTTCATAACCCTGCAAGAGAATATGGTAATGCGGCATGACCTCTTGAAATGCCGACAAAGAATCAATGGATCATGTTCTTCCTAGATTTGCAGGAAGTAATTTGGATTGCTCCCTGGATGTCTCATACCTATGCAGTGTATAGGTGTGGAGATAAACCTTGGGTTCCTCTCATAGGCCCGTGGGGAGTTACTGGCTATGCTCCTGCCCTAGTTAGAAGACAGTTGGGGTCAAAGCAATTTATCCCCATGACCCATGGTCTAGCTGATTTCGAATTCTCGTACAGTGACGAGAATGTAGCCAAGAAAGTCAAAGAAGCCACCGAAGCCTGGAAAGACGTTCGATATGTGAAGCAAGGATCTTCTACAGGAACTACTCCCGGATATCCTCTATGGCAGGCTAACCACGGAAAAGGCTTTGTAGCCCCTAAAGTTGAAGGTCCTCATCTTCCTATCCATAATTTCAATGAACCATTTGATTATGTTGTCGAGGCTGAAGGAAGATATGAGATAATGTACCAACAACTGAAGGAAATAGAGCTTGAAGCTAAGGAGTTATGGAATAACAAGTTGCGAAGGATTGAAGAGGAGATGCAAGTTGAAAAAGGAAGGTCTTCTTGGATGGAACAACAAACTTGAAGATGGAAAAACAAATACTTAGACCTTGATGTTTCACTTTCTGAGAAAAACAAAATGATTGCTTCTCTCAACCAAAAAAATGGAGCCATGCGTTCAGAATTAAAATATTTAAAGTCAAAACTAGAGGAAAGCAGCAAAACTATTTTTCTGCTACAAGAAGAAAAAGTGTCCCTGGATGCGGATAAAGTCTATTGGAGTGATAGAAGTCAACACTTTGAAGGGCAGCACAAAGATCTTCTCCAAAAAACCTGCCAACTTCTTAATGATATCCAAGGACTTGCAAGGAAAGCACAAAAAAGGGCAAGAGAGGCTGAAGAAGCTCAGGAGGAAGCACCACCTGGGAAAGCCCGAGAATTCTTAGTCACCATCAAGAAAGAATTGGAATATTTTGGGAATTTCTATTGAAGTAGGAGTAAAGAGGATTTTCTTTTTTTAGAATAAGCGATTGCAGTAATAATGGTAAGACTAGATGAGTTTTTCTGTGTTTTTTCGTTGGAATTTGGTTTTGTAATAATGGAGATTTGGCAATAAAATTTACAATTTTGGATCACAATCATTCGTTCATTCGTTCATTCATTTCTTCATCTTTCATAAATTTTTATTAAATATTCAAAAAATATGGAAATTAGGAAAATTGCCTCCAAAGCACCCTTATCGGACTCGATTGCAAGTCAAGAGTATGGAAGAACTTGTGGCGAATCAAAAGAACGATACAGAGTTAGCAGAACTCAAAAGTCAAATGAATAAGATGATGGAAATGATACTCACATTACAAAAAAATGAATCAAATGGGAATGGGAATCCTAAAACCGATGATGTTGAACAGCTTGTTTCTCCTCAATATCCTCCGGGTTTCACCCCAAACGTTCGTAATAATCAACACGGTGCATCTGGGCAACACGTATAGTCTACGGTCAATTCAAGCTGCCAGAATTTGAGAAGTACAATGGAACTACCTGCCCAAATACTCACCTCCATATGTATGTACGGAAAATGTCGGCATACCACAAGGATGATAAGTTATTGATCCATTGCTTCCAAGATAGTCTCGTTGCTGGGGCTTTGAATTGGTATATACGATTAGAAAAAGACAATATCAGAACTTTCAGGGACTTGGCTGACGCTTTTGTTAAGTACTACAAGTACAATTAAGATTCGGCGCCTGACCGCACTCAGCTTCAAAGTATGTTCCAAAAGCAGAATGAGAGTTTTAGAGAATATACACAAAGGTGGAGGGCCGTGGCTGCCCAAGTCATGCCTCGCATAGAGGAAGAGGAACAAATCTCATTATTTATATAGACTCTTCAAAATCCCTACTATGATTGCATGGTGAGTAGTACTACTAACAGCTTCAATGCTTTAAAAAAGGTGGGAGAATGAATTGACAGTGGATTGAGGTGTGGAAAGATCACAGGAGACAATCTCGGATCGAGCACTGGAAAGAGACCAAATTTTGTGAAAAAGAAGGAAGGAGAAACTCATGCCGTAACTAATGAAGGGAAGGGATATCAAAGAACCAACCATTATTCTAATAATGCTTACGCCAATACTTATACCTCTCGCCCACAGGGGACTCAATATCAGCCCAATACATATGCTCATCAAAACCCCCACCAGTACCATGCACCAACTGTTCATTATCCACAAAATCCCACCCAAACATATTTCACACCACAGGCTATAAACCCTAACCAATCATATTTACCTCCACCGATCCCAAGCATAAACCAAACTTATACTTCCCAAGAAACCACAAACACAAGCCATGCACATCCTCCCCAACAAATTAAAAACACAAACCCAAACCAACCTAATACATACCAAAGCCAGGATAGAAAGATCGTAAACTTCGATCCTATCCCAATGTCTTACACTGAACTTTTTACTTTCCTTCAAAAATGAGGGGTGATGACTCCCGTACCTGGGAAAGTTCCTGAAAATCCGGGACGTTGGTATGATCCAAATGCGGCTTGTATATATCATTCAGGAGTGGTGGGCCATTCAGTAGAAAACTGCAAAGCGTTCAAGTATAAAGTTCAAAACCTAATCGACTCGAAGTGGTTAGATTTCAAGCAAGTGGCTCCTAATGTCTCAGGGAACCCTTTACCTAACCATTCCAGCCAAGGGGTCAATGTAGTAGAAATTTTCTGTGAAGAGATGTGCATAGAACGATTAGTGGATGTTAAGATGCCTATGAGTTTCATATTTCAAGAGATGTGTAAACAAGGTTTGATTGAAGTATTAGTCAAAGAAGATATGGGGAACGATTTGGAAGTTTGTGAAATGCATGGGAGGACAGGTCACACTCTAGAAGATTGTGATGATTTTAAACGATTGTTGCAAAAACTCATGGATGCCAAGCTGGTCATGATAATGAAGAAAGGTTATAGTAATGAAATCAACATGATAGGAAGCTCAAGTGACGAATTTGATACCAATGATATCCCAGCGACGATTCAGAAGTTTGAACCGGTGCTCGATATTCCAGATAATGCCCAGTGGGAACCAGTGATAGGGGAGATGACAAACCCTTTCCCTTATAAGTCGGACAAATCAGTGTCATGGAGGTACGGGAAGCCGTTGACTGGTATCCCAGGTGTATCTGACAAATCAAAAGAGGTAAGCAACATAGCTGGAGTTGGGGGAATGACTAGAAGTGGAAGAATGTATAGTCCTGTTGAATTAAAACCATCTTCTGCAAAAACTAGCAAATTAGGAGAAGGGGTCATATTTCCCGAGGTTGATAGTGCCAAAATGGGTCCTGACAGGCCAGAACCAGAGCGAAAAGATTTTGAGACCAAGAAAGAGGTCTCCACTGAAGAGGCTTTTGAGTTCTTGAAGTTTATCAAACAAAGTGAATATAAAGTGATTGACCAGTTAAACCACACACCAGCTCGGATTTCTTTATTATCTCTACTAATGAATTCTGAACCTCACAGGAATGTATTGCTGAAGGTGCTGAATCAGGCTCATGTTAGCCATAATATCACAATAGAAAGGTTGGATGGCATAGTGAATAATATAGTTGCTGACAATTACATCACTTACACGGATGACGAAATTCCACCTGAGGGGACTGGTCACATCGAAGCCCTTCACATTTCCATGATGTATCGAGATTGTCAGGTGGCGAGGGTTTTGATAGATAACGGTTCATCGTTAAATGTCATGACCAAAAGAACCTTTGCTAGGCTCCCGATTGACACATCCCTCTTGAAACCAAGCAATATGATCGTTAAAGCATTTGATGGATCAAGGAGAGAATCAGTGGGGGAAATTGAACTACCTATGAAAATAGGACCATGCACTTTTCAGATCTTATTCCAAGTAATGGACATAAACCCGACTTATACTTGCTTATTGGGAAGACCTTGGATTCATACCAGTGGTGCGGTACCCTCTTCCTTGCATCAAAAAGTGAAGTTTGTAGCAAATGGGAAGCTTATAGTCATTTCCGGGGAAGAAGATGTATTGGTGACGCAACCATCAAATACCCCTTATATTGAAGCAGCTGAGGAGGCTTTTGAAACGGCCTTCCAAGCACTGGAGATAGCAAATGCCACATTTGTTAAAGAAGGAAGTCCCCTGTTGAAGCCTAGACCTTCTGAAGCTTCTCTCATGGTGGCAAAAATCATGGTAGAAAATGGGTATCAGCCAGGCAAAGGACTTGGAAAATATGAACAAGGACCAATTGATATGCCAATACTCTATGACAACAAAGATCGGTATGGATTAGGATATATACCTACAAAAGTTGATAAGATCCGAATCGCCGAAGAGAAAAAGCAGAAGAGGTTGGCCCGTTTGGGGCATTGTGAGTACAAGGTTGACAGGATTCCCATTCCGCATATCAGCTACAGCTTCAGCAGTGCTGGATTCGATTTTGTAAGGGATGTTGCTGCAGTGATGGATGGTTACTCTAATGATATGGATAGCTTCATAATCCAACATCCGCCCGGCATCGTGTTGAACAACTGGATAAAGGAGGAATTCCCACGACTCTTGTGCCACATAGAAAAGTAATTAATGTATTCGAAATCATTGGTTCCGCCCAAAGCCATTGATTTCTTTTTAGCATTAAATAAGGGCGTACTCCATTTCATATTGTCAAGTATAAGTTTTCATGAATAAATGCATGTGTTTTCGTTAATCTTGTTTTCTTTTTTCTTCTTTTCCTTTAAAAGGATAATAATAATAATCATGGAATATATGGATTTTTGTTTTTTTTTAAAATATAGAAAGGGGAAAGAGTATGAAATAACTGAATACTTTACCTAATCACCAATAATGCAGATCTGACTGCGAATCCGTAAATAATGATCATGTTAGTAACCCACCATACAATTTCGATCACTTTCCTAGCCAGACTGAAGAAGAGAATAATGATGACAATTGGGAGACACATCCTGAATTACTCCGAATGGTTGAAGAAGAAGCTAGAGAAATTCAACCTCATGAAGAGCCCACTGAAGTAGTTAACTTGGGGACAGAAGATGATAAAAAAGAGATCAGAGTTGGAACAATTTTGAAAATCGGTGAACGAAAAAGGTTGGTTCAGTTGTTACATGAGTATAAGGATGTCTTTGCATGGTCATACCGTGATATGCCGGGATTGGATCGTAACATAGTCGAGCACAAGCTGCCATTGAAGCCTAAATGCCCACCTGTGAAACAAAAATTAAGGAAGATGAAAACTGTCATCTCGTTGAAAGTGAAAGAAGAAATACAAAAATGGCTAGAAGCAGGATTTGTAACAGTGTCAAAATATCCCGAATGGGTAGCCAACGTGGTTCCAGTACCAAAGAAAGGGGGAAGATAAGAGTTTGTGTTGACTATCGAGATCTGAATAGGGCCAGCCCAAAAGATGACTTCCCTATACCTCACATAGATGTCCTCGTCGACAATACTGCGAATCACGCATTGTTCTCCTTTATGGATGGCTATTCCGGCTATAATCAGATTAAAAAGGCCCCAGAAGATATGGAAAAAACCACCTTCATCACATTGTGGGGAACCTTTTGTTATCAGGTTATGCCCTTTGGTTTGAAGAACGCCGGTGCAACGTATCAAAGAGCCATGGTCACTTTGTTTCATGACATGATGCACAAGGAGATTGAGGTGTATGTTGATGATATGATAGCCAAGTCCAAAACCGAAGAAGAACACATTGATAACTTGAGAAAGCTTTTCGAAAGGCTGCGAAAATATGAACTCAAATTGAATCCGGCAAAGTGTATTTTTGGAGTAAAATCTGGCAAAGTGTTAGGTTTCATAGTCAGCCAAAAGGGAATTGAAGTTGATCCAGAAAAAGTCCGAGCTATAGTAGAGATGTCTGCTCCTCGAACTAAGAAGGAGGTCGGAAGCTTTTTAGGAAGATTGAACTACATCTCCAGGTTTATCTCACAATTGACCGCAACATGCGAGCCAATGTTTAAGCTATTGAGGAAAAATCAGAATATTGAATGGAATGAAGATTGTCAGCTTGCGTTTGAGAAAATAAAACAATATTTAATGCAACCTCCGGTATTAATGCCTCCGGTGCCCGGAAAACCTCTAATAATGTATCTAACGGTGTTGAATGAGTCCATGGGATGTGTGTTAGGACAACATGACGAATCGGGCAAAAAGGAACATGCAATATACTACCTGAGTAAGAAATTCACTAGTTGCGAGATCAAATATTCATTGCTAGAACGCACATGGTGTGCTTTGGTTTGGGCAGCTCGCCGATTGAGGCAATATATGCTGAGTCACACTACATGGTTGATTTCTAAAATGGATCCAATTAAATATATCTTTGAGAAGCCGGCCTTAACGGGAAGAATCGCTCAATGGCAAATGTTATTATCAGAATACGATGTAGTGTATGTCACGCAAAAAGCGATCAAAGGTAGCGCCCTTGCTGATTACTTGGCCAGTCAACCAGTGGAAGAGTATGATACGATACAACATGATTTTCCAGATGAAGACATCATGGCCTTGTTCTCTGAGCAAAAGAAAGAAGTTTGGTCACTTGTATTTGATGGAGCTTCGAATGCATTAGGACACGGGATCAGAGCTGTATTGGTATCACCGGAAGGAAATTTCATCCCGATTACTGCTAGGCTTTGTTTTGATTGCACCAATAACATGGCCGAGTATGAGGCATGTACCATTGGTCTCCAAGCAGCCTTGGATTCAAAAGTAAGGTTTCTGGAGGTTTACGGAGATTCGGCCCTGGTAATTCATCAATTAAAAGGAGAATGGGAGACTCGTGATGTTAAGCTGATTCCCTATCGCGACTATATCCTTGGACTAGTTGAGAAATTTGAGCAGGTGACTTTATATCACATACCAAGAGAAGGCAATCAATTAGCTGATGCATTGTCAACCCTGTCCTCGATGTTTCAAGTAAGCGGAGACGAATCGCCACTTATCAGGTTGGAAAATCGAATTCAACCGGCTTACTGTCATGTCGTTGATATAGAACCTGATGGAAAACCCTGGTACCATGACATCAAAGAATTCATCAAAAATAAGGAGTATCCGCTTGGGGCCACAGAAAATGATAAGAGAACGTTGAGGAGATTAGCCATGGGATTTTTCCCGAATGAAGACGTACTCTACAAGAGGAATCATGACATGGTGCTTTTAAGATGTGTAGAAGCAGAAGAAGCTAAGAAGATAATTAAAGAAGTGCATGAAGGATCATTTGGGACTCATGCTAACGGGCATGCTATGGCTCGGAAAATTCTGAGGGCTGGTTATTATTGGTTGACAATGGAGACTGATTGTTGTACCTTCGTTAAAAAATGTCACAAATGCCAGATCTATGCTGACAATATCAATGCTCCTCCAAAACCTTTAAATGTTCTTACTGCCTCCTGGCCCTTTTCCATATGGGGGATGGATGTCATTGGACCTATTGAACCGAAAGCTTCTAACGGACATCGCTTTATCTTTGTAGCAATCGATTACTTCACCAAGTGGGTTGAGGCTACCTCATATGCCAGCGTAACCAGAAAAGTGGTGGTCAAGTTTGTTAAAAGAGAATTGATATGTCGTTACGGATTACCTAGCAGAATTATCACTGATAATGCAACCAACTTGAATAACAAAATGATGACAGAGTTGTGTGAAGAATTCAAGATAGAGCATCATACCTCTTCCCCTTATCGTCCTAAAATGAATGGAGCAGTTGAAGCGGCAAATAAGAATATTAAAAATATAGTGCAAAAGATGGTCGTAACTTACAAAGATTGGCAAAAGATGGATATCGCACCACTGTTCGCACATCCACTGGGGCAACCCCATATTCATTGGTTTATGGAATGGAGGCCGTTCTTCCTGTTGAAGTTGAAATCCCTTCCTTAAGGATGATCATGGAAGCAAACCTAGAAGAAGCTGAATGGGTCCAAACCCGTTTTGACCAGTTAAATCTCATTGAAGGAAAGAGGTTAGTTGCTTTATGTCATGGCCAATTGTATCAAAAGAGAATTGTTAAGGCTCATGCTAAGAAAGTCCGCCCACGTCACTTTCGAGAAGGGGATTTAATGCTTAATAAGATTCTGCCTATCCATAAAGATCACAGGGGAAAATGGACTCCGAATTATGAAAGACCCTATGTCGTAAAAAAGGCTTTCTCTGGAGGGGCCCTGATTTTGACCAACATGGATGGAGAAGACTTGCGACTCTCAGTGAATTCAGATGCTGTAAAAAAGTATTATGCTTGAGAGTATCTATATAAAAAAAAAGGGAAAAAGGAAGTTGTATGTTTGTTTAGTAGTATATTCTTATGCGTTGATCACATCAATGTTTTACTAAACCTTTTTTTCATATGCATAGTAAGGAATGTTTAATTCATGGATCAGGGTGGAGGGTGATGTAAATAAAACCCTATATGATGTGGACTCTCGAACAGTTTTTTTTAATGATATGAGGCTTCTTTGTGAAGCCTAAACACTAAGGAGATACCCCTAGTCACCCCATTGAGCCTTGACATCATGAATGAAGATCGTCTCTATACCACCTATTGAATATTCATAACCAGGGTCGGGTAGAATCGTTGACAAATTTTCTGCTCAGCATTCAATCACTAACAAAAAGCCTGCCTTGGTTTCAAAGCCCCAAAGTAATTGGTCACGGGATCACTAGTACAAAATATAGATTTTAGACCACTTAATTAAGACCGGTTCCATGTGGAACCAGTCTCTTTATGGTCAATTATTGATATCAGACTGGTTGCTTAGTATAACCAGTTTGAATTATATATTAAATAAGACTGGTTCCGTGTCGAACCAGTCTCCTTAAGTAAAAAAATTTAAATAAGACTGGTTCCGCATGGAATCAGTCTCTTTTGGCATTTAAATAAGACTGGTTTCACATGGAACCGATCTCCTTATGTGTAGTTATATAAGACTGGTTCCGTGCGGAACCAGTCTCCTTATGGCAGTTTATTTAAATTAGACTGGTTCCGCATTGAACCAGTCTCTTTTTAATACTATTGAACCGGTCTGGTTCCGCACCTCCATCTTTTGCACTCCAAAAGAGCTGGCAAAGGCACTAACACAGTCACAGATCCCCAACCTTCTTTCGACAAGCCCTTTCTCTCTCTTCCATCTTCTTCGCTCTCTCCCTCTTCTTCTTCAAATCCGAACCCTTCCAATCCCTCCTCTTCTGGTTCTCCCTCTCCCTCCTCGTCGGCCCCTTCGCCCCCACCTCCCTCACCGTTGGCGACATCCGCGTCGGCCTTGGCCCCATCGTCGATTTCCCGGACCAAGATTCCACCGCCGCCGCCGATGATGATTCCAAGAAGAGAGGCTCTAACGCAGATCAAAAGCGCAAAGCCGCAGAATCGATGAGATTTCATTTGCCGTGGGACCTGTTGTGGCGGTTACCAACAGCGGAGGGAAAGGTAACTGCTGGACTTTGTTTTCTAAGCAGACTTTGTTTTTTTTTTGTTGCTTGAGTTTTGAGCTGTGCTGATTATTTGTTTTCATGACTTAGGAGCCATTGGTTTAGAAGAACTAGGAAGCTCTGGTTATGAAGGCACCAGGAAATCTGTTTCTGTAACACTATTGAATGCATTGAAATATTATAACTGTTTACTTAGAAATCATAATTTTGTTGTTGTGAGAATAGACATGTACTTGAGCCTGCATTGGCTGAGAATCACGGTCGAGGCCTTTAGCATATTTGAATGATGATATAAAGGATACCAATTCAATGTTTCAAATTTAATCTTACAACAATTCTAGTTTGCTTGTTTGTTGATTGACTTGTGAAATTACTTAAAGTTGGTAAAATTGAACTCATTCTAGTTCTTCTTGTTTGGGTTTGTCCTGATATGTCAATTTGTGAAAATTTGTGAAAATTGATATGTCCTGATATGTCTCTCGTTTAATTTGTGAAAATTTCATTTAAACCTTCTAGTGTGTTCGGGTTTTGAATGTCATAGTTGCTAATTGGTCATGGATTTATTGGATTCTCTTGGGTTTGCTGCATGTTTGTTATGAAGTCTTTCATTTCAGCATCCTATTCTATGATTTGCATTATGCCCTATTTTTTTGAAAGCGTCTAACTTTTTTAGTGTGAATATGTGCCATGGGCTTTTCAATTCGTTTTGTGCTTGGCAGTGTCTACAATTTAAAACACAGTTAATCCCTGTTGTAAGGTCCAATGTCTTATTTGTCTTGCTGTGGATTACTGGAATTGAGTCTGAAAAGAATAGGCTTATGTTTTATTGTCACAAATGATCTTGAAGCCAGCTGTGTGCTGCTCTACAGTTTTAATGTTCTGATTGCAGCAATGGTTCTGTGGAAGTTGGTCAATGTATCTTTTTCCATTATTGATAACTTCCAAATCTTCTACCCAATATGTGTGCTTAGTGTACATTGGTTACATTATTGTTTTGGAAGTTTCCGTTATATTTTCTCTAATAACACTGAGTAGCAACTTGTGGCAAAGGTGAATAAACACCATTCGTCTTAGTTTTCTCTTTGGGTTATGATTCATGATGATGGCTTTTTGCTAAATTAAACAGTCAATGGATTAATATAACTCATGGTTCTTTAGGTCCATGATAGTCTATTCATTTCGCAGTAATTTGCAAACTATTGGTGTGCTGTGTTGCATGGCTGAATGCTAGAAGGTATTTTGGTGCTTCAAGGATGTTTTAATTTGGCATCAGTGTTTAGAAACCTTGAAACCATACGAGATGTCATTTTTGGATCCTGCCATTCTTCTGGCAGCAGTATCGGTTTTGAACTTAGCTTGGGCTACAATAGTTACCGATTTTCCTTTAGTCTTCCTTCTTCGCTTCTTCTAATCTTCGGTTTTTCCTTCTTCTTCGATTTTTTCGTTCTTTGTTTCTTTCAATTTCTTCCCTTATTTTGCTGTTTTACTCTCTTTTAAATCCTAGTTGAGTCGGTTCAGTTCCATAGATGTCCGACACCGGTGTCTTTTAATCGTTTGTTTTGTTTAATCTGGCCTGCCTTGTCATATTCATAGTCAGTTTAATTCTTATTTGTTAGGAATGGAATGGAATTTCTCCAATTGGGTAAATTAAGTGTTTGTAGGAAGATAAGGAACTCTTTAATAAAAGATTCTAACAACATCGAAAAGTAGACATAGTGCTAGATTGAAATTCTTGTCACAAGTTGTAGCTTATGACTCCAACATAGGTGTCAAGACAATGCCATCATAGCAATATCAAGCTAACTATTCTCAATCCTGAATTTCCTTATAGTACATTATAGTATTATTATAGAAAATAAATTGGACATGAACTAGCATGCTGTTTTTCACTTTTTGCCATCTAAATGTGAATTGCTAACAGAATTTTTTTCAGGTACAATGACATTGCCAAGTATGGGTATGCTGCAATGGGGAGATCGAAGATTACTGCAGAGAAAGGCTCAAGCCAAAACGACTCAACAACTGTACAAAATGAGCAGCATCAGGTAAAAAGACCTTCTGGCCTGGGAGGGTAAAGTTCCAATTAATAGTTACATCATGCTACATTGCTACTATGTTTTCCTTTCTCCTTTTCTTATTGCTATTAATTCTTGCGGGGTAAACCAGTGTTTAAAGCATTGTTACTGTGTTTGCTTAACTCAGGGTGATGATTGGAATAGGAGAGCAGGTGTACTCGATACTTCTTTTAAGTGTTTTCTTTCTTGAGGTAGTAATGTCGTAATTTTTTTTTATCCATGTTAATAAAAAAAATAGCATAAATGCCTTGATATTTAATAAACGCTGCTCTGCTTCGTTTTATGCATTTTAGTTTGATAACAAGCAGATTCTGATGTGATGCAGGTCTATGCGACGGGATTTATACCATACATAGGGAAGGTGCTCAATTTTGTACTCCTTTCCTGGATGTATGCATATTACTGCTTCGAGTAAGTAGTTCATATACACCTTTGCTTTATGTCCTTTTTAACAGCTGGGTAGTGTTTTAAAATGGTTTCTTGGTTACCTTATTGTCTCTAATTTTGGCTTTTCTTTGATGTACTGGGCTTTAACACACATTATTATTTATGAAGTGTTTGTCTGAATGTAATTGTCTAGGATCTTAGACATTTCCTTGCTACTGGTTTTATGATATCTATAACTATAGGTTTAGCGCCAATTTCTATTATAAGCTGGTATAGTTTTTATTTTTCATTCATTTATAGCATCTTCAATCTGGTTCTTATCTTATCTATCAATGTACTTGCTAATTTAACTATTTTGGTATATATAATGTTTACTATAGCTTTGATTAGCAAAAAAAAATATGGATTTGATTCTTTGAAATGTTTGCTATGATTGATATAAGTCTTGTGGTTAGGGAACTTGGTTAACTTTAAGGGCACAAGAAGGTAATGGAGGAGAATAAAGTTGGGGGAGATGAGGATTGATTGGAAAAGATTTAGGAATAATGAATTTTGGTGCCACAACATAGTGTGGCCGAAATAATGATAATAAATTAATAATCATGGATTTGCAGCTTTCATAAACTTAGTACATACGACTGAAGTGAATGCAAATTATTCACCAAAATCCTTCAAGTCATTGGGAAGAATTCTTAAAATATGTTAACCTTTTTCAATTTGTGCTTTCGTGATTTTGGCTTCTGATATCTGCTATTACTTACTACTAGCTGCTTTTATTTTTCTGTTTGACTGGTCTAAGTTAAGGGTTTATTAAGCCACAATGTAATATGTTTCCTAACTAGCTATGTTATTTAGTAGTTTGCTGGATAGGTTCCTTTTATATTCTTGATTATAAGTAGTTTGCTATGATCCTTTTATATTCGTGTGTTAATTTTCTTACAAATGTTGCAGGAATGTATAGTTGGCCTTGATCAAAATATAAGGTGGCTGGACAGTGGAGATTTTGGAATTTTGGAATGGAATTTTGCAAGAATTAATGTTCTTCAGTTACAGGCGGCTTTCTCATTTTGTGTTATGTAGTTTATGTTAGTTTCACTGGGCATAGAAATGTGGAGAGGCCGGCGTTCTCGTTTTGTGTAGCTTATGTTAGTTTCCTAGTGTTATGTCATAGGAATGTACTTGGCGTTGATCAAAACTGTAGTACAAATACATACATATATATTACGTGGTTTTTATAATATAATTTTAGCATCTAGTTATTATTTATTAGTTTTATTATATATTATATTCATGTGTTTTTTTAATTGAGACTAGTTAAAAACACTAAATGAGACCGGTTCAAAATTTAAATCTGATCGGTTCAAAACACTCAATGAGACTGGTTAAAATTTTAATTGAGACCGGTTCCAAATGCTAAATCAGACTAGTTATTTTTAAATTTTCAGAACGGTTCAAAATCTCAATCAGACTAGTTATTTTTAAATTTTCACACCGGTTCAAAATATCAATCAGACCGGTTATTTTTAAAATTTCAGACCTGTTCAAAATGCTCAATGAGACTGGTTCATCTTTTAATAGAGACCGGTTAAAAATGCTCAATGAGACTGGTTCATAATCATATAGAAACCGATTATTTTTCATTTTCAGACCGGTTGGAAACCAGTCTGTTTAGTTGGTAACCACACCGGTTTGGAACCAGTCTCATTTAAAGGCATAGCAATAAGATCGCCACTTTTGAGACTGGTTAAAAACCAGTCTCAAATGGGGTGCGGAACCGGTCTCTTTTGACCAATATGTAGTAGTGGATGAGTGGGGATCAGAATATGGATACAAAAAAAAAGTAATAAAAAAAAAGAAAAGAAAAGAGGAAAATTCCCGAATCAAAAAAAAAAGGGAAGGGAACCCCGCTGAGAATCTGCAATGGATATCTTAGACGATGGTTAAAGTAAATCAAGATCTCTTCACAATTTCTAGTAGTGATTGAATGTTGTTGATAAAAAGAAGATTTGTCGAGAGGTAGGATGTGGGAGAAAGGAGAAAAGGAGAAGGGGGGAAACAAAATGCTTTGAGCCATATACCCTTTCTTTTCATAAACCTTCAGCCAGGCCACGATACAAGCTTAAAAGACCTCGTTGAAGATTGAACAGGTCGAGATAAACATCAGGGTAAAAGAAAACTGACTCCAAGATAATAGAGAAAGATCCTGCATCCTAATAAATATCATATGCATTTTATTGTTACAAACAAAATCCATTTCCTTTACAGTGATCATAGCATAAGTATCTACTTTTAAAGAAGCATGCAAACTAAAAAATAAAATAGGATGAGCTCGTTAGGTCGAAAACCTGAAAAGGCGGCCTAGGCAGAAGTTAGAGCAATTTACTAGGTTGAAAACCTGAAAAGGGCGACCTACCATTTAAAAAAAAAGAAGAAAAAAAGAAAGAAAAAAAAAAGAAAAAGAGGTACCTCAAGCCAGTACCATGCAAGACACAATGTCCGCAAGAGCAACCATGGGTCAAACTTGGGCAGATTATTTTTTTTTATTTTCAAGAAAATAATAAAAAAAAAGATGGCAAACAACCAATGCAAAGAAAGACGAGACGAACAGCCAAGTGAAACTCGAAATCTACAACTGGACACTGGGGCAATTTTCTTAATCCAAAGCGTTTGATTGCGACCTCATTAGATCTTTCAGAAGAAAGGAGGGAGAGTGCTAAATTCTTGATGGGGGAAATTAACATGGTTCATTAAAAAGGATCGTTTGCAGAAATGTGAATATGTTTACTAAATCTTGCCTTTGTCAAGAATGGCCTTGGAAAAAGTCCTAAATATGTTTTACATGGTATGATGCATTCATTCACGAACTATTGACAATATAGAAATGTTGTATAAAACTTTTGTTTAAAGCAGAAAGGTCATATTTGTGAATAACAATAATGTTTTACGAGATATTTAGTGGGATCCCTGAGGCGGGAAACATAGTGCAACCAAAGAAGTGATTAACTGTTTGTTGATTCTGCGAAAGAGATCCAGTCTAATCCCTAAGTCTCGAGCATGGCATAGTGCATAAGGGTGCAAAGGGGCAGTCACAATGACAAAATTATGATCAATTTCCTATTTTTTGGCTCATGTGCGTTGCATCACGTCAATATATCCATGCATATTAAGAATTCGACATCACATATCCTCTCATTATTGGCGTAAGTGCTCATAGACATTCACAGTCACAACAAAGATTACTATCATTGTCGCATGTCTCAAATCTACTTTAAATTTTATTTTATTTTCACTACCACGAGTTCTGGCAGTACCCCGACTTGCGTCCTCGTTTTCATTATTTTATTTTCATTTCACGAGTTCCGGCAGTACCCCGACCTGCATCCTCGGTTTTAATTATTTTTAATTTCCTTTACCACGAGTTCCGGCAGTACCCCGACCTGCGTCCTCGTTTTCATTATTTTATTTTCAGTCCCCGAGTTCCGGCAGTACCCCGACCTGCGTCCTCGGTTTTTAATTATTTTTTAATTTTCTCTACCACGAGTTCCGGCAGTACCCCGACCTGCGTCCTCGTTTTCATTATTTTATTTTCAGTTCCCGAGTTCCGGCAGTACCCCGACCTGCGTCCTCGGTTTTAATTATTTTTAATTTTCTCTACCACGAGTTCTGGCAGTACCCCGACCTGCGTCCTCGTTTTCATAATCTTATTTTCAGTTCCCGAGTTCCGGCAGTACCCCGACCTGCGTCCTCGGTTTTAATTATTTTTAATTTCCTCTACCACGAGTTCCGGCAGTACCCCGACCTGCGTCCTCGTTTTCATTACTTTATTTCCAGTTCCTGAGTTCCGGCAGTACCCCGACCTGCGTCCTCAGATTTATTTATCATCGTTTATATTTCCAAAGTTTAACAAAAAACTCTGATTTACTTTAGTTCTTTCAATATCTGATGCTCTCTTCAACAAAATGGTGTCTACGTCTTTACTCATTACTTATCTTGATAGCATACAAACTCCACTTTGTTTGCCATCTAATAAGCAACAAGTAAAGAGGGGCAGCTGTTGACACCCAATTTTGTCCGAGGTCAAAAATATTATTTTGTAAAAATTTTGGGTTAATTAAATTTTTATTCTCAAATTTGTATAATTAAATAAATAGTGAGAAAAAATAAAAAGCTTGTTTGAATGTATTATTCTTGTGTATTGAGTTATTTTTGGGGTTATTTAAAAAATAAGAATAAAAAAAATAAGAAAAGATTTTGAAAAAAAAAGAGTTTTTTTGTAAAAAATAAAAAAAAACGAATTTAAAAAAAAAAAGATAAGATAAAAATGTGTTTTTGGTAAAAGATTTGATAAGTTTTTTGTGAGGATAAAGATAATTTTTTTTATTAAAAGGATTTGCTTTATTTATAAAAGGATTATCATCATATTTGTTTTGATTTTAAAATATTGAGAATTGATCTTTAACAAATTTAAAAGATTTGATTAAGGAATAAACCAGGGAATATTCCACTGGGCTTTCAAAGCCTATTGGAGAAACCTTATTTTTCTTAACCTAATTTTTTTTCCTATAAATAGAGCTCTTCTCCTCACAATTTCGAAGGAGAATTATATACATAATTTTGAAAACAGAGATTTTTTTAGAAGCAATTTACTCTAAAAAAATATTGTGCTTCGATTTCCGTGCCTACTACTCTTCTACTTCAGTCTTTAGTCTCATTTTCTCGGTTTTTGTGCTGAATAATAAAACACTTCCTCTGCCAGTCTAAGTTCCTGGCCTTCAACACAGTAATACTCCCTTCGTCCATTCCAGGTACCTCTTTTCATCTCTTTTGTTTTCAGTTTTGTTTTTGTTTTTTTTTTGTTTTAAAAATATTAAAAAATAAAAATGTAGTCTTTTATATTTCAATTGTTGAGATTTTAATTATTATTTTTTATGAATCCTTTTTGATTGTTGAATAATAAATTTTTTTTTTGCATTATCAATTAATTATGAAAGTATTCGCCTACTGTTTCAACTTTTGTTAATACGTCACGCTAATTAAAGAATTTTAGCCGATGACGGAAAATTTGGAAGATGTCCGGAGTGGCGGTTACACAAAAGTCTATCCATTAGTCTTGAGGCATTTCTTTGCAATCGGATTTGGCCATGAGTGTTGGCTGGGTTTGGTTCTAAAAAAATTTAAAAGTTTGGAATTTTAAGGTAAAAGTAATACTTTAAAGTTGCCGACGATAGAAATTAGGAAAAGGACGTGGTTGTGGTTCCGTAAATTTTATCTAATTATCTTGAGGCATATTTTTTATATTAGAGTTGGCCATGAGTGTTGGCTAAATCTAAATGGCAAAAGTCAAAAGTAAATATTTCGTTAAATCTCTTTTTAGTGTTAAAATCAATGTGAATAAATTCATTGATCCTTAACCGTTATAACAATGGTGAATATAAACAATTA
Organism: Crotalaria pallida; assembly: GCA_037953625.1. NCBI lineage: Eukaryota > Viridiplantae > Streptophyta > Magnoliopsida > Fabales > Fabaceae > Crotalaria > Crotalaria pallida. The sequence goes on along the minus strand of CM075652.1, from coordinate 122,735,031 downwards.
AAAATAATTATTTCAAAGATAATAGTTTTGCTTACAAGTTTAGAATTTTTTTTTTACCGCAAAACAATTTTATATCGAAAAGGAAATTTTGTAAACAAATCATTTTGAAATAATTTTTAGAACTAATTTTTATTGCTATAAATCTTTATTAAAATAGAAGTTTTAAATTCACCATTGTTATATCCAAATGTTATAGGATTTGATTTTATTCCGCAGAAAAATTGCTATGTAGGCAACCCATTTCTCAATCATAGTCATTTATCATCTTTGATAATATGCTGATAAAAATGGGATATATAAAATAAAAATAATGAACAATTTTTTTATTTTATTATTTTTTTATTAATAATTGAAAACCAAACCAAAATAATCAAGCAAATAATATAGACCAAATAGGTAACCGTTCTTAGAACGGACGTGGTAGGGTGCTAATACCTTCCCTACTCGTAATCAACCCCCTAATCCAAACTCTGATACGCAGACCATTTTTTTTAGGTGTCCAATTGCACCATTCCATTTTTATGGATAAATCAATTGGTGGCGGCTCCAAATCTCTTTAATTAATTTAAATATTAAATTAATTATATTTTCTCATTTTTTTTTCGCGGCGCCCTTCGGGACGATTGCGACAATGCTGACGTGGCAAACGGAATTTTAAAAAAAATAATAAAATAAATAATTAAACTTATATTATTAATTGCTATCAGAATACACCGTTCTCCACCGTCAATTCCATAAATTTAGATTAAGAATACAAATCAATAATGAAAAAGAAATGATAAAATCCCAAAAAAAAAAAGAATCAATTCCAAATCGGAGATGCACCATGGAGATCCACCGTTCTCCACCATCAATTCTAGAAATACATCATATAATCCCAAATCGGAGATGCAGAAGCTTGCATGTGCCGATCAGAGCTTTATAAGGGCGTGATTTGTGAGGGAAGAGACATCACTTTGTGAGCTTGCATGTGTCGATTGAAGATGAAGAGACCTTGATGAGGGAAGAAGAGAGGGAAGAGGCAAGGAAAGGGAAAACGTGAGTGAGAGAGATAAGGTCGTGAGGCCTTGGTGAGGGGTGAGAGAGACGCGATTTTGCCTTGAGAGAGGGAAGAGCAGTTGCATGAGGGAGGGAGAGAGACGCGATTTGTGTTCTTGAGAGAGGGAAGAGCGGTGGCGTGATGGAGGGCGTGAGGGAGGGAGAGAGCCAAGTGATTGAGAGACAGAGAGAGAGGAAGAGGGGAGAGTGGGTGGGGTGGGGTTGGGTACGGGTTTTGGGGTTTTTTTTTATAAATTTAATTATTTTTTTTTTAAATTCTGTTTGCCACGTTAGCATGAACGGCAAAATTTAACGGCAGAGACCAAAACCAAATTTTTTGAACTTTTAAGGACTAGGACCGATCAAATAAAAAGATAGGGACTAAAACCAAAACACGATCAACTTTCGGGGACCAAAAACTTAAATAATTTTTTTTAAATTTCTTTTTATCTTTTTTATAAATTTAATTATTTTTTAATTATTTTTTTTTAAAATTCCGTTTGCCACGTCAGCATTAACGACAAAATTTAACGACAGGGACCAAAACCAAATTTTTTTGAACTTTTAAGGACTAGGACCGGTCAAATAAAAAGATAGGGACTAAAACCAAAATACGGTCAACTTTCAGGGACCAAAAACTTAAATAAGCCAAAAAAAATAAATGGCTAACCTCAGGTGCACGTCGCCTATCTTGATGACATGGAGATTTTTTTGAGAAATTTTATTCCTTGTTGATGAGGCTAGAAAGGATTCACATCTCCTTTTAAAATTTTTTTCAAATAAGAGTATTTTTAGGAAAAATTTAACCTCTTAAATTATTCATATGCCATAAAGATTATCTTCAAAAAATAAATAATTTCTTTATTGTAACACCATGTTTCAATTTTCCTTCTTAAAATAAATAAGAGATATTCTGGTTTATCATTAATTATGCTCATAATATCATCAAACAAAAATGTCAAAAAGTTTAATTCTGATTTAATTTTAATTTGTCACAATAGTAAAAAATGTTAATTTATCCATCAAATAAATGAGGAATATCATAATATCGTAGATAAAAAGTGTTATGTTTTAATCATATGAGAAAATACAAAATTTATCAACAAAGCTATTTAGATTAATTTTTTTAAGTGTAGGGTTTGGTTTGAACCCCTACCTTTTTGTATAATTATTTTTTATTGTTCTTTAATAATAATTTTTAATTTAAAATATTTAACATAAAAAATTAAAATATCAAAAAACCGTGCATTGCACGGGGTAAGAGCTGGTTATATATAATGATTTGTAAAATTTGAATAATCTATTTAATTTCAAATTTTAATATTTTTTTAGGATAATGATTTGAAAAGATTTGAATAATTTATGTAATTTCAAATTGTATTTTGGTTGGTGATAATAATTATCGAGTTAGGATCTGCTGACACCAAGTCTAAAACTTGGTCACTTACACCTTCACATAACCTTTTATATATTATATGAAATTTGTCAATTCAATCATTGAATTATATGTTATTATCATGAGGATCATACATACCAAATTTCAGATCATTCGGAGATTCAAAGGTATGTAATCTAATAATGCACATTTACTTATATTTTAAATAATGTATTATCCAACAGTTGGATTGACTAATAATTCGGATTAAGTGTCAAATAATTTTTATATTCTATGAAGTTTGTAGACTTGATTTATTTGATAATAACATATAATTTAACGGTTAGATTGATAAATTTTATAATATATAAAAAATTATGTGAAAATGTAAGTGACTAAGTTTTACACCTAATGTCAACGGATCTAACTCATAGTTATTTACCTACAATTGCTTTGGTGCGAGAAAAATTTCAATGACAAATGTGATGGTTTGAAAATTTCAACTTGTCTGAGGTACGTAGACGTTTTCTTATATAATGACAGTAAGTATATATATATATATATATATATATATATATATATATATATATATATGTATGTATATATGTACCACATGCATGCTTATATTATCCTATGCCCTTAGCTAAGAGAAGAGATAGAGTACCGGCCTTATGATCCAGAATATTATAGGTTTTATATACGCGGATACTAAATTTTAGTTATTGTTTACTATCATGAATTAAGTTAATGGATTTTCAAAAATAACATTTATTTTATCTAATCATAATTCAGCTCATGATTAATATTTATTTATTAAACATGCATGTATTTATTATTTCTTTTAACCCTAAATTTAGAGGGAAGTGAGTAATGGTGAAAAATAGAAACAATGTTATTTTCTAGAATAATAGGTTTGGTTTTGTAATTCATTCCATAACAGAAAATAATACAAGTAGATCCAACAGAACAATAACAAAAGCACATATTTTCCATACAATAAAAATTGCTAAAAAAGACTAGATACTCAGCCATAACAGCAAACTCTCTATGGATCAGGATCATCATCAACATCCAGCTTCGAACTCTAACAAGAGATTCAACCGCCTTTGTTTCTGAGATAAATATCTCATCAATGCCGGAAGTAAGCACAGTTCGGCGACAAAGAATCTCATATTTGAGGAGGTAGAGTCACTAGACAGAGAAGAAGACAAAGATCTGGAAGGGAAAAGCTGTCCCAAATAACAATCTTCTAGTTATTGGAGAAGATAGGAAGGTCATCAGATCTGGACAAACAAAAAGCCTTCCCACACTCAAACACACAAAAACAAAACCCAGATGAAACTGGGACAAGAAAAACCACACGACTTACACAAAGACAAGATTTATTTATTTCTGTTATGGAATGAATTACATATTTTCCTTTTAAAAAAAAAAGGTTTGGTTTTGTGAAGATGATTGATTTTTTTAATAAGAAAAAGTGTTATTTCAATGGAAAATAAGTATATGAAATACAAATTTAAAAAAAAATACAAAATAAGATCATGGACATGGATCCAAGTTAGGATAATGGGTGTTAGGTTTTCTGTAACTAGTTGGACCACAAACTTTGGATTCGGATCTTATAATTTTTCTAACTCAATATTTTTTTTTTAATTTTCAAATTTTAGCCATAGTGATTCAAATTTTAAAGAATTTAAAATAACCTAATTGTTGTATGTAGATCTCTTAATATTTTTTTTAAATAAATAATTTCAAAAATAAAAAGATAAATGATGTAGTCTACATGATCAGGTACAACAAATTTTTAAGGTTTGGGAGTTGGGGTTCAATACGTAACGACATTAGATTATTGACGATTTAATTTCTCTTCTCCTGTTTTCATCAAAAACTTTACCTATAAAATAATAGACTTAATAGTTATTTTTATCTCGAAAGATATGATGGTCATCAATTTAGTCGGTGAAAGATTTTTAATATCAGTTTAATCCTTCAAAAATCAACATGATATTAAGCAGCTAGCTAGCGCAAATTTTGATTCCTCCGAAAGACTTATATGGTCATCAAATAAATCCTTAAAAGAACTAATGTGGTGTCATATTAATTTTTAATTTAAGGACTAAATTGGTGTAAAAAAAATTGATGACCAGAGAATCGTTAAAAAGCAGACTGATTATTAACTAAAATAATAATTAAAAAAAAACTGAATTTGAAGATCAGAATTCGATTCTATCTAAAATAGAAAAAAAATTGAAAGGCTTCAAATAACTTTTTCGCATCATTTTTGTTTGATAAGTCTCAAAGTTGAACCTTTACCCACCCTTAAAACTGTCATCAGGATGTGTACAATCTATCTTTAAAGATATTCTCTAAGCTATTTCTATTTTTGCTTTCGAAGTCCAGTTTTATCCCAGCACAGTTTGCAAAATAAGTAACCCCATTGCCAAAAAGCTAATAACACTAAAGAATGAATATGCCTATATTTGTTTGAAAATTAATGACGGGGGTACCATGATGAACAATATCACATGCACAAATCACACCTACCAACCTTGACCTCACTTAAAAGATTTTAATGTTAAGTAATACTAAAATAGCACAAGATTGATGAATACGACATAAGAATTTCACAAATCCCCCTCTATAAATTCTAACCCATTGGCTACATTTTTCTTCATCATTTTCTTCATCATCATACAATAGCTAATAATTAAGAGTTAAGTCATGTCTTTGTCTTCTATACACTCATCACTAGTGTTGCTCCTTCTCGGAGTGGTGATCACTACCACCACTACTCCTCCATTAGTGTTGGCTTGTTTCATCCCATTCCTACCATGTCCACCTCCACCACAATCAAATTGCCATCCACCACCGCTGCCCGGGTACGAGCCACCACATGGAGAAACGCCACCGGTATATCCACCTCCTCCTTATGTGAAGCTATCCAAAAATCATCATGATCATGACGAGCCATCACCACCAGATTACGAGCCGCCGCCGCCACCACCACCTCCACCACCACGGCCACTACGAGTTAACCTGCTATCACAACCGCCACCAACACCAAGATATGATCCAAAAACTGCAGAAACGCCACCGGCACCGAAATATGGGACTCTTTATTATGGCAAGGCATCCCGCCATCATCATCACAAGAATCCACCACCATTTAACCTGCCACCACCGCCACCGCCGTTAAATCAGCTTTTGTCTTATGAGAAGGCATTCCATCATCATTTTCACAACATAGCTCCATTTTACAAGACACAAGGCAACGATGAGCCAAAGCCACCTGATGCAAAAGCTGCCACCACCACCAGTGTAGAACCCAGCCATGTCGCTCCACCTAAAAAAAATAATTAATGAAAGTTGAATATGTTGCTCTACAAAGAGTAACTAAGAGCTGTTCGTTACTCTTGTGAAGCTTTTGTTATATCAATATCAAGCAGTTTTAAATAATAAGAGTGGTTTTAATTTTAAGGTGAAATTTAAAGAGATTATTACTCATGCATGTCTCATTATTCATTAGTCATTGCCAATTAGCTACACTATTTTCGTCCAAGTAAGATCATTAGCTACGGAGGAAAAAAAATATTAAATCACGGTAAAATTTAAAGATAACACTTGTTTCTAGCTAGTTTATAAGGAAGTAGACTCTTAATCTCGGTACCAAAATTGCATCAAATCACTTTACACTACTTGGTACGCAGCCATCGATTATCTTTTAATTTATTAAAATCATCATAATTTTTTATAAATTTACTATACGCAATCGTTTATTAGCCTCCTTGTAATCAATTATTCTTCATTAAAATCATAATTTTTGTACTAGAAAGGCACCTCTTACATGTTAAACTCGATAGGAATAATCAAAAGCATGACATGTGATCATTATTTCAGAAGATATTTACTTATATATTGATTTATTTCTTCTCTATAGAACTTAAATTTAATAATGGCTTAATTTGAGGGATATAGTGTCTTGCATTTGAATCCTTGTAAAGGAGAGCGAGTGGTAAACATTTTTCACTTGATTTCTTTTGCCAAGTAGTAGTTATCATCAAAATTTCAGCAAAAACAACATTCAAACAACGAAGGAATGTCACTGCCGCCTCTTAACTCTTGAAAATTATTACTTTACTCTTGAAAATTATTACTTTTAAACATATGTTACCATTTCAAAACAACGCAAAATAGCTTTCATAGTCCACAAATTGTTCCAACTTGGTTCTCGAATAATGAAAATGTGGTGTGCATATTTTACGGTCACAATCAAGAAAAGGAATTAAACCAAACAATAATCTTGTTTTATTCCTCTCTGAATATTAATTTCACATGTTGGAGTGCCATTGATAAGTATAGACAAGTTGTATCTAAAAAAATACAATTTTTGATCCTGTTTATCTACATTTTTTCCATCCCAAACTGACCCATGCATCATATATTGTGAAAATATCAGATAACATGCTCATATAGTCATATAGTCACATGCCTTCTCAAAATTAATTTATCTTTATTCTTTCCGTTTCAAAAATCTACAACCTCGTTCAGAGAAAAGCCACTCCAACCAAAATCTACCCTATTGGCCATAAGCGCATACTGCTATGAGAAATTTAAAACGACCCATAACTTGCTTTAATCTTATAGTCAACAATTTGGAAATGATTTTACAAATACACCAAGAGAGAAATTGGTCAAAAAAGTTACCTATTTTATTCTGCCTTTAGGATTAAAGCTAAAAAGTATAAGGTGAACCCCTCAAAAAATTTTGCAATTGCATGAAATTGTGTCACCATATTCGAAATATATATATATATATATATATATATATATATATATATATAATTCTTTAAAATATGCTAGTTTCTTTAAATAAAATGGAAACTAAATCCAATAGGATATGAACTCCTATTTTCATCACAACTATCAATCATGTATGTTTTAAGGTTACCTCGGTAATGGGCCCATAAGATGATCCAAAAAAGCACAACCTATGGGAAGAGCGAAAGGGAGTAAGTGCAAGCGGGAGGACTAGGGGGGTGAGGGAGTTTTGCCGGTTTATTGACGACATGAAGCTAGTAGATTTGCCACTGACATGTAGCTAGTAGATACACTTGGTACTAAAAAAATGGTAATGCCATGAGCAGGTTCGACCGATTTCTTTTTTCTGAACATTGGTTGGAGAATTAGCCTGGGTTAAATCAAAAAAGACTGAAACGTAATTTTTCTGATTATTGTCCAATCGTGATTTTCAACAACTCTTTAAACCGAGCTCAAAAACTTTTTAAGGGGTTGGATGCTTGGTTTTTGGATAGTGGTTTTCTCCCATGAATTCTCCTCTTTCTTCTTTGGCATGGTTCTGATTCGCTCATCTTGTATCATGCTCGAATAGACGATCTGTTTAGAGATGGTAATGGATCTACATCCAGATCCGGTTCTGACCTTCTATGGGCCTTAGGGCGAAATAATAAATGGGGCCCTTAATCAATATAAATATTTAAGAACAAAGTTTGAACCAAAAATATTGACTTATAATTTTATAATATTAACTTACATGTAGCAAAAAGTAGCGATCATTGTATGAACTTTTTGTTGAATCTTGGAGTAAAAAGTAATGATCATACAAAGTAACTCGTTCGAGCATTCCTGGATGCAAAATCAGAAATAGTAGTATCCATATCAATATTTTCTAGGAAATCATTCTCAATACTTAACATGGCTAAACCATTTAATCTGTCTTGTGACATCGTTGACCTCAAATAGGTTTTCAACAATTTTAACTTTGAAAAACTTCTTTCAGCTAATGCTACAGTCGCGGGTAAAGTAAACATGATTCGATAGGCAATTAAAACATTAGGCATGCAATCAAAAGATACTTTAACAAACTCAAACATTTCAATAGTAGATTTTGACTCATTTGACAAATGTAGTTGTAAGATACGCAATTCTTGAAAAAGATACTCTGGTTCAAAATCTGACAAATCGTTATGAGAAAAAGTAGTCACCAAAGTATTGCAACATTCTCTTAATTCACTATCTTCTAAGGACTTCAAGGTTTCTGAATTAAACAAGAATCCAAAAATATTTTCAAATATCTTTAATTGCTTAAATCTACTTTCCAAAGAACTAATTGCCATATCAACCACAACTAAAAAGTAATCAACTTTAAAGGACAATTCAGCTGATCGTTGTTCTTCGTTGTACTCATTTTCATCAAATTGCTTTTTCCTATAAACATGACGTTTTGTAGGAAAAATAGGCTCTATGCCCATATCAGTTGAAAGTCTTTTGGCAATTGCCATGCAAGATTCAAAGCTTTCTTCTCCATACTTTTGAAAATATTATGTCATATTTTCCAATTGTTTCGTGGTAACATCTATGCACATGGACTTTGATTGCAACTTCTTACTCACAATATTAATATTGAATAAAATGTCATACCAAATAACCATACCAAGCAAAAAATCAAAACTCTCAAGGAAACCTATCAAACTATCAACTTCACTCTTTGATTTGGGATCATCATATCACATACTTCTTTTAATTCAACTAAAGCAGACCTTATTTGAGGAGCTTGAAATCTAATGGCTTCTACACTTTTTATTCGACTCTCCCAACGAGTATTAGACAAAGCTTTCAAAGTCAAGCCAGGCACTTTAGCAAGTAAAACATTTCATCTTTTAGTAGAACTTGAAAACAATGTATATAATCGTTGCACAATAGCAAAAAATGAAATAGCCTTAACAAAAGAATTTGTCATATCACATAGAGTAAGATTAAGACTATGACAAGCACATGACATATATAAAGCTCTAGGATTTATATCAAGCAACCTCTTTTGAACTCCCTGGTGTTTTCCTTTCATATTGGAACCATTGTCATAACCTTGACCCCTCTAATCATCAACATTAAGATCAAAGGATTTTAATGCATTCATCATTTCATTAAAAAGTCCTAAACCAGATGTATCATCCACCTTCAAGAACTCTAGAAAGAATTCCTCTATTTTTACTTTGTTACTTGACATATTTACACATCGTATTAATAGAGTCATTTGTTCTTGATGGCTTACATCCGGTGTACAATCAAGAATTATAGAAAAATATTTTGCCTCTTTAATGATCTTTAAAATAGAACTTTTAACACTATCAACCAAAAGAGAAATTAATTCATTTTGAATTTTATGACCAAGATAATGATGGTGAATTTCATGATTTTGAATGCGCCTAATATGTTCTTGCATTATCACATCAAATTCATCAATCATCTCAATCATTGACAAAAAATTACCATTGCTATCTTGGTAAAGTTTTTCATTGGATCCTCGGAAAGCGAGATTATTTTTAGAAAGACATTTCACAACTGAAACAATTCTTGAGAAAACTTGCCTCCAACGTTCTTTCTCCTTTGTAATTATTTTTTTGCAAATATTTATCAATTGTTTCATTTTTGCCTAATCTCACTCTCAATTCATTCCAACTCTTCATGCTACTCATAATATCCTCAACACTATTCTCATGAGAGTTGAGCTTCTCACTGAGATGTTTCCAATCACTTAATCCATTAGTTGCTAAGGAACTTTTACTATTATTAGTTTTGAATAACTTACAACAACAACAAAAAACTTTATCAAAATGTGGTGAGTAAACTAACCATTATCTTTCACTAGTCTCACCGTTACTCAACTTTCTAGAGTAAGAAGCATATGAAAAATGCCTACCGGTATTATCTTTAGGAAACACAAGATCTGATTCTCTTATAGGCCCTTTTTCAACTAAAATATCCCTCATTTTATTGTCAAGTTTATCCCAATTTCTAGGATCATAAATATTGATGAAAGAAATTTGATGTTCATCAACTCTTGAATTTTCAAAATTAGATGCAATTGGTACATCATTGTTTTCATTCGGATTGCTAGACTCCTCAACGATAGGATTTACGTCACTTAATTAAAATTTCACTGGATTGTTCAAGATTACCCACATCCAATCTCTCATAACTATTAGAAGAGCTTACTTTCTTGACAAATCTATCAAGAGCTCCTCTTTGTGATTCTACCAATTGGTCTGCTAGTTTTCTTTTCTTTTTCTTTTCACTTCATGACAAATGTTTTTTAGGCAACATGTTTTGTAAAACAAGGATAGAACTACACAACACAGAACTACACAAACACAAATCAAATAATGTATAACAAGAATAATAACACCTGGAGATTGAGGAGATGAAGGCAATCAAACAAAACAAATCAATGGCTCCAACACGGTTCATGAATGGTAGGCATTTGCATTCTGCAATAGAAAACAGTATGGTATTACAACAAAGCTTCAAATTTTTATTTTATTTTTTGCAAGTCAGAAAAATAATTAACAAATAACGAGTACAGAGTGTAGAACCATCACCGTAACTGCATGCTAATATCACTCTATGCAGTTCTCAACAAATTTCATTTTATCTTCCTGTTGCATTAGTTCAGTACTATAGGATATTGTTGTTATCAATTCCTATTCTTATGATGCTTCAGTTGCAGCGAAATGCTATATATATATTGTATAACCTGAGGAAACCGCAATTGGTGGTTGAAACAACTAAGGAACCCTAGGAGAACACCTAGAAGGGGGGGTTGAATAGGTGTTTAAGAAACCTTGAAAGATTTTCGAACGAAACAAATCGAAACAATCAAAACGAATGATTTTTGCAAATTTGTCAGCACTTAATCGATTAACTGAGATTTAATCGATTAACCTGCAATTAAATCGATTAAGATCAGAAAGTATAAAAACCCTTAATCGATTAATAATCGATTAAATCTATCAGAAACTGAAAAATCACTTTTCAATCGAATGCGAAAATCAATCAATCAACACGTAAGATCAGAGATTCAGCGGAAACAATTAACACCTATATTCTTATTGATTACCTAGGTTATGAAAATGATTTTCCCCAAGTTAATTTGAACAATTAAGATTCAATTCAATCAATTATGAAAAATCACCTTTTCTAGGTTTTCAATCAAGAACACAATGAACAACAAGAATATAAAGAGTAAGGGTTTAGAGATACGACACAGTGATTTATCCTGGTTCACTTTCATCCACTTGAAAGCTACATCCAGTCCCCTCTTCAACCAAGAGAAATTCTTCACTATGAGGAATTAGAGTTCTCAAATTACAAGTAAATGCCTCTCAAGACTCCCTTCTTGATAGCCTACAAGAGATACTCCACACCCTTGCCTTGTAATCCTATTGATCTTCTCTCTAATCTAACCTCTACCCCTTGTTGATAATCCACACAACAAGTCTTCACTTGCTTGATGATAATCCACACACCAAGGCTTCACTTTGCTTGATTCACAACCAAGACTTCTTCTTCTTCAATGAGAAATTTGCTTGATGATAATCGACACACCAAGTCTTCTTGTTTGTTGTAGATGGCTTGCCTCTTGCAAAGATTACAACACAATAGAAAACACAATGACACTCCTATGAATCTCTTTCAATAGCTATGACAAATCAACATAAGAGATTCAAAAGGTTCTTGATCAAAGAATGTGAAAATAGAAAAGCTTTGATCTTTGAAATTGAGAGAGAATAGAGTGGCTTGATTTCTTGTAAAACTTGTATGAAAATGATTCTAGATGATCACAAAGATTAGGAAAAGGTTTATGTAGAATACCCAAAAGTTAGAGCACTTAAAAACTGATTTTGAGAAGTGAAAATTGTATTTTAAAAAACCAGTACAACAGTGTTTAATCGATTAGACTTTGGCATAATCGATTAGTAATCGATTAGAATTGGTCTTAATCGATTAGACCATACTGCAACTTGTTTGAAACTTGTTTTCTCAAAACTAAACCTTTCCTTTCAAACCTTTAAGCCACCTATTGATTTTAGGTTAAGTGAAAACTCAAATTATGATATAATCATGCAATCAAAAGAGATTCACTACCCTCTATAGAAATCTACCCAAACTCATCAAATAAAAGACTAAGTCTAGAGAGGCAAAAGATAAAACAATAACAAAACTCAAACTAGATCTTCAAGTCTTCATGAGCTTGTTCTCTCTTCTTCCTTTGATGATTGTTGTTGTTTGTTGAGCTTGAACTTGATCAACACCTTTGTAGCTTGTTCAAAACCTTTTGTCATTATCAAAACATTCTCAATGGAACTTACAATCTCCCCCTTTTTGAAAATGACAAACATGTTTTGAAGTTGTTTGAAGTTGTTGATGCTTTAAATATTTGATCACTTGGTGAGACTCTTGCTCCCCCTTAATCAATGCAATTGACATTTGAAATCCAATTGATAGAAGCTTGATTCTCCCCCTATCTTCAACAACTTTGCTCAACCTACATAAAAACAACAAAAACAACCATTCTCCCAAAACAAACTATTTCTCCCCCTTTGGCATTATCAAAAAGTAATATATACCAATTGAAATATAAAATGCTTAGCCAAAATAAGAGAAATCACCAATCATTCCTTTTCAACATTGATACCAATTGAAAGATAAGAACCAAAAATAATCAATGATACCAATTGAAAAGCTAATTGTCACTAATTGACAAAAATATCACAAAAGCATGATAATCATCTAATCATCACTCAATGATACCAATTGAACTTTAGAAAAGTAATACCAATTAAGAACAATCAATTATACCAATTGAGAAGACTATAATTGATACCAAATAAGAATATTCAACAATATCACTTGTACCAAATTTTACCACTTTGTAGGTCATTCACTTGAGATGCAAATGTAATACCAATTGAAGATGCAAATGTATGAATAACACTTGTAAGCCCTTTGCTCTTCAATCATACCTACAAAACAATCATGCTTTGCTTTTTGGTATCCAAATGGTTTTGGATCCATTTTTGTTAGTTAAGGGAATCTCACCCTTCTTAACCCAAACAAACTTTCCTTTAGGTATACCATGCACTTTAATATAACACACATTTGAAGTATGTCCATGAGTACCACAATAGAAACATGTTGGTGCATTTGAGAAATCAACTTTAGAAAAATCAACAACATTTCTATGAGAATTACTCTTAGCATTAGTATAACCCAAACCAAACTTGTTTGAATTTCCCCTTTGAAAATTTAACAATGTGCGCAATTTAATATCACCACTTGTGAAACTTGCAAGCTTATTTTTCAAAATAGCATTTTCATCCTCAAGCAACTTGCAATCCTCACAATCAACCACAATATTCAATCTACTAGCACAATCACAAGAAGAACTAGCATATATAAGATCAAGAGTTTCATTTTAAAGATTAAGCTCATCAACTTGTTTTTGAAGTTCTAAAATCTCTTTTTGATGTTTCAAAATGAGCTTCTTTCTTTCAATGTTTTTCAAAGCTAGTTTTTCAAGTTGTTCATGCATTTCTTCATAAGCATTATATAACAATTCATATTTAGAAGAAATTTCGGATTTAGTATCACTTACATCGCTATCCTCGCTTTGTTCACTTGATTCATCATTTGAACTTTCCTTTTCATTGACTTGAACAAGCAAGTTGAGATTAGCAACTTCTTCATCATCCGACGAACTACTCGATGTGCTTTTCTTCTCTTCTACATCACTATCCCAAACTATATATGCTCTTTTAGATTTTGAATTTTTCTTTTCTTTCTCCTTCTTCTTGAGATACCTAGAGCATGAGTACTTGAGATGACCGGGTTTTCCACATTCATGGCAAACTACACCTTCTTTTGATGTCTTGGTCTTGTAGTGTGGGGAATCCTTCTCTTTACCTTTGTCTTTGTTCAACCTTCCTTTTCTCCTTAGAAACTTGTCAAACTTCCTTAGTAAAAGTTTCATTTCTTTTTCATCAACATCCGAATCGGAATCTTCACTATCATCATCATCGGAACTCTCTTTCTTATTGTATGATCTATTGACTTTAAGAGCAAGTCCCTTTCTTCCATTGTTCTTATCCGACTCTTCATTGATACTTAAACGTCCAAGCTCCATTTCATGTTCTTGAAGCTTTCCGAAAAGTGTTGCTAGATCCATAGCATCCAAATTCTTAGATTCAACAATAGCCGTTACTTTTGGTTTCTAATTCCTGTCTAAACATCTCAACACTTTGTTAGAAAGTTCACCTTGTAAGAAAGTCTTACCAAGAGCAAGTAAATGGTTAATAATATGAGTAAAACGCTTTTGCATATCATTAATAGATTCATTTGGAAGCATTTGAAACAATTCATAATCACGCATTAAAACATTCAATCTAGCTCTCCTAACCTCACTAGTTCCTTCATGAGTCACTTGTAAAATGTCCCACATTTCCTTAGCACTAGCACATTGAGAAACTCTAAAGAACTCATCATAGGATAAAGCGGAGGTAATGATATTCTTTTCTTTATAATCATATCGAACTTTCTTTCTATCATCATCCTTCCACTTATCCTCGGGGATTAAATGTACTACGCCTTCAACTAAACTAGAGGGGATATGAGGACCTTTTTCAACTACTTTCCAAATTTCACTATCTATGGCTTGGATAAAGATTTTCATTCTAACTTTCCAATAAGCGTATCCCTCACCATTAAAGAGTGGAGGAAGACTTATCGAAGCACCTTCACCACCAAAGGGATTCATGGAACCCATTGCGATTTTCTTAAAGGATCTTTACGAAAAAGCTCTTATGCTTGTGTCTTTTGACCGAGCTCTGATACCAATTGAGGAAACCGCAATTGGTGGTTGAAACAACTAAGGAACCCTAGGAGAACACCTAGAAGGGGGGGTTGAATAGGTGTTTAAGAAACCTTGAAAGATCTTCGAACGAAACAAATCGAAACAATCAAAACGAATGATTTTTGCAAATTTGTCAGCACTTAATCGATTAAACTGAGATTTAATCGATTAACCTGCAATTTAATCGATTAAGATCAGAAAGTATAAAAACCCTTAATCGATTAATAATCGATTAAATCTATCAGAAACTGAAAAATCACTTTTCAATCGAATGCGAAAATCAATCAATCAACACGTAAGATCAGAGATTCAGCGGAAACAATTAACACCTATATTCTTATTGATTACCTAGGTTATGAAAATGATTTTCCCCAAGTTAATTTGAACAATTAAGATTCAATTCAATCAATTATGAAAAATCACTTTTTCTAGGTTTTCAATCAAGAACACAATGAACAACAAGAATATAAAGAGTAAGGGTTTAGAGATACGACACAGTGATTTATCCTGGTTCACTTTCATCCACTTGAAATCTACATCCAGTCCCCTCTTCAACCAAGAGAGATTCTTCACTATGAGGAATTAGAGTTCTCAAATTTCAAGTAAATGCCTCTCAAGACTCCCTTCTTGATAGCCTACAAGAGATACTCCACACCCTTGCCTTGTAATCCTATTGATCTTCTCTCTTATCTAACCTCTACCCTTTGTTGATAATCCACACAACAAGTCTTCACTTGCTTGATGATAATCCACACACCAAGGCTTCACTTTGCTTGATTCACAACCAAGACTTCTTCTTCTTCAATGAGAAATTTGCTTGATGATAATCGACACACCAAGTCTTCTTGTTTGTTGTAGATGGCTTGCCTCTTGCAAAGATTACAACACAATAGAAAACACAATGACACTCCTATGAATCTCTTTCAATAGCTATGACAAATCAACATAAGATATTCAAAAGGTTCTTGATCAAAGAATGTGAAAATAGAAAAGCTTTGATCTTTGAAATTGAGAGAGAATAGAGTGGCTTGATTTCTTGTAAAACTTGTATGAAAATGATTCTAGATGATCACAAAGATTAGGAAAAGGTTTATGTAGAATACCCAAAAGTTAGAGCACTTAAAAACTGATTTTGAGAAGTGAAAATTGTATTTTAAAAAACCAGTACAACAGTGTTTAATCGATTAGACTTTGGCATAATCGATTAGTAATCGATTAGAATTGGTCTTAATCGATTAGACCATACTGCAACTTGTTTGAAACTTGTTTTCTCAAAACTAAACCTTTCCTTTCAAACCTTTAAGCCACCTATTGATTTTAGGTTAAGTGAAAACTCAAATTATGATATAATCATGCAATCAAAAGAGATTCACTACCCTCTATAGAACTCTACCCAAACTCATCAAATAAAAGACTAAGTCTAGAGAGGTAAAAGATAAAACAATAACAAAACTCAAACTAGATCTTCAAGTCTTCATGAGCTTGTTCTCTCTTCTTCCTTTGATGATTGTTGTTGTTTGTTGAGCTTGAACTTGATCAACACCTTTGTAGCTTGTTCAAAACCTTTTGTCATTATCAAAACATTCTCAATGGAACTTACATAACCCTCAAGTGAATAATTAATGGAACAAAATTCAATGAACTCTTAAAACTTTACACAGAGTACTCAAATAGCAATTAGCAACAAAAAATTTGCATAATATTTTAAAATTGAACATTTGAACTGTGAATAGAATTATAGGAACATGGGATAAAATTATAAAAATCTAAAACTAAATAACTAATGCATGAATTTTTTTCTATTAAAATACTCAAAATTTCATATGTAGATTAAAATATAAATAGCATTTCTGGTTAATTGTTGTAATGTCTATTTTTTTCTTTCATTGCTGCAAGTGTTTTTTCTTTTTGATTTATGGTAAAATAACCTAGGCAGCATAATAAAAAAGAAATTGGCAGCAAAGTAAACTACGAACCAGAGATTGAGAATGAGACAACACTCAACAGGCAGCGACCAGCAAGGGGCCAAGGGGGCGGCGGTGACAGGTGAGCCGGTGACTGACAACAGAAGCCAACGAAAGGGGCGGAGTGGGTGGCCGGCGCAGTAGCCAACAGCAGCGATGCAAGTGACCACAAGGCAACAACCAACAATGAGCAAAGACAAAGAGGCAAAGAGCAGTTAAACAAAGAACAGAAGAGAAGAGAAAGTGAGTAGGAGTGAGGATTGAGTGAAGCATTATTGGAAATTTGGAGAATGAAAAGTATTTAATGGGAAGTTGGGAACGATAGTGGAGAAAAATTCAGAAGCTTTGGAGAATGAAGAGACACTATCACATTAACTAGCTTGCAACGGATATGACCCTTCAAGTTTCAACTCAAGTAATGCACATTTTTTTTCAGAAAGAAAGAAGTATACTCAGACATATATGGAGTAAAAAAAAATTTTGGGCCCCCTAAAATCTTGGGCCCAGGGTAGGCGACCCTATTGCCCCTGCCCTGGGCCGGGCCTGTCTGCATCAAGGAGATTGGAGCACTATTACAAAGACACCATCATCAACCCCCATCAAAAACTGATGCACTTATTCCTTAGTTTTGCGTTTTTCAAGTTTTGTTGTTATTCCACAACTGCACCCTTTACAACTACACACCGGTATTTGCTCATAGTTTGCAAGTTCATTCCACAATGTCTTCATCTTCCCATAATACACTGTTATGGTCATCCCAACTTGTTTACATTATGTTAGGTCTGCTTTTAGTTGGTGTATTCTGGCCCATTTGCAATCGAGAATCTCTCTTTGATGTCTTTCCATAGGTCTCGTGCATTCTCCGCATAGGATATCGAGAATCTCTCCTTGATGTCTTACCTTAGGTCTCATGCATTCTCCACATAGGATATTGCAGAATGCAGATTCGCCTCTACCATGTTCAGGATCCATGACATCGACATGGATTAAACTATCCACCAATCTTCTACTTCGGATGTCCTTTCCTTCTTGCACTAAGGGATGTTTTCATGACACGTGCCCATTCCTCGTAGTTTTTACCTCGCAACTGCATCTAAGTGATCACACTCCCAGGATTGTCACTTGACGTAAGGTCATAAGGGGAAGGTCGTCGCTTCCCTGAATTTTCAGATTGCTCTCCATTGTTTGTCTTCTCCATTTTTGTTTCAAGATACTCCAATGCCATAATAGAAATGACCGAGAAAAGAGATCCCTTTTCATTACCTCCATGTCTCAAGAAATATAATTAGACTTCTATCTACAATAATACCCAAAATCTCTATTATCCTAATCCAATGTGATCACGTTAAAAAATAATTACACAATCAATCACATATATATACATAACAATTTGGAATAGAATGAAGACATATCATGACCATATATCACACTGTGATTTTCTCATTATTATTATTATTATTATTATTATTATTATTATTTTTCCAAATTTATGATATTTTGTTAATAAAATTTATAAATTTCTCTTTAAACACGATATTTATATATATATATGGAGAAGGGGCAAATGAAACTCCAAGCCACCTTGACGCTTCTTCTTGTTTTTTTTTTCTCCTTATCCCATTCTCTCTCACTCCCTTCCAACAACATGGACACTCTCATCTCCCAAACCCACAATCTCACCGTCTCCAACAACCCTCCGATGGGTCTGACGGAGAATCTTTCTCCGACGTACCTATCAACGGGTAACCCATGTCTCGATTTCTTCTTCCATGTTGTGCCCAATACCCCATCTTCTCAACTCACGCAGAGACTTTCTTTGGCATGGACACACGACCCTTTGATGACACTGAAGCTTGTTTTCAATCTCAGAGGCGTAAGAGGAACCGGAAAATCTGATAAGGAAGGGTTCTATGCTGCAGCGCTTTGGCTTCACCATCACCACCCTAACACGCTTGCACTCAACGTTGGTGCTGTTGCGGATTTCGGGTATCTGAAGGACTTGCCCGAGATTCTTTATCGTCTGCATGAAGGTTTTGACGTGAGAAGTGTTAATAAAAATGAGTGGGGGGTTAGAAAAAAGGGGATAAGGGGTTCTAAGAGATGGAAGGCTAGGAAGTTGAGGAGGGAGAGGGAGAGGGAGCAAATTTTGGAGATGATCGCAAAGGAGAAGGAGGAGAAGAAAAAGGAGAAGGAGAAAGCGAAGAAGGAAAAAGCTGCGGCGGCCGCGTTGGAGAGAGCTATGAAAGAGGAGGAGGAGGAGAAGCCAGCTCGGAGGGGGAGGACAGAGAAGGATATAAATAGGGTTATTTTGTTTAAAGAAAAATGTAAAGATTGGGAATTTAGAAAGAGAGGAAAAAAGGGTTCCAAGAAATGGAAGGTAAGGAGGCAGAGAAGGCAGAAGGATATGATGAAGAGGGAAATCGAGAGTATCGTGGAAGATGATAATTTTGAAGATCAGGTGGTGTTTGAAATTGAGAGTGATGATGATGATGATGATGATGAAGAAGAAGAAGAAGAAGAAGAAGAAGAGGAGGAGGATTTTGAAGAGGTAGTGGTCAAATTGGAGAGTGCTACAGAAGAAGATTATGTTGATCAAAAGGAAAAGGCTAGGAGGTTGAGAAAAGAAAAAGTTAAGAATAGGGCTAATAGAGCTCTTGAGAGGTATAATGATGATCCGAGATACCGTTTTTTGTATGATTGCGTTTGCGATGTTTTCGCAGAGACTTTGAAGCGGGATTTGCAGCATATGAGGTCTGGGAATTGCAATAGAATCAGCTTAGCTGCAAAGTGGTGCCCTTCTCTTGATTCTTCCTATGATAAGGTCACATTGCTCTGTCAAGGAATTGCAAGGAGGGTTTTTCCTGTTGATTCTGATGCTGAATTTGAGCGATTAGAGGAGGCGAATTATCTTTATAAGGTTAGAGATAAGTTGAGGAAAGAAGTGTTGGTGCCGCTTCGAAGGACGTTGGAGTTGCCTGAGGTTTTCATGAGTGCTAAAAAATGGGATTCATTGCCTTACAATAGGGTTCCTTCTGTGGCTATGATGAACTATAAGGATCTTTTCGGGAAGCATGATAACGAGAGGTTTATTGAATATCTTATGGATGTTAGGAGTGGGAAGGCTAAGATTGCTGCAGGAGCATTGCTTCCTCATGAGATTATAAGTGCTTTGGATGATGAAGATGGTGGGACAGTTGCAGAACTTCAATGGAGTAGGATGGTTGAAGATGTTTCCAAGAAAGGGAAACTAACAAATTGCATTGCTGTGTGTGATGTTTCAGAGAGTATGAGTGGAACACCGATGGAAGTCTGCGTCGCACTCGGGCTGCTGGTTTCGGAACTCAGTGAAGAACCATGGAAAGGAAAGGTAATAACCTTTAGTGCTAACCCTGAGCTTCACATTATTGAAGGAGAGACACTTGAGTCCAAGACTCAGTTTATAAGGAATATGGATTGGGGTTATAATACCAACTTTCAGAAAGTGTTTGATCGAATTTTGAAAGTTGCGGTCGAAGGAAGGCTTACTGAAGATCAAATGATCAAGAAGGTTTTTGTTTTTAGTGATATGGAGTTTGATAATGCATCAGGGATATATCAGAGAGAATATGGTTCCTCTAGTTCTTCAGAGACAGATGAAGAAACGGATGATGAAGAGGTGGAGAAAATCAACGATAAAGAGAAAGAGGAATTTGATCCCAAGGAGGAATGGAAAACTGATTATGAAGTTATTCAGAGAAAATTCAAGGAGAAAGGATACAATAAGGTTCCTGAGATTGTATTTTGGAATCTAAGAAACTCATCTTCTACACCAGTGATAGCCAAGCAGCTTGGGGTGGCTTTGGTAAGTGGATTTTCCAAGAATCTATTGAAATTGTTCTTGAAGGAAGGTGGCATAGTGAATCCAGAGCATGTGTTGGGGTTAGCAGTAGGTGGTGAAGAGTACAAGAAACTTGCAGTGTATGACTAAGTAGTTTAAAATCTAAGACATTTAGTCTTTCATGTTTACCTTGTCATTGAGCATGATGATGCTGTAGAATAAGAATGCTAGTTATATATATGAGACACTTGTTTCTCTTAGTTTTCACCTGTGTATATTTTCATTTTTTCAATTGAATAAAATTGTTGAAATAAGTAGCTTTTGAAAAGAGTTTTCATAGAGGCACTACTCCATCCATGACAATTTTTCATCATAAAATTGTTTTGTTGAAATCAAAATTTTACTTCCAGGGAATCCATCTGCATAATTTTCACATCATCATCAATTATACGCACAATTGCTGGGTAAAAAGTAAAAACATATTGTCAATATCCTTTTCCGTACTTTACTTCTTGTATCAGCCAATTTTTCATGATGAAGAGTTAGGGACTTTTAAGACATGATAATTCTGAAGGTAGTAAAATAGAGTTGCATAATCTTCTGCCCATTAATTGAACTGATTCCCTTAACTACCCTGCTGCATTTTCTAATTCCAGGTTTCCATATTTCCATATACAAAGGAAAATTCCCAAACTACTGCTGCATCTTTAACTAACACACAGAAATTTGTAGGATGCTTGAAAAACTGGCAATTGGTATTTAGGAAAAAAAATGCCTCTGGAACTCAATTGATAATATACAAGATATTGCACATGTATACACTAGAATCTGTCTCAATGGGAATGTTGATAGTCCACAAGCACGTTTGGAAATAGCTGCATCAGTCCTTCACTGATCTCAGTGACCTGCAATTGATCTCAGTGACCTGCAATTTTCATACTTAGGGAACTGCAAAAATGAAATATTATATATATGCT
Source organism: Crotalaria pallida (assembly GCA_037953625.1). NCBI lineage: Eukaryota > Viridiplantae > Streptophyta > Magnoliopsida > Fabales > Fabaceae > Crotalaria > Crotalaria pallida. The sequence goes on along the minus strand of CM075652.1, from coordinate 122,713,154 downwards.
AAAGTTCGATTTAAAATAACATCATCTTCATGTGCAACAATGTTTAGACTATGCTTGGGGTTTGGTGGGAGGCTATTTGAGTAAATTTTGTAAGACAATAGCTTATTGCTAGATGGTTACTTTCTCTTTATTAGAATATTTATTATTTTTTTTTGGTGGAATCTTTATTAGAATATTTATATATTATGTAATTAGGAATTTAAGTTAATGTTATTTTAGACTTTATTAGTATATGCTACTCCTATATATATAGGACCTTCCTCTTTTGACACAACACACAGTCAATCTATCTTATTTAGTCGAATTCTTCAATGCACCAAAATTCCTTCCAGTGCATGCTGCTCTCGTTTGTGTATGGGTGAGAAACTGACAGAATAGCGTACTTGGCAACCGATTGACCGTGTTAGTAGGTTATACGGCATATGCGGTAACATTAAAATGTGTCCTATTCAGCACCGGATCTTAAATACGTTACACGTGTATGATTTTTAATGGCTTAATTATGTCTAGGATCCCTGTAGTTTGGACCTCTTTTGTGAGATACCCCTATTTTTTTTTCAATGATTATACCCCTCATCTTTGCTCCGGTTTGGTTTATACCCCCGAATGATTTTCCGGTGAGTTCTGGGCTGAGATGGACAGCCGGAATCCTTGTCAACCTACTCAGTGGCTGCCACGTGGCAAAATATATATAAATCTTTTTTTAAAAAAATATATATAAAATTTTTTAAAAAAATTGAAAAACCATAAAAAATATGGGTAGTTTGAGTTTTTTAAACTCATGCTACATGCAAATTATTTTTTTTTTATTTTTTTTCAAAATTTTTTAATACAAATTTACTTAGAATATTTTTTAATACAAATTCATATATAGATTTATTAAAATATGTCAATTTTGAATACAGTTTTTACTCAATATAGTTTTTAATTTGTGCTACAGAATACAGAATAAAAAAAATTTAAATACAAAATAACAAAACCAAATGCATATCTGTAAAAAAAACACATAAAATTTTTTAATTGACTAAATTTAAAAAATAAAAAAAATAAAAACTGCACTATGGTAAACATGTACCATGATAGAGGTTGCCTACATGACATTTGGGAAGGATTGAGTTTTAACGTTACTTTTACCTTTGAGTTAAGGGCATCTTTGTAATTTTCGTCACTATGTGTTTTTTTTTGTTTTTTAATTGGCAACCGGCTACTCCCCTTAGCTTTAACAGGTGCATGGTGCACCTAAGGCAACTTTGGTGCATTTAATAAACATGTTAAACAAAATACTCCCTCCGTTCTCATTTATAAGTCATTTTATTGAAGATTTATTTGTTCCAACGTATAAGTCACTTTACAATATCTCGGCAACATTAAATAACCTATACCAAATATATATACCCCTAATAATTCCAATTTATATTCCATATTCGAAGGAACCTTTTTACTTGTTCATAATAATGACAACATCAATTTAAATTATATTGAATTTTATGTATGGGTAATTTTGAAACTTTGATGTAGGAGTATTTTATTTTTATAACTTTGAGAGTAATAATCTCTAACTAGTTTCTTAATCTATGTGGATTTGATAAAAGGACCTAATAAACAAGGATCAAGGGAGTATATTGAGTCTACGTTGAAAATTAATATATTTAAAAAATTGTGTGCATTAATTACAATAATTTCTGATACACATTTATCAAATATGAATTTTTTAGCATGTGTCATAGAATACACATTGGAAAAATCTTTTTATAACCTTTTTAATATTGAATAAATATTATTGTTATTAAAATGATGTTTCTCATATGTATCGTATGATACATATAAAAAACTCATATTGAACAAGTATACACCACAAATTTAAAAAAAAACCAAAATTTTGATAATTTGGCGATTTTGGTCCCCTAACTTTTAATTTGACGATTTTGGTCCCCTAACTTTTAATTTGGAGATTTCAATCCTCCAATTTACAATTCGTGGCTATTTTGGTCCCTCCGTCAACTCTTCCATTAACGATGCTGACGGAGGGACCAAAATAGCCACGAATTGTATATTGGAGGCTGAAATCGCCAAATTAAAAGCTAGAGGATCAAAATCGCCAAATTATCAAAATTGGGGGACCAAAAGTGCAATTAAGCCTTTTATTAATTAAGTGGTCTGGATTCTTAAAAATTTAAATTTTTTGGTTTTGGTCTCTGCCGTTAGGGATCCACCGTTAATTGATGACGTGGCTAACGGAGTGCCACGTCAGCATGCCATGTGTCTTTTATTTTTTTTGAAGTAAAAGGTCCGTGAAAGTTGATCGAATTTTAGTTTTAATCCCTATCTTTTTTTATCAGTCAAAATCCTTAAAAGTTTAAACTTTTTTTTTGGTTCGTGCCGTTATTATTGTAACATCCTAAGCTTTATTTTTATGAGAAATTATTATTAAAACCTAAAAATAATATGATTAATGATTTAACGAATTTTGGGAGATAGGTGAGTAGTAATTATAAGTACTAGGGGTCGTATAGAAGGCGTTTGTAGCAGCGGGCAAAGTTAACTAAGTGAAATCGGGAGTTAAGTCGGCATTTTAGATGTTAGAAATCAACCAAAAAGAGAAAATTAGGAATTTATTATAGGATGCTAAGAAAGTAAATTCCACCGTTGGATATGAAGTATAAAGGGTTAAGAAGCTTGTCTAAAAATTTGGACCCGATCCGACGGTTAACGAAAACGTTATGGCGAATCGAAGGTTGAAAACTCTGACCCACGCCCAAGCGCACCGGCCTGCGCCCAGGCGCGCACCACTATTCATGGTGGCTGGGGCAGATAGTTTTACGCTCAGGCGCGCCATTCTGTGCGCCCAGGCACGCCCTGCACGCACCAGCCATGCACCAGCCTCTGGTTGGCACGCCAATTTCCTCCCTAGTCAGCACCTGGTGCGGCGCCATGCACCAGCTCGTGTGCTGGTGCTGATCCTCGCGCTCAGGCGCGCGGTCACTGCGCCTAGGCGCGTGCGCGCCACTAGATCAAATCTGGTGCGTCAATTTCAAGACTTGGGGCCAAAGTTTCAATCTATGCCACACGATTGTGGCTGGCTTCAAGGCAAGAAACAAGACTCCAAAACACATCACTCCATCACACTTCATCACCAACATCAACCCATCATCTTCATCATTTCTCTCAACCCCAAGAACAAGATTTCATCACCCTCTCATCACATACACTTGATTTTGAGCAAATCAAACTCAAAACCATCAAACTCCATCAAGCTAGCACCATGGAAATAGCTTGAAGCTCCTTCCCTCTTCACCCTCTACCTCCCACGAGTTGCCTCCCTCTCTTCTCCCTCTTGGATTTCAAGTTTCACCATCACTTGGGGTAAGTAGAATCTTATGGCATGTTGTGAACCCCTTTCCTTTTCATTCCAATTCTCTTTAGCTCATGGAAGTTGTATTTAATTTTCTTAGGGTTTTCTTGTGTCCTTGGCTATGTAGGATTCTTTATTTCATGCCTTCCAATCAAAACCAAGACAAGGGCAAAGACCAACCATCTTGTACTCCCCCAAATAGAGTTGTTTATCATCACTTGATTATATCCTTGTTGAGGTGGCAAGCAAGGTTTAGGAAATTCAAGGTCCCAAGGTTTTGAGCTAGGGCACACAAAGGCTTCCTTACTTCTTACTATTTTGAGGTAAGGAGTGGGTATTAGTGAGTATTACCGTACTCTGGGGATTAGTTTACAATATGCATATAATGGGTACTAAGAGTTATGTGCTAGTTTAGGTTGTTATACCATAGGGTAGTTAATAATTAGAACTTACGACATAGAAAAAATAAATAGATGATGATATGCTTCATTTTTAATATTTGGTATATAATCTTATGATTTGGTGATGCTTATAATTTAAGTGTGTATTTTTCTAAATGATTGAGACATGATGTTATTTATAAACCAAGGCAAAGAATGGAAATCATATATGAATTAAATGATAATGGAAAGTGTAGTTGAATTGAGTATCGGTGCATTGACAGACTAGGTGCCTCTGCCGGGTGTACCAAATTCCCAAGGGCCAAGTGCTCACCAGGCTAAATTCCCATTAGGTCCAAATGCCCTGTTAGGCGTCAATGCACCAAGACTTAATTCACTGCCAAAATAAATGATACAAAATGTGTTGAGAATGTGAAAAAGAGAATAAATTCAAATAACTGAAATGTATACTGAAATGTGAAAAATGTGATAGCATAGCTTGACAGGGTGAAGCCTTTTGGGTGAGAAAGTCCTGGTTGAGCGAGAGACCCTTGGGTGTGCCAAATGCCTGGCAGGAGCATTAAATTCCTAGTGATGCAAACCGGTTGTAACCGGGAGTGTTGTCCAGACGTGGTAAGACGTGATCGCGCATTGGGTGCGAACGCAGTAAAGTCGTGACTGGAACACACCGAAAGTGAAATGCGGATATGAAGTATGAATAGTGATTAAAAGACTTTTTGAAAATAGTGGATAAGAATGAAGAGAATAATTTGACTTGTGAAACCAACGAATACTTGATAATGAATTGTGATATGATGAGTCTTATTATTTTGTGATCGAATTGTTAAATGTGTTTGGCTTGGTATAGCATTATGTCGTAACTGGAAATTGCTTCCCCATTTTATGTGTAATACTCACTCCTTACTATTTCCACAGGTACTGAGGAAGAGTTTGCACTTGATCAGGTCGAGCAGGAGTACTCTCCCTCACAGGGAGAGTATGTTACTTATATATGTAGGACATGGGAATGTCCTGGGCCCGATGATGCGACTGGATTCATTTTTGTTGTGTATATTGTACATAGTTTTTGGGGGGCCCAGGACGACTCCTTTTGGGTAGGAGTCCTTTTTGGGAAAAGTATTATTTTCCACAACTTGTTTATATTTCCGCTAAAACTCTGATGTCGCATACTTTGCTATTCTGATGTGTGCACGATGCTGCACTATTTGTGATATATGTATATGGCCCTGTTGGCTTCTGAAATTTGAAAATGTGGATGTTTATCAGGTTACAGGAAAACCAGAATTTTGGGAAAATCAGAAAAACAAACGAAACTCCGTCCGTTTGACGGGAGATTTTTATAAGTTAAAAGAAAATTTGAATTTCACTATTTTACTAAGGGTATTTAAAGGTAATTAAGTATAGGTGTTACAATTATAATATAGTAAATTCAAGACATGGCTAACAGATTGACATATAAGCATGTCATGCATGTGTCTGCACAATAATGAGTTGTTGTTACGTTGGCAGATAACATGGATAACCCAACAAGGCAAGCAAAACTCTAGCCACAGTTGGTTCAAAATTGTCCAACTTACACAAACACAGTAACTTAAACAAACTCATAGTCATCATTGGAGTATATTTTTTTTATAAAAAAAATCTTATTATTGATAAAATAATATGAGTACAAGAAGTACTAGATAATTACATGTACAGAATCCCTCGTAACATTCAATTCTTGCCTAAATATTTCGAAGTGGAACTTCAGATGAATTAATAATATTTTTATAATAAATCAAATACATAATAGAACTCATGTCTTATTCTATATTATTCTTACATGTCATCTGTTAATGTGGCAGTAGCTCACTATTATGCAGACATATGACATGCTGATGTGACAATCCGTTAGCCATGTCAGCAATTAACAGTATTTTACTAATGACAGGGACCAAAACCAAAAATTTTAAAGTTTTAAGGACCTTGATCGATTAAAAAAAGATAGAGACTAAAACCAAAATTAGCCCAATTTTCAGATACCATTTACTTTAAAAAAAAAAGACACATGCCATTCATGGATGCATGCTGACATGGCTCTATGTTATTAACGTCATCAATAAACAGTGGATTCCTAACGGTTGGGACCAAAACCAAAAAAATTTAAACTTTTAAACATCAAGACCAGTCAAATAAAAAACAAAGATTAAAACCAAAACTCGTTAACTTTTTTTTTTTTTAAAAAAAAAAACTTAAATAAGTCTACATTAAATTACATTAGCAGTTATTTCTTTTGTGCTTGCCTTCCAATCTTTATATTTACCACACTACAGAGGTTCAATCAAGAAAAGGGAAACTATTAAAAAAGAAAAACAAACTCTAGTGGGTCTTATCTCACATGTATTGGCAAGCCAGTTTATTGATGTACGACGATGATAGCGGGTCCTCGGTTAAAGAACTTCGTCATCGAGTCGTGATATTTGGGGTGATGTGTGTGCCGTGTGTAAAACAACTAGATGAGAGTGTGGTCATACCTTGGCCACTACCTGTATATATAGGGTGGTTGAAATGAGACATTATAATGAATAAGTCATGATAAGCATTAAGGCCGAAGAGTAACAGCTCCATGAATGCCATCATTAGCAGAATAATGACGAACCGTTACGTCGGTTACTTACTGAAAGCTATTGATGTCAGATTGTCGGTATATCGGATTGATGCTTGTAGGTCCGTGATACTGATTTTTATTGATTTGTGGTACCGGTAGATAACAGAAACCAAATAGAATTGAGGACCAAACCAATTCTGTGGCAACTTCATGCAATTTTTCTATAAAAGTATGTATTGAGATGCAAATTGATGTTCATTAGAGAAAAAATTTACATAATAGCAATGAGAAAGGTGTTGGAGAGACCACATAGTTGGCCTTATGCCATATAACGTGATGTGACTATATTTCATGGTACAACAAAGGCACTTTTTACCATTAAATCAAAACCTGCATCCATTGCAAAATAGTAAAATATCCTAACCTTTCAAAATACACTTACTCACAACACAATTCAGTACTAACATAATTGAAATCAAAGTTAGAGAAGTCAAAGCAGATAAACCATATTTTTTAATGACTATTACCAAAGTATGAATTGAATCTATTTTAAATTAAGCAAATTGAAATTCATGTCATTCCATGCATAAAGTAGGATATCTTCATCTGAATATAAAGTTTTTTTTTTAATTATAATATCAGAAAGGACACGATCATTATTATTAGGATTAAAGGAGAGAGAAGAGAGGAAATGAATATGTCTATTATTGAAAAGGAAAAACTATGTTTTATTACAAGAGTAAAGGGTATATGTACAAAATATGAGAAAATACTATAATAACCCTACACAAATATGCTAAATATATATATTCTAACATCCCCCCTCAAACTCAAGTAGGTGGAGAAGAAACCAACTTGAGTTTGGAAAGTAAGGTATGAAAACGACCAGGATGATGAGCCTTTGTAAACAAGTCAGCTGGTTGGTCAATGGTGCTTATAGGGATGAGATGAAGAGTGCCAAGAACAACCTGTTGACAAGTGATATGGCAATCAATCTCAATATGTTTGGTGCGATCATGGAAGACATCATTGTGAGCAATCTGAATGGCACTACGATTGTCACAGTAAAGTGTAGTATGAGACTGCTGCGGAAAACCAAGGTTATCTAGAAGCCAGCGAAGCCAAACTATCTCGGAGGTGGTATCAGCCATTGCTCGATATTCTGCCTTAGTGCTAGAACCAGAAACAAGGTTTTGTCTCTTGTTGCGCCAAGAAATGAGAGAGTCACCGAGAAAGATACGAAATCCAGTAACAGAGCGGCGATCAGTGGGATCACCACCCCAATCAGCATCGGAGAATGCCCGAAGGATCAAGGGAGAGCTGGATGAAAAGTGAAGACCATGAAAGAGAGTGCCTTTGATATACCAAATGATACGAAGAACAGCTGCATAGTGAGTGGTCCGAGGTGCGGACATGAACTGGCTAACAAGATGGACAGCATATGCGAGATCAGGGCAAGTAACAGTGAGATAAACTAAGCTCCCAACTAACTGTCGATAAAGTGTCGGATCATCAAGAATATTACCATCAGATGGAGTGAAGCGAACATTAGGCTCAAGAGGTGTGGAAACAGTTTTACAATCTGTGAGTCCTGCTCGGGAAATAAGATCAGATGCATATTTAGACTGAGATAGGAACAACCCGTCATTTGAGGAGAGAATATCAATGCCTAAGAAATAATTAAGAGGGCCAAGGTCTTTCATCTCAAAATGTTGATCTAAGAACTGTTTGAGCTCGGAAATACCAACAGAATCATCACTTGTAATAATCATGTCATCAACATATAAAAGAAGCATGACAGTACCATTAGTTGTCCGACGGAGAAAGAGTGCATGGTCATAAGGACTAGAAGTGAACCCAAGATGAGCAACAGTGCCATGAAACTTGGTAAACCAAGATCGAGAAGCTTGTTTTAGACCATAAAGACTCTTGCGGATGTGACGCTCTCTTTTTAACTCGAAAATAATTAATATTTCCAAATAATTGAATACTTGCTATCAAAATTTGGGCTAGAAAATTTTTCCTTTTTAGAACCAGTACTTGCTCGTTCATAAACCCTTTTTGAACATAAACCATTTTTTTTTTAAAGTTCGACTTAACAATATCTTAGTTTCGAAAAGGCTCTCGAGATAACATTTCCTTAACTATAGAAAATACTCTTCATAGTTAATATTAAAACATACCATTTGCCTCTCGAGGTGAATTTGAATATATAAAGCATAAACTTATCGGGAGTAAAAATAATACTTATGGGGCACTGCTGAGGTAAAGAAAAACATCATATATATATATATATATATATATATATATATATATATAATAGTCATAACATAACCCCATCAGTACAGTCAGTAGCAAGAGATAAAAAGTCGAGATAGCAAGTTTTGATGAAACATATACAGACCAGCTGCATAAAATAAAAAGCTCACTCCAAGACCTCTCAGATATATACAATATATATAACAAAATCTAAAATAGAAGTCCCAGAGCAAGTCATCCGTGTCCTCAGCAGCTCCTCAGATCCTCCACAGCTCTATCCCTAGGATCTAGGATCCAAAACATCTACGCTATGCAGGCTCCTATGAACCAGCGGGTCCACCTCTAACAGAAACAGTCGGCTCAACATGCACCTCCTCCTCGCTCTCATCCTCCACAGGGTCCTCCTCGACCTCGCCCGACTGTGTAGAGACCCCACCACTGGGTCTAAGGTCTGCAGAAGCAGTCCTATCCAAGTCAGTCGGACCAGGAGAAGGAGTCTCTTCAGTGACAACTCTATGGGAGGAAGGATGAGAACAAGTGGCAGCTCTAAAACGAAAACTATGAAAACGACGCATAGGTCGAGCCGGGGGTGGTCCTCTATATGTATAAAAAGGTGGAACATGCATAGTGTAGACTAAGGAAATCCTAAATCGACGAGGTCGCACTCGCACCAAAGGGTTAGGGTGGTAGAGAGTGATCTCAACCTCCCCCTCAAAAGTGGAACGGTGCTCCTCATACGTCCATATGCCACTAGGAATAGGGCGTATCTCGATGCAAGCTAGGTATCTGGCCATCACCTAAACAGGGCACAGGGAGTAAGTATACACATATACATAATTGATAAAGACTAAAATTACAATCACAAGTATATCATGGACAGATCATAATGCAAATACATATGAGCACACCAGTTTTCAACATTATAACTCTTATAATGCAAGTGGCATGATGTATGTTTTCTATCCACAACTGAGGCCTCTAAAAGTCCATCTTGGACGTCCATCCAATACACCCTTGTGTTCCCGGAACACCGACATTTGTTCCCAGAACATAATGTCGAACCATACTTGGATAATAAGCATCACTCCCGGAGTGTGCACCACGTTCCCAGAACGCATACGTTCCCAGAACGCATAAAAACCAGGTCCCGGACACTGGCCACATATCTATAATGTGTCATCAAGTAGGTTATAATTTGGTACTCCCGGAGTACCCTCCTCATATTCCCAGAATATGATAAACGTTCCTACCAACCAGACTTCCAGTCTATATGGATGCACAAATATCTGGGTTGGTTTTATCTTTACATTAATTAATGTGATTTAGATATATTCCAATTTCCCTTTTGAATGATTTATTTGAGGCATACTCTTTGGCATAAAATTCTCCTTTGAATTTTCTCAAAACATGCCTTTTAAACTTAGATTGGGTAAAACAAAATCAATGGTATTAAAAAAAACTTAACTTTTTATTTTTCAGATTCAGGTACTAACCGGTTACAGTTTCAGGCTAACCGGTTAGAATTACAGACCTGAACTGTTTACCATTGCAATTCAGAAAAACCCTTTTTCTTGAATTTACTACCCAATCCATAAACAAGTTAAACATTGTTTTATGCCTCAAAAATCACAGTTTCCATCATTCAAAAGTCCAAATCACATTTTGTTTTCCATAAAGCATAATTTCCTCTTGAAATTATTTCATTGAATTAAGGTATAAACCCCTTACCCTTAAATCTGAACCAAGAGAGTATTGTCACCTCACTTTCAGGTTCTTTCCAGTGAATTTAAGGTATAGATTTGAGTAAAATTAGTGAAACTTCAGGACTGTTTTATAAAATGATTTTCTTTTGAAATTCTGCAGTGTCTAACCGGTTACGAATATCGAGTAACCGGTTAGATTATGCAGTCAGTCCTTCAAAATAAGGGTTTTAACACATCATTTTCTTTAATTCTCAAATCTAACCATTATTCATCATTCAACAGGGTTCATATACCTTAAACAAACATGTTTCATCACAGAAACCAAATTCAAAGTGCATGCATCAGCTTTTTGCATCAAATTGCATAAAAATTCACATAAACACAATTTAATACAACAAAACTTATCATAAGCATTTAAATCCAGAATTCAGTATCAATATACTTTGCATGCATCAACATAAAGTTGCTCAAAACACCATTGAGCAGAACTTTGGCCTCCAAGCCTTTGTGCCATATTGCACATAATGCCCTTTTTGAGTTTGGTTAACTCAAATCCTAAATCACTTGAATTTTGGTCTAAATCTAGTATAAGGTAGACTTCTCCCATACCTTAAGACTGAGTTTGATGAAGATTGACATAGAACTTGAAGAAAACTCCACAAATTTCTCACAAACTCACAGCTCTGCTCCCAGCCACGAATTTCACCAACAGGGTCCAAAGACCAGAAGTTTTGACATAGCAAATGGCCAAAGAAATTGGGGAAAACAGTTAGGACTCAAAATAGGTAACATGCACTAGAGAATCAAAGAGATTTGAGACTTAAAGGTTGACTATACTTACCAAAATCCAATCCCAAACTAAGCTTCCTGAACCAGAAAACTCAGACTCCAGCTATTCCAGTTCCAACTTCCCAAGTTGATTTCTCCTTCCACACAAACCCTCAACTCACAAATTTGGTATCTTTACAAAGCTCAGGATGTAAGCTTTGTAATGGTGTATGGCTCTCAATCTCACTCTCAAAAACAAGGACGAATTCCTCAGGACGAAAATGGAACCCTAGAACAAAGCCTCCCTTCTCAATTTCAGAAATTCAACCCTAATTTCATCAACAATTCACCTATATATAGACCAACCCAGGTTACATGCACATTGACGCGTGGTTTTCCACTTGATTCAAGCTGTAATCGTGGCGAATTCGGGATTAATCAAGTGATTACTCATCAAAATCCACTAACCCAGTTTCTGGGTTCATCGTCTAACCGGTTACAGGGCATTACTAACCGGTTAGATTAGTAAAAAATTTAAAAATTAATATTTTTAAATCTTTCCCTCCAAGAACCTTTTTAATATTACCTTTAAATCCTCATTCAGGGACCAAAATGCAATATCCTTATATTTTGCATTTATTTGCCCTATAAAAATATTTCAACTTATTTTTATTTTTAAGGCTAATTAAATACAAAATATAAACTTGGAAAATTTCTATAAATTAATAATAAAACTTTTTATTATTAATTTCCTATTATTCGGGAGACGAAAATTAGGGGTGTTACAGCGGAGACGACAAACCTTGTGTGGAGGACAAGAATAGCCAGGAGGAGGCCGCATATAGACTTCGGCATCCAAATCACCATTCAAAAATGCATTCTTGACATCCATCTGAGTAATAAACCATTTCTGTGTGGCAGCAATGGCAAGAAGGGTACGAAGAGAAGTGAGACGGGCCACAGGAGCAAAGGTTTCCTCATAATCAATGCCATATTCCTGTGTGAAGCCTTTAGCGACCACGCGCGCTTTGTAGCGCTCAACAGAACCATCAGGATGAGTATTAATTTTGTAAACCCATTTGCAATCCATTAAATTCTTGTCATGAGGATGATCAACAAGTTCCCAGGTTTTAGTTTTCTCCAAGGTATGTAGTTCAGCTTGCATGGCCTGTTGTCAATTAGGATATGAAGAAGCTTCTCGATAGGTCCGAGGTTCATGGTGAGAGAGCATGGTAGAAAAACAGTGATAATCACGAAGATAAGTAGGAGGATTCCTTACCCGAGGAGGAAGGGCAACAAAAGGTGGTGGATCGGGATCTAAAACATGATCTGGAGAAGGCAGCGGAGCAGGGTTTGGAATAGGAACAGGGTCAATGGCTAGGGCAGGAGCATGATCATGCTGAGGAACGGGAAGCTCGGCGAGCTCCGGTAGCTGAGGAGAGGAACCAGAATTAGAATCATCAGGAAAAAGATCTATAGAAAGGTCGGTGAACAAAGGTGTGGAGGTGGACGAGATGGACTTGAACTGAGAGAGAGATGAAAACATTTTGTGCTCCCAAAAGACAACATGACGAGAGACGCGGATGCGTTGGGAGATGGGATCCCAAATGCGATAACCTTTGTGTTCAAAACTATAACCAAGAAAACAACAAAGACGAGCACGAGGCTGGAGTTTAGTATGCTCATGTGGTTGAAGAAGAACGAAACAAGCGCAACCAAAAACTTTGAGTAATTAATAATTTGGAGGAGTGCCAAAGAGACGCTCATAGGGAGAAACATTACCTAAAACCGAGGAAGGAAGACGATTGATGACAAAAACAGCAGTAAGAGCGGCTTCTCCCCAGACACGCTTAGGACATGAGGAGGAAAAGAGCATGGCTCTAATAGTGTCAAGAATATGACGGTGCTTCCTTTCAGCACGACCATTCTGCTGGGATGTCCCCGGACAAGAGAACTGAGAAGTGGTGCCTTGTTCAGCAAGGAATCTGAGAAGTTTGGAATCACGATATTCAGAGGCATTATCACGACGAAAAATCTTGATGCACTTAGAGAATCGGGTATGTATCATTGTGGCAAAATCAATGTAAATCTGGGGAACATCTGATCTGTTCTTCAACATGTATATCCATGTAAAACGAGAAAAATCATCAATGAATATAAGAAAGTATCGGGAACCACCCATAGTGGGAGTTGGGGCCGGTCCCCAAACATCTTAATGCACTAGATCAAATGGAGAGGCGGAAGTAGAAGCATTTTGATCAAAAGGTAAAGCAGTTTGCTTGGCTGTTTGACAAGGAATGCAATGAAGTGCCTCTTCTTTGATAGAACCCAGACGACCTTGAGATATGAGAGGCCGCAACTTGCTGAGGGAAGTGTGACCAAGGCGCTGGTGCCAAAGATGGATGGAGGAGGAAGTGAATGCAGCACATAGAGTAGTGGGTGAAGGAACATGGAGTGTAATAAGCTCAAACATTCTACCAACCTTCCGACCAGTACCAATAATCTTACTAGTCTGCGGATCCTGTACAGAACATCCACTTGGAGAGAAAGTAACAACATAACCAAGATCACAGAGTTGACCAATAGAAACTAGATTAAAATTCAACTTCGGAATGAGATAAGTATCTAGCATAGTAAGAGAAGGCATGGAAACAAGTCCTTTATGAATCACGTCCATGAGAGAACCATCATCAGTATGAATATGACGAGTATGATCTTCAGAGGTCAAAGTAGAAAAACCTTGTGATGATGATGTCATATGGTTGCAACATACAGAATCAAAATACCAAGCAGAGTTACCAGGTGTGATCGCTAAAGTGGTAGGAGTATGACTAGTAAGAGAGAGAGGTGAGTGTTCTTCAGTGAAAGTTGTAGCATTAAAAACTCGAGAATGTGCTGCATGTGGAGAACAAGTAGGACGAATAGGACACTGGTCAATTAAGTGTCCTTCAAGTTTGCAATACCGACATACTTTATAAGAACAGCGACTAGCAATATGTCCCTTGTGTTGGCAAAGATGACAAACAACAATTGGACACTCAAAATAAGCATGTCCTCGACGGCGACAAGGGCCACAATAAATTCCCTTCAAAGTAGAAGTAACAGATGCCATAATAATAAGAAAAATAGATTATAGGAACAATTTCGGAAGAAAATAACTTGACAAATGGAAAGAGAAGGAAGAAAGAAATATTCTGTTTTTTTTTTAAATTTTTTACCTGGGTGACGTCATGCTGACGTCAGCAGAAGTCAAATCAGGTCAAACCAGCCAATGGAGCCCGTGCAGCGAGCGGGCCAGGAGGGACTGCTGGACTAAACCCACAGCAGCGCGTGGGAGCAGATCGCCGAGACGGGGCCGGCGCGTGCGGGCGCGTTGAGCTGCCAGTGGTCACGGCGTTAACGGCGCCGTGGTCGGAATTCGAAGACGAAGGAGATGGTGGCGGCGGATTGGCCGGAAAATCACTGACGACGGAGATCGGGACAGAAATAGCGACACGACGGCGGGAGAAAAGGGCAGCGCGTGGCGGTTGTGGCGGCGGATCTTGACGGCGGTTCTTCTAGGACGGGGACGTCGGAAAACGACGAACACAATGAAAACGGAGGTGTTAGCGACGAAAGGCTACACGGTCGCGGATCGGAAACTAGCTTTGATACCATATTAGGATTAAAGGAGAGAGAAGAGAGGAAATGAATATATCTATTATTGAAAAGGAAAAACTATGTTCTATTACAAGAGTAAAGGGTATATGTACAAAATATAAGAAAATACTATAATAACCTACACAAATATGCTAAATATATATATTCTAACAATTATCATAACAACCGTGTGAAGAATGACTGTAGGTACGGTCATGAACAAACAAATAGTTAAGGGCTTAGCTTGTATTGGAATGTTGAGGGAAAGGGGTTATTGTTAAGGTGGAGAATTGTGGAGGGAAATGAAAATAATAAATGAATGATGAATAAAAAAGGAGAAAAATTAAATTCTTTTTATTGGAACAATTACATAAAAAAAAAATAGTGTCATGTGGATGTTTTTATTGAAAAAAATTCAAACTTTTGCATAAAATATACTCCTTCCGTCTTTAAATATAAGTGTTTGACGTGGACTTTCATACGAATTAATAAAGTTAGTTAATATTAGTGATATTGAGAATGATGATATTGGGTATACTTTTTATAAATTATCCTTATAATTATCATTTTAATTCTAAAAATTGTTGAGTAAATTAAATATGAGTGTTTGTTGAAAAAAACTATTTTATGTCATTGAAAATTGAGAAAGAGACTTATGGACAAAAAAATTTTGCTATCTGGGACTTATATTTAGAGACTGAAAGAGTAGTATTATTTGAAAAAAAAAAAAACTTAATATAACCAATCCTGGTATTTAAATTAATCAAAATGTTCACGATTGCTTTTATGTAAAAGCTGTTATCAATAGTTTACAGAAATTGAATGAACCATTTGAAGGAGGTTTGTGAGGTCTAGAATCCGGCATGGACGAATCATCTATAACCAGTCTTCACTAAACAATTTCTATCTTACTTATTGATTCAACAAATACAACTATTTCTCTTTCCTTTTCTATCTCTTAAGAGGGATCAAGAGAAGAGTAAAAGAGATGCAGAATGAAAGAATTATGTATAGGAGCTAAGGTGAAAGTAGAGAAGGACCAATTGCTATGAAGATTGGTAACAATGATGTTATGTGTACATCCAAAATTCAGAATTGACATTTAAATGTACATTATACATCCGCTTGTCTTATATCCAGAATTGCAAATGTATATCCAGATGCCAATCCTAAATGTACACACGACATTATTGAATTTTGTAAAGCCGAAAGCCCATTCTCTCACCCAGCAAATAAATAGTGAGAAGGAAAGAGAGCCATGAATAATGATCCTTAAACTTATCAGTTAATTTTGATTTGAATTTATAATTTTGTTTTTTATTTCATTAGTGTAATTTTGATTAAGTTACTTTTTATATTCAAGGATTGCTTAATCTCGATCCTCAAAAATTAAGGATAAGAATCTTAAAATGGTTAAATTTCTTAAGGAATGCTATGTCTAAAAAAAACTAAATTTTTATATATTTATTTTTCAAAAAAACATATCTAATTTAATTTAAGATACTCATTCTCAACCCGAGATAAAAAAAATTCTTATATTTATTCAATTCTTTAATTTTTATGGAGATTCAGTTCCGTCCTCTCTCCAGGTCACTTGCAAAAACCTTAGCTGCACATGGCCCTTGATTTTTAAGGACTCATCCGTAATCCTTTTGCTGATTTTCTGTATTTTTGTAAAATTCCATATATTAGTAGGTTTTTTTAGGAAGTTCTTGTCTCACTTTGGAAAATGCCAAATTTTTATTGAAAATTAAAATTTATTACTAATTTAAAAATTTTGGTGTTAAATTCTTACATGGTAACGTTTTATTTTTTTTATAGAATAGGGTTCTCATTTTTTTATTTCATTCCATGTCTACAAAATGTCTGGATCAACATGGTAAATGGTAATAGGGTGAAAAATAAGTTATATATATATATATAATTGTATATTAGTAATATTTCGTTACATCCCATATAATAGTTATATTAACAGTTGATAGAATTGAAGAACATAAATGCGAGTATCTTGAATTTTATATCTGAAAACTGCACTATTTTTTTTACTACCTCTCCGAAATTTTTTTTAACTCACTCACCTGAATTGGGTAGACTTCACCTGATGCTTGTTTCTTACGAAAAAGTTTGATTAGTCGTTATACTTTGTTTAATGAGAATAATAAGACTATTTGTGTTTCTCTTTTACATGGGTGGCCAAGTTCAGTTCACCACTTGAGTGGAATCCATATTTAATTTAAATTACATCATTGTTTTTCCACTAAATTAATGCCAAAGCAAGTAAGCAACCCCGAACTCTCTTCTTGTTACTAATGCCTTTATAACTTGGACTCGTCTTTCTGAGACTTGACCTATTATCAAGTCTTGACCTTGAAATTTATTGGGCGCAGTCAGGAATCACGTGACAATTAGATACCAGAGATTGTTCTGCTAACGCAACTTTGTTAACCACTCGAATTAATTAAATAGAAAAGAAATAAAATATATATTTTTTGCTATTTCTTTTAACTTAAAAATATATACATCTATTGAATATAAAATAATAATAGTCTAATACTAGATAATCAATAATAAACAACAACAACAATAATGATGTCCCAGAACAACGAGGGGTGGCACATCTGGCTCGGGACTTTGTCCTCGGTCCGCAAGAACACGGGTTCGAATCTCACCTCGGCGGTATGAGTCTGTCGCTCCTTCGGGAGTGGTTGACCTCCTCCGGGCAATTTGCAAGCTATGACCTGGAGGCGGGGTTGCCCATCAGAGTCGTCAATGTGCGACAATGATGGTGGAATTTCCGTCGTAAACAAAAAAAATGATGTCCCAGTTCAAAATAATAATATATGTCATAACAACAATAGTGTAATATTATTTAAAAGCTCATCACATTCAATTTTAATTAGATTTGACAATAGAAATATGAAATCAATGAGTTGATACTAGCTAGGGTATGTTCTTAGAGTTTAATGGGTGTATATTGATTATGTATTTTTTTTCTTTCGATATATCATTTATCATTTATTAGTATTACTTTTATTATTGATAGTTATCATGATCAATATCATAATTTTTTCCATTTCCATATGATTTTTTTTTAAATTCTGGATCACCTTTTAACTTGATAACATCTAGATGACCGACATAGAATGAATAGTGAAGATGATGATGTTGCCAATGATAAAAGAAGGAGATGATAGATAGAAGAAGAATAGGATTACGTGGGAGGGAAGGGTAATGAAGGGGAAAATTTTAAATTATTAAGGATATTTTGGTTAGTTGAAATATAATATTAAAATGAGAGTATTTTGGGTAGATGAAAATAGTATAAAAATGAGGGTATTTTGGGTATATAAAAATAATATTAAAATGAGGGTATTTTGGGTAAATTATATTATAAAAATAATATTAAAATAATATTTTTAAATAAATATCTTAGGGATCTCATTGCAAAATTTATAAATTAAAAATATGTCTCGCTGATGTGGAAAAAAAAAACACATGGTTAATTTCAATTAGTTAAGAAAAAAGGTACAGAAACCCTCTATTGCCAAAGGATTTTGAAGTAAAGCCCATGTTCTTAATTAAAACAAAATGCAATTCGTTTGATTAGAATAAGAAATTTAATTTGAGATTAATTTCAAATTCTATAAGAGATTACAGGTCAATTGTTTTGGCTCGTATACCTTTGATAAATCATCATAATTACTAGTTAAGAAAATTGATGATGGTCCCCTGTTTCTCAAATGTTCTTTCATGCTTTTTGTTAGGCTTAGGGAAGTCTATAATCAAGAAAGATTGGCAATTAATAGTCAAATAAGAATTTCAATAAGTAAACGTGACATCACATTATGTGACCAAAACCTATAAACAATGAGTTGATGAGATTATCTATTTATATGTTTCTCATGTTGGATATTTATCTAATAAGTGGGACAACATATATAATTAATCATGTATTATATACGCTATCTAAATAGTTAGCCTATGTAAAGTGATCATTTAAATGTTTAAGGTATTAGGCTATACATAACATCTAATTTAGTATGGTATTTATATTGTAGATATCAGTCTTATTTCTATATTGTTGATGGGCCGAAATAGAAATAAGAATAGTTCCATAAATCGCAACCCTTAGCGAAAGGTTATGTGAACTACCATATATAAGGGGTATGGTCCCCAAGTCAGATGCAATATAACTTCTTTTCTGACATTTCCATCAATCAGAGAAGAGAGAATCTTATCTCATTTGGGCAAAGCAGTGCATCAAGACTTGGAAGATCAAGAACCCACAAGTGCTGAAAGTCTCAATCTTCCCTATGGATTCAGGTACGCTTCCGCTTCTAGATTCTCTCATTGATTTGACATGAATGATTCAGTATCTGATAACTGATTTCATTTATAAAGTTTTCTAACATCTCACTTTACTCATTTCTCTTTAATGTGAAACTTACCTCACTCACACTTAATTTATAACAATCTACCCTCTTAAATGTGAGTCCTTTACATAAGAGCATATTAACTTGAGCAGAACTTTTTTAAAGTATTTGTCAATGTCACCAAGAACGCAGCCCACTCAAAAACATGCCCACTACAGCTGATGATAGGAAGGAGAAGAAGGTTGTTTGTGGTGGTAGTAGTCCCCTCACCACCCTTCCACTATCATCGTTTTTTCCACAGCCATTGTCATTGCATCACTTTCAGGGCTACTACCATCGTTACCTTCTCTTTTTTGCACCATCGATGTAACACTCTCCTTTTTATTATGTCTATCATATAAGTCTTATAGAAGTATTTTGTGGTGGTTAGGAAAAATTAGTTAAGGTTTGAAACAGAATTGATAGAATCCTTAAGAATTATTGAGTATTTGAAAGTTTAATTTAGAAATCCTTGAAATTTAAGTTGTGTTTTATATGATAAATTGTGAATTGGATGCTTGGAATATTTGTTAAATGTCATGGGTACATGTTTTGATGTTAAAATGGGTTAAAGAAGCATTAGGAAGAGCCAAAAATGCAAGAAAATTCACAATGACCCAAACTGGTGCGCCCAGGCGTGCACTAGTGCATCAAACTGGTGCAGACAGGGAGCTTGGCGCGTGGGTGCAGGAATTGGCGCGCCCAGGTGCGCGCAGGAGCCAGGCTGATGCGTGTTTGGTGTGCATCTGGTGCGCCAAGAAGGGCCAGAAACACGCAACACCAATTCTGGCATGGTGCGCCAGACCTGGTGCGTCAGGTAGCGCGTCCAGGCGTGGGGTTGGTACGCCTAGGTGCGCACCGACCTTGGGTTCTCCATTTTACACGAATTCTTGAGAAAATTCTAGAAATTTCTTTCATTTCTTCATCCTCCACCTTCATATTCATGTCCTAAACACTTAAGGCAAGAGACATAACCATAAAATCCTCCATGAAACGTTAGAAAACCTCCATCCTAACCTAGTAATCTTCCTCCTCATCATCAAATCACCATACTAAACCTTATCAAATCCTTCTCTTTTACTCCACACACACAAAACCACATCTCCTAATATTCTTAACTTGTTCTCAATAAAGTGGAAAGCTAAGGACTTAGGATTATGAAGGATACAAGAGGAATTTAAATCAAGGAAGGAATTGGTAACTAGTGGCCTCAAGCTCCAAGGGAAGCTTACTCCCAATAAACTACTTCCTCTCCTCAAATAAGGTAAGGGAGGAGTTGTTTACATGATTTAGAATAAAGAATTAGGTAGTAATAATATGGAACCTTAGGGCTTATGAATGATTTACGTGAATATGCTTGATGCTTGAAATTAGTGTATTATGATCCTTAGTGTGAATTTCATTATGATGAATCTATGTTAGCTTGATGAATATGAGATTAAGATAAGAGATCTTATTGTGTTTAAGTATGTATGATTAAGCAATTGATTTTAAGACATAAAGTGGTTATTGTGATGGTTTCATTAAATTCCATGAAATATAAGATCATATAAGCTTCTCAATTGAACTCATACCCAAGTATAAATTATTTTCTAATCTTATGGAGTTATAAGTGTTGGAAGTCAAGCTGGTTGGAAGGCATGTTTCAAACTCTCTATAGACTTCAAAGGGACACAATTATATGTTTTGATGATAACAAACCAACTCAAGTTCAAGTTCACAAGTGCAAGTCTAGAAGATTGAAGACTCAAGCAAGCATAGAATAGAAGCCTTATCTTTAGATTAAATGTAAGGTAATGAAGTTCTGTTTCTTTAAGTAGTTACAAAGCCAATAAGTTTTTCATTTTAGAGAGAAGAAGAAAAACGTGTTTTTGCATGAAAAATGTATTTTCTGCATTTAACCTTAGTAAAATAATTGATGTTACAAAACTCTTTATATTTATATGTGTGCAAGAGGGAGTAATCGATTATTTGCTAAAGTAATCGATTAACTTTGTTGCATCATAGAAAAATCAGAGAGGTTGTAATCGATTAAGTGATTTGTGTTAATCAGTTACTTTCTTATGGAAGTAATCGATTACATTGGTCAGGTAATCGATTATAATTGTTGCATCATATATTTTTCAGAGGCTTTGTAATCGATTACAAGGTTTGTAGTAATCGATTACATGATGTTGCATCATATGCAAACCAGAGGCTTAGTAATCGATTAACTCCTCAGTGTAATCGATTATTATAGTTGCATCACATAATGAACAGGAGTGATGTAATCGATTAACTATTCTTAGCCTAATCGATTACATGTTTTTCAAATGTTTTAAGAATTTCTATTTTTGTAGAAGTAATCGATTATTGCTTCTATGTAATCGATTATTTCTTGATTTATTGAAAAACGTGTCAGAATCATGTTTATTATTTCCTGATTTGTTTTTATATAAAAGATTCTGATATATTTTATTTTATTTCGAAAATGAATTTAAATTTGAATTGTTTCCTTTTTTGTTTTTAAAGAATCAAATCTTTTTATTATTTCGAAAATCGTTTTGATTTTATTTTGATTTTAAAACTTATTACAAATCTTTTATTATTCTATTTTGATTTGTTTTTCTTAATTCAAAATCATTTGTTGATTCAAAACCTTTTTCTTTTTAAATCAAACACTCCAACATTTTTCACGAGGAGATAATTTTTTCATTCATTCACGTTGCACGTTTCTTCTTCATCTTCTTCTCTAAACTTGTGCTTTTCATCGTTCATACTTTTTGAAGAACAAACTCTTATTGGCTGAGTAACATCTAGAGAACCACTACTTCACTATCATAGAGCTTATTGTTGTATCTGTGTTTTGAGAACACACAAAGCTATTGCAATCGCAATCGCATTCATTCTAAACCTTAGTGATTAGGGAGAGAATCCCTTAGTGGACGTTGTATTACGTCGTAGGGCGAGGAACCCTGCTGTGTGATTGAGGCCCCTAGCGAACGGAGGTTCATAGTAGTGTGCGGGGTGCTCTTGGTTGTAATAGGGTGCGGCTCTATTGCTTGGTTATAAGAACTCTCAGGCGAGTCGCTTGGGGACTGGACTAGGCCTTTCGACGGGAAGGCTGAACCAGTATAAAATCACCGGTGCAAGCTTTTCTAACCCTTATCTTTTACTT
Organism: Crotalaria pallida; assembly: GCA_037953625.1. Lineage (NCBI taxonomy): Eukaryota > Viridiplantae > Streptophyta > Magnoliopsida > Fabales > Fabaceae > Crotalaria > Crotalaria pallida. The sequence continues at coordinate 122,690,876 of CM075652.1, read as the reverse complement.
TCCGCATATTTACTTTATTTACGTTTCCGCGCTACTCGATTATATTTTTCCTAACGTTTTCGCGATCCATAACAACGCTTAATCTCTCCGTCTCAAAACTATTTTTTAAATTGGTACGAATTTTTCAATACATAATAAAACTCGATTCACCCCCCCCCCCTCTCGAGATTTTGAGGCCAAAACCAACAATTGGCATCAGAGCTAGTCTCTTGTGTTAAGACTTAACCGTCTCAAGAGTATGGCTTCAAACTCTCTGTTTGGAGGTGAAGGGAGTTCTATTAACCGTCCTCCCATGTTTGATGGGGTAGGGTACGCGTATTGGAAAGCCCGTATGAAAATTTTTATTCAAGGAGTAGGATTAAAAGTTTGGGATGCCGTTGTTAATGGTCCCTATGTTCCTACCTGTGTGGTTGATGATATCACCGTCGAAAAGCCTATGGCTGATTGGACGGAGGAGGAGGAACGTAGAGTCCAATACGACTTGAAAGCGAAAAATATTATAACATCTGCTTTGAGCTATGATGAGTTTTTCAGGATTTCAACATGCGAGACAGCACAACAAATGTGGGATACACTGGAAGTCACGCATGAAGGAACAACGGAAGTGAAAAGATCAAGAATCAACACGCTGACTGGTGAATATGAGTTATTCAAAATGAAGGATGGAGAATCAATTCAAGAGATCCAAAAACGCTTCACGATGATAGTAAATCAACTAACAACATTGGGGAAGAAATTCACCAATGAGGATCTCATCAACAAAGTTCTAAGATGTTTGGGAAGAGATTGGCAACCTAAAGTGACGGCAATTGCTGAATCAAGAAATCTCTCAACAATGTCGCTGGCAACTCTGTTTGGAAAATTACAAGAACATGAAAGTGAACTGAAAAGGTTGGCTCAGCATGAAGAAGAAAACAAGAAAGTCAAAAGCTTGGCTTTCAAGGCTGAAGCACCTGCACCAGATAGTGACTCGGACAAAGAACTGATCAATGATGAACACATGGGTCTATTGGTGAAAAAGTTCGGGAAATTTCTGAGGAAGAAGAATTTCAATAAAAGAGACAAAAGTGGAGGCTCAACCATCACATGTCATGAGTGTGGCAAGCCTGGTCATATTCGAGCAGATTGCTATCAATTGAAAAAGAAAGAGAATTCAGAAAAAGGCACCTCAAGTTCAAAGAAGGGAAAGCAAGCATACTTGGCGTGGCTGGATAATGATGGAAGTTCGGATGAGGATTCAGACGAACAAGAAGAAACCGCCAACCTGTGCTTGATGGCTCACAAGAATGAGGTAACTTCTGAACCAAATTTTTCTTATGATGAATTACTTGAAGCTTTTGGAGAATTGCATGAGGAATCAATGAGGATATCCTTATTGGTTTCTCTAGAAAAGAAAAATTCAGCCTCTCTTTTAGAAAAAAATAAAGAACTTTCAAAAGAAAATGAATTTTTGAAAAATCAAAATAAGGAGCTGAATTTGACTTTAAAAAATTCCTCAAACACTTCTAGTAATGACATTAAACTTAAAGCTAGTTCTTCTTCTTGTAAATTCTGCAAGGATCTGGTTAAAGAAATTGAAGATTTAAAAGAAACCCTTGCTAAGTTTACAAAAGGTAGAAATACTTTAAGTTTAATGTTAGGTAGGCAAAAATGTTTCTTTAATAGAGCGGGTTTAGGATATCAACCCGGTAGGCATCAAAAGAAACTTAGTACCATTTTTGTCCCTGCCAGTAATCATAAGAAACCTCTTATTATATGTCATATTTGTGGTAAAAAGGGCCATGGTGCACATGAATGCATACACCGAAAAGTGAAGTTCGTTAAGCCGAACAATGAAGCTAAAAGGTGGCATGACTTAAACTATGGCTATACTAACACTCCAGGACCCAAAAAGATATGGGTACCTAAAAAGAAACCTTGAATCTTTGTTTGTAGGTTACTCCAGAAGGAAGAAAATCATGGTGGTACTTGGACAGCGGATGCTCAAAACATATGACTGGAGATAAATCCAAATTCTCGCATCTCGTGCCTAAGGACCAAGGATATGTGACCTTCGGAGATAACAATCAAGGAAAGATCATTGGAATCGGTAAAATTGGTACACCTCCTAACCCTTGCATTGAAAATGTATTACATGTTGAGGGCCTAAAGCACAATTTGCTAAGCATTAGTCAATTGTGTGATAAAGGCAATAAGGTTATATTTGATTCTGATAGATGTATTATCGAGGGAAAAATTGATAATCTTATTAAGCTTATTGCTCGCAGGATAAACAATGTATATATTATTGATTTTGATTCAATTCCCTCAAATGATGCTAAATGTTTATTATCTAAAGAGGATGAATCGTGGCTGTGGCATAGTAGAATAGGTCACATCCACATGGCTCATTTAAATAAAATTTCTTCTAAAAACTTAGTAGTTGGTTTGCCAAAGCAAAATTTTTCCTTTTCTGAAAAATGTGATCCTTGTTCAAAATCAAAACTCACAAGGGCCAATTTTCCTTCTAAAAATCTTGTTTCAACTCAAAGGCCTTTGGAACTTTTACATATGGATCTTTTTGGACCATGTCAAACTAAAAGCTTTGGTGGCAACTATTATTGTTTGGTTATTGTGGATGACTATTCTAGGTATACATGGACGCTTTTTATTACTCATAAAAATGACGCATTTCATGAATTTAAAAAGCTAGCCAAGATTATTCAAAACCAATTGCATTTGAGCATTGCATCCATTAAAACTGATCATGGTGGAGAATTTGAAAATCATCTTTTTGAAAAGTTTTGCGAAAAACATGGAGTTAAGCATTATTTTTCTGCTCCAAGAACTCCAGAGCAAAATGGGGTTGTGGAGAGGAAAAATCGTTCATTAAAAGAGCTTTCTAGAACAATGCTTAATGACATGAATTTACCTGCATATTTTTGGGCCGATGCAGTGAGTACAGCATGTTATGTTATGAACCGTGTTTTGATTAGGCCTATTTTAAAGAAAACCCCCTATGAGCTGTACAAGGGGAGAAAACCTAATATTTCCCATCTTCGAGTTTTTGGATGTAAATGTTTTGTGCATAATAATGGTAGAGAAAATCTAGGATCTTTTGAGGCTAGAGCTGATGAGGGTATATTTCTTGGTTATTCTGCTTCTAGCAAAGCCTATAGGATATACAATAAATCTCGTAATACTATTGAAGAATCTATTCATGTATCATTTGACGAATCCGATCCTAGAAGGTTGGGAAAGGTATCTGCTAATGATTTTTCAGGTATTCTTGGAGAATTATTCATTGATGAGGATGAGGAGCAAAATGATAAATCAAAGGATCAATCCGGAAGCAATGAAATTTTAGTTGAAAATGGTGAGGAGAAAAATCAAGAACAATCAATGGAACTCAACACTGATTTGCCTAAAGAGTGGAAAACATCAAGACATCATCCTATTGATCAAATCATCGGAGACATTTCTAAAGGTGTAAGTACTCGCAACTCTATTAGCAATCTGTGTAACTTCTTTGCATTTGTTTCTCAAGTAGAGCCAAAAAATTATTCTGAGGCAATACTTGATGAGCATTGGCTTTTGGCAATGCAAGAAGAATTAAACCAGTTCGAAAGAAATCAGGTATGGGAACTTGTTCCTAGGCCTGAGTCTCATCCGATTATTGGACTTAAGTGGATTTATAAAAATAAACTTGATGAGGCTGGTTTAATTGTTCGAAACAAATCTAGGCTAGTTGCACAAGGTTACAACCAGGAAGAGGGGATAGATTATGAGGAAACATTTGCCCCTGTTGCTCGGTTGGAAGCCATTAGACTGCTATTAGCATTTGCATGCATTTTAGATTTTAAATTATATCAGATGGACGTAAAGAGTGCCTTTCTTAATGGTTTTATAAATGAAGAAGTTTATGTGTGTCAACCGCCTGGCTTTGAAAGTTATGAACACCCTGATTATGTTTATAAGTTGAAAAAGGCTTTGTACGGTTTAAAACAAGCTCCTAGAGCATGGTACGACCGTCTTAGCAAGTTTTTATTAAAAAATGACTTTGAAAGAGGGAAGGTTGATAACACACTTTTTATCAAAAAGAAAGGAAAGGACATTCTTTTAGTTCAGATTTATGTAGATGATATTATATTCGGTGCTACTAATGAAATCCTTTGCAAGGAGTTTTCTAGTATGATGCAGGAAGAGTTCGAAATGTCTATGATGGGCGAGCTGAACTTTTTCCTGGGTTTACAAATAAAGCAAGCAAAGGATGGAATCTTTATTAGTCAAACTAAATACTGCAAGGAATTATTGAAAAGATTTGGCATGGATTAAGCCAAGGCAGTTGCAACACCGATAAGTACATCATGCTACTTGGACAAAGACGAAGGAGGTAAATCCGTAGAAATTACAAAGTATCGAGGTATTATCGGATCCCTTCTATATTTGACGGCAAGTAGGCCGGATATCATGTTTAGTGTGTGTCTTTGTGCTCGGTTCCAGTCGAATCCAAAAGAAACGCACATGGTTGCTGCCAAGCGTATAATGAAATATATGTCTGGCACAACTGATATGGGTTTGTGGTACCCCAAAGGTTCATCTTGTAATCTTGTTGGGTATTCTGATTCTGACTTTGCTGGTTGCAAAGTAGATAGAAAAAGCACTAGCGGCACTTGTCATCTTCTTGGCAATTCATTGGTATCATGGGCTAGTAAGAAACAGTCTAGTGTTGCCCTATCTACAGCTGAGGCTGAATATGTAGCCGCGGGTAGTTGTTGCGCTCAGATTTTATGGTTAAAACAGCAACTCGTAGACTTTGGTGTAAGTCTAGATCACATTCCTATTAAATGTGATAATACCAGTGCTATTTCTATTACCAAAAACCCAGTGCAACATTCTCGAACGAAGCATATCGAGATTCGACACCATTTTATTCGTGATCATATTCAGAAAGGTGATTGCATTATTGAGTATGTTGATACTTCGCGGCAGTTGGCTGATATCTTTACGAAACCGCTTCCAAAAGAAAATTTCTTTTTTATTCGTAGAGAAATTGGTCTAGCTTCTGCCTCTCACCTCTTTTGAATGTGTGAATCTTTTATCTCTCATGTTATGATTGATGCATCTTCTTAGTGTTTCAGGGGGAGATTGCACATCTTTTTGATGATTACAAAAGGGGGAGAGAGATTCTGATATTTGGATATTTGGCTAATTTTTATTGGCTAATTCATTCAGGGGGAGAAGATATAATCCATTATTCTGGAAGGATGCTTGAATCGATATGATATATTTTTAAGCATTCATACAGGGGGAGATGAAATAATCCATTTTTTTTCCTGTATTTTATGATTCTATGGAAGGTTTCATTATTATATATCTATTTCTGCTTGTATAACACTTGTGATGCAGATAGTAAAGAGCATATCAGAATGGGTGTTTGTCATCATAAAAAAGGGGGAGTGTTGGAAGTCAAGCTGGTTGGAAAGCATGTTTCAAACTCTCTATGGACTTCAAAGGGATACAATTATATGTTTTGATGATAACAAACCAACTCAAGTTCAAGTTCACAAGTGCAAGTCTAGAAGATTGAAGACTCAAGCAAGCATAGAATAGAAGCCTTATCTTTAGATCAAATGTAAGGTAATGAAGTTCTGTTTCTTTAAGTAGTTACAAAGCCAATAAGTTTTTCATTTTAGAGAGAAGAAGAAAAACGTGTTTTTGCATGAAAAATGTATTTTCTGCATTTAACCTTAGTAAAATAATTGATGTTACAAAACTCTGTATATTTATATGTGTGCAAGAGGGAGTAATCGATTATTTGCTAAAGTAATCGATTAACTTTGTTGCATCATAGAAAAATCAGAGAGGTTGTAATCGATTAAGTGATTTGTGTTAATCAGTTACTTTCTTATGGAAGTAATCGATTACATTGGTCAGGTAATCGATTATAATTGTTGCATCATATATTTTTCAGAGGCTTTGTAATCGATTACAAGGTTTGTAGTAATCGATTACATGATGTTGCATCATATGCAAACCAGAGGCTTAGTAATCGATTAACTCCTCAGTGTAATCGATTATTATAGTTGCATCACATAATGATCAGGAGTGATGTAATCGATTAACTATTCTTAGCCTAATCGATTACATGATTTTCAAATGTTTTAAGAATTTCTATTTTTGTAGAAGTAATCGATTATTGCTTCTATGTAATCGATTATTTCTTGATTTATTGAAAAACGTGTCAGAATCATGTTTATTATTTCCTGATTTGTTTTTATATAAAAGATTCTGATATATTTTATTTTATTTCGAAAATGAATTTAAATTTGAATTGTTTCCTTTTTTGTTTTTAAAGAATCAAATCTTTTTATTATTTCGAAAATCGTTTTGATTTTATTTTGATTTTAAAACTTATTACAAATCTTTTATTATTCTATTTTGATTTGTTTTTCTTAATTCAAAATCATTTGTTGATTCAAAACCTTTTTCTTTTTAAATCAAACACTCCAACATTTTTCACGAGGAGATAATTTTTTCATTCATTCACGTTGCACGTTTCTTCTTCATCTTCTTCTCTAAACTTGTGCTTTTCATCGTTCATACTTTTTGAAGAACAAACTCTTATTGGCTGAGTAACATCTAGAGAACCACTACTTCACTATCATAGAGCTTATTGTTGTATCTGTGTTTTGAGAACACACAAAGCTATTGTAATCGCAATCGCATTCATTCTAAACCTTAGTGATTAGGGAGAGAATCCCTTAGTGGACGTTGTATTACGTCGTAGGGCGAGGAACCCTGCTGTGTGATTGAGGCCCCTAGCGAACGGAGGTTCATAGTAGTGTGCGGGGTGCTCTTGGTTGTAATAGGGTGCGGCTCTATTGCTTGGTTATAAGAACTCTCAGGCGAGTCGCTTGGGGACTGGACTAGGCCTTTCGACGGGAAGGCTGAACCAGTATAAAATCACTGGTGCAAGCTTTTCTAACCCTTATCTTTTACTTTCCGCATATTTACTTTATTTACGTTTCCGCGCTACTCGATTATATTTTTCCTAACGTTTTCGCGATCCATAACAACGCTTAATCTCTCCGTCTCAAAACTATTTTTTAAATTGGTACGAATTTTTCAATCCATAATAAAACTCGATTCACCCCCCTCTCGAGATTTTGAGGCCAAAACCAACAATAAGGTGGACGGTGATGATGTTGGGAAAGACAAGACGTGAAAGTTCTTGGAACTGATGGACGTGAGTGGTATGTGATTAGGTTGTGCTAATGAAACAATCGCGGAAATTGTGATTGGGTGGAACTTTGATCTCCTAGGAGGACACGGACTGGCCACCCGTGTTGGGGGATTGGTTCCGCATTAACCACGACGATTCAGTCAGTCATAGACTCACTACGTTGACCGATTGAGGGTGGTTCCCTACTATAGCCAACTTGGGCCTTCAACCCAAGTTATACTGGACCGAGAGAGAGAGAGAGAGAGAGAGAGAGAGAGAGAGAGAGGTCAGTATTGTGCAAGCAGTGGTAGAGGGACACTTACTCCCGGTTTGGTCTTTCCCTGGAGCGGAGGGTGAAGTGAGGAAATCGAGTGAAATTTTGAATGGTGAGATCAACTGATAATGAGATATGAAATGAGGAAATATGTGATTAAGATGAAATACGTGAGATGAAGATCATAATGTGAATTATTCCATAATTGGATCCAATGCACGTCAAAGTGCAACAAAAATCAAAAAGTGATAATTAAGAAGAATGAGTTTATGATAAATTCAGGAGTCATTGGATTCAAATCATGGATTAAGAGGGACGTGCATGCATCATTCCTTGAGGAACAAATGACATAGCAATCATACATCATAGCATCATCAATTATTTAAATGTGGTTTTATTGTGTGTATATTTGATTGAAGTCGCCTGTTTAATTAATATGGAAATTGAATTTACTGGTTTTATATATTGTTATTGTTAGGATCGGCCTCAAACCTCGAGAGGGGGGGTGAATCGAGTTTTATGAATTTATTGAAAATTACTCGAATGTTATAAAAATCGTTTTTGTGGAGATAGTAAATATTTTGAGAGGGAAGGCGAAACAAAATATATATAAATAAATTCGAGTAGCGCGGAAACGAATTAAACGAAATAATGCGGAAAATAAAGAGATAAGGGAAGAGGAACACGCAAACCAATTTTATACTGGTTCAATCTTTCCAGCGAGAGACCTAAGTCCAGTCTCCAAGCGACCCGCTTGAGCTTTTTATAACCTTGAATTGAGCCGCACTCAATTACAACCAAAAGCGTCCGGCACGCTACTAGGAACCTCCGTTCGCTAGGGACCTCATAAAATTCACACAAGGGTTCCTCACCCTAAGAATGTGCCATACGTTCACACTAAGGGATCCACTCCCTAATCACAATGGTTTGAATATGAGAATGTGAGAGTGATACAAATTTGATGTGTTCTGAATAACACGGATACAACAATATAGCACTATAGCAATGAAATCAATTCACAAGTACTAAGGCCAAAATATAGTTTTTCTCTTCAAGAAATAATATCAAAGTTTTAGAACTGGTTAAAGGAGAAGAGAAGAAGAGAAGAACATGAAAAACATATCAGAGAAGAAGAATTAGGATTAGTGAAAACGATTTTGAAAAACAAATAAATAAAGTTAATTTAGAAATCAAAATCAAATCAAAAAGATTTAAAAGATAAAATAAAATATTTGAATCTTAAACCAAAAAGGAATTATTCAAAAAATATATTTAAATTCGAATTTTGAAAATAAATCAGAATCAATTAAGTAAAAACAAATCAGGAAACATTTAAGATTGATTCTGACACGAATTTCAAGAAAACTTAAAAGTAATCGATTACTTTACAGAGGTAATCGATTATCTCTTCTCTGTGAAAACAGTGAAATTAATTTTTAAGAATGTAATCGATTATATAAAACAAGGTAATCAATTATCAACTCTCTGTGAGAAAGGTAATCAATTATTAAAACAAGCAATCGATTATTTTCACTTAAAACTCCCAGGTAATCGATTACTTCTTCTTATTTTCATAAAACTGATTTTATAAAGCAGAGTATGTAACCATAGGTTTTCAAAAACATTTTTAACTGAAAAACTAAAGTAAAAACATTTTCGCAAAAGCTCTTTTCTCCTTATATTGAAAAATAACTTTGGCCTTATGAACTTGAAAAATAACTTCATTACCTTACAATAATTCCTATGGGCAAAGCTATACTAAACTATTTGCTTGAGCTTGAATGAGCTTGTTTGCAATGTTGTTTGTATCATCAAAACCTTCTTCTAGAAATCTTCTAGCATACAACTCTACGTCCTTGGGAAAGCTTGACTTCCAACACTCCCCCTTTTTGATGATGATAAACTCATTCTGACTATCTGCATCACAAACGTTAAGCAAGCAAATATATATAGCAATATATCCAAAACTTTAACCCAACTAGGAAAAATAAATGAAATAGCAGGGAATAAAATATTCAAAGGATTAAATCCCCCTGCAGAGATGGTTAAATATATTCAAATATAAAAGCTCTCTTCTCAGAATCTTCTCCCCTTTGTCAACATCAAAATGGAGGGACGACTTTAGTAGGATTGGGATTTCTGCTCCCCTTTGTACTGTACTCCCCCTAAAACACTGAATAGATACATTAATAATAACAGGGGAGTAAATATGCATGACAAACAATCATTCTACAAGTGATGCACAAGTTAAGCCAAATTCTCCCCGAATATAAAAGAAGCTTTCTCTCGGAAGTGGTTTCGTGAAAATATCAGCTAACTGCTTTGCGGTGTCCACATACTCAATCACACAATCACCTTTAGTAATATGATCACAAATAAAATGATGACGAATCTCTATGTGCTTTGTGCGAGAATGTTGCACTGGGTTTTTGGTAATGTTAATTGCACTAGTGTTATCACATTTTGTGGGAATGTGATCTAGACTTACACCAAAATCTAGGAGTTGCTGTTTTAACCATAAGATTTGTTCACAACAGCTACCCGCAGTGACATATTCAGTCTCAGTTGTAGATAGGGCTACACTAGACTGTTTCTTGTTAGCCCATGACACTAAACAACTGCCTAAAAAATGACAAGTGTTGCTTGTGCTTTTCCTATCTATTTTACACCCAGCAAAATCAGAATCGGAATATCCAACAAGGTTACAAGTGGAACCTTTGGGATACCATAAACCCATATCAGTTGTGCCAGATAAATATTTCATTATCCTTTTGACATCAACCAAGTGCGTTTCTTTTGGATTCGCTTGAAATCATGCACACTTGCATACACTAAACATGATATCCGGCCTACTTGCCGTTAAATAAAGAAGGGAACCGATCATACCTCTATACTTTGTAAGTTCAACATGTTTGCCTCCTTCATCTTTGTCTAGGTAGCATGAGGTGCTCATAGGTGTTGCTACTGCCTTGGCCTTATCCATGCCAAATCTTTTCAATAGTTCCTTGCAGTATTTTGTTTGACTAATGAAAAATTCATCCTTTGCTTGTTTAATTTGTAGTCCAAGGAAGAAGTTGAGCTCGACCATCATAGACATCTCGAACTCTTCCTGCATTATACTTAAAAATTCCTTGCAAAGAGTTTCCTTAGTAGCACCGAATATAATATTATCAACATAAATCTGAACTAAGAGAATGTCCTTTCCTTTCTTTTTAATAAAAAGCGTGTTGTCAACCTTGCCCCTTTCAAAATCCTTTTCTAATAAAAATTTGCTCAATCGTTCATACCATGCTCTAGGAGCTTGTTTGAGACCATAAAGAGCCTTTTTCAATTTAAAAACATAATCGGGATGTTCAAAATTTTCAAAACCGAGGGGTTGACTACATACACTTCTTTGTTTATAAAACCATTCAGGAAGGCACTCTTTACGTTCATTTGATATAATTTAAAATTTAAAGCGCTTGCAAAAGCTAAAAGCAACCTAATGGCTTCCAACCTAGCAATAAGGGCAAATGTTTCATCATAATATATCTCCTCTTGTTGGTTGTATCCTTGTGCGACCAATCTAGATTTGTTTCGAACAATTATACCAGGCTCATCAAGTTTATTTTTAAAAATCCATTTAGTTCCAATAATTTGATGAGAATCAGGCCTAGGAACAAGTTCCCAAACCTGGTTTCTTTCGAACTGGTTTAATTCTTCTTGCATAGCTAGAAGCCAATGTTCATTAATCGAAGCCCTCAGAAATATTCTTAGGCTCCACTTGAGAAACGAATACCATATGATTACCCAGGTTACTAAGAGAATTGCGAGTACTTACACCTTTTGAGATATCACCTATGATTTGATCGATCGGATGATGTCGTGATGTTTTCCATTCCTTGGGTAGATCCGAATTAAGCACAGAGGAATCTCCTTGAGGTAGTACTTGTTCCTCATTGTTTTCATTAGACCTTTCATTGCTTTGGGATTCCGGCTTTTCTTCCAAGAATGGTTCATGATCCTCATCAAGATATAGATTTCCAAGAATACCTGCAATGTCATTAACAGATACCTTTCCCATCTTTTTGGGATTGGATTCATCAAATGATACATGAATAGATTCTTCAATTGTATTACGAGATTTATTGTAAATCCTATAAGCTTTGCTCGATGCAGAATAACCAAGAAAAATACCCTCATCAGCTCTAGCATGAAACTCCCTAGATTGTCTCTACCATTATTATGCACAAAACATTTACATCCAAAGACTTTCAAATGGGATATATTTGGCTTTCTCCCCTTAAAAAGATCATAGGGGGTTTTCTTTAAAATGGGTCTTATTAAAACACGGTTCATAACATAGCAAGCAGTATACACATCATCAGCCCAAAAATATGCCGGTAACTTCATGCCATTAAGCATGGTTCGAGAAAGTTATTTTAAAGATCTATTTTTCTTATCCACAATCCCATTCTGCTCTGGAGTCCTTGGAGTTGAAAAATAATGCTTAATGCCATGTTTTTCGCAAAACTTTTCGAAAAATCGATTTTCAAATTCATCGCCATGATCAGTCTTAATGGATACGATGCTCAAATGCATTTGGTTTTGAACAACCTTTGCTAGCTTTTTGAATTCATGAAATGCATCATTTTTATGAGCAATAAATAATGTCCATGCATACCTAGAATAGTCATCCACAATTACCAAACAATAATAGTTGCCACCAAAGCTTTTTGTTTGACACGGTCTAAAAAGATCCATATGTAAAAGTTCCAAGGGTCTTTGAGTTGAAACAAGATTTTTAGGAGGAAAAGGTACCCTTGTGAGTTTTGATTTTGAACAAGGATCACATTTTTCATAAATATAAAATTTTTGCTTTGTCAAACCAACTACTAAGTTTTTAGAAGACAATTTATTCAAATGGTTCATGTGGATGTGACCTATTCTACGATGCCACGGCCAAGATTCATCCTCTTTACTTAAAAAACATTTAGCATCATTTGAGGGAATTGAATTAAGATCAATTAGATTAATGTTATTTACCCTACGAGCAATAAGCTCAGTAAGATTATCAATTTTTTCCTCGACAATACAGTTATCAGAATCAAATATAACTCTATTGCCCTTATCACATAACTGACTGATACTCGGCAAGTTATGCTTTAGGCCCTCAACATGTAGTACATTTTCAATACAAAGGTTAGGAGGTGTACCTACTTTACCAATGCCAAGAATCCTTCCTTTGTTGTTGTCACCGAAGGTCACATGTCCTTGGTCTTTGGGAGTGAGATATGAGAATTTGGATTTATCTCCAGTCATGTGTTTAGAGCATCCACTGTCCAAGTACCAGCAAGACTTTCTATCCTCCGGAGTGACCTACAAAACAAAGTCAGGTTTTCTTTGTAGGTACCCATATCTTTTTGGGTCCTTGTGAGTTAGCGATACCATAGTGCCCATTGTGCCACCTCACAGTATCGTCGTTCTTTTTAATGAACTTAACTTTCCGGTGTTGGCACTCATGTTCACCATGACCCTTCATACCACAATAATAACATATAATAAGAGATTACTTATAGGAGCTAGCAGGGACAAAAATGGTGCTTAATTTCTTTTGATGTCTACCAGGTTGATATCCTAAACCTGCTCTATTAAAGAAGCATTTTTCTCTCCCTAGCATCAAATTTAAGGTATTTCTTATTATATGTTATTATTGAGGGTTGCAAAAGGGTTAAGAGGGAACCTTTCAAAAATGACACTTGCAACCCTCTTAATCCATGAAATGGTTGCAAGTGTCATTGTTGAAATGGTTCTTATTTCTGAAGCTTTCCGAAGAGGGTTGCAAGTGTCATTGTTGAAAGGTTCCTTGACTCCATAATGGCCGTCACCTTGGGTTGTCATTCTCTTCCTAAACACCTCAGCACTTTGTTGATCAACTCCTCATTTGTGAATTTCTTCCCTAATGTCACGAGTTGAATAACTATCATTGTGAACCGCTTTTGAATTTCTTGTACCGATTCTTCTTCCTTCATTCTGAACAATTCGTACTCTCCAATTAAGGTATTGATTCTTGACCTCTTGACTTCATTCGTACCTTTATGTGTGACTTCCAATGTATCCCACATTTCATGTGCTGTCTCACATGTAGATATCCTGAAAAACTCATCATAACTCAAAGCAGATGTTATTATGTTTTTCGCTTTTAGGTTGTATTGGACTCTTCGTTCCTCCTCTTCCGTCCACTCACCAATAGGTTTGTTGACGGTGATTCCATTTACCACATAGGTAGGAATGTAGGGTCCATTAACGACAGCATCCCAAACCTTTAATCCTACTCCTTGAATAAAAATTTCCATTCTAGCTTTCCAATATGCATATATACCCCACACCATCAAACATGAGGGGCCTATTAATGGAACTCCCTTCACCACCAAACATAGAGTTTGAAGCCATTTTACTCTTGAGACTGTTAAGTCCTTTAACACAAGAGACTAGCTCTGATGCCAATTGTTAGGATCAGCCTCAAACCTCGAGATGGGGGGTGAATCAAGTTTTATGAATTTATTGAAAATTACTCGAATGTTATAAAAATCGTTTTTGTGGAGAGATTAAATATTTTGAGAGTGAAGGCGAAACAAAATAGATATAAATAAAATTGAGTAGCGTGGAAACGAATTAAACGAAATAATGCGGAAAATAAAGAGATAAGGGAAGAGGAACACGCAAACCAATTTTATACTCGTTCAGTCTTTCCAGCGAAAGACCTACGTCCAGTCCCCAAGCGACCCGCTTGAGCTTTTTATAACCTTGAATTGAGTTGCACCCAATTACAACCAAGAGCTCCCCACACACTACTAGGAACCTCCGTTCGCTAGGGACCTCAGAAAATTCACACAAGGGTTCCTCACCCTAGGAACGTGCCACACGTTCACACTAAGGGATCCACTCCCTAAACATTATGGTTTGAATATGAGAATATGAGAGTGATACAAATTTGATGTGTTCTGAATAACACAGATACAACAATATAGCATTATAGCAATGAAATCAATTCACAAGTACTAAGGCCAAAATATAGTTTTTCTCTTCAAGAAATAATATCAAAGTTTTAGAACTGGTTGAAGGAGAAGAAAAGAAGAGAAAAACGTGAAAAACATATCAAAGAAGAAGAATTAGGATTAGTTAAAATGATTTTGAAAAACAAATAAATAAAGTTAATTTAGAAATCAAAATCAAATCAAAAAGATTTAAAAGATAAAATAAAATATTTGAATCTTAAACCAAAAAGGAATTAATTCAAAAATATATTTAAATTCGAATTTTGAAAATAAATTAGAATCAATTAAGTAAAAACAAATCTGGAAACATATAAGATTGATTCTGACACGGATTTCAAAAAAACTTAAAAGTAATCGATTACTTTACCGAGGTAATCGATTATCTCTTCTTTGTGAAAATAGTGAAATTAATTTTTAAGAAAGTAATTGATTATATAAAACAAGGTAATCGATTATGAACTCTCTGTGAGAAAGGTGGAATTGGTGGAATCAATTAAATTAAAGTCATGGCATTGGGTAAATACTATGTGTAACATCCTTTATTTTCCTAGCTAAGATAAATAAATTTTCAGTAAAGAAGAATTTTGAGATGTTGTTTTACAAAGGATTTTCGATGGGTATTTTATTCGATTTCGTAATGAGTTGTCAATTTTACGGAGTTTTGGTAAACAAATATTTTTATAGGGTTCAAGCAAATGATTTTATTGAGTTTGGATTGATTTAATTAATAAGAAATGAGAAATGATTTTACGGTTGGTGATTTCATTGAGAAATGAATTTCTTTGTGCATCTTTAATAGATTTATCAACTTCAGAAATTCATAACTTTTTAACCGTAACTCTGAATTTCATGATCTTTATATGAAAACGATCGTATTGAAAAGTAGATTTCAAAAATGTAGCTTTTATAATTTTCTGGGTTGATTTACGAAAATTATTCCTCAGGTCTGTGTAATACGAATTTTGAAGGCAATTTCATGAAAAATGGTTTTTGACCTTTAATGAATTTTTCCTTTTAAGAACCTCTTTTATATATGAAAAGGGTGGTTTTAGAAAATGAAAATGCAATGTGTAAGTATGTGCATATGTATGTGTTGTGTGATGCATGGAATTATAAAATAAATAAGAGTAAAGTAACATATCTTCAAGAAATTGATGTGATGCATGATTTCTAGCTTGTCTTCCACCAAATTAACATTTACATGCAAAATTTTGAACTACCAAAGCTACCCCTAGACTTGGATTTAAATTTCCTAGACTACCCTTGAACTTTTGGGCTTTTAACCCATTCCACCCCTAAAACCCAAGCCCACAACCCATTTATACATGTATATATATACCCTCTCCTCCCTCATTCACACATTCATTCACACACTCGTACACTTAACAAAAAAGAAAACAAAAGGAGAAGAGGTGGTGGAAGAGAGAAGGAACCGTGGGAGCTTAAGGAGGAGGAAGAATAAACTCTTTTGATTCTTCCACCCATTTTCTACACACTTGTGTTCTAGAGCCACATCAAGCTCTAGAACTTGAGAGAGGGAGGGAGGGAGAGAGAGAGGGAGAGAGAGAGAGAGAGAGAAACCGTAGAGGAGAAAGAAGAGGAAGGAGGAAAAAGCTTGGATTTTTCTACCCCTTTTGTCCTTCAACTTAGGTATTGACTTGATGCTTGTTGTTCTTCTTCTCTATCATTTTTATTTTTCAGTTCTTCTATGAGTTTCAAGGAGGATTTTTGTTGTTTCTTGGCCTTGAGCTCTTGCATGAGGATTTTTAAGTTTTCTTATGATTTTCTAAGCTTGATTCTACTTGTATTTGAGTTTTAAAAATGAAAAATGGACATGCATCCACAAGGATGATGCTCACGGTTTTGGCCCTTCTTGGTTCAAATGATTTTGATCTTTGATTTACAATTTTATGATTGATTATGAGTTGATCTATGGTGTTCCTAAACTATGAGTTGTTGATTTGCACAAATCTTTCCTATCTTTCTTTTGCATGTCACGGTTGGGGTTTGATGTGAAGGAAAATGATTTTTGTGTTGATGCATGTGTGATTTTCTTTGAGATCTACCAATTTTAAGTATGTGCATGTCAAGATATAGGTTAGTTTAATTCGGTCCTTGATTTTTAGTTTAAAAGACTTGATTTTTATTTATAAATGTTGATGCATGTTGGTTTCGAGACTAGATCTAGTGCTTTTATGTGCATGCATGTCTAGATCAATGCTTAAACTATAACATATTTGGTGCATGTTGTATTTGAGTTAAAGTAAATTGTTTTCATGATATATTGATTCGGTTTTTGAAGGAAAAATAATTGATGGGTTGATTTTTGGTGTTGATTTGTATGAGAAAGTGCTCAAGTGAATAAATGACGATGATTATTTGATAAAAAGTTTAAGTCTTCATTCATGCATGTATATGAATTCGGTCCAAGCATGAAAAATAGGTAAATGAGTTTATCTTAGAATATATGTTGATGATTTGTTAAGCTTATTATTTTCTTGAGTGTATTTTTGATTTTCATGAAAGGAAATGAATGAACAAGTTTATTTGATAAAGTGTTGTGCTGAAATTGTGATATGTGTGATTTTAACCTTGATAAATGATATTTATACATGTTCAATAATTTTGAAATTTTGTCACTGATCTAAGTATGTTAAAATGAGCTTCTCTGGATTTTAGAATGATTTTTGGAATTGATTTCCTATTTCTATGAGAGCCAACTTTGTGAGGAAAATTTTGAGAAAACAAGTTTTTCGGTTTAAAGATGGACAGAATTTTCAAACTTGTGCTACTCTAAATTGCTTGAAATTTTTATAGTAGCTTCCTGAGCATCTCTAGATATTCTCTGTAAAATTTGAAGAGATTTGGAGTTGATTTGATAATTTTACTAAAGGCAAAACAGTGAACCGTTTGGTTCATATTTTCCGGACTTAGTGACGAATTTAATTGAAAAAGTATGACTTGCACAACTCCAAATAATCTGAAATTTTTATGAGAAGGTTTTGATTGTGTAAGGAAGATTTATACCAATTCCTATGCAATTCGGAATTGAAATACTATTTTTAATTGTAGCATTTTAGCCTCAGGTCAGCAGCAGTGTTGTTGTGATTTTCGTGCAAAATCTTATTTGAAACCTAAGTTAGGATTGTTCAAATGACTTGAAAATTTTATATGATGAACTTTGGCATATATGTGTATGTTCTGGATATTTTGAGGATTAAACGAATTGATTTGGTATAGTTTTAGATTTTATCTTTTGTGCTTTCCCATAATCGAACCAAAGCTCTATTTAAATGTTTTCGACAAATATGAATTTTGTACTTCATTTTGTGATTTGGCTGGACCTGTATGATGATCATGATATCTTGAAATAATCGAATGAGTGATTGCTTGGTGATGTGTTTAGACTATAGATGAATGAGTTTGCAAGGTACTTGTTTAAGGTGTAGTGTTAGATTTGCATGAAAAACTCTTGGAAATTCATGGACCTCAAGAATGATTTATTTGGATGAAGAAGTTGTGGTTGCTGTCTTATTTTAGTGCATGAGGTTGTGTTTGAAAATAAATTGTTTTAAGTGTTATTTAAAAGAAAAGTGTTAAAGGATTAAAAGTGCGATTTTACGGTGTTTTCGGATCTTTTAGAAAGTGGTTTATGGACTTGCACTTTCGCTGTCCATATTTTATTTAAATTGTTTTTCAATCCTAAAAATGTGTTTGGTTGGTTTAAAGTTTAAGTTTTAAGTGATGTTTGAATTGAGAAAGAGTTGGATTGAAAAGTTAAGTTTTTCGGTGTTTTTGGGTTTTGGTTAGTGGCTGTCCGGAACGGACCAGCAACCAAAATAAATGGTTTTAAAGTGTTTTGTAAATTGTTTTGGAAAGGTTTTGAGATGTTTAAAGTATGTCCAAAAGTTGGATTTGCTTTGGAAAAATGAAGGTTTTCTTTGACGATTACCCGATGAGAATTAAGACGAGTTTTCGATGATTCGATATCATAAGCATGAATGTTAGTCGAATAGCCTTGTAATAATTATGTGTCCTGTTTTAAGCAAGGGATTTGCAAATCGGAAACTTGGAACGGCTGACAGCGGCGGAGACCCGCGGATATCATGTGCATTTAATTGCTGGGACTAGAGGTGAGAGAGAAGCTTTCGTAAGACACCGTGGTATTTAGGTGATTTATTAGGACGTTCCGGATCATCTCAAAGATCGGAACTTGGTGGTTCTGAGTCAGTAGTATAGTGGCAATTGTTTGTGTTGTGTGACCACTTATACGAAGGAGACAAAGACCACATGTTGTTGTGTGATGAAATTATATATGATGATGATTTGAAATAGCATGCTTATGTTTAATTGTTGAATTATGCATGAAGATAATGAATATGGTTGTTGAATATTAATAGCATGCTGATGGACGTCTGTTATGTCTTGATAATGAAATGAGATGAATAAGTCTATGAAAGTGATGGAATATGATAGAGAGAAAGATGAATGAGATAATGTGGAAAAGATTATGAAAGTAACGAATAGTAATTGAAAAGAAAAGAAATAATGAAAAGAGATATAAGAGTGATTGGAAAGGAAATATGAGTTGAGGTTGAGAAAGAGATGAGATAAGATATGATGTAAATGAAAGTATTGTGATGACGTTGAGAAAGTTCTGAGATGAGATATTGAGAAAGTTCTGAGATGAGATGTTGAGAGATGTGAGAAAGTTCTGAGATGAGACATTGAGAAAGTCCTGAGATGATTGTGAAATGAGAAAGTTTTGAGATGAGATATTGAGAAAGTTCTGAGATAATTTGTGAATTGAGAAAGTTTTGAGATGATTGTGAATTGAGAAAGTTCTGAGATGAAATGCAAGTAATGTTGAAAAATAGCGGTCGGGACTCGTTGAAGGGATGCACCAAGGACGAGCCGACCTTAGGTTAATTAAAAAGATAAAAGACTATAAAAGACATTGACAAATGCGAACGCGGTGAGCTATGAGTATGATATCGAAGTAGTGGAGAGGAAGGAACCATGGGTATCTGCGGATACTCAGGTGGAGATTGCATTAGGGGAGGACGATGACGGTGAAACGTCAAGAAGTCTTGAGTACTTTCTAGGAAGAACGAACTCCACATGTGGCATACGAACGTGGTAGGGACTGGGGGCCAAAGCCGTGGTAAGTTCTACAGCGCAACTAGAACTAGTACTGACGCCCCCTAGATTGCAAATCTTGAACAGTGAGAGGGACTGGAACGGGGCATCTTTGAATTGCCACTGTACCCGATTTTTCTACATGTGCCTTGATATGATATGATATGATTTGAGACTGTACCCGATTTTCTACAGTTCTCCTGGCTTGGAGCCATTTGATTTGTTGAGACAGCTATCGTATCCGTGTGGTAAAGGTCTTGTACTCCTGTTTGCTTCTGACTAGGTTGGGTGGATGACCGAGGAGATGTAGACGTGTATGCTAACTGCGAAAGAATCGAGTACCTCGATGATACCTTATGAATTTCCCCAATCATCGATGGTTGTGATCTAATAAAACGTAATAAGAAAAGATGAATGTTGCAGTAACAAGAAATGAACTCGATATTGAAAAGTATGGAAAGATGAAGAAAACTGAAAGATTCGTATGATGTGATTAAGAAAGGAATTGTAAAGGGAATAATGAGTGTGCTGAGAAGTGAAAACAAGATTGGCAAGATGATGAATGATGATGATAATGAATGATGATAATGATGATGAATTTGAATGTTGTGTTGTCTTTATGTTGATCGTTATGTTTGTATGGTCTTAATATCTTGCCTATTATAAACCCACACCGTCGACGATACGTCGCTCGGAATGCTTACTCTCTCCTGTCTCGTTGTTTTGTTTGCGGACGCTGATGCCACAACGAGCAGATGGTATATCGCGTGGAGGTTTCTATGCACCCTTTAGAAGATGGAGGATGGAACTTCACTCCGGATGGATGGAAGTGGAGTGGAAGCATCAGTCTGAAGGTTACTGATCCGCTGTTTACCCTCCGTGGGGCGGACGTGTACGACGTAATGGCCCGACTTGTGCTAGAGGACCAAGAGTACACGAAGAATTTGGTATTACCCGACGACGATGGGAGATTTGAGGATGCCGAGGAGTTCCCCGAGCTAGAAGGAGTACCCGGCGAGGATGGAGATGAAGATTAATGTGTAGGCCTAGTGTTAAGGTCCCTTCTTTTAAGCATTATCTTCCATTGCATTTACTTAGACAACATTTGCTATATCATTATGTACACCCAGTTTATGTTTTTGTAAAATCGATTTATCAGCACTGAGATGTATGGTTAAGTATAAGTGGACTGGGTCTTTAAAAACCAATTTGTGAAGGCAAGTTTCAAAGCGCGATGTTCCGTAGCATCTCGGTTTGTAATTTTAATTATAACATGAGATATGAGGATTAGATTTTGTTACCAACTTGTTTGATGAAAGGTTTTGGAACTTGGAAATCCTCATGTACATGTTATCCTGTTATAAAAAAAAATTTGGCCTAAATTTTCACTATAAATTATTAAATGAATTATATTTTCAAGTTGCCAAATCGGGATGTTACACTATGGGGGAATTACATGTAACATATGAGGGGTGGCGTATGAACCCAATTTGAGGAATAGGTTCCAATAATATATTATCTCTTGTAGGTACTGCTATATTCTTTTTCCCTTAATTAGAGTTTTCCCTATGGGGTTTTTTCTCTTTTTAAGGTTTTTAAGGAGGTAGAGTACCCATCAGGTAGGGGGTTTGTAGAGGTGTTTTTGACAGGCTGAATAGGGGATGGGGGGATACAATTGTAAGCTTCATATCTTATGTTCTTTTGTTGTATTCATCCCTTTCAATGGGGAGTTGAACTATGTAACTTTTGTTTTGATTTGATGCCTTTACAGCACATGATTAAGTACCCTTAGACAAACCCTTCATAGAAGGTGGGGTCTTTGGTTGTACTATGATGCTTGGGTATCAATATTTGTCTTCCTTTTATAAATAAAATATATTTCGTTTGCCGTTCAAAAAAAAAAGTAATCGATTGTTTTCACTTAAAACTCCCAGGTCACAACTCAGAGGCATGGTAATCGATTATCCAGGAGAGGTAATCGATTACTTCTTATTCTTATTTTCATAAAATTTATTTTCTAAAGTAGAGTATGTAATCATAGGTTTTCAAAAACATTTTTAATTGAAAAACATTTTTAAAGGAGTGTAGACTCGATGTTGTGGCTAAGACCACACATTTTTGCAACCCTGCTCTATCTAAGAATGTATAGTTTTTGGTTAACTAAATCTAAAGGTTGTAAAAAAGTTTTAACAAGTTTATTTTGAATATGTAATGTGTTAACCTAATCAAACCAAGTTAAACTCTTATGTATATATGTATGTAATGATTATCACTTATGGTATGCCATAT
The DNA here is from genome assembly GCA_037953625.1 of Crotalaria pallida. Taxonomy (NCBI): domain Eukaryota; kingdom Viridiplantae; phylum Streptophyta; class Magnoliopsida; order Fabales; family Fabaceae; genus Crotalaria; species Crotalaria pallida. Next base: position 122,668,933 of record CM075652.1, on the reverse strand, counting down.
ACCATCCTTTTGGAGTGATGTAAAACTATAGTTATATCCTTGAGTCTTTATCTGGATGTGATATTCTGAAACTGACAAGTATTGAGAAGTTTTAAATTTTGAGATTTTCCAATAAACAAAGTAAACTCTGTCAAAATTTTCTTATAATCTTTATTTATAAAATGATCAAGTTAGCCTAAGGTGTTACAATCGACACCCTACAATCACCAATGCCATGAGCACCACCTTCATTACTTCTAGTCTTTTACCACCTTGTCATCGCTAGCATCACCACAAACACCACCCCCTTCCTCTTCCCTCACTAGCACCTTGTAATTAAAGTAAACACCACCCTTCCATTATTGTCGTACTCGCCATCACCACCTCATTGCATCACTTTTGGGGCTCCAACCACTCACAATCTCCATAGTTTCCACTATCATGCATGCATCCCTTCACCATCACGATCGTTGGCGTCATCACCACCTCTATGGATCATAATCACCTTGTCATCGTCTCTACCATCACCTTATCATCACCACAATAATTTCTACTACAACCACTTGGCACCATTATCCTTCCCCCCACCGGTACCACCCCCAACTATACCTCTACCATTATTTGCACTACCAAATTTAGTAAATTTAACTTAGAATTTTAATTATGTGCACAACCAAACATAAAATTCATGATTCTGAGTCAATTCCAAATTGCTATTCCAATAATTCTATATGCCAAATGTCAAAATATTGAGTTACACTAGACTCACCTACATGTGAGACAAAAAAAAATTAAAATGTTAATTACATTCATTTTAAATAAGTCGGTGGCTTAATTAGATTTGATCAACTAACAAGAGTGTTGGCATAGTAGTAGAGACACACTTCTATCATAAAGGAAAATGGAGATTCAATACCTAGTGAGAACATTAATTAGGAGGGCAAGCATAATTACATCTATTAGAATAATTTTCTACTTTGATAATATAATGGTAGGATATATACCAGATAAAAAAATTGAATTTGGTTAATCAAAAATTTGAAAAAATTATAGCTTGGGTAATAATAATGTTAAAAAATAAAATAAAAATAGAGTTACGCTGGTTTGAAATATTTTTGAATCTTAACAAATATTTTTTTTTAATGTTTAGTCAATTTGGCAGTTGGCACGTGAACATGGTTCATATACTATAATATAAAAATGCAAAATTATTTTTTTGTCTTTTATGTTAATATTTTTCTCATATTGATAACATAACTTTTCTTATCAAACTGATCCTCAAGGCCATATCCTTTAACACAGTTATATATGGAACTTGAGTTCTGATAAAAGAAAGATGAAATAATTTTTCGGTTATGAAATTCATTTTGTTTTAAATCTCCATCCTCAGTTCAAAAAACAAAAACAAAAAAAAAAAAAGAATTACCATCCTTAATAGTTGAGTTTTTACTGAGCGCGCGAGCCAAAGTTTAGATTAATTTTGAATATAGGCAATTAAGTTACTTTTTATGCATGTAGGATTTTTTTTATATACAAGTTGAACTAATAATAGTATAATAATACAAGCATAAAAATGAATAAATAATAAATCAAGGATACCCCACGTGATGATAATATTTTAGATAAGTCATACAATTGCAGGTCCAATTGTCCAACCACTTGAATTAGACCATAATTGCTACAAGAAGCTTCTTTTGCTTCAAACTTGGACTCAAACAGTTGGAGAGAATATTATTTTGAGGCTTTCTACTCCAACAGATTTGATAAAATTCTAGAAATCCCACCAACTACATAGACATAGGCTCCTTCCTTCCGTTTTCCTTTATCATGTTTATTAGCTCTAACTCGATAATGTATTGCTGATGATAATCTTCTTTTCTTGCAATTTTAATTTTAATTCCCCATTGAACAAGTAAAGTTTGGCACTTCAATCCCTTACCTTACCAATGAGCGGCCAAAGTCTATGTTTTGTAGATGAAGTGGCGTGGTTACAAGACAAACATAGCCTAGCATGGTGACAAAATAGCCCTGCCACTTGTTTTTCAACATATTGTGATTGAAAGTTTGATAATAACCAATGTTTATCATTTTTCTCATTTAGAAAAAAAAAAGAAAGAAACATGTCCCGTTTCATGCACCACGTTAAAAATCACAAATAATGTTGCCTTTATTGTGGACCAGATCATGTTAAAAATCAATAATGTTGCATTTGTTGTGGACCAGATATTGCTCCATCGATCTATAACATTAATGGGGCCTTGGTGAGTTTTACACCTACTCACAGTAAAATGAATTCGTTTAACCCGTGGAGATCTTCTTAATTTCCTTTTTCTTTCATTTATTGTATATATTTTTATCTAATGATCATTTATTTTTCAAACAACACAACTTAATCAAATAAATAAATTTTGTAGAAAATGAAGAGGATCTGTTGGAACTTTTTAGAATAACTCACCATCTTCAGTAAATTGATTTTTCTCCAAAATAAATCACTTTTCCTCTTCTTCATCTTGCTCTAAGTATAATAAAAGACTTCAATTATTACTTGAAGGATTTTGCTAACGAATAGTTTAGAGCATTTATATTTTTGTTCATTCAAAAATTAGGATGATTTCTAAAACTTTTTACTGATTTGTAAACTATATATTCCATTTGTTTTTATTTAGGAATTATCCTTAGCAATAAGTGTGGACTAAAATAATGGAAGAAAATTAGGAGAGAAAGAGAGAAGCAATCAAAGCCCAAAAATTGTGGTGATTTTTATTTATCATAAAATAATGGCTTAATTGCATAATTGGTCATTTATCTTATTTATTAGATTCATTTTGGTCTTTTATCTTTTTTTTTGCAATTTACTAGTCCTTTATTTTTTTTTAAAAGATTCAGTTTGGTCCTTCCATTAAAATAAAGTTAAATGAGAAAGAATATTCCAAGAATATTCCCCCTTCTAGGCTTAATTGCATAATTGGTCCTTTATCTTATTTATTAGATTCACTTTGGTCCTTTATCTTAATATTCCAAGAATATTCCCTCTTCTTCTTCTTCTTCTTCTTCCTCTTCCTCTGCTCTCTCCTTACAGCGGCGGCAACCACCATGGGCTCACACCCTCTTCCCTCGAAAATCATTAAATTTCTTCAACATTCTTTAATTTTTCACGGTTTTTAAGCTTTATTTTCATTATTCCTCAAACAAATTTGTGTTTTTCGTTCTTTTTTTCCTCAAAATCCGAATTCTAGGGTCTCTTTTCTAAAACCTTGGTTATCAACAATGGTCTCCTCCTCTGAACCTGCTGGAAAACGTGTGAAAACACGTGCAAAACGCTTCAACAACTTCGATTAATTTCTAAAAATTGCGGCAAAGGTGACATGGGTGGTGGCGGCGGCGCCCATGGTGGGCGCCGCCGCTGTAAGAAGAGAGCAGAGGAAGAGGAAGAGGAAGAAGAAGAGGAAATATTCTTGGAATATTAAGATAAATGACCAAAGTGAATTTAATAAATAAGATAAAGGACCAATTATGCAATTAAGCCTAGAAGGGGAAAATGGGAATATTCTTGGAATATTCCTTCTCATTTAACTTTATTTTAACGGAAGGACCAAACTGAATCTTTAAAAAAAATAAAAGACCAGTAAATTGCAAAAAAAAGATAAAGGATCAAAGTGAATCTAATAAATAAGATAAATGACCAATTATGCAATTAAGCCTAAAATAATAAAAGTGTCGGACCTATTTAAAGACAAAAAATTGTAGGCTTATTTATGTTTTTAATCCCTGAATGTTCAGCGTGTTTTGATTTTAGTCCCTAAAAGTTATTTTGACCGAGACTAATCCTTAAATTTTCAAACATTTTGGTTTTGATTCCCTCCATTAGTAAAAATATGTTATTTGTTTGTGTAGCTAGCGGAAGATCATATTAGCAGTACATGTGATCTGAACTGACGCCAAATAGGTGATATAACGTGGATGATACAGATCCACGAACACAAAATGGTCATGTACGCAAAATTTTGAGTTCATAGGCCTTAAACATGCATATCACAATACCTATTTGACGATACTTCACACCCCGTGGCAGCTGGTGTGGATTTTCGCTAACTATGTAAGCAAATAATTGATTTTTTGTAACGAAGGGGACCAAAACCAAAATGATTGAAAAATTAAGGACCGGTCCCGGTCAAAATAACTTCTAGAGATTAAAACCAAAACACTTTGAACTTTTAGGAATAACATCATAAATAAGCCAAAATTGTATTTATGGGTTAAGTCACTTAATTTTTAGAAAAGTGAGACACTATAAAATAATGTTTGACACCTATTTAAAGACAAAAGATGTGTCCGTGGGGTCACTTGTCAAGGTCACTATTTTTAGAAAAAAAAAGTCATAAGTGCATATTATTTTGTTTATTAGAAAAATAAAAAATTACACTGTCAACACATAACTAAAAATAAAACTAATGCAAATAAACGGTGGATGATGTGCCGACAATGTAAAAACTTTACATTATCAATGCACATATATTAAACTCACAGATAAATCCAAAAAGATATCAAACATAACTTATAAACCATTGATAAATATCTCAACATATTACGTCTTGTGCAATCAAAAATAACTATCAGATTATCTATGAAAATACTCCATCATTTTCTGCATATAAGTTTTTTTAGAGAAATACTTTTGTTCTATATAATATATATATAATTCTTTCTATAAAACTAATGAAACATTAATTATAATTTTTACTATTCCACCCCGACTTATTATGAAGGGATAATGGAAGAAGAATTAATTATATAAAGATAGCAAAAGGGATGGGGATTTTCTGTCCCCAAATACCATGTGTCCCTATCTTCTGCCAACCAAATTTTATCAAATATTACAAAATTGTCATAACAATATTACAAAAAATGTTATAACAATTATGAAGTTATTTTCCATTTTATTGAAATTTGTGTGGAAGAACAGGCTTTGGGATAGCGGATCTTTGTCCTAGCAAAAGGCAACACAGGAAAAAATACATAAATTTAACACAAACAAACATATTAATTACACTTATTAATCTATGTGACACAACCTTAATTTAAAAGACTCTTATTCAAAAATGGATCTAATAGATGATTTATCCTCTTAAACCTCGTGAAAATCTCAATAAAATTATTTGCAAAGATAAAAATTTTGACCAACGTGAAAACTTAATCAGCAAGACGATTCTCGAAATGTTGTAAATACGACCTTTCAAATGCAAAGCAATATACAAGAATACACAACCCAAACCAACGAAGAAATTACTAGCATTGGCAACTTTATCCACAAGCATAACATCCTCTCTCTAGTTTGTTTTTTTTTTTTTTTTTTTTTTTTTTTTTTTTTGCATGTACCAAAATCGTGGACAAGAACAATATACGGCATTGAGATGATACTTAATTCATATTTATATAAAATAACACTAGATCATACTTACATCCATATATAATATACAATATTACAATACCTTATATAATTGTTTATGCCAAATGTTAAAAAGAAAAACATTTGCATAGAATATCCTTTAGTTCGTAGAATAGTGCATAGAATTGACTGCTGATATCCGGAGGCTACATGAAAATCTGTTTGCCGAAACATGAAATTTTTATACACTCAAAGACAAAAGGTTGTCAAAACGGTTAAGAAACCCTTTGTTTGTGTGTGTCCACGCGTGCCTCTTACCGTGCAAAACTAAACCATGCATGTTGACTTATCGAAAGCTAAATCAACAGTCACCTCAATTAGGTTGGACATAAACTGCATTCCTTATCTTTAAACTATACAGGAAAAAAAAATTAAAAAAGAAAGAAAATTCTCCTAGTGTAGGAAAAAAGAAATATAGTGAAAAAAGATATGACTAAAATGATCTCCAACTTTGATCATTCAAACAAGACAAAGGCTTTTTTGGCATAGAATGAAGTGGGAGGAAAATTAGAAGAACAAAAGAACAAAGAGAAATAATAGATGAAAAATAAAAGGGAATAAATTAACCCTAAGATATGGAACTTGGATTAAAATTTTGGTTTGGATTTAATTTGTTGAGCTTGCTTGATGAATTGATGATTCACCAAGGATTAGGGGTTTCATCAGAGGACATCAACAATTGCTCTAAATAATCAGCACCAAGATCTTCAAACACCACTGCATTGCTTATCCTAACATCATCACTTTCATTATTGTTCTTCTTGACACCCATTTTCCTTCTCAAGGAGTGCTTCCTCTTGAGAGCAACAACAGGGGAGCACCCATCTTCAGACCCATAATTCATCTCCCTAAGTGATTCCTTCACAGTCTCAATAGGGAAATTGAGTATTGCAGAAGAACCCCTCATGGAAAAAGCTGCTTGATCATAAGCTAAAGCTGCTGCTTCTGCACTATCAAATGTCCCTAACCACACCCTTACTCCATTCCTAGTTGAGTCTCTTATCTCGGCCGCAAACTTTCCCCATGGCCGCCTTCTGACACCTCGGTACGACTTCTCCTTCCTGGCACGATCGCCATTTTCCCCGGAACTCACCTCCTCTTCCTTCACCGCCTTGGCCGTGTCGAAGGGTTCCGGGGAAATATTGGCGTTGGCAATCATGCCATAGAGAAACATCTCTTCGGAGTCGTTCTCGTTGAATGGAAGGCAGTTGTTCTGGAAGATCCATGAGAACGACTCCGGCGAGCTGAAGCAGGAGGATTCAGGGGAGAAGTCAGAGTTGGAGGAGTAGAACATGGAGGAGGAATCCATTTTGAAGTGTTGAGGAGTTCAAAGTGGATGGCTAAGAGTGTGAAGCAAAACAGAGGAAACAGAGTTGCTCTGTTTTTTTATAGTCACTCTTGCAACATTAAACTCCGTTATATAGGAGTATAATCTAAGTAGGAATTGGTTTTGTGGTTACAGTAAAATGGTAAAAGCCGCCGCTAAAGCGAAAAGGATAATTTTTTTGGGTTAAAACAAGAGAATGATGTCATGCCACTACAATTATTTGAATCACTAATTTTAATTTTTTAAAGAAAAAATAATATGTTTGGAGGGAGAGGACATTCTCCTCATTTGAAGACAAACTACGAACCAACCCAATGATGCATAGTAGAATTTGTGATATCTGCAGCCAGATATATTTTTTTCTATCAACCAGGGTATCCACCCACGTAACTCGGTGACTAATCCCTCGTACCACGGTCGGGCCCTTTCGGGGACGATGCTCCCAGTAAGGCTTGTTCCATTCACATGCGCCTCGGATACGACTCGAACCCGCGACCACATTCTTAAGGGACATATTTTTTAATTAAAATTTCTTAATCTCAGATAAAAGAGTTTATCTATAAAAAAATAAATAAAAGAGTTTAAAATAATATCTATATCTTGAAAAGTTAAAATTTTATCATCTTTGTCTCATAAGTTATATTCATTTAACAATTTTACTTTGTCATATAAGTTATGTTTATTTTGAAACTTAATACTCATTTATACTCTTTTTTTCCAAGCATAATCTTATATATTTATTACATTCTCTTTTTCACCATTTATTTCTTCATCTCTCTTCAATATTATATTCATACATTTATTACTCTATCCGTTCCTTATTATTTGTCGTTTTCAGGAGAAATTTTTTGTTTCTTTTTATCTGTCGTATTGAGGATTTTAAGAGTGTAATAAATGCTATTTTCTCTGTTTGCCCCTATTTAATATGTCTTGGTTTATGTAAGTAGTGGAGAAAAATTAATGATTATAGAGAGAAAGGGTATAGTGGGAAAAAACATAATTAACGTATTAGAAATCTGAGTAATGATTAGATATCTTAACGGGTGTTTTTTGTTTAAAATATGTAATATAAATAGGAACGGAAGGAGTATTATTCTCACTCCTATTATTAAATAGGAGTAATTTAGTCAAAATATACCATATTTTTATATTGTTTACTCATTTATTAATTTATGTGCAATTTCTAAATCAACATAACTTATGGAACGGATAGAATAATACTTTTAAAAATAATAATTTATCTTTACAATATTGTTTACTTTTTGTTTATTGTATATCAGAGTTGGAGATTAAAAAAGAATTATTTTACTTCCAACCACTATTTTTTAGCATTTTTTTAAGCTAGACCAAATAGTGAGAATGTGACTTCTTTTGTTCCATTCATGTAATTTTCAATGCTCTCTTCTAATAAGTTTTTTAATTTTATGTTCCCCTTCCTCATATCCGTTAATATATTAATTAAAATATTTTAGAATTGAGATTGAAAGAAGAAAAAGCAAAAAGACAATTTTATCACAGTAATTTTAACCCACCACAGCTTATTATTATCTTTGTTTGCAAACATGGCAACTATAGTAACCATCACCTCCACCCATAACCTTAAATATATTGTTGATTATCGTAGATGATGAATATCGTAGAGTTGGGCTTGATAGTAATAATGGAGATGCTAACGGGGAAAGCGGCGGGAGGTAGTAAAGATGGATAACAATGCTAATAATCCGTCTTAATAAGCACCACAAGAGATTGGCAAGACCACTTGACTGCCCACCCAGGTGGAAAACCCCACCAGACATTTCTAACAAAAACGCAATTGAGTAACACGTGGTTAATTGTTTACTTTTTTTTTTCTTCGAAGGTATCCACTCGCGTAACTAGGTGATTAATCCTTTAAACATTGTTAGGCCCTTTCGGGGTTAGTATTCTAGCAAGGTCTATTACATTCGCAAGAGTCAGAGATCAAATCCTCAACCACTTATTTAAGTAACAACAGATCCCTTACCATCTGTGCTAGTCTCACTTAGTTCATGGTCAATTGTTTCTGGTTGATTATTGCAACAAATATATATACGGCGCCATAACATTGTACTACTGCAGCACATTGCGCCTCAATGGAGGCATGGAGCATCCTTTGTTAGAAGTCTTCCATCTTTGATGGTACAAACTTATTTCAAACCTTCTTTAATTGGTAATTACTAATCTCAACCTCCATAGAATTAATACATAACTGATATATGCAAGTCTAGCATAGCATAGGCTGATTTCACCCAAAAAACTTCATATACCACAAGAGTAGTCCAGCTTCCCCAAATCTCTCTAACACATTGACCCATTAGCAAACAGAATTCTACTCCGATCCCCTATAAAGCCCCTAGTCCCTAGATTACCATACTTGACCGGAACCACATCAACCTATAGCCTATAGGGAGTCTCTCTTCGATAGAAGTTTGAACTCTGAAGATGAAGAAGTCATGAACATAAATGACATATTTAACTAAGGTTTTATTATCCATTATATTATCCTTATGATAATGTTTAAGCAACCTAAAAATGATAAATTAATATTGAAAAATTATAAAATTTATTTTTAATACTTTGATTGCATCATTTTTTAAATTAATTTTATACTTAAAATTAGTTAAATATTGCCCTAAAACAATAATATATAGCAAATCCCATTTAGCTATTGAATTACAATTATTACCCGAACTAATTGAAATTAAAGCAATTTGAGTTAAATTGAAGTTCTCCCTCTCTATATAAAATTAGTTTACGATTAACGATTGCTTCTATTTCAACGTGATTCTGGGTCAGAATTGATTTTGTTACTGGTTACCAAACATGCTAAAAATATGATTTCTGTTGAATTCCGAATCAATTTCAAATATAATAATTGGAATGTGAGAATTGAGACTGAGACTTGATTCCAGTTTCATATTCTTGTTTCATGTCATATTGCAACTCCAAAAGCCTTAGTAAGTTCAATCTCCAATTTAATTTTTTTTTTTTTTTTTGGTTGCCCACCCGGTTCCCTAAGTACTACCTAGGTACATCCGGATCCGACCCGGGTCGCGTGCCTGGCTATGGCAGGTGAGTCTCCCAACATGAATTTTCTGCATTCACAAGGACTCGAACTCGAGACTTTGCTTAAGCGAGACCGAGCCGCTTACCACTCGTCCCAACTCATGTTGGTATCTCCAATTTAATTACGAACGTATTATTTAGCCAGAAGTAGTGGTTCGAACTTTTTTTTTTTTTTAACGTGGTTCGAACTTGAAATACTACTTTCCATGATTCTATTTATAGGTAGCACTTAATTATATTATATGGATTAAGGAAAATAGTGATATTTTTTGAAATTTTAAAAAAATATTTTAACATTATAATTTTACTATCTTAATTTGTATTGAAAAATTCATAATGTATTGTTTCACACTAATAACAAAGGACAAATAGGAAAAAAGAATAATAAATATTTCTTAAAAAATATAAAGTAACTTATAAATATGACCAAAGTTCATTAAATAAAGGGTATTGTTAACAAGTGATCTTAAGATTTCTATACTTAGAAAAATAATCATGAATGAGCATTATTCTGTGACTCGTGAATTAAAAAAAAACATTTTTCAATAGTTATTTATTACATTTGGTTTCTTATTAATAAGTGCATCAAAGACCTTTGTTAGCATTTGTCCTAAATAAAATATGATTTATAAATAAAGTTGAAAGAAGCATTTAGTATGATATTACTCTCAAGCCAAAGTTCATTAACGATAGAACATTATCTTTTCAATATATCCGTTATTTAACCAAGTCTTTTCTGATTTTTTTTTTATAATTCTTTTATATAAAATCAATGTAATATTATTAATTGTCGTTTTTAAAAAGTTTAGTCCTAGTTATTACTCCATCCCTTTTGAATATAATTCTTTCTAAATATTTTTTTTTATAATGTAAGTATTTCTACAAAATCAATCCTATTTTAATTGAGACTTTTACAATTTTACCTCTAGTTTTATGAAGAGATAATGAACGAGAAATTACTCAAAGATATGGTAAATGATCATAAAACATGAAAAAAAAATACACAAATTCAACACAAACAAATATATTAATTATATTTTTTAATCTATGCATCATAATTTTAAAAGACATATTCAAAAATGAAAAGAGTCAAAGAGAAATAATAAAGTCAAAAGAAAGATTGAAGTTGTCAGTGAATTTCACCCCATAGCAGTTAAAAGTTAGAGGCTTATATAAAACAATGTCTATCAAAAAACTAGAGGCAATGAATAAGAAGAGGAGGGGGATAACATCTCTTGAACTACTACTTCATATATCACTCCCTCCAATTAATTAAATTGGATTGTCAAAAAATTATATATTAACAATTACATATTAATCCAAGTGGGTTAACTCAGTTGTACAGTAATTGGTTGGGTGTTAAACGAATCCAAGATGCACAGAATATTACGACAAGGGAAATATTTCTTGAACATTAAGGAACACTGCATCTGAATGCTGTCGGTTTGATTTTTTGATATATTTTAATTAACGATGTGTTAATATAAAGATAAAAAGCAAACAAAATGAAGATAAATACAATTTCCAAAATGTGATGTTCAAATAAGTGGTGGAGATCGTGGAAGCAGTGTTAGTGCGACAGAAGTGAAGTGAGGCCTACAGAAGCTAAGTGAGGTTGATAGCACACGTGGGTCAATTAAGTGGAAGGCGGCCACGTCAGAAGTGCATTCTCGGCCTTGGGATGACATCAACATATGACGTTATTATTTGAAATTCTGTGTTGTTCTTTGGTCTCTTAAAATGAATAATAATGCAAATGGGACCAGTGGAAATTTTATTGGATTTTGGATGTGCTCACTTGCTAACATTCCGCTATTTCTGTGCAGAAAGACAAAGACGACACGACGGCGCTTTTTCTCTTTCCCGGAAAATTATTAGTTATTTCTGTCCTTCGATAAACTGGAGTATAGAAGTGGAACTCGGTCCAGCTACTCTCCTGAGAAGTTGCTGGTTTCAATATCTATCATGTCTGAATAGAAGTTTTATATGAGTATTTTCTGGATCACTGCATTTTCTGGAAAAAAAAATTTACGTGAACATTCGCCTACTATTAATCTATATTAAAAGAAAAAAATTGTCTCATAGTTCAGCAAGATATTTTTTAGAGGTAATTTTGAAAATACATATTCACATTTTTAATACAATTAACTAAATTTTTTAATGGATATGAAATCTCTCAAAAGAGTCTTATATATAAAGATGGAGGGAGTATGTTTATATGTTATCTTACTATATTTTTAATTATTTAATCATAACTAATTAATGTAGTTTTTTAAGACATTTTTCAATAATTTTGTACCCCAATAATTTTTTTTTTTTTTGAAGGTGACGGGAATCAAAAGAAATATACAAGGTCGAATTGTTCATAGATATGTCAAATCAAATACCGTATTCCTCTTTGGTGGCTGGTTTAGTGTATTATATTTTTAGTTTTAGAAGAAAATCTTTGAACCAATTCCAATGAATCGGGTTAGGTGTATGTTTTTTTTTTTTTTTAAAGATTATTGTCGAAAAATTTATTTAATGGTTTAAATATCAAAATGGTCCTTGTAAATATTGATCTATTTGAAATGGATTCTAGAAAAAAAATTGATTTTGATCCCACGATTTACAAAACATTTCAGTTTTGATTCCTCCTATTAAAGGTGAATGGAAAACGTAATGTGCTACATTCTATGACCAATTGAAGATATTATTCTTGTATTGATTCTCAAATGTGTGTTGGGCATCTCTTCATCAATTCATTAAACCTTTCCCTAGCTTCATGTAGGAACTCTCCACCTTGTTGGACAGAGACATTGATTTCTTGCTTAAGTCTTGCTTGTTTGTGTTCGGGTTGATACTGAAATAGTTTGTAAGAATCCTTTCTGGTTCTTCTGCCATTGCTTCTTTTCTTCTTTCTTATTGTGCTTAGTTCCTTAGTCTTCTTGCTGTGCGGATAATTTAAGGATCAAACAACAAATTCATTGGATTGCCTGCATTATGCACTATGCAAGTGCGATGCATACACAAGAAAGAAGCTATAACAAGCAAAGATTAGATCAAATAAAAATAAAAATAAAGAAAAATATTCACAAGTATTCACAATAATCTCTCAAGTAATTAACTACAAATAAATACTGGTAGTTGCCAAACAAAACTAATCCTTGGCAACGACACCAAAAATTTGTTGAGACATCGACAAGTATACCAGGTGGTTAGCATTGGCAAAACGGGCACGGACCATGCACTTGGCCCGCAAAAAATGCGGGCATGATGCCCGCCCGTAAAAATATTTAGGGCCTAATTTTCAGGCCCCGCGCAGGGCGGCCCGTGATTTAAAAAAAAATTTAATTATTTTCTTCTTTATTTTAGTACAAATTTTTTTTTTAAAAAAAAGGTGTGGTATCGCTTGCAAACGGTGTGTGCCACTAAGGTGGTTTTATTTTATTTTTTTAATATTCAAGCGCGGGCCGTCCGCGAAAAATAACTGGCGGGGCGGGCGGGCATGATTTAATTTTTTTTTTCCAAATCTTGTGCCCTACCCGCAAAAATTTGCGGGCGGGCGGGCGAGGCCTGCGGGCCAAAGCCCGTTTTGCCAATGCTACAGGTCGTACAAGTAATATAATGGTAAATTGAGTGTCGAACCCATAGAGATTAGTTAGTTCTAGAAATTGTCACCTTATCGAAGTTAAACTAGTGAAACTGGATTTTAAAGATTGTTGATTTAAAATGAACAAAAAGAAAAATGGTTGAGTTATGGAATGGATAAAAATGCTAGGGACATAGTTTAATTTCATTGGCAGTAATAGTGATTTACTTCAATTATGAATATCATTCATATTATGTTAACAACGATTCTAGAGGTAGTAAGAACTCGATTCCTCAAAGTGTTTATTTTATATCGTTAGTTTAGAATACCTTAATCCCTCAAGTGAATCTTAAATTAACAATTGATTGATTAAGAACATTGAAATCATAAATATTATATAATTTTCCAAAAGTATTCCTACAAGCTGTGAAATTATAATGTTTGATTATAGGGCTAATTCAATCCCTAATTTCTCAATTGAAGGATTCAACTCCCACATCACATATTAGCTACTTCCAAGGTTATCAAACTCACGAGTTTACGTAAACTCGTGAGGTCGATGTAAACTCGACTCGTAAACTCGCACGAGTTTACCTCGAGTCCACTTATTTTAAAATTAACCTGTAGATAACTTTCATAGCTTTTATTTCATAGTTTTTACTCTAAAAATTAAACATAAATATTTAAATGTTGCTATAGCATATAAGAACCCAATAAATAATATTATCAAACCAACTTAACAACAACCAAATATGATGGTTTTATGATTTACGTGGTTAGTTAAGTAAAAATAGTGGTTATAGTGTTATTTTAGTGAAAATATCGTTCAAAGATCGATCAGTATCTTCTTTGGTAACCGTTGGATCGTGCTCAAATTTTTATATACGCTTCCTAACTCGTTTATCTTGACATCCGACGGTGGAAATTTTGTTTTGAGAAGTAAAAGCTCAAGAAAATTCAAATATCCGTAAGGCCACTGCTGTTTACCCGAGTTTGCACGAGTTTACCCGAGTTTAGTGGGAAGCGAGTTTGCATGCGAGTTGACTCGATTCTATGGGTGGGATCGTAAACTCATACGAGTTTACGAGTTAACTCGCGAGTTTGACAACCTTGGCTACTTCTATGAATATAATTGAAGAACATAATCAAACAATTAATATAAAATATAAATTCATTTATAATCTATGTTGTAAATCACATCATTACAACCCAATGCACCACATCCCTAATAAAGGGTTTAACTAGACATATGTAGAGAAAAAAGAAGAACAAACTCCGTGAACATGATGGAGCAGCACCACAAAGACTTCTTCGTTTAGAATTCTTCCTTTGAGGTTGGGATCCTCCCTGATGGGTTCTCCCTCTTTCTCTGAGTCCTTTGTGTGTTTGTATCTGTTAAGCCCCCCTTGGATCATTGTTCCAACGAGTTTTTAAAGGGAAAACAGCCCAAAGATCACCAATTTTAGACAAAAAGCCAAAATATATGATGTTCACGCCCAAGCGCGGGATTATTGGCGCCTGGGCGCCACTCTGTATTTCTCATGTGTGCTTAAGCGCAGACTAGGGCGCTCAAGCGCCCCTCTGTCTTTTTGTTAGGCACTTGGGCGTCCGTCTGGGCGCAACTCTTTATTGCTTCACCTCAATTGCGCCTGGGCGTCCCTGAAACCATTTTTTGCGTTTTTTTCTACTTCTTTTGAGCAATCTTCATGATTCCTTTCATCCTCGGGTGCTTCCTTGTCAATAATCCTTCAATTCAATCTCCAAAACACCTAAAATCATGCCAAACTATCCATTATGTGATGAAGTTTTATGTTGCGAAACTAAGCTCCAAAAAGCTAATGAACTAACTTAAAAACAAACAAATACTAAGATAAAGAAGAGATAGAATCAATGAAATATAACATATTTTAGGTCATCAACAATGTACAAAATTTGAAAACAATGTACAAAATTAATCTTATTTACATTTTTTTTTTCAAAAAATATGTACAAAATTAATTTGCATATAGGTTCACATCATAAATAAAGTGACATATGTCACTTGTTTACTATTGATTGGTTAACATGTAACACATATTATTTTATTTGTAGTGTAATCTTATTTGTATGTTCATATATCAATACTCTTTAATTTTTACATTTTTCTAAATTTAAATCTAATTAAGATAACCAACAAACTACTAACAAATAAAATAGTGCTCTAATGCAACCCCTTCTCATATACTCTACTTAATGGTTTTCATAAACGAAATACACGTTTAACTTATCTCTTAAGTTCAATGAATGTCAGCGCAAACGAGAGGTGCTCGATGATGTGAGAAAATGTAAACAAATGTTGGTGTGGAAATTATTTGGCCTTTTCTATACATTGCATCAATCATCTAGTTAAAAAAAATAAAAAATACAAAAGTACGTATCTAATCTACAATCTTAAGAGATGTTTATCTGGTTAATTAGTTATCAGTGCACTTCAGGTTGAAAATTTGTCAAGAAATACTACAAGACAATTGCCTCCATTTTTGGCGACTTTCAAGCCTGAATTATCTTAGCCGTAATCAAATCTCGTAAACTCTTGTGCCAGTCATCCGGGTGTAAACATTAGGAACGTAAATTATTCCCTAGTAGGTTTAATTATACCTTTGCAGAATGTGTCAGCAGCTTAATTGGAACGAAATAATGACATTGCTTTACTTTTGGAAAATGAATAATGTCTCGCTAATGAATATTTTTAGAGCGCTAGCTTTTCAAGAAAAGTGGAATAATTTTTTATCATAAACATTTGTTAAACACTTACTCCCTTCCTCATTTATTATAAAATATCATTTTGATAGATTTAATATCCTTTTATAAGTCGTTTTAGAATATTTACGTAGCATTAAAGAATTTATTCCAAATACACCATTCATAATTACATAGGGGTGATAGAATAATAATTATAATAGAGAGAGAAATGAATAGAGTTGTAAAGTTTTAAATATGGATAACTTTGTAATGACAATATACTATTTTTTTATAGATTTGAGAGTAATAATTACTTTTCATAATCCGCGTGAATTAGATAAAAGTGACTTATAATAAGGGACAAAAAGAATATCGATTTATTAAAAATAACACACTTTAATAGAAGTTTACTCTTTTTAATTCTTTAAAGAATGTTCTCCAGGCATTCGTTATCAATTTTTTTAAAAAAAAAAAAATTAGTACTAGTGTACTACTTTCGTTCCCTTATAGTATTTGTGATGTAACGTCTGAATTAAAAAACATACTATATTTTATATGTTTTGTTTTTAATAAATCGATCGATGTTTGTTTTATCTTTATAGTAATTTATTATTTTTTCTTAACTTATTATCTATCATGTTAATTAGACGGAGAAGAGTTGTAAAAATGTAATTAATGTTGCATTGAGTTTCTTAGGTAATAACTAAATAAAAAAAAACTTTTTTTTTTCTTAAAATCTGTATTTTAAGAGTTTCACATGGATTAAGAAAATCATTTAATACTTCAATTTTTAAGATAAATATTAACTTTGCTATAATATCCTTACACTAAATTAAATATCACTAACTTCATACACCCTCCGTTCAAAATATAAGAAAAAAAACTAAAATCACATTTATTAAGAAAGTTAGTTGATTGTATTTAATTTTCTCAAATCTATCAAAAATATAGGCATTTTAGGAAAATAGTATTGGGAATGAAACAAAAATTAAATGAGATAACATTTTTTTAAGTATGTTTTAGGATAGTAGCATTGAGAATGAAACAAAATTTAAGATTAGTTACTTTTGGTTATATTTTAAATCAAAAGAAGTTTTTTTTTTATATTTTAAATCGGAAAGAGTATATTTCAACATGTTAAATGCAAGTTACATTTTGTAAAAAATTAATTAATACAAATTTGAATTCCTAAAACAACAAATAATTTAGAATAAATTAAAAAAGGTAAAATAAAAAATAAAATGGAACGAAGGAAGTAGAAACAAAGAAAATATATCATCCAATTTTTTTGGAGATCATGTTAAGGAATGCGGACAAAGATCACCTGTCCCAGAGTGTGTTCCAAACCTTGTACCCATTACACACATCTTTAAAAACTGAAAATTAACTTCCCAACTTGCATGGCATTTTTGTAATAATTGATGAAATATGATTGGCTGGAAACAGGGAGACAGGAAAATTGGGGACAGAGGATCTCCGTTCAAGGAATGCAAGTAAGACAGTCTTTAAAAAAATCAAACACAAAATTTTGTCTCGCGGAAACTAGAGTGTTTGACTTTTCAAAGTCTTAAATACAATACTAACAATACACATTTTCCACTTTTAAATGTTTTTTTTTTATTATTACAGTATTATTTAGGTTTATAAAAGCTCACAGTATTTTTAAAGATCCGCCACTATATTAATGACTTTTTGAATAGGGTGTTTTTCTTAGAAATCGAACTCAGGGCTAATAGTATCTGGATTTCATTTAAAAGAACTCAGATGATTCCACAAGACCAACTAAACCAATTCATATTGGTATTTTAAATGTTTATTGCGAAAGTGTTTAAAGATATTGGTTAACACTTTGTTGATACCTCAATACTCGGTAGCCCAAATTTCAAGGCCCAAATCATATGAAGGCCCAAGAATCGTCAAACAAAAAATGAAACAATAAAGGACACCGAGAAAGGC
This sequence comes from Crotalaria pallida, assembly GCA_037953625.1. NCBI lineage: Eukaryota > Viridiplantae > Streptophyta > Magnoliopsida > Fabales > Fabaceae > Crotalaria > Crotalaria pallida. The sequence goes on along the minus strand of CM075652.1, from coordinate 122,650,849 downwards.
GTGCAAGCTCCAAGAGTTGCCCAAAGCGACACGTGCCCAAGGCGACAGGCTTCAAGGCGACACATCCCGACGAGGCACCCAAGAGAAAGAGCAAGACGTACTGATGGCAGCAAGTACAGCGTGGTCTCCCAAAGCGTCCCAGGCGTCATGGAAACCCGGGGAGAAGATCACGATAAGCGGAGGCGAACGGGAAGTGGAGCTTGCGGAAGGCGCACACATGTCCAGGCAAAGCAACACAAGTGCCCAAGACTCCAACGACTTGCAGGAGAAGCCAAGAGGGAATCTTTTGGCTATTCAAGACAAAGCTAGGAGTGGTAAGACTTGAGCCCCTCTCCTTCCCTGTAATCATCAATGCCAAAGCCAAGAACGGTAAAGAAGACAAAGCTGCAGGAAAGATACCCTGAGCACATGATGAAAAGGCTATTAACCAACGGACAAGGGTAAATAGCCAAGGACCACCAGTCCGAAGCACCATCATAAATAGGGGATACTTCTCCTTCTCGAGGGGGGAGGGGAGGGAAAAAGAAAAAGGAAGGGAGCATGGGAAGAACACAGACGGAGGAAAGGCAATACATCAGAGTGACAATAATACAATACACACAAAAACACAAGGTTCTCTCCTCTGAAACTTAGATGAAGAACTAGAAGAAAAGAGGAATTCGATGGAGGAGAACAATACACTACCCTCTCCTCGAAACACCCTCCGAGAAGGGGCACCAAAGAAAAAACAGGAAACGGAATGAGAAAGGAAGAAGCCCGGAAAGGAGAAAGCCAGAGGGCGCACATCTCCAACATTCACCGTCATGGCCAGGACAATGGTGATCAGAATACTCAAGACACAACGATCAACAACAACCACAATATAGAGAGCGTGCAATGAGAGAAAAAGGAACAGAGGTCCCCTCTGAAACTCAGGATCAATAAGATAGAAGAAAGGGTAAAAGCCAAAGCGCACACCTATACCCCTGTAAAACACCATAAATATGGGAGCCATTTCCTTGTATCAACCTCTCTGTATCTCATTTCAATATAATGAAAGCCTAAAGCTTCGCTAAGCTTACGAACCCATTATCTCTTTTCATTAATTATTGTTTATCGCATAAAGCGGTCCGAAACAATTGGCGACTCCACTGGGGAAGCTATGGCTTCCAACTCTGAAGGAAATGAGATTCGCGTTGTGCAGCAGGTGCCTGTGGGAGATGCCGCTCCAAGGGCGATACCCGCAGTTGTCATTCAAAGCCCAACGCCCAGTTTTACGAGGAGCAGAATCTAGGAGGTTGAGCTTTAACCCCAGCCAATAAGTAAAGCTATGACTTCCAACCTTGAAGGAAACGCTCCTAGAAGCGCAACTCAAAAGATAGCTCCTGAAAGCGCTCCACTGTGATCGACAAGTCTCCAACGGAAGAGGCGTTTCAGCAAAAGGAGGTTATCTTTCAGTCCGAGGGCGACCCTCTCGAAAGGCGGTCTGCTCCCCAAAGGCGAGCTTCCTGGAAGGCGCCACACAAAGTGCGCTCCTACTGACGAAGGCGCACAAAGTACGCTCTTACTGACGAAGGCGCCACGGTACAGAAAGTAGAAACCCAGGAGCAAAGGCGCAACCAGAAAGTTGTATGGAAAACTTGCCGCACTAAAAGCTAAGTACATATAACTCTTAACTCAATGCATATGCTAGTATGCCTTTTCGTGAATTTGATTATAGTAAACATGAATCATGACAAAAAAAAATGTATTGCATCCAATCACGTATCAGCAGCTGTATGCATAGTTAAGGAAATATAGTTGCTATATGCTCATTTTGTGCATCTATGCCCTAATATGCTTTTGGTAGTATCGCTTTCACATGACATCATGCTCTACATGGTTAGTTTTGTGTCTAAGAATATCCCGATAAGAATGATTTAATTTTACTTTGTCTAGAATAACATTGTTATGATATGTTATGGAGATGGTCTGACTCTAAGTTTGCCATGATTGAGAATTGCATATGTATGATTACAATCATGAATGTTGTCGCTCTGATATGTATCAAATATCTGACTAGAAAAGCAATAATTAGATAACTCTGTACATTTGAATGTTTGTTGTAGAACTAAAATTAGTATTTCCATTTTGCAAACACAGTGTTTCCTGTTATAAGTTGCATGATTTAGATGCTTAGAAGGCGTGCTTTAGAAAAAGCGTTACATGAAAATGTAATCTTGGTAATGTTACATGATGATGCATGATTTATTTTGTACACAATACTAGAAATAACCAACAAAGCGGATATGAGTAGCATGAAAATATCCTAAAAATGAAATCTGTCTATATAGGAACAAGAAGCGACCTCTTTCTGAGATTTGAGAAGTCCTAAGTACGCTCTCAAGCCATGATTTGTCAAGTTTTGCTAAGATACTCAATGTCATGGGAGGACCGCTTCCTCCACTGAGAACAAGAAATACCTGAGCTATCCAGAATGGAAAAGCGCTCTCGAGAAGGCGATCAAAAGTGAAGTATCAAACAGCGAACAATGAAACAAGAGCAAAGTTTCAAGAGAAAGCAACCCAACGCAAATAGAAAAGAGCAGTGAAAATTAAACAAATAAAATCAAGCAAAGATAAAGGATGAGATCCATACCAGATGGCGAACCCTGAGGTTGACAGTAAGAAGCATGAAATCCAGAACTAGAAGGCGAACACAAAGTCATGGTGGAAGGGCGGCGCATGTCCACCTTGCAAGCAGAAGTAGTTATGCATTTAGCATGAACTGATTGAAAAGATACGCTACATAGAATGACGAAGTTAGGACAAACGAAGGCGAGAAAAGCAAAGTTGAATCAGAAAGCCTCATGTGAAGCTGCAAAGATGAAATCCAAGGCGCATCAGGAGAAAATAAACAGTGTTGAAGCTAGAAATCCTGAAGTAAACCAAAAACAGAATGTTACTAATGTCAAGCCAAAATTCTAAAAACAAGTTATATCGAAAGCTGAAAGCAAAAGCTGACAATGAATTCAAACCAGATAGACGAAGGTGACTTCGAAGCAAAAGCATGCAAGAGAAGTAATTGAAGAGCAAGAGCAAGCACATATGCATAAGTTGACACAACTAAACCCAAGAGTAAATGAGGATGAAGCAGAAGATATTTCCAAGCAAAAAAGCCAGCCAGAAGTCAAAAGCGAACCTTAAAGGCGACTGTATGTGATCACAATTGCAAAGGCGTACAACTGCAAGGCGTACAATTGCAAAGGCGTACAATTGCAAGGCGTACAACTGCAAGGTGTACAACTGCAAAGGCGTACAACTGCAAGGCGTACATGCTACGTGAGGGCGAATGCAAGCTTTGTAATGACCAATGCGAATATAAGATCCTGAAAAGTATGTTACTCAAAGGCATACTTAAACACTGGAGCATTAAATCAGATGCAAGAGCAAGGTGCAAGACGAAAGCAAGCCAAAAGCGTACAAGTGACTGACCCAAAACTGTTCCAAACATAACATAACCAAGGCGAGCTCAGTTTACCTGATGATTGAACAACTGCCATGCTAAAATCTTGAGTTCATCCCAGTCTGCTCTCATAAGCAAGCCAAAGCACCCTGACGCAAGAGAAACCAAGAAATCTATAATAATAACAAGCCTCTGAAGTAAGGCACACCTGAGCTCGTCCATGCGTCAAAGCAGATCATGTGAAAGCAAGCATAAGTACGAAGCCAATCAAGAAATCCAAGCATTTGCGCACTGATAATTGCAAGAAGAGCTAAAAGAAAATTAGCACCCATGACAAGAGGTGCTACGAAGTACAAGCAATCAAAGATTGAGTAAACAGCCAGAAGCAAGGCAGCGCCTATAACAAGAGGTGCCAATACTAAAGCTCGAAGCGACACTGATGACATGAGGTGTCCCCGGAAAGGGCTCAAATGATACTGATGACATGAGGTATCGCTGTATCAAAAACCCTTCAAACAGGGTCAATAATGCCAGAACGCGTTCAACACTTTAAAAAAAAAGAGAAAGAAAAGGAAGAGAAGAAGAAAAAGAAAAGAAAAAGAATAGTGTTGAACCGTACCGCGGGCACAAGCGCCTTATCGCGGTACCCGGATAGACCTCCTCAAAAAGAGAAATTTCCGGGACAGACGCGGGCGAAGTACGCCATATCGCGAGACTAGAAAAGGTCCCAGGAAACAAGGGCGCTAGTCTTCAACGCGGGCGGAAAAATCTGTAAAAGAGGTTGGCTAACGTAAGATCCAAGGCGATCCGTTAGTTTATGAAGCCCAAAGCGGCAAACTGAAAAAGTCCAAAGTGACAACTGAAAAGAAAAAGCCCAAGGCGGCAACTGAAAAGAAAAGCCCAAAAGCGGCAAGCTGAAAAGCCCAAAGCGGCAACTGAAAAGAAAAAGCCCAAAAGCGGCAGCTGGAAAGCCCAAAGCGGCAAAATCTGTAGAGCGTGCCCAACGTGCACCCTGAGAAAAAATCTTGGCACCAATGATATGAGGGGCCATTGTTCAAAAAAAAAGAGAGAAAAAGAGAGAGCGTGCCCAACGTGCACCCTGAGATAAAATCTTGGCACCGATGACATGAGGGGCCACTATTCAAAAAAAAAGAAGAAGAAAGATTGTACAGGATATGCAAAATGAAAGGAGATGTCAAAAATTGCAAGAACGCTTTACGATGAAGCTGTGCATCAGATGATAAAGCAAAGCGCGCATTTCAGCATCAGAACAATATCAAGATTGCATGAATGCATCACTGCACAGCGTGAAAGCAGCAAATGCAAAGAGCAAAAAGTGAAGTTCAATTCAAAGCAAGTAACCCAAATTTCCGAGAGCCAAGCCTGCCAAGGCGACACAAAACTCAGCGACCACAAAAGGCGCACAGTAATGTCCTCAACAGTAGACACTACATGACAAAAGCAAGAAAGTAATTCCTTCAAGCTCTTTGTCCACCTTGGCAAAATCATAAGAGGCATAAGCTAGCAAGAATGAAGGCCTGCTTGCGAGCCAAAGGGCGCTGCAGATAAGAAAGAGAAGGCGCTCACCGCGGCAGAAAAATCACAAGATTAGAAACTGTAGAATCTGAAGGCTCAGAAGGCGCAAAAGAGCAAAGCGCTGAATCTCAGAATTAAAAGCGTGCATAGAAAAGCGGATTACAAAGAAGTTGCACAAACAAAACACGAGTTCAGAGTTCAAGGCTCACCAATTCACCGAACAATATGCTGCTTATCGCAAACCAAAGGCGAGGCCCATAGCTAAAAGGTTTAAAGCCTACATCGAAGGCGGCAATCACTTCCCTCCCTATGAATGCCGAAGAAAGAGTAAAAGCAAGAGCCTTTGTAAGTCTTCTTCTTGGTAACAACTTTGAATTCTAGGTAAACCAAGCGACAAAAGGCTCCTGAGCGGTCGAAGCTAAAGGCCACGCTCTCAGGATCACTTTTGAGGGGGACATACCAAGGCGATACTATATCTGCAAAAGAAAGATGAAGGCGTATCCCTCAAGGACTGGAAAGCATAATCAGACAATCACAAGCAATGAGATCTTCAGAAGCAATCGTACTTTTTGACGCCTTTCAAGTAAAGCGGAATCAGAAACAAGTATCAAGAGCGGGTCACAAAGCGCTCTAATATTCCTAAATGCAAAATGCAGCTGCTACTAGAAGGCGATGTCCATTCAGAAAATCAAGAGCGAATCCAGTCTAGCAGTCTTCAAACACAATCCAAGCGATACATGAGTACCAATAAGCTGAGCTAAAAATCACAAAAAATGGAGTTGTCAAGAGTAATCTCAACAAGAAAGCAAGAAGTAGAGCCGCCTTCAAGAAGTTTTGCATCAAAGAGAAAAAATTTCTCTTTCATGCAAGGGGCCGCTAAAATCTGCAGCAAGTTTGAAGCGCCCGGAGTGCGCTCCAAAAAAAAAAGTGGAGAAGGGAGGAAGAAAAGAAAACCTTCCTTGAGCACTAAAGGCATAAGGGCCCCAGTTGTAAAAAAAAAAGGAAAGAAAAGAAAAAGAAAAAAGAAGAGATGTGTGCCATCAGAATACTTGAAGAAAAAGCACCAAAGCTGAGAAAAGCATACAAGAACAGAAACAAGCACAAATAAAACTACGTTTACAAAGCGAAGTTCGAGCCACAACCGCCAAAGCGACAAAGCCTGCAAAAACGCACAAGAGCAAAAGTGCATAATCCAAATGCAAGCCCCAGGCGCAAGGCGAACAAAAAATGAAAAGACAAAGACAAGGCATGCATAAACATTGTCAACATGGCAGCAAGCATACAAAGTAGAATCCAGGCTTGAGAAAACAAACGAAAGACGTCATAGATCCCAGAGTACAAGTTCAAAAGCAGTAAAAACAACAGAGGTTAAATCCGAACAAAGTCATACAAATCACGAGGCCAAAAAGAAAGTAGCAATTGAAACTGTAGCCCGAAAAGCGGAACGTCAAAAGTAGCAGCACATGCAGCGAAAACGGTGCCTAAACGATAAAGAGAGAATTCAAGGAAGTGGTCCTGCAGACTTCTTCATAAGAATACTTCGTGGTAGCCAAATCTCTGATTTCCTGGTCGAGACTCTCTAACTCGGAAGTTGCTTGGTCAAGCTGAGAGGAAAGTTCTTTGACGCGGGACACTAAAGGAGCACGACGCTCTTGTAGGGCACGCTCAGCATCAACCAACTCAGCATCATCGAATGGAGGACGCAAACTTTCGAAACCAGCAATAGCGTTCTCAAGCCAAAGACCGGAGTAATGATGAAACTGGAGCGTGTACAGGCAATCCAGAATTTCAGCTTTGTCTTCCCATGGCAAGTCATCTACATCAACCGAGCGGACCAAATGCAGCATCCGCAACAAGGTGCGAGAACCAGACTCTCGGAAAAGACGAGGAAGCGAAGCACGAGGAGGTATCAAAGAAGTGCGAGCACGAAGAAATGAATCAATCAAAGCCTGATCATCTGCAGAAAATGGAGCTGCAAAAGCACATAGCAATGCATGCAGAAATAATGAGACAAGAACACAAAAAGAGAGAAGTCCAACTCAGGGCAGGAGAAGGAAGAAAACACTTACAAACTGAAGAAGACCCTGGAGAAGCGGAGGCGTGACTTGCCCTTACCAGTGGAGTCCTGGAATGAGAAGTTTCGCGTGCAGAGCGCCCGCCAGAAAGATCAATAACATCTCTAGGGGCTTCAGCCACCTCAACAGGAGCTTTACCCTTATCAGCCAAAGGAACAAGACGTGTGTTGTCTCCGGGGGCAAGACGCTCGGCACTAACAGCAATTCGGCTCTCCGAAGGGACGGAGGCGTCAACCTCAGCACTTATCCCGCCAAACATGCCTTCAAATCTTGGAGTATCAGAAACAAGCTCATAAATAATGTCAGCAGCACTTGAAGGGGCCTCTGAAGGCACACCCTTAGGGGAAACAGGAACACTCTTGGGAGTGCCAACCGGGGACATTGCATCAAAATCATCGCTGGCAGCAGATTCAGAAGGAACAAAGGGGAAAACACCCTCACCAGCAAAAGGTTGATGAAGTAAATCCGTGGGGTCTCCGTGATCAGAAATAGATGGAATGACAGGAACACTCTCAGGAAACTGAGATGAAGGCGACGCCAAGGAATGGCCACCGGAGCCACCTGCACTCAAAAGAAAAAGAGGATCAGCAATGTTATGAAAATCACCCAAGCAAAACAAAATGAAAAGGCTGGAGAAAAACAAAAGCAGGAAATGAAACCTGGAGAATGATCTCCAGCGCTGCCGCTCTCGGCGAAATCATCATAGGACAAGAAAGAATCATCTGAATCGGTCTCATTAATTTCATCCTGGACCAAATCTACATGAACTGGAGAAGAAGGAGCAATATGGATACCAGAAGCGCGCAGGCGACTAGACCGGTGAGTAGGGACAGCTGCAGTTGCCTTCCTCTTTTTGCGAGACTTGGTGGCGCCACCACCACCGCCCTTGGCAGGAGATTTGGAAACAAAGGGACCTTGAGAAGGAGTCTTCCTTTTGCCTCGTTTGGGGGCAACAGAGGGAGACGCAGCAACCTTGCGGCCGGGCGAATCCCCCTCAGCTGAAAATAAAGCCAAGCAAAAGTTAAATGCAAAGCAAGAGAAAAAAGAAAGCGGCAAAAACGGAAAATGGCCAAGATGTTACCTTTAGCTTTCTTCATAGAGGTGCAAAAATAAGGGTCATTGTAAACTATGGGCAGCAAAGAAGGAGTCGAACGTGATGAAGAAGCCTCAAAATCTCGAAGATGCTGAAGAATGTCTTCATGAGAAGTGAGCCAAGTACGCAAAACACCTCCGACGCGGGAAGGAGAAACATAAATACAAGCGGTGGTAGGAGCCTCAGAAGCTGCACCAAAAAGGAGCATTTTGACCAAGTCTTCTACAGGAGCCTGCTCAATATCAAGAACACAAGGGGCTTGATCACACCCGAATTGTCTGGCCACTCGATCAAGGCGATAAACACAGGGCCAAAGGGCTCCGCCATGGGCGCTTTTGCTGTCCAGAGGAACGAAGCCAAGCAAGTAACAAGCCGTCAAAATCAACTTCCACAAATCATAAACCCCCTCAAAACAAGCAGCAGCGTTATTTCTTGTAGCAAAAGCTTCCTCATTGTAAAGGGGATGCAGGAGGTCTGAGTAAGGGCGAAACACAAACCTATCTTCCAAATCAATGAGAGAAATTAAAGGCTCTCTTGGAAACCCTCTCGTCCAACACCAGGAACGAGGCTCCAAGCCAGCAGCAAGGGGGAGCCTAACGGGGCCATAATCCGGAAAGCGTTCAAATAAGAAATACTGAAGAAAAGTCAAATCAATATAAGAGTTGATCTCGAAGCGGCCATGGGAAATCCGCATCTGTTCCGCTACCTGGTCTAGGCGAGCATATAGACCCCCCAAGTAGAACAAAGCAAGAGGAAGGCGTACGCCTTCTGCCAAAGAGCAAGCGAAAAGGAAGACACATGGGCTCACAGACTCCCATGGAGGTCCAGGAAACACGTACCTACTAAGCCAAAAGGCAACAAAGGCGGCACGGCAGAGGTGTGAATCTGTGACGGGCCCAGCTTGAAACTCGCCGTCGTGAAAGTCACCGAAAAATACCTGACTCAGCTTGCGAAAGTATACTTGAGGGAGGAGCGTTGATTCGCCCTTCGGCTCCTAGGAACTAAGTTCCCAGTACCCCTTACCCTTTGAGAAGAGGAGCCCCTTGCGTATGAGACACGCCTTCGCCTGAAGAGATCCCGAGAATATTTAGCAGTAAGAGCCGAGGCGGCTTTCAGCTGCACTGATAATTCAGAAAAACGTTCATCAACGTTTTCCACATCAAGGTCTTCGTCTCCGAAAGAGGGAATTTCAAAGAGTACAACCACATCCTCAAGTGTTGGAGTAAACTCCCCCCACGATGTCAAGAAGGTGTGGGTAGAGGAGCACCAACGCTGCATTAACACCAACAAATCATCGGGCTTGCGGTTAGCACCAAGCCGCGGAGACGCTTTGACGGCGGCGGCGATACCCACCTTTTCCAAAATAGCCACAAAAGCAGGATCAGTGGCAAAAACATGATCAACCCATTCTTGCCAACCACTGGTGCCTCCCACGCGGACGTTGAAGTTTACATTCACCCAAGGAAACTCTGAGCGGCGAAGACAAGAACGGAGCAATGAAGGGCCCAATGCGCAATGGTCCTTGTTGTAGGAAGGTGAGAAAATGAGTTCGGCGGCGTCCTCGGAAACCACCATGGCCTTGGAAGATGAACCAGCAATGAAATCGCCCGAATCGGGACCAAAAGGCGAGTTCGCCTTCACCTCCGCAGCCCAACGGCAGTAGCCTGGTTTGACAGGATAAGAACGAGGGCAGGGAAGCCGTTGCATGAAGCAATAAGAGATGGGGCCAGGAAGTTGAATCTCTTCCTCAGAGCTTGAAGAAGCGTTCTCGATCGCAGGAGGGACGGTAGCCTTCGATTTCGACATGGTAACAGTGAATGTAGGAGTGGGTGAAGGATAGACAGAGGAGATCAAGAGAACGAAGAACCAAGAAGCGACAAGAAAAAGCTTTCGGTCTTGAGAAGGTGAAAGGAGGAAGTTTCAGACGAGAGAAAGAACGAGTGGAAGTAAAGAAGAAACTGAAAAGTTTGAGGAAGTTTTGAAAAGTATGAGTAAAGGAGGGAACATGGGGAAACGTGCAAGTACTAGAGACTGAAGGATATTACCTTCTCCCCCTGATGACACGTGGAATGCAGCAGGAGAATAAGAGGAAAGAGAAAATACAAAGACTCACGAGTAGATGACCCGTTGACAAGACCCCACTGAATGGCAAAGTTCAAAAGCTGAAACCGCCAAGCAACTAATAAGCCAGGGGAAGTATGGGGACGAATACTCGCGATACGAGGGCGTCTTCCGCTACACGCCTTCCCCAGAAAGTCAAAGGCGATACCGGAAGAAGTAACAGAAAAGGCGAAGAGCGAAGAGTAAGGAGCTGAGAAAAGGAGAAGCAAGCAAGGAGAGCGCAAGAAATAGGATTTGCACTGAAAGGGAAATTCTTTCCCCTCTCATTGCAAAGGGGGCAATTGTTGATACCTCAATACTCGGTAGCCCAAATTTCAAGGCCCAAATCATATGAAGGCCCAAGAATCGTCAAACAAAAAATGAAACAATAAAGGACACCGAGAAAGGCGTGCAAGCTCCAAGAGTTGCCCAAAGCGACACGTGCCCAAGGCTACAGGCTTCAAGGCGACACATCCCGATGAGGCACCCAAGAGAAAGAGCAAGGCGTACTGATGGCAGCAAGTACAGCGTGGTCTCCCAAAGCGTCCCAGGCGTCATGGAAACCCGGGGAGAAGATCACGATAAGCGGAGGCGAACGGGAAGTGGAGCTTGCGGAAGGCACACACATGTCCAGCCAAAGCAACACAACTGCCCAAGACTCCAACGACTTGCAGGGGAAGCCAAGAGGGAATCTTTTGGCTATTCAAGACAAAGCTAGGAGTGGTAAGACTTGAGCCCCTCTCCTTCCCTGTAATCATCAATGGCAAAGCCAAGAACGGTAAAGAAGACAAAGCTGCTGGAAAGATACCCTGAGCACATGATGAAAAGGCTATAAACCAGCGGACAAGGGTAAATAGCCAAGGACAACCAGTCCGAAGCACCATCATAAATAGGGGATACTTCTCCTTCTCGAGGGGGGTGGGGAGGGAAAAAGAAAAAGGAAGGGAGCATGGGAAGAACACAGACGGAGGAAAGGCAATACATCAGAGTGACAATAATACAATACACACAAAAACACAAGGTTCTCTCCTCTGAAACTTAGAGGAAGAACGAGAAGAAAAGAGGAATTCGATGGAGGAGAACAATACACTACCCTCTCCTCGAAACACCCTCCGAGAAGGGGCACCAAAGAAAAAACAGGAAACGGAATGAGAAAGGAAGAAGCCCGGAAAGGAGAAAGCCAGAGGGCGCACATCTCCAACATTCACCGTCATGGCCAGGACAAGGGTGATCAGAATACTCAAGACACAACGATCAACAGTAACCACAATATAGAGAGCGTGCAATGAGAGAAAAAGGAACAGAGGCCCCCTCTGAAACTCAGGATCAATAACATAGAAGAAAGGGTAAAAGCCAAAGCGCACACCTATACCCCTGTAAAACACCATAAATATGTGAGCCATTTCCTTGTATCAACCTCTCTGTATCTCATTTCAATATAATGAAAGCCTAAAGCTTCGCTAAGCTTACGAACCCATTATCTCTTTTCATTAATTATTGTTTATCGCACAAAGCGGTCCGAAAACACTTCTTTTCTTTTTTTAAACAACAAAATACTTTATACTCGATTTGTCCTTTTTTATAAATCGTTTTAGAATGTCTAAGCAGCATTAAAGAGTTTATTCCAAATACACCCCTCATAATTACATATATATGGGTTATAGGATAATAATTATAATAGAGAGAAATAAATAAAATTGTAAAATTTTAAATAAAGGTGATAACTTTAGAATGACAACAAATTTTTGATAAATTTAAAAATAATTATTATTTTTCTTAATGTGTGAATTAAGTAAAAGTAATTTATAATAAGGTTCGAGCTAATGGATACCAAAACTGCCTCCACAAGGTATTTTAGTGCAAAACCGAACTTGAATTCTTTGGTTAAATTTAAGTAGCAAATGGCGCTTAATCTTTCATATAAAATTTTGATTGAGTTTTATTGATTCCATTTGAAAATGTGTTTATATACAAAACATGTGTCACTGCATGCTCAATTTTCACTATATCCATTCAACAGAGTTGTTTTCCTTTTTAGTTGGGTCCACAAATCCTATGATTTTACCTCTACTTTATCCATTTCAGTGGCAAAGTGCACTTAATTCTATGGATGACAATTGATCCCAGATCGCGGGTAATACTCACAACGGATTCAGATCTGGGTCCAAAAAAGAGATTCGTGGATTTAAAGAATGAATTTGTTTGGGTATCCGCTTTGAACGGGTCTGGGTTTGAGATATCCAGACCCGTGGGTACCCGGACCATCCATATTTACATGTATGCAATATATATATATAAATGTAATTTTAGTATATTTGTGTTTAATGAGAGAATTTCTTTGATGTCTGCGAGTGTTTAATGGTCATAGGGATTAATAATAAGTAGAGTGTGTAATGATATATTAAAGATTCATCAGTTTATAAAAAAAACATAGAAATTAATTTTAAAAAGGATTTTTTTTCTTTTAAAAAAATTTCTAATGAGTACCCGCAAAACTCGTATGAGTACCCGAAGACCTGCCTACCCATTATGCAGCGGGTACCTGCGCTGGTTTGGGTGGTCCAGGTCCAATAATTTATGAATAGGTCCAGGTCTGGATACCCCATCACCCGGACCCATTGCCATCCCTACTTAACTCTATCTTTTCTACTTATCCTTCCAAATTTGTCTTGCAAAAATAACGTGTATCTCTTGATTTACCTCTTCGAATTTTTAGGCCATATGTGCGCATTTTGGCTGCAAGAAGTTCATGTGAAAGGTTTTAGTAAAAATCGTCTATTGCTGCAAACGTATGAAACCTTCCTCCATGTATACCAAAATGAAAATGACTCTTTATCTTATTACCTAAAATACATGAATGTATTTTATTTGGGAATTGCTTATTTGAGTCTATCGTGATTCATGAGAAATCACTTTCTTTGCAAACGAAAGCTTTTCAATCACAACGGAAAAAGGTGCATTGAATAGTCCAGATGCATGCCCCCTTGAACTTGTTTCCAAGTCACCAAAACTAAGATTTTGGCTAAGCATTTTGAAAGTCCTCCAAAAAGAATGGGTACAAATATTTTGATGGGGAGGTTTCCTATACAACATTGGCCCATCAATTGGTATCTTTGAAATATAAGACTTTCTAATACATATGCAGCTTCTGAGAAAGCACGTTTTTGGGTTAATTATTATGTAATTTGTCGCTTTCACCAAATGGGACAAACCAATTTCTTTCAAATTCAAGTTCGGCATTATTATTATTATTATTTCTAAACCGACCCAACTCTCACCTATTAATTATATATTTATTCTGATGTATGTCTTTTGTTATGACCATTACTTCAAAAGCTTAACTAAGGCCAAAATGTGGCAACATATAAAGGGTTCTATTTGTCAATGAAAACTATGTGAAGGAAAGTGGAAGGAAGATGCCTTCCCTCTTGCATGGGGACAAGGGTGCAGGGCCCTTGAGATTAGAAATTAAATGACAAAATAATAAAGGTTTTGAGCAAGAGCTCTCGTGTGACATTCCTCAATGGGTAATTACTTACTACCATTTTTTTTTTATAAGCAAAAAATTTTAATAAAAGAGGACAAGAAGTCCACCGAAAATAACCAGTACGGACAAGCTGAAGCAGCGCCAGAAGAACAAGGTCACTGAAAAACAACCAAGTTCACAGACCCTCGAAAAGTTAAATACATTGAATACTACTTACTAGTACCATTTTTGGCTCTTAACTAACGGAAGTGCCACCTGCCGCTTATCATTTTGTTTTTCTTCATATGATTTTCATTTTCTTTTTCTTCTTCTTCCACGTTACTTTTATTTTGTGGATTTGTGGTTTCTGATCATTATTTCAAATCTTCATGTAATAATTAAAAATTGAAATTATGTGTTCAATATTTTATATATTATATTTATTTCTTTGACTAGATTTATTTTAATTTGTTGTTCTTTTATAAGCAAACCGAATGAATATATAAGCAGATACTAGGGGTACTCCAATAGGACTTATATATCTGAGATAGATAAAATACATACAGGACACTGCGCACAAGCACCAATCCGAGAATAAAATAATTTTACTAGAGAAAGTCTTAATGCAGTGCCAAATCGTAACCTTTATGAGATCAAGTAAAGAAACTACATCGTAACTCTGTTGTTGGGAGAAGATCAAAGCATTACTGTTCAACCACAACACTCCCATCCAAATTGCAATACCGTAATTCCTACACTTCTTGTTCTGAAATTGATTTCTAAACTGTACACAAAAATTTTCCAAGGACTCTACCAGAAATTCCAAAATGCATGTCCAACCAGGTACAAATATGCCTCCAAAGGGCAGAAGCAAACGGACATGATACAAATTAAATAGATGTAGCACAACTTCCTACGCATTATTACAAACAACGCAAGAACCATCAACATTAACATTTCTACGAATTAGGTTGCTTTTAGTTGGTAGTCTATCCCAAATAAATTGCTAAACAAAAGCAATAATTTTACTAGGAGCTTCAGCATTCCAAATAAAATTAAAGGAACCTGGAACTTCCAAGATTGCACCCTGCATGCTGATGAGAGGACATGTGATAGAAAGCTAAAAGCTATTCTACCAATTGATTAATTCTACAAGCTATTCTACTCCTATTAAAAGCAATTAAAAGGATAATAAAAGAAACTTCATTTTTCATTGATGATAGTGCATAAGGGATACAATCCTTACATAGCAAATATTACAACCCTAAAACTATTATTAGCCATACACTTGGCATAATCTTATAACTAGAGAAACTTCTAGAATAAACCATATAATAAAGTATAATCTAATTATATTATTATTATTATTATCCTATCCCTTGTCTTATAATCAACCTAGTTAACTTTATTAATCTCAACATCCTATCATTGCCAACCCCTTGAAAATCAACCTTGTCCTCAAGGTTGAATGAGTGCTCAAAAGGCCCAATAATTTGATATGTATCAGATGCTTCAATGTCTTGAGTAAGAGGACCGGGTGCACTTAGTCCATTTTGCACTATGCCAACACAAAGGAATTGATGTGCATCTCCCTGGTTAATAACAGTTGGCACATTGGATATTTGATAGGCATTGGATAATGGGGAAACTAAAGGTACTAAACCGCAAAATATTAATTCCCTAGAAGTAATAGGTGTGGTGCTCAGACTAAAATTGTGGAGACCCTTGGTTAGAAACGTGTGAAGGAAAAGTGAGTGAGGCATATCTGATGGCTCTTTAAGAGTAGCCACGTGGCAAATTAATATTTGCTTAAAGTGCTTCACATGGATCAAGCAATTGGACGGCCAAGATCTTGGCACCACAGATGGCCCAGATTTGTTCATTTGGGAAGTTGGTTCCAGGCTGGCTTCTATCATAATGGAACCTTTGGTGCCTCCTCCTTCTACGGATATCAAACCATCTTCTCCACTCTTTCCTTCAAACAACTCTACTCTTTTTTCTTCAAGAAGGTTCTCTTCACCATTAGCACCGGAACCATGGCATAGAAACTCAAATATTACATAAGCCCTTTTCGCTTTATCATTTTCCAAGACGGTGATGATTCTCGGTGGTGGAGGCGAAGGTCTCCATGGCGGAGCTCGCGACGATGATCGGAGTATCTCGTCCCTGTGGTGGAGTGGTTCGTGGTGGACATCTTTGATAGTGGTGAAGAAGCCACCGGGGCTTGGTATTGGGGAAGGTGGTGGCGACGGTGGTGGGTTGCTCACCAGAGAAGGAGCGATGGTCACCGGTAATGCTTGATCTGTTGACGGTAGGAGGTTGTTTTCCCAATCTTTGTCTTCTCTTTCCTCTTCGTCATATCTCTGGTCCGGTGGTGTAGGCGGTGTCGTCCACGGCGAAGCACCGACTTTCTTGGCCCGAAAGGACGACGGTTGACTGTGGAGGTGTGGTGCCCTTCGATGAAGGTACTTTGGAAACCCACGAAGTTTATTTTCCTCAATAGTCGATGAGATGATGGTTTTCAGTGACGGTCAGCGCTCTTTGAACCGGTGACGATGCGGCGGGAGGTGGCGGTGCGGTGGACGTCGGCCGTACGACGGTTGTTGGATATGTTTCTTCTTTTTTTGCTCTTGTTTTGGATGTTGAAAATAAGAAATAGGGATGTGGTCTTGTTGAGGTGGAGATGACGAAGGTGTATTGTAGATCTGAAATGGTGGGTAAGAGGTGGGCGAATTTGGGAGATATGTTTGTGGTTGTGGTTGAGGTGGTGGCCAAAGGGGAAAAGGAGAATGTGATGGTTGTTGGAACTGAGTATAGGATGGATAATGAGAATATGAAGGTGGTGCACAAGGCTGTGATTGTGGATAATAGGTTTGTGTTGGTGGTTTTGGAGGTGGTTGTTGAGGTGATGGCCAGTGTGAAAAGGAAGATAGATGATAGTGTAATGGTGAAATATACTGGGTTTGCAGAAATGGTGATAGAGTATCAAGAGGTGAGGGTGAATAATATGAAGACAATGGTGGCTGATGGTGAGAGTGGTGGTTGTGGGTAAGAGGTAGATAATAGTGACCATCCATGGGAGGCAAAGCTCTGGATAAAAGCACCAATGATAGAAAGCTAAAAGCTATTCTACCAAGTGATTAATTCTACAAGCTATTCTACTCCTATTAAAAGCAATTAAAAGGATAATAAAAGAAACTTCATTTTTCATTGATGATAGTGCATAAGGGATACAATCCTTATATAGCAAATATTACAGCCCTAAAACTATTATTAGCCATACACTTGGCATAATCTTATAACTAAAGAAACTTATGGAATAAACCATATAATAAAGTATAATCTAATTGTATTATTATTATTATCTTATCCCTTGTCTTATAATCAACCTAGTTAACTTTATTAATCTCAACATCCTATCATTGCCAACCCCTTGAAAATCAACCTTGTCCTCAAGGTTGAATGAGTGTTCAAAAGGCCCAATAATTTGATATGTATTAGATGCTTCAATGTCTTGAGTAAGAGGACCGGGTGCACTTAGTCCATTTTGCACTATGCCAACACAAAGGAATTGATGTGCATCTCCCTGGTTAATAACAGTTGGCACATTGGATATTTGATAGGCATTGGATAATGGGGAAAGTAAAGGTACTAAACCGCAGAATATTAATTCCCTAGAAGTAATAGGTGTGGTGCTCAGACTAAAATTGTGGAGACCCTTGGTTAGAAACGTGTGAAGGAAAAGTGAGTGAGGCATATCTGATGGCTCTTTAAGAGTAGCCACGTGGCAAATTAATATTTGCTTAAAGTGCTTCACATGGATCAAGCAATTGGACGGCCAAGATCTTGACACCACAGATGGCCCAGATTTGTTCATTTGGGAAGTTGGTTCCAGGCTGGCTTCTATCATAATGGAATCTTTGGTGCCTCCTCCTTCTACGGATATCAAACTTTAGGGTCTGCCGACCACATACGGACCCAAGTCTCACCAAAGGGTTCATCTAAGGGCATTTTACTCGGTTTACCTGTCATAAAAGTCCTTCGCTCGGACCCGTGGGCTCCGAGCATACGAGAGGGCCAGGCTCGGACTTGATGAAACCGAGCCTTACAATCGGACCCCAATCCATCAGGCTCGGGACTCTAGGACCGAGACATATCGTCGGCTCGTGGATAAACTCAGGCTCGCCGAGGCTTCTTATCCCTTCCGCAAATCTCTCCTAGATTCTCGCAACAGCCTAGACATGAGATCTACAGCTGATCCTATCCAGATTCTAGAAGCATAATTATCCGATATTATCTCACAGAATCCTGGTTCAGCACAACTCTGATACAGGGCCCAAACGGCCCATATCAGCCTCCTCCAAACCCTATAAATAGCTCATCACAGCTAGGGTTTCAGGTAAGTATTCTCATCCCTAAGTTGACACTCTGCACACACACGTTGACTAGGGAGACCCTGCTTTTCCCAACTGGAACTGCAGAAATACCATAAGTCATACATCAATACTTGATCCTCTTATGGGCTCCTGGTTACCATAATCTTGAGCACTTAGAGGGTTAAGGACACATAGTGTTTAAGGACACTACATTGGCGCCGTCTGTGGGGACGAATAACTAGTATTCCCACATCCGTTGTTTTCATGGCAAACAACAACGACAATGGAGGAGATCTCCGTCGTCGCCTCCATGGGAGGCCACCCAAAAACGAAAGAGGAAATATCAGGGACAGGATCGCTCCGGGAGGACCCCCTGGAGGCAATCAGGCTCCTCCTGTTAACCCACCCCCTCAAGTTCCTCCTGAAAACCCGCTTCAGGCACAGGCTCATGTTCCTCCCATTATTGAAGGCGGCGGAGGACGATCTAACTCTCACACTGTTCCTGATGGTCATGTCTCAGAGTGGCGTGATACTGCAGATTCTGGATCACACGTAGCTCAGAGGGCCCCTTCTGGATCACGAACTAATGGGGCCCGTCGAGTAGAACGTTCCGCTCGTCATGACCATTCTCGAGCCGATAGATCTCAAAGAGAAATACCTCACTTGACGAGGGGCCACTTTGGAACGCTTCAAGGCGGTCCACGATCCACCGAAACTGAGGGCAGGTCTTACATGACTACCTCTTCAGCTCGAAGGCGAGAAGAGTCAATCATGGAAATTTTAAGGACCCAGACTTCCTTGATTGAGAAGCAGAATCAGGCTATTGCTGCTCTTCAGCAGCAAAGCATGGCAAGAATGGCCGAGCAAAGCCCTCGCGTGGCTCTCGGCAACCCAAGCAACCTTCCTCCACCCCACCCCTCAACCCGAGCGTGGTTCCCGAGCGTATTACCGGGGAACCTCATCCTGGCCATCCTTTCACAGCAAAGCTCATGGCATACCAAACCCCGCAGACTTATGTAGGACATCAAAATATTCCTCGCTATACCGCGACAACCGATCCGATGGACCATATTGCGGCTTACGAATCTTCCATGATGTTTTATGGAGGAGGGGACTTCATGAAATGCCGCGCTTTCTCAATGACTTTGGGCTCGACACCTTTGCGATGGTTCAATTCCCTACCTGCAAATTCAATTCACTATTGGGCTGAACTTAGAAGAACGTTCTTGAATAGGTACACTGCCAGTATGTCACAGCCAAAATCCGATCATTCGTTAGCTGGAGTTGCACAGAGACCAGACGAGTCTCTACGAGACTACTTAGCTCGGTATCAACATGAGGCTAGTGGCATATCGGGTTTACAATCTGGAGTATCTGTTCTCTTGCTTACTCAAGGGCTACGAGACCGAGATTTTAAGGATTGTTTGATAGGAGAACCACCCAAGGATATGGCCGAGCTCAGGGAAAGGTCCAGGAAGTTTGTAAATTTGGAAGAGTTTCACAGAATCAGTACTATGGCGCGGGGTAAGGAGGATCGTCAAGAACAACGATCTCGCCAAAACGATCGGTTTAGAGATGGTAGAGGGAGGAAAGATAAGAGAGAGAGAGAGAAAGAGGAGAAAAACTGCCTCCAAAAGGCAAATATGACGAGTATACTCAGCTTACAATACCAAGGAGTCAAATCTTTCGCGAGACTACGCACACTGAGATGCGCAATATTACTAGGCCTCCAGCTTTGAGAAAAGCTGCTCAGAAAGATAAGACCAAGTATTGTGACCATCATGGTGGATGGGGACATACCACTGACCAGTGTACCATGTTAAAAGACTTGATTGAAGAAATGGTGAGGGACGGAAAGCTTCAACAATACATTGGCGAAGCAATGCGGAAGCGTGCTAGGAGGAAAAGTCATTCCCCACCCAGAACCGAGCAGAAACAAAGAAATAGGAGCCCTTCACCACCTGCGGGGGGAGCTTCTACCCTACTGTCCGAACAGGATAAGGGTCGAGAGGCTTTTTTGATCAACATCATTGCTGGAGGATTCGCAGGTGGAGGGGAAAAAAGAGGTGACCGAAAGAAGTACGTGGGTCAAGTTCTTTCTGTTGCCAGCCGACCAATTCAAAAGCCTAAAAAGAAGAACATCGTCATCAGCTTCAATGACGAGGACTTTGCTGACATAATCCAAGACCACAATGATCCAATGGTAGTTACAGCTCGGCTCGGTAATTATGAAGTAAAGAGGATTCTTGTTGATCAGAGAAGTTCAGCAGACATTATGTTCTTGGATCTGTTTGAAGCTCTAAAGCTGAAAAGGTCTAATCTAACTCCGTTCGAAGGAAGTTTGATTGGCTTTTTACGGACCATTCGATTGCTCCTCTAGGCCATATCCACCTACCAGTCACCCTGGGGGAACAACCATCTGCTCGAACGGAAATAGTAAAATTTTTGGTCGTCCAGGCTCCGTCGGCGTACAACGCTATCCTCGGTCGCACTGCACTCCAGTCTTTTGGCGTCGTTGTTTCAACTGTCCACCTAGCTATGAAATTTCCAGGATCCAACGACAAGGTGGTTACGGTGCGTTCTGAACAAGAACTGGCTCGAAAGTGCTACAATATCAGCCTGGGTAAACTGAAGATTGAAGATGAAAAAATTATGCAAGAACCACTCAATAAAGGAAGTGTTAACTTGGCAGATCTTGATGTAAGAGAGGATGATGAAACCAAGCCAAAACCTCAGGAGGATTTCAAGAAGATAATCTTAGGCTCTGATCCATCCCGTGGTGTCAAGATTGGTGTCGGTCTTACTGAGGAAGTTGAGAAAGAATTGACAGAACTGCTCGTAGAAAACAAAGATTTATTTTCCTGGACCTCGGCGGACATGCCAGGCATTGACCCGAATTTCATCTGCCACAAATTAAGTGTCTATCCTGGTGCTAAACCAGTATGCCAGAAGAAAAGGCGGGTCGGAACCGAAAAAGCTCAAGCCACAGAGGAAAAGGTTGCCGAGCTGCTTGAAGCAGGGTTCATCAGGGAAGTGGTATACACCGATTGGTTGGCTAATCCCGTACTGGTCAAAAAATCCAATGGAAAGTGAAGAATGTGTGTGGATTATACAGACCTAAACAAGGTTTGCCCCAAAGACCAATATCCACTTCCTTGCATAGACAAATTAGTAGACAGCTGGGCAGGATATCAGAGACTGTCCTTCATGGACGCTTATTCTGGCTATAATCAAATTCCGATGTATCCCCCGGATCAGGTGAAAACTTCCTTCGTGACGGAGAACGCTACGTACTGTTATAATGTCGTGCCCTTCGGACTCAAGAACGCTGGGGCAACTTACCAGCGAATGATGAATAAAGTGTTCGACTCACTTATTGGGCCCAGAATGGAAGTGTACATCGATGACATGATTGCTAAGAGTCTGAAGGAAGAAGACCATGCCAAGGACTTGAAGATTATTCTTGACAGAATTCGGCAGTGCGATATGAGGTTGAATCCGGAAAAATGCACCTTTGGGGTTCCCGCTGGATCATTCCTCGGATTTATGCTCACTGAACGAGGAATCGAAGCGAACCCTGAGAAGTGTCGAGCCATCCTCGAGATGAAGAGTCCATCTGACATTAAGGGTGTACAACAGTTGGAAGGTCGGGTAGCAGCTCTTTCCAGATTCTTATCCCAGTCAGCTCGGAAGGCCCTACCATGGTACCAATTGTTAAGAAAGGAAAAAGAGAAGGCGTTCGAATGGAACGATGCATGCGAAAAGGCCTTCACTGACCTTAAGCAATATCTGGCATCCCCCCCCCCGATCCTATCTAGCCCTGTAATTGGAGAGATTCTGTTCCTATACTTATCAGTGGGTGATTCAGTTGTCAGTTCAGTTCTGGTTCGAGAAGAATCAGGCAAGGAATCCCCCGTATATTTTGTTAGCCGAGCGCTTCAAGGACCAGAACTGAGGTACCAAAAGGTGGAAAAATTGGCTTTCTGCTTGGTCATCACGGCCAGAAGATTGCGTCAGTACTTCCAGAGTCATCACATTAAAGTCAGAACAGCTCAACCTATCCGCCAGATTCTCCAGAAACCCGACCTAGCAGGAAGAATGGTAACTTGGGCCATTGAACTTTCCGAGTTCGACATCACTTTCGAAGCAAGGAAGGCAATGAAGTCTCAGGTTCTAGCTGATTTTCTCACTGAGTTTACTGAGCCACTGACGAGCTCAAACTTGGACTGGAACATTTACGTTGATGGATCGAGTAACAAGCTTGGGGCAGGTGCTGGAATAATCCTGGAGAACTCCGATGGTGTTACCCTTGAGTATTCTTTGATGTTCGGATTCCCTACTTCAAATAATCAGCCAGAATACGAAGCTGTTATGGCTGGTCTCAGGATGGCAAATGAGGTAGGGGCTCGAGAAGTCAAGATTTTCAGCGACTCTCAGCTGGTGGTCTCTCAAGTTAAAGGTGATTATCAAGCCAAAGAACCCATCCTCCAGAAGTATCTTGAGAAGGTGAAGTTCTTGTCTTCAGAGTTTGCCAAAGTTGAATTCTGTCATATTCCAAGGGAAAGCAATGGCCGAGCAGACATTCTTTCAAAACTTGCTTCAACGAAAGGCCTCGTGTCGCGGCCGGGGTCCCGGGTCGCCCTCGGGGCCTCGCCTACGAGTGGGGGTCGATTGACCCAATATGGAGTCGCCACCGCATTTTGTTGCAAAAACGCGGAAAAGTAAAAATTAATTAAGAGAGATAAAACGTTGGTCTCGAACTAGATAAATTCCGAGTTCGGGAGTCGGTTACGAGCCGGGGAAGGTATTAGCACCCCATTCGCCCATTCGAAAATGGTACCTTTGACTGATTTTAATCAAAAGACCTAAATAATTGGTTTGCCAAAAATATTTGTTTTTTATTGTTGTGCCTGACAAGGTTGCCCTTGGTCCTACGTACCCTCATAAAATGAGGAATCAAGGCTACGTAGTTCTTAATGTTTTAATTTTAATGTTTATATTTTTAAAAAAAAAAATTTGTTTGATGTGAAGAGGAAATATACACAAGACTTCGACATTTAGCAAAAAAAAAGTGGATTTCCAAATCGCACATCGTTAATATTTAATTAAAAAAAACTATTTAATTTTACTTTAAAAAATGTTTTTGTCTTTTAATGTTTATAATTTATTTATATAAAAAAAATTATTTTTTATGTGTACATATTTTTGTGCGGAGAGGAAGTTTGAGAGATCTCTCCATTGAATTTGGGAGAGAAAAATCGACTTACCAAAACGCAACAAATTTTTAAAACAACTAGAAAAATCTACATTTTTAATTTATTATTATTTAAAAAAAATATTTTATATATGTATTTTTGTGAAGAGAGGAAGTCCAAGAGATCCCACTTCTATGATAAATTTGGGTGAGAAAAATTTGGCTTATCAAAACACAACCAATTTCTATTATTGCGAAAAAAGATAAAGATTCTTAAAAATTAATGATTAAATTATCAAAAAAAAATAAAAAAAACATTTTAATTTTTAGTATTTGATTAATTACTAAAAAATCTAGAAGTTAAAAAAAAATGAAAGAAAGAAGGAAAGCACCTGATGATGATGAGAGATGATGCTATAGTGCTATAGAGAGAATATGTGACAAGGAAGGGTTGCAGCACAACAACATGCGGTTCTTGGAATGAAAATAAGGGGGCACGAAAAACGAAAAGAAAAATTTTCACAAAACTCTACGTAAAATTATTCCTCTCGAATTTTTGCATGCACCTCTCTTAAAAAAAAAACATTTTCTCCTCTCTTCAAAAAATTTTTCTCCTCTCAAAGAATTTTCCTCCTCCCTCCAAAGTGAAGAATGACTTCTATTTATAGTAGAAGTTAAGTTAAGAAAAAATCGTTAAAAATCAATTTCAAATCTTTTCAAAATAATGATAACATCAAATCAAATATTTTTGATTTTAAAAGAAAATCCTCGATTAATAAATCAAATTGATTCTCAAATAAAAAAAATTGATTTTCAATCTATTGAATTGATTTTGTCAAAATTTGAATTGATTTTAATCATTTCAAAAAGAGGATAATCTCTTCCAAAGAATTTTTTATTTGAATCAAAAAAATGCAATCGAAATAAAAACAATTCTCAACTCAATCAAATTGATTCAAAAAATTTTACTTGATTTTCAATTGATTCTCAATTTCTTTTTGAATTAATTTTCAATCTTTAAAAAAAAAGAAATTGATAACTCCTTCCAAATAAAACATATCATCAACTAAATTCAAATTGATTTCAATCAAAAAATTTTAATTTATCAAAAATCAATTTTAATCTTTTTCAAATATTTATGATTAAAACAAATCTTCAATTAAATCAAATTGATTCTCAATTTCTCAAATTGATTTTCAAAATTTTTTAAATTGATTCTCAATTTATCAAATTGATCTTCAAAATTTTTAATTGATTTTGAAATTATTCTCAAAATTTTCTAAATTGATTTTCAATTAATTATCAAAATCTTTCTCTTTTTTTTTAAAAAAAAATAATTGATTTTCAATCTTTTGAATTGATTTTGTCAAAATTTTGGACACAATCTTTTCAATTAATTTTTCTTCTCAAAAATTTTCAATGCACTTTTTATTTTGTTTATTATTGTTTAAATAAATCCTAATAATAACTTTATACACCTAAATTAGAAAATAATGGATCCAAAGAAACTCTTTTTTTATTTTATTTATAAAATTTAATTATAAAAACTTGAGGATAAAAATCTAATTAACCAAAATATTTACAAAATATAATTTTTGACCCAGGACAAAATTTGGTGGCTACAGCTGCCCCTCTTTACTTGTTTCTTATCAGAGAGTAGGCAAACCGGGGTTTGCATGCTATCATGGTAAGGAACGAGTAAAGAAATAGACACTGATTTTGTTCGGGAAAGAAAAGAGAAACATACCTGTTAGATTTGGAAATTCTTTTTTGCAAAAAGATATAATAAATAAATCTCAAAATGACCTTCGGCGTCTGTGTCGGGCGTCAAAAGACCCAAAATGATTTTCGACATCTCTGCCGGGGCATCAAAAAGCCCAACCAACATCAAAATGACTTTAGCATTAGTGTCGGGCGTCAAAAGACCCAAAATGACTTCAGCGTCTGTGCCGGGTGTCAAAAGACCCAAAATGACTTCAGCGTTTGTGTCGGGTGTTAAAAGACCCAAAATGACTTCAACCCAAAATGACTTCAACGTTTGTGCCGGGTGTCAAAAGACCCAAAATGACTTCAACGTTGATGCCGGGTGTCAAAAGACCCAAAATGACATCAGCGTTTGTGTCGGGGGTCAAAAGACCCAAAATGACTTCAGCTTTGGTGTCGGGTGTCAAAAGACCCAAAATGACTTTAGCGTTTGTGCCGGGCGTCAAAAGACCCAAAATGATTTTCGACATCTCTGTCGGGGCATCAAAAAGCCCAACCAACATCAAAATGACTTTAGCATCTATGTCGGGTGTCAAAAGACCCAAAATGACTTCAGCATTTATGTCGGGCGTCAAAAGACCCAAAATGACTTCAGAGTTTGTGTCGGGCGTCGTGCCGGGTGTCAAAAGACCCAAAATGACTTCAGCGTTGGTGCCGGGTTGTCAAAAGACCCAAAATGACTTCAGTGTTGGTGCCGGGTGTCAAAAGACCCAAAATGATTTTCGACATTTCTGTCGAGGCATCAAAAAGCCCAACCAATATCAAAATGACTTTAGCGTTTGTGCCGGGTGTCAAAAGACCCAAAATGATTTTCGACATTTTTGTCGGGGCATCAAAAAGCCCAACCAATATCAAAATGACTTTAGCGTTTATGCCGGGTGTGGTGGACTCGGCCTAGCCGAGGTCCTCAGACGACCTTGCCAAAGTCCTAAGGACCCTTCAGGAAGCCTTCTGAGCGCTTGGCCGAGCTCAATGCTCAATGGCCGAACAGACGACCAGATACGGGCCGACCTCACTCTCCAACTCAGGCCCGACGTCCAAGTCCGACACCTTCCCAAGTCCGACACCTAGGACATGATGACGTCTCCCTTCTTATCCACAAGGACAGCTCACCACCTTATCCGCAAGGACAGCCTATCCACTCACAGCTCAGTATAGGCTGGCCCTACTTGGGCCTAAAGCAACCAGCTCCCCCCTATAAGTAGCTCCGTACTACATGGGGCTCAGGTACGTCCTCTAACCCTAATTGCCATACTCACACACCAGTGATTAGGGTTGTTTCCTGACTCTTTTCCTTAGCCACCTGAGGACTTCCCCCAAACATCACATATCAACCCTAGACAGAGGCTCCTTCGAAGGTCATCTCCTATACCCTTGGAGGTCCTCACCGCCTAGGACATCACATTGGCGCCGTCAGTGGGGAAGATAAACTTCAACCCCACCCAGAAGATTCTACCATGTCTGAAGAACAGCCAGTCCAGAGGAGAAGGAGGGGGCATCCAAGGAGGGTGCCGTCAACTGAGGACCTGCGCCTGCATCTCGAAGCCAACAGGGCAGCGAGGTCCTCACCGCCACCCCCTCCACCACCTCCACCTCCTCCCCCGCCACCTCCGCCACCAGAATTCACCCACACCCACAGTGGACCTTATACCATCCACACTGGAGATACTACAAATCCAACCCAGCTTCTTGGCGGAGGTCGGCGCGTGCAGCTACGCTCTGAGCTCGGAGAGACCAACACTGAACAGCACCGCCACCGCGATGAACGTGCTCACTCCATCAGCACAACACACCGTTCCCACTCTCGACAATCTACGCTCTCTCGGGATGCTGAACTCTTATCCTTGATGAGACAGCAGATGAGAATCGTAGAACAACAAGGCAAAGCTATTGCAGATCTCCAACAAGTTGCCATGCAACGTTTAGCTGAACGAGCTGCGGTTCAAGCTCCAGCCCCAAACGAGTTCCCCCCACCCCCACCACCCCCTCCACCTCCCCTTCCACCACAACCTCCGTTAACTCCACAAACCTTCGCAACACCACACACGACCGTCACACAACTTTTCCTTCCCCCTGACCAGCAACAACCTGAGGTGGATGATTCCCACCCTGGGCATCCCTTTACTCCTGTCGTCATGGCTTATGAACCACCACCTGGGTACCTCGGGCCCAGTAACATCCCCAGATACAATGGCCTCACAGATCCTCAGGAACATATCCTTTCTTACGAGGGAGCTGTGAACTTTCACGGGGGAGGAGATCGGCTCAAGTGCCGAGCTTTCTCCATGACCCTACAGGCCCCGGTCCTTCGGTGGTACTCAACACTTCCTAAAAATTCTGTCAACAACTGGGCAGAAATGAAGCGCGTCTTCCTTAACAGATACACGGCTAGCTGTGTGCAACCCAGGTCGGACCACACGCTAGCGACAGTGACCCAGAAACCAGAAGAATCCTTACGTGCATACTTGCACAAGCTCCACAGCGAATCCAGCTCGGTCCCAAATCTGTCTCCCGAGGTGGCGGTTCTCCTTTTGATCCAAGGATTGGCCGAAGGAGGATTCAAAGATTCACTTATTGGAAAGCCACCAAGGGACATGGCCGAACTGAGACAGAGATCAAACAAATACATCAATCTCGAAGAATTCAACAAGGGACAGTCGAGCAGGCTGGAAAATGCTCAAGCCGCCTCGCAGAATACCCTGCCTCGAGGTCGTCCTCGCGGCAACAGGGATGAAAGAGGAGGAAGAACAGACCAGGGGGACCGAGGTCGGTCCCACACCGGCCAACAAGAGGACCGCCGACGTCCATACATCACCAAATATGACTCTTACACCCCCCTGACGGTCCCACGGTCTCAAGTCTGGAGAGAGACCATGCAGACCGAACTCAGGAGTGTACCTCGCCCCCCTTTCTCAGAAATCAAAACTATGTCAGGGACAAATCCAAATACTGCAATTTCCATGACGGGTACGGCTACCATACCGATCAATGCACCTGGCTCCGGGATGTCATTGAGGATATGTTAAGAAGAGGCAAGCTGCAGCAATACGTCCGGGAAGCAGTGGAAAGACGAGGCCGAAGAAGGTCTCGCAGCCCGGACAATGATAAAGGGAAAGCCAAAGCCGACCCATCCCCAGAGAAGAAGGAAGAGGAACCATCGCGGGTGAACATGGTCGTAGTTCAAGACCTAGACAAGTCGCCAGAGAACTTCCGAGTAGAAACCATCTCGGGAGGCTTCGCTGGTGGCGGAGAAAGGAGGGCGGAAAGGAAAAGGTACATCAACCAAGTTCTCGCTGTCCATCACAAACCCGTTGGCAAAAAACCATCTCGGAATGTGCCTATTATTTTTTCCGACCAAGATATGGAAAACGTCATCCTAGATCACAACAATCCTATGGTGATAACGGCGTTAATTGGCAATTTTGAGGTCGCCCGAGTTTTCGTTGACCAAGGAAGCTCGGCCGACATTCTCTTTCTGCATACGTTCCAAGCTTTGAAGCTGAGGTCCGCCGACCTCATAGGATTTGAAGGTAATCTCATCAGCTTCACAGGTGAGGCAATTCGCCCCCTGGGAGCCATTCATCTCCCGGTGACCCTAGGCAACCAGCCTTCGGCCAGAACGGAGATCATCAAATTTCTGGTAGTTGACTCTAACTCCCCATATAATGTAATATTGGGACGAACCTGCCTACAAGCTTTTGGGGCAGTGGTCTCGACAGTGCACTTGGCAATGAAGTTCGTCGGATCAGATGATAAGGTTGTTACGGTCAAAGCTGACCAAGTGAAAGCCCGGCTCTGTTACAATGCGAGCCTACGGGAGGGAAAGAAGAAGCAAAAAGAGTTCATCGATCCGACACTATCCAAGGGAAGAGTCTTATTGGCCGAGGTTCAGTCCGAACGAAATACCCATATGTCCCCTGATGAGCATTTTATTTCCCATTATTCCTTGCATTAATTTACTCCTATTATTGATACTTGTTGCCTATTTGACATTGTTTAGCTTGATTTAGTGATTTAGAGTTTATTGGACTAATATTCTGAATATTGTTTAATTTGGGATTATTTAGCCTAATTAATTCAATTTCTATTTTCAGGTCATATTTGGCTTAAGGGCTTTTTGGACATTTTGGGAATGAAGATTTAATGTTGGAAGAGAAGATATATGATGAAGTGAAGATTGTAATCTATCTTTAGGATTAGTTGAGATTTAGTTATATCTTTTAAGATTTAGATTTTATCTATAAGATATTTTTAGATTTAATTTAGAGATAAGCTTTCCTTAGGATTTGGGCCCATGATTTAGGCCCGTTTTGTGATTTAAAAAAAGCCAAATTCGTGTAAACCCGAAGGAGAGCTTCCATTCACGTTTTTTTTACATTCTCTCTCATAGAGAAGGCTTAGTTTTGTTCTCCAAGCTTGTGGTGGCTGCTAGGGTTTCTCTCTCTTCCCTTTCTACACGTTTTTTGGTATTTTTCTTCATGGAAGGCTAAACTCTTAGGTTAAATCCCTTTGGTAATGTATCACATACTCTTGAGGTTTTGTTCTTAATGCTATTTCGTTTTTATTCACTGTTTTCATGCTTATTGATATGTTATGGTTCGCTTAGTTCCATTATATAGAGATAATCCATGTGTATGAATGCTTAATTTATGCAAACTCGTAAAAACTCCATGCTTTGGCTTTTAATGCTTAATTAGAGGTTTGGGTTTTGGGGTGAGAATTGAATTTTCGCTTAGTATTTAATTCTCACGAGTTGGACAGTGAAGAGGAAAGAAATTGATCTTTTGTGACCGATGATAGAGTTGTGAACGCGAGCCAAAGGGGTTTATCCGCTTTTCCTTATCTGTTTCTTCGTTTTGATTTAATTTTGTTTTGATTTCAATTATTCAATATTCAATACAAACCCCCCCTGTTTTCTATGCATACTATGTGTTCGACCTTTTGCTTGATAAGATATTCCTTGGGAGACGACCTAGGAGTCACTTCCTAGTACTATACTTAAACTGTTTTTATTTGTATCGGGTACGGCCTCGATCAAATTTGGCGCCGTTGCCGGGGAGTATCGGTTCTTGCCAAAGGTCATTAGTAGTTAGTTAGTGTCGTAGTTATTATAGTTATTATAGTGTGTCGTGTCTGATTCAGGGTCTAGTAGTCAATTTTGATAACCGGTTGAAGTTGCACTGTTTGCTGTTTTGCTATTTTGTTGCAATTAGTGTATTTGATTGATTATGTGGTTGCTAGTTCACATAGTTGTGGGTGGAATTTTTGCACGAAAATTTATATCCACACTACTTTTATCATATAAAAAGGTTTTGAGGCACCACGATCACTCAGATCATCACTGGTTTTGAGTTCCAGAAAAATTTTCCAAGTTTTAGCAGCACTGTCTTCAAATCGTCGCAACTTTTGACCCGTAACTCGGAATTTGACGAATTTTATATCAAATCGAAGGGAATTTTTTGAATAATCTGATTTTTCTCACTTTGTCAGAAAACTCCTTCGTCTGGATCCTGAAAAAGCCGTTTTACTATTTCTTTTTTATTTTACAAGTTTTATTTTCTTAGTTTTTGGTCTCTGATTTAATTGTTTGACTTGGTTCACTTTTGAATTTTGTCCTCAAACTTTTTGTGGTATGTTTTCATGATTTTAGGGTGCTGAAAAAAATAAAGGAAAAAATTTTAAAAAATAAAAAAATTTTGTTGCCTATTTTGGTCATGTATATTAGTGACAGTTTGCTATGATACATGGTGTTCTGTTCAGTACATGACTAGGGGCAACCCAAGCTACTTGCATCCATATAACCCTGAAATTGATAGAACTTATCACAGACTAGTTAGACAAAATAGGAACCAGTCCATAGGTAGTGAGTCTATTGAGTCTTTACATAGTGAGTCTGCTTCTTTTTCTTCTATTCCTATAAATTCTGATTCTTATTCTGATTATTCTGAAAATATGGCTCAACCTCCACCACGTGAGAGGACATTGAGGGAGCTGGCTGCACCTGATTTCACTATTGAAGATTTGTGCATCCAGTATCCCGATGACCCGTATGAGCTAAGGTCTGGACTAATTCATTTGTTGCCCAAGTTTAATGGTCTTGCAGGTGAGGATCCTCATAAACATCTCAAGCAGTTCCATATTGTCTGTGCTACTATGAAACCACATGATGTGCAAGAGGATCATGTTTGTCTTAAGGCATTCCCACACTCCCTAGAGGGGCTAGCCAAGGATTGGTTGTACGATCTGGCCCCTGGTTCTATCACAGTCTGGGATGACCTGAAGAGGGCATTTTTGGAGAAATTCTTCCCTACATGCAGAACAACAGCAATCCGAAAGGATATATCAGGCATCAGGCAACAAAGTGGAGAAAGTCTCTATGAGTATTGGGAGAGATTCAAGAGACTGTGTGCGAGCTGCCCCCACCATCAGATCTCATAGCAGCTGCTTATTCAATATTTTTATGAAGGTCTCAACCTCATGGAGAGAAACATGCTTGATGCTGCAAGTGGTGGTGCCCTAGGAGACATGACACCTTTAGAAGCCAGAGTCAAGATTGAGAAGATGGCTTCCAATTGTCAACAATTCCATGCAAGGGGCAACAACGATGCAATCATAGTGAGAGGAGTGAATGATGTTGGCGCAAGTTCTGGTAAGGTTGAGAAGCTTGAACAGAAGATATATTCACTTACAACTTTGGTCACTCAATTGGCCATCAACCAGAAGAAGTTGTCTCTGCCTGCTAGATTATGTGGCATATGCACATCCGCTGAGCACCCCACAGATGCATGCCCTTCTGTGCAGCAGCAGCCCACGACTGGTGCTGACCAACCTGAGGCATATGCCGCCAACATCTTCAACAGTAGAAACCAGCAGCCACAGAACTTTGATCTCTCTACCAATAGATACAACCCTGGTTGGAGGAACCATCCCAACCTGAGATGGTCTGATCAGCAGCAACCTTCACAGGTTCAATTTCAGAACAATTCTAGATCACCATATGTACCTCCTCTAGTCCAGCAACAGAGACAACAACAGGCTAATTCTGCACTACCAGCTCCTAGTACTGAGCAGCAGCCTTCATTGGAAGAGCTGATGAAACAGATGACCATGCAAAATCTCCAATTCCAACAGGAAACTAGAGCATCCATTCAAAGACAAGAGGCCTCCATTCAATCTTTGACCAATCAGATGGGACAGATGGCAACAGCAATCAACACTATGCAATCTCAGAATTCTAACAAGTTGCCATCCCAAACAGTGATCAATCCAAACCAGAATGTGAATGCCATTAGTCTAAGGTCAGGGAAGCAGATTGTCACACCCACACCAGAATCTGACCTCAACAAAGATGATCTAGTTTCACCCAACAAGAAGACCCAAATGGTCGAGGAGAGTGAGCACACAAGTACCAGAAAATCCCATCCAACTCAGCCTTCCTCAAGCACAACACCTGCTGCTGCCCAACAACCACCCCCCATTCCTCTTCCTTTCCCACCAAGGGGGGTGACTCAAAGCAAGAAAATGGAAGAGATTGACAAAGAGATACTTGACACATTCAGGAAGGTGGAAGTCAACATACCCCTTCTTGATGCAATCAAACAAACTCCAAGGTATGCAAAGTTCTTGAAGGATCTATGCACACACAAACGGAAGCTCAAGGGCAATGAGAGGATCAACATGGGAAGAAATGTCTCTGCTCTTATAGGTAAACCCGTCCCTCATATTCCTGAAAAGTGTAAGGATCCTGGAACTTTCTCTGTGCCTTGTATCATAGGTAATACTAAATTTGAGAATGCTTTGCTAGATTTAGGAGCATCTATTAATGTTATGCCTATGTCTGTTTTCAAGTCTCTTTCACTTGGACCCCTTCAACCTACGGGTGTGGTTATTCACTTGGCAAATAGATCTACTGCCTACCCCGCAGGTTTGATAGAGGATGTCCTGGTTCGGGTTGAAGAGCTTATCTTTCCTGCTGATTTTTATATTCTTGATATGGAAGAGGACACCTCTCGTAGTGCTGTCCCTATCATATTAGGGAGACCATTTTTGAAAACAGCCCGAACCAAGATAGATGTGCATGCAGGTACACTTTCCATGGAATTTGATGACAGTGTGGTTCGATTCAATATTTTTGATGCTATGAAACATTTTTCTGATGACCACTCTGTTTTTCATGTTGACTTGATTGATGATCTGATTGATGAGCATGTTCTAGACTTTTTGCATGATTATGATTTGCCATCTTTCACTAGCTCACTTGTTCTGCATGTTCTGATTCCGAAATGTGCACTGCATGCATTGAAATTGACCAGTTTTTAAATTCTGCTACTGCATCTGTTGATTCATATGATATAGATTCAGATCATGCTAACCCCATTTCTGTTTTGCATGAGTCTAATTCACTTGTTCAGGTGCAGGCGGCAGAATCCAATTCTGCTGCTCCTTTAGTTCCATCTGTGATGCAGGCACCTTTATTGGACCTGAAGCCCCTTCCTCCTCATCTCAAATATGCTTACTTGGAGGCTGAGCAGAAACTTCCAGTGATCATCTCTACCTCCCTTTCTGTTGATCAAGAGAAGAAGCTGCTGGATGTGATTAGAGCAAACAAAAGGGCAATAGGATGGACTTTGGCAGACATACCTGGTATTAGCCCCTCCATGTGCATGCATCGGATTTTATTGGAGGATGGGGCTAAACCAGTGAGACAACCCCAGAGACGGTTGAACCCCCAGATTCTTGATGTGGTGAAGAAAGAGGTCACCAAGCTGCTGCAAGCTGGCATTATCTACCCCATTTCAGACAGCACTTGGGTAAGCCCGGTTCAAGTAGTTCCCAAGAAGTCTGGGGTGATAGTTGTCAAAAATGAGAAGGATGAGCTGATTCCCACTAGAGTGCAGAATAGTTGGAGAGTCTGCATTGACTATAGGAAGCTCAACCAGGCGACCCGCAAGGATCACTTTCCTCTTCCCTTCATTGATCAGATGTTGGAGCGCCTGGCAGGTAAATCTCACTATTGCTTCTTAGATGGTTTCTCTGGTTATTTCCAAATCTGTATTGCACCAGAGGACCAACATAAGACTACATTTACCTGTCCTTTTGGTACATTTGCTTATAGGAAGATGCCTTTTGGCCTATGCAATGCTCCTGGCACTTTTCAAAGATGTATGATGAGTATTTTTAATGACTTACTTGAGCATTGCATAGAGGTCTTCATGGATGATTTTAGTGTATATGGTTCCTCTTTTGATGCATGTCTTGATAGTTTGTCTAAGGTGCTTAATAGGTGCATTGAGACTAACCTTGTCTTGAATTTTGAAAAATGTCATTTTATGGTAGAACAAGGCATAGTCTTAGGGCACACTATTTCGCATAAGGGCATAGAGGTTGACCCTGCTAAGCTGTATGTAATATCACATTTGCCTTACCCCTCTTGCGTGCGAGAGGTGCGTTCTTTTCTTGGCCATGCAGGTTTCTATCGCAGGTTTATTCAGAACTTTAGCAAGATAGCCCTTCCACTATCCAACTTGCTTCAAAAGGATACCACATTTGACTTTGGAGACCAATGCAAGAAGGCATTTGATGAGCTAAAGAGAGCACTCACCACCACTCCCATCATCCAACCACCTGATTGGACTCTCCCATTTGAGCTCATGACCGATGCCTCGAATTATGCTTTGGGAGCAGTTCTCTCCCAAAGGGTTGGTAAGATGTCTCATTGATTTATTATGCATCTAGGACTTTAGATTCAGCACAAGTTAATTACACCACAACTGAAAAAGAGCTGTTAGCCATTGTCTTTGCACTTGATAAGTTTAGATCATATCTATTAGGTTCTAAGGTTGTGGTGTATACTGATCATGCTGCTCTGAAGTATCTTTTGAAAAAGACAGATTCCAAACCTAGGTTGATTAGATGGATGTTGCTCCTCCAGGAGTTTGATCTTGAGATTCAGGATCGGAGTGGTGCACATAACCTGGTCGCAGACCACTTGAGCAGAATAGAGAGAGAGGAGGATGCATTTCCTATCCGGGATGACTTCCCGAATGAGCAGCTTTTAGTTTTGCATGTTTCACATCCCCCTCCCCTTACTCCTTGGTTTGCTGATATTGTAAATTATATAGTTGCATCTGTTTTTCCACCCTTGGAATCCAAAGCTCAAAGAGACAAATTGAAGAGCGATGCCAAGTATTATGTATGGGATGACCCCTATTTGTGGCGTTTTTGCAGTGATCAGGTCATTCGCAGGTGCATTCCAGACCAGGAGATCCAGTCGGTTCTCCAATTTTGCCATGCTTCACCAGTTGGAGGCCACCTTGGCACTCAAAGGACAGCACGAAAGGTGCTGGATTCTGGATTTTATTGGCCTACCATCTTCAAGGATGCAAGCAAAATCTGCAGCTCATGTGAGCAATGTCAAAGGGCAGGAGGCACCCTATCTTGGAGGCAACAGATGCTGCAACAACCTATGTTGTTCTGTGAGGTGTTTGATGTCTGGGGTATAGATTTCATGGGCCCCTTTCCTGTTTCTTTTGGTTTTTATTATATCTTACTTGCTGTGGATTATGTATCCAAATGGGTGGAAGTTAAGGCCACCAGGACTAATGATGCTCAGGTTGTTGTAGATTTTGTCAGGACTAATATCCTTTGCAGGTTTGGCATACCTAGAGCCATAGTCAGTGATCAAGGCACACACTTCTACAATAGATCCATGCAAGCTTTGCTCAAGAAGTATGGGGTTGTGCACAAAGTTTCTACACCATATCACCCCCAAACCAATGGGCAAGCTGAGATTTCAAACAGAGAGATCAAGCGGATTTTGGAGAAGATGGTGAAGCCTAATAGAAAGGATTGGAGCACACGATTGGAGGATGCTCTATGGGCCCATCGGACTGCTTACAAGGCACCCATAGGGATGTTACCCTATCGGGTTGTTTTTGGTAAGGCATGCCACCTGCCTGTGGAGATAGAGCACCGTGCATATTGGGCTGTGAAGCAATGTAACTTAGCTCTTGATCAAGCGGGTGAGGAGAGGAAGCTGCAGTTGAGTGAGCTAGATGAGATCCGTTTGGAGGCCTATGAGAATTCCAAGTTCTACAAAGAGAAGACCAAGAAGCTCCATGATAGCTCAATTTGCAGAAAGGAGTTCTTGGTTGGTCAAAAAGTGTTGCTCTACAACTCTAGGCTTGGACTCATGAGTGGAAAGCTCCGCTCTAAATGGATTGGACCGTTTGTAGTCACCCAGGTGTTTCCTTATGGCACTGTGGAGATCAAGAGTGAGTCCACAGACAAGAGCTTCAAAGTCAATGGCCACCGACTCAAGCCTTTCCTAACTACCCCTTCTTTGGATGATGCACCTGTGGAGGAGGCCTCATTGGTCGACCCCATTTTTGACCCACCATGATTTAGGGAGTCTTCTTTTCTCCTTCTTTACTACTTTTATTCCACTTGTCTATATCTGTCTGATTCTGCTATTTGTTTTACATTGAGGACAATGTGTGATTTAAGTGTGGGGGGAGAGTAGTTTAGGTTGCATATTTTTGCTTTGATTTTTTTAGGTTTTGCTAAGTTTTGGGCATTTTCTTGCATGTTTTTGCTTTATTTTAGTAGAGTCTTGGTATCTTGTGTCTGAATTCATGCATTTCTATGTGTAAAGTTGCTTTTGATAATTAAGAGGTGGTAACACTGTGATAGAATTGTCCCTTTTGTGAGGATTTGAGCCTTAATTGTGGGTGGATTGCTATATATGCCACCTAATTTTTCTTTCATGTGTGATTGCACTCTGGATTACTTGCACTCTAGAACTTGACTTGACTCTTGTTGATACTTGATATTCCCATGCACATTTTGAAATGATTTAGGCATTGTTTTTTTTTTTGAATAAGCCACTAGCCATATGAGCCTACCTTGAATGAATTTATCCTTTGATAGCCCCTTTGAGCCTTTTTATCCCTTTTCTTTGTTCTTTAGCTCATTACAAGCCTATGACTGAAAAACCATGATTGTCCTAACCTTAGGGAATGTTGGAGCTTTGGAATTGTTTTGGGAATGGGTATTGAGTAAGCGAGGGTGCTTTGTTCTTCATCTCTTGTGAGTTCTGGGTTTTGCCTCTATGGTCGGTGATGTAATTATGGCTTTATCTCATTATGCCATTTTTATTGTTTCTTCTTTTCTTTCGTTCATGAAGTTCTGCAATGTAATGCAATTCAAAAAAAAAAAATTGAAAAAATGAATGATGAAAAAAAAAGAGGAAGAAAAAAAAATAGAATAAAAGGTTGATTGAGGCATAGAGGATTGGAATTAGAGGTTGTTGTTATGTTTATCATTTCATTCTGGGGTGGATTGTGCTTTTTTTTTTACTTATTCCCCATTGCTCCTTTATTTCCTTGGGTTTTAGCTACATTTCCCATATTTTTATCCTACCTTGTCCTTGGCCCCATTACAACCCTGAAAAGACCTTTTGATCTTAATGTGCATGTGTGTTGATTGTTGATGTTAGAGGCTTGTCAAGCCTATGGTTGTGTTTGTTTTTCATGATGTGCCTTGAGTGTAAACACTATTGAGTGATCCTTGTGAGTTTCTACCATCTTTGTGACTACCCTCTTGATGTCATTGGTTTTCTTTGCATATTTGAAATAATTGGATGATGTTCATGAATGCCTTGATTCTTTGGTCCTTATTTTCTTCGTGTGCTCGATTTTGCCCATTTCTTTGCATTTCCTAGAATTCATTGTGAAGTATGTAATCTCTTAGGTTTGCATTCATTAGTTTTAGTAATCTTGTTACATGATTCACTTTGGTGCATATTGATTTTCTCAGTCCTAATTCTTAGTTTTGCCCAGGAGTGCAAAAGGATAAGTGTGGGGGTATTTGATGAGCATTTTATTTCCCATTATTCCTTGCATTAATTTACTCCTATTATTGATACTTGTTGCCTATTTGACATTGTTTAGCTTGATTTAGTGATTTAGAGTTTATTGGACTAATATTCTGAATATTGTTTAATTTGGGATTATTTAGCCTAATTAATTCAATTTCTATTTTCAGGTCATATTTGGCACAAGGGCTTTTTGGACATTTTGGGAATGAAGATTTAATGTTGGAAGAGAAGATATATGATGAAGTGAAGATTGTAATCTATCTTTAGGATTAGTTGAGATTTAGTTATATCTTTTAAGATTTAGATTTTATCTATAAGATATTTTTAGATTTAATTTAGAGATAAGCTTTCCTTAGGATTTGGGCCCATGATTTAGGCCCGTTTTGTGATTTAAAAAAAGCCAAATTCGTGTAAACCCGAAGGAGAGCTTCCATTCACGTTTTTTTTACATTCTCTCTCATAGAGAAGGCTTAGTTTTGCTCTCCAAGCTTGTGGTGGCTGCTAGGGTTTCTCTCTCTTCCCTTTCTACACGTTTTTTGGTATTTTTCTTCATGGAAGGCTAAACTCTTAGGTTAAATCCCTTTGGTAATGTATCACATACTCTTGAGGTTTTGTTCTTAATGCTATTTCGTTTTTATTCACTGTTTTCATGCTTATTGATATGTTATGGTTCGCTTAGTTCCATTATATAGAGATAATCCATGTGTATGAATGCTTAATTTATGCAAACTCGTAAAAACTCCATGCTTTGGCTTTTAATGCTTAATTAGAGGTTTGGGTTTTGGGGTGAGAATTGAATTTTCGCTTAGTATTTAATTCTCACGAGTTGGACAGTGAAGAAGAAAGAAATTGATCTTTTGTGACCGATGATAGAGTTGTGAACGCGAGCCAAAGGGGTTTATCCGCTTTTCCTTATCTGTTTCTTCGTTTTGATTTAATTCTGTTTTGATTTCAATTATTCAATATTCAATACAAAAAACCCCCCTCCTGTTTTCTATGCATACTATGTGTTCGACCTTTTGCTTGATAAGATATTCCTTGGGAGACGACCTAGGAGTCACTTCCTAGTACTATACTTAAACTGTTTTTATTTGTATCGGGTACGGCCTCGATCATCCCCCCCTCATGAAGAGCGGGTGGTAATTCCCCCCTTCACCTCTCTCCCAAGCCAAGATGTTATCATGAATGACAAACTCCTTCAAAAAATCCAAAGTGCAGTCAACAGAAATCTCTTCTCTCTTTCAGTCCTTCCCTACCCCCTGCACGGGGAGAACTTTCTCCTTCATCTAACTCTCACTAACCCCGCTCCCCGTTCGGTACATCTCCGAATTGAGGGTCGAGGTGAACTTCTTGCCCATGCTTTCAGCCGAGCTTTTCAGACCCCCAAGCTCGGGTGCTTCAAGAGGGAAATGTCCTCACTCTTCAACATTACCAACAATCTCGGCAGCCTCTTCTTTCAGCTCACCTCGGAGGACCATCACAAGGAAATCCGACAAGATGCTCCTGGTCCGAAGAAGATAGCGATGAAAGAGCCAGCCGACTATGACAAGAAAGCAAAGCAACCCGGGTCATATCAGTCCGATCACCTCGCCCCCCGAGGATCAGACATCTCCAGAAAAGCGGGAAATGAGCTCGAGATCAGTAATCCCCAACAGAGGCGGTCTAGAAACATACTCTGGGTAATTACCAAGCTCAAGGAATCCCAAAACTTCACAACACTGAGAACCTGTTTCAAATAGGTTTTCCTCAGATATTTCGGCAGTCACCAGCATCCTCATCTCAGGAATTCAAATTCAACTTCCTTTAATTCCCATTATTGTTCATGTTTTTTAATTTCCATTGTGAGATATTCACCTTTCAAAAGAAAAAGCAATGTACTCGTGACTACAATTAATGAAAAGTACAAACTTGCTCATACTCAAGTGCAACAGTCTAATATACGTACGTACTAGCTTCTCATTTAGCACTAGCCACCTAAATGTTGCATGGCGCTATGCACAGCCAACGTCTTCTAGATAAGATCGGCTCATATGCACAGTGTACAAGGGACACCCGGTAAAGAACAAACTGCTGTGAAATGTTTTCACATAGCTGCACTCAGCACTCTCTTTTACATCGGGGCCGAGGACACCCAACTCGGCTAAGGTGGGTAGATCCAAGCTCCCTACCGTATGCACTTATATACAGTA
This sequence comes from Crotalaria pallida, assembly GCA_037953625.1. NCBI lineage: Eukaryota > Viridiplantae > Streptophyta > Magnoliopsida > Fabales > Fabaceae > Crotalaria > Crotalaria pallida. Next base: position 122,610,756 of record CM075652.1, on the reverse strand, counting down.
CCTTTATTCAGAGGGGAACTTATAAGATTACTGCACTTACTGAGTCGTCCGATCTATTAATATACTATTTCAAACACCAATGATTAGGTACAAGTTCTCTTAGGTCCGATCAGGCCGAAATACAACAAGTTGGTAAAGGACTTGTATTCTCAAAAGTAGTTTTACTTCTAAAACGGCCTCGGTTACCATATGTATGCGACAAGTTAAAGCATGAACTTGCATAAAAGTTCCGGCATGCAACAAGTTTCAAACACTTGCATCCTTTCTTGAAAATCTTCCTGATGGCCACCTAATCAACCGTGGTCCGCACCGAGGTCGAATGAATAAACATGCAACAAGTTGGTTAATAAAAACTCGCGTTCACGCAACGAGTTGAAGAAGAGGCTTGCATAACTCCGACCGCGGACATAGTGCATGTGCAACAAGTTAGAGTAAGAACTTGCATAAATATGACAACATGCAACAGGCCAAAACTGCGGTAAACTTGCATTAAAAAGAAAAGTTGTATAATAAGCAAAACAGAATCCCACATTGTCAAACATGATTATAAAAGAACATAGACAAATCATAAGCTGCCCAGCATAAGGGACTTACGCTGCATCATCCTCGACGTCAGAAAGGACGACCGAGCGCGGGTCGAACTCCTCATCCATCCTCTCAACTAAAGGGTTGGGCAGATTCTCCTCAGGCTGGTCCAGGTCAACCTCGGCTCCACCCCTGTCATAGTCAACCATCTTTCCATTTTCCACTCCGAATCCGGCAGATGCGCCGACGTACCGAATTCGGAGCCCCTGATTCATATGAAGAATCTGCTCAACCGCGCTGGTGAAAACTTTGCTGGCCACCCTTTCAAGGTCGAAGTCCGACTCATGTGCTGCCACCTTATGCTTAAGAGCTTGGGCAGCCCTCTTTTTCAGCAGACTCCTAACCCTTTCCACCTCGGCAAGGCCCTCCTGCCGACCAGCCTCCTTCGCACCTGTTTTGGCTTGGGCCAAATCTTCTTCATGTCTTTTTCGGAGCTCCTCCATTTGTCGGCGGTGCTCCTCCTCAGCCTCAGACAACTTTTGTTCAGCTGACCTTTGGCTACTCTTCAGCTCTTCCACTTCGGCCGCCATAGCCGACCGAGCTTTTTTCTTAGCAGGCGAAACACCGTCCGCCACATCGTCAGCCACCTCGGCCAACACATTAAACATGGTGGTGGCCCTTTTCAATTGGCAAGCCATTTCTTCCGCTTTTTTCTTCCACTCCGCACCCGACATTTTGACAAGAGTGTCTTTCAGTGAAGGTTTGGCAAGGGTAGATGGCAGCCTCGGTTGAGTTCCAGTGCTTGGAGGCGGCACATCAGCAACAAGGGCTACCTCGGTACTGGGACTTGGCGAGGTCGGAGGAGGAGGGGCAATAATAACGGCAGGCGGGGTAGGATGGAGGGGACCAGAGTTGGCAAAGAGCGTATCAGAGGATACCTCGGACGACATGGCGTCAGCAGAAGGAACCTCAGACTTCTTCTTCCTCCGAGCTTTTAAAGCAGCTTTCAGAGCCCTGGAGGACATCTCTGACCAATGTTCTTCTGCAAAAAAAAATTTATTATTAGTATAAGAGAATTGAAAGAAAACGTACAAGTATAAGAACAAAAGTAACTACCAATCTTCGTCAAGACTTCGTTGTCAGGACACTTTATGAAAACTCCAACATCAAGTTGGATTTTCCGAGCGCGATATTCTGTCTGAAAATGGTGAGCCGTTACAGACTCGTCGGCATCCAGTACTACACCCGACCACCTTTGCGGTGTACTGGTATGGCGACTAAAGAACTCGGAGGTCCACTCCAAAGGGAATTTCGGTCCCGTCTCGGATCGAAACCAAGGCAGTCCCGCTCCAACGTATTTGTATTTAAAAAATCTCAGTTTAAAATGCTTCCAAGATTCAGAGAACATGCCGAACAGCCCACAATGAGCTCGGGCTTTGGCCAACACCCAAAGACGACCAGTGACCCCGTCCTTATTGCTGACGAACGGGTTGTACATCCACAAAAATAGTCGAACTGTGCACACCAAATGTTTGGCTCCGCAGTACTTTTGGAACGCTCGGAGAAACGACCAAGTATTGGGATGAATTTGGGAAGGAGCTAGTCCGAGCTCGTTTAAGACCCTCATCTCCAGGTCGGTGAACGGAAGGGTCACGCCAAGATTGTGAATCAGGACGGCATAAAAAAGAAAAGAGTTATTGTCAGTCCGGCTGCATATCCTGTCATTGGCCGAACAGGGGAGCACTTCGTAAGAGGTCCCGGCGGTGTCCCCTGGGCAAGGCAGCACGGCCCTCCTTACATCGGCAAGCTTGTCCTCGGAGCAAAGGCTGGACTGAATTCCTTTGGGCTCCACGTCAACCCACTCATACTGATCGGCGTCGAAAGGTGCGGGGTAAAGTTCAGGTCGACGGACGCACTTCCTGAGCGGCATGGTACCTATGGGAGAACAGGGAAGCTCGGTATTAGTCTTACGGGTTACAAAAAATAACCCCCGGAGAACCCCCTCGAAGTAGTTCTGAGGGGCGAGCATCTCCCCTCTACCATAGGCACCCCTCGTTCGTACATTCCCTCCTTCTCCATCCTCTCGAAGTCGGCACGCTCCCTGCCGTCAACAAACTCAGCCCAGGCGTACTGCCGTATCCACTCTCTCTTCTCCTCCCAGTCCCGAGGATAGACTACCTCAACGGGATCAACCTCCAGAACCCGCCTCTCGTACTTTTGCCTATACTCCCTTTGGCGACGGAACGCCTCGTCTACCTCCGTAGAGGAACAGGACGAGGAGGAAGAGCCGTCCTCCTCCTCACTGCTGCTAGATGACAGGGAAACTACCCCAGCCTACTTCCTAAACTATTCCCTACTCATACTGAACCCAATCTACTCTTGTGGATTTCTGAAAAATAAATAAAAAACATGAATCAAAAACTCTCCAAAAGCCTCAAAACGTGCCTAACCCCAAAAAAAAAGCCAAACCCCAGGAATGAACCCCAAAATCAAAATACCCGAGTTCAGAAAAATCCCAAACCCCAGCGCTACTCCCCAAAATCAGAGCTACAAAACCCAAGGGAAGAACCCCACCGCCATGAAAATAGAAACCAAAAACCAGAAATCCTAATCCCCCACCGTGTAAACTGCGGAGCAATAAACGATAAAGCAGAAGCCAGAGAGCAGAAGGAAACAGAAATGAAAAAGAAAAAGCAAGCGTAACAGTACCTTGGGAAGAATGGAGCAAAGGGAATCAGAAACTTGAAAAGTGAAAAGAGTCACTGCTGAAGAAGAAGAAGAAGGCGATAGGCAGAGGAGAGGGAAATATCTCTGTGAAGAGGGAAAGGAAGTTTTCTCTCTTTTTCGTAGGAGGAGGAAAATGTTCGAGGGAGAGAGAAGGGGAAGCGGCTTCCTGGGATAAAGGGGGAAGAGAAACCGTTTTCCCCCTCAAATTTGAAGTTTGGGCCTAGCCCAAAAAGCCCAAACCAGCGTACAGCCACAAACATTAAGACACGTGGCGCACAGCAGTGGAAATTATGGACCTCGAGCAACGTCACAATGATGGTGACGCTTCGAAGGTCACGATTTCTGACACGATTCAGATCCGGTAAAAGCAAATGTCACTTCGGTACTGCAAAGTAGACAGCTGTCAAACCCGCTCAGTTATAGTGAAAGGACGTCAGAGACAGCTGGATCCAACGTATCGGCAACTTATCGTCCGAACTCCCTAGAACCTCGGAACAAGACTCAGTTGGCCTTGACCGAGCTGGGGGGCTTATATGTGGCGAACTCGGCCCTTACGAGGTGGGCTTATGAGGTGGACTTGGGAAAAGGTCCTAAACCAGAACCTCGGAACAAGGCTCAGTTGGCCTTGACCGAGCTGGGGGGCTTATGTGGTGGACTCGGCCTAGCCGAGGTCCGCAGACGACCTCGCCAAAGTCCTAAGGACCCTTCAGGAAGCCTTCTGAGCGCTTGGCCGAGCTCAATGCTCAACGGCCGAACAGACGACCAGATACGGGCCGACCTCACTCTCCAACTCAGGCCCGACGTCCAAGTCCGACACCTTCCCAAGTCCGACACCTAGGACATGATGACGTCTCCCTTCTTATCCACAAGGACAGCTCACCACCTTATCCGCAAGGACAGCCTATCCACTCACAGCTCAGTACAGGCTGGCCCTACTTGGGCCTAAAGCAAGCCCATTAGGGCAACCAGCTCCCCCCTATAAGTAGCTCCGTACTACATGGGGCTCAGGTACGTCCTCTAACCCTAATTGCCATCCTCACACACCAGTGATTAGGGTTGCTTCCTGGCTCTTTTCCTTAGCCACCTGAGGACTTCCCCTAAACATCACATATCAACCCTAGACAGAGGCTCCTTCGAAGGTCATCTCCTATACCCTTGGAGGTCCTCACCGCCTAGGACATCACACCGGGTGTCAAAAGACCCAAAATGATTTTCGACATTTCTGTCGAGGCATCAAAAAGCCCAACCAATATCAAAATGACTTTAGCGTTTATGCCGGGTGTCAAAAGACCCAAAATGATTTTCGACATTCTTGTCGGGGCATCAAAAAGCCCAACCAATTTAAAAATGATTTTAGCGACGTGGAGACCACCAAAAAGTCTAACTAGAAAACGTTTATGGGATCTTTCAATCAACTTATTTTTGACAAACATGCATGTATTGTCGATTCGAACATGAAAGTGGGTAATGATCATGAATGCAATGCAATTTGTGTGCAAACGATAATGAACAAATGATATGATGCAACTAGTGTAGGTAATGCAATTAATTCAAATGAGGCAAATGCCAAGGGAATGGATTTGGAGTGCAATTGAGAAATTACAATGCAACTCTAACTTCTTTCTAATGTAAACCCATCAAGAATTAATGGGTCTAAAACGCAAAATGTTTTTTTTTTCAACAAGATAAACTGGTTTCAACTCTTTTGCTCTTGAACACCAATACCATATCAGACCAAAATCTTGTCAATCAAGATAGGCACAGAAAAATCTTTAACAACCTTCATCTTTAACAACATCTTTTGAAAGCTTAGCAATCTAACATTTGTCAACAACCTGAACTTGTCCAAAATCTGCCCCAGTGTATTGTGCTTAGAATATTAACTAGGGAATCAACAATGCCCCAACATTTTTCAATTAGAGCTCAACAATTAATCTCTTCAAAAACTGCCCCTGTTTATTGTCTAATCAACAAATTCAAGGGAATGATCAATGCTTCTAAATTTCAAAAAATGCCCCAGTATTTCATTCAATGATTTATTCAACAAAATTTTCCAAAACTGCCCCAATTGACTATATTAGCAATATTTGCAATGGAACGAACAATCTGCTTGATCTCTCTTCAAAATTGCCCCAGTATCTCATTCTAGGGCTTGTTAAAAATTTCCAAAACTGCCCCATTTTGCTTAGGAGCAACAAAACTTTTCAAAACTGCCCCAGTTTGAGCAATGTTTAACCGAGGATAGGGAATCTTCAACATTGTCCCAGTGTCAACCTTCAGGACTCCTTTTTTGGTTCTATTTGCAATTTCCATAATCTTTTTGTTAAAAACCAGCTGGTTTGCGTTTAAGGCTTTTATTTTTTTTTTGCCCTAAATTTTGCCTAGGAAACCCAATGTAGGTTCCTAGCGGGTTTTTATCTTATGATCCTAATTTTTGCCTAAGCCGCCTCTTTCGAGTTTTACAACTTAGCGGATCTCTCTAACTTTTGCCTAGGTCGTCCTTTTCGGGATTTTCAACCTAGCGAGCTCTCTTTTTTTTCAACTTTTTTTTCTTTTTCAAACGCAACATTTCTTAATTGCTTTTTAATTGACTGGAAATTGCAAATATTTTTTATTCATCTTGCTCAAGGTCAGGACTCTCTCAGAGAACATGTTCTTAATAACAAATGATCGTTAACCATATTCAACCGATCAAGTTCCTTTCAATTTCTTTTTCTCACATATCTTCTTAACAAGCAACACTAATTTAATGATCATGTGAACATGGAAAATGTTTAGATGATGGAATTAATTCATTTGTGCATTAAAAATGAGATATTTTTCATCATAGTTTCAATTAGGTTTAATGAAGTCAGCATTTCTCCGCCCTAGTGTGTAACTCAAGCAAACCAATCCTCAACGAGGTCTTTTAAAGCTTGTAATGTGGTCTGGCTAAGAGTTGACAATAAAATATATAAGGCTCAAATTTTTATTTCCCTTCCCTTCCTTTCTCCTTTCTCTTCAATTCCCTATTTTCTCAACAGATTTTGCACAACATTCAAATCATCAAGAGGATTTTCCAAAAGGTTGTAACATGGTCTGGGGGTAATAATGTGGCTGATGAAAGAATGGATATAAAGGCCCAAAATTTATGTTGAGAATCTTTCATTTAGAAGGATTAAAATTGTTCTTTTAGATCACATAATGGATTCATGAGCTTTGCCTTATTTAGACAAGCACACTCACTTTTTGCTAATTCTTGTTGTTAATTTTTGTGCTTGCCTACATCCATTTTTATTTTTTGTGATTGTACTTTTGACCATGGAAATGCCTCATTTGATTTTATTCTCATTAATACTCAGGTAAAATATTTTTGGTTTAAAAGAAGAAAAATTTTCTTGTTGGGGCCCAATGGGGTGAACGATGAATAAAATGTGCTTGAGTTTATGAAAGAAAAAGTAATCCTCCTTCATATTTGCATGCTGGCAAAAACTGTTGACAAACTACCCACCCCGGTTTAAACACACATTGGTGGTTTGAGAGAAACGATCTCCGCTTCAAAATATCTAGGCTCAATTGGGTGACTAGGGATATCTCCTCAGTGTTTGGGAATTCAACGAAGCCTTGTATCACTGGAAGGATTTTCTTGAGGGTCCACACTATTTTTGGTCTTACATTTGCATCATCCTTCCTTTAATTTCAAATTTGAATCAAATATCTCAAGTTAATGCAGGAATCAATTTTGTTTTTTTTTGGGAAGTGCGGTGAGATAGTTTATTCACATGATCAAAACATTAGTAGATAATTGTTAAAGAGACGTGCAACAAAAATGAAATTTTCATTAAGGAACAACATTGAGATGGCCAAACATGGCCCACATTTATTAAAGAGAGAATGGAAAACATGGTTGCCCATCATTAAGCAAAGTAATAAGAGTTAAACTTCAAGGAATTGTGATGGGACAATCATTCCCTGTCATTGTTACCCTTCAACATCAATTCTAGCATTTGACAAATCTTATTCCTCTGGTTGATTGATTGGGTCATCTTGGTCATTTGTTCCTTCATTTGGAGCTCTTCGATTGAAACTTCTCGATGCATTCACTCACATCTGCCTTAATCGTGATCCTATGTCTGGTCCGGTAAGGGTATGTGAGAGCAATAGGGATGAAACCTTGGCTTGTTCAAAATTTTCTTAATTTTTTTTTATGAATGATGCATATGAATATGAATATATGATGATGCAAAAATGTATGACGCAATGCCCTTAGAATCCAAAATATCCTATTTGGGAGCGATTAAGACTTCATTACCAATATGAAGTATCAGGATGGATTGATAGCATTCATATAGTTCTGGCCAACTTTGGAACGACCGTGGATCGCTCCAAAATTTTTTATTTGTCTTATTGAAATGAAATGTTATGATGCAAATGCAGATGCATGCCCCTAGGGTAAGTGACCCTATTTGGGGGCTATTAAGCCTTCATTACAAAATACTGGATGTCATAATAAATTGACAATAACCATATAGTTCGGGCCCACTTGGAACAATGAGGGATTATCCCAAATGAAATGATGAATATGAAAATGAAAATTACCCTTAGGGCGGTGGGCCCTATAGCGGGTTTAATGGCCTTCCTCATGGCATAAGGTTACCAAAGTGCAGTGGTGCCCCTTACATCATTTTGGCTTGGATGACGGTAGGTCACCCCACTTATGTGGGATGGTGGTCCCAACTTATATTAAACAAAATGTGATAAGAGATAGAGAATATGCCCCCTCATGGTAGATCCTACAGGGTTTTTAGGATGTCTATTGGCCACAGTCCTACGACATTGTTTTATGGTATAACTAAAGTGTAACACTCTAATTTGATAACTTGAAAAAGAGTATATATTTTAAATTTTTTATTGTCACAATCCCCACAACTTTTTCGAAAGTTAAGCAGGTAACAGATTAACTGTTTTGACACCTCTTAATCTTTGATAGTGAATGAAGGGGAACCATGACTGACTTATTCAAGTTTCAAAATAGAATGCTACCCAAAATGTACTTCATGGCGGCTCTAGACTTCTAAAGGCCCTCAGATCGGCCTCACTCTTTAAGGTGAGGACCCACTTCGCAAACGGTCGACAAGAGGTTGGTTACGCCTCCCAAAATAGGTTATGCGTACCTTCCAAAGGTCGTGTTTACAAGAAATGGTTTATAGTCCGAGTGGTACTTTAGCACACTACAAGAGACCATACACTTGGTAAGTCAAAGGTAGGGCAAAAGCATCCCTAAACTTAGGATTTAAAAAATAGTACCCGAGTATAGGGTTTCCGTCTGTGCAAAGATTCGTGTAAAAAAAAACCTATTTCGGGGGCATACAAACCCTTTTTTTTATAAATAAAAGAACAAAAGAGATTACAAGAAAGAATAAATTAGAATTAACAAATATGTAAAAAAAATAAAAAAAATAATAATTAAACAGATATATACAATAAATAATTAATTAAAGGTAAACCAATTAGAAAAAAAAATAGGTCTATTAAAAATAATCAATCATTTAGGTCTGACTCTCTTATTTATTTTTGTCCCCAGCGGAGTCGCCAGCTGTCGCGCCCGGGGTCCCGGGTCGCCCTCGGGGCCTCGCCTACGAGTGGGGGTCAATTGACCCAATATGGAGTCGCCACCGCATTTTGTTGCAAAAACGCGGAAAAGTAAAAATTAATTAAGAGAGATAAAACATTGGTCTCGAACTAGATAAATTCCGAGTTCGGGAGTCGGTTACGAGCCGGGGAAGGTATTAGCACCCCTTTCGCCCATTCGAAAATGGTACCTTTGATTGATTTTAATCAAAAGACCTAAATAATTGGTTTGCCAAAAATATTTGTTTTTTATTATTGTGCCTGACAAGGTTGCCCTTGGTCCTACGTACCCTCATAAAATGAGGAATCAAAGCTATGTAGTTCTTAATGTTTTAATTTTAATGTTTATATTTTTAAAAAAAAATTTGTTTGATGTGAAGAGGAAATGTACACAAGACTTCGATATTTAGCAAAAAAAAAGTGGATTTCCAAATCGCACATCGTTAATATTTAATTAAAAAAAACTACTTAATTTTACTTTAAAAAATGTTTTTGTCTTTTAATGTTTATAATTTATTTATATAAAAAAAATTATTTTTTATGTGTACATATTTTTGTGTGGAGAGGAAGTTTGAGAGATCTCTCCATTAAATTTGGGAGAGAAAAATCGACTTACCAAAACGCAACAAATTTTTAAAACAACTAGAAAAATCTACATTTTTAATTTATTATTATTTAAAAAAAAATTATTTTATATATGTATTTTTGTGAAAAGAGGAAGTCCAAGAGATCCCACTTCTATGATAAATTTGGGTGAAAAAAATTTGGCTTATCAAAACACAACCAATTTCTATTATTGCGAAAAAAGATAAAGATTCTTAAAAATTAATGATTAAATTATCAACAAAAAAAATAAAAAAAAAACATTTTAATTTTTAGTATTTGATTAATTACTAAAAAATCTAGAAGTTAAAAAAAAAGAAAGAAAAAAAATGAAAGAAAGAAGAAAAGTATCTGATGATGATGGGAGATGATGCTATAGTGCTATGGAGAGAATATGTGACAAGGAAGAGTTGCAGCACAACAGCATGCGGTTCTTGGAATGAAAATAAGGGGGCACGGAAAACGAAAAGAAAAATTATCACAAAACTCTACGTAAAATTATTCCTCTCGAATTTTTGCATGCACCTCTCTTAAAAAAAACATTTTCTCCTCTCTTCAAAAAAATTTTCTCCTCTCAAAGAATTTTTCTCCTCCCTTCAAAGTGAAGAATGACTTCTATTTATAGTAGAAGTTAAGTTAAGAAAAAATCGTTAAAAATCAATTTCAAATCTTTTCAAAATAATGATAACATCTTTTCAAATATTTTTGATTTTAAAAGAAAATCCTCGATTAAATCAAATTGATTCTCAAATAAAAAAAAATTGATTTTCAATCTATTGAATTGATTTTGTCAAAATTTGAATTGATTTTAATCATTTCAAAAAGAGGATAATCCCTTCCAAAGAATTTTTTATTTGAATCAAAAAAATGCAATAGAAATAAAAACAATTCTCAACTCAATCAAATTGATTAAAAAAATTTTACTTGATTTTCAATTGATTCTCAATTTTTTTTTGAATTAATTTTCAATCTTTTAAAAAAAAGAAGTTGATAACTCCTTCCAAATAAAACATATCATCAACTAAATTCAAATTGATTTCAATCAAAAAATTTTAATTTGTCAAAAATCAATTGTAATCTTTTTCAAATATTTATGATTAAAACAAATATTCAATTAAATCAAATTGATTCTCAATTTCTCAAATTGATTTTCAAAATTTTTTAAATTGATTCTCAATTTATCAAATTGATCTTCAAAATTTTTAATTGATTTTGAAATGATTCTCAAAATTTTCTAAATTGATTTTCAATTAATTATCAAAATCTTTCTCTTTTTTTTAAAAAAATAATTGATTTTCAATCTTTTGAATTGATTTTGTCAAAATTTTGGACACAATCTTTTCAATTAATTTTTCTTCTCAAAAATTTTCAATGCACTTTTTATTTTGTTTATTATTGTTTAAATAAATGCTAAAAATAACTATATACACCTAAATTAGAAAATAATGGGTCCAAAGAAACTCTTTTTTTTTTTATTTTATTTATAAAATTCAATTATAAAAACTCGAGGATAAAAATCTAATTAACCAAAGTATTTACAAAATATAATTTTTGACCCCGGACAAAATTGGGTGGCTACACCCCGGAAATAACAAGACTTTGATCCAAGAAATGGTGCACGGACCCAGCGTTGTCCTATCCGTTTCGGTTGATCCAAGTTGGACTGCTCCGATCATGAGTTACTTAGAACAGGGAACTTTGCCTGCTGATCCAACCGAGGCTAAGAAGCTCGTCAGGAAGGCGTCGCAATTTACTCTGGTTGGAGGAATTTTGTTTCGCCGAGGGGTCAGTGGCCCTATGCTCAGATGTTTAGATCCCGCTGAAGCAAAACAGACACTGGAAGAGGTTCACGGAGGAATCGGAAGTCATCATGTTGGGGGAAAATCATTGGCCAAAAAGATTCTAAGGGCAGGATATTACTGGCCGACCCTTCAGCAAGATGCGATTAATCATGTGAAGAGATGCGAAAAGTGTCAATTTCACAGCGATGTGTATCAGAAGTCGGCCGAGGAACACCACTCACTTTCATCTCCCTATCCTTTCTATCAATGGGGAATGGATTTGATTGGCCAGGTCCCCACCGCACCAGGACAGCTGAAATGGGTGGTGGTTGCCATAGATTACTTTACCAAGTGGATAGAAGCTGAGCCTCTAGCAACTATCTCGTCTGCCAAGGTTCAGAAGTTTTTTGAAAGGCAGGTCATAACTCGGTTTGGAGTTCCACAAGTTCTGGTGACTGATAACGGAACTCAGTTGGCAGCAAAGACGTTCCAAGACTTGGTCAATGCTTTAAACATTGAGCACTATTTTTCCTCGGTTGAGCATCCTCAGACCAATGGACAAGTGGAATCAGTGAATCGAACCATCATCCAGGGAATCAAGAAGAGGCTCATTGGTGCAAAAGGAAATTGGCTGGACAATTTTCATGAAGTACTTTGGTCGTATCGCACCATAATACAGACCTCGACGAGGGAAACTCCTTATCGGCTTACCTACGGTTGCGACGCGGTCATCCCGATAGAAAGGATCATCCCCTCATTCCGAACCATACAACAACCAAACCCCCTCAATAACACTTTACTGTGTGAAGATATCATTCTATCTGATGAAGTCAGAGATCTAGCCGCCGAGCGAGAACGACATGCCAAGCTAATGCAAGCAAAAGGGTATAATCGCCTGGTAGTACCCAGAGAATTCGAAGTAGGTGACCTCGTCCTAAGAAGAGCTGACATTGGCCTCAAAAACGCTAAAGACGGGAAACTGGCTCAAAATTGGGAAGGGCCATACCGAATAGCTTCCAAAACGGGAACAGGGGCCTACAAGCTCAAAACTCTCTCTGGTGCTCTCATCAATAACACTTGGAATGTGACAAAGCTTAAAGCGTATTTCAGCTAAAGTTTTTCATCCCTATTTCAATTCTGTTTTCAATTCTGTTTCTAGTTTCATTATTTCATTTGCTAAATGTTAGGACTGTTTATTTTTGATAATGGTGTACGCTCGGTGAAACTCCGAGCCCATTGTATTTACTGCTTCAAATAGATGAAAGTTCTGTTTTTGAATTCATTGTATTTACGTACTTTTCATCATAACCGATTAGCCACCGTTTATGACGCGAACGATTATAAACAGCTCAACAAGAGCTTATAACTCGTCAAGTACTTTAAAAGATTCCCGATTCAAACGTGATTATCTTAAAATCATTTTTTACATCGCGGATAGAGGAACCCACCTTGGCTAAAGTGTCGGAGTTCCGAGGTCTTAACACTTGAATTCATAACAAAAAGAATAATATGAAAAGCACAAAATCATGACGGATTATGAATATTCAGAATAGTTACAGCAAAGAGGTCCAAACCCATCTATTGGGGTAAATGCATCAAGTTGAAAAGCAAGGGTAAATCTACTCTATGTCAGACATCACAATACTTTCTGGATCAAATTTATCCTCTTCTTCCTCGTCGCCTTCGGCACCCTCGGCCCCATCTTCCTCAAACTCCTCCGCAAAGTGGTCGGGCAGATCGTTTCCACTCAGGTCTATTGCGACTCCATTCTCACCCAGGATCCGACCACCTTTAACACCAAAGTTGGGGTCAACACCTTTGGTTACAAGGCCAGGATTCAGGATGCGAAGCTGCTCGATGGTGTTGAGGAAAGAGTCTTCAACTGCATGATCCCAATTGTAAAGGTTCTCTTTGGCGGCCCTTTTATGCTTAAGAGCTTTCGCCTTCATTTTGTCTAAGGAGGCTTGGAGTCCAGCGGCCTCATCCTTGGCGTACTCGATTTGCTCTCGAGCCATTGCAGCATCCTCCTCGGCTTTCCGAGCTTTCTCTGTAGCTTCTCGAAGAGTTGTGGCATCCTCTTCGGCCTTCTTCAGGATTTCCTTGGCTCACCTCATCCTTTCATTGGCCTCTTGAAGAGTCTTCTCAGCCGTCTCCTTGTCAGCCTCGGCTCTAGCCTTGGCATCTTCGGCCTCTTGCTTCTCCTTTTGGAGGCCTTCTTTCTTTGCAGCCAGTGTTTGAAGTCTTTTTTCAAAAGCTTCTACCTGGAGCTGTAGATAATACTCCCAAACCCGATCACATAAACGCCTCTCGGCCCTACTCAAATCCACTTTATAATCAAATTGGTATAAGGAGGCCCCTCTATTATAAATATCGCCCGACCAGCTCAGCGGGAACTGAGGGACGATTTTAATTTTTCTCCATCCTCAACTCGCTTCATAAACCAGCATACCTCGGCCCCCGTATATTCATACTTGAAGAAGTGGGATTTGAAGGATTTCCAAGAGTCAGTAACCTTTGCAAAAAGGGCATGGTCCTTTCGAGCCTTCAATGACACCCAGAGCCCTTTGGAGTTACCAAATTTATTTATTTGAGGGGCATATATCCAAAAGAAGGCTCGTAACGTCGCCACCAGACCTTTAGCATCGCAAAACTGCTGGAATGCTCTGGCAAAGGCCCACCTTCTCGGATGCAGCTGACTCGGGGCTACGCCTAAGTGGTTAAGGACCTCTATCTCAAAGGTGGAAAATGACACGCGAATTCCAACCTTCGTGACTACCTCCTCGTAAAAGTAAAAAAATTGTTGGTTTTCTGGCACTTGGAAGCATATGCGGTTGTCTATGCTCACATGTCTCAAAGCAAACTCCGAGGCATTCCCATCTGTATTCGGAGGGGTCAGAACAGGTCGAAGATGGTTCAAGCTATCCGTCGTAAGCAACGAAGGCCTCGTCCCGAGTACTTCTCGATCAAAAGTTCCGTCATACTCTGCGTGGTTGGGTGGTAAAGGGAATTCATCGGGATGGGTCTCACACCTGCGCTCCACCATATCTGGGGAAAAAGTAAAAGGCTCGGCGTTAGCATTTTTTACAGCAGGTATTTTAATTCTAAACCTAAGGCCGAGCCCTGGACCTTTTCCCCCTACCCTTATAGGTTTTCCCCAGAACTCTTCCCCTCTTGTAAAGCACTCTGGGCTAGTCCTAACCTGAGCCCGACGCTCAACAAACCTATAAGCTAATAGCCATCTCGATGACTCTGCGGGATCGGTGGGGTACTCCGTGGTCAAAGGTTCTACCTCGAATGGCTCGTTTATCCTTTCACCACAAGGGGGGGTAAGAGGATCTACAGTTTTATTAGCAGTATCATAACCAGTTTCTAAGGGAACGGATTCAGCCTCGTGATCCCCAGAACCCCCAGAGGAAATAGAACTAGAATCACTGGAAGGTTCTTCGCCTAATCTCTCACAGATTTCATGGTAAACCTTCCTCCAATATCTCCAGCCCCTCATAATTGAGAAATCCTAGAATACCAAACCCTTTAACTACCAACCTAGAACTAAAACCCCAAATCCCTGCAAAAACCCAGAAAAAGCAAAACCCTCTCAAAAAACCAGAAATGACAGAACCAGAACTAATTGTTTGAGTCAGAAGAGAAGAAAAGTTTACCTGTTGTTGGTTGATGTGTGAACTTTGTGAAAGAGTTTGATTGCGGTGGTTGATCCTGAGTGCGCTGAGGGGATGCACAGAAACGTATTTGGAATTAGAGAATGAGGAAGCTTTCTGGTTTATGAAAATGCAAATAAGTGTAGAGAAGTGGAAGGAAACGAATAGAGAGTTTAAACACCCCTCAAAACCCCTCAACTTCCCTCCTTCCACGATGCACCAGTTGGGCCAAAGGCCCATTAACCCGTTCAGCCACTCATATGGGAATACGTGGCAGTTATTGGAGTTATTTTTTCAAAATTCGAATTCTAAAATGATTTGGCACAACTTCCCAGGACACGCGCCGCACCTAAAGAACCTAAAACGTCACCTCGAACAGGCTACATGGTTAAGGCAGGAAACAGTTGTCACGCTTCTGAACCAAGACGTGATAAAAGTCAACCCTAGCCACTTGTTACCTCGCCAGACTTTCCAAGTCTTCCGAGCTGGGGGGCTTGTAGGGTCTGCCGACCACATACGGACCCAAGTCTCACCAAAGGGTTCATCTAAGGGCATTTTACTCGGTTTACCTGTCATAAAAGTCCTTCGCTCGGACCCGTGGGCTCCGAGCATACGAGAGGGCCAGGCTCGGACTTGATGGAACCGAGCCTTACAATCGGACCCCAATCCATCAGGCTCGGGACTCTAGGACCGAGACATATCGTCGGCTCGTGGATAAACTCAGGCTCGCCGAGGCTTCTTATCCCTTCCGCAAATCTCTCCTAGATTCTCGCAACAGCCTAGACATGAGATCTACAGCAGATCCTATCCAGATTCTAGAAGCATAATTATCCGATATTATCTCACAGAATCCTGGTTCAGCACAACTCTGATACAGGGCCCAAACGACCCATATCAGCCTCCTCCAAACCCTATAAATAGCTCATCACAGCTAGGGTTTCAGGTAAGTATTCTCATCCCTAAGTTGACACTATGCACACACACGTTGACTAGGGAGACCCTGCTTTTCCCAACTGGAACTGCAGAAATACCATAAGTCATACATCTATACTTGATCCTCTTCTGGGCTCCTGGTTACCATAATCTTGAGCACTTAGAGGGTTAAGGACACATAGTGTTTAAGGACACTACACAAACCATCTTCTACACTCTTTCCTTCAAACAACTCTTCTCTTTTTTCTTCAAGAAGGTTCTCTTCACCATTAGCACTAGAACCATGGCATAGAAACTCAAATATTACATAAGCCTTTTTCGCTTTATCATTTTCCAAGACGGTGATGATTCTCGGTGGTGGAGGCGAAGGTCTCCATGGTGGAGCTCGCGAATGTGATCGAAGTATCTCGTCCCTGTGGTGGAGTGGTTCGTGGTGGACATCTTTGATAGTGGTGAAGAAGCCATCGGGGGTTGGTACTGGGGAAGGAGGTGGTGACGGTGGTGGGTTGCTCACTAGAGAAGGAGCGGTGGTCACCGGTAATGCTTGATCTGTTGACGGTAGGAGGTTGTTTTCCCAATCTTTGTCTTCTCTTTCCTCTTCGTCATATCTCTGGTCCGGTGGTGTAGGCGGTGTCGTCCACGGCGCAGCACCGACTTTCTTGGCCCGGAAGGACGGCGGTTGATTGTGGAGGTGTGGTGCCCTTCGATGAAGGTACTTTGGAAACCCACGAAGTTTATTTTCCTCAACAGTCGATGAGATGGTGGTTTTCAGTGACGGTCGGCGCTCTTTGAACCGGTGACGATGCGGCGGGAGGTGGCGGTGCGGTGGACGTCGGCCGTACGGCGGTTGTTGGATATGTTTCTTCTTTTTTTGGTCTTGTTTTGGATGTTGAAAATAAGAAATAGGGATGTGGTCTTGTTGAGATGGAGATGACGAAGGTGTATTGTAGATCTGAAATGGTGGGTAAGAGGTGGGCGAATTTGGGAGATTTGTTTGTGGTTGTGGTTATGGTGGTGGCCAAAGGGGAAAAGGAGAATGTGATGGTTGTTGGAACTGAGTATAGGATGGATAATGAGAATATGAAGGTGGTGCACAAGGCTGTGATTGTGGATAATAGGTTTGTGTTGGTGGTTTTGGAGGTGGTTGTTGAGGTGATGGCCAATGTGAAAAGGAAGATAGATGATAGTGTAATGGTGAAATATACTGGGTTTGCAGAAATGGTGATAGAGTATCAAGAGGTGAGGGTGAATAATATGAAGACAATGGTGGCTGATGGTGAGAGTGGTGGTTGTGGGTAAGAGGTAGATAATAGTGACTATCCATGGGAGGCAAAGCTCTGGATGAAAGCACCAATGATAGAAAGCTAAAAGCTATTCTACCAAGTGATTAATTCTACAAGCTATTCTACTCCTATTAAAAGCAATTAAAAGGATAATAAAAGAAACTTCATTTTTCATTGATGATAGTGCATAAGGGATACAATCTTTATATAGCAAATATTACAACCCTAAAACTATAATTAGCCATACACTTGGCATTATCTTATAACTAAAGAAACTTCTGGAATAAACCATATAATAAAGTATAATCTAATTATATTATTATTATTATTATTATTATTATTATTATTATTATTATTATTATTATTATTATTATTATTATTATTATCCTATCCCTTCTCTTATAATCAAGCTAGTTAACTTTATTAATCTCAATATCCTATCAACATGTAATTTGATTGAGAATTCAGTGGCACCCACGATCCACCGTCATTGATCCCTGGACGAAAAATCTAAATGGGCATCGCATCAACCAAAAGTTGCAATAGCTCGAAAGGTTGTTCCCTATCCTTTGGAGAACGATGCCAGGACCCCAATTCCACAACCAAGCACCATTAACCAAAGAACCACAATCTTGGACACAACACCTTTGTTTGTAGTAACTCCCAAGAAAAAATATATTGATAATATTTTTTTAAGGGATAATGATTATATATTCAAATAATGGAAAAATATATTTTTGAAGGAAATGAAATAATATATTAAATAATGATTATGCAAAATCATTAATAAAGAAATAATGAAATATTTTTTTTATGGGAAAGGGAAGAGGGAAAGTGTAGCTACTAGAGTTCGAATCTTGATATTCACACTTTATTTTTCAAAGATCTATATAATACTCATAAAATATTAAGTCATTAATGAACAATGAAAATTATCAATTTAATAATATGATAATGATAAATGAGTTTGCTTAACCTCCCACTAAAAATTAGAGATAAAATAAAATAAATAGTCTCTTATATTATCCTTATTATTAAGATTAAAAAAAATCTATAATGAATATTTTTTTTTGGTTTACATGGGAGGTCTGGGACTAGAACTCATGACCTGGGGGAGGGAGAAATCCTAAGTGTCCCTGCAACCACCAATTGGGCTGTCTTACACGGACAAAATCTATAATGAATATAGACTACATAGAAATTATAAAAATTAAAAGTTAGTAAATATTTGTGTCTAAATCTAAATTAAATGATAAAAAAATATGGAATGGAGAAAGTAGTAATTATGTGCTTATCTTTACTCTTTTAATCTTGGTCATTCAAAAAATCAAGTAGTCCATAGTTATTGTTTTCATTTCTCGTAATACATGTATGAGTAAAATTAAATCATGGAGTAACAAAAATAAATCCAACAAAATCATAACCAGAATATAATTCGAAGTAACAATTTTAGGTTTAATTACATTTTTGTCCTTCATCTTATTTTTAATATTCACTTTGGTCTTTTATTATTTTTTTAATAATTTTTGTCATTTATTTTTTTTAAAAGATTTAGTTTGGTCTTTTTGTTAAAATAAAGTTAGATTTCACCAAAATATTTCGAAATATTTCCCCATTTCCCCAAATTTTGGAAAATGCCGCCGGATTCTGGCCGAAAAATGCTAACGGAAGAGTAATGAGAGAGGAAGAGGAGAAGGGAGGAAGAAGAAGAGAGAGGAAGAGAAATGAGAAAGACTGAAATCCAAAGAAGAAAAAGAGAGAGGAAGAGGAACGAGGGAGGAGGAAAAAGAAGAAGAAGAGAGAGGTGCAATCCAAAGAAGAGAAATAATGAGACACTGAAATCCGAAGAAGAAGAAGAGAGAGGAGGTAGAGGAAGAGAGAGGTGAAATCCAGAGGAGGGGCATTTTTTCGGCCAGAATCCAGCGACATTTTCTAGAATTCGGCAAGTGGGGAGAATATTCGGAAATATTTTGGTGAAATCTAACTTTATTTTGACGGAATGACCAAACTTAATCTTTTTAAAAAAAAACAAAGGACCAAAATTATCTTAAAAAATAATAAAAGACCAAAGAAAATCTTGAAAATTAGATAAAGAATTAAAAATTTAATTAATTAAGCCTTTTGTTAAGTTCAACCTTGACTATACAAAAATAAATGCTCCCTCCAATTTGCAATATAAAAAATATTATATATATTTTCTATATTATAAAAAAAATTTAATTAACTTTCTTAAATATTGTTACATTCTCAATGCTATTTTCATAAAACATCTATAGAAAGTGATTCTCAAAGCAACTTTTCTAAAATATCTCTATTTTTTTTTTATAAATTTGAGAAAATTAAATACAATTAACTAACCTCTTTAATAAGAGCTACATCAAGATGAATGGATGGAAAGCTAGTTCCTTGTCCCTCGCTGGAATAATTACCCTAGCGAAATCCTCTCTAGGTCCTATGGCCAATCATTTTACGCAACATTCGGTCATCCCGAAATCCATCTGCCAGGAGATTGAGAAGGCCCAAAGAAACTTTATTTGGTTCAGCTCAGGAGATCAACGAAAAGCTCATCTTATAAGTTGGAATCAAATTTGCCTTCCCAAAAATCATGGAGGATTGGGTTTTAGACACATCTCTTCCTTCAACGATGCTTTTATCCTCAAGCTTTGCTGGGCTATGATTTCTAGACCGGATTCGCTTTAGGTACGAGTTCTCAAAGGAAAATATGCTAGAGGCAATGATCTCCTTCAACATGCTTCTAGTTGTGGTACTGACTCAGCATTATGGAAATGTATGGTTCATCTTTGGCCAACGTTAATTTTTAATTTAAACTTTTAAAGTATAGCATTGGAAATGGTAGAGGAACATGGTTTTGGCGTGACAAATGGTTAGGAGGTAGCCTTGTTTTAAAATATTTCTCTTCTAATCATTTCAATGAGGCTGATAGCATGACCCTGGTGAGAGACATGGTTGATCAAAGCGGAGATTGGAATTTTTCGATGCTAGAAAACCTGCTCCCTGCCTCGGTGGTGTCATGGTTCAGATCTATTCCTCCCCCTTCGGATGATATGGAACAAGACAATATTGTATGGGGTGCAGCGGACCATGGCATCTTCATTGTTTCTAGTGCTTACAGAATCTTATCTCAAGATGTTGCTACGGTGAATATGATTTAGTGGGAGAAACTTTGGAAAATTAAAGCCTTAGAAAGATGGAAGGTTCATGGTTGGAAAATTGCTCATAACCGCCTTTTAACTAATGAGAGGAAGATCAATAATTGGGGCCTTGGAGATCCTTGCCGCCCCTTTTGCCCTAATCAATATGAAACCACAATCCATGCAATGAGAGATTGTATAAAGGCTAAGCAACTTTGGCATGCTCTTATCAAACCCAGAGAATGGAGAGTCTTTTTCGGATCAAACCTGTTTGAATGGTGCCGTGATAACCTTAGCAAAAGATGGGGTAGCCTCTCGGTGGAGAATTGGGGAAGTACCTTCCTTTGTTGTCTTTATTTCCTGTGGCATTGGCGTAATAAATATGTTGCTGATTCTAATTTCATGTATCCTACTAATGTTCATCATTTTATTTCCCTTCAGGTGAAGGAGATGAATGTTTTTCTCAGTACGCGTGCAGCTGGGCAATTAACACGTATGGAATCTGTGTTCATTCATTGGAGCAGCCCTCCGGAATTCTGGTTCAAGCTCAACACCGACGGAGCATCGAAAGGAAATATGGGACAAGCTGGCTGTGGAGGATTGATTAGAGACTATGAAGGTCATTTCTTAGGAGGTTACTCTCATAACTTGGGCCACTCTACTGCATACAAGGCCGAGTTATGGGGAATTCTCATTGGTATGCAATTTGCTAGGGACAAAGGCATTAGAAAGCTTGTGGTGGAATGTGATTCTCTGTCTATAGTAAACTTGCTCAACAAGGACATGCAGGCTCGTAGTATCAATGTTGCAGGCATCATCAACCGTATGAAACACATGTATATGAAGGACTGGGACGTGTGTTTCAAGCATTCCTTCAGTGAAGGCAATACTTGTGCTGACTACTTGGCTAATAGGAGTCTCTTCCTGTCTTTTGGTACTCACTATATGAGCACTCCAGATCAGACGTTGCGTAGCCTTCTTGCGCAAGACTACAGAGGGAATGTTATCCCTAGAGTTGTTCTTGTTAATTAGTTTTTGTTTTCATTTCTTGGGCTGTTTACCCCCTTTGTAAACCAAAAAAAAATTAAATAATAAGAGCTACATCGATGTTCTCTACGTCTCGAAGGGGATTAGTCTTCAACTATCAACAGAAGGATACTTTTGGTGCAAAAAAAATATAAAATAAAAATAACAAGAACTATACTACTAAGGGTATCCATAGAAGAGTCTTAATATAACACTCACCGGACTCTAACACATTGGCGTTATATCATCATTCCGCTATAAAACTCAACTTCAGACTTTTCATATCTTCCACCACAGAAGAGTTTAAACATCAGATTCACCAAAGTCATACATCAGCATTACATCATCATGTACTTGTAGACACAATTTCATTTCGATAATGCTTTTTTAATATAATTTCAATAATATTAATTACCTACAATTTATAAAAATAATCTCAAATAATATATAAATATTAAAATTGAATAAAATTTAACGTTACAATAATTGAAGTTACTAGTTTCTACTAAAAATATTTATTTATTTGAATATAAAAATATGCATTTTTATTTATTTACTTTTCCACAACAAGACAATATATTTAAGAATAAAAATGAAAAAATATATATTTAAGAATATTATTTTTATTATTTGAAATTAATATTATTTATTATTAATTTATTGTTATTATTATTTATTTATTTATTTATTTATGAGGGTATTATAAAGTAAAAAGAGAGAAAAAACAAAAAAAATTGAGTCTCATAAAGTCTTGAATTTTGTCTTTTATTTTACGGACTCAACTTAAGACTCTATACCAAATTTTGAAAAGTAGCAAAGTCTTGAGAGAGTCTGGTAGAATCTAATGTTAAGACTCTCCACCAGTACAATCTATGTTGCAGCTTATATTGCAAACTAGAGTGAGTAGTTTGAGCTTATGTATTGCACTATTGTACTTTTTGATATGACAAGTGTTTACTCTCTTCGATCTAAAAATATTGTTCATACATGTAATGCACGGATTTTAAAAAATGGTTAAATGTTATATAATTTAAAGTATTTTGACTAAAATATTCATACATAAACATTACTATGAGAAGGAAAGATGCACGTTGAGATAAATAAGAATATAGTTGGGAAAAACAATATAAATTATGCATTGAATTTATAAAAGAACCATACATATGAATAAAGGAAAAAAAAAAGCTATATGAACAATACTTTTGAATTAGAGGGAATATTTTCCAAAATATTTTAATCAAAAGTTTAATTGGTGTAAAATGAATAATTTTGGATGGGGTCTCAAACGAGCATAATAGAACTAAACTTGGTTAATCTCAATTCGATTTGTTGAGAAATAGTTCAGTTCGAAGTTTGGTTCGAATTCAATCCAAACTATTGTTTCATTTTGAATTCAGCTCGATTTGAATAATTTGCAAATTGTTCGCCTCGATTTGTAAGTTCAAAATAGTTAATCAATTCGTTAGCTCGGAACAATAATTTTTTTTACAGAATATATGCATTACATAAAAAAAATACACAAAATAAATTTCCCTGAATACAAACACTATGCGACTTTATCTATTCTCCTTCTTTTTTCTTTTACTTTTTGTAAATTTTACTTTTTTTTTACATTTTTAAAATTCTTTATCATTATAAGTTATGACTTTAAAGTCTTATACTTTTTACATACTATATGTCTCAAATATTTTCTTAATCATTACACTTTTTCCCAAATGTTATCTTATATTTTAATTTTTTATATTTTTTAATTCAAATATTTGTAAAAAAAAACATTGATTTTAATTATGTTGGAATTAATGACATTCTCGTTTTAATCCGAGCAGATAAGCAATTTGAACCGAGCAACTGAGTGCATTGGTGAAGAGCTTGAACCGAGCAGCTAAGCGTGAATCGGTTTTTAACCAAGTGTAAGCCGAGCTTAAACTAGACGAAGATTAGTTTTCGCGTAAAGCTTTAGCCGAGCTTAAAGCTTTAGTCGAGCTTAAGTCGGGCGCTTTGCTGTAAGCTCGTCACCTAGCCCAGAGTGATCTAGCAGAGCATTTGCGAGCATTTTCGCTTAAAGCTTTAGTCAAGCTTAGGTCGGCCGCTTTGCTATGAGCTCGTCACCTAGCCGAGAGTGACCTACCGAGAGTGATCTAGCCGAGAGTGATCTAACCGAGCATTTTCTGTTAGCTCGTAAACCAGGCAAGCTTGGTATACCCAAGCTTAAGCATTTAACCGATTATGAGCTCGGTTTTATGTCTGTTTGAATTTGACTGTTGCATTCTTTATGGTCCTTTATTTGTTAGTTTCGATTATGCTTTAATAGAAATTTATTAGCCTTATTAATTTCTTGTCTGATGGGTGGATTTAAACCTAAATCTATATAAGTTTGTTTCATCCTTTTGGGTTACAGACACACGAATTATTCCCTTCTTCCTCTTCAGTTTTTTCCTCTTTTCTTTCTTTTCTGAAAAAACGACCTTACTGAGTGAGATTCCAAGTTTTCTGCCTCGAGTGCACGAGTTAGAAAACCGTTGTGCTAACCTTAGGAACAAAAACCAGTCTGAGTAGTTGCACCTCGGCTACCTGAAAATCTTGTTTTTAAGGCAGTAACTTTTACCACGACACAACCATCATCAATCATTCAATTTTTCTAACAATTTATATATATTATCGAATTAATTCACGACCTAACGAGTTGACTCAATTCATTAACCAAGTTTCTTAAACTACTTATCGAATTAGTCTCAAACAAAATTTGAATTCTTCAATTCATTTCTAACTATAGTTTTGAAAATATTTATTACTCCCTCCATTTCATAAGTTATGTTGTTTTAAAAATCGCACATAAAATAAGAAATGAGTAAATGATGTAAGAATTTGGTATATTTTGATTAAATTATCCTCATTTAATAATATGAGAGAGTAATAATAAATTTATGAAGATTGTATTGAAAAAAGATTAAAAAAATGGATAATAAAAAAGAGGATATAATAAATAAAAGAATGCTTGAAAAAAATATATATAAATATTCTATTTTCAAAAATACACAATTTATGGACAAAATAAAAATGCTAAATAAATATAACTGAAAAAATACATTGTATCTTTATCGCAACTAATAACTTAAGAAAAACATGATGAACACTCCCACGTGATCAATAATATTGTACTGTACTCCCTCCGGTCCTATATATAGGTCACATTTTAGAAAGTTTTATTGGTCCTAATTTTAAGTCACTATATATTTTCTATGCATCATTTATTGATTTTTCTCTTTTTTGCCCTTATTAAATGTTTTGACTATCTATGTGTTTTTTGTTGTTCATTAATGAGTGCGAATTTTCCAAAAAAAGTTAAGGGGGTAAAATTGTAATGTTACAATATATTCTCATAGGATTTATAAAACCAATCATTTTTGTGGTGGACTCGGCCTAGCCGAGATCCTCAGAACCCTCGCTTAAGGCCTCACGGCCCTATAAGAAGCCCTCTGTGTGCTGGGCCGAGCTCAAGGCTCAACGGCCGAACAGACATCAGACACGGGCCGATCTCATACTCCCACCCCTCTGTGCTCTGGGCCGAGCTCAAGGCTCAACGGTCGAACAAACATCAGACACGGGCTGATCTCATGATCCTACCAAGGTCCGACTTCCTTGCCCAACACCACCTAGAATCCGCACCTCCCCCGGAGTCCGATACCAAGGACAGGATGACGTGTCTCACCTTATCCACAAGGACAGCTCATCCACTCATAGCTCAGTACAGGCTGGCCCTACTTGGGCCTCAAGCAGGCCCATTAGGGCAACCAACTCCCCCTATAAGTAGCTCCGTACTACATGGGGCTCAGGTACGTCCTCTAACCCTAATTATCACCCTCACACACCAGTGATTAGGGTTACTCTCTGGATCTTCTCCTTGCCACCTGAGGACTCCCACCAAACATCACACAGAAACCCTAGACAGAGGCTCCTTTGAAGGTCTTCTTCCCTAACCCTTGGAGGACCTCACCGTCTAGGACATCACATTGGTGTCGTCTGTGGGGAAAGAGAAACTTCATCCCCACCCAAAAGATTCTACTATGTCTGAGGCACAACCAGTCCAGAGGAGGAGGAGGAGGGTGCCCTCGATGGAGGACCTACGCTTGCACCTGGAAACAAACAGAGCAGCAAGGTCCCCACAGTCACCCCCTCCACCACCTCCACCTCCTCCCCCGTCGCCAGAGTTCACACACACCCACGGTGGACCTTACACCGTCCACACTGGTGAAGCCTCAAATCCAACTCAATACCAGGGAGGAGGCCGGCGCGTGCAGCTACGCTCTGAACTCGGAGAGACCAACACGGAACAGCACCGCCACCGCGGCGAACGTGCCCTCTCTGTCAGTACTACACATCATTCTCACTCACGTCAATCTTCACTCTCTCGCAAAGCAGACGTCTTGTCCTTGATGAGACAACAGATGAGGATTATAGAGCAGCAAGGTAAAGCCATCGCAGATCTGCAGCAGGTTGCTAAGCAGCGTTTGGCTAAACGAGATGTTGTTCAAGCTCCAGCACCAAACGAATTCCCACAACAAATCAGAAATTTTGTTGCGATACAAGATTTGGTTAAGTCACCGGAAAATCTCCGAGTGGAAACTATCTCGGGGGGTTTTGCTGGTGGGGGGGGAGAAGAGGTCGGAAAGGAAAAAGTACGTCAATCAAGTATTAATTAGCTGTTCGCCACAAGCCTATCTGCAAGAAACCATCTCGAAACATCCCCATCAGCTTTTCCGACCAGGATATGGAAGGCATCATCCCGTATCACAATGACCCAATGGTGATCGCGGCGATGATCAGCAACTTCGAAGTCGCCCGAGTTTTTATCGATCAAGGAAGTTCGACCGACATTCTTTTTCTTCACACCTTTCAAGAACTTAAGCTGAGGTCAGCCGACCTCGTGGAATTTGAAGGCAATCTCATCAGCTTCACGGGTGAGGCAATTCGCCCCCTAGGAGCTATCCACCTCCCGGTGACCTTAGGCAAGCAACCTTCGGCCCGAACGGAGATCATCAAATTTCTAGTTGTTGATTCTGAGTCCCCCTACAATGTGATACTGGGACGAACCTGCCTGCAAGCTTTCTGGGCAGTAGTGTCGACGGTACATTTAGCCATGAAATTTGTCGGCTCTGACGACAAGGTCGTCACCGTCAGAGCCGACCAACTCAAAGCCCGACTCTGCTACAACGCGAGTCTACGGGAAATTAAAAAGAAGCAAGAGGATCTCACTGGTCCAACATTGGCCAAAGGGAAGATCCTATTGGCTGAACTGGATGTTCGGGCCGAGCAGGATGATCTTAGGCCTTCTCCTCAAGGGGAGTGGTTGGCAATTCAAATTGATCCCTCCGACCCCAACAGAACTGTCAAAGTGGGCGCCGACCTCCCTCAGGAGATCCAGGGCGAGATCATCGACCTGTTACGAGCTAATCTGGATTTGTTTGCTTGGACATCGGCCGACATGTCGGGAATCGATCCGAACTTTATTTGTCACAAGCTCAGCGTGGATCCGAAGGCAAGGCCGGTAGCCCAAAAGTTGAGACGAGTTGGAACAGAGAAAGCGAAAGTTATTCAGGAAAAGGTTTCTGAGTTGCTGGAAGCTGGGTTTGTCAAAGAGGTGCCATACGCCGAATGGGTTGCAAATACTGTTTTGGTTAAAAAGGCAAACGGCAGTTGGAGGATGTGTGTGGATTACACTGACCTCAACAAAGCCTGCCCCAAGGATCAGTATCCATTGCCAATTATTGACCAGCTCGTCGATAGTTCGGCAGGATACCAGCTATTGTCGTGTACTGATGCCTACTCGGGATACAATCAGATCCCCATGTATCCCCCAGATCAAGATAAAACCACATTCACAACTGGAAAGACAACTTACTGCTACACTGTCATGCCTTTCGGTTTGAAGAATGCTGGGGCAACCTACCAAAGAATGATGAACAAGGTTTTTGAGGGAATCATTGGTACCACCATGGAGGTCTATATTGATGACATGATTACAAAAAGCAAGAAAAAAGAAGACCATGTCCGAGATCTTACTATGGTTCTTGAAAGGGTAAGAGCGCATAAAATGAGGCTGAATCCGGAAAAGTGCACCTTTGGAGTTCCAACTGGCGCCTTCCTCGGATTCATGCTGTCCGAAAGGGGAATTGAGGCAAACCCCGACAAGTGCCGAGCTATATCAGAAATGAAGAGCTCTGCCGATCTCAGAGGAGTGCAACAGTTAACTGGCAGGATGGCAGCACTGTCAAGGTTCCTCCCTCAGGCAGCAAAGAAGGCCTTACCCTGGTACCAACTGCTAAAAAAAGGTACAACTTTTCATTGGGATCAAAATTGTGAAACTTCTTTCCTGGCACTTAAGGAATATCTCTCTTCTCCTCCGGTTCTCTCCAGCCCTCGGCAGGGGGAAAGCCTTTTCATTTATCTTTCTGTTGGTGATTCCGCCCTCAGTTCGGTGTTGGTCCGAGATGAGGGCCGAACTGAGTTTCCTGTTTACTTCATTAGCTGAGCTCTGCAAGGTCCCGAGCTCCGGTATTCTAAGATTGAGAAATTTGCATTCTGTCTAATCCTGGCTGCACGGCGGCTACGACAATATTTCCAAAGCCACCCTATTGTCATAAGGACCGCCCAGCCCATTAAACAAGTTCTGCAGAAGCCCGACCTCGCTGGGAGAATGATGGCAGGGGCAATCGAACTGTCCGAGTTCGATATTTCCTACGAACCGAGGAAGGCTATCAAATCGCAAGCATTGGCGGATTTTGTGTCCGAGTTAACAGAGCCCCACCAAAGCTCTAGCTCGGACACTTGGGTGATATATGTTGATGGCTCGAGCAATCAAAAGGGTGCAGGAGCTGGTGTTATTTTGGAAAATGCGGAGGGTCTCAGCATCGAATATTCCCTGAAATTCGAGTTCTTAACCTCGAATAATCAGGCGGAGTATGAAGCAGTCATCGCTGGCCTCCGCATGGCTAAGGAGCTCGGCGCAACCGAAGTTCCAATTATGAGCGATTCCCAATTGGTGGTTTCCCAAGTCATCGGAGACTACCAAGCAAAAGAACCCATCCTGCAGAGGTACCTTGATAAAGTTAAATCCCTGGCTCTTGGTTTTGCGAAATTTTCTATCACCCATATCCCCCGCTGTTCAAACTCCCGAGCCGATGTGCTTTCCAAGTTGGCGAGCACAAAAGGTGGAGGGAACAACAAAAGCCTCATCCAAGAACAGATCTCGGCCCCAAGTGTAGTAATGGCTGTTTCTGTATTGCCGAACTGGATGCATCCGATAAGGTCATACCTCGAACATGGAATACTCCCAGCCGATCAGAAGGAAGCAAAGAAACTTAACAGAAAGGCGGCTGAGTATGTTATTATTGATGGAGTCCTTTATAGAAGAGGAATGTCCTCCCCACTCCTCCGATGTCTTACCTCCGAGGAAGCTCAAGAAACCTTGAACGAGGTCCACGGAGGATTGGGGAGCCACCACGTTGGGGGCAAGTCCTTGGCGAGAAAGGTATTGAGGGCTGGATATTTCTGGCCGACCTTGGTAACAGACTCCATCGACCACGTGAGGAAATGTCCTCAGTGTCAATTCTTCAGTGATGTTTACCAGCAACCCTTCGAGGAACTCCACTCTCTAGCTTCCCCCTGGCCCTTCAGCATGTGGGGGATGGACATTGTGGGACAGTTCCCAACAGCTCCAAGTCAGCTGAAGTTCATTGTGGTAGCAATAGATTACTTCACCAAATGGATCGAGGCTGAACCGTTAGCAACCATCACTTCGGCAAGAATACATAAATTTTTCCTGAAACAAGTCATTTCTCGCTTTTGACTTCCACTCACACTAATCACTGACAACGGTAGCCAGTTCGCTGCCAACAACTTCCAGCTTTTGGCTGAAAATCTCGGAATCTCTCATCAGTTTTCCTCGGTCGAGCACCCCCAGACCAATGGGCAAGCCGAGGCGGCTAACCGAGCTATTGTTGATGGCCTTAAGAAGAGAATTACTCAAGCCAAAGGGGCATGGGCCGATCTGCTACCTGAGGTCCTCTGGTCGATCAGGACCACGGTACAAACCTCAACAGGAGAGACCCCCTTTAGACTCACCTATGGTTGCGATGCGGTCATCCCCATCGAACGAAGGATTCATACCTTCTGAATGAGGGACAGGCCCGAGCAACAAAATGAAAATTTGATCAAAGAAAATCTAATACTGGCCGAAGAGATCCGAGAAGCCGCATCTATTCGGGAGAAGAAAGCAAAGGAAAGGCAAGCCAAGCAGTACAACAAAACAGTGCAACCCAGGTCTTTTGAGGTCGGAGACCTCGCCCTCCGAAGAGCAGATATCGGTCTTAAAAATTGAAGGGACGGGAAATTTGCTCAGAATTGGGAAGGCCCCTACAGAGTCGTTTCAAAAACATACTCTGGGGCATACAAGCTAGAGACTCTTGAAGGAATCGAGCTCAAAAACTCCTGGAACGTTGCGAAACTGAGAAACTACTTCAGTTAGGTTTACCTCGGACGATTATCAGCAGTCACCGACACCTCCAGCTAAAAGTTTAAGTTTTACTTTAGTTTCTGTTAATGTTTTTGCATCTACTTCCCTTGACACGTTCTCTTCCATTGTGGTATACTCACCTTTTTAAATCCATTAAAGGCAATGTACTCGCATTTATGATTAATGAAAAAGTACAAACTTGCCCATACTCAAGTGCCACAGTTTTATATACGTACGTACTAACTTCTCATTTATCACTAGCCACCTAAATGTTGCATGGCGCTATGCACAACCAACATCTTGTAAATGAGATCGGCTCATATGCACAGTGTACAAGGGACACCCGATAAAGTACAGCTTGCTGTGAAATGTTTTCACATAGCTTCACTCAAAAACCTCTTTCACATCGGGGACGAGGGCACCCACCTCGGCTAAGGTGGGTAGATCCGAGATCCCTACCGTATGCACTTATATACAGTACCTCTTTTCAGAGGAAAACTTATAAGATTACTGCACTTACTGAGTCGTCCGAGCTCGGCCTCATTATCCAGGTCCGATCAAGTGTTCTTATTTTGGGGTCCAATCAATTCCGAATACAACAAGTTAAAACAGGACTTGTATTCTCAAAAACATTTTTACTTGGTTATCTAAAATGCTACAAGTCTCAAACCCTTGCATTTCTTTCTTAAGTTTTCTTGGTGACCACCTAACCAATCGCAGTTCGGATCAGAGGTCTTACGAATAAACATGCAACAAGTTAGCAGAGTAAAACTCGCATTCGTGCAACAAGTTAAAGTAAAGGCTTGCACTAATTGACCTCGGAAACAATGTGTATGCAACAAGTTAAAATAAAAACTTGCATCAAAATAACATGCAACAAGTTAAACTAGAAAGAACTTGCATAAAAATAAAATGTTATACAAAGTCAACAAAGTACACTTGTTACAAAGACATGTGGTACAAAATGCAAGCGGCCCAACATAAGGGACTTATGCTACTTCATCTTCAACATCGGAAAGGACAACCGAACTCGGATTGAACTCCTCATCAAGTTTCTCCACCAAAGGGTTGGGAAGGTTCTCCTCGGGTTGGTCGAGGTCAACCTCGGCCCCGTCTTTGTCATAGTCGACCATCTTCCCATTTTCCACCCCGAACCCAGCAGAAGCATCGATCACCCGAATTTGGAGCCCTTGATTCAGGTGAAGAATCTGCTCCACGGCACTGGCGAAGATTTTAGCTCCTCCTTTCTCAAAGTCAAAGTTGGCCTCGGACGCCGCAATCTTGTGCTTAAGTGCTTGAGCAGCCCTCTTCCTCAGCATGGATCTCACCTTTTCAACTTCGGCCAGGCCCTCCTGCAGACCTTCCTCCTTGGCTGCCACTTTAGCTGCCTCCTCTGCTGTCCGAGCTTCCTCCCTTATTTTGGCCACAGCCTCTTCATGATTTTTCAGAAGCTCCTCCATCTGCTGGCGGTGCTTCTCTTCTAGTTCAGCCAGCTTTTGGTCGGCGGAGCTCTTGCTACTCCGGAGATCAGCAACCTCGGCCGCCAGGTCGAACCGAGCCTTCTTCTTGGCAGGAGACACCCCCTCAGCCACATCATCAGAGACCTCGGCCAACACATTAAAAATGTTTGTTGACCTCTTCAAGTGATAGGCTAGCCCCTCGGCCATCTTCTTCCACTCGGCCCCTGACATCTTTATGAGAGCATCTTTGACCGAAGGTTTGGCGATGCTGGTCGGTGGTCTCGGGAGACTATCAGTTCCTCTCCTCAGATAGCCCGATGAAGGTGGAGAATCTGCAGTAATGACCTCGGTACCCGGGCTTTGTGATTGAGGAGGAGGAGGGGCGATAATCACAGCAGGTGGAGTAGGATGAAGGGGACCCGAATCGGTAGAGGTTGTGTCATTTGAAACCTCGGCAGGCACGTTTTCAGTGGAAGAACTCTCAGACCTCTTCCTTTTTCGGGCCTCCAGGGATGCTTTGAGCGCTCTAGACGACATGTCCGACCAATGTTCTTCTGCAAACAAAAGAGATAACGAAAAATTAGTAAGAAAGTTGAGACAAAATGTACAAGTACAAGAGTAAAGTTAACTACCAATTTTGGCCAAGACTTCATTATCAGGGCACTTCATGAAAACTCCAATGTCGAGCTGGAATTTCCGAGCTCGATATTCGGTTTGGAAATGGTGGGTCGTCACGGCCTCGTCGGCGTCAAGTGTTGCGCCTGACCAACGCTGTGGCGTGCCGATATGGCGATTGAAGAACTCCGGGGTCCACTCCAAAGGGAACCTCGGACCCGTCTCAGATCGGAACCAAGGCAGCCCTGTTCCAACATACTTGTACTTAAAAAACTTGGGTTTAAAATGTTTCCAAGAATCGGTGAACATGCCGAATAACCCACAGTGAGCTCGGGCCTTAGCCGATACCCAAAGGCGACCAGTGACCCCGTCTTTATTGCTGACGAACGGGTTGTACATCCACAGGAAGAGCCGAACTGTACAAACAAACCCCTTGGCTCCGCAGTACTTTTGAAATGCTCAGAGAAAAGACCAACTGTTGGGATGGAGTTGCGAAGGGGCCAGCCCGAGCTCGTTCAAGACCCTCATTTCTAGATCGGTGAACGGGAGGGTCACGCCGAGATTGTGAATCAGGTCGGCATAAAAGAAGAATGAGTTGTTGTCAGTTCGAGTGCATATCCTGTCATTTGCCGAACAGGGGAGTACTTCGTAAGAAGTCCCGGTGGCGTCCCTGTTGGTTTTGGCCTCAAAATCTCGAGAGGGGGGGTGAATCGAGTTTTATTATGTATTGAAAAATTCGTACCAAATTAAAAAATTGATTTGAGATGGAGAGATTAAATGTTCGAAACGGATCGCGAAAACGATAGAAATATGATAAACGAGTAGCGCGGAAACGTAAAAAATTAAATATGCGGAAAGTAAAAGAGATAGGGATAGAAAAGCTTGCACCGGTGAATTTTATACTGGTTCAGCCTTCCAGTCGAAAGGCCTAGTCCAGTCCCCAAGCGACCCGCCTGAGAGTTCTTATAACCAAGCAATAGAGCCGCACCCTATTACAACCAAGAGCACCCCGCACACTACTAGGAACCTCCGTTCGCTAGGGGCCTCAATCACACAGCAAGGTTCCTCGCCCTACGAACGCCTCAACGTTCAACTATGGGATTCTCTCCCTACCACTAAGGTTGAATACAATCGATGTGAGTGATTACAACAAGTATCACGCGTTCTCAAAAACACAGATTCTACAATATGCTCTTACGATAATGAAGAAGAAGTTTTTCTTAGAAGTTTACGCAACCAACAGGTTTTTTTCTTCAAAAAATAAAAACAATGAAGTTCAGAAGCTTTGAGAGGATGAAGAAGAGAGAACGTGAGAAAGAATGAATGAATAAAAAAAATGTCTGAACGTGAAAACTGAAAACAATGTTGGAGTGATCTTTATTTAAAAAGAAAAATGATTTAGAATCAAAAACGATTTTGAATTAAATAAAACAAAATCAAAATAGAATAAAATAAGATTTGAAATAAGTTTTAGAATCAGAATAAAATCAAAACGATTTTCGAAATAAAATAAAGATTTGATTCTTAAAACCAAAAAGGAAATAATTCAAATTTAAAATCATTTTCAAATTTTGTAAAATATATCAGAATCTTCTATATAAAAACAAATCAGGAAATAATAAAAATGATTCTGACACGTTTTTCAATAAGTCATGAAGTAATCGATTACTTTCTGAAGGTAATCGATTATTCCTTCAAAAACAGAAATTCTTAAATACATTTGAAAAACATGTAATCGATTAGACTAAGAATAGTTAATCGATTACATCACTCCTGTTCATTGTATGATGCAACTTATGATAATCGATTACAGTGAAGAGTTAATCGATTATTAAGCCTCTGGTTTGCATATGATGCAACATCATGTAATCGATTACTGCAGAACTTGTAATCGATTACAAAGCCTCTGAAAAATATATGATGCAACAATTATAATCGATTACTTGACTGTTGTAATCGATTACTTTCATAAGAAAGTAACTGATTAACAAAATTCAGTTAATCGATTACAGCTTCTCTGATTTTTCTATGATGCAACAAAGTTAATCGATTACTTTAAGAGATAATCGATTACTCTCTTTTGCAGTCATATAAATATGCAGAGTTTTGTAGCATCAACTATTTTTACTTCGATGAAATGCAGAAAACATTTTATATGCAGAAAATACGTTTTTCTTCTTCTCTTCTAAAATAAAAACTTTGTTGGCTTTGTAACTTCTAAGTAAACAAAAACTTCATTACCTTACATTTGATCTAAGGAGAAGGTTTCTATTCTTAAGCTTGCTTGAGTCTTCAATCTTGACACTTGCACTTGTGAGCTTGAACTTGAGTTGGCTTGTTATCATCAAAACATATATTTACATTAAACTTGAAGTCCATAGAGAGTTTGAAGCATGCCTTCCAACCAGCTTGACTTCCAACACTCCCCCTTTTTGATGATGACAAACAACCATTCTGATATGCTCTTTATTATCTGCATCACAAGTGTTACACAAGCAAAAATAGATATATAATAATAAAACCTTCCTTAGAATCACTAAATACAGGAAATATAATGGATCAAATCTTCTCCCCCTGTAAGAATGCTTAAATAACATATATCATTTTTGAAAAAAGCATCCTTCAGAGTATCTCCCCCTGAATGTATTAGCCATGAATATCAGAATCTCTCTCCCCCTTTTGTAATCATCAAAAAGTTGTGCAATCTCCCAATGAAACACTAAGAAGATGCATCAATAATAACAAGAGAGATAAACAGATTCACATATTCAAAAGAGGTGAGAGGCAGAAGTTAAACCAATTTCTCTACGAATAAAAAAGAAATTTTCTTTTGGAAGCGGTTTCGTAAAGATATCAGCCAACTGCCGCGAAGTATCAACATACTCAATAATGCAATCACCCTTTTGAATATGATCACGAATAAAATGGTGTCGAATCTCTATATGCTTCGTGCGAGAATGTTGCACTGGGTTTTTGGTAATACTAATAGCACTGGTATTATCACATTTAATAGGAATATGATCTAGACTTACACCAAAGTCTAGGAGTTGCTGTTTTAACCATAAGATCTGAGCGCAACAACTACCCGCGGCTACATATTCAGCCTCAGCTGTAGATAGGGCCACACTGGACTGTTTCTTGCTAGCCCATGATACCAATGAATTGCCAAGAAGATGACAAGTGCCGCTAGTGCTTTTTCTATCTACTTTGCAACCAGCAAAGTCAGAATCAGAATACCCAACAAGATTGCAAGACGAACCTTTGGGGTACCACAAACCCATATCAGTTGTGCCAGACAGATATTTCATTATACGCTTGGCAGCAACCATGTGTGTTTCTTTTGGATTCGACTGGAACCGAGCACACAAACACACACTAAACATGATATCCGGCCTACTTGCCGTTAAATAAAGAAGGGATCGGATAATACCTCGATACTTTGTAACTTCTACGGATTTACCTCCTTCGTCTTTGTCCAAGTAACATGATGTGCTTATCGGTGTTGCTACTGCCTTGGCCTTATCCATGCCAAATCTTTTCAGTAATTCTTTGCAGTATTTAGTTTGACTAATGAAGATTCCGTCCTTCGCTTGCTTTATTTGTAATCCCAGGAAAAAGTTCAGCTCGCCCATCATAGACATTTCGAACTCTTCCTGCATCATACTAGAAAACTCCTTACAAAGGATTTCATTAGTAGCACCGAAAATAATGTCATCAACATAAATCTGAACTAAAAGAATGTCCTTTCCTTTCTTTTTGATAAAAAGTGTGTTATCAACCTTCCCTCTTTCAAAGTTATTTTCCAATAAAAATTTGCTAAGACGGTCGTACCATGCTCTAGGAGCTTGTTTTAAACCGTACAAAGCCTTTTTCAATTTATAAACATAATCAGGGTGTTCATAACTTTCAAAGCCAGGAGGTTGACACACATAAACTTCTTCATTTATAAAACCATTAAGAAAGGCACTCTTTACGTCCATTTGATATAATTTAAAATCTAGAATACATGCAAATGCTAATAGCAGTCTTATGGCTTCCAACCGAGCAACGGGGGCAAATGTTTCCTCATACTCTATCCTCTCTTCCTGGTTGTAACCTTGTGCATCTAACCTAGATTTGTTTCGAACAATTAAACCAGCCTCATCAAGTTTATTTTTATAAATCCACTTAGTTCCAATAATCGGATGAGACTCAGGCCTAGGAACAAGTTCCCACACCTGATTTCTTTCGAACTGGTTTAATTCCTCTTGCATTGCCAAAAGCCAATGCTCATCAAGCATAGCCTCAGAATAATTCTTTGGTTCTACTTGAGAAACAAATGCAAAGAAGTTACACAGATTGCTAATAGAGTTGCGAGTACTTACACCTTTTGAGATGTCCCCGATAATCTGATCAATAGGATGATGCCTCGATGTTCTCCATTCCTTAGGCAAATCAGCGTTGAGTTCCATAGATTTTTCTTGATTTTTCTCCTCAACGGGTGCGACTGATTTTCCATTGCTTTCGGAATGCTCCTTTCCTTTGGCATTTGACTCCACATCCTCATCAATGAATAAATCTCCAAGAATACCAATTTTACCGATTCCGATAATCTTTCCTTGATTGTTATCTCTGAAAGTCACATGTCCTTGGTCCTTAGGCACGAGATGCGAAAATTTAGATTTATCTCCAGTCATATGTTTTGAGCATCCACTGTCCAAGTACCACCATGACTTCCTTCCTTCCGGAGTAACCTCATTGTCGTGAGCCATCAAGCATAGGTTGGCGGTCTCCTCTTGTTCGTCTGAATCCTCATCCGAACTTCCATCATTGTCCAGCCACGCCAAGTATGCTTGCTTTCCCTTCTTTGAACTTGAGGTGCCTTTTTCTGAATTCTCTTCCTTTTTCAGCTGGTAGCAATCTGTTCTAATGTGACCAGGCTTGCCACACTCATGACATGTGATGGTTGAGCCTCCACTCTTGTTGTTGTCTCTCCTGTTGAAATTCTTCTTCCTCAGAAATTTCCTGAACTTTTTCACCAATAGACCCATGTGTTCATCATTCAATAATTCTTTGTCCGAGTCACTATCTGGTGCAGGTGCTTCAGCCTTGAATGCCAAGCTTTTAACTTTCTTGTTCTCTTCTTCATGCTGAGCCAACCTTTTTAGTTCACTTTCGTGTTCTTGTAATTTTCCGAACAGAGTTGCCAGCGTCATTGTTGAGAGATTTCTTGATTCAGCAATTGCTGTCATCTTGGGTTGCCAATCTCTTCCCAAACACCTTAGGACTTTGTTGATAAGATCCTGATTAGTGAATTTCTTCCCCAATGTCATCAGTTGATTTACAATCATTGTGAAGCGTTTTTGGATTTCTTGAATCGATTCTCCATCTTTCATTCTAAATAACTCATATTCACCAGTCAGCGTGTTGATTCTCGATCTCTTCACTTCAGTTGTACCTTCATGCGTGACTTCAAGTGTATCCCACATCTGTTGTGCTGTCTCGCATGTTGATATCCTGAAAAACTCATCATAGCTCAAAGCAGATGTTATAATATTTTTTGCTTTCAAGTCGTATTGGACTCTACGTTCCTCCTCCTCCGTCCACTCAGCCATAGGCTTTTCGACGGTGTTACCATTAACCACATAGGTAGGAACATAGGGACCATTAACAACAGCATCCCAAACTTTTAATCCAACTCCTTGAATAAAAATTTTCATACGGGCTTTCCAATACGCGTACCCTACCCCATCAAACATGGAAGGACGGTTAATAGAACTCCCTTCACCTCCAAACAGAGAGTTTGAAGCCATACTCTTGAGACAGTTAAGTCTTAACACAAGACACTAGCTCTGATACCAATTGTTGGTTTTGGCCTCAAAATCTCGAGAGGGGGGTGAATCGAGTTTTATTATGTATTGAAAAATTCGTACCAAATTAAAAAAT
Source organism: Crotalaria pallida (assembly GCA_037953625.1). NCBI lineage: Eukaryota > Viridiplantae > Streptophyta > Magnoliopsida > Fabales > Fabaceae > Crotalaria > Crotalaria pallida. The sequence continues at coordinate 122,572,948 of CM075652.1, read as the reverse complement.
TGATTTGAGATGGAGAGATTAAATGTTCGAAACGGATCGCGAAAACGATAGAAATATGATAAACGAGTAGCGCGGAAACGTAAAAAATTAAATATGCGGAAAGTAAAAGAGATAGGGATAGAAAAGCTTGCACTGGTGAATTTTATATTGGTTCAGCCTTCCCGTCGAAAGGCCTAGTCCAGTCCCCAAGCGACCCGCCTGAGAGTTCTTATAACCAAGCAATCGAGCCGCACCCTATTACAACCAAGAGCACCCCGCACACTACTAGGAACCTCTGTTCGCTAGGGGCCTCAATCACACAGCAGGGTTCCTCGCCCTACGAACGCCTCAACGTTCAACTATGGGATTCTCTCCCTACCACTAAGGTTGAATACAATCGATGTGAGTGATTACAACAAGTATCACGTGTTCTCAAAAACACAGATTCTACAATATGCTCTTATGATAATGAAGAAGAAGTTTTTCTTAGAAGTTTACGCAGCCAACAGGTTTTTTTCTTCAAAAAATAAAAACAATGAAGTTCAGAAGCTTTGAGAGGATGAAGAAAAGAGAACGTGAGAAAGAATGAATGAATAAAAAAAATGTCTGAACGTGAAAACTGAAAACAATGTTGGAGTGATCTTTATTTAAAAAGAAAAATGATTTAGAATAAAAAACGATTTTGAATTAAATAAAACAAAATCAAAATAGAATAAAATAAGATTTGAAATAAGTTTTAGAATCAGAATAAAATCAAAACGATTTTCGAAATAAAATAAAGATTTGATTCTTAAAACCAAAAAGGAAATAATTCAAACTTAAAATCATTTTTGAATTTTGTAAAATATATCAGAATCTTTTATATAAAAACAAATCAGGAAATAATAAAATTGATTCTGACACGTTTTTCAATAAATCATGAAGTAATCGATTACTTTTTGAAGGTAATCGATTATTCCTTCAAAAACAGAAATTCTTAAATACATTTGAAAAACATGGAATCGATTAGACTAAGAATAGTTAATCGATTACATCACTCCTGTTCATTGTATGATGCAACTTATGATAATCGATTACACTGAAGAGTTAATCGATTATTAAGCCTCTGGTTTGCATATGATGCAACATCATGTAATCGATTACTGCAGAACTTGTAATCGATTACAAAGCCTCTGAAAAATATATGATGCAACAATTATAATCTATTACTTGACTGTTGTAATCGATTACTTTCATAAGAAAGTAACTGATTAACAAAATTCAGTTAATCGATTACAGCTTCTCTTATTTTTCTATGATGCAACAAAGTTAATCGATTACTTTAAGAGATAATCGATTACTCTCTTTTGCAGTCATATAAATATGCAGAGTTTTGTAGCATCAACTATTTTTACTTCGATGAAATGCAGAAAACATTTTATATGCAGAAAATACGTTTTTCTTCTTCTCTTCTAAAATAAAAACTTTGTTGGCTTTGTAACTTCTAAGTAAACAAAAACTTCATTACCTTACATTTGATCTAAGGAGAAGGTTTCTATTCTTAAGCTTGCTTGAGTCTTCAATCTTGACACTTGCACTTGTGAGCTTGAACTTGAGTTGGCTTGTTATCATCAAAACATATATTTACATTAAACTTGAAGTCCATAGAGAGTTTGAAGCATGTCTTCCAACCAGCTTGACTTCCAACAGTCCCCTGGGCAAGGCAACACGGCTCTCTTCACTTCGGCAAGCTTGTCCTCGGAGTCTAAGCTAGACCGAACTCCCTTGGGTTCCACGTCGACCCACTCGTACTGATCGGCATCCGTAGGCGCAGGGTAAAGCTCAGGTCGGCTGATGCACTTTCTGGGTGGCATGGTACCTGTGGAAGAACAGGGGAGCTCGGTGTTAGTCCTACGGGTTACAAAGAATAGACCCCCAGAAAACCCCCTCGAAGTTGTTCCGAGGGGCGAGCATCTCCCCTCTACCACAGGTGCCCCCCCGTTCGTACATCCTCTCTCTCTCCATCCTTTCAAAATCGGCACGCTCCCTACCATCGATGAACTCGGTCCAGGCGTATTGGCATACCCATTCCCTTTGCTCTTCCCAGTCCCGAGGATAGACGACCTCAACGGGATCAACCTCCAGGACTCGTTTTTCATACCTATCCCTATACTCCCCTTGGCGACGGAGCGCCTCGTCTACCTCGGTGGAGGAGCAGGACGAGGAGGAAGAGCCGTCCTCCTCCTCAGAACTGCTGGTTGACAGGGAGACTACCCCTACCCATTTTCTAAACCATTCCCTACTCATACTCATACTTCCCCAATCCACTCCCTTGGTTTTCTGAAAAATGAAAACAAAAACATGAATCAAAAGCCCTCTAAAATCCTAAAAAACACCCAAACCCAGAAACACCTAAAACCACAACATTACCCCCCAAATCCAAGACCTCAAACCCAACAGTACAGAAAAACGAAATCCTAAACAGTGCAAACTTTAAGAAAAACCCAACATGAAAACCACCCCATCTCCATGAGAAACGAAAGATATTAATCCCTCCCAATTAAACAGTACAGAAAAGAAGAAGAAGCGAAAAGCAAAGAAGAAGGAGTGAGTTAAACAAATACCTCGAGAATGCGAGACCGAAAGGGAGAAGGGGCTCGTAGAATCCAACGGATTCGCAGTGAAGAGGAAGGATGGGAAGTGCAGGAAGAAGAGGAAATTCGGAGAAGGAAGGAGAAGGACAGTATGAAGACCTTGGTTTTGTGTAGAGGAAGAGAGAAAGTAACTGTGGAAGAGAGAGAGAGAGAGAATAACAAGTTTGTGAAAGAGGGAGAAGAGAAACCGCCGTTTTCCCCCACTTTCGAACTATGGGCCTGGTCCAAGAGGACCAACCCAGCATGGGGCCATACACAACAAGACACGTGGCACGGAATAGCTGGAATCACGAACCTCGAGCAACGTCGCAGTAATGGCGACGCTTCGTTAGGTGTAATTTCTGACACGTGTCAAATCTGGAGAATGCAAGCGTCACTTCGGAGCAGGTGAAAGGACAGCTCTCAGACCTGCTCCATCATAATGAAAGGACGTCAGAAACAGCTGGATCCAGCTCTCGGCAACTCATCTTCCGAACTCCCTGGAACCTCGGAACAAGGCTCAGATAGCCTTGATCGAGCTGGGGGGCTTATATGTGGTGGACTTGGGAAAAGGACCTAAACCAAGACCTCGGAACAAGGCTCAGATAGCCTTGACCGAGCTGGGGGGCTTATGTGGTGGACTCGGCCTAGCCGAGATCCTCAGAACCCTCGCTTAAGGCCTCACGGCCCTATAAGAAGACCTATGTGTGCTGGGCCGAGCTCAAGGCTCAACGGCCGAACAGACATCAGACACGGGCCGATCTCATACTCCCACCCCTCTGTGCTCTGGGCCGAGCTCAAGGCTCAACAGCCGAACAAACATCAGACACGGGCCGATCTTATGATCCTACCAAGGTCCGACTTCCTTGCCCGACACCACCTAGAATCCGACACCTCCCCCGGAGTCCGATACCAAGGACAGGATGACGTGTCTCACCTTATCCACAAGGACAACTCATCCACTCATAGCTCAGTACAGGATGGCCCTACTTGGGCCTCAAGCAGGCCCATTAGGGCAACCAGCTCCCCCCTATAAGTAGCTCCGTACTACATGGGGCTCAGGTACGTCCTCTAACCCTAATTATCACCCTCACACACCAGTGATTAGGGTTACTCTCTGGATCTTCTCCTTGCCACCTGAGGACTCCCACCAAACATCACACAGAAACCCTAGACAGAGGCTCCTTTGAAGGTCTTCTTCCCTAACCCTTGGAGGACCTCACCGTCTAGGACATCCCAATTTTCCTTGGTATGTATAATTCAGTTAAGTATGCCTTATAATAAGGACAAGAGGGAGTACTACATTACTCTGGAAAGTTGGGAGTATTTCGACTAACTATCCATGCCTTCCGCATTAAAATACTATCTCTTTTTTCTAGACTTATTTATGCTTTTAATTTCTGAAAGTTGGGAGTATTTCGATTTTGGCCTTTAGAAATTTTTTTATCTTGACTTAACCTTAATTATTTTGGATATTTGATTTTAGTTTCTGTCGTTAGGAAAAATCCTTTAACCGCTTATATGACTAACGAAACGATAAATCAGCATACACGTGTGCAAGTACTACATGTTACCAATAAAATGACTTCGATGATCCGGACTCGCAGGAGCAAAAGAGTCAAAGCCCAAATCACAAACACATTTGGGGTGGGCTTTGGCCATTTTGCTCTATGGGTTCGGATCATCCACCCATCATACCGATGACATGTAATACTTGCTCACATGTATGCTAATGTAGCGTTCCGTTAGCCACAACAATAATTAATGGATATTTCTACCGACTGAGACTAAAACCAAATTTTCAAAACAATTAAGGATGAGTCAAGGTAAAAAAAAACTTACAAGGATCAAAATTAAAACACTCCCAACTTTTAGGGACTAAAGGCATAAATAAATCTTTTTTTTATTCATGCTAAAGTAATCGAAATTATATTTATTAAGAAAGTTAGTAGTTGTGTGTATTTAATTTTCTCAAATTCATAATAAAAATATAGTGACTTTAAATAAAATTGTAATGAAAATGAAATAAAAATTAAATAAAATTACTACTTTTTAAAAATATTTTAAGAATAATTGTATTGAGAACAGAAAGTTAGTTAACTTTATTTGAGACCAAATAAATATGTTCTTTTTTTCTTATATTAGAGATTGGAGGGCGTATAAAGAAAAATACTAAAATTATGTTTATTAAGAAAGTTATTAGTTGGTTATATTTAATTTTCTCAAATTTATAAAAAAAACAGAGATATTTTAGGAAAATAATAGCGATAATGAAAAAAAATTAAATAAGGTAACCATTTTTTATGGATGTTTTAAAAAAGCAACATTAGAAATAAAATAAAATTTAAGAAAATTATTTGATTTTTTTATATTTTAAATAACATAATTATGTTTTTTTTAATATTTTAAATTGGTGGAAAGGTATTGTCGGTAGTTTGCTTTCTAGGGAAGTATTGGTTGTGATCTCGTCCTCTAAGTCTCTCCATCAATTAGACAGCAACCAAACTGTAAGACAAGTCCAAAATCTCATTTCTTATAGCAGAAATGTGCTCTAAATCCTCTTAATTCATCATTCTAAAAATTATTCTAATATTGTTAGTAAAAAGATTATTTTAATATTAAATAAAGCAAGTATTCAATGCAAAGAAAGTATATCATTGTTTTTTTTTTAAATAACGGGGCAAAAGCCCAAAAGGAAAGGATTATATTGAAATGATACTGGAGTTTTAACTCCTAAAGAATTAGCAATCAACAACTGAGCAACTTGAAGAGGAGCAGAGTCATAAACAATCAGCAGATCCGACATAAAAGTGAAAGAGTTTTACTTTTCAAACCTCATCCATTGCTCCTTGGTCCCCACTTGAGTTTCGGTTGACAAAGCTGCCCCTTATCTCTCGTCTGTTAAGAGGCGGGAATCACTTCCGTTTTATGAAAGGCGGAATCAATTCATATAATTCCCGCGTAGATGAAAGCGGAACATATCCGCTTGCAGCAAAGCGGAATTTAATGAGGTATTTCTGCTTTATACGAAGCGGAAACCTTTATAATTTTGTAATCTGACAATATTACCCCTCCGTGCCTCACAACTCCCCCATTTGAATAACAAACGTTTCACTCTCCCTCTCCCTCACAAACCGTTCCCCTCTCTCTCACAAACCCACCCTTTCCCCTCTCTCTCACAAACCATTTCTCACTCTCAAACTCACAAACCCTTTCCCTTCACCATATCATATAAGACAGATCACTTCCGCCTTTGGGTTGGCGGAATACTGCATTAATGGCGACTGCACCATTAATGCAGTCCAACCCCTCACAATGCCAAAAAAAACACCAACAACCTCTATTAAATGTCTTTGTGGTACACAAACAACCATTCAAACCATCCTCTTTCACATACTCTTTTTCAAACATATAGGGTTTTTTAGATGAACATCCTTTTGTAAAGGGAGGTCTTGGGTCTTGATCATATAAGAGTGTGGAGTAAGTTGCTTCAATAACTTCTTTGTCTTTGATCACTCTTCATTCTTCAACAACTTCTTCATTCTTCATTCCAGCATACGTTTCTTTCCTTTTCTTCTTTTGAGCTCTTCTTTTTTTTTGTGTTAAAATGTGGAGACAAGCTTTAGAAGGGTCTGGATTCCGGATAAGTCGAAGCAAGACAGAGTATATGGAGTGTAATTTTAGCAAGAGGCACGTGGGCCTTACTCGGGAGGTGAAGGTTGGAGAGCATGTCTTAGCATAAGTCCCGAAGTTTAAGTATCTTGGTTCTATCTTACAGCAGGATGCAGAAATAGAAGGGGATGTAAATCATAGGATTCAAGCAGGGTGGATGAAATGGAGGAGTGTCTCGGGCGTGTTATGTGATAAGAAGGTACCACTTAAACTTAAAGGAAGGTTCCACCGCACTGCTGTAAGACCGGCGATGTTATATGGGACAGAGTGTTGGGCGGCAAAGGGCACACAAGAGAATAAACTTCATGTTGCAGAGATGAGGATGCTGCGGTGGATGAGTGGGCATACCAGACAAGATCGGATTAGAAATGAGTATATTCGAGAAAAAGTCGGGGTTGCTCCTATTGTTGAAAAAATGGTCGAATCTCGTCTTAGGTGGTTTGGGCATGTGTGGAGGAGACCAGTGGAAGCCCCGGTTAGGAGGGTAGACCAAATGGAGGGTACTACACGGGCTAGAGGAAGAGGAAGACCTAGAAAAACTATAGGCGAAACAATTGAGAAGGATATGGCAATCAATGCCTTATCAAAAGACATGATTTATGATAGGCCTTTATGGCTTCGTTTGATCCATGTAGCCGACCCCACCTAGTGGGACAAAGGCTTAGTTGTTGTTGTTGTTGTTAATATGATAAGACTGTGTTTGTGTGTGACTTATATGAGAAGCAACGTTTCTCCCTTCAATTGAACGGATGGGCATTTTTGGTATTGCACAATTTTTATAATCTCCGGCCTCAAACTAGGCGGAATCCTTCCGCCTTCATCAAAACGTTTAGTATCCGCTTTAGTATGAGCGGAATGCTCACTCTTTTTTACCCGCCTTGTAAAAGGCGGAAAATTCATCCGCCTTATATGAGGCGGAACACAAGGGGCAGCTTTGTCAACCGAAACTCAAATGGGAGCCAAGGAACAATGGATGGGGTTTAAAAAGTAAATCTCAAAGTGCAATCCAAATTGGACATAAGTATATCATTGTTTAAATAAATGAATTCTTTAAACAATTATGTTAGGAGTGTGATCAATAATGTATGAAAAGAAAAAAATATTATTAATATTAGTAAAATACATTGCGATGATTTCAAAATAAATTAGTCTTCGATTGTTTGTTGCTCGGGAGAACACTTGGTTTAAAAAAAATAAAAAATTCTCCCTTCGTCTCTTAATATATGACATTTTTTAAACATTTTTATGTTTCAATTTTTAATAAAATTTAATTAACTTTTTCCACAAACACCCTTATTTACTCAAAACATTCAAAATCGCAATATTAATTATAGGGGTAATTTTTTTTTAAGAAAAAAGTATACTCCCTCCGATATATATTATAAGAAAAAGTAGTTGAACTCACACTTATTAAAAAAGTTAGTTGAGTGTATTTAATTTTATCAAATTCGTAAAATAAATATAGGCATTTTAGGAAAGCTAGTATTGGGAATGAAACAAAAATTAAATGATAAGAGGAAGTACCAAATGTTGGTTAACTACTCTTCAATAATATTTTAGGAATAATTGTATTGAGAATAAAATGTTTGTTAACTTTCTCTTATATTTGAGATCAAGATAAATATGTATTATTTTTCTTATATTAAAGATTAGAGGGAGTATTAAATATTTACATTTGTGGTACGGTTTAAATACATGTTTAGTTACTCTTTTAATTGCCAATTGATTTTAGATTTATGAAACTTCAACATGATATCAGAATCAAAGCCCAACTTTTTTCTGATTCTCAGAGGTGAATAATTGCTTGACTCAATATATATCATTTCTTCTTCATGGGTCAAAAGTTACTCTTTTTCTTGTTTGGCACGGTCTTCGTTTGAAGGGACGGTTTGGAAATCCCACATCACTTATCACATTATTTGTGGTATAATTTAAATATTTATGTGACTATTCCTTTCATTATCAATTGATTTTAAGATGAAGCCTTACTAAAAATATCTAAGCATGCGAATTCTTACGGAAAAACGAAATAAATCACATCAATGTATAAAAATCCATTTTTTTTATGTAAATTTATTTTCTTGAGGTTTTTAGTATATGCTCTAAAGCAAAGGTTAAAAACATACTAAAAATATAAATTTATATAGTTTTTTACAAAATTAGTAGAAGAACTTAAAATAAGGTTTTTTTAATGTATGTTGTAAAATACATTTTAAAAAATCTATATATATTATAAATTTGCATTAAGAATTGATATAATTAATATACACAAACTTTATAAATGTTTTAATTTTTGATATAAAGCTAAATTTTCTATATATAAGTTTCTTATAAGGTGTCGGCTTTAGTGGACTTGCCTGGGATTTGGTGCACGCTGCACCTCATATTTTTTATCGGGTCCAGCCCATTTCTTCGGTTTATATTTTTTAAATTCATTAAAATTAAACAGGGGTAAAACGGTAATTTAGGTAATTATTATTTGTACGTCTCGACAGAGGAGCAAGACATTTTTTATTATTTGTACGTCAATCATGGGACGTAGGAATGGTAATTTATTATTTTTTTTTAAAAAAAAAAACCAACCAACCACTACGTCAATCATGGGACGTAGAGGGTAATTTATTTATAAAAAAAAAAGAAAAAAAGAAACCAACCAACCCCTACGTCAATCATGGGACGTAGGGGATAATTTATTTTTTTTTTCAAAAAAAGAAACCAACCAACCCCTACGTCAATCATGAGACGTAGGGGGTAATTTATTTTTTAAAAAAAAAGAAACCAACCAACTCACAAGAGACGTAGGGGTAGTGTTTTTTTAATTGAAATTAACACATACTTCTTACGCTTGAAGTAAGTTCAAAATTTCCTGAATTAACACTTACTTCTTGAGCTTGAAGTAAGTTGAAAAAAAAAATACAGCAACAACAGAGGAAATTAAAAAAAAATAAAGAGATTTTACCTTCTTCTACAACAAAGCAGATTACATTATTTGAAAAAAAAATTAAAAAATTATAGCAACAACATAAAAAAATAAAGAAATTTTACAAAAAATTAAAAAGAGAGAGATATGTTCCTTGATCAACGAAGAGATAGAACCCACATGCATGCAACCGGATCGAAGGCGGTGGATGCTGGATCGAAGGCAGTAGGGGCTCGATCGAGAGCGGATCGAAGGCGGTGGCTGGATCGAAGATCGACAGTGGAGGGAGATCGTGGCGGAGGGAAATCGAACGACGGAGTGAGATCGACGTCGGAGGGAGATCGAACAGCGGAGTGAGATTGATGCCGGAGGGAGATCGACGGTGGATGGAGGGAGAGAGAGTGGAGGTGGAGGGCTTGAGAGAGAGGGAGATCGTGAGTTTGTGAGTTTATGGGTGTATGTGAGTACTGAGTAGTGTATGTGAAGAGTGTATGTGAGTAGTGTATGTGTCGTTCCATTGAATGTACTTCCCATGATTGACGTATGTACATAACTACATATAGAATGTGATTTTACGCTACTGCCCTCTTCCATGTCTGTTTTTAATGTTTTGCTTTTTAATCTGATTATTGGGTTGCCGGTTGTCTTCACTTGTCCATAAAAATCTATTTACACATGGGGTGCACACTGCACCTGACAACTTTGGTTCATTAAAGCCATGGGTCATGGCCTTCTTATAATGTACTTCAAGACACATTTTGAAAAAAAAAAAAAAAACAACCCTTACAATTATTCATAATTGACCCCATTAGTGTCCCCACCATTTGACCAATTATCGTTAGGCAAACTGATGTTACAGATTCATAGAACATGGTCTATCCATATTTATGTCACCATCATCCACCCAACTTTTCAACAGTTTAAAATATGACCCACAACACTATACTCCCGTGCCCTTCCCACCAACCTACCCTTCCCACCAACACTATACTCGCGTTCCTCGTACTCCACTGGACGTGCTCTACTTAGCTATACGCCATTAGGTCCTATATATATTTGGTGAAAAGTTCGTTTATTGAAAGGAGAAGATTTAATAGATACTGTATTCAAACATCCAAGAAAAACTCATGTAAACATCCAAGAAAGATTTAACTGATACTCCCCTCCGAACCTATATATAGGGCATATTTAATCGTATTTTCGAAAGTAGTTAATTTTATGAATTTTATGAGAATATATTGTAAGATTACAATTTTACCCCCTCCACTTTACTTTGAAAGTTCACATTCATCAGTGAATAACAAAAAAAAAAAGTTAGTCAAAGCATTTAATAAGGACAAAAAAAAGAAAAACAATTAATGATGCATAGGAAATATAAAGTGTCCTATATATAGGACCAAAAATTTATTCTAGAAGGTGTCCTATATATAGGACCAGAGGGAGTATTTAATAGGTTATTTAACGACCACGTGTGTAAGACGTTAACATCTATGAATGGAGAAAGTTATCAAGGACTAATGTGAGTAGCTTTTTTCAAAGTGAGGGACTAAAGAAAAATTATTGAAAAGTCAGGGACTAAAGTGAAAGCTCCGTACAAAATGAGGGACTAAAGTAACACTTTAGTCTTTTTTAAATTTATTTTTTTTATGCTATTCATCTTTATCTCGGGTCAACCCGAACCCGTCTTTATTGGACACATCCAAATTTGGATCCGTCCTTACCTTGTCCATCTCTAATCAGGGACGAATTCAGGTTCAAAAATTGACTCGAGTAACATTTGAAAACAGATAAGGAATAAGCCAAATTCGTCTCATACTCACCCCTAGTCCATATTTTCAACTGATAAGGTTAGAGAATTCCCCATTAAGTAATCTCTTGAAATTCTATTTATTCATTAGTTGTTTTTTTTAAGCCTATCAGGATAAGAGGAATAACCTCTCACATTCTCTTTTCTCCATTCTCTCCCTCTCTAAGTAACAACCAGAAGAAGAATACTATAACAACGATCCTACACTGATTCTGATCAAGTACACATATCTTGATTTTGATTTCCAATCTATATTACTCCTTCTGGTCCTATATATAGGCACCTTCTAGAAGAAATCTTTTATCTTATATATAAGACACTTTATATTTCCTATGTATCATTAATTGTTTTTTCTTTTTTTGCCCTTATTAAATATTGACTAACTATGTTTTTTTTATTCATTAACGAATGTGAAATTTCCAAGTAAAATGGGAGGGATATAATTATAATGTTACAATATATTCTCATAAAATTCAGAAAACTAACCACTTTCATTGATATGGGGAATACGGTTAAGTATGCCCTATATATATATATAAATATATATATATATATAATCGGAAGGAGTATTTAACATGCTTTAATATGTTTCTACTTGATTAATGGTTTAATAAAATTCTTTCATCATAATGATGTTTGTTATTACTCGAATGCAATGTTTCCCCCTTCTCTTATAAAAGACAAGTAATAACTCATACTCTATCAGACAGAATCATGCTCACCTAAGAATTTGATTGGTATCAAAATGGTAACCTTAAGTCAGGGGGCCATATACAACCTTGAGTCAAGGGGCCATATACAACAAACTTTAAAAGCCCATCTCTCTTTACTCAAAATAGTTAAGAACCGAATTTCTATTACATAATATATATATATATATATAAAATATTATCAATTTCAATATTATTAACAATATTAATTAACTTTTTTAATTTTCTCGAACTTTCACCATAAGAACTTGTATTAAAGAACAAAAATAACAGTACTATCGTAGGATTGACTAAGAGAAAAAAATAACAACACTGAAATGTTGAATTTCTCCTATCGCGGTCAAAAATCTACGTAGAGATTTAACTATAAATAAGTGGTTAATAAGTTTAGGGACCCAGTTATAAAAATGAATTAGTTTAAGAATGTACTTAAAAAATTCAATCGGTTTAAGACCTATTAATTAATTAATTAATCAATTTTATCTATGCTTAAATAAGCTTTTATTCCTATAAATAGGGCTAATTTTGTGATTAGTACATGAAAAAGAATTTGACATGTTTTAATTTTAGTAAAGTTATACAATTTTAAAATTTATAGTCATCCATTAATTTTAATTGTTATGTAATGATTTGGTTAACGATAGTCCATATCAATGTCTTTATATCATAACTAGCCTTGTTACACGTTGATATGTGTCAACCTCAACTATAATTACTTATTATTTTTCACTTAATTAAATTAAATCTTAAAAAAATATGAAAAGTTAAAAGAATTTAATTATATATGTGGTTGACACATGTCAAGAGAGTGATAATGTTGACACTAATGTCGACTATCATTAATTATATCATCATCACATAATATCTAAAATTAATGGAGGATAATGAATTTCAAAATTGTGTAATTTTTTCAAAAACTTAAAATTGTTTACAAATATCAAAAACTTATGTAAAACTTTTATTTTTAAATCTTTGAACTGATAATAAGAGATGAAAAATGGTAAAAATTTATTAGAAAACTAAGTTAATTATTTATTACTCCCTCCATCCCATAACTTAAGTCTTTATAAGTTTTCATTTTGTCTCATAAGTTATGTTCTTTTAGAAACTCAATACTCATTTATACTCCCATTTATTATATAATCTTTTTCACCAATCATCTCTCTATCTCTCTTCAATATAATCTTCATACAATTATTATTACTCTATCTTATTATTAAATGGGTGTATCTTAGTTTTAAATAATATATCAAATTCTTATATCATTTACTCATTTCTTAATCTCCATGACATCTCTAAAAAAACTTAATTTACGGGACGTAAGGAGTAATTTTTCAATTTAGTTTTTCAATGTAAAAATAATTATTTCACCTTTATTTTTTAAAACCGAGATTAAAAAAATACATTACATAATCACACGGAATTATAAGACAGTCGTCTTTGTACAAAATGAGTATAATATAATAAGGTCTTGCTAACAAGTACCTTTAGAACATTTGTTAAGGTTATTAAAGGTTGTTTGGTAGGTTTTCGTCCGACGCCTGTCGAACTGACGATGTGCGTGGGGTGTGGGTAACGACAGGTTATGTGGTAATCTTGCAAAGGAACTTGACCGAATTTTTGGTTGTTTTTTGTCTTTGGATTGGAAAGTAAAGTACGTGAAAGCGTTAAAGAGTGGCAGTAAGATAAAACTGACGCCAAGAACATGACGCGGGAAGGAATGAAAATGGAAAGCGATTTAAAGTTTGCAGTAATGTAAATTGCAGGGAATTTAAAGTTGCGGGAATGTAAATTGCGGTAAATTAAATAGCGTTGAAAAGTAAATTGGAAAGCGTAAAGATTGCATTGAATTTAAAGGGGTGGAAAGCTAAGTTTCTTTACGATGGCGTTTCTCCGTCAATCTGCTCTGGTGAGATGTGTAGGATTTTGGCCAATGTGTGTCAACCTAGCAACCGACCCCGATTACAACCTAAGGACTTCCTATTTATAGGCATAGGAATCCACTAAGCTATTACAAATTATTTTCGCACGTTCTGCATAACTGCAGAAGCCACGATCTACATAACTACCCACTACGCTATCCCCCACGATGCAACTGCCCACGTCGTGGTTTGGGCTTCATGGATACCTTGTTGAGCTTTCTTGTGACGTCGAGACCCCTTTTGTCAAGTACCTCTTCGGCTGAAATCAAGCAACTTAAACTCTTGTCTAAGTCTCTTTGTTGTCTGAAGCTTTGACGTTGCTGTGCTCCTGCCTTTTGGTCCTGGGATGTCCACCAACATCAAGCTCATTTCGACAAAAAGGTCGTCTGTCGGGATAGACTTCCGACCTAGTGTCGGCCTCAGATGCATTCGATCGATATTGGCGACATGCCATCTGATTAACGGTGTTTTACCACCAGTCGACCAAAGAAGCTGCCTCCAATATCTCCAGTAGAATGCCATCAGAGGTCTTCTCCTTTCCCTCTTTAAAGGGAAAGATACCCAAAACTTGGCCCTAGCAGGGCACAAACCTTGGGCCATGGAGGATTACGAAGGTTTCACCAAGTCTTATGTATCAAATTCAATGCTTCCTCCAATTCGGATTCTCCACATTGATTCGACACACAAGGGGTGATCCCTATGTAATCCCACATGTTTGGTCTTTCGTCATTCATGAGGAAAAGGAGGGTATTCTGAGCGAAGATTTCTTCCTTTCGTTTTCAACTCCCGAATCCCTTAATCCCACATGTTTGATCTTTCATGAACTCGAATCATATGGGTCCTTGAATCTTTTCTCTTCTTTCCAAAACTCGCGAAGCTGAGCCATTGTTTCTTCCATATTCTCTCATGGCTTTACTAGTTTCTGGAGTGGAGAATTTATAGCCATTGGCCATGGACAACATTCAATGCTGTCATAATTACTCTTCCGTTTCCAATGTTGACATGACTGCTCTGACTTCCTCTTTTCTCACGCCAATATACCTTCGACACAGACCTTTCCTTCTGTTTCCTACTTTTGTCGACACACGTACGCGTCCTTCGAAGTCACTTTTAAGTCGCAAGACTTAAGTACACCTCCTTCGACATCACTTATGTTGTCGACACGCTTCCTTTGTCGAAATTGACCCCTTGTCGGATCGCATGTTCACCTCTTTCGAAGTCACTTTTAAACAAAACGTTGAAGTACACTTCCGTCGATGTCACTTATGCATATGACATTCTTTTCCTTTTGTTGATTTCAACTTCCAGTTAACAGAGGCCCCCCAAGTTTTGGTATTCGATGCGCTTTTTCGGAGGATGCCAAAAGTTGTACCTTTTCGAACTATCCTTTAAACATTAGGATTCTGAAACGGTGAGTTTATCCATTCAAACTAACGTCTCCTGTTGGACCATTGCGTTGGTCTCAAACGTCTTTTCACTCCTTATTTAAACTTGATCTCTTGACATTATCCCTCTTTCATGTTTCCTTGTTTGTCACTGCATCCTATTCTTCTTTCTTGACCTAAACCCCTTTTTTCCTCAAAAACTCTTCTTCAACTACGGCTATTTACGGAGTTATTGATCCTGAAATCGACTTGAGTGTCAAGTACCACGAACGCAGCTTGATTATCCCTGCGACTTCTTTTGTCCCTGCTAATGGGGAACCTGTCAACCCTTCTCCTTCTTTCCTTGGTTCGTTAATGACTCCATCAGAGGCTCAAGACCCTGGTATGAGTGTTCACTTTCCTCTTTCCGACCCTGATGAGATTCGTCCCTTAGCCACTCTCGACCCTGTATACACTTGCCATTTTGACAAGGAATACTCTCATAGGGTTTTGCGGAATGTAAAACCATTCCCCAATTCATGGATTGGTAAGAGAGATTACGGCCTCACAAGAATAAATCATGGAGAAAGGCCGATTTTGAGGATCCTTTGATTCTGATCACCTCTGGTTTGCGCCATGATGATGGTATTTTCGGCGCTGCATGCTATTTCTGGTGTCGTCGAACCAACTGTTTTCATTTTCGTTATGGCATGATGACTCCGACAATTTTCGATGTGGCTGCTTTAACCAGTCTCCGCCCCGACAGAGAAATCTTGACCGTGGAAAGCAAACCCGAAAATGTTGTTTCCATAAGTGGTGGGTCTTATGCTTTTTCCAATTATGTCGAGGCGCGGTGGAAGGAATATATAGATTGTCCAACGGTTAGTGCAACTAAACACGTTGAGTTTTTGACCGTATGGCTTAGTGCTTTCGTTTTCAGCACCAAATCCCGACAGATCAACAAGTCTTTGGTGCCCTTGGCCACAATCTTGCATGAGGAAAGATAAGTGGCCTTAAGCCAACTTCTCTTGGCGAAATTATGTTCGGCTATCAGTCACGTAACCGACATTGTTCGGCACAATGATCAGTTGGTGACCAATGTCGGAGGCCCTACTTGGCTTTTACAACTGTGGCTGATTGCCGTTCTAAAACGTCACTTGACCTTCACCAACAATGTTTGTCAATTCAGGTTCAACTATGGTTGTCTGGTGGCAAACTATGACGTTTCGTTCCTTCCATCTAACACAAACAGTTTCCTCCACTTCATGAAGATCTTCGCCAACATCTCCATGTCGTCAACTGATATAGATTTTGCTCCATTCGCTGACAGGACGCTTGGACCCGATTGGTTTCGTATTCCTTTTCCCGGTTCGTACGTCGAAGAGAGGCAACTGAATGATGTCATTTGGGGGTATTATCTAAGCCAAAAGATTATGTTCAGCGGCTTGCCTGATTCAACTTGTTATGAAGACAATGAGGTCTTCTTATACTACCCGAACTGCGTGGCAAGGCAATTTGGCCTTTGTCAAGGACTTCCTGCCCCTATGCTTCCGTCTGTTTCTCATGAATTTCATCACGGTCAACTTATGGATTATAAGACTCCTTGGAAGACCATGTTGAATGAGTTCATTTCGAAGAACCTTGCCTCTGTCAACCGCTTCAATCTTGTCGGTTTTACACCTTGCTTCTTAGCTAGTCCAAATTTTGTCCGTTGGTGGGAATTTTACTTCAATACCTACCATGTGGACTATGACACCATTGTAGAAAGAATGAGCGCAAGGACTCCGTCGGATTTGGCAGCCGACAAAACTGGTATGAATATTTGTCTTCTTTTGTTCAAACTTCATATTTCCTTTCTGCCTATTAACTTTTCGTTTTTCTACAGTGGCCAAACCCAACATTATTGATTATGCGGCTGTCATTAAGGCCAATGCATCGAAAAAGAAAAGTGGTGATCCTTCCTCTAAGCCTTCATCGCCAAAGAAGTCTAAGAAACGACGCCAGTCGAGTGCCATTGACGATTTTGTCGAGGCTAAAAGACAACATAAAGGACGATCTGATGGGCCTTCAAACAAACCTCACGCAGATCCTGAAAGAATTGATAGCTCTCTGATATGTCCATTCTCAAACAAGCTTCAAGCCTCTACCGCCACATCGGCTCCTCCTGTCTGTTCTGCTTCAACCCCTATAGCCAAATCCCAACAAGGTTCTCGTCCAAAGGCTAAGGGAATCGTGATAAGGGAACCGCCACCTCAAATCAACGTTCAAAGAACACGTGATGACGTTCCCTATCCGTCGACGTTTCTTTTGACAACCCTCATGCTGGCGAATTCCTTCCGACTCCAGGACGCAATCCATTTGAAGATGAAGATGAAGTCGAAGACACTAGCTTTCAATTACAACGGCGTCCTGCTCGTCCTAACGTGGTCATGGAGGATTTGATTTCTGATGATTCACCTCACGCAATGGTTTCTTTAGAACAGGCCGATAGACTTAAAACTATTGAAGCGTCAATGCAAAGGTGTATTGACGACACTTCTTCAACGACCTTGGATGAAGTTATTGCTCAAGATTCCAATCAAGAGCTTACCGAAACCATGTATCATGATCCTCCCGACACTCAAGTCGTGGACTCTCCTGTTGCTGTCGTGGGACTTGAGACCACTACTGCATGTGTCCCTTCCTTCGAGGTAACTTGGAATTTACCTTTTCGCCCTTTTTGCAGCATTAAAGTGGTCTAACCTAACTCTGTTTTATTGCTCTCCAGATCCCCAACGACCCTGTTCAATTTGAAGGTTTTGACGGTAGTTTACCAATTCCTTCTGCATCCACCGCTACTGTTGTTCCTTCTGTTGAAGTGCCCTCTTGTAATCCTTCTTCCGGCACTATGGCTGCTCCTTCAATTCAAACTTCTAGCCTCAGCGCTTTCTTCGCTCTTCGGGAAATGATGGCCAAAACACGTTCCATTGATGAAGCCGTGGATTCTCCTTTGAAAGACACTGAATCAGTTACGGATCAATTGATGGTGACTTTAAAGAATCTCTGTTGTCGGCCGTTTGATCAATTGTTGGCCAATTCTGCAACTGCTGAACTCTTATCCTCCACCGTCAATTCACTTTTGCAACAATCTGCTCCTAACGATGTCGAATCCAAGCTGACCAATTTGCAACGATTTGTGAATAATTGGACTACTGAAAGTCCACAGATCTTGCAGGACATCAAGGTTCATGAAGATGTCAAGACAAATCGGCATGAATTGGAGGCTAAGTTTACTGATCTAGAACGAGAGAATGTTGACTGGTCTTCTAGAATCGACCAGAAACTTCAGCAAATAAGGGAGAACTGAACCAAAATTCAGGAATTGAAGGATGAATTGGTCCGACGGGAGCAAGAACAACTGGAAATGAGCCAATTTGTTGATGCTGCCAAGACTACCCAATAGGAGTTGACAGACAAAGTCGCTACCTTGGTTGATCCTTACAAACAACTTACGAACACATTTGCTGCAAGTCTGCAAGGTTATAAGGTTGGGCTTCGACGACGAGATGCTTTCGCCAGAGAATGGCGTTCCTTTAGCAATCTTTTTGGATGAACTTTTGCTTTGCTTTTTGTACCATTTATTTTATGTACTTTGATTCTGTTGTATGGATTGCAATTTCAATTTAATCACTGTTTACTTCTGTCATTATCGACTTATACTTTTTTAAATATTTGTCGTTGATTGCTTTAATCTTTTTCCCGGAATCGACTTCAACTAACTTGTATGCGTTGCCTGAAAAATCCCTTAAAACTTGAAATGGTCCTTCCCATTTTGGTGACCATTTACCGTATTCGTTAGTACGCTTGTCGATTGGTAAGATTACTTTCCATACTAGTTCACCTGGTAAAAATGACTTGAATTTAACTCTGGCGTCGTAATATCTAGCAATCTTTTCCTTTTGTCGCACAATATTCTATAACGCCAAAATTCTTTCGTCATGCACCTCGTTCAACTCGTCAATCATGGAGTTCCAATAGTCATTCACAGGCATCTCGTGTTGCCTCTGAAATCGTACTGATTCCAAATTTATTTCGACTGGCAACATGGCCTCATGACCATATGTTAACATATAAGGTGTCATGCTTGTGGCTTCATTTGGAGAGTTTCGAATAGCCCACAATGCTGGTGTCAATGCTTCGTGCCAATTTCGTGGTTTTCCTTTGATCTGCTTCTTGATGACGTTAATAATCCACTTATTGGCCACTTCGGCTTGACCATTTGCTTGAGCATAATAGGGTGTCGAAGTCAATAACTTGATTCTTCTCGATGCTAGATATCCCTTCAATTTACTTCCCAAGAAAATAGAAGCTTGATCAGTAGTTATCGTTTCAGGAATTCCAAATCGGCAAACGATGTGATCTTCAATGAAATCAATTACTTGATCTTGTTCGACCTTCGCCAGAGGTATAGCTTCTACCCACTTAGTAAAGTAATCAACATCCACCAAAATCCTTGTATGGCCTTTTGAAGAATGTGGAACAATTTCACCAATAACGTCTAGTGCCCATCCTCTGAAAGGATAAGGTTTGACAATTGAATGCAATTCACCTGCTGGGACGTTCTGGATATAGCCATGTTTTTGTCACTCTTCGCATGATTTTGCAAAGTTCATGCAATCCGACACTAACGTGGGCCCGAAAACCCTTTGCCTTCGGAGTATCCACTTCATCTTTTCTCCAGCTTGGTGTGCTCCACATATTCCTTCATGCACTTCTGCCAAATCCACAAAAGCATCTTCTTTGTCGAGGCATACCTCTAGATTTCCGTCGACTGACTTATGATACAAATCACCTCCTAATAAGGTAAACTTAATAGCTTTCAACTTCAAGCTTCGTTCGGCACCAGGGGATGGATTTGTCAAGTAATCGACTATGGGCTTTCTCCAATCATCACTAGATGTCAGTGTATTTACCATAACTTCCCTTTTATGAGGAGGATACAACAATTCTTCGATATGAATCAGGTTGTCTAAGACTTTCTTTGACACGCGGTATCTGGATGCAACTTGAGCCAAGTGATTGGCCTTCTGATTGTGATGTCGATATATGTGTTCGACAGACACATCATCGAATTGGCACATCATCTTTTGCGCCATGGTACAATATCTAGCCAATTTTGGACTCAAACATTTATACTCATTCACCAACTGTTTAATAACTAGCTGGGAATCTTCCTTAATAGCCACGTTTTTGGCCTTAAGGAAAATCAAAATCTCAAGGTTGATTAGGATGGCCTCGTATTCTGCTTCGTTATTTAAACATTGGTATTTGAGATTAAACATGAATTCGGTAGGGATCCCGTCGGGGGACACAAGTAAGATTCCAACTCCTACCCCCTTTTTGTGCGAAGACGCGTCAAAGTACATCGTCCAAGGCTTTAGTCCGACATAATCGACAGATAATGCCACATCCACACATGGGTGATCTGCCAAAAAGTCAGCCACTGCTTGGCCTTTGACGGCTTTTAACGGCATATATTGGAGTGGAAATTCTGTTAATGCTAAAGTCCATTTGCCAATCCTGCCATGGATAATTGGCTTGGATAACATGTATTTAATAACGTCAGACTTCGACAAAACTAAAACATGAAAACCTTTCATATAATGTTTAAGTTTTGTACAAGAAAAATAGAGTGTTAAGCACAATTTCTCTATAGCACTGTATCGTGTTTCAGCATCATTTAACACTCTACTTAAATAAAATACAGCTCTTTCTACACCATTCTCGTTTTCTTGAGCTAACATACTACCTATGGTGGAATCAGAAGCTGATATATACAATTTCAATGGGAAACCTGGTTAAGGCGGCATCATAACTGGTGGTGTCGTTAAATACCGCTTCAAATCATCGAACGCTGCTTGCTGGTCTGGCCCCCAATTGAATTCTTCATTTTGCTTTAGCCTTACGAGAGGCGAAAAGGCTCTAGTCCTTCCTGAAAAATTTGATATGAATCTCCTCAAATAATTCACCTTGCCAAGGAATGACTGTACATCTTTCTTATTTGTCGGAGCAGATGTTTCCATGATTGCCTTGGCCTTGTTCTTGTCGACTTCGATGCCATTTCTGTGGACGAGAAATCCTAAGAATTGACTAGCTGTGACTCCAAAGGTGCACTTGATGGGATTCATTTTCAAGTTGTGTTTCCTCATCCTGTCGAATGCCTTTTTCAGGCTTTCTAAATGCTTCTCTTGGGTCTTCAACTTGATCACTACATTGTCAATATATACCTCCAAGAATTTGCAAATCATATCATGAAAAATCATGTTCATTGCTCTTTGGTATGTAGATCCTGCATTCTTGAGTCCAAACGACATCATCACCCATTCAAAGGTTCCAATGGCTCCAGGGCATCTGAACGCAGTCTTTGACACGTCGCCTTCAGCAATGAAAATCTGATTATAACCTGAAAAAACATCTAACAAACTCATTACCTCGTGGCAAGACGCTGAGTCCACCAACATGTCTGCTATTGGCATAGGATATTCGTCCTTTGGTGTGGCATAATTTAGATCCCTGAAGTCGACACAAAGTCGCATCTTTCCATTTTTCTTGACGACGAGGACTATATTTGTCATCCATTCGACATACCTTGTCGTTCTGATAAACTTTGCTTTCAACAGTCTTTCTATTTCTTCTTTGATCTTGAGGACTACATCAGGTGCAAAACGTCGAACAACTTGTTTGATTGGTTTATGATCAGGCCGTAAAGTCAGCCTATGTTCAACTAACTCCCTGTCGAGTCCTGGCATGTCCTCGTATTCCCACTGTAACATCCTCACTTTTATTAGTTAATTTTAAGTTTTATTAAAATTGGTGTTAGAAAATTTCTTTTAAACTTAATTACTTTTAAAAAACTTCTTACGAAAATCCGGCAGAGTTTCCTCTATTTTTCGGACTTCCCAAAAAATTTCTTCCTTACACCTGTCAGTCCAGAAATATTTAAAAACATAAAACACAACAGTCTAATAGTTAGATCAGATCCTAACGCCCGATTAGTATAAGCTTCAGGGCATACGAATACTACCTATTCTAAAATTACAAAAAAAAATAGTTGTCCACTCATAATAATCGATATACATTCCACGTAGTGGAATGAAAATCCTGCTCGGCCATGTCCTATGTAAGCTCCACTTCAACACCTGCAAAATATAGCAAGAAGGGTAGCATTGCACAGAACTTAAAAAGATAAATTCTACAAGAGACATAACAATAAACTAAGCCTACATTATTATTATCATAATCATTCATAAATATTCATACATTTAATTTCTTTTACTTCTCCTCTTATCCTCACATTTCTTTTCATTCATAGTTCTCTATTCATTTCTTTGTTCTCTTTCTTTTCTTTTTCTTCTTCTCTTCCTTTTTCTTTTTACTTTTTCTCTTTCTCTTTCTTTTTCTTTTTCTTTTTCTCTATGACTGAGTCCAAACAACATATATTCAATTTCCTTTTCTTTTCACTTATTTTCCTTTTCTTACGTTACATTCAAATTCCTCTTTCATTTTGATAATTTACTACCATCATTGTGCACCTGCATCATAAAACTGCGCACCTGCGCCTTACGCTATATAAATATAAATATGTGTGCACCTGCGTCTTACGCTGCATAAACATCAATATAAGTAGCTGCGCACCTGCGTCTTACGCTGTATAAACATCAATATAAATAGTTGCGCACCTGCGTCTTACGCTGTACAAATATCAATATAAATAGCTACGCACCTGCGTCTTACGCTGTATAAATATAAATAGCTGCGCACCTGCGTCTTACGCTGTACAAATATCAATATAAATAGCTGCGCACCTGCGTCTTACGCTGTACAAATATAAATAGCTGCGCACCTGCGTCTTACGCTGTATAAACATCAATATAAATAGCTGCGCACCTGCGTCTTACGCTGTATAACATCAATATAAATAGCTGCGCATCTGCGTCTTACGCTGTATAAACATCTATATAAATAGTTGCGTACCTGTGTCTTACGTTGTACAAATATCAATATAAATAGCTGCGCACCTGCGTCTTACGCTGTATAAATATAAATAGATGCGCACCTGCATCTTTTGATGTACAAATATAAATAGTTGCGCACCTGCGTCTTACGCGGTATAAAACGTTTGTCCGGCTATGCACACCTGCGTCTTACAAGCTCTGGATCACACAGTCTAAGCGTACAGTTCCCTAACCCAGATAACGTCTTACAAGACTAGCATTACTTTCTTTCTTAACTTTCCAATTACCATTCTTTACTTTTCTATTATACCGGTTCAAAAACAACATGTCATCTCACTTACTTTACATAGATAGGCACATATTTTCTCCGATATTTTAATTCTTAGTTTATTTCTATGATTCCTCTATCTCATTAATATTTCCTCATTCTTCTTACATTATTACTCCATTCAATTTCACTACCATATTAACTTAATTTGTTTTCCCCTATTATATTACGTCATTCTACTTAACTGACACAATTACATCCTCTCTCATTCTCTTATTATCTTTTCACTAAACTCTTTTACCGACTACCTACTTGTATAGGAAATTTAGTTTATTATTTCGTTTCTATTTCATTAATACTCGACAATCTCTTAACTAAGTCTACTCCGCACTTTCTTATCGTTCTCGCGTTTTAACTCCTCTTTTATCTCCCTTTCAGTTTAATCATTCCACTCTCCTTGCCTATTGCAATTATTCTTTACTCTTTTCCTCTCACTTTTCTTTGGTTTTCCTTAACTAATTCCCCTTAGTTTTATATTATGTTTTTCTACCTTTTCATTCTATTTTAACTATTTTAATATTCTAAATATACTCGTTCATTCCGAACTTTATTCTACGCACCTACATTTTATTCCCTAAAGGGTGGTTTTCATTAATTATTTTAAATAAACCATTTATATTAGTGGGGACTACCCTAAGGTTCATTAACTTATTTCTTGTTTATCCTATTCTTAGTCACCACTATAGAATCCTAGAATTTACTTCCCAAGCAAAGGTAATACATCCCTTCTTACCTCGGTTGACGAAAGTAAAGAGACAACCTCAACTCCGGGGAGGGAGCGGCGATCCGTGAAACTTTAGTGACCCGGGGTGGTGAACGGGTTGACGACGATCGATGTCGGCGGTGAGAACGATCACGGGCTGGACCAAGGCAAGAGCTTCGAGCTTCGGAGCTCCCGATACGAGCCCGGCACGGTCACGGGTCGATAACGGCGTCGGTGAGGTCCGTGGAGAGAGAGAGAGAGAGCTCGTGGGTGAGAGAGAGGGAAAAGGAAATGAGGGAGAAGCTGTGGCTGTGGCGGCTCCTGGTGGTTCGATCGGCGGCCATGGTGGCGGCTCCGGTTGGAAAGAGAGAGAAGAGAGAGAGAGAGAGACCGAAGAGATGGAAGAGGGAGAGAGGGAACAAGGCCAAAGGGGGAGAGAGAGGTCTAGGATGGTGGCGATGGTGGTTCTTGGCGGCGGTGCGGGTCATGGCGGCCGGCGGGAGAAACAACGGTGGGGAAGGGGAAAGTGAGAGAAAACCGGATGAGAGGGAAGGAGAGAGAGAGAGAGAGAGAGAGAGAGAGATGGGTTGAAGGAGAGGGAGAGGAGGCCAAGGTGGCGGCGGCGGTGGAGGATGTGGAGGGAGAAGGAGAAGGAGGGGCGGAAATGGGGGTTTCGACCCTCCCAGTTCGCGATTTAAAAACGGAGTCGCGCTCGAGCGCGGTGCTCCGCGCCTGAGTTCGAGGCTCAGTGCTGCACACAGGTCTGATGCATTCCAGCGCCTGGGCGCGGCTTCTCGCGCCTGAGCGCGAGTTCCTTTGACCTCGGGTTGGCCGCGCAATAACTTCTTCGTTAACCGTCGGATCTTGCCCAAATTTGGAGACAAGCTTCCTAAGACACTTATCTCCATATCCAACGGTGGAATTCGTGTTTAGAGATGTAGATCTTTTATTTTGAATTTCCTTATTTAGGGTGTTTATAACACCGAAAACATCGATTTTTAACACTCATTTGGTCTTCTCTGAATTTCTCTTCCGATGTCAATGCTCCATGATTCCTTTATGGCACTCAGAGAATTCCTAATCCATCATTTTAAACTCCTTTTTGATTAATCCTTACTTCCAAGTCTTATTATTATTCTAATTATTACTAGAATTAAAATTCGGGATGTTACACCCACGCAAAGCAATCTTTGTTCTCCTTAATGAGTTTGATGAGCTTGTCTCTGAACTCCTTTTTCAACAACGAACTCACGTAAATGGGTTTCGGCTTCTCAGCCGTTCCCAAATTTACTTCATCTCTAGGATCCTCACTGATGAACCGCGATTCCTCTTCTGTCCATCCTCTCTCTAATCCCAAAGGACTATCATCGACGATACAATCCTGGAATGCACCTGTTTGAATGGTGCATTGCACTCTGTCGGCTACGTAAGCCGACAGTCTTTCCAATTGTCGGTCAACCATTATTACTGGTAGAAGGCCGCTGCTCGACGGCCTTGTCTATTTCGACAATTGAAACCCCATAATTTTCCATCAAATATTTGTCTACTATGGGTTTTTGGAAATGATTACATCAAGTCGTATAGGCTTAATACTTGGGTTGTAAACCTTGAAGTCTACGTGTATCTGCTGCATGTAACAAGGACTATCATCTGCAGCAATAACCTCCACTTTGTTTTCTTGATTCCACAGAATCAGTTTTTGATGGGTCGTAGAAGGAACGACCCCCACAACATGGATCCAATCTCTTCCTAATAGAAGATTGTAACTGGCCTTAGAAGGAACTACAACGAACAAGGTGTCTCTAACCACGGACCCCACTTCAATTTTCAACATTGTGACCCCGTGTGATTGAGAAATCTTGCCTGTGAAGCCGACTACAACTACATTCGTCGGTATCAGGTCCGCATCTGCTTTACCCATCCGTTTGAATACGTTCCAAGGCAAGATGTTAACGATCGCATCCCCGTCTACTAATACCCTGTTCAGAGGCTTTCCAACGACATTGGCCTTGATATGTAAGGGCCTCAAATGCTCCCTTTTACTCTCCTCCAAAGGCTCAAACTGTGCAACGTGACTAATATCCATTTCCAAGTGGAGCCTATCAAGCAGAAAGAGACATTCAGGAAGGTCGGGTATCTCATCGCTTAAGTACGAGTCAATTGACCCGTCGCTTTCATTTCCTTCCCCTTCCTCAACATGGTGAATTCCTTGCATGTCGAAAGGCAGCCCAACATTGTTAATTGACAGACTATTAATCTTCTTGCTTTGGACATCTACCATGTCCTGATCAATCACGATGATGTCTAGACTGTCGTCGGAATCCCCCTCATATGACTCATCCATTTGGTCAGAGCCTTCAGATTTCCTCACCCATTCCTTTTTCTGTTTGGTTCCTCGTCGATTTTTAGCCGTTGTCGGCTTCATCGTTGTGACAAGGCAACCTTCATTGTTCATGGGCAGCTCGTTAATCTTGACCTCTTCAGCCTCCAGTTTACGCATACGTTGGAGTCTCCTCTTTTGAGTTCTAGTCAATCCTTCATAGATTGAACTGGATGCTGACTCCAACTGCTGTTTCCGTCCTTTCTGAACGACTCGACCATGCATTGGTGATTTTGAGGGACGTCTTCCGTAAACTCTTCGGCTTGAGAAAGGCCGACGAGCCTCTCGGAACGTCTCATGTCGGATATGTTCTCTTTCTTGAATTCTGACTCTTAACTTTTTCCTCAAGTCTGTTAGAATTATTGATAGGATTGGCAGCCGTCACCCAAGAGGGGGGTGAATTGGGTGTTTACGAAAACATTGGAAAATATTCGATTTAAAATTTTTTCAACAAACTTAAAGAGATTTTGCAGCGGAAAACAATATAATGTTGAAAACGATTGCGCTTAAGCGAATAATATTAATACTATTATGAAAAACTAATATGCGCGGATACACATTAAACAAAACAACGAAAACCGTTACCGCGCTAATTAATTTAAAATCCTTTAAATTAATTATTATGAAAATAATCGCTTTGATGCACAACAAATAAATATAACAACGAAATATAAAAGAGATAGGGATAGAAGAGATTGCACCGGAGATTTTATCCTAGTTCGGCAAACCCGGCCTACTCCATTCCCCAAGCGACCCGCTTGAGCTTTTCACTAAACCAAGATGCCACGCGTCCCCAAGTACAACCAGAGCGCCCCGCAAGCTACTAGGAACCTCCTTTCGCTAGGGACCTCAACAACAACCAGATAGCCTAACTACTAGGTGCCCCACCGTTCGTCTAGCACTACCCAATACACAAGGGTTCCTCACCCTACAAACACGAACGCAGCACGTCCACACTAGGAGATTCACTCCCTAGTCACTAAGGGTCACACACCCCTTACACAAATGGTTATGGATATGGAGATTGAGTACAACCACTATAATGCACTCTTCTTAGTGCTGATACAACAATATAAGGCTCTCTAATAATAGTGTGTTCTAAACAACACGAATACAACAATAACGCTCTAGTGGTGCTGAATTTAAATCACAAGTACTATGGCCAAGAAAAAGGTTTTCTTCTCAAATAGATATCAACGTTTAAGAACTGGTTGAAGGAGAAGAGAAGAAGAGAAGAACGTGAAGAAGTTTTTCAAAAGTGTTGTCAGAATAAAAACTTGATTCAAAACTTTTTTTATAAAAACAACAATTAACACATGTTTAAAATCAAAAATCAAATCATAAAGATTTAAGACATCAAACTAAAGATTTGAGAATATTTGAAATTCAAATTTTGAATTTGAAAAATAGAATCAGAATCAAATCAAAACTGATTATGGAAATAAATCAAATTTAAAATAAGAATTAAATCAAATCCGGAAATATTCAAAATTGATTTTCTGAAATCAAATAAATAAAATAATATTTTTGAAATCAAAATAAAATCAAATAGATTTAAAGAATAAAATAAAATAGAATAAAATCAATTTTGAAATCAGAAACAAATAAAATAGATTTAAGGAATAAAATAAAAGATTTGATTCTTAAAAACAAATAAGGAAATATTTCAAAATAATATTCAAATTCGAATTTTGAAAATAAATCAGAATCAATTATGTAAAAACAAATCAGGAAATAAATCAAAATGATTCTGACACGTTTTTCAATAAAACTTGAGGTAATCGATTACTTCAAGAAGATAATCGATTATCCCTTTAAAAATAGAAACTTTTAAATTCTTTTGAAAAACCAGTAATCGATTACAACATAGAATTTAATCGATTACTTCACTTCTGTTTAATATATGATGCAACTGATATAATCGATTATCACTGGTCAAATAATCGATTACACAACCTCTGGAAAATATATGATGCAACTCCAGTAATCGATTATCTGTGCCAAGTAATCGATTACTTTCATACAAAAAGTAACGGATTAGCCAGGTTCAAATACTCGATTACACACTCTCTGGATTTTCTATGATGCAACATAAATAATTGATTATCTTGAAAGAGTAATCGATTATCTCTGTCAAAACTTGTCTTAACAGATTTTCACAATTTAGAGAAATCCAGCTAGAGGTTGTCAAGATATATTTTCACAGTGAATCAGTTAAGTCTTTAAAAAATATGTTTTTAGAAAAACTATTTTCGCAATTAAAAACATTTTTCATAAACTAAGTTAAAAACAGATTTTCATGAAAACATATTTTGCAATTAAAACATTTTTCATAAAAAGTTCTTTTCTTCTCCTTAACATGAAAAACTAATTTTGGCCATTAGACACTTGTAATAAAAATTCATTACCTTACAAATTTCCTATGGGCCAGGCTATACTAAACTTGAACATGAAGCTTGAGCCTTGACTTTAGCCTTGAAACTTGATGCAGCTTGATGCTTGAAACTTTGAATCTTGTTTGTAATCATCAAAACATTATCTTCTAGAATCCTTCTAGCATTACTCTTTACGTCCTTTGGGGCAAGCTTGACTTCCAACACTCCCCCTTTTTGATGATGACAAACTCTTTTCTGAGTTTCTGCATCACAAGCGTTAAGCAGCAAGTATAGCACAATATAGTCCAATAATATCAAAGGACATTTAAATACAAATAGAGAATATAGAGAATAATTGATTAACCCATGATAATAGTTTCTCTTCATTCTCAAAACTTCCCCCTGCATATATGGTTAGTATACCCAATGAAACTCAGAATTCTTCTCCCCCTTTTGTCAACATCAAAAAGGTGGCGAGAAGACTTTAGCAGGATTAGGGTTCTTCTCCCCCTTTGTACTATACTCCCCCTGAAACACTGAATAGATACATTAATAATAACAAGGGAGGTGACTATGCATATTTACTCCCCCTATTTGACATCAGCAAAAATAAGTATGGGATACAAAAAAAATTTCTTCCCAATACACAATAAAAATCAGCATGATGTCAAAATGGGATGAAGAAGCAAAACATGTTTTAATGCAACTATTCAAATAATATTTTTCTCCCCCTTTCTAAAAGGTTTTTCCAAAATAAGCATAACATGAAGGGAGATGAAAAATGCATCATAAAAACATGTGAATGCTCACTATCATCAAAACTTTAAACTCCTATATGCCATGACAAAAAAAATATTGAATTCAACACATATTGTCATATAGCATATATCACATAAACAAGTATCACATGATAAATAGAATAATAAAGGGACAGTGATACTTATCGATGGTGATGCTTTCCCATTTAATAGGGACAATTAGCTTTGGAGTTCCTTCCAATTTGAGATTCAACATTCAGTATTTGAAGGAATTTCCCCATGCAATGTGTTGCACTTCTTCCATTCCAAGAGATCATGTTTATAATGCAGTATACTTTCATTTGCTTGAAAAATTGCAAAGTCCTCTCTTAAATTGACAACGTTGATCATAAAAATCTAGAGAGCATTGCAAGGTTGATAACTGTTGTAATACCTGCAAGACTAATTTGCAACGTATCTCTTGGTATCCAACATAATTGGATCCTTAGGAATTAGTAATACATGAATACATCACCAATTATGATTCTTCCAAACATCTTATCAAGTATGCCCATAAGAGGTAGACAATGAACATGTAAAACATGTAGTCACATAGATGTAGCTCAAGAGACATGATATGCTGAAAATAATAGTTTTTCCTTCAAAAAGAATGGATGCACAAATATAGCATAGAAGGAATAAATCATTAAAAAAAATTCAGCAATCAGATAACCATAAGATATAAGACATGACAAGAATATATTATTCAATTTAACATACTTGTCATGTTGAGCACATATCACAAAGACAAGTATCACAAGATAGTTAAATAGAAATAGGTTCGTGATACTTATCATAGGAGAGGCTATCCCATGTAATAAGCTTGTGTATTTGAGAGGTTCTTACCTAAGGAGTTTTGCCATTCTTTGCCTTGAAGGAAGTTTCCACCTTTTTAATATGTTCCCCTTCTTTAGTATTTTTCCTCAAGCATCATGATGAAGGACAGTCTTAATTCCTCCTTTGGAATTCTTTCATTTCATTTCAATGCGCATACCTTCTCTTGTACTTGAGCCATTGCCTGTAAAAATACTTAGGAACATTTCTTTTGGTATCCAAAAACTTGGATCCATATAGATTAGTAGCACAAGCATAAATAGGCATTTTGACTTTTCAAAATATTGAATCACATGAAGGACAACATAGTCAAATGCACTTGAAAATATGCTCATGAACACAAATGCATGTCTTATATCAATATATATCTCTAGTATGCCATGACATGTCATCAACACATAAAGAGAGTATTCATGTGATAAAAGGAATTTTAAAAATATTTTAACACACATGATACAACTCATTATATGGTGAAAAAATAATGCAATGCACAAAAAAAATATAATCATGTGCTTAAAAATATTTTCAAATAAAGTAGCACACATGATTTATTTTATCCAAGGAGTGATCATGATAGATAAAAGATTTTCAAAAAGATTTCGGCACTCATGATACACCTTGGTATGCACAAAAAATAGAGTAGTCCATGTATACCTTTGTGTAGTCGTTGTTATAGTAGGAATGAGAACTTGATACCTTGGACTTGTTGATCAAGGAGGTGTTTGTCCTTACCCATTGCTTCTTGCTTGAGGTCCTAGACCATTTGATTTCACTTTTATGCATGTGAGAAGCTTTGGTTGTAGGTACTTTTCTCCTTTGACCAATCCATCTATTCCTTTGCCTCTTGGAAATCACCCTTGACACTTTCCCCTTTTCTCCTCCACTTGGTTCATCCTTTTTAATAAAATTCTGCACATTTGAAATACTAGGAGAACATTTTGGTACCCATTTCATCTTGGGTCCTTTGGGGTTAGTCTTAGGTTCCTTAGAAGCCTTTGGAACCCATTGCAAATTATTTCTCAAATTAAAATTTTTACGATAAAAGCACAAATGAGAAATATGTCCTAAACAACCACAATAATTGCAACTAATGGGTTTGGATGATAATTTGACTTTTTCAAAATTATTTTCACGAAACTTGGAATTTTTCATTTCACATTGAAAAATATTATTGTCATCCACTTTACTTGATTTTTGGATATCCACAATATTTTCAATTTCATCAAGTAAAGAATTTGAACAATTTGATTTTTCAATGTTACTTTCAAAAAGTGCTTCCTCAACTTGTTTTTCAATATGTAAGCAATTTTCAAAAATGGTTGAGGAGTTGTTTTCTAAAAATATCTCTTTATCAAAAATATCTCCATTTTTCAAAATATCAATTTCATTTTCAATCAAGGAGAGTTTTTGTAAAAAGTCCAAGTTTTTATTTTATAAAAATATCAAATCATCATTCAAATCATTATATGCAAATTGTAGATTATTAGAACAAGGACTATTTGAAGTTACCTTATGAGCCGTGTAATTTGATATTTCATTTTCATCTTCCAACGACTCCTCATCCGAAGAACTTGATTCTTCCACTGAGTCCATAAAGGTTTCAAAAATCCTCTCTAAGTCATCATAGCCGCTTGTTGAGTTACTCCCCACGCTTTCACTTTCATCATCAGAATCTTCGTCTAGGGAGTTGGTCCTTTCACGTTCTATAATAACTTCTTGTTGTTCCTTCTCTTGTTTCCTGTGGACACTTACACTTTCAACAAGATCATTAGTAGCATAGTGTAGATGTAAAGTGTCCCAAATATCCTTAGAATTTTCACAATTTTCAATAATAGCAAATGCATCATGGTTCAAAGCATTTTTAAAAACTTGCATAGCTTGAAAATTCAAGGAAAAAGATTTTTCATCAAAATCATTTAAAACATGTTTTTGATCAAAACCATGAAGAACAATATGCCATAAACGAAAACTAATAGATTGTAAAAATATTTTCGTTCTCGCACTCCAATAATGAAAATTATTTCCATCAAAAAATGGTGCTTCATCGAATGAAAATCCCTCCATATTAAAAACAATTAAAACTATCCCAACGCAGCCAATCTGCAACGGATCTTTAGCTCAGGCTGTTAGGCCTTTACCAGAGCACGAAGCTCTGATACCAATTGTTAGAATTATTGATAGGATTGGCAGCCGTCACCCAAGAGGGGGGTGAATTGGGTGTTTACGAAAACATTGGAAAATATTCGATTTAAAACTTTTTCAACAAACTTAAAGAGATTTTGCAGCGGAAAACAATATAATGTTGAAAACGATTGCGCTTAAGCGAATAATATTAATACTATTATGAAAAACTAATATGCGCGGATACACATAAAACAAAACAACGAAAACCGTTACCGCGCTAATTAATTTAAAATCCTTTAAATTAATTATTATGAAAATAATCGCTTTGATGCACAACAAATAAATATAACAACGAAATATAAAAGAGATAGGGATAGAAGAGATTGCACCGGAGATTTTATCCTGGTTCGGCAAACCCGGCCTACTCCAGTCCCCAAGCGACCCGCTTGAGCTTTTCACTAAACCAAGACGCCACGCGTCCCCAAGTACAACCAGAGTGCCCCGCAAGCTACTAGGAACCTCCTTTCGCTAGGGACCTCAACAACAACCAGATAGCCTAACTACTAGGTGCCCCACCGTTCGTCTAGCACTACCCAATACACAAGGGTTCCTCACCCTACAAACACGAACGCAGCACGTCCGCACTAGGAGATTCACTCCCTAGTCACTAAGGGTCACACACCCCTTACACAAATGGTTATGGATATGGAGATTGAGTACAACCACTATAATGCACTCTTCTTAGTGCTGATACAACAATATAAGGCTCTCTAACAATAGTGTGTTATAAACAACACGAATACAACAATAACGCTCTAGTGGTGCTGAATTTAAATCACAAGTACTATGGCCAAGAAAAAGGTTTTCTTCTCAAATAGATATCAACGTTTAAGAACTGGTTGAAGGAGAAGAGAAGAAGAGAAGAACGTGAAGAAGTTTTTCAAAAGTGTTGTCAGAATAAAAACTTGATTCAAAACCTTTTTATAAAAACAACAATTAACACATGTTTAAAATCAAAAATCAAATCATAAAGATTTAAGACATCAAACTAAAGATTTGAGAATATTTGAAATTCAAATTTTGAATTTGAAAAATAGAATCAGAATCAAATCAAAACTGATTATGGAAATAAATCAAATTTAAAATAAGAATTAAATCAAATCCGGAAATATTCAAAATTGATTTTCTGAAATCAAATAAATAAAATAATATTTTTGAAATCAAAATAAAATCAAATAGATTTAAAGAATAAAATAAAATAGAATAAAATCAATTTTGAAATCAGAAACAAATAAAATAGATTTAAGGAATAAAATAAAAGATTTGATTCTTAAAAACAAATAAGGAAATATTTCAAAATAATATTCAAATTCGAATTTTGAAAATAAATCAGAATCAATTATGTAAAAACAAATCAGGAAATAAATCAAAATGATTCTGACACGTTTTTCAATAAAACTTGAGGTAATCGATTACTTCAAGAAGATAATCGATTATCCCTTTAAAAATAGAAACTTTTAAATTCTTTTGAAAAACCAGTAATCGATTACAACATAGAATTTAATCGATTACTTCACTTCTGTTTAATATATGATGCAACTGATATAATCGATTATCACTGGTCAAATAATCGATTACACAGCCTCTGGAAAATATATGATGCAACTCCAGTAATCGATTATATGTGCCAAGTAATCGATTACTTTCATACAAAAAGTAATGGATTAGCCAGGTTCAAATACTCGATTACACACTCTCTGGATTTTCTATGATGCAACATAAATAATCGATTATCTTGAAAGAGTAATCGATTATCTCTGTCAAAACTTGTCTTAACAGATTTTCACAATTTAGAGAAATCCAGCTAGAGGTTGTCAAGATATATTTTCACAGTGAATCAGTTAAGTCTTTAAAAAATATGTTTTTAGAAAACCTATTTTCGCAATTAAAAACATTTTTCATAAACTAAGTTAAAAACAGATTTTCATGAAAACATATTTTGCAATTAAAACATTTTTCATAAAAAGTTCTTTTCTTCTCCTTAACATGAAAAACTAATTTTGGCCATTAGACACTTGTAATAAAAATTCATTACCTTACAAATTTCCTATGGGCCAGGCTATACTAAACTTGAACATGAAGCTTGAGCCTTGACTTTAGCCTTGAAACTTGATGCTTGAACTTGATGCAGCTTGATGCTTGAAACTTTGAATCTTGTTAGTAATCATCAAAACATTATCTTCTAGAATCCTTCTAGCATTACTCTTTACGTCCTTTGGGGCAAGCTTGACTTCCAACAAAGTCCTCTTTCCCGGACTCTCTCTCCCTTCGTGATGCAGCTTTTTCGTCGTAAACCACTTGGCACCTTGGGCAAATCTGAAGATCCACAAGTTGCTTTCTATTGCAGAAATGTCGGAACGACTCTCCAGACTCTGGGAAGATCTCCGAATTGTGAGCCAGAGACATTGTGTTAATAGAGAACACCCCTTGAGCTTCAACCTCGTTTACTTCTTTTTGAAATGGGTCAGTATCGATCTTCATGTCTTTCTCTAGGAACTTCAGTTTCCCTTTGTCAATCCCTTGCTGAATTAGATCCCTGAAAGCAAAGAAATCATTAGTATTATGAATGCAATTGTTATGATATTTGCAATATTTTCTTCCTTTCAGTTCATCTTTTTTCAACAACTTATGACCTTCAGTCAACTTAATTAGTTTGTCCTTTAACAACATATCAAAGACTTGTTCAGTCCTTGAAATGTCAAAAGTGTACGTTTTCTTATACAGATTCTCATTGATGGGCTTCGATGGCTTTAAGGCGGGGCATGTATAGGGTTTCTTGTTTCCTAATTCTATTACGTCCACCTCTGTGCCATTGTCGAATGCCTCCCCGTCAGAAGGCTGAGAATTGATATAATGGATACGTTCTCTCTTGAGAATTTTGGAATCCTTTCCTTTCACTTTTTCATCCCTTAGATTTTCAATTTGTCATACACAAGCGGCTAATTGAGCCAAATCCAATAGATGTTGAGTGACTAGATTTTTTCGAATATGATATTCTAAACCAGTTACTTCCATCTTAACTACTTCCAGTTCAGGGATCGGAGTAAAACATCTACTCCTCATTTGCCTAAAACGCGACAAGTAATCGTCGATAGGCTCCCTAGCGAATCTCTTCACACTTAACAAATCCGTCAAGGCAACTCTCAATTCGCCTCTATAGAATTGCTCGTGGAAGGATCTTTCCAACTGGGCCCAAGCATGTATGGAATTGGATCTCAATGTCGAGAACCATGAAAAAGCGTTTTTCGTCAAAGAACTAGGGAATAGCCGCATTTTGATTGCCTCTTCAGCGGCCAAGTCACCCAATTCGATGGTGTAACGTGTGACATGTTTGACAGTAGCTTCGCCCGATTCTCCAGCAAATTTTGATAACTTGGGCACTTTTACCCCTCTTGGAATTTCTGCATGTTGTACCCACTCCGGAAAGGGTGAATTAAAACCTAGCTGGTTAGCCAAGCCGACATTAAACCCAATCCTGCTTAGTGCCTGTTCAACTACGCGGTTCACATCATCTGGCTCGACTCTTGTCTCCCTTCCTTGTCGAAGTAAGTGCCTTGCCAAATTCTGTCTTGCCAGCGCTGCTTGAAGGTCCTCTCCTCTTTGCATGAATGTGACTTGCGCCAGATTCTGCACATATTGTGGTGCTTCGACCCCAGGATGGAACACCATTTGAGGATTTTCCGGCACCATGTTACCTGCACTAAAAGTTGGATTAGTACGAACATTATCCCATGAAGTCGTTACTCTACTATCTTGCTGTGGTGACGAAACTCGAGCAGTGTGTCGCATGTCTTGACCGTCGGGGTACCCTTGCACCAAGATCGGTCTTTGTAAAACTCTGTCTCCTCGTGGAGTGGTTACGGACTCATTGTGTTCGTTTTCGTCGACTCCCAAGACTTGGTTTAATCTTTTCATGTATTGAGCAATTTTCCCACAAGTCTCGTTTGTCACTAACATTGCTGGATTGATCACTGAACTCAACTGAGCCGTTAATTGGTCAACCAACTGGACATTAGCCTCTTCAATCTGTTGACGAATATAGGTGACGGGGTTGATTGGCATGTATCTTGAATTATTGCTTGTACCAGCCATATCTGTTGCAGAACGCGCAAAAGCCATGTTAGTGGTTCCTGTTGTCGCATTGATGCTTCCAACAGAACTATTCAAAGGCCATGTCAAGGTCGACCCTGGGACGAAGCCAAGTGGCAAACCATAGGGAGGAACTTGTCCTCCATTAGTTGAATTACTACCAAAAGTAAAACCACTGGTGATATTACCCCCATTAGGGCCATTATTTAGCCGATGAATTGCTGTTACGACGGTTGATTCTACGGCAGAACCGCTTCCTTCGGTCATTTGAGGAGCACCTGTCGAAACAGTAACTGTCTCTATTTCTGAAATAACAGTGGTCTGTTGACCACTTTGACTAGAATTAACCATTGAGGATGAAGGTGGCAAAGTTATGCCACTTCTTAAACACATACAAATGGTTACAAGTTACTCCGAACCTGTCCCACCGGGAGTGCCAATTTGTTTGGTGGGTTTTCGTCCCACGCCTGCCGAACGGACGATGTGCGTGGGGTGTGGGTAACGACAGGTTATGTGGTAATCTTGCAAAGGAACTTGACCGTATTTTTGGTTGTTTTTTGTCTTTGGATTGGAAAGTAAAGTGCGTGAAAGCATTAAAGAATGGTAGTAAGATAAAACCGACGCCAAGAACACGACACGGGAAGGAATGTAAATGGAAAGCGATTTAAAGTTTGCAGTAATGTAAATTGCAGGGAATTTAAAGTTGCGGGAATGTAAATTGCGGTAAAGTAAATAGCGTTGAAAAGTAAATTGGAAACGTAAAGATTGCATTGAATTTAAAGGGGTGGAAGGCTGAGGTTCATTACAATGGCGTTTCTCCGTCAATCTGCTCTGGTGAGATGTGTAGGATTTTGGTCAATGTGTGTCAACCTAGCAACTGACCCAGATTACAACCTAAGGACTTCTTATTTATAGGCATAGGAATCCACTAAGCTATTACAAATTATTTTCGCACGTTCTGCATAACTGCAAAAGCCACAATCTACATAACTACCCACTACGCTATCCCCTACGATGCAACTGCCCACGTCGTGGTTTGGGCTTCATGGATACCTTGTCGAGCTTTCTTGTGACGTCGAGACAGTATTCCTCTTCGGCTGAAATCAAGCAACTTAAACTCTTGTCTAAGTCTCTTTCTTGTCCGAAACTTTGACGTTGATGTGCTCCTGCCTTTTGGTCCTGGGATGTCCACCGACATCAAGCTCATTTCGACAAAAAGGTCGTCTATCGGGATAGACTTCCGACCTAGTGTCGGCCTCAGATGCATTCGATCGATATTGGCGACATGCCCTCTGATTAACGATTTTTTACCACCAGTCGACCAAAGAAGCTGCCTCCAATATCTCCAGTAGAATGCCGTCAGAGGTCTTTTCCTTTCCCTCTTTAAAGGGAAAGACACCCAAAACTTGGCCCTAGCAGGGCACAAACCTTGGGCCGTGGAGGTTTACGAAGGTTTCACCAAGTCTTATGTATCAAATTCAATGCTTCCTCCAATTCAGATTCTCCACATTGATTCGACACACAAGGGGTGATCCCTATGTAATTCCACATGTTTGGTCTTTCGCCATTCATGAGGAAAAGGAGGGTATTCGGTGCGAAGATTTCTTCCTTTCGTTTTCAACTCCCGAATCCCTTAATCCCACATGTTTGATCTTTCATGAACTCGGATCATATGGGTTCTTGAATCTTTTCTCTTCTTTCCAAAACTCGCGAAGTTGAGTTATTGTTTCTTGCATATTCTCTCATGGCTTTACCAGTTTCTGGAGTGGAGAACTTATAGCCATTGGCCATGGACCGCATTCAATGTTGTCATAATTACTCTTCTGTTTCCAATGTTGACATGACTGCTCTGACTTCCTCTTTTCTCACGCCAATATACCTTCGACACAGACCTTTTCTTCTGTTTCCTACTTTTGTCGACACACGTACATGTCCTTCGAAGTCACTTTTAAGTCGCAAGACTTAAGTACACCTCCTTCGACATCACTTATGTTGTCG
Source organism: Crotalaria pallida (assembly GCA_037953625.1). NCBI lineage: Eukaryota > Viridiplantae > Streptophyta > Magnoliopsida > Fabales > Fabaceae > Crotalaria > Crotalaria pallida. The sequence continues at coordinate 122,534,280 of CM075652.1, read as the reverse complement.
GCACGCTTCCTTTGTCGAAATTGCCCTTGTCGGATCGCACGTTCACCTCCTTCGAAGTCACTTTTAAACAAAACGTTTAAGTACACTTCCGTCGACGTCACTTATGCGTACGATATTCTTGTCCTTTTGTCAATTTCAACTTCCAGTTAACAAAGGTAAAAAAAATTAAGTAAATCAACGTTACCTTTTTTTTTTGAAAACTTCAAAAATTATATTTTTTTTAATACTCATATGCTATATTCGTATTTAAAAAAAATATATGCTATATTCGATTGCTTAACAAAGGCACTTATAACTATTACTCCCTCCGTCCCTAAATATAAAGCTTCTTTGGGGGATTTCACGTCCATTAAGAAAGTGGAATAATTTAGATAATTGTATTGGAAATGTGAACTTTTGATATGTAATTTCAAAATTACCCTATTATATTATTGGGAATCTAAAAAATTTTAAATAAATAGGGGTGTTTGTGGAAAAAAGTAATTAATGATCATTGAAAATTGATATAAGACTTTATAAATAGGGACAAAATAAAAATGTCAAGAGGACTTTATATTTTGGGACGAAGGTAGTAGCGTTTGTTACTATAATAACGAAGATTCAATTAAGGTTGTTCCATTGAAAATGTAATCGGTGCATGAATCTCTGCAACTTAACTAACCAAGGCTCTCAAACACACACACACACATTAAAGATTTCTTTATACAGTACTCCCTCCGTTCATAATATTTGTCCTTTTGGACTTGGGCACATAAATTAATAAAGTATTAATTATTGTAAGTATTATGTATAGTTTGTTCAAAATGTCCCTGTTTAATTCTTATTGAAAATTGTAGTAGTATTTAATTTTTATTAGTAAGTGTGTCCATTAATTAATGTATAGTGGTTTAGAGATGAGAGAGATGATAAAAGTATAATTAATGAGGAGTGAATGAAATGATTGGATGAAAGGTTAAAATTGGAAAGAAAAATATGTTTATGTATTGGAATTGTAAAAGGACAAAAGGTATGAAACAAGAAAAAAAAGCTAAAAGGACAAATATTATGAAACGGAGGGAGTATCAAATTTAGTTATACAAATTTTTATATCATTCATAACTTTTTATATAATAACGTGAATTCAACTAATTCATTCATTGATTAATAACTATATGTCATTTAGATCATTTGTGTCAAATTTGAAAAAATTTAAACATCATTAAATATATATTCTAATAGATCTATTTTCATATATATTTTTTTTGGTTAACTATTTTCATATACTTTAAAGACATATATTTCATTAATTTTAACATGTATAAACATAATGCTAAATAATTTTAGAATTTTGGAAAATTTGATATATATATGATCTACGAGATAAAAACTTTCAGTTCAATTATTTATTGATTAAATTTGACTCGACGTAAGAATCATGAATATTATAAAAATGAGTGAAATTTAAGTTGGTGTAAAGAGACAAAGTTTCATGTTACTCCCTCCGTTTCAGAACATTAGGTCTTTTAGCCTTTTTTTCTTGTTTCATAACATTAGGCCTTTTACAATTCCAATACATAAACATATTTTTCTTTCCAATTCTAACCTTTATTCAATCATTTCATTCTCTCCTCATTAATTCTACTTTTATCATCTCTCATCTCTAAACACTATACATTAATTAATGGACACACTTACTAATAAACATTAAATACTACTACAATTTTCAATAAGAATTGATAGAGACATTTTGGACAAATTATACATAACACTTACAATAATTAACACTTTCCTAATTTGTGTGCCCAGACCTAAAAGGTCTAATGTTCTGAAACGGAGGGAGTATTCTATTGTAGACGCATCAGTAGCATGTAAAAGCGTAGTCGGATCATAATTAATTATTGACCAATTGTCTTATAAGAATAGACTTACGGGGCATTCTGGGTTTTCTGTATTGATCGTTTTATATGTGACATTAAGCTTTACCCTTTTGCATTCACATTATATATATGTGCCTAGAACGAGAGATATTCATAATGGGCTTCATCAACATACGTCTTGTAGATTTTGAAGCTAAGGCGTAGCATTTGATTACGGTGGCTAGACTCAATGCACTTACTTTAGGCATTGATTACGGCTCATACTATGGCTATTTTTTAAATTTGTTCTCATCCAAAATAATTTAATTTGTATAATCATAAATCATAATAAAGAAGTAAAATGTTTTTCCTACACCAAATTTTTTATTGTATACAGATGATACTGGGAAGATAAAAAAAAATGGAAAGGATGTGATTTAATTTGTGAAAAGAGATATACAAATAAAATTAGTGCGTAAAATGAGATGTAAAAGAAAAGAACTAGGATCATCACTATTCACTACTCTTTTATAGTATATACTCTAAAAAGTCTCAAGCATTAAATGAAAGAATTTGAAACTTTCTTTATCTACTTCACCGATTTCATAACAGAGAAAATGAGTAATACATCGACAATGTTTTTTACACCATCAGTGCATCATCCATCATTCATCCGTTTATGGTTGTTGACTTTTAAATTAAAATAATCTAAATGAATGGTGGATGATGGAATGATGGTGTAAAAAATTTTACACCGTCAATGCATACCCATTAATCTCTTCATAATATAAGTCTTTTAGTTTTACTCCCTCTATTTCATATTTTTTACTCCATCCGTTTTATATGTAATGTTATTTGAGCATTTGTATTATGTTTCATAAGTTTTGTTCTTTTATAAACCCAATACATAATTAATGTTAAATACACCCCTATTTATTACATTCTCTTTTACACTTTCAATACATTTTTTTCTCTTCAATAATGATTATATAAGGGTATTATAGTCAAAATATAATAAATCATTACATCATTTAACCATTTCTTAAAACCCGTGCATAACCTTAAAACACAATACATATGAAATGGATGAAGTATTTTTCTAGGTTTGGGTACACATATTAAAAAAATATTGATTATTGTAAATTTTATATGTGTTTTTAATTATAATAGTATTTAATTTTTATCAGGAAGTGTGTCCATTAATTAATGTATAGTGGTTTAAGGATGAAAGAGAAGATAAAAGTAAAATTAATGAGAAGTAAGAGAAATATAATTAAATAAAGGATTAAAATTGAAAAAAAAATGTTTATACATTGGAAGTGTAAAAAAACAAAAGTTATTGAATGAAAAAATCTTAAAAGGCCAAAAAATGTGGAATAGAGGGAGTAAGGTTTTGGTATACAAATTAAGTAGTGTAATTAATATATTTTTTAATTACTATCTCCGTCCCTAATTATAAAGCCCTCTTGGGAGATTTCACGTCCATTAAGTAAGTGGAATAATTTAGTTAATTGTATTGGAAATGTGAACTTTTAATACTCCCCCCGTCCCTAATTATAAGACTCTCTTAACACTTTTATTTTGTCACTATTTATAAGGCCCTTTACCAATTTTCAATAAGCATTAATTATTTTTTTCCACAAAGACCCCTATTTATTTAACACTTTTTAGATTCCCAATAATATTAATAGGGGTAATTTTGAAAATACATATCAAAAGTTCACATTTTCAATACAATTAACTAAATAATTCCACTTTCTTAATAGACGTGAAATCTTACAAGAGGGTTTTATAATTAGGGACGGAGGTAGTATGTATTTTCAAAATTACCTCTATTAATATTATTGGGAATCTAAAAAGTGTTAAATAAATAGGGGTGTTTGTGGAAAAAAATAATTAATGCTCATTGAAAATTGATAAAGAGCCTTATAAATAGGAACAAAATAAAAGTATTAAGAGGGTCTAGGGACGGAGGGAGTAATTTTTTAGTCTCTTTTCCTTTTTTGTGCTTCATCATCTCTTTATGAGTAATTAATTACTCTATCTGTTCTTATTATCTGTCTTTTCTTGGGAGAGTTTTGTTTTTTTATTTATCATTTTGAGGATTTTAAGAGTGTAATAAATGTTATTTTTCATGTTTGTCCATATTCAATAAGTCTTGGTTTACGTAAGTAGTAGAGAAAAATTAATGATTATAGAAAGAAAAATGATATAGTGGTAAAAAAACATAATTCATGCATTGGAAATCTAAGTAATGATTAAATTTCTTAAAAAATGTGTTTTGTTTGAAATAGGACAGATAAATAGAAACAGATGAAGTATTAACTTATTATCCCTTTATAATAAGTAAGGGTAAAATTGTAAAAATTATAATTGATGTTGCATTTGTTTTGTAAAAAGATTTATTATGAAAAAAAAACTTAGTATTAAAACGGTGAGTAGGGTATTACTCCTCCCTCTATTACAATTTAAGTGTTACTTTAGAAATTTCACACAGATTAAGAAACTCATTTAATGCTTCAATTTTCAAGAGAATTATTAGATAATTTTACTATAATATCCTCAAAGTAAATTAATTATCGTCAATTTCACATATTTCAACACATTAAATGCAAGGTTAAAGTTGGAAAAAAATCAATTAATGCATCATCAAATTTCTAAAGCGACAAATAATTTGAAACAAGTTAAAAAGGTTAAAGTGATAGAGAAAGAGGAATGAAAGGGAAAAAGTATTAGTTAATAGGATTTTTTTGAAAAATGGGTGGAAGATTTAGAAATTCTCTTGCTGAAATTATGAATTTTAAGTAAGGCGCACTATTGTACTCCCTCCATCCCATTATCTTGGTTAAAAAATGCTAAAAAATTTGTCTCATATTAAAGTAAAAAAATAAATGAAAAATCTTAAAGATTGTATATTGTATCGATAATTGATAAGTAAATAAGGAAAACATATATAAAGATTTTTTTTGGAAACAATATTATTGTAATATATATTAATTGTAATGATATGAAAATTTGTATAATATCAATTTGTAATTACTGAATGAATCATGCATTATATTAAACAGATACTCTCTTATTTTCATTGACTCGTTTGATTTTTACCAAGATAATGGGACGGAGGGAGTAATTAAATGATAACCAATGCCTTAAGGATATTGTTCAAGCAATCAAAAGTGATTATTTTGTATTGAAAATCATACTCCTAAGTTTAGAATTTCGAAAATAGTTAAATTTAGTTTTCCAATAATTATTTACCTATTTTGTATTCCTTAACAAGTGACAACACCCATTTGTTTATTAGAGAAATGCTAATAAATACTAATTTCGTCTCTAAATATAAGTCCTTTTGACACTTTTATTTTGTCCTTATTTATAAGACCTTATTTATAAGACCTTATACCAATTCAATGATCGTTATTTTTTTTTCACAAACACCCTTATTTATTTAACACTTTTTAAATTCTCAATAATATTAAGGTAACAAAAATTCTCAATAATATTAATAAGAGTAATTTTGAAAATACATATCAAAAGTTCACATTTCCAATACAATTAACTAAATTAATCAATTTCTTAATGGATATGAAATCTTTCAAAGGGATCCTATAAATAGGAATGGAGGGAATATCTTATCATTACTCCCTCCAGTGTTCTTTATTAGAAAAAATAATCACTACTACAAAATTGACAATTAAAGGCGGTATTTTAAGGGCGGTTCCTTAACGGAACTGCCCTCTTTAGTTTAAATTAATTTAAGAGAAAGGTTGTTTTCTTTAACCAACCTTAAAAATCTAATTTTTAAGGACGGTTCCTTAATGGAACTGTCCTCTTTAATTTAAATTGATTTAAGATAAAGGTTATTTTCTTTAACCAACCTTAAAAATTTAATTTTTAAGGGCAATTACCAACCGGAACCACCTTCATTTATTTTATTTAAAAAATATTAAAATCAAATAAAATTAAGGGTCTTGTTAACAATTGCCCTAAGGTTACTACATATGAAAAAAAATCATAAGTCCATATTCACCACTCTCTCGAAAACATTAAAAATCACACTTTCCAATAATTTTTATCTATAATTACTCTCTTAACAAATGCCCTTAGCATTTTCCTAAAATTAAAAGGATCATAGAAGATGGTTGTTGAACCTTCTACTTAAATCTTAAATTAAAAAAAAAACATAATGTATGTAGGTAGGTCACATTTTTGGACAATATCTAAACTTCAGTGAATGAAAGAGTGAATCGATGATTTTCGGGCCATCTCAGTAACAGTAAGCCGGCAAGACCATGATTTGAAGTGGAAAGGAAAGCTCTGACTATCGGCCATACCTCTTCCTTCTTCCGATTCTGGATCTGTCGTGTAGTAGACGGATCTACTGGAGATCCTGTTATTCGAACCGTGATTTCGATCTGGACTGTGTTTCACGTTTCTCTCTTCCTATTTCTGTCATTGAGCCGCTGCTACTGCTAGGGTTGGCTAGCCAAGGGTGCCGCCGCCGCTGACCAAGACTTGTTGCTGCCGTGCTTCTGCTCTCGGTTTCTGGCTCTGTTTCGCTGCTGCTCGCTCCCGGTCCGGTTGGTTCGCTGCTGCTTTCGGTGCATCTGCTGCAGTGATAGGAGTAACTCTGGTCTTTTGATTCTCCCCTTCTTTTGATTCTGGTAATAGAGTAGAGGTTTAGGGTTTTTGATTTTCCCACTTTTTGATTCTGGGTTTAGGGTTTTTGATTTTCCCTCTTTTTGATTCTGGGTTTAGAGGAAACTAGTTCATGCACAGCTCAACAACGAGGTCAACAAACCGAATGTCTCTGAACCTCGCAGATCTGCTTCAACTGCTACCGGAGCAACAATATTCAAAATTTGCATGAAGCTTCCTCAATGGGCTTTGCAGGTCTAAATAATTTTATTTACTTTTTCTCCCTTATTCTGATATTTTATGCATTGGTGTGGTTTAAAAGTTAAAAGTATCCCTTTTTTTAACAAGTACGATAACTTCTTCCTAGTTTCCTACTTGGTCATTCATCAAGATTTCAAATTCTATATTTTGCCATTAAAAACTGTATTTTTTTAAAACTATTTGTATCAAGTAGTGTTTGGTACAAGGAAAAGTCTTGAGAGTTGAACTTGTATTTGGATGATAAATCATATGATAAACATGATGAGGACGTGACATGTTGGAGCAGGGTTACCTTTGGTGAAAGATAATGTAATGGGAGCTATATAATTTGGCCAAGTATGTGAGATGATGGAGCTATAATTTTGGTAGGTCTCGTGCCGGAAGAAGAGACTTAGAAGTTACTAGTTAGGAATTTTTGCTGCTTTGTTGCTTATAATGCTATTGATGTCTAGGAATGGTTAGATAGTAGTATTATCATTGGATGCCTACCTTTGTTATCAACTACCCTGAACAATTCTTTTTACTATTACTGTACCACCTATGTTCTGCCTTTCAAGTGGCGCAGACCCATAATATTTAAACATGCTGTTAATTAGCTTTATTGTGTTAAGAATGGTTTTAAGATAATTGATGACTTGCACGCTGGGCTGTATCAATATGATTATCTCTGGCGTTGATAATAAATTATCCCTGCTAAACAAGCATCCAATTTGGACCTACATGCTTTATCTCTTTTCAAATCCGATGATCTACACTTGCATGGTTACAAATAAATTCAAGCAGGATGGTAGAGGATTTTTGCCTATAAATAGATGGTGCTTATAATATCTAAAGGTTATGCCCTATTAGAATTGGAATTCATAAACTTTTAAGTTTTAAGCACATTTGGCTATTTTTTTCTTGATAGGAGCTTCAATGCAGTGAAACTGGGCCCTTCTATCTTTTTATGGATGCTCTATTGTATTTACTTATATGTTTTGTTACTCCAGATTTTGAGGCAGCTAGCACCTGATGTTTCTTGTTATTCCTCCTTTCAAAATGATGCAAATGTTTTTTTTTAATCTTATGGGTTTGGGTTTTGAGAGAGGGCCTGGGTTTGCTTTAGCTCTGTGTTAGATTCTTGATTCTTCAAAGCATTATATATGTGGTTTATAAGCAGCATTGTCTTGATAGATCTAGAAAAGTTAAAATTGCACCAGAAACAAGTTCACTAACTACTTGATATTTGTATTGCATGCATTAATTGGCAGCTAATAAGGTTTTTTTCCATAATGTTTATTCTTTTACAGGGTGTTGAAATACTCTCAAAAGACATTATGAAACCTACCTTTTAGAATATGAATTAGCAGACGATGATGTGGATGGAGAGTGCTGCTTGTTGTGTCACAGGTTTGTACCTTTTTTTCTGGTCAAGATATGCATTAGTTACATTAGTTAAGTATAACTTACCTGCAGATTGTGCACACATGCACCCTTTGTGTAGAACTGTAAGGAATGTAAAATTTATTATTCATTTTTTGGTAAGGAATGTAAAATTTAGCATTCATTTTTTGGTAACCACTAACCATGGCATGTAGATATATGCATTGTGGTGCATGCAAGCAGAAGTAGCAGCAGCTAATCTCTCTCTTTTTAATTTGTAAACGTTTTCTTTACAATATTTCACTGTTCAACAGTAGTGCAGCTGGGGATTGGGTGAATTGTGGCATATGTGGTGAGTAGGCACACTTTGGTTGCGATAGAAGCCAGGGTCTTGGCGCTTTTAAGGTACTACATCTCATTATTGTTAAATCTCGAAAAGTCTTTGATGTTATTTAGAGCAAAACATGGTATCTCTTCGCCCTAAGATATACTAATGATTCCATTTTTCATTCTCAATTTCTGCAGGATTATGCAAAAACAGATGGGTTAGACTATATATGTCCTCATTCTAGACTTTAGTGTTAACAATATAGATTATATGGTGTTGGGGGAGCACTGTACCAGAGTATAACAATATAGATTATATGGTGGCAATCCATATTTACATATAAAATAAATGAACGTGAAAGAATTTGGGAAAAAAATAAATGAACGTGGAGCTTTGCTGATTTGAGGTGCTTTTTTAAAACAAGAACTTGTAGAATCATGGTGCTATATTGCTCTCTTAAAGGATTTGATAGTCTAAACCCAATTTAGTGAAGCATACTTCAGCAGACACTAGTGGAAAATATGGATTTTACATCAGCTATTTAACATCTGTTTTAAAAAATTGATGTGAAAGCAAAATGCGGTGGCAAACTTGTAATTATTTTTTAGAGGGAAAACTTTCCGCATCTGTTTTTTTTATTAACAGATGCGGAATGTCTTATGTCTGCTACTTTTCGCATCTATTTTTAAATAAGTGATGCGGAATGTAACGCGGTGGCAAACTTGTAATTTAGATAAGTTAAGAGTTAAAACTTTCCACATCTGTTTTTTTTATTAACAGATGCGGAATGTCATATGTCTGCCACTTTTCGCATCTGTTTTTTAATAAATGATGCGGAATGTTACGCGGTGGCAAACTTGTAATTTAGATAAGTTTAAAAGAAAAAGCTTTTCGCATCAATTTTGTTATATCTGATGCGAAAAGTCATAATGCCTTATACTTTCCGCATCAGTTTTTAATTATATGATGCAGAATGTCTTAGTATAATTATTGAAGGTTTAACCTAAAATCCAAATCCATTCTTCATTTGTTCTAGCCCCTTCTTCTTCGTACGACTTCTTCTTCTTCTTATTACCACGCTGCACACCACACCACGCTGCACCACCATACTACGCCGCCGCCATCACACCACACCACCACCACCACCACGACGCCACGCCACCACCACGACGCCACCATCCTCTGAACCACATCCCCCACTCACCGCCCCGTGTCAAGTTATTATCATCTACTCACCACGACACCCATCACCGAACCAACACTACCCAACACCCAACACCGAGTCAGTTGTTTAGGAGCTTCTCAAATCTTCTTCTCATTTCCTCCCTTTACTGAGCCGTAGACGGAACTAGGGCATATGCTAGGGTTTTCGCCATCGATTCGCAGAGGCCAGACAAAGCTCGTTGCCTCACTCGTTGTTCTGTTTTCTCTTCTTCTCCATTCCGCCGCCAAAAGCAACCAGCCACAAAGCACGGCAGCCACAAAGCACGGCAGCCACTACCGCTCGCCGTCAACAATTAGGTCTTCTTTCTTAGCGTCTTCTTCTTCTAGCTTCAGCTTCTTTAATTTGTACTTGTTTATTTCAACTATTATTTATAAATTAACCTTTTCGTATTACTGAATACAGGGCTTTGTTTGAAGGAACATGGAGCCAGCAACTGATACAGGTTCCGTTTTTTTTTTAAACAATTCGTCACACATTTATTTTCCTTCTTATTTATTTATTTATGGGTAATAGCAGAAAATAATGTAAGAAGGAGCAAGAGAAAAGCTAAGAGTGGGAATGGAGCAGCAAAAGAACATAAGGAGCAGTTACAGAAACTTCAGCAGAAGGTTTGATTCTTTGTTGCATTGGTCTGTATCTATTTTTCAATTCATGCTTTGAGTTAGGATTAAGGACCAACATAATTACATGTTTTTGGTTGAAAGATTTGATATAATTTAACCCAATAAGTTTTGTTGTTTTTGTATTCATTGTATTGAGTAAGCAATGAATCTTGATAAAGTGGGCAGGGTTATGTTTGAATATAGTGAGGAAATGAGAGCATATGGAAAATTTTGATCAATGTACTGTATCGTGTGATGAGTTTTGTGCTAATTGCTCGGTTTGCTTCTTCCCTCCTTTTGAATTAAGGTACTTGAGTGAACTTGAGTTAGTAACTCATCACTATGGAAAAACTTGACCAATCAGCCTTGCATTGCACTTTACTAAGCTAGACTTTGCCTATATACACTGTGTCGTTTGCATAATTTCCCTTTTTCTGGCAAGATGGTTAGAATATACGGCCCATTCAAACTTTGCCTATTTTGGAATTTATATAGATAATTTCTGGAAAGTTCAGAGAAAATTAAGTGCATGGATTTCGTAAAGTAGTACTTATTTCTTGGGTTTTTCAGGTGAAACTGATGAAGATTTTGAACAAACAGTCAACCTTGTTAAAGAGTACAAGTTCCCCCAAGTTCATATTTCACAATTTTATCCACGGCCAGGTATGTCATCTAGAATCCCTGTATGCCACTCCATGATTTATTACCACAGTTTCTTTGTATGTGGTACTGGTATCATAATTTTGGTGAATTGTTATGAGCAAACAAAGGAATTGTGGTGATTCCTGTTTATTAAATGGCACAGGATACATGATCTGATTATTTTTTCTCTCTCAGTTCCTCTATATTAGCTGATTTTGGTTAATTGCTTTTCTTGATGATTCGCTGAACTTAGTGTGCACATTTGCAGATATTAAATTCTTTTTACATGAGTTGAATATGACAGTTATATTAAGTAACTAGTTATGTGTTGGATGTTAGGATGCTTTGCCTTTTCTTTTTATTTCCTTTTATTCTTTTTCTATTCCAAATGAATTTCCATAATTGGGAGACCGGGAGTTTGTTGTGGCTTTTGGATAATTTGCATTCACCTGGTTTGAACACCAGGCCAAAGGCCTTATTTTAATTTCATTTTAAAATAATTTTGCATACCCTCCATTTCTTTGGTATATACACTACTAAAAAATATGGATTTTAATCACCTAATTAACATCAGTTTTCTTTCAGAATTATTCGTTTTTTTCTTTCAGTTTTGTTAGAGAAATACCTGCCAATTTAATGGTTAAAAAGTTGATATATATTTTTTTGTTTTTGTGTTTTTTTTGGTTGAGGTTAAGTTAAGTATATATGTATGTAAGTGTGAACCTTCAAATTTTTTTTTGGAGCTATTCAAGGTGAAAGTCATCTGTTTGTTTCATTAGCATCTAATAGAATAATTCATGTGAACTGGATACCAGTGTTGTGATATTTATTTTATTTTAATTTTATCATATCATATTTTTTGCGCAGACAGTATTTGATTTTCAGCTAATCAGAGGTCTTCTTTCACGACCAGATTTTAGGTACAGTAGTCTATCCTTCTTGTTCTCTGAATATTGTAAATGTTGCCTTTATGAATTTGCATGTTGCTTTAGATCTGGTTCCCCTTTCCAGTCTCTTCTCCTTTCTTTGGTCTCGTGATTATCATTTAGGTGGCTTGCATGTAATGGTAGAAATTGTTATTTTTCATATGAAATATACTTAGCACCACAGCCATACTCTTTTGCTACATTGTAGTATTGTACTACATATGCTCCTTTAAAGTGGCATTCACAAAAATTGTTCTTGGCTTCTCTCTCTAATATCCTGCTCCTTCAATTACAATTTGTTATCCCCCAATGAAAAATATTTAATTTTCTATGCTACTTCAACATGATTATGAAAGATTCTTCGAGTAGCTAGCATAAGAATAAGAACTCTGGAAAATTATTATTCATTAAATATGAACTCGCTTAACAGAATTTATTTGATTTTTTTCTTAGCAACGTTTTTTATCTTCCTGCTCTTTTTTTTATATAAATTTTTTAGAGCCGCTTTATTTGTAATTAGAAGAGGTTAACTTTTCTATCCTTACTCACAGTGCATATGGCTTTTGCCTTCTGCATATTTTTTTTCTGGTCTTCTAAAATTTACTGGTGCTATATTTTTTTTGCCTTCTTTTCTTGTTTTTCTCTTAGTAATCTTTCTCTTTGACTTGGTAATATCTTACAACATTTACAATTTCACTTGTTTTTCTTTTTTCAGCTCATCATTTATGTATATCATACTATTCTCCAATTTCATTTCAAGTAATTACTGCAACATTTTAGTCTCTATAGCAAATTGTAATTAAAATATATAAATTAGAAACAAAGTTTAGACGTTGATATTAATAATTGGTTCCAACCTATTTGGCATTGTGTGTATATTTACAGTGCAACGGTATGAATCGTACTTGGATAAATGCTGTGCGCACAACCAATGAGTACATCAATGGAGTACTTCCAACCTATTTCGCTGCCACCGATGCTAAAGATTGTCGTCCAGCGAATCCATAAGAAGTACCATCAATTAAGATCTACATTTTGTAGTAGTTGCCTTGGGTATTTTTTGCATACTCGGTGTACTTCTTTTCCTTTGAACACTTTTTGTTGCAACTTGCTGCTGCTACTGAGTTGTATATTTTTTGTATATTGTGAATATTGAGAAATAGTGCAATCAGAAAGGTTTTTAGTTGATATGCGGTTATTATAACTTTATTTTTGGTAGTAAATGTTGATTCATTTATATTATGGCTGTATTATAAGCTTTTTTTGCGCTTTGGATTCATTAATGCAGGTCATCAGTCAAAAAATAAAAAATAAAAAATAAAAAATTTAACCATTTCGCATCTGTTTTTTAAAAAAAGATGCGGAAAGTGGACATTCCGCATTAGTTTTTTTAAAAAAAAAATGTGGAAAGTGGTCATTTCGCATCTGTTTTGAAAAAAAAAAAAGATGCGGAAAGTGGACATTCCGCATCAGTTTTGGGTTCGTAAGTGATGTGGAAAGTAACTTTCCGCATCACTTATGGAACTTTCCACATCCGTTAAAAAAGTGATGCGGAAAGTCCAACCTTCCACGTCTGTTTTTAGAAGTGATGCGGAAAGCCATTACTTTTAACATCTCCCACATTTACATTTATATCATTTTTAAAACAGATGTGGAATGCGAAAAAAAAAAAACAGATGTTAAATGCCCGATTTCCAGTAATGAGAGTTGAATGTACTACAAATATAGACATCATTATTTATCAACACAGCTGATTATGACAGGAATGAAAAATCATTAGGTTGGGAGACATAATTTTGCAAGCAATCATGTCATGCGGATGACATGAACTAGTATATATGTTGAAGGTATTAGATAGAAGTCCTTTTTATTTAATCTCTCTGAATGTGAAGTTCTGAACACTGTCCTTTATATTTGATTTGATTACTTTTTTTTCTATAAATTTTACCTGTTGTCTGTGTAGTTGTAATAAGTTTTCTATGCCTTATTATGTATCAGATAATAAGATCTCATTTCTTGTTTCATTTTCTTTCATTATGGCTAATCACAATATATAATTTTTATAATTGATACATTTGGAGTTTTTTTTTATGAACGTTGTAGTTCATGAGCGATTGTGTAATATTTTTAACTGCGTGTAAAGTTTGTGTGCATGTGTGTCTCACTCTACCTTGTTACGTGTCTCTCACTCAACTTTTTAGACGTAAGATTATTGCCTTGACATGCATCTCTATTTTATTCTTTACAATGATTAGAAACTTAGAATTTTGATAGATTCATTAACCCTTTTTTGGGATGGAACAATTGCAGGATACTCAGCATTGCTACCGTGGTCAACAAGAATGAAAAAAGTTGCTGGGACTGCAACGGTCCAGCGTTTTTAGAGGGCCCAACATTGCATTTTTAGCATGTTTTTATAACAAACTATTGTATTATATCTATATGTTAAAATTGTGTATACTCAACAATATCCATAGTATTTTTTATTCGCTTCATGTGATTGGATTTTTAGTATATCACTAGGCTTAACAGTCCAACATTGGCTATGGCATGTTATAAAATTTGGGTTTGAGGAGGAAAATATAGCCACAGCTCAAGCTGTGGATATTTTTTTTTAAAAAAAAAAATAATTTCTAATTTGGCCATGATTAAAAGTGTAGCAAAGTTTCTTAAAAAAGTTATTTTCTTATTTAGTCACGGTTACAACTGTGGCTAAATAATAAAATCAAATGAAACCAAATGAAATAAGGTGGATCTGAACAGTCCTCTTCAACCTCATTGAAAAAAAAGAGGGCGGTTCCGAACCCCCTCTTTAGTAACTACGGAACTGCCCTCGTTAAAAAAAAAAAGGGCGGTTCCGAACCCCCTTCTTTAGTAACTATATTTTTAAGGGCGATTGATTTAAGTGCAGTTCGGAACTGCCTTCATAATATGAAAATAACCGCCCTCAAAATGTTTTTTTGTAGTAGTGAATTACCGGCACAGTTAATCCACGTTAGTTAGTCCTCACTGAACGTGGATTAACCGATTAGGACCACTACTGCATTAATGGCGGTGACTAACTTGACTCACATTTTGCTATTTTAAAAACTAATTTGAAATTTCAATAATTTTATGGACGAAATTAATCAATGCCTACAAAATCAGAAATCAATTTGACATATTATTCTACTCTGTTTATTTTGAACTCACGGACTAGACCACAAATAATGCATTGGATGCATTTCTCATGTACACTCATGAACATGGGTAATGCATTTACCTTGTTTTCTATTTTTCTTGTTCCATTATCTTGGTTAACATATAATTTAAGTTAGCAATTAGCATCCATTAGCATTAAGTGTAAGTTTTGAACACTTATATTTGAGAACAATTTTTTTATTATTATTTAGAACAATTTTTTATATGGATTTATCCCAATAGTAGGAGGAAGCAGTTCTTGTTCACCGCCTAGTAGTATATTCGTCTCATTATAAAATTAATAAATTTAATTGTTGAATTATATGTTATTATCATGTTGATCATGTATACCATATTTTAGATCATTTGAAGATTCATAAGTATGCAATCTAATAATGAATATTTACATATATTGCAAATAATATATTATGTTTTAAAATAGAGTGGTGATATGAAGCATAAACTGATTTTTATATGTGATGAAAATTTGTAGACTTGATCTATATTATTAAAATATTAAACTCCAGTTGGAATGATTCATTTATTAATATAAAAAATTTATTTAAAGATGTAAGTGTTCAAGACTTACATTGGGTGTTAACGAATCTTAACTCTATAATTATATCTATCATTTTATAATTAATAGACCCATAGGCAATAATAAAATATTTTCTTAATCTTAATCATGATAAATAAAAAAAAAGAGTAAAAAGAAATTAGGAAGATAAAGTATCACTTTTCAAAATGTTTAAATTATAATTTTTTAATATAAAAATGTCATTTTTCATTTTTTTTTATCCCCAGCCCTTAAAGTTAAGTTTTTTTTTTTTAAAAAAAAAAATTATAGCAAAACACCAACATATTAACTAGAGTAGAAACTAACACATATCAGGGATCAGGTAACAAATTATTTTTCTACATGACTCGCATTAGTTAGATCTTGTAATTTTTTAGATAAATTTTTTAACATGACTTGTGTCAGTCAGATCTTTGTACTTTTTGAGGTTTAGCCAAATAACTTCATGTTTGATTTTATAATAGGTAATATACTAAGTTATCTTCTTTTGGTCCATATATCACACGTCGATCTTGATCATTTGTTTGCACACTTGAATAAATCCATTACAACACTTAACATATTTGTTCACTTGAGGATGGGTTGAATGATTGACTAGGTTGACTTAGAGTGATGATGTGGATATTGACTGAACTCTTGGATTGATATTAATCTTGATTCGCCTTTAGGTGGAGACCTTGCGCATTCTCCGATGCTCAAGTTAATGAAATATATATATATATTATGATTGGGGAGAAAGTGCAATGCAATAGCATTGAGTAGAGGCAGTGAATAAGAGTAAAATGAATAGAGAGTAAAGGGAAGTGAGAGCGGGTGAACAATGATTTTGGCTCATTGTCCATTTGGAAATGGGGGGTATTTATAGGCACATCTAGTGTCTTGGGCTTGGGCCAACGTTGATAGTCTTATCAACCTTGAGATGAGCGAGCTTTCATATCAAGTGACGGAAAGGATACTTGAAATAACTTAGGGACAGGAAAATGGCAGAGTCATATCAAGCAATGACCAATTACCCTTAGCCAACCGTCCTTGACTACCAGGTCGACCTGACCCCTCAATCGGCCTTCGAGCCTTGTGACGTTATAGGGAAATCTGCCTCTTCGATGGGATAACACGATTGGCTTAGCTAGCTAAGGTTCAATCAATAATCCCTGGTATTAGCATGACAACCGCTTATGGGCCGATTAGCCTTTCTAACTTGTTAGCGTAATCAACCTCCTAATGACCCAATCAGCCTTCATGCCACGTGTATGTCAAATCGATGATTAGGATGGAGGGTGTGGTTGTTGAGGGGCCACTTCAGAACAATATTCTAGCAATTCTATTCGATTTTTTTAATCTTTTCCATTTTTTCAGTTGTTAATTATTATTTTTGATTTAGCACATAAATTTTAAAAAAAAAATTATCTTTTCATTTATTTAAATTATTTTTTAAGCACGGGATAAATTCATAAATTCAAAATATGATATTCACTGCCATGCCTCGTGCTCATCGCAGCAGTGTAGCAATGTAGCTTTTGCTACGTGTTGTTCGGGTCTAGTCATGTGTCAGATCCCAAGAAGGGCAAAATAATGATTGGGCTAAAAAAAAAAGTACACAAGTATGGTCCAAATAATGAAATAATGGACAATATTTATATAACAACTTTTTTTTTTAAATATATATATATATATATATATATATATATATATATATATATATATATATATAGGAAGAATCAATTTACATTAAGTTTTTTTTTTTAAAATTTTTTTTATCATGATTTACATTAAGTTTAATTGCACAAACTCTTATGATGTCCATAAATGTTTATAAAATCTAAATCACATGATCCATCCATTGATTAATAATTGTATATTATCTATATTAATAATCTCAAATTCGAAATTTTTTTTTTCAAAGATCAATGAATATATAATCAAATAGTTTCATTTTCCATTAATTTAAAATCATTTGTTATGTTAATCTTGACATACATAAATGAAGTACTAAACGAGTTTATATTTAAGCGAAATTGGATATAAAAGATATATACGATAGGAACGTTCAATCCAACTGTTGATTCCATTAAATTTATATTTGATTGAATAACATGAAAAAAAATAAGAGTTGATGTAATTTAATTTGGCGTAAATGATTTAATTAATTGCGCTTGCGTTAATGCATTACCGGTATATGGCTTTATTTTTTGGCATGGCTTTATTTTTTGGCATGTTTGGCATGTTGTTGTGTGGTCTATATGATTACCTACGAAATGGTGTTATATTCAGGTGTGTTGGTACCCCATTATTTGGTGGCCCAAATTACAAGGCCCAATTCATAATGGAGGCCCAGAACCACCAAACAAAAATACAACAACGAAGGACGCTGAGGAGAACACGCAGACACCAAAGGCTGCCCAGAGCGCCATACCCAGAGCGTCAGTCATCAAGGCGTCACATTCTGACGTCATGACCAAAGAGAGGAGTAAGGTGTGCTGATGCCAATGAGCACGACGTGCCCTTCCAGAGCGCCTTGGGTGTTATGGAAACTTGAAGATAAAGTCACGATAGATGAAAGTGAACAGGAAACAAGGCCTGTGGAAGGCGTACACGTACAGACAGGGGAGTTCGGTTCCTCAGACTATGAGAAACGTGCATGAGAAGCCAGAGCATCTTGGCTTACATCATGCAGCCCCTTCTTTGAGGAAAGTCCAAAAAGGCAAGCTTTGTAAGCCTCCCACTGTGAGCAATCAATGACAAAGCTAAAAGAAGTAAAGGAGACAAAACGGACTCTGAAGAAAACAGCCACAAAGGAGGAAAAGGGAAGTAGACCGGTGGACCAAAATAAAGAGGGCAAGGACCAATAGGCAAAGGGGATCTTATAAAGGGAGCCTTCTCCCAACGTACACAACAACAACGAAAAAACAACAACAAAAAACAAGAAGAACTTCAACCAACACAAAAGAGAGAGCAAGAGAGGGAAATAGAATAGAAGCTTCTACTGAAGCTTAGGTCCAAAAACATAGAGGAGAGTGTAAAAACGCCAAGGCGCACACCCCTCATTCTGTAAAAATACCACAAGTGTGGAACCCCTATTCTGGCATTGATCCCTCTGTATCCCCATTTTCAAGTAATAAAGCCTAAAGCTTCACTAAGTTTACGAACCCAATCATCTTTTCATTAATTATTGTTTATCGCACAAAGCGGTCCGAAACAATTGGCGACTTCGCTGGGGAAGCTATGGCTTCCAATCACGAAGGGAAAGGGGCTCATGTTGCGCAGCAAGCATCTGTAGGAGACGTTGCTCCGAAGGTGGTACCTGTGATCATCATTCAAAACCCGACGCCCAGTCATGCAAGTCGTGGGACGGGATCAGGCTTCAGAAGGTTGAGTTTTAGCCCAGCCAACCAGGGAAGCGACAATACTCGCTCTCCCTCAGACGCTCCGGAGGATGACCAAGAGCCTCAAGAAGAAGAGCTCGGCAGTGACAAGGAAACACTGAGTCACATCAAAATCCCCCACATAAAAGGCGATTCCAACACTCAAGTCGTGATATTAGCCGCGTTACTCAACTCTCTGGTAGCGAACTAAGGCGCACTATCTGAAATAGTGGCGGAGTACAAAGCCCAGTCTGCCAAGGCAAGAGAAGAAAAGGAGGCCCTGAGCGCGAGATTGAAAGAAGAAGAGGAGGCGCGCAGGGAGGCAGAGTTGACAAAAGCAAGGGCAAAATCAGATGAGGAATTTCAACACGAGACAAGTGGAAGGCGAGAAAGCACAGAGGACGCCCTGGTCACGCAAGAAGAGTTAAAATACATCCTCCAGGCGCACAAAGAAGGACAAAGTATGGTAATAAATTTGAATCCCCCTTTTACCACTGATGTGGTTGCCTATCGCTACCCGCAAGGGTATGCGCCTCCAACGTTCCGAAAGTTTGATGGAACCGGGAGCGCGCGCGAGCACTTGATGACATATGTAGATGATCTCGGAGTATACAGTGCAGACCACTGTTTAAGGCTAAGAGAGTTTTCGAAGTCCCTTGTGGGGCACGCCTTCACTTGGTACTCCAAGTTGCACCCAGCGTCCATCCGAACTTGGGAGGAAATGACTATAGAATTTTGTAACAAGTTCTTGGAGGAAGAAGGTGCTATCCATATCATGGACCTTGGTCGCGTGAGACAGCGAGCAGGAGAGAGTCTGACCACCTTCATCAAAAGATACAGGGACAGAGCGCTCCATTGCAAAGAGACTCTCCCTGAAGCGGACCTGGTCTATGGGTGCATTAAAAGCATTGAGGATGGCTCGAAAATATTCTTGGCACTTAGTAAGATCACCACTTTCTCTGAGTTGCTTGGGAGAGCAATGGATCTTACCGAGGCCATGAAGAAACAAGGGAAGAGAACCAAGGACCAGATCGCCTTCGACGTAAACACTGTGGATGACAAGAGGAGGAAAAACTATAGAACCATGCCGCCTCCCAAGAACTATGAAAAGAAGGAGCCCCCACCGAAGCTCTCAATCTCTGGGGAACTTACTTATCAGTTGGTGGAGGAATGACTGAAAGAGGGCATTCTCACTAAAAGGGAAACAAGACCCCCTCTGACACGTGAGGAGTACGATAATCCAGAATATTGCATCTTACACAGGCAAAAGAGTCATGGTACTATGGACTGTTATGTCATCAGAGGCGTGTTCCAGAAGCAGTATGCAGCGGGAAAGATATTGCTGCCAGAGGGTGAAGGCGAAGAAAGCCTAGGCGAGCATCCTTTGCCTAGACATAATGTGAATGTTATTCTCTCCCACGGCGGCGACCTGCTGGAGGAAATTGAAGAAGAGGAACTGGTGGAAAATGAGCTGAGAAGAGGACTTGTAAAAACCAGAGGGTTCAGAGCCTTGTTTGACCAACTAAGGTTGGGAGCTGATGTCAGGGAAGAAGCAGCACATGCTTTAGCTGATGTGATAGTCAGAAGAGGAGCGAACACTAGTGCCGCCTACGCACCAGCAACCAGGGTAGCCAGGGCGCATGCCTCGGCAGTGATGTTTAGAGAGCCGCAGCGAACACATCCAGGCTTTTGTCACAACAGGTCACTGTTCGTGGAGGCAACTGTCGAAGGCGTACATGTCCGGCGTGCCCTCGTGGACAACGGATCAGGAGTAAACATCATTCCAACCCATATATTTGTAAAACTGGGAGTTGCTAAAGAAAGACTCAAGAAAGCAGAGGCGACACTGGGAACTTTCAACGGAGGAACAGTCATGGCAAGGGCATGCGTGGTGCTCAATTTGGAGGTAGGGCCCATAAAAACTCTGAACACTTTTCACATTGTTGATGGGGAGCCTAGCTATCATATCCTGCTGGGACGCCCTTGGATTCATCTACATGGGTGTGTCCCCTCCACGCCGCACCAATGTGTGAAGTCGATGTATAAGGGACAAGACATTGAGATCCCAGCCACGAAGGCGCCATTTGACGCTTCGGAGCTACACTTAATCGATGCCACGGTGTTTGATGAACTAGCTCCCCCTGGGACCAACAAGATTGGAAGAGAGCCCAAGGTCCTAATCAGGGGAAAAGAGAAAATGAAAGAGCCAGAGAAGAGACAGTCAGTGTTCAAGAGACTCCGCTTACCAGAAGAAGAAGAAAGCGCACAGCAGCTAATGACCAAACCAAGATACAAGCTGCAAAAGCAACGCCTTCCTGGAGGAGGGGCCAGATGGGCCATCCTATAGGAACTCGCGGGGCCAGCCAAGCCAAAACTGAGCGACTTGGCTCGCCCCACACTTATGGGCGTCATAAGAGGGGAAGCATGGTTTGCTTCGACGGAGGAGGTTATGCACGCCCAACAAAAAGGGAATGAAGCCAATGGTCCAGAAGGTTTGGAAGAGGTCAATGTAGGGGGAGAAGGCGAACACAGGCCTCTCTTCGTTGCCTCTTCACTTACCCCGTCTGAAAAGGCGGACTTGGTCGCCTTGTTGAAAGAGTTCAGAGAGGTGTTCGCCTGGAGTTATGAGGAGATGCCAGGACTCAGCCCCAAGCTAGTCACTCATAACTTGGCTGTCAAAGCTGATGCAATACCTGTAAAGCAACACCCCAGAAAGTTTAGCCCTGAGATTGAGAAAGCGATAAAAGACGAAGTGGAGAAATTACTGGAGGCGCGCTTCATTATGAAGATGCAAGGATTCAATTATGTTTTGATGAAGACAACTTTATGTGACAAACCTACAACAACAAATCTCAAGGACTAGTTTTACTACTTTCTCATATGTTTGTATTGTAATTGTATTATTATTTTTTATATGAGTGTGGGTGGTAGAAATAGGATAGAAATCTCAATTTGAATTAAAGAATTTATTATGTTTTAAATTGGGATTGCATTGATAGAGAAAAGGGCTCAAGATTTTATTAAAATAAATCAGTGAAAAATGCAAAATAAAAGAAAAAGTTTTTAGCAGTGTTTAGCAGTGTTTAATCGATTAAATCTTAGTTTAATCGAGTATTAATCGATTAAGGCATCGTTTAATCGATTAAAGGCTGTTAAAACTGAATCATTAAAAGCCTTTCATTTTCAACATGAAAAAGGTTACGAACTATTATCATTTCACAGCATTTTTCATATCTTTTACACATTCTCTTGAGCTAAGATTCTTTCTCAAAACATCATCTCTATCAATGTTCTTTTGAATCTCAATTTGAATGCATACTTCATTCTTTTTGATTGTAAATTGAAGATTCAATGTTCTTGAACATTATTAGTTGAATCAATCTTGTAACAAAGGGTTACGTTCTTCAAGATTCAACAAAGGCAAAGTTTCAATTGAGGCAATTGAAGAAAGAAGGTTGGAGCACTACCTTGAGCAATTGGAGGATTCATTGCTAGAAGCTCATTGGGATTGAACGCGACGTTTCAATCAAAGGAGGAACGAAGAGGATCGAATTACAAGATTGGGGTAGTGTCATATGAATTGGTACTTCATATGATAACGGGTTAGGATCGAGAGTTGAGAGGATTCTAACGATTCTTGTAAACTGATCTATTTGTTCATAGTGTAGCAAATCACCCAATCCAGAGAGGGTGGACTGGATGTAGCTCACCGATTGTGAGTGAACCAGGCTAAAATCACTGTGTTCTTCGTTCTTTACTTTTTACGTTTATTTCAATTAAAATAGATCAAGAGCTTAAAAAAACAAATAGGATTAGTATTGGTTTTTTCAATTACGTATTCATTATATTCTTGTTAATTGATTCGTGATTGATTTCTCTGATTTGATTCTTGATTTGTAGAAGTTTCGTAGAATAACCGTTTTGAATTGAATTCTGAATTTCTGCAATTTTAACAGTGTTTAATCGAGTAGTACTCGATTAAGGAAAAATTGACTTTCAGGTTTAATCGATTAAATTGCAGGTTAATCGATTAAATCAGTGTAAACTGCTTAAAATTGAACTGTTTCTGAATCGTTTTTGATTAGTTTTTGATTACTTTCGAAATTCTGGTATTGTTGCTTAACCATTCTATTCACCCCCCCTCTAGAAGGTTATTTTAGCCGCTTGTTGGTTTCCAACAAGTGGTATCAGAGCTCGGTCGAATAAACCGTGTGTAAAAACTTTTTCGAAAAGATCCATTTGGAAACCATGGCAAATCAAAACCCTTTTGGAGGAGAAGGTGCAGCTATTAATCGTCCCCCACTATTTGGTGGTGAGGGGTATGCTTATTGAAAAGTAAGGATGAAAATTTTCATACAAGCTATCGATAAAGAAATTTGGAAAGCCATCGAAAAGGGTCCCCATATTCCATCTAGTGTAGTTGATGGAGCGGCTCAATTGACCCCGGAAGAAAAGTGGACCGATGATGATAAGAAAAAGATTCAATTTGACTATAAGGCTAAGAATATCATCACGTCCGCTTTGTCATATGATGAGTTTTTTAGAGTCTCCCAATGCGCTAGTGCAAAGGAAATGTGGGACACTTTACAAGTGACTCACGAGGGAACTAGTGAAGTTAGGCGAGCTAGATTAAATGTCTTAATGCGTGAATATGAGTTATTTCAAATGTTGCCTAATGAAAATATTAATGATATGCAAAAGAGATTTACTCATATTATTAATCACTTGCTTGCTCTTGGTAAGGCTTTCTTACCGGGAGAACTTACTAACAAAGTTTTGAGATGCTTGGACAGGAATTGGCAACCCAAGGTCACCGCGATTATTGAATCGAAGAACTTGGATACTATGGATCTCGCTACTTTGTTTGGGAAAGTGCAAGAGCATGAGATGGAGCTCAGACGCCTAAACTCGAATGAAGAATCCGACAAGAAGAAAAAGGGTATCGCATTGAAAGCTTCATCATCAAAAATTGTTGATACTCAAAATGACTCTTCCTTGGATGATGACACAGATTCGGATTTGGATGATGAGTCACTTGCACTCGTGGTTAAGAATTTCAGAAAATTTTTCAAGAAGAAAGGAAACACAAGAAGATTCAATTCAAAGGAAAGCAAGGAAACTCTACAAAGGTCGAAAACCCCTAGAGACAAGATAATATGTCATACATGTGGGAAAGCGGGTCACATCAAATATCATTGTCCTCAAAAGTCTAAAAAGTCCGATAGTGATAAGAAGAGGTCCAACAATCACAAGGCTAAGAAAGCCTACATTGTTTGGGACGAACCCGAAGATGATACTAACTCTAGCACTTCGGAGGAGGAAGAATCGGCAAATTTGTGTTTAATGGCTAAGGATGACATTGAAGCTTCCACTAGTGACACGTCTCTTGAGCAATCAAGCTCAAAGGAGGTACATTCTAAAACTAACTCTGATGTGGATTCGGATAATGAATCTTGCTCTTCCCCCTCATATGATGCACTTTATAATGCCTATGTTGATATGCATGCCAAACTTAAGAAACTAGCTAAAATCAACATTGAGGCTAAGAAAGCCATTTTGAAGTACAATGAAAAGATTATTGAAATGCAAAAACATATTGATGAGCTTGTTCTTCAAAATGAGACTTTAGAACTCATTTACTCTAATGCATCATGTGAATGTTGTGTTTCTAATGCTGTGATTTCCGATTGTGAAAGGTGTAAGATTTATGAAAATGAATTACATGATTTGAAAGAAAAACTTGCTACCTTTACAAAAGGAAAAAGAGATTTGAATGATTTGCTCTCTAGACAAAGAGACAATACAAATAGAACCGATTTGGGATATACTAAACCAAAGAAGAAATCCTATAGAAAGGTTGGAACTTTTTCAAAGGTTAATTTTTCTAGAAAACCTACTTGTTTCTATTGTGGTATCTTTGGTCATACTTCAAACATTTGCAAAATCAAAAAGTTTGGTATACCCAATAAGGAGTTTATTTGGATTGTTAAAGGAGAGAAACCTGATGTTAACCCCCAAGGACCCAAAATTGTTTGGGTACCTAAGTCTTCCATATAATTTGTTTTTGTAGGTGTGCCTTAGAACGAGAGATGATCGTTGGTATTTGGACAGCGGTTGTTCAAGGCACATGACGGGAGACAAGAGACATTTCATCGAATTTTCACCAAGAGATAAGGGTCACGTCACATATGGCGATAACAATCGTGGAAAAATCCTTGGTATAGGTAAAATCGGAAACTCATCCAATGTTATAATTGACAATGTTTTGTATGTTGAAGGTTTAGAGCACAATCTACTTAGCATTAGTCAATTGTGCGATATTGGAAATAGTGTTAGTTTTACCTCTAACCATTGCATTATTAGAAGTGATAGTGATCAATCCATTAAATTTGTTGGAAATCGGTGCAATAACACTTACTTGATTGACTTGAATGATATTACTTCTTTATTCTCAAAATGTTTTTTAAATAAAGAAAATGATGTTTGGCTATGGCATAGAAGAGTAGCTCATGTCCACTTAGGACAATTAAATAAACTTTTATCCAAGGACTTAGTGATTGGCCTTCCGAAGCTCAATTTTAAAATTGATGGAGTTTGCACACCTTGTAAAAAGTGCAAACAAATCAAAACAACTTTTCCAACAAAAAAAGTTATTTCTTCTACAAGGGTGTTGGAACTCATACATATGGATTTATTTGGTCCCTCTCAAACTATGAGCTTTGGAGGTAATTACTATGGACTTGTTATTGTGGATGACTACTCACGTTTTACTTGGACTTTCTTTTTACCATCAAAAAATCAAACTTTTCAACGTTTTAAAGCCTTTGCCAAACTTGTTCAAAATAAAGTCAATCAAAGTATAGTGGCTATTCGAACCGATCATGGTGGCGAATTTGAAAATCATGCATTTGATAAGTTTTGTGATAAGTTCGGTGTAGAGCATCAATTTTCTGCTCCTAGAACTCCTCAACAAAACGGAGTTGTTGAGCGGAAAAATAGGGTGTTAGAAGAATTAGCAAGGACTATGTTAAGTGATAGCAAAGTTCCTAAATACTTTTGGGCCAATGCGGTAAGCACCGCTTGCCATGTATTGAATAGAGTAATGATTAGGCCGTCTCTTAAGAAAACCCCCTATGAGCTTTTCAAAGGACGAAAACCTAATATATCTTATTTTCATGTTTTTGGATGTAAATGTTTTATTTTGAATAATGGAAAACAAGTTTTGGGAAAATTTGATCCAAAAGCGGATGATGGGATATTTCTAGGCTATTCGAGTCATAGTAAAGCATTTAGAGTGTTTAATAAGCGAACTTTGACTATCGAAGAATCAATAAATGTTGTGTTTGATGAGTCTCCGGAAGGAGAGAAAGGTACTCTTAATATTTCAGGTATTGATATATATGAAGAAGTGCCACGTGATGAAAATAAGAAAGAGAAGGAGATGGAAATTCAAATTCATGGAGATGTTGACAATTCAAATGGAAATGAACAAGCACATGAAGGACTACCTCCGGCATGGAAAACCAACCGCAATCATCCATTGACAAATGTGTTAGGTGACGTAGCTAAGGGAGTGGTAACCCGAAGCTCTTTACGTAATATTTGTCATTTTGTAGCTTTTGTCTCTCAAATAAAACCCAAAAATATAAATGAAGCCATCCAAGATGAACATTGGATCATGGCTATGCAAGAAGAGCTAAACCAATTTGAAAGGAATAGGGTTTGGGAACTTGTACCTAGACTCGATGATAGACCTATAATAGGTACTAGATGGGTTTATCGTAATAAGTTAGATGAGTTGGGTTTTATTGTTCGAAACAAAGCTAGGTTGGTAGCTCAAGGGTATAGTCAAGAAGAAGGAATTGATTATGACGAAACTTATGCCCCCGTAGCACGTTTAGAAGCTATTAGACTTTTATTAGCTTATGCATCTATTATGAATTTCAAGTTATATCAAATGGATGTCAAAAGTGCTTTTCTTAACGGATTTATTCAAGAAGAGGTATATGTCTCACAACCACCCGGTTTTGAAAATCATGAATTTCCCAACTATGTTTTTAAATTGAAAAAGGCCTTATATGGTCTTAAACAAGCTCCTAGAGCTTGGTATGATCGTTTAAGTTCATTTTTAATTGAAAAAGGTTTTAAAAGGGGTGTTGTAGACAATACTCTTTTCATTGAAAAGTCCGGTAAGGACATTCTTTTGGTTCAGATTTATGTAGATGATATCATTTTTGGTGCTACTAATGACATGCTTTGCAAGAAGTTTTCAGATTTAATGCAGAGTGAATTTGAGATGTCGATGATGGGCGAGTTGACGTTCTTCCTTGGGCTTCAAATTAAGCAAATGGATGCCGGAATCTATATCCATCAATCAAAATCTTTCAAGGAGCTTTTAAAGCGATTTGGAATGGATTCGTGTAAGCACGCTTCAACACCAATGAGTGCAACGTGTCACATGGACAAGGACGAAAGCGGTAAACCAATAGAGGTAACTAAATATAGAGGAATGATTGGTAGTCTCTTGTACCTTACTGCATCGCGTCCTGATATTATGTTTAGCGTTTGTATGTGTGCACGTTATCAATCTAATCCAAAAGAGTCGCACTTAACCTCAGTTAAAAGAATCATGAAGTATTTAAAAGGAACAATGAATACCAGTTTGTGGTATCCTAGGGATGCATTTTTAAATTTAGTAGGGTATTCGTATTCCGATTTCGCCGGTTGCAAAGTAGATAGAAAAAGTACAAGTGGTACTTGTCATTTGATAGGTAACTCACTTGTATCTTGGTTTTCCAAAAAGCAAAATTGTGTTGCTTTGTCAACCGCGGAAGCCGAATATATTGTGGCGGGTAGTTGTTGTGCACAAATACTTTGGATGAAACAACAACTTTCCGATTTTGGTTTGTTTTTAACAAAAGTTCCTATTCGTTGCGATAATACCTCCGCAATAAACCTCACTAAAAATCCGGTACTTCATTCTCGAACAAAACATATTGAAATAAGGCATCACTTTATTAGAGATCATGTTCAAAAAGGAGATTGTGTGATTGAGTTTGTTTCAACTTCAAATCAACTTGCCGATATTTTTACAAAACCTCTTCCTAGAGATACCTTTTATCATATTAGAAGGGAGCTAGGAATTTTGGATGAATCAACCATTGGTTAGTAGTATTTGACATTTTTTTTATCAAACCACTCTCACTACAAATGCCTATTTCTATATGAATTGTTTAGAGTTGTTTTTGTGTTTTGAACTTCAAATTCATGATTCTTATGGCTTTGGCTATGTGTATTCTCTATTTGTGATTTGGTTGATATATTAGTTTGGTGTTTGCTTGCTTGCTTATTTGCTTAGTTGTTGTGGTGCTAAATGTGTTCATGTATTCCATATTATGTGCATATGTGTTTTGACTATGTTTTTCCATGATTTGTGCATTAAAACTAAGTTAAAACTGCATTTTTCAGGAATTTAATCGATTAAGTTGACATTTACTCGAGTAAGAAAAAAAGATCTTTCTGGTATACTCGATTAAATCTCAGAATACTCGATTAAATCCCAATTTTACACATGATTTACTCGATTAAGTTACAGTTTAATCGATTAATAATCGATTAAGTTGAAATCTACTCGATTAAATTGTAAAAATCTGACAGTTTTAAAACACGTTTCTGCACATTTTCTTCACTTCTCTCTCACTTCTTCACGCGTTTTCTCTTCTCACTCAACACGGTTTCATCAATTTTCAACCCAAAAGACTTGATTTCTTCCATATTTCTTCATTATTCTTCATTATAAACTCATTCTACATCATTATCTTCATCCATTTCACTTCCATTCACTTAATTTTTCAAAACCCCCAAATCAAAAAAACCCTAAGAGCATCAAATGGCGCCTCCTTCATCTTCCACCGGCAAAAGGAAGAAGCAACGTGTCAACAAGGACTTGGATTCACAGTACTACTCAAAGGAGATAAGAAAAGAACGTGAAGCTAGGTTTTTGCGAAGGGAGTTTGGACATATTCGCTTCATGAACATGAAATGGCTTCTTCATCAAAGGTTTGAGTGTTCTGCCTTATTTGTAGAACAAGGACTCCAGCAATTTCTTAGTTTTCATTGTGATATTTACCCTAGGCTAGTCCGAAAATTTTATGCTAATTTCAAGTATGAGGATGGAAAATATAAATCTGTGGTTAAAAGAAAGTTGCTGATTGTTAAGCCACAAGATTTGCATGACTTGTTTGGATTAAGCATGACTGGCACTTTTTTAAATGATCCTGATAGTGATATACTCATTGACTGTGATGTTGCCAATGTATTTCAACAAACTGTTAGGCCCGGATATAGTTGGAGTAAAGGGACTAAGAATGTTGGCATCATGAAAGAGGATTGTAGGTTATTGTTGTATGTAATTTCCTATTGTTTGATGCCAAAGACAAATCAGAATTATGCACAAGCTAATGGTGATGAACTGCGTATCTTTTATGGTATTCGTGAGCACATTCCTATCAATTGGTCACGTGTTGTGTTAGATAGGATGGTCATTGCTTCTGGTTCTACTGGGTCGGCTACTCTACCTTATGCTATGTTGGTGTCTAAGCTATTGTCTTTCTATGGTGTGGAAGTTGATGATGAGGAAGAGGAATCCATCACTGATCAAAATTGTATTAATGCTACTCTGTTGCATGGTTTGGGTATGGATGAATATCCTGAGGCTAAGTCGTGGATGTGGAAAATAGATATTCAAAAGATTGAGCAACAAAAGAAAGCGGAAGAGGATTTGGCTCGTCACATGGCTGATATGCATGGGGCTGGTCAATCTGCTCCACCACAGGATGCTGGAATTAATGTTGATGAGTATCTGAATGTTCCTAATGCTGAACAAGAGCAACCTCCACCGAGAGCTGCTGATGGTTTTGATTATCGTGCTCTTCATGATAGTCTCTCTGGCCAGATAGATGAGCGTTTTGTGCAAATGGAGGCTAGACAATATGCTATTGAGGAGCGTTAGAAGGCTATATTGGAGCGTGGATTTCAGGATATGGCTATCCGACATCAGGCTATGGAGGACCGCTTCTTCGGTTCTCTTGGGAGGATGTTTCCACAACCACCACCACCACCTCAGTGATCATGGATTTTATCATGCATTGCATTATGTTTTGATGACTTATCTATCTCGTTTTATTATGTTTTGGTGATTATGTCTCAGACTATGGTTTATGGGTTTATGTTTTCTGGTTTATTATGGTGTGTATGGTTCGTTGTTAAGTCCGATTTGTGGACTAGGTTCTATGTTTCAGATTATGGTTTGGTTTTATGTGTGTTTGGGTTATGTACTTTGCTGTACTTGGATGCTATGGCACTTATGTTTTATGATATTTCTATTATGTTTAGTGCTTGTGTGTTTTATACCTTTACATATCTTTTCTATCGTTTGAATTGTGGTTATTATGTGTTACTAATTCTCACCTTTGGCAAGCTTTATTATTCTATTTTTTTATTAATGCCAAAAGGGGGAGAAAGGTGTGGATTGTTGTTTTTGTAGGTTGATTACACTTTTCTTTAGTGTGCATACATTTAGGGGGAGTTTGGATTTGGAATAGTTTGTCATTCATCAAAAAGGGGGAGATTGAAGATGCAAGGATTCAATTATGTTTTGATGAAGACAACTTTATGTGACAAACCTACAACAACAAATCTCAAGGACTAGTTTTACTACTTTCTCATATGTTTGTATTGTAATTGTATTATTATTTTTTATATGAGTGTGGGTGGTAGAATTAGGATAGAAATCTCAATTTGAATTAAAGAATTTATTATGTTTTAAATTGGGATTGCATTTATAGAGAAAAGGGCTCAAGATTTTATTAAAATAAATCAGTGAAAAATGCAAAATAAAAGAAAAAGTTTTTAGCAGTGTTTAGCAGTGTTTAATCGATTAAATATTAGTTTAATCGAGTATTAATCGATTAAGGCATCGTTTAATCGATTAAAGGCTGTTAAAACTGAATCATTAAAAGCCTTTCATTTTCAACATGAAAAAGGTTACGAACTATTATCATTTCACAGCATTTTTCATATCTTTTACACATTCTCTTGAGCTAAGATTCTTTCTCAAAACATCATCTCTATCAATGTTCTTTTGAATATCAATTTGAATGCATACTTCATTCTTTTTGATTCTAAATTGAAGATTCAATGTTCTTGAACATTATTAGTTGAATCAATCTTGTAACAAAGGGTTACGTTCTTCAAGATTCAACAAAGGAAAAGTTTCAATTGAGGCAATTGAAGAAAGAAGGTTGGAGCACTACCTTGAGCAATTGGAGGATTCATTGCTAGAAGCTCATTGGGATTGAACGTGACGTTTCAATCAAAGGAGGAACGAAGAGGATCGAATTACAAGATTGGGGTAGTGTCATATGAATTGGTACTTCATATGATAACGGGTTAGGATCGAGAGTTGAGAGGATTCTAACGATTCTTGTAAACTGATCTATTTGTTCATAGTGTAGCAAATCACCCAATCCAGAGAGGGTGGACTGGATGTAGCTCACCGATTGTGAGTGAACCAGGCTAAAATCACTGTGTTCTTCGTTCTTTACTTTTTACGTTTATTTCAATTAAAATAGATCAAGAGCTTAAAAAAAACAAATAGGATTAGTATTGGGTTTTTCAATTACGTATTCATTATATTCTTGTTAATTGATTCGTGATTGATTTCTCTGATTTGATTCTTGATTCGTAGAAGTTTCGTAGAATAATCGTTTTGAATTGAATTCTGAATTTCTGCAATTTTAACAGTGTTTAATCGAGTACTTAAGGAAAAATTGACTTTCAGGTTTAATCGATTAAATTGTAGGTTAATCGATTAAATCAGTGTAAACTGCTTAAAATTGAACTGTTTCTGAACCGTTTTTGATTAGTTTTTGATTACTTTCGAAATTCTGGTATTGTTGCTTAACCATTCTATTCACCCCCCCTCTAGAAGGTTATTTTAGCCGCTTGTTGGTTTCCAACACATTAAGCCTATACGGCACCCCATTTGGTTGGCCAACATAGTCCCTGTGAAGAAGAAGAATGGCCAGATCAGGTGTTGCGTAGATTTCAGAGATTTAAACAAGGCGTGCCCCAAGGATGATTTCCCGCTGCCACATATAGACTGCATGGTGGGTGCAACGGCCATGCATGAGCGCTTCTCCTTTATGGATGGCTTCAGCGGCTACAACCAAATAAAGATGGTAGAGGGCGACGAAGAAAAAACCGCTTTCAGAACCCCAGTGGGCAACTTCTACTACTTGGTGATGCCGTTCGGTCTCAAAAACGCCGGACCAACATACCAGAGGGCAATGACAGCGATCTTCCATGACATGATGCACGATATAGTAGAAGACTATGTTGATGACATAGTGGTCAAATCAATGAAGAAAGAGCAACACTTGACGCATCTAAGAGCTGTCTTTTCCAGATGCAAGAAGTACAAGCTCAGGATGAACCCTCTCAAATGTAAGTTTGGGGTCTCTTCCGGTGAGTTCCCGGGGTTCAGAGTCCATAAGGAAGGCGTCTCGGCCGATGAAAGGAAAGTCAAGGCGGTCAGGGAAATGAAAGCGCCTCGCAACAAGAAAGAATTGTAGCAAATGATGGGGAAATTGGGTTACATCCGCAGATTCATACCAGTCATGGGGGAATTGTTAGGTCCTATGAGGAAACTTCTCAAGGGCAAGGAAACTTTCAAGTGGGAAAAGGAGCATCAGGACGCTTTTGATAATGTGAAGAAAGCCTTAGCAACACCACCAATGATGATTCCGCCTCAAAAGGGGATACCACTCAGAGTATACCTGGCCACTACCCAAACGGCGATCAGCGGGCTCTTTGCACAAGAAGTTGAAGGCGCAGAGCGCCCTGTGGCTTACTGGAGCAGAATGTTAAAGGAGGTAGAATCCAGATATTCCAATCAAGAAAGGCAATGTCTCGCTTTGGTGTACGCCGCTCAGAAATACCGTCACTATTTTCAAGCGCACACCATTCATGTGATGACTAAAGCTGAAGGAATCAAGTACTTATTGCAAAGCGCCGTCCTCACAGGACGAATAAGCAAGTGGGCGCTCACGCTGACAGAATATAAAATAACCCTGGTGACGCCCGCGGCGCTTAAAAGCCAGGCCCTGGCTGATCTGATGGCCATCTGTGCAAATCAAGAAGAAGAGGGAGCAATAGAACCTGTCAATGTGTGCGAAGAACCTGAGGTGTGGACCTTGATGTTTGACGGCTCGCCCTCAGCACCCAAAGGGGGAGCAAGAGTCACTCTGACAAATGAGAAGGGAGAGGAGCTGTCCTTCGCCTTCCAACTGGAATTCCAGTGCACTAACAACGAAGCAGAGTATGAGGCTCTCCTCCTGGGACTTGACGTAGCTGAAGAAATAGGAGTTCAAAGGCTCATTGTGAAAGGAGATTCCAACCTGGTGGTGAAGCAGCTAAAAGGGGAGTATGGAGTTAAGGAAATGTCCTTGGCGCTATGCAGAGAGAGAGCGCACCAAGCATTGGCAAAGTTCAAGTTAGAATCTCTTGAGCATGTGCCAAGGGCTGAAAACAGAAAGACTGACGCTCTCGCAACTTTGGGGAGCAAAGCAGGTATAGCAGAAGGCGAACATCTGGTACATTTCAGGAAGGCGTACCAACCCAAAATCCAAAGGGATATACAAGAAAATCAACCGAGGGAAGATTGGAGAGTCTCAATCATGTGGGAGCTCCACAACAAAGCATTGACGAAGGCGTCTAGAGACTTTTGCCTTCTAAAGGGGGCGTTGTACAAGAGGAGTACGGAAGGGTTGCTCATGAAATGTGTCGCTGAGGAAGAGGGAAAACGGAAGATGACAAGCCTCCATGACAGCGTGTGCGGACAGGTTGGCCTTGGCCTATACAGGAGAATGCAAAGGGTGGGAGTATACTAGCCAGACATGAAGGCACATTGTGATTCATTCCAGAAGGCGTGCATTCAATGCCAGGAGGCCAAAGAAGAACTGGAAATCCATCTGGTGGATGAGGATTGGGCTAAGCCAATTCAAACGTACTTGGAAAGCGGCGTCTTGCCGGAGAATCACATAGAGGCGGAAAGGGTAAGGAAGAAATCAGAGTATTATTTCATTGAGAAAGGCGAGCTGTTTAAAAGAAGTTTTGCTGGAGAAGCTCTCAGATGCATTGGAAAGGAAGAACGAAGCAAAGTCATGGAAGAGGTCCACAGAGGATCTTGCGGAAGGCACCAAGGAGGAAGGTCGCTCTGGAGCGAATTGTTGAAAATTGGTTATTATTGGCCAAACATGAAAGGCGACGCCCTTGATTTTGTGAGGAACTGTGAGCAATGCCAGAGGCATGGCAACAGAATCCATGCACCCGCTCTCTCTATGAAAGGCCTCAGCTCGCCCTACCCTTTCCACACGTGGTCAATGGACTTCATTGGTCCAATTGACCCACCTTCTAGAGGAAAGAGATGGATCCTAGGGGCAACAGAACACTCCACCAAATGGGTCGAAGCGGCAGCGTTC
Source organism: Crotalaria pallida (assembly GCA_037953625.1). Lineage (NCBI taxonomy): Eukaryota > Viridiplantae > Streptophyta > Magnoliopsida > Fabales > Fabaceae > Crotalaria > Crotalaria pallida. The sequence continues at coordinate 122,499,800 of CM075652.1, read as the reverse complement.
AAGAAAGGCGACGCTGACACCACTACACAATTCATCAAAGAGCACATTATCTGCCGCTTTGGGCTACCCAAGAGAATAGTATCTGACAATGACACTCACTTCATCAATAAGAAGGTAGAGCAAGTATTGGAAGAATACGGGATCGTACATCACAAGTCCACCCCCTACTACCCACAATCTAATGGCCAAGTTGAATCCACAAACAAAACACTGATCAAAATCTTGGCCAAGACAGTGGAAGACACGCCTACGGACTGGAGCGAATACTTGCCACTCGCTCTTTGGGCATCTCGCGTGACTAAGCATAGTGCAACAAAGGCAACACCTTTCTCGCTGGTATATGGGGCGGAAGCGACACTACCAGCGGAAGTGGTGGTCCCCTCAGCAAGGATGATTGCTCAGAATGAAGGTGGGCCGGAAGACAGAATGCTATCCCTGGAAAGCGCCAGAGACAAAGCGCACGAAGAGTTGCTTAAGCACCAAAGGCGCATAATGCTGTCATATGAGAAGATGGTGAGACCAAGAATGTTTGTCGAAGGAGAACTCGTTCTGAAGGCGACAGACGCAGTCATGAGAAACCTGCACACGAGCAAATGGATGCCAAAGTGGGAAGGACCCTACATTGTTCAAGAGGCACATCCTAATGGGTACTGTTTCTTACTTGAACCAGACACTCAAAAGAAAATAGGGCCTTTAAATTTCAAGTACATTAAGAAATATTATGCCTAGCTCACTGTATGATATAATGAAAGAGCAGTAGCCTTTATTTTTTGTTGAAATATAGGAAGCAACTTATTTTGTACGCCCCTAACTAGTAAATGAAGGCCTTCCCTCATGAATTATTTCCTTAGAAATCTGTTAATGTAGAATATGCATGCTGAAAGCAAACACGATTCAAACAGTGAATAATATGATGACACATATACTTCTGTTCTGAAAAAAAAAAGAGAGCGCTCTCAAAGTAAAGGGCCAAAATGCCAAACGCGAGGTCCAACACTAAAAAAAAAAAGAAGAAAGACAAATACATATGCATATGCATCTGACAGACTGAAAATAAAGTGTTGGGCCGTACCGCGGGCACAAGTGCCTTATCGCGGTACCCGGATAGACCTCCTGAAAAGAAAATTTTCGGGACAGACGCGGGCGAAGTGCGCCATATCGCGAGACTAGAAAAGGTCCCGAGAGACAAGGGCGCTAGTCTTAAAAGCGGGCGGAAAAATCTGTAGAAAAAGAGGTTGGCTAACGCAAGATCCAAGGAGATCCGTTAGTTTGCATAAGCCCAAAGCGACGAAGTCTGAAATATACCCAAGACGCGCTTTCGAAACAAGTTTTGGCACCAATGACATGAGGGGCCACCGTTCAAAAAAAAACTTGTAATAATCAAAGCGCGGTTGTGGAAACAAGATTGGCACCAATGACATGAGGGGCCACTGTTCAAAAGAAAAACGTGCCCAATGCGCACCCTGAAGGAAATTTGGCACCAATGACATGAGGGGCCACTAAAATTTGCAGAAAATTCGAAAGCGTCCAAAGTGCGCTCCAAAAAAAAAAAAAAGAAGAGAAAAGAGAGAAAGAAAGGAAAAAGAAGAAAAGGAGAAATGTACGCCGTCAAATACTTGGCGAAAAACATCGAGACAAAAAAAAAACCATGCCGAAACAAGTGCAGTGCCAAATAACTGCAAAATCACGATTCGAGCCACAAGAGTGCAAAGCGACAAAGCTAACAAAAGCACCCAAGTCCTGAAAGCATACGACCCACATACAAGTCCAAGAAACAAGGCAAATAAAGGCATACAAAGCAAAGTTAAAATGTTCATAAATGTTGTCAAAGTGGCGGCAAACACACAAAAGCAAAATCTAAGCTTGAAGAGCATACAAAAGACGCCACCACAAACGGCTACAACTACAACTTCAAAGGTCAGCGAATAAATCCAGAAATACAAGATCAAAGCAGCAAGCAATAATACAATAACGACTATCAAACATTAAACAGAGTGTTCAGGCTGATGAGTTTGCAAGCTTCCTCATAAGAGCGTTCCTGAGCAGCCAAGTCATTGAGTTCCTTGTCAACATTCTCCAAATCAGAAGTCACCTGCGCAAGTTGGGCTGAAAGCTCCTTTGAGCGAGTGGTCAAAGTGGTGCGACGCTCCTGCAAGGTGCGCTTGGTTTCAGCCAAGCCAGTAGCGTCGAAAGGGGGACGCAGTTTTTCCAGTTTAGCAATCGCCTCATCAAGCCAAACACCAGAGTAATGCTGAATCTTCAAAGAATGAAGGCAATCCAAAAGCTTAACCTTATCTTCCCATGGCAGTGCGTCAACATCAACAGAGCTCACCAAACCCAGCATTTGTATCATAGTGCGCGCAGCGGACTCTCTGAAAAAGCGCGGGAACGAAGCACCTGGTGGCACCAAGTCAGGGTGAGCAAGAAGGAACGATTCAATCATAGACTGCTCCTTCGCATCAAGAGAGCCACGGGACTTGGCAGAAAACGCAGCTGCAAAACCAAAAAAAAACAACAAACAAAGCAAAGCGAAAATAAGTGAGCAAGGCAGCAACATTTGCAAATCCAATAGAAGTATGAAATGAGTAGGACACTAAACGAAGGAAACCCAACTTGATAAATGGTTAAAAGAACACTCACAAACCGAAGAGGAAGCCGAAGACGCAGCAACTTGAGCAACTTTGACAGGGGCGAGCCGAATGGAAGGGATCTCGCTCGCAGGGCGCCCCTCGGAAGAATTCGCAGCGTCCTTTGAAATTTCAGCTACATCGGCAGAACTTGGAATGAAGCCAGTATCGCTCTCATTAACAGCGCGTTCCTTAATAGGAACTTCAGCAGCATCAACTTGGCTTTCCTTGGGGGCAGGAGTGTCCACCACCTCAACAACCAAACCATCGAAAACAACATCAACAGGAATACCCTCACCTATGACAATGTCAGAAACATTCGCAGCAGCAACACTTGTAGCAACATTTGAAGAAACATCAGCAGGAGCGTCCTTGGAAGCAACGGAAACGCTCTTTGGGACTCCAATAGGGGGCAAGGAAAAATCACCCTCAACAATCTCAACAATTTCCAAACCAGAACCAACATCAACAGCAGGTTCGGGAGCAACACCAGAACGCTTAGAAACGCTAACAGCGATAACCTCTAAAGCGAAAATGGTTGACAAAGGTTGCACAAACAGAGGGCCACTGACCCTACCAAAAGGAACATGAGTGGCGAATCCGATGGGCACAGCGCCTCCACTAGCAGTCGGTTGGCGGCGAAAGTCCGAAACATTCGCGCGATCAAACGGTGGAACGGTTGGAGAACCAACAGAGGTGCTAACGGGGGTCGTAAGGCTCTCGGAGACTTGAGGCGAAGGCGGGGCCGAGCCACACCCGCCAGAACCACCTACAATAAAATAAACAAACAAAGTAACGAAATGAAAATGTTCATTAGTGCTGAAAATCTGAGAAATGCAATAACAGTAAAGAGTAGAAAGGCCGAGGGGAAAGGAAAAGGGCCACGGCGAAGAAGAAAAGGGGAGGCAAGAAGCGGAACCTAAAGGGTTTTCCTCATCAGCATCGTCGCTCTCACCCTCGGAAGAATCACCGTCTCCTTTTGAAGTGTCATAGTAAGCCAAGAGAGCATCGCCTGAGTGATCCGCATTGTCGCTCTCAGCTTCAACTAAATCAACATGCGCTGGAGAAGCAGGGGCAGGAGGAGTGTTGTGAAGCTGCAAGCGGGAAGACCGACGAGAAGGCGCAACTGCAACAGCCTTTTTCCCCTTCTGAGAGGGTGCAGCATTCTTGCCCCCGCCTTGAGAAGAAGATTTAGGAGCAGAAGAAGCTGGAGAAGAAGCCTGTTTCTTACCTCGTTTCGATATTACAACAGCGGAAAGCGAGGACGCAAAGGCTTTACGTTTGCGCACGGAAGAAACCGCTTCAGCTGGAACAAACAAGACAAATCATGAAAACGAAGCCAAATGAGTGAAGTAATCAACAAAACAAACAAGGCTAATAAAAAAAAGTTATTACCTTTTCCTTTCTTCACAGAGGTAGAGTAATAAGGATCATTGCATACAATAGACAAAAGAGCAGGGATGGTACACTTTGGAGTAGCTTCAAAACTCTGGAGATGTTGCAAAATGTCTTTATGGGATGTCACCCAACTACGTAGAACGCCTCCAACATGAAGGGGAGGGATATAAACCAAAGGAGCACTTGAAACATCAGGATCAACGTCAAAAAGAACTGATGGGATAGTTTCATGCAAGGAAACCTGATCAATCAAAAGGATGCACGAAGGTTGATCACGCCCAAATTGCCTCGCAACACGATCAGGGCGATATACAAAAGGCCACAAAGCGCCCCCATTGGCGCTCTTGTTATCCAAGGGAACGAAACCGGGAAGGCAGCGAGCAGTCAAGATCAGTTTCCACAAGTCATTCATACCTTCAGTATAATTCTGAGCATTGTTCCTGGAGGTAAGACGCTCCTCAATATATAGGGGATGCAAGGGATCACACCCCTCCCAAATGTGGTCTAAATAGGGGCGAAAGACAAACTGCTCCTCTAGATCGATAACAGCAACTAAAGGCTCTCTGGGACAGCCTTTGGTCCAACACCAGGCACGAGGTTCAAGGCCAGAGGCGTCATCAGAAGGGGCAAGCCTAACCGGGCCATATTCAGGAAAGCGCTCAAATAAAAAGTATTGGAGAAAAGCCAAATCAGCAAATGAGAAATCCGCATTTGTTCGGAAACCTGATCGAGGCGAGCATACAAACCACCTAAATAAAACGAAAAAAGGGGAAGACGTGTTCCCTCAGCTAAAAGACAGGCAAGCAAGAAAACGCAAGGACTGACAGATTCCCATGGAGGGCCTGGAAACACATACCTACTCAACCAGAAGGCGACAAAAGCAGCACGGCGAAGCCTCTGATCCTTCACAGGACCAGGATGAAATTTGCCATCATGGAGGTCGCCGTAGAAATACCGAACCCAGCTAGCAAACGTGTATTTGAGTGAAGAACGCTGACTTGCTTTCTGCTCTTTAGGGACCAAATTCCCCGTACCCTTGACTTTCTGAGAGGAGGAACCTTCGGCGAGCGAAGCGCGTCACTGTTGAAGCAACTCATGGGAATGCTTGGCACTGGCAATAGAAGCCGCTTTCAATTCCAAGGCCAAATCAGAAAGGCTCTCGTCTACCTTCGTTATGTCAAGATCAACATTTCCAAAAGAGGGAAGTTTCAACAAGACAACTAAATCCTCCAACGTGGGAGTGAACTCGCCCCAAGACGTCAGGAATGTGTGTGTCGAAGAGCACCAACACTGGATCAAGGCGAACAAATCATCCGGCCTACGGTTGGCGCCAATCCGGGGAGACACCTTAATCGCTTCAGCTATTCCAACTTTTTTGAGGACCTCCACGAAGGGAGGGTCACTTGCAAACACTTGATTGATCCAATCTTGCCAACCGGTAGTCCCACCAATGCGAACATTAAAGTTCAGGTCTACCAGGGGAACTCGGCACGGCGAAGGCGAGAACGGAGTAGTGAAGGGCCCAACTCACGGTGGTCCTTGTGGTAAGAAGGAGGAGAGATGAGCTTGGCGGTATCATCAGGAATCACCATTGCTTTAGTAGGAGGACCGTTGAGCAGGTCACCAGATTCGGGGAATGGGCCAAAGGGAAGTGTCGCCTTCACTCCTGTCGCCCAGCGGCGGTGACCAGCGTTTATGGGGTAAGAGCGAGGGCAAGGGAGACCTTGCATGAAGCAATAAGTGATGGGGTTTGGGAGAGAGATCTCCTCTTCAGTTTCTTCAAGAACGGTGTCATCCTCAACTTCAACAATGGGAGAAGATTTCGACCTTCCCATGGCTGAGGGCGAATAGTAACAAGAAGAGGGATTTGAAGTGAGAAGAGAAAAGTGGCAACGATGAAGAAAAGGGAGATAACGAAGTCTTCTACTGTTAGAAAGAAATAAGGGAGCGGAGAAAGTTTCGAAAAGAGAAAGGATGAATGAGAAGGAGTGGTTGAGAAAAAGGAGGAACTGAAGAGTTGGAAGGAGGGAGTTTTGAACTACACAGGGGAGTGGGAGAACGTGCAAGTAACCGATGGGTATCCCCCTACTTGCACGTGGAACAAAAAGGGAAGAACAAGTGAGAAAGTGACAAAACAGGATTTGCACCGAAAAGGAAATTCTTTCCTTCTCACTGCAAAGGGGGCAATTGTTGGTACCCCATTATTTGGTGCCCCAAATTACAAGGCCCAATTCATAATGGAGGCCCAGAACCACCAAACAAAAATACAACAACGAAGGACGCTGAGGAGAACAAGCAGACACCAAAGGCTGCCCAGAGCGCCATACCCAGAGCGTCAGTCATCAAGGCGTCACATTCTGACGTCATGACCAAAGAGAGGAGTAAGGTGTGCTGATGCCAATGAGCACGACGTGCCCTTCCAGAGCGCCTTGGGCGTTATGGAAACTTGAAGAGAAAGTCACGATAGATGAAAGCGAACAGGAAACAAGGCCTGTGGAAGGCGTACACGTACAGACAGGGGAGTTCGGTTCCCCAGACTATGAGAAACGTGCATGAGAAGCCAGAGCATCTTGGCTTACTTCATGTAGCCCCTTCTTTGAGGAAAGTCCAAAAAGGCAAGCTTTGTAAGCCTCCCACTGTGAGCAATCAATGACAAAGCTAAAAGAAGTAAAGGAGACAAAACGGACTCTGAAGAAAACAACCACAAAGGAGGAAAAGGGAAGTAGACCGGTGGACCAAAAGAAAGAGGGCAAGGACCAATAGGCAAAGGGGATCTTATAAAGGGAGCCTTCTCCCAACGTACACAACAACAACGAAAAAACAACAACAAAAAACAAGAAGAACTTCAACCAACACAAAAGAGAGAGCAAGAGAGGGAAATAGAATAGAAGCTTCTATTGAAGCTTAGGTCCAAAAACATAGAGGAGAGTGTAAAAACGCCAAGGCGCACACCCCTCATTCTGTAAAAATACCACAAGTGTGGAACCCCTATTCTGGCATTGATCCCTCTGTATCCCCATTTCCAAGTAATAAAGCCTAAAGCTTCACTAAGTTTACGAACCCAATCATCTTTTCATTAATTATTGTTTATCGCACAAAGCGGTCCGAAACAAGGTGTAAGGCTTTTGATGGTGTTGGCTTGTTGGATTTTATCAAAGTCCGTTCTTGGATTTAGTTCTCAGTTATAGAAAACTTGAATGTGTCTTTTTTAGATTGGTGTTTAAATCCAGTATCTTGTACTTCTTCCGTCCCACAAGGATGATAAAAAAATAATTTTTTTTTCCAAACTAAAGTTAAAATAATAAATGAAAAGTTTAGAATTTGAAAACTTTGAATTGTGATTGGTTGATCAATCCAAAATACATTAAATTAAGTGTTTGATAATTGATTGATGTGTTTAACAAATCATTAAAAGTACGTCTCCTTAATTTTTTGACTTTTCCAATTTGTTACTGTCCTTGTGGGAGGAAGAGAGTATAATAGGTGTTACAAACTAATTATGTATATGTTGGGTTAGAGTATTTTAGTACTCTCATATTAAAAAATTTATTTTGCTGATAAAAAAACACTTGGTGCATGTAATTAAACGGATCGCTTGTCTCTTTTAAATATCATATTCCCTTCTGTCCCTAATATAAGCACCTTTTGACCAATTTCACTCCCTTTAAGAAAGTTAGTTAGTGACATTGGAAATGTAAATATTTGATATTATTTTCAAAAATACCTCTATAATTATTATTGAGAATGTAAAAAATGTTAAGTAAATAGGGGTGTTTGTAAAAAAAAAGTAATTAATGTCATTGGAAATTGGAAATGGGGCTTATATTAAGGACCAAAAAAAAGTCTTGAAAGGGGGCTTATATATATAGGAGCGGAGGGAGTAATAAGTTTTACATCAGAATAAAATTACAAAATAAATAAATCTATATAAAGTAATAATTTTGAAATTGAACTTAACTTATCTAATATTTCAATTTTTAATGTAAATCTAATTTTTTCATGACCCTTCTTAGTAATTTGTAAATAAATTTAATCTCTTGTTTTTATTTTATTTTTCTTGAAGTTTAAAAGATAAAAAGATAATAAAATTTTTTGATTTAAATTTATTTTAAAAATTATTGTTTTAAAATATTGGATTAACTAAAAGTTCATCAGATTTATCTTGATAATTTGCACCACCAAATAGCTCTTAAAGCATTAGTGACAGCATTATTATTGCAATAATGTTTTTTTTGGTTGCCCACCCGGTTCCCTAAGTACTACCTAGGTACATCCGGATCCGACCCGGGTCGCGTGCCTGGCTATGACAGGTGAGTCTCCCAACATGAATTTTCTGCATTCACAAGGACTCCCAACATGAATTTTCTGCATTCACAAGGACTCCCAACATGAATTTTCTGCATTCACAAGGACTCGAACTTGAGACCTTCCTTAAGCGAGACCGAGCCGCTTACCACTCGTCCCAACCCATGTTGGTTTATTGCAATAATGTTTTAATTATTTAAAGAACTTGATTGGTGATAAAAAATGTTTTAGGAGTTTAATTAATTGGTAATATTGTATGTTATTATTACGGGATTAAATTAAATCGTTTACTTATAAAAAAAAAATTTAAATCGTTTACTCACTCTTTTTAATCTGTTTATGACCTCACTAATTTTTTTAAGCTGCACGATAATACTTATTGGCATCTCAATTCTTCATTGACTAAAAGTTGATAGATCCTGCCGTATGAATAATAAACATGCTTTGAAAATATGTCTTCCACTATCCAAAAAAAGAAATTCTTAAATATCATGCACATATCTTTTATCTTATATGAACATATTCATATAAATAATGCATGTTTCAAATTTTCTTTCTATCTGTTATGGCCGATATGTATAATGATTAAGAAGATCCAGAATATTTGCAGAGAATAGAAATGTTCCTTTTCCTTTCTGATATGTATCAGGGATGTAGATATATGAGAGTATATTTGAAAAAAAAGTTCTATATTCTATATGTTCTTCCTAAAACTTAGAAGATCTATGAATATCGTTGGTCTGTTCTTTCTGGCACATCTTGTCGGCAACTGATATTCTTAGATCTCTTCAATTAAACTTGCTCAAACAATGAGTTCAACTCTTTTATGGATATCATCCCAGTTAAAAGATACGAAATAGAATGCTTGTGTAGTACATGCTCTTAAATAGTTAATGAATTGAATAAGAAATAGAATGCATGCAAGTGGACAACAATCTCCCTAGAGGAAGAGACCAAGGGAGCTCTTTGGGATTCAATTTTGGGTTCTTTAATAGGGAAACTTCGAGAGGAGATATTTGAAGATTTGTGGTGGAGTTCCATACTAATGGGAGGTTACCTCCTAGAGGCTTAAATTCTTCTTTCACCACTCTCACCCAAATATTTTTAGAGATTAATGGGTATGCACTGACGGTGTAAAATTTTAGACATAATCATACCATCATCCACCATTTATTTGTATTACTTTAATCTAGAAATCAACAACCATAAACGGATGAATGTGGATAATACATTGATGGTTTAAACTGTCAGTTCATTCTCCATTTTCTTATATTCTTAACCCCAAAATGATAAAGGATTTCATGCCAATCTCACTTATAGGTTCACCGTATAAAATCATAGCCAAGATCATTGCTAATTGTTTTAACTAGTAATTTTACCCGTGCATCGCACGGGTTTAAATTTTTTATTTTTTAAAGAAAAATTTGATTATAGATTTTGGAAATATGTCTTTTTAAATAATAAGTTAATATGAACTTTTTATAAAAATGATTTACATGTATTTAAAAATGAATAGTCATAAACATTAACCTTTGAATCTAGTTTCAGCTACCAACTTTTTCATTAATAAAAATTAACTAATAATGTATCAACTATGTGATTTCTAATTTTAATTAACAACATAATTTCTTATATTAAAAAAAAATCCAACTCATTTTGATTTTTGTTTTATTTAATCCATCATTCCAAATGCATTTTGTTAGTAATTTGTTTTGCAAGTCCAAATGCAGCTATTTTTTTACCATATATATCATCATCATCATCATTATTATTATTACATTCGTCCCAAAATATAAGACCTATTTTTACACTTTTAATTAATTCGTGTTTATAAGATTCGAACTTTCAAATTACTTGCTTGTATTAGAACTTCATAATTGTAAATAAGTATATTGTCAAAAGTATAAAATAACGCATCATTATTTTTCACAATTTAAATTGCAACATATTGTATAAATTTTTGGATTTTTTTTAATTTGAATTCATGACGGAGTAAATATTTGATTGTATTAAACTAAATCAGTATACCAAATTATAGCTCATCTTTAATACTTATATATCCATTTTTTCCGTTGTACCCAAAATTTATTATTCATAATGATGCTCTATTTAAATGTTTAATACCAATTTGCCTATATTATGACTTGTTTGTATTAGAATTTCTGAAATTACAACATTATATTCGTTTTTTTTTCTGGTTAATTATCATGTGACGGGTCGTTTAGGCATTATATATTTTTTATGTCAATATTTGATTCAAATTATTTCCTTTTGAAAAGATCATTAATAACCCGTGCAAATTGTAATAATATCAAAATGCAAATTGTATGTTTGCGGACAATTTTTATATTTATGTGTAATCCAAATTGTACTAATAAAAATTTACTAAAAATAACTTAAGATAAATATTTATTCCCGTGCGATGCATGAACAAAGAAATATGGAGGGAAAAGCAAGGATGAAGGAGGGAAAATGAAAATAACAAAAATGCCCTCAACTTCTCCTATTTTATAATATATAGAAAAGGTTCACTATAAAAAATCATAGCCAAGATCCTTGCCAATCGTCTTAATTAAAAAGATGTTACCATTGGTAATATCCATAGCCAAGATCCTTGCCAGTCGTCTTAATTAAAAAGATGTTACCATTGGTAATATCCATAGCCAAGATCCTTGCCAGTCGTCTTAAAAAGATGTTACCATTGATAATATTCGAATAATGATCCTTGCCAGTCGTCTTAATTAAAAAGATGTTACCATTGGTAATATCCATAGCCAAGATCCTTGCCAGTCGTCTTAAAAAGATGTTACCATTGATAATATTCGACAATTATTCGCCATTTCTCAATGGTAGAAACATTTTTTATTCAGTAGTGATCCTAAATGAGATGATCAATATTGCAAAGATGGATAATCAAAGGACCCTCTTGGTGACGGTTGATTATGAGAATGCTTGTGACACATTCAATTAGGGATTATTCAACTATATGATGGGGAGGTATGGCTTTTTATTCTTTTTATTTTTTTTATTTTTTTTATTTTTTATTTTTTACAAATGGAGGCTTTGGATCAGGGAGATCAAGGAGTGCCTTTCCACAACATCGATATCGATTTTTGATAATGGAAGTCCATCACAGAAGTTCGGTGTATCAAAAGGTATTCGCCAAGGAGACCTTCTTGCTCCTTTCCCTTTTTTCCTAGTGGCAGAAAGTTTTGGTGCAGTGGTATATTGATGAGGAGAGCGAGGAATTGTGGCTTACTTGAAGGGTTCAAGGTTAGAAGAGAAGAAGTGGAAATCTCACATCTCTAATATCTGAATGATACCATAGTGGTGTGCAAGGCATACTCGAGAAATTTGTGGTCAGTCTAGAGTAATTTAAAATGCTTTAAATTGCCATCCAGTCTCAAAGTCAACATAAAAAAAAGTTGCTTATGTAACGACCCGGATTTATTTCCCTTATTCTAATTCTTTTATAAAAATGTGAGCTAATTTTTCGCCTTTAAGGAAAATAAACCTAAGCCATTACTAAATCAACACATCAATCACAAAGAGATGGAAAATAATTTACATCATATACATTGTTAATCAGTTCTTGATACACATCAGAGTTTTATCAGCAAAAGCATAGCTTTTCACATACTTTCAGCACACCAAAATATCAGTCCAAGTGATACTCTAGGTCAGTTAGCCTATTTCACAATATTCTACATCCAAAATAAAGACCTAGAGCATTGGTGACAACTCCAAAAGACATAAACATAAACATAGTCCTACATCAACCGCCCTAATTGGGGAAGAGACGGATGATGAGAACCACCGGAACAGTAGTCCTCAAAGAACGCATGTGGGGAAGAGGGTTCAGACGACGGAGCAGGACCTCCACCGTCCCCTCGAGGAACAGACTACTGCCCCGCCTATGCCATTCCCCCTGGGGAATGAACCTCATCTCGACACAGAATGGATTCTGGGCCATCACCTGACAACAAAAGGGCAGGGAGTCAGTCATAGCCGAAGCACATAATAAAATAATAATCTATCAGAACTAGAAATAGCAATCACAAGTAATCAAGTAATCAGGTAAAATGCATACTTCATGGTACACCCAATTTATCATATAATTATCTTGGAATTAAGTGGCATGATGCATGAATGCTCATCTTGTCTTTCTAGTCTGGATCCAGTATCATTCTCGTCGATTGAATTCAATTCTAATGAATTCAGCATATTCTCTCTAATCAAGGAAAGCAACAGGGAGTAAACGTCTTTCTCCACGACAGATCACACAACTCATCTATGTGTACCCTTTCACTAGGGTGAGATCATTGCCAAAGGCCGTCCTCCGCAGTCATGATATGTCTCTAGAGGCCGATAAAATATATTATGGTTAAGCAAAACTATCCCGAGAAAAGTCTGCAGAACCCCCTCACCATAGGACCGTTTTACCCACAATAATTCCCAATGGTTACTGACGAGTCACCGTCGAACCTAACCTCTGCACATTCTCGCACCAGTTCTAGGAAATTCTATTCCCTAGAGTGGACGCGACTTTCCTGATATCCTATCTTACCATCCACAACTCCTTGTGCGAATGCAAATGAGTTTAGTCCACTTTTCATTATGAATTCATTTCATAATCATTCATTCTCAAAGTAACTCATTAGATTATGCATTCCCATATATAATCATTCATCATCAAATTCATCATGTAAGTGTTCATTTATTCCCCAAATATCATTCCAAATTTCCAATGATAATAGGTTGAAGCTAAGTACATTAAGGTTTGGTATTTTCAGCCTTTAAAGTTATTCCATTTGATTAGAAAGGCCTCCAATCAAATGAGATGTGAAAATTCAGATTTTACTAGTAAAATTGGGGTATGGATATCGATATCCCCTAGTGCATATCGATATGCAGTATCGATATCCCATTATGGATATCGATATGCACAATCGATATCCTCATGCTGGATATCGATATCCACCCTGTTTTTCTGCATTCTGTTTTGAGTTTTGAAATAACAAATCTCAATATACTTCACTTTAACCATTCTCAACCCAAATTGTATCAATATCATGTACAAACACATCTGTTCATGCATAAATCCAGCAATCACAGCATCAATTCCACATAGAATTCAATTAAAATCATAAAATAAGAAAAATGACAACTTCATATGCCATAATAGTTTCCTTCATGTTTCAATCCAATTTCTTGGCTGGTTTAACTCATATCCATCATATATAAGTTGTTTATTTTCATAAGTCCAACTAAAATGACCTCCAAGTCATTCTCCTTATTCAAGTTATCAACTTTTTCCTAGTTTGCCCTTGAGTTCATGAGAACTCCTATACTTCTAGTCTTTGGATTATTATTCTAGCACCTGGTTAACTTCTCCCTTACCTATTTGGAATGATTCAGACTTGCTTTGATTGGAAAGGATTGGTTTTGTTGAGAAAAATCCCAACTTTTCTGGTTCAGCAACAAACTCTGTTTTCAGTTAAACAACACCCTAAAATCAGTGTTGATCACCCACAATAAAGCAAAATAAATGGTGATTAAGGACTGCAATCAAGACTAGGATATGAAAGCTTGAAAATAAGACATGTTTGAAGCTACAAAAACACTTGAGCTTACCACACGAATTGAAGAAAGATAGGTTCTTGAATCTGAAATCCAACTTTCAGTTTTAAACACCAACTTTCACAGGTTGATTTCTTTCTCCACAGATCACCAAACTCACTGAACTTAGTATCAACTTGAAGAGGGCAACAAGAGCTTTGATTTGGTACCAGATTTGTTAAGTTTTGATGTTTGAATCATAGAAAACGAAGGGCACAAAGTGATGACAGCAACCACACGTTTTCAGCAGAGTTCTTGGGATTTCTAGGGTTTTTGCATGCAACTCCCTATATTTTAAGCAATTAGACCGCCCTTAAGTGTCCCTTTCATGCCCAAACAGTTCTCAGGTGATATTTGTGGTAATTGGGGGGTGAAAAACGTGATTAATTCTCAGCCACACGAATTAAACCGACTTACTTCTGAACTAGCAGACTCGTGGATATCGATATCCTCTAGTGCATATCGATGTCCAATATCGATGTGGGCATATGCATATCGATATCCATATTGCAAAATCAAAGCATCGCATTCAAACTGTCATAACTTTTTCGTTAACCGTTGGATCTTGCTCAAATTTGGGGATAAGCTCCCTAACCTCCTTATCTTCCAATCCAACGGTGGGTTTTGAGTCTAATGCTATAAATCTTTTATTTCAATTTTCCTAATATAAGAATTCATATTAACATATAAAACATGCATTATATTCTATTTTAGCCATACAACACTTATAATTTTCGAGGATAAATTCCGTGGGCGTTACAACTCTCCCCCACTTCAAGGAATTTCGTCCCCGAAATTCACCTAATACTTACCTAGATTCAAACAGATGAGGATACTCCTCGCGCATCTGATCTTCCAGCTCCCAAGTCAGGTCTGAGACTTCGCCTCGCTTCCATGCGACTTTGACCAAAGGAATATCCTTCCCCCTTAACCTCTTGATTCTTCGATCTTCAATGCGGATTGGACCAGCTTCGAACGTCAGATTCTCCTTCAACGGCAACATGTCCGGTTGAACTTGAATGATAGCAGAGGGATCATGCACGAACTTCCGGAGTTGCGACACATGGAAGACATTATGCAGGTTGGATAGAACTGGAGGTAGAGCAATCTGATAAGCAACAGGGCCGACTCTTTTCAGAATCTGAGAGGGACCAATGAACTTTGGTGACAACTTCCTGGGTTTCAACACTCGACCAATACCGGTTGTCGAAACAACTCTAAGGAAAACATGGTCACCTTCTTCAAATTCCAACCTTGATCTCCTGCGATCTGCATAACTCTTCTGTCGACTCTGAGCAGTCTTCATTTTCTCTTGGATCATCTTGATCTTCTCCGTCGTATCTTGCACTATATCTGGACCAATCAGTGTATTCTCCCCCACTTGGAACCAACACAATGGGGTTCTACACTTTCGACCATAGAGAGCTTCGAATGGGGCCATCCTGATACTCGCATGATAACTGTTGTTGTAGGTGAATTCCACCAAAGGCAACAACTCATTCCAGCTTTCTTGGTATTCCAATGCACAAGCTCGCAACAAATCTTCAAGCGACTGGATCGTCCTCTCTGATTGTCCATCCGTTTGAGGATGATATGCAGAACTCAACCTCAATCTTGTTCCCAAAGCCTGTTGCAAACTCTGCCAAAACCTGGAAATAAACCTCGGATCACGGTCTGAAATGATGCTAGATGGGACTCCATGCAATCTCACGATCTCCTTGATATACAGTTGTGTGAGCTTTTCCAATGAATACCGCATATTGATCGGAATAAAATGGGCCGACTTCGACAATCGGTCCACAATGACCCACACAGCCTCATAGCCACCCTGTGTCCTTGGAAAACCTGACACAAAGTCCATGGCTATACTGTCCTATTTCCATTCAGGGACTTCCAATGGTTGTAGTTCTCCGCCAGGCCTTTTGTGTTCAATCTTTGCCTTCTGACAAACCAGGCAAGATGACACATAAGCTGCTACATCTGACTTTAAACCAGGCCACCAGAACATCTTCTTTAGATCCTGATACATTTTAGTCGATCCCGGATGCAAACTCATCTTGCTCTTGTGAGCTTCATCCAGAATAACTTTCCTTAGTTCTGGTTTAGCAGGAACACAAACTCTGTCTTTGAATCTCAAGATCCCATCTGCTCCCATCTGAAAATCTGGTTCCTTCCCTTCTGCACTTAGCCTTTGCTTCTCTTGCAATTCGACGTCTTCTTGCTGTAATTCCCGAATTTCCTTAAGAAATTCATTGGAAATCTACAGCATTCCCAATCTAATACTCTTTTTGTCAAATTGCACTGCTAAGTTTAAATCTCTGAATTCTTCAATCAACTCAACTTCTATCACCATCAATGCACTGACATGCAAAGCTTTACGACTGAGGACATCTGCTACCACATTGGCCTTTCCAGGGTGGTAATGCAACTCAAAGTCGTAATCTTTGATGAATTTCATCCACCGACGTTGCCTCATATTCAGTTCCTTCTGATCAAAAAGCTACTTCAAACTCTTATGATCACTGAATACCCTGAACGTAACTCCATACAAATAGTGCCTCCATATCTTCAATGCAAACACTATTGCAGCGAGTTCCAAATCATGCGTTGGGTAGTTCTCCTCATGAACCTTTAACTGCCTTGATGCATAAGCTACCACTTTTCCTTCCTGCATCAAAACACAACCCAACCCTTGTTCCGAAGCATCACAAAATACTTCAAAACCTTTATGTGGATCAGGTAAAATTAACACCGGAGATGATGTCAATCTACCTTTCAACTCCTGAAAGCTTATTTCACACCTTTCATCCCAGACAAACGGTTTCTCCTTCCGTGTCAACCGTGTTAGAGGAAGAGCAATCTTGGAGAATCCTTCGATGAATCTCCTATAATATCCGGCTAATCCGAGAAAACTTCGAATCTCTGTGACTGTCTTAGGCCTTTCCCAGTCAAGCACAACTTTAACTTTTGCCGGATCAACTGCAATGCCTTCTTTAGAAATTATATGCCCAAGGAAATTCACTTCCTTCAACCAAAACTCACACTTGGATAACTTGGCATACAACTTCTTCGCCTTAAGGATTTCTAACACAATCCTAAGGTGAGTGGCATGCTCCTCTGGATTCTTCGAGTAGATCAGAATATCATCGATAAACACCACCACGAAAGAATCTAGATAAGGCCGGAAGATTCGATTCATATAATCCATGAATATGGCCAGAGCATTGGTCAGTCCGAAAGGCATTACTACGTACTCGTAGTGTCCATATCGGGACCTGAATGCAGTCTTTGGAATATCTTCTTCCTTGATGCGGATCTGATGGTACCCAGACCTCAAATCAATCTTTGAAAATACCCCTGCTCCGCGAACTTGGTCCATCAAATCATCAATTATGGGGAGAGGGTACTTATTCTTCACCGTCACCTTATTCAATTGCCGATAGTCTACACACATTCTCATGCTCCCATCCTTCTTCTTGACAAAAAGAACAGGTGCACCCCATGGTGAGACACTCGGCCTTATGAACTGCTTCTCCATCAAATCTTCTATTTGCTTCTTCAACTCAGCCAACTCCAACGGAGCCATTCGATACGGAGCAATCGAAATAGGACCAGCTCCAGGGACCAATTCGATGCTAAACTCCACTTCTCGCTTCGGTGGCAATCCAGGCACTTCTTCTGGAAACACTTCTGGAAACTCACAGACTACCGGAATTTCCTCTATTCTGGCTTCCTTCTCAACAACAGCAGAAAGCAAACACAGATACCCCTCTGGTCGGCTTGATGAAGATTCTGGGGTTTGAAAGATCAGGGACTTTCTATGGCAATCGATAGTAACATGGTTAGTGGACATCCAATCCATTCCCAGTATCACATCCAATTGCGATAGAGGCAAACAAATCAAATCAACTGGGGTAGTCCGATCTAATATTGTAACTTGGCAATTCCGACAAACTCTTGAAGAAATAACAGGAGAGTCTGTTGGGGTTGATACCTTTAGATCAAAAGGCATCTCAGACACCACTAACTTCAACCGATTAACACACCCATGCGAGATGAATGAATGTGTCGCACCAGAATCAAACAAGATCTTACAAGGCATACCGTTCAAAGAATAGTTACCTTGCACCAAGTCCTCAGATTGATCAACTTCTGCACCTGACATGGTGTACACTCTAGCTCGAGTCATTGGCCTGCTTGCAGCTCCTCCTTGATTGGCCTTCTTAATTGCCTTAGGACAATAACAAGCAATGTGACCCTGCTTCCCACATTCAAAACAAGTGGGTGGCTTCTCACTCCAGCATTGCCCAAAATGATACCTCTTGCACTTGCTGCACTGAGGGGCACTTCCGCTTCTGGTTACCACACCAGCTTTTCCCTTACCATCAGGATAAGGATTCTTTCTGTCTCGGTTGTTTCTTCCCTTGATACGTATAGGACCAACTCCTTGTTGAATCCCCTTTACTTGCATGTGCTCCTCTTCAGCTTTCTTGTTGGCTTCATACACTCGGCACTGCTCCACCAGCAATGGATAACTCTGAATGTTCTGATGCCCAAAAACAGTCATCAAATCAGGCCTCAGTCCATCTTCAAACTTGATACACTTCGAACGCTCATCCTGGTTGTTACGATAGTGTGAAGAATATTTGCTAAGTTCCTCGAACTTCGCAGCATATTCTCCAACTGTCATGCCTCCTTGGGTCAACTTCAGAAATTCAATCTCTTTCCTTCTCCTTTCATCCTCAGGAAAGTATCTTTCGAAGAATTTCTCAACGAAAGTATCCCAGGTTACTTCTCTTCCTTCAGCAGCTAAAAGCTGAACGGTGTGGTTCCACCAATCTTCAGCTTCGTCGACCAGAACATAAGTAGCAAAAGTCACTTTTTGACGATCACTACAATTCATGGTTCGGAAGATCTTCTCCAGCTCACGGATCCACTTCTGAGCTTCCTCAGGATGATGTCCTCCTCTGAATTTTGGCGGATCGCACTTACGAAAATTTGCCATCTCCTTGAATTCAGCTGGAACCGGATTGACAACTGGTTGAGGTTCCACTTGCTGTTGCGGCGGCGGCTGATTGTGCATATCTGCGAACATCTCGTACATCTTCTCCAACACATCAGCCATGCGAGCATTATTCCTAGCAGCCATAGGAACCTGCACTATGACTTTGATTAATCTTTATCCTTAGCTATAACACAAAATCAAAACAAACATACTCTAGTGGTTAATATGTAAGGCCATACTCCAAGGCCGGGAGTTGAACCATTGCTCTGATACCACAAATGTAACGACCCGGATTTATTTCCCTTATTCTAATTCTTTTATAAAAATGTGAGCTAATTTTTCGCCTTTAAGAAAAATAAACCTAAGCCATTACTAAATCAACACATCAATCACAAAGAGATGGAAAATAATTTACATCATATACATTGTTAATCAGTTCTTGATACACATCAGAGTTTTATCAGCAAAAGCATAGCTTTTCACATACTTTCAGCACACCAAAATATCAGTCCAAGTGATACTCTAGGTCAGTTAGCCTATTTCACAATATTCTACATCCAAAATAAAGACCCAGAGCATTGGTGACAACTCCAAAAGACATAAACATAAACATAGTCCTACATCAACCGCCCTAATCGGGGAAGAGACGGATGATGAGAACCACCGAAACAGTAGTCCTCAAAGAACGCATGTGGGGAAGAGGGTTCAGACGACGGAGCAGGACCTCCACCGTCCCCTCGAGGAACAGACTACTGCCCCGCCTATGCCATTCCCCCTGGGGAATGAACCTCATCTCGACACAGAATGGATTCTGGGCCATCACCTGACAACAAAAGGGCAGGGAGTCAGTCATAGCCGAAGCACATAATAAAATAATAATCTATCAGAACTAGAAATAGCAATCACAAGTAATCAAGTAATCAGGTAAAATGCATACTTCATGGCACACCCAATTTATCATATAATTATCTTGGAATTAAGTGGCATGATGCATGAATGCTCATCTCGTCTTTCTAGTCTGGATCCAGTATCATTCTCGTCGATTGAATTCAATTCTAATGAATTCAGCATATTCTCTCTAATCAAGGAAAGCAACAGGGAGTAAACGCCTTTCTCCACGACAGATCACACAACTCATCTATGTGTACCCTTTCACTAGGGTGAGATCATTGCCAAAGGCCGTCCTCCGCAGTCATGATATGTCCCTAGAGGCCGATAGAATATATTATGGTTAAGCAAAACTATCCCGAGAAAAGTCTGCAGAACCCCCTCACCATAGGACCGTTTTACCCACAATAATTCCCAATGGTTACTGACGAGTCACCGTCGAACCTAACCTCTGCACATTCTCGCACCAGTTCTAGGAAATTCTATTCCCTAGAGTGGACGCGACTTTCCTGATATCCTATCTTACCGTCCACAACTCCTTGTGCGAATGCAAATGAGTTTAGTCCACTTTTCATTATGAATTCATTTCATAATCATTCATTCTCAAAGTAACTCATTAGATTATGCATTCCCATATATAATCATTCATCATCAAATTCATCATGTAAGTGTTCATTTATTCCCCAAATATCATTCCAAATTTCCAATGATAATAGGTTGAAGCTAAGTACATTAAGGTTTGGTATTTTCAGCCTTTAAAGTTATTCCATTTGATTAGAAAGGCCTCCAATCAAATGAGATGTGAAAATTCAGATTTTACTAGTAAAATTGGGGTATGGATATCGATATCCCCTAGTGCATATCGATATGCAGTATCGATATCCCATTATGGATATCGATATGCACAATCGATATCCTCATGCTGGATATCGATATCCACCCTGTTTTTCTGCATTCTGTTTTGAGTTTTGAAATAACAAATCTCAATATACTTCACTTTAACCATTCTCAACCCAAATTGTATCAATATCATGTACAAACACATCTGTTCATGCATAAATCCAGCAATCACAGCATCAATTCCACATAGAATTCAATTAAAATCATAAAATAAGAAAAATGACAACTTCATATGCCATAATAGTTTCCTTCATGTTTCAATCCAATTTCTTGGCTGGTTTAACTCATATCCATCATATATAAGTTGTTTATTTTCATAAGTCCAACTAAAATGACCTCCAAGTCATTCTCCTTATTCAAGTTATCAACTTTTTCCTAGTTTGCCCTTGAGTTCATGAGAACTCCTATACTTCTAGTCTTTGGATTATTATTCTAGCACCTGGTTAACTTCTCCCTTACCTATTTGGAATGATTCAGACTTGCTTTGATTGGAAAGGATTGGTTTTGTTGAGAAAAATCCCAACTTTTCTGGTTCAGCAACAAACTCTGTTTTCAGTTAAACAACACCCTAAAATCAGTGTTGATCACCCACAATAAAGCAAAATAAATGGTGATCAAGGACTGCAATCAAGACTAGGATATGAAAGCTTGAAAATAAGACATGTTTGAAGCTACAAAAACACTTGAGCTTACCACACGAATTGAAGAAAGATAGGTTCTTGAATCTGAAATCCAACTTTCAGTTTTAAACACCAACTTTCACAGGTTGATTTCTTTCTCCACAGATCACCAAACTCACTGAACTTAGTATCAACTTGAAGAGGGCAACAAGAGCTTTGATTTGGTACCAGATTTGTTAAGTTTTGATGTTTGAATCATAGAAAACGAAGGGCACAAAGTGATGACAGCAACCACACGTTTTCAGCAGAGTTCTTGGGATTTCTAGGGTTTTTGCATGCAACTCCCTATATTTTAAGCAATTAGACCGCCCTTAAGTGTCCCTTTCATGCCCAAACAGTTCTCAGGTGATATTTGTGGTAATTGGGGGGTGAAAAACGTGATTAATTCTCAGCCACACGAATTAAACCGACTTACTTCTGAACTAGCAGACTCGTGGATATCGATATCCTCTAGTGCATATCGATGTCCAATATCGATGTGGGCATATGCATATCGATATCCATATTGCAAAATCAAAGCATCGCATTCAAACTGTCATAACTTTTTCGTTAACCGTTGGATCTTGCTCAAATTTGGGGATAAGCTCCCTAACCTCCTTATCTTCCAATCCAATGGTGGGTTTTGAGTCTAATGCTATAAATCTTTTATTTCAATTTTCCTAATATAAGAATTCATATTAACATATAAAACATGCATTATATTCTATTTTAGCCATACAACACTTATAATTTTCGAGGATAAATTCCGTGGGCGTTACAGCTTATATGGTATTAATGTGGATGACTTCATTATCTTGGCCTCTAAATTTCTAAGATGTAAAGTTGAGTCCATCCTCTTTGTCTACTTAAGGATTACCGTAGGTGCTAAGCCAAGGAGAATTGTCACTTGTAATCCGGTGGTGGATATCATGAAGCAGAGGCTTCCAAGGTGAAAATATGAGCACATTTTGTTTTACGGTAGGGTGGTTTTTCTAAACTAGATGTTATCCAACATCCCAGTCTATATGTTATCTCCCTTCAAAGCCCAGCGAAAAATAATTAACACTCTCATGTCACTCAAAAGGATATTTTTATGGGTAAAGGGGTTAGGAAGAAAGGTATTGTTTGGGTTATATGGTAAGATATTTTTAAATCTAAAAGCCATAATGGGTTGGGGGTTCGTGATGTAGACCTCTTCAACATTGTTTTTTTTTAAGAAAATGGACATAGAGGTTGTTGATTGAAAGAAACTCTTTGTGGGTGTAGGCTATTGAATCAAAATATGGGAGGTTTAACCCTTTCAATAACCATGGAACAATATTTGCTCACAGGTCAAATTGGTAGAAAGATGTTGGAAAGCCTATGATTGACACTACTGTCCAAGGGGATTAGTTCCTCTCCGGACTTTAGATGATAATAAGTGATGGTGCAAAAACTAAGTTTTGACCAAACCTGTGGCTATGTAATTGACCTCTAAAACATATCTTCCCAAGATTACACTCTTGCTGTTTTGATGAAGATTTAAGAGTGTGTGATGTAGGGGAATGGTTACAAGCGTCATGGGTGTGGCACCCTCGTTTTATATCTTGAAAATAATTAATATTTCCAAATATAGAATACTTGCTATCAAAAGTTGTGACTAAAAAAAAATTTTCCTTTTACTTGATACTTGCTCAATTATAAATATTTTTAATCTGGACGAATTGTTTGAATTCGGCTTAATAATACCTTAATTACAAAAAGGCTCTCGAGACAATATTTTTCTAACATACTGAAACAGCTTCATGGTCCTTATTAAAATATATTATTTGTCTCTTGAGTTTGATCGAGTATATAAAACATAAACTTATTGCCGAATCCCTTTTTAATCAAAAATCAGAGTATGCGGAAGTAAAAGTAATACTTGTGGGGCACTGCTGAGGTAAATAAAACATCATACATAAATATATATATATATATATATATATATATATACCATGATAAAAACCCCACTAGTATCATCAGTAGCAAGTAACATAAGTCGAGATAGCAAGAGTTTATAAAACATATACAAACCAGTTGCATAAAATAAACCTCACTCTAAGACCTCTCAAAATATATACAATATCATATAATCCAAAAGTAGAAGTCCCAGAGCAGGTCATCCATGTCCTCAGTAGCTCCTCTGATCCTCCACAGCTCTATCCCTAGGATCTAGGATCCAAAATATCCATGCTATGCAGGCTCCTATGAACCAGCAGGTCCACCTCCAGCAGAAACAGTAGGCTCGACATGCACCTCCTCCTCGTCCTCATTCTCCACAGGGTCCTCCTCGACCTCGCCAGACTGGGCAGAGACCCTACCACTGGGTCTAGGATCTGCAGAAGCAGTCCTCTCAAAATCAGTCGGACCAGGAGAAGGAGTCTCCTCAGTGACTACTCTGTGGGAGGAAGGATGAGAACGAGTGGCAGCTCTAAAACGAAAACTATGAAATCGACGCACAGGTCGAGCTGGGGGTGGTCCTCTATATGTATAAAAGGGTGGAACATGCATAGTATAGACTAAAGGGATCCTAAATCGACGAGGTCGCACACGAACCAGAGGGTTAGGATGGTAGAGAGTGATCTCCACCTCCCCCTCAAAAGTGGCACGGTGCTCCTCGTACATCCATATACCACTAGGGATAGGGCGTATCTCGATGCAGGCTAGGTATCTGGCCATCACCTAAACAGGGCATAGGGAGTAAGTATACACATATACATAATCAATAAAGACTAAAGTTACAAACACAAGTATATCATGGACAGACAATAATGAAAATACATATGAGCACACCAATTTTCAACATTATATCTCTTATAATGCAAGTGGCATGATGCATGATTTTCTATCCACAACGGAGGCCTCTAAAAGTCCATCTTGGACGTCCATCCAATACACCCTTGTGTTCCCGGAACACTGACATTCATTCCCTGAATGTAATGCCAAACCATACTTGGATAATAAGCATCACTCCCAGAGTGTGCATCACGTTACCAGAACGCATAAAAACCAGGTCCCGGACACTGGCCACATTCCCAGAATGTGTCATCAAGTAGGTTACAATTTGGTACTCCCGGAGTACCCTCCTCATATTCCCAGAATATGATAAACGTTCCTACCAACCAAACTTCCATTCTATATGAATGCACAATCATCAAGGTTGGTTTTATCTTTACTTTAATTACGGTGATTTAGAAACATTTCAATTTCTCTTTTGAATGATTAATTTGAGGTATAATCCTTTGACACAAAAATTATCTCTTGAGTTATCTTAAAAACATGCCATTAGGCTTAGATTGGGAAAAACATAACCAATGGTATTCAATTTCACTTAAAAGACTTAACTTTTATTTTTCAGTTTCAGGTACTAACCAGTTATAGTCTCAGGCTAACCGGTTAGAATTACAGACCTGAACTGTTTTACCATTGAAATTCAGAAAACCCTTTTTCTTGAATTCTCTACCCAATCCATGAACAAGTTTTAACATTGTTTTATACCTCAAAACCACTGTGTTCATCATTCAAAAGTCTAAATCACATTCCATTTCCAAATGAGCACAATTTCCTCTTGAAATTATCTCATTATACTAAGGTATTAACTCCCAATTTCAATCTGAATTATTACAATATAATCAGCTTCATTTCATATTGAATTCCAGTGAAAATAAGGTCTAGATTTGAGTAAAATTAATAAGACCACATGATTAACTTCAGAAACTCATTTTCTTTGAAATTTTACAGTGCCTAACCGGTTACAAATATCGAGTAACCGGTTAGATTATGCAGTCTGCACACCGAAACATGAGGTTTTGCAAACCATTCTTTTTATTACTCAAATCTAACCAATTTCAACACTCAAAAG
This sequence comes from Crotalaria pallida, assembly GCA_037953625.1. NCBI lineage: Eukaryota > Viridiplantae > Streptophyta > Magnoliopsida > Fabales > Fabaceae > Crotalaria > Crotalaria pallida. Next base: position 122,474,516 of record CM075652.1, on the reverse strand, counting down.
AGTTCATATACCTTAAGGTAAACATGTTTAACCACAGAAACACATTTAGCTTGCATGCATTAAGTTTAAAGTATCAAATTGCATAAAAATCCACATAAACACAATTTAATACCACAAAACTTATATTACACATTTAGATTGAGATTTAGGCATCAAAATCACTTGCATGCATCAATGTAAAGTTGCTCAAGACAGAACTGAGCTAGAATTTGGCCTCCAAGCCTTTTTACCTTCAACACATAATGCCCTTTTGAGTCTATGTTGACTCAAATCCTAAATCACTTGATTTTAGTCTAAATCTAGTATAAGGTAAACTTCTCCCATACCTCAAAGTTATGTTTGATGAAGATTAACACTGAAACTTGAAGAAAATCCATGAATTCCCCACAAATCCTATGTTCTGCTCTCAGCCACGATTTCCATCAACAGGGTTCAAAAACCAGAAAATTTGACATAGTAATTGGCCAAAGAAATTGGGGAAAACAATTAGAAATCGATTTAGGTAACATGCACTAAGGAATGAAAGTGATTTGAGACCTAGGGGTTACCTGAACTGATCAAAATCAGAGCCCAAACACAGCATCCCGAACTAAGAAGAAACAGAATCCAGTTTTCCAACCCTCAGCTTCTCAGATCAATTTCTCCTCTCACACACACTCTTGACTCACAAGCTTTATATCAATGAAAAGCTCTTGATTTAAGCTTTCCAGAAGTGTATCTCTTACTCTCTAACTCTCAAAGAAGAAGAAGAATTTCAGCAACGAATTCAGGAACCCTAAACAGAGCCTCCACACTCAATCTCAGCCAAACAACCCCAAATTCGTCAACAACACGGGCTTAAATAGAACAATCCGTGTGCCATGCAGGGCGACACGCATTTTCCACTGAATTAGGGCTGTATTCGTGGCGATTACTCGAATTAATCAAGTGATTACTCATCAAAACGCACTAACCCAGTTTCTGGGTTCATCGTCTAACCGGTTACAGGGCATTACTAACCGGTTAGGTCAGTACAAAATTTAAAAATTAATACTTTTTAAATCTTTCCCTCCAAGAATCTTTTCAATATTACATTTAGGTCCTAAACCAAGGATTAAAATGCAATATCTATATTTTTGCATTTATTTTCCATATAAAAATATTTCCACTTATTTTTATATTTCAGGCTAATTAAATGCAAAATATAAACTTGGAAAGATTTATATAAATTAATAATAAAACTTTATTATTAATTCCTTATTATCCGGGAGACGAAAATTAGGGGTGTTACAATGGGTTTGAAAGCTTTCTTGGTGTCGGCGTTTATTTGTTTGGGAGGAAGACCTGTATGATGATTTGAAGGAGGATTTGCAACAATTCTCTTGTGCATTTACTGGTGGTGAACACTTGGCATGAAGGCAATATGCAAAGCTCATATGGTGTTTACTCTATCAAAATACTTACTTGCATGTGTTTTCCTTTCTACTAGTGAGTAAGGCCAAGTCTTATAACAAGATTTACAACACAAATATCTCGAAGAAGGAAGCTGGATTTTTTTTGAAAGATTCTACTTCACAGGATTCCAACAAATATGGCACTATCTAGAAAAAATATGTTTCCAATAAGGGATGATGACTATTATGTGTAGTGTAACAACAACATTGAATATGTAGACCATCTATTTTGTGCTTTGTGACTTCTCTACCATGGTTTGGTCTTGGTGCTATAGGTGGTTGGGAGTTCAATTGGCTCTCCTAAATAGTGTTGAATTGAAGCTCATTTTGTGCAACATGCATATATGCTTAGTAATAAGAAGGTGGGAACAACTTGGAGAAGGATGTGGTAAGGTATAATTTGGTCTTTATGGCTTTTGTGTAATGATGTGAAATGTGATCTTCTCTAGGGTAAAAGGAGACTTTATACACATCTTGGACATGATTAAAATGCGAAAGTGAAGATGGTTTTGCTCTTATGTGGGTCGTGTAACTTTTGATTTTTCTCAATGGTGTATCAACCCTATATCTTTTATATGTATTTTTGTAGCCATTGCTCACCCTCACTAATTCTTTTCTTTGGTTTAGCACATCTTTTGGTCGGACTTCGATTGGGCTATGCTGGTCGTGTACCGATTTAAAAAGAAAAAATAGCCCATGAGCCAAGAGACTTTTGTGAGAGTGAGCCATACCACTTTAGGGTGACAACTGGTTTCAAGGTCATTGAGAAAACTCGACACTTTATGTTGGAAACCAACAAGCGGCCTAACAATTTAGTAAAGGGGGGGTGAATAGTAAATTGAAGTAACGATACTAATTTTTCGAATGTAATTGATAATAACAAATTACGCGCTTACTGTTTTAAAACAAAAATAATTTTCTGTCCAAAAATGAATGAACTACTCGATTAGTTGATGGACTACTCGAGTAGTGCGTGTAAATTCAGACAGATAACTGAGTTTTCAAAATAAGGATTTCGCTAACACGAAACCAAGAACAGAAGCGGATGATTTGCTAACTTAAGGTTCTGAAGAAAGATTAAATAACAGAAATAAACTAAAGCAATAAAAGATAGACACAGAGAATTATTATACTGGTTCACTCTCTACCCACTTGAGAGCTACTAAAATCAATTAAATTGGATACAAAAAGGATTAATTAGTGAACCTCACTCAATCTAATCCTAACCCTTCAAGAGTGTACCAAACTCTTGAACTTTACCCCAATTTCAATTGATTCTCTGTTGAAGAACCTCTTCAACCTTCCACAAAGAGAGCTTCTTGAAACCTTCAAGAACACCTTCTCCCTTTAGCAATCGAGCCTCTTGAAACCTTCAAGTGCTCCTTCCTTTCTTCAATGGAGTAATCAGATCATAGCGAAGCGGCTCCAAACAATCTCAATTGACAATGAGTAAGAAAGCTAGAATACTAGAATGAGATTGATTCTTAGAAAGGGGTTGGATCAAAGGTTCTTTTTGGGTGCAAGGTTTGAAAATATTTTTGCTCAAGATCCGTATCGCTCTTGTTGAAGAGGTAATCATTATATTGAGTTTTCAAATCGCCAGAATCAGGGAGGAGCCTTAGAAAACTAATTAGGAAAGATTCTTCCTTGATTGCCTCTTCAACAGCCATATTAGAATGAAAATACTGACAGATCTGATACGTACTACTCGAGTAGTTGAAGCACTACTCGAGTAGTGAGAAAATTTGTGGACTTACTGTTTCTCAAACTACTCGATTAGTGAAGTAACTAATCGATTAGTTGAGAACTAATCGATTAGTCAACAGACTACTCGAGTAGTTGAGGAGACAGAAAGTAGACTAATTTTCATCAATGCAGACTACTCGAGTAGTGCACCAACTACTCGATTAGTTACTGCTACTTTTATAAAAATTAAAGACCAGAAATGATTTTCCAAAGCACCTAGTCCCTTTCTAAGCTTTTTCACTATTTTAGCTCAACTAGTATTCATGACAACTAACTCATAATCACTTGGGTAAAAACCTAAGTCTACCACCCACACTCAACATAAATATAAAATATTACAAGGGAGCGGGAAATGGAAAACTTCTAAATGGTTGTTGTTGCTTTGTCTTCATCAAGGACAACTTGTTGATTTATTTGTCTTCATCAAAACCTTTTTGATTCTACAATCTCCCCCTTTTTGATGATGACAAATCCTTGATAATATCAACCTTGTTGTTTTGGCATAAACTCCCCCTGACTTTATGCAACAGCAGAAACCTGCACAACATAAACAACAACACCATTTCTCCCCCTTTTGGCATGATCAAAAAGGAGCCTAAATTAAGAGCAATATGCCAAAGGAAGAACATAATAACACTTTGTTGGATTATGAGCAATGATAACACTTGATGATTTATAGCCCGAAAAGAAAACTTTTCTCCCCCTAAAACAAATATACTTATGAAGAGGCAATTTAAAAAAAAACATTTAAGCACATAGCCCTTCAAAAGTACTTGAAAAAAAAAATTTAAGTTTTGCTTGAGGGTACCCAAATTGTTTTGGCCTTATCGGGATTTTCATCTTTCACAATCCAAACATAATAACCGTTAGGCACACCATGAGATTTAATTCTACAAATATTTGAGGTGTGTCCATGAATGCCACAATAAAAGCAAGTTGGCTTTTTAGAATAATTAACATTTGAAAAAGAATCAACTTTTCTAAAATTCTTTTTATTGGCATTCATGTATCCTAAGCCGGTTTTATTTGTATTGTTCCTTTGATTTTCAAGAAGTTGATTTACTCTTTGATCACTTCTTGATAAAGCTGCAATAGTGTTTTTCAAATTTATAACTTCATGTTCATGACTTTTGCAACTTTCACAAGGAGGGATTTCTTGAATTTTCAAAGAATCAATACTTTGTTGAAGTGCTTCATTTTTACTATTTAACTCATCAATGCATTTTTCTAAATTCAAGACTTGCTCTTTATATTTCAAAATAGCTCTTTTTCCTTTGTCATTTAATTTAGCAAGTTTCTTGAATTCTTTATGCATTTCAACATAAGCATTATATAATTCTTCATAATCATGAGACTCAGATTCGGAATCGGAATTTACCTCGGATCCTTGCTTACATGAAGTGAAACTTGATGATGCGCCTTCATCAAATCTACTCACCAAGCAAAGATTGGCTTCTTCCTCATCACTTGATGTGCTTGAGCTTGTCTCTTTGTTTTCATCCGGTGCATCCCACACTATGTAGGCTCTTTTGCCCTTTTTCTTTTCATCTTTATGTCTCTTAAGATACTCAGGACAATGAGGTCTTATGTGAACTCTCTTACCACATTCATGACATTTAATTTTATCTTTTGAAGAACAATTTCTATGGTAGGAGTCCTTAGGTTCCTTTGTTCTTTTTAAATCATTTTTTTTTTAAACATTTACGGAACCTCTTTGCTAGTTTTTGAAAACTTTCATCATCTAAACTAGATTCGGAGTCATTACTAGAGCTAGAGGAATCATCACATACCTTAGTTGATTTTGTGGTGGTCTTTAGTGCGATTCCCTTCTTTTTCTTATCCGACTCCTCATGCAAAGTTAGACGTCCTAGCTCCATCTCATGCTCTTGAAGCTTTCCAAAGAGGGTTGCAAGATCCAAGGTGTCTAAATCCTTTGACTCCATGATAGCTGTGACCTTGGGTTGTCATTCCCTGCTTAAACATCTCAATACTTTGTTAATAACTTCAGAATTAAGAAATGTTTTACCAAGAGCTATGAGATGATTTATGATATGAGTAAATCGCTTTTGCATGTCATTAACTGACTCGTTAGGGAGCATGTGAAATAACTCATATTCATGCATTAATGTATTTAATCTAGCCCTTCTAACCTCGCTTGTCCCTTCATGAGTAAGTTGTAGAACGTCCCACATTTGTTTCGCATTTTTACAATGTGAAACTCTGAAGAACTCATCATAAGATAAGGCGGACGTGATGATGTTTTTAGCTTTCAAATCATAGGAAACTTTCTTTTTGTCATCATCATTCCAACTTGCAGGAGGAATTTCTACAACTTCATCATTTATTTTTCTTTTAGGTATATAGGTGTAACACCCCAAAATTTTAATCCCCGATTAATGAAATGTTAATTATAATTTAATTATAATTAATAGTTTCTAAATTAATCCTTGATTAAAATTTGTGTTCATATAACTAGTTGATGTGTGGAAATTATTTAATAAATAATTTAAATGCATAAAATAAGAGTTTTGCATATTAGTCCCTGGGTTGGGACCTAGAAGCAATTATAGGAAATATTTTGGAGGGAAAGTAAATAAAATAATTATTTTTTTCAAAAACTGGGTAAAACACTCGAGTATTTGCTGGAATACTCGAGTATTCTGGGTCAAACTGCACGAGTTAGTGCGTTTGGTGAGTCACCGCCAACGATTTCCCTTCGTTGACACGAAATCGCCTCCATGCCAACACCAAGGGTGTCGTGTCGTGATGCATGATGCCCCTCCATGTCTATTTAAGCTCTTCAACCTCCCTAAGCTACGAATTTTGCTCATTCTTGTTGGTGTTGTTGAAGCTAGGGTTTCGAATTCATTCTCTTCGATTCTCTGTCAGTTCTGAGTGTTAAGGTTGGAGTGATACACGAATATAAAGCTCACATCACGAGCTTTGTATAAACACCAAAATCGTGAGGATTGAGCGAGTGTGCTGGGAGAACGACAGCTTGGAAGTTGGAGTTATTCTGTCAAAGTTGGTTTCTGGAGCTTACTTGGATATTAATTTCTGGTAAGCTCTCGAGCTCTTGAGTCTCAAACTCAATTCCTTTAGTTAGAACATGTTGTATAGAGTTTAGAAATCTAATTTTCCCCAATTCTTATCTCTGTTTCATGGGTGAACCAATTCGGTTTTGGTGGTGCACTCAAAACTGTCATGCATGTGAAGCTCAAAGTGATTTCTGGGGTTGGAGCACTTTTCTTGGATTTCTTTCTGTTGATTCACGTCTGAGAGGTAAGGGGAAGTAATTATATTCACTAGATAGAGTTTAAATTCCATTAATTGTGTTAGAGAGCCACCAAGAGGCTCTAAGGGATTAGATTGAATAGGAACTTTGGTTTGGAGACCAATCCATGCTCTAAATTTGTTATGATCAAGTTTGATATCATGCATGTGAACTGAAATGCACTTTGTTTTATGTGCATAGTGCTTTTTATGAGAATTGACATGTTAAGTTGTGAAAATGTGTTTTAATGCATGATTATTGATTTCTCTGTCAAATCTGTGTTTTGACTTGTAATAAGTGTTGTAACATGTCTAAATAATGTTATGTGAACTCTGTGGATCCCTGGAATGGATTAAATTTGAGTAGAAATGAAAATGTCATGTTAAAACCAGTTTTCAGTGCTGTCTGCTGCGAAACACTCGAGTAAAAGGCAGAGTACTCGAGTAAATCGTGTTCAAAACCATGTAAATTAAGGAAGAACACTCGAGTAGTCTGTCTGGTACTCGAGTATCGAGCATGACCTGAGGACCCTTATAGGCCAAACACTCGAGTCAGTCAAGGTCACTCGAGTATTCTGGAAAAGTTCAAGAACACTCGAGTAACCCATGAACCACTCGAGTAAATTGATGAATTGAAAACCCAAATCCTCAAAAAATTATGAACACTCGAGTAACTTCAGGAACACTCGAGTAATCTGGAAAATCTAAAGAACACTCGAGTGGACTGAATTTTACTCGAGTAAATTGCCCAGAACCTGAAAACACCATTTTCAATTCTAACTTATTAAATTAAGGAATTATTAATAATAGTCCAAGGGATCAAGACTTAGAGAAATTGATTAATACAAAAAGATCGTTTGGTGACGGTCCTTTTTGATAAAGAAAATAAGCCTAGGTGGCCTGTAAAGTATTAATCAACTTCCCTTAAGTCTAAAAGATAAATTGCATTCATTCTGGAGTTTGGATGGTAGGACGTATTTCATGTTTGTTAAACATGTGGAGGGCCTCTGGGAGTGCCAATACGCTTGCTTGATGACACGTTGTTGACGTGGTCGGCTTAGTGGATGCCGATATGGATATATCGTTTGGATGACGATCCGTTTGGATGACGGGATATGCTCGGGTGGCATGGATACCAAGCTTGTCGTGTACATTCTAGGTGAATGTACGAATGGTTGTATACCTAGGAATACAACGCACTGTTGAGTGCTGGGTTGTCAGGGATGGACGTCAGAGAGTGACATAGTATTGTGATGGAGATAGGCTTGAGAGCTAAAGTCATGCATCATGCCATTCATTCAAATAAACTGTTATGGCTGAATTAAGTGTGAACATCCTATGTGCATATCCTACTTGCTAAGTGTTAAGTGTGATTGATATTAATTGATGCATGTTACATATTTATGTTGCATAATTTATTCTCTATTGATTATGTGTATAGAATTGCTTACCCCTATGCCCTTGTAGGTGATGTCTCGCTACATTGCTTGCATCAAGATCCGGCCACTTCCTAGTGGCATATGGATCTATGAGGACGATCGTGCGGTGTTCGAGGGGGAGGTAGAGATTACCTTCTACCACTCGAACCCGCTGATACGATTCCGTCCTCGTAGGTTTAGGATTCCCATCATATACACTATGCATGTACCCCCGTTTTACACTTACCATGGACCACCTCCCACGCGACCAGCTCGCTCTTACCATAGTTTTCGTCTTCGACCTACCCGCTCTCACCCTTTTACTTCGAGAGTCGTCCGCGAGGAGACTCCCCTATCTGATCCGAGGAGCCCAGTCAGGGTTTCACCATCACCTGACCCGGTACCCAGTGGTAGGGTACACTCTCCCTCGGATGAGATCGAGGAGGATTCGATGGAGGACGAGAGTGGGAGCGAGCCTGTCGTGCATTCTACTGGGAGTGACTGGAGGGACGATGATCCCTAGGTACACGTATATGGTGTATGATGTGGATCCGAGGATCCGGTGTGTGGAGGAGATTTGCTGCTGCTGCTGTGATGATGATGCTACTACCTTACTTCTTATGCTTTTGGGAGTCTGCTACTGCTACTACTACTACATCTGATGCTGCCAGATCTATGTGACTGCCCCTGGAGTTTATATTTTGATTATGTATATATATTGTAGATATACTTTTGGGACACTCTAGGGTTTATAGTTGCACTGTTATAGAGATCTGATGATGGACTTGTATATTTTGAAACTTGGAGACTTTTCTCATGGACTATGTACTTCTGACTATCTTTATCTATGAAAACCTATGTTTATATTCTATTCGTGCATAGTCCGGTAATTTCCGCTTACTCTGATTTAATTTACTTAAGGGTTCGGATATGCCCATTTACTCAAAGGTATCAGCTTTATTAAGAAAAGTAAGGGTAACTATAATTACTTTCAACAATATATGTACGATTGCAAAAGACAAAGGTTACTCTGTTTGTGAAAAGGTTTTAGAAAAACGCCGAACTCGATACAAACGTTTTGAAATGAATTATAGTTTATTCTCCAAGAACTTCATATGTTGATTTGTGCACCCGATTTAAAGAAAATTTTATTTACCATATTTTCTTAACACTCACAAGTCCATATAATATCCAATATGATATACTTTTATTATTATATTTGGGTAACTACGAAGGGTGTCACACTGAGTGGTATCAGAGCAAAAGTCAAATCCTGTAGTAGTGGAAGTAGTTCAGAAAGGTAGCCATCAACATCAAGCAGGTATCTCCAGGGCATGCACATTATTTTGAATGTAGTATTTTGCTTGTTGAACTTTAGATACCCTTGATTTGGTTTGTATCTTGTCTCATTTGAGTACAAGACACAATTGATTGTAGATTTAAGCGCTTAAAATATAAGCTATAGTATAGGTGGTGTTATGAAAGTTTCTTTAGTTCAACATATGTGACCATAAGCCCATAGCGTAGGTCTAATATGGCAACTAGAAACCAAAATCACACCAACGCGATGTTAGAAAGGATCACCACGGTGCTGGAAGCCATGCAACGACAGTCTCAACAACCAACTCAACCGGTCAACCCGTCTCATAAAGGTAATGTGGGTAACGCTGAAGCGAAGACTTTGGCTGATTTTAGAAGCTGTAATCCGCCAAAGTTTGAAGGAGGATTTAAACCGGAAGAGGCCAACAAGTGGATTCACACCATGGATAAGATCTTGAGAACGTTGGAGTGTTCTGATGTTCAAAAGGTGGCGTATGCAACCTGCATGTTAGAGGAGGAAGCTGAGAACTGGTGGAATCACACGATGCAGCTTCTGCAATATGAAGGAAGAGAGGTAAGTTGGGGAGTATTCATGGAGAAGTTTCTCCAAAAGTATTTCCCTGAAGACTTGAGAAGGAAGAAGGAGGTGGAGTTCTTGCAGCTGAAGCAAGGAAACATGAGTGTGGGTGAGTACGCAGCTAAGTTTGAAGAGCTGATGAAGTACTCTCCATACTACCAGAACAATCCAGATGACAGGAGTAAATGCATTAAGTTTGAAGGAGGCTTGAGACCAAAGTTGAAGTCGATCTTCAGCTATCAGAGGATCCAAAGTTTTCCTGCATTGGTGGATATGTGTAGGATGTATGAAGATGATACAAAGGCTGAGGAGGTGCAAGTCTTGGACAAGAAGGACAATCAGAGCTATGGACCTCAGAGGCGTAAAGGTTCCAACAACCGAGGCAAAGGTCCATATGATCGCCGAGGGAAAGGTAAAGGAAAAGCTGGCGGTTCTGATAGAAGGGACTATCGGAGCGAGGCTCCATTCTGTGACAAGTGCAAGCGCAATCACTTTGGCCGTGTTTGTTGGGGGACAAGTGGATGTTTTAACTATGGAAAGCCGGGACACTTTGCAAGAGATTGCAAGGAACCAGCCAAGGCCAACTCAAGAGGAACTGCGGATAGACCAATGGCTCAAGGAAGGGTCTTCACCCTTAGTGGTGTGGAAGCTAATCGATCTTCTGATCTGGTGCAAGGTAAATACTTGCTTAATGGTCAGTTTTGCCATGTTTTGTTTGACTCTAGTGCAACGCATTCATTTGTTTCACATGAATGTGTAGACCATTTAGGCTTGATTGTGTCTGAGATGCCTTATACTCTCAGAGTAGAAACTCCTACCAATGCTCCTGTAATTGTTTCTAGAGCATGTCTTAACTGTTGTATAGAAGTGTTAGGACAGACCTCTGAAGTAGATTTGATCTGCTTACCCTTAGCACAATTAGATGTGATCTTGGGGATGGACTGGTTAAGTCAGAACCAAGTGATCATTGACTGTGATAGAAAACTGGTAACCTATAGAAACCCAAAACCATCTGGTTACGTGTGTCTGTTCAATGCTGAGATGGAGGAAGTTGGTCCAAAGATGGAAGAGATTCCTGTTGTCCGAGAGTTCCCGGAAGTGTTTGCTGACGAGATTCCTGGTCTGCCACCAAGAAGAGAGATTGAATTCGGTATCGACCTAATTCCGGGAGCTGGTCCCATTTCTATCGCTCCCTATAGAATGGCACCACCGGAAATGGCGGAAATGAAGAAGTAGATTGAGGAGCTGCTGCAGAAACATATGATTCGACCAAGCGTGTCACCTTGGGGTGCTCCTGTCTTGTTCGTCAAGAAGAAAGATGGTAGTATGAGGATGTGCATCGACTACCGACAACTTAATAAGGTCACCATCAAGAACAAGTATCCGTTGCCACGGATAGATGACCTTATGGATCAAGTTCGTGGGGCTTCAATATTTTCTAAGATTGACTTGAGGTCGGGGTACCATCAGATCAGAAATAGAGAAGAGAATATCTCTAAGACTGCATTTCGATCTCGATACGGACATTATGAGTATGTCGTAATGCCATTCGGATTGACTAATGCACCAGCTATCTTCATGGACAACATGAATCGAATCTTTAGACCTTATTTAGATTCATTCGTGGTTGTGTTCATTGATGATAATTTGATTTACTCTAAGAGCCCGGAGGAGCATGCTGAACACTTAAAGATAGTGTTAAGCATCTTGAAGGAGAAGCAGCTGTACGCCAAACTTACAAAGTGTGAGTTCTGGCTGAAGGAGGTTAAATTTTTGGGGCATGTGATTTCAGATAAAGGGATAGCAGTTGATCCTACGAAAGTAAGTTCGGTTTTGCAATGGGAGCAACCGAAGTCGGTTACGGAGGTTAGAAGTTTTCTCGGTTTGGCTGGGTACTACCGAAGATTTATAGAAGGATTTTCGAAGATCGCACTGCCTCTGACGAAGTTGACTCGGAAAGATCAACCGTTCTTATGGGATGAGAAGTGTGAGAGAAGTTTTCGGGAGTTGAAGGAAAGGTTGACATCGTCTCCTGTGTTGGTGTTGGCCGATACGCAGAAGAGTTTCGATGTGTATTGTGACGCGTCGAAACAAGGTCTTGGGTGTGTCTTGATGCAAGATGGACAAGTCGTCGCTTACGCTTCAAGACAGTTAAAGGTTCATGAGATGAACTATCCAACCCATGATCTGGAGTTAGCAGCTGTGGTGTTTGCCTTAAAGATCTGGAGACATTATCTCTATGGCACTACGTTCCGGGTGTTTAGTGACCATAAGAGTTTAAAGTACCTCTTTGATCAAAAGGAGTTGAATATGAGGCAACGTCGATGGATGGAGTTTTTGAAGGATTATGAGTTTGAGCTCCATTACCATCCTGGGAAGGCTAACGTTGTGGCGGACGCATTGAGTAGAAAGGCGATGCATATCAGTGCGATGATGGTCAGAGAAGCTGCACTGATAGAGGAGTTTCGGGATTTGAGTCTGACGATGCAAGTGGAGCCGACAAGTATCAAGTTGGGGATGCTGCAGATTGCTAACGAGTTTCTGCAAAGGATACGGGAATTGCAACACAAGGATGGGAAACTCATGGAAAAGAGGAAGTTGATGCAAGAAGGTAAGGAGTTGGAATTTCAAGAAGGGAAGGATGGAATCCTTCGCTTTAAAACGAGGATTTGTGTGCCTGATGATTTGGAAGTAAGAAGGATGATTCTGGATGAAGTGCATAAGAGTAAGATGAGTATGCATCCGGGAGCTACTAAAATGTACCAGGACTTAAAGAAGCTATTTTGGTGGCCTGGTTTGAAGAGAGATGTAGCTGAATATGTGGCATGTTGTTTGGTATGTCAAAAGGCTAAGGTGGAACATCAAAGGCCAGGAGGAGAGTTACTTCCTTTAGAGATCCCGTTGTGGAAATGGGATAGCATCTCGATGGATTTTGTGTCGGGATTGCCAAAGACATCTACTGGTCATGATGCAATTTGGGTGATCGTGGACCGTTTGACCAAGTCAGCGCATTTCATTCCCGTGAATATGCGCTACTCATTGGAAAAGCTCACTCAGTTGTACATCAAGGAAGTTGTTCGTCTGCACGGAGTACCATCAAGCATTGTGTCTGATCGCGATTCGAGGTTTACATCAAAGTTTTGGGAAGATCTGCATAGAGCCTTGGGTTCAAGATTGAAGCTAAGTTCTGCATACCATCCTCAGACTGATGGCCAAACGGAAAGGATTATTCAGTCATTGGAGGACATTCTACGAGCATGTGCTTTGGAAGGATAAGGGAATTGGGAGCAAATGTTGCCACTCGTGGAGTTCACTTACAACAACAGCTATCACACGAGCATTGGAATGGCACCATTTGAAGCTTTGTATGGGAGAAAGTGTCAGACGCCGTTATGCTGGTTTCAAGTGGGGGAGAGTTCTCTGATTGGACCAGACATTGTGCAAGAGACCACGGAACAGATCAAGGTGATTCAAGAGAAGATGAGGGCAGCTCAAAGTAGGCAGAAAAGCTATGCTGATAGAAGAAGGAAACCATTAGAGTTCGCCGAAGGAGACCATGTGTTTATTAGGATAGTACCAACCAAAGGTGTTAGTAGAGCCTTGAAAACTCAGAAACTATCACCTAAGTTTATTGGTCCCTACCAAATCCTCAAAAGAGTCGACCTAGTAGCTTATCAATTGGCTCTGCCTCCGTCATTAGCTAACCTTCATAATGTATTCCATGTGTCTCAACTTAAAAGATATGTCCATGACCCCACCATTGTCCTTAGAATCCAACCTGATGACTTAGAAGTTTATGAGAACCTAACCTTCAAAGTTGTGCCAGTTCGTATTGAAGATCGAAGAATCAAGCAGCTTAGAGGAAAAGACATTCGTCTGGTCAGAGTCGTCTGGGTTTGTGGCGATGTAATGGAAGCATCGTGGGAACTAGAGGATAAGATGCGTCGGGATTATCCTGACTTGTTTGTATAAGTTGAATTTCGGGGACGAAATTCCTTGTAAGTGGGGGAGTAGTGTAACACCCCAAAATTTTAATCCCCGATTAATGAAATGTTAATTATAATTTAATTATAATTAATAGTTTCTAAATTAATCCTTGATTAAAATTTGTGTTCATATAACTAGTTGATGTGTGGAAATTATTTAATAAATAATTTAAATGCATAAAATAAGAGTTTTGCATATTAGTCCCTGGGTTGGGACCTAGAAGCAATTATAGGAAAGATTTTGGAGGGAAAGTAAATAAAATAATTATTTTTTTCAAAAACTGGGTAAAACACTCGAGTATTTGCTGGAATACTCGAGTATTCTGGGTCAAACTGCACGAGTTAGTGCGTTTGGTGAGTCACCGCCAACGATTTCCCTTCGTTGACACGAAATCGCCTCCATGCCAACACCAAGGGTGTCGTGTCGTGATGCATGATGCCCCTCCATGTCTATTTAAGCTCTTCAACCTCCCTAAGCTACGAATTTTGCTCATTCTTGTTGGTGTTGTTGAAGCTAGGGTTTCGAATTCATTCTCTTCGATTCTCTGTCAGTTCTGAGTGTTAAGGTTGGAGTGATACACGAATATAAAGCTCACATCACGAGCTTTGTATAAACACCAAAATCGTGAGGATTGAGCGAGTGTGTTGGGAGAACGACAGCTTGGAAGTTGGAGTTATTCTGTCAAAGTTGGTTTCTGGAGCTTACTTGGATATTAATTTCTGGTAAGCTCTCGAGCTCTTGAGTCTCAAACTCAATTCCTTTAGTTAGAACATGTTGTATAGAGTTTAGAAATCTAATTTTCCCCAATTCTTATCTCTGTTTCATGGGTGAACCAATTCGGTTTTGGTGGTGCACTCAAAACTGTCATGCATGTGAAGCTCAAAGTGATTTCTGGGGTTGGAGCACTTTTCTTGGATTTCTTTCTGTTGATTCACGTCTGAGAGGTAAGGGGAAGTAATTATATTCACTAGATAGAGTTTAAATTCCATTAATTGTGTTAGAGAGCCACCAAGAGGCTCTAAGGGCTTAGATTGAATAGGAACTTTGGTTTGGAGACCAATCCATGCTCTAAATTTGTTATGAGCAAGTTTGATATCATGCATGTGAACTGAAATGCACTTTGTTTTATGTGCATAGTGCTTTTTATGAGAATTGACATGTTAAGTTGTGAAAATGTGTTTTAATGCATGATTATTGATTTCTCTGTCAAATATGTGTTTTGACTTGTAATAAGTGTTGTAACATGTCTAAATAATGTTATGTGAACTCTGTGGATCCCTGGAATGGATTAAATTTGAGTAGAAATGAAAATGTCATGTTAAAACCAGTTTTCAGTGCTGTCTGCTGCGAAACACTCGAGTAAAAGGTAGAGTACTCGAGTAAATTGTGTTCAAAACCATGTAAATTAAGGAAGAACACTCGAGTAGTCTGTCTGGTACTCGAGTATCGAGCATGACCTGAGGACCCTTATAGGCCAAACACTCGAGTCAGTCAAGGTCACTCGAGTATTCTGGAAAATTTCAAGAACACTCGAGTAACCCATGAACCACTCGAGTAAATTGATGAATTGAAAACCCAAATCCTCAGAAAATTATGAACACTCGAGTAACTTCAGGAACACTCGAGTAATCTGGAAAATCTAAAGAACACTCGAGTGGACTGAATTTTACTCGAGTAAATTGCCCAGAACCTGAAAACATCATTTTCAATTCTAACTTATTAAATTAAGGAATTATTAATAATAGTCCAAGGGATCAAGACTTAGAGAAATTGATTAATACAAAAAGATCGTTTGGTGACGGTCCTTTTTGATAAAGAAAATAAGCCTAGGTGGCCTGTAAAGTATTAATCAACTTCCCTTAAGTCTAAAAGATAAATTGCATTCATTCTGGAGTTTGGATGGTAGGACGTATTTCATGTTTGTTAAACATGTGGAGGGCCTCTGGGAGTGCCAATACGCTTTCTTGATGACACGTTGTTGACGTGGTCGGCTTAGTGGATGCCGATATGGATATATCGTTTGGATGACGATCCGTTTGGATGACGGGATATGCTCGGGTGGCATGGATACCAAGCTTGTCGTGTACATTCTAGGTGAATGTACGAATGGTTGTATACCTAGGAATACAACGCACTGTTGAGTGCTGGGTTGTCAGGGATGGACGTCAGAGAGTGACATAGTATTGTGATGGAGATAGGCTTGAGAGCTAAAGTCATGCATCATGCCATTCATTCAAATAAACTGTTATGACTGAATTAAGTGTGAACATCCTATGTGCATATCCTACTTGCTAAGTGTTAAGTGTGATTGATATTAATTGATGCATGTTACATATTTATGTTGCATAATTTATTCTCTATTAATTATGTGTATAGAATTGCTTACCCCTATGCCCTTGTAGGTGATGTCTCGCTACATTGCTTGCATCGAGATCCGGCCACTTCCTAGTGGCATATGGATCTATGAGGACCATATGGATCTATTACCTTCTACCACCCGAACCCGCTGATACGATTCCGTCCTCGTAGGTTTAGGATTCCCATCATATACACTATGCATGTACCCCCGTTTTACACTTACCATGGACCACCTCCCACGCGACCAGCTCGCTCTTACCATAGTTTTCGTCTTCGACCTACCCGCTCTCACCCTTTTACTTCGAGAGTCGTCCGCGAGGAGACTCCCCTATCTGATCCGAGGAGCCCAGTCAGGGTTTCACCATCACCTGACCCGGTACCCAGTGGTAGGGTACACTCTCCCTCGGATGAGATCGAGGAGGATCCGGTGGAGGACGAGAGTGGGAGCGAGCTTGTCGTGCATTCTACTGGGAGTGACTGGAGGGACGATGATCCCTAGGTACACGTATATGGTGTATGATGTGGATCCGAGGATCCGGTGTGTGGAGGAGATTTGCTGCTGCTGCTGTGATGATGATGCTACTACCTTACTTCTTATGCTTTTGGGAGTCTGCTACTGCTACTACTACTACATCTGATGCTGCCAGATCTATGTGACTGCCCCTGGAGTTTATATTTTGATTATGTATATATATTGTAGATATACTTTTGGGACACTCTAGGGTTTATAGTTGCACTGTTATAGAGATCTGATGATGGACTTGTATATTTTGAAACTTGGAGACTTTTCTCATGGACTATGTACTTCTGACTATCTTTATCTATGAAAACCTATGTTTATATTCTATTCGTGCATAGTCCGGTAATTTCCGCTTACTCTGATTTAATTTACTTAAGGGTTCGGATATGCCCATTTACTCAAAGGTATCAGCTTTATTAAGAAAAGTAAGGGTAACTATAATTACTTTCAACAATATATGTACGATTGCAAAAGACAAAGGTTACTCTGTTTGTGAAAAGGTTTTAGAAAAACGCCGAACTCGATACAAACGTTTTGAAATGAATTATAGTTTATTCTCCAAGAACTTCATATGTTGATTTGTGCACCCGATTTAAAGAAAATTTTATTTACCATATTTTCTTAACACTCACAAGTCCATATAATATCCAATATGATATACTTTTATTATTATATTTGGGTAACTACGAAGGGTGTCACAATAGGGACCATTTTCAATTGCATTCCAAACATCAATATCAATCGCTTCAATAAATATTTTCATTCTGGCTTTCCAATAAGCATATCCTTCACCATTAAATAGTGGAGGACGGTTTATTGAAGAGCCTTCCCCTCCAAAAGGATTGTTAGAGCCCATGGTTTCCTTAAGGATCTTTTTGAAAAAGTTTTTACACTCGATCTTTCGACCGAGCTCTGATACCACTTGTTGGTTTCCAAAACTTTATTCAATCACATCCTCCATAATAATTCATGGTTGATTCATTCAAAGCGATATGCTTCTTTGGGTCAGATAGACCTCCATACATAAGAATATTAGTGTGGTCTTGATACCTTTGCGGGTGACAAGCTTTATTATTAAATTAGTGAACGGGTGACTAGGATAATCCCCATGTAGGGATGGAGGAATCAACTACGTGGGAGGTGGTGTGATAGGTTGTCCAAACGATGGAGGGATCGATTGTGCAAGTGTCAAGGTCCCGTTCGTTTCAGCAAACTGAGCCATCCTTTGCTGTTAGAGATCGACAATGGCCCTTTCTTGCCTCTCTATCATGTTAGTTTGTTGTCTTATATTAGGAACTTTATGATTGGTCGTCCCTCTTGTGGCAAACTTGACTTTTGCTCTTAATGACGAGGGGAATCGTGTCAGTGTGAATGCTTGGATTGATTGTTCTAGAGTAGGGGATTTCTATCTAGAGTGGCCACACGAAGGAGATTTGTGAGCAAACATTAAGTTAACCTATATATTAAATTTGGGGATCATCCGGTTGTGATCTTCTAGATGGGGATGAAACTCTTCCCTCAACATTGACCCTTTCCCCCTCCTTCTGGGACACCATAGGTTAGGAGGGAGGTATTTCTATGTGAGATGTAGTTGATAAATTAAGTTTCCAAACGGCCCAAGTTTGTATTAGCTTGGTCAATCAAGAAAGCGATCCCAACTACACACGAAATGGATCCTGCGAGAATACCCAGAAGATTCCTAATCGTTGCACAACGGATCTTCCGCATCCCGTGATTCTCTCCGATCCACTCATCATGACCCTTTACCACCTGTAAGGACCTCGCCACAATAGCGATGTGTCGGGAAGCAATAAGTGCAACAAAATACTACCCATATTTCTCCTTTTGCTTGCTCCACGTCAGCCCAACCCAACACAACGATGCCCAACGCAAGAACTAAAACTCCTTCTATAAATGCCTCACAACGAATAGCGAGACATGCAGGGGCGGAGGGAAAGGGTGACCCGCAGACGCCGTGGTCATCTCGGCAATTTTAATTTTATTTTATTATATGCATATATTATTTGCGGCACCTCCCTACTTTTAATCTGTACTCACATATATATATATATATATATATATATTATTATAAATACTGTACAGTCCAAACTTGTTTTTTTTATTTATTTATGGACTTTTGGTTAGGCCTTATACTATTACTTTATTTGAAATAAATTAAAAAAACAAAAACAAAACAAAACAAAGTTGTAGCTCCTCACTTTCTTACCATATCGGCTATGAAAATTATAAAAACAATGAGGTCTCTGTTGTGTACTTTGATGCTTGGTTGTTTCTTTGTTAATGAAATTTTCTTTGTTTGTTGTTAAAAAAAAAAGTTTGATGGTTTTCTTACTAACTATATATGATTGTTTATATTGAGAAGGACAAGATTGCAAATAGATTTACAACTGAAATCATAATTGATGATTTTTACTCCATGAAACAAAGAGGAGCACAACTTAAGAAGTAAAAGTACATGTTTGATCTTGCCATATGTTTGTTTGATATATTCATCAACTGTGAACATGATAAATAGATTTTATTGTATTACGTTAGTTATTATGTAATTTGTTTCATATAATATACATGTTGAGTATGGCTCATAGTTGCTGCAAAGGGTCAATGGGTCAATGGTGGTGGTGGTGGTGGTGGTGGTGGGTGATGGTGGCTGCTGTGGTTTATCCTCTACCGCATTTTCTCCTCTTCCGCGTTTGGTTGGTGACGGTGGCTTGCTGCGCGGTGGTGGTGGACGAGCGGCAGGGAGCGACGGTAGTGGGTTTTCCTCTCTATGCTGCCACTGCGTTTTCCTTTCCTTTGCATTTTCAGTTTTATGTTTCCTCCATCGTTGTTCTTTGTCTAGCATAGGTAGGTGGGTTAAGTTTCTTCTTTCTTTTTTTTTAATTAAAAAAAGCCTTAAAAAATTTTAAGACACGTGGTAGTTTTTTATTGGGTTAAGTAGACGACTTATCTTATCACATGAGAAGATACTTTATTGTGTTTTCATTTTCTCATAATAAAATATAAGTTTTGTAAACCACAACCCTTGAAATAAGATATTTGAAGAGAAGAAGTTTTAATGAAAAACCAAACTCCTAAATTTACTATACACATCATTTTTCAAATAAAATTAACAAATATGTTACTATTACTGTATCTAAAAGTTAAACTCCAATTCACATTTTAAACCTTTCATGTGCACCACATGTGTGTCTATTAGCATGTTTGGTTCGGCCCAGAAAATCAATTATGACCTCAAAATCATGTTGAAGTTGAAACAACTGTTAGTCAAAAATGATTATGAGATAACTCACCACAGAACCAAACATCTACTTTATAATTTGTCTTACACCACTCTTTGGCATGTAGCACGAAATAAAAGGATTAATTACCTTAATGTAAATATGATAAGTTGTAAATAAATAAATTTTGTAAAATTTTTAAATTATTTTTTATTTTTAAATTTCAAATTTTATTCTCAAAGAATGGAATTGAAATCCCAAACAGAATTTTAAGTCTATGTAATAAATTTTTATGCAAACCAAACATGAAATCATAATTTTACATCATTTCTAGTTTTGTTGAAATTGAAATTACAATTAAAATTCTAAACTACAATTCTAATTCACTTATTAAATTAACATTAAAAAATTAAATTATTTTAATAATCAATTATTGCCCTAATTAACTATGAGAGAATCACTTTTCATTGCTTTCTTATAAATGATTAAAATAATATATATTTTTATGGAATCGTGTAAAAATGTCACTTTTATAGTATATATTAAAATAATAAAAAGAAAGTTAAACCGTATATTTGCTTAGTTTTATATTATTTTATTTGGTAGCTAGTTCTAGCTCATATTTGATATTCACATTATGCTCACTAAGGAGTGGGAAGCTCATGTTGCTCATACGTCGTGTGACTCTACCTATACAAATATATAGGAGTCTCCTCCTTCAGGATGCATCCTTCTTCTTCTTGCAGACTCTACGACTGTGTGATTCACTCACGTGGTAGTTTTTCTTCTTTGTTTAATTTATTGGTCTCTTTTTCCCATGGAACCAAAAAAAAAAAAAGTTATAGCTGTGAGTGGAATTACGAGAAATTGTTATTTTTTACAAAAATGATCATTTTCTTTAAGTTTACCAACATTAAAAGATTAAATAAATCAAAGCAAATTTTCAAAATAAAAGTTGTTTGTGTGGGCAATGATATTTCCTAGACGTACACCACAAAATACACTACTACATAACTTTTGCGTGCAATTCATTATTAATTTAGTACTTTTAGAAATGCTAATGCAATACACGCTTCCAAATATAAAACTATGTCATTAATTTTAGGATTAACCTTTGTTCTTAGGATTGAGGATAAAAACTCATGAATAAATATATTCTCTTAAAAAATAAAAATATAAGTATTTATACTTATTAAATTCATCATTTTTCATAAAATATAATCTTTTATAATTACTTATCCTCAATCCTTTAAAAAAAACTCTTGATTTTCAAGCATACTTAGGATATATATGAGTATTAGCACACATAATACGCCCAATGTCAGCACTTAATTCCAATGATAAGGCTGAATTCAAAGACATTTTTCCAATCCAATATGAAAGTAAAGTTTATAACTCTCTCATCTCGGTCTCATAAGTTATGTTGATTTATAAATTGCATATAGATTAAAAAATGAATAAATAATATAAGAATTTAATATATTTTGACTAAATTACCTCCCATTTAATAAAAGAAAAGAGGATAATAATAAATATATGAATATTATATTGCAGAGAGATGAAAAAATGGTAGGGAAAAAGAGAATGCACTCCCTCCGATCATATATATAAGTCTCATTTGAAGAATTTTCTTTGAGTTAATTGTCACTTTGGTCCCTGAAATTACATACCGCTTTCACTTACGTCCCTCAAATTACGAAAATAGCTTTGAAGTCCCTGGATTTGTAAAAACGTGTGCACGTTAGTCCTTGGAGTTAACCTCCGTCAACGTCCGTTAACGGAGGCTTGACATGCACTTTAAATAATTCACTATAGTCCTTGTAATCACTTTAAATAATTCACTATAGTCCCTTTAATAATTTTAAGTTATTCATTATAGTCCTTGAAACTATACAATTTATTCACTTTAGTCACTATATCAGTATAGTTCAAATTCCAGATTAATTCAAACAATTATTAAAAAATTAACCAAAAAGATTAAGGGATATGAAATACCTTCTGCATATCTGAGATCAAGTTTCATCCTTGCTCTTTTAAGGACAATGTTTAAGTAATTAAAAATGTAAAGTCAATATTGAAAACTGTGTACCAAAAACAAAACATTGAAAACCTTCAAAATTTACTCTTAATGTATTAAATATATAATTTCAGCGACGTAGGTTTTACATTTTTGTTGCATAAATATTATCTTTGGTGCAATGAAGAGAAAACTCAAACAGTGTTAATAAAATTTAAAAAAAAAAACTCAAACAAAACGGCACAATTTGGAAAGCATACAAAACAATGTTGTAAATAGTAAAACAACACTTTGGTTCGTGAAATTGACTTTGGATTGGTTGATCCTTCATATTGTAAAAGCAATGTGGCTCCTCATTTTGCATTTGTCAGTTAATATGGTTGTTGAGGAAAAAAATTAAGATTTTTTCAACACCAAATTGATTGATGATGAAATGCAAAGTTAAGGGTCAATTTGACATTTTTCTTAAGTAAGTGTATGTTTAGATCTCATGCAAATGCAGGTTTGTGTCTCCCAAACGGATTTGAGCATTTTGAAATGTGTTTGATAAAAATTTTCAAAAGGTGATTTCCCTTTCCAAACTTGATTCCAGTTGAAGCTAAATTTTCTAAAAGATGGAATTTCATCTCAGATATGCAGATATGTAAAAGGTATTCCATATCCCTTAATTTTTTGTTAATTTTTTATTGATTGTTTGAGTTAAGTGAATAAATTGTATAGTTTCACGGACTATAATGAATAACTTAAAATTATTACAGGGACTATAGTGAATTATTTAAAGTGATTATAGGGACTATAGTGAATTATTTAAAGTGCATGGCACGCCTTTGTTAACGGACGTTGACGGAGGTTAACTTCAGGGACTAACGTGCACACGTTTTTACAAATCCAGGGACCTCAAAGCTATTTTCGTAATTTGAGGGACGAAAGTGAAAGCGGTATGTAATTTCAGGGACCAAAGTGACAATTAACTCAATTTTCTTTGGTCCTTAATATAAGTCTCATTTCCAACTTTCAGTGACATTAATTACTTCTTTTCCACAAATACCCTTATTTACTCAACATTTTTTATATTCCCAATAATAATCATAGGGATATTTTTGAAAAAGTATACCAAATATTTACATTTCCAATACCACTAACAATATTAACTAAGTTTCTTAAAGGGTGTGAAAATTAGTCAAATTAAAGGGGCTTATAATAAGGACCGGAAGGAGTAATAAATAAGGGTATGTTGTAAAATTAAGTATAAATGAGTATGGAGTTTCTAAAAGTAAAGTAAAATGATTAAATGAATATAACTTATGAGATCGAGAGAGTATTAATTATTGGTTTTTCTATCTTATGAATATGATAAAGTAACATAAATGGTAAAATTGTATTAAAATTCTAAATAATTATTTTTAGGTTAAACTACCTATTTGGTCACTTACCTTAATTTTCAATTTTAAATTGGTCCGTTATGTTTCGTCGGTATCATATTGGTCCCTCACATTTTTTTCACTATCAATTTGGTGTCTGAATCACTGTTCATACTATGTGGACCAATTGGATAAACACACATGTTATTTCTCTCTCCTACATTGCAAATGTGAACCAATATGATATTAACACGTAGGATGAACAATGACTTAAAAACCAATTTGATATCAAAAATAAATATATGGGACCAATATGACTCAAAAAAAGGTAAGGAATCAATTTGAAATTAAAAAATAAGATAAAGAAACAAATACGTAATTTAACCTTATTTTTAATTCATTAAGTTTTTCGATTACCAACAAACATTTGCTTTCCAAAATATAATTAATCTATGTATCCTTATACATAGGTTAGAAAAACTCTATTTTATATCTCTCCCAAAAACTTTGGACAAGGATTTATTTTGGTTATTGCTAAAAAAAAGGAATTATTGCATGGTCCAATAATACTCTATTGGTTGGGGAATACATGACCCTGAATACCATACAGTGATTCCTTGGAAGGAAGCTAAGAGAACTGATGAGTTTGGTATATACGTAGTCAGAGAGAAGTAAGAGAAAATAAAAGAAAAGAAAAGAAATGGTTCAGTACTCAATCTGCCTTCCTTTTCTTCTTCTGCTCCTCAGATTCAAGAAGATCCTCCAAAACCTTATTATCCAAGTACTCAAACTCAATGACATGCCTCTGTTGTGCACCCGAACTAGAGCTGCCACCGCCACCGCTGCTGCCACTGCCACCGGCATGAGAAGAAGAGGTAGAAGAGGGTGATGATGCAAGATAAGGTGGATATGGTGGTGAACCTCTTATTTTGGAATAGTACTCACTAGGAAAATTGAGAATTGCAAGATGACCCCTCAAGTTAAAAGCTGCTCTATCATAAGCCCTAGCTGCTTCTTCAGCTGAATCGAATGTCCCCAACCACAGCCTCGTCCCTTGCTTTGTTGGATCTCTTATTTCCGCCGCGTACTTCCCCCACGGCCGCCGCCGGACGCCTCGGTACCGGACCTCCTCCCTTCCCCTCTCCTCCTTACCCTGCTTCCCCTTCTGGTGCTCCTCCATGTTGTTATGTGTGTATGATAATTAACTTGGTTTTTTTTTTTTCAATTTTTTTTTGGCCTACCCTTTGTTTATGATTTTGTGTTGTTAGTTTTGTGAATGCCCTCATGCTTATATATAGATAGATAGATACACTACGAGTCTACGTGTGTAAATGTGTCATATCTTAGGAAAATAGTGATTTTTTCTTTATTGTATCTTAATCTAGGAACGTGAGGCATTTTGACCAAGATTTGTTTCAATTCATGTACAGAAGAAGGTTATTCTTTATTGAGATTGAAGTATACAAATTCGATTCTTCGACTATTCCTACGTAAAACTGGAACAAAACAATGCGGTAAGGGTACACTAATATTTCTCATCAAAATATGCAACTAGGCAAAAAGTTTTTTTTTTTTTACATATTCCACTAATGAGAGCGAGAATCATAGATTTTCTGCCACTGTATATATAATTCTACGACCCATTAGTAACACTGGATTTCTGTTCATTGCTCTTTCGATCACGATGATACTTATTTGTATAACACATTGATTAGGAAGCATACATTAATACTTTTTAGGAAAGGAATGACAAGATCTTCGTCAGCCATATTTTATTAACTCTCAGTTTTCAATGGAACAAACTGTGAATAGATACATTGGACTGTATTGTGTGTATATATATGTGACGACAAAAGAGAGGACTTAGCCGATTTATAATTTATTAACCTTATTCTCCACCCAATATTGATCAAAATGGTTCAGGCACACACCGTGTTTTCCACACTGTCAAGAGTTTCAGATATTCAAGTCCATAGATCACCAAATAATTAAGGACAAATGCATATTCAAATATATAGATCATATTATTCACCTGTTTTAATTAAAACTATACATTACAATTAATTGCAACCCATTAAAATTATTAAAATAATTTCAACAAATGTATATCATGGAGCTGAGATAAATTATGCTCCTAGATAGACGAGAATCTATAAACTACACTGTGTGATATATGGTAGGGAGAATAATATAACTTTTGATGATGATGGAGTGTCTTACATTTTATATCATTTCATGTACGCCCTACGTATCTAAATATAAAGTTATCTTGACATTTTTATTTTAATTTGTCCCTATTTATAAAGCATCATACCAATTTTCAATGATCATTAATTATTTTTTTCCACAAACATCCCCATTTATTTAACACTTTTTAGATTCCCAATAATATTAATAGGGGTAATTTTGAAATTACATATCAAAAGTTCATATTTCCAATACAATTAACTAAATTATTCTACTTTCTTAATGGACGTGAAATCCTCAAAGAGGCTTTATATTTATGGATGGAGGGAGTATTAAAGTTTGAGAATTAATAAAAATATTAATTGTAATTTTTTTATTTTTTTATTGATTTCTACATTTTGCCATATGAAATTAAATAAATTATGAGACATATGATATGTTGATATGATGTGAGCAATGGAATGTTAATCATATTAGCTTGAATAATACTACTACGTACTATAATTATTATTATCTCTTTGCATACGTGACAACATATTCTTATTTAGTAGTCAAGTCAAAGGCACAGTCAAGTTAAATCTAAGTTGAACAAAAATATGTAATCTTGATCTAGGATGCCGAATAATTCACAAAAGAATATGATATGAATGATCTCAAAAGGCCAATGTGCTCATTTATTCAGGGTAATTAATATCACTTTAGTTGATCACATACCGTTAGTAATATTTGGAGCCTCAACAAAATATTATGGAGATATTTGTTTATAGGCTAATAAGGGAAGGAAATACATAATTTGATATCATAACTTACTCAAAATTGGAAGGTATTAAATTTTTGAGTCTTTTCACTTTTATAATTTTTAACTCATTAATGCAGGATTTTTTCATTATATACACTACACATATTTGAATATTTCTAACAAAACTTTAACATTCTCAAAACCCACTATTCCAAACTACAGAAACACGTGACCTGAACCACCTGGTCAAGACTTTTGACACAAGAATCCAAAATAGCTAAATCTATCACAATAATATTTTTTTTATCAACAAAAAGCAATCTTATTAATCAGAGTACTCAAAATTCTTAACATAACAGTCTATAATTTGTCTCCAGCATCGCTATTACATTACAATCTCTACTATTAACGCTATACTGCACGTCTCCAAATAATTTTTATAAAAGTGTAAAAACTGAACCACTCAATCCTAGTGCAGCGTAACATGGCCCTGAGCAATACATTAAGTAAAATTTAACATGAGTAATAGATTACAAACCCCAATTAGTATCCCCAAATTAAACCCCTATTTTAAAAGTGTAATTACCAAAATGCCTTATTTTAAAAAACTTAGAATACAAACCCCTTTTTTTATCCCCAAACCCCAAAACCCTTTTTCTATCCATAAACCCCAAACCCCTTTTTCATATAAACTTCATCCTCCAAAAAAAAAAAACCCTCTTCCTCTCCCTTTGATCACTCAACCCCTCTCTCTCCCTTATCAAAAATAGTAGTTTTTTGGCATCCACTTTCATCAACGTTGAGTTTTTCGTGCATCAGTGGAGTACTTGTTCGTGTTGGTGATTGCGTTGCCACTAAGGTACGGTTTTTTTTTTAACTGTAAGTGCGTTTTCCGACTAACCAGTGTCGGAAAAAATGATAATATTCCGACTCGGGGTTCTCGGAAATCATGATTAATTTCCGATCTGCGTTTCTCGGAAATTATTAATTGACTTTATTTTGTATAATTATGATTATTTGTACATGATAATTGCTAATTAGAGTTGTTATTTTTATTTTTAAGCATGATGGATCAAAATGATGGGAACGATTTTGACAATATTCAGTTGGAGGCAGTAGAATTTAATGATTACGGTGGTTCGTTTTGTACCGATAGATTGTTTTCGAGTCGTGATGACGTAGTTCATTATGTGAAGCAGATTGGGCTGAAACAAGGGTTTATTTTGAAGATAACAAGATCTGATGGCGGAAAAGATCCTTCTAAAAGACAAAGGGTGGTTTTTGGGTGTGAGAAAGGAGGTGTGTTCAAGTCGGTAGGCGATTGCAAATACATTACTGCCTCGAAGAAGTGTAATTGCCCATTCGGCTTGTATGCTAAGCCAATGTCAAAAGGCGATGGTTGGAAATTAGAAGTGAAATGTGGAAGTCATAACCATCCTCCATACAAGTCGATGGTTGGACATCCTGTTAAGTTGTCAGAAGAAGAAAGGAAGCTTGTCATCGACATGACGAAAAGCGGTGTCAAGCCCAAGAAGGTTTTGACCACATTGAAGGAGAGATTCCCAGACAATGTGACAACCGTAAGAAAAGTGTATTTTGTTCGTAAAGATTTTCGAAAGAGTATTCGGAATCCAAGAACGCAGATGCAACATCTATTCAAGTTGCTGACCGATAGAGCGTATGAAGCGTGGCATACCACAAATGAAGGATCTGATGAGGTTAAAAACATGTTTTGGGCGCATCCTACCTCAATACAACTTTTGCAGAATTTCAGCACATTATTGATTTTGGATAGCACGTATAAGACAAATAGATACAAGATGCCAATGCTCGATATTGTTGGGCAAACATCGACATGGAAGACCTTCACCGTGGCATTTTGTTTCATATCTGATGAGACCACGGAGACATATGTGTGGGCATTAGAGAAGCTTCGCGATTTGATTCCAGATCCGGCATGCTATCCCAAAGTGATAGTAACCGATATGGATATTGCTTTGGGTAAGGCATTGGAGCAAGTTTTTCCAATGTCTTCACATTTGCTTTGCCAATTCCACATCAAATGCAATGTTCGGGCGAAGACGAAGGAGTTTTTCAAGGAGGAGTCTGACAAAGTTGAATGTGTAATGGAAGCCTTTCAAGGTCTTGTCCATTGTAAAAATGTGGATTCTTATGAAGATTGTCTTCGTATCTTTTGTGAAAAATCAGGTGACCATATTGCTAAATACGTCTCTGACACGTATTTGAGCAAACATGCGACCAAATTCATTGATGCCTATGTTGACAAGCTAATGCATCTCGGCAACACAACAACGAACAGGTAACATTTAGCATTGATTGAATCAAATGTAATAAATAAATTAAGTTAATACTGATTTAAAAAAATATAACTGTGTGTTTTTGTTTTGTTTAAATAGGGTTGAGACCGCACATTCGACATTCAAGAGGATGTTATCCGATAACAGAGGAGACATTGCCACTTGTTTCGAATGTATGGATCAGATGTTGTTGTGTCGACACACTGATATTCTGACATCATTTGAAGAAAGTGTCATTAAGGTGGAGCACAGGGTAAACACTCCCTTGTTTAAAGAGTTGCACTTCAAGATATCTCGGGAGGCTTTGGGACTACTTTATAAGGAGGCTAAAGGTATTGACGTTTCTAATGTGGATGATGTTTTTTGCGATTGTCGTATTCTCTCAACTCATGGGTTGCCTTGTCAATGTGAGATCGCCAAGTATATTCGGGCAGGCCAACCTATTCCATTATATGCAATTCATCGTCATTGGCAAGTACTATCAATGGATAGTAAAGTGAGCAGTCGTCCTAGAAACTCAGAAGATCCTGAGATGTTATGGGAACAATACAAAGAGAAGTACAACAAAGCTGACCATGATAAAAAGAAACAACTTTTCCAAAAATTTAAGGAAGTTGTGGAGCCTGACACAACTTCAGTACTACCACCCAAGGTGCCAGTGAGAACAAGGGGGAAAAAAGGACAAAGACAATTCGACAAAACGTGATCCATCATATTGGGAACATGTGGATTCGTTATTCGATGATATGACAACCGAAGAACTTCGCCAAGGTTCACAAGACTCAAACTCTGTTTCTCAAAGTACAAAGAGGTCGACTACAAAGAGCGCTAAAAAAACCCCATCCCAAGGCCGGAAAAAACGTACTAGGACCTCATTTGGGTTTGTACCACATTCTGCTTTGGAACACATGATTGAATCAATTAATAATGTTAAAGGTGATGCCAATTGTGGGTTTCGTGTCATGTCTTTGTATCGTTACGGTCACGAAGAAAGTTGGGCAATAGTTAGAAGTGATTTGATCAACGAAATTAAGGATCACAGGGAGTTATACACAAACCTTCTAGGGGATAAATTTGAAAGTGTGCTTAGAAGGTTACATTTTTCGAATTTAGGATCATCACGTTATAATGTAGCTGGAGAAGAAAAATGGATGGAGATAACCGATATGGGAAACATTATTGCTTCACGCTATAATGTGGTTGTTGTATCTATACCCAGTGAAACCATTGGTGAATGCATCACGTATTTACCCTATCACACAGGACCATCTGGCAATATTCGTATATGGGGTATTGGTCGGAACGTAGCAAAGTCTCATTTTGTACAGGTATTTCGTATATTCGTATATTCGTATATTTGTAATTTGGTATTTGGTATTTGGTATATTCATATATTTGTAATTTGTTCAGGTAATATTACGACCCGAAGCACCATTGCCGCCTGTTTATCCACTTTGGCACACACATTTTACTGGAGATGCAGCTGCGTGGGAGGCTACACTTCGTGATCATTTGCTGAAATTCAGACCATTATTACCAAAGAATTTTTCAAACGGCGGTGTCATTGATCTTTCAAAGGATGAAGAATAAATTTAGACTGTTTTTTAAAGATTTAAATGAATGGAAATTTTGAACATGTTTATTCGTTGGATTGTTTTGAATTGTTTTGCTTTTATACTTATTATTCGTTGGATTATGAACATGTTTATGTTATCAAATATTTATTATTAGAAGTTAGAAGTTGGATTATTTTATACCACTTTTATTGTAGTTTAGTTTATCAGTTGCTTAATCCAATTTGTTGCATGAAAAGAGGTGATAAAACTTGTTTCCGAGATTCATCTGTCGGAAATATAACCAAAATTCTGATAAGCAGCTTTCGGAAAAGGGTGCCAGTGATGAATGATCACACGAATGATTTTTCCGAAACATAGGTCTCGGAAATTTATTCAATTTTCCAACACCTAGATTTCGGAATTTATTGAATTTTCCAACATCTAGATTTTCCAACACCTAGATTTTGGAAAATCATTACTTTTTCCAACACCTAGATTTCAGAGTAGGGTGCCAGTGATGTATGATTATTCAATTTTTTCTTAAATAACCAATTATAAACAAGGAATACTAAGTTTAACCCTTATAAAATTCTTCCAACTTTTATAACATCAATATCACTCATATTCTTTAATTTCTAAATAGAAAAATCACTTTTTCAATTCTAAACAAGTACTTAAAGATTCTGGAAAGCAACATTAACCTTAATCCAAAACACATAGACCATAAAACAGAATAATAATCCATAAACCAACAACATTTGTCCTTAATCCAAAACACATAGACCATAAAACCAACACATAGACCATAATCTCAAACCTAAAACCAACACAATTTTTCTCAAATCTAAGCATTTCTACCCCTAACTCGTCTTCTACCACCCTGCCTTCTCTCTGATCTCTGAGGTACATCATCCTCAATCGGCGTGTTGCATAATGCCAATGTTTCTTCATATGCATACTGGGGCAATATTCCTGTGTCATCTCTCGATTGCATCAATACTCCAATTCGGTTCAGCCTCTCTTGGTATCGAACCTATCATCAATATAAATAATAGAAGTTAAAGATAAAGATAAAGATAAACACACATTCTACAAGATAAATATAAACTTACATTAAGGATTACGGGGTTTTTAACCCTCCTGGACGTATGGAGCAGATACGGATGAGAGTACTGATGCAACCAATCAAGATATCCATCCACAACCTCGCCAGAAATGTTCATATGTTGCTCTCTTGAATCAGGAGGTACAATATGGTCATTCCAATGTGCCCATGCATCAATAATTTCTTCAAAATCATGGCACTGCAGTGGTGGTGAGCAAGGAATGCCTTGTATATGACCAAGTTGCCGCATAACACGTTCAGGCAGATACGCGACACGTTCTTTGCCAACAATTAGCCATCCAGAATAGAAACTAATAGGCTCAAAAGGTCGGACTAGACGATGCTCGGGATGGAACGGTCGCCACTTAACTTGATCGATTCTGAGTGACTCAAGGTGTGCTCAATATTGTACATCCATGTTGCCCAAACCTACACCTTGATCCCACTTGAAAACACGTGGAAGCTCTTCCCGATAATCCCATCTGGAAATAGAAGATCCGATTCCAGGGAAGTACTCCTTGATCCATGCCTTTTTACCGAATCAACAATAAGTCAGCATTTGTTGCTAAAAGCAAGAAAAGAAATATAAAATAACAAGATATAAAAAATTAAGAATAAAATTGTTCAATTAACATTACCTGAAGTAATGTCATGTATCCACCAAGTTGTTTGACACTACTCTTGGTGACATTGACAAGCTCGCTATATAAATGTGCCAAAGCACATGCCCCCAAGCATAACTGTGGATGCGCTGGGTATTGGCCAATGCGAGCACATACTGCATTCCCACGTAGGTCATACTCTTGTCTATGAACAAGGTTGACCCAACAAGTGCTAATAGATAGCAACAGGCAGCAAATTCAAATCTCTCAGCCTGGACATGGGCATGATACCATTGGTGGAGTGTGCTAAATCGGATAGCTCCACCACGGTTTTTCTTTGCCTCCGCAGCAACTGATGCCATATCCATGCCCAATTGTAGCTCCATCATTCCCGCACCATCAATAGCATTAGGCTTCTTCCATGTAATGAATCTCCCGATTACCGGTATGTGGAGAAGACAAGATACATCATCCAATGTAATTGTCATCTCTCCAACCAGGAGATGAAAAGTGTTGGTATCCCTATACCATCGCTCGGCAAACACCGTTAGCAGCTTCCTATCAATTTGCTCGTATGAAGCTCCAACAAGTGGTGCCAATCCGGACCTCTGAACAATATCCCTCACTTCTTCAGGCAAGTCGGCCACACGTGGAAGTGTCCATTTTCTGTTGGTACCGCGGCCCAACACTCCACGTTCCTGAAAAAATAAATTAACTTTCGTTACTTACAATTACAATTATACATAATTACAAACAGCACCACAATGACATAATCTACTTCCGATACTTACATTCCCTTGCCAAATATCTTTGGCAACATGTTTATCATATGACTTGAGCAAAGTCGTATCTTGAGGATCGGGAATCTCGTCATTTGCTTCTTCCTCCTCTTGTTGCTCATTTGCATCATCTTCACCACCAACTTCTTCATCGGAGTCAGAACTATCCTCTGAACTAGATGGATCCGAACTAGACACTTGAGCAATAGATTGGGATTCAGTTTCTCCCGAACTACGCTCTTCTTCATCATTATTAGTATTCTCTGAACTATAAGATCCGGCAACTTCCTTGTTGGCCATACTCTTGGTTCTCACCTTTCTGCATGCATAAAAAAGTAACATGCAGTAATGGCTTATAAATTGTTATACTTATACCAAATTAAAAGAAAAAATAGAGAAAAAAAGAGTATTGTTTAATAAATCAACAATACTTTATAAATCAACCAAATTTGTTTAAGAATCAAACAAACAATATATTACTCATTAACAACCAACCAATTTTGTTTACGAAATCAAGCAGGAAAACAAGCAAAAAATAAAATTCTGACAGGCAGGTCTCGGAAGTTTCCGAGATCCCCGAGTCGGAAAACAATAATTCCGAGACTGGTCTGTCGGAATCGCAGAGCAGAATCGCATAGCACAAAAGAACAACACAATAGCACCAGAAATCATAAAAATACGAATAATAACTAACCTAAACATGAAAATAACCTACACAATAACCTACACAATAACCTACAAACACTACCCTAAACAAAACAAAGTGATTGAGAAGAACACTATGAAACCTAAACCCTAAAATTGAAAACCAGAAACAAGAGAAGATGAGAACATACCTTTAGCCTTCAAGCACGAATCGAATATCAAGAAGGCCGAAATCAACGCAGAAAAAATGCACCAAAAGGAGAGGAACAACAGTGAAGATGAAGAACCCCAAATGAAGAGACCGGTACAGTGAGATCGCAAAACGAAGGTGGAGAAGACCGGTACAAAGTGATTGAAGAGATGCTATGTGAGAGGAGAAGAATAGAACCCTATGAGTGAGAGTGAGAGGGAGAAGAAGATGGAGTGGAACCGTAGGGAGAAGAAAGTGTGAGTGAGAGGGAGAAGAAGAGGGAGTGGAACCGTGAGAGTGAGAGGGAGATGAAGAAAAGTTGTATTTTTTTTTAAAACTCAAAGGGTATTTTTGTCTTTTCAGTAGTGTATTTGGGGTTTGGGGATAGTAATGGGGGTTTGTAATCTATTACTCATTTAACATACACACAAGAGGGTTCTGTTCCGTGTCCAATCGACAAAAGAGTAACATATTCCTGGATTTTTGGTTTTAATTATACTCCAAAATTGCATGTTGATATGATTCATTATTCCTGCATAGCTTTGATTGTCCGAGTCAAAGATGAACTCGTTCCTTTTAAACCATATAGATCAAATAATCACAAACCACATAAATGACCATATTTTCCTATTGTTCTTGCATACCTTTAGCAAATTAAAATCCAATTGCATTGCAAATAATTACTGTAAGCTATGGTAATTGAAATAGAAATAGCAGTAGCAGATATTGATAACTTGTAAGAAAAGAAATGAAATAGTTGTATTTTCCTCCTCTTGAGAGTTCAAATGTGATCTCAAGGAATACGACCTCCAATACAATAAGCAATACAGAAAAGTAAATGTCAACAACAATGAAAGAAAGAAACCAACGTGAGAGAGAGAAAAGAATCTCTAATCATTATATTGCTTAATTCCCCCTCTGCTCTCTCATTCCCTTACATATCATTTCCAATCCCAACGGTACCCCTCCAATCGTGTATTGGCTTGCCTCTGACGCACGTTCCTTGCCTTCACGTGTGAGTCAGCCACGTGTCCAGAGCTTTTAACAGAATTGATTCATGTCCCCTCATGAACCCGCACCTCATCATTTGGACTATTCTGCCCCTCATTCTCATAATTCGTTACAATACTTCCCCCATTAAATTCAACCTTGTCCTCAAGGTTGTAGTTGGGATAACTCCTTTCAAATTCAGCCTTGTTTTCCCATGTAGCTTCGTTTCTGTCGAGACCTTCCCATTGAACCAATACTACTTGAAGAATTCTCATTGCCCCTTTGATCAAGTTTCTTATCTTCAGTATTTTCAGTGGTTTGAGAGCTGACCCT
Organism: Crotalaria pallida; assembly: GCA_037953625.1. Classification (NCBI taxonomy): domain Eukaryota; kingdom Viridiplantae; phylum Streptophyta; class Magnoliopsida; order Fabales; family Fabaceae; genus Crotalaria; species Crotalaria pallida. The sequence continues at coordinate 122,439,823 of CM075652.1, read as the reverse complement.
TCTTTAGTTGTAGGCAGTGGTAGTGGAATGTAAGGTGTATCAGTTGAACCTTTGTACTCCTTAAGCTAGGAAATGTGGAATACTGGATGCATTTTGGCATGTTCAGGAAGCAGGAGTTTATAAGCCACAGTACCAATATACTCAATTATGGGAAAAGGACCAAAGTATGTTGTTTTAAAAATTGCACATAGAATCAGAAATGAATAAATGATGTAAGAGTTTGGTATATTTTGATTAAATTATCCTCATTTAATAATATGAGAGAGTAATTATAAATTCATGAAGATTGTATTGAAAAAATATAAAAAAATGGGTAGTAAAAAAGAGGATATAATAAATAAAAATATGCTTGAAAAAAAATATAAATAAATATTGTATTTTCAAAAATACACAATTTATAGACAAAATAAACATGCTAAATAAATATAAGGCTTATTTATGGTTTTGGTCCCTATAAGTTGACCTCGTTTTGAATTTAGTCCTTAAATCTTTTTTTGACCTTGAATGGTCCTTAAATCTTTTTAAATTTTGTTTTTAGTCCTTAAATCTTTTTTTGACCTTGAATGGTCCTTAAATCTTTTTAAATTTTGTTTTTAGTCATTCGATTTGTCTTCTTCCGTCATCTGCTGACATGGCAAATGGTGTGTCATGTCAGCCCTTATATTGACTGCCAACGATGCATCTGATGTGGACCTCCCACTCATGTGAGCAGGAACCGAGCATGAACCGGGCATTAACCGTGCATGAGATATCGACCGAGTACGATGCAATTGGTAACGGCATAGCTCGGTTCGTGCTCAGTTCATCGTGCTCGGTCGATATCTCCCCTCGGTTTGGCAAGTCATGCTCGGTTAATGCTTGGTTCCTGCTCGATTCCTGCTCACATGAGTAGGGGGTCCACATCAGATGCATCGTTGGCAGTCAATGTAAGGGCTGACATGGCACACCGTTTGCCATGTCAGCAGATGACGGAAGAAAACAAACAGAAGAACTAAAAACAAAATTTAAAAAGATTTAAGGACCATTCAAGGTCAAAAAAAGATTTAAGGACTAAAAACAAAATTTAAAAAGATTTAAGGACCGTTTAAGGTCAAAAAAAGATTTAAGGACTAAATTTAAAACGAGATCAACTTATAGGGACCAAAACCATAATTAAGCCTAAATATAACTGAAAAATACATTGTATCTTTATCGCAACTACTAACTTAAGAAAAACATGATGAACACTCCCACGTGATCAATAATATTGTACTGTACTATATTACTCTTGGGTCTTGAGCTCAACTAATTAACTATGCATGCCTTCCGCTTTAAAATACTCGCTCTTTTTCTTTATGTTTATTTATGCATTTAATTTCTTAAAGTTGGGGGTATTTTGATTTTGATTTTTAGAAATTTTTTTATCTTAACTTGTCTTTTTTAAAAATTTGATTTTAGTTCCCGCCGTTAGAAAAAATCGTTAACCGCTTATATGACTAACGAAACGATAAATCAGTATACACGTGTACAAGTACTACATGTTACCGATAGAATGACTTCGATGATATGAACTCCCAGGAGCAAAAAGGTCAAAGCCCAAATCACAAACACATTTGGGAAGGGCTTTGGCCATTTTGCTCATATGGGCTTGGATCATCCACTCATCATACCGATGACATGCAATACTTGTTCACATGTATGCTGATGTAGTGTTCCGTTAGCCACAACAATAATTAACGGATTTTTTCTACCGACTGGGACTAAAACCAAATTTTCAAAACAATTAAGGATGAATCAAGGTCAAAAAAACTTACAAGAATCAAAATTAAAACACTCCCAATTTTTAGGGACTAAAGACATAAATAAACCTTTTTTTTTATTCATGCTAAAGTAATCGAAATTATATTTATTAAGAAAGTTAGTAGTTGTCTGCATCTAATTTTCTCAAATTCATAATAAAAATATAGTGACTTTAATAAAATTGTAATGAAAATGAAATAAAAATTAAATAAAATCACTACTTTTTAAGAATATTTTAAGAATAATTGTATTGAGAATGGAAAGTTAGTTAACTTTACTTGAGACCAAATAAATATGTTTTGTTTTTATTATATTAGAGATTGGAGGGAATATAAAGAAAAAACTAAAATTATGTTTACTAAGAAAGTTATTAGTTGGTTATATTTAATTTTCTAAAATTTATAAAAACATAAATATTTTAGGAAAGTAACAGCGAGAATGAAACAAAAATTAAATATGGTGACCATTTTTTATGGATGGTTTTAAAAAAGCAACATTAGAAATGAAATAAAATTTAAGGAAATTATTTGATTTTTTTATATTTTAAATAAAATAATTATGTTTTTTTTTTTTTTTACATTTTAAATTGGTGGAAATGTATTGTCGGTAGTTTGCTTTTTAGGGTTGGTTGTGGTCGTCCTCTAAGTCTCTCCATCAATTAGACAGCAACCAAACTGTAAGACAAGTCCAAAATCTCATTTCTTATAGCAGAAATGTTCTCTAAATCCTCTTAATTCATCATTCTAAAAATTATTCTAATATTGTTAGTAAAAATATTATTTTAATCTTAAATAAAGCAAGTATTTAATGCAAAGAAAGTATATCATTGTTTAAATAAATGAATTCTTTAAACATTTATGTTAGGAGTTTGATCAATATTGTATGAAAATAAAAAAATATTATTAATATTAATAAAATACATTTCGATGATTTCAAAATAAATTAATCTTCGGTTGTTTGTTGCTCAGGAGAACACTTGGTTTTTAAAAAAAAAAACTCCCTTCGTCTCTTAATATATGATATTTTTTAAACATTTTTATGATTCAATTTTTGATAACATTTAATTAATTTTTTCATAAACATCCTTATTTACTCAAAACATTTTAAAATCGCAATATTAATTATACGGGAAATTTTTTAAAAAAAGTATACTCCCTCCGATATATATTATAAGAAAAAGTAACCGAAATCACACTTATTAAAAAAATTAGTTGAGTATATTTAATTTTATCAAATTCGTAAAAAAAATATAGCCATTTTAGGAAAGTTAGTATTTGGAATGAAACAAAAATTAAATGATAAGAGGGAGTATCAAATGTTGGTTAACTACTCTTCAATAATATTTTAGGAACAATTGTATTGAGAATAAAATGTTTGTTAACTTTCTCCTATATTTGAGATCAAGATAAATATGTCTTATTTTTCTTATATTAGATATTAGAGGAAGTATTAAATATTTACATTTGTGGTAAGGTTTAAATACATGTTGAGTTACTCTTTTAATTGCCAATTGATTTTAGATTTTTGAAACTTCAACATGATATCAGAATCAAAGCCCAACTTTTTTTTTTCTAATTCTTAGAGGTAAATAATTGCTTGGGTCAATAGATATCATTTCTTCTTCATAGGTCAAAATTTACTCTTTTTTCTTGTTTGACACAGTAGTCTTCGTTGGAAGGGACGGTTTGGAAATCCCACATCACTTATCGCATTTTTTGTGATATGATTTAAATATTTATTTGACTATTTCTTTCATTATCAATTAATTTTAAGATGAAACCTTATTAAAAATATCTAAACATGCGAATTGTTACGAAAAAAACGAAATAAATCACATCCATGTATAAAAATCCATTTTTTTTATGTAAATTTATTTTCTTGACATTTTTAGTATGTGCTCTAAAGCACAGGTTAAAAACATACTAAAAATATAAATTTATATAGTTTTTTACAAAATTAGTAGAAGAACTTAAAATAAGATTTTTTTTAATGTATGTTGTAAAATACATTTTAACAATTCTATATATTATAAATTTGTATTAAGAATTGATATAATTACTATACACAAACTTTATAAATGTTTTAATCAAACTCTATTATATATTTGCGAGACCAAATACTGCGATCAGAGAGCTCCTCACGAAATGGAGCTCTCAGAATTAAAGTTGAGAAAATACTCATTGATAAGGCATGCCACGTGTCCTTATATTTTATTTAAAAAATTAAAGAAAAATTATTTTATTATGAAGAGATGCATCTGCTGAATAGAAATCAAAAGATACATCTGTTGCTTTTAAATGAAAGGGACACATAGTTTGGATATGCACATGCTGAATTCAAATGAAAAGATGCATCTTTTGAACTAAACTCAAAATTCACTCCATTGTTGTGTGTGTGAAAGCATGAAAAAAAAAAGAACAACTTAATCATTGAACATATTGTCAACGTAACAGAATTATTGAACACGTTTTGCTACAACTTTAGAAATACAACTTATCCTTTGTCCCTTTCTTAACTTCAAGTTCGAAAATGTTGTATGTGGATTAAAAACCCGTGCTTGAACTGTAGAAATACATTATTTCCTTTGTTCCTTTCTTATCTTCAACCTGAAAAGTGCTGTCAACAATTCCAACTACAAGGTGTCACTACAAGTAATCAGAACTACACTATAATATATTTTAGAGTCTAAATGTCGGTTTGAGAGAGCTCCTCACAAAATGAAGCTCTCGCAACAAAAGTTAGAAAAATGGGAACATGTGAGATATGTCATATGTCCATGATATTTATTATTTAAAAAAATTACTAAAAATATCTTGTAAAGATGTGTCTTTTAAACAAATAATTTATTTTTTAAAATTTATGTCTTTAGAACAAAAAAAAACTTGAAAAGATGTATCTTCATAACTATAAAAAAAAACTTAAAAGGTGAATCTTTAGCAAACCATTAATCTTATAAAACACTCTTTCACAATATTATTATTAAATACTGTTTAAAATAAATAAATTCCAAAATAATAATAAAGCACCTGTACAGAAAAAAATGAGTAATAGATTACAAACCCCCATTAGTATCCTCAAACCCCTTTTTTAAAAGTGTAATTACCATAATGCCTTAATTAAAGAAAAGGTAGAATACATACCCCTTTTTTTATCCCCAAACCCCAAAACCCTTTTTCTATTCATAAATCCCAAACCCCTTTTTCATATATCCTATCATAGAAACTTCATCCTCCTTATTCTCTCAAAAAAAAAAAAACCTTCAATGCAGTGATGGAGTTTGTCTTCCTTAAATGTTGATGATAATCATTTAGTAGCAGTGGTTTAGAATTCTAATATATATTTTCTCGATCAATTATAAAGATCCGAAATGATGTAGTAAAAGCTAGTACAGTTGACGAATTAGCCATTAGCAAGAAAAGGTCTGTCGTTCATTAATAAATAGAAGATGAATCTAGCCATATGATCATGTCTAACAGGCAAGAACACACAGCCTTTATGCTTTAGTAAAATACAAGAAACTGCTAGGGAACAGTGGAATCAGAAGCATTCTAAATATACTCCAGTACATCATGGTGCAATCCACATGCAAGTTCTTCAATTCTAAATCACTGTTACTGAATGACTATCATCAACATTTAAGGAAGACAAACTCCATCACTGCATTGGAGGTTTTTTTTTTTTTTGGAGAGAATAAGGAGGATGAAGTTTCTATAATAGGATATATGAAAAAGGGGTTTGGGGTTTATGGATAGAAAAAAGGTTTTGGGGTTTGGGGATAAAAAAAGGGGTTTGTATTCTACCTTTTCTTTAATTAAGGCATTATGGTAATTACACTTTTAAAAAAGGGGTTTGAGGATACTAATGGGGGTTTGTAATCTATTACTCAAAAAAAAAAATGGAACACTCTTTCATAATAATACTAATGTTCCTGGACGTACAATTTAGAACCATATATATAATTGTGACATATTTTTCTTGCAACTCTATTTTTCTTTTTCATTTTAACTTTTACAAGAAAAATAGTAACAATAAATAATAATATAATGTCATGTAATAGTGTATTGTTTTGGTACATTTTACACTGTTATATTAAAATAATAATAATATAATATCATGTAACAATGTAATGCTTCGGTACATTTTGCACTGTTTCAACCAGAGAAAGATATAACAAAAAATTATTAGTTATTCTATAATTCATAAAAAAAACACCTGTATATAGAAAAAACTAAAACACTCTTTCATAATAATACTAATGTTCCTAGACGTACAATTTAGAACCCTATATATAAGTGTGACATTTTTCTTGCAACTCTTTTTTTTTTTCAATTTTAACTTTTACAAGAAAAATAGTAATAATAAAAATAATATAATATCAGGTAACAGTGTAATGTTTCGGTACATTTTACACTGTTTTTTTAACCTACATTTTACAGTGTTATATTAAATAGTAATAGTAATAATAATAATAATAATAATATAATAATATCATGTAGCAGTGTAATGCTTCGGTACATTTTGCACTGCTTCAACCATAGAAAGATATAATGAAAAAGTATTAATTATTCTATAATTCATAAAAAAATAATGGATTTTATTAACCACAACCTTAAAAATAACAAATTTGTCTTGAAAAACTAAAAGTTTAATATTTTAAAAAGTAATTGATTGTTTTCCCAATGCATTTATTCCCTTTATTAACTCCATATCCTCTGTTAAACAAACCCAAAAATAATATTATCAAGAGATATATTGTTTCAAATCAAATATCACCAAATAAAAGATATATTGTTTCAAACAAATGCATGATTGGGTGCAATGATTCAATACAATCAAGTGGTGCAATATTTCAAACTGATCATGAGAAAAAAAAACTACCAACTAATACAGTTTATTAATACACATATACACATAAACTAATGCACATATTCTATTTCACTAATTTACTAATTTATCGTAGGAGAAAAAATTTAGCTTCACACATACATGATACATGTACTTCCTTTATAAAAATAAAAAGCTAAATTCAAAAATAATCCTTGCATTTCTAAATTTTCTATTTTTTTTAACAATTTTAAACTATAAATTCTAACTCATATAATCTTAAAAATATTTCTGACATGCAAAATATTTAAACTTTAATCGCTGGCACATAAAAAACTTATAACCCGTGCATTGCACGGGATAAATACTAGTTTTTGATATAAAGCTAAGTTTTCTATATATAAGTTTCTTATAATGTACTTCAAGACACATTTTGAAAAAAAAAAAAAACAACCTTTACAATTATTCATAATTGACCCCATTAGTGTCCCCACCATTTGACCAATTAAGTCGTTAGGCAAACTGATGTTACAGAGTCATAGAACAGTCTATCCATATTTATGGCACCATCATCCACTCAACTTTTCAACACTTTAAAATATGACCCACAACACTATACTCCCGTGCCCTTCCCACCAACCTACCCTTCCCGCGAACCTAACCTCGCGTTCCTCGTACTCCTCTAGTTCCTTTCATCTCGGTACTCCACTAGACATGCTCTACTTAGCTATACGCCATTAGGTCCTATATATATTTGGTGAAAAGTTCGTTTATTGAAAGGAGAAGATTTAATAGATATTCAAACATCCAAGAAAAACTCATGTAAACATCCAAGAAAGATTTAATAGATACTCCCTCAGGTCTTATGTATAGGGCATACCTAACCGTATTCCCCGGACCAAGAAAAATGGTTAATTTTGTGAATTTTATGAAAATATATTGTAACATTACAATTTTACCCTCTCCACTTTACTTGGAAAGTTCACATTTATTAATGAATAATAAAAAAAAAAAAGTTAGTCAAAGCATTTAATAAGGGTAAAAAAGAGAAAAAACAATTAATGATGCATAGGAAATATAAAGTATCTTATATATAGGACCAAAATTTTTTTTTAGAAGGTAACCTATATATAGGACCAGAGGGAGTATTTAATAGGTTATTTAACGACCACATATGTAAGACGTTAACATCTATGAACGGAGAAAGTTGTCTGGGACTAATGTGAGTAGTTTTTTTCAAAGTGAGGGGCTAAAGAAGAATTATTGAAAAGTTAGGGACTAAAGTGAAAGCTTCGTACAAAGTGAGGGACTAAAGTGACACTTTAGTCTTTTTTAAATTTATTTTTTTATACTATTCATCTTTATCTCGGGTCAACCCGAACTCGTCCTTTTTGGACACATCCTAATTTGGATCCGTCCTTACCTTGTCCAGCTCTAATTAGGGACGGATTCGAGTTCAAAAATTGACTCGAGTAACACTTGGGAATGGGTAAGGAATAAGCCAAATCCGTCTCATACTCATGTTAGATTATTTTAATAATCTATAGTGACGCATGTAACTTAAATAATTGATTCTTATGAAAGAGGTTTCAATGTGATGATGATTAACCTTATTAAAGTCATTTAGAATCAATTGGGTCTTTTATAATTTAAAAGTCTATCTCCTCTGCCTTTAAAAAGAGAAGTAATTGTCAAACCACATAACTGTTGGATGAAAGGGTACAACTGTTCAAAAATACTGATATGTATATTCAGTTTAGAAAGGTGGTTAAAGAGTAAGATAACTTACTAAAAGAATTCTCCTATCATCAGAGAAATTAAACCTGAAAAGAGAAAGGAATAGAGGAGAGAAAAACTAATCTGATCAAAGAACTCAAAGCAAGGCAAACTTAAGAAAATCTTCAAACAATGGATCCAGGTAAGTTCTTGTTTGTAATCTTCATTCATAATAAATGATTATTGTGTGAGAATCATGAATTCAAGATTCTTAATTTGCTGAGTTCTGAATTTATGATTCTTCATGAATAGTGTTTTCATAAGTTTGAATTAACAAGTAATTTCTCAAATTGGGATTCCAATTTCGAATTCATTGTATTTTCCGCTGCATTTAAATGTTTGGTGCATGTTTGTTATGTGATATACATATATACGATCATTGCGAATTGCGAACGTACATTTATAAACGTGGTGCCATACGGGAACCCATGGAAAGTGTTGTGGAATTAATGTTTTATCAAATTTCACAGTTCTGTGCATACTGAAGTGCTACTATGTGTTGCTGTAATTAGTTTTTGTTAGAGTAAAAAGAATTTGTCTTTGAAATATTATTCTTTTATCATTTAAAAAGTGACGCATGAATAACATGATAATTGAGTAACAGTGACACATGACAATTAGGCTTAGTAGTTTTTATGTGTAAATATGTGTCTTGTGTAGATTTTTTTTCTTAACGGTCTATGTATTTTTATACCTGCTTTAATGATTATATTTTTGAAATTATATTATGCGTTAGATTCATTAATCATCAAAGTGATCGAGTCTTAAAATTCTAATTTCAAAATTGTATGGTTGTTCCATTGATGTTATATAAAAGAGAATTATAGTTTGATGTTACATAAAAGAGAATTATGGAATAATTGAAATCTATTATTATAAGGTCTCCATGTGTTGCCCAAAGGTATACCATTGCTTATAATTAATAAAATTTTAAAGAATTTTTTGACATACTTGGAGAATATGTTTGTATATCCAAAGATAACATGCATATTCATTTAAGCGGGACTAATTATCTATTTAAGTATGTTGGTGTTAGCATCATTATTGTTAGAAGTTATGGATTTAAGTGTAATCCAAAGGTGAACTTAAATACATAGTCAAAGTAAGTATATGTTTGAATCTATTACGTTTACAGAAAGCATTAATGGTATGAGCATGTGAAATGTTTGCAGTTTCCGCTAATTTATTTGGCATGGGCAATAGATTCATTAAATTCAACGGGCTGAATTATGCTGATTGGTCTGAGCAAATCAAGCTTCAACTTGGTGTGATGGATTTGGACCTTTCGCTGATTATGGATGAGAAGCCCGCGGCCATTACTGAGACTAGTACAGAGGCTGACAAATCTCTTTATGAGGCTTGGGAGCGTCTAACAGATTGAACTTGAATTTAATGAGAATGACGATGGCAGAAAATGTAAAGTCGTCAATGCCCAAAACCGATGATGCTAGGGAATTTATGACAAAGGTTAAAGAGTACTCTCAATCGGATATTACTGACAAGTCCATTGTTGGGAGCCTAATGAGTGAGTTAACAACGAAGAAGTTTGAATGGTCTCAGTCCATTCATGGTCATGTAACTAGTATGGCAAACCTATCAGCAAAGTTAAAGACCATGGGTATGGAGGTGAATGAGACATTTATGGTTCACTTTATTATGAACTCGCGTCGCTTCCTCCAGAATTTGGGCAGTTCCAAGTGAAATATAACACTATCAAAGAAAAGTGGAGCTTCCAGGAACTTAAGACAATGTTGGTTCAGGAGGAAGGGAGATTAAAGAAACTGAAGGATCAATCTGTCCATCTCGTGGGATATGATGGTGCTAGCAGCAGCAAGGAAAAGCCAGGATCGAAGGGTAAAAAGAAGGAGAAAGCCTCAATGAAAGTCAATGAAGGTAGAATCCAGAAGGAGCAGAGATGTCATTTCTGCAAGAAGAAATGTCACTTCAAGAAAGACTACCCTAAAAGGAAGGCTTGGTTCGAAAAGAAAGGTATTTACTATGTTTCAGTAAATTTTGAATCAAATCTTATTGAAGTACCTAATAGTACCTGGTGGTTAGATTCTGGTGCTACTACTCATGTTTCTCATGTTACACAGGGATTTCTTTCGATCCAAACCATAAAAGGAAATGAAAAGTTGTTGTATATGGGGAACATAATGAAGGCACGAATAGAAGGAATTGGGACGTATAGATTGATCTTGGACACAGGCTATCATTTGGATCTTGAAGAGTGTCTTTATGTTGCTAGTTGTGCTAGAAATTTAGTTTATGTTCCGATGTCGGACAATGTAGGTTTTAACTTTAAGATTGGACATGGTGTATTCTCATTATGTAAAGATAAGTACTATTACGGTTCTGGTATATTAGTTAATGGTTTATATCGTTTTAATCTTGATGTTAATTTTATTGAATCCCTGTTTCATGTTAAACATAATGTTGGTATTATACGTAGTGCACATAATGAAAATTCTGCTTTCTTGTGGCATCAAAGGTTAGGTCACATATCTAGAGAAAGGATACTAAGGTTAATGAGAAATGAAATTTTACCTCAATTGGATTTTGATGACTGGGGTGTATGTCTGGATTGCATTAAAGGCAAACAAACTAAAAAATATTAAAGAATCCTGCCACAAGAAGTAATCAATTGCTTGAGTTAATACACACTGATATCTGTGGTCCTTTTGATCGATGTTCCGTCATGGGGCGGTGAAAAGTATTTTTATTGATGGCTACTCTAGATATTGTTATTTGTATCTTTTGCATGAAAAGTCTCAATCGGTGAACTTCTTAAAGGTGTTCATTGATGAGGTTGAAAGGCAATTAGATAGAAAAGTAAAAGTGATAAGGTATGATAGAGGTGGTGAGTTTTATGGTAAATTCAATGAAAGTGGACAATGTCCAGGTCCATTTGCAAAGTTTCTTGAAAGTCGAGGCATATGTGCACAGTATACAATGACTGGTACACCATAACAGAATGGTGTAGCTGAAAGGTGGAATCGTAGGCTCATGGATATGGTTAGGAGTATGTTAAGTAATAGTGATTGTCTTGTACCTATTTCACTATGGATGCATGTATTAAAGACTGCTACATATTTGTTAAACAGGGTTCCCAGTAAAGCAGTTCCTAAGACTCCTTATGAACTGTGGACAAGAAGGAAACCCAGTTTGAGGCATCTTCACATTTGGGGTTGCTCGGCAGAAGTAAGGGTATATAATCCACATGAAAAGAAGCTTGATGCAAGAACCATTAGTGGTTACTTCATTGGGTATCCAAAAAAATCAAAGGGGTATAGATTTTAATGTCCTAACCATAGTACGAGAATAGTTGAGTCTGAAAATGCTCAGTTCATTGAGAATGGTCAGTTCAGTGGGAGTGGAGAATCACGAAATGTGGATATTAGAGAGATTCGTATAGAAACTTCTATATCTAGTGTTCCTCCTCAAGTTGATGTCCCACTTGTTGTATCACAGTCACACAACACGGCAAGACAACAACTTAATATTCCAAACCCACAAGTTGAACATATAGGTAATGAACCAGCTAATGATGTGCAAGTTGAAAATGAACAAGCAATAGATAAACCATAAGAAGTAGCATTAAGAAGGTCTGAAAGGCATAGAAGATCTGCTATTTCGAACGACTATGTGGTTTACTCTATTGAGTATGGATGTGACTTAAGCATTGATGATGATCCAGTCTCGTTTAAACAAGCCATGGAATGTAGCAATTCTGAAAAATGGTTCAATGCTATGTAAAAAGAGATGAAATCAATGGATGACAACAATGTATGGGAACTAGTCGATTTGCCTGAAAATTCAAAGCGAGTCGGTTGTAAATGGGTCTGTAAGAACAAACGAGACTCGAAAGGCAACATTGAAAGATTCAAGGCTAGGCTTGTTGCCAAAGGTTACACTCAAAAGGATGACATTGATTAAAAAGAGACCTTCTCTCCGGTTTCAAAGAATGATTCCCTAAGGATTGTCATGGCGTTGATGGCTCATTATGATTTAGAGCTTCACCAAATGGATGTAAAGACCGCCTTTCTTAATGGTGACTTAGAAGAAGAAGTTTATATGGACCAACCAGAAGGGTTTGTGATCACAGGAAAAGAAAAGTTAGTGTGTAAGTTAAAGAAGTCAATATATGGATTGAAACAAGCTTCCCGACAATGGTATCTTAAGTTCAATGATATGATAACGTCATATGGTTTTTCAGAAAATGCTATTGACAAGTGTATCTTCATGAAGGTTAGTGAGAGTAAGTTCATTATATTAGTTCTATATGTTAATGATATCCTACTTGCTGCTAATGACACTGCATTGTTACATGATGTAAAGAAGTTTCTCTCTATGAACTTTGAAATGAAAGATATGGGAGAGGCATCCTATGTGATAGGAATTGAAATATTCCATGATAGATCACAAGGAATATTGGGATTGTCTCAAAAAGGCTATATCAATAAAGTTCTAGAGAGATTCAGAATGGAAAAATGTTCTCCTGGAATAGTTCCAATTCAAAAAGGGGATAAATTTAGTGAATGCAATATCCCAAAAATGACTTGGAACGAAAGGAAATGGAGTCTATACCCTATGCATCAGTTGTTGGGAGTTTGATCTAGCACTCAAACTTGCACACGGCCAGATATCAGTTTTGCTGTTGGAGTGTTAGGCCGGTATCAAAGTAATCCCGGAATGGATCATTGAAAACTTGCAAAGAAAGTTCTTAGGTATTTACAAGGCACCAAAGATTACATGCTCACGTACAGAAAGTCAGATCACCTAGAGGTAATCGGATACTCAGATTTCATACTATGTAGGATGTGTGGACTCTAGGAAATCCACATTTGGTTATGTTTTCCTATTAGCTGGAGGGGCAATTTCATGGAGGAGCGGAAAAGAATCTGTTATTGCTACTTCCACTATGAAGGCTGAATTTGTGGCGTGCTTTGAAGCCACTGTTCATTCATTGTGGTTGCGGAACTTTGTCTTAGGGCTTGGCATTGTCAAAAGTATAGGTAGGCCGCTGAGAATGTATTGTGATAATTCTGCAGCTGTCTTCTTCTCTAAGAATGATAGGTACTCTAAAGGTGCGAAACACATTGATTTGAAGTACCTGAGTGTCAAAGAAGAAGTTCGGAAACAAAGAGTGTTGATTGAGCATATTGGTACTGATATGATGATAGCGGATCCGCTAACCAAAGGGTTGTCGCCCAAAACATTCATTGGCCATGTTAAAGAGATGGGCATCATAGATAAGACCTTGTTAGCATAAAAGTAAAATATGTACATATATGTATGGTTATATTGCTTGTATTGTAATGACATTTATGAATTCAATTAAAGTTATGTTTCTGTTTTGATTATTTGTTATCCACATTATGTTATATGTATTGTTTAGTGTGATGATGAATTGTGTCTATGAAAGACATCAAGGATAAAAGTCATTTTGGGTTGAGTTGATTATGTGATACATGGAAGAAACCATGTCGCTATTATTGACTTATGACCGCCATGATCCGATCATCTTAATTCAATTAAAGATGATGGCTTAATAGTTTCAATGTATAGTCTACAATTATGGTTTGTTAAATCTTCAAGTCATCACATGAGCCAAGTGGGAGATTGTTAGATTATTTTAATAATCTATAGTGGCTCATGTAACTTAAAGAATTGATTCTTATTAAAGAGGTTTCAATGTGATGATGGTTAACCTTATTAAAGTCATTTAGAATCAATTGGGTCTTTTATAATTTAAAAGTCCCTCTCCTCTGCCTTTAAAAAGAGAAAAGTAATTGCCAAACCACATAACTGTTGGGTGAAAGGGTACAACTGTTCAAAAATACTGATATATATATATATATATATTCAGTTTAGAAAGGTGGTTAAAGAGTAAGATAACTTACTAAAAGAATTCTCCTATATTTTTTTTTATAAGAGAAAAAGAATTCTCCTATCATCAGAGAAACCTGAAAAGAGAAAGGAACAGAGGAGAGAAAAACTAATCTGATCAAGGAACTCAAAGGCAAACTTAAGAAGATCTTCAAATAATGGATCTAAGTAAGTTCTTGTTTATGAACTTCATTCATAGCAAATGATTATTGTGTGAGAATCATTAATTCAAGATCCTTAATTTGCTTACAACTCACCCCAAGTCCATACTTTCAATTGATAAGGTTAGAGAGTTCCCCATTACATAATCTCTTGAAATTCTATTTATTCATTAGTTTTTTTTTTAAAAGCCTATCAGGATAAGAGGAGTAACCTCTCACATTCTCTTTTCTCCATTCTTTCCCTCTCTAAGTAACAACCAGAAGAAGAATACTATAACAACGATCCTACATTGATACTGATCAAGTACACATATCTTGATTTTGATTTCCAATCTATATTACTCCCTCTGGTCCTATATATAGGCACCTTCTAGAAGAAAATTTTGATCCTATATATGGGGCACTTTATATTTCCCATGCATCATTAATTGTTTTTCTCTTTTTTGCCCTTATTAAATGTTGACTAACTATGTTTTTTTTGTTATTCATTAATGAATGTGAACTTTCCAAGTGAAATGGAGGGGGTTATAATTGTAATGTTACAATATATTCTCATAAAATTCATAAAACTAACCACTTTCCTTGGTCTGAGGAATACGGTTAAGTATGCCCTATATATAGGACCGGAGGGAGTATTTAACATGCTTTAATATGTTTCTACTCAATCAATGGTTTAATAAAATTCTTTCATCATAATGATGATTGTTATTACCCGCATGCAATGTTTCCCCCACCTCTTATAAGAGACAAGTAATAACTGATACTCTATCAGACAGAATCGTGGTCACCTAAGAATTTCATTGGTATCAAAATGGTAACCTTAAGTAGCATTGGCAATTAGGGTCAACGGGCAGGCATGGGCCGCGGCTGCATTCGTCCGCATTTTAAACGGGCGGGCATGGGCTGCCTGTTTTGAATTTAGGGCTATAAATCCATGCCCAGCCCGCCCGCATTTAGTTTTAATCAAAATTAAAAAATAATTGAAACTTCAAAACACCAGCAGCTTCATCTTCGAACTACCGCAACAGCAGCTTCAAAACACCAGCAGCAGTTTCGAACCAGCGAACCAGCAGAAGCTTTGAACTCGTGAACCAGCAGCAACATCCATGAGAACCGGAGTTGGAAGCCAGCAGCAACAGCGAAGAATCGGAGTTGGCAACCACGCGAACCAGCAGCAGCCACACGAACCGCGAACCAGCAGCAATCACGCGAACCGGAGTTGGCAGCCAGCAGCAGCACCACAGCATCCTCTTTCTTCTCCTCTAGCGGTGGCACAAACACGAAAGGAAAAAATGGGAAGCAGTATGAGTGAGTAATAACCCTAATTTGGGATTTGGGAGCAGCCACGTTTTTTTTTAAAGGAAGACATGGGACTATGGGAGCAGCCACGTTAATGTTATTAAGTTTGGGTATTTCCTCCTTTTGGGCCACTAGGCTGTGACAAAACTTTATTTTTTTTAATTGCCCGCGGGCCGCCCGTTGCCCGCCCAGAAATGCCCGCAATTTTTACGGGCAGGCAGACCCAGCCTGTATTGAAAATTGGGCGAAAAAATCAAGCTCTACCAGCAATTTTTGCGGGCGGGCCGGGCGAGCCCGCGGGCCGAGGCCCTAATTGCCAACACTAACCTTAAGTCTGGGAGCCATATACAACCTTGAGTCAAGGGACCATATACAACAAACTTTAAAAGCCCATCTCTCTTTACTCAAAATAGTTAGGAATCGAATTTTTATTACAAAATATATAAAATATTATCAATTTCAATATTATTAACAATATTATTTAACTTTTTTAATTTTCTTGAACTTTCACAGTAAGAACTTGTATCAAGTAACGAAAATAATACTATCGTAGGATTGACTAAGAGAAAAAAATAACAACGCTGAAATGTTGAATTTCTCCCATCGCAGTCAAAATCTACGTAAGGATTTAACTATAATTAAGTGGTTAATAAATTTAGGGACCTAGTTATAAAAATGAATTAGTTTAAGAATGTACTTAAAAAATTCAATCGGTTTATAACCTATTAATTAATTAATCAATTTTAATTTATATATGCTTAAATAAGCTTTTATTCCTTAAATGGGGCTAATTTTGTGATTAGTACATGCAAAAGAATTTGGCATGTTTTAATTTTAGTAAAGTTATACAATTTTAAAATTTATAATCATCCATTAGTTTTAACCGTTATAGTCCAAATCAATGTTTTTATATCATAACTATCCTTGTCACACGTTGATATATGTCAACCTCAACTATAATTACTTAATATTTTTCACTTAATTAAATTAAATCTTAAAAAAATATGAAAAGTTAAAAGAATTATAATTATATACGTGGTTGACAGGTGTCAACAAAGTGATAATGTTAGTTACTACTTGGTGACACTAATGTCGACTATCATTAGTTACATCATCATCACATAATACCTAAAATTAATGGAGGGTAATGAATTTCAAAATTGTGTAATTTTTTCAAAAACTTAAAATTGTTTACAAATATCAAAAACTTATGTAAAACTTTATTTTTAAATCTTTGAGCTGATAATAAGAGATGAAAAATGGTAAAAATTTATTAGAAAACTAAGTTCATTATCTATTACTCTCTCTGTCACATAAGTTAAGTAGTCTTTATAGGTTTTTATTTTGTCTCATAAGTTACGTTTTGTTAGAAACTCAATACTTATTTATATTTCTTTTTTCAAGCATACACGGCCCTAATTATTATATCATCTTTTTCATCAACCATCTCTCTATCTCTCTTCAATATAATCTTCATACATTTATTATTACTCTCTCTTATTATTAAATGAAGGTATTTTAGTTTTAAATAATATATCAAATTCTTATATCATTTACTCATTTCTTAATTTTCGTGAAATCTCTAAAAAAAACTTAATTTATGGAACGGAAGGAGTAATTTTTTAATTTAGTTTTTCAATGTAAAAATAATTATTTAACCTTTTATTTTTAAAACCGAGATTAAAAAAATACATTACATAATCACACGGAACTATAAGACAGTTGTCTTTGTACAAAATGAGTATAATAATAATATACTCCCTCCGTTCCTTTTTATAAGGCCCTCTTGGGTTTTTTCACGTTCACCAATATTGCTGAATCCCATATAAAAAATGATATGTTCTTCCAAAAATACCCTTCTACCCAATTATTAGAATCATAATAAATTTGCACGGGGAAGTATCAGAGTTGCACGGAGAGGATAAACATTAAAGAGTACACTGCCCCAAGCATTAAAGAGTACACTGTTTGCAAAAATTTTACCTATTTCAATACAATTTTATTTATTTCTTCTCACAAAAATTTAGACTACAATGATTAGGTGCCAAAGATAATTTTGGAAAAAATTGCAAGATGGTCTTATATTTAGAATCAAATTTTTTACCCCAAGAGGGCCTTATAAAAAGGAACAGAGGGAGTAATAAAGTCTTGTTAACAAGTACCTTTAGAACATTTGTTAAAGTTACTAAAGGCGAAAAAAATACAATAAATCAACGTTTTTTTTTCGAAAACATAAAAAATTATATTTTTTTTAATATTTATATGCTATATTTGATTGCTTAAAAGGGGATTTATAACTATTAGCATTTGTTACTGTAACAACGAAGATTCAATTAAGGTTGTTCCATTGAAAATGTAATCGGTGCATGGATCTCTACAACTTAACTAACCAAGGCTCTCAAACGCGCGCATATATATATATATATATATATATATATATATATATATATATATATATATATATATATATATATATATATATATATATATAAAAGATTCCTTTATATCAAATTAAGTTATACAAATTTTTATATCATTCATAACTTATTATACAATAATGTGAATTTGACTAATTCATTCATTGATTAATAACTAAATGTCATTTAGATCATTTGTGTCAAATTTGAAAAAATTTAAATATCATTAAATGTATATTCTAATAGCTCTATTTTCATATACTTTAAAGACATATATTTTATTAATTTTAACATGTATATACGAAATGCTAAATAATTTTAGAATTTTGAAAAATTTGATATATATATATATATAAAAATGATTTACGAGATAAAAACTTTCAATTCAATTATTTATTTGATTAAATTTGCCTTGACGTAAGAATTATGAATACTATAAAAATTAGTGAAATTTAAGTTGGCGTAAAGAGACAAAGTTTCATGTTATTCTATTGTAGACGCATCAGTAGCATGTAAAAGCGTAGTCGGGCCATAATTAATTATTGACCAATTATCTTATAAGAATAGACTTATGGGGCATTCTGGTTTTCTGTATTGATCGTTTTATACGTGACATTAAGCTTTACCCTTTTTGCATTCACATTATATATATGTGCCTAGAACGAGAGATATTCATAATGGGCTTCATCAATCATACGTCTTGTAGATTTTGAAGCTAAGGCGTAGCATTTGATTACGGTGACTAGGCTCAATGCACTTACTTTAGGCATTGATTACGGCTCATACATACTATGGCTATTTTTTAAATTTGTTCTCATCCAAAATAATTTAATTTGTATAATCATAATAAAGAAGTAAAATGTTTGTCCTACACCAACTTTTTTAATTTATTATATACAAATGATACAGGGAAGATTTAAAAAAATGGAAAGGATGTGATTTAATTTGTGAAAAGAGATATACAAATAAAATTAGTGTGTAAAATGAGATGTAAAAGAAAAGAACTATGATATGTTATGGAACGTATGAAAATAAGGAAGAAGAGAGGAAGAGAAGAAATAATATATTGTGATATATTCAGTGTACATTTTACATCATAGTTGAGTCCTATTTATAGGAGATAGGAAACCCTAATATAAAGTGATTTCAACTAAATATAAACACAATCCAATAAATAGTCATCCACTAATTAAATAGATATGAATTGTTTATAACATGATGATCACTATTCACTACTCTTTTATATATACTCTAAAAAATCTCAAGCATTAAATGAAAGAATTTGAAACTTTCTTTATCTACTTCACCGGCTTCATAATATAAGTCTTTTAGTTTTACTCCCTCTATTTCATTTTTTTTATTCCCTTCGTTTCATATGTAATGTTATTTTAATATTTGTACTATAATTCATAAGTCTTGTTCTTTTATAAACCCAATACATAATTAATGTTATTTCCCCAAATACACCCCTATTTATTACACTCTCTTTTACACTTTCAATACATTTCTCTCTCTTCAATAATGATTATATAAGGGTATTATAGTCAAAGGATGGAGTATTTTTCTAAGTTTGGGTACACATATTAAAAAAATATTGATTATTGTAAATTTTGTATGTATTTTATCTAAAATATTCCTATTTAATTCTTATTGAAAATTATAATATTATTTAATTTTTATCAGGAAGTGTGTCCATTAATTAATGTATAGTGGTTTAAGGATGAAAGAGAAGATAAAAGTAAAATTAATGAGAAGTAAGAGAAATATAATTAACTAAAGGATTAAAATTGAAAAAAAAAATGTTTATACATTGGAATTGTAAAAAGACAAAAGTTATGGAATTAAAAAAATCTTAAAAGGCCAAAAAATGTGGAATGGAGGGAGTAAGGTTTTGGTATACAAATTAGGGAGTTACTAGCATGCAATCTAAATTTGGATGGTTGCTATGCAACTCTTTGTTAGACTCATAAGAATTTGCCACCTAATACATGTATGTCATGTCATTGCTTAAAGCATAATGTTGAGAACGTGAAGAAGAAGAAGAAGAAGAAGAAGGAGTTCTAGCAAAATTGAAACAACTTTAATTTTTTTTTCTAAGTAATGTTTTTGAAAATTAAAAGTTATAATTTGTGTAAAGGTACAAAGGACTAAATTAAAATAATCTAGTTTTTAAGTTGGACTAGATTGCAAAAATGAATTTTGACTATTTTAAGCAATGACATACATGCATTAGGTGACAAATTCTTATTAGTCTAACAAAAGGTTGCATAGCAACCATCCAAATTTAGATTGCATGTTAGAAATATTCTACAAATTAAGTAGTGTAATTAATATATTTTTTAATTAATTTTTTAGACCCTTTTCCTTTTTTGTGCTTCATCATCTCCTTATACTCCCTGCGGTCCTATTTATAAGATTCTTTTAGGGTTTTTACTTTGGTCCTATTAATTATAAGACCCTTTTACAATTTTCAATAGCATTTAATTACTTTTTCCACAAACACCCCTATTAAATCAACACTTTTTAGAGTTCCAATGATAATTATAAGAGTAATTTTGAAAAAGTATATCCAATTTTCACGTTTCCAATGTCACTAACAAATTTAACCACTTTCCTTGGTGGGAGTGAAAAACCCCAAAAACGTCTTTTAAATAGGACCGGAGGGAGTAATTAGAGTAATTAATTAGAGTAATTAGAGTAATTAATTACTCCCTCTATTTCTTATTATATGTCTTTTCTTGGAGATATTTTTGTTTTTTAATTTAAAATTTTGAGGATTTTAAGAGTGTAATAAATGTTATTTTTTATGTTTGTCCATATTCAACAAGTCTTGGTTTACGTAAGTAGTAGATAAAAATTAATGATTATAGAAAGAGAAAGGGTATAGTGGAAAAAAACATAATTCATGCAATGGAAATCTAAGTAATGATTAAATTTTTTAAAAAAATGTGTTTTATTTGAAATAGGACAGATAAATAGAAACGGATGGAGTATTAACTTATTATCCCTTTATAATAAATAAGGGTAGAATTGTAAAAATTATAATTGATGTTGCATTTGTTTTGTAGAAAGATTTATTATGGAAAAAAAAGACTTAGTATTAAAACGGTGAGTAGAGTATTACTCCCTTCGTTGCAATTTAAGTGTCACTTTAAAAATTTTACACAAATTAAAAAACTCATTTAATGTTTCAATTTTCAAGAGAATTATTAGATAATTTTACTATAATATCTTCAAAGTAAATTAATTATCATCAATTTCACATATTTCAACACATTAAATGCAAGGTTAAAGTTAAAAAAAATCAATTAATACATCATCAAATTTCTAAAGCAACAAATAATTTGAAACAAGTTAAAAAGGCTAAAGTGACAGGTAAAGTGGAACGAAAGGAAATGAGTAGTGGTTAAGAGGATTTTTTTGAAAAATGGGTGGAAGATTTAGAAATTCTCTTGCTGAAATTATGAATTTTAAGTAAGGCGCACTATCATAATTAAATGATAACCAATGCCTTAAAGGTTGTTGGAGCTAAAGAGTAGATTAACTTTGTTACTTGATTCATCAAATGCAATGAATACAATATAAATAGAGTAAGCTGTTACTTGACAGCTAAGCTATCCTAAGAATAAGGAGATTCCATCAGAGCTAGTTAACAAGAGTTTATCCTATTGATAACAAAATAAAGGATAAGAATGAATAACAAAGAGTATCTTAATTATCTAAACTTAATATCCTCCCACAAGCTGGAGAGTGAATGTTGATCACTCCTAGCTTGCAAAGGTGCTGTTTGAAGGGGTGAGGATCGAGAGCTTTTGTAAGAATATCTGCAGGTTGGTCCTTAGTGCGAATGGGGAGTAAATGAAAAAGGCCAGCTTGAAGCTGCTCACGAACAACATGACAATCAACATCAATGTGTTTAGTTCGTTCGTGGAAGACTTGATTTGCTGCAATGTGCCTAGCAGATTGGTTATCACAGTATAATAAGGCAGTTTTGGCAGGATGAATGTGAAATTCCTTGAGCAAATAGGACAGCCATTGCACTTCATTCACAGAAATGGCTAGAGCATGATATTTAGCTTCTGAGGAAGATTGTGAGACAGTATTTTGTTTCTTTGATCGCCAAGAGATAAGAGAATTTCCTAGAAAAATGCAGAAACCAGTGACAGATTTTCGTGTTTCTGTGCAAGTTGCCCAATCTGAGTCACTAAAAGCCTTTAGCTGAAGAGAATTATTGCTGGGATAAAAGAGTCCTTGAGCTGGATTACCTTTGAGGTATTTTAGAATGCGAATGCCTGCATTATAATGATCAGCAGTTGGTGTTTGCATGAATTGGCTGAGATGCTGCACAGAATAGCTGATGTCAGGGCGAGTATTTATTAGATATAAAAGCTTGCCAATTAGTTGCCTGTATCCTGCAGGATCATGATATGGAGCAGATGTAGAAGGTTTAGTAGTATGAACCATGGGAGTGGAGACTGGTTTTGCTGCAAGCAAACCATAATCAGAGAGAAGGTCTAACACATATTTTCGTTGACAAACAGTGATGCCGGTTCGTGATTTGCAGATTTCCAAACCAAGGAAATATTTTAATTTGCCAAGATCCTTAATTTTGAACCTAGAGTCAAGTTCCATTTTTACTGAATTAATTTCTGCCAAATCTGAACCTGCAAGAATTAAGTCATCAACAATAATGCAGTAAAATGAGTATCAGTTTTCTTGGTGACTAAGGAGTGGTCATGAGGAGATTGAGTATAGCCCAGGGATTTCAAAGTGACTGATAGTTTGCCAAACCATTGTCTGCCAGCTTGTCGTAAGCCATAAAGGGATTTGTTTAGTTTGCAGACCATGTTGGGTTGGTCGCAAATGACACCTTGAGGAATTTTCATGTAGACCTCTTCCGCAAGGTCGCCATGGAGAAAAGCATTATTGATGTCAAGTTGGTGCAAAAACCAATTTTGAGAAGCAGCTATAGCAAGAAGCATTCTGACTGTGGTAAGTTTGGCAACAGGAGCAAAAGTTGCTAAGAAATCAATGCCTTTAGTTTGAGTATAGCCCTTAGCAACAAGACGGGCTTTATATCTTTCTATGCTGCCATTAGAGAAGTATTTGATCCTATATACCCATTTAAAATCAATTGGTATTTTGCCAGGTGGTAATTTTGTCAAAGTCCATGTGTTGTTTAATTTTAAAGCATTGAGTTCATTTTTCATAGATTCAATCCAATGAGGGGATTTAATGGCCTGTTTGTATGTTGTTGGGATAGTATTTGTGGAAATAGCTAGTGTGTAGGCTAGTTGAGTGGGTGATAAAGAGGAATAAGAGAGAATAGAGGAAAGAGGGTAGGGAATTGTAGATTTACCTGTGGTTGTGCAGGAAGATGAACGACTTGAATATGAAGAGGATGAT
Source organism: Crotalaria pallida (assembly GCA_037953625.1). Classification (NCBI taxonomy): domain Eukaryota; kingdom Viridiplantae; phylum Streptophyta; class Magnoliopsida; order Fabales; family Fabaceae; genus Crotalaria; species Crotalaria pallida. The sequence continues at coordinate 122,416,272 of CM075652.1, read as the reverse complement.
GAAATAAGAACATTGCAGTCATAATCCTTGAGGTATGTGGGTGCTGTGTGGATTCTTGTGGACCGTCTAAGAGGAATTGGATCTGGTGGAGGGTAGTCCTGATGGGCAGGGTGGTTATGGTGATTAGCAAAAGGTGATGGTTGTGGATGGGAAGAGGAGGTTTGAATTGGTGGATCAAAGAACAAAAAATCAAGGCTATTTTCAGAAGAAGGAGAGGATGTGAGAGTATCTGGAGTGGTATAGGGGAAGACTGATTCATGAAAGATCACATTCCTGGAGATGAAAAGTTCTCTGGAATGCAGATTGAATAGGATAGATCCCTTTGTACCTGGTTTGACTCCTAAGTAAACACATTTGTGTGCTCTAGGTGCAAGTTTTGATCTATGCTGTGATAGAGTGGAAGCATAGCAGAGAGAGCCAAAAACTTTAAGGTCTTCCAAGTTTGGTTTTGTGGCAAAAAGTATTTGAAAAGGTGAGTGATTGGCTAAGACTGGAGTAGGTAACCTGTTAATGAGGTATACTGAATGATTGACAGCATAACACCAGAGTGAGTTTGGCAAATTTGATTGAAAAAGTAAGGATCTCGTGACGTTTAGGATGTGTCTATGTTTCCTCTCAACTATGGAATTTTGTTATGGTGTCTCTACACAAGAGGTTTGGTGGATGATTCCCTTTTCTGCATAAAGACTTGTTAAAGTGAATTCTGGTCCATTATCAGTTCGAATGGTTTTTATTACTTTATTGAATTGAGTTTGAACCAACGCAATAAAGTTGTGGACAAGAGTTTTAGTTTCACTTTTGTTTCTCATTAGGAATAGCCATGTATGTCTGCTAAAGTCATCCACAATGGTAAGGAAGTACCTGTGACCATGGATAGATGGGATTGCAAGAGGTCCCCAAATATCCATGTGCACAAGGTCAAAAGATGCTGCAGACTTAGTTGCACTATGAGGAAAAGGCAATCGAACTTGTTTTGCAAAATGGCAGGAATCACATGTTTTATTTGCATCAAATTTTACAAAAGGAAATTGTCTACAAATGGAATGGAAAACAAAATTTGAAGGATGGCCTAACCTACAGTGCCAATAGCTAAAAGTTGTGTCTGTTGTACTAACATTGACATAACTAATGGCTAATTTATTTGTCTGAAAATTGAGAGGCTGGAAAGAATGATGCAGGATATAGAGACTGTTCTTAATTTCAGCATGCCCAATCATCTTCAAGGTATTCAAATCCTGTATAACACAGTGAGATTGATCAAAGATTAGTTGACAGTTTAAGGAGTCAGATAGTTTATGGATGGAAATGATATTATGCTTGAAACTGGGCAGGTAAAGAACATTATGCAAAACAAACTCAGGTGAAAAAATAACACTGCCAGAAATATGAGCCATGATAGAATTACCATTAGGCATTTTTACAGTGATTGGTTTAATGAGTTTATAGGAAATCAAATTTGTGAGATCATAGGTGATGTGATCAGTGGCACCAGTGTCAAGTATCCAAGGGGGATTACCTGTGATTGGTTTAGAATTGTCATGGCTTACTTGGTTGACCTCATGAGATGAGGTGTCTTCATTGTGCTTTTGTAACAGGTTCTGCAATTGTTGGTACTGATCTGGGCTGAAAATAAGATGATGAGTGGTCTGGGCAGATTGTGTTTGCTCAATGGGGCCATCTGCAACTGCATTGTTTACTGACCTTCCTTTAAAAACAAAATCAGGAGGGAAGCCATGCTTGAAGTAACAAACTTCTACTGTGTGACCTTCTTTATGACAGAAGCTGCATAATTTTGTGGAATTGCCATAGGATCTGTTGCTGCCTCTACCAAATCTGCCTCTGCCTCTACCTGCAAAAGTACCTCTACCTCTACCAAAACCATTTTCCCTTTTGGCTTGATCTGGTCCTTTTGTCATTAACACTGTTGCATCACCTAGAATAGAGCCTCCAAATTGCCTTTCTTGTTGGAGTGTGAGAGAAAAGACTTTGTTAATGAGAGGGAGTGGTTCCATCAGCAGAATTTGGCCCTTTATGGTGCTATATTGATCACTAAGACCTTTGAGGAAGCAAATGACATACTCATTTTCTCTGTGCTGTTTGACTGTGTTTATTAAGTCACAAACACATTTGGCACCACAAACACATTGAGGGATTGGTCTCAGGGATTCAAGCTCCTCCCATAAGGTTTTCAGATCAGTAAAAAAGGAAGAGACAGTTCGTTCACCTTGTTTGATGGAATGAATCTCTTGTAGCAGATCAAAGACACGAAAATGATTGCCTTTGGAAAAACGTTCCCTCAAGTCCTCCCATAAATCTTGCGCAGAATCGATATAGATTACACTTTGGGCAATCTGAGCAGACAGTGTGCGGGTGATCCAAGAAACAACCATGGTGTTGCATCTTTCCCAGGCATCAAGTAATTTTTCATCACAGTTAACAGCAATGATAGAGCCATCAACAAATTTATATTTTTTCTTGGATAATTGTGAACGTTTCATTGGTCTGCTCCAAATGTGATAATTGGATCCAGTCAATTGTTGAGTAATGAGCAAGGCACCTGGATTTTCACTAGGATGCAAATAGAAAGGGCTAGAGGGGTTTTGGGATTCATCAGTGGAGGTAGGGTCATGTTCAGCATCTGAAGAATCTGATGCCATTGGGTTGGTGTTTGTATGTTAACAGATAAGACTAAGAGCTAGCGCATTGAAGGAAAAAAAATGCGACTGATACCATGTTGGAGCTAAAGAGCAGATTAACTTTGTTACTTGATTCATCAAATGCAATGAATACAATATAAATAGAGTAAGCTGTTACTTGACAGCTAAGCTATCCTAAGAATAAGGAGATTCCAACAGAGCTAGTTAACAAGAGTTTATCCTATTGATAACAAAATAAAGGATAAGAATGAATAACAAAGAGTATCTTAATTATCTAAACAATAAAGGTTTTGTTTAAGAAATTAAAAGTGATTATTTTGCATTGAAAATCATACTCCTAAGTTTAGAATTTCGAAAACAGTTAAATTTAGTTTTCCAACAATTATTTACCTATTTTTTATTCCTTAACAAGTGGCAACACCCATTTGTTTATTAGAGAAATGCTAATAAATACTAACTTCGTCCCTAAATATAAGACCTTTTGACATTTTTATTTTGTCCTTATTTATAAGACCCTATACCAATTCAATGATAGTTAATTACTTTTTTTTTTCACAAACACCCCTATTTATTTAACACTTTTTAGATTCTCAATAATATTAATAGGAGTAATTTTGAAAATACATATCAAAAGTTCACATTTCTAATACAATTAACTAAATGAATCAATTTCTTAATGGATGTGAAATCTTTCAAAGGAATCCTATAAATAGGAATGGAGGGAATATCTTATCAGTACTCCCTTCGGTGTTCTTTATTAGAAAAAATAATTACCGCACAGGTATTAAGAAAGTTAGTTGAGTGCATTTAATTTTTTTAAAATCAGAAAAATTGACAACTTTAGGAAACTTGCATTGAGAATGAAAAAAAATTAAATGTTATAACCACTTTGTAGGAATATTTTAAGAATGGTTGTATTGGGAATAGAAAGTTAGTTCATTTTTGCCCATTAATGAAATATTTTTTGCCTTATAAATGAGACCAGATGGAGTATTCGTGAAGGAATTACAAATAGAACGATAGTTCATTGTGATTTCCAAGTTAAGGGTCCGTATGCTTTCATTGTTTTCTATTTTTATTTAAAATTAAAATTCTAATGTAAATACATTTTCTCAATCCTGATGTTAAAATTGATAAAATATAATATTCATAATCTTGAAATAATAATTCATTGAATATAACTTATACCGGTAATAATATATTAAAATCAATCCGGGAGCTAACAATAAAACAGTCTCGGAGTGCTATGAAAATAAACGGGAACATTCCAAATATTAAATTAAACATATGTTTCTTGCTTTTCTTAAACATATGTTTCTAAAGTCACACTTATGTTCTATTTTTGACGTTTTTAACTCTCCTAACTCAATATTTAAAAGATTCCTAACTCTCATATGTTATTTCCTTTCATTTTTCCTTGTTTTGAAGAAAGAGGAAGATTAAAAAATAAACAGGAAGAAAATGAAGTTGCACTGGAGTTTGATTATTTTATTGTAGAATAAAAAATAGGAAGAAAGAGGAAGTTGCACTGTTTTTTTGTATAATATTTAAAAGATACACAAAAAATTTTATTTGTGCAAAAAATTTTATTTGAAAAGTTGCATTGATTTTATTTACAAGATTTTTTGGAGTTTTTATTTTGATTCTATTGATAAGATTTCATTTCAATTTTTAATAGTATTTAATTATTTATAAATTGAAATTACATTCTTTATTCTATGATTGATGAATTTAAGGAAATATGTATTAATATTAATATTTTAGTAATTGATTAATTTGACAAACAATGTATAAAAAATACATTTTCTTAATTTTGTTCACTTTTTAAAATTTTGCTAATTTTATAAGACGAATACATAGAAATGAAAGTTAAATATAAGTTGTGAACAATTTATATACTCCTTCAAACCTTTAAGCTATTTCCATAACAAAGTTTCATGTATTTTACACAATTGTTGAATCAAAGGTTTTGATGAAGACAAATGAACAAGCTCGTTGGCTTGATGACGACAAATACATCATAAGCTCGGTTCTCAGCTAAGGTTTGATGAAGCGAAATGAATCAGCTCTGAAGTATCCTGGAAATCAAATCAGCTCGGTATGTTGATCATCTCGGTATGAATCAGCTCGGTATGAAGTCGGAGAAAATCAGCTTCAGCTCAGGCATACCCGGAAGTGATCAATCCGAGCTATGCTCAAAGAAGACTCAGTCGGCCGAGAATATTAATCACTCAAGGCCCCAAGCTCGGTGAAGTTGTCAAGCTCGAACTTTCGTCAAGCTCAGCAACACTGTTCATCAAGAAAATTAATCACTCAAGACCCCAAGCTCGGTGAAGTTGTCAAGCTCGAACTTTTGTCAAGCTCAGCAACACTGTTCACCTCAAAGCAGCTCAGCTTAAGCTCAGGCGTGTTCGGAGAGATGTCAAGCGCGAACTAGTTGTCAAGCTCGGCATCACATCAGATCAACTCAGCTTAGCTCAGATCCATCACTCAAGTCCCCAAGCTCGGCTTGAGGAAGTCGGGTGAAAGATTAGCATCCAAGTCATATTTTGCATCCAAGTCTCAAATCGTTCTCTGCATAAAATCCTTTCTCAAACACTTAACCAAAAACTCTTTTGTTCATCAAACTTTCAGATTCAAACACATTTGAGTTTCGAGTTGGAGCCATCATCATCACTCATCCAATCTGTTTGTAAAGTCTTGAGAGGTTCTCAAGCACGTGAAAGTCTTGGAAAGTTTCCAAGCCATCTAAGAGGTTCTTAGGTGTTGGTGAAGTCTTAGGAGGTTCCTGAGCAGAAATCCAAAGAGGTTCTTTGGTGAAAATCCTTGAAGGTTTCAAGGTGTCTTGAAGGTTTCAAGACGTGTTAAAGTCCAAGGACGTTCTTCGGGAGTTTGTTAAATTAGGTAGAAGCCAAGAGTTTGTTACTCTCTTGGTGGGTTAATTGATCCCTTGTAATTTTTATCAATTTAATATTATTAAAGGCTCCCTGAGGTTCATGGGGGACTGGACGTAGCTCACCGTGGTTGTGAGTAAACCAGCATAAAATATCGGTGTCTCATTTTCTCTTTACTGCTTTCAGTTTTTATTCTGAGCATTTAGTCGGTTTTGTTTAACTTGTATTTTGTGCTCGGATAGTGCTAGAAAATTTCCGTTGCAAACCTGATCTTTGAGTGGCACAGCTCGGATAATCGGAGATCGGTCTAGATAATCGATTATCAGATACTGTTTGGCCCAAAGTCAGTCTTTCATTTTAAAACTACTAGCATTATTCGACCGATTTCAATCACATCGCGAAAAATTGGTATTATTGCTTCCAACTACTATTCACCCCCCTCTAGTAGATTGTTAGGCCACTTGCTGGGTTTCCAACAACAATTACTTTTCTCTTCTACTGGCTGAAGATGTTTATATCCCTTCAAAAATATTTTTCATTATCTCATTATTAAGACACTAATCACCCATAATTAAAGCCACAATAATTTTATTACTGTCATTATATATCTCATCATATATTTAACACCACAATAATTTCATACTTAAGTTGGTGGGTTATCGTATTGGCCCCGTGTGTAACATCCCTAATTTTAATCCCTAATATAATTATAAGTTTTAATGAATTAAATATTTGTTTCTTGAAATCAATCATTTAGTTGTTGGGTATTTTCATAAAAGATACATTATGTTAAATTATGAGAGTATATTTAATTATATTTCAAAGTAAATTCTTTTGAAACAATTACCCTATATCAAAAATATACTTTATATGTTTTACTTTACTTTTGATATATTTCATACGGAAATATTTTATTGGAAATATTTATAAGTTTCTTACTTTATGATTTTTATTCTAGTATTAATATTTAGTGTTTAAAATTGATTATTGGTACTTTGGGTTTTAAAATAAAAATAATAAGTGTTTATGTGTATGTTGTGCATTTGGGGGAACAAATTTCCCTTCTTCTTCTTGCCAAACCCGCTGGCCCTAGCTCCATCCCCCCTTCTTCAACTTTATCTTCTTCTTCATTGGTTCCTTTGTCCTTCTCTCTCCCTCTCTCACGTTTCTCTCTCCTCCAGCCATGGTCTCTCTCATGTGATATCTCTCTCACTCTCACTCCTAGTCGCTCTCTCTCTCTCTCTCTCGTTCGCTCTCTCCGCGCCGCTGCGAACGAACCGGCGTTGCCACCACTCGTCGCCATCGCTGTTCTCCCTTGCTGCAGAAATCGCGCGCCAGCACGCGTTCTCCCTCTCCCCAGTCGCGATTCGCGACTTGCTTCCACCGGGGTCGCGATTCGCCGCCGCTGCTACGGGTTTTGTTACCGCTGTCGCTCGTGATCATCGTTGCATCCATGGAGGTCACCACCACCATCTCTTTTCCCTCCTCAGCTGGTTGTCGCTGCCTTTGCCATGGAGGTGTGGTGTTGTTGCTGCCATGGATGCAGCTGTTGTTGCTGTGTGGGTGTGTTCCGAACCGGTTCGTCCACGAACCGTGTTGGACCGGAACGGGTAGTTGGTTTCTGGGTTGAATCGAGTCAGATCGGTGTAGCTGCTTGGTTCGGGGTAAGCCGGATCGTCGTGAATCGAAGCGGTTTTGTCTTCCCTGCTGCTTCAAAACCATATTTGAGGGTATATCTCTAATACCTTTTTAATTGCTCTATGTTGTGTTTTAATTTTTAATACTAATGCTAATTTGGGTGTTATCGGTAATAAGTATAAAGTGTTAAATTGTTTTAAAATGTTGTTGTTTTTTGAAGAATAAATGATATTGTAGTTTAATATGGATTTTTAATTATATTGATATATATATATATAATGATTTTAATTGGTTACCTTTATTTGGAATAATATCGGATTAAGCATTATGTCAAATGAATTGTTTTATTTAAAGAGTATTTTAGTTAAACGTGTTAGGTTCCTAAGTAAGTGAGTTGTAGTTTAGCTTGGTGGACTTGTCCCTAGGCTGAACAATACACCAGTTAATTAGGAACCTGATATAATCGGCATAACGTTAATTTGAATTGAAACCTTGAACGTTAATTCCAAGTTGAAAGGAAGTGTAATTACCTGAATGTGGGAAACGTGAGTTATACTTATTTTGAATCGGAAATACTTCCTTTTAGTTTGGAATTAATAGTGTCAAGCAATATAGCTTTGATTTTGTGACATGAAGCTAAAACTACTGAATTTTGATGTATTTTTGATAAATATGTTAGTCTTGAAAGTTAATGTATTTTCAACAAGAAGCTATACTATTTTATTGAAGGGACAATGATTCTAATTTCATTCGACTATGATTTATGAATTTTAATTAAATGTTTTCGAAATTAACTTGTTTCGGTTTTCACTTAAAGTCCCTTTTTCGTAAAACGCATTATATTGATTACTATTTATTTTATATGATTGGTTAGACGACGAAGGATGTTAGGATCAGTTCCAGCGGAAGCAATGAATCGCCCTACGTTTGGACATCTTTATACGAAAAGAACTATGTTTAAGGAAATGCGAGGTAAGGAGTGAGTGTTACCTTATCTTAGGGATAAGTTTCTAGTATGTATATAATGCTTGCTGAGAGTTTGTTGCTAGTTTTAGGATTTTGTACATTGGGATAACTGATAAAGCTGATAATTTGAACTTAGAAAATAAGTAAATAAATTAAGGGACATAATTTGGGATGTGAATTTATTGATGATGAGGTTATGTACTTGTATGTGCTTTACGTGCTGATATTCGCTTGATGATGATGTTATGTACTTCTATGTGCTAAAGGTGCTGATATTTGCTAGATGATGAAATGATTGTTAAGAATAATAATTTGATGAAGGACCCAGAAAAGTGTGAAAGTAAGTGATAAATAATTGATGATAAAAGAGGAAGATAATTGAAGAAATATCAAGATTGAGAGAAGTAACTAATAAAAATAATATTATTTTGTGTGGAATCCGAATGCGAAGTGGCGCGAATCGGATAGTCCACGATAAAGAGTAAAAGTTTATTTTGGCGTGGAATCCGTCTGCGAGTGTGCGCGAATCGGGTTCCGACTGCGAGTGGCGCGAATCGGATATACCACGATAGAGGAATTACCTAGTGTTCCTTGTGGCCGACTGTGAGTGTACGCGAATCGGGTTCCGGCTGCGAGTGGCGCGAATCGGATATACCACGATAGAGGAGTACGACTCAACCTCTTGCGTCCGACTGCAATGTGCGCGAATCGGACAGTATGCATGAGGGATGTTGTTGTCAAAATTGTTAAGAATGAAAAAGAATAAAGGAAATATAAAACGCCAGATAGTGCTTGAAAAAGAATTAAGTGTGTTGTGATAAAACTGTAAAAGAATCAAAATATGAGAGGAGAAAAGATATGAGAATGTTTAATGTATGAAAATGGGTTTATTTGTAAATGAATATGATATGACTTGACTTTGTGTGTATATGCATTACTTGAATTAAGTGTGTTTGGCTTAGTCGGTTATTATGTCATATCAGAAACTGTTATTCCTACTTTATGTGTATTGCTCACCTCCTTAATTACCATTTTTCCAGATACCGAGATTTGAGCTTGCACTATCATTGGCCGAGCAGGTGCACACTCCACTCCGTGGAGTGTGAGTTAGTTATAGGGAATTATAGGTTATTTAATTGTAATTAATTTATTTTAATTTGATGCTATGTGGGGTGCGGTGTAGCCCCGATTTATGATTATGTGTTTATGATAGCCCTGTTGGCTTCTGATTGTTGAAAATGAATATGTTTATCAGGTTGCAGGAAAAATCTAATTTTTTGGGAAAGTCAGAAAAAAAAAAAAACGAAACTCTGTCCGTTTGACGGGTGAATTTTTATAAGTTAAAAAGAAAATTTGAAACTCATTATTTTAATTATGGGGAGTAAAGAGCAGTATAGTGTAGGTGTTACACCGTGCGTGCACGGGGTTCAGGTCTAGTTATAATAAAAGACCATCAGGGTCAGTACCAGGCGGGAAAGTGGCAGTCCGCCAAAACAACCCGCCTCACTTCAGTCCGCCAAAACGAAGATCATATGTGTGTCAAAGTGTGTAGGTACTTTGGATTATAACTAAAAGTTTGATGATCCTAAAAATAAAATACATTTAAATACATCAATATTATATTTCTAATTACTCAAAACTGATTGAAAAATTATAAAGTTACCGGTACATACTGATAGCTATAGCGTAAGAAAAAATATCAAAATCCAAATGTGAATACATTTTCTCAATCCTAATGTAAAAATTGATAAAATATAAGTATATAAATATTATGTTTCTAATTACTCAAAACTGATTGAAAAATAATAAAGTTACTGGTACATACAGATAGCTATTGTGTAACAAAAAGTATCAAAATTCAAATATAAATACATTTTCTCAATCCTGATGTAAAAAATGATAAGATATAATATTCAGAATCTTGAAATAATAAGTCATTAAATATAACTTATACCGGTAATATATTAAAATCAATCCGGAAGCTAAAAATAAAACAGTCTCAGAATGCAATGAAAATAGACGGGAACTTTTCAAATATTAAATTAAACATATGTTTCAAATTTATATTTTTTTCGATTAGTATATTTAATTTTGTAAAGCGTATGGTAAAATATTTATCCTTATTTCGATTAGAAAACATATTACAAATATAATGATGAAATTTCAAATTTTGTTCCGACACTCCAATCTTGAAAACATGATATTAAATCATTTAATTTTTTTACTAAAGTATTAAAAAAAAACACGGGATGTTACAATAATCTATACTCCCTCCGGCTCGAAATATAAGCAACAAAAAACATATTTCTCTTGGTTTAAAATATAAGCAAAATTAACCAACTTTCTTAAATTTTGTTTCATTCCCAATGTCACTTCCCTAAAACATCCCTAAAAAATTGTTATCTTATTTAATTTTTGTTTCATTCCCAATGCAACTTTTCTAAAATACCTATATTCTTTTATAAATTTGAGAAAATTAAATACAATCAACTAACCTCCTTAATAAGCGTAAAATTAGTTAGTTTTTAGTTTTGCTTATAATTCGAGCCGGAGGGAGTATCTATTATTATCTATATTCTATATTCTATATCTATATTTTTTATTATAAAAGCCCATCGGTACCTCTTAGGCGGGAAAACAGTAACATAAGCCGCAAAAGCCAAGCAGCAAAACACAATCAGCCAAGGCTACTATACTACTCCCTCGGTCCTATTTATAGGCACTTTCAACTAACTATATTGCTCGAACCAAGAAAGTAGTTAAAGTTAGTTATTTTCTTGATTTCAGAATAAAAAAATCATTACATTTACATTTTTACCCTTCTTACAAAAAAAATTAAATGCTTTGCCTCCAAATTATCCAATCATGTGTGAGAGAGAAATAGACTTATTATTATGTGAGAAAGGAAGAGAAACACATTCATGGGGAATGGGGAGGAGTAATTCGGGGTAGTTTTAGTAAAAAAATATATGTTTCTTAAAAAAAAATACAAAATGTCCTATATTTATGACCAAACAATCCTTCTAGAAAGTATCTATAAATAGGACCAAAGGGAGTATATTTTATTTTATTATTTTATTTTAATAATAATGTGCCTGTGTCCCCCACTATTGTCTCATCCTTTTGACTAGCTTGCTGATTGGTTTGGGTTGGTCCAGACCGAACCGAACCAGTTCATTTTTTTTACTACCATTAATAAAAAATTCCAGAAAAATAAATAAAATTGATAAAAAATAGCAAAATATCTCAAAAAATATTATTTTTTCCATTTCAGTTTTATTTTGTTATTTTATTTTTTTTTTAAAAAAATATAAAATAATTACTAAATAAATTATTTCATTTAAAAAATTTATATAAAAAAAACTAAAATCAATTTGACACTAAACTTTGACAAAACTTTGTTCTTCTCTTTCATCTTATTCCTCTTCATCATGTTCTTCTCTTTCATATAGAGTAATTAATGGAACAAATTATGAAGAACAAAAAAACTATAAATAATCTATGGATTCAAAGAGAACGAGTTTTGTTGAATCAAAGGTTTCGTCAAGCTCGAATTTTCGTTAAGCTCGGCAACACTGTTCATCAAGAAGATTAATCACTCAAGACCCCAAGCTCGGTGAAGTTGTCAAGCTCAAATTTTCGTCAAGCTAGGCAACACTGTTCATCAAGAAGATTAATCACTCAAGACCCCAAGCTCGGTGAAGTTGTCAAGCTCGAACTTACGTCAAGCTCGGCAACACTGTTCACCTCAAAGCAGCTTAGCTTAAGCTCAGGCGTGTTCGGAAAGAGGTCAAACTCGAACTAGTTGTCAAGCTCGACATCACATCAGATCAGATCAGCTCAGATCATATCTATCACTCAAGTCCCCAAGCTCGGCTTAAGAAAGTCGGTCGAAAGATTAGCTCGGTCAGCTCATATCAAATATTTCACTCAAGTCCTCAAGATCGGAGAGATGTCAAGCTCGAACTCGTTGTTAAGCTCGGCATCACTATTTATCTTCTTCATCCTTCAGCAGTATGCCGCATGCACCACTTCGTCTCTGTACTGACATTATAGTATTGTGCATTGCTGACAATTTTGTCCTTATCTCTCAGCACCCATCTATCATCATCCTTAATATTTCAAAATTGAAAATTCAAATCAGTAATGCAAGAGAGACAAATTCAGAACGTTACAAAAGAAGTGGAAACGACTGGACAAAGGACAAACGTGTCTCTGAACAGTGCAGAAATTGTCTAGTATATCCGTTGCAAAGGACATACGTGTTCAAGATATTTCCACTCTCTCTCCTACCTCATGCGTGATGGCATCACTATAAAAGGCATGGGTTTTCTTCTTCAGAAAACAACAAGTGACAACAAGAGAAGGAGAGAAGAGCTTAACACAATTTTCATATTCATTCTCTGAAAAAACACAAGAGCATAAACGCAGAAAAGAGAACGATAAGAGTTAGAGAGTAAAAATGTTATACTCAAGTCCCAAGCCTCAAATCGTTCTCTACATACAAAAATACGTTCTCAAACACTTAACTGAAAACTCTTTTGTTCACCAAACTTTTAGATTCAAACACATTTGAGTTTCGAGTTGGAGTCATCTCATTCATTCAATCTGTTCTTCAAGTCTTGAGGTGTTCTCAAGCAAGTGAAAGTCTTGGAAGGTTTCCAAGCTCGTCTAAGAGGTTCTTGGCGATTGAAGTCTTAGGAGGTTCCTGAGCAAAAATCCAAGGAGGTTCTTTGGTGAAAATCCTTGAAGGTTTCAAGGTGTCTTGAAGGTTTCAAGACGTGTTATAGTCCGAGGACATTCTTCGGCAGTTTGTTAAATTAGGTAGAAGCCAAGAGTTTGGTACTCTCTTGGTGGGTTAATTGATCCCTTGTAATTTCTATCAATTTAATATTATTAAAGGCTCCCTGAGGTTCAGGGGGGACTGGACGTAGCTCACCGTGGTTGTGAGTGAACCAGTATAAAATCTCGGTGTCTCTTTATTTCTTTACCGCTTTAAGTTTTTATTCCGAGCACTTAATCAGCTTAGCTAAACTCTATCTTTTACTCGGATAGTGCTAGCAAATTTCCGCTGCAAACCTGATCTTTGAGTGGCGCAGCTCGGATAATCGGTGGTCGGTCTAGATAACCGATTATCAGATATTGCTCGGCCCAAAGTCAATCTTTCATTTTAAAACTACTAGCATTATCCGACCGATTTCAATCACATCGCGAAAAATTGGTATTATTGCTTCCAACTACTATTCACCCCCTCCCCTCTAGTAGATTGCTAGGCCGCTTGTTGGGTTTCCAACAAGTGGTATTTTCGACCGAGCTTAACAGCTTTTTCGAAAAAGATCTTAGGAAACCGTGGGCTCTAACAATCCATTCGGAGGTGAAGGCTCTTCAATAAACCGACCACCACTATTTAATGGTGATGGTTATGCTTATTGGAAAGCCTGAATGAAAATTTTCATAGAAGCAATAGATATTGATGCTTGGGATGCGATTGAAAATGGTCCTTACATTCCGAGAAGGAAAATCGGAGATGATGTTGTAGAAATCCCAAGGACGAGCTGGGATGATGATGATAAAAGAAAAGTGTCTTACGATTTAAAAGCCAAAAACATCATCACCTCGGCCCTGTCCTACGATGAATTTTTCAGAGTTTCACATTGTAAAATGCTAAGCAAATGTGGGATATTCTACAATTGACTCACGAAGGGACGAACGAAGTTAGACGAGCTCGATTAAATACTTTAACGCATGAGTATGAGTTATTTCGTATGTTGTCAAGCGAATCTATAAATGACATCCAGAAACGATTTACTCATATCATAAACCATCTTATTGCTCTCGGCAAAACTTTTCAAAATGCCGAGGTTCTTAACAAAGTTTTGAGATGTCTTAGCAGGGAATGGCAGCCGAAAGTGACATCCATTATGGAATCAAAAGATCTAGACACCATGGACATTGCAACACTGTTCGACAAACTGCAGGAGCATGAGATGGAGCTCGAACGATTAACCATGCATGAAGAATCCGACAAGAAGAATAAAGGCAAGGACCCCAAACCGAAGAGAGCTTACATCGTCTGGGACGCACCCGAAGGGAGTGACAACTCAGAATCCAGTTCTTCATACAATGAAGAAAAGACGAACCTGTGCTTAATGGGCATATATGCTGATGAAGCCTCGGCATGCTCTCCACTGAGAAAGGAAGTGAAAATCTATGCTTAATGGGAAGACGTGAAGAAGCTTCTCCAAGCTCGACGCTCGGCTCAAACGAGTAAAGAAATGAGTCGACCTGTTCTCACTACAGTATTCTCGGACATAATGAAGAGACGAGCTCAAACACATCAAGTGATGAGGAAGAAGCCAATCTTTGCTTGGTGAGTAGATTTGATGAATGCGCATCATCAAGTTCCACTTCGAACAAGCAAGAACCCAGGTAAATTCCGACTCCGAATCTGAGTCTCTTGATTATGAAGAATTATATAGTGCTTATGTTGAAATGCATAATGAATTCAAGAAACTTGCTAAATTAAATGATAAAAGAAAAAGAACTATTTTGAAATTGAAAGAGCAAGTCTTGAATTTAGAAAAATGCATTGATAAACTAAATTGTAACAATAAAGCACTACAACACAGAGTTGACTCTTTGAAAATTCAAGAAATCCCTTCTTGTAAAAGTTGCAAAAGTCGTGAACATGAAATTACAAATTTGAAAAATACTATTGCAACTTTATCAAGAAGTGATAAAATATTAAATCAATTTCTTGTAAATCAAAGAAGCAATACAAACAAAACCGGCCTAGGATACATGAATGCCGAGAAAAAGAATTTTAGAAAAGTCGGCTCATTCTCAAATATAAATCATTCTAAAAGGCCGACCTGCTTTTACTGTGGCATTCATGGACACACCTCAAATTTTTGTCGAATAAAATCTCGTGGTGTGCCTAACGGTTCTTATGTTTGGTCTGTGAAAAATGAAAAATCTGAGAAGCCCAAAACTGTTTGGGTACCCCCGAACAAAACTTAATTCCGAACATATTTTTTTTATGGCAATGTGCTAAAATGTTTTTATTTACAATTGCCTCTTCAAAAATATATCTATTCTGGGGGAGAAAGGTTGTATTTTCAAATCATATTATCTTTAGGGGGAGTAAGGTCAAAATTTCCTTTCAACAAATGGTACCAAAATGATTCATTTTCAACAAGTGTATGCCTTTTCTAAAATTGGTATACTCCTTAAAGCTTTTCAACAAGTTTAATAGAAGTGAGAGCATTGGAGATGTTTCATCAATGTAAATAAGTACTATACAACACTTATGTTCTATTTTTGAGCTTTTTAACTCTCCTAACTCAATATTTAAAAGATTCCTAACTCTCATTTGTTATTTCCTTTCATTTTTTCTTGCTTTGAAGAAAGAGGAAGATTAAAAAATAAACAGGAAGAAAAGGAAGTTGCACTGGAGTTTGACTATTTCATTGTAGAACAAAAAATAAGAAGAAAGAGGAAGTTGCACTGGTTTTTGTATAATATTGAAAAGGTACACAAAAATTTTTATTTGTGCAAAAAATTTTATTTGAAAAGTTGCACTTTTTTTATTTACAAGATTTTTTGGAGTTTTTATTTTATCCTCTATTTATAAGACCTCATTTCAATTTTTAATAGCATTTAATTACTTATAAATTGAAATTACATTCTTTATTTTATGATTGATGAATTTAAGGAAATATGCATTAACATTAATATTTATTTATTGATTAATTTGACAAACAATGTATAAAAAATACATTTGTCTTAATTTTGTTCACTTTTTAAAATTTTGCTAATATTATAAGACAGATACATAGAAATGAAATTTAAATATAAGTTGTGAAAAATTTATATACCCCTCCGAAGCTTTACGCTATTTCCATAAAAAAGTTTCATGGATTTTACACAATTACTTTTTCTCTTCTACTGGTTGAAGATGTTTATATCCCTTCAAAAATATTTTTCATTATCTCATTATTAAGATAATAATCACCCATAATTAAAGCCACAATAATTTTATTATTGTCACTATAAATCTCACATATATTTAACACCACTATAATTTCATACTTAAGTTGGTGAGTTATTGTGGGTGTTTCTAGTTAAATAAAATCAGAAATGAAACAGTGCCAATTTCATTATAAATTTATTAAAATAATCTACTTTTTTAATGAATTTGAGAAAATTAAATATACCCAATTAACTTTCATAATAAGTGTGAAATTAATTATTTTTCTTAAAAATAAGACCGAAGGAAGTAAGATGGTAGGAAAGTGGGCTATGTTGGATCAAGATCACGGTGGTTAGGGGTTTCGCATTAATTTTATGAATATTTTTTTTTTGGGTATACGATTTTATGAATATTCTTTAATGTTATGCATCTGGTGTCAAAGATTCTTATGTTTGTACTTTGTAAACATGGTAACGATTAATGAGGAACAAAGGTTAAGTTGTGGTTTGTAGGCTAAAATGAGAAAGAGTGGCAGGAATAGAAGACAATTTAAAAATGAAAGTACTATATTTTATATAACAAATATATATATATTTTCAGAATTTTGAAATGTGAAAATAGAAATGATTTTCGGAAAATGAAAATAGAAAATATTTTCTGAAAGCAAACAGACCCTGATATTTCCACTTTGTCATTTTTCTTTTTAACCAATGCTCCTATATTACCAAATACCAATTAATAGAACTCAATTTATTGTAATTAATTGTATGATTGATCAAATATATTTGGCTTAATTAAAATTTTTTTTACCTTTTTTTTAAAGGGAAAAGGTGTATTTTATTTATAGATCAGAAATAGTACAAGAAATTTCGCACTAATAATAATTGAAGGGAAAACAAAATACACTACAAAAAACCTGACTCTAACAGGAGATTCAACAGTCTTTAATGCCAAGATAACAATCTCATTGATGCTGTGTGTAACATCCCAGCCCCAGCCAGCCGTACGGTACTGGGCACTGGGACCCAGCACATCGCCACGTGGATATTGTCCTCTTTGAGCATCCTTCACCCTCACGGTTTTGCTCTTGGTCTCACACTAACAGTGAGCCCCAAAACGCGTCCACGTGAAGTAAGGTATCCACACCCTATATAAGGCATGCTTTGTTCTCCTTATCAGCCGATGTGGGACAAAGGCTTCACCTTACATCTTGTAACATCCTAAAATTTATATCAAGTTTAATTAGAATAATTCGAATTTAACTTAATAGAAATCGTGGGAATAAGTTGGGACTGAACGACGAAGATCGTGCCAAAGTTAGGAATGTCGTAGCATTGAACGAAAGAGTATAGGTATAACTGAGCCGACCTTATTCCGACTTAGTCTATCGTGGCCGAAGAAAATCCGAGTAGTGATCATTAGGCTGTTAGGCTAATCCATAAACTCGGGATGTGCTCGAATACCCGAGCCGAGCTTGTAAGTAGATCTGAGCTTGTTGTACGAGACTGTATAGTTAGAACCGAGCTCATAAGTATCGAGCTCACGATGACCGAACCCAATAGGATAATCGAGCTCAAAACAACCGAGCTCATTATATATGAACTCATTGTAACTAAGCCCACCTACCTAACCGAGTTCGTCATCGCGAGCTCATCAGTATAACTGAGTCCGTAAGTACACCGAGCTAGATCCGAGCTCAAGCACTAGCGCAGATAGCCTCACCTTAGGTAACGCGCACAGGCGTTCCACTTTCCTTGCTCATGCGCGTATGTGTCAAACTTAAGTTATTCTCAACCACTCATTGGTAGCTTCCTTAGGAAGCCAATAAATTAGAACCACATGTTGACTAAGCTTCCAGGAGAAGCATTTCCTTAGGACCACACGCTTATTTCCCACGTGGAATAAAACAAAGTTAAGACCAACATCATAATCATAACACACGAAAGTCTTATTGCAGCTCCAACTTCTCTCAAACTCACAAACTGATCTCTCTCTAACTCTTTCTCTCTTAGGGTTTGAGACATCAACACTCTCAAAGTCTGAAACACACACAAATTCCACTATTTCCTTAAACTTCATCAAGCTTCAACCGTGGCAAGTATTTAAGATCATTCTCTTCACCTTCTCTTCGGCTCGGCAACTCTTCCTCAACACCTCTAGGGTTTGCTACAGTACCATCGATATTTTAAGGGGCTTCGAGCTAGGCTTTTTTAGATAAGGGTCAAAGGTTAATACCCACCGGACACCTTATTCCTTGTGGTTTTGAGGTAAGGGGGATGGGTGTTACCCTAGCTTAGAGTTGGGTTTCTAGTATGTTCATGATGAGCATTAGGAATGGGTGTTAGTGTAGAGAATAGAACTGTAGGTGAGATGATATGTGTATGTTGATGAGTATGTTTAAGTGAACTAAATGTGATATTTGTGATATATATGTATGTATGTTGTGCTGCTGTTATTGGACCCGTGGATGTGAACTAAGAACCGAACTAAGTAGAGGTGTGAGTAAAGTTAGGAAGTGAGATAATGAGAAATAATAAGTAAAGGATAAAGAATAGTATAAGAGGAAAAGTAAAGAGAGAGTAAATGAAAGTAAAAAGATAAGCAAAGAGAAATGGTTGCGTGAGTTAGGTCATGACAGACGTGCATCCTTGCGACGATGCACGCAATGACCGCGGAAGACGCATTGAAAGTGTTCGTGCGCAGCTATAAGACGTACATCCTTGCGACGATGTACGCAATAATGACTCACACAAGATTTCTACTAGCGGAATCGATTAGGATGTGCTCCATGTTATGACAATGTGCATCCTTGCGATGATGCACGCAATGACCGCGAAAGACGCATTGAAAGTGTTCGTGCGCAGCTGTAAGACGTACATCCTTGCGACGATGTACGCAGTAATGGACACTACCTAATTCCAAGTAATGAGCAAGACGTGCATCCTTGCGACGATGTACGCAATAGTTAGAAGGAAGAAAGGATAAGGTGTGCTGGGTGGTGCACCCTCAGATAGAAGCTATACAAAATGTGTATGAAGAGGATATAAGATATGATAAAGTGTATAAGTGAGAATAAGTGGGAAAAGGGGGAATAGAATAAGGGAACCCGTACACTGTAAGTTTTATATATATGATGATGGTTGTGTATGATACAGGTGTGGGTTTGACTTATATGATTATGTGTTTAATTGACTAAGTGTGTGTGGCCTAGTGTCTTCTTATGTCATATTAGAAACTGCTTCCCTAAGTTTTGTGTAAAGCTCACCTCCTTGCTATTTTTTACAGGTTCGGAGCATGAGCTTACACGATCCTCGGCTGAGCATGTTCCCTCTCCCTCACAGGGAGAGTAGGTTTATGTATATGGGTTATGATGGGTCAATATGAGACCGTATTTTGGATACTTTGGGCAATGAAACTATTTTGATTATGTATTTTGAAGTATGTATACGACTTTTGTAACATCCAGCTATTTCTAATACTTTTAATAAAATAATTAAATGATTTAATATGATGTTTTCAATATTTGAGTGACGTAATAAAATTTTGATTTCATCATTATAATTGAAATATGTTTTCTAGTCAAAATAAGTATAAATTTGTTATAATACGTTTTTCAAAAATAAAATAGTACTTTTATTTAGTTTAATTAACATTTTGACAGGGAGCTCAAGTGACAAGCCTTAGAAACATTTTTATAAATAGTTTCTTTAGAAAGATATGTTTAATTTAATAGTTTGACCATTTTTGTAAATATTCATAGCGTTATGAGATTGTTTCATTTTTAGCTCCCAAACTGGTTTTAATATATTACGTGTATAAGTTATACATAATGATCTGCTATTTCAAAATTATAAATATTATATTTTATCAAATTTAATATCAGGATTGAGAACATATATTTACTTTTGAATTTCGATACTTTTCTTACGTAATAGATATGTGTAAAGACCGGTAACTATATTATTTTTCAATCAGCTTTGATTAATTAAAAATACAATATTGTTTTACTTAAATGTATTTTATTTTTAAGATTGTCAAACTTTTAGTTATAATACAAAATACCTACACATATTGATCCACAAATGAGAGCATATTATTAAAATATATATAAAAACCTAATTCTACCCAAGCCCATGTACCCCACCGTAAAAACAAAAAGCAAAAAAATAAAAAAATAAAAAAAAAATAAAAGTGTGGCCCTAAGGCCACCACGTGAACACATGTGAAACTAAAACAAAAACAAAAAGAAGAAACATAGAAGAAAGATCAGAGAGTGAGACGTGAAATTTCAATCTTCTCGGTCCAATGATTCAAGATCCAATCGTCTAATCTCAAATTCTTCTTAGATAAATAACCTTCTCAACTCCCTCTACCCATCCATATAATTTATTCGACGATCCATCAATATTTTTATTATCCCTATATTTTCAAATAAAGAGATGTTTTTGGGAAAAGTCATATGTTTTTATTGTATAATGATATATATTTATTATTTTGACAAAAATGAATTAGTTGATATATTTATAGATATATATATATATATATATACATATTTTTAATGTTATAATTTGTTTTAACGTGTGTCCCTGTTTAGATCCATTGTTGTCCCTGACTCTCAAGTAAGGCGCGGACGCGAACGTGATAGTGTTTCTAGTGCTAGGATTCCAGGTAAGAGGGTTGTATTACCTTTATTTAGGATGTAATTTCTAGGTTGTATATGGTGATGGCTAGGAATAGAAAAGGTTAGCTATGAGAATAAACAATAAGGTAGTGGGTGTTGTCAAAAAGTAAAGAATGAAAATAAAGAAAATGAAACCAATTGTATGTTGAGAATATATGTGTTGAATGATGATTTGTATGAAGTGTATGTGGGGATTGGGTTTTGAAAATGAACATAGGATATAGTAAATTAATGAGTATTACAAATAAATGGGTGAACTGGGTTGTTGTGCATGTATGTGAGTGAATGATTGAATGAATGCTTGAACGAATGGAGGGAATAACTTAGAGTTAGGTGATTAAACATAATTAGTGAAATAAGATTATAAGAAACAAGGAACAAAAGTAAATGTCCTTGAATTGACTTAGAATAGTGGAATGACTTTGGGTAGTAAGAATAGATTATAATAAGTAAGGAATAAAAGGAAATGACGATAAATGTGTGTTTATTATGAATGTTGAATTGGTTGCTAACCCTTGGGTGTCAATACGAAAATGTTAATAAGTTATTAATGAAAGGAAAAAGAGAAGAGAATAATTAAGAGAAATTAAAAGTAAGGAAAAGAATAAGTAAGAAAAGAAAATGGTTAATGAGACTTAGCGAGAAAATGAGAAAAAGATTTAATGAGAAAAAGAAGAACAGACTTAAAGAGAAAAGAAAGAATGAGATTGGCAGATGGTCTATTGGACTCTTTCAAAGCACAACCCAGACGGTCTGTTGGACTCTGGGATTAAATAATGAAAAGAGGAATATATCGGCAGACGGTCTATTGGACTTCGTCGACGCGCAACCCAGACGGTCTGTTGGACTCTGGGGATTCGACGGACGGTCTATTGGACTCTGGGGATTCGACGGACGGTCTATTGGACTATGTCGAAGCGCAACCCAGATGGTCTATTGGACTTTGGGGATAATTAATAAAAGAAAAAACATTGTCGGCAGACGGTCTATTGGACTCTGTTGACGCGCAATCCAGACGGTCTGTTGGACTCTGGGGATTCGGCGGACGGTCTTTTGGACTTTGTCGAAGCGCAACCCGGACGGTCTATTGGACTCTGGTGATAACCTATCTACCCGGACGGTCTGTTGGACTTCGGGAGATAGTTAGGCCCAACCCAGACGGTCTGTTGGACTCTGGGGAGGAGAAATGAAGAGGAAAATAAAAAGAATAAAGAAAGAAATGAGAGCGACTGATGGTCTGTTGGACTCAGTCATAAAGAAAGAGAACAAAAGAAAGAGAACAAAATAAATAAAGAGATAAAATGAATAGAAAACTAAGAATGAGAGAGAAAAAGTAAAGAGAGTGAAATGTCAAAACTTAAATAAGATAAGTAAACATAAGAAATGAAAAGTAAAAGAGTTAACAGAGAAGTAAAAGCGATTGAATGTGTGAATGACTATGTTTATTGTG
Source organism: Crotalaria pallida (assembly GCA_037953625.1). Lineage (NCBI taxonomy): Eukaryota > Viridiplantae > Streptophyta > Magnoliopsida > Fabales > Fabaceae > Crotalaria > Crotalaria pallida. The sequence goes on along the minus strand of CM075652.1, from coordinate 122,394,014 downwards.
TGTTAATAATAATGTAGGCTTAGTTAATTACTATGTCTTCTTAGAGGTTATTTCCTAAGTACTGTGTAATGCTACCCTTCTTGCTATATTTTGCAGGTACGGAAGTGGAGCTTACATGAGTCATGGCCGAGTAGGATTACATTCCACTACGTGGAGTGTACATTTATTATGAGTGGACTGTTGTTTTGTAATTTAGAACATGTTGTAGTTGTATGCCCTGAAACTTGCACTAACCGGACGTTAGGATTTAATCTGGCTATAATACTATTATGATTTAAGTTGTTAGATAATTCTGGACTGACAGGTTTAAAGAAGAAAATTTTTGGGAAGTCCGAAAAACGGAGGAAACTCTGTCGGATTTTCGTAAAATCTTTTATAAGAAATCAAGTTTCAAAATAATTTTTCAAATACCAATTTTATTAAAACCTAAATTTAACTAATTAAAGTGAGGTTGTTACAACTTTGATGTTGTCGGTGTTATGTAAACACTTATTTTTGTGAATATATATGATATGAGTTTTGGTTGAGAAATTAATGGAGTTTTAGTTATGTCTAAGAAAGAAAAAGAAAATTTTAAGTTTATGAATATATAATAAGGGTAATAAAGGGTAATTATTAATTAGGGTGTTACACTGGGACTAAGTTCAGTTCGGCGACAAGGAATCTCAGATCTGAAACGAGAGAGTCGTTGGGCGGTAGCCAAATCAACAGTCGGCAAAAGGAGATCTGTCCTTTATCTTATTTTCAAGATTTATTTTGGTCTTTAAATTTTTTATTTTTTTTAAAATTTTGGTCCTTTCTTTTTTTTCAAAAAATTTCAATTTGGTCCTTTCGTCATAATGATATTAGTTTTACCTGAAAAATTTACACCTATTACCGTTCTATCGATAGAATTTGACAAATATTCCTACAACTCTATCACTAGAGTTCCAATCGCTATTTCTGTTCATGTCCCTATCACACTGTCATCTTTGTCTACCACAATGAGCTAACTTGCTTCACCATTGATGAAGCAAGCAACATCGCTGCTCCTAGTTTTCGTCAGGTGTTGGTCTGAAAGTATTTTAGATTTTGACAACATTTTCCAGCTGCCCATAATGGGTGTGAATATTTCAATAAAAATAACAATGCTATAATTGAAGGACTAAATTAAATTTTTTTAAAAAAAATAAAGAATCAAAATAAATAAATAAAATATTAAAGACCAAATTAAATTTTGAAAATAAGATTAGAAAAAATATATAATTAAGCCAGTATATTTAAACCTTTTTATAATAAATATTTCTGGCGTGCCTTGGGATCAGCTCAATTTATTAGGCTATACATGAGCAGCCAACGTACATTATTTTACACTGAGTCACTTTTAATGTATCATTCATTAGTCAAAAAAATTTATGAATATTTTCAATAGAAAATACTCTCGGTAGTAAATTTAAAGTGCAACATCATATTAAAGTGTACCTAAATTCTACTCTCAAAATTGAGAATTATATGCAAATGCATCGGGCGAAAATTAAAACCAAAAGAAACTTAGGAGATACAAAAGAACAAAAATCTCTTCTCGATTGCCAAACTTACTTTATCTGAGTAATATGTTAGATTGATTCTTGTTTTTGTAATTAAGTATGATCAATTTTATTCTTGAGATTATCAAAATTACAAATTAGCTCCTGAAATAGCAAGACGTGAGTCAAGTTAATTCATATCATTAGTGGTCCTTAACGGTTAATCCACGTTAGTTAGTCCTGACTGAACGTGGATTAACCGATTAGGACCACTATTGCACTAATGGCGGTGATTAACTTGACTCATGTCTTACTATTTTAGGGACTAATTGGTAATTTTGATAATCTCATGGACAAAATTGATTAATACCTACAAAATCAGAATCAATTTGACATATTATTCTACTCTGTTAATACGTTGGATGCATTTCTCATGTACAATGATGAACATGGGTAATGCATTTACCTTGTTTTCTATTTTTCTTGTTTCGGTCACATTAAAACAATAAGTTAGGATCCATTAGCAATGATAATGGAAGAAGCTCATAAAAGTAAGTTGAGTTTTCACCCTGGCTCTCAAAAGATGTACCAAGACCTCAAGAAGATATTCTGGTGGTCTGGAATGAAGAGGGAAGTTGCGGAGTATGTGTCTCGATGCTTGACATGTCAGAAAGCGAAAATAGAGCATAAGAAGCCTGGTGGTGAGCTACAACCGTTGGCAGTGCCAGTGTGGAAGTGGGATTGTGTAACCATGGATTTTGTCTCTGGTTTTCCTAAAATTCGAAAAGGGTATGATGCTATATGGGTAATTGTGGATCGATTGACGAAGACTGCACGGTTTATTCCTATCAGTATGAAGTATCCATTGGATAGGCTGGCTGAACTATATCTAAAGGAAGTGATGAGATTGCATGGAGTACCTTCAAGCATAGTATCAGACAGAGATAAGCGTTTTACTTCTAAATTTTGGGTTAGTTTGCAAGCAGCGATAGGAACAAGGTTGGATTTAAGTTCGGCTTATCATCCGCAAACTGATGGGCAATCAGAGCAAACTATTCAAACACTGGAAGATCTACTGAGAGCTTGTGTGATAGAGGATGCTGGAAATTGGGATTCTTTTCTGCATCTGATTGAGTTCACTTACAACAACAGTTTCCATTCAAGCATTGGAATGGCGCCGTATGAAGCTTTGTATGGTAGAAAATGAAGAACACCCTTGTGTTGGTTTGAAACTAGAGAGCATCTGATAATAGGACCTGATATAGTGCAGCGGACGAATGAAAAAGTGAAGTTAATTCAGGAAAGAATGAGAGCTGCTCAGAGCCGACAGAAAAGCTATCAGGATAAGAGGCGGAGTCCGCTTGAATTCAATGAAGGAGATTATGTGTTTATGAGGATAGTGCCAACTACCGGAATTGGCAGAATGCTCAAAACCAGAAAACTTACACCTCGTTTCATTGGACCTTACCCAATTCTTAAAAGAATAGGACCCTTAGCCTACCAAATTGCTTTACCCCCTTTGCTTTCTAACTTGCATAATGTCTTTCATGTGTCTCAACTGAGAAAATATATTCATGACCCTTCACACATCATTGAGCCTGACTCAATACAACTAAAGGAAAATCTTACATATGAAACTTTACCTCTAAGGATAGATGGTAGTAGTGTCAAAAAGTTGAGAGGAAGAAAGATACCTTTAGTTAAAGTAATATGGAGTCAGAACAATGGAGAAGATGCGACATGGGAGCTTGAGAGCAAGATGAGAAGTTCTTATCCGCACCTTTTTGCTTCAGGTACGACATTTCTCGGGGACGAGAAATCTTCAAGTTGGGGAGAATGTGACATCCGTCAAAATCCTCGTATTATTTTCAGCAATAAAGAGATTAATTTTTGAGAAAATGTTTTAAAGAGCATTTCTTTGAATGAATATCTTATTTCACGATTTTAAAGTGATGAATGATTTTTAAAGGAGTGGTTTTCATGGGATAATACTATGAGTTTTAAAATTGAGTTTTTGTATAAAGGAACGGTTATGTATCTAACATTTTTATGCTTTGAAGAAATTGTAATTTTTATACATGAGTGGTCTTATGAGAAAAATTTATTTCCTATGCATGTATGTGTATGTGTGTACGGTATTGCCATGTATGTGTATATTTTGTTTTAGGACAAGAAGTTTATAGGATAAATTAGAACCATATGGAAATTAAATTGGTGGAAGAATGTGAGTAAGTAAAATAGCCAACCAATAGAAATTAGGGTAAGTGCCTTAATTTACTCCTTTTTATCTTGGTTGATAAGACTTCATCCATGCAACAATTCAAAGTGCCAAAACTACCCCTCCTAAACACACATGGACCGAATTATTTCCAAGGGCAAAAGAGGGAGTCACGGTTTGCCTATAAATAGGCTTAGCCTTAGTTCATTTTCCCTTAACTCATTTCATTTCTTCATTTCAACCAAACACTCATCTAAGAGACTTATCACACTCTTAGAACATTTAGAGAGAGAGAGAAGGCCGTGAGAGAGAAGGAAGAAGAAGAAGGAGATTCAAGGCTTGATCCAAGGATTTCTTTGAAGATCAAGGTGTTAGAAGCTAGAAGATCATTTTCTCTTGGTGTGTGATTCGAAAACCATAAGGAGTTTAGAGTTAGTTTGGGATTTATGGCTTTGTAATCTTATTTTCTTTTTTTGCATGTTTGATTTTGTGGCTTAGTTGATGATTGCATGTGTTGGTTATGCTTTGATCATGAAATTTTAAAAATTAAAGAAACTTGTAAAATGCTAAACAACAAGTTAGATGATTCAGCCATGGTTAGTAAACCATGTGTTGATGATTTTCAAGTGGATCTAAGTGATTTCATGTTGATTTTGTGCTTGGGAAAGTTGATCTAAGTGATTGCATGTCATGATCTTAACTTGATCTATGATAAAGCTTTAATCTTGAGTCTTGCATGTTATTTTTGAGCAAAAAGACTTGATTTTTCCTTGATGTTCATCACGGTTTTGAAAGAAACTAAGGAAAGCAAGCTTTTGAAAATGATTTTGATACAAAAAGGACTTGATCTATGTATTATGTTCTTCGCATGTTAAAGATTTGAAGCCAAACTTTGATTTATGATGATGGTTATTCGGTCAAGCCTAGAAAACTAGGAGATCATGCTTTGATCATCATGAAAAGGCACATGCATGTTGATATTTATTTGATTTAAGAATTTTAAAGTGCATGCATGAGATAATTTAGGTTGAAAAGGTGAGACTTTGGTGTGATAATGGATGTAAATTGTTGTGTTGATTTGAGCTAAGAAAAATAAATTAAAAGTTTGTTTATTTTTCATGTAATAACTCACGGTTTTTTTTTTAAAAAAAAGAGGGAGAAATAATTCCATGATTTTATGTCTTTGATTTTAAACAAATCTTACTTTGATTTGTGTGAATTTTCGGCCAATGCATGTTAACTAGGTTTAGATTCTTTTCATGAAATGACATGAGGTAATGAGTGTGTTTCATGGGTTGATGCTAAGTTAGTTGGTTTGAAATTGTGTTGTGCTTGTTTCTTTGCTATTCGGTTTTGGTGTTGGAAATGGATAACTGAGTTTAGTTACTTCAAGAAGAGTTTTCAATGATTTTGGTTTTCTTTTCTTTGCTGTCCAGAAATTGTTTTAAGGTATTTCTATTCTAAAAGTGTTTTCAATTGATAAAAAGTATGAGTTTTAAGTACCGTTGAAATAACAAAAGTTAGATAAAAAAAGATAGCGATTTTTCGGTGTTTTAAGAAGCTAAAACGTGGCTGGACCGATTGCATACAGTAACCTAAAGTGATTATTTAATTTGTATTATTATGAGTTTTCAAATGATTTTGAGAAATTCCAAGTGCAAGAAAAGATTGGAATTGTTTTGACAAATGATTGTATTTTAAAGAGAATGATGAAAAGATATAAGAGTTTTCCTATTTTAAGTGAAGAAGAATAAAGTGATGTATTTCAATTGAAATAAATTATGACGTAAACGTATTTTTAAATACAAGGTATTCTTTAGACGGTGGAACGGAATCGCAAGGAGAAGCGAGAGACTATCAAGGACAAGGCAATTCACCTGCTGGACTACGAGGTGAGAGTGCAGTGAACCTACGACGTAGTGGTGTTTAGACTGAATATATGGACTGTGTCAATCGTTGACATTTATTTGATATACTAAGTGCTACTTGATTATCTTCCTGTTTGTTATCTGAAAATGTCAACTGTTTATCTGTTCAGTTAACTGTAATGCATGATTGGTTTCGTTATGTATCTGATTTCATTGTATTGATATTGCTGAGTATATTTTTATTATGTCTGAAACTCTGGTTGTTATTACGTGTGACAATGAGAATCATGAGAAATGAATGAGACCTAAGATTCTCTGAAAAGCTTAAGGAAAGATGATAAAGTGATGAGATCTGAGAATGCCCCAGTTAAGCAATGATGTTGAGATTGTACTCAAGGACTCACGGGCGATGATGACTGCCAAGTATCAGATGGATACAAGAGACTTATGAGATCTTCCTACGGGAATTATTCAATGTGTTGTGATGCCAAGTGGCTATTGGAAATGAAAGCAATATGTGATACTTTGGGGAACGGATTTAACCCCTAGTGGTCGGGACTTGTCGAAGGGATGAATGAAGGGCGAGCCGACCTTAGGAATAAGTTGTTAATTAAAAATATAAAAGACTATAAAAGACTCTAACAAAAGCGGTGAGCAATGAGTGCGAAGTAGTGGAGAGGAAGATACCATGGGTATCTGCGGATACTCGGGTGGAGATTGCATGAGGGGAGGGCAAGGACGGTGAACGTCAAGAAGCCTGGAGTATATTTCTAGGTGGAACGAATTCCACATGTGGCGTCGGGTTGATCGATTCCGGATGGCCGTGGTAAGTTCCACATCGCGAACTAGAAATAGTACTGTCACCCTCTTGATTGCAAATCTTGAACAGTGAGAGGGACTGGAACGAGGCTCTATGATTTGCCACTGTACCGGATTTTATACAGTTCTCCTGGCATTGAGTTTTGTTGAGACAGCTGTCAAGCCTGTGTGGTAAAGGTCCGGTACTCCTGTTTGCTTCCGACTAGGTTGGATGGATGACCGAGGAGATGTAGACGTGTGTGCTGACTGAATTTTCCTCAGTGATGGTTTTTCCCCACCTCATTGAGCAACCCATTTGATAAGACTTGAGAATGATGAAAGATTCAAAGAAAGAAAGTATAAGAGAATCTCTGAAGGATTGAGAAAGACTCTGATAAGATTTGAATACTCGAAAAGATTGTGATGCCAAGTGCATTGATTTATATGGAAATGAGTTGTGACCTTGATGTATTTGGAATACGGTTATATGCCTCGTTTATAAGTTCTTTCTATATGCTTATGTGGATAACATGTTCAGTTATGATGACATTGTTATGATTATATTGTTCTACATGTTTACGTTACACTGTTCTGTATAGTCTGGTTATATTATCCTGTTCTATCTATTCTATTCTATTATTTGCCTGTCTCTATATTTGAGTCTATTGTGAGACCACATGGTCGACACATAAGTGTTCGGAACACTGACTCACTCCTATCATGTTGTCGTATCGGCGTTTGCCGGTATTGCAACGGGTAGATGGCGTATCGTGTAGCGATTCACATGTGGTCTCTTCAAGGAGGAACATGGGTGGTTGTCCCTGGAGGATGGATATGGAAAGGAGATACTCGGTTGGAGATCGACGATCCCAGACACATTTTGCGGGGGACAAGTTTGGATGTGCATGTGGGGCATGTCACTCTTCGTGATTATCAGGATGGTGGACCAAGGGAACATCATGAGTATGATGGTCAACCCGCACTGTTAGCAGCAGTGACTCCACAGCGGATGGAGGAGGAAGATGTGCGTGACTCTGGTCACGAAGTTGATGCTGAATCTAGTGAAAAGATGGAAACGGATGCTGGTTCAGATGGAGAGTGAAGCCCGATGTTTCTGATAGTGTATAGATGTCCTAGTGTCTAGGATCTAGTTCCCAATCAAGGATTACCTTTGTGAAATACTAGTAATGTAATCATGCTACTTTTATCTATGTTTTAAAATTAAGTTTCTAAACTTGGGTATGTAATATTTTGTAACCATTAGCAACTTTTGAAAACTGTTGGAGACGAGACTTCGATGCTACTGGCTTATGATCATATGCTAATGGTAATGATGATGTTATGTATTTTCAATGGTACTTCGGTTGTTGGGAGTTTCAAATAACATCTCGATTTTTAGTTAAGTGATATTATCAAATGTTGGACTTGTGTTTTTTTTTTTAAAAAAAAAAATGGCCTCATTTTTTACAACAAACTAATTAATAACAAATTAATAATAGTTTTGGAAATGAAAATCGGGCTGTTACATTAAAACAATAAGTTAGAATCCATTAGCACTAAGTGTAAGTTTTGAACACTTATATTTGAGAACAATGTTTTTCTTTTTATTATTTAGAACAATTTTTTATATGGATTTATCCCAATAGTAGGAGGAAGCAGTTCTTGTTCACCGCCTAATAGTATATTTCTCTCATTATAAAATTAATAAATTTAATTGTTGAATTATATATTATTATCATGTTGATCATATATACCAAACTTTAAATCATTTGAAGTATGCAATCTAATAATGGATATTTACATATATTTCAAATAATATATTATGCTTTAAAATAGAGTTGTGATATGAAGCATAAACTGATTTTTATATGTGATGAAAATTTGTAGACTTGATCTACATTATTAAAATATTAAATTCCAGTTGGATTGATTCATTTAATAATATAAAAAATTTATTTAAAGATGTAAGTGTTCAAGACTTACATTGGGTGTCAACGAATCTTAACTCTATAATTATATCTATCATTTTATAATTAATAGACCCATAGGCAATAATAAAATATTTTCTTAATCTTAATCATGATAAATAAAATAAAGAGTAAAAATAAATTAGGAAGATAAAGTATCACTTTTCAAAATGTTTAAATTATAATTTTTTAATATAAAAATGTCATTTTTCATTTTTTTTTTATCCCAAACCCTTAAAGTTAAGTTATTTTTTTTTAAAAAAAATTTATAGTAAAATACCAACATATTAACTAGAGCAGAAACTAACACATCAGGGATCAGGTAACAAATTATTTTTCTACATGACTCGCATTAGTTAGATGTTGTAATTTTTTAGATAAATTTTTCAACATGACTGCTTGCGTCAGTCTGATCTTTGTAATTTTTGCGGTTTAGCCAAACAACTTCATGTTTGATTTCATAATAGGTAATCTACTAAGTTACCTTCTTTTGGTCCGTATATCATACGTCAATCTTGATCATTTGTTTGCACACTAGAATAAATTCATTACAACACTTAACATATTTTTTCATTGAGGATGGGTTGAATGATTGACTAGGTTGACTTAGAGTGATGATGTGGATGCTAACTGAACTCTTGGATTGATATTGATCTTGATTCGCTTTTAGGTGGAGACCCTTTGCATTCTATGATGTTCAAGTTAATGAAGTATGTGTGTGTGTCTATATATATATATTATGATTGGGGAGAAAATGCAATGCAATAGCATTGAGTAGAGGCAGTGAAGAAGAGTAAAATGAATAGAGCAAAGGGAAGTGAGAGCAAGTGAACAATGATTTTGGCTCACTGTCCATTTGGAAATAGGGGGGTATTTATAGGCACATCTAGTGCCTTGGGCTTGGGCCAACGTTGATGGTCTTATCAACCTTGAGATGAGCGAGCTTTCATATCAGGGGATGGAAAGGATACTTGAAATAACTTATGGACAGGAAAATGGAAGAGTCATATCAAGCAATGACCAATTGCCCACTACAAGAAATACCCCTGATTTCCGACGGATTTTTTCCGACGGATTTTTTTCCGTCGCTAATCATGCCTTTTTCGACAGAATTATACAATATTTCCATTTCCGACGGATTTGGTTTTTTGTCTTTTTCGACGGATTTATCGACGGAAAATCCGTCGGTAAGGTTATTTTTTTAAAAAAAATAAACGAAAAACAAATTTATTATTTTTCCGACGAATTTTCTGACGGACTTTTCCGACGGATTCTTCCGTCAATAATGCACAAATTTTTAAAAAAGAAAATTAAAAAATATTACCGACGGAATTATCCGTCGAAAAATTATTTCCCTAAAAAATATAATTAAATCTTTGGTAGAATTTTAAAATAAAAAAAATTAAATTGCAGCATTCGAACAAGTGACCCTTTAAAAATAGTTTAAGGAACCAACCACTAAGGTAAACAACAACATGTTGATTACTTTACAAATATTTTTAATAAGTACGTATTTGTTAGCCTTTAGAAATTAAATCTTTTAAAAAGTAAAAAGAAGGGTTCAACATATCACTCCTCACTCTCAACAAAAAGAACTTATGAGTGTTGTAGACTAAGGGTTCACCACAGCGAATTTTATCCCAGTTTAAAAAAATATACATTTATGAATTTTAGATTTTTTATTTCTAGGTTATGGATGCACAACAAGTATTTGTTGAAGTGTCATTTATAATATTGCTATTAAATGTTAATCTGCTCACGCGAGTTTGATCACTGTTATTCAATTAAATGTTAATCTGCACAGTGTTTTAGAATTAAGTGGGTTTGGTGTATTTTTAATTTTCTCTCTATGTTCATACTACTCTATGTTAATCTGGTATAATTTTCTTATCTGCATTCTATAAGTTATTATTTGGGTTAAAAAAAAATTTTATGGACCTGTTTGTGTTTTGATTAAATCAGGTGATTACTCTAAAAATATAAATAAGAATTTCCATTATATACTTCATGGTTTGAGTACCTAGTAGGGTTGCTGACTTGTTAGTTGAACTTCTTCTTAGATCATTTGATTCTTCATTTGGAGACATCTCATCAAATGGATTTAGAAGTATTGAATTTAGATTTTGATAGACATGTCTTGATTACTCACTAGTTTGGACCGTTGTGTATAGCTTCAGCTGAAATATTGGACTATAAGCTCAAGTAGCATTTTTTGGTTAGGTAATTATGCAATTGGAATAAGTTACTTAATTTAATCGATAAAAAGTTATGTTTGCGATATTTTTTTTCTAAAGTATAAAGATTTCTAGATTTAAAAAAACATATGCATTTTTTAATAGTTTTCGATTATATTTATGGCCTTTTTTTCATTTTTTTTTCTCTTCATTTTTTTATCCATTAGTTTCCGATTATTCACTAGTACAAAATATAGATTTTAGACTACTTAATTAAGACTCTATGCGGAACCAGTCTCTTTATGGCCATTTATTGAAATCAGATCGGTTGCTTGATATAACCAGTCTGAATTATATATTAAATAAGACTGATCCTTCTCACAACCAGTCTCTATTTAAATTTAAATTAGTCTGATTCCGCATTGAACTAGTCTCTTTTTAATACGATTGAACCGCTCTAAAGCCCATGCAAAATTAAAAATTATCTCCACTTTTCCCATTCCTAAGTCCCTAACCTAGCTAGCAGCCACCCTCCCATGTGTCCCCTTTCTCTTCCTCGACCCCTTTCTCTTCTCCTCCACCCTTCAATCTTCGTCGTTATCCTTTTCTCTGGCCATAATTTCATTCAACATCATTCTGTTTCTCCCTCCTCTCTAACTGTGATTCCACCGCCAACCATAAGCCTCCACCGCAACTCGAATCGCGATTAATGGTGGATCTGGCTTCAACGAGGATGGAGGATCGTGACGGGGATGAAGATGAGGGCTCATGAGCTCATGATAGGGACGAATCGTGAATGGTACAAACGGAACCGTAAAAGGAATAGGAAGAAGAACGAAGAAGAATCGCGAAGAACGCTAGAGGAAAAGCTTTTGACGAAGGATGAACCGGGTAAGAAGTTGAAGCGGCGACGAGATTCCAATTTTAGGGTTTGGGTTTTTCCTTTTCCTTTATTGAGAGAATGAGTCTAGATTGTTCCTTTTCCCGTGTTCCTTTTGTTGTTCAGTTGGAAATTGAAACCCTCTGCATTTTTGTTATGCTTATACATCAAATGAGGATCCTCTGCAATTGAAAAATGGCATGCAGGCAAAAGCATAAGGATTTTTGGCTAATTTATCTATTTGTCCGAATTAAGAATGAAAACTAATTTATCTAGTTGTTTGTATTCTTTCTTTTCCTCATTCCTACTTGAAACCCTCGAATTCATCTGTATTGTATCGAGCATGGAATTTTGTTGTTAGTTTGTCAATAGTATGAAACTGATGAAGAAAGTCTATCCTAGTAAAAGGTGGTATGTTTTTTGAGCTAGAGGAATTATGCATTTCTTGGTTTGAGATTCATATTTTACAAGGTTGACTTCCTTTTTCTTCTTCCATGGCAATGATCAGTCTTAAAATTTAAAAAGATTGCCAAATTGAAATGCTATTTTGTCCTATATATACCTCAAATTTATGGTAGCATATATAAGTGCACAAAAACACTTCTAGGCTTCTATTGATAGTCACCCTATTTCTTCTAGGCTTCTATTGAGTCACCCTATTTCTTCTAGGCTTCTATTGCATATTTGGTTAACTACTAAAATCACTTCTTATACTTGCACATCCATATGCAAGGTTCACATTTGATATGATAGTTTCTTTCTCTACCGAGTTGTTACAGGTTGACAATTTGCCTAATCATGGTCGTGGTTATGGCCTTATAAACAAGATTGATCTAGTCATAACTTCTCCTTTACTAAGGTACCAACATTTTTGTGCTCAATTTCCCCCTTTTTTTCTTAAATGGTTTTAGAAGCTTGACATTTGTATGATTTTAAATAGTTTTAGAAGTTATAGGTTTAGAGTTAAGTATGTGCAGGTGTTCTGTTTGGACCGTACAGTTACTGTCCAGTTTTACTTGTTTTTGCTGTTTTCTCTTTAATTTTGCTTTGACACTGTACTGCTCTGTACTATTAGCCAAAAGCCCATGAGTAGTTTTTATATATCTATCAAGTGCCCACTCATGTTGAGTGTTGTGTAACTCACTGCAATGGAGCAAGATAACAATACTGTTATGCCTGCTATTTCACATATATTGATGTTGATAATTAGCTTTCATCTTCAGCTTTCTAAATGAATTGACTTTACTCTATGAAACTTTAGTTGGCTGCATTTGGTAAAAATTGAGGTCGCATTGTAAACTGAACTTTATGGGTATTTTATATTGATCCCGATGCTTTAATTTGGCAAAAATCTATGTTTTCATGTGAACAAGAGGAAACAAAACATGTAATTTCTATTTTTTATTTGATGTATTTTATAAACAGATGGAAGACTAATACTCTAGTTCCATTAAATGAGTTATGACATAGAGCAGAGCATTGTACTATATAATGTTACGCTAGGTGTGAAATTTAAATCGGTATGCATGATATGCATAGTTATCCCCGCAAGAATCCAGTAATTTAGAATGCTTCTGAGTAAGTTATTCTATCTAGTAATTTAGAATGCTAATACCATGTCTTTGATGTTCTTATTCGAAGCTACACTGTTATTTCCAGTTTGTATGTGCCAAGCATAACAAGCAATTGTAGTGTATATATAGTGCTTAGAATATAATGCAATGCACGGGTCCTTATGGCCAATCTTGTGAATATACCACTACTTAGAATATCCTGCTATTCCTTAAATATGTGCAGGACAAAGTTGCATCTCCCTCTGTATACCTGTTAGAATTGCACCTGCATGAAAACCAATCTCTTAAGGAATTGGCTGCTTATTATATTCAACAAATGTGATTATTCATTGAAGATTTTGAAGTTCAATAACTATTCTGCTGACATACGAGATTAGGACATGGCCACCCCTATTCTTCAATCTCTTCAATCTCTGTTGTTTGATTGGTCTTTACTATGTTAGGATGATCTAGATTGTATTTTATGTGTTTTTTTAATAGGATGATTTGATTACTTGCATTCCATGGAATAAAGGTGCATATAATCGAAGGCATTCAAATTATGTGTGCTTTTACGTGTAACATAGAATCTGAAATATGTTTGTGCTATGTCAATGCATACTGGTTAATTTTTTATTTAGACGAAGGCCATACTACTTACCATCTTGTTAGTTCCTTTTAGCTTAAGGTTTTTTGTCTCAGCAGTTGGTGCCTTTGGTTTCTAAAAATTGCAATCTTAATCTTTAGAATTCCTTGTGACAGTACCCAAGAGCAGTATGTAAAGCATTGTTGGACAAGGTTCCTGATGAAGAGACATCTGTGAAAACAACTGTAAGACTTGTTTTCATGTTTGCTTGTAATACAATTTTTTTTGTGCATGATAAACATGCACCACTTTGGATGCTTTGCACAATACAGGTAATATAAAGTTTTTCCCTCCTCTCTGGCTAGGTATTGATGGTTGTCGGTGCAGGATGTGGGCCTCTTGTACGGGCATCATTACAGGTGTGATTGTGTACCTTCTATTGATGAAATTTTATTTACTAGATCACATTCTGTCAAATGCAGTTTTGATATATCTTTCCTTTGGAGTGACTTATGTTACACTCTTATGTAGGCTGCTGAAGAAACTGGACAGAAGCTAAAAGTTTACGCTGTCGAAAAGAATCCAAATGCAGTTGTTACCCTTCATGTTAGTTTTTGACCCTTTCAGTTTTAAAACTTTAGGTGTTTTGGTGAACTTATATGCCAATATTTTTTATTGGTGTAGTATAAAAGCAGTTGAATTCAAACACTTGCTAAATCTTTTCTAAGTATCAGTTGGGTTAATTATTTTTGTACGTGTTCTGGTGGCCACTTCACTTTGTTTTAATAAATGTAATGTTAACAACAATGTCCCATTGTTTAGATGAGTGTTACTATTACTAGCAACAATATCTCCATCCAATACAGGTACAAGGTATTGTCACGCTATATTATTATATATAATATTATTATTATATTATTAGATGGTTTTGTTGGATAGTGAGGCTGAACTGTTTCTCACGTTTTATTGTATCTGGTTTTTACCTTGAGTGCCTGAGTATTGCTTAAACTCGGTCCTTTTGGGTATCTTAATAAATTTTCCTTATCTAAAAAAAACCTTTTAGAATGTATTTTTCCTTTTCCTTTTGGGTATCTTAATAATTTACCTTGGGTGCCTGAGTATTGTTTCTCACGTTTTACAGAATGTACGAGGTTCTCTTGCGATGGATCCCACCAAATGTATTGCCCACGAATGAAGACATGTTGCCCACTGATGAGGAGATGCAGCAAAATACACTTCACCAACATCAATATGATGATAATACCCCCCAACCCCAGCAGCAGGATGAAGAGGGAACATCAGATGATGGTTATGATGAGAATTATTAGGATTTATGTTTTAATGTTATTAGAAGGATTTAGAGTTTTTGAATCCATATATTGTCATGAATTAGTTGGATTATGAGGCATGACATGAATTATTTTTATTTTAGTGTTATTTGGATTTAATGTGTTCAAAATTATATTTTATTGATATTTTAATTTTATTGAGTGGTCATTTATAGATAAATAGTATTGTAAGAAAGTTATAGTATTACTGAAATTATAATATTATTTATCAATATGGAAAATTATAGTATTATCAAAAAAATAGAAAAAAGAAATTTTAAAAAATTACTGACGGAATCTTCCGTCGGAAAATTATTGACAAAGCTATTAATTCGTATTTGTTATTAGCGACGGAATTTTTGATGGATAATCTGTCGGTACATCACTTTCCCTTTTGACAGAAATTTTGTCACAAATTGTTCATTTCCGACGGATTTTCCGTCACAAAATAATTTTTCTGACGGATTTTTCGACCGATTTTCCGTCACAAAATATTTTTTCCGACAGATTTTCTGTCGATATTTCCGACGGTTTATAATTTGTCAAAAAAAATTTCCAACGCCACTTTTAACGACGGATTTCGTCCGTCAGAAAATCCGTCGGAAAAGTGGAATTTCCGACGGATTTTGCCCATTACCGACGGATTTTGGCCGTCGGAAATAACAACATTTCTTGTAGTGGCCCTTAGCCAACCGTCCTTGACTACCAGGTCGACCTGACCCCTCAATCGGCCTTCAAGCCTTGTGATGTAATAGGGAAATCTGCCTCTTCGATGAGATAAGACGATTGACTTAGCTAGCTAAGGTTCAATAAGTAATCCCTGATATTAGTGTAGTGTCCCGGTATTGATGGAACACCACGATGTGTTTTGGGGTTGTTGCAGCTGACGAGGGTGACCCCGGTCCTACGTACCCCCAGTGATAAGGGGATCAAGCCACACGAAGTTCTTGAGAGAAGGGATGAGAGAACATACCTTAGCCCATATAGCATGGCGATACTTATAGGGGAAGTTGTGTTGTGGTGCCTTATGGGCCTGTTCGGCCCAGTAGGGCTGACGTGGCTCTTAGAGGATAAGAAGGATGAGTTATTTACCCTTATCCTGTACTAGAGAGCTCATGCTCATCCTGTAGCGGTAGGATTTATTATTGGTTAACCCTACAAGCCCCCCAAGCTTGTATAGGCTCGAAGAGCCTGTGCTGAGCTTCTAAGAGTTGGTGGTGACATAAAACATTGTTTGCAGCTGAGAACTTTTTATTCGGAGGAGTGTCGTGGATGGTTGATTAGGACGTATAAGACTGTTCGCAATCAACGCCCTTAGTCGTGTATCGTCATGTACTGAGTTCAAAGTCGAATTGGACTATTGTCTTTAGAGTCACGATGCTTTTAAGGAGACATCCTTTTATGCGCTTGCCATGGTGAAAGCCGAAAGGCCTGTGCCAAGGTATGCTGGCACGACTCAAACTGTTATTTGAGTTCGAGGTGTGCCAAGATTATCACCAATTGGATCGTAACATTTATGAGCGATTGCTGTCGGAATGACAACCTTAGCCGAGGTGTATTCCTCGATCCGCGATGTATTTGGCCAGATATGAGCCGAGAGGCTTTGAGCCGAGAGGCTAAGCCAAGTTATCGGGTCGCAATCCTCGTTTTCACTTGTAGCCTCACCGATCTGGCCGGCTAACCGAGATCGTGGGCAAGTGCGTAAGAACATGATCCGAAGTGAGTGAGTTTAACATATGTCCTTAATAAGGAAGGCAAATTATCAATTTGTTGCCTCATAGGACGTGGTGGTCCTCTTTGGCACGACATTTGATCTCGAGTAACTTATGCATCATATAATACCAGTATCAAGGTCGGCCAATGTCAGCTATGTATATGCCTCATCACATACTAGTCCCCTACTCGGTAAAGCCTGAAAAGGCTTGTGTCGAGTTCATAAGGTCTGTGAAACGCTCGGGACCAAAGTGGGCGAAGAAAGGTTAGAGTATCAAGATCAACTCTGTACACCCTCCTTTACCTGAAAAAGGAGATCGAGAAAGCTCGTAGAAGATTGTGCCGGGTATATAAGAATTGTGAGACATTTATTGTTGTTGTTCGAGGCACCCTCGGACCCGGTATAGGTCCGAAAGCTCGGTGAGAGGTTCTAAAGATGTGGTGCGAAGGCACCCAAATATTGCCGGAGCATTTGCTGCTCAGGGCTTTACAGTTCTTCTCGGATTATTTTGTAGAGTCGGAGTCCGTTCCTTCCCCGAAGCAGCGAACATCGTGTTCGAGAATAGCCACTCGACCCGAAGAGTTGGAGGCTCGAATTACTTTCAAGACTCAGAGTCCATTCTATCCGCCGAGCAGTAAGCTTCATGGCCGAATAAGGTCACTCGAGTGGAAGTCATCGAAAGTTTATCGAGCTGATGAAGCGGCCGAGGATGCCGAGAAGGGAAAGAATGAAACCGAGGAGGCAAGAACAGGTAGAGAAGCCAAGGACGACCATTTCCCTTGTCGGAACTGTTTTGTCAACTTCAATTGTTGAACCCCTCTTGAATCTGAGTAATTAGGGCGAAGGCAAGCTGATAGATCATCATAATAACAAAGCTGAAGCAAACTTTTACTCCATTGCATAACCAACCCCTTTACTCGATAAAGCCTGAAGAGGCTTGTGCCGAGTTAAGAAGTCCTTTAAGGTGTGAGTTGTTTTCCGCCAATTAGATCGTGTTCATCCAAGCCTCTTTGAGAGACTGTCGGATTTAGATCTGTGTAGGCGAACGCTGAGCGAAGGTTGAATATTTGCGAGTTGTGGGTGTGGAATCAGCATTGTGTGGTTCCTCGGAGATGCTAGGATCTGAATTAGATCACTGGGTGTTGGCACTGCGGACCGTTCTACCATATAGGTAAGGTCGCGATGGTGCGCAAACCAAGGAAAAAATGATCGGCAACCGGTGTGAAGGACTTGAATTAAGTTGGGTCGTCATACTCGGACTCGAATTAACATAGGTCATCATGCTCGGCAGATCCGATCGTTATGTTTGTACCTTTTTATGATGTATAAAAACAACGATTAGAATATCAAGTAATAGATGATATGTAATGACATTAATTAGCGAAGTATGAATTAATTCACTATTAATTACGATTATTATCTAAGATAACACATGTCATGTGGTAAGTGATTCAATAGTAACACATGTCATGTGGCAAGTGATTCAATAGTAATGAATATGACAGTTAAACCATGAAATTGAAATAATATTAATGGGGTAATGAGAAAAATCTTTCCCTGTCAGTCTTCGTGTTTAGACTATTTCTGAATGTTGATATGCCCGGCACCCTCTTGGCAGTGAGGCATTTCCTCTTTTATTGTTGGAATGGGCGGTTGCCTAGTATTCTTCATCCTCTTCCTACCAAAAACCCTGTATGACGTTATGGACAAGTCATTGTGTAGCACTTGTGTGAGCAAGGCTGGGATCCCGAGGAGGGATCTTGACAACGATCGTCTTTTGGCTCTAAGTGACCGTGAGAGGCAAGGGTGTCGTGGCAGAGGGTACGAGGATGTTGTAGGTTTTGGTTGTGTTATTTGAAGCGGGAATCCGAGTAGTGACATTGAGGTCATAATCAATGATAAATTGAAATGGTCACAGTAAGCATGTGTAATAGAGGAGACGGCCATGTCATCGTGAGATTTTGCCGAACCCTGTTGAAGGCGCTGTAATATTAGATGCCCAACGTGACTGAGTAGTCTGGCACTGATTAATTTGAGGATATCTTTGGCGGTCGGAAGCTCGAAATGGGCCTTTTAGAGAAATGGGCCTTTTAGAGAAATGGGCCATCATAATCGTACCTCGCATGTGTAAACAAAATTAATAATTGGTAATCGTCGTTATTTAACAATTTATAACAATTAAATAACGATAATAACAATTATTGGCAAAGATACGATGTATAATATCGGTATAGAAGTAGTATGATTTAATAATATCACATGTAATAAACATAGTAATGACAATTATTAAGGTTAATACCCTCGTAAATCATAGAAGATTGTCTACAAAAAGAAGCATGATTATAAATATATCACGCGTTATAAAAATAATAATAATGATGTTAATAATCGTAAATAATAGATAATGACATTTATTGTGAAGAATATTTTGCATCATGTCATGTATCTTAAAAGAAAGAAAGATAAAATGATCATATACTATCAAATAATAAGAAGCATATTATGAAAATAATTAGCAAAAATATTTAATTTTAATTCTTCAGATAATTACAAAGAGCATATCAAGATATTCATTTAAATTAATCGTAAGTACGTTGAACAATACCATGTAGTCAAATAGTAGCATCATGATATGAATGATGATATGACAATATACATGATAAAAATAAAAATACTACTTCCCTGGATTTGAGGCGTGAGTCAGTCTTGTTTTGCCGATGAGACGGCTCCTTATTTGAAGGTTGAATTTTGTTTGGGCCTGTATCTCTTAAGCCTGTATAGTTTTTGTTTTGTTTGGGCCTGTATCTCTTAAGCCCGTATAATATTTTTTTTTGTTTGGGCCTGTTTGGGCCATTTAGGTTGGGTCATCTAGATCATCTACTGAATAGCACGGATCGTCATACATGTACCTTGCATGTGTGTACGAAAACAATAATTAATTAGTTATTGTCATTCAAGTTGATAATTTATAACCACAATAATGATAATTATTGGCAATTTATATAATATATAATATTGCTATAAAAATAGTAAGTGACATGTAATGACATAAATTAGCAAAAGTATAATTTATTTTTGTTGTTAACTAATAGTCATGTGAGTCAATAAAATATTTGTGCAATTATTAAAAATTAGAAGAATTATCAGTCGATGATAATATAAGATATATTCAAATAAAAAATAAAAATGTTGGTATACATAAGAATTAGATTTTAAATTTTCAACAAAAAAAGAATTAAATTTTAAATGAAATAGCTTCCCTGATTCAAATTAGGAGATTTGTGGCTGTGAAGCCTTCGTGCTTCTAGGTTATTGGGCCTGTTATTTTCTTTTGGCCCATTTCTCCTTGTGTCGGGTTTGAGAACCTTGTTGATGGATGAGGCGCGGGCTTGAGCCCTGTCAACGGGATTGGTTGAGGGTGGTTGAGGGAGTGTTAAGCGGCGGCTCCGGCGATGTGCAGAGGCGGTGAACTGAGGGCAACCAAAGATGGCTCGATCCGACCTCAGTGGCAAGGGAGTATCTAAGAAGCGGTCCAGTTGACCCATCGTGGGCACAAATCGGAGTTTGATTCGGAGTTTTGTTCATCGGGTCGCTCGCCATGGTCCACTGCGGCTATGGGACTCTGGTTGCGGTGTGGGGCTGTTTGGTGATGATTTGCTCGCGATCGAACTCGGTGGGAATTGTTCGCTGGCGCGAGCTGGTGCCAAAACGTGGACTTGGAGCGTCGGTGACAGTAAATGCGGTGGGTCTCGGTGGAGCTCTGTTTCGAGAGCTTGAAAGAGAGAACAGTCACCGCGACGCTGCGACGAGGATCACGAACTCCAGATCCCGTTAGCTCTGCGATTCCCACCGCTGTATCACCGCACTGATCCCAGATGCTGCAGCGTCGGCCCCTCCTCACGAACAGCACCAGTGGCAACGACCGTGGATGGTCCCTTCCTCCATAACAGTAGCCGCATCAACACGCTGTTGTTGTTGGTTTTTTTTTTTGTTTTTTTTTTGTTTTTTTTTTATGGGAATCGAAGTTTAAGGATTCCCACAGACGGCGCCAATGTAGTGTCCCGGTATTGATGGAACACCACGATGTGTTTTGGGGTTGTTGCAGCTGACGAGGGTGACCCCGGTCCTACGTACCCCCAGTGATAAGGGGATCAAGCCACACGTAGTTCTTGAGAGAAGGGATGAGAGAACATACCTTAGCCCCTATAGCATGGCGATACTTATAGGGGAAGTTGTGTTGTGGTGCCTTATGGGCCTGTTCGGCCCAGTAGGGCTAACGTGGCTCTTAGAGAAAGAAGGATGAGTTATTCACCCTTATCCTGTACTAGAGAGCTCATGCTCATCCTGTAGCGGTAGGATTTATTATTGGTTAACCCTACAATTAGCATGACAACCGCTTATGGGCCGATTAGCCTTTCTAACTGGTTAGCGCAATCAACCTCCTAATGACCCAATCAGCCTTCATGCCACGTCTATGTCAAATCGATGATTTGGATGGAGGATGTGGTCGTTGAGGGGCCACCTCAGAACAATATTCTAGCAATTCTATTCCATTTTTTTAATCCTTTCCATTTTTTCAGTTGTTAATTATTATTTTTGATTTAGCAGATAAATTTAAAAAAAAATATCTTTTCATTTATTTAAATTATTTTTTAAGCACCGAATAAATTCATAAATTCAAAATATGATATTCACTACCATGCCTCGTGCTCATCGCAGCAGTGTAGCGGTGTAGCTTTTGCTATGTGTTGTTCGGGTCTAGTCATGTGTCCGACCCCGAAAAGGGCAAAACAAAGATTGGGCTCAAAAAAAAAGTACACAAGTATGGTCCAAATAATGAAATAATGGACAATATTTGTATAACAACTTTATACATACATACATACATATATATATATAGGAAGAATCGATTTACATTAAGTTTTTTCTTTAAATTTTTTTATCATGATTTATATTAAGTTTAATTACACAAACTCTTATGATGTCCATAATTTTTTACAAAATCTAAATCACATGATCCATCCATTGATTAATAACTATATATTATTATCTATATTAATAGTCTCAAATTTGAAAAAAAATATTCAAACATCAATGAATATATAAACAAATAGCTTCATTTTCCATTAATTTAAAATCATTTGTTATGTTAATCTTGACATACATAAATGAAGTACTAAACGAGTTTAGATTTAAGCGAAATTGGATATAAAAGATATATACGATAAGAACGTTCAATCCAATGGTTGATTTCATTAAATTTATATTTGATAAAATAAAATGAAAAAAACTAAGAGTTGGTGCAATTTAATTTGGCGTAAACGATTTAATTAATTGCTCTTGTGTTAGTGCCTTACTGGTATATGGAGCTCTGTTTAGGCTTGGGTTGGATTTTCTTTACACCAACAGCAGTTTATAACTAATTTGTATTCAATATTTAAGAGTTGTATTGGTGGAAAAACACAAATTTTTTTGTCCCAAACTAAAGTTAAAATCATAAATAAAAAGTTTAGAATTTGAAAACTTTGAATTGTGATTGGTTGATCAATGCGAAATGCATTAAATTAGGTGTTTGACAATTGGTTGATGTGTTTGACAAATCATTAAATGCATATCTCCTTAATTTTTTGATTTTTTCAATTTGTTACTATCCTTGTAGGATGGAGGGAGTATAATAGGTGTTACAAACTAATTATGTATCTGTTGGGTTAGAGTATCTTCAGTACTCTCTGAATTAAAAAATTTATTTTGCAGATAAATAAACACTTGGTGTAATTAAAGGATAGCTTGTCTCTTTTAAATATCACTAGTATCTATGCTCGTGCGATGCACGGACCGGTAGCAATTGGTTTTTGTTGATGGAAGGGTGAAATAAATTTACGTGGAAATTGAAATGTGGATGTTGAATTTGTAAATTTATTAATTTATGAAAAAAAAAAGTGAAGTAATTGAAGCAAGAAATTTTATGAAGAAAGTGATATTAGATTGTAGTAAAAAAATTAAGTTGATACTTATAGAAAAAAATTTGATAAAAAAATTCAAACAAAAAAAAACATTTGATAAAATTACAGGTGTAATCAAGAAATTATAAAGTAGCTGATAAATGAAAATTTGTAAATTTGTAAAAGTTGATAAGGTTACAAAAATTTACTCAACAAGTTTGTAAATTTGAAAATTTGATAAGGGTATAAAATTTGAAAAAAAAAACTAACTTCAATTTGATAAGGGTATATAATTTTACTCAACAAATGCTAGTGTTGAAAATTTGCAAACAAAAAACTAACTTAATTTAAGAAGGTTAAAAAAATCAAACAATTGAGTATCAAATAACAAATCCACCTATATAAATAAATTATGATGAAAGTACAACGAACAAATAACTCAACTTTTCTTTGTCCAGAATTTGTCCAAATGCAACAAAACACTTGATGTCTTTTTTATTCCACACCCCAATCTTAACAAAATACGTTTGCTGAATTTAAATCCAATACATAACAAAGAAGATATTACTACAATAATAGTAGCAAATGTCAATAATCAATAGTAGAAACAAATCACAACAATAGCAAACAACAACAAAACAACACCATATAGATAGCAACGGCACCATATAGATAGTAACAACAACAGCATGACACAAAATAGCATAAGTTAAACCAACAATTTTTTGCAACTCTCCCAAGTCTGCTGCGCTTGGACTCACATGGACAAACATCAATGTTCTGTAATCTCCTCCTGCATTTCAACCCAGATCAGCATTACAAATAAAAGAAGAAAAAATGCACACACACAACAAAGACCTTTCTAAAACTACCTATTGCTATTAGATGAAAAATCTACATATTTGAATTGCTATTGGATCTTGCCCTTTTTTTATCTAATAAATATTACTATCAATGTATGAAGTACCAGATTGAGCAACAAATCAAGTTTCATAGGAATCATTTTAAAAGGGTTGACAAATTCATAACACTAAAATAAAACTTCACCTAATGAGCTTTGAATTATGTGAGTGAGCTTCGACTTTCTGTCTCAAACAGAAAATACAAATATTAATGAGATAAAGGATTATCATGTGAGAATGTGGATTAGAGAGGAATAGATAATTACCTGCAAGGGATGTTCACAAATTTGGAAGCAAGGGCAGAAATAACATCACCGAGTACCGAAAGAGACTTATTTATGAATTGAGACTCTTTAAGTCTTTCTCCTTCAGCTTTAGTTTTTCCATGAGAAAAAGGAATACTAGACACACAAAGAATAAATCAAAGAACTACACTTATAAAGATGTTTCCTCAAATATGATGAAACTGATATTTCTCATTCAGCACATACTTAATCTTCAACTTCCTTAAAACTTCTTTCTTTTAACGAACCTGTAAATAGCCATCTCAACATAACAAAGTCATCATTGAGCAATCCAAAATATAATATTGCAGACTTGTTTAACCAAAACATTCAAATCAAGCAGCAGGCAACAACGAAACATTTCAAAATATAGTATTCATACCTTAGTCATCATGCCATAGGAGCAGCAGCCTGCAGCATCAACATCAAGCTTGACAGCGAATAATTTTTCCGTTCAATCCAAACATTCAAATCAAGCTCTAAAGAAACATTGAAAATAGTAATATCATTAGTCAAATAACAAAAAAAAACACTTTAACTAAATGTTGTGGGTAACTAATAATACATTCTTAAAAATCAAGAAATTAAGATATTATAAATTGCACCTATTCTCTATTATTGCACTATGAAACTATAAAAGGAAAAACGTAACACGCACATACTTTCACTTACATTGTATTTCCTATTTTTCATTTTCAAATAACAATAACAACAAAATCCTTACATCCTATGTACTGACAAACAAAAACGATATTCCAATTATTGTTATCAAGACCATAACCATAAACTAAATGCAAGAACCGAAAAGCAAAGAAAAAAATTTGAGAAATAAAACTTAATAACTCCATTTTGTGTATGATCAAGTATTTACTGTTCTAATAAAGCAAAAGAAAACATAATCATTGTTCTTAAACGAGATCTTAAAAATAAATAAAGCAGAGGCAAAAATAAACACTATTCCTAAACTAAATCTTAAAAATAAATGTGCAAAAATCAATACATAGTGAAGATTTTTTTTAACTGAAAGGAATTTTATTAAAACGGGTATAAGAAATACTCACCAATAGTACAAAAAAGTAACAAAAACAAGGTTGAAGCAACATAAACCAAAACATGAACAGCCCCTCACAACATGTTTCTACACCAACACCTCTCTCAATAACACCTAATCATCCAGACCTCAACAGCAGATCCAAGTAGCAAAACCGAAATAGCAAAATTAGTTTGGAATCACTACAGAAACCAAAAAACCAGTTTGGAAATACATAGAGAAGATTAAAAAATAAATCATAGAATTCAAGGATCTCACCATCTTGTTTGAGAAGGAGAATAAAACGCATTGAAGAAGAAGCATCTCGCTACTGTGACTCCAACTTTGGTCTCACAACCATTGCCTCCCTCTGCTTTCGACATCATCTCCCTCAGTGATGGTTATTTTGGGAAAGAGAAAGTAAATAAAGAAAGAAGAAAGAGTGAGGAGACTGAAGAAAAATAAGGAAAAAGAGAGAAGGAGAAAGAGGGATCAAGAGAAAGAGGGAGAAGTTGAAAAAAAAGAAGAAAGAGAGAAAGAGAAAGAACAGGGGAGAAGAGAAAGAAGGAAGAAATGCTTCGAAGGAGAAGAAAGAATGAAAGGGAATCCCAACAAAAAAGAAAAGGCTTGATCCATAAGACTCTTTTCAAGATCTAACGGCTGATATTTTTTTTTTAAGATTTAGCAAATGGATGGTCAAGATTGATTCACCTATAGCCTCTTTAGACTTTTTTGAGCAGCAAAACATGATTAGGAAGGAGGGAAAAATGGGACAGAAGATTCTCCTATTTTAAAATATTTGATTATCTTACCTAGTGTTGTTTCAAAGTTACTTAAATAGTACAATTGTACAAATATAAAACTCGAATTACTTAAAAAATATATGAACTCAAGAGCATTTGTGAGGAGCTGAAATTACTTACCCATAATTGTGTTCAGCATAAATGCATCTACAAAGAATCAACTCTAGATTTAAGATGATCAATGAAGAAGTACAATATAACTATTAGATAAAATGGATATAAGGGCTTAAAAGGAAATGAAACTGAAAAAAAAAACCAAAAATCTAATAGGTTCACTGTAAATGCAATATAACTGAGAATGCATTCTCCATTCTCTCATATTCTTAACCCCAAAATGATAAAGGATTTCATGCCAATCTCACTCATAGGTTCACCGTATAAAATCATAGCCAAGATCATTGCCAATTGTTTTAAAAAGGTTCACTGTAAAAAATCATAGCCAAGATCCTTGCCAATCGTCTTAAAAAGATGCTACCATTGATAATATTCGACAATTATTCGTCATTTCTCAATGGTAGAAACATTTTTTATTCGGTGGTGGTCCCAAATGAGATGATCAATATTGCAAAGATGGATAATCAAAGGACCCTCTTGGTGACAGTTGATTATGAGAATGCTTGTGACACATTCAATTGGGGATTATTCAACTATACGATGGGGAGGTATGGCTTTTTTTTTTTTACAAGTGGAGGCTTTGGATCAGGGAGATCAAGGAGTGCCTTTCCACATCATCGATATCGGTTTTTTATTATGGAAGTCCATCATAGAAGTTCAATGTATCAAAAGGTATTCGCCAAGAAGACCTTCTTGCTCCTTTCCCTTTTTTTCCTAGTGGCAGAAAGTTTTGGTGCAGTGGTATATTGATGAGGAGAGCGAGGAGTTGTGGCTTACTTGAAGGGTTCAAGGTTAAAAGAGAAGAAGTGGAAATCTCACATCTCTAATATGCGAATGATACCATAGCGGTGTGCAAGGCATACTCGAGAAATTTGTGGTCAGTCTAGAGTAATTTAAAATGCTTTGAATTTGTTAGTTCCATGGTGAATGTTTTGATAATGACAAAGTGTTTTGAACAAGCTATCATGTGTTGATCAAGTTCAAGTTCAACAAGCAACAACAAACATCAAATGAAGAAGAGAGAAAACAAGCTCATGAAGACTTAGTTTGAGTGTAATTGTAATTGTTTTATATTTTGCCTCTCAAGCTTCTTAGGTCTTTTATTTGGGTAGATTATTTAGAGGGTAGTGAATCTCTTTCATAGTCATGATTAAATCATAATTTGAGTTTTCACTTCACCTAGAATCAATAGGTGGCTTAAAGGTTTTAAAGGAAAGGTTTGGTTTTGAGAAAACAAGTTTTAAACAAGTTTCATCAGGGTTTAATCGATTAAATATCAGAGTAATCGATTAGTACTCGATTAAGGCAAGATTTAATCGATTAAGTACTGCTGAACTGGTTTTTTAAAATACGATTTTCACTTCTCAAAATCAGTTTTCAAGTGCTACAACTTTTGGGTATTCTATATAAACCTATTCCTAACCTTTGTGATTAATTAGAATCACTTTCATAATCAATTTTACAAGAATCAAGCCATTCTATTCTCTCTCAATTTCAAAGATCAAAGCTTTCATATTTTCATATTCTTTGATCAAGAATCTTTGAATCTCTTATGTTGATTTGTCATAGCTATTGAATGAGATTCATAGGATTGTTATTGTGCTTTCAATTGTGTTGTAATCTTTGCAAGAAGGCAAGCCAACTACAACAACAAAGAAGACTTGGTGTGTCGTTTATCATCAAGCAAGTTCATTCAAGTAATTGAAGAAGAAGAAGTCTTGGTTGTGAATCAAGCAAAGTGAAGCCTTGGTGTGTGGATTATCATCAAGCAAAGAAGACTTGTTGTGTCGATTATCAACAAGGGGTAGAGGTTAGATTAGAGAGAAGATCAATAGGATTACAAGGAAAGGGTGTGGAGTATCTCTTGTAGGCTAGCAAGAAGGGAGTCTTGTGAGGCATTTACTTGTAATTTGAGAACTCTAATTCCTCATAGTGAAGAATCTCTCTTGGTTGAAGAGGGGACTGGATGTAGCTTTCAAGCGGATGAAAGTGAACCAGGATAAATCACTGTGTCGTATCTCTAAACCCTAAACTCTTTACATTCTTGTTGTTCATTGTGTTCTTTGTTGAAAACCTAGAGAAAGATTGATTTTCATAATTGATTGAATTGAATCTTTATTGTTCAAATTAACTTGGGGAAAATCATTTTCATAACCTAGGTAATCAATAAGAATATAGGTGTTATTTGTTTTCGCTGAATCTCTGATCTTACGTGTTGATTGATTGATTTTCGTATTCGAATGAAAAATTGATTTTTTCTGTTTTCTATCAGATTTAATCGATTAAGCATATATTTAATCGATTAATACTCGAGTAAATTGCAGGTTAATCGATTAAGCCTGAGAGATTTTGCAAAAATCATTTGTTTTAATTGTTTCGATTCATTTCTTTCGAAAATCTTTCAAGGTTTCTTAAACACCTATTCAACCCCCCCTCTAGGTGTTCTCCTAGGGTTCCTTAGTTGTTTCAACCACCAATTGCTGTTTCCTCAATTGGTATCAGAGCTCGGTCGAAAGACACGAGCATAAGAGCTTTTTCGTAAAGATCCTTTAAGAAAATCGCAATGGGTTCCATGAATCCCTTTGGTGGTGAAGGTTATTCAATAAATCGTCCTCCATTGTTTGCCGGAGAAGGCTATGCTTATTGGAAAGTTATAATGAAAATCTTTATCCAAGCCATAGATAGTGAAATTTGGAAAGTAGTTGAAAAAGGTCCTCATATCCCCTCTAGTTTAGTTGAAGGCGTAGTACATTTAATTCCTGAGGATAAGTGGAAGGATGATGATAGAAAGAAAGTTCAATATGATTATAAAGCAAAGAATATCATCACATCCGCTTTATCCTATGATGAGTTCTTTAGAGTTTCTCAATGTACTAGTGCTAAGGAAATGTGGGACACTTTACAAGTGACTCATGAAGGAACTAGTGAGGTTAGGAGAGCTAGATTGAATGCTTTAATGCGTGATTATGAATTGTTTCAAATGCTTCCAAATGAATCTATTAATGATATGCAAAAGCGTTTTACTCATATTATTAACCATTTACTTGCTCTTGGTAAGACTTTCTTACAAGGTGAACTTTCTAACAAAGTGTTGAGATGTTTAGACAGGAATTGGCAACCAAAAGTAACGGCTATTGTTGAATCTAAGAATTTGGATGCTATGGATCTAGCAACACTTTTCGGAAAGCTTCAAGAACCTGAAATGGAGCTTGGACGATTAAGTATCAATGAAGAGTCGGATAAGAACAAAGGAAGAAAGGGACTTGCTCTTAAAGTCAATAGATCATACAAGAAGAAAGAGAGTTCCGAAGATGATGATAGTGAAGATTCCGATTCGGATGTTGATGAAAAAGAAATGAAACTTTTACTAAGGAAGTTTGACAAGTTTCTAAGGAGAAGAGGAAGGTTGAACAAAGACAAAGGTAAAGAGAAGGATTCCCCACACTACAAGACCAAGACATCAAAAGAAAGTGTAGTTTGCCATGAATGTGGAAAGCCCGGTCATCTCAAGTATTCGTGCTCTAAGTATCTCAAGAAGAAGGAGAAAGACAAGAAAAATTCTAAATCTAAAAGAGCATACATAGTTTGGGATAATGATGAAGATAACAAGAAAAGCACATCAAATAGTTCTTCGGATAATGAAGAAGCAGCTTGTCTCAACTTGATAACTCTAGTAGATGATGAAGAACAAAGTTCAAATTATGAATCAAGTTATCAAAGCGAGGATAGCGATGTAACTCTTACTAAATCCGAAATTTCTTCCAAATATGAAATGTTATATAATGCTTATGAAGAAATGCATGAACAATTTAAGAAACTAGCTTTGAAAAACATTGAAAGAAAGAAGCTCATTTTGAAACATCAGAAAGAGATTTTAGAACTTCAAAAACAAGTTGATGAGCTTAATCTTGAAAATGAAACTCTTGATCTTATATATGCTAGTTCTTCTTGTGATTGTGCTAGTAGAGTGAATATTGTGGTTGATTGTGAGAATTGCAAGTTGCTCAAAGATGAAAATGCTATTTTGAAAAATAAGCTTGCAAGTTTCACAAGTGGTGATATTAGATTGCGCACATTGTTAAATTTTCAAAGAGAAAATTCAAACAAGTTTGGTTTGGGTTATACTAATGCTAAGAGTAAATCTCATAGAAATGTTGTTGATTTTTCAAAAGTTGATTTTTCAAATGCACCAACATGTTTCTATTGTGGTACTCATGGACATACTTCAAATGTGTGTTATATTAAAGTGCATGGTATACCTAAAAGAGATTTTGTTTGGATGAAAAAGGGTGAGAGTCCCTACACTAACAAAAATGGATCCAAAACCATTTGGATACCAAAAGGAAAAGCATGATTGTTTTGTAGGTATGATTGAAGAGCAAAGGGCTTACAAGTGTTATTCATACATTTGCATCTTCAATTGGTATTACATTTGCATCTCAAGTGAATGTCCTACAAAGTGGTAAAATGATATTGTTGAATATTTACAATTGTTTAGTCATCTCAATTGGTATAATTGAATTTTTCTCAATTGGTATTACTTTTCTAAAGTTCAATTGGTATCATTGAGTGATGATTAGATAATTATCATGTTTTTGTTGTTATTGAAGAAATATCACAATATATCTTATTTCTTTACATTGATGATATCTCAATTGGTATTATGACTTCTTGGTATTTTTATTGGTTCATAATTCATTGTTATATTTTCTTGCCAATTGGTATCTCATTTCAAAGTATAGTACTTGTTATATTTCAATTGATAATGGTATATATTACTTTGAAGAAATACATGTGAATTTCTCTATTTGGCTTAGTATTTTATATTTCAATTGGTATATATATTACTTTTTGATAATGCCAAAGGGGGAGAAATGGTATGTTTTGAAAAATGGGAGAAATGATATGTTTTTTTTGGAGAAAGGTTGTTTTGTTGTTTTTATGTAGGTTGAGCTAAGTTGTTGAAGATAGGGGAGAATCAAGCTTCTATCAATTGGATTTCAAATATCAAATGCATTGATTAAGGGGGAGCAAGTTTCTCACCAAGTGATCAAATTGTTAAAGCATCAACAACTTCAATCAAATTCAAAACATGGTTTGTCATTTTCAAAAAGGGGGAGATTGTTAGTTCCATGGTGAATGTTTTGATAATGACAAAGTGTTTTGAACAAGCTATCATGTGTTGATCAAGTTCAAGTTCAACAAGCAACAACAAACATCAAATGAAGAAGAGAGAAAACAAGCTCATGAAGACTTAGTTTGAGTGTAATTGTAATTGTTTTATATTTTGCCTCTCAAGCTTCTTAGGTCTTTTATTTGGGTAGATTATTTAGAGGGTAGTGAATCTCTTTCATAGTCACGATTAAATCATAATTTGAGTTTTCACTTAACCTAGAATCAATAGGTGGCTTAAAGGTTTTAAAGGAAAGGTTTGGTTTTGAGAAAACAAGTTTTAAACAAGTTTCATCAGGGTTTAATCGATTAAATATCAGAGTAATCGATTAGTACTCGATTAAGGCAAGATTTAATCGATTAAGTACTGCTGAACTGGTTTTTTAAAATACGATTTTCACTTCTCAAAATCAGTTTTCAAGTGCTACAACTTTTGGGTATTCTATATAAACCTATTCCTAACCTTTGTGATTAATTAGAATCACTTTCATAATCAATTTTACAAGAATCAAGCCATTCTATTCTCTCTCAATTTCAAAGATCAAAGCTTTCATATTTTCATATTCTTTGATCAAGAACCTTTGAATCTCTTATGTTGATTTGTCATAGCTATTGAATGAGATTCATAGGATTGTTATTGTGCTTTCAATTGTGTTGTAATCTTTGCAAGAAGGCAAGCCAACTACAACAACAAAGAAGACTGGGTGTGTCGTTTATCATCAAGCAAGTTCATTCAAGTAATTGAAGAAGAAGAAGTCTTGGTTGTGAATCAAGCAAAGTGAAGCCTTGGTGTGTGGATTATCATCAAGCAAAGAAGACTTGTTGTGTCGATTATCAACAAGGGGTAGAGGTTAGATTAGAGAGAAGATCAATAGGATTACAAGGCAAGGGTGTGGAGTATCTCTTGTAGGCTAGCAAGAAGGGAGTCTTGTGAGGCATTTACTTGTAATTTGAGAACTCTAATTCCTCATAGTGAAGAATCTCTCTTGGTTGAAGAGGGGACTGGATGTAGCTTTCAAGCGGATGAAAGTGAACCAGGATAAATCACTGTGTCGTATCTCTAAACCCTTAACTCTTTACATTCTTGTTGTTCATTGTGTTTTTTGTTGAAAACCTAGAGAAAGATTGATTTTCATAATTGATTGAATTGAATCTTTATTGTTCAAATTAACTTGGGGAAAATCATTTTCATAACCTAGGTAATCAATAAGAATATAGGTGTTATTTGTTTTCGCTGAATCTCTGATCTTACGTGTTGATTGATTGATTTTTGTATTCGAATGAAAAATTGATTTTTCTATTTTCTGTCAGATTTAATCGATTAAGCATATATTTAATCGATTAATACTCGAGTAAATTGCAGGTTAATCGATTAAGCCTGAGAGATTTTGAAAAAATCATTTGTTTTAATTGTTTCGATTCATTTCTTTCGAAAATATTTCAAGGTTTCTTAAACACCTATTCAACCCCCCCCCCCTTCTAGGTGTTCTCCTAGGGTTCCTTAGTTGTTTCAACCACCAATTGTGGTTTCCTCAAAATTGCCATCCAGTCTCAAAGTCAACTTCAAAAAAAGTTGCTTATATGGTATTAATGTGGATGACTTCATTATCTTGGCCTCTAAATTTCTAAGATGTAAAGTTGAGTCCATCCTCTTTGTCTACTTAAGGATTATTGTAGGTGCTAAGCCAAGGAGAATTGTCACTTGTAATCCGGTGGTGGATATCACGAAGCAAAGGCTTCCGCCCAAGTTGGAAATATGAGCACATTTTGTTTTGCGGTAGGGTGGTTTTTCTAAAGTAGATGTTATCCAACATCCCAATCTATATGTTATCTCCCTTCAAAGCCCAGTGAAAAATAATTAACACTCTCATGTCACTCCAAAGGATATTTTTATGGGGTAAAGGGGTTAGGAAGAAAGGTATGGTTTGGGTTATATGGTAAGAGATTTTTAAATCTAAAAGTCATAATGGGTTGGGGGTTCGTGATGTAGACCTCTTCAACATTGCTTTTTTTAAGAAAATGGACATAGAGGTTGTTGATTGAAAGAAACTCTCTATGGGTATGGGCTATTGAATCAAAATATGGGAGGTTTAACCCTTTTAATAACCATGGCACAATATTTGCTCACGGGTCAAATTGGTAGAAAGATGTTGGGAAGCCAATGATTGACATTATTGTCCAAGGGGACTAGTTCCTCTCCAGACTTTAGATGATAATAGGCGATGGTGCAAAAACTAAGTTTTGACCAAACCTATGGCTATGTAATTGACCGCTAAAACATATCTTCCTAAGATTACACTCTTGCTGTTTTGATGAAGATTTAAGAGTGTGTGATGTAGGGGAATGGTTGCCAGCGTGATGGGTTTGAAAGCTTTCTTGGTGTCGGTGTTTATTTGTTTGGGAGGAAGACCTGTATGATGATTTGAAGGAGGATTTACAACAATTCTCTTGTGCATTTACTGGGTGTGATCATTTGGCATGAAGGCAAAGCTCATATGGTGTTTACTCTATCAAAATACTTACTTGCATGTGTTTTCCTTTCTACTAGTGAGTAAGGCCAAGTCTTATAACAAGATTTACAACACAAATATCTCGAAGAAGGAAGCTCGATTTGTTTGAAAGATTCTACTTCACAGGATTCCAACAAATCTGGCACTATCTAGAAAAAATATGCTTCCAACAGGGGATGATGACTATTATGTGTAGTGTAACAACAACATTGAATATGTAGACCATCTATTTTGTGCTTTATGACTTCTCTACCATGGTTTCGTCTTGGTGCTATAGGTGGTTGGGAGTTCAATTGGCTCTCCCAAATAGTGTTGAATTGAAGCTCATTTTGTGCAACATGCATATATATATATATATGCTTAGTAATAAGAAAGTGGGAACAACTTGGAGAAGGATGTGGTAAGGTATAATTTGGTCTTTATGGCTTTTGTGTAATGATGTGAAATGTGATCTTCTCTATG
Source organism: Crotalaria pallida (assembly GCA_037953625.1). Classification (NCBI taxonomy): domain Eukaryota; kingdom Viridiplantae; phylum Streptophyta; class Magnoliopsida; order Fabales; family Fabaceae; genus Crotalaria; species Crotalaria pallida. The sequence goes on along the minus strand of CM075652.1, from coordinate 122,360,204 downwards.
GTAAAAGGAGACTTTATACACATCTTGGACATGATTAAAATGTGAAAGTGAAGATGGTTTTACTCTTATGTGGGTCGTGTAACTTTTGATTTTTCTCAATGGTGTATCAACCCTATATATTTTCTATGTGTTTTTGCAGCCATTACTCACCCTCACTAGTTCTTTTCTTTGGTTGAGCACATCGTTTGGTCGGACTTCGATTGGGCTATGCTGGTCGTGTACCGATTAAAAACAATTAGCCCATTAGCCAAGAGACCTTTGTGGGAGTGAGCCATACCACTTTAGGACGACAATTGGTTTCTAGGTCATTGAGAAAGCTCAACACTTTATTCAATCACATCCTCCGTAGTAATTCATCATGGCTGATTCATTCAAAGCGATATGCTCCTCTGGGTCAGTTAGACCTCCATACATAGGAATATTAGTGTGGTCTTGATACCTTTGGGGGTGACAAGCTTTATTATGAAATTAGTGAACGGGTGACCACGATAAGCCCCATGTAGGGATTGAGGAATCAGCTACGTGGGAGGTGGTGTGATAGGTTGACCAAATGATGGAGGGATCGATTGTGCAAGTGTCGAGGTCCCGTTTCGTTCAGCAAACTGAGCCATCCTTTGTTGTTGGAGATCGATAATGGCCCTTCCTTGCCTCTCTATCATGTCAGCTTGTTGTCTTATATTAGAAGCTTTATGATTGCGTCGTCCCTCTTGTGGTGAACTTGACTTTTTCTCTTAACGATGAGGGGAATCGTGTCGATGTGAATGCTTGGATTGATTGTTCTAGAGTAGAGGATTTCTATCTAGAGTGGCCACGCGAAGAAGATTTGTGAGCAAACATTAAGTTAACCCATATACTAAATTTGGGGATCATCCGGTTGGGATCTTCTAGATGGGATGAAACTCTTCCCTCAACATTAACCCTTTCCCCCTCCTTTTGGGACACCATAGGTTGGGAGGGAGGTCTTTCTATGTGAGATGTAGTTGATAAACAATTAAGTTTCCAAATGACCCGAGTTTCTATTAGCTTGGTCAATCGAGAAAGCGATCCCAACTACACACGAAATGGATCCTACGAGAATACCCAGAAGATTCCCAATCGTTACACAACGGATCTTCTGCATCCCGTGATTCTCTTCGATCCACTCATCATGACCCTTTACCACTCGTAACGACCTCGCCACAATAGCGATGTGTCGGGAAGCAATAAGTGCAACAAAATATTACCCATATTTCTCCTTTTGCCTGCTCCACGTTAGCCCAACCCAACAAAACGATGCCTAACGCAAGAACTAAAACTCTTGTAAATGCCTCACAACGAAAAGGGGGACATGCACGTACATTCTCTAACCCCTTAAGTACTCACTAGGAAAATTGAGAATTGCAAGATGACCCCTCAAGTTAAAAGCTGCTCTATCATAAGCCCTAGCTGCTTCTTCAGCTGTATCGAATGTCCCCAACCATAGCCTCGTCCCTTGCTTTGTTGGATCTCTTATTTCCGTCGCGTACTTCCCCCATGGCCGCCGCCGGACGCCTCGGTACCGGACCTCCTCCCTTCCCCTGCTTCCCCTTCTGGTGCTCCTCCATGTTGTTATGTGTGTGTGATAATTAACTTGGTTTTTTTTTTTTCAAATTTTTTTTGGCCTACCCTTTGTTTATGATTTTGTGTTGTTAGTTTTGTGAATGCCCTCATGCTTATATATAGACAGATAGATACACTACGAGTCTACGTGTGTAAATGTGTCATATCTTAGGAAAATAGTGATTTTTTCTTTATTGTATCTTTTTTTTTTATTTAATTCTTTATTGTATCTTAATCTAGGAACGTGAGGCATTTTGACCAAGATTTGTTTCAATTCATGTACAGAAGAAGGTTATTCTTTATTGAGATATTGAAGTGTACAAATTCGATTCTTCCACTATTCCTACGTAAAACTGGAACAAAACAATGCGGCAAGGGTACACTAATATTTCTCATCAAAATATGCAACTAGGCAAAAAGTTTTTTTTATATACATATTCCACTAATGAGAGAGCGAGAATCATAGATTTTCTGACACTGTATATATAGTTCTACGACCCATTAGTAACACTGGATTTCTGTTCATTGCTCTTTCGATCACGATGATACTTATTTGTATAAGACATTGATTAGGAAGCATACATTAATACTTTTTCATAATCCTGGAAAGAAATGATAAGATTTTCATCAGCCATATCACATTAACTCTCAGTTTTTAATGGGACAGATTGTGAGTGGATACATTGGATTGTATTGTGTATATATATATATATATATATATATATATATATATATATAGGAAATTTCTAAAATGCAATCAAAAATTGAATGGTTGCTATGTAACCCATTCTTAAACCAATAAAAAAAATTACAATAAAAAAAAAATAAGTATTCTTTTTATTCTTACAGTGGCACTGGCGCAGGCGGCGGTAGTGGTGGCGGTGGATTTTGAGAAGTGAAGATGAGTTTTGGGTTTAAGATTTTTTTTTATATAAAAAAAATTAAAATTTATAATTTGTCTAAAAATACAAAAAGACTAAATTACAATAATCTAGTTTTTGTGTTGGACTAAATTGCAAAACTTAATTTTGACTAATTTAAGTAATGATGTGGCATACATGTCTTAGGTGACAAAGTTTTATTGGTTTAAAAATAGGTTGAATAGCAACCATTTAATTTTTGATTGCATGGTAGTAACACCCATATATATATGACGACATAAGAGAGAACTTAGTCGATTTATAATTTATTAACTTTGTTCTCCACCCAATATTGATCAAAATGGTTAATGCACACACTGTGTTTCCTACACTGTCAAGAATTTCAGATATCCAAGTCCATATATAATAGATCACCAAATAATTAAGGACAAATGCATATCCAAATAGATCATATTATTAACCTGTTTTAATTAAAACTATACATTACAATTAATTGCAACCCATTAAAATTATTAAAATAATTTCAACAAATGTATATCATGGAGCAGAGATAAATTATGCTCCTAGATAGACGAGAATCTATAAACTACACTAAGAGAGTGATATATCGTAGGGAGAATAATATAACTTTTGATGATGATGGGAGTGTCTTACATTTTATATCATTTCATGTGCTCTCTTTGTTCCTAAATATAAAGCTCTCTTGACATTTTTATTTTATTTCTATTTATAAAGCCTCATACTAATTTTCAATGATCATTAATTACTTTTTTCCACAAACACCCCTATTTATTTAACACTTTTTAGATTCTCAATAATATTAATAGGGGTAATTTTGAAATTACATATCAAAAGTTCACATTTTCAATACAATTAACTAAATTATTTCACTTTCTTAATGGACGTGAAATCCCCTAAAGAGATTTTATATTTAGGGACGGAGGGAGTATTAAAGTTTGAGGATTAATAAAAAAAATTAATTGAATTTTTTTTATTGATTTCTACATTTTGCCATATGAAATTAAATAAATTATGAGACATATGATATGTTGATATGATGTGAGCAATGGAATGTTAATCATATTAGCTTGAATAATACTACTACGTACAATCGTTATAATAATTATTATTATCTCTTTGCATACGTGATAACCTATGAAGCCTCGATACTTAGTACGATACAGATACGATACGACACGGATACGGGAATACATGAATTTTCGAAAATTTAAGACACGACAAGGCATATGATACGTTTACAAAAATTTATATATATATATATATTAAAAATTTAAAAAATATATTGTACATTGTTAATTTTCATTCATATTTTTATTAATTCAAGATGACATTAGTACATATATAATTATAATGATCACAATTTAGAGAAAATATATGGTGCATCAACGGTATAAAGTTTTTTAACACAATCAATTCATCATTCACCGTTCATTTATATTACTTTTATCTAAAATTCGACGATCATAAAAATATGAACAGTCGATGATAGACTAATGATGCAAAAAAACTTTACATCATCAGTGCACACTTATTACTATCCACAATTTAAAGGACATAAAAAGGGTTATTTATCTTATTAAAAATACTAATTAAAACGTTACTTTTTAAATAATAATAATAATTATTACAAAATTCAAAGTAAAATCAAACAAGTATCTAGGAAGTATCGAGGGAGTATCGGGAAGTATCTGAGAAGTATCCTAAAAGTTTTTTTTTAAAAAAATGATTAAAATTAAATAAAAAATAATTGGATACTTTTGGGACACGTATCGAGAAGTATCATACGTGTATCGGTATCGGACACGGATATATACTTTTCCATTTTTGGAGTATCGGAACTTCATATACAGGTGACAACATATTCTTATTTTTAGAGTAGTCAAGTCAAAGGCACAGTCAAGTTAAATCTAAGTTGAACGAAAAATATGTAATCTTGATCTAGGATGCCGAATAATTCACAAAAGAATATGATATGAATGATCTCAAAAGGCCAATGTGCTCATTTATTCAGGGTAATTAATATCACTTTAGTTGATCACATACCGTTAGTAATATTTGGATCGGAGCCTCAACAAAATATGATGGAGATATTTGTTTATAGGCTAATAAGGGAAGGAAATACATAATTTGATATCATAACTTACTCAAAATTGGAAGGTACTCCCTCCGTGCCTAATTATAAAACTCTCTTGACACTTTTATTTTGTCTTTATTTATAAAGCCCTTTACCAATTTCCAATGAGCATTAATTACTTTTTTTCACAAACACCCCTATTTATTTAACAATTTTTAGATTCCCAATAATATTAATAGGGGTAATTTTGAAAATACATATCAAAAGTTCACATTTCCAATACAATTAACTAAATTATTCCACTTTCTTAATGAACGTGAAATCCCCCAAGTGGGCTCTATAATTAGGGACGGAGGGAGTATTAAATTTTTTAGTCTTTTCACTTTTGTAATTTTTTTTTACATGCGAGGTCTGGGACTAGAACTCATGACCTGGGGAGGGGGAAATCCTAAGTGTCTTTACAGCCACCAACTGGGCTGTCTTACGCGGACCACTTTTGTAATTTTTAACTCATTAATGCAGGGTTTTTTCATTATATATACTACACATATTTGAATATTTCTAACAAAATTTTAACATTCTCAAAACCCACTATTCCAAATTACAGAAACACGTGACCTGAACCACCTGGTCAAGACTTTTGACACGAGAATCCAAAACAGCTAGATCTATCAAACAATAATATTTTTTTTATCAGGAAAAAACAATTTTATTAATCATAGTACTCAAAATTGTTAACATAACAGTCTATAATTTGTCTCCAGCATCGCTATTACATTACAATCTCTACTGTTAACGCTATACTGCACGTCTCCAAACAATTCTTATAAAAGTGTAAAAAGTGAACCACTCAATCCTAGTGCAGCGTAACAGGACAAGAAACATGGCCTTGAGCAATACATTAAGTACCATTTAACATACACACAAGAGGGTTCTGTTCTGTGTCCAATCGACAAAAGAGTAACATATTCCTGGATTTTTGGTTTTAATTATACTCCAAAATTGCATGTTGATATGATTCATTATTCCTGCATAGCTTTGATTGTCCGAGTCAAAGATGAGCTTGTTCCTTTTAAACCATATAGATCAAATAATCACAAACCACATAAATGACCATATTTTCCTATTGTTCTTGCATAGCTTTAGCAAACCCCAATTGCATTGCAAATAATTACTGTAAGCTATGGTAATTGAAATAGAAATAGCAGTAGCAGATATTGATAACTTGTAAGAAAAGAAATGAAATAGTTGTATATTCCTCCTCTCGAGAGTTCAAATGGGATCTCAAGGAATACGACCTCCAGTACAATAAGCAGTACAGAAAAGTAAATGTCAACAGCAATGAATGAAAGAAACCAACGTGAGAGAGACAAAAGAATCTCCAATCATTATATTGCTTAATTCCCCCTCTGCTTTCTCATTTCCTTACATATCATTTCCAATCCCAATGGTACCCCTCCAATCGTGTATTGGTCTGCCTCTGACGTATGTTCCTTGCCTTCATGTGTGAGTCAGCCACGTGTCCAGAGTTTTTAACAGAATTCGTTCCTGTCCCCTCATGAGCCTGCACCTCATCATTTGGACTATTCTGCCCCTCATTCTCATAATTCGTTACAATACTTCTCCCATTGAATTCAACCTTGTCCTCAAGGTTGTAGTTGGGATAACTCCTTTCAAATTCAGCCTTGTTTTCCCATGTAGCTTCGTTTCTGTCGAGACCTTCCCATTGAACCAGTACTTGAGGAATTCTCATTACCCCTTTGATCAAGTTTCTTATCTTCAGAATTTTCAGTGGTTTGAGAACTGGCCCTTTTTCAGTTGTAGGCAGTGGTAGTGGAATGTAAGGTGTATCAGTTGAACCTTTGTACTCCTTAAGTTGGGAAATGTGGAATACTAGATGCACTTTGGCATGTTCAGGAAGCAGGAGCTTATAAGCCACACTACCAATCTGCTTAATTATGGAAAAAGAACCAAAGTATCTTAGTCCTAATTTCTGATTTTTTTTCTCAAAGCTAGTGAATGTTGCCTGTATGGTTGGAGATTGACCAAAACTAAATCTCCAACATGAAAAACCTTATGCGTTCTTCTCTGGTCTGCATATTTTTTCATCTTTGCTTGAGCCTTAAGCAAGTTTTTTTTAGTTGTGAAAGTAGCTTGTCCCTTTGTAACAAATTCTCATGTACTGATAGAGGGTCTATAGGAGTAGTTGTGTATTTGATTAGGCTTGACGGTTCTCTACCATAAACTACCTTAAAGGGACTTGTTTGTATGCTGCTGTGATGAGATGTGTTGTACCAAAATTCAGCCCAAGGCAAGAATTTTGTCCAACTCTTAGGATTGTCCACTGTGAAACACCTAAGATACATTTCCAAACACTTATTGAGGGCTTCAGACTGACCATCTGATTGAGGATGATAGGCAGTGCTGAATTGGAGAGTAGTTCCACTTAATTTCAATAAATGTTTCGAGAAATTGCTTGTGAAAACTTTGTCTCTATCTGAGACTAAAGTGTTAGGAAATCCATGGAGTTTGACCACTGTTTTGATAAAAGTCTCAGCCACCTTTTTGCTGTCAAATTCTCCCCTCAAAGGAGCAAAATGAGCATATTTTGAAAGTCTATCTATGACAACCATGATGACCGAATACCCTTCTGAAGGTGGAAGACCTGTAATGAAATCCATAGTAACATCCTCCCATATATGTTGTGGAATAGGTAGTGGTTGTAGCAGCCCAGCTGGTAAATTTGTTTCAGTTTTTGCTTGCTGGCAAATCAAGCATTTATGAACAAATTCAGTGACATCCTTTAGCATCCATGGCCAATAAAATTGCTCTCTGATTCTGGCCAAAGTTCTAGTGATACCTGAATGTCCACCAATTGGAGATGAGTGATACTCCAGCAGAATTTTGTGAATCAATTCTTGTTTCTGTGGAATTCTTATCCTTCCTTTCCAAGACACTAACGCATCAGTATAAGTGTAATGTTGGTTAGGAGGATTATTGTTATTGCATGCTTCAAAATGATTGACTACAATTCAGGATCAGTTGCCATTGTTTCTCTCAGTTGTTGTGTGAAGTCAATTTTAACCTATGACCAGTGCATGAAAAACGATCTTGAGAGAGCATCAGCAGCTTGGTTCTCTTTTCCAGGTTTGTACTCAATTGTGAAGTCATAACCTAGGAATTTATGTAACCAAGCCTGTTGTTCAGGGGTCTGCAATGTCTGATCTGTTAGGCTTCTTAAACCTTTTTGATCAGTGCGAATGATAAATTTGTGCCCCAACAAATAATGCCTGAACTTGACAATAGCTTCTGTTATGGCATAGAATTCCCTGGTGTAAGCTGATTGCTTCTGAAGTCTGGGAGAGAGCTTTTTTGAAAAGTAAGCAATTAGATGGTTGGACTGGCTCAACACTGCTCCCACTCCTAATCCAGATGCATCCGTTTCAAGCACAAGCGGTTTTGTAAAATCGGGTAAGGCTAAAACTGGTGCAGCAGTTAAAGCTTGTTTCAAAGCCTTGAATGCAGTATCAGCTTTTGCACACCACTTGAAGCTATCCTTCTTCAAAAGATCTGTGAGAGGACTTGCCAATGCAGCATATCCCTTGACAAACCTCCTATAGTATCCTGAAAGGCCCAAAAAATCTCTTAGTTGTTTCAGTGTTGTAGGAGTTGGCCAATTGTTGACTGCCTCAACCTTGGCTGTTTCCATTGCAACCCCATGACCTGATACTATGTGACCCAGGTAGTCTATGTTAGGATCGGCCTCAAACCTCGAGAGGGGGGGTGAATCGAGTTTTATTAATTTATTGAAAATTACTCGAACGTTTAAAAATAGTTTTGGTGGAGAGATTAGAAATTTGAACGTGAAGGCGAATCGTTAGAAAAATAATTAAATAGAGTTGCGCGGAAACGATTTAAAACAATAAAAATAGCAGAAAGTAAAAGAGATAGGGAAGAGGAACACGCAAACCAAATTTTATACTGGTTCAGTCTTTCCAGCGAAAGACCTACGTCCAGTCCCCAAGCGACCTGCTTGAGCCTTTTATAAACTTGAAAATTGAGCCGCACCCAATTACAACCAAAGCTCCCCGCACACTACTAGGAACCTCCGTTCGCTAGGGACCTCGAATTCACACAAGGGTTCCTCACCCTACGAACGTGCCACACGTTCAACTAGGAGATACACTCCCTAATCACTACGGTTGAATATGATATGATTTGAGTGATACAATTTTGATGTGTTTTTGATAACACAGATACAACAATAAATTTCTACTGATAATGAAGGTTTAGATCACAAGAGTAGAGGCCAAAATATGTTCAACAATGAAGAACAAGTACTATGGAGAAGAAGAAGAAGAGCAACATGATTTTGTTGATCAGAGAAGACAAAAACCAAAAACTAGGATTCAAAAAATTAGTCTTGAAAGATTTTTGAAAACAAAAATAAATAAAGATTATTTTTGAAATCAACAATAAGTAAAAGATTTCAGAATAAAAATAAAATAGATTTTTAATTAACTTTAAAATCAGAACAGAATAAAAAAGATTTAGAAAATAAATCCAAGATTTGATTCTTAAAACAAATAAGGAATATTTTCAAAAATAAAATCAATTTCGAATTTTGAAAATAAATCAGAATCAATTATATAAAAAAAATCTGGAAACATTTAAGATTGATTCTGACACGGATTTCAAGAAAACTTAAAGGTAATCGATTACTTGAAGAGGGTAATCGATTATCTTCATTCTGTGAAAACTTTGAAATTAGTTTTTATGAAAGTAATCGATTATTAAAACCAGGGTAATCGATTATTGACTTTCTGTGAAAATGGTGAAATTCAGTTTTAATAAAGTAATCGATTATAAATACATGGTAATCGATTATCCACTACCTGTGAGGAAGGTAATCGATTATTTAAAATGTAATCGATTAGATTTTAATTAAAATTCCCAGGTTACAACTCAGAAGCTTGATAATCGATTATCCAAGGAAAGTAATCGATTATTTCTGCTTATTTTCATAAAAAATGATTTTCTAAAGCAGAGTATGTAACCATAGGTTTTCATAAGTAATTTTCACTTAAAAACTGAAAAGCAACTTAAAACGCTTTTTGTGAAAAACTCTTTTTCTTCTCCTTAGAATTGAATAAGCTATTTGGCCATAAACACTTGTAATAAAAATTCTTCATTACCTTACAAATTTCCTATAGGCAAGGCTATTCTAAACTTGACCATGAGAGCTTGAGCCTTGAGCCTGAAACTTGATCTTGTAACTTGATGCTTGAAGCTTGATGCTTGAAACTTGGAATATGTTGTTATCATTAAAACTATCTTCTAGAAATCTTCTAGCATAACTCTTTACGTCCTTTAGGGCAAGCATGATTTCCAACAGTCTATTTGAGTCATGCCAAAAGAACATTTTGACATTTTGGCATAGAGTACATTACTTTCAAGTATGTGTAAGACTTGTTGTAAATGCTGTAAGTGAGCTTGCCAAGAGGAACTTTAAATTAAAATGTCATAAAAAAAGACCAGCACTGATTTCCTGAAGAGGCTTTGAAATATGTCATTCATGAGGCTCTGAAAAGTGGCTGGCGCATTAGTCAATCCAAAGGGCATGACTAACCACTCATAATGCCCTTGATGAGTTATAAAGGCAGTCTTGTTTCTGTCAGCAGGATTGAGTAATATTTGGTGGTAACCGGATCTCAAATCCAACTTAGAAAAGTATTTGGCTCCAAACAGTTCATCTAAGAGCTCTTCTACTGCAGGGATAGGAAATCTGTCTTTCACTGTGATGGCATTGAGGGCTCTATAGTCAGTACAAAACCTTCATTACCTATCTTTTTTCTTAACAAGGTTAATTGGTGATGAAAATGGGCTAGAGCTTGGAACTATTGTTCCTTCAGCCAACATGTCCTTGATCATGATTTCAATCTGTTCCTTCTGACTATGAGGGTACTTATAGGGCCTCACTTTTACTGCAGTACTTCCAGGAATCGAAGGAATCTTATGGTCCTGTGACCTTGGAGGTGGAAGTCCTGTGGGCTTTGCAAATATTTGTCTGTAAGTGTATAGCAGTAATGCTATCTCAGGCTCAATGTCATCAGGAATTTCATGTCACTGATCCTGACTTGTAAATTCAATCAGTACTTGAACAGAATAGAGCTCATCAATTGCATAAGTAGTGTGCATTCTTTTCAAATGATTAAATTGTGCCTGCTGAAATGGTTTAGGTGAATCACCAGATAATGTAATCAGCTTTTTATCCTTATAAAATATAATGGTCATGACACTATAATCTGCTATGTGAAGGCCCAAAGTGGTTAGCCAAGCAGCACCTAAAACTAAATCAGCTCCACAAACAGGTAATAAGTATACAGGTAATTGCAGCATTTGTTCTTGTACATGAACTTTCAATTCTCTGATCATGCCCTCAGTAGTAAGGGAGTTTTCATTTCCTACCAAGACCTGAAATCCAGTGACAGGTTCCACTGGTAATTTGAGATGATGAGTCAGCCTAGGTTGTAGGAAGTTATCACTACTCCCACTGTCCAGGAGAATTTGTATCTGTTTACCATTAATAGCACCTGTGAATTTCATGGTCCCCACACCTGAAGCTCCCTTTAATGCATTTAAGGATAAATGATGAATTAATTCATCTGTAGAGTCCTCCACAATCACCTCCTCACTCTCATTGTTTTCTTCGTCATCCCCCAACTGTAATAACAGGTATTGTTTATTTGGGCATATTTGGGTTGGGGTGAATTTTTCATCACAAGTAAAGCATAACCCCCTCTCCCTTCTGGATTGCATTTCTGTTGGTGACATTTTTTTAACATTGTTGTACCTGGTTGTTTGGGGGTTTGGTTTCTGGTTGGGGGTTTGTAGTATAGGCTGATGTGGTGGATTAGTATAAGATTGTGGGGTGTAATTGGTGTGTGGTCTAGGTATATAGGATTGTGGTGTTCTGGTTTTGGTAATGAATTTTTCTTCAGAGTCTGGCTAGGGAAACGGCTTTAAGGAGAGAATTTGGGGCTTGGGCTATTACTTTCCTCCTTATATCTACCTTCAACCCACTAATGAAACAGTCCAGAAAAGCCTATGCACTAACTCTATAAATTCTGTTAGCAAGTGCTGTAAATTATACATAATACTCATTTATTGAGCTTTGCTGTGTGAGCTTGAATAATGTGGATCTTGGTGAAATCAAACGGTGAGGGCCCGAACTCTAACTCCAAGGATCGTGTGAGTGTGTTCCAAGAGAAGAATGGATTATTGCGCTGCATCATTTGGAACCAAGGGACTACAGTCTTCTCAAAATGAACTGAGGCTATCATAATCCTTTGTTCATCGGGTGTGTTGTAATATTCGAAGAACTGCTCGCCTTGAAGATCCATTGTAGGACCTCATATCCATCGAATTTTTGGAAATCGAGTTTGACATTTCGCGTCTGAAACGGAATTATGCTGGCGTGAGTTCGTATCTTCACTAGGATGGTGAGCTCGAATGTCATCGATTGCTGCTCGTATTTCCTGCATTTCCAGTTTATGATCTTTGTCCTTCTTATCCATCAACTCCTAGATCGGTTTGAGCTCTGGTGATGCTTTGTTATCCTCCATAGTGAAGCGATGAAAGCACCAATGTATGTAAAGGTAATTGAAATAGAAATAGCAGTAGCAAATATTGATAACTTGTAAGAAAAGAAATGAAATAGTTGTATATTCCTCCTCTTGAGAGTTCAAATAGGATCTCAAGGAATACAACCTCTAGTACAATATGCAGTACAGAAAAGTAAATGTCAACAGCAATGAAAGAAAGAAACCAACGTGAGAGAGAGAAAGAGAAAAGAATCTCCAATCATTGCTTAATTTCCCCTCTGCTCTCTCATTCCCTTACATATCATTTCCAATCCCAATGGTACCCCTCCAATCGTGTATTGGCCTTCCTCTGACGCACGTTCCTTGCCTTCACGGCTGAGTCAGCCACATGTCTAGAGTTTTTAACATAATTGATTCTTGTCCCCTCATGAGCCTGCACCTCATCATTTGGACTATTCTGCCCCTCATTCTCATAATTCGTTACAATTACACTCACCCATATTCTCTGATGCAATTACCTACATTATACCTCATAAGGTTCTAATCTTAGAATATATAAGGGGAAAAAATTGGATACTATACAAGATTAAAATGTTTTACTATTAAGGCAAGCTAAAAAAAAAGGAAGTTGATCTTAACATATAGCCTTGATCTCCTTCTTCTTCCCGATTTTAGACAATGTGAAACTTATGTAGATACCCAATTTTGTCCCCCCAAACAAAATAAAATAAAAAATAATAAAAAAATGTTTTGTTTTTTTAAAAAAAAAGATAAAAAATAAAAATAAAAAATAAGAAAAGATTTTGAAAAAAAAAGTTTTTTTGTAAAAAATTAAAAAAAACGAATTTAAAAAAAAGATAAGATAAAAATGTGTTTTTGGTAAAAGATTTGATAAAGATAATTTTTTTAAAAGGATTTGTTTTATTTATAAAAGGATTATCATCAAATTTGTTTTTATTTTAAAAGATTGAGAATCAATTTTTAAAAAAGAAAGATTTTGAGAATTGATTAAAAATCAATTTAGAAAATTTTGAGAATCATTTTAAAAAAAATTTGAAAATCAATTTGAGGATTGAGAATCAATTTGATCGAGTTGATAATATATTTTTTTTTCAATTGAAAACTTTTTATTTCAAATCAAAAAATTATTTGGAAAGGATTATCCTCTTTTTGAAATGATTGAAAATCAATTCAAATTTTGACAATCAATTCAAAAGATTGAAAATCGTTTTTTGTGAGAATCAATTCAAGATCAATTTAAATATAAAAAATCAATTGAGAATCAATTTGATTTAATTGAGAATTTTCAAAAAAAATCAAAAATATTTGATTAGAGATTATATATCATTATTTTGAAAAGATTTGGAATTGATTTTTAATAAATTTTTCTTAACTTTTTTTTACTATAAATAGAGGTCCCTTCTTCACTTTGGGGAGGAGAAATTTTATGAAGAGAGGACACAATTTGGGAGCAATTATTCTCTGTACACTTAAAAAATAATTAAAAAACTCTTTCTTCCCTGCCCGGTCAGTGTACAGCATCTGTTTATTTTTTCCTCTCCGCGCATGCACGGGCGTGACATTGTGATACCTGTTTGACGCTGCCTTCCTTTCCTTTCCTGTGCAACATATACCACCTTCTGCTAGAATTCTTGGTACCACTACATAGTTTTTATTTTTTATTTTCTTTCTTTCTATAGCTCCTATTTTGGCAAATAATAATTAAATTATAATAATTTAAAATATAATCAATATTTTTTTTGTTTAGTTTGTTATCTAAAATTGTATATGCTTTGATAAGCGATTTTTATCACCCATCATTTAGTGGAGGGATCTCTCGGACTTTCCTCTTTGTATTCAAAACATGTATATAGTAAACAATTTTTTATTGGGTTTTAAAATAAAATAGATCATTTTTTTTTATAATTTCTATTAATTAAATAATTCATATGCGTTTTGGAAATCCACATTTCTTTGACTAAATGTCGAGGTCTTGTGCATACTTCCTCTCCACACTCACAAAATAAGTATTACATAATTTCTTTTAAAGTGGTAATTAAATAAATTTTATTAATTAAGTATTAACTCGTGCTTTGGAAACTCATTTTTCTTCGTCTAAGTGTCGAAGTCTTATGTATTTTCCTCTTCGCATAAAATCTTTTTTTTTAAGTAGTAAAAAAACGTTAACTTAATTTGAATTACGTTACAAATAAATAGCGAAATTAAAAATATTTTTCTTTATAATCATTATATGATTTTTTTATTAAATAAGTATTAACCAAATGCGTTTTGGAAATCCACCTTTTCTTGCCTAAACGACAAGCTCTTGTGCATGTTCCTCTTCGCATCAAACCTTTTTTTCTAAAAAATATAAAATTAAAACAATAAGAACTACGTAGCCTTGATTCCTCATTTTATGAGGGTACGTAGGACCAGCGGCAACCTTGTCAGGCACAATAATAAAAGAACAATTTTTTTTGGCAAACCAGTTATTTAGGTCTTTTAATTAAAATCAATTAATGGTACCATTTTCGAATGGGCGAACGGGGTGCTAATACCTTCCCCGGCTCGTAACCGACTCCCGAACTCGGAATCTATCTAGTTCGAGACCAATCTTTATCCTTTTTAATTAATTATTACTTTTCCGCGTTTTTGTAACAAAATGCGATGACGACTCCATATCGGGTCAATCGACCCCCACTCGTAGGCGAAGCCCCGAGGGCGACCCGGGACCCCGGCGGCGACAGCTGGCGACTCCACTGGGCACTAAGCCAAATAAGAGAGTCAGGCCAAAATGATTGGTTTGTTTTAATAGACAATTTTTTCTTTTATAATTGGTTTGCCTTTAATTAATTGTTTATTGTATATATCTGCTTAATTAAATTTTTTTTTGTTTACATATTTGCTTAATTATTTATTCTTTATTGTAATTTCTTTTGTTGTTTTATTTATTATAAAAAAAAGGGTTTGTATGCCCCGAAATAGGTTTTTTTTTACACGGATCTTTGCACACACGAAAACCCTATACTTGGGTACTATCATTTCAACTCTAAGTTTAGGGGTGCTTTTGCCTTACCTTTGACTTACCAAGTGTATGGACTCTTGTAGTGTGCAAAAGTACCACTTGGATTGGGAACCATTTCTCGTGAGCACGACCTTTGGGAGGTGCGTCCTACCTATTTTGGGAGGCGTAGCCAAGCTCTTGTCGATGGTTTGCGAGGTGGGTCCTCACCTTAAAAAGTGAGGGCAATCCGAGGGCCTTTATAAGTCTAGAGCCACCATAGAGTACACTTCGTGTAACATTCTAATTTGGAAAATGAATAAGTCCATCATGATTCCTCTTCATTCACTATCAAAGATTAAGAGGTGTCAAAACAGTTAATCTGTTACCTACTTAACCTTCGAAAAAGCTGTGGGGATTGTGTCAATCAAAAATTAAAAATTTTTCAAGTTATCAAATTAGAATGTTACACTTTAGTTGTACCATAGAGCAATGTCATAGGATTGTGGTCTATAGATATTTCAACCACCCCAAATAGGATCTTGTGGATTCTAAGGGCACTGCATCATGCATTTTGCATCATCATATTCATGTGCATCATTCATAAAAAAAAAATTCTTCGAAAAGTCTAGGTTCCATCACTATTTCTCCAAAGCACCTTCTTGGACTCGATTATAAGCAAGGTCCATTGACACGTTGAAGTCATCAAATAAGCTCAAGAACATGGTGGATTGAATGAAGGGACAAGTGAACCATTTTGAATGAGGCTTCAAACCTTCGATTACACAAGCTCAACAATGAAGAGATCACAGCTGACCATTCATTTCATTATTGCTAAAAAAACCAAAAAAAAAAAGTTTTCATTGCATATCATTTTAACAAGCATTTACTAGTGTTTGATCATGTGAATAAACCATCTCACCACATTTCCAATAAATAAAAATCATTAAAAAATTGATTCTTGCATTAACTTGAGATGTTTGATTTGAAATTGGAAGGAGTAATTAAAACCCATCAATGGTGTGGACCCTCAAGTAGATTCTTTCAATGATACAAGGCACTCTTTGCAAATCCAAACACTAAGGAGATACCCCCAGTTACCCCATTGAGCTTTGACATTTTGAAAGGGAGATTATTTCATTTAACCCATAACATGTGCATAACCTGGGGCGGGTAGTTTTTCAAACAATTTTTTCCAATTATTCAAATACCAAGAGGATTACTTTTTTTCATAAACCCAAACACATTTGATCCATTGTTCACCCCATTTGGACTCCAATAGAAAATTTTATTCTTAAAATCTCAAAAACAATTTTTTACCCGAGCAATAATGAGAATCAAATATAAAGAAAGAGGTTTCTGTGGTTGAAGTGCAAGCAAGAGAAATAAAGAGCACACGGATATCCCAAGAAAACTAAATTCAAAAGAATGAAAGCAAAAAAAAATGTTCAAGAAGCATGATGGGAGAATCCGCGATGCTTGCACATACCACACTAAGAGTCACACCAAAGAAAGATTCTCATTTAAGCTCCACATCAATTTTGGACCTTTATATCCATTCTTTCATAAGCCACATCATCACCCCTTAACCACATTACAACCATTAGAAAATCCTCTTATGATTTGAAAATTGTGCAAAATTTGTATGGAAAGACTAGGTAGAAGGAGAAAATGGAGAAATAAGAAGGGTAAGGGAAGCACAAATATTTTGAGCCTTATGTCCTTTTGTTTGAAAATTAAAGCCTTGAAGCCCTTGGCACGTTACAAGCTTAAAAGACCTCGTTGAGGATTGATCTGCTTGAGAAATACACCAAGGTGAGAATAAAACTGACTCCTTTGACTTTTGGAAATTTTGATGAAAATATCTCATTTCTAATGTATGCTTTAATTTACACCAAGATCATCACTTTCATATCAACTCAAACACTTTTATATCACATGATCTTTGCATTAGTATTTCTTGTTAAATAAATATGCATTCCAAAAAAGAAAAAAAAGAAAGAAAATTGCTCGCTAGGTTGAAAACTCGAAAGGGCGGCCTAGGCAAAAGTTAGAGCAACCCGCTAAGTTGAAAACCTGAAAGGGCGACCTAGGCAAAAGTTAGGGTCAAATAAAAGGGAATGAATGAAGTCTTCATATAAGGGCAGTTTATGGGGTGCGATCCCTCTTCAAAGCCAATACTGGGGCAGATTTTTTTATTATTTTCTTTTATGAAAAAAATAATAAAAAATCTTGCGATCGATCGCCACTACAGATTAAGCTTTCTCCTAAGCTCTCTCAAGCACTTATGGGGATCATATGCTATTCAAGCACAAACCAAGCTGATACTGGGGCAATTTTTGGGATAAAATTGTCTTTTGAAGTATGAAGATTACCAGTAAAGATGAAGAAACTAGGGAAAATTTATTCTTGTCCTTTCAAATGATGAACCATGCTTCGGTCGAGTCCATTATGGTTGCAAAAAAAAACAAAAACAAAAAAAGGGACATGTTACATTGAGTTAGACTTCATTCCATACGCATGCATCATACATCATGCATCATACCCCGAAAAAATAATTTGCATCCTGCATCATATTTCATAAATGCATCAAACTCATGCATACCCCTAAAAAATAATATGCATCTTGCATCATATTTCATAAATGCATCAAACTCATGCATACATTTGATGAGGTCATAACATTTCATTACAAAATTCAGTTGAAAGTCAAATAAAAATAAATACATCAAGCATCATTACATTTCATAACATTCACATTACATCATCACATTCAAACATTCAAAAACACATTTTTTGTTATTCCAGTAAATACTTTGTTCATAAATCTATGCAATTATATCAACCATTCGAGTAACCGATCCAAGGTTATCTCATTTTCCGAGTGACTGATCCAAGGTCATCTCAATTATTCGAGTAACTGATCCAAGGTTATCTCATTTTTCGAGCAACTGATCCAACGTTATCTCATATTCCGAGTGACTGATCCAAGGTCATCTCAATTATTCGAGTAACCGATCCAAAGTTATCTCATTTTTTCGAGCAACTGATCCAAGGTTGTCTCATATTCCGAGTGACTGATCCAAGGTCATCTCAATTATTCGAGTAACCGATCCAAGGTTATCTCATTTTTCGAGCAACTGATCCAAGGTTGTCTCATATTCCGAGTGACTGATCCAAGGTCATCTCAATTATTCGAGTAATCGATCCAAGGTCATCTCAATTATTCGAGTAACCGATCCAAGGTTATCTCATTTTTCGAGCAACTGATCCAAGGTTGTCTCATATTCCGAGTGACTGATCCAAGGTCATCTCAATTATTCGAGTAACCTGTAACGACCCGGATTTATTTCCCTTATTCTAATTCTTTTATAAAAATGTGAGCTAATTTTTCGCCTTTAAGGAAAATAAACCTAAGCCATTACTAAATCAACACATCAATCACAAAGAGATGGAAAATAATTTACATCATATACATTGTTAATCAGTTCTTGATACACATAAGAGTTTTATCAGCAAAAGCATAGCTTTTCACATACTTTCAGCACACCAAAATATCAGTCCAAGTGATACTCTAGGTCAGTTAGCCTATTTCACAATATTCTACATCCAAAATAAAGACCCAGAGCATTGGTGACAACTCCAAAAGACATAAACATAAACATAGTCCTACATCAACCGCCCTAATCGGGGAAGAGACGGATGATGAGAACCACCGGAACAGTAGTCCTCAAAGAACGCATGTGGGGAAGAGGGTTCAGACGATGGAGCAGGACCTCCACCGTCCCCTCGAGGAACAGACTACTGCCCCGCCTATGCCATTCCCCCTGGGGAATGAACCTCATCTCGACACAGAATGGATTCTGGGCCATCACCTGACAACAAAAGGGCAGGGAGTCAGTCATAGCCGAAGCACATAATAAAATAATAATCTATCAGAACTAGAAATAGCAATCACAAGTAATCAAGTAATCAAGTAAAATGCATACTTCATGGCACACCCAATTTATCATATAATTATCTTGGAATTAAGTGGCATGATGCATGAATGCTCATCTCGTCTTTCTAGTCTGGATCCAGTATCATTCTCGTCGATTGAATTCAATTCTAATGAATTCAGCATATTCTCTCTAATCAAGGAAAGCAACAGGGAGTAAACGCCTTTCTCCACGACAGATCACACAACTCATCTATGTGTACCCTTTCACTAGGGTGAGATCATTGCCAAAGGCCGTCCTCCGCAGTCATGATATGTCCCTAGAGGCCGATAGAATATATTATGGTTAAGCAAAACTATCCCGAGAAAAGTCTGCAGAACCCCCTCACCATAGGACCGTTTTACCCACAATAATTCCCAATGGTTAGTGACGAGTCACCGTCGAACCTAACCTTTGCACATTCTCGCACCAGTTCTAGGAAATTCTAATCCCTAGAGTGGACGCGACTTTCCTGATATCCTATCTTACCATCCACAACTCCTTGTGCGAATGCAAATGAGTTTAGTCCACTTTTCATTATGAATTCATTTCATAATCATTCATTCTCAAAGTAACTCATTAGATTATGCATTCCCATATATAATCATTCATCATCAAATTCATCATGTAAGTGTTCATTTATTCCCCAAATATCATTCCAAATTTCCAATGATAATAGGTTGAAGCTAAGTACATTAAGGTTTGGTATTTTCAGCCTTTAAAGTTATTCCATTTGATTAGAAAGGCCTCCAATCAAATGAGATGTGAAAATTCAGATTTTACTAGTAAAATTGGGGTATGGATATCGATATCCCCTAGTGCATATCGATATGCAGTATCGATATCCGATGGGATATCGATATGCACAATCGATATCCTCATGCTGGATATCGATATCCACCCTGTTTTTCTGCATTCTGTTTTGAGTTTTGAAATACCAAATCTCAATATACTTCACTTTAACCATTCTCAACCCAAATTGTATCAATATCATGTACAAACACATCTGTTCATGCATAAATCCAGCAATCACAGCATCAATTCCACATAGAATTCAATTAAAATCATAAAATAAGAAAAATGACAACTTCATATGCCATAATAGTTTCCTTCATGTTTCAATCCAATTTCTTGGCTGGTTTAACTCATATCCATCATATATAAGTTGTTTATTTTCATAAGTCCAACTAAAATGACCTCCAAGTCATTCTCCTTATTCAAGTTATCAACTTTTTCCTAGTTTGCCCTTGAGTTCATGAGAACTCCTATACTTCTAGTCTTTGGATTATTATTCTAGCACCCGGTTAACTTCTCCCTTACCTATTTGGAATGATTCAGACTTGCTTTGATTGGAAAGGATTGGTTTTGTTGAGAAAAATCCCAACTTTTCTGGTTCAGCAACAAACTCTGTTTTCAGTTAAACAACACCCTAAAATCAGTGTTGATCACCCACAATAAAGCAAAATAAATGGTGATCAAGGACTGGAATCAAGACTAGGATATGAAATCTTGAAAATGAGACATGTTTGAAGCTACAAAAACACTTGAGCTTACCACACGAATTGAAGAAAGATAGGTTCTTGAATCTGAAATCCAACTTTCAGTTTTAAACACCAACTTTCACAGGTTGATTTCTTTCTCCACAGATCACCAAACTCACTGAACTTAGTATCAACTTGAAGAGGGCAACAAGAGCTTTGATTTGGTACCAGATTTGTTAAGTTTTGATGTTTGAATCATAGAAAACGAAGGGCACAAAGTGATGACAGCAACCACACGTTTTCAGCAGAGTTCTTGGGATTTCTAGGGTTTTTGCATGCAACTCCCTATATTTTAAGCAATTAGACCGCCCTTAAGTGTCCCTTTCATGCCCAAACAGTTCTCAGGTGATATTTGTGGTAATTAGGGGGTGAAAAACGTGATTAATTCTCAGCCACACGAATTAAACCGACTTACTTCTGAACTAGCAGACTCGTGGATATCGATATCCTCTAGTGCATATCGATGTCCAATATCGATGTGGGCATATGCATATCGATATCCATATTGCAAAATCAAAGCATCGCATTCAAACTGCCATAACTTTTTCGTTAACCGTTGGATCTTGCTCAAATTTGGGGATAAGCTCCCTAACCTCCTTATCTTCCAATCCAACGGTGGGTTTTGAGTCTAATGCTATAAATCTTTTATTTCAATTTTCCTAATATAAGAATTCATATTAACATATAAAACATGCATTATATTCTATTTTAGCCATACAACACTTATAATTTTCGAGGATAAATTCCGTGGGTGTTACATAACCGATCCAAGGTTATCTCATTTTTCGAGCAACTGATCCAAGGTTGTCTCATATTCCGAGTGACTGATCCAAGGTCATCTCAATTATTCGAGTAACCGATCCAAGGTTATCTCATTTTTTCGAGCAACTGATCCAAGGTTGTCTCATATTCCGAGTGACTGATCCAAGGTCATCTCAATTATTCGAGTAACTGATCCAAGGTTATCTCATTTTTCGAGCAATTGATCCAAGGTTGTCTCATTTTCCGAGTGACTGATCCAAGGTCATCTCAATTATTCGAGTAACCGATCCAAGGCTATCCCATCTTTTTGAGCAACTGATCCAAGGTTGACTCATATTCCGAGTGACTGATCCAAGGTCATCTCAATTATTTGAGTAACCGATCCAAGGTTATCTCATTTTTCGAGCAACTGATCCAAGGTTGTCTCATATTCTGAGTGACTGATCCAAAGTCATCTCAATTATTCGAGTAACCGATCCAAGGTTATCTCATTTTTTTTCGAGCAACTGATCCAAGGTTGTCTCATATTCCGAGTGATTGATCCAAGGTCATCTCAATTATTCGAGTAACCGATCCAAGGTTGTCTCATTTTTTCGAGCAACTGATCCAAGGTTGTCTCTTATTCCGAGTGACTGATCCAAGGTCATCTCAATTATTCGAGTAACCGATCCAAGGTTATCTCATCCCTTCGAGTAACTGTTCCAAGATTTTTCACTCCTCTCAAAAACAAAATTGGTATCTATTTCTTTACCCATTCCTTACAATGATAACTTGTGAAACTCTTTGAATCACATGTTATCAAGTAAGCAACAGGTAAAGAGGGGCAGATGTAGATACCCAATTTTGTCCCCCCAAACAAAATAAAATAAAAAATAAAAAAAAATGTTTTGTTTTTTTTTAAAAAAAAAAGATAAAAAATAAGAATAAAAAATAAGAAAAGATTTTGAAAAAAAAAGTTTTTTTTGTAAAAAAAACGAATTTAAAAAAAAAGATAAGATAAAAATGTGTTTTTGGTAAAAGATTTGATAAAGATAATTTTTTTAAAAGGATTTGTTTTATTTATAAAAGGATTATCATCAAATTTGTTTTTATTTTAAAAGATTGAGAATCAATTTTTAAAAAAGAAAGATTTTGAGAATTGATTAAAAATCAATTTAGAAAATTTTGAGAATCATTTTAAAAAAAATTGAAAATCAATTTGATGATTGAGAATCAATTTGATCGAGTTGAGAATATATTTTTTTTTCAATTGAAAACTTTTTATTTCAAATCAAAAAATTATTTGGAAAGGATTATCCTCTTTTTGAAATGATTGAAAATCAATTCAAATTTTGACAATCAATTCAAAAGATTAAAAATCGTTTTTTTGAGAATCAATTCAAGATCAATTTAAATATAAAAAATCAATTGAGAATTTTCAAAAAAATCAAAAATATTTGATTAGAGATTATCATTATTCTGAAAAGATTTGGAATTGATTTTTAATAACTTTTTTTTACTATAAATAGAGGTCCCTTCTTCACTTTGGGGAGGAGAAATTTTATGAAGAGAGGACACAATTTGGGAGGCAATTATTCTCTGTACACTTAAAAAATAATTAAAAAACTCTTTCTTCCTTGCCCGGTCAGTAGGGGTGTAACGGTCCGGTCTTTGACGGACATTGGAGACCGGACCAATCAAATTTACTTGGTTCGGTCTGGTCTGGTCTTGATGTGTTTTATGTATAAAGACCGGACGTCCGGTCCGATACGGTCCGGTCCGGTCCGATACGGTCCGGTCCGGTCCGGTCTAGTTAGACCATTAAATTAAAATTTAAAATGCTAAACTAAACCAAGGCAGTAAAACCGAATTGAACCCAGAAGAAACCTAATTGAACCTAATTGACACAACACAGGGCAGCAGCAGCAGAAACCTAATTGAACACAACACATGGCAGCAGAAACCTAATTGACACAACACAGGGCAGCACAGAGAAAAAACCTAATTCAACACAACACAGGGCAGCACAGGCGGCAACGGCGATGAGGAACGAAGCGGCGGCGATGAGAGAACGAAGCGGCGGCGATGAGAAAACGAAGCGGATGCGATGAGAGAACGAAGCGGCGGCATGACGAGTGAGAACGAAGCGGCGGCGATGAGAGAACGAAGCGGCGACGAGCATGACAAGAGAGAGAGAGAGAGAGAACGAAGCGGCGGAGCATGACGAGAGAGAGAGAGAACCGAAGGGAGAACGGAGGCCGAAGGGAGAACGGAGGCCGGCGAGTGACGGAGGGAAGAGAAAGGGCGGCGGCGGCTTGGGTTGCATGAGGGAAAGAGGGCTTGAACTGGTTGTGTGTGTGTGTGTGAGAGAGAGAGAGAGGCCAAAGCAAGTGAGAGTGAGACAGGGTTGTGTAATGTGTGAGAGGGCTGCTGAACTTAGATTAGGGTTAGTGAGTAGTTAGTATATGTAGGTTTTTTTTTTAATTATTATGCCTATCGGTCCAGTCCGGTCCCAACGGTCTAAGAATATCTAAGATCGTAGACCGGACCGTTCAAGTATGGTCTGAGCTTTTTCGGACCGGACCGGACCGTGAGACCAGACCGGACTGCATTTTTCGGTCCGATCGGGTCCGGTCCGAGCGGTCTCGCGGTCTCTTTGCATTTAAAACATGTATATAGTAAACAATTTTTTATTGGGTTTTAAAATAAAATAAATCATTTTTTTTATATAATTTGTATTAATTAAATAATTTATATGCGTTTTGGAAATCCACATTTCTTTCACTAAATGTCGAGGTCTTGTGCATACTTCCTCTCCACACTCACAAAATAAGTATTACATAATTCCTTTTAAAGTGGTAATTAAATAAATTTTATTAATTAAGTATTAACTCGTGCTTTGGAAACTCATTTTTCTTCGTCTAAGTGTCGAAGTCTTATGTATTTTCCTCTTCGCATAAAATCTTTTTTTTTAAGTAGTAAAAAAAACGTTAACTTAATTTGAATTACGTTACAAATAAATAGCGAAATTAAAAATATTTTTCTTTATAATCATTAAATGATTTTTTTTATTAAATAAGTATTAACCAAATGCGTTTTGGAAATCCACCTTTTCTTGCCTAAACGACAAGGTCTTGTGCATGTTCCTCTTCGCATCAAACCTTTTTTTCTAAAAAATATAAAATTAAAACAATAAGAACTACGTAGCCTTGATTCCTCATTTTATGAGGGTACGTAGGACCAGGGGCAACCTTGTCAGGCACAATAATAAAAGAACAGTTTTTTTTTGCAAACCAGTTATTTAGGTCTTTTAATTAAAATCAATTAATGGTACCATTTTTGAATGGGCGAATGGGGTGTTAATACCTTCCCCGGCTCGTAACCGACTCACGAACTCGGAATCTATCTAGTTCGAGACCAATCTTTATCCTTTTTAATTAATTATTACTTTTCCGCGTTTTTGCAACAAAATGTGGTGGCGACTCCATATCGGGTCAATCGACCCCCACTCGTAGGCGAGGCCCCGAGGGCGACCCCGGACCCCGGCCGCGACAACTTACTAAAAGAATATAATTCAAACAAAATCAAACAAAAATTTGGACTAGTGCTCAACAATAATGTGATGACATATATCTCTTGTATCTGTTTTGATGCCTGAAGCAAGGCAAATGGACTCAATGACAGGTACTTTCACGACACTATTTATGTGCTAGGAATGCCTCATGTTTTGCATCTGCTCTTCCATATCATCAGGGGAGTTATCAATGCATCAACCGCAGCTTTGGAAAGGAATGTCGTGGCTAATGTTAGCAGGCTAGAGTGTTGTTGTCATTGCTAAAATACATCTAAATAATCTGGACTAGATTATTGTTCTTATCTGTTGGTTTGGTTTTGTCATGGATGTATATGACGATAGTCCTGTTAATGCTCCTTTCGTTGCATGGTTTTTATTTTTATTTATGGGTTTGTATTTCAAAGCAGGACATTGAGTACGCTGGGTGATTGAATTATGTATTGTTTTAATTTTTGGACACTGCAGCACTTAATTGTAGTAACTATATTTTTTTCCCCTTCTTTGATCCTTCCAATGACTATTTTTCCACTATTGTTTCAAGTACGCCTAGTTACATACCCGAACAAAACAAATTTTTAAAAAAATTGGGGTACATGAATGAGAGTAAGTTTGGAATGGATACGTGAGTGATGGGTATGGCTGAACATAATTTTTTTCCTCAAGCGATTTTGTTCACAAGAATAAGGGAAAACCATTTTTTTTTCAATTATTTTTTCATCCTTTCCCAGTTTAGCCCTGAAAAACACTCTTGAGTTTCAACTCTTTTTCTCTTCTAGTTGGCTTGACCCCCTCCACTGCTTATTGTGCTTGACCCCCTCCTTCTAAACTGCTTTGTTTTGTTATCTCACTGACCGTTACTTCTGTTTTATTTTCTATAAAAATTTCTTTGTTTTCATTTTCTTTGTTGTGATGGAATAGTGAATATTTTCTTGATTTAGAGCAATGAAAGTGGTTTGGTGCTCATATTTTGTTTTGATTTTTTTTTTCACACCAAGTGTTTAAACTTGTTTAGGAATTCAACCTCTTTGTTTTTTTTTTTTTTGCCTATTTTGTGCTATTTTTGGACTTTTTTGATTTTTTATTAGTTGTTAAAAAGTGCAAACATTACAGGTTGTGTAGTAGGAAATTATTAATTTCTATGAATTTCAACTTGTTGATTGTATTTTTATTTTTGCAATTTTCTATTTTTTAAATTTATATATAATTATATTGATAAAATAAATATATATTGTTGAAGCAAGTGCATTTTCAAACTAGTTTTGATGAAGACAAAATGCAAAGAACAAATCACAAAAATGAGAAGAAGAAAAACAACCAAATGACTCAAGCATTGCACATTCAGGGCTTTGTAATATTAAGTGTTTTATTATTTCTTAAGTCCTTAAGATGTGTGATTGGGTAAAGTCTAGATTGAGTAGTGAATTTTAATGATTTTTACATGAAAGTGTATGCATTGATTCACTATTTTAAAACTAGTTCTTGAAAATAGATGCATGAGTTTTTATAATGTTTTAAATCATAAAACATGCATCAATAGATGTTAATGACATTGGGAAAGGCTTAACACAAGTTACAAAATTAAGTTCTGTAATTAAACTTTCAAAATTGTCAATTCTGAACTAGATTATCCGAATAACGGGTAGGGTTAACCGGATAAAGCAGTTCCAGAATGACAAGTATTAGTGTCGGAACACTTTTATCCGGATAAGCCATCCCGTTAACCGAATAAAGGTTGTTAAAGCAATTACATAACTAATTTTGTTTCAATCAACACTATATGAGAACCCAATATAAATAGTTTTAAACCTTTGTAAACGTAAATAAAGCTTTTTACACATAGCCTTCATATCATTCATTAAGCCTTTCACAATGAGATCATTAATCATTCAATTTTCACAAAGAAACTCAAGAATTCATTCTAGTTTTCACTTTCTTCTTCTCATCAACATCAAGAATCTATTGCATACATACTTTTAATCAAAAGTCATTGAGATTATGTGATATAGAGTGTTCAATAGAGAGTTGTTGATCCTGCAATTTACAAGTGCAATTATTGAAGCAACGATTTCAAGTTTTCATAAGAAGAAAGATGTGTGGTATGTATCACCAAGAAGAAGAGGATTTCAAGGAGAATTTCATAAAGGGTTTGAAGAGGCGGTAATCTTCAAATCACACCGATCGAGTTTGTAGGATTTAGAAAATAGAGAAGAGGCACAGGGTAAGGGCGAGGGATCCTTTGTGGAGCGGTTCAAGTGAGGAATCTTGGATGCATTCTTGTATAAACGTTTTCTAAATTCACAGTGGAGCAAATCTCCCGAATCTGAAGGGGAGGACTAGACGTAGCTCTCGGGCGGTGAGAGTGAACCAGTATAAATCACTGTGTCGTATCCTTTAACCCTTAACTCCTTTTACTTTGAGTTTAATCCGATCAATTTGCGAAAAACCGTTTTCCGATTAAATTCTAATCTAGTTAAATTGAAACCAAATCTTTTTGGGTGATAAATTAAAACATAGTTTCAACATTTAATACTTGCTATTGAATGTTACCTTGGCTGGTTGGGCGAAAAGATTCACAAAAGAAACGTTTTCAAACCGATTCGCTTCAGGTTATTAGGTTCGTTTATCCAGATAAGCCACCTCTTATTCGGATAAACTCATGCCTGAACCAGATAAAGTGCATACAATAACAATTTAACGTGTTGCAAATGAGTCTGATTTTTAAGAAAAGTTAAAATTAGGTATTAGCAACCTTCACACCTATTCATCCCCCCTAAGTATTTGTTAGCTCACTTGTATTCCAACATATATAAAATGTATGTACCCTAATTTTTTTAAAAATGCCATACCTCGTATCCATAGCCGTACCGATACTCATGCAATATAGACTTTTAGGAAAATATAAAAAGGCGAAGGGAAAAAAATCAATGTTTCTTAATTATGTCACAAGTCCCTGAACTTTGGGGCACTTTGTCAGATACCCTTATTCTTTTTTTCCAATGTTTGGCTCCCCGAAGTTATTTTTGAGTTTGTCATATACCCCTACTACTAATTCCGACAAATTTTGATGACATATTACATCGGAATCCTAGTCAGACGCAAGAGGTTAAACGCATGGTACCACGTAGGTGAAGATCTTTTTTTTTATTTAAATTAAAACACTAAAAAACTTAATATTTTTTATATATTTAGTTAAAGAAAAAAAAGAAAAAAATTGAAGAAAGAGAGGTCGTCTTTGTCTGTGTGACATCACGCTTCACCACCTGACCAACTTCCTGCGTCTGAGTAGGATTCTGATGTTACATGTCAGCAAAATTGGCCAGAATTAGTAGTAGGAGTATATGACAAACCCATAAGTAACTTCGGAGAGTCAAACTTTGAAAAAAAATAAGGGTATCTGATAAAAGTACCCCAAACTTCAGAAACTTCTGACGTAATTAATTCTTTCAAGAACTATGTGAACCCAATAGATAATGGCATCAATGGCAGCTCCTCTGTAAATTGCGAGTGATGCCGTTAATTGAGGAAAGAGGTCACATGATTGAATTTTGGATTTTAATCTAAATAGTATTTGTTTTACATAAATGTTTTAAGGAATTAATTGTAAAAATTTATAATTTATATTTATATCTGGCTGATGTGGCATCTATTTGCCATGCAAAACTCACGGGGCATTTCCTAGCTTGACCAACATGTAACAAATCCTGAAGCAACAACAATAGACATTTCCTTAATGAGGATGGTCTTGTGTTTCGATTTGTATATGAGCTAATATAAGCATTAAAGCCACAACATTTGCTTGATTTTTTCCGGTGGTATTGATTGTGAACTTAATTTATGTGGAATATTTCTATTCATTAAGGAATTTGTATCCATGCATGATGCATCGATGTGAATTTTGTGCAATTAACATAACGATTATTTTTATCTTGATTAATAAAACTTGCTTATTGCTAAGAATATCATTTGTTCTTTGTAAGATGTCTTTTCATATCAGATCGCAACCGTGAATATTGTAATTGCGAATTCAAAACTCTTTTACATTACATTTGTTTACACTGCACTTTATTCACTATCTTGGCTTCCTGCCGAGTGAGACGCGATAAATTCTTCACGTTACATAACGTGAGTACTGAAGAAATCAGTGCATAAAATTGACAGACCAGACTAAACTACTGAGGCAAGTAAAATAGTCTGAGATAGAACCCACTTTCGAAAAAAAGATTGAGTTGCAATATTGTGTAACATTAATAAAACACAAAATTAAACCGAACGAATAAAGTTAACAACCAATGAAATTTGAAATATAAAGGCAAATGTTATTTAAGGTGTCAACAAGCAACCTGACATATGGGACATACACATCCACCACCTCCTCCCATCTCTCGAACAACTTACATAACTGTTCAATTGTGATAAAATTTGGAAAGTAGGCATTCCCCCTAACTTTTTTACACTGCTCATTTGTTCCCTTACCTTATTTTTCAATTTCAAATTGGTTCCTTACGTTTTTTTGGTTTCATATTGATCTCTCATGTTTCTTTTCACTGTCAATTTAATCCCAAAATAATTGTTTATTCTATGTAAACCAAATAATTATAGGGATAGGAAGAAGAGAGCGAGAGAAATAATAGATAATATAATAATACCAAATAAAAAAGAAATATAAGATATAAATGAAAATGTAAGTAAAAAAATTGGCATTACTCAACTAACAAAGCACCTTCAGCTACAAGTTCATAAAACATGGAGAGGTTGTCTACACACCTCATCTAATTAACTAACAAGTACCAACCTTATGCCAATAAGACAATAACCACTAAACATACATCATGTTTACTGAGAGCAAGGAATTTGGAGGAATAGACCGCTATTTATCTGAAAATTAACAATAATGTTACGTGTACGTTCAAAATTAACATCTAAATATATATCTGTTTGTCTTATATCCAAGCAGATAAGACAAACAGATATACATTTAGATATTGATTCGATTCTGAATGTACATATGACACCACTCAAAAATTAATTACCAATAATGGAACAGAGTCCAAACATCAGTTTATTTAAGTGGGACTGACAAATTCTCTTAGCCAAGACAGGGACACATGTACAACGCAGACCAAACACTTAACACTGAGCTTAACTTAACTTAATGCTCCCTTCATTGTCATTCCCGAATATAGAACTTGTTGATGATGATATACATTATCACCATATAACACAATATTAAGAAGTAGACTCATAGAGTAGTTAACATATGATGATATACATCATCACCATATAACACAACATTAAGACGACATAGACTCATATATTGAGTAGCATTGTCTTCAGTAAGTAACATTATTTAATTATTGGAGTACAATAGCTGCTTAGCTTCTTCATAATTTTTCAGTGTCCCTTTTTCTTTTTCTCTTCATACTCAAGCATCTCCTCCAACAATTTGTCATCCAAGTACTCAAACTCAAACACATCTTTTCCTCCCACATTTCCATGCCTCAATGATGAGGCAGAGGATGAAGATGATGATGAACCAGCAGCAGAGGAATGAGAAGCACCACCACCACCACCTGACATATTGTATTCATGTGGAAAATTGAGGATTGCAAATGAACCTCTCATGGCATAAGCAGCTCTATCATAGGCTCTAGCTGCTTCCTCAGCCGTGTTGAAAGTTCCCAGCCAAACCCTCTGGCCCTGCCTCGAAGAGTCGCGAATCTCCGCCGCGAACTTCCCCCATGGCCGGCAGCGTACGCCTCGATAGCGTACATCTCCGCGGCTACTATCATCCTTGCCCCTACCCTTTGATCCTTCATCAGCCATTGGTTGGTTTAATTTGGTTCTTTCTTGTTTGTGTTTATATTCTTGTTTTGTTTGGTTTGCATGCATGGTAAGGTAAGGACACAATATGAGTTTATATATGGTTGAAAAAAATGTGTACTAATGCGGAGTTATCTGATTTTGCCACGTGAAGATCCTTGCCACTTGTTCATTAGAAGGTTCTCCTAAGAAACTTAGACCATGTCGAAAAGTGGCATGTCCATTGTATCTGGTTGGTCAAGTGGTGGCTATGCAAAATTGAATTTCTTCTTAATATGCCATTCAGCCCATTCTAGCTTTCACTTTTTATTTAATTCAGTGCCTTAGCTTTTTCAATCGCTCGCTGTTTGGGATTTTCGCACTCTAATAGCCACACGAGGGAACAAAACAAATACTACTTTGTGGCTCACAAAATATATAGCAAGAACGATGTAGTAATCCTAATAATTATTGTCACAACAATAAATTAATAAAGATATTAATATGATACTATTAAAAGCTAAAGTATAAAAATCAATCATCAACTTTATGGACGTTGAAAGGTCTAACACTTGAAAGCATAGACGTACCATTGAATGTGTGATATTGGTATATGTCATTGGTGCCGTCATATCACTTATTTTCGTTTAGTAGTCAATCGGGTGTTACTTCGGTACCCTTTCAAAATAAAGTGTTTTGGTAATCTCTTATATTTTTTCAATCAAATCATGACAAATACAATATACTATCATGTCAATAAAGCCAATGAAATTTACACCGAGATATTTTTGGTACTCAATAAAGACCGAAGATTATATGTTAAGATGTTTTTCACCTTTTATATGTTTTTGTTGCACAAAAATCTGCGCTAAATTTAGACGAGAACATATATTCTTGTGTGCTGAAAATTATGTCTCAACTACAGTAATACAATTTTTCAAGCTGATAAAAAAATACAGTGAAGTGTTCTTATTCTCATCGTTATCTAGCAAGAAGATTGATAATTGTGGCATGATGTTGATGTTGATGTTGCTAGCCCGAAGATGAATAAAAACTTGATATTAAGGTTCATGATTTGAGAGTGATTGTGAATTGATTTAGTTAAAATATCTTGCAAATAAGATCAAACACATTTGGTTGCAAAATTTGATTAAACTTATACGTTTTTTTCCACATGATAATATATTAGAGTTGTTATAATTTGATTGAATAAATATGAGAGGGTACCAAAACCCTTTATTTTAAAAGGATACCGAAGTAAAACCCTAGTCACTATTCTATCTATCAATCTCGGTTATTATTGTTACCATTTATCATATTTCAGGGTGCAACATTCATCGGTATGATTAGGAATATTTGTGTACTAGGTTTTCTAGAAAGATCCTGGTTCCAGCGAATAGTAGACCAAAATTACAAATATTAAAAGCCTTTGAAGGAATGTTCAAGCACCATCTAGAAAATTAAAGTTGGAGGAGGCACAATAAGGGAAGGTGAGCTTAAGACATAGTTATTTTCATGTATCCAAAATATTGGTGGGTACATTTCTCTATACATGGTGCGTGAATCGGAATATATGATTTGCAACACATTACATTTGTAATAGCAAACTCAGCAATGTGTCTCAAGAGAGTCAAATATACAGGGCACTTAGAGAGCTATAACTAGAACCAAAAATTTCTAAACCTATGTAATTAGACAGCGCAAATGTCCAAATCCAGTGGATATCAAAGATAATTATCATGAATCCGAACAGAGTTAACGCTGTGGGGGAATTAGCAAGGAGTATTCAGTGAATGAGAACATTACTTTCGAGTAGAAAATGGCTAAGTATTTTGTTTTATTAAATGTTTGCTTTAGCAAGAATAAGAATGTTAACTTAAAAAATTGTGTAAAGTGACATTATGGACTGGGTTGAAGTAGGATGCTGTAAAGCCTCATTCTTACTATTAAGTCCACGATAGTTAAAGGCCCATTGAGATAACACTAACAGTGGTGGTCAAACGGGCTCTAGAAATATCATTCTTTGCTAAATGAAGAGAGCAATTATTAGTGAGATTTAGTTCTCAAACCCCACTCATTAGCCCCCAAACCCCATTTTTTAATTTATTCCAATAATACCCTTAACACTTCAAATTCCTCTCTTCAATTTCATTTGTCAAACCCCATGACTCTCGTCATCTCCCTCACCCTTCCATTGTCTCTCTCTCTCTCTCCTTCATTCCCCCTGCCGCCGCCGATCAGTCACCACCGCTGCTACTCACCCCACGACGCCACTGCTACTCTCTCTATCAGGTATGTGTTTAGGGTTTTCGTAGTTATTTTGTGTTTTTTTTTTCTGGGACTGACAAATTTCCGAGAACCCCTATATGGTGTTCAATTCCGACGAACCAGTTCCGACACGGGATTCTCGGAAATTTGTCAGACTTTATGAAGGTATGGTGTTTGATGGCCGCGAGTTCACTGGTTGATGTCTCGTGTGGCTTGCTTCCTTTATCTCCTTCATCAATGGCGAACACAAGTTCAACAAAGACATGATGATGGTGGTGTTGGGTGGTTGCTTGGGTGTTTGGTGACAAAGCATTTGATTTCCATCCAAGAGTGGATCTCTGTTCTAGTAAGAGTTGAAGTAGAAGAAAATAGATTTAGAGGGGTTTGAGGCTTGAGATTTGGGAGAAGGATGAAGGTGGAAGATGAGGGGTTTGAGTTTGGGGGTGGGAAGGTGGAAGATGAGGGGTTTGGGGTTTCATGGTGTTTGGGGTTTGTGGTTTGAGGTGGAAAGGTGGAAGATGATAGAGGGACAATTTTGACTTTTCACCATTAAAATGGGGTTTGGGCCTAAAGTTGGGGATTTGGGAACTAAATCTCATTATTAGTTGATTCTGCACTACCATGTCATTCATGGTTCATCCTAATTATAATTTGTCAAATATTAAAATAAAAATAAAAAACAAAAGAAATAAATATGGTGGATAATTATTTATAAGATGTGTCAAATTATTATTGACCAGAGCTATGAATAATATGGTGGTTCAAAACCAACTAATAATTTCTGGGACAACAAAATGTGACATGTTAGGGAGTGATTCATGAGTAAGAGAGATTTTTTTACCAATATCAATTTCTTCACCTACTTTAAGATTTTTGTTTTAAAAACAACAAAAAAAATTATTTTCAAAGATAAAAACAAAAGTTTTTCAATCAATAATTATAAAATCGGTGTTATTATAATTTTCTCTCTCTGAATATAAGAACGAGATAATGAGTTTATTCTATGTGAGAAAGCTAATGGGATTGCTTTCTCAAGAATGATTATGTAGTTTTGTTTGGGCCTTGAGCCCTGTTTATTATTTAAAAGAAAAAAGATAATGTGTTTATCTTGTTTATTTTTATAAGTCCATATCTTAATTTTCAATGATAGTAATTACTTCATTTTCACAAACACTCTATATACTCAGCCATTTTTAGAGTCTCAATGATAATTATAGGGATAATTTTGAAAAAATGTACTAAATATTATCATTTCCAATATCAATAACAATATTAATCAATTTTTTTAATCCACGTTAAAGTTCACACAAAGTGCTTATATTTACTGATGCGGTGAGTAATATATTTAGTACTACATCCGTCCTTAAATATAAGACTCTTTTGACATTTTTATTTTCCCCTTATTTATAAGACCCTATACCAATTTTCAATGATAACTAATTACTTTTTTCCATAAACATCAATGTTTACTCAATATTTTTTAGATTCTCAATAATATTTATAGGGTTTGTTTTGAAAATACATATCAAATATTCACATTTCTAATATTATTAATTAAATTAACCAACTTTCTAATGAACGTGAAATATACCAAAATGATCTTATATATAGGCACAGAGAGAGTATTAGATCCTTAGTCAAAGTCTTTGTTAATTGGAAGACTTAGAATTAATCTCTTTTTATTAATTGGGTTAAATGATCAACAATATAAGTGAGTTTGATAACATATTGATTTAAAACCTTAAGGTTTTAGATTCACGTGTCTTTCCATTTATAGTAATTTATTTTTTAAACCATATTTTTTAATTTTGAACCTTAATTTTTTAAAATATCCCAAAATGCCCATATGTCCCGATTCGGGGGTGTTGAAAAAATTAGAATTTGTTACCAACATTCTTTTATATCCATATTCGGGGAAAAAAAACCAACATATCATGCTAGTGAATTTTTCATACTAGACCCTATCGAAAAAATTGGATAAATTGTTAGTAACAAATTATAATTATTTGGACACCCCCGAGGCTGAAAAATATTAGAAGGGGCCATTTTGGATTTTTCAGCCAAAAACAAGGTTCAAAACATAATTTTGTGGGGTTTACAAAATAATTTTTCATTATTTATATGTTGTTCGACTTATTATGTTTTAATTAATGTGAAACTAGCTAGTTTTATCTCTCAACATTCTCATCAAGTCCAACTGGCTTGATTTAGTTGTATCTTGTCATTAATGTTCATCATATGCATGTACTTCAAGTGAGTTTCAGAGGTTCTTCAAATCACCTTGAATATTGGTCGCCTGGGCTTATACTTCTTTTTTTTACTTGACTTGATCACATGTCTTTTTGTTTGTTTTTATTTATTCTTTGGATCTTTAAGTTTTTGATGCCATATTTCAATTTAGTATATTTATTATTAGGCCCTTAGTTCAAGTTTTTGGTAATTGTGAGAGAGCGGTATAATATTCTATAATTAATAAGTTATGAAATCCAAACCCCATTTTAATATTAAAATGACCAAAATAACCCTAGTTCTCTTATTTCCGTCCAAACCTCCTAAAGCCTTTCAATTTCCTTCAAAACTTCCAAACCCATGATTCTTGTTCTTCCTCCAAACCCACACCTTTTCAAATTCCTCACATTCATCCCTCGTACTCATTCACATTCATCCTTTAAGCAATACTTTGAAGATATTTCAACCTTCTCATTCACTCTCATTCCGAGACCCTTGCATCAAAGTGTATGTAGTGTTTAAGGTATTTTGTCTTCATTTTATTTCTTTTTTTAAATGTTATTTTATTCATTCTGACGCACCAATGTCAAAAAACCAACTTTCTAACTCGTGGATCTTGAAAAAAATATTAAAATTTAAATGATCATTTTTTCGATAGTATCAAGTTAGAATTTTATTTAAATATATGCTTTATTAAATTTCACATGCAAATCTGTGCATCCTCCAGTTTCTATTTTTTTATGATCCATATTCCAATGTTTGATACTGGTCAAAAGGATACCTTTTTGTTTTTTCGAGTGGGGCCTGTCAGAAAATCCACTTAGCCTAAATTTCAAGGTTTTTGAGTGTACCTCATCGAAAAATATGACAAAATAGTTGTTTTGTGCATAAAGTTGTGATTTGAAAAAATAATGAAATATATATGTTTTTATTAATGCAACATTCATGGAGCATAACAAACAGGAGAGACTCGACTTTAATAATTTTCAACTACAAGTTGTAGGACTTCGTGACTTTGGATGTGCATTTTCCACTGATAGACTGTTTGCTTGCCGTGATGATTTGGTGAATTTTGGGACGAATGTTGGAAAGGATCAAGGTTTTATTTTGAAGATCACAAGGTCAAACGTGATCCATGTAAAAGAGAGAGGATTGTTCATGGCTGCGAAAGGAGCGGTGTTTACT
The DNA here is from genome assembly GCA_037953625.1 of Crotalaria pallida. Classification (NCBI taxonomy): domain Eukaryota; kingdom Viridiplantae; phylum Streptophyta; class Magnoliopsida; order Fabales; family Fabaceae; genus Crotalaria; species Crotalaria pallida. The sequence goes on along the minus strand of CM075652.1, from coordinate 122,323,731 downwards.
AGCTAGATGCGAGGTCTAAAGTGAAGTACACAACCAGATCTAAAATGTGTAATTGCTAATTCAATTTGTATGCTAAGATATCTTCCAAAGGTGAATGTTGGATTAGACACTAGAGATTGGATGTAGGAAACACAATCATCACCCTTATGAGTCTATGATTGGCCATGCGTTTGCAGGAAGGCTAAGTAGTGAGCAACATGACCTTGTGGTAGACTTGACAGAAGGCGAAGTGAAGCCTAAAAGGGTAATGATGATGTTGAAGGAATATTACCCAGATATAATGTGACAACAATTGATTAAATTTACACCGTTCGAAAATGCTTTCAAAGGGATATTCGGCTTCCAAGAACGCAAATGCAACAACTTCTGAAATTATTGCCAAATGAAGGGTATGAGTCATGGCATTCTATCGTTGATGGAAGTGATAAGGTCAAAAATATGTTATGGACACATCCTACTTCAATACATTTGTTTCGTAACTTTATCATTGTACTGATAATGGACAACACATACAAGATCAATAGGTAAAAGTTGCCCTTGTTTGAGATTGTAGGGCAAAATCAACGTGGAAGACATTCATTATATTCTATTTCATGTGTACTAAGACAAAAGATAATTTTGTGTGGGCATTAGATAGGCTAAGAAATTTGATTGCAGACCTGAACACCTATCCAAAGGTGATTGTAACTTATATGGGTGGGGTATTGGGTAGAGCATTAGAGATCATGTTGCCCACGTCGACACATTTGTTGTGTCAATTCCAAGTAAAATGCAATATGAAGCTAAGGCAAGGATTGTTTTCTTTACATGGACAAGATTCCATCAGTAATGGAAACATTTGAAAGTGTTGTTCAATGTAATAACATTGATTACTATGACAAGTACCTTGATATACTCTGCGAAAGATGCATGGACCGGCGATTAAGTGGAATATGTCAAAAAGACATACCTAAACCAAAAAGTAGAGAATTCGTAAATGCTTGGGTGGACAAGAACGTGCATCTTGGTAAAACCACCACAAACTAGTTACCATTAGTAAAGTATGTTTCTTAAAATAAAATCATAACATTGTCGTTTGGCAAAACTATTAGATTGATCTTGTAAGTTATTTTTTGGTTGCGATTTCTTCCCTCAACTTTTTTTCGTTTCAAATAAATCCGGAAGTTTGTAACTTGTTTCAAATAAATCCTTCCGTCCAATTCTGTTTTAACACCGTTAATGGGAGCCTCCTACGTGTCAACCAATGGTCTTACAAGGCTAAAAATCAACGTTACACCCTAAAACGATGTCGTATGAGACCAAAATAGAAGTTTATTAGGCTACCCCTAACTGTTTTGGTTTTGTCTTTTGGCCTCATATGACATCATTTTGGGGGTGTAACGTTGAGTTTTAGCCACGTAAGACCAATGGTTGCCACATAGGAGGCTCTCATTAACGGTGTTAAGACAAAATTGGATGGAAGGATTTATTTGAAACAAGTTACAAACTTACGGATTTATTTGAAACGAAAAAAAGTTAAGGGACGAAATCGCAACCAAAAAATAACTTACCGGACCAATCTAGTAGTTTTACCTTGTTGTTTTAAACCTATGTTCATTTTGGGACCAAATTTTTAAGAGGGATGAGACTGCTCACTCAACTTGCAAAAAGATGTTGGCGGATAACAAATGACACATAACTTCATACTTTGATTGCATCCAGGTAATGTTGACATGACAACACACAACCATATCATCATGGCTTTGCTTAAAAAAGTTAATTATTTTTTCATAAACACTTTTATTTGTTCAAGACTTTTAAGATTCTCAATACTATTAATATGAATAGTTTGGATACTCCATATCAAATGTTCACATTTCAAATATTATTAACTACATTAACCAACTTTCTTAATAAATATAAAATTTATCAAAAATAGTTTTATATATACAGATGAAAAAATTAGTTTATTTTACTCACCGGTGAACTAGTATAAATTAGACTCACTGTGAATACAATTGGGTGCAATTAACAAGATGAAGTGAGTGAAGAAACCGAGATGTATCAAATGAACCTGGATTTGAAATTGACATTGTCTAAACTCATTAGTCAAATGTACGTTGACTTTTGAAATTTGTGACGAGTTCAAATTGAAACAATTGACTTATTTTATAAGGGTATACATCTAAATTGAGTGTGAATCAAGTAATCAACTGATTGCTTTTTGCTTTTCTTTAGAGGGAATCGGTAACAAATGTTAATTTTATCCGAAATAGAAAAAACAATATAAATATTTAGTTTTTTTTTTCAAAAAATATAAAAAAATTACATTGTTTTTTAATTATATATAATCTTTTAACAAGTGTTTTTTAGAGCATTTGTTAATATTTTTCTTTTTTTTTATTACAGTTTTTTATTTTTCTTGTATATGGAAAAAGTTTAAATTAAATCACCTAAACCAACTAAGCTGCATAAGTACCTCCCACATAATTTTGGTGGTGAATTTAAAGGTAGATTGAATATGTAAAGTCCATTACTTTTTCATGTGGCGGTGCAATTCAATCAAACTGGGTGAATATGCACTGTCCATCTTAAATTGAAGTATAATTTGATTGAAGTGTATATTGAAAAATGAATTAATAGTGTTTTTTTTTTGGATTTTAAGGATATTTTAGATAATATATTTTACTTTTTTATAAATTTGAAAATATTAACTACACATAACTACAGTTTTTTAATAAACACAGTTTTAATTAGTTTTTCTTATAATTCAAACCAGATGGAGCACAATTGAATATGAAGAGGCGGTAAAAAATTCTTCAACTAACAACACCGCAAGTCAAAGAAGTTGCAAGAGGCTCCGATTGATAATGAAGATGAGATTTCGTTACATGTAAAAAGGTTTACATTCATAAAATGTTTGTTGGATTCTGATAACATCCCACCGGAACAATTTATGGCGCTTAGGAAATTGACGAAGGAAACTCGAAAATTAGGTAAAGTTTTAATTTTGTTTGGCTTATGATGATGAAGAGGAAGTAATGAAGCGTTTTCTTGTGGTCCCGTATAGATACAGGACCACCGGTGTTCCATACCAATTACCGGCGACAGCAGGTCACACCCGGAAGATATAATCCAACATTTGGTGCTCTTTTTTATTGTTAAAATTAAAGATCATCTGAAGTAGTTGTGACAAGTGTTACCCTAAAATAGCCGCCGCCTCAACACTCGGAAGCTGAGTGTCGTTTCTGAATTTCTGCAAAGTCGTGAAGAAGCGCTCAACACCGTAAGCCCTGATCTTCATCTCCACTTAGATCTTTAAATTGTTTGTATCAAATATTTAATAATTTCTCTCCTTTTTAAGTAGGTAGGTTATCATGTTGCACAGAAACTGAATGAATGAGACAATGCTTGATTTGGTTTTTAACCCCTTCCTTAATCTAGCGAAATTGTTTAGGCTGTGTTATTGCTAATCCGTTTTCTTTCTTTAATTTTTATATTTTTAGTTATGGATTCAAGATTCTGACATTTAAATTTTTTCGATTGCAACTCAGCTGCGTGATGAATGGAGCTATGCATGAAGGTCATGACGCTTCTGTTGAGGAAGAAGCTCCGGTCACGGTGGATGCAACTACAGAGGCTGACAATGTTACTTACATTCGTGGTAAAGGTGACATTGGGGTTGTTGACTTTACCAAAGTATGTGATGCTGATGATGTAAAGAAATTTAGATTTGCTGATAATGAACTAGCATATGCATTCTATAATACATATGGGCTGGTGGTTGGATTTAGTGTGAGAAAAAGCAAGATGAGAAGAAATGGGAGTGGCATCGTGGTGAGGCAGTACTTTGTTTGCAGTTGTGAAGGTTACCGCAACCCTGAGTTCTTAGAGAGGATGAATCGAAGAAGGCAACCGAAAGTCATTACAAGGTTTGGTTGCGAGGCCAAGATGCGTGTTGCTTTGGATGACGACGGTTGGTGGCATGTAACTGACTTCACCGACAACCATAACCATCAGTTATTTGGTGGTGGTGGGTATGGTCCAATGTTACGGTCACAAAGAAGGATGAGTGATGCAGAAGTGGCCCAAATGACAAGCTTAAGGGAGGTTGGTATAAGCACACCCCACATATACTCCTCTTTTGCTAAATTGGTCGGTGGGTTTGGTAAGCTCTGTTTTCGAAAGAGAGAGATGTATAATCAGATTCGCAATGAAAGGATGGTGAAGGAGGGGAAGTCAAGCAATGCAATTGTGTTTTTGTCAGACATGGAGAGCACTGAACCTGGATTCTTTTGGAAATACACAGTGAGTGAAGATGGGAGGATAGATAAATTGTTTTGGTGTGACGGAATTTGCCGGTATGACTACCAAATATTTGGGGACGTCTTAGCATTTGATGCAACGTACGGCAAGAACAAATATAACTGCCCACTTATAGTATTTTCTGGTGTCAATCATCACAACAACACAGTTGTATTTGCAAGTGCCATAGTAAGTGATGAAAGCATTGATACATATGTATGGGTACTAGAGAATTTCTTGGAAGCGATGGGAGGGAAAGCACCCGCATCTGTCATCACGGATGGGGATAAGTCTATGAGGAGTGCAATTCGTCGTGTTTTTCCACAATCGCATCATAGGTTGTGTGCTTGGCATCTCATTCGTAATGCAAGGACAAACATAGGCGATGATAGGTTCACAGAACTGTTTAGGAGGTGCATGTTGAGTGATTATGAGATTGATCGTTTCGAGAGCAAGTGGCATTTTGCGTTAGACGAGTGCGGTTTGTTTGAGAATACATGGGTGGATGAATTATATGAGAAGAAAGAGAGGTGGGCCGCAGCATATATGCGAGGCAAATTCTTTGCTGGTTTCAGAACAACCTCTCGGTGTGAGGCCCTACATGCTCAATTAGGCAAGTACATCAGTTTCAGAAATGATTTGACAGAGTTACTTCATCCTTTCCAGCGGGCACTCTCAGTTATGAGGAACACTGAACTTGAAGCTGACTTTAATTCCGCGTATGGTGAACCAGTGTTGCAAACTCACCTGTATTCTTTGGAGAAGCATGCTGCCAAGGTGTTTACACGAGAAATATTCAACATCTTCCGTTCTTATCTGATGAAGGCTATTTGGATGAAGGTTGAAGGGTGGTTGGAGAAGCCACCTTTGACTGTGTACAAAGTTTGCAAGTATTACAGTGAAGATAATCGCTGGGAGGTTTCATACAACATAGAGGAAGGGAAAATAAGTTGTTCATGCAATAGGATGGAATCATTTGGGATTCCATGTGCCCATATCGTAACTGTGCTTTTTTTTCCTTAATATTTCTGAGTTACCAAATTGTGTGATTCTAAATAGGTAGACAAAGAAAGCCAAGGAAGGTTTTGAGCAACAACCAGGCAGGGAAGGGTGGAATGAGGAGGTTCTGCAGTACTGTAGGTTAGGTGGATTAAGCGATTGGTGCAAAAGGTTGTGTAGAGTTGGATGCCGAAATGTTGAAGATTACAAAAGGATTTGTGACATGCTTAGCAAGGAGACTCTGTTACTTGAATCAAAACAGCTTCAATCAAAGGTTGATGATTGCAGAGCAACCGATGTTCCGGTAACACAATCAAGTGCAGTGAAGGACCCAGCTGTGGTGAGGAACAAAGGATGTTGTGCAAGCTCTTCAACTCACGCAGGTAAAAGGAAGAGAGAGAAACACTGTGGAATATGTAGGTTACCAGTTCACACACGAAAAGGCTGTTATTTGGCAAACGAAGTGAAGAAATTGAAGCGAAGACATGATGTATTTTCCGACTCAAGTGCAGAGCTGGAGGAAGGGGATGATGTTGGTAATTCGCTCATTAGTGGGCAGGTAATCATTTGACATTCATTGTTTGGTTCATTTGATTCGTATAAACACCATGTTATTCTAATACCTGTTCTTTCATGGTTCTTTTTATGTTGTAGATTAAATAAACAGCAAGCTCTTGTTGTCAAGATGGTGGATATATTGTCATGATCAAATTAACAAAAATTTAGTTTAGAAATTGTCAAACTAGTAGCCTATGTTAATTTCAGTATCTCTGGCAGTATATGTAATTGTTAAATTATGTAATGGTGAATGGCTGGACCTTTGAATGCTAATGGCCTAAATTTATGTATGCTGAAATGTATTGATGAGGTGGATTTCTGTGTTCCATCCTATGTATTGTGAAATAGCTGAATTTGAGATTATGGATATTTATCTTTTTAATGATTTATGTTCTTCTTGTATTCATTTATGACTGATTTCGAGTTAATGATTTCGAGTTAATGGCAATTCTGGAAAAAATTGGCATGCAACAAGTTTGGTCTCTTTGGGTCTCAAGAAATCAGCTAATCTTCAAGGATAAATTACATCGTATAATAGCAAATCATTCTTAGTTGTTGTAACTAATCATTCTTTGGATCCTCTGCATGGTACACGCCTTGTCGTCCATTAATAAAATTAGGCTTAAAGAAAAAAACAAAATTCGTTTTGGTTTATCATAGCCGTTGAGTTAGGTTTTTGGACCACAATCCTAGTCTTTGGTCCATCCATTACACCTAAGCAATGATCAATGCTTATTAGCATCGTGTGCCTCAGTTTCAATTAAGGATCGATTTATCAATATAGAAGTTCACGTGCTAAGTTGTAATAGCAAATTCATCGATTATGTATAGTGATCAATACAAGTAGACATACTAGGATAGTACTTGAGAATGATATATCTTAAGGAGGTGCTAAAAGAAGGTTGTGATGATTATAATATAGGGCCTTTGAACATTGTATTGGTATGCCCAAAACACCAACAAAACAAGCATACTTAGTGCCACTAATTAGTTCACATGAACGAAGGAAGGCATAATTTGTCCTTAACACAAAAAGAATGCATTGCTGATCATAATATAGTGCCTTTGAACATTGTATCAGTATGCCCGAAGCAACAACAAAACAAGGCATACTTAGTGCCACTAATTGGTTCAAAATAAGGAAGGAATGCATAATTTGTCCTTAACAAAAAAAGAAGGCATTGGTCATCATAATCTAGTGCCTTTGACTAACTTCAAAGCATGCTTTCGTCTAAGCCAACTTGCTTAAGTTGGAACCAAGTTTCATCCCACCATGGTGTGCCACCTTAAAGCAGCGGCTGTCTCAATGGTAACTTTCTCCTTGTTGAATGGATCCATGATGAGCCCTACAGCAGTGTTGATACGAACATTCGTTTCTTGTAGCTACAAGCAAAGCAGTGATGATGTCATTAATCCTAATCTCTGAACAAGTATTATTAAAATAAATGCCCTGGTTAAAACAAGAAATAAACCTAACCTCCCCAACTATTGGTTTGGTTTGAAATGTTCATCCAATTGCAACCATTTCAGCATCCAAACCCCAGAATTGTTACTGACAAACATAATTGGGCAACAATATTATAACTTGTGTCAAAGTTTAGGTTTTTAGAATAGAGCTACTAATTAATTTATTTTTCACCTTTGTGGAAGATTTGGTATTCCCCTTGCATCTTGAATGGGCCAATTAACACAATCACATGCAGACGCATGCCATTTCTCCCCATGGTTCATTGTTATCATCATATTGTACAGCATAGCACACTTTGAATATACAAAGAGAAATAGGTTAATGTTAAGACAAATTTAAACATGTTCTATAAAAATTTATGTTAAAAATCTATATGTATTTAGTTGTCATATTTTACCACATTCTTAATCACATCACGACGGGGTTCAATTTGTGATTCGAAATAGTAAGCATCCAGTTGATACACAACTCTATCAGGTATACTCAACACCATAAGATACCATATCCCCTCATATTTGATAGGCACATATATCTAGTTCAATTAAGAAAATGAGTTAGTCATAAACCAGGATTGTAATGTTATTTGTAATCGAAATTAATGCCATTTGATAGGATAAAACAGATTCCCCTACAAATTTCAACTCCCTTGTCAAATGCATCCACTTGGACTCATATGTCTGTAACATGTACCCGAGATCCTTACCCTTCAAAATATCCTCCTGCATAAGGGAATGATTATGTTGGATATCTGTCACTATATATTTATTAACCATTAATTTATTTTTAATACTTACAGCAAACACTGGTGGTAAACACCATGTTACTGCGCAGCAATAAAACTTCTGCCTCAAGATACTTTTCAATGCCAGCAATGTTAAGAGCTGGATTAAGATAGTTGAAAAATTTAAATGAAATTAGTATTGAAAGTAAATAAGTGAAGCAATGGAAAGTAAAGCTTCAAAACTGTAAAGTGCAGCTATACCTTTTCACTGATCTGTCTCCCAGGAGTAAAGCAAAGAAAATCCAATCTCCAAGCTTTGGTGCCCTCAATGTTAACAAGACACTCCCTAAACGAAACTATAAAATTAAAATAAATATATATCAACACCACATAAAAATAATAGAAACCGAGTTTTTGTTATGTTAATAATTAATTACGTTATATCTAGATCCTCAGTGAACACATATGCAAACAGTTGTGCCTCCTTTGGTGTGAAATTGACATCAACAGGAGCTTTAAACATGGTTTTCAGAACCTAAAAGCCAAACAAGAACCATTGTGAAACTCACTAACATTTGTTAGACAAATTATTAAAATTATTAAACAAGAAGGAACGCATATTACCCTTGGTATGGTCATCCCACGTCCTTTGAGGAGTCTTGGGCAACTTTGTGACTTATGTTTTGGGGCCTTTCCTCTTTGTGATTGTCTCCCTATGCTACCAGATGCAGCAGTTGACTAGTTTCCTTTGGGATTGCTTTCGGGATTGGCAGGTGGTGTAGAGAAAAGCCTTTTACCATGGCTAAGCAAGTCATCCTCAGCAGCTGACACACGTCGCTATGACAGAAAACCAACATAGAAGATTTATTATTGTGAAAAGTCATGAATAAAGACGCATATTATAATGGTTATAAATAAACATGATAGTTTATACCTTAGATGATTGAGGAGCAAAAGAAGTGCCATACTTCTTGGCTAGATCAAAGTTAGGGGTGCCTGACCTACCATTGTGGTCATCTTCATCCGAGTTATCCAATATAAAGTTCTCTGTCAACTTTGGATCCATCCCTGTCCCAACAAAAGTGTCTTCGGTGGAAGGACTAGATACATGAACTGATGCATTTCCTTTCCCTTTGTCCATAATGGTATCTTCAATTGGGTTGTTGACAGGGTCTGTGACATCAGAGACATTCCCCGTGTTCGTGCGACCAGGGACATTGGTGTTGTGACACGCAAGGACCTCCAACACTTTCACAACAGCATTGGTATTGTCCAACTTCTTCTCTAATTCTTGGACATGTTTGGTCAAACCCTTCATATAATATTAAATCAGGGTTATATGACCCAATATTCCAGTTGATAAATTAAAATCACTAATAATCTAGTACTTCCTATATTAAAATCTCTAGTAATCTAGTACTTCATACAATACGAAACATTTGAAAAACTTTGACCCTAAAGACAGGAGAATTTATCTTTGAATAAATTTTGGTTAACAATATACAACATAAACACATTATAGGTAATTAGTTGTTAAAAAAATTTCTTTATTACCTCAATCATAGCAAGCAATTCAGCTTTTGTTGGTTCGGGTGGGCCACTTTTCTCATATGAATCTTCCACTTCAAGTCCAGGTGACATGGGTTCCTGTGATACTTCCTCTAGGTTGAGAAATTTCCTGTAACAAAGCAACATTCAAGTAAACCATTAACTTATATACGATAAACTACGCATGAACGTGATAGCATTGGAGAGTTTGTTTTAATATCCTACCTGAAATCAATATTTGCTACTAGTGAGGGGTGAAAATCCTGCTCAGTGGCACCACTATCCATCTCAAAGGAAAGAAAAGAAAAGGCCACCAACTCCTCCTCACAAATATGACCTTTCTTATAACACTTCTGATTAGCTAACTACGGTGACATAGAAGAAATAAATTTATCTAAGGTCCGAAGCAAACATTAAATGCCAATCACCAAAATTAGCACTTGGACCTACGAGTCTAACCACAATGAACACAGAAAAGCTGATTTTTTCCATTTTTGTGCAACACATTGGAGAGACCACCATTCTGTATGCATTACACACACGTTAAGGTTTATATATACTAAATAATAACAAAAATCATGCAAGTACCTGAATTTAAAAAGACTTAATTAAATAACATTTTCAGAGTAAATAGATAACTTAATGAAGTAGATCCCCCACGTAATTATGAGATTATTATTACATAACCTAATTCAAACAGTACAGATGATAAAGCAACATAAAGTTCACTCCAAAAGGTCAGATTTACTATTGCTAAAGCTAAATGTCAAACATAATTCAAACATATAATAATAACAACGGGAACAAGCAGCAAGCCTAAGTGCAACCAAGCTTCCCCTTCAACATACGGATCTCTTCTTTCAATTGAGCATTCTCAACTATGAGATCAAAATTCTCAGACTCCAAACACTTTGCATAGTGTTTCTGATTTTTAATGTTGTAATAATTGAAATCCAAAATCTTCTTCCCATGTAATTCAAGTACCCTTCTCATCATAATCAATGCAACATCTTCCCTAGCATACCAATCCTTTGCTGCAAACCGTCCCATGCATAGAGGGGTCTCTCCAATTAATGAGCTATTGATTATAGCATAATATCTGCAATACAGTATTCCACCATGGGTGATTGTGTCATGCCTCTTGTAAATGGGGTCAGTGTTGCCTAAAGTCTGCGTAATTCGTTGCAACCACTCTTGCATGCTAAAATTCAAAATTCCACAGTCACTCTCATGTTCCTCAGCAAACTCTATTGTAGATGTTTTCCCTTATACCATGAAATTGAAAATCAATAAGCAAGTGTTTTATCTCTACTGGACATAATTTAAATCAAATATGAAAGAACTACAAATTACCTTCATCAGTGTTAATGTACTGAGGTTCAATTGAGGACATTACATCTGCTAATTCATCAAGTGATATGTTGGTGTCAGCTTTAGACTTTTGAGCTTGGCACTTAGATGACGAACCATAAGACCCTGATCTTCTTCGATTAGAAGCTTCAATTTTCGATCTTTGGTACTCCTCCAATGCTGCATACGCCATATCTTCTGATGGATATTTCTTGTAAAGGCATCCGCTAAATCCATCAACCTGTACCTTACACTTCTCCCATGAATCATAAATTCCAGGTCTCCGACCCTCAAAGACAACGTATCGAGTACTCATGCAATATGTGAGTTGTTGGTTCTGTGTCACATGCAACGAAGAAGAGTGTATATGTTATATATGAATTGTTGGTGATTGTCACGTGCATGTCATAGCAGTGGCAGCAATCTTAACTTATCACGTGAATAAAGTGTGCCAAAGAATATATTCCATGTTTAAAAGCTATGGCTACATGCCAGACATTTAAAGACAACATTAAGTTATAAGTACTAATTATTACCTGTAATTGAAAAATTAAAGCACAATAAAATAAGATTGAGTAACTAATTTTCATAATACTCCATCCGGTCATATATATAGTTCACATTTTAGAAAGTTTTCTTGGTCCTAATTATAAGTCACTTTATATTTTCTATGCATCATTTACAAATTTGTCTCTTTTCTGCCCTTATTAAAAGCGTTGACTATCTATGTGTTTTTTGTTGTTCATTAATTACTGGGAATTTTCCAAGAAAAGTTAAGGGGGTAAAATTGTAATGTTACAATATATTCTCATAGAATTCATAAAACCAACCACTTTCCTTGGTATGTGTAATTTGGTTAATTATGCCCTATAATAAGGACCGGAGGTAGTAACTTATTACAACAGTAATGGTAAAATCGTTATTACTCATATAATTTTTTAATTACTTGTTACCGGTTCACAATGGGTTGTAATGTTGATAGTGACATTTAATTTTTTTAAAATTTGATAGTGACATTACCTTCTTGTAGCTGGCCACACTACCATAATAAAGCCAACTTGGGTCAGCTTTGGCACTGTCACACGCAAAGTGGCTGCTAACCAAAATCCAACTCTATGTGGCATGCTTTGCACGTCTACCAAGGACTAACTTCAAATATCACATTTGAACTGTGTAATCTTCTCAACCATAAAGTTGGGCTTTAGTTCACTACACCGAAACAAAAAATAGTTGGTGTTACACTTGCCTCGGTTTGGTTATAGTGCTAGTTGCACGTGTCGCTCGCTATTATAATCATGCAAACTTGAAGCAATATTTGTAATTTATTGTAAAGATACTAAGTGCAATTATGTGTTTAACTATTCTTCAATTTTCATTGTTATGAAATCATTTTACACTGAGGGTAAAATTGATTCTCAAATATCGACATTACAAATTAAGTTGATAAGTAAATAAGGACACTAGAAGTTCATTTTTCCAAAATTAATTTAATCTCATAGTACTTTTAAAGGAAATTGATAAAATAAGTAAAGAGCTATCAATTACACCAACTCCTTCTTCTTCATTAAACATCTTTGTTGTTGATATGAGGTGCGATATTGATAAATCAAAACTTATTTTTGATATTCCAAGTGAACCCACATCTCATATCTCCAGCTAAATTGTTTAATGAAGAAACAGGAGAAAGTGAAATCAATAACTATTTAGCAAAACATCAATTTTTATTAAAATTACTACTAGACATATTTGTTTGGTGTATGATTCCAGTATCCAAAAGTAATTCTCGAATATCGATATTTGAAAATCAATTTAAAACAACGAAATCAACCGATGTCCATCAACACCCCCTTATACAATGATAGTCATACAATAATGACACCCCCTGATAATTAATTTTTTTTTTACTTTCGTAATATTTTAGGTGTAGTTTGCTAATATTTAACATAGTTAATAATAATTTAAAAATATAAAATTAGATAAGTACTTAACTTAAGTATGAACAAGGGAATTCGGTAACACTTTGTGGCCTTCCTTATCAACAAAATCTTCAAGTCATTTGCATTTGCAATATATAAGCCAACAATAAATTAAAAAAAATTAAACCTCAAAATAAAAAACGGTTAGCATTTAAAAATTAAAGCCTACAATAAGATAAAAAAAAGTAAAAAATAAAACTCCAAAAAAAAAACCGGTTATCATTTAAAAATTAAATCCTAAAATACAATAAAAAAATAAAAAATATATGATTCCTGATCTGCTATTGTGAAGTTCTTTCATGATAACAAAATGTTGAAAGGATAAAATTATTAACTGATTAGATCATCCAGTGCAATTAAATAGGAAGAATAAACCACATTCAATTAATAACTAAATACATCTTTGGTGGAAAAATTCACAATTAATATTGAAAATAAAAAACAATTGGACGGCACATTAGTGTGTGGGGTTCACTTGGCTAAGCTCATTAGAAAGTGGGGTTCACTTGGCTAAGTTCATTATTTATGTGATTCACTTCATTAGTGTGTGGGGTTCACTTGGTTCACTTCATTAGAAAGTGGGATTCACTTGTCTAAGTTCATTAGAAAGTGGGGTTCACTAGACTAAGTTCATTATTTTATGTGGTTTACATCATTAGAGTGTGGGGTTGACTTGGCTAAGTTCATTAGAGTGTGGGGTTCAATTGGCTAAGTTCATTAGAAAGTGGGGTTCACTTGACTAAGTTCATTAGAATGTGGGGTTCACTTGGCTAAGTTCATTATTTTATGTGGTTTACATCATTAGAGTGTGGGGTTCACTTGGCTAAGTTCATTAGAATGTGGGGTTCACTTGGCTAAGTTCATTATTTTATGTGGTTTACATCATTAGAGTGTGGGGTTCACTTGGCTAAGTTCATTAGAATGTGGGGTTCACTTGGCTAAGTTCATTATTTTATGTGGTTCACTTCATTAGAGTGTGGGGTTCACTTGGCTAAGTTCATTAGAAAGTGGGGTTCACTTGGCTAAGTTCATTAGAAAGTGGGGTTCACTTGGCTAAGTTCATTAGAATGTGGGGTTCACTTGACTAAGTTCATTAGAATGTGGGGTTCACTTGGCTAAGTTCATTATTTTATGTGGTTTACATCATTAGAGTGTGGGGTTCACTTGGCTAAGTTCATTAGAGTGTGGGGTTCACTTGGCTAAGTTTATTATTTTATGTGGTTTACATCATTAAAGTGTGAGGTTCACTTGGCTAAGTTTATTAGAATGTGGGGTTCACTAGACTAAGTTCATCATTTTATGTGGTTTACTTCATAAGAGTGTGGGGTTCACTTTTTTTATTTCATTAGAAAGTGGGGTTCACTAGACTAAGTTCATCATTTTATGTGGTTTACTTCATAAGAGTGTGGGGTTCGCTTGACTAAGTTCATTAGAATGTGGGGTTAACTTGACTAGGTTCATTTGAATGTGGGGGTTCACTTGATTAAGTTCATTAGAAAGTGGGGTTCACTTCATTAGTGTGTGGGGTTCACTTGACAAAGTTGATAAGAGTGTGGGGTTCACTTGACTAAGTTCATTAGAATGTGGGGTTAACTTGACTAAGTTCATTTGAATGTGGGATTCACTTGGCTAAGTTCATTATTTTATGTGGTTTACTTCATTACAGTGTGGGGTTCACCTAACTAACTTCATTAAAGTGTGGGGTTCAGCTGATTAAGATCATTAACCAGTGGGGTTCACTACATTAAGGTGTGGGGTACACGGGACTAACTTCATTAGAATGTGGGGTTCAGCTGATTAAGATCATTAACCAGTGGGGTCCACTTCATTAAGGTGTGGGATACACGTGACTAACTTCATTAAAGTGTGGGGTTCACTACATATAAGATCATTTTCACACTTTTATTTTGTCCCTATTTATAAGACCCTTTACCAATTTTCAATAATCATTAATTACATTTTCCACAAACACCCCTATTTTTTTTTACACTTTTTAGATTCCCAAAAATATTAATAGGGGTAACTTTGAAAATACAATATACAACATACAATCTTTAAGATTTTTTATTTATTTTTTTACTTTAATATGGAACAAATTCTTTTACATTTTTATACCAAAATAATGATACAAAAATAATATTTACAATATTTTCCAAAATACAACAATTTTTTTACCAATATTTTTTACTATTATTTATATAATTTCGGAAATATCAATATACATAAATATTCATAACAACTAGTTATTATATATATACTTCAAATAATGTCTGCGTACGGTGTTGTATTTTGATTTAAAAAATTAAACATGCCTCAAATACACTAACTTTGTACAAAGGTCAATCGGTAACAATTCCCAGCCGTGGATTTGTCCGTATGTCTAAGATTTACGACTGTGAACGACAGGGATCACGGGTGAGGAATACGCAGAGGGACCACGTGAAACGTTCACGGAAGTAATGGATATGCTTTAATTTATAACAATCCATGATAGCTGTTAAAAAAAAACCAATCCTTGATAGATAAATACCAAGAAGATCAAATCTAATAACCTTGTTGTTGTCTTGTTTTTGGGTTGTCTTTAGTGTTTCTGGCCCATGCTATTGTCTTGGTGGCTCTTCGGCTTATCTTCAAGTTCTTTTGTGCGAGTTTTTGTGTTCAACTATAACAATAGCAAAGCATATTTGATACATGACTTTTTTTTTAAGTATGATGTCCAACTATGACAATAGCAAGGCATATAGGAGTATTTGATAAATGATTTATTTTTTTAAAAATATAATGTTAATGGTTCGATTATTGTTTGTATAATATAAAAAACGTTCTTTTGATAAATGTGAAATTTTCTCCAATAATTTTCGGTTGATAGATGTCATTGGTACATAAAAAATCTACTATCTTCTATATATAAAACGATCCCTTTTCGAGACACCACGTTTGCCGGAGAAATTTTCGAGGCATCATGTTTGTCCCGTGAAGCTTTCCTCGCACCAGAGAGTTTGTAGGTAGATAATCATTATCTCTAATCAAAATTGCAATTTAAAATTAAATAAATTATTTAAATTTATTTAATTTTGTTGATAAATAACATTATCTCTAACCAAAATTACAATTTGAAATTAAATTAATTATTTAAATTTATATAATCATTATCTGTATGTGAAATCATTATCCTCAATTTGTTGAACAAATCATTATCCTCAACAAAAATATCTAAAAAAATATTAAAAAAAATCACTATATATATATATATATAATAGGCTCTCCCATTCAATTTTTAAAGTTCTATCTAATTCTAAGAATTCTCTTCTCCAAATTCTCTCTTTTATTTTTATTTTTTCCCTCATTCCTCTACTTAAAGCTCTTAATTTTGATTTTTGAGTGTTTGATAAATTATTTATTAGATGATGCATATTTTGTTATACTTTTAATTGACTTTTGTTTATTCCTCTACTTAGAGCTCTTAATATTGATTTTTGAGTGTTTGATGAATTACTTATTAGATGATGCATATTTTGTTATACTTTTAATTGACTTTTGCTTAATGCTAATTTCAGGAAGAATGACAGCAATGAGTTACTTCAAAAAAGAGCATGACCTTGGTAAGTTGTGTTTTTTTTTTAAATTTTGGTAAGTTGTTATACATACTTACTTTGATTATTCTTTGTTGAAAGAATATGCAAATAATTGATCCTTTTATTTTTTCAAAGAAGAGAAGGGTAAAGGCTCCTAGGATTAGGAAAAAATACCCTGATCGTATTTCGGTGAGAAATAATTTTGGTGAGTCTTTTGCCTGTTTGAAGAAACAATGTTTTTCGATTTATTTATGATTTTTTTTTTCCGTTTTTGTCATGAGATAAGATAAATGATGAAAAAGATCAAAATATTTAAATATGAATAATAATAATAATAATAATAATAATAATAAATGTGATAATTATATTAAAAAAATAATAATGGTAAAAAAATATTAATTTATCCATCAAATAAATATAAGAAATTTCTTATAATATTATCCAATAAAAAAATCATAATGTATAATTTAGTTTAATTATATATAATTTTTCATATTAGATGTGATAATTATATTTAAAATATGCTAAATTATCATGTCTTGTGCAATAGAAAATATTTTGATTTATCTTTAAATCTACTCATAATACCATCAAACAAAAAAAATATAAAAAAGTTTAATTTTCATTTCACTCTAATAATTAATCATAATATCATGATAAAATGTGTTAATTCATCGATAAACTAAATAAGGAATACATTAATTTAATACTCATCTATACATAGACAAATATAATATTAAATATATAAAAAAAGAGCCAACATTATATTCATAATAAAATGCAATGTGTTAACCAAGATAGTCAAAAATAACAATTTCAATATCGTCTTCATGTTCTATGAAATAGTGGATATTACAATTTATCCTTAAATTTTCTCATAATACCATTAAACAAAAAAGATCAAAATATTTAATTCTGATTTATTTTTAATTATCATAATAAAGTTGATAATCATATAAAAATATTAATTTATCTATTAAATAAATAAGGAAGATCTAATTCTGATTTACTTTTGATTCATCATAATAAAGTTAATAATTATGTAAAAAATGTTAATTTATCCATTGAATAAATAAGGAAAATCTCTAGATAAAAAATTTTATTTTTTTATATAAGGAAGTACAAAATTTTTCAACAAGCTCATTTTTTAATGTTGTTTAATAATAATCTTTACTTTAAAATATTTAAATATTAATAATCCATGCATTGCACAGGATAAAAATAAAAAAGTTTAATTTTGATTTCATTATAATTAATAAAACATGCTAATTATCGATCAACTAAATAAGGAATATATTCATTTAATATTGATCTATACATAAATAAATATAATATTAAAAAACGAACCGTCATTGTCTTCTAATGAATTCATGTCCAATGAAATAAGGGATATTATGATTTATGATTAATTATTCTCATAATACCATCAAACAAAAAAATCAAAATAATAATAATAATTTTTGATTTATAATAATAAAGTATATCGAATCATCCTTTTTTATAATTATTTTTGTTATTGTTTAATAATAATCTTTACTTTATAATGAAAATAATAATAATTTTTAATTTATAATATTTAATATAAAAAAATTTAATATCAACAACCCGTGCATTGCACGGGGTAAGAGCTAGTAAATAAAATAACTATGACGTATTTTGGGACAAATTTTTCGTCAGAAAGGTAAGACATGTGGGTTTTAATTTTTTAAAAAAATAAGTACTCATTTCGTTCCAATTTAACTATCGTTTTAGAAATTTCACACGGATTAAAAAAGTTACTTAATGCTTCAATTTTCAAGAGAATTATTAGATAGTTTTATTATAATATCCTCACAATATATTAAATATCACTGATTTTATATATTTCAACATACTAAATATAAGGTTAAAGTTGAGAAAAATCAAGTAATACATCATCGAATTCCTAAAGCTACAAATAATTTGAAATAAATTAAAAATATTAAAGTGACAAATAAAGTGCGTGGAACAAAGGGAGTATTTTGATCATGACACATACTCATGATCAAGTGTTAAAATATATGTTTTGAGTAAGGTTCATATCCATACTTTTTTTTTTAGGGTTGTGAGTAAGCCTCACATCCTAAACTTTTTTTTTTTGGCTAGTTTGAGACTTTCTTCAATGATTTTGAGCAAGGAGAGTTTTCTAGTGGTGGAAGGTCATGGATCTTAGGAAATTGTTGAGAGTGGAGTGGCTCAGGGGAGTCGGGGGAAAAGGGTTTTTTTTTGTTTGCACCTTGGTATCCGGCCCACTGGGCCGACTAATCCAGTTCTGGGGGTCCCGGGGTTAAGGTTTTATTCCTCTCCCAACGTTGTTGCGAGGGATCGAGCCGTGGTTCGTCCTACCAAGTGCAGCCTTTGACACCACTGCACCAGCTGTTGGTGGGGGAAAAGGGTTTGAGGAAGATGATCGGAGGTTAGGTTCGGAAAAGAAGAAGGTATTTTAAATATTTCATATTTAAATGAAATATTCTTGTCTATGGATAAGATGACAAAATTTCCCTCTTTATTATGTTAATATTTTTTTTTATCCAAAAACCTTTAAAAAAAAATCCCATCCAAAATAATGTCAGTGAATTGAACAATCCTATTTTATGGTTGAAAATCCTAAATATACTTTTTAGATGGCACATAGATTTTCTCAAAACTTCAAATACAAGCATTTGTAACCTATCAACAAAAAATAAAAAATACTTACAAGCATTTGTACATAATTAAATTAAATAATGTAAACAAAGCATAATTCAATAGATAAATCATGAAATTATTTGACTTCAGAATTTAAAAAGGTAAAAGTGACATCAACACAACCAAGTTATTACGTCCTTAAATGGTAGAAAAGGTACAATTATTGGGAAAATTTAAGGATTTTTCCTTAAACTTTGTTTGTTCTCAGCCCTTGTGTCCATAATAAACTGTCTATTAACAGTTGTTGCCTTCTTAGCATGCCCATGTACCTTTTTCTCGTTACACTACTATCACTGTTACTGTTGATGATTTATCACTTTTACCAACGAGTATTCTTAGAACATTTCTCAAAAAGTACAGAATGATTAAATTTAGCAATTTTCGATATATATATATATATATATATATATATATATATATATATGTTAAACTCATTATTTCTAATACAAAATAATCAATTTTAAAAGAAAAAAAAAAACCTAAAAACACTTGTTAATATTCTTGCTAGTTTATTTTTATCTTCAACATCTGTACATGTGGTAGCAACGTGGGCTTGCTCAAGTGGTAACTCACTTGATCCTTTAATCAATTGATCTCGAGTTCGAGCCTTGGCTATGGAGTAACCTTCGTCGGGAGGCCCCTACCGTTTAATGCGAGTTCAGTTGGTTCGGATCGGATAAGTCGAATTTTGGGTAAACCAAATCCGGGTATCGGTTGGTGGAAAAAAAAAATTATGTGGTCCCATATTTCACTGCATATACAGCTGCAGCCAGTAACTATTAGCAGTCATGCATATATATGTGCACATCAAGGGGAGCACGTGCTGCTATAGTACTAAAAGGCAAAAAAGTTGGATCACAAAATTTTAAAACTTAAGTCAACAATCTTGGACAACAAGACTTTGAATTGGAATTTTAAATGGAAAATATTAAAATCTTCAAAAATAAGTTAGTCATATGTTTCATTCAACCTAGAAATAATTGACATTAGTAGCAGCAGTCACTGCCTATTATCTGCGACTGACACAGCTATATGTAATGGGGAATAAGTCCTTGAAGTGTGATGTATGATGTATCTATAACCACAAATTAGAATTTTAGTTGAAAATAAAAACAGCATACATTTTCATTTTCGCTCTTTATCAATACATAGATTAATTCGTACACGCAATACAACATGTATTTATTCATTCACCTAATTCAATTCACAATACCAAATACTACCATATAATGAGTTCATCTTAAGAAAAGGTTTATACTAATAATAATAATAATAATAATAATAATGTAAAAAGTAATGTAACTTTGGTTCAATCAATGAGAAATAATTCTCTTGAATTGATAAGCCTTTCTATAGAATTACCCCTACTACAAGTATATGTAACTGTTCAACTTATTAGAGAAGTATTGCTTCAACCAAAGTTGAGAAAAAGGTGCATAATTTTGAAATGTGGTCATTAGAATATTTATGCAGACTAGCAGAGACACAAATAGATAATTGAAGCTTTTGTTTTCCTTCTTTTTTATCTCCATTCCAAGTTTGAACAGAGGCTGAGATTTTCAAACAGTTGGGAAGTTTTGTCCAAAAGGTATGGGAAGTTTCTTTGGGCAGACGCCACAATGGCCTCGGGCCTCAACTTGGACTAATGTGTGAAACACTTTTTGAAACTTTGAAAGCAAAATGTGACTGTGTCTGCTTTTTTTGTTACTTAAGTTGATCTGCTTCTACTTATTGTCAACAAGTTAAAATATGTGTGTGTCGGTTCTGTACCTTTACTTTTTTCTATATGGAAGATATATGTTATATGTAGCACACTGCACACGGATTTGACTTTGCTCTAAGGCACAGTATCAGGTTCAGGACCCACCAGAAAATTTTTCCCCCTAAACATTTATACCACTAGGCTTCTTTTAGCTAAAGCTTTTCAAATAAGATAGGCGGTGGCAAAGTGCAAAAATGTTAATGCCTGATCAGAGTCAACATATCTTTCATTCTCAGGCCTGTGATTAAGGATTCATTGACCTTTTATCATTTATGATTTCGGTGATGATTGACAGAGGATGTATATCTAATACAGTAAACTAAAGCTTTTTTTATTACTTATTTCAAAATATCATTTTACCCAATTGATAAAATTAGCCTCTCAAATTATAATCAAACATCTAAATACAGATTCATTTCAATAATATAAATTCAAAGATAGAATTTGGAACTTCGTATTTACGTGACTCTAATTCATTTCACCTGGCACATCACACATTGTACATTGCAATTATACATACATCTTTCATTAATTTTGTTCGTTAGCCCTTTGAGTTACTGATAATTTGTACCTTTCTAAACAATTTCAACCAATATATGTGAGGTAATAATGTCTTTGATTTTCAAATTTATGTGAGATAATAAAGTTTTCGATCATTTTGTGTTAATAACTTGCTGATGATTGGATGTGGAGAACTATTATCATTAATGTTCTGATCAAAATTTGTACTCATATTGTTCTTTTCTTTTGCGGGGACCATTTATTTTTATATTCATAACGTAGCTACTACTCCATTTGTCTTCAAAACATAATGCAAAAACAATCACTATTTACCTTCATATCCATAGAATTCTCTGACTACATCATAATTTGCTAGTAATAGTGATTTGTATGTGCCCTAAACATTAATTACCATATCACCCTCTAGTCTGTATGCTCTAATGAATATTGAGTATGTCCTGATATTGATGTTAATGCTAATTCCGTTTCTATTTATCTGTCTTATTTCAAACAAAACACACCCTTTAAGAAATCCAATTATTACTTAAATTTTCAATACATTAATTATGTTTTTTCCCACTATACCCTTTCTCTTTCTATAATCATTAATTTTTCTCCACTACTTACGTAAACCAAGACTTATTAAATAGGAGCAAACATGAAAAATAGCATTTATTACACTCTTGAAATTCTCAATAAGACGGATAAAAAGAAACAAAAAATCTCTCCAAAAATGGACAGATAATAAAGAACGGAGGGAGTAGTATGTATCTATATTCTTCCAAGCAATAAGCTAAGATTGTTTGTATCTATGATATTTTTTTTTTGTGTAAATTAAGGTAGTACTATTCATGATTTTGAAAATCTGCTGTAATCACTACTACTCAGAATAATTGAATTTGAACTTTGAACTTTGAGCGTACTAGAAAGAAAAAAGTGGAAAGAAAGGGAGAAGAATTATAATTGCAACTGTGTACTGTTCTTGATGCCCTGCAAAATGGGGTATCCAATAGAAAGTCTCTTTTTAAGGACACTACAGAATTATTTGTACGCTCCTTGATCAATAGTAGTGATGAAGCAATAGTTATGCATATATGACCTCAAAAATACAAACTTTAGGTTCATTCAATACATTTATCACTCAACAGTCAACACTAATTGCAATAAACACATGGTACAATGGTCAGGTCAAGGTCCTTGTTAACCACAATTTTTTTTATTTTTTTTTTATTTTTTTATAAACCGTGTTAACTACTATCATTCTCAATGGACCGCCACCCATTCTAAAAAACCTCCAATTTTTAAATTGGACCATACTCTTCTGTTACATAAAATATTTATATTTTTTGGTACATTGAAATATAAAATATTGGAGCAGTGACCAAGACACTTGAACAATTTTCTAGCCAAACTTCTCATAGAAATTCACCAACTAAGTGTACTCTCTTAGCTAAGACTCCACCCTCCACCCTTAATAAAGAAAACAGGTTTTGACAACATTTTCATTGTATTTCAAGCCCTTAATTTCTTGTCCCCCTTTCTCACCTTCACCACTACCCTCATTTATACACCATCTGAGTTTTCTCTCTTCTCTCCCTTCTTCTTCATATAAAAACTCTCCAATTTTCATCATTTCTAATCTGCTTTTACATTCACTCTTCATTGATTCAAAACTACCCCTTCTCTCTATTCAACAACAACAACAACCATATATGTACTTGATGCCTAGACTCTTCATTAAGTTTGTCACTCACATTTTCTTCTTTTCTTACTTTCTCTTCTTAATGGAAGTCATGGCCTACCTACACTTACACATGCCATAGACTTTCCAAGAAAGTGCCATTTATTTCTCTATCAAACTCCTCTCATTTCTAAGTTTACCATTCAAGAGATTGTCCTGTCTTCATTATTATTATATTATCATAAAGTATTATATATTCAAGATCTGAGATAACCCATTTGGCTGCATTTTCTATAACATATCTGAATAAAATGGATCTTGTAAGCAGAAGATACTTGATCTATGTGTCACAACATGATGGTTCTTCATCATCACAATCACAAGCACTTTCTCCAATCACAACTCCACCTAGTTCAATCTTTCACCCTCATATGCATCATTCTAGCACAAGTTTCCCAATCATAGCAATTGCTATCATAGGAATACTTGCCACAGCATTCTTGCTTGTGAGCTACTACATCTTTGTGATCAAGTGCTGCCTCAATTGGCACCGCATTGATCTCCTGAGACGGTTCTCTCCATCGAGGAGACGCGAAGATCCGTCGCCTATATACTCGCCTGCGACCGAGCCTCGCGGACTAGACGAGTCAATTATCAGATTAATCCCATTGATTCAATACAAGACACCACATCAAGAAGAAGAAGGGAGTGGTGGTGATAAAAAAGAGTGTGCTGTTTGCTTGAATGAGTTTCAAGAAGATGAGAAGCTTAGGATTATACCAAACTGCAGCCATGTGTTTCACATTGATTGCATTGATGTTTGGCTTCAGAATAATGCCAATTGTCCACTTTGTAGAACTAGCATTTCTTTCACAAGCAGGTTCCAAATTGATCAGCTTCTCAACAACAACAACAACACAAGGCCTTCTAATAATTCTCCACATCAAGATCAAAATGAAAACAACATTGGTGGTGATGAAGATTTTGTTGTGATAGAATTGGGAAATAGTGATAATGATAGAGGCCAAAACAATGCAATGGAGTTACCAACATGTCCATGTCCATGTCCAAATATTATTAGTCCTTTACCAAGGAAGTTGTTAGAGCAGAGAAGTGTGCAGAAGAAAGGAAGCAGGAAGGTGCATAATAAAGTGACAAGCATGGGAGATGAGTGTATTGATATTAGAGCCAAAGATGAGCAATTTTTAGTGCAACCAATAAGGAGGTCATTTTCAATGGACTCATCAGGGGATAGACACTTTTATTTGGCAGTTCAAGAAGCATTGCAGAACAAGCAAATCAATGAGGTCAGTTCCATAACTTCCATTGAAGGCTGCAGTGGTAGTGCTAGTGCTAGTGGTAATGGTAGAGCCAAGAGATCATTCTTTTCCTTTGGACATGGAAGTAGTAGATCCAGAAGTTCTGTGCAACCTGTTTATTTGGACCCATGAAATTTTCTCCTTTCATGTTTATTGCATCTTGCAATAGTTACTTAGAATTTTTAATTTTTTTTATTTTGTGAGATAGGGAGATATTAGATGTATGAATGAATAGGTGATGATGATAGGATTGTATGACGCACAAATATTCAATTGGATTTAATTTTATTTTATTTTGAAGCCATAATTTCCCTTTGATGTGTGGTCCAATTTGATTGAAATGACATGGAGCTATGATTATGAGCATCATTGCTGAAATCATCTCAATTTAGCTTTTCTAAAGAAAAAGTTTTCCCGCTTATGATGGTTCAATTAAGTTATTCCATGTCTTATTCAAGAAAATGTCAGAAAATATGTGGAAAATTGTCTTTAAAGTAAAGTACTAGTATGAAATGAAACAAAAATTAAACAAATAGAAAAGTCGACCATATACCAAAAAGGAGAATCCAAGGGTAAATCAATAAAGTATATAGAGGGGTCCTTTTCCACTGATGAATGGTATACATTATACAACCACCAAAATTATATTTCTGTGAACACTGTATCTGTGTGTGTTGTAATGCTGGTAGATGGAAGGAAAAGTTTGGTCATATTTGGTTGGGTAGGTGATGCCTTCTTGTTACACAGTTTCACCTATTTCCAGCTTGTTGGAATCAATCATTAATTTGTGGTTGAAATAATTTATATATAACTAATAAAGAACAGCCAAATTTATTGGTAGTAGTAGTAGTTGATGATTGTTATAATTTTTCCCAACCAAAAATTTGTCAGCACATAATAATTTCTTTTAATCTTAGTAAGAGTCATCTCTAATTTGAAACTTATGTTTTCATTACATTTCTGCATCTAATTTTGTCCAAAGTATCTCATGCTATTCTCATAATACTACCCTCCCAAGTCCTGCACTCTTTCTTTCTGGGCCACGTGCTCATGAGCATGGGCAGAGACTACAAGATCTGTTTCTCACTTGAGGAACCCGTGAGATGTTGGCTTCATCTTAGTCAAAAGGTAAAAAGGTAATGGCCAAAAACAAAATAAAATTCAGAGAAGCTTATCCCAAAAGAGGAAAAATAACCTTGGGTGGAAATAGGACCTGCTTGTCTCTTGTTTTTGGAAGCAAATAATCAGCAATACAACCATTTTCTTATATATTTATTAATGCAAAATATATTCAATAAGACTAATTTTGATTAAAAATGTTGAAGAAATTATACTAACATCCAAATGACATATTCTTATAGCTGTCCATTTGGGTTGGCTTGGTCCATTCGGGCCAGCCCACTAGTGTCATCAACTTTCGGGTTAGGCTGGACTGACCCATTTTTATATTGGGCCAATCATTTCATTAATCCAGTCCAATTCACTATTTTTTTGGGATTGAGTTAAGCTGGTCCATGGACCAATATTTTTTTCTTTTCCAATATAAAATAACTAATCATAACGAAATTAAAATGAGAAAATGGATAATGCATCGACAGTGTAAAGTTTTTTACACCATCAGTGCATCATCCACCATTCATCCGTTTATGGTTGTTGACTTTTAGATTAAAGTAATACAAATGAATGGTGGATGATGGACTGATGGTGTAAAAAACTTTACACCGTCAGTGTATACCCATTAATCTCATCATAACGAAATTAAAATTCCATAACATTTTCTTTTAATTAGAATGTCATTATTAATCATGAAAATAATAAATGAAAATGTAAAAGGCTCTATCTCATATTATTGTCCAATCTTATACAGTAGCAAAATTTTCCATTGTTTTATCATAATAATAAAGCATCTCCTGAGGAGATAAGTTACCTCCTTTCTCCAATGAAAAAAGGACACCTAGCAAAATAAAAATGAAAAATAAAAAAAAAAGAAAAAAAATAGTAATAGAACAGAGGACCTTCTTCTACCTCTTTACCCTTCATCACCGCTACTGTAAATCCAGGTACCGTCACTCAAGTCTCCACCCTCAACCAGTCACAGCCGTACATGATGCCACCACCATTCATTTCATTACTTATTATTACTTCAATATGATATTATGCAAAATCAAATTGATTCATTTACTTGCATACCCTTTTCCTGTGATGCTAATGAAGATGTATCTTCTTTTCATTTTTTTGCTGCTTTTCTCTTTCCCCATTTTATCCTGGGTGAGAGAAAACTCAAGATGCTTTTTTCATGATGAATTTGGGTAAAGTAAAGAAGAAAATTTCCAATTTGACTTCAATCCTGAGAAAGTCCCAAGTTTTTTTAATAAAAAAAGTGATTCATTCCAAAATAAAAGTCAAGATGTACAAGTAGTACCAAAAGCAAAGAACTAGATAGAGTTTGCCACAAGTTCAATAACCCACGAAAAAAAATAGAAAGCAAAATTACAAAGAGAAAAATCACACCCCCACCACCCCAAAACAAAGAGAACATGGGCTGCACAAATTTTAGCAAAAAGAAACCAGTTTTAGCGAAAAGTGTTGAAAAGTTTGAATAACAGAAAAGAAGAGAAAATAAAAAAGCAGTAGAGACAAGTTAAAATAACTGAGAATTGATTTCATTCGTTACTTTTTCTGAGAGTACATTTGAATTTATATACTATGATACAAGTATTGGTAAGCATCTAAATAACAAACAATCCTAACAGAAAGCTAAGAATCAGAGAATGAAAAAACTAACAAAAAATACAAACTATGGAATAATTCAAATATCAGAAGGCAGATTCAAAAAAGATGCCAAGTTAATCCTTTGAGTCTTCTAGTTGTTTCTGAAAATTTGGTAGTTGTTGTTGAGTTTTATGTGCTTGATTTGCTTTGTCTGCCTTGTCTGCAATATGGTTTAACACCCCCCCCCCCCCCCGCAAGCTCGACTATGGATATTACATAGACCCAGCTTGGAACTGAGAAAGTGAAACACAGGAGAACTTAAAGCCTTTGTAAAAATGTCTGCCAACTGATGTGAGGTAGAGACAGGCAGAAGATGAATAGAACCAGCTTCAATTTTCTCACAAATGGAATAACAATCCAATTCAATGTGTTTGGTTCTTTCATGGAATACCGGATTAGTTGCTATATGAATAGCTGACTGATTGTCACAGTAAATGTTAACTGGTGAGGAATGAGGGATATTTAAATCATGAAGAAGGTATAGGAGCCACTTTGCTTCACATCCACCAATAGCCAAGCCACGATATTCAGCCTCTGCTAAAGAACGAGAAGTAACTTTCTGTTTTTTGCTCTTCCATGAAATTAAGGAAGATCCCAAATAGAAACAGTAGCCACCGACAGACCTTCTGGTATCAGGACATGAGGCCCAATCTGAATCAATGTAGCCTGTCAGATTGATTCCTGAAGTAGCAAAAAAGAATAATCCCATGCCTGGCTGATTCTTGACATATCTGAGGACTCGTTGAGCAGCCTTAAAATGCACATCTGTAGGGCAGTCAAGGAATTGGCTGAGTAAGCTGACAAATTAGGAAATATCAGGACGAGTGTGAGTCAAATAGATCAATTTCCCAAGTAAACTTCTGTAGGCTGTAACATTAGACAAAAGAGTCCCTGTATGTCGAGAAAACTTAGTGTTGTTGTCCATGGGGGTAGCAGAGGGCTTAGCAGCCAATAAACCAGTGGAAGAAAGAAGATCTAATGCATATTTTCGTTGACAGACATGAATACCTTTGTGAGAACGAGCAATTTCAAAACCAAGAAAATATTTCAACTGTCCAAGATCTTTTATACTGAATTTAGAATCCAGAATTGCCTTCAAAGAGTTAATTTCAGTAAGATCATTGCCTGTTATGACTAGATCATCTACATAAACAAGGATGGCTGTGAATTTGTTATTTCTGTTTTTGATAAAAAGAGAATGATCAGCTTGAGATTTAACAAAACCACAGTGAGAGAGAGTAGAAGTCAGCTTTGTATGCCCTTGTCTGCTAGCCTGTTTTAAGCCATAGAGGGACTTAGTGAGTTTGCAAACCCGTGAGCCATGAGTCTATAAGCCAGGTGGAGGTTGCATGTAAACCTCTTCTGTTAGATCACCATGCAAAAATGCTGTGTTGACATCTAATTGATGGAGATGCCAATTAAAAGAGGCTGCTAGAGCTAAGAGAACTCGAATTGTTGTCATTTTCACTACTGGACTAAAAGTTTCTTGATAATCTATACCCTCTGTCTGTGTGGAGCCCTTAGCTACCAATCGTGCTTTGTGTCTGTCCAGTGAACCATCTGACTTGTGTTTGATTTTAAAAACCCATTTACAGCCTATAGCTTTCTTTCCAGGAGGCAAATCAACAAGAATCCAAGTATGATTTTTATCCAAAGCTAACAATTATGCATTAATGGCATTCCTCCAACATTCATGTTTTATTGCTTCTGCATAAGAGGTAGGTTCTATGGAACTAGAAATATTTAAAGTGAAATGTTGATGTGAAGGTGATAAACGATTGTAAGAGACATAGTCAGAAATAGGATACCTGATTGAGTCAGATTGAGGAGCTGTAGCAGATGAGGCAAGCATGCAGTGGTAGTCTTGCAAATAAGAAGGAGGTTGTCTATGTCTGTTTGGATACCTGGGTTCAGGATTAGGAAGGACTGGTTCAGGTTCATTTAATGGTTGTTCTGGTTCATTGTCTTGATTTAGAGGATCAGGGAAAACAGGAGAATTAGGGACATTTTCAATATGTTCATAGGCTGATGCAGAAGATGGAGATGAAATGTCAGGTTGTGAGAGAATGGAATTGCTTAGCTCAGTATGAGAATTGACAGGATGGTGATGATGATAAGGAGGTATAGTGTAGTGATAGTCAAGAAAAGAGTCATTAGAAGTAAAAGAAGTAGTTGGTAAATTTTTGGAAGCAGTTGTGGAATTATCTATGGAATTGAGAAAAGGATAAATATGTTCATAAAAATGAACATTTCTGGAAATAAGAATCTCATGAGTTTGGAGATCAATAAGAATGGCTCCTTTGACACCCTTTTTATAACCCAGAAAAACACACTTTCTAGCTCTAGGGTCCAACTTTTTTCTGTGTGCTGTTAAGGTAGTAGCATAACATAGACAACCAAAGGTTTTGAGATTAACAAGATTAGGATCTTTTGAAAAGAGACATTGATATGGAGACTTATTGGACAGGAAAGGACTTGGCAATCTATTAATCAAGTATACTGCATGATTGACAGCATAATTCCACAGACACTTTGGTAAACCAGACTGAAACATGAGTGCTCTAGTGACACCATAAATGTGTTAATGTTTCCTCTCTACAACTCCATTTTGTTGTGGAGTTTCAACACAACTATTTTGGTGTTCAATTCCTTTGGAGGCATAAAAATCAGTAAGGTTAAATTCAAGACCATTGTCACTTCTAACACATTTAAGTTTGGTGTCAAATTGAGTTTCAACCAAAGAAACAAAGTTCTTTAAATGAGTAGAGGTTTCTGATTTGAGTTTCATAAGCATTATCCAGGTGTGTCTTGTATAGTCATCAACAATAGTGAGAAAATATCTATGACCAGAAATAGAAGGAAAAGAAATTGGACCCCAAATATCAATGTGTATTATTTCAAAAGGTTTGACAGAATGAGTATTGCTAGAAGGAAAAGACAACTTTTTCTGCTTGGCTAAGTGACAAGTGTCACAAGGAGCAGAATTCTTATTACATGTAATGAAAGGGAAAATCTTATGCAAACTAAATAATTTGTCATGAGTTGGATGACCAAGCCTATAATGCCATATAGCATCACTGTAGCTGGTGAAGTTATTGATGGAATGAGAAACTGAGAAGGGTAAATAGCCAGACTGCATTACATACAAGCCTCTAATCTGTTCAGCTGCACCAATCATCTTCAAAGAGTTGATTTCCTGGATGCAACAAGAGTTGTCAGAAAAAACAAGTTGACATTGGAGAGAGTGAGTTAATTTAGAAACAGAAATGAGATTGAAACTGAAAGTAGGTATGTATAAGACATCAGTTAGATAGAAAGAATTGGTAAAAAAACTGTGCCTGAAATATCTGTCATAACTTGGTTACCATTAGGGAGGTTAACATTGATAGGTTTGATTTTCTTAAAAGATTGAAAATCTGTCAAGGAATAACAGACATGATCTGTTGCCCCTGTATCCAGAATCCAAGTTGTGTTTTTTGTGCAAGATAACATATATCTGATACCTGAATTGAAAGAGTTTTGGTCTTTATTTATTGAACTGGTCTGTGTGGTAATGTGATTGGTTGTATGCAGATTATTTGGTTCAGAATGTTGCAGAAGTGCCAGTAATGCTTTATGTTGGTTTGGAGTGAAATTCATACCAGAATCAGCTTGACTTTCCTTCTGAACAGCAGTTGTATCATTACCATGATTAACTTGCTCATTTGTTCCTGTGGCTGTGTAGTTGTTCACAGTGCTGCTTCTTCTCATAGAAAGGGGATATCCATGCTTTTTGTAACAAATACTCTCAGTATGGCCACTCCTATTGTAGTAAGTGCAAATTTTCTGATTATAACCTCTACCTGTTGGTCCTTTGCCAGAATGGAGCCTGATTGTTCATGATAATTTATGTGTCTTCTCCCTCTTCCTCTGCCTCTACCATAACTACCCTCATTGGCAGTACTATTAAGTATCACTTTAGAATCATCAGTTATTAAGGCCATCTGTCTCTCTTGTTGCATAAGCAAAGAGAAGACTTTATTAATTCCAGGGAGAGGATCCATTAGCATGATCTGTGATCTTATTGTTGAGTATTGCTCATTTAGCCCCTTTAAAAATCTGATCACATAGTCATTCTCTCTATATGACTTAATTTTAGGAATCAGTTCACATGAGCATTGAGTAGTACAAGTACATGTAGGAATAGGCCTAAAATTCTCAATCTCTTTCCATAAACCTTTTAGATGAGTAAAGTAATTACTTACAGAGAGAGTACCTTGTTTAAATGAATAAAGCTCTTCTTGTAACTCACAGATTCTGAAAATGTCACCTTGGCAGTATCTCTCCTTTAGGTCCAGCCAAACTTCTGAGGCTGTCTCCAACCATAGAACACTTTGGGCAATTGATTTATCAATGGACTGATTCAACCAAGACGGCACAAGAGTATTGCATCTGTCCCATCCTTCAAAATCTGGATCATCTGCATCTGGTTTCATAAGTGAGCCATCAACAAATTTCAGTTTGTTTTTGGTCTTCGATGCCATGATCATGGAGCGTACCCAAGGATGATAATTTTCTCCATTCAATAATGTTGGTACTAATATTGCACCAGGATTTTCATTAGGGTGGATGTAATAAATACTTGTTGGATCATTCATATAATTCATATCTGCCAACAGTGCAGACTAAAGAAAAGAAATAAAAAGTGATTGGCAATTTGAGAGAGGTTAAGTGGAAATCAGAGTTTGCGCAGCAGAGCTCCTTAATTAAGGAGCTCTAATACCATGTTGAAAAGTTTGAATAACAGAAAAGAATAGAAAATAAAAAAGCAGTAGAGACAAGTTAAAATAACTGAGAATTGATTTCATTCGTTACTTTTTCTGAGAGTACATTTGAATTTATATACTATGATACAAGTATTGATAAGCATCTAAATAACAAACAATCCTAACAGAAAGCTAAGAATCAGAGAATGAAAAAACTAACAAAAAATACAAACTATGGAATAATTCAAATATCAAAAGGCAGATTCAAAAAAGATGCCAAGTTAATCCTTTGAGTCTTCTAGTTGTTCCTGAAAATCTGGTAGTTGTTGTTGAGCTTTATGTGCTTGATTTGCTTTGTCTGCCTTGTCTGCAATATGGTTTAACAAAAAGAAACAGTGGAACAAGATTGCAGAAGCATAAAAAAATCAGTGTACAACCCTTGTTGAGATCTTGTCCGAACGCAAAAAATTAATCAAGCCACAACCAAGTGATGCATCACCTCTTGTGGGTCACCCACGTCTTGAACTGATATGGTAGATTTTACAGTGATGTACAAAGGTTGAAGAAGGTTGTGTTTTTGTTTGCTTCTTTATTTTTTTTATTTTTCTTAGGTGTCTTTTTTTTATTGGTGAAAGGAGGTAACTTATCTCCTCATACAAGGAGATACTTTATTATGTTGTTTTATAGTAGGGGTGAGCATGGGACTGGTTGGGACGGGTTAAGCTTGTCCCTCACCCGTCCCGAAATGTTGTTCGGATCAATTTTTCAACCCGAACCCGTCCCTAATTAGAGAAGGACAAGGTAAGGATGGTTCCGGGTTCACTCGGGACACGGATGAATAACGTTAAAAAAAAACTTCAAACCATTCAAATTCTGAAATTTGCATAATCTTTCTAAAAATAATATAAAATTTAGTTGATGAATACATTAAAAAGAAATTACAAATCAAAGAGATAAAATTGCTAGCTTATGTAGAATCAATGAGCAAATGCATAATGTATGTATATTCAAGAAAGGACAAGAAATGTTGTATAAGCAATAGATATGGGTACAAGTTTGAAGACCTACTGTATGTGTAGTTTCACACACACACACGTTCACACTTAGTACTTAGTAGTTAGGGTCTGTTTTATTTTTTTTTCACAGGTTTTACTGTTTTATGTTTTAGAAATTAGAATAATAATTATAATTAATATATATATATAATTGTATATCCGAGCCGGGTCCGGGTGAGCCAGGCATGAACCCGAACCCGTCCTTAATATTGTCGGGTCTGTCTTTCCCACAAATGGGTTCGTCCCTTCAAAGGCTTGGGAACGGGTTTGACCCGACCCGAACCCATCGGGTTGGGACAGGTCTTCGGGTAGGATCGGGTCATGCTCACCCCTATTTTATAGTGCTCACAGTGATATTTACAAACTATCCATTAATAAGATTCTCACACGAGTAGTAAATTCAAATCCACGACCTTGTGGGCTATGAAGTATAACGTTCTTGCCTTTACATGCAACTTTCTTGGCCCATGAATTTACCGACTACACAATATTTTAAGTTTAGAGTTTTAGATTCCCCACCCCACATACTATCCTCACACTCTATTTTTAATAATGAAATGACAAAAATAACCTTTATTTTTTTCAACACGGATTCTCGGAATTTCTTTTAAAGTGTTTTTTCCGAGATGCACCTCTTAAAATTTTTCAAGATTGTTGAGGGAGGGAAGGTTGTTGACCTACACACCAGAACGTAAGACAACATCAACAATGGAAGGGGCATTCAAGTAGTTGAGGCGAGCCGGGGGTGGCCCGATCCGAATAGCCTCGTCAGTAGAGTAGACGTGAAGAGAGTCCTGATCTACGTCGTTGTAACTAGCCACGGTTTGAATCCAGAGTCTCCTCGCGGTTCTCATGATCCAACTAGCTATTTCTCCTCTGTTTGCTATCAGAATCTTCTCTGTGTTGTTGCTGCTTCTGTTGCTGAGTGGGACCCTTGGAGAAGGCACGCGCCAACACATGTGAGTTGGTGAAAGGAGGGCCTTCAAGCTATTACTCCTCTGGTGGTGGAAGGAGGGTCTGCTACTGCTGAGTCTTCTTTAGAGTAACATCAAAGAATAAGCCATTGCTATTGAATTGGAATTGGAAGATCACTACTAAGTGAGTTGGTGAATGATTCTATTTAGCGAAATGATGAATAATTCTAAGAATGGTGAATACCCTTAAGTTCAGGCAGCACCGAATGGAAACATTGCAGGAGGTACATCTCGAAAAAAATTTTGAGAGGCACCTTTCGGAAAAACATTCCAGAAAAGAAAATTCCAAAAACCTCGTGTTAGAATAAAAAATAAAGGATATTTTTGTTATTTTACTATTAAAAATAGGGTGTGGGGTTAGTATGTGGGGTGGAGAATCTAAAACTCTTAAGTTTATTAATCCCCTACAATTATTTAATCCCCAAGTAGTGATGGACCTAGAATTTTTAGGTTATGGGGGCAATATATGGTATTAAAAGTAGGATAATATTAATTATTATTTATGGAATACAAAAATATAAAATTGTTATTGAAAATTTAAATTTAGTATTTTCTGATTTACTAGACACATTATTTTCCATATAAAATCATCATTTTTACAATCTTAAACAATGTATCGTTGATACTCTAGCAATTTCCTTAAAAATATAACAATTTTTTGATAAATAAACATATTAATTACTAATGTGAGTCAATGAATACTCACCCCATACAAAAATATGTGCAAAATCATGAGATAATATCATTGTACCAAAAAAAATGAAATACAAAAACAGAGAAACATTTACCATAAGTTTTCATAATTATTCTCTCTATGTGTATTAATAATTTGGAAATATTGAATAGATAAATAATAATCTAGTTATTTATATTTACATTGGAGCAAAAATTATATATACGCTAATTTTTTTTTGGAAGATTGTAGCCCCCACTAGGGACCTCCTGGATCCGTCCCAGTGACCCCAAGGGATGCCTCCTATTACTTGAACCCATAACCTTTAGGGACGTAGTTATATATTTCACATGACAAAAGTTGTTCATATATGTCTTTGACATCCAATTTACATTAGCCTTCGCTAAGGATTAACATGAATAAATTTTGTGTGTTCGATGAATGATTGTGTAATTTCGTTAATGTTGTGAACGAAAGTGATGGATGCATGCAAAGTTAAGAACGAAAGTGATAATTTTATTTTTTTTTTAAACTAATGGAAAAGGTACCTTAACTTACAAGCTTAGGGTACCTACATCAGACTCTTGAGACAGTTTGGTGGAGTCTTAACCTTATATTATATTTTGTATCATACTCTTTCAAAGACTCTGCTATTCTTCAAAATTTGGTGGAGAGAATCTTAAGTTGAATTTGTAAAATACCAGAGTCAACTTAAGACTTGTGGGATCCTATTAAAATTATTGTTGTAATTCTTATATATATATATATATATATATATATATATAGTTATGGCACATTTTTAAACAAAAATTGAATTTTTTAATTTTTAAATATTATTTGAATGTAAATATAGTTTTTAGAAATATAAACACTGATGTGATAAATAAATAATTGAGATTATTCTTAGAAATAATAGGTCATTACATTTTAAAAACTTTATTAAAATGAGATTAAGTTTAAAAGTACACAATGATATAATCCTAATGTATAAATTTGGTGAATCTTAAGTGATGGAAAATATAAAAAGTAATAGGATAATAATGTAATACTGATGTGTTAGAATACGATAAATATGATATGTAAACTGTATTATAGATGTCCTAGATGAAACCTAGGAGCAAAAAAATTGAAAGTTTATTATAATCTCATTGAGAAACAATTTATAATGTAAGTATTAAAAAGACTTTGTTGGTAGAGGCAAAATCCACTTCGATAATCTTTAAACTTCGAAGAAAATTAATCTTCGACTGTCTACCGGGGATACCCTTGATGTACTAAAAAAACAACTTATTTCTATCTCAAGGACTTACCAAAAGAACACAGAAAAGACATACTAACCATGTTTGTCATTCCAAATCTCATATGTCGTGCCGTGTAAGCACCAACTACAAGGGATAGAAGAGTTTTCTTGTGGACCTGGACCACACGTGGTCCATACTTTTACCCGGTGTTGCCATACATGTACCCTGTACAACCAGTGACCAAGGCAAAATTTAATCAGCTACTCAACATCTACGGTGGGATACTGCATCACGAGGATCGTCAATTCTAACCCTTAGATTATTATCTCCGGCTAGAATTATAAGCAAATCCAATCATTTTTATGTTTATTAAGGAGACTAGTTGATTGTACTCCCTCTGTCCCACAAGGGTGGTGAAAAAGGCTGAACTTTTTGTCCCAAACTATAGTTAAAATAATTAATGAAAAGTTTAGAAATTGTAAACTTTGAATTGTGATTGGTTGATCCATGCAAAATGCATTAGATTAGTTGTTTGATAATTGGTTGATATGTTAGACAAACCGTTAAATGCATGTCTTCTTAATTTTTTGACTTTTGAATTTTTTAACTATCCTTGTGAGACGGAGAGAGTATTTAATTTTCTCAAATTTATAAAAAAACAGAGGTATTTTAAGAAAGTAGTATTGAGAATGAAACAAAAATTAATTAAGATTACAATTTTCTAGAGATGTTTTAGTAAAGTGGCAATGAGAATGAAACAAAATTTAATAAAGTTAGTTAATTTTGCTTATATTTTAAATAAAAAAAGTATGTTTTTTGTTGCTTATAATTCGAACCGGAGGGAATATATCTTATAAACGGATGCGATTTATTGCTATGGGTAGTTGAGGATGACCAGTATAGTTTTTCAATTATTTCAAATTAAAAAAATTTCTACCACCTGTACTTTATAACAGCAAACTCGTGCATTCACTTTTTAGTCCCAAATATTATTTTATTTATATTTTATTTTTTTATTTATTGAGAATTTACGTTGAGAATTATTTTTTTTATAACGGCAAACACTTGCATTCACTTTCTCACTTTTTAGTAAATTTACGTTGAGAATAAAACAAAAATTAAATGTCTCAAAACCGCATTGTGAGAATATCATTGAGAATCTAAAAAGTGTTAAATAAATAGGGGTGTTTGTGGAAAAAAAGTAATTAATGGTCAATTAAAATTGGTATATGGTCTTATAAATAGGGACAAAATAAAAGTGTCAAAAGGGTCTTATAATTACAACGGAGGTAATAATTTACAAGTATAATGGTTATTTTTTATGTACCTTTTTTATTTTTTTTCATACACAAAAAAAAATTAATAAGTATCAAGCTTCACTTATTATGATATACGGTGTGTATTTATTTATTATAAATAAACATTCTCATCTAACGTATTACCGTGTGTATTTATTTAATAAAATTTAAAATCCATGATATACGGTTCACTATACAGTGACCATATACGAAGGTTACTCGGTAACCATTTACCGCTGTTGATTTAGTTCAGATCTGAAATCAACAGATCTGAAAAGCATAGGGACCACAGGTGGAAAATACAAGCCGGGACCATGTGAAACGTTCACTGACCTAGACATCGGTGTGGTTTTCTGTGCTACCACGTAGAGGACTGCCAAAGGCCAAACATAGAAATGGTGAGAGCTCAGGCAGATAGCATGTGTTGGAAGTCCCACATCGCCTGCCTCATAATATATGGCATGGTTTAAATACCTGTTGGACTACTTCTCTCATTGCCAATTGGTTTTGAGATGGAACCTTAACATGGTATCAGAGCCAGAGCCCAACTTTTTTCCGGTTGTTATGGGTCAATAGATACCCTTTGCCTGGTCCGATAGGCTTCGTTGGAGGGGGCGTGTTGGAAGTCCCACATCGCCTGCCTTATAATATATGGCATGGTTTAAATACCTGTTGGACTACTCCTCTCATTGCCAATTGGTTTTGAGATGGAACCTTAACAGCGTGTACGTAACACTTTTCCCCATTTCTATTGTCCAACTGAAAGCTCAGCATTTCAAAACTTAGTTATTGAAAAACTTCCAAAACCCAACATTATGATCCAAAAATTAAATCAACAACTTTTGGTTGTGATTTGTAAACCACATTTTCAAACCATAATTTAACTGCCGAAATATTTATAGAAGTGCAATCTAACATCTAGAAGTGCGATCTCAGAGTTTTTGATAGAGAGTAAAAAAAAAAAAAAATCGCTATATAGCTATGCTTTTCAAAATGTCGAGTATTATAAAATCATATACAATGTTCTAATTTCATTGAATAGTATTAGTAAGTAGTCGATATAATTAGTATGTAGTCACTTGATAGGTAGATTTCAACGTGAAATTAATCAATTAGTTTGGAAAGAAAGATTAGATTCATCATAATTACATAAATGTTTAGAGAAAATATCTTAGTGGCATAATCGATGATAATCGGATGATGGGACAGATCTAGAAAGAGGGATTTCTTCGATGGAGAGTCGACAAGTAAAGAAGAATCAATATTGGATTGTAAAATGATAAACTTGTAATCAGACGGGAAGAAATTATTCCAGATGATTTTGAGCCATTTCGGAAATTTTGAGATAATATTTCAGCGACACATTCTTTTGGCAAGGCCTCAAACTCCATTTTGGGCAAGTCATCAACACAATCACAATCTAAGGATAATTTTGAAAAAATAAAATATAAAGTGAGATGTGCATGTCTGAATGTGGGATCATTGGGGATGTCAAAATCCCCTCCCTTAAACAAAAAAAAAATGATCGCTGAGTTGATATAAACTCGCTATTGCATATTGTGGGAATATACAACATTTTAGTCCCCCGAATTTTCAGCCAGAACTATTTTACCCCGATTTGGTCATGACCCAAACTCGAAGTGGATCAGTCCGAACTCAACCTAGTAACCCGAATTACCGTGTCTAACATGGGTTAACAAACATCAAATGAAGATTTTCGAAAGGAACCCATTACAAGACGTTCTATCTTCAAGGACTCAATTGCAAATTTAGTTTTGAAACCTATTTGCACATTCTCAAATAGTTAAAAACAATATGGAGCTTAATTTAACCTCACTTGTAAAAGTAAATTAAAGTAAAACAGAAAAATTAGTAAAAACATTACTTCTTTTTAGTAAATTTAGTAAATTCGGACAAATATAAAATCTATTTTTTGTCCGAATTCTCACACTAGCACTTTTCCCTTCAAACCAATCAAACAAAATATGAACAATGTAAAAAAAAATATATGAACATGATGCAGAACATTTGTTCTTCTAAATGACAAGGCGTTGCTAACAATGCACGAAATAAAATGAAGTTGCTTGGTTATGCTTTTGCACATACAATTGTCATCATATCAATTGACTTGTGTAACCAAGAAAATATCAGTTGACTTGAAAAAAAAGAAAACATAATTTGTCCAAGTGGAGGTTCATAACAGGGCTCAACAATAGAAGGGCAGAGGGTGAGAGGGGAATAAGATTATGAGAGATTGAACCTGCAAACTAATACTTCATATCGTACACAACTCTACCAACCAGCTAACTCTAAGAAACTTGGCAGCAACTTGAAATTAGTGTAACCTCAAAACATACTTTCATTTTTATTCCTTGATATTAGTGTACCCTCAAATTACACTATGTTCATGTTTGGTTCTGCGATGAGTTAGCTCATAATCAATTCTGAAATGCCAACACTACCAACAGTTACTTTTGTTCCAACGCGATTTTGGGGCCAGAATTGATTTTTGGAATGGTAACCAAACATGCACTATGTTATTGTGTGTTGTACTTCTCTACAACAAGAATTGCACCATTTCCAAAAAAAAAAAAGAAAAGAAAAGAAAAGTGTTTGATTTATTGTGTCATTTGATCATATATCAGAATCTTGGTACAAAATGAAATATCCTTTGGTAAGAAATAATGGACATGATCAGATAACATTAGCCTCATTTTTAAGTTTGTCAATAAGCTCATCCACAGAAGAAACCATAACCCCTGCTTTTCTCTTGGGAGGTTCTGTGACCTCAACAATCTCCAAATCAGATTTGATCTCCACATTCAACTCCTCTGGAGTGAACTTCTTTATGGGCTTTGATTTTGCTTTCATTATGT
This sequence comes from Crotalaria pallida, assembly GCA_037953625.1. Lineage (NCBI taxonomy): Eukaryota > Viridiplantae > Streptophyta > Magnoliopsida > Fabales > Fabaceae > Crotalaria > Crotalaria pallida. Next base: position 122,283,649 of record CM075652.1, on the reverse strand, counting down.
TGGGAAGAGTTGCATACCTTGGTTGGTTCAGTCTCAAATCAGTGCTGCATCAAGAAGAAGTTCATGACTTACATGCCAAGAAAGGGGTTAAAAAAACTGCTTGTTAAACCATCAAGTATTTCATTGGTTAGTGTGTTTCTGATAAACTAGGATTACCACTGAAATTTCTCCAACTCATTGGTGAAGCATCATGTCAGCATTCAGAAAGTTGGTAGAGTAAATGGTTCAATTTTTCATGCCACAGGGCACGCTTTTTGCAGATGGTATAGTCATAGTGGTGGGAGAGTCGAGTGGAGAATAAATGGGACGTTAAAGCTGTGGTGACAGGTGTTAGAAGCAAATGCCTTCCATTTACGTAAAAGTAAAACGGAACATACGAAATGTAAGTTCAGAAAAAACCTCACTAACAATAGTTTAGAGGCGAAAATTGAAGATCATACCATACCACAAATCACACGGTTTAGGTATGGAATCTTAGTTCTATAACATACAAAATGACCAAGAACTATAGGAAGATGTAAACCATATGATTCAAGCTGAGTGGATCAAATGAAGAAGTGTCTCGGATATTATTTGTGATAGAAATGTGTCTATCAAGCTTAAAGGGAAATTAAGTAATACATGTTGGGCGACAAAAAGCTAACAAGAATTTAACTTAGTGTTACAAAGACAAGGATGTTGTTTTGGATGCGTCAAATAAGATAAGATAAGATTAGGATAGAATTCATTAGAGAGCAACTAGAAATAGCACCTATTGAGGAAAGGATGGTAAACATATAGTCTTAAGTAGTTTGGCCATATGATGCCCCAATGCGTCAAGTGAAGGATAGTCTAACAGTTAGAGGTAGAGGGAAAGCAACTAAAATACTAGGTAAAACCAGTAAAAAGAACCTTGGTTAAATGAGCTTTATGAGGACATGTTCACTCACCAACTGGAAGAGAGATTTGTCGTTGGTAATAATTTTGCAGAAAGTAGAAAATTCGATAACTTTAAAACCAAAAACAAAATGAAGAAAACATAGCATTAAGAAACACATTCTATGCCACACCTATGATTTCAAACGTCTTCATGCAAATCGATGCAGAAAAGAAAATTAAAACTACAATTCAGTAATACACTACATTTAGCATGATATTTTCCTTTCTTTCAATCACATCAAGTAAAAGAAAAGACCAATACTATATGAAGAGATAGCCCAGCTTACCAATTTAAGAAAAAGTTAAGTTTACAAAGAATTTTAGGTTGCTTTCCCGATCTTACAATTCCAAGTTGAATTTTGTTTATGAAACAATGAAAAGTGGAAAGTGGAAAATCAAAATGTACCCAAAGAGAGAACAATTAAAAATTCAAGGCCTTCTAAGAATCTAGATAGGTGCAATACAGCATACTGGAAAGAATGTGACACTTACGTTATTACTGCTGGTAAGTTCAAACACACCGTCTCAGTACCATCATCAACCTCTCTATCCACTGTGACAATCTGTTTCTCCTTATCAATGACAACCTACTAGAACAGAGCATTCAGTTATACAATGTTTTTAAGTAAAAAAAAATAATATAGTAAATAAAAATTAAACACAAACACAATCACTAACAGTCCAATATACAAAAAATATTTTACCCTAAAATGAATATTCAAAACTGTAACTGCAGTATTGCACTGCATATTCCCTTGGGTATCTTCTCTTCTGACTCTGCTGCATATGGCTACTTGAACAAATATAAAGATATTCGATCATATAGAAGCCTGACTACTCTGATTTAAGCTTATCAGATGATCTATATACTACATATGCAGCAAAGTGAAAAATGAAGTGAGTTCACTCCAAAAGCAGTGGCTAGCTCATCAACTTGGTAATAACTTCTTAAGCAACAGTTGGACACAAAAGGTGCAACAACGACAAAAGTCTAAAGTACTTTAGAATGAAAAACCGATATATCAAACTCTGGCACAATCACACAAGGTTTGATCTAACAAAGATAAGTTCCATTAACAATAGTGAAGAGAAAAACAAGAAACATATTTCAGACTCAATAGAAGACAAGCACAGCGCATAAAGCCACAAGTGTCACCTGGCATCATTAATGCCCTATGGTGGAAATCGTTAATACAAAAATATATTATGTATCCAAAAGAGCTTCAGAGTTCCCTGAAAGCATTCTTTATTTCTAATCTAACTTTCACTACATTGAATTTAGCCTTTGGAAAACCCCCAAACCATGGTTGGAGCAAAAGCATCCTTATTGGAGCTATTAGAGGAGGGCACAAGGAGATGGGGTTGTGGGGGATTCCAAAATCTAAGCCAAGCATGCTATTAAAACCCACTGAAGATGCCATGTTTATCTACCTAATCTGAGATAAAATGAGCAAGCGCTGTTTTTTTTTTAATGGATAAATAAAGAAATATCATTAGATGAGAAGAGATTAGCACACGAGAAGAGAATACGACATCCTCACAAAGAAAAAAAGAAAGATAAACAACTATGCTGGGAGGTAGATGAGTAGAAAGAATGATCGATGCACCAAAGCATGCCAATCCCTCTGCAATTCTACCATAGAAACCCCATAAAATGAGCAAACATGTGGAATGATTTCTCAAAGGCCTTAGTATTCCTATCATTATAAACCAAAGACAGCTGGGGGACAATGAATGCACAGAGACAACTTAACGCAAAAATAGACCCCGGAAAGACATGAGAAAATGAAATCAACTGCTTATAGTTATGAAGGAGCTATTTGGTGTTCAAAGAGAGCATTTTATCTTTGGTAAAATACCGGAATAAAGAACAAGGAGAGAAATCTTATTCATTTGAATACTTGGTGCTAACATGATATGCAAGTTACACTTATCATAGATAATCATCAAGGTAATGAATAATGATTTTGTTCACTGAAAATGTGAATGATGAACTAACCTTTGAAGCAAAAGTCCCTTGAGGCCAGTTGAGTAGTCCTGCTATCATCTGCCCTGTTTGATTGCAATCATCATCAATGGCCTGAAAAAAAAATCAAGAAAAATAAAAATGAAGAAACTTTAAAAATACCATCCAAATGTTTTCATTAGATGAGTTTCTGCTTCCATTATTGATTCCTAGGAGAAGCACTAATTTCTTTTCAAATCAGACTTTGAAGTCACTTAAAAACACTATTCTACCTTGGCCCACACTTCAAAAATATTTAATAGAAGTGCTCTTTTAACACTAAAGTCATCAATTGTTGATTTCAAAGCTCAGTCAAACAGGTTCTTAAGCTCTTTACTCTTTAGCATATGTCAACAAGAAAGAGATTGAAAGAATAATAAATAAATTAGCCTTCATGTTCTACACCAAAAATAATCAAATCTAGGGACGGATCTGAACACATATACAGTATATAGAACACCTAGCACATAATCAAACATAAAATCTCCTTATCAACCCCATGAAACTAAACTAAACCACCCAACCACAACCAACAACCTAGCTTTTTTTCAAAGTAGGTGGGGTAGGCTACATTACCAAACCATGCCATAATGTCCTATCATTAATCATGGCTATAGACAAACCATTTACATCTAAGATTCTAATAATCTAAATCATTCTTCAACATTTCACTTATTGTTTTTCTTGTTCTTCCTCTACCTCTAGCCAATGGGCTACCATCCACTCTTTATCGAGACTTCTACCGGTCTCCTCCACACCTAAAGTGAGATCCTAACGCCAGTAGTACAATAATGCATCCGTTCCTAAACTCAAGACCCTGGAGAATAAATAATTAATGAATAAATTACCGCTTTGGTCCCTAAAAATACGTCATTAGGCAATTTAGTCCCCCGATACTCAAAAATGATACTTTTCGTCTCTGAATGTTTAAAATGCGGGTCCAGTTAGTCTTTCCGATATTACTAACTTGATTGTCATTTCTACCGTTCAAGGACTAAGTTGATCGACGACATTATGATCATTCAGGGACAAAAAAGTCAAAGAGTTTCATTTAAGAGCATCAACGACTAAATCGCCTGACACTCTATCTTTCAGGAACTAAATTGATGATTTACTTATAATTAATCAACAAAATTCCCAAACCACCCCAAATGTTTTTTTTTTTTTTTTTATATATATAAAACGGAGCACCTGTTTGCCAAGGATAACAAGGTTAGGCTTCTCAATCTCAACAAGCTTCTTGAAGATACTAGCAACAGAGAGAGGGTAGAGACCATCATTGGCCTCCACATGGATACCCCTATCAGCTCCCATGGCAAGTCCAGTTCTTAAAGTATCCACACACTGAGTGGGCCCCATGCTCACTGCAACCACCTCCGATGCCAACCCAGATTCCCTGATCCGAAGAGCTTCTTCAAGAGCTATCTCGCAAAACGGGTTCATTGACATCTTCACGTTCTGGGTCACCACCCCTGTCTGATGAAACCATAAAAACAAGAAAAAAGGTGTCTTTTTTAGTTAAAAGAGATAGTGGGTATTTCAAAATTTGAGTCATTATTGGTTAATGGTTTACCTTGTCTGGTTTGACTCTGATTTTGACGGCGTAATCCACCACTCGCTTTATTGCCACCATTATCTTCATGGTGGTGAATGGTGATCGATGATGGTGCTGCGTGTAATTGTTTTTTTTTTTTTTTTCCTTAGGGGTTGGTGGTGTGTGAATTGTGAGAGTGGGGTGAAATAATAATAATAATAATCCTTATAGAAGAGAGTGCATCTGTGCATATGCAGTGTGGCAGTTCAATTGGAAATGAATAACAGAAATATTATTATTATTCTATAATAATAATAATAATAATAATAATAATAATAATAATATTATTATTATTATACTAAAAAAATATTGGTAATGGTTGGGAGGGTAAATAAGTTTCTAAGTCCTGATGCTGATAGTTAATTTTGTTAAGTACACGGGCTCAGTCCGCACTGCTAGGACTTGTAAGATCAAATGGAATGGAGGTTGTTGCCAGCAAAGGCTTTGTATTTGATCTTATCACCAAACGTTTCACATGGTACCGGCTTGTATTTTCCACCCGTGGTCCTATGCTTCAGATCTGAAATCTGAACTAAATCAATGGCGGTAAATGGTTACTGGATAACCTTCGTATATGGTCATCGTATAGTGAATCGTATATCATGGATTTTAAATTTTATTAAATAAACACACACGGTAATACGTTAGATGAGAATGTTTATTTATAATAAATAAATACACACCGTATATCATAATAAGTGAAGCTTGATACTTACTAATTTTTTTTTTTTGTGTATGAAAAAAAATAAAAAAGGTACATAAAAAATAACCATTATACTTGTAAATTATTATCTCCGTTCGTAATTATAAGACCTTTTTGACACTTTTATTTTATCCCTATTTATAAGACCATATACCAATTTTCATTGACCATTAATTATTTTTTTCCACAAACACCCCTATTTATTTATCACTTTTTAGATTCTCAATGATATTCTTACAATGCGGTTTTGAGACATTTAATTTTTGTTTTATTCTCAACGTAAATTTACTAAAAAGTGAGAAAGTGAATGCAAGTGTTTGCTGTTATAAAAAAATAATTCTCAACGTAAATTCTCAATAAATAAAAAAAATAAAAAAATATAATATAAATAATATAATATCTGGGACTAAAAAGTGAATTCACGAGTTTGCTGATATAAAGTACAGGTGGTAGAAATTTTTTTAATTTGAAATAATTGAAAAACTATACTGGTCATCCTCAACTACCCATAGCAATAAATCGCATCCGTTTATAAGATATATTCCCTCCGGTTCGAATTATAAGCAACAAAAAACATACTTTTTTTATTTAAAATATAAGCAAAATTAACTAACTTTATTAAATTTTATTTCATTCTCAATGCCACTTTACTAAAACATCTCTAGAAAATTGTAATCTTAATTAATTTTTGTTTCATTCTCAATACTACTTTCCTAAAATACCTCTATTTTTTATAAATTTGAGAAAATTAAATACTCCCTCCGTCTCACAAGGATAGTTAAAAAATTCAAAAGCCAAAAAATTAAGAAGACATGCATTTAACGGTTTGTCTAACATATCAATCAATTATCAAACAACTAATTTAATGCATTTTGCATGGATCAACCAATCACAATTTGTAGGATCTGCCGACCATATACGGACCCGAGTCTTACCAAAGGGATCCTCTAAGGGTATTTTACTCGGTTTACTTGTCATGAAAGTCCTTCGCTCGGACTCGTGGGCTCCGAGCATACGAGAGGGCCAGGCTCAGACTCGATGGAACCGAGCCTTATGATCGGTCCCCAATCCATCAGGCTAGGGACTCTAGGACCGAGACAAACCGTCGGCTCGTGGATAAGCTTAGGCTCGCCGAGGCTTCTTATCCCTTCCGCAAATCTCTCATAGATTCTCGCAACAGCCTAGACATGAGATCTTCAGCTGATCCTATCCAGATTCTAGAAGCATAATCATCCGATATTATCTCACAGAATCCTGGTTCAGCACAACTCTGATACAGGGCCCAAAGGGCCTATATCAGCCTCCTCCAAACCCTATAAATAGCTCATCACAGCTAGGGTTTCAGGTAAGTACTCTCATCCCTAAGTTGACACTTTGTACACACACGTGGACTAGGGAGACCCTGTTTTTGCCAACTGGAACTGCAGAAATACCATAAGTCATACATTAATACTTTATCCTCTCTTGGGCTCCTGGTTACCATAATCTTGAGCGCTTAGAGGGTTAAGGACATAGTGATTAGGACACTACACAATTCAAAGTTTACAATTTCTAAAGTTTTCATTAATTATTTTAACTATAGTTTGGGACAAAAAGTTTAGCCTTTTTTACCACCCTTGTGGGACGGAGGGAGTACAATCAACTAGTCTCCTTAATAAACATAAAAATGATTGGATTTGCTTATAATTCTAGACGGAGGTAATAATCTAAGGGCTAGAATTGACGATCCTCGTGATGCAATATCCCACCGTAGATGTTGAGTAGCTGATTAAATTTTGCCTTGGTCACTGGTTGTACCGGGTAAATGTATGGCAACACCGGGTAAAAGTATGGACCACGTGTGGTCCAAGTCCACAAGAAAACTCTTCCAGCTCTTGAGTTTTGTAATTGAATTTGTTTTTCAATCTAGCTTACATGCTTTGTTTTATAATTTGGGTTTGGCTAACAGGTGTCTTTAGGAGATTTGTTAAGTTTTCTAAATTTAGAAAATTAATCATAAGTGCACATTACTCTGTATCTCGAAAATTTAAAAAAATGTATTTTTCAATTGTTATTTATTTCATTTGACTTCTTAGCAATTGCATCAAAGACACTTGTTAGCATTTCCTTTATAATTTTTTTCGTTTTTGGGCTAGTGGCCATCGGTCCTATTACCAGTGGGCAATAGTCTTGAAACTTAAAAGAGTATTAGTCCTCGTAGATTAGCCCCTGCCCCAATATTTTTTTTATTTCCATTAATATCCCTTAACCCCCATATTCCCTCCATTTTCTCTTTTTTAGAATTTTCCAAACCCTACAACTCTCCATCTTCCTTCTCACGAACTTCACCCATGTCTCATTGCCTCCCATGAACTCCACTGCCACACGGGCAAGATTTGGTTACCGTGTATTCTGACACGAGGGTCTTGGAATTTTTCAAAACACAACTTTTTAATCAAGTTTTAGAGTTGTTTTTAACCGAATTTTTCTTATGCTCCATTAATAGTGAAATAATACAAACAAAAATTTATCAACATTTAATAATATAAATTTGTGTGAAAAAGAAGTTGTTTTGAAATAAAAATATATGGACAAAATTTATTATTTTGTTTGATATAACTATGTCGGAAAACACTTAATGAAATAAATCTTAAATTTCCGACATACCCGTGTCATAATAATAAAAAATTTCTGACACTGGATTGTCGGAATATATACAGTAACATAAAAGGAAGAAAGAAGGAAGGGAGGGAGGTTGGGATGATTGGAAGTGATTGGGTACTGGTGTTGGTTGTAATGAGGAAAAAGGAGTGAAAGGGGGAGAGAAGAAAGAAGGTGCAGGGTTTTGGAGTTTCACATTTAAAATGGGAACTGCAGCTAATTTGTGAAGTTTGGGGACTAGTATTCAAACTTCAACATGTTATGACCTATCGTTCTATCCATTGTGACATGTGCCCTTCCCCACATGTTTTATAGTTTGTGTTTTTTTTTTTTTTTTTGCTTAATTATGTCACAAGTCCCTGAAATTTGGGGTACTTTTGTCAAATACCCTTATTCTTTTTTTTTTCAATGTTTATGCCCTCAAACTTATCTTCACTTTTCTATTTGCCCCTCTGATGGATTCTGGCCAGTTTTTGCTATGTTTATGCCCTCAAACTTATCTCCCGTTTGCTATTTGCCCCTGTGACGGATTCCGACCATTTTTTGCAATGTTTATACCCTCAAACTTATCTTCGGTTTGCTATTTGCCCCTCTTACGAATTCCTGTCAGTTTTTGCACATGTGGACCACCATGGTCCTAGTCACCCACCAGAGTTCTTCATCTTCAACCTTTCTCCAACCACTATACTGTCACTGCCACCATACCTCACCCTACCAGCTCCCACCACCATACCACAACTATCGCCAAAACCTCGAAGACGATCTACAAACCCTAAAGCAGATCCGCTTTGAAATCGAGCGCTACCCCTCCCCTTCATTCCCTCCCGCTGTGACCTCTTCCAGTCCTACTTCAAATTCCTTTGCCTCGTCGAAATCTGTTTCCCTATCTCACCCGACCCAAGCTACGTCAACTCTCTCACCTTCGTCTGGTTCGATACCTTCAAACCGAAGAACAACTCCTCTCAGCAGAACATTCACCTTTAGAAGGCTTTCGTGCTATTCAACTTGGGCGTTGTTTATAGTTAGATGGATTATAGTACGATCGTAACACGGTTGATAGGCGACGACTAGCTTCTCATGTGTTTATCGTTGTGGCGGGGTTCATTTGCTTATTTGAGGGAGACAGTATGTATTGTGGTTAGAGCTCTGGCGATTGGAGAAAGGTTGAAGATAAAGAGCTCCGGTGAGGTGACTAGGACCACGATGGTCCACATGTGCAAAAATTGGCTGGAATTCGTACAGGGGCAAATAGCTAACCGAAGATAAGTTTGAGGGCATAAACATAGCAAAAACTGGCCAAAATCCGTCTGAGGGACAAATAGCAAACCGAAGATAAGTTTGAGGGCATAAACATTGAAAAAAAAAAGAATAAGGGTATATATCTGGCAAAAATAAACCAAATTTCAGGGACTTGTAACATAATTAAGTTTTTTTTTTTTTTAAATGTCACTTCCCTTATTGAGATCAACCTTTTTGTTTGCTTAGATCGAGACATCAAAATGAATTCATTTTCTTATTGAGTCGAGCTTAAGTATATAGTTAAGCAAAAAAAATTTACATTGAGCTTGAGCCAAAGCCCGAGCTTAGCCAATTGCCATCCTTTACTTTAACTAATGTGCTAATTCTGCATGTTTTGTTTTTATGATACATTATCAATTCTAATGTGCTTAAGGGGCATTTGCTTCGAGGGATAAAATTGTATTCCTAGAAATCTTATTATCAGGAATCTCATTGTTAGAAATATCATTGTCAGAAATTTTAGAAAACATGTGGTTGACATATGTGATTATTGAGAATTAAGGGTTAAAATAGTACTTTCGCAATTAGGGAGAGGTGGGAATGATCTATTCCCAAGCTTTTTAGTAGGAATGAAAATGAAGAAAAATGAACATGGAGGTGGGAATGAAATTTTCCGGTGAATATATTTTTTTTGTACTTTGTACCAAACACAAACATATTTTATAACTACCTCTTATTCCTAGGAATATAATTTTCTACCTCCAAACAAACACTAGCTAACTTAATCCTTATTGTGTTCCTTATTTTTACATGGGTTTTCTTAACCTCAGCCCTTAGGGCTGAAGATAAGAGCTTAAAAGTGGATATATTTCATTGAAAAAATAAATACAAAGTCTTTTTATTCTACCAATACAACACTTCCCAATGAAATACATTCACTTTTAGGCTCTTGTTTAGGGATGAGGTTAAGAAAACCGTTTTTACATTTTGTGTACAATTACTGAACAGGGTCCAGAAGTTATTGAAATTCCTTATGCATTGGCTTGAAATTCGTGGGCAAATAAATATCAATACCTTGTCCCCAAATACTCATGCAGTGCCTCTTGTGTTCAAGGTGATCAATCCTTTTGGGTTTTATGTCAATAAATATATCTGCCCGATGAGTACCAAGCTTGTTTGGTTACACCCAAACTTAGAAGAGACGCAACTCAACAGAAGGTTTGAGGGATATGAACTTGCAAGTGCGATAAGTGATGGGTGGTTGGAGATTGAGATGTCTATTTTGGCTTCAATAATCGTGAACTTTATGAGTGTTAGGGGGAGAGAGAGAGTGGTATTTGGAAGTGTGGCCTCATTATTGAAGGAATAGAAGTTAGGCCTAAGGAATGTAGTTAATTAAACAACCATAGATAAATGTCTAATTTAGTTCAAAGAATTATACTTCCTTCTCCGATTTTATTATTTGTCATATTTTTAGATATTCTTTGCTTTTTATTTATTCTTTTGAGGATTTCAAAAATAAGAATGTAATAAATGTTGTTTTTCATGTTTATCCCTATTCAATAAATATTGATTTACGTACGGTAAAGAAAAATTAATGGTTATAAAAAAAGAAAAGGTATAGTATGAAAAAATATAATTTATGTATTGAAAATATAATTAATTATTGTATTTATTAAAATATGTGTTTTATTTTAAATATGACAAAATAAATAAGAATAAAGATAGTAAAATGATGATCGTGTCTTGCGTGTTAAATGTGAAAGAATGATACTTCCTCCGTTCATTTTTAAGTGTCGTTTTTTGGAGATTTATTTTGTTTCTTTTTATCTGTCACATTGAGAAATTCAAGAGAGTGTAATAAATGTTATTTTCCATGTTTGCCCCTATTTAATAAGTCTTGGTTTACGTAAGTAGTGGAGAAAAATTAATGATTATAGAAAGAGAAAAGGTATAGTGGGAAAAAACATAATTAATGTATTGGAAATCTAAGTAATGATTGATTTTCTTAAGGGACGTGTTTTTTTTTAAATACGACAGATAAAAAGGAACGGAGGGAGCAGTAATGTTTGCTGATGTGAAGTTTCAACTATAAATAAGCAGACTAAATAACGTATGCTAACGAAGATGACATTGGGCTATAAAGATTGGACTCGTATTTTGAATTAGATTGGGATAATTATTAAAATCGTTATAATAACTCTTTTTTTTTTTAAAATTATCGTTATAATAACTTGATATCATATAGTATTATTTTTTTCAGTTATAATTTTTATACTTAGTTGCAAGCAATATAACTTATTAATTTAATCAACACAATTACTTTAAGTTATGATTATCGATACCCTTAAAAAAAGTTACGATTATTGATTGAAATCTTTGAGCTTAATTATATTTTTGTCATTTATCTTGTCAACATAATATTAAATATGAGAAGTTGAGGGTAGATATGATTTCCCTTTTTAATCCTATTACTAATCATTGTTTCCTTCCTAATTCCATTCCTAAATCTCAGCCGTCCAATTGCAAATGTAATATTAAATCACATCCGTCCATATTCATCCAAGGCAAAATCTCTTCATTTCCTTTCAATCATTCTTTCCTTCTTTTTTTTTAAATGAACAATCATTCTTTCCTTATATGTTATGCAATCAGAGTTTCTTCCTTTCTAAAAGAAAATAAAGAGAGAAACACAACAGCAGTTAACTTTTATAGTCATCCGTGTAATCCCATGCACAGGCCCCGGTCTTAACCTAATTTGGGTCCCAGGATGAAAAAAATTTTGGGGCCCTAATTAAAAAAAAAATCAATTAAAAATTTAGTATATATATGAATAATTAATTAAAACAATGACAACAATCAATAATAAAATTAATTATTAAAAAATAAGATTTGAAATAATATAAAAAGTTATTTGGTAAAGAGGTAATAAAATACCTTTTTCATGTTGAATTACAAAAGTAAAGTTCATTACTTCATATATTTTTAAATTAAGTGAGCAAATGAAAAAAACAAATTAAAATATTATGCTAAAAATCATTGATATAATTAAAAGATAAAAAGAACTTGCAATTATTAATTTTTTTTCAAAAATAAATGTACCATTAAAAAATTATGGGCCCCTAAATTTTTTGGGTCCAGTGTGACCGCCCTTGCCGCCCCCCACAGGGCCGGCCCTGCCCATGCACCAAGAATTCTAAGGAACCTCCACTACAACACAGCCACCAAGCCCCCCTCAATTTCGGTCACACTTCTCTGGCTATATACATTTTAAAAGGTATTTATTTTTTTAAATTTCATTATCTATTTTTTATTTGTTCGAATAGATTGTCGTAATGATTATTTATTTGGCAACCAATTGGTTGCCTAAAACACAAAAATGTAATATCTATTAGTAAATGCTGCCTTTTGGGATTGGGAAAATATGAGTACAACATCACTTTTTTCTCGATAAATTTTTCATTTCATCAAATGTTTTAATATATGAAATACACGAAGAAAATAAAAAACAATGGTTGTCTATTATATGTTTATTTCATCACGAGTTAAGATATAACTGTAATCTATAAAAAAAATATTGTAAATTTAAAAAGGTAATTAGTTAATTATATTTTAACTGCTACAATTACTCTGATAATTACACTAACATTATAATTATTATAATTATAAATATTATAATTATAATTATTAAAAATATAATAATTATAATAATAATACAAATACTAATACTAAAACTAATTTCTATAACTAATACTCCTTTCGTCCCATTATCATGGTAAAAAAATGCAAAAAAATTGTCCCATATTAAAGTAAAAAAATAAATTAAAAATCTTAAAGATTGTATATTTTATCGATGATTGATAAGTAAGTAAGAAAAACACATTTAAATATTTTTTTGAGGCAATATTGCAATATGTATTATTGTAATGATATAAAAATTTGTGTAATATCAATTTATAATTAATGAGTGAATCATAAAATTATATTAAATAGATACTCTCTTATTTTCATTAACTTTTGACTTTTACCAAAATAATGTGACGGAGAGAGTACGAATATTAATAATTATATAAAAAAACAGATAGAATTAACCAGAAAAAAAAAACCGAATATAATGTTGTAATTTGAGAAGTTCTAATACAGACAAGTTCTAATATGGGCAAATTGGTATCTATCATTTAAAAAGAACATCATTATGAAAAATAAATTTTGCCTAAAACAGAAAAAACGGATATATAAGTATTAAAAATGATTTATAATTTGGTATAGTGATTTAACATAATATAATCAAATATTTTATTCTGTCATTAATTCAATTTAAAAAAACGAAAATTTAAACAATATGTTGTAATTTTGATTGTGGAAAATAATAATGCGTTATTTCATATTTAGACAATATACTTATTTACAATTATGAAATTCTAATATAGGCAAGTAATTTTAAGGTTGGGAATCTTTTTAATTTTTATATTCTTATAATGATTTAGCATAATATAAAACATCATATTTTAGTAATTTTTTTAAAAAAAAATCCCGTAAATTAGTAATATGTAGATAACCAAAAAAAAAAAAGAAAAAGGATATAATGTTATTATTTAAGAAGTTCTAATACAGACAAGTTCTAATATAGACAAATTGATATCAATCATTTAAACAAAGCATCATTAGGATGAATAAATTTTGGCGGAAACGAAAAATACAGAAATATAAGTATTAAAGATGAGCTATAATTTGTATAATGATTTAGCATAACAGAATCAAAAATTTACTCCGTCATTAATTCAATTTTTTTTTCAAAAGGAAATTTATACAATATGTTTTAATTTTGATCGTGAAAAATAATGATGCATTATGAGTATGATACTTTATACAATATACTTACTTACAATTATGAAGTTCTAATATAGGCAAGTAATTTTAAAGTTTTAATTTTTTAATTTCTATATTCTTATAATGATTTTTTTATTTTTTTTGGTTGCCCACCCGGTTCTCTAAGTACTACCTAGGTACATCCGGATCCGACCCGGGTCGCGTGCCTGGCTATGGCAGGTGAGTCTCCCAACATGAATTTTCTGCATTCACAAGGACTCGAACTCGAGACCTCGCTTAAGCGAGACCGTCTTATAATGATTTAACATAATACAAAACATCATATTTTAATAAAAAAAATTAAAAAAAAAGTCTCGTCAATTAATACAACATGTAAATTTAAGCATGAAAAATAACCATGAATTATTTGCTACTTTAGGTATCAAACTTATTTATAGTGATGAAGCTTAAAAAATAAGCAAATAATTTTAAATTTGCAATTTTATAATATTTATATATTGTTTGCTTAACCTTCTCATTCTCTTCGATAATGTTCAAATTTTTCTCAAATTCAGTTGTTCAGCTGTTCAGTTGAGTCTCAAATTTAGGGATATGATGATGTCTTCTACATCCGAGAAGAAAAAGTTCATTGACATTGTTGATAATAATTCTTTGTGAGGTGTTATTTGCATCCTGTTCATTATTCCGTACATCCAATTTTTATAATTTTTTACACCAAGTTTCTAATATTACCCTAATCATTATTACTCACACCCATACATTTACACCCATGACTAATATTTACATCCACAATCCTAAAAATATATATATATATATATATATATATATATATATATCAATACTCACACCCAATATATTACTACTTACATCCAACTTCTTCTCCTTCTGCTTACACCCAAGATTTTATGTAACTCCTTGTGCACATAATGAACATATAGTAAAGCATGCCTTCTTGTTTTTTCCGCCAGTTTCTGCCATGAAAACTGACAATTCAGTTGCAACTTTCAACAAGATTTGCATTTCATCCTCTCGAAATGCAAAATCAACAGAGTGCAATCTTCTCTCAAACGCGCGTTCACTAGGCTCCAATCGCAGAACAAAACGCATTTTTAGAATAGACAAAAATATTTTATTATATCCCCTGTCTGTGATATTATACTTCCTCCTTTTCCCTCAAAACACAATAGTACGAATTACAACCATAATACTTGTTGCTACGGTTTATTATCAATTGCTTATTGCTTTGATGATTGTGCACCCTATAACGAATATTTTCCTTGAACTTTTAATTTTATATAACTTAATATTAAAATATATTGATGAATATATATATGTTCCATGTCTAACTCGAGAGTCCATCTTCATGTCATGTTGCAAGTTCATGTCAGTTTCTGTGATTCACAGGTAAGACAAATGCAGTAATTGATTTAAAGTTTTAACATGTTAGTTATATATTCCTTTACTCGGATTGAATTCACAATAATGTTTTCAATGATTAAAAAAGTATGCAAGGTTTTGAGTGAGCAAAGTGGTGAACAAGGTTTTTATGGAGAAGAAAATCTGCATGGAGAAGAAGAAGAAGAAGTTAGGTGTAAGTAGTAATATATAGGATGTGAGTATTGATTGATATATATAGGAGTGTAAATAATAGATGTATGAGTGTGAGTAGTAATGATTAGGGCAATATTGGAAACTTGGTATAAAAAATTATAAAAGTTGGGTATATGGAGTAATGAACATGATGCAAATAACACCTCCCTAATTCTTAAGGCATTTATGATATGGAAACTCCTCAATTTTCTAACTCCAAGACAAAAAGACATACCAAGCAAAGCTAAATTATTAAATTTTAAAAGGGTATAATTCAAACTTATATTCACATTATCAAATTCTATTGCAATATTATAAATATAATTACTAATAATAAATATAATTCCTTACAATTATTCATTTCATTTACTATGATAAGTTTTTAAGTGAACTTAGTGTTGGAAAAATGTATATAAGGAGGCAATGTCGGCAAGACTATCAATTTTAGGTTTTACATTTTGATTTGCAAAGTTATGTTGTTATACTGGATAATGATTATTGCTATCTTTTTCGTAACCGTTTAGCATTGTTCAGTTTGAATATTTAAATACATTATTATGTGAATGATATTTTGTTTGGAGAATTTACTATTCAGTACTCAACAAGCGAAAAATCTTATCAAATAGAAGCTTTTGCTCAAAAAATTTTAAATTCTTTATTCAACCTGTCAACACGACATAAATATTAGTTGGAAGAACTCTTTAATATAAACTACACATAAAACTAAAATTTTTTGTCTTCTATAATTGTAAAGCTTATTCTTATACAATTAAAAAAATATAATTTATTTATATGATATAAAACATAAACTACATATTGACTCGACATAATTTAATAAATAAGTAGTAATTTAACATTATATATTAAAAAATTTAAAATATTTTACTCATACTTTATCAATTGCAATTTTACACATAATAATAAAATCTCAAATTAAGTGATTCATGCATCACAAGGGAATATATACTAGTTTGTGTCTTCCTTATTCCCCCGTTATTATTCCTATGGTCCTCACAGAATAAATGCCTTTCCTCTTAATGCTAGCTGCACTGACCCTAACTGGACGTTTGTTTCAAGTGTTCTAAACTATTTTGGAGGAATATAAGAACATTATAAATTAGGGTATTGCTTAACAAGTGTCGTACTTGTTAAGGAATACAAAATACGTAATTAATTATAAAAAAACTAAATTTAACAGTTTTCAATATTCTAAACTTATCATTTCCCATGTAAATTAACTACTTTTAGTTGCTTTAACATTATAAATAAAATGCATATTACTTAACTACTTTTTATTCTTACTTTTAAGATTGAGATTATACTTATTCCCACATATTTAAATACAACTTTACTATGTGAACTCATTATAATTTTTGAAAGGTAAATAGACATCAATTCATAATATTAAATAGAAAAAAAAAGGAAAGTATAAAAAGTGATAATGATGATAATAATGGTTATGATTATTATTTTTTTATGTAAAGTTTTTTACGATAATATGAGATGAGAAATTAAATAATCAATAATTTATCAACTAATGTTGTTAGGGATTGAACTAGAGATCTCTAATTCTCGGACTCGATATATAATCATATGGAGTTATACACTTGTCAATTATTATTATTATTACTAGCGTGTCGAGTCATCCCGCATTCCCATTGTCGTGTTGTTGTTGTAGAGAGTTGTTTATAGTAAAATGTTATATTGCAAAATCGGTAATTATGAATGTCATCTTATATTATTATATGTTAATAAAGATGTTCATTTTGGTGTAAATTGTAATTATTAATTGTGTGCATTCTTAGTTGTCATATTTTTGAATATGGATTCACATAATTTCAATGCAATTCGTTATTCATGCATTGTGATTTTGTTATTCTCAATTGTCGTGTTTTTATCGTAAAGAATTGTTTATAGTAATCTGATATATTGCAAAATAGGTAATTATGAATGTTATTTTTTATGTTAAAGATGTTCAATGCATGCAAATGAGCCACATCTATGTGGTATCTGTCTCTTAATCTTACCATTTCTTGTTTTTTTTAGGAATAGTAATACCACAACAACACCTACACCTTATTTGCAAAGGACAATAATTGAAGCATTAAGAAATTATTAGATTGGATAATTGCAATACTCAGATTGTATAGCAAACACAAAATGCACATATATGGAAAGAAATTCCAATCAATCGTATAAGAAGAAAACTCAAATAGTTGGAAAACATGGATGAAAACTCTAATTGGGATAGCTTGAGAAATTTCAAACTGAATCACAACATATCTTAGAGCAAATCAAATTGTGCTCAAATCTAAGTAAAGAACATGATTAACACACCATGCCTTTAGAGAATCAAATTTGCGATCACCACACATGCCTTCCAATGATCAGTGTCAGTGGAAATAAATATTTCATACACAAATAAATAAATGGAACCATAGCCACACCTCCTCAATGAATCTACGCAACACCACACTTTTGATTTCTGCGGTTATTGGTTTTTGCACCTTTTTTTGCCATATTTGCACTGTATCAGTTTTTGGAATTGCCATGTGCAATTGTATATTAGGGTGAGTTTTCAAATTTACCCTTTTCAATTATTAGAACAATTCTTAAAATTAAGATAAGTAAAAGGGTAAAATGGATAGAGGCTAATTTACGTCAATTACCCATTTTAATTATTAGTCAAAAAATATGTTCCCTTTATTCGTCAAAAAAATATGTTCCTTCTATGTTTGTAATTTTCAATGCTATTATCTATAATCTGAATAAAAGAAGATAATATTGATCACAAAAACAACACAAATTAATTAAAACAACAACAACGACAGGAAAAAAGAAAAAAAAGAATGGATTGCAACGTGAAGAGAAGAAAAAGTCATAGTAATTGACTAATAAAAAGAAACAGAAGTATAAAAAAAATACTATAAAATATTGAAATAGCAACATAACAGGAAAAAAGTAACAAATGCAGAAAGAATAAGATGATGTAGAGTTACTTGCTGCATCATTCATGTCATTCATATCTTTATTTACACATATATTTGGATTCTTTACAAAAGCCATCACCTTTCAATGCTATTATCTACAATCTGAATAAAAGAAGATAATAATGATCACAAAAACAACACAAATTAATTAAAACAACAACAAAAAGAAAAAAGAAATAATATAAAGAATGGATTGCAACATAAAGAGAAGAAAAAGTCACGGTAATTAACTAAAAAAGAGAAACAGAAGTATATAAAATATAAAATTATTGAAATAGCAACACAGAGCTTAGCATTTTTTTGTGCCAAAGGAAGAAAGATTATCAGATTTGACAATGTAAAATCAAGGTGGCTCACAGTTTGATCAATCTGTATCAGAAGTGCCACTACAATCAATGAATGATGTTACAATCAGTGAATTAGATGCTCGATACTCGATAAGGTAGATATTCTAAAAGCATTACTTGAGACAGTTATTAGGATATTAAAAAGGAGTTATTATAAAAGGTTTTGAGAGAGAGTGCCGTTTCTATTTCATACGAATAAAAAAAGACACACCAGTTTCTAAAAAGTTCCGAGGAAGTTCCTTTAGTAACCATTCATGGTGGTTAAAAAGTAGTTGTAATTTAGAAGTGGGAGAAAGGTATTTTATAAATAGTAGTTATGGTTTAGGATATTTTTGGAAAAGCAAAATTATGTACAAAAGGTTAGTTTTAAAATAGTTAAAAAAACCATGTTTTCTTTATATATTAGTATTTATTATTATTATTATTATTATTATTATTATTATTATTATTAGTAGGATATTTTTAATATGCCTTTTAAGGTACATGTTAAGGATATTTGAAAAGTAAACTTATGTAGTTACGTGAGAAAATAAGTTTATTAATTTCTTGAAATATAATGTTCTTACTTTTCCATATAAATAAATTTATTAAGACATTCTTAACTTGTGTCTTAGAACACATATTGAAAAACGAAAACTTATTTTCATTATTTGAAATTTCTTTAGTTCAATTGAGGACTTGAAAAGAAAAACTTTATAATGAAAAAAATATGAAATTAATATTAAACTTAGTTTTTCTACACGTGATTTATTTGAATATCAAGCAAAAATTTGTAATTTTACTAAAACTTTTGCTATATGCATTATCTACAGAGTAACATTTAAGAAATTAAAAATGTCAAATTTACTTCAAAAATAATATATTTAATAAATTAGAAGTCGGCTCGAATTATATTAAAAAATAAAACATATTTCTTTCGTATTAAAATATAGACAAAATTAAATAACTTTGTTAAATTTTGTTTATTTCCAATACCACTTTCTTAAAACATCTTAAAAAATTGTTATCTTATTTAATTTTTATTTTATTCTCAATATTACTTTCCTAAAATACATCTGTTTTCTATAAATTTGAGAAAATTAAATACAAGTTGTGTTTGGTAAGACAAGCTTATAGCTTATCCGATAGCTTTTAGCTTATTGATCCGGTCAATAAGCTACCAGAGTTGTTTGGTGAACAAAAAATGCTTTCAAAAAGGAAACTTATAGCTTTTGAAAGCTAACTTTTAGAAAACTACATCAGGTAACTTTGAGAAGAAAAAAATAAGAGCTTTCAATAAATCATATCTCAATTTTTGCCTTTTTTTTTTACTAAATTATATTATTATTTACCCTTTTAAGTCATTTAACATGTTTAAATTAGTTACACAACTACTTTTGTCTAACAACTCTAATTCAATAAGTTAGCTACAGTGTTATCAAAACCGTACCGTATCAATCGGTTCAACCAAAAAACCGGTGAACCAGACCCCTAACCGGTGCGGTATGCTAAAATACCGGGTATGCAATTAACCAGAAAAACCAGTTTAAATCGGTCGATACATCGAAAAACTATCAAACCGACTGGTATTATGTGAGCCGGGCGGTTTGCCATTTTTTTTCATTATTTGAAATTTCTTTAGTTCAATTGAGGACATGAAAAGAAAAACTTTATAATGAAAAAAATATGAAATTAATATTAAACTTAGTTTTTCTACACGTATTTATTTGAATATCAAGCAAAAATTTGTAATTTTACTAAACCTTTTGCTATATGCATTATCTACATAGTAACATTTAAGAAATTAAAAATGTCAAATTTACTTCAAAAATAATATATTTAATAAATTAGAAGTCGGCTCGAATTATATTAAAAAATAAAACATATTTTTTTTTGTATTAAAATATAGACAAAATTAAATAACTTTGTTAAATTTTGTTTATTTCCAATACCACTTTCTTAAAACATCTTAAAAAATTGTTATCTTATTTAATTTTTATTTTATTCTAATACTACTTTCCTAAAATACATATGTTTTCTATAAATTTGAAAAAATTAAATACAAGTTGTGTTTGGTAAGACAAGCTTATAGCTTATCCGATAGCTTTTAATTTATTGATCCGGTCAATAAGCTACCAGAGCTTTGGTGAACAAAAAATGCTTTCAAAAAGGAAACTTATAGTTTTTGAAAGCTAACTTTTAGAAAGCTACATCAGGTAACTTTGAGAAGAAAAAAAATAAGAGCTTTCAATAAATCATATCTCAATTTTTCCTTTTTTTTTACTAAATTATATTATTATTTACCCTTTTTAGTCATTTAACATGTTTAAATTAGTTACACAACTACTTTTGTCAAACAACTCTAATTCAATAAGTTAGCTACAGTGTTATCAAAACCGTACCGTATCCCGGTTCAACCAAAAAACCGGTGAACCGGACCCCTAACCGGTGCGGTATGCTAAAATACTGGGTATGCAATGAACCGGAAAAACCAGTTTAAATCGGTTGATATATCGAAAAACTATCAAACCGACTGGTATTATGTGAGCCGGGCGGTTTGCAATTTTTTTTTCATTATTTCAAATTTCTTTAGTTCAATTGAGGACTTGAAAAGAAAAACTTTATAATGAAAAAAATATGAAATTAATATTAAACTTAGTTTTTCTACACGTATTTATTTGAATATCAAGCAAAAATTTGTAATTTTACTAAAACTTTTGCTATATGCATTATCTACAGAGTAACATTTAAGAAATTAAAAATGTCAAATTTACTTCAAAAATAATATATTTAATAAATTAGAAGTCGGCTCGAATTATATTAAAAAATAAAACATATTTCTTTTGTATTAAAATATAGACAAAATTAAATAACTTTTGTTAAATTTTGTTTATTTTCAATACCATTTTCTTAAAACATCTTAAAAAATTGTTATCTTATTTAATTTTTATTTTATTCTCAATACTACTTTCCTAAAATACATATGTTTTCTATAAATTTGAGAAAATTAAATACAAGTTGTGTTTGGTAAGACAAGCTTATAGCTTATCCGATAGCTTTTAGCCTATTGATCCAGTCAATAAGCTACCAGAGCTGTTTGGTGAACAAAAAATG
Organism: Crotalaria pallida; assembly: GCA_037953625.1. Taxonomy (NCBI): domain Eukaryota; kingdom Viridiplantae; phylum Streptophyta; class Magnoliopsida; order Fabales; family Fabaceae; genus Crotalaria; species Crotalaria pallida. Next base: position 122,261,700 of record CM075652.1, on the reverse strand, counting down.
CTTTCAAAAAGGAAACTTATAGCTTTTGAAAGCTAACTTTTAGAAAGCTACATTAGGTAACTTTGAGAAGAAAAAAATAAGAACTTTCAATAAATCATATCTCAATTTTTGCCTTTTTTTTTACTAAATTATATTATTATTTACCCTTTTAAGTCATTTAACATGTTTAAATTAGTTATACAACTACTTTTGTCAAACAACTCTAATTCAATAAGTTAGCTACAGTGTTATCAAAACTGTACCGTATCGACCAGTTCAACCGAAAAACCGGTGAACCGGACCCCTAACCGGTGCGGTATGCTAAAATACCGGGTATGCAATGAACCGGAAAAACCAGTTTAAATCGGTCGATACATCAAAAAACTATCAAACCGACTGGTATTATGTGAGCCGGGCGGTTTGCAATTTTTTTAAAAAAAAAACCACAAAAAACAAAATGACGTCGTTTTGCAATTTCGTTTTTTTTTTAAATTAAGATTCAGAAAGACGAAAACTTCTACGTGAAGAGAACTCAAGAGGCCAAAGAAAACTCAAACACTGAAAAAGAAAAGGCAAAACTACTAGATTGGTCCTGTAAGTTATGTTTCTGTTGCGATTTCGTCCCTTAACTTTTTTTCGTTTCAAATAAATCCGTAAGTTTGTAACTTGTTTCAAATAAATCCTTCCATCCAATTTTGTCTTAACACCGTTAATGGGAGCCTCCTATGTGGCAACCATTGGTCTTACGTGGCTAAAACTCAATGTTACACCCCCAAAATGATGTTATATGAGGCCAAAAGAGAAAACCAAAACAGTTAGGGATAGCCCAATAAGCTTCTATTTTGGTATCATACGACATCGTTTTGGGGTGTAAGGTTGATTTTTAGCCTTGTAAGACCATTAGTTGCCACGTAGGAGGCTCCCATTAACGGTGTTAAAAAGGAATTGGACGGAAGGATTTATTTGAAACAAGTTACAAACTTCCGAATTTATTTGAAACGAAAAAAAGTTAAGGGACGAAATCGCAACCAAAAAATAACTTACAGGACCAATCTAATAGTTTTGCCAAAAGAAAAAGAAACAAAACGACTCTGCAAAGGAGAAACAGTTGAAGTTTAAACTATATATGAACTTGTTAAACATTTGAAGTGTGATTGTTTTAGATGTTTGTTTTTGGGAATTAAACGTACACTACTAATTATGGATTTTAAATGAGTATTTTATTTTTTTTTTAATTTATACAAGTATTCAATATTCTTATATTTATATACAAATATATATGTGTCTGAGTTAACCGGTTTGATCGATATGTATTTATGCGGTTTAATTACTGTTCCACTAGTTAAACCACTAAACTAATGAATCACTCTCCTGATCGGTTCGATCATCGATATGTTTTTTTTTTGTTTACATGGGAGGTCTGGGACGAAAACCCATGACATGGGGAGGGGAAATCCTAAGTGTCCCTGCAGTCACTAACTGGACTGTTTTACGCGGACATCACCGATATGATTTTAATAACATTGTTAGCTATACAACTATAAGTTTCCGATTATAATCTCACAGCAATAAATTAGGTTTACAACTAACAGCTATAAACTCAACTAACATTCTTAATAAACATAAAATTAGTTATTTTTCTTATAATTCGACTCGGATGTGTATCAGTTAGAAATACCCTTTAACTAAAACACTATTTTATATTTTAGTTCACCAAAAAAAACCATTTTTTCCTTTGAAAAAAAAAACCATATTTCCCAATTTTCCGCATGTTTGATTGCAAAAAGTCTCGAACAAAAAACACATACCGCGGTTACATGAAAACTAGAATTCCCAAATGAATTCGTTGGATGATTTTCTCGATTTCAGTCTCCTCGATGATTTGCCCCCTCTTCCCACCGATTTCTTTTTCTCCAATCAAAGGTTTTCTTTTTTTCCCTTTTTTTTTCTGTTCGTTGATTCATCTATGTTGCTGTTTTTTTTTTTGATGCAATGATTAGTTTTTTTTTTTTTTTATAAATATATATACATCCATGTCAAGAATTCAATTGAATTTTGCATATCACAAGGCTTTTGTTTTATTACTCATAGCAAAAGGCAGTTTTTCTGTGTTTTGGTAATCATTATGATTGTTCACTGAAATTAACAGCCCAAGTTCACTTTTTTATTTTTAAAGGCTGAGTTTTTTATGGTTATTTTTGTGTTGTTGGTTTTGTTTTGTGAGTGGCATATACCTTGCTGGTTGACACAGCCCTTTTTCTGAATTTTGCAGTGTGAGCACAGAAATTGAATTTTCAGGTGGTGGTGGTGGTGGTGCTACTGCTGCTGTTAGCTGTCAAGAGAACACCAGGAAAAGGTATCTTGTTAGTTATATACTTATATTATTAAATGATAATATCTGAGAATTTGATAATGGAATTTCTGTTTCAAAATAGGGTGAAAATCAAAATATGATTTTGGTTTGTTAGAAACTTAGTGCATGTTTGGTTCTGCAGTGAGTTAGCCCAGAATCAATTCTGAAATGTTAACGCTACTAATAGTTACTTGTGTTCCAACGTGATTTTGGGGCCATAATTGATTTTTGGACGGGTAACCAAACATGCTCTAATATATGTGGCTTCAATTCATTGACAAGAAAATCCTAAACTTCAAATCATGCAAGATGGTGGTGCATGATTGTGTAGTCTCTCTCAACTTGATCAGTTGGACTTTATAGTTTATACCTAATTGGTGGATTTTGGTGATTTGACTTTATATTTTTGTTTTGATCTAGAGGCGAAGGTGCAATCTTTTGAATCATTTCACACTTTTATTTCTTTTTTTTTTTTTTTTTTTTTTTTTGTAGGGGACACCCTAGTTCATGCTTCAAGTCTACAAAAGCTTGCCGGGAGAAGTTGCGTAGGGAGAGACTCAATGAAAGGCATGTGTGTTTCTACATGTGAAATTTATATGGTTGATGATGTTATGTTAGAATTATAGTCTTTAACAAGCTGCATTCTTATCTATTCATTAATTAGTCTGTTGTAGTTTGTGCTGAACTACATTTTTCCACTTTTACATAAAGAAGGTCTTCCCTGCACATTAATACTTGATTCATGGCCAAACTTTTAAGAACCATTTTTTGCACTGATTTAGATGCTTTTGTTTGGTTCACCGGTTTTTGATTGCAAGTTACAACTTAGAACACTGGTAGGGTTCGATTAGCCAATTGTAACTATTTCTTTCATATCTCCCAAATAGGCTGGGACAATATGATGTCCCTGAGCAGAATGTGATATCAACTTTAATGAATTACGAATTTTATTTTGTCCTCTCTTTGCTATTTTCTCCTCTCACATGTGTTTCAATTTGTATGCCAAGCATAAGGATCTAAGATGCACATATATTTTTTAGTCTTTGTTTCAAAGCCTTTGTATCCAAGAACCAAGACACATGAGACTTAAAGTTACCTATGTACCAAACACCTCAAATGTTTTGTGTTGTGTTTTGCTACTACTATTGAAGTATTGATTATGATATAGAACTTGGTTTTTATTATTGCAGGTTTTGTGACTTGAGCTCTGTTTTGGAACCTGGGAGACCTGTGAAAACCGACAAACTAGCTATACTTGATGATGCTGTCAGAGTTTTGAATCAACTTAAAGCTGAAGCCCAGGAACTAAAAGAAACAAATGAAAAATTATCAGAGGAAATAAAATGTTTGAAGGTTAGTATTGTTTCATCCGTATATGGTAGTGAGTTTATATATCATTTTACTTTCTATTTCTTGGAGATCATACCATACCACTAGTCACACGGTTTACATATATTGGTTGTATCATACAAATTGATAGAGAAATAAACAGGGGGTGTAAATAATAAGATTCAAGATGGATGGATGAAATGTAGAAGTGTTTCTGGTGCTCTTTGTGATAGAAAAGTGTTTCTCAGGTTTAAAGGAATACTTTACCACACAACTATTGGACCTACTATGCTTTATGTTGGCGGTAGGAGTAGGACAACAAGAGCATAAACTTAGTGTTGCAAAGATGACAATGTTGTGTTGGATGAGTGGACATACAAGAAATGATAGGATTATGAATGAATGCATTCGAGAGAAAGTAGGCATAACACTCATTGAGGAAAAGAATCAAAGATGGTAGAATCTCACCTTGGGTGGTTTGACCATATGAAGAGAAGGCCATTAGAAGTCACAGAAAGAGTAGATCAAGTGGAAGATAGCTCAATAGATAGAGGTAGAGGATCACCATTAAAAGCTATAGATGGAACTGTCAAAAAGGACTAAAATTTTAATGAGCTTCTGAAGACAATGTTTATGTGTTACGACAGAACATGCTAGCATCACTTGATCCATATAGCCGACTCCATCTAGTGCGGAGAAACATTGATGTTGTTGTTTTCCTCCAATTTGAAATCCTCATATGTCTAAGAACTAAAGAAGCAAATCACAGTTAAGAAACGGCAGGAAAAAACATGTGGAGACTTTCATTTAACTCAGGTCTTTTTGGGCCAAATGTAAAGACTTGTGTCTGGCGTTGTACATCTGCCAGATACTCTAACAATGATCAAATGGAGTGTCCTTGCTTCATAGTTCATGTGGGCTTTAGTTATCTGTTTTTTTTAGGTGATGTTTATATCTCTATTACTTTCTTCTTACATATTGGAAGTTATATAACATGCTAACATAGATGCGAAGTGAAACAGAAATCTGATAAGTAAATGAATAAATCAATATTAACATCATTGTCAATCTTAAACTAATGAATGACTTTTTGTATTAGTTTTGGTAAATCCCATCCTTATATATCATTCGTGACATACTCATTTTAATTTCACTCACCTTTGTTAAGAAATCTTGAAATTAATGTTTACACATTGTTCCTCTTAAAAAACGAAACTGATTTATTATTTTGATTTGTTTTTGCTGCTGGTTGTACTGCTTGGCATGTATTCCGATTTATTTTCACATTTTTAATTTGATGAATCATACAAACTATCCTAGTATTCCATATAATTTGTCTTCTATAACTAAACAGGCTGAGAAAAACGAACTTCGTGAAGAGAAACTTGTTTTGAAAGCAGATAAAGAAAGGATCGAGAGGCAGTTGAAAGATTTGCCCGTTTCACATGCAGGATTTATACCCCCCAATGTAGCTGCTTATCAAGCAGGGGCCAACAAGATGGCTGTTTTTCCAAACTATGGTTATATCCCTATGTGGCAATATCTTCCTCCATCCACCCGTGATACATCCCATGATCATGAGCTCAGGCCTCCTGCTGCATAGTTACTTGTAGTGATGTGCAATCCTTCGAAGATTTTACATGCTTCATTTTTGTATTTGACATTTTTTCGAAGTATTGACATGTAAGTATTGTGATTGCTTCTAATTTTCTTGTTTATTAGCATGTGCTAGGCTAGGCTAGAACCATTCTTTGATGGCAATGACAAGAAAATATTGATATCCATTTTCAAATTACCCTGTTGCTTACCTTTTTCACAGTACCTATTATATTTTGCTGTGGTAATTCCATGAAAATTTTAATTTGAAAATATTAAGATCCTAGTAAATGCTAGTAATGTATCTGTGGTAATTCACTTTGGTTAATCATTGTGTAAAATGTGATAACTTGATGTCTGACTTCAGAGGATATTGGGAACGTTGTAAGCAATGAATATGTGGTGAAGACAGTTTTTGCACAAAAATGTTTTGCCAAAACATGTTTGGATGACCACAAACCATCTTCATGACTTCTGATCTATTTTCTTTCCACTTGGATTTGCACTTCCTTTCGGATGAAGTTATTGGCTGCATTTTGCATTCTGGGTCTACTTACTTCTACTACACTGCTGCACTGTGATTTATATTTGGTCTTGACATGAACCTCTTGGTCACCTTCTTTACCCCACAACAGCAAGTACAGACCAATGATGACAACAAATGCGCCTATGATGCTGAAGAAAATTGAATGGAGCGGGTAAGCAAGTTTCATAATTTTAATTCTCATCCAGGAAACATTGGATCGGATGTTGAACTTAAACTGCATGATTTTATCTAATTTAGAGATCAACAAGGAGTTGGTTCACTGATGTAAAGTTTCATTGGATCTTTGTGTATCCTACAAAACCAAATGTTAAAGGTTCTATTTCTGAGAGCGACATTTGTGTGAGTGTTAGTCACGCATCCCGAAAGAAATTAGCTCGTTGTCCATAAAATTTGGATACCATTGGTTAAGAAAAAAATTAATCTTTTTTTTTAATTGTAAAAAAAAAAAAATTAATCTTAGTACTGGAACTCTACGCAGAATGTAGTTTGTGCCTTTTATTTTTGACATTTTCTTTTCACACCCCCCATTTTTCTCCCCACCTCCCATTTTTTTCGCCTCACATGAAGTGGAAGTGTAAATTTATTGAGAGGCGGAAAGGGTGAAAAAAAGCACTTTCGCCTCATGTGAGGCGGAAAAAATGGGGGGTGGGGAGAAAAATGGGGGGTGTGAAAAGAAAAGGTCTTATTTTTTAATTTCAAAATGCAAAAAAGAGAATGGTACTTTTCAAACAAAAAATTCATCCAACTACATATTCCTTTTTTTTTTTTTTTTTTTTGGCTTATAGAGTAGTATTAGGTAACCCAAGAAAGAAAAAAACCAAAATCATGAGGATTACCTGCCCAGATAAAGTTTCTCACCAAGGACGAAGTATGCCAAAATTGCCACTAATATCGTTAAAAGAGGGTTAAACATTGAAGCAAAAACTGGCCCTTTTTCGTCAGTGCACCATAATGAAATGTAGGTTATCATACCGGCAACCACAATTCCCTGCCATAAGTGATTAATATCGTTAGAACTTTAGATTTTGTACTTCTTTTATTGGCAAACAAATTTTTTAAACTTAATCAAATTACTCCTATAATTAATTAATGGCTTAATTATATCCAAGTCCCTGAAGTTTCGAGTACTTTTGTAAGATACATTTATTCTTTTTTTTTAATGTCTGACTCTCCGAAGTTACTTCTGAATTACCCTACTATTAATTCTGACCAATTTTGCTGACATGTGACATCGAAATCTTAGTCAGACGCATGAGGTTGGTCATGTGGTGCTGCGTGATGTTGAATGGGCGAAGACGACTTCTCTCTTCAATTTTTTTAGTTTTTTTAATTAAAAAAAAGAGTTTAATATATGTGCATTGACAGTGTAAAGTTTTTTACACTATCGGTGCATCATCCACCATCCATACAAATTACTTTTAATTGTAAGTCAACCATTGTTAACCCATCAATGGTGGATAATATCCCGACAGTGTAAAAAATCTTTACATTGTCAGTGCATATATTATTTTCTCTAAAAAAAAAAAGATATTCCCCCACAGGATACCACGTTCGGGGCTCAGACATTGAAAAATAAAAATAAAAATATTTAGTAAAAACACCACAAGCTTCATAGACTTTTGACATAATTAAGTCTTAATTAATTATATTTACACCATATAAGGTAGACCACAAGTTGAGCCCTATACTCCATGATGAAAGTTTACATTCTGCTATCACAGTGAAAACTGCTGATTGTGCTGCTCCAATACAGAATATCCATGTGCTGAGTGACACTTGGGCAGGGTATCTTTTCTGTATGGCAGCCTAAGTTTCAACAAAGTTTACGTAATATTCCATTCGTTTCATATTAAGTGTTTTAAGGTTATACACGAGTTAAAGAAATGATTAAATAATGCAAGGATTTGTTATATTTTAACTATAATGTCCTTATATAATCATTATTGAAAAGAGAGAAAGGTATTGGAAGTGAAAAAAAGAGTGTAATAAATATGAGTGTGTTTGAAAAAATAGTATTAATTATGTATTGGATTTATAAAACAACTGGACTTATGAAACATAGTACAAATGTTAAAACAACATTACATATGAAATGGAGGGAGTATCAAAATTGGAATATTCTACTTAAAAAATTGAAATTAAAATAAAATTAAAAGACACAGTGTTAGTACATTGTCTTTTGCTCCTTTCGTTTCTGTATATAAGTACTAGATAGTGAAAATATTTGATCTTTTTTATATAAGCATTTGGTCCAATTTTAAATAGCATTAATTACTTTATTTTCACAAATATTTCTATTTTCTCAACACTTTTGGAATTTCAGTGATAATTATAAGGATAATTTTAAAAAATACATCAAATATTATCAATTTCAATATTATTAACAATATTAATCAACTTCTTTAATCCACGCGAAAATTCACTCCAAAAATTTATATATAGGATATATAGGAACGAAGAGAGTAAAAGCTAAAAGTTGTTGACGATAGACATAATATCGAAGTTGATTCTTTCCTTAAAAATTATCTATAAATGTTTATAATAAATTTATAAGGGTTGTGTTAACGAGTGCTAAGGACACTCTTTAAAAAATACAAATGAAATCATTTATTAGTGAAAAACTAAATTCAACAATAAGAGCACTCGAAATGCAAAATTCGTCATTTTTTTAATATAAAATTACTTTTTTTATCTTCTTGTTTCTGCCAGAAAATTATATTTTTGCAATGGAAATGATAAAAATGCAAAAATACAACTTGGGTTCGTAAACTTCGATTCGTGAAGTAAATGGCCTCTTTGATTATTTTTCTAAGTACAGGTACAAGGGAGGGATTTTTGTACAGAGGGGTGTGTTTAAATAAAGAAAGGAAGTGGAAATTAAGGACGTCTTTCGCTTGTCTCCCTCAATCTCTCTCTTTTCTCTGAGTCGTTGTGTTTTTGTTCTTGGTTGCTCTTTTCTTCTCTTTTTTGCTCTTGCCTTCTTTCTTCTCCTAATCCTCTTCTTATACTTAATTCTTGACTTAATTTCCAAGTTTTGCCATCCCTTAATCCTCTGGTCATTGCCTTGATTTCCTATTGCCCACTGGTTTATGTCATTATCTTCCCTTAAACAAAGAGATTAAGCATCTTTCTTTATTTGGCATGAAGTGGAATGATGAAGCTTCCATATATGGTGGTTTTGAATGACTGGTGCTAGGATCAAGGCTGGGGCTTCTGCTCCTCTGTTCTGAACCTTCGTTGGAAAGGGGTGCCGGAGGTAGGGGACGCCTTTTCGTCCTGGTTTGGTTGCAGAGGGAGGACTCCTTTCTGGTTTGGTTTCTCAAACCGTTATTTCCTTTGTTCCTTGGGGCTTATTGCTGATTCTGGCCTTTGCTCCCTAATGGGCCAAAGCCCAATATGATATTTTTGTCTGTCCAAAACAATAGCCCCCTTTTGTATTTGAAAGGACACCCTAGAGATTTCAAATACAAAACCTACTCCTACCTATCACCCACGTCCTTTCAGATAGCAGAACGTGGCCAATGTTTGGTAACCGTGCCTCCACTAGCTGAAGCAGTTATTACCTACTATGCACCTTCATTCATACTTGAAATTTTCTCCTCCCCTCATTCTTCGAGATTTTCCTCCTTCTCTTGCTTGCAAAAATCCCTTTCTCTTTCTTGCTCCAACTTCAACAGCCATGGTGAAATCAAACACTGCTTCTGGTTTTGACGAAAAGTCTGGTTCCAATGCATCAGAGGAGGAGTTGGTCGTCGGGGACGGCGGCAGCCCCCAGCCCATCTCCTTTGCCTTTTTCGCTGAACTTCCCCCTCCCCGTTCGGACCCAATTGAACAGGGGTACCGAAGGTGGATGGAGACCTCTCGCTTGGCTCCACCTTTCCCGAGTCCGCCCAAGTCAGGGGGACTCCTTTCGGGTCCTCCTTCTGGTGCTTCGGTGGTTCAAGATTCCAATGCTTATTTGAAGACCGAGCCTTCTCTTCTTCCTGATAACTTGCTGCTTGGCCCCTCTTTACTCCGCTCTCGATTGCTTCGTGCTGAATTCCCTTGGTCAGAGCCACCTTTTCATGTCAGGGTAACTGCAACCGGCGAGTGGCAAGACTGGGTTGACTCTGTATTTGAAACCGATCCTGCCTTTGTTGCCGTCATGGAGCGTACGGGTATTGCTGAAGCAATAAAGGCGCCCCTTGGCTTAGGAGGAAATAAGAGGGTTGCTGACTTGCATATGCTGATACAACGGTGGTGCTCTGCCACTCATACCTTCATCACTTCCTGGGGTGAATTTACTCCCACTCTGGAAGACGTTGTTGTTCTCTTGAAACTCCCTTCCTTTGGTGATAGCGACCTTTCTTTCTCTGATGTTGAGGAGAGCTTCTATGAGACGGCGAAGGAGCTGAAAACGGCTATCATTGACAGCGCCAAATACTCACGTGGGTTGCTCCAGCAAAGGAGGGAATTGGGTGGTCCCAAGAAGGTTAGGGGTACTGGCAACCTCATTCCCCGGAATCAAAGGGTAGGCAAGAAGGTGTCTCTGAAACATACGTTTGCCAATTGGATCCGCTACTTTTTCGGGGACACTCTTGATGGTGAGTTCATAGCCGGCCCTGTAACCGATCAGCGTCTTCAACGTGCTGCTTTCGTTGCCTTTTGGTTAAGCAGATATGTCTTTCCTGGACCACCCTGGGAGTCGGTAAGCCCTTCCGTCTTCGTTTTTGCTTGCATGCTCTCTGATGGCATTAGGCTTCCTTTGTCTTCTCTGTACTTGGGTGGGCTTTATGCTAGATTAGATCAAATTGCGGAACAAATGAGTATTTCATTTGGCCGTTTCCCTATCAACTGTTTTTTGGACTTGTCTTTTCTTCAAGGTTTCCTCTTTGAACACTCTCCTGGATATGGTCCTGAAAAACCTGTTCCCCAAGATCCTGCCACTGATGCTGAGAATCCTGACCCTGTTGAACCCCGCTCTTGGTTCTGGCCCGTTGGGAGACCAAGGCGTCCTTTAGTTAATGTTATTGATGATGAGAAGAGCTTCTGTTTTCGTCCCTTTATTTTGAGCTTTCCTGGTGAGCAACTTCATGATTTGTACACTGAAAACAGACGTAAATTTGCCTCTTGCAATGATGTTGAGAACAAGAAAGAAGGTGTTTCTAGCCTTTGGAGTTTGATTCTGTCTCCCCGATTCCTTCCCGGTTTTGTACCAACTGATAATAGGAGTGCTCATGGGGGCGCTCTTTGGCCTTTCATTTACAGGCCAGATCGAGTGGCACGCCAGTTTGGGTGGGATCAACCCCCTTGTGTCCTTCATATGACACCTTCTGATTTCGAAGCAACCTTTGAGGCTGTGATTTTCAAGAGCCAATCTGATCCTGCTGAACCATTGCCTCATTATATCCCTAGGAATCATTCTGGCGGTGTATTGCAAAGTTGACTAAGACTTCACCGTGACATTCTTCAGCATCTCCGCAGTTTCGAGGCCACTCCTAGCCTCATTGCCTCTGCTCTTGTTCCGGCTTCTTTCATGGATCCTTATTACGTTACTTCCTTCAAGAAGGGTACGTCTTTCTTACTGCATCTTCCCTTATTGTAGATTACTTGCTAAACACTTCTGCATACTTTGGTATATAATCTCTCTTCTCTTTCTTTCCTTTATTTTACGTGCTTCTTTCTCTTCTTTCAGGCCCAATAGAAGCAACTCCATCATCTCGTAAGCGCAAGATGCCCATGGCTTCTCCTTCTGCTTCAACATCTAAACAAGGTAAGAAGAAGGCCTCTTCTTCTGGTACTTTACCTCCCAATCCTAGCCCACCTGCAAAGAAGAGGGCGTCTAGCCTTCCCCCAAAAATCAAGAAGGGTGCTGCAACTTCTACTTCTGTGGCCCCTTCTCGTCGTTCTTCTCGACTCTGTGCTCGTGCTGCTTCTCCCACTTCACCTGCTCCCTCTGCTCCAGAATATGTTGATTTGGCTGATGAGGAAGGTGATGGTGGTGATGCTGTTGGAGAGTCCCTGGCCTCTTTTTATTCCAGCGACGATCTTTCTATGCAAAGTGCTGGGACCTCTCCTCCCAAAGATCATCCATCCCTGTCTCCTCGTGCTGATTCTCCAAACACAAGGAGTATTGGTAAGGCCCCCAGGGGTGAGTGTCTGATGGTCCTTCCCATTTTCCTTTCAGAGAGCCGTGTTCTTCGTTCCATCCTTGAGCAACTAGCCTTACTGCCTTCTTAGCTTATTCTTCTCTTTATTCATCTTTCTTTGTTTTTTTTGTTGTTATTTATGCTGCTAAGAGGTGCTTTGTGTACTGGTTGTTTTGCCTTTGTATTTTCAGCAGATGCTCCCAAGCTCAAACGCTCTACTTCAGTTGACAAACCCAAGGTTGCTCGCATTCCCACTCCGTCTACAAGGACTCAGAGTAGGCGTGGTGCTCCTTCTTCCATCAATACTGATGATGTTGCTTTTGGTACCGTGACTGGCCCCTCTATTGGCGACACAGCCTCTGCCCCTTTATGCATTGAACCCTTGGCTACTATCTCAACCCCCGATCCCATGGACATAGATCAGGGGGTCTGCATTGATGACACTCATTTGGTTTCTTCACCAACAACAGGTGCTTTTCCTTCAGCGGTTGATTCTGGCGTTGGCTTTGCCGTTCACGAGGACACTATCACCCCGGACCCTGACGTGCTTGTTAATCCTGTTCATTCAGCTGATGCTGTTAATGTAACCTCCTCTGCTGGCCTTGATGACCCACTTAATGTTTCTGGTGAACCAGTTCATGTTGCCGTTACTGAGGTGCAGGATGCTTCTTTGACTGATGCTGTCGTGGCTCCTTCCATTGCTCGTGCTTCCCCTGTTCATGTTCCTTCTACTGATCATGCTTCCCCAGGTAAGCCTTGCCCATTTTTTATTCGTTGCTGCAAACATTCTTTCGTTTTGCATATTGCTGTTATTGACATTCTCTTTTCCCACAGTGTTTCCTGTCTTATGCCTTCTTGACCCCATTAGCAATGAAGACATGACTTTGCTGCATTCCTTTTTCCGTGCTCATCCTGATCTGATTCTCCCAAACAAGAATCTTCCTCAAGTCTTTAAGGAGATTGGCTTGCATACCATGCTGCGTGTACTTAAATTTTCTGTTGAGCATGATGTTGATGCACTCTCTTGGGAACAGAAGGCTCCTTTGTTGGATTACCTTCATGCACTCCGCCTTCACCAATATTCTGGTCCTTGGCTTGAGTGTGTGATTGGGAAAATGGAAAGGCAGCGTCCATCTTTTGATTTTGACAACTTAGCTGATCAAGAGAAAGAGATTTCTGTTCGCCGTACTTCCTTGCTGAGTACTCTTGAGGATTTGGCTACAAGTGTGGCAAAAGCGACTGCTGATTTGACCAGTTTGGAGGTGGAAGCTGCTCTTATCTTGGCCCAACGCTAAGCTTATGATGAGACTTGCAAGTCTTCATGCTTGAACACTTTCTTCCGCATTCAGTTTTTTATTCTGGATTTTGGTTCTGTTTGATGGCATTTGGGCTTTGAAACTTGTAAAACATTGCTGTGTTTTGGCTTTATATTTTGGTACTTAGGATGATGTGGCGCTTTGGTAACTAGGATGGCACCAAGATGGTACTGTTATTTGTGTTTTGGTAACTAGGATGGTATTGTTGTTTGTGTTTTGGTAACTAAGATGGTATTGTTGTTTGTGTTTTGGTGACCAATGACTCTATATCTGATGGTTTGGTTGGGTAATCTTGTATGGAAGTCTTATTTTGCACATCTTGCATATTTTTCTGGTATCTCTTCTTCTTTGCATTTTTCCTTTGAATAGAATCTCTTCTTCTTTGCATTTTTCCTTTGAATAGAATCTCTTCCAAAGGTCTTGGGCATGATTCGCCTTTGCTATTGCTTTTGCCGTTCTTTAAGGAACTTGAGCAGAATTGCCTCCTTCTTGTTTGATCATCTTTGGCTTTCCTTCTTTTCTTTTTCTTCTTCTCTTCCTTTTCTTTCTCCTCTTTTTTTTATATACATTTGTGAATGGAGCTTCTCCTGTTGCATTTTATGCTATTCCTTTCTTTGATGTTGCTCTTGGTGGCCAGCGTCCTTTCATGGGAATTCTTTCAAAGTCTTTGTAACTAGTGCTTTTTGGTAGGAACTTTCTTTTACGACTAGCGCCCTTTGTGGGAACTTTTCTAGTCCTTCTTTTTTGTGACTAGCGCCCTTTGTGGGAACTTTTCTAGCCTTAATTTTGTGACTAGCGCCCTTTGTGGGAACTTTTCTAGCCTTAATTTTGTGACTAGCGCCCTTTGTGGGAACTTTTCTAGTCTTTGTAGCTAGCGCCCTTTGTGAGAACTTTTCTAGCCTTAATCTTGTGACTAGCACCCTTTGTGGGAACTTTTCTAGTCTTTGTAGCTAGCGCCCTTTGTGGGAACTTTTCTAGCCTTAATCTTGTGACTAGCGTCCTTTATGGGAACTTTTCTAGTCCTTTGTAGCTGTACATGTGTTCTCCCCCCCTCCCCCCCTTTTTTTTTGAAATGAATAAGAGAGTCAAAAGGGAGATTTTATTTATGCCATCACTAATACACAGCCAGACTTCTTAAGCATAATACTTTTTAACATACTTAAAGTTGAAAGGACCTATCTTTTTTTGTGAATCTGGATCCAAGAGGAAGCAGTAGCCACTGGGGTGTGGTTCTTGCACTATATACGGACCTTCCCAGTTGGGCGTCCATTTGCTGGTGTGCATATTTCTCATAACAGCGTTTGTTGCTTTCAAAACTAGCTCTCCTTCCGCAAACATCCTAGGCCGCACCATTTTTTCATATGCCAACATGACTTTTCTTTGATGCCGAATGAGCTCCTCTTGTGCTTTAGTCATTTAGGCCCTCTGCTGCTTCTGCCCTCTCCAAGGCGTCTTCTTCGTTTTGCGCTATCATACGTGCTGAAGGTACCATCACCTCTGCTGGCAGTGTAGCTTCTGCACCATATACTAAGGAAAATGGAGACGCCCTGGTGGTTCCATGCCTTGTGACACCATAGGCCCACAGCGCCAAAGACAAGTACTCACTCCATTCTTGGGGCACATCTTCCACCGTCCTGGCCAGAATCCTGATCAGCGTCCTGTTTGTGGATTCAGCCTGGCCATTTGATTGTGGATAGTATGGTGTTGACCTGTGATGCATAATGCCATACTCTTCTAGGACTCCCTCCACCTTTTTGTTAATGAAATGGGTGCCATTATCCGACACTATCTTCCTGGGCAGACCAAAACGACAAATGATATGGTCCCTGATGAATTGGATGGTGGTATGTGCATTCGCCTTTTTGCATTCCATGGCTTCTACCCATTTTGTTGAATGCTCTGTTGCTGACAGTATCCATCTTTTCCCCTTGGACGCTGGGTCGATG
Organism: Crotalaria pallida; assembly: GCA_037953625.1. Taxonomy (NCBI): domain Eukaryota; kingdom Viridiplantae; phylum Streptophyta; class Magnoliopsida; order Fabales; family Fabaceae; genus Crotalaria; species Crotalaria pallida. The sequence goes on along the minus strand of CM075652.1, from coordinate 122,246,506 downwards.
GGACTAATGAAGTCCATGCACCAGGTATGGAAGGGATATGGTGAGCTCAGGCATTTCATGTTGCTGGAGAGTGCATGCACCTTGTTATCGTGCTTTTGACACTGTTCGCATTTTTTCACAAAATCTACAGCGTCCTCTCTGATTGTTGGCCAATAGTACCCAATCCTTAAGAGTTCCAAATGGAGGGCCCTTCCTCCTTGATGTCTACCGCAGGTCCCCCTATGTACTTCTTCCATCACTTTCTCTTGATCTCCTCTTTCCAAGCACCTCATGATGTTTCCAGCAAAATTTCTCTTAAAGAGTTCCCCTTCTTCACAGAAATAACGATCAACTTTCCTTTTTACCCTTTTCTGCTTCATCGTGATCTTCTGGCAGAATTCCATACTCCAGGTATTCCTTGATAGGCCTAGTCCAGTTTTCATTGACAGTGTTGACTTCATTTCCTTCCTCACTATCCTGACACCTTTGGCAATTTCTTTGGAGGGACTCACACTGCACCTTCATAGTGGGCCAAAACACGCCTATCCTCTGCATACACCTGTACAGCCTGGGTCCCATTTGTCCGCAAGTACTATCATGTATTTGTACCATCTTTCTTAACCCATCCTCTTCTGTGACACTTCTCATAAGCAAGCCATCCCCACTCTTCTTGTATAAGCTTCCTTTGACAAGGCAGTAATCCCTGGAAGCTTTTGTTAGCATTCTGCTTTCAAGTTCTCTTTTGACCGGGATTCTCCAATCATCCTTGGCTTCTTTCCTGAGCGTCTCCATCTAGACTTGAGGGCGGTGCACCTTCCTCAAGTGTATCAGATGCTCCTCTTTGTCCATTACGGTCTTGCTACCCAACGTGGCGAGAGCGTCCGCCTTTCTGTTCTCGGATCTGGGCACATGCTCTAAAGCGTCCATCCTAAATTTCTCCAGTGACTGCAACACTCTTTCCCTGCAAAGAGCCAACGAAAATTCCTTTACCCCATATTCTCCTTTCAGTTGCTTGATTACCAAGTTGGAATCCCCTTTGATAACTACCCTTTTGATCCCTAGTTCCTCCGTCATCCCCAATCCTAACAGGAGGGCTTCATATTCGGCTTCATTATATGTGCAAGGAAACTCCAGTTGGAATGCAAAAGATAATTCTTCGCCCCTCTCATTAGACAGCGTCACTCCAGCCCCTCCTTTTGAACAAGAGGGAGACCCGTCAAACATGAGTGTCCACACCTCATCCTCATTTATCAGGAAGATCTCCTCTGTAGACTCCTTTCCTTCATCAACCTTGCACGTTGCCATTAAATCAGCCTGTGCTTGACTCTTCAAAGCCGTGGGGGTCACCAAAGTAATGTCATAATCCGTTAGGGCGAAAGCCCATTTGCTAGTCCTTCCTGTGAGATCAGCTCCTTGTAACAAATGTTTGATCCCTTGTGATTTGGTCATTATGTGGACTGTGTGGGCCTGAAAGTAATGTCAATACTTTTGGGACGCATACACCAGGGCCAGACATTGTCTTTCTTGAGGGGAGTACCTGGTTTCCGTGTCTTTAAGCATTCGACTCCAATAAGCGATAGGACGCTCAACACCCTCTATCTCTTGTGCAAGGAGTCCGCTAATGGCTAACGCTGTTGCAGCTAGATAAATTCTGAGAGGTACGCCTTTATGAGGAGGAATCATCACTGGTGGAGATGTGAGAGCCGTCTTGATCTGGCTGAATGCTTCTTGGTGCTTTTCCTCCCATTCGAACGTTCCCTTGCTTTTCAGAAGCTTCCTCATTGGACTCAGCAGCTCTCCTAGGGCAGGGATGAACCTTCGAATATACCCCAACTTGCCCAGCATTTGCTGGAGCTCTTTCTGACTTTTAGGTGCCTTCATGTCCTGCACAGCTTGTACTTTTCCTTCCCCTGCTGAGATCCCTTCTTTGTGCACTCTGAACCCAAGGAACTCTCCAGGCGACACCCCAAATTTACACTTTAAGGGATTCATCCGGAGCTTATATTTTTTGCACCTTATGAAGACTGCTTCCAAATGCTCCAGATGTTGCTCCTTCTTTTTGGACTTCACCACCAGGTCATCCACATAATCTTCCACGATTTCATGCATCATATCATGAAAAATTGCCGTCATTGCTCGTTGATAGGTGACACCGGCGTTCTTAAGGCCGAACGACATTACAGTGTAGAAAAAGTTTCCCACCGGCGTCCTAAAGGCAGTTTTCTCTTCGTCCCCAGGGGCCATCTTGATTTGGTTGTATCCACTGAATCCATCCATAAAGGAGAACCGCTCATGCATTGCACTAGCGTCCACCATACTGTCTATGTTGGGCAAGGGAAAGTCATCTTTAAGGCACGCCTTATTCAGATCTCTGAAGTCCACACAATACCGTATCTGCCCACTCTTCTTTTTCACTGGGACGACGTTGGCCAACCAAGTAGGGTGTTGTATAGGCTTTATGAATTGGGCTTTGAGTAGCTTCTCCACCTCCTTCTTGATGGCCTTTTCTATCTCTGGATCAAACTTCCTAGCTGGCTGCTTGATTGGGGTTGCAGACGCCTTTACCGCCAAATTGTGTGTTACTAGCTTGGGGCTAAGGCCAGACATCTCTTCATAAGTCCATGCAAATACCTCTTTGTATTTTGTGAGCAATGCCGTCAAGTCTTCCTTTTCTCCATCAGTTAAGGATGCGGATATATACAATGGCCTGTGCTCCTATGTTGATTTCTTCCATTTCTTCTTTAGTTGATTTTTCTTCCTGTACCATCATGATTTCTTCTTTGGATGCGGCCTTCCCCTTCAGTGCTTGCAAGAGGGTGGGGCTAGCCAAGTCTTGGAGGCTCGGCTTGGCCGGCCTCGCAAATTCCTATAAGATGGCCCACCGTGTTCCCCCTTGGGGAAGGCGCTGCTTTTGAAGCTTGAATTTTGTTTTCGCCATTGTACTTGGACCTGAGACATCTTCTCTTTCGGGGAGTCGGAGCCTTTTGAAGACGAACTCCCTTGTAGGTGCCGCTTTTTCTTTCCCTTTGAGGCTAATTGGGGCTTCTCTTCCAATTCTGCTTGCCCCTGGTGGAGCTAACTCATCAAAAACTGAAGCGTCTATCAGGTGCATTTCAGATGCTTCGAAGGGCGCCTTGGTAGCCGGAATCTCAATATCACGTCCCCTGTAAGCAGACTTGACACACTGATGTAATGTCGAGGGGACACATTGGTGCAGATGGATCCAAGGGCATCCCAAGAGGATGTGATAGCTTGGATTCCCATCAACGATGTGGAACGTGTTGAGCGTCTTTATAGGCCCTACTTCCAAGTTGATTACAACACACGCTCTTGTTTCCACTGTGTCTCCATTGAACGTGCTTAACGCTGTCTCAGCTTTCTTCAACCTTGAGCCAGGGATTCCCAACTTTGCAAAGATGTGGGTTGGGATGATGTTGACACCCGAACCATTATCTACCAGAGCACGCCTTACTTTGACACCTTCAATCACTGCTTCCATAAATAGCGGCCTGTTATGACAATACCCAGGGTGTTGTGGCTGAGGCTCCCTGAACATGATGGTCGAAGCATGTGCCTTTGCCACCCTTGAAAGCGGGGCGTGCGCGGCACTGGTGTTTCCACCCCTCCTTACGATGACATCTGCCAAAGCCTGTGCTGCCTCGGCCCTCACATTCACATCGAGTCCTTGCTGATCAAACAGTGCTCTAAAGCCTCTGGTCTTGGTTAAACCCCTCCTCAGCTCATCTTCCAGCACCTCCTCTTCTTCTAATTCTTCTAGCAGATTTCCTTCTCCTGATAAAATGACGTTCACCTGGTGTCTTGGCAGGGGTTGTGTCCCCACGCCCTTTTCCGTTCCCTGCTCTGGTAATAGTACTTTCCCTGCTGCAAGTTGTTTCTGAAATATCCCTCTAATCACATAACACTCCATGGTGTTGTGTCCCCTATGTCGGTGGAGTATGCAGAAAGCTGAATTGTCATATTCTTGCTGTGTCAGGGGACGTCTTTCGGTTATCGCTTTTAGCACGCCCTCTTTTAGTCATTCCTCCACCAGTTGGTACGTGAGCTCTCTTGGGATGGGCAATGCTGGTGGGGGATCTCGCTTCTCATAGTTCCACTGGGCGGTTCTGTAATTCCTCCCTTTCTTATCATCTATTGCATTGACATCAAATGCGGCTTGCTCCCTGGTTCTCTTCCCTTGTTTTCACATTGCTTCTGTTACGTCTAATGCTCTAGCCAATAATTCAGCGAAGGTAGTAATCTTTCTCAAAGCCAAGAATATTTTTGACCCATCCTCCACACTCTTAATGCATCCATATACTAAGTCTGCCTCGGGAAGCGTCTCCCTGCAACTGAGCGCTTTGTCTCGGTACCTTTTTATGAACTGCACCAGCCCTTCTCCCATCCTTTGTCTGACTCTCCCTAAGTCCATCACGTGAATGGCAGCCTCTTCCTCGAGGAACTTGTTACAAAATTCTGTTGCCATTTGTTCCCAACTCCTGATGGATGCAGGACGCAATTTGGAATACCAGGTAAAAGCACGCCCCGTGAGGGACTTCGAGAATTCCCTCACCCTTAAACGCAAATCTGAACTATGGATTCCCAAGTCATCCACGTATGTCATTAGGTGCTCCCTTGCGCTTCCAGTTCCATCAAACTTTCAGAATGTGGGCATCGTGTATCCGCGAGGGTAACGGTACTCAGCTATCTCTGCCATGAAAGGTGGGTCTAGATCAACTACTGGGGTGCTTCCTTCTCTGTGTGCCTGCAACATTCGTCTCAACTTTGCTTGCGTCACCAGGGTGTCCTTCGTGCCTTCTGTGTCATGGGTCTCCAGCTCCCCTTGCGCCTTTTCCCAAGCGTCCTCCTCTTCTTTCCTGGCTTCCTCTTCCAGTCTAGCTTTGATTTTTAATGCTTCAGCCTCCTCCTTTGCTTTGGCATTTTGACTCTTGTAACTTGCTATCAGTTCTGCCAAGGCATTTTGATTGGCTATGATGTTATTGAGAACAGTGGCCTCCAGAGCTACCTGTATGCCTTTTCCTTGAGAATCTTTCTCTGCTTGCACTGTTTCTTCCCTCAGAACGTTTGAGACCGGTTCTTCCTGGTCATTCTCAGGGCTGAAGATCAGCCTCCTTGCTGCTGTGCTGCGCAGTGCTTCATTGCCTCCTCCTACAGTGATTCTCGTACCATTACTCTCCTGAACTGTCCTCTGAGCGTCCTCCAGATCATCAAGCGTAGAAGCCATTACTTCCTCGGCAACATCGCCAACTGTTTCTGCCAGAAAATTATATTTTTGCAATGGAAATGATAAAAATGCAAAAATACAACTTGGGTTCGTAAACTTCGTGAAGTAAATGGCCCCTTTGATTATTTTTATGAGTACAGGTACAAGGAAGGGATTTTTGTACAGAGGGGTGTGTTTAAATAAAGAAAGGAAGTGGAAATCAAGGACGCCTTTCGCTTGTCTCCCTCAATCTCTCTCTTTTCTCTGAGTCATTGTGTTTTTGTTCTTGGTTGCTCTTTTCTTCTCTTTTTTTCTCTTGCCTTCTTTCTTCTCCTAATCCTCTTCTTATACTTCATTCTTGACTTAATTTCCAAGTTTTGGCATCCCTTAATCCTCTGGTCATTGCCTTGATTTCCCATTGCCCACTGGTTTATGCCATTATCTTCCCTTAAACAAAGAGATTAAGCATCTTTCTTTATTTGGCATGAAGTGGAATGATGAAGCTAAGCTTCCATATATGGTGGTTTTGAATGACTGGTGCTAGGCTCAAGGTTGGGGCTTCTGCTCCTCTATTCTGAACCTTCGTTGGAAAGGGGTGCTGGAGGTAGGGGACGCCTTTTCGTCCTGGTTTGGTTGCAGAGGGAGGACTCCTTTCTGATTTGGTTTCTCAAACCGTTATTTCCTTTGTTCCTTGGGGCTTGTTGCTGATTCTGGCCTTTTGCTCCCTAATGGGCCAAAGCCCAATATGATATTTTTTCTGTCCAAAACACTTCTTAAACAATACCCTAAAAACATTATATTTCTTAACATTTTTTCAATTTTAAGTTATGAATAAAGATGAAAAACCTTCAAAATGTACCATATAGAAAATAGAACACAACTTGAAATCGTAAGAAGTGAACCTTTAACCAACTCTCGTGGATAGAAGCACTTTTTCCTTGAATATGGAATAGAGGACCATATAAGTTTCTTATAATGGGTCCTTTGTATAGTGTCATGGTCAATGCACCAGCTAAGGAAATCAAGGTCCCTAGAACCTTTGTTATACCACGAGGATGCCCAAGATCAAGAACCTCATATCTCACTAGTACAAATTGGTCAAATGAGACCAGTTTCGCACCCCATTTGAGACTGGTTCCGAACTAGTCTTAAAAGTGGCGGTCTTATTGTTATGTCTTTGAATGAGACTGGTTCCGAACCACTCTCGTTCCCAACTAAAGAGACTGGTTTCGAACTAGTATGAAAATTAAAAAATAATCAGTCTTTATTAAAAGATGAACCAGTCTCATTGAATATTTTGAACCGGTCTCAATTAAACTATGAATCAGTCTGATTGAGTGATTTGAACCGGTCTGAAAATTAAAAAATAACCAGCCTCTATTAAAAGATGAACCAGTCTCATTGAGTATTTTGAACCAGTCTCATTGAGTATTTTGAATTGGTCTCAATTAAATTTTTAATCAGTCTCATTGAGTGGTTTTAACCGGTCTCAATTAAATTTTTAACCAATCTCATTGAGTGATTTGAACCGGTCTCGATTAAGAAAACATGAATAATAAAACTAATAAATAATAATAATTGAGACATAACTAGATGCTAAAATTATATAATAAAAACCACATTACATGCATATCTAAGTAGTTTGATCAAGTATGTATAGACATACAACAACCTGCATTTAACACAATTAACCTTCTGAAGGATAAAATCCACATACATATATTACTACAGCTTGTGTTTAAAAACAACCAAATTAGGCACACCAAGAATTAAGCAAACCTTAGTGGCACTGCAATGATGAAGGTTAGGGAAGCTATGGTGTTGTTCATGGCAGCAACAAAGGTAGGAGAAGTGTATTTTGTTAGATATTTATCTAATATGTGAACCTACATATATCATTAATCATGTATTACTCCCTTCGTTTTATTATGTTTGGCCTTTTAGGCCTAGGTACACAGATTAAGAAAGTGTTAATTATTGTAAGTATGATGTATAGTTTGTCTAAAATGCCCCTATTTAATCCTTATTGAAAATTGTAATAGTATTTAATTTTTATTAGTAAGTGTGTCCGTTAATTAATATATATTGGTTTAGAGATGAGAGAGATGATAAAAGTAGAATTAATGAGGAGTAAGAGAAATGATTAAATGAAAGGTTAAAATTGGAAAAAAAAATATGTTTATGTATTGAAAATGTAAAGGTCAAACAATATGAAACATAAAAAAAAGACTAAAAGGCCAAACAAAATGAAAAAACAGAGGAAGTATATGCTATCATAAAGATTTAACCCTATTTAAGTGATCTTTTAAGGCTTAATATATTGGGATTAAGGACAACTCATTTAGTATGGATTTTATAACGTGTAGATACCAAAGATTTAACCCTTTTCTTTTTTTTTTTCATAAAGGAGAGGGGGAGCGAGGTTAATGTCTGGGTTTAAACATAGATTCTCACATTTAATGTTTCACACTTCCATCAATTGAGTTAACTCTTTTATTTATTTATATATATATATATATATATATATATATATATATAATATATTTCATTTCCATTTAGTTGGTCCAAGTCATAAAAGTTTGAGATTGGTTGACCCTAAACCTATAGAGTTGTGTTGCATGAGTACAAGTATGGTATCGTTATCCATTATGCGTAAGGGGTATGACATTTTTTTTAAAAAAAAAGGGTACGGATACATTGTTATATATATATATTTATTTATTTTATTAATATAATTATATACAAATTTAAAAAATAGAAAATTGAAAAAATAAAATAAAACCAACAAATTGAAATTCATAAGAATTAATAATTTTCCTACCACATAACCTGTAATGTTTTCACTTTTTAACAACTAATAAAAAATCAAAAGCATCCAAAAATAGCACAAAATAGGAAAAAAAAACGGTGCATAATAGAAAAAAAAAGAGAGGTTGAATTCCTAAACATATTGTTTGGGAAAAAATTTATGCTTAGTGATACCCACACGGTGGATACGTATCCATTCGAGTACCCAATTTTTTTAAAATTTTGTTGTTTGGGTACACGGTATGCAGTTAGGTCCTGACATGTTAAGGACCCAATTTTAAGTTGAGTCTGTAAATTAAGATACTCGACTTAAGATTCTGTGGGACCCAATTTTTTTTTTGTCATTTCTCTCTTTTTATTTTATAATACCATAATAAATAAATAAATAAATAACAATAACAATAAATTAATAATAAATAATAATAATTGAAAATAATAATAATATTCATTTTTAAATATTAAAAATAATATTCTTAAATATATGTTTTTTTTATCTTTTATTCTTAAATATTATTTTTAATTATGGAAAAATAAATAAATAAAAATACATACTTTTATGTTCAAATAAATAAATAAATAATTTCAAATAAAAAGCCGTTGAATTAACGTTCCATTGCATTATTTAACATTCTTTTCATATAAAAATGACCATTTTGCAAGAACATAAAACCGAATACTCTTCTTCTCTACCATATATTTAATAATTCTTTTCATGCGTGCACATTACAATCTTTAGAGTTAACTCAATTTTTTTAATATTTCACACTCACTTTTTTATTATTTTGAAAATATATTCCCACACCTCAAAATGAGATGTAATAGATGTAGGGACACGGGAGAAAAAAAAATTGAAAAAAAAATGTAAAAAAATAATTGATGATGTGATATAAAATAAATAAATAAAAAATAAAGGGAGAAGTACCACTTTGGTCCCTCATGTTTTTTAAATGGGACACTTTAGTCTCTTAAAACATGGAAATTCACTTTTAGTCCCTGAAATTTTTTTTATGGGACACTTAATTCTCTCAAGATTTTTTTATGGGACACTTAAGTCCGCAGTTGGCGGAGTGGACAAAGGGACTTAAGTGTCCTATAAAAGAATTTTCAGGGATTAAAAGTGAATTTCCACATTTTGAGGGATTAAAGTGTCTCATCTAAGAAAATGAGGGACCAAAGAATTTATAAGAATATAAACATTTTAATTTGAGTAATATGTCAGATTGGTCTATGACTTTATGAGCACCGATCAAATAAGTCCTGAGATTATCAAATTAGTCTCTTAAATTTTCCCACAACATGAACACAAATTACATTAATAACTTCGATATAGGAGTATTAATCAATTCATATAAGTCCAATCTAATCATTTTCCCTTTCATCTTTCTTTATTAATTGAAAAAACTATCTTACTTAGTTTAATTGAACTAATGGGTTAGTGGACAGTATAGATACAATATGACATGATTAATGTCCCTTCATTGATTTCGGAACCTCTTATTTTTGGCCCTTGATTAATTGCAAAAGGCGTCACTATAAGACTAGCTTATAATTTATCTTGATTGCTTACTTCGTTTTTGGTCAAATCGGTTAATTTTGTCATGCATTAAGGGGCACTTGAAACTTGGTTGGTTAGAAAAGAGGTAAAAAATGAAGTTTCCATCCTAACTAGCTTACCCTAATCAATGTTTGCTCAGCAATGCGCCAATGCCTTTGGGTTTAATAAAAATTATTTTCATATCATTTGGCATAAAGGTATATTATATTTAAGGTCAAGGGGAAGTAAAGAAGACGCCCAAACACCATGGAACACTTAAATAACCCAGATCCACTAGCGTTAACCTCTAAACTCTCCATACCTGCCTGTAAAAGAACTCTTTCATCAAAAATATAAAACCTTGTTGAATATAATATACCTTCGTACCCGAAGATACAAAAATAGAAAGTGTCCTAGCTTCCTCCCCTTTTAAGTCCATATAATGTATTTAAAAGGCATAAATCTGGTTTTACTTGGTGTTTTAAAAAATTAATATCCACCCCTAAACCTAAAGTCAAGGAGTATATCCAAACAACAAAATCTGACCAATGTCCTATACAAGCCACATTTGTAGAGCAATACAAGCCACATCTGTAGAGCAATATGTGGATTTAGAAATAAATCCAACACACTCATAAAATTGTGCAGAAGAGAGGGCTATGTAACTCTCCTTTTTGGAGCCGTCATAAAATGGGACGGCCCGCACTGGATCTGTTTCGGGGCACGTATGGGACACCGTATCAATCGTGTCGTTGACGTATCTGTGTCAGATATGTGTCCGACACCAAAAAAGGTGTATCGGTACTTATTTGACAACAAGTCCACCCTCAAATGCAACCTTGGCCTCAACAAATCGTCATGACTCATCACATCGACTCTAAAAGGCAATCCCAACATAACCATGCTGGCACACATCTCTGGAGGCTACCCTAGCATCGTCCCCCAAGATTTCGCTAACATAATCCCCATCTTATCAACCTTGTCATGATTCATCTTCATGATCACCTTGATCCAACCCTTAAATCTATTCATGGAGTCCAAAATCGTCGGCACCAAAAGGTGGGAACTATAATCCTTAGCCCCAACTCAAGCACTCTCAATCAGCACCAAAAGCCGGGGGCTATGATCAATGAGCATGTGACGCATATCTTGACGTTAGCCACATCAACATCGTTAGTTTGAATTTGAACGAGAGGACTCAATTTGCCATAAAAGTGAATATTGAAAGACTCATGGTTGAAGTTTTTTTCATGGCACTATTATTGGTTTAGTTACGTTTAGAACGTTTTAACCACATTTTTAGACAAAAATGATTGATTAACCTACAAAATTAACCTACAAGTAGACCTACACCACAAAAGAAGTGACATATGTCACTTGCTTATTATTGATTGGTTAACAAGTGACACATGTCACTTTCTTATGATGTAAGCTTGTTTATATATAGGTTAATTTTGTAGGTCTATTTATCATCATAACATTTTTTTTAGACATAGCTAAACGTATTTATTTCCTGCATATTCTTTTAATTAGCTATTCCTAAATATTTTTTTTCAAATATATGTACAATTTTAATTTATTTTCGTCGCAGTATAACATAATATCTGACTTAAGAGGATTGTGATATTGCAAGACATAAATATTTAGGAAAGACAAGTTGCTTGTCCAATAATGTTTGTCCAAAACATTTTCGATTTTAGTTGATTCTGAATCATCATGTTATTAATTTATGGTTCAAGCCAAATAATAATCTAACACATTATAAATATAATTACTCAATCAGATTATTTACTTTATTTTTTTTAATTTTATTTTTCTATGTGTCAAATTATTATTGACATGAACCATAAATGATTTGACAGATGGTCGAGGATTTACTAATAATAATTTCTCCATCTGCGTTCTATTCTCTTCCAACTTGGATTTGCACTTCTTCCTTTCGGCCTAATATATTGGTTGCATTCTGGGTTTCCACTGCTGCTGCACTGAGATTTATATTTGCCTTAATATTATGAACCTCTTGATCACCTTCTTTGCCCCACAACAGCAAGTACAGACCAATGATGACAATAATCGAGCCTATGATGCTGAAGAAGACTTAATGAAATGGGTAAGCAAGTTTAATTTCGTAATTTATAGCTTTCATTAAAGGAAGAGTGATGATATAAAGACCTACAAAATGAACTCACAAATCAACTTACACCATAAGAATGTGACATGTGTCACTTGTTAATCAATTAATGGTAGGCAAGTGACACATGTCACTTTTTTATTATGATGTAGGTTGATTTGTAGGCTCATTTTGTAGGTCTCTAAATATTTTTGTTAAGGGAAATTGGATGTTAATAAGGATGCATGATTTCACTTAATTTAATACTGAGTAAAAGAATGAATGAATAATTACTTACATTAATCCATGTATACAACTATGCAAATCCTTATACTGAGTTACTAATACATTGCTCACAAGTTATTATTATTTTTTCCAATCCTAAAAAAAATAATTTTACTTTTTCATGTCACTCAACCATTAGGTAGAAACAAATCTCCTTTACGGATGCTATTTTTTTTTTTTTTTAAGGTTTGTGCATTTTGCAAATTCATGATATTTTTAGAGGTCCACCGTTATTGACAGGGTTCCTAAAATTAATTTGTTTCAAGGCCAAGAAATGTCTTTTCCAACAACATATTTTTTTAAAAAATTAAATCCAATATATTTCACGAGACAAATTGTGCCTACTGCGCCGATGGTAAGATGCTAACTACATTTTGTCTTTAAGCCTTTTATTTTTCATACATATATACCCCAGTTATATAATATTTTCCACCAACACCAACTGTATTGGATTTCTGATATTGCGAAAGATACTACTATCACATAATTAAAAGCTAAATTGATATGACTAGCTACCTATTATAATATTTTCTTTATTCTAAATGTAAATTTATTTTTAAAATTTACGTACATAAAAAAAATTAGTTAATTTTAACAGTGGTATTAGAAATATATATTTTTTTAAAATAATCCTTATAATTATTATCATTATTCTAAAAAAATTGATTTAATAAAAGTATTTTTGGAAAGAAGTAATTAAATATTATTAAAATAAAAATAATAGTTTATAAATAAGACTAATTTTTTAAAATATATATATATATATATATATATATATATATATATATATCTTATATTTGAAACCGGAAGGAGTATGCAGGTGCCGGCTTTAAACCACGGGAGGAAACACGATGCATGGTTTTGACCTGCAGTAGCAGGTCGATTTTTTTAAGGTTTTATTTAAATATTTTTTTAATGATAATTAATTATTTTTGTATGAATATCCTTCTTTATTTAAAAAAAAATTAGAATCAAATTTTATGGATATAATTTTCAATTCCTACTAACTCATACCACTTTTTAGGACTACAAATACCCATATTTATTCAAGATAATAGTATTTTTTTTATCCTATTTATAAAACCATGTACAAATTTTCAATAAAAATTAATTATTTCTTTCTTCAAATACTTTTTTTAAAAATTTGTATAGGATCAAAAATTTGTATGGGTTTTTAAAATTGTGCATATTAAACTTGCCTTTTATAAATTGTAAAATTGTATAGTATTAAAAAATTTGTATGGGTATGCGTGGCTTTTAAGATGAGTATTTGAGTAGATAAACATTAAAAATTGTGTAAATAAAATTTAATTTTAAAATGTGTTGAATAAATATGAGTATTTATAAAAAAAAATAATTAATTATCATTTAAATTTGTTTAACAAAAATTAACCTACTATAACAAATCAAAACCAGATAACACATGATGCACCGCCGGTTCGAGTTATGGTGAGTTAAAGCACGTACATGCTTTAAAAAAGAATCCATTCTTTTTTTCTTCTTTTTTTAATGAAGAAATTAAGGGGCAAAAGCCCAAACAAAAAAAACTAATAAGCCCCACTATAAAAGAGGGTCCTAACACTTATTCCTAATTGGGTTATTTATGGTTTTAATCCCTGAAAGTTGGGAGTGTTTTGATTTTGGTCCCTGAAAGTTTTTTTGACCTTGACTCATCCTTAATTGTTTTGAAAATTTGGTTTCAGTCCCTGCCGTTAGGAAAAATTCGTTAATTGCTAATGTAGTTAACAAAACGCCACATCAACATATACGTATGCAAGTATTGCATGTCACCGATAGGATGACGTGAATGATTCAGACCCGCAGGAGCAAAATAAAGGGCCAAGGCCCCACCAAAATGTGTCTGTGGATTGGGCTATGACCCTTTTGCTTCTGCGGGTCCGGATCATCCACGTCATCCTACCATGACATTTCATACTTGCACACGTGTATGTTGATGTGACATTTTGTTAGCCACGTCGGTAGTTAACGGATTTTTCTTAACAACAAAGACTAAAACCAAATTTTCAAAACAATTCAGGATGAGTCAAGGTCAAAAAAAACTTCTAGGGATCAGAATCAAAATACTCTCAACTTTCAAGGACTAAATACATAAATAAGTCTTCCTAATTTTTAGGCAAAATATTTATTTTGGAGACATAAAAAGGAATAATATTTAGAGTTGTGAGATATTAATTGTTAAAGAAAGTACATTTATCTGTTCATTGCTTCCTAATTCTTCATGGCTTTGTAGAGTTTATGATTATCTTGAGAGGATTGTTCTCAAGATTTTTTATTAATCTAATACTAATACTATTTTGTTTTTTAAAAAAAAAAATTAAAAGAAGAAAACAAAATGACGAGGTATCAATTACTACCTGCCCAAATAAAGCTTCTCACCAAGGACGAAGTATGCCAAAATTGCCACTAATATTGAAGAAAGAGGGTTGAACACTGTGATAAAAACTGGCCCTTTTTGCTCAGTGCACCATAATTGAGTGTAGTATATCAAACCAGAAAGCACAATTCCCTACATTATTGATTAAAACTTGTTAGAATTATAGAGTTTTGTTGTTATTAGTATTTTTATTTTATTTTTACAAAGATTTTGTATGCATTATCAGCCCATGATTGTATATCCACTCTTAAATATAAGTTAAAAAATCATTTTATTAGTGGTCTTGAATATAAACAAAAATTAACTAATAAATTTATTTTTAATACAATCATTTGAAAAATATTCCAATAAAGTTATTGTATCATTTAATTTTTGTTTTATTTTTAATTCAAATTTTTTAAATAACCTATTTTTTTTTATAAATTTAAAAAAATTAAATACACTTAACTTATATATATATATATATTAAATAAGAAGTTGATTTTTTTCATACACGGAGACATAAGAGAGTATATACTTACACCATATAAGGTGGACCACAAGTCAATGTTGAGGCCTATACTCCATGATGAAGGGTTATTACGTTCTGCTATCACTGTGAAAAAAGCTGATTGTGCTGCTCCAACAAGGTTCATCCATGTAGTGAGAGACAATTGGGCAGGGTATCTTTTCAAAATGGCTGCCTGAATTTCCACAATTAAATCATATCAAAATTCCATTGTTATAATTCGTAGCTAATGTTTTTAAATCGTTTGATCTAGTCAGTTCAATCGATTGAATCCGACATTAACAACATTGTTTGTTATCATAACTATTATTTTAAACGACAAACTTAACATTGAAGCCACTTATTTCTTGATGCATTATGTGTATGATGTTCGCACACATATATCTATATATATAAATATTCCTTCTAATTCCTATATGTAATATTTTTTTGAAAAATTAACGTTTTTTAATAAAGTGGATTAGAATTGATAGTGATATTGAGAATGTAAACATTTAATATATTTTTTCAAAATTACCCTTATAATTGTTATTGAGATTTTAAAAGTATTGATTCAATAGAGGTATTTTTGAAAATAAATAATTAAATATTATTCAAAATTGAAAAAAATCTTACAAATAGGACCAAATTTTTTCCCTCAAAAGGTTTTAGGAATCGGAAAGGAGCGAGTAACATCATGAGGAGGTACGAATGAAGGTGAAAATAAACCTGCATAATGAACCATATAGACCATGCTACACAACTTAAAACAGAAAGAATTGAACCCTTTAACCAGCTCTCATGGATAGCACCACTTTTTCCTTGAACATGGATTAGAGGACCATATAAATTTCTCATAATGGGCCCTTTGTATAGTGTCATGATCATTACACCAGCTAAGGAAATCAATGTCCCTAGAACTTTAGCTATACCACGAGGATGCCGAAGATCAAGAACCTCAAACCTGCATTTTATTCAAAACTGTCAAGAGTAAAAAAAAAAAAAAATACAATATAGATAGTATTATTATGTTTAAAAACTCCAAAATCATGCATATCAAGAATTAATCAAACCTGAGTGACACTGCAATAATGAAGGTAATTGGAAATATTGTGTTGACCACGGAAGCAACAAAGGTCGAAGAAGTGTATTTCAGGCTTGCAAAGTACATATTAAGAGGCAAACTAATCCTGGAATTCAAAAATAAACAAATTAGTATCCTATATACCTATACTTTGCACACTTTTTTTTATTTATAAGCAAATATTTAATGTTGTCACCAGAATCTTGGTTTCAACATTTTATGTTTAACAATTCTATTAACTGAGCTAGCTCTTGTTAATATCCTCACACATATTTGGTTTGTACTTACCCAATAAGAGAAAGCACAAAAATTTCCAAAAAAAGAGCGAATGTCAACCTTGGTCTAACGTTTCTGCACGAAGAAAAACAAGTTACTTTTGTCCGTTACATTAAATGTTGTCACTGCCATTCTAAAACTGAACTAGAATAAACTACACTAATGTTGCATCTGGATGTACATCTGCTTATCTTAGATGCAAAAATATTGTCAGATGTCAATTCTGAATATACATATAACATTAATCAATAAACTAAGCATTTGAAGATAAATGAATATGTACATACCTCTCCAGAAAGTATGCAAAAGGGAACATCACAACCCCAGCCACAATATGACGATAGGTCACATACACAAAAGGACTCATCCCATGATCGAGGGAAGCGTCAGTGATGAGATATAAGAAGGTATGGCCAACTCGGGTTAAGAGCATGAGGAGGTGTGGCTTGAACTTTGTGTATACAAGCATTAGATCATTTCTTTTATTATTCTCCATAAGTTTAGCTAGGGCGGGCTTTTCACAACCTGCTCTTATTCTCAAACTATCTCTCAAGAAGAACAGCACATATGAAACTATATGTATAGAAGTTGATGGGAAAGAAGAGTGTACATGTGATTCTTAATTCATGTTGATCGTATATATTCTATTCTTGACGCACGTACAAAATTCTTGACAAGCTAGGACCTCATCAGATATATATCTACAGAGAGTGACATCTCATGTGAAGCTTGTTCATGAGGTTATTAATAGCTTGAGGATAGTAGGTGTTTTTTATCCGGACAAACCTTGCATAAATATCGAAATTAAAATCACTTTCATCCCTGCTGGGAAATGATAAGACCTCTAGAATCAATGAATACTAGTTAAATATATGGGGCAAAGCATGGAATCATGAACACCTAATCATCAGCAAATGTGCAAAAGTACACTAGTCATATTTCTAAGAACAAATGGAAAAAGAGTAGTGTAATGGTCAGGACAGGGACACAAACCTTACCTAATTCTCCATTATATATATAGAGATGAATTGTGCATTGGGTTTTTGGCTCTTTTACTCTAGCGAATTTGGATCATCCATGTTATCTTACCGAAGACATGTGACATGCAATACTTGCACACGTGTATTTTAATTTGATGCGGCGTTCTGTTAGCTACATCAACAGTTAACGGATTTTTCCTAATAACATGAATTAAAACCAAATTTTCAAAACAATTAAGGATGAGTCAATGTAAAAAAAAAAAACTTCTAGAGACCAAAATCAAAACACTCCGGACCTTTGGAGACTAAATACATAAATAAACCAATAAAAAAATTTTAAAAAAAAGTTTCGCCTAGTCATTTGTTCCACACTTCCACTACTTGTCGACACACTATACATCTGCAGTGATCTGCATATATGGCTGAAAACTTCAATGGATTTCGAGAATCTTTTGTCCCACTCTTGTTGCTCCATTAATCTAGTGGAATCTAATTTGTAAAGGAAAAAACATTTATTTAAATAAATCTGTGCATTATTGCTAAAATGATCCCCAACTGTTGAGATCTATTAAATCTTAGGCTAAAGCACTTTAATTTCCCGTAGCCATGCACTTAATCATTCGTAGAAAAATCAAGCACTTTTTATTCCTTCTAACCCAATATGTAACAGGAAACAGCAATTAAAACATGACTAAAACCAAATTTTCAAAATAATTAAAGAATAAGTTAAAGTCAAAAAAAATTTCCAGAAACCAAAATCAAAACACTCCAAACTTTTATTAACTAAAAACATAAATAACCAATTTTTTTAATACTCTTAAACTTATTCATCCATTTATTTAAAGCACATTTTTTATAAAAGCAATTTAAATAATACTTCTTATTTTTTATAAGAAATCATAAAATTAAATACACATAACCAACTATTTTAAACATATTTTTTTTAAAAAAATACTCCCTTCGTTTCACATAAAACTCATTCAATGGACAAGATTCAGTGAAGTCAGTGCAGTCGATGTTAAGGAATCCAAATCCATAAATAAGTCTATAACAAAACGAAGTTTAATTCATGACTTACCAGCTAGTTCAACTTCCGAAACAAAAAGTAACATTATTTATGGGTAGAGAACAGAGAGGTTTTACTGTCGGCTCTAATCACAGAGACAGAGGTTCTCTCTGGATTTTTCGGTCTTTTTTCTTTTCTATTTGCTTTTTTTTGTTTTTTTTTTACTTTATCAAAAAGAGATAGCGGTAGAAAGAGAGAGAGATTAGTCTCTCTCCTTCATTTGGAGAGTGTGTGGTTTTCAGTCCTAGTTTTTCTGAGTTTCACTTTTGCCTTTATGCAAGTTTTGTTATATAAATAAGAGTTATTCTTACGTTGTTTTTGGTGTTTTTATTTTGGGGAGGTATGTGCTTTTTGTTAGCTTCCAGATCTGATGGTCATCCTCTTTTTTTCAAATAATTGGAAGAATGATAGTAGAGACAACTCTTCATTTGTAGACTTTTGATTGAAATTTTGTCCAGCGGCTCCATCTCTGCAAAATTTGAGATTCCTTGTCGCCGAAATGTGTTTAGTTCCAGCATTGATGAGATTGTTATCTTGGAGATAAAGGCTGTTGAATCTCATGTTAGAGATCGATTTCGGAAGAGGTTGATGACAAATGTCCAGAGGAAAGATGCAGTTGGTGCAGAGTACCTTGTTTTTCTTAACGTTATTTGTGTGAAAACTATGTATTTTGTTTGGGTAACGTTGGTTTTGCTTGTACTATCTTCTTCTATTGAATAAAATGCATATTTTCCCTTTAAAAAAAACTTCCGAAAAATTAAAAAAAAACTTCCGAAAGAAAATACTCTCTCCGTTTTATATATAGGACCCTTTTGGGAGATTTCAGTTCATTAAGAAAATTGATTAATTAACTAAAAATCGACTAATTTAGTTAATTGTATTGAAAATGTGAACTTTTGATATGTATTTTCAAAATTACCCCTATTAATATTATTGGGAATCTAAAAAGTGTTAAATAAACATGGGTGTTTGTGGAAAAAAAGTAATAAATGGTCATTGAAAATTGGTATAAGATCTTATAAATAGGGACAAAATAAAAGTGTCAAAATGATCTCATATTTAAGAACAGAGGTAGTATTATATTGCCCTTAATTACGATCATACTTATGTTAAATAGCATTTATAGATGCAACTATTATCAAAACCAAAATGTTATTATTTTAAGAGATTCATGGTTATGCATTGATGGTGTGAAGTTTTTTATACCATCAATTCATCATCCATCATTCATATGTATTACTTTAATCTAAAAATCAACAACCATAAACGGATGAATGATGGATGATACATTGATTGTGTAAAAAAATTTACACTATCGATGCATTACCCATTTTCTCTTATTTTAATTGGCGTCACATATCGACCTTGGTTTAAGATAACTCTGCTTAACGCATTAAAAAATAATGTAAAGTTTAACTTCTAATTTCCATTCTTTTGTTCTTTGTGAAAATAAATATTTTGGATTAATTGATCAATGAACTACTTTATATTCGGTAAATATTAGATATTCATTAGCTACATTGTAAATTAATTGGAGAGTTAAAGAGTTAATTCTCACTTTGGTCCCTAAAATTATATACCGCTTTCACTTTCGTCCCTCAAATTACGAAAATAGTTTTGAGGTCCCTGGATTTGTAAAAACATGTGCACGTTAGTCCATGGGGTTAACCTCCGTCAACGCCCGTTAACAGAGGTGTGACATGCACTTTAAATAATTCAATATAGTCCTTATAATCACTTTAAATAATTCACTATAGTCCATGTAATAATTTTAAGTTATTCATTATAGTCCCTGAAACTATACAATTTATTCACTTTAGTCCCTATATCAGTATATATAGTTCAAATTTCAGATTAACTCAAACAATCAGTAAAGAATTAACCAAAAAGATTAAGGGGTATGGAATACCTTCTGCATATATGAGATGAAGTTTCATCCTTGCTCTTTTAAGGACAATGTTTAAGTAATTAAAAAGTATAAAGTCAATATTGAAAACTGTGTACCAAAAACAAAACATTGAAAACCTTCAAAATTTACTCTTAATATATTAAATATATAATTTCAGGGACGTAGGTTTTACATTTTTGGTTGCATAAATATTATCTTTTATACAATGAAGAGAAAAACTCAAACAGTGTTAAAAAAAACTCCAACAGAACGACACAATTTGCAAAGCAAACAAAACGATGTTGTAAATTGTAAAACAGCACTTTGGTTCATGAAATTGACTTTGAATTGGTTGATCCTTCATATTTTAAAAGCAATTTGGCTCCTCATTTTGTATATTGTCAGTTAATATGGTTGTTGAGGAAAAAAATTAAGATTTTTTCAGCACCAAATTGATTGATGATGAAATGCAAAGTTAAGGGCCAATTTGACCTTTTCCTTAATAAGAAGAGAAGGCAACTTGTTCAAGCAGCTATGACTGCAACTTTGTACCACATTTGGATGGAAAGAAATCGCAGGATCTTTTCAGACAAGGTTAGAGCTCCGTTTCATGTTTTTAATGTAGTGAAGAGGGATATTGCTATTAGACTTAGTACTTATTTCCCTAGTTTAAATTCTTGTTGCAACAATGTAATAGCCACTAGAATTTTAGCTGATCTTTAGCTTATGTGTTTGTTCTTAATGCAACCCTACATAGTAGGTGGGTATTAAGAATAAACGCGTTTTATTTGTTCATGGGATTTGATGTATAATTTTGTTTCTGTTGGTTAATGAATTTTTCGTTTACCAAAAATAAAGTGTATGTTTAGATCTCATGCAAATGCAGGTTTGTGAGAGATCTCATATATGCAGAAGGTATTCCATACCCCTTAATCTTTTTGGTTAATTTTTTCCTGATTATTTGAGTTAATCTGGAATTTGAACTATATATACTGATATAGGGACTAAGGTGAATGAATTGTATAGTTTCAGGGACTATATTGAATAACTTAAAATTATTACAGGGACTATAGTGAATTATTTAAAGTGATTACAGGGACTATAGTGAATTATTTAAAGTGCATGTTACGCCTCCGTTAACGGACGTTGACGGAGGTTAACTCCAACGACTAACGTGCACACGTTTTTACAAATCCAGGGACCTCAAAGCTATTTTCGTAATTTGAGGGACGGAAATGAAAGCGGTGTGTAATTTCAGGGATCAAAGTGACAATTAACTCGAGAGTTAAATGTTGTTATATTTAAAACTAATTTGGTTAGAATTTCTACTTTAGAATTTTTCCCAAATTTTTTATTTAAATTTTGATCTTATATTTTCATGTCAGTTTCCTTCACATGTGGAACAAAAATGAGTTATAAGGAAAAATAAACCACTTTGACCACTAATATAAGAAAAAAAAGACACACATATATTAGACTCAAATATTAAAAAAAAAAGATAGTCTTATTAATTATATTTTTGTCCTTTATATTATTTTCAAGATTCACTTTGATCCTTTATTATTTTTTTAATAATATTGGTCCTTTATTTTTTAAAAAAATATTCAATTTAGGCTCTGTTTGACAAAACTAACTTATAGCTGTGAGCTTATAGCTGATAGCTGTGAACCTAGCTTATAGCTGTGAGATTATAGCTGTGAGCTTATAGCTGTATAGCTAGCTTATTGAACTAGAGCTGTTTGACAAAACTAGCTGTGCAACTAATTTAAACTTGTTAAATGACTGAAAAGTACATAACATGTTGAAGGGTATATGTTGAATAATAATTAGCATTGACATTCATGTTTTTATGACGATAATACTACACTAATAGCTTATAAAAAAAAGGCATATACTTCATTCATATAGATATAAATGATAAAAAAAATTATAACATTCATAATAATTATTGTTAAGTACTACTGCACTTTATATTAAAACAAAAATATTCCAAGCAAATTATAAACATCACCATAAAAAAATCTAATATAAACACAATCTAATATAAAAAAAATTGAGGAAAAAAGTGAAAGAGAAATTTGATGATCAATGTTGAAATAAATATCACATACCTTTATGTCTCTTGTATCAATAGTTAAATATAGGATTTCTTTATGAGTGGTTTTGGTATGGTATTGGGTAGTGTGCACAAATGTTGAATATATAGAAGGACTCTAGGTTTTTGGGTTTATGAGGGGAAAAGAGTAAAAAATTTGGCGGGTAATATTAATTTGGGTCAGAATAAATAATAATATAATTTAATAAAAAAAGGGTAAAATTGGGATATGATTTATTGAAAGCTCTTATTTTTTTCTCAAAGCTACCTGATGTAGCTTTCTAAAAGCTAGCTTTCAAAAACTATAAGCTTCCTTTTTGAAAGCTATAAGCTTCTTTTATTTTTTGTTCACCAAACAGCTCTAGTAGCTTATTGACCAAGTCAATAAGCTAAAAGCTACTAGATAAGCTATAAGCTTGTCATACCAAACACACTCTTAGTCATTCCGTTAAAATAAAGTTAGATTTTACTGTTTTGAAATATCTCCTCCTGTTCCCGGATTCTTCTTCCATGACGGCCTGATTCTTCTTCTTCCTCCGCAAATCCATTTCAAATTCAATTTTTCTTCCTCTCTCTTCTTCTTCTTCTTCTTCTTCTTCCTCCTCCTCCTCCTCCTTAAATCAATTATTCCTCCTTTCAAAAATCCATTTCCTCTTCCTTTCTCCTTCTCCTCCTCCTCATCTTCCTCTCTCTCTCTCTTCTTCTTCTTCCTCCTCCTCCTCTTCCTCATCCGTTCTCCCTCCTTTCACAAATCCATTGCCTCTTCCTTTCTCCTCATCATCGTCCTCTTCCTCTCTCTTCTTCTTCCTAAAAATGAATTTGTGAAAGGAGACATAATGGATTTAAGGAGGGAGAGAGGGAGGAAGAAAAAGAGAGAGAAAGAGGAAATGAATTTGTGGAAGAAGAAGAATAAGAAGAGTCTAGCAGCCATAGAAGAGGAATCCGGCAGCCATTTTCCAGAATTCGATAGCTATTTCCAGAATCCCGGAAGGGAAGGGAATATTCCGAAATATTCTAGTGAAATATAACTTTATTTTGACAGAAGGATTGAATCTTTTTAAAAAAAATAATAATAAAGGACCAAAATTATTCAAAAAAATAATAAATGACCAAAGTAAATCTTGAAAATAAGATAAAAGACCAAAAACGTAATTAAGCCAAAAAGTTAACTACATACTAACTTTTTATTCTTAATATAATTATTCAAAATATTCCCAAAAATTGATTCTTTCATTTCATTTTTGTTTCATTCCTAATGAAATTTTTCTAAAGTGACACTACCTTTAGTAATTTGAGAAAATTAAATGCACTCAACTAACTTTTTTAATAACTACTCCCTCCGGTCCTATTTATAAGATAGACCCTTTTGGGGTTTTTCGCTCCCACCAAGGAGAGTGGATAAATTTGTTAGTGACATTGAAAATGTGAAAATTTGATATACTTTTTCAAAACTACCCCTACAATTATTATCAGAACTCTAAAAAGTGTTGACTTTATAGAGGTGTTAGTGGAAAGAAGTAATTAAATGCTATTGAAAATTGAAAAAGAGGTCTTATAAATAGGACCAAAATAAAATCCTAAAAGGGTCTTATAAATAGGATCAGATGGAGTATAAAGTTATTTTTTATTTCCAAACGGAAGTACCATGACAAGTCCATAGAGAAAATATTTGACACACTCTTAAATTCCCCCACAGTGATAGTGATAATCACAACGGTGTAGCGATTTGAAACACAAGAGACCAAATTGATACCAAATAAAGGTAAGAGACCAAATTGAAATAAAAAAATAAGATAAGGGATCAAATGAGCAGTTTAGTCTATAATATACGGAATAAGTGCTTTCAATGGAAATGGAAAGAACAAAAACAAAAAGAAGAATTAATAGTGGCTTCCTATTCTAGATTGAATTCCTAAGCAGTTATATTAACTTACCAACCATTTGGACCCTATCAACAACCGAGCAACATTCCTGCTTTCAGTGTTTCACTTTTTTTGTTGGCTGATTCAATGCTCTAGCTTTTGATTGATGAAAAATGTTAAGTAAACATCAATGTTCAGTGTCAAATTAACATAGTACACCATATCTTCCACAACATTGCTAATATGGCAAAATTAAATTATCGATATATAAAAAGGAATAAATCATATATGAGTGTGGTGTTAACACATTAACATAGCACACCATATCTTGCTATATTTCCCGTTGTGTGTTTCTTCTTTTGGAAAACCTAAAAATTAGGACTGCCTGCATTGGATCTTTTGTGGGACACGTATGGGACATTGTATCAGTCAAGTCTTTGACAAATCGGTGTTGGATTAGCAAAAATGGTGTATTGGTGCTTCTTTGACAACAGGTCCACCCTCAAATGCAACCTTGGCCTCAATAAATCGTCATCACTCATCACACCGATTCTAAAAGACAATCCCAACATAATCATGTTGGCTCATATCTCCGGAGGCGACCCTAGCATCGTCCCCCAAGATTCCGCCAACATAATCCCCATCTTAACAACCTTGTCATGATTTATCTTCATGATCACCTCGATATCCCACCCTCAAACCTATTCATGAAGTCGAAAATCAAAAGCACCACAAGCTGGGGACAGCAGTGGGTAGAGGGTTTAAGGTGACGGAGGATGGTGGTGGATGTGGTGACCGTCGATGGGTGGGGGGTTTGGAGACGGTGGTGGAGTTTTGAACCAATCTCTCTCTGTTCTTTCTTTTTAAAAAATAAAAAATAAAATTTAAGTTTAGATTTATATTACAGTATTTTTTAATTTTATTTTGTTTTTGAAATAAATTAATTGTAAAAAAATTCAAACAAGGATCAATGAACGTGTGACACATATCTCAACGTTAGCCACGTCAGCACCGTCAGTTTGAATTTGGACGAGGGAACTCGATTAGCCAAACATTTGGCAAAAAATAGAAGGGAGACTAAATTTGTCAAATCAATCAAATTTGGGACTAAAAATGCAGTTAAGCTTAAAAATATATAAGGCTAAAAACATTTCTTACAATGAAACGTATTATTCAAGAATTGAAGTTACAATATTTGGTAGCATAAAGATAAACTAGAATGATTGTCGTATGATATTCATATAATTTATGTGCAATGTATATGTGATTTTTGTGCTATTTCCTAAAATTAAATTAAACTTATTTGGGAGGATTTCGATAATAAAAAACCTTAAACGAAAGACTCATTGATTACTTAAAAATTTTCACAACCTCAAAGAAACTTAATTATTTATTTTAGCAAATTACCCAAAATATTTAAGACAGTAGTAGTCTTCTACTTGTAGACTAGCTCACTCTCCCATATTCTAAATTTCAATATTATTCATGACTTTCTTAATAGTAGTGTTTATTATAACTTGTGGTAATTCCTTTCAAATTTTCATAGAAAAATCATGAAAATCTAAGTTTGTGTGCTTTGGTAAGTGTTTTGGGGTGTTATCCTGTTAAGAAATAATTCTAAACCAATAATAAATTAAATGAATAAGAGATAAACCAGGATTAGTTGAATATGTCATTTCCTATTCCTAGTTATCAGGTGCTATTCTTAGTTTGAAGATTATTATTTTTAGTTATTTGTATATTATAAATACCAATGTTAAATCATTGTGTAATTTAACTCAGAATAAAGAAGAACTTTTCTCTCTTTTACTCTCTTTGTTTGTAATACGTGAGTGTATGTGTGTGTATTTGAATTTTGTTCTTGTTCCAACAAATTGGTATCCAGAGCTAAGGTTCAATTGAGGAATCCTTGCAACACACGTGATGGGATCAACCAGTGCCAATTTCTCAGCAAACCTTCCCACCTTAAATGGAAAGAATTGGGATCAATGGTGCGTGCAGATGAAGGCGATTCTTGGTTATCAAGAAGTCGCAGAAATCGTAGAAGAAGGATTTCCAGCACTCACAACTGATGCCACGGATGCGCAGAAGGCACTTTACAAAGAAAACAAGAAGAAAGATTGCAAAGCAACCTTCTTATTGCATCAATGTGTTGATGCTATGCACTTTGAGAAGATTGCAGGTGCTGCAACTTCGCAAGAAGCATGGCAAATTCTAGAAAAATGCAGTGAAGGCGCAGAGCATTTGAAGAAAGTGAGACTCCAAACGATGCGACGACAATATGAATTAATGCAGATGGAGAACAACGAGAAAATAGCTGAGTTCTTCAACAGGATTATCTCCCACACGAATGCGATGAAGAATTGTGGTGAGAAAATCGAAGATCAAATGATTGTTGAGAAGATCCTAAGAACCCTCAACCCCAAATTTGACCATATAGTTGTAACTATAGAAGAATCCAAGAAGCTTGAGGAACTGAAGGTAGAAGAACTACAAGGTTCTCTCGAGGCACATGAGCAAAGGCTCATTGAAAGGGATTCAGAGAAGCCTGGTGATCATCAAGAACTGTAGGCATACACCTCAAGGAGAGGTGGCTACAATTCCAAAGGAAGCTTTAGAGGTCGGGGTCGAGGAAGAGATTCTAGAAGTGAATTTGGAAGAACTTTCCAGAATCAATATCAAGGAAAGAATGATCAAGATCTGTCAGAGAGTTATAATAGAAGAGGGAGCTTCAATAATTGGCGAGGAGGATGAAAAAAGTTGATAGGAAGAGTCTCAAATGCTTCAATTGTAATCGAATAGGGCACTTTTCTACAGAATGTACAGCCCCAACACGTCACACAAATCATCGAGCGAACCAGCCACACGAAGATCATCAGGCACATATGGTTAAAGAAGAACATGAAGAAAGCACTGAGGAGCAACCTTTGATGCTAATGATGATCACCAGTTCAGAATCTTGCAACAATGAGGTATGGTACATAGATTCTGGATGTTCCAATCATATGACTGGGCATCGAGATTGGATTGTCAATTTTGATCCAAAGAAGAAAAGTAATGTGAAATTTGCAGACAATAGAAACACTCAGGCTGAAGGCTCTGGAAATGTACTAATCAGAAGAGAAGATGGAAGACAAGCAGTGATTACATACGTATTATATGTTCCTGGAATGACCACTAATTTAATCAGTTTGGGTCAACTCTTGGAGAAAGGGTTTTCAGTGACTTCAGCTAAAGGTTTTCTAGAATTACATGACAAAGCAAAGAGACTGGTGATGAAAGCTCCATTGGCCAAGAACAGGACGTTCAAGATAAGCCTAAACACCGTTGAATCTCAGTGTTTTTCCGTTGCTACTTTGTCAGATGATTCATTGTTGTGGCATTTTAGATTAGGCCACTTAAATTTTAGAGATATGAGTCTCTTGGGATCCAAGGAAATGGTAACTGGTCTTCCTTCAATTGAAATCCCTAAAAAGATTTGTGACAATTGCTTGATCGGCAAGCAACCCCGGAATCCCTTCAGTAATTTTTCTGTTTCTAAGGCTAGTGATATATTGCATGTTATTTACTCAGATGTCCGTGGACCTTTTGACACTCCATCATTAGGAGGAAATAGATATTTTGTCTCCTTTGTTGATGATCTGAGCAGGAAGATTTGGCTTTACCCAATAAAAGCCAAGAGTGATGTGTTCAGCATCTTTAAAGATTTCAAAACTCTTGTGGAGAAGCAATCTGGAAAGTGTATTAAAATTCTTAGAACAGATGGTGGAGGTGAATTCACATCTAGAGAACTGGAAGATTTTTGTAAGGAGCATGGTATAGCTCATGAAGTAACTGCACCTTATACTCCTCAACATAATGGCATTGTAGAAAGAAGGAATAGGACCATCTTGAACATGGTTAGAAGCATGCTTAAAGGGAAGAATCTTCCTCACAGTTTCTGGGGTGAAGCAGCTATGACAGCTGTGCATATTCTAAATAGGTGTCCAGCCAAAAGGCTTGACTCCATGGTTCCAGAAGAAGCTTGGTCAGGATGCAAGCCTTCAGTCAAGCATTTCAGGATTTTTGGATCCTTATGCTATAGGCATGTTCCTGATCAAAGGAGAAAGAAGTTGGATGACAAGAGTGAGCCAATGATTTTTTTTTTGATACAACTCTACTGGTTCATATAAACTATACAATCCAAAGAATCAGCAAGTTCTATTTAGTAGAGATGTCTACTTTGATGAATCAAGCTCATGGGGAGAATTTCAACCTATTTCGGAGACAATCCCTAAGATTCAGCTTGAATGGGAAAATGATGAACCAATAGGAGAGATACACCAAGAAGTGGTCAATAATGAACCTCAAATAGTGGTTGACAGACCTATAAGAGCCAGAAGCTTCCCCTCAAAGCTCAGAGATTATCATGTTTACCCTGATAGTGCAATTACTGAGGAAGGTGATTTGGTTCAGCATATGGCACTTATATACGGAACCTATTACTTTTGAAGAAGCGATCTCTAAGGAAGTATGGAGATCAGCAATGGAAGAAGAATTGAAGAGCATTGAGAAGAATGATACTTGGGAACTGGTAAATTTGCCGAAGAATAAAAGGCCTATGGCCATTAAATAGGTCTTTAAAACTAAACTTAAACCTGACGGTTCAATTGCCAAGCATAAAGCTAGGCTTGTGGCTAAAGAATTTATGCAGCAAGAGGGTTTGGACTATACTGAAGAATTTGCTCCAGTAGCAAGATTGGAGACTGTGAGATTGATTGTTTCACTAGCTAGCTGGAGAAATTGGAAATTGTGGCAACTATATGTCAAATTAGCTTTTCTGAATAGGCCACTTGATGAAGAAGTTTTTGTGATACAACCTCCTGCCTTCATATGCAAAGGTAACAAACATAAGGTGTTGAGACTGAAGAAAGCCTTGTACGGCCTAAAACAAGCACCTAGGGCATGGAACAAAAGGATTGATTCATTTCTCACTGGTTTTGGTTTTAAGAAATGCTCAGTTGAGCATGGTGTTTATGTCAAAATAGTGAATGAAGCTGATATTTTGTTGCTATTTTTATATATTGATGATTTACTCAACACTGGGAGTAATTTGACTGCTATTGAATCACTCAAGCAAGAATTGAAGAATGAATTTGAGATGACTGATCTAGGCATTCTATCCTATTTTCTGGGGATTGAATTTGCCTACACCGAGAAAGGAATTTTCATGCATCAAAGGAAATACATTTCTGAAGTTCTGAAGAAATTTGAAATGATGGGATGTAAACCAGCAGAGACTCCAGCTGAATTAAATGTGAAGCTTACGAAGAGTGAAGATGAGGCCCCTGTTGATGGAACTATGTTCAGACAGATTATTGGTTGCTTGAGGTTTATTTGTCACAACAGGTCAGAAATAGCTTTTAGTGTTGGTTTGATCAGCAGGTTTATGAGTGATCCTAGACAATCACACTTGATTGCAACAAAAAGAATCATGAGGTACCTAAGAGGAACACTAGCATATGGCATTTTGTTTCCTCATCACACTAAAGGATATGAAAACTTACACTTTGTAGCCTATTCTGATTTTGACTGGTGTGGTGATATGGTTGACAGAAAGAGTACCATGGGACAAGTTTTCCTGTTGTCAGGGTTTCCCATATCCTGGAGTTCTAAGAAGCAAACAGTAGTAGCGTTGTCTACTTGTGAAGCTGAATACACTGCAGCTTGTGCAGCTGCCTGTCAAGCTTTGTGGTTGTCATCTCTACTTGAAGAATTGAAGGTGTTTACTGGTGAGGCAGTGGATTTGTTGGTAGATAGTAAATCAGCAATTGATTTGGCTAAGAACCTTGTGTCACATGGCAGGAGCAAGCATATAGGCACCAAATTCCATTTCCTCAGAGATCAAGTGAGCAAGGGAAGGATCAGACTTCAGCACTGCAAAACTGAGAACCAACTTGCTGATATTATGACTAAATCCTTGAAGAGTGAAAGGTTCAAGGAGTTGAGAAAGTTTTTGAATGTTGTTAGTTTGTAATTGGTTTGAATCAAGGGGAGATGTTAAGAAATAATTCTAAACCAATAATAAATTAAATGAATAAGAGATAAACTAGGATTAGTTGAATATATCATTTCCTATTCCTAGTTATCAGGTGCTATTCTTAGTTTTAAGATTATTATTTTTAGTTATTTGTATATTATAAATACCAAAGTTAAATCATTGTGTAATTTAACTTAAAATAAAGAAGAACTTTTCTCTCTTTTATTCTTTTTGTTTGTAATACATGAGTGTGTGTATTTGAATTTTGTTCTTGTTCGAACATATCCCACATATACCCACAAACCGGTTTGTTAATGTACGACGATTTAATGGGTTCTCGGTTAAAGAACTCCGTCACCGAATCGGGATATTTGGTGTGGTGTGTGTGCCATGTGAAATGAGAGAGTTGGGAGTTCGAATTATACCTTGGCCACTACCTTATTTATAGGGTGAAGGATATGAGACATTGATACCTTTATGAATGGGCTTGATGGGCAATGATGAGGCATTAAGGTGACAAGTGTAACGGCTCCATGAATGTCATCATGAGCACCAATAATAATTGACCGTTACAACGCTACACATTGATTGGCTATTGATATCGGATTACCGATTTGTGATACCGTTCTTATTGGTCCGTGGAATCAGTCCATAACTGTAAGGTATCATTAGATAAGTCAAATAGCCACGTTTATAACTTTGGGTAATAATTAGCCTCAATTTTTAAGTAAGATTTTACGTACTGTTTAATCGTGGTTAATTAGCCTTTTAAAACCAGAACTAGCTATCTTTCCGTCCGTCGTGGTTGAAGTCTTTTTCATCGCACTATTATTGGTTTAGTTACGTTTAGGACTTTTTAACCACATTTTTATTTTTTAGACATAGCTAAACATATTTATTTCCTACGTATGCATGCTTTTAATTAACTTTTCGTAAATATTTTTCTTCAAATATTTGCATAATATATGTACAATTTTAATATATTTTTGTCCCAGTATAACATGATATGACTTAAGAGGATTGTGATATTGCAAGACATAAATATTCAAGAAAGACAAGTTTTTGCCCGAAAATGTTTGTCCAAAATGTTTTTGATATTAGTTGATTCTGAATCATTATATCATCCATCTTTCAGACCAAATAATAATCTAACACATAATACAAATAATTATTTACTTGAATTATTTGTTTTATTTTTTTTAATTTTATTTTTTTATATGTCAAATTATTATGAACATGAATCATAAATAATCTGTTGATCGAGAACCTACTAATAATAATTTCTCCATCTTTAGATGACATTTTCATGATTTGCGTTCTATTCTCTTCCAACTTGGATTTGCACTTCCTCCTTTCGGCTTAATATATTGGCTGCATTCTCGATTTCCACTTCTGCACCGAGATTTATATTTGCCTTAATATTATGAACTTCTTGATCACCTTCTTTGCCCCACAACAGCAAGTACAGACCAATGATGACAATAATCGAGCCTATGATGCTGAAGAAGACTTAATAAAATGGGTAAGCAAGTTTCGTAATTATAGTTTTCATTTAAGGAAAATTGGATGTTAAACAACAAATAAACATGCATGATTTTACTTAATTAAGGGTTGAGTAAAAGAATAATCGAGTAATATTACATACAATAATCTATTTATAAAACTATTTGCAAATGCTAATGCTGAGTTACTAATACATTGCTCACGAATAACTTTTTTTTTCCAACCCTCAAAAAACTATTTTATTTTTCATGTCACTTAATCATTTGACAAAAACTAATCTTCGTAAAAAAAAAAAAAATAGAGTTCATCAAATTAGATTTTGTCTTTTAAGCCTTTTTTTTCACACATGTCAAAAATCAAACATATGATCATCCATACTATTATATAAAGCAAACACTTTTTTAGGTTTGTACTTAATTTTGTTATGCCCAAAATGCCCTTATCATAATACTAATTTACAAAAATGACAAAGATATAAACTCCCAACAATAACTGTTATTTCCTTAAAAAAAAACTGCTCACTATTCATTCATTGAAAAAAACTGTCGTCATGTTTCTAATTAGATTTGAAACAGATTTTTAGCACAATGGAAAACTTCACTGCAGAGGAAAAAAAACTGTCTCTATTACCATTTATACCCGTACATGATACACGGGGTGTGTTCTCTAGTATTTAATAATTCAATTAGTATTTACCAACACCAACTGTATTGGGCCTCTCTGATGAGCATGTCCAATTGGCTATTTTACGTTGGTGATATTGAGAAAGAAAGATGCTTTCACATAATTAAAAGCTAAATTGATATGACCACCTAATATAATAATATTTTTTTACACCAAAGGTATCCCCCAGCCGACAGTCGAAGACTAATTCCTTTCGAGACGTAAACTGTCTAGCAATTGTGTGAGGCTTTGGTTTTTTTTTTTTTTTTTTGTTAAAAAAAACTGTGGAGGGGAACTTCACAGTCCCGGCGCCTGGAGCAACATGGGTGGGATGCCTCCCCAAGGGATGTTCTCCACAACGATTCGAGCCCCTGACCTTATGGTCTTATGGGTTCTCAATATACTTATGATCCTAGCATGCTTCCACTAGGTCAAACCCATTTGGATGAGGCTTTGTTGGTACCACCTAATAAAATATACAGAATGCTAGAATCTATATACGCATTTCCTTTTTATATATTTGACAAACAAAGATAATGATACTTTTTTTAAAAAATCCTAGCATTTATTCATAATTTTTAGGCAAAATATTTATTAAAAAGAGAGGTAAAATATTATTTGTTACAGTAAATTCATTTGTTCATTGCTCCTTAATTTTTCATTGCTTTGTAGATTTTATTATGATTAGAGAGGGAGAGATTATTAGTTGATCATGGATTACTGAATCATATTTGATTCAGGGCAATACTAATTTAATATGTAATACAAATAAATAACTACAAATAATTGCTTTCAAGATTTTTTATTAATCTAATAATATTATCTTGAATTAAAAAAATTGAAAAGAAGAAAACAAAATGATGATGAGGCATCAATTACTACCTGCCCAAATGAAGCTTCTCACCAAGGACGAAGTATCCCAAAATTGCCACTAATATCGTACAAAGAGGGTTGAACATTGTGACAAAAACTGGCCCTTTTTGCTCAGTGCACCATAATTGAATGTAGACTATCAAACCAGCAACCACAATTCCCTACCATTATTGATTAAATATCGTTAGAATTCTAGAGTTTTGCATTGTACTATTTTTTTTTTTTACAAAGATTTTGTTTGATTTATCAACTCATGATTGTAATTTGTATATACTTACACCATATATGGTGGACCACAAGTCAATGTTGAGGCCTATACTCCATGATGAAGGGTTATTACGTTCTGCTATCACTGTGAAAACAGCTGATTGTGCTGCTCCAACAAGGCTCATCCATGTAGTGAGTGACAATTGGGCAGGGTATCTTTTCAAAATCGCTGCCTGAATTTCCACAATTAAATCATATCGAAATCAAATCATATCCAAATTGTAATAAAATTGCTAGTGTAAGACAGTCCAGTTGGTGGCTGCAGGGACATTTAGGATTTTCCCCTCCTCCGGTCATGGGTTCAAGTCCCACAACTTCCATGTAAAAAAAAAAAATTGTAATAAAATTGAAAGGGGATCAACCCGTTCCACATTATCTAGTTAAATTGTTTGATCTAATCGGTTTAATCGATTGAGTCAGAATTTTTTTCAAATTTGTTGTTCGATATGGCTTTAAAGATATTATTTAATTTACCGACAAAATTATTATTTAAACGGTTTTGATATACTCAGCCCTAAGGGTTGAGTTTAAGCATTAAATAGTTTTCTCAATTCACTTATTATCACAACAACATTTATTAGTATTAATTAGAATTAATTAAAAATATATCTTTTTTATTTACTATCTTTAATTATTCTGATTTAATATTTTTTACAATATCTTTTGTATCATTTTTTCTTTTATCTTTTCTCTTTTAAGTTTTGCTTTTTAAAAAACAAAACTTATACAAAATACAACAACCTACTCCTGAACAAAGGAACCTGATACATTTATTTGAGGGTAATGTTTGGGGCTGAGCATAAAGATCAAAGACTAGCAAGGAAGAAATACAATATTAAACACTTTGTTATATGGAACATAATAAAATACATGTGTCATGTATTTGTAATTAAATGAGGATGTATGTAATATGTTTGAGCTCTTTTTGCTGCACAAGGTTTGACTTGTATTTTAAACTATTGCTCAACAAGAATAATAATATTTTTTTCTTATAAAAAACTGAATAAAGGGAGAATGGAGAGGTAAAAAACCATTTTCATTCTTCACCTATGCTTTAATCTTTATGTCTATTTATTTGAAAATTTATTTTTAAAATGGCAAAAAAAATATATCACGCTGTGTAGGGAAAACCCCTTTATTCAGTTGTAGGTTGTTATTTTTTATAAGCTTTTTTTTATATATATACAAGCAAAACTTAAAAAAGAAAAGAGGAAAAAGAAAATGATATAAAAGGTAGTATTGTAAAAAATATCAAATCATAAAAATTAAAAATAGTAAATGAAAAAGATATATTTTTAATTAATACTAATAAATGTTGTTGTTGTAACAAATGAAAAGAGGAAAATATTTAATGCTTAAACTCAGCCCTTAGGGCTGAGTATATGAAAACCGTTATTTAAACTATAAACTTAATATTGAAGTCAGTTATTTCTTGATGCATTATGCTTAAGATGTTCACATATACTACTTCCTCCGGTCTTGTTTATAAGACCTTTTTGGAGTTTTTATTTTGGTCCTATTTATAAGACCCCTTTCCAATTTTCAATAACATTTAATTACTTCTTTCCACTAACACCCTATAAAGTCAACACTTTCTAGAGTTCCAATAATAACTATAGGGATAGTTTTGAAAAAGTATATCAAATTTTCACATTTCCAATGCCACTAACAAATTTATCCACTCTCCTTGGTGGGAGTGAAAAACTCCAAAAGGGTCTTATAAATAGGACCGGAGGGAGTATATAACATCATAACTCATAAGGTATGAATGAAGGTGAAAACCTGCATAATGAACCATATAGACCATGCTACACAACTTAAAACAGTAAGAATTGAACCCTTTAACCAGCTCTCATGGATAGCTCCACTTTTTCCTTGAACATGGATTAGAGGACCATATAAATTTCTCATGATGGGTCCTTTGTATAGTGTCATGATCATTACACCAGCTAAGGAAATCAATGTCCCTAGAACTTTAGCTATACCACGAGGATGCCGAAGATCAAGAACCTCATACCTGCATTTTATTCAAAACTCTCGAGGATAAAATACAATAATATAGATATTATTATTAGTATAATGTTTAAAAACTCCAAAACCATGCATATCAAGAATTAATCAAACCTGAGTGACACTGCAATAATGAAGGTAATTGAAGATATTGTGTTGACCATGGAAGCAACAAAGGTTGGAGAAGTATATTTCAGGCTTGCAAAGTACATATTAAGAGGCAAACTAATCCTGGAATTCAAAATTAAACAAATTAATATCTTATAAACCGATACTTTGCACACTTTTTTTTTTTTTTATATAAGCAAATATTTAATGTTGTCACCAAAACCTTGGTTTCAACATTATATGTCCTACAATTTTATTATCTGACTTAGCTCTTGTTACTGTTCTCGCACATTTAGTTTGTACTTACCCAATAAGAGAAAGCACAAAAATTTCCAAAAAAAGAGCGAATGTCAACCTTGGTCTAACATCTCTGCATGAAAAAATCAAACAAGTTATTTTGTTAGTTGCATTAAATGTTGTCAGTATTCTAAAATTGAACTAGAATAAACTAAGCAACTCATGTTGTACCAAGTACTTTCTATATGTTGTGAACTTGTGATATCAATATATCATATGCATTGAATTAATGCATTTGAAGAGCAATGAGTATGTGCGTACCTCTCCAGAAAGTATGCAAAAGGGAACATCACAACCCCAGCAACAATATGACGATAGGTAACATACACAAAAGGACTCATCCCATGATTGAGGGAAGCGTCAGTGATGAGATACAAGAAAGTGTAGCCAACTTGGGTTAAGAGCATGAGGAGGTGTGGCTTGAACTTTGTGTATACAAGCATTAGATCATTTCTTTTCTTCTCCATAAGTTTAGCTACGGCGGGCTTTTCACCACCTGCTCTTATTCTCAAACTCTCTCTCATCAAGAAGCACAGCACATGCAACAACTATATATTTAGAAGTTGATGGGAAAGAAGAATGCGATTCTTAATCCATGTTAATCGTATTATATTCTTGACAACCTAGGACCTCAGATATCTACGGAGAGAGACATATCATGTGAAGCTTGTTCATCATCATGAGGTTAATGTTAAGGTTCCATCCCAACGAAGCCTGCCGGATCAGGCAAAGGGTATCTATTGACCCATAACAAAGGACAACTTTTGGCCCATAACAATCGGAAAGAAGTTGAGTTCTGGCTCTGATACCATGTCAAGGTTCCATCTCAAAACCAATTGGCAATGAGAGGAGTAGCCCAACAGGTATTTAAACCATGCCATATATTATGAGGCAGGCGATGTGGGACTTCCAACAGTTAATAGCTCGAGGAATAGGATAAAGCATGAAATCATATGAACACCTAACAATCAACAAATGTGCAAGAGTATATAAGTCATATTCCTGAGGACAAATAATGACAAAAAGTACTATCTAGCATAATATTCAGGACAGGGGTAATACAAACCTTACCTAATTCTCCACTATATATATATAAAAACTTTTTTTTTTATCATTATAAAGAAATGATGTTATACTCCCTCTCTAGTCTCTACCATTATCTTGGTAAAAAAATGCAAAAAAAAAATTGTCTCATATTAAAGTAAAAAAATAAACGAATAATCTTAAACATTGTATGTTGTATCGATGATTGATAAGTAAATAATAAGGAAAACATATTTAAAGATTTTTTTGAGACAATATTGCAATATGTATTAATTAATTGTAATGAAATGAAAATTGATATAATATCAATTTGTAATTAATGAATGAATCATGCATTATATCAAACAAATACTCTCTTATTTTCATTGACTTGTTTGACTTTTACCAAGATAATGGAACGAAAGAAGTACTTATTTCTGTGAGGTGTATTTTTTATACTTCTCTCATTTTTTCAAATAAAATTTTGTTTTATAAAAAAAATAAAGAAATGAACAAAGTAATCCATAAACTTAATATCTTAAGATGTGATGTTATATATATATATCTACTTATATGATTTGTTCGTTTATGCTATATGATTAAAGTTTTATCGATTTTGATATATATACTCAGCTCTATTTTAAGGAATAAATAATATTCCAAAATTATTATAAAAATATGATAATTAATCAATATTCATTTATCATCTTTAATAATACAATATCTTATTTCTATTCTCCCATCAATTCTTACCTACCCAATTTTTATCATTCCCGTATTATCCATCATCTTATATTACTTTGGCTCTTTTTTTACTCTCTCTCTCTCTCTCTCTCTCTCTCTCTCTCTCTCTCTCTCTCTCTCTCTCTCTCTCTCTCTCTCTCTCTCTCTCTCTCTCTCTCTCTCTCTCTCTCTCTCTCTCTCTCTCTCTCTCTCTCTCTCTCTCTCTCTCTCTCTCTCTCTATATCACTTTCACTTCTCTTTTCACACGGCAACTTCATAACATATTCTTCCAAGCAAAATCATAGTTACTCAATATCTTATTATTCCCAAATTAATTTAGGTTTTTAGCCCTTACGAATTTTCCTTTTCTTTATTCTTCCAAGCAAATTCTTATTACCCAATATCTTGTACTATTGAACAGCAATACGACGTCTCTGTTCTATGTTACCCAATAGCTTTCTCATTCTTTTGTTGAGCTTTTCCCTCTCCCTGTGATTTTTGTTTCTTTTTTGGTTATTCGTGTTTTTTTTTCTGATTTTTGCTATGTCCGTTGTGTGCTAAATACTCCTTCAACGGGAATAGGAGAATTACCATGTGGTTGCTGTTAGTTTATAATATAAATAATGGGCAATTTGGGAATGGGTAATTTAGGAATAGACAGAGAAACCGTGCATGATGAATAATATGAGAATGATAAAAATTGGGTTTGGTAAGAATTAATAGGAAAATAGAAATAAGATATTATATTATTAAAGATAATAAATGAGTAATGATTAATTAGGATATTTTTAATAATTTTGAAATGTTATTTATTTTATATATATATATATATATATATATATATATATATATAAAGTTTCACCTGACCATCTGTTCCACGGTCCACATTATACATGTGCATATATAGGGATGGCAATGGGTTCGAGTACTACATTATCTGGACCCATCCCGTTAAGGTAAATTTGGACCCATGCGAATACCCACTGTGAGTCTTATCTGCGAATCTTGATATACCCAACAAGTCTTGAGCGGCGACAAATGTAATGTATAGTGGATTTGGTACCCACGGATCTGGATACCCTTACTTGAACCAGTCTCATTTTAATAACGAATCTTTAAAAAACACATTATTCTCATCCCTCAAAAAATCTAAATTTGCAAATCCAAATCCAACCCGCTGCATGTATTGCTGGCGAATCCGGGCATAATTACCATCCGGATACATACATACATATATGTGGCTGAAAACTTCAATGGATTTCGAGAATCTTTTGTCCCACTCTTTGCTGTCCATTAATCTAGTGGAATCTAATTTGTAAAGGAAAAAACATATATTTAAATAAATTATCTGTGAATAATCTAGTGGAATCATTGCTAAAATGATGCCAAGTTGTTAAGATCTATTAATAGCATGTATGAAAATCAATTTTGTCCCCAAAATCACGTTGGAGTATAAACAATTATGTGCATCTTTGATTCTTTGGTAAGTTAGCGTATAATCAATTTCGGAATGCCAACATTAATAATAGTTGTTTCTTTTCTAACATGATTTTTGGGCTAGAATTGATTTTCTCACTTTAAACCAAACAAGTCATATTAATAGCATTGACATTTCAAAATTAATTATGGGTTAATTCACACAAAACCAAACATGCACCGAATCTTTGGCTAAAGACACTTTAATTTCCCATGGCCATGAACTTCATCATTCGTAGAAAAATCAAGCACTTTTTTTTTTTTTTTTTTTTTTGTGAAAAACGGGAAACAGTAAAATCCTATGGTGACTGATTAGTCTAGAAGAACCTATGCAATAATAATCCACAGGTTAGCCAATACATGCGTGTTCAAACCTAATCGGCTAATCCCTTGTCCTTTAGCAGCATCTTTCTAAATTGGAAATACTTTGTTATTGTTTAATGCTTCCATAATCGTTTGTCCTGTCACATCTTTATTAATGGAAAATACTTTCTTATTGTTTAATTGAAGTATTGCGTGCATGGGACAGTATTGATTCGATAAGACACGACTAATCTCCCTTCCATTCATTGATTTGCGACTTTTTTTTTTTTTTTTTAATTTTGGGTCCTTGATTGATTTTCAAAGATAATCCTTGTACACATGACAAGCTTATACTTTTTTGATTGATTACTACCATTCTGTTCTGAAATGAACAACACGATAAAGTACTTTATCCGGTTTGAAACATATATATAAAAAAGCATACATATTCTATAATTTTAAAATATATAACAAAATGAAGCTTAATTCATGACTTACCAGCTAGTTCAACTTCCGGAACTACATATTACTATATTGCACGATCATTTTTAGTTTGTTACGTTATATTGTATTTATAGTTGCAAATATTATGAAAACCAAAGTGCTGTGATTTTAATTGGCATCACATGTCAACCTTGGTTTAAAATAACTCTGCTTAACGCATCGAAAAATAATGTAAATTAAAGTTTAACTTCTAATTTCCATTCTTTAGTACTTTGTGAAATACATACTTTATTAAAAAAAATTAAAAAGTACATATCTTGGATTAATTAATTATTGATTTGAAAATATTAACATTTTTTATTTTGGATTAATTAATCAATGAACTGCTTTATTATGTAAATATTGGATATTCATTAGCTACATTGTAAATTAATTGAAGAGTTAAATGTTCTATCTTATATTTAAAGGTTTTTTTTATTAAAACTAATTTGGTTAAAATTTCTACTTTAGAATTTTTCAAAATTTTTATTTAAATTTTGATATTATATTTTCACGTCAGTTTCATTCACATTTGGAACAAAAATAAGTTATAAGTAAAAATATACTATTCTCAATCTCCAATCTCTAATCTCTAATATAAGAAAAACAAGGACACACTTATTTTGAGTCTCAAATATTTTTTTAAAAAAATTAACTACTAATTTTTTATTCTCAATGCAATTATTCTAAAATATTCTTATAAACTTAGTTTTTTCATTTAATTTTTGGTTCATTTCAATGCAATTTTATTAAAATAACACTATGTTTTTTTATAAATTTAAGAAAATTAAATATACTTCTAAATAAGTATGAAGTTAGTTTTTCCCAGAAGTACCTTCACAAGTCCAGAAAACATTTGACACGCTACTAAATTCCCCCACACTGATAGTGATAATCACAACAGAGTAAAAAAATATACCAGCACCAGATCTAATCTACGGAATAAGTGCTTTCAATGGAAATGAAAAGAACAAAAACAAAAGTAAAGAGAAATCAATAGTGGCTTTCCTATTCTAGATTGAATTCCTAAGCACATCTATTAACCTACCAACCACTTGGGCCTATCATCAACCGGGCAACATTCCTGCTTTCAGTGTTCCACTTATTTTTGTTGCCTCATTCAATGCCCTAGCTTTTGATTGATGAAAACTGTTAAGTAAACATCAATGTTCAATGTCACATTAACATAGTACACCATATCTTCCACAACATTGCTATTTGCTAATATGGCAAAGTTAAATTATAGTACATAAAAAGGAATAAATCATATATGAGTATGGTGTAAATTAGGAATCAATCATATGACCATTTGTTACTAAAGTAACAATATTTTTTGGCCGTCGTAGGTTTTCTCCTCTTCTTTCTCGGTGCCTAGGGTTTCCTAGGGTTTCCTTGATTGGCCACCGTAGTGGCCATCATGGCTAAGGAGAGGGGTAGGCCGCTAAAATCTCCCTCACCGCAAACAAACGAACATTATGTCACAAACAAGCTGGACAACCTCCCATAGGTTCTTGATCTTACTCAGCTTGACGAAGAAGACTTGGCTGGGATCGATGGCTTGCTTGTCACCCAAGCAACTTGAATCCTTGGCGCAAGGGCTAGAATTGATATGTGCAAAATTAAAAGGGAAGACTCCAGTGGATCTTAACAAGGGTTTGGATGCTGGAAAGTGTAGTACAGGAGTAGACACGGAGATAAGGATTGATGATGTGCATGCACAACAGAAGGATGTAAGGGTTAATGCAGATGATAACATACCAAAGAGAGTTTTTGTTTGGGACTCCTTTGATATCATGAAACTGCGAAATGTTGGGGAGAAGTTAAGGTGTATTCAACCTGAACTTAAAGAAGGAGTCTCTATGGATAAAATAGAGAGTG
Organism: Crotalaria pallida; assembly: GCA_037953625.1. Taxonomy (NCBI): domain Eukaryota; kingdom Viridiplantae; phylum Streptophyta; class Magnoliopsida; order Fabales; family Fabaceae; genus Crotalaria; species Crotalaria pallida. Next base: position 122,204,810 of record CM075652.1, on the reverse strand, counting down.
TTGATGTAGAATATGAGGAAAAGTATTGGCAACAGGCGCTCGTGTGCTATTTATTGGGAGCTAGACCACCATATGCGATGATGCAAGGCTTCTTGAAGAAAGCTTGGGGCCATCATGGAATAGATAAGATTCTGATGAACGGTGATGGTACTGTTGTCGTGAGATTCAATTCAGTAGAAGGCAGAAATAAGGTTCTTGAGGTTGGTGTGTTTCATTTTGATAAGAAGCCCTTAATCTTGGCTCCTTGGACTAGAAGACCAGTCACAAAGAGTCACCTGGATTGTGTGCCAGTTTGGATCCAATTTCCAAATCTTAACCTGAAGTTTTGGGGGGCATCAGCTTTGAGTAAAATATATAGTTAGCTTGGTGGGCACTCCAATTATGATAGACTAGGTTACCAAGGAGAGAAACAAGATTAATTTTGCTAGAGTCTTGGTGGAAGTCAATCCATCAATTTTACCAGAGAATGTATATTTTGAGGATGACAAGGGAAATGTGGTGGTTCAAAAGGTGGCTTATGAGTGGAAGCCAGTTTGGTGTTCTACTTGTTCCATGTTTGGTCACGATAGTTTTGCAGGAAGCACACTAAGCAAGTCTGGATGGTGAAGAAGAAACCGTCTAGAGAAGAAATTGAACAGTTGGATGACAGATTTAAGTTAAAACAGGCTCTGGAGAATGGGACAATACCTGAGGAAAACATAGCTTCTGCCATTGAACTTACCAAGGACTTGTCTCAGGATGCAATTGATACAGGTGCAACTGGTATTGTTGCTGATAATTCTGGTGCTGTGAGCCAAGGAGCTGGTGCACTTTCTGGTGCTACTGCAAAGTCCGTTGCTGGAGGAGTTGGTGAGTCTAGTGGTGCGAAAATGGATGTGATCATTGATACAAACACCTCAGCTGAAGAAGGATAGTGGACTCCAGTTTGCACAAGGAGGAAAACTCAGTTGAGATCTGAAATTTAGAAGGGTGTGGGGTTTGCCCACCATTCCATTAATGGATAGCTTGGCCATTTGGAATATTCGAGGGATCAACCAACCTCGAAAGCAAAGAGAAATAAAATGGTTGATATTTGAGTATAAGTTAGGAATTTTTGCTATTTTAGAAAATAATTATGAGCAGCCTCTTATGAAATTGTCAAAGACAAGGTTGTGCCTGGTTGGGGGTCTTATATCAATCTGGAGCACCATGATCTTGGTAGAATTTGGGCAGCATGGAAGCTGGACATGTATGAGGTTTCAATTGAAGAAAGCAGCAGTCAATTTGTTCATTGCTTTATTCGTCACAAGCATAGGCCTGTGGAATTTTTTGTAATTGTGGTTTATGGTGCAAATGATGAGACAAGTAGACTTCACCTCTGGGATTTTATTTTAGGGATCATCACCAGCATCATCTTACCTTGGCTTGTAATTGGGGATTTCAACTCAATGTTAAATCCTGAGGAAAAGCTTGGTGGTCAGGCTTTAGACCCAAATCTCCTTTATGATTTTAGAAGATGTGTTTGCAATGCTCAGTTACTGGATATGAACTACAAAGGGTGTTCTTATACTTGGAATAATAAACAGGAGGGGCAGGACAGGATCTTTTGTAAACTGGATAGGGCTTTAATCAAGGCAAGAAGGATGAACTTTTGGCCTGATTCAGTCACAAGCTTCCTTAATGAAGGCATATCTGATCATTCACCTGTCATTGTTGATTGGAAAGAGTGTACCACTTGGAAAAAATCTTACTTCAAGCTTTCCAACATGTTAACTACAGATCCTAATTTTCTCAGTATAATTGAGGATGGCTGGGAGAGCAATGTACAGGGTAGTGCTATGTTTAAATTCATGAGGAAGCTCCAGGGGTTGCAGTGTCCTCTCAGGCAATTGAATTCTTCCAATTTTAAGGATATTGATAAAAAAAAAAAAGAAATGGTGTGCAGGGATAATTTGATCAGAGCTCAGCCTACTCTGGCTGATGATCCTCTAACATCAGTCTTCAGAAAGCTGAAAGAGAGGCAAATCAAGAGATGCTTAAGGTTTCTGAGGCAGCTTTACTTTTTCTGAGACAAAAAGCAAAAGAACACTGTCTTAAGGATGGTGACCAGAATTCAAGCTACTTTCATGCAGTCATTAAACATAAAAAACTACAGAAACAGGATCCTCTTCATCAGAGATGACCAAGGCCATTTGCATTCTGATCAGGATGACATTGGAAGGGTTTTTCTGAATTATTATAATTCACTCTTAAATGGCTCGGCCTCTGATTGGTGCATGACTGAATGTGAAATCAATCAAGGGAATGTCCTCACTGTATCTCAGCAGATTAACCTGATTAAACCTATAACTGAGGGGGAGATTTGGAAAGCTTTTATGGCAATGCATAGTGATGAATCACCTGGACCTGACGGTTTTGGTGTTGGTTTCTACAAGAAAGCTTGGCCAATTATCAGTAAGGATTGTATTGCAGCTATGCAGGAATTTTTCACTTCAGGAAGACTTCTGAGGGAAGTTAACTGTACTGATCTGGTTTTAATTCCTAAAATTGATTGTGCTAATACTGTTGGTGACTTTAGACCTATTGCACTTTGAAATTCTATTTACAAATGCATTACCAAAATTATTTGTAATAGTTTACAAGTTGAGCTGCCTGTTCTGGTCAGTGATAATCAAGCTACTTTCATTTCTGGAAGAAGCATCATACATAATATCCTGATTTGCCAAGAGTTGATGAGATTTTATGGCAGAAAGAACACCTCTCCCGGATGCTTCATGAAAATGGATATTAGGAAAGCCTATGATGTTCTCAATTGGAATTTCATCCATAACATGTTGCAAGCCTTAAAATTTCCTGAAAAATTCATCTGCTTGGTAATGGAATGTATAACCACAACTTCCTTTAACCTAGTTTTGAATGGTCACAGAATTGGCAAGTTTAAAAGCTCAAGAGGCATCGGGCAGGGAGATCCAATGTCTCCTCTAATTTTTTTCATTGCAATGGACATGCTAACCAGGAAACTAAAAGCTGCATCTAATAATCCCAGATTTCGGTTCCGTCCATTGTGCAAGGAAGTTGGTCTCACCAACCTAGCTTTTGCTGATGATCTCATGCTGTTTTGTAAAGGGAATGACTCAAGTGTGTCAATTATGAAAGTTGCCTTTGATTAGTTCTCCAGGAGCTTAGGACTTTATGCTAGCCCTCACAAATCACAGTTATTCATGGCTGGTATGACTGAGGACAGGAAGCAAGCTTTGGAACAAATCACAGGTTTTGCAAGAAGTGATTTTCCTTTTAGGTATCTGGGCTTGCCCCTTTTTGCTAGGAAATGGTCATGTAGTACATGCCAATACTTGATTGACATAATTACTAAGAGGTTGGTGACTTGGCACACAAGGAATTTGTCCTACCAAGGGAGAATGCAATTGACTAATTCAGTGCTTCTTTCCTTGCATATTCACTGGGCCAGTGTCTTCTTCATTCCTAAGAGTTTGATCAAACAAATTGAAAAGAAGTGCAGGGACTTCCTTTGGGGTTTGAATCAAATGGGAGGCCTAGAGCTATAGTTGCCTAGGAACATCTATGCAAGGAGAAGAAGCATGGTGGGCTTGGTTTCCATAATATTCAGAAGTGGAACATGACTGCTATTGGGAAGCAAGTCTAGGATCTTGCAATGAAGAAAGATCATTTGTGGGTCAGGTGGATCAATTCTGTGTACTTGAGGCAGGTTGACTTTTGGGATTGCCAATACAGTGATTCTAGTTGGCATTGGAAACAAATTCTGAAGTGTAGAGATAAGCGGGTTATGTGAATGGCTATTGGTTCGGAACTCCTAATGGTAGCTACACGGTTAAGCAAGGCTACAACTTGTTACTTGGAGAACAAGTTATCTTTATTTTACATAGGTTAGTGTGGAACCCTTCTTCCATACAAAAACATTGTTTTATTTTTTGGTTAACTGTGAAGGATCAGTTGAGAACCAAGGATGTCTTAGCTAGTTTCATTCAAATTCAATCTAGCTGTGATCTTTGTCATAATGGAATGGAAACTCGTGATCATTTGTTTTTCTGTTGTCCTTGGAGTCGTAATCTCCTGGAATTGGTTTGTAATTGGTGCTGTTTGGATCTCTTTGATGTGCATTTTGATCGTTGGTGTCGTTGGTTGCATTACGGTTTCAAACAGAAGCAAAGAAGGCAGTTCATTTATTCAACCATGGCTGCCACTGTCTACCATATTTGGCTTGAGAAGAATAGAAGATTATTTAAGAATGTCTCTATGAGGCCGGACCAAGTTTTTGTCCTATTGAAAAAAGAGCTAGCTCTTAGGATTTCCCTTTATTTTCATGATTTTAGGCAGTGGTCGAATAGGACTTTAGTTGATAGAATTTTACTAGAAATTTAATTTCATGTTTCTATTGTAATTCTTTTAACTAGTTTCAAATTGCCAACCCTACATAGTAGGTGGGGTGATTTGTAATTAGTTCTCGTTTGAGACTTTATTTTTGATTGTTAAATGAAGATTTACTTCTACAAAAAGAAAAAACAATATTTTTTAAAAAAAAAACAAAATAACATAAATAAATTGATAATGATAATATTAATCCCAGGTTACAATTATTCTAGAATTATCTTCATATTTTTAGTGGTTCTAATGGTTCTAACATATAGGCCCATACTCATGCTAGAATCATTCTATATGTATATAAATAAAGTCATCTTACAATCAAATGATTATATATATAAAAAAAAAAAAAGGTATAAATATAAGGTGATGTGTGTAGAAGCATTGTGAGCAACTAAGTAAAGTTTTTGGGAATATATAAATATCAGTCATTTTGAAGTCATATGATGCTTGCTTCAACTTAAAAGCACAGTGGTTTATTCTTTCTATCAAAGGAATAGTAATAATTTAACACTGACTTAGTGGGGTTCCATTGAGCAAACTTCAGCATCAAGGTGCCCCCATTTAGTGCCTAATGTTTCCAGAGCCACAAGCTCTGTTAAACTGAGGGGCAAAAAGGCCAAACCTAAAATTTTAAAATCAAAACAGTTATTTTATTTGTTCTGAGGCATCTGTCCAGAACCAAAATAGTTCCATTCTATATGCTCTGCACTGTACACGTTCTATGTTGAATCAGAATACTTATGCTGCTGTACCACATGAACTTTGTGCTTTCTACTCTCATAAGTGGTAACACAATGGCAACTAGCCAAAGTACTATTTTCTTGTGGATATTGGTGGGAGTGCTTCCAGCCTGGGAGGGACAGCATACATTTCCAAAGATAGTTTTTGCTCATAGGTTGAAAAGATATCATAGCTTAACAACAAATATATTTGTATATATATAAATTAATATTTCAACTGTTAGACATTTGATAAGTGAAGGAATAATCAAAAGGTCCTTAGTACATAAAACCAGCTACATTTACAGCTTACACCAAGTTGTATTTTACATTCTTCAAGATAATTCCTTGGTTCTTATGTCATGTGATTCCTGATAAGACTCACAACAAAGGACCATCATATTCTTTTTATGGAGGATTCCAACAGCAAACCAATCACTACCTTCATAATTTTATGTTCAGAAATTTCATCAGCTTTTGGTATATGTTCTAAACCTCACAAAATCTTGAGTTATTTTAAAGCAGTAATAGATTCCACAATGAAATCATCAGTATCTGTCTTTTTTTTTAAAAAAAAAAAAAAAAAAAAAAAAAAAGAAAAAAAAAAAGTAGTTCCTTCTGTAACTATATACTCCATTCACTGATGTAAGAAATGTATTATCAACAGAAATAATAGTGGAGACAAACATAAGCCCTTTTCAAGCATCAAACAGATGCTTGTGAGTTGTGAGGTAAGATATGACAAAACCATCTAACAAAAGCATCACAGAGATGCTTTGATCTTCTAGTCATGGGATCAGTACATCAACATTACATCATTGGAAGACCAATTTCTTCGAACGGCAAAATCAAATATACATTTTTCTCGTTCTCTTTACAATCTGCTGCTTATCCCAATTCCGGTTAAAATGAAGGGATCAAATTTAATGTGGGTAAGGCTCTAATCTAATTGCTTTGCTATTGACACTCAGAAAATTTTCATGAGGTGAAACCACTGTTGGATGAGACAATTCTGGTGGAATATAGAGTCTGCTACCCGGCAGCTAATAGCCAAAGCATTATAAGGGATGAAATTGAAATCGGTATCCAGCTCAAGAAGGCTAAAGCAACTGAAATCTCGTATTTTTGGCATTCCTCTCCAAAATGGCAGTGTCCGAGATCATGGAAGTATAAAACAGTGATGCCAGCTGAGGAAGAAGCTGCTGCTAGGGACAGCGTTGCTGTTACCTGTAGACAGTGATCAAGGAGACTTGTAAACAAAAAAAATCATAACTTCAGAAATCTTATGTAACAAAACAAATAGTAAGAGTGAAGGTTTTCGCAGAGGCTGACCCAATCTCCAACTACGAAGAGGCTAACCAGTACAGGATTGTGAAGGACCTTCTTTCTCAGCAAGGCATATGCATCCAATAAAGCAAGCACGAAACTCCAAATGACTTGTAAACCCATTGAAGCTATCAAGTAGCTGCAATAACAAAATGGAACAATCAGCATCAAGTTATTCACATCAACCTTCCAAGCATGCCAGTAATGAACCACCAAGAGTAGATATCGCCTCCAACATATTGTTAGTGAAACAGTTCATAACATACATGTTTTCATCACTATGTGGGAAAAACAAAAACGTAGACATAAACAAAAAGCAAAGCTGATAGTAATGAAATTATGTCGCATTCTAGAGTTTTATCAAAGGCCACTTCCTAGGCCAAGACTATTCTCCATCTTGTCTACAAGCGTAATTCCCTACTCAGCTGGGCTGAGTTCATATTCCATTGTCAGTTCAGTTGCCATTTGCATGGAGAGCCAAAGCTCATATAGGCATTTTCAGTTTCATTTCCTCAATCCTTAGAACCCAATAATATACTCTGATTAAAGAAAGGAGCTTAAAATTTAACACCGATGAATTCATACTTTTTATGTAGTGTAATTATGATTTAAGTATACATAGGCTTTTAGGGGCAGGATAAAGAGAGAAATAGAGAGATTATTGTGTGAGCATGTCCACCATTGAATCTGGCTGAATTAAGATACACACCGCAAGCCTATTGAGTAATCTGTTGCCACAAATCAATTAACTCAGTCCTATGTTTGGTGATAAACACATGTTTTTCTCAGTAGGTAAGTCAAAATCTTCAAGTACACCTAGTGCTTCAGTCAAAATGAAAATTTATTTCAAATTAAATGGATTAGCATGTTCTAACAATTTGAAAAAAAAAAACAACAAGCAACCATTGAGCAATAAGGGTTTCATAGCAATAGTTTTTTTTTTTTTTTTGCATAAACATGTATGCTAGCTTATAGTACTCCCTCCATTCTTTAACTTTTATCTTTTAAGCATTTGTTAGGTTCCATAACTTTGTCCTTTTACAATTTCAAGGCATAATCATATTTTTTTTTCCAATTTTAACCCTTCATTCAATCATTTCTTTTACTCCTCATCAATTCTACTTTTATCCTCTCTCTTCCCTAAACTACCATATGTTAACTAATAAACACACCTAATGATAAAAATTAAATACTGCTACAATTTTCAATAAAGATTAAATAGGGGCATTTTGGACAAAACACATAAAATTTACAATAATCAACACATCCTTAATATGTGTGAAAAATGCTTAAAAGACAAAAGTCAAGAAAAGGAGGGAGTAGTAAACAGCAGTTAATTGCGAAACACGGTAGGGAAATTACTAGAGAGTGATAGAAACACAACTTCCACTTCTTATCTACACCGACTACACGTAATTTTAAGATGATAGATATACCGTAGTAAATAATGTTTCAGTGTAGTAATTTCATGAACTTTTTTGCACAAGTCTCATGAGAATGCAGATAGGACCAAACTCAGGGAGTTGTTAGGATTCTAAGGTTGGGCTAAAAAAGTCATGCATTAAGAAGGACCTCAAAAAGTGAGGAACTAGATGGACCCATGAACCTAATGTCTTGAAGTATTAGGTCAAGATGTGATATCAAGTCCAGTTACTATAATTCTCATTTAACCCATGGAAGAATATCACAATCCATGAAAAAGATCTCTCAAGTGCTTAGGCTCCCTTAAACCAACAAGAGGTATCAAAGTCAGGGGTTCAACTAGGACAAGTGTTGGAGAGAAGACATTAGTTGGAGGATGCAGGTGCAGGGGATCCGATGTGTTGAAAATTTTGCTAGCAATATGGTCACTTGGTCGCATATTCCATCGTAAATGTCAATACAAGTATGGACAAGGGCCTGTGAAATCCGATTTGAAGCCATCGAATACTCGAAAGGCTTCTATTTGAAGGGAAGCACACTCTTATGTGGAGGACTCACACTTTTTGGGTCAAGATATTGTATCAAGTTTACTTTTAGTGGCTTCTCACTTAACCCGGGGAAAAATATAATAGAGCGTGAAAAAGATCTCCAGTGCTTGGGTTCCCCAAACTAACAAAGATGCTATTCCAATTCTCATCATCCTCACAAGTCGCAACTATGTACCCTTTTATTCCATTCCTTCTATTAGGCGTTTGTGTTGTTCGGAAGCAGATTATGCTAATCCAACAAATCAGAAAGTTGTTTATTTACTTATTCTTACGGAGATCTACATCAATATGATAAACAACTCATTTGTGAACGTTTACAAAAGATATATTTGTTTCATTCACATCAAAATTATGATTCACAACTATCATCTATTATATCCAAAACACATTTCAACCAGAGTGTCTTAATGAGCTAAACTTGCTAAAAAAAAAGCTAATTTGACTTCTATGCATACATCCCAAATATGAAACTAAATCATCAACAAGTAATTGGATAACATAGGACAAATATGTTTAGAGAATATGACAGCCCTGCAAGCAACAAAATCACACAAAGAGAGATAAATGCATGAAATTTATTTCATAGAAACAAAATATTTGATTACCAAAAAGCAGTAAAGTTAAAGAAAGTGGGAGTTGTAGCCATGGAAGCAATTGACCCAGCTGCAAAAATGAACTGTGACATCCTCAGAACAAAACCAAGGAAAGTGCCAGGTGTCCCAGGGAAATCCTTCATCTTTCTGTTTAAATCAAGCAACTCCTGAGATTGAGATTCTCAATGGTCAATGATCAACAAAACCCATCTCCAGATTTGACCCAAAAGTGTTGAAAAAATCACTACAGAACCCAAAGGTAAGACCTTTAACATCCAAAACACCAAAGAAACATGAAAACAAGTGAGACCCAGAAAGGAAAAGGAGACAAATTTGGAGATGCTAAGGGAAAATGGAATCTGGGGTGTGCAAAAAACGACCAACCAATGAAGGTGAGAAGGGTCAAGGGCAAAACAAGACAAGGGGAAAAGGAAAGGAAGACATTACATTAGAGAAACAAAAAAAAGAAAAAGAGTTAAGGTTTAGGAACAGTCAAAAGTGTGATCAGACCAAACAGAACAGAACTGAACTAACAACTTTTGTTGCTTGCAAATGCATGCTGCCTCTTCTGACGCAGTGAAAGGGAATGCTCAACCACGCGTCCCTAAAGCGTGCCAGTTTTGATTCCACAAAAGTGTGTGGTGTGGACCCACTTGACTGCAATACTGCGTCATGGTTACATATACTCCATCAGCTTCTTAATATAAAAAAAAATGACTTAATTAAGTTGTTAATCCCCTTTAAAAAAAAAGTTGTTCAACAAAAAAAAAAAGTTGCTAGTCCCTGTAAATTCACTGAATTTTAGTTTTAATTTCTATTTTTATTTGATTGGTTAAGATCCTTAAATATAAATTTTGGTCGACTTAATTAAGTTTTTAGTCTGCCAAATTTTGATTGTGAGGAAAAATTAGTTAAGCAATGACATGTAGAAAGAAAAAATTGGAGAAGAGAGATTTTGGAGAGAAAATTTCATTTTCCCTGTTTGGTTTAGGAGAGAAAATGGAGAGAAAAGAAAAAAACACATGGGACCCACAAAAAAAGTTTTCTTTATTTTGGAGAGAAAACTGTGATTGACATGTAAAATTACTCATCTGTTCTTCACTTGTCCATTTTACTTTATCTTTTTTTCTTTAATTTTTTAATTCTTTAATTGAAAAAAAAAACATTTTTATTTTAATAAAAAAAATTTTTTATAATATTTTGGATTCGAAAATTTTATTATGTAATAAAGAATTGAAGTAACAAAAATCTTTGACCATATGAAATATAGATATGTATGAAAAATAAAAAAAATATTATTTATATTTTTGAAAATAATGGTGTAATTGTCTTTTGACAAATTTATTATTTTCTCTCTTCCCATTAGGGGTGGAAACAGGTCAGGCCGACCTACAGGGGAGGCCTGGCTAGGCCAGGCTTTTTTTGCAAACAGGTCAGGCTCAGGCTATTAAAAAAGCCTATATAATCTAAACAGGTTAGGCCCAGGCTATGTAAAAAGCTTAACGGGTCGGCCTATATAATTTATTTATATTATTATTATTATTTATTAGTTATTAGTTATTACTATATTATAAAAAAATACAATAAAAAAATTTAACTTGCACACTTATAAAATGAAAATGCAAACAAGTCTCACATTGTTTAACATGGTACCTGCTCTTTGGTTCTGAAGAAATGTTTGGCTATATGAGGGTAGGAAGGAGACTTAATATAATGCATCTATGCTTGCATTTGTTGAAGAGTTGGTCGATGTGAGACTTAATATGTTGAAGCTTGTCTTGCCTTGCCTTGGTTATGTGTAATTATGCAAGTCTCACATTGTTCATTTCATAATAAATAAGCCCACATCGTTCATTCCATAAGAATAAGAAATAGGCCTTCCACCCCTTGTTGTAATCCTTATGAGTTATGAAGTCCCACATTGCCTATTAGAAAGGAAAAGCTTGTGTCTTTCCTTATAAAAAGAACCACTTCCATAGCTTTTATGATAAATGAAGTCACAATGGGCCTCGATGGCTAATTGGGCCACATGGCAAATTTTAAAGTTTTAATATTTGATCAATAATTTTTCTGGTTAGGAAATTCGGTTGAATCGCTGACCCTTTGATTTTTTTCGGTTTTTGATTGGTTTTTTTGGTTTGTAAATCGGTACCATGATTGGTTCACCAATTTACTAGTAGGCCTATTGGTCTATTTAAAAATTTTAGTTTATGTAAGCTTTGTATAGGCTTATAGGCCAAACTCAGGCTTGAAAAATTAATTTAAACAGACTAACAGGCCAGGCCACAATAATTTATATAGGCCGAGCCTGCTTAAGGCCAAAGCCTGGCCTGTTTCCACCCCTACTTCCCACTTTTCTCTCTAACCAAACAAAAGGAAAGAAAACTCAATTTTTCTCTCTTTCCAATTTCTTCTCATTTTCTTTTCATAATCCCTCTTCCCTATTTCTTTCTTCTCATTTTCTCTCTTTCTATTTTCTCTCTGTTAATAGCATTGGCATTACAAAAAGGGATGACCAACATACGGGGATCAAAAAGGGACTCGAGCCCAACTTTAATATGACTAAAGGCATGTTTGGTTACTCTATAGAAAATCAAATTTGGTTTCAAAATCACGTTGAAACAGAAGTAACTGTTAGAAATTTTGGTTTCAAAATCACGTTGAAACAGAAGTAACTGTTAGAGCATGTTCGGGTCTGCGGTGAGTTAGCCCAGAGTCAATTCTGGAACGTCAACGCTACCAACAGTTGCCTTCTGATTTTGAAGTCAAAATTGATTTTCTAATTTGAAACCAAACATGCTGTTAATAGCATTGGCATTACAAAATTGATTATGGTTAACTCACCACAGAACCAAACATGTACTAAAGCTTAACAAAATCACGATATATAAACCTTAAACTTCCGATATGGGACTTGGATTTTTAAGGACACTGATAACATCTCTTGAGATTGCCATATAATTTCATAAACAACCATCTTCTCAACAAGGACACTGATAACAGTTGCTTGAAACTACAACCAAATGAAATAATTCTTAGAACTACATACGTGATAACAAGGCCATAAATCCTTTACCAACGAGCTGTTGGTGCAGTGGTGCGGCTGCACTTGGTAGGGCGAACCACTGTTCGATCCCCCGCAACAACGTTGAGAGAGAAATAAAACCTTAACCCCGGGACCTTCCTCGAACTGGATTAGTCGGCCTAGTGGACCGGATACCATGGTGCAAACCAAAAAAGGCCATAAATCCTTTCGAAAGAAAAATCAACAATACCACCACAAGTAACTAGTCATATGCATTTAATTATGAGCAAGCAAAAAACCAACCAGTGACACTTTGGCTACTTAACAAAATACTAGCAAATTGATCAAACAACTTTGGCAAAGCTCTAATGGCACCTTTACTATCATTGCAATCCCAAAAATGTCTCATTACCTGCTGATGATAGCTTTAACAGTCAACAGAGGCCATGACTGATTGACTGAAAATAAGCAACTTTAATAATCTATTACTAGCTAACTTACTTGTAATTTCGTCAAACATGAGCGAAAATTACTTGATGTTATAATATTATATGATGACTTCGCATCGGAACTTCAATTATTTCTCTTTCATTAGCATAGTTTGAATCCCTTTCAAAAACATATGGCTCAAGTTTTTGATAGTGCTACATAACAAAACAAATTTGAGTAATTTCAACTAACATAATAATGCAATAATTTGTAGAAGAGAGTTTGATTAAGCAATAGGTGGGAGCCAGTGTCTAAAATTATATAAAACTTGTCTTTACAGAGCTAGAATTTTACCAAGAGGTTGGGATACTTATGAGTTTACAAAAGTATTCCCTTGAAAGTTAGTTTCAGTATTTCTTGAGGTGTTGCAACAGAATTCACTTGAGAGAAGAGTTAAAGATGCAAAGCAAAATTTATGGCACATAAATGGATATAAAAGGTAGAAGAAAGAAACCATCCTCAATTATGACCCCTTTTTACAAGCATTGGCTCTTGTTCAGGAGAAATTATTGTGTGGTCCGGGACCAATGGTCCCGGCCACATCTACACCGTTGATTTCATTAAATATTTATATTTTTAATTAATTAATAATACATCCAACGGTGTGGATGTATCCGGGACCAATGGTCCCGGACCATAGAATAATTTCCCCTTGTTCAGAGGCTTCTCTAAAATGTTTTTATAAGCATTAACAGCAATAGAGGAATTTGGAGGATCAACTAAACACTATGTTCAGAGGCTTCTCTAAAATATTTTGATCTATAGCTATCATTAAATCTGCTCATAAGCTCATAATACCATTAAAAAAAATCAGAATGTTTAATTCACATTAATTATAATATCATAATAAAAGAGATAATGATATTCATCAAATAAATAAGGAATAATAAAGAATATTCTTATTTATATATAAACAAATATAATATTTTAAAGAAGTACTAGTAATCATTATCTTCCAATGAATTCATGTCCAATGAAATAATGGATAGTCTGATTTATCATTAATTATGCTCATAATACCATAAAAAAGAACAAAATGTTTAATTTTGATTCATCATAGTAAAGTTTATATTCATATAAAAAAATGTTAATTTATACATCAAATAAATAAGGAATATCTCAAATAAAATGTATTTTTTTATTCATATGAGGAAGTACAAAATTTATCAACAAAATCATATAAATTAATTTTTTTAAGTATAGAGGGTTTGATTTGAACCGTGATTTTTTGTATAATTAATTTTTGTTGTTGTTTAATAATAATATTTACTTCATCATAAATAATAATAATAATCTTTACTTTAAAAATATTTAACATAAAAAAATTAAAATATTAACAACCTGTGAATTGCACGGGGTAATAGGTAGTCTACTATACTTATATAAAAAGATCCCTTTTCGAAGCCTCATGCGGACGCACAAGAGCGTTTGTAGGTAGATAACATTATCTCTAATCAAAATTATAATTTGAAATTAAATAAATTATCTATATGTGAAATCATTATCTTCAGTGTGAAATCATTATTCTCATTTTGTTGAAAAAAAAGTAATCATTATATTCAACAAAAAAATTTAAAATTTAAAATAATCATTATATCCAAAAAAATAATAATCATTATATCCAAAATATCATCATTATATTAAATCATGAAAAAAAATATTCATTATCCTCAACAAAAAATTTTAAAATTTAAAATAATTATTAAATCCAAAATATTATCTTTATATTAAATCATTATGTTAATAAAAAATCATTATCCTAAAAAAAATTAAAATTTGAAATAATTATTATCTCCTAATATAAAAGGCATATGATGCAACACTTAATAAGGATTGTTAATCACATCTCAATGTCTTCAAAATCGAGGAGAGGAAACCGAAGAATTGTTGCAATGCCACTTTTTTGTGCTAGCTCTGTCCAAAACATAAATGTTTATACAGAAGTTTGATTTACATCTAAAAAAGGAGCGGAAGATCTGGTATGTTGTAACAATTAGCTCCACAGTTTTTGGTTCACATTTAATATATTCATGTTAATTTTCTATGCTTTGTTTTCGTAATCAAAATTTGGTGAGTAAAAGCCTTTTTTTTCTTTTTCATATATGATTCTGAAGTATATTAAATTGATTATATCCTTTAGTGTTACATCTTTTACGTACTTTTGTTCTTTTAAGCGGACTTGACTCATTCGGGGTTCAAAATCAAATCAATATTTGGTGAGTTGTTTTCACATGTTTTACAATTGATTATGTCCATCTTTGTGTCATCTTTCCCCTTTTGTTCTTTCCATGTTTGCGAGATCAAATAAAAATTTGATGAATTGTTTTCGCATGTTTTACTGATATATATATATATATATATATATATATTGTATTACATTGTTCAAATCATTAATGAGTATGCACTAACTCATTGTTCTTATTCTCAGAAATTTATGAAGAATTATTCCGCAATATTTCTTAGATAGAAGAGTTGAGAGAAAACTTATTATTGTTTTTATGATAAATTTTATTTATTTTATTTATTCTAATAGATGAATAGTTGTTATTGCACAAACTCATGATGAACAGTAGTTCAAGTCATTTATTTCATATTTTTATATATTTCATTCATAAAAACACATGTTGCATTTAATTATTTATTTTACTAAAAGTATTGACTAGAATTTATCTAAGTTTCGATGTACACTGATCAATTAAAAAGAAAAATCAATCTAATAAATTATTGATCATACTTTTTATTCTTCCAAGAAAACTAATGTCAAAACTCAACTAAATATTTTCGGAAATAATTAAACCCAATATATATATATATATATATATATATATATCATGTTGCCTTTGAATATTTCAATATCATTCAGAAAATTCCATTTTAATTGTTGAAAAATTTATTCAATTAGAATAATTATAATATTCTAAAATATAAGAAAAAGGTAAGTATTGTTACATTGTTAAATATTATCGTCTGTACATAATTCATTAGTCCTAAAATAATCCTTGAAATTTTTACTTTCAAAACAATTTGATCCCTGAAAAAGATAAGTTAAATTGAATATTCAAACTTAGAAATCATTATCCAACAACATAAAAATCCCATCATTAATTATATTTAATAATTAAATTAAAATTAAAATCCAATAAATAAATCACATAATATATTAAAAGATAACAACAATATTAATTCAGTCTAAAGTTTGATGTATTTTCCTACTTTTTCTATAACCACTTTATCATAATGCATTGTCGAGATAGATTTATTTGTTTTTTTAATCACAATCATTATTAAAAAAAATTAATCTAAAAAGTGTTATATTAAAAAACAGAGGGATTGATCTATAAAAAAACAGAGAGATTATTTGGTCGGATATCTGGGAATAAAAAATTTGTTCCTATCCACAAATTACAAATCCGAATAATCTAATTGAAATTAAATAGATAATAAATAAATGAATTATTTGTTTTGGATAAATATAACTTTTATATATATATATATATAATTTTTTAAGGAAAGTGACTAGACATTTGACCAAAGAGAAACTACCAACAAAAATCTCATGATTTAAGGAACTATAGAGAAATTGTCAAGATAAAATTGTCAACCGATATATGTACCCCTTAGTAGCGCCAAAAGAAAATGCACCGGAATATCCAGAGCAAAAAGCTTGATATAAAAATAATAATAAAAAAATATAATTAGATATTGACCATATAAGATAAATAAATTTAACTCATTAAGTTTTTTGTTTTTTTTTAATAATTATATTAAACTGACTAATTCTTCCTAATATATAAAAATGTATATTTTTTTAGAATTCACATCTCCTCTCGAAAATTCTCTTAAAGAAGAGCATTTCTAGAAAAAAATATCAATCTCTTAAATTATTCATGTGCCACAAAGATTATCTTGAAAAAATAAATATTTTTTTATTGTATTTTGATGATTTTGCGATTTTGATCCCCGAGCTTTTAATTTAGTGATTTCAGTCATCCAATTTACAATTTGTGACTATTTTGATCCTGTCGTCAACTCTTCAGTTAACGATACTGACGGAGGGACCAAAATAGCCAGGAATTATAAATTGGAAGACTGAAATCGCCAAATTAAAAGTTAAGGGGCCAAAATCGCCTAATTGTCAAAATTGGGGGAAGCCTTATATTTATAAAAGTAAGGTTGTTTGGGTTGCCTGATTTGTTATTTTATCGCCAAAATAAGGATTGTTTTAGTGATTTTGCATAATAATAATAATAATAATTTTTTATATTAATAAATTAATTTATATATTAGTTACTTTACCGATGCTTTAAAATATTGAAATATTGAACTAATTAATCTTCTATCCTCCTATTTTTAAATGGTCATTTATATCTATCAAGATATTTCTAATATTTTCCCTTAAAAAAAAGTTATTTCTAATATTTACAAATAGTATTTAGCTCGTGCAAGCTATGGGCTGTTAACTTTTTTAAAATTTATTTAATTTATTTAGTTCTTTTTCAATATTTTTTTGTTTGCACCCTGCTATCCGACCTACTGGGCCGACTAATCCAGTTCGAGAGGGGTCCCGGGGTTAAGGTTTTATTCCTCTCCCAACGTTGTTGCGGGGGATCGAACCGTGGTTCGCCCTACCAAGTGCAGAGGGGCACCACTGCACCAACAGCTCGTTAAATGAACTCTTTTAGTGTTAGTTCTTTTTCAATATCTTTAAATGTAGTAAAATGAACTCTTTTAAAACAAATGTAATATTATTTGTTTAAACATTTAATAATTAGTATTAGTTTTTTAAATATCATCAGTGATGCGCACTTCACACACCTTTTTAGTACTTCGTTTGTTCCTATATGTAGGTTGTATTCTAGAATAATTGTTTGTTTCTGTATGTATGTCACTTTAAGTTTTCTAAGAGGTATTTAATTCTTTTTTCCTACACTACTTCTGTTAAATGAGTTTTCTAATTAACTAAGTTCAATCCCTAATAAAAGGAGTAATACAATTGTAATGGGTAAAAGTGTAAAATTGAAAGATTTTTTTTGTTAAAAACAAGAAGTTAACTACTCACCTTATCTGTGTGTTTCGGTTAAATGTGACTTGATAGGAACGAATGGAATAGTTGATAAGTTATCCTTAAACTCCAAAGTTAGCGAAGGTTGGGCCAGTTGGTAAAGAATTGGTTCATAATCCACAAGATTGTGAGTTCAAATTTCACTGCCGATGTGAGGATCTCGTTAATGGATAATTTGTGAGTACCACTATAAGCTCTCATAGGGCACACGTGAGACCTACCCTAACTTTGATAAGCTCCAAGACCCAACTTACCCTAATCTTTTTACCACCAAAAGTCCTTAACTTCCAAATTTTTTAAGATCCATTTCTTGAGATAAATTCTCATTTATAATAGAATTATCTTTTGGCAATATAATAAGAGTTGAATTTGGTAATAGAATTGAAAACCACTGTAATTTGTAATAAGAAAAAAGAGAAATGTTAAATCGTCCTAAAAATATTAACGTAGACAACAATCTAACCACAAAAATATGACACATGTCTGTTCCTTAAAAAGTATTTTTATTCACTTGAATTTTTTTAACTTCCAAATGTAACCCTTCCATGTTCTCTCATTCTTTAATGCAGGTATAGAACACTAAAACCCAGCTCACTCCACCATCACCTCACCCATGGTCGTTATTGTCTCACCACTCTCCGCCATCGTAATATGAGTCCCACTGCTATTGCAAACCATTTATTCGTATTGCTGTCATCACAAGCTACTGCGCCTGCCATCAAACTCCATTTCAAATCCTTTAGTCGCGACAACCACCCATCATCATGAGACTCTAAAACCGTGACTAAATCCATCACCAAGAATTGTTGAATCTACAATATTATCCCATTAATCGGAATCCATGGTTCCACCTCAGATCCCCTATCGCGATGGCTACAAATTTAGCTATGTCCAAGTGTTTTAGCAGTTAACACGACAAAGCGATGATGTACGGTAACAAGTGAAGTAGCAACAATTATGGCTGATTGTGTGATGATGTTGAGTGACGATGGTTTTGAAGGTCAGGGGTGGATTATGGCTCGTTGGTGGTGGTGACAATGGGTGGAGTGGTGGTGTGATGCGTTCTAAGTTTTAGGGTTTGAGAGTTGTGGTTGTGTTCCAAAAGTGGATAAAGATGAAAAGGTTATTGAGTTGAAGGGTATATTTCGAAATTGAAAAAAAAAAACTTAAAAAGTAAATAAAAATTAATTTTAAGTGAAGTATCAACTTGATTCATGATGTTTTTGCACTTTACCAACTTACTTCTTGAAAATTTATAAATTTTTTTAATCCTTATTATGAAGCACCAATACTTCAATTTCCCTTATGTATCTGTATTCTATACATATCTGATACTGATACTACACCGATATGTGTCTATGAAGTATCGAATCAAAATTTTTTAAAAAATAAATAGATATTAATCTGGTACTTTCGGCATACTCTTTAAATATCTTTCGATACCTTTATGGACACTTATGTGTTGCATATAGAAGAGAGAATAAGAAATGCATATTCATAAAAGACACGCTATTTCTTTCTTCCATCGATAATTTTTTTAAATGTTAATTTGATTTATAAGAACAATCCTAATAATGGTAAATGAAAGAATGAGATTGATACTCTTCCTATTTGAATGCAATAGGGATCAATTTCTAATGACAATACAATTTTCGTTTTATACTTAATAATCTCCAAAAAGTATGTTCTTAACTTAAAACTTTGAGAACACAATTACTAATATATTTAGTATATTTTAAGGAAAATGCTAAAGAGTGCCCTTAGGGCATTGGATAAGAAACTAAAAGAGGTAGTTTTATCTTGGAAAATGCTGAATTTAAAACATCGAAAACTAGTGAACTTAGATTTTCAATGCAAGTTTTCTCTTAATGTATTCCTTAAACAATAGCCTTAGAACACTTGTTAACAATACCCATATTTTAAAATCATAAGCATATCTTATCCTCTATATTTGAAAATTGACGTATCCGTATTGGTGCTCACATATCCTTAATAAATGTCGTTTAACATTTTCGCATAACTAAAGGCAGGTGGCAACTGGCAAATGGTAAGTAAAGAAGCATTTGTGTGTTTTTTTTCCTCTCTCACTTTTTGATATTTCAATTTTTAATCTCCGTCTCTAAATACAAGCACTAATTAATGTTTTGGTTTTGATTTTTTTATATAAGTCCTTTATTCAAATTTTCAATACTATTAATTTCTCCCTCCGGTTTCTAATATAAGAAAATTCAGACATACTTATCTTGGTCATTAATATAATAAAAAAGTTAATTAATTTTCTATTCCAATACAATTATTTTTAAAATATTCCTAATTTCATTTAATTTTTGTTTCATTCCCAATGTGACTTTTCTAAAGTAGCAATATTTTTTATGAATTTGGAAAAATTAAATACATTCAACTAACTTTCTCGATAAGTTTAATTTCGGTTATTTTTTTTGCTTCTTATAATAAGGATCGGAGGGAGTATTTCTTTTCCACAAACACTCTTATTTACTCAATATTTTTTGGTTTTTAGAGTCTCAATGATAATTATAAGGATAATTTTAGAAAAATACACCAAAGATTATCAATTTCAATACCATTAACAAAATTACGAGTAACTAACTTTCTTAATTTTCGTGAAAATTAATCCAAGTGCTTATATTGATAGACAACTTATTTATGGTTTTGGTCCCTTGAAATTCAGCATGTCTTGGTTTTAGTCCCTAAAAGGTTATTTTGACCGTGACTGGTTCTTAATTTTTCAAACATTTTGATTTTGGTCTCATCTACTAGAAAAAATCAATTATGTGTTGACGTGGTTATCGGGAATCCACGGTTATCGGGAATCCACGGCCAACAGCTACGTGATGTGAGATAGCGCCAAATAAGTATTATGACATGGATGATTCAGGTTCATAAACACAAAATTCTTCGTATGAGACCATTTTGTGTCCATGGATATGTATCATCCACGTTATATCTTATTTGGCTTTTCCCAACGTTATATCTTATTTGGCTTTTCCCCACACTGTATTGCTGATATGGTGTTCTTCTAGCCACATCAGCAAATAACAGTTTTTTCACTTTTTCCATAATGAAGTAAGTCAAAACCAAAATGTTTGAAAAATTAAGGATCGGTTTGTTCAAAATGACTTATAAAAATTAAAATCAAAACACGCTGAAGTTTTAGGGACGAAAAACATAAACAAGCCTTTATTATTTTCCAACAATGAATTGACGAATCAAACACCAAAACCAAACCAGAAGCAAATTGGTCACTGCCCACTCTCTCCCTTTTCTTTTCTTCTCTTTCTCTCTCTCTCTCTCTCTCTCTCTCTCTCTCTCTCGCTCGCAGCTACCTACTCCTCTGCAGCAAAACACGGTCTCATTCTCAGAGAGAAAGAAAGAGAGGGAATAAATAAAAATGGGGTTCTTCTCTTTTCTGGGTCGTGTGTTCTTTGCTTCTCTCTTCATCCTCTCCGCATGGCAGATGTCAGTCCTCTCTTCTCAGATCTATTCTTTTATTATTATTTTTTTCATCTTCTTATTATTATTGCGAAAGTGTTCATTTTTCCATTATTTTTTCGTTTTCAATCTTTTTATTTTCTGTTATATTATTGTTTTAATGTATATCACTTTCAGATTTGTGTTTTTACAATTTAGAGGCAATAGAGAGGCAAGCCCACACGTTGTTCAATGGGGATAATATTATCTGAGATTTACTTCTTTTCTTTTTTTTATTGGGTAATTAGGCCCAAAAATAATTGAAGGAACGAAATAATATTAGCTAGATTTCTCAAATCTCGTGAAATTTTTCAAAAGGGGTTTATATTAAGTATCGGAGGGAGTACTAGGATTGATAATTTAAGTTGTTTATTTTTTATTAAATATGTCTGGTCCCTAACTATCTAGGTATGCATCAATTTTAGTCCTTAATATTTTTGAAATTTCAAATTGGTTTTTGATATAAGAAAATGTGAGTTACGTTAGCGTTAATGGCGGTAAGTGGTCTCAAAACAGAATGGCCAAAACGATGTTTTTTTGACACACAAAAAAAAAGACGGTTGACTATTGGTCAAATTAGTCTTTGAGTTTTTGGGCACTAGTTAAATTAGTCCCACAATTTGTGGACCACTAGCGGCAGGGACCAACTTCACTCACGTTTTGCTATTTCGGGAATTAATTTGGAATTTCAATAATTTTAGGGATTAATTTGACTGGTGCCCACAAAGTCACAGTCTAATGTGACTATTTACTCTTATTTTTTTGGTAGAGTGACACTCATGGTATTCAAAAGTCACTTTGGATCTCGACTAATCCATGCTGAGCTGGAAGACCTATTGAAGGAGGCAAAGCTCTTTCGATGTCTGTTCTTCTCTTAACAAAACTTGGATCAGAAACTTTACTCAAGGAAGCTGTGCTCCTTGTGACTCAAACACTTGATTTGAGGAATCCATTTTGATAAGTGGGTTTCTCTCTGTTCAATGTGCATAGTGGAAAATATAAGTTGTAGAGTAAAAACTTTGCTGGCTGGTTTTCCAATGGTATTTGCTCTTATATGATTGATGTGTTGGAGACTTGTTATTTGGAATGTGAAACCAGCTACACCCTTTTCTGCAGCTTTGAGTTTTGTTACTTTATTTTGTAACTTGTTTTATAGTGAATTAGTTTGATGTGTATGAAAGTGCTTAAGCCTACATGCTATATTTTGCCAATCAAATGTTGAGTTGCTAAAGTATTTTCTGGTTTGATTTATATGGAATGTGTGTATGCTGATAGGTTTAATGAACTTGATGCAACTGGTGGACCAATTGCGAAGGTGTATAATCCCAAGCTCACTGTTGTGAGGAAGCTTTTGTCATCCAAGTCGGGGGTTAAGATACCAGCTATTAATGTAAGTTCATCTTTCCTTATATTATAACTTCATTTTATTTTTGGAATAGTATTTTTTACTTTTCTTGTAGTTGGCATGCTGATTGAACTGTTAAGTACAGGTTCGGCAATTCATTGCCACTCTCATATTTTTAAAGGGGTTTGGAGGGATTCTATTTGTGTTCGGAAGCAGGTTTGGATCTCTTCTTCTGGTAAGGGCTCGCTCTCTTAGCTTTGGAATGAAAACAAGTTGTTATTCTTAAATTTACTTTTCAAGTTATGATCTTTGTTTGGGTCTTGAAACATCCCAAGATTGAAATTTTCTTCTTTTTGTAGCTTCTGAATCTGTTGATTACTGCTCCACTCCTGCACGACTTCTATAACTACAGACTTAACAGCCCTAAATATAATGCACTGCTTAATGATTTCGTTCAGGTTTGTGCAAGCTACTATTGTTTCCTGTTTTTCTGGCTGATGGTTTTATCTGTCTGAGAACTTAATATATTGTGTTCATTTTTTATGCCAGGATATAGCACTTGTTGGTGCATTGCTATTCTTTATAGGGATGAAGAACTCGATTCCCAGACGACAACTAAGGAAGAAGACCCCAAAATCAAAGACAAATTAGAAATTAGAAATTAGAAATCAGAGCAAAGACGTACCTGTGTGTTTCTGCAATTTTGAATAGTTGCTTAAACCCCTTTGGATTATTATTTTTTTGTAAGTTGGCATTTGGCAAAGAATTTGGTTATGGATATGGAGAACCTTTCACATACAATTCTACTGTACTTGTGCTAAGAATAGATATTCAAAAGTGGAACTAATACATTTTTCTTTCTGGATTAAGATTCAATTTGGAAGTTATTTCCCGTAAGAGGGGAAAAGTGATAGATAGCCACACGCGATGATGATCTGTCGATGCTTTAAATTTCTTTTTTTTTTAAGGTCAATGCTTAAGATTTTATGTGTAGCTCTCCGCAGCAGCATCAATCTTGGTCATAAGCTGAGATTGATGCTGCCGAGAGCTCGCAAGAGCTACACACAGAAAATCTGTTGCAGAGGATCCAAATAGTAGAGTCGGGAGTCCTGCTGTCCTTGTGTCACCAAAACTTTTGGCAAGTTTGGAGTCTTAGTTTCTCCATATACCGTTTTTGGTATTGAGTTTTGAATATTACTCATCATTAACAAACGCTATCAAGCTTTAGGCCACAGCCTGCATTCATACTTTCATTCACATTCATTGATTTTATTACTCACTTCCGTTGGATATTCATATGATCATGTATTAACATAGTTGGATTAGACATTTGGATTTTTTTTTTACACCATATTAAGAATATGAATAAGGAGAAAATCTCCCAAATATGGGTAGATACATATAACGATAGATACATTTAAAAAAAAATACTGAAATTGAAAACTTAAAATTATACATCACATCTTGGTCCTTATTGTTGATAACTTTGAGTTACTTTACATTTGATTTGATGAATGACTTAAAACCATGTAAGAGATAGCATCACTATTACCAATTAAGGTTGGCATTGTCGATGTAGCTATGTAGGGCCGTGTCACTTAAATAAGTGGTTAGGGTTTGATTTCCAACTCTTACAAATGTAAAAAATTTCAATTAGGAGGATCCTTTTCGAAAAGGCCGAATTATATTCGAAAGATTAGTCATCATACTCGTATCTTTGAATACTTGGAAGACAAAAAAAAGATAGAAACACTATTATAACTTAAAAGAATACTCCTTGGCACAAAGCATCAACAATAAAGTTTTAATATTAGACTCTGACTCATCGGGATTACATCATTATTTTATTATAAGATTTAATTTTATGCTTTTCATATATTTCTGATCTACAATTTCTAAAAATGATCTCAAATATTTTTTTGCAATACATTAATATTTATAAGTTTTCAAAAATTATATTTATATTCAAATAATATTTTAAAATCAAAAATGAATAAAATTTAATATTAAAATAATTGAATTTTTTTAATAAAAAAACTATATATCTATTTTTCTATATTCATATTTGAATATAAAATATATATTTATATTTTTTTCCATAATAACACAATATTTTTAAGAATAAAATAAAAAAATACTATATTTAAGAATACTATTATTTATTATTTAAAAAAATATTATTGTTGTTAATTTCTATTTATTTATTTATTATTATTAATATTATTATCACTATTTATTTATTATTAGGATTTTTATTTATAGGCAAAGTTTTTTTTGGTTTGTTTTTTACGGGACAGGGGAAGAGAAAATAAATCCACTAAATAGTAGCACCTAGGTTTGAATTCGGAACTTCCAACTTCCAAACCTTAAGACTTAGTACATGACCACGTGAGCTATACCCCCCACTTGTCAAAAAGAGAGAAAGGATAATGTAGAGTGAGGACAAAAAGAGAGAAATGAAAGAAATTGTGAGAGAAAGTATTTCTAGTGTAGGAACAAAATCATTCAACCGTTTAACATTATTCAAAGAGTGGTCAAAGAGTAACAATCTCCAAGTAGAAATTTTTCCGTCACCTCATCAAAAATACAAGACAAGTGTGGGAGAAAGCATTTCCACAAAAACTTTGTAGAAGTAGAATCTTCTTGTTCAAAAAACCACCTACAAATGGAAACCACCTTTGACAAATGCAAGATGTTTTAATGGTACAATGGTAACAATGAAACAACCTCATATAAACTACTCAAGCAGCCCCTTGCCACTAGCTCATTCTTAGTGGCTTGACAACAACTATGTAACTTTTCCTCTAATAAAAATGCATCAAACAATGAAGATTAAAATCAAACATCAAATAAGTTATTCTTGTAGCATGAATTCCAGTCTGAACCATCCGTCGAAGCAACTAGACCACCCCCTCCATCGGTGCTTATGGACTCGGCACCTGAATATGAAACCAAAGCTGGGAACATTTCTTTGACAGGCCCATCAATTCGCAGTTCATTATCCTCAGTTTCAGTGATTCTAGCATCACTGTTAAATTTTTCATTGCCATCTACTTCAACATTGACTTGAGGATCTGATAACCTTTTGTTACCACAGTCATTGGCAAGGTCTTCTTCATCTGACAAGCATCTACAACAGTCAAATTCATCCTCCTCGTATTGGCTCATTAACCCTTCCCTCCATGATATCCTCATTTGGGAATGAGATGCATTATCTATTATTGTAGAACTAGATAACCAAGGGTCCTGATCATCCGAAAATTTTGGAAGCCTTCTAAAGTCAATGGATTCATAAGGCACAGTTAAACAATCAAACTGGAAGCTTGAATTAACAGAATCCTCCAGTGGCGCAGAACTATTGAGGAGGATGTCTTCTGAGAGAAGAACTTCACTTAATGTAGGAACAGGGTTACAATTATCTTCCTTTCGATTGTCTGCGTGCACCAATGACAATCCAATGTGTAAATCTGAACTGGAGTCTGATTGTGGAGTTTGAATAACATTTCCACTACCGAATGAATTCAGGGAGAAGGGAGAATTCCCATCTATGAGATTGTGTTGATCATTTTTTTCTTTTTCTGAGCTACCAGGCTTACAACTAAGTGTGGAAGTGGGAGATAACAATATGGATAGATAAGGTGATAATATGGAATCAAATGGTGCTTGGCATTCAGAAAGTCCATTTGGAGAAATTGAAGAATTCATTTTTCTCCTGACACCATAAGCAGCACCAGACGGACCACTGCTATCACTTAAATTCCAAAAAGTTTTGGAACTTGATGTTGGTGAAGCGCTGGAGTCAAGGCTCGTGGATTCTGCTAGTCCCTGACATTGACTTAATCCAATTTCGGACTTCCTACTGAGAACTTTCTTTCCCTTGTTACGTGGAGAAGAAAGCCAAAGTACTAAAGCTTCAGTTGGCGAAGGCAATAAGGAAGGACTGGCATGATTATTAACACCTGGCATTTTTTTCTCATCGGTATCATCATCAAAACTTCTAGCACCCATTTTATCAAAGCCTGAATAATTCTCTTCCACGGTAAGAATCCCTCTAGGCCTACATTTCCTCTTGTCACTGACACCAGAAACAACATAGCCGGCGCCATAGCAAGCAGGTGTCGTTGTTGAAACCAAAGAAGACCCGCATTGTATCTCTGGAGAAACAGAATTATGAATTGGAGGTGTTCCACTAATGCTTTTGTTCAAGTTCTCCTCACCATCCACATAAACTGTACAATCGAAATCAGACCCAGTAACTTTTTTACTCAAAGGAGTCATAGTTGCATCACTACGACACGATTTTATCAAAG
Source organism: Crotalaria pallida (assembly GCA_037953625.1). NCBI lineage: Eukaryota > Viridiplantae > Streptophyta > Magnoliopsida > Fabales > Fabaceae > Crotalaria > Crotalaria pallida. The sequence continues at coordinate 122,178,099 of CM075652.1, read as the reverse complement.
AATGCTCACCAGAAGAACTATCATTTGTCTCTTGCAGCCGATCTTCCTTTCGCTTTAACTCCTCAGACGCAGATGGCAATTTAGGCAAAACTTTGCCACGTTCATTCACAGCAGAACAAGGCTTTGACTTTTGGCTCGTTCTAGAACCAGATTTCTTACCAGAACCAGATTGCCACTGGTAGAGACATGGGGGGTTTTTCCTGACCGTCCGTGGCGCCTTATCCGATGGGAGTCTTTTCGTCTGCAGCCTTAGATTACCCTTTGGAAGGTTCTCCTTTGAGGACTTCGATTTAGATTGTTTCAAAACAAGTGCATCGGGGACTGAGTTGGGAGTATTCGTTAAATTCTTAGGTCTGTTGACAGGGGTTTTAAAAGAAGACGAAGACAAGAACCTGAGGCAACCTCTCGGGGGTTCGATGGAGACATTAGAAGAAGCATAGCTGCTGTTGCTGCTGCTGGAAGCACGGTTTAGATCCTGCAACGGGCTCCTAGGACTTTGCTTCTTCTTCGCACGGGATGTCGCAATTGCTGCGGTCGGAGTAGGTGGCGGAGGCAGAGATGAAGGTTTCTTTGATGAAAAAGCTCTGCTCATAGCGAGGCCTGCAGGATCAACACCTCATTCAATGGATCTCAATAATCAACATTTTTATTTTGCCTAAGACTCATACCAATCCGAGTCGAGCAATGAAGACAAATTTTAAAGGGGCAAACAAAGCTCTCCTAGCACCTATTTTTACGATTCATAGAACACAGGAATTCGAACACGAGACCTTGTTTAAGGGAAATCGAGCTCTTTGCCACTCAGATCAATAGGCATTGCCACATTGGTGTGCACAAGCACATTTGCACAAGCACAATAGTTTTCAAAAAAATTGAAAATTTCTCAATCAATTAAATACCATATTATTTTTTTTCTCAAAGAAACCATCTAGCAGATTATTGTTTCTGATTTTTTTTTTTAAAAAAAAAATAAAAAAAGCAAGAAATTTTAAATTGAATAAAGGCAAACATGGTTAGTAATATAGATAACCAAATTTAGAAATTTATCTTAAATGTATGTATCTCTGGATCTGCTACAGTTAAACACACATACAGAGAGAGAAAAACAAAAAGAGTTGTTTTTTAAAAACAGGAATTGGAAATGAATAGAAGGAATAAAGAAAGAGGGAGAAGTGGTAAATACAGGTGAAATGAGAAGGTGGAAAAACTGAAGGAGCAGCAAGTGTTGTTGGAGATGAGCATGTAGGAACCTTGGAATGCTTTTTGTTTGGCTTATGATGTTTGAGCAACCCAAAAATGGATCGGATCAGTGTTTGTGTTTCAAAGCTCAGTTCAACTTCAAAGTTCAAACAGCTAAAAGATACCAATACCACGAATTGGTTTGGGGGATGGATGCCTCGTTTTGATTTGGCGTTTAAACTTGACTTTAAAACACTATCGTGAATTTTATTAATCTCAGCTTTAAGAGAGATGATAAAAGAGTATAAACACTTCCTGCGGTATTATTTGTAAAACCCTTTTGGAGTTTTTCACTTTGGTCCCTCAAGTTTTTCGACAAGGACACTTTAGTCCCTCAAGAAATTTAATTCATTTTTAATCCCTAAAGTTTTCCAAAAGTACCAATTTAGTCTCTGTCCTATTTTCGTTAGCCACTTCGTTGAGGGACTAAATTGGTACTTTTGGAAAACATGAGGGACTAAATTGGTACTTTTGAAAAACATGGGGACTAAAAATGAATTAAATTTCTTGAGGGACTAAAGTATCCCTGTCGAAAAACTTGAGGGACCAAAGTGTCCCTTCACTAAAAAAAAATTAATTTTTGCATTGAAATTGAAAAATTTTAACTTAATATTCTGAAAATAACATTTATATTAATTATGTATTGAGTAAATTTTGTATTGAAATTGGTAGTTTCAATTTACATTTTTCTACTAAAAATTAAAGAACTATAATTAAATGTTAGGGATAATTTTGAAAAAAAAACTAAATGAATCTTATATTAAGAACAAAAATATTTATCCCTTCAAAAAAAATGTATAAAAAAAATTTATATACAAAGATGAAGGGAGTAATTAAAAATTGAGAGACTTAAGTTCTTAATAAAATTAAATTAATTACTTTTTAGTATTTTATTCCAAACCGTAAAAACTGAAGTTAAAAAAATCTATAATCATGAATTGCTCAAAATATATTGTTTGGTTCATGGTTTTTGGCCCGAAAGTTGAAGAAAAAAAAGACTATTAAGAAATGGATTTAGTGGCTTGGAGTCTAAGTCATTCAATTTAAGTCCAATATTATAGATTACTAAAGTCAATGATTTTAATTCCATTTATCTAAGCATCGTTTGTTTCAACTTTTAAGAGTCCATTTGCTGCATGGAATTGAGCATGTAATTGAAATTGGAATTCAAGAGATTGTCTGTGCACGCGGAATCAAAATCACGATTGCAAAGCCAATTTCATGGAATTGGATTAAACTAAAAATACGGAAACTCAATTCTCATCTCTAAAACTCATAATTACAATTTCATATTTTATAAAATTGTGTGTCATGAGTCTAGAAACAAAACACGTGACATCTTCACCAGTCCACTATATAGATGGCATTATGGCAATGTGGGCTACCCTGTCAGGTTCGGGATTAGGCTATGATTGGGTTGGTCAAAAAGGCCCGGATGAAATTTGGGCAAAAAATCATCTAGCTGAACCCGATAACAGACTACCTTTTTAACTAGATCAGACAAAATTTTTAGGTGATATAAGGGGTTCGACTCGGAGTCCGGTCGGTTCTGGTTTTATTAAAGCAAGCAAAAAGGCTTGAGATCTATTTTGGTCGTATTTTGAAAGTCTATACACGTCTTTTTATCATGCTTGTGTGGGTCGACCCAATTGATCCGGGCTTTTTTTGCTGTTTCTATTTCACCCCAATGTTTTATTTTTCCCTCTTCTCCATTATAATAATTTTCTCGTATTCGTGACTCTCTTTTATCGTCCCTTTCATTATTCACCACTACTAGAATATACTCATTTCGTCCCAAAAAAGTTAGTAAATTTTTAAAAATTCAACAAATATAAGGGAACATGCTTTCAATGCATTGTCCACCAAATCAACCAATTACCAAAACAAGTATTTAAGACATGTTTCCTTAATTAACCAATCACATAACATACAATGCAATTTTAATTTTTTTATTCATTATTTTAACTTCAATTTGGGACAAAAATTTTCTATGTTTTTTACTAATTTTATGGGATGGAGGGAGTATGATTCTTGGTAGCAAGCCACCACAATGTCACCATAACATAAGCGATGATTGTGACACACAAAAAATGTTGATTCTGCGACCCACGCAAATGGTGCAACCCACGCAAATGGTGACGACTGACGACACAATGCATAAACCATAGAATATAAATAATTTAATTTTTTGAATTCTACATCTTATACAAAAATAATGGAATTAGATATTGAATTTCGAATTCCAATTTTACATTTTAATTCTTTATTCAATCCAAACATAGAATCATAATTCAATTCCAACTCAATTTCAATTCCGACAGAATTGAAATTAAAATTACAATTCTAAATTGCAATTTCGATTTCGATTTCGTGTGTCAAGCAAACACTAAAGGGTTAAATTTTCCTGACCTTAGTTTATTTTCCTTCCTATTTTCCCCACCCATATACTTTGTTTGAAAAGTGAAAATTTATTCATCAAGAAGACTTGTTTGAAAATAATGGGGTCAAATAAAAAAAATGCAAAAATAATCACCTTTTTTCTAATTCCATTGGATTCCTTGTTGTTATACCAGACCAAGGTTCAATTTATAGGATTGTTGGAAGTGACACTCCCACAGCCCCAAAAAAATTAATTCAATACCGATATAGTATGAGGTATCATCGGTAAAAACCAAAAAATTATGTGATAAAAAATGTATTAAAGGCCAAAAATATTTTTTTTTTCGATGATTCTTATTCAGCAAAATAGATTATTGCATATAATAACTTTTCCTCATTGTGAAAATATTTTTTAAACTTGAAAGTTGTCATCAACATATTAAATTTAGTTGAAACTTTTATTTTTATTTAGCTTGACATTTCTTTTAAACCAAATAGAAAAGAAATGAAATAGATAACCGGCCTTCAACAATTCATCGAGCATAAACCTATAAATCTTTAGGTGGACCCCTATATTTTCTGTAGCCAATGTTTAAAGTTGTGTAATTGATTAAGACCGAGCACAGTGAAATTGAACATGAGTAAGTTCCATTGTTTAAAAACAACGGAGGCAAATGAGTCCTTGTGAATGCAGAAAATTCATGTTAGGAGACTCATCTGTCATAGCCAGGTACGCGACCCGGGTCGAATCCGAATGTACCTAGGTAATACTTAGGGAACCGGGTGGACAACCAAAAAAAAAATGAAACGTTTTCATCTAAAATCTAATTTTTTTTATCCCGCAAATTTGAGGGCATTTGATGGAATGATGTAACTTCTTCTTCTAAAATTACAATTTTAGCCTCCTATTTTAATTTTTAACCATATAAAATACTTGTTATCATTTTTTGTCCTATGTCTCCTTTCCCATTCTTACTCTTGAGAAAATTGTCATTCACCGCCTTCAAAAACCTAATCGTCACCTCGTCACAATAACACATATCCACCGTTGTCGCATGTTTGCCAACATTATCATCACATCTCCTCATCCTTAAATCCACCCATCACACACAACAACGTGCAAATTTCATTAGTCATCGCCTTACAATGAGGTAACTTAGTTTCTTCCTCTATTAATTGATTCATGTATATTTTTTTCACAAGGGATCATGATGTTTTTCTACACAATTGTGAGTATCTTTTTTAGCTTTCATTTTGATTTGCCCGTTAGAATGTTGTTTGGGATATTTTTTGTAACACAATTATTTTTGTGACAAGCCAAGTGGCCAAATCAATTTTTTTTTTAGTACTATGCTTGACAAGGTTAACTTGAGTAGCTTTGGTTAAGGGTGTTTTGATTTAGTTTATTTGTTTTTTTAACTCATATAAGTTTGAAGCTAATTATGACGAATCTATGTTTTCGAAATGTAGATCATTGTGAATTAGGGTTGAATTGGGATTATATTTATTATTCCAACCTGATTTGATGGTATACATTATTTAAAAATTTTAATTGAGTATCGACAATAAGATTTTTTGAGTTAAGTTAATAATGTTTGAATATCAATAAAGATGTTGGCATAATGGTAAATGCACATTATGATCCCAGTATAGAACCGTGATTTGATCCCTACATGAATTATTAGTTGTAAGAGTAAGCCTAACTATACCTTCTACCCCTGATATAAGGTGAGAGGATACCCAGTAAAACCAATTAATAATATATGGACAATATCACAATTAATATTTTTTTGGACGTAAATCAAGGGTATCCCTTGGCCCCAAAACCAACCCATATCAATTTTGGTGTCTGCCCCTTCTACCAAGTGTTGCTCTCAGGAATCAAACTTTTAACCTTTGGCCTGATACGATACTTTGAGAACCCTTGTGGACTTGGGTGGCTACCCCTCCCAGCAGCAAGTGTCGCTCCTAGAAATCCAACATTTAACCTTTGGTCTAATATGATATCTGGAGAACCCCTGTCATCTTGCGTGGGTATCTTTCCTATCAAGTATAGCTCCTAAGAATCGAACCTTTAACCTTTAACCCGATATGATACCCGAAAATCCAACGAGATCTTACACCACAATTAATATATTTGAAATGCAAACAAGTGTTCTAAGTACAATATTCTAAAACATAATTAAATAAAAAATTGAAATTAAAAATATATTCAATGAATAAAAAATTTAGAAGTTGTGTTTTTCGACCAAGATATTTATATCTGAAACACTTATTAATAAACTGTTTTTTAATAAGTGTTTCAACCTGAAATAAAAAATTAGGATTTCCCCTCCCCTCCTCCTTCTTCTGTTTCTGCTTTTTTTTCATCTGCTGGTTATCGGTAGGGGAGGGAGATCTGTCCCTCCCATTCCTTTGGGAAAGTGTGTGGGTTTGTTTCCCCCAGTTTATTTGGGTTTTTTTGTCTTGCCTTTGTGCAAGTTGTTTTGTTTTGTGTGTTTCAAGCGGAGAGATGCCTCTAGATAGTTTCTACTTTCCAGATCTGATGGTCATCCTCTTTGCTCCAATAATTGGAAGGCTACTCGTCGAGACAAATCTCCCTTTGTCGACTGTTGGTTTGGCTACCGTCCAACGGCTCCCTCGTTTTAGATATGAGATTCCTTGTCGTCGAACTGAACTTAGTCCCAACATCAATGAAATTGTTATCTTGGAATTAAAGGCTATTGAATCTCCTGTCAGAGCCCGGTTTTGGCAGTTGCTGATCCATGTCCACATGGAAGAGTTTGTTGTTGCATTGTATTTTGCTTTCCCTTTAACTATTATTAGTATGAAATATCTTGTACTTGTAATTGTCATGTTTGTCATTACTTGTACGGTTTCTGATCTATGAATAAAATACACATTTCCCTTAAAAAAAGAAACACTTATTAATAAGACATGGAGTACAAATGAGTCAAACTATTCATAAATTATTCGAGTTCGACTTATTGAATACTCTATCAAACTTATTTATTAGCTACACAAATAACCTCAAGATTAGAGCTAGATTCAACTATTTAAATAAGTCGAGTCCAAACTTTATGTTCGACTTATTGAATACTCTATCAAACTTATTTATTAGCTACACAAATAACCTCAAGATTAGAGCTAGATTCAACTATTTAAATAAGTCGAGCTCAAACTTTATAACGTTTGAAGTAATATATTTTCTTTTCTTGTGTTAATCGCTTATATCCTTACATTTTGGGACAAGAAACTAATTCTTTTCGAGATATATGTCTGTCAATCGATAAATGTTGCTCAAACATATGCACACATTTATTTTAGGTTTATACATTGTTTTGGTACATTATCTTATTTTTAAGTTTCATTTTGGTTTTTTTTAAATCTTTATAAAGAATTAATTTAGTCTTATGTGCTTCTAACATACCTAAATTTCATCATTTATTTTATTTATGGAGAATGTACCAGAAAATTATTTACTCAACACTTTTTAGATTTCCAATAGTAATTATAGGGGTACTTTTGAAAAAGTATACCAAATATTTACATTTTCAATACTACTAACAATATTAACTAATTTTTCTTAAAACAGATGAAATTGGTTAAATGATGCTAATATTAGGGACAGGAGGCAGTATATTACTCCAACGTATCATGTTTCTCTTCTCCGGAGCTTAATTTAAAAGTGGTTTTTGTTAATGCAGCAAAGCAACGCAGAAGATACCCACTGCACACAGAAGCAAAGCAGTGAAAGAAGAAGAAGGCCAAGAGGAAAAGAAGCAATTCAAAGGCAAAAGCCGAAGCAAACGCTCTCAGTCTCAACACTCACTCTTTGCCATGGTACCTCTCTCTCTCTCTCTTTCTCACTCCTTACACAGTTTTGTTCTGATTCTCACATTTGAGTATGTATGTCCCTATGTCACAGGATTACCTTAAAACCGCGCTTCCTTCTCAAATTATGTCAGAACGTGGTTCCAATCTCGTTGTCATCAACCCAGGTATGCAAAAAGCAAAAGAAATTTATAAAAAAAAAAAAAAAAATCCAATTTTGCACACTACCCATGATCATTCAAGCACTTTAAAATTTGAAACTTTGTCATAATCCATCAGGTTCTGCAAATATCAGAATTGGGTTGGCTTCACAGGACACCCCTTTTAATATTCCTCATTGCATTGCTCGCCATATCAAACAACTTCCTAAGACTAAGAATGTTCAAGATCAGGTTTTTAGTAATGATTATTTGAGAATTTTGTTTCATATTAATACTATTTTTATTTAAGTCCCTTTAGTGCAGGGATATGTTTGAGGGGTTAAATTGTTGATTGTTTTTGTTTATTTGCATTTAGATGCTTAATAGTCAGGTTACTACTGCACAGCACATGGAACGAGAGAAGGCTTATGACGTTGTGAGTTATGTCACATTGCAAAGTTCTAACCTGTAATTTTTATGCTATGAATTTCTAATATTTGGTTTTTTGTCCTGCTTGTTCAACTGAAAACAAAAAAAAGATTGCATCGCTGTTGAAGATACCCTTTCTGGATGAAGAAATTCCGAGCAATTCTTTTCCTCGGAAGGTATATCAGATGTCTCATATTCTATTACATTTCAAATGAACTCATCCCTTTTGTTTTAGTTCATGTGCATATCTTGTTTCTTCTGTTAGTGTAATCTTTGTCATGTAAAGATGTTTGTACATGCGGCACAACCTATAAAAAAAAAAAAAAGTTTGGACATGCTCCGGCTTCTATTTATGCGTGGGTTGGTGAAATCTATGACAATTTTGTTGTACTTGTTTTGTTAAAGATTTTGAGCTGAAGATAAGTGATGAACTATGTGCTGCCAGACAAAATATATTATTCATGAAGAAAAGAGTTTTACAATTTGATCAATCAAAATAGAACCAAATCTATTCAGTAAAATTGGATAGTTACAGAGCACAAAAGAAGCAAAATAATAGGATATGAAGTGTGTTAGAATAATTGGGACAAAGAATATGCTAATAGATCAGTTTTGAGGATCTCATTGTTGTAGCAGATGCATAAAATGGTTCTATGAACATTTTAACAAGTATGAAATATAAGGTTTCTGAAAAGTCACTTTTCCACTCTCTGGATCAAGGTAAAAAGTAATTTACTGTATTTGGAAAATTCTGTCTGGTTTTAGGAAATTGTTACTGGTTTATAGGATCACAATATTACCATAAAACTGAATCATGGATACTGTTGTTTTAAAGCACACGAGCTTTGGCAAATGCTTAAGTTGTGATGGCATCTACAATTCACAGCATGCTACCAGCTTGCATATGAGCAATCAGCTTCTGTTTGAATTCTTGATATATATGTGTGTGTGTGTGTATCAATCATTGTTGATGCTACAAATTTTATTGTACTTGATCTGCAGATGGGACGTGTTGATGGGCATAATCCACAGATTATAAGGAAAGATTTGCCCTTCACATGGACTAATGTTTATGAGGAGGCCACTGGTTCATCTTCAGCAGCAGGTATAAGGAAATTATTCTCTATGAATTTTACCTAGTAGTTTACTGTGTTCCTCAGTTGTATTTGTGGCTTCAGGTATATTTTATGTCAACTATATTAGCATTAGATTAGCTTTCTGGTTGGTTGTGATACATCATTAGCATCATAGACTCATGCAAGAGTGTATGGCATTTACTTGTGGCATTAAACTTCAATGCTATGATATTATGACATTAATTAACACCTTGGGAGTCCCCAAGGGCCAGCTCAAGTGGTAGAGCTGCAAGGCATAAAGTGTTAGTGGGCTGGGTGATTACCCTTTATCCCCCCTCCCCTAAAAAAAAATTGTTTGCCTATCAAAATAAAAAATTAGCGCCTTGTGATAGGACAGAAGGGAAGGTAAAGTAGTTAGGGACAGTTAAAGCAGTAATTAGAGCAGTTCTTTCGTTATTTAGTTAGTTGGGATCAGTTAGATAATTAGGCGAAATAAAGGTGTGTTAGAAGTCTCACGTCCCTTGCCTCATTCTCTGTGGCATGGTCTAAATGTATGTTGGGCTACTTCTCTCATCGTCAATTGGTTTTGACTTTTGAGATGGAACCTGAACATGATATCAAAGCCAAAGTCCAACTTCGTTTCGGTTGTCATGGGCCAAAAGTTGCCTTTTTGTTATAAGTCAAAAGTAACCATTCGCCTAGTCCGGTACGCTTCGTTGGAGGAGACATGTCGAAAGTCCCGCATTGTCTGCCTCATTCTCTGTGGTATGACTTAAAAATCTGTTGGGTTACTCCTCTCACTGCCAATTGGTTTTGAGATGGAACCTTAATAAGGTGGAAGGATTTCCATTCGTAGAAATGTAGTTTGTGTGAAAGGGGAAACCCTTGAAGGTTTCTTTTTCCTATTCTGTTCTGATTCAATCATTCAGCAATTTCTTATTTCTCTTGAGTTGGGTTCCTAGCACCATGTTGTTCATAAAATTCGGACTTTGTAGAGATTTCAACTAAAGATTTGAAAAGCGAGTCTTTGGATTCAGAAGAAGGTACAGACTCAAAGGAGCTGGACGTGAGCAAACAAAAATTCAGAGAGTTCGTCTGTGGTGAGGAAGCATTAAGAATATCACCATCTGAACCGTATTGTCTATGTCGGCCTATCCGCAGAGGACACTTGAATATTTCTCAACAATATTCCATGCAGCAGGTACTTGTCACCTGAATACAATGAATGAAAGTAATGTTAATTAAATACTATGTTGTTAATTGTCAATTATAAAAATATAGACATTGTATATCTTGGGAATCGTGTGTTGTACTGTGTATAAATTAAATGTTGTATTATAATGTAAATAAGAAATATGAAAACTTATAGGGGACCTTTGATTATTTAATATTTATTATTAATTATTAATATTTTTAATACAACATAACTATATTAGGATCACTAGAGTCTGATGTTTGGGTTCCTTTTGATAGTAATTTAGGTTTTAGGGTCCTTTGAGTTGCCTATATAAGCCATGTCTTAGACATGTTAACTTATAATTACTATTATTGAGTAATATTACATTTGAATGTTTTTGAGATTATTTCTTGCTTTTGTTCTACATCGCTTCCACTGCCTATTTTGCAGGTACTTGAGGATCTTCGTGCTATTTGGGACTGGATTTTAATAGAGAAACTTCATATTCCTCGCAATGAAAGAAATATGTACTCTGCTATTCTTGTGTTGCCAGAGTCATTTGATAATCGAGGTATCTTGAACTTAACTCTTTTGAACTCTAGATTTTTTCACCTTTTCTTGTCAGATATGCCTGTGATAAATACTCTAAAGACAATGTCATCCATTAATTTAGCTTGTTGGGATTACCTTACTCTCCTGCTATAGTCATTCTGTGTTTTTGTCCTTGTCACAAGCAGAAATAAAAGAAATCCTATCTGTAGTACTGCAAGAACTCTGCTTTGGCTCAGCAGTGGTACACCAGGTAATATCTCGCTGTTATAAGCTTATATGCGGAATTCAGGATATTATATGAGAAGATAAACATCATCATGCTCTTGCTTGTTGTTGCTGTTGTTAAAATTTTAAAATTACTGCTGGGGGTATACCAAACCCATTTTACCTGGGTAAACTAATGCCTATATATGGATACTGGTATCACTGGCAAGCTTCACTTTTGGAAGGTGTCGGCGCAAACATTTTTCGAATTTCCCAAGTATCATACTTTTTTGTATATAAACCGGAAATCTTTGTCAGGACTTCTCCATTAGTTTCTAATGACTTCATATGGAATTGGTTTGGCCAGGAAGGTCTTGCTGCAGTTTTTGGAAATGGATTATCAACAGCGTGCGTTGTAAATATTGGTGCTCAGGTGACATCACTGATATGTGTAGAGGTAAGTGCAGCTTCTGCGTCTTTTACCTTTTTTCGCAAGACATCTTGTTTGTTACTTAGACTGGTTTAGTAATAATTGGAATTTTCTATTATGATATCTTGGAAATTGGAATACTCAACGCTGTAAGAATTTTTCCGAGCGTGATGCTAAAAGTTGGCCGTGGATTTATTAGTTTTATAATCCACTACTCTTACAACCAACATTTCACTGTATGTCTGTTCAACCCACCAGGTATTAGATGAATAACAAGGAAATGTGTAAATAAACCTCTTAAAATTTATTTTATTTTAAAATAAAAAATGGTGACTGTTGAAAAAACACATGATTTTATGTATCATATGTTAATTGTATCTTGACTAGAGTCTGATAAATATCTTCATCTTACCAAGCCTTGTAAATTGAGTCACTGTTATGTATAAATATATGATGCTAAGTTCCATTAGATCCTTTCTCATTTCTACAGTGACTAATTTTGGTAGTTAACTTTTGTTGTTCAGGATGGAGGTACTTTGCCTTCAACTGTGAAGACTTTATCCTTTGGTGGTGAGGTACAAAATGTAGTTTCGTATTCTACTATGTTTTAAAATAGTTTGGAAGATATGCACTCATTACCATGCTTGATTCACCTATTATTTGTTGTTTTTCGTCCATTTAAGATTTTCTTTGCTTTAGTTGGACTGTCTATGAGAAAATCTCTGAACTGTTGCTAACCTTGTTTTCTGTTAAACTTTTGAGTTTTGTGCTAGTATTTTATGCTGTTATCCAAATAATACTGTCATATTTTCAGGATATATCAAGGTGCCTTCTTTGGACCCAAAGGCATCACCAGACATGGCCACAAATTCGTACAGATATGTTGACAAAGCCGGTAGATCTGTTAATGTTAAATCATCTGAAGGAGGCATACTGTGAAATCAAAGTGAGTTCTACTTTTTTTTCTTTTTAAAATCTATATTGATACCATTTTAGAATAACTAGCATGGAGTTAGGCTCACTGTCAGAAGGGTACGGAGGAAAAAGGCTGTGTACACCTGCCCTCCTGAGACCCCATCAGGTGGTAGTCTTGTGCACTGTGCCATCCTATAATAATTGCTTCTTGTTAAATCAACTGAGAGACAAATATTGTGAAATCAAAGTGAGGTTTATTAGTTCTATCTCTTTTGCTGATGTACAAATTTATAATCCTCAAGCCTTATTACTAAGTTTGCCGTCATTTCCTTGAGTAATTAATTCAAAGCCCACGAGTCCAGGACCATTGTGTGCAAGCTGGATTTATCGTTTGTATAAACAACACAAAAGAAAACGAAAAATGATTAGAGATAGAGCAAAGAACAATATTTATTCTGTATTGTATATAACATGTGCAGCATCTCAGGTTGCACTTCACAACAAAACATCTTTCTAGTCAGAAATGGAGCTAGATTAAGTGTAAATGAAATCCCGAAAATCATACTGTAATTAAAAGTAGTGGTATTGTCTTGCAATAGTTTTCGTGGTAATGAGTATAAAGGTGTGTTTTTGACTTGACATTGAGGTTAGGCCATCTGAATTCTGAATGTTGAAATTATAGGGAGTATTTAGTGGCTTCATGTGTATAGATTACACATAGTTCATCTTTTTTATATTATGCCAATGATGTTGGCTCAATTCGTAGAATCAAGCGGTGTTAACTCAAAGGTCTTTGGTTCGATTCCTGCTGGGGTTAGGAATGGGGCAACCACCTCTTCCCTTAAACTTCCATTCACCAAAAAATTATCTGGTAGGAAAACAGTTCTTATTTATATGATAACTGAATTAAGTACAGGGCCTAATCATGGAATAATTACAGAGCTAATCAACAGCTATTAACTAGACATAATAATACTTGACTAAGATTATGACATGTGCTAAATGTGCTAACAAGTCTTGACTAGTATTCTAATAGAGGTTTTAGTGGTAATTACAGTACCTAACACTAGTACTATTTTAGCAGCTGCCTTTTTTATTTATTCCTTCTGTGTTATGATCAGGTCATACAAAGAGCAACTGCGGCATTGGGCTGATTTTTTGTTATTTAAGAGACTATTTAGTTAACTATTTTATTGCCTTTCATTTTCATCTCCGGTTCCCGCATGTCAGTTGTTCATCTGTTTAAATTTTCATTATGTTATGTTTATAGATCTATAATTAAATCCCTTAATGGTGGCTTTCTGTGTGGATTACAAAAAATTGTTATATTTAGTTATAATTATTTAAGGTATGAAACCAATCAACATCTTCACTCTTCATTTGAGAAACATGGATATTAAAACAAGAAGTAAATGTTAACATCTAATATAGAGAACATATGACTTTAAGAGATGCATCATATCGCATATGACTAGTGCTGCTCCTCTAAATTTGTACATGCTTCCAAACTTGGATTCATTTTTGAAACCTCTGGTGTCTTGTTTTCAGGAGGGGGAACTTGATGCTGTTGCAGTAGTTCATTCTTATGAGGACAAAGTGCCAGCTGGGTCTCACAAGACAAGGCTTGCAGCTCTTAATGTATGTATCTTCTATGGAGTCCTTTCTTTGTTTACCACTGGATTTTGCCTTTGTACTATGCTGTGCTCGGAAAGTGCTGATCATTCTTGCACAGGTTCCTCCTATGGGGTTGTTCTATCCAGCACTCTTAGTTCCCGATGTGTATCCTCCTCCACCTCGCACTTGGTTAGTGCGTTCAGCAAGTTCTCTCTGTGTTGTGACTGAGAGCATTATTGTGAACAATTTTTTGTTTACACAACCCTTTTGGTTTTCCTTGCTAGGTTTCATGACTATGAGGATATTCTAGAAGATACATGGAATGCTGAATTTTCCCGAAGGTCTGACATGCCGGATACTTTCTATCCCAATTTAAATGGAGGATTACCCATGTGGGAAAGCTATCCAGTTTCTTCAACTAAGCCAAAGAAAGAAGAAAAAGTCGGCCTTGCTGAGGCTATTACTAACTGCATTCTCTCAACTGGTAAAATCTTAATCCTTTTCTCTATTTTATATGCATAGATTTGAAGCCTTCTTTACCCACTGTTTGGTGTTGTGTTCACAGGGCGCATAGACATCCAGAGGAAATTATTTTGTAGCATACAATTGGTGAGTTGTACATGTTGAGCTCAGAGTAAATAGTGTTCTTAATATTACAAGTTGATCAGAAGGAATTTACACATTTTTCTTTAATAGATTGGCGGGGTGGCTTTGACAAATGGTTTAGTCTCTGCAGTAGAAGAAAGGTTTGTTTCTATTGACTTACCTTAGCATATTTATCTACCTAATGACAAGCTAATTAGCTTTGGTGCTGATGTTTTAAATGATAATTCATGCATTCGAATTAAAGTAAAAAAAGAAGTAGCCATTTGTAGGTCATTTGTAAGTATTACAGTAAGCTCTCACTAAGGTTTGAGGCATGCCACCCGAGTGTGAAAATCCTCCCCCTAAACCTCCCTGTATCCCCAAAAAAGTGAACTGAGATTAGCAGCATCTTTGTTAGTGTGACATTGTACATGTAATAGCAAGATCAATAAAATGCTTTTGCAATCTTCATGTTACATACCGGAAGAAAATGCAAACTTGTCAATTTAACAACCTAGGTTTTGACTCCAACATCAAAGTAAATTTTTTGTTAGCCCAATGACTGAAGGTAGAGGAAGACCATAAAAAAATCAAGTGAAATCATTAGAAAGGATTTAGATCTTAATCGTGTCTCAAAAAGTTTGGATTTTGACAGAACGTAGTGACTTGTTCTTCCGTATAGTTGCTTCTTCCTGGTGGGAAAATGCTTTGGTGGTTGTATTTTTCTTGTCGAACACCCTAGTGGCCAGTGTTACAAGTGATATTGCTAATTCTTTTATGATATTAAGCTGACGGGTGAATTTCGCGATCCTTTTATGTCAGAGTTTTACATGCCATTCCTCCAAATGAAGCAATTGATACTGTGGAGGTTAGTTTCACATCCTATTTTCTAAATTATTGTAGTTATTATATCTTTTTTAAATGATCTGTACTTATATCATAGATGTAATTGAAAAATTTGGTCAACTGGCATTGCTCTCTATTAAGCACCATATACATTTTTTGCATATTTTTCTTTATGTAAAATGTGAAAGCTTTTATCCTACTGCTTGTTTAATTGTTAATTACATGTTGCCTCTGATTTTATTATTTGATGGCTCTATCTTTTTGTAATGGCACTTAGGTTCTACAATCAAGAGGAAATCCAACGTTTGTGTCATGGAAAGGCGGGGCGGTATGTTGACCACTTATATCATGCTTCACTTCGTACTAAATGAATTCCTTATTGCTTTCTGAATGATTCTACAAGTAAACAATGAATGAAATTGTTATTTATTGTTTTGTATATATCATCAGTCATCACATACTGTTTTTTCAACAAAACTTAGCTGTTAAAAACTTGTCTTGCATGTTTTGTTTACACTGGTCTTAGATCTCACATCGAAAGTTCATGCTACATGCATCAGAAGTTGCTTATGTATAAAGGTTAAGAGAGTCACATTTCAATAAGTTAAAGGGTTGATTGGCTAAATATGCCATGCTCGCCCTCTTTTGGTGAGTGCTGTATGGCTATCTAGTCATATGGCCGGCATAATTTTTGGAACCTAAAGGGTTGGCCTGCCTTTTCCGACCCTCTAATGTAGTGTCAATATTTTCTGATACATGAGTTTTCGACTTACGAAGAGTCAGAATTGGCATGATGTCATAAATGCTACTTCCTTCGATCCAAAAGTCTTGACCGTATGGAAGATGCACGTGTTTTAAGAAATGATTATATAATGTAAGAATTTGAGGGCAATTTAACTAAAATACCCTTTTGTAAACATTAATTATTGAGGAGAGAGGAGAGAGGAAAAGATTAGAGGTGAAAAAGAGGAAGTTATAAATAAGGGTATAGTTGGAAAAAAAATAGGATAATTATGTATTGGGTTTGTAAACGGTCAAGACATTTGGATCAAGAGAAAAAAGCTATACGGTTAAGGCTTTTGGATCGGAGAGAGTACCTCGTTTTCAGTGTACTGTAAAGGTAGTTGTCTTCCCTTACTTGAAAAATGAGGAGAATGATGTAGGTAAAGACTGTGAAATTGCTTGCCTGAGTGATTGACCACTCAGGTGATTAACTACTTATATAGAATTTATAATTAAACATGGTCTATGTTTACAAAAGGGATCATGACATTGTGTGAAATTGCTTGTATGATTTATCCTAGCTACATGAGTAAGTAAGTATTTGTATTTGACATTTAAATGTTGCCATTTCCACACCCCTCAAGCTGCAACATGTTAGTCAATTGCTTCAAGCTTGGAACTGATATCCTGTATCCTTGGTCCCCTTAGAGACTTTTTGAGGACTTCTGCCATATGGTCACTAGGATTAATAGATTCTGTTTTAATTTCCTTAGAAAGAATCATACTGACAATCAACTTCGACATACTTATTTCTTTCATGAAACACTATTTTCGAAGCTATACCATGAACCGCTTGTTTGTCACAATATAATCGGCAACCATTTTCAAAATGATAAAATTCATGTCCGTGAAACTAAGGATGAGTTTAGCGAAGGTTAACAATTCATATTTTCTTAATTATAACAAGCAGAGACAAGGTTGTCAAACTCGCGAGTTTACGTAAACTCGTGAGGCCGAGGTAAACTCGACTCGTAAACTCGTAAGAGTTTACCTCGAGTCCACTTATTTTAAAATTAACCTGTAGATAACTTTCTTAGCTTCCATTTCATAGTTTTTACTCTAAAAATTAAACATAAATATTTAAATGTTGCTATAGCATATAAGAACCCAATTAATAATATTAGCAAACCAACTTATCAACAACCAAATATGATGGTTTTATGATTTAAGTGGTTAGTTAAGTAAAAATAGTGGTTATAGTGTTATTTTAGTGAAAATATCGTTCAAAGATCGATCAGTATCTTCTTTCTTAACCGTTGGATCGTGCTCAAATTTTTATATACGCTTCCTAACTCGTTTATCTTGACATCCGACGGTGGAAAATTTGTTTTGAGAAGTAAAAGCTCAAGAAAATTCAAATATCCGTAAGGTCACTGCTGTTTACCCGAGTTTGCACGAGTTTACCCGAGTTTAGTGGGAAGCTAGTTTGCATGCGAGTTGACTCGATTCTATGGGTAGGATCGTAAACTCGTACACTCGTGCGAGTTTATGAGTTAACTCGCGAGTTTGATACCCTTGAGCAGAGATATAGATACAATTAGTGAAACATCGTTACTAATTGTTTTACATACATATATGTGCCTCATTGTAGACTATTTTTTATTTATCAAATTCTAATTGTTAAATCCTTTTTCAGATATCAATTAAGTTGTTGAAAAACTGGAAAATACCTTTGCAAGTTTATCAAACACGGTGATCTGTGGACAAGTGTTAGGGTTAAATCCATGGATTCACTGCTTTGCACTTGTTTATATATATGTTTGTTCTGTTACATTATGTTACATGATTTAACATAGCTGATATTTCCTTTTGCAGATTCTTGGAGTACTTGATTTAGGTAGGGATGCTTGGATAAGTCGGGATGATTGGATTAACAATGGACTTCACATTGGAAGTAACAGGAAATACAAGGATTCTCATTACATTCAAGCTCAAGCTATGTGTTACATGAATTCTTGAAAGGGTGGTGGCACCACATTCCCAATGAACTTGACATTGGTAGTAACAGTAAATACAATTGTTCTTTGTGTTACATTGTTGGATTTATTCTGCCTTGGGATGAAGTTAGTTCAAATTGGTTTGAAGAGGTTTTTAGGATTTGAATTATGGAAATTGCCAACCAAAATTTGCCTGGAGACTGTAGCCACTTCTGAAAATGAGTGACTAATGTGTTAGGTACATGATTATTTGAAAAATGAAGGCAGCGTTTAACTGTTTGGAGATTGCTTTATGGGTGATTCTTTGATGCTCTCCTTTTAGTTTTGTTTTAATGCTCCCTTTTCATAGTATCATTGATTTAGTAATTAAAAATCTTGATGATCAAGATTAAAAATTGAAATAATGATGAATTGTAATAGACCTTAAGGTAATCAAGAGATGATTACATCTACCATGTCATTTTTTGGAAGATTGTGAGGTTAAGGATGTTGTCAAGCTGATGGAGCAATTGTCACAAGTGAATCTGGATATGATGACAATGGTAATAGAGTAGGGTGAGTGATATTGAACTAGTTCCGATTGGGTATAATTAGAGGAAATTTGAGGTTAAAACAAAGCTAAAAAAAGGAATTTTTGTGAACAAAAATTTAAAAAGGTGCATGAATATCATTAGAAGCATTGTAGTTTATATGTAGTTTTTGCCTTGGTTGGTGTTGTATATGATGGAAGCATTGTTAGTTGCTTTAATAAAGTTACCTAAACTCATTGTTTCAAACAAACAATCAAATAGGAACATTTTTTTGTTTGTGAAGATAAAGTTAAATGGGAATAGAAGACGTCTCTGAATAATTTGACGCAAAAGTAAAGAGAAAGAGACACTCATGAGAGAGGATACAAAATACAAAGTTTGGTTTAATTAAGCCAAATGACCCTTTTCTGCTCTAGCCAAATGACCCTTTTCTGGTTTGGTTTGACAGGTCATGGCCATTTTTGCAATTGCAATGTAAGAATAAATCTCATATCAGATAAAGCTAAAAGAATTTTATGCTTTATAGGTTTCAATTTGCATGTGAAAAAAGAGAAAATTGACCGAGGACCAAATTGGATCTGGAAAAAATCCTTAGGAACGGAAAAGGGTATGAAAAAAATTATTTATTCACTTACGTTAACTTATAGATTGTTTCACTAGCAAACCAATTAATGCGAGATGTGTGAAAGGGAGGGCAATCGGAAGCCTAGCCCCCACACGTGTGTGTGTATATATATGATTTTGGCTTAATTATGTCACAAGTCCTTGAAGTTTGGGGTACTTTTGCCAGATACCCTTATTCTTTTTTTCAATGTCCGACTTCCCGAAGTTACTTATGGATTTGTCATATACCCCTACTACCAATTGCGGCCCATTTTGCTGACATGCCCCGTGGGCAAAGATTTTTTTTTTAATTTAAAAAATTAAAAAACTTAATATTTTTAGTAAAATAAAAAAATAAATAAAAGAATTGAAGAGAGATGTCGTCTTCGCCCGTGTGACATCACACGACACCATATGACCAACCTCTTGAGTCTGACTAGGATTTTGAAATTACATGTCATCAAAATTTGCCAGAATTGGTAGTAGGGGTATTATATGACAAACCCAGAAGTAACTTTGGAGAGTCAGACATTGAAAAAAAATATAAGGGTATCTAGCAAAAGTACCCCAACTTCAGGGACTTGTGACATAATTAAGCCTATAATTTTTGGTGCATGATTAGTGGTGATTTGGGTTAACAAATTATAAATTGGTTAGGTCTACCCTACTATCATATATACAACATCATAGTTTGTTCTATTGAATTATAGAGAGAAAATTGGTGATCAAGTAGTGGAAGATTTCGTCATTCTTTCCCGGTTTCCGAAGCGGTAATGTTATTCTATTTCGTAACCATGTCTTCAACAAGTTAGTCTAAACTCAGTATTTTATTTAATATATTATTTAATAAAGTTTCTACACGTCTGACATGTGTTTCGGTAAAATGAAGTGGTAAGCTTTGCCTTTGCCTAACATATTAACCAAATGAAGCATATGAGCCAAGTTGCAAAACTACACATCGTATGAGAGAGATAAAAGGAAGCGAGTCCATCTTAACATATAGTAAATGTGCTAAGGGTTAGAGTGTTTTTTTATAAGCAAACTATATTGATACCAAGCACCAGGGGTACTCAAACCCATATGCAAGAAAAGCTTACATATGGGAGTAAAGGGAGAAACAATTTTGCGGACTAATGTCTGCTGCGGGTCCTAATTTTAATAATGTCTAGAAGAGAAATCATATCATAGGCTCCACTATTGAAGACCATATCACTGTGCATGAGCCATAAGGACCAAATAATTCAAAGCCAAACCAATCAATCTGTAGAATGGTTATTCGCAAGAAAAAAGAGAGTAGAGAACTTTTTGTAAAAGTCTAGAATGGTCGTAATCTGAAGCGCGGGCCTAAATCAAACCAAAGGAACACATGTGACCATAAACGACATGCCATTGGACACAAGACAAAAAGATGCAATGAACTCTCTTCGGAAGTGCCACAAAAACACAAGAGGCAAAAAACAAAATATTCCTCTTAAGTAGGTTTGATTTAGTTGGTAAGTGATCCCAGAATAATTGCCACACAAAAATCTCGACCTTATAAGGAGCTTTAGTTTTCCTAAGAGCCTTATACATAGGCGTTGCTGGGGTGTTAGTGCCATTAAAGAAATTCTGAGCAAGCCACAAATAAGTCGATTTAACAGTGAAGCCCCCATAGCCAATGGACAAATGTCAAGAGTCAGCTCTAAGGATCAGTGAAAGCATCACACAACAGAGCATAGAGTTTCTCAGCTAGAGGGCTTTCCCAATCACGGAGAGGACAATGTCAATCCCAAGACCAACGACATACGCCATTCTCCCAAACACAAGAGTCTTGAATCAAGGCATCCATGTTCAATGCCACATAGAATAGAGAAGGAAAAAGGTTGCAAAAGCTAATTGTACCAAACTAGGAGTCATGCTAGAATATGGTTTTATCACCACAACCCAGCTTCGAGATTGCACACTGCGAAAACCAATCCTCCACCTTCTCAAATATCTCACTATAACACAGATCCTTCCACCAAAGGGAATTTTTCGAGAAGTTCTTGCCTCTAGTAACAACAAGGGTAGCAAGATTGAAATCACCAGGATCGAAAAATTTCGCCTCATAAGAAACACTCATTAAAGACTAACCTCCACCTCCACCTCCACTTAGCCAAAAGGGATAAATTAAACAAATTCAAAATTTTCATTCCCAAACCATCCTCTTCTTTTGATTTGCACACCAAGTCTCATTCAAGCTGGGCAATTTTTTTCTGTCATCCCCATCTCCCCATAAGAAGTCTTGTTGAATCATAATGAGAATTTTCCAAACTTTCAAAAGGTTGAAGTGTAAGAATAGAAGTGTTGAGTTAACTAAAAAAGTATGATAAAAAATTGATGATGCGACAATTGTACAAGATATACTCTAAGCATTTCTTATTCTGCATACTCGTAGTTTCAGACACGTACTTGCATTCTTATACACCGCACTTCTTGCTACGGTTGTAGTACTCATTTCTTGCTACAATTGTACTTATTCTGCCATGGGATAAAGTCAATTCAAATGGGTTTAAAGAATTGTTTTGGATCTGAACTATGAAGATTATCAATCAAAAATAGCGTTGAAAGTTGAAACGTCAACCACTTCCGAAAATGAGTGGAAATAAACTAAATCCCTTGGAAAATGATAGAAAATTTTTAACTGATAAAAGAGCTTAGACTTGATGGGTCAGATCCCACATCGAGAAAACATGGCAGAAGCATTAGAAGCAGCTCATATAAAATGAATGGGACAGTCTGTGTATAGACTTAAAAAGGGTCAGTTGGCTAAATATGCCACGGTCACCATCGTTTGGTGATTGCTGTATGGCAATCTAGACATATGGCTGACATAATGTTTGGAACCTAAAGGGTTGGCTCGCTTTAGCCGACCCTCCAATATAGTTACAATAATGTTCGGAATTTAAGGGCACTTTCTTTACGCCCAAAGTGCTCAAGAAATTTGATGCATTTGGAAGTAGTACTTAATAAAAACATTATTGAACATAATTAAGGAAAATTAATCATTATATTGTAGCTTGAAAAGGTCTTTATGCTGCTAGTTGATTATGCAATTTGAACTTTGAAAAGGTTGGAATTAAATTTTCTTACATTATGTTAGTAATATTGGTATAAAAATCACTAGAATATCGTCATTAGGGTGCTCTGATTTCATTCCTTCATAAACTTAATTGGATTTTTATGACATTGGAATATAGTCTCCGTCACAGTGCATATACTGGACCAGGTGTATATAATTAGCTTCGGAAATTCCTTTTGAAAGCGAACCGAAGGATGATTGCTGAGAGTTTATCTTTCTGTTTTTAGCTTAGTCTGGTATCCCACATCGGTAAGACAAGTTAAAAGCATCTGAAATGCCTTTCCTTGCTTCTAATATTTTTCTTTTAAGACTTTAATAAGGGTAGGAGACTAATAGGATGTTTGTTTATGTGTTTTGATATATTAAACGCGTTTGTGGAAGCTACTAACGTATAGCTATTGACTAAATATGGTTTTCAACCGCAAATACAAACATACCATAAGTGGATTTGCATCGATCCACAAACCCATTAAACACAAATCAAATCAGCTCATATTAGATGAGTTATGTCAGTTTAGCGGGTTGAGTTGGATTTTTTCATCAACCCAATTAAGTACGAGTTGAATATCCGGTTTACTATTTTGAAAATCTATTAACCCAACTCATTAACACAAAGTTATTTTATTTTTTATTTTTAATAGTTGTTAATTGTGTTATTATACACAAGATCAAGGATCCAATTTATTTTTTTAAATTTATTTTTTAAAAATAACTTAGTAACTTAATTTTAATTTTTATCTATTTAAATTTATATTATTTTTCTTTACGAAAATAATGATACATAGGCCAATTACTTGAATAAACCCAACTTGAATTTTTGCGGTTGGGTAGTTCGATTTTGACCTTCAAATATAGAGTATCTCGACTCAATCCAACCCAATCTATTTTTATTGGGTCGGGTGCTTAACCATTTCCAAAATCGACTGAACTCGATTAGTTACACCCCGAATTAAGGGTCTTTCTAACTTGTGCATCAAGTACATTGAATAAATAAATAATAGGAAACCTAGATCTCACCTCAATTAAATCTAACAAATTAATTGTAGTTAAGGATGTGACGCTCTCTTTTTAACTTGAAAATAATTAATATTTAAAAATAGTTTACTACTTGCTATCAAAATTAGGACTAGAAAATTTTTCCTTTTTAATATTATTACTTGCTTAATCAAAACCTCTTTTTGACATAAACCGTTTCATGAATTCGGCTTAGTATTATCTTAGATTTGAAAAAGACTCTCGAGGAAGCACGCCCTTATTTATAGGAAACCTTAGTAGTTATTATTTAAACATATGATTTGCCTCTAGAGTCAGATTTGAGGATATAAAATATATACATTTCGCTGAATTCTTTATAAACTGAAATCAGAGTTCGCGGAAGAAAAATAGTACTTATGGGGCACTGCTGAGGAAAATAAACATCATATATATATAGATCATACCATCAAATAAAACCCCATCAGTACAGTAGCAAGTGATAAAAAGTCGAGATAGCAAGTTTTGATAAGTCATATACAGACCAGCTGCACTAAAATAAAAGCTCACGCTAAGACCTCTCAATATATACAATATATAACAAAGTCCAAAAGCAGAAGTCCCAGAGCAAGTCTTCCATGTCCTCAGCAGCTCCTCAGATCCTCCACAGCTCTATCCCTAGGATCTAGGATCCAAAACACCTATGCTATGCAGGCTTCTATGAACCAGCGGGTCCACCTCTAGCAGAAACAGTCGGCTCAACATGCACCTCCTCCTCGCTCTCATCCTCCACAGGGTCCTCCTCGACGTCGCCCGACGGTGTAGAGACCCCACCACTGGGTCTAGGATCCGCAGAAGCAGTCCTATCATACTCAGTCGGACCAGGAGAAAGAGTCTCCTCAGTGACAACTCTATGGGATGAAGGATGGGAACGAGTGACAGCTCTAAAACGAAAACTATGGAAACGACGCATAGGTCGAGCCGGGGGTGGTCCTCTATAAGTGTAAAAAGGTGGAACATGCATAGTATAGACTAATGGAACCCTAAATCGCCGAGGTCGCACCCGCACCAGAGGGTTAAGGTGGTAGAGAGTAATCTCAACCTCCCCCTCAAAGGTGGCATGGTGCTCCTCATACATCCATATACCGCTAGGGATAGGGCGTATCTCGATGCAGGCTAGGTATCTGGCCATCACCTAAACAGGGCACAGGGAGTAAGTATACACATATACATAATGGATAAAGACTAAAATTACAATCACAAATATATCATGGACAGATCATAATGCAAATACATATGAGCACACCAATTTTTCAACATTATAACTCTTATAATGCAAGTGGCATGATGTATGATTTTCTATCCACAACTGAGGCCTCTAAATGTCCATCTTGGACGTCCATCCAATACACCATTGTGTTCCCGGAACACCGACATTAGTTCCCAGAACATAATGCCGAACCATACTTGGATAAAAAGCATCACTCCCGGAGTGTGCACCACGTTCCCAGAACGCCACATTCCCAGAACGCATAAAAACCAGGTCCCGGACACTGGCCACATATCTATAATGTGTCATCAAGTAGGTTATACTTTGGTACTCCCGGAGTACCCTCCTCATATTCCCAGAATATGATAACGATCCTACCAACCAGACTTCCAGTCTATATGTATGCACAACATCAGGGTTGGTTTTATCTTTACATTAATTAATGTGATTTAGAAATATTCCAATTTCTACTTTTGAATGATTTATTTGAGGTACAACATTTGGCATAAAATTCCCCCTTGAATTTTTCTCAAAACATGCCTTTTAAAACCCAGATTGAGTAATACAACTTCAATGGTATTTAAAACTTAACTTTTTATTTTTCATATTCAGGTACTAACCGGTTACAGTTTCAGACTAACCGGTTAGAATTACAGACCTGAACTGTTTACCATTGCAATTCAGAAAAACCCTTTTTTCTTGAATTCTCTACCCAATCCAAAACACATTTAACATTGTTTTATACCTCAAAAACCATTGTTTCATCATTCAAAAGTCCAAATCACATATCCTTTTCCAATGAACATAATTTCTCTTGAAATTATTCCATCAATTTAAGGCATAAATTGTAATCTTTCCAATATGAATTTATTGACATTATCACAACCCATATTCAGACCTTGTGTATTGAAATTAAGGCTTAGATTTGAGTAAAAACTATTAAGATTTCAGGACTAATTTATAAACTGATTTTTCTTTGAAAATCTGCAGTGTCTAACCGGTTACGAAAATCGTGTAACCGGTTAGATTATGCAGTCAGACCATTAAAACAAGAGTTTTAACAACTCATTTTCTTCCTTTCTCAAATCTAACCAAATTTCAGTATACACCAAGTTCATATGCCTTAAAATAAACATGTTTACACCCAGAAACACATTCATATTGCATGCATCAAGTTTATTGAATTAAATTGCATGAAAATCCACATAAACACAATTTAACACAACAAAACTTAAATCAAGCACTCAAACACAGAATTCAGCATTTATATAGCTTGCATGCATCAATTTAAAGTTTCTCAAAACCACAGTGAGCAAGAAATTGGCCTCCAAGCCTTTGTGCTTAAAAACACATAATGCCCTTCTGATTTTTGTGAACTCAAATCCTAAGTCATTTAATTTTTAGTCTAAACCTAGTATAGTATAGACTTCTCCCATACCTCTAAGACGATCTTGATGAAGATTTTCACTGGATTTGAAGAGAAACCACAAACTCTCACAATTTCCCCAAGTCTGCACTCAGATTCGGTTTTCCAGCAACAGGGTCCAGAAACCACCAAAATTGACATGGAATTTGGCCAAAGAAATTGGGGAAAATAATTAGAGATTGTTCTAGGCAACATGCACTAACGAATGAGAAAGATTTGAGGCCTAGAGATTACCTGAGCTACTCAAAATCAAGGTTCCAACACAGCTTCCAGAATCAGAAAATTCTTAACTCAGTTTTCCCAACCTTCACTTCAATTGACGATTTATCCTCACACAAAGACTCTCAGCTCACAAACTCTATATCAACACAAAGCCCTTGATGTGAGCTTTGTGAATGTGTATCACTCGCTCAACAAAATTCAGAGATGAATGAGAATTTGCCCTCACGATTTTGGAACCCTAACTCAGCCTCTTCAACAAGAATTCAGATGAGCAACCCCTAATCCATCAGAAATCCACCTATTTATAGACAAATTAGACCTCCATGCAGGGCGACGCTTGTGTTGCCACTAAATCCATGCAGTAATCGTGGCGATTACAGAGTAATTCAAGTGATTACTCATCAAAATCCACTAAACCAGTTTCTGAGTTCATCGTCTAACCGGTTACAGGGCATTACTAACCGGTTAGATCAGTTCAAAATTTAAAAATTATTATTTTTAAATCTTTCCCTCCAAGAACCTTTCTAATATTGCCTTTTAGTCCTCATCCAGGGACCAAAATGCAATTTCCTTATACTTTGCATTTATTTGCCATATAAAAATATTTCCACTTATTTTTATATTTAAGGCTAATTAAATACAAAACATAAACTTAGAAAAATTCTATAAATTAATAATAAAACTTTTTATTATTAATTTCCTATTATTCGGGAGACGAAAATTAGGGGTGTTACAAAGGACACCTACACTGCACAATAGTCCTTAGATGACCTACTGTGACTTACACGAAAGGCCATAAGACAAGGACCAAGCACAAACGATCTATAACAAATGACTTAGAGCCCATGTTAGTTCGGAAGAACTCGGAAATGGGCTTAACCCGTGGATAAGTCACTAGACTTATTTGTGAAGTCAATCTCAAGTAGATAAACAATTCAATCAAACAAGAATATTATTGGATTATCTACAATTATAAGGGATCACTACTTATCTACAATTATAAGGGATCACCAAAAAATATAGATAGTCAAAGCATTTAATAAGGGCAAAAGAGAGAAAAAATTATAAATGATGCATAGAAAATATAAAATGACTTATAATTAGGACAAAAAATATCTTCTAGAAGGTGAACTATAATAAGGTTTGAAGGATGAAGTAGTTAGGTAGAGTATAAATCAAGTGTAATGCATAAAGATAGTAAAATATAACAAAAATTTTTATTTTAAATTAAAGTTAAATAAATTAATAGAAAATTGTAGAAATTAAAATTGTTAAATTGTAATTGATTAATCATTGCAAAATGTATTAAATTAGTTATTTAATAATTGGTTGATGTGCTAGACAAACCATTAAATATATGTCTATTTAAATTTTTTATTTTTGCAATTTTTTTACCATCCTTGTGGGACGGAGGGACAAGGGAGTACTCCTCAAATATAAAAGTCTTGATCATATACTCCCTCCGTCCCACAAGAATGATAACAAATTGAAAAGGTCAAAAAATTAAGGAGACATGCATTTAATGGTTTGTTTAACACATCAATCAATTATTAAATACCTAATTTAATACATTTTGCATTGATTAACTAATCACAAATTCAAAATTTATAATTTCTAAACTTTTCATTTATTATTTTAACTTTAATTTGAGACAAAAAAAATTTGTGTTTTTTTTACTATCCTTGTGGGACAGAGGGAGTACTATTTTCGTTCCTATTTATCTGTCCTATTTAAAAGAAAACATCATTTAAAAAATGTAACGTTTATTTTGATTTTCAATAAATTAATTATGTTTTCCCTCCCATAT
Organism: Crotalaria pallida; assembly: GCA_037953625.1. NCBI lineage: Eukaryota > Viridiplantae > Streptophyta > Magnoliopsida > Fabales > Fabaceae > Crotalaria > Crotalaria pallida. The sequence continues at coordinate 122,150,029 of CM075652.1, read as the reverse complement.
CATTTTTCTCTCTTTAATCATTAATTTTTCCCACTACTTACATTAGTCAATACCATATTAAATATGAGAACAAAAAAGCAACAAAAATAGGAACATTTATTACACTCTACACTTCCAAATAGGAACGAAAAATTTCTAAAAAAAAAAGAAATATTATAAGAAAAAGAGGGCGTAATTTTTTTCTCTTGATCCATATGTGTTGATAGTTTACAAACCCAAAACATAATTATTATATTTTTTTTCATTTGTACCTTTATTGTAATAATTACCTATTTTTCACCTTCAATCTTTTCCTCTCTCCTTTCCTCTCTCCCCTCTTTTCTACCTTCAATAATTAATAATTAAAAAAGAGTATTTTAGTTAAATTACCCAAAGTTCTTATATTATTGGATTTTTTTTTTAAATCGTGCATCTTTCATAGCATCAAATTAAAATTATTGGATTGAAGGAAGTCTTATTTTTGTGAAGACTTTTGTTTAAATTACTGAAGTCGATCTCATATACTTCTTCCGATCCTATGTACATTACCCGTTTGAATTTTTTATTTTGGTTTTATTTATAAAATCTTGTCTTAATTTTCAATAGTATTTAATTATTTTTTTTTCACAAACACCTTTACACCCTTATTAACTCTACAGTTTTTAGAGTCTCAATAATAATTATAGAGGTAGTTTTGAAAAAATATATCAAATTTTTACATTTCCAATGTCACTAACTAGTTTAACTACCTTCCTTGATAGAAGAGAAAAATCACAAAGGGTCTTATAAATAGAATCGAAGATTACTCATTCTCGTCCTATTTAAAAATTGTTTTATAGGAGTATAAGAATTTTATGATCTTATTTAAAAGTTATTCTATATTTTTAAGAGGCATTTATTATTATTTTTATTTGATTTTTCGTTAATATAGACTAATATATTTGTGAAATTTTCAACATAAATTAATATAATAAAAATATATCATTAATGTAACATTTTAAAATTTAGAATAAATTTCTTCCTCGTACCAAGTAACTTATCTATTTAAATCAATAAAAATTTAACACTTATCCCAGTTTTACTATTTTATATTAATTTTTTAATTAAGGTTGGATACACGATATAGAAATAAGACCGCCGACTCTAACGAGCGTTGTCAGCCTTCCTAGCAAAGCAAGAGTGGCTCTGTCGCCATCGAGCACCAGCCATCACCGTCGCAAAAGGAGCAATAATGCAAAACTAAACAAAGACATATATATAAAACACTCGCAAAAAGCACAAACCCACTAATTTACGTAATGATATTCCACATTTCACATACATACAAATACATATACGCTCGCGTGTATATATATATGGGGAATGCTAACATTTTCCAATGTGGGGAGGATTTTAGCAGTGTCCACCTAAATATTTGGATAAAATTACACTCCATCTTTCAACTTGGATAGGTTAATTTTTAAGGGTATTTCTGTAATTTGGGTTTAGGGTCTTAGGGTTTAGGGTTTAGGGCCTTAGGGTTTAGGGTCTAGGGTCTTAGGTTTAGTGGCGGTGACGGTCAACGCCGGTCAACGGCGGTGGTCAACGCCGGTCAACGGTGCCGGTCAACGCCGGTCAATGGTGGTCAACGGATGGTGGGGGATGATTTTCTTTTTTTTTTAAATTAATTAATAATCTAATTACATAAACACCCTTAAAAAAATAAGTTACTCAAGTTATAAAAGGAAGGGTAATTTTGTCCAAATATTTTGGTGGACATTGCTAAAATCCTCCTACATAGGTGGATGTTAGCAGCCCCCTATATATATATATATATATATATATATGGTGACATTGCTTGGCTCATGTAATTTCAATTTCAATAAATTAGTTTATGGTACATGTTTAAACCTTAATATATATTATATTTAAATTAAAGATGATAAAATTGAAGACTCAAGTGTTGAAAATAGACGTTTATTACCCTTGCAACTAAAATTGAATGCAATAACAATTCTGTTCCTATTTTAATTTCTCGTTTAATTTCTTTTTACATGTTCTGGTTTTTGTTAACCTGAAACCGAGACAGGATTGGAGAAGAAAATCAAAAGAGATTAGGAATCCCATGAGCCGTTAGGTTCGGGAAAAAAAAAATTAACAAATACCAAATTTTTATTAATTTAAGTATATAAGTTATCTCTTTGTATGAGAAGAAATTTTTTCTGAATTATTATTATTATTATTATTATTATTATTATTATTGATGTTAAATATGAATTATAATTAAAAAAAATAGTCAAAATGTTCTAGATTGACTAGGATTATTCGAGCATCTCCCACGTGGTCTTATCATCTTAGCCAAACAATGCTGCTTCATTTGTTGGCATATCAACATTATTTCCTTTTTTTTTGTTTTGCTATCGAATTGTCAAGCAACATGGGTGGCCACGCTTGGATTATTCATGCTACTTTGATTAACATTGTTCAACCAATAACTACAGTTTTTTTAAGCAGTCAAATATTAAGCATTTGATTAGTATCAATGTATCATCGATCAGTTTACTTTATGGTTCTGACTTCTATTAACTCTCTAGTTTGTTAGGACGTGGCATTATCTAGAATGGGCATTTTTATCACATTGGTCAGTAAGGTATACAGAGGATATTCTCTTTTTCTTGTGACTCAAAAGTCTTAAGAGAAGGAAGCTTGATGTAGCTATTGCAAGGAGCAAGGTATATTATTACTTTTTCATTTGGTTTTGATTCTTATTAATATTTCTTTTCTTTTTTTTTTCTTTTTTTTGGATCGATAATGCATCTTATTAATATTTCATAGAATCTAATGTTGATTATTCGACTACACTATCCAAAAAGAAAGTTTCGGTAACACAATCGTGTTATCTAGCCAATAGTTTGCTTGAAAGTTTATGAGAGTTTTTGATGAATAAAAAACTAGATGCGAATGCAAGTATCATTTTCTGCAACCTATAATTGGGTTCAAGATGAGATGGATACCTCTAATGAGCCTATATTATTTTGATGTAGGTTCTACATGCCCGAACGATGAATAGAAATTAAACATACTCCTTCAATTGTTGGTAAAACTCCATTTTACCCTTAAAACCTCTCTGAAAATAGAGAAATAAAGGAAACTATAATACAATCTCGGTACAAGAATTAATGTAGAAATGTTCAAAATCAGAGGAGAAAGTTACAATGATTGTCTAAATCCTACCAAAAAATAACACAATGTAAAAGTTGTTACTACACATTAACTACTCTTTTGAAAAACCCATTGACCCCAATCCTCTTATATATGTTTTTATACAAAAAGATGAACTCAACATTAGGGCTAATTTGGTAAATATGATTAAAAAAATAAGATATGATTGTCCAATCTTATTATTATCCAAAGTTTGGTGAGCCAACATAGGATAGTGATATATTGTTGGCTTATCATATCTTGTCTATCCAATATACTTTTTATTCTATAAAGAGAGCTTGGTCAAAAATGAGCATGAAAGGAAGTGCAGTTTTCCTCTCATACCCTCGCACATTTAACACTGCACATTAACACTATATATTGCCGCCACCATCATCACTACTGTCATTGTCACCACATCATCAATGTCATTATTATATGATGTATAGGTATACGAAACACTAGATAGGATAAGAGCTATGCTGCTCGTATCCTATTTCGCTCTTATATTTCTCTTTATCCTATCATATTCTTATCCTATCTTAGTTACTAGGCGATATTTATGATAGAATTAATGCATTGAAATGAGTTTATCGCACAACACATTGCCCTTCATTGCCCAAAAGCAATAGGCTCCAACTCCTTAAAGTTTTTAGGCTTTGAAAGTTCAACAATTTTTGGTTTTAGTCTTTATCCTTTTGTTTTTATCGGTCAAGGCCGATTCTTAAATGTTCAAAACTTTTTGTTTTGGTCCTTGTTGTTACAAAATTTATTTTGACCTAGCAATAGGCTCCAACTCCTTAAAGTTTCTAAGCCTTGAAAGTTCAACGATTTTTTGTTTTAGTCCATATTTTTTTTCTTCTATTGTAATCGTAGATTGGAGGGATTATCGATAGGGATGGCAATGGAAGACTGCAGATGGGGATCCTCGCGGGGAACACCCTGTTCGAGTACTCGCGTTCGGGGATTTTTCCCTCTCGGGGGTGGGGATGGGGGGATTTTTCCCCGGAACAGATTTTGGGGCCGGGATTGGGATTGGTTCCCCTGTCCCCGCGGGTTCCCCGTCTCCGCCTGTTTTACTTATATGCCCTTAAATATTTAGCTTTTATATAGTTAAAAAATTGGTTTTTTTTCGTAATTTCAAATATATTATTATAATTATAATTATAATTATAATACGTAAAAAATTACTGTTTTGAAAGCTGAAAGTTGAAAACCCCTAACCCTAGTTTAGTAGCGCAGCAGCATTCTTCATTTCTTCCTCTTCTCTTGGCCGCAACTTTCTTCTTCTCCTTCTAGCTGCGGCACTGCGCTTCTTCTTCTTCCTCCACTCACGCCACTCACTGTTCAGCCTCTCTCTCTCACCGTCTCACGGCAGTACGCCACTTCTCCGCCGATCGCCGCTCCACCACTCACTGGCCACTGTTCACGCCACCGTCTCACTGAGACCGTCTCACGCCACTGTCTCAGGTGTGTTGTTAATGTTGTTACCTATTTAAATACTTAGATTGAGTAATTTCTTTTTGCAAGTGTTGTGCATTTATTAAGAACCTTAACGTAACAAAAGTACATTAAAAAATATATTTTTTTAAGGTTTTCAAGAGAAAAGTAACGATTGATTTATGATTTTTTTTCGTATTGCAATAACCTTAACAAGATCCTAAGGGCACTTGTTAACAAAATCCATATTTTTTTTAACTTAGTGAATGTGTACTGACAATGTAAATTTTTTTACGTTATCATTCTATTTATCCATCATTTATCTATATTTTTATTTAGAAGTTAAAAACCATAAATATAAATGTATGAATGATAAATAATGATAAGACGGTATTAAAGAAAGGATTTTGTTAACAATGTTTCCTTAATAAAAAAATCACAACTCCCTAATTATTTTTCTCTCGAAAACACCAAAACCTACCCTTTCCAATAATTTTTATCACTTTTAACACTTTGACAAGTATCCTTAGAACACTAATTAACATTTTCCTTAAAAAATACTATTTACACCAATAATACAACATCTATTTTCGCTAGTGTTTTTTTTAGCAACTTTTATAGGTATATTCTAACAAGTGTCTTAAGAGCATTTGTTAAGAAATTAAATATAATAAAAATGTGTGAATTTTTGTATTCTTGAAAAATGGAAGAATATCCACTTATCATTTGTTTTCCAACCGTATTAATAAACTTAAAACACTAGTTAACAATATCCATTTTTTATATTGTGCCACATAAAGTACTCCCTCCGGCTTGAAATATAAGCAACAAAAAACACATCTTTCTTGGTTTAAAATATAAGCAAAATTAACTAATTATCTTAAATTTTATTTCATTCCCAATGCAACTTTCCTAAAATATTCCTTGAAAATTGTTATTTAATTTAATTTTTGTTTCATTTCCAATGCAACTTTCTTAAAATACCTCTATTCTTTTATAAATTTGAAAAAATTAAATACAATAAACTAAACTCCTTAATAAGCGCAAATTTAGTTAGTTTTGCTTATAATTCGAGCAAGAGAGAGTAGTTGTATGTGTTTCTCTTTGTCTTTGACGTGGAGGAGCAGGAAGCAGTATTATTCTTGTTTGTTTGTATTCAATGGTAAGATGCAATAGGAGGGTGACACGTGGATATTTTAGGTTCTGGTCTTCGGATTGACCACGCAACCGCGACGTGAGCCGTGAAATTCAAAGAGATGTTGAGGTTGGATTTGTTGTTTGGTTAGCGATTAAATAGTGAGTGCGAATGTGACGGCTAGCTATGGTGACAACTGACAACGGCATATCTTTGTATCGGTCAAAGAGCCAATGGTTTTTAAATCCTCCAATTAAAGATATTGATTTTTTTTTAATCCCTCCGATTTCCAAGTACTATGTAAATATATTTGCATCCGACTCGGATCGCTTATCTGGTTATGACAAGTGAGTCTTACAACATGAATTTTTTATATTCACAAGAAATCGAACCAAAACATTGCTTAAGCTAGACCGAACTTCTTACTACTAGTCCCAACATGAATTTAGTGTCACTTGCTCTTGTATTCATGATTTTGGCTAAAAAACACCATCAAATATATTGGTGTTAGAGTACACCATGTGTTAATTTAATGATTGAGTTTACCTTCAACCTATTGAGTAAATAAAATTGTACTATAACTTAATGAATTTTCAAATATAAACCTCATTAATTAACTTATTTTTATTTGCATTTAAAGATTTTGTCATTAATAAGTAATAAATAAAAATATCTACACATTATTTTTTTCAATTATCATCTATGCTATAAGTTTTTAAAATGATTTATTTTAAAAAAAAATCATAAATTCTAATTTCACTAAGTTATATCAGAGTCTGATATAATTTATGAAGGTGTAAATCAATTAATTTTTTTATTGAAATATCTTCTGACATAGGAAATGTAAATCAAGTAACTAGGATTATCATGAGTTTTGAGGGTGTAAATTAAATAATTTATCTATACCAAAGTTATTTTGCTATTGTCTGTCGTATGCTTTATTTTTTGTATTTTCACTGTATTGGATTATCAAATCTACAATAAAAAATATAATTTTAGAATATGTTCTTGAAAAAATAATCAAATTTTGACATCTACTTCATATGTTTTGTAGATTATTTTTTTAAACATGTGTAATTTTCTTATTTTACCTTTATTACTCAAATAGCAATAACTAACTTCATACATTTTTTTTTGTAATTTACTTGTAAAAATAATCTTCTTTACACCATCTAAATAAAATAGATTAGCTTAAATTCATCTTCAGCTAATATATCCAAATATAAACATATTATAATTTTAATAGGTTATAAGCATAATAGATTATAGTTACAGATGAAAATAATCATAATATATTTTTTTTCAGCTATATCAAACACACACTTAAATGGCGATCCATGTATCATTCACATGACAGGTTAATTTAGTAGACCATGATCCCTAATGTGAACTTATGTGAAGACTCAACATTCCAAAATTATGGATTTTAACGGGTCGGGTTTGGCCAATACTAAAGTCACATCCATTAAGAGCAAGGCAGATTCGGATGCGGGTTTAAGGAGAACGGATATGAAAGTGTGAAATCCAAACTCATCTCATCGAGTTCGGGAAAACCCGCGGATAATTCATCCAATTATTGTTAAAATAATTTTTTATTATATTAAACAAAAATCATTTATAACATACATTATAATTCAAATAAAATATAATTATAAACTTGAAATTTTAAAAATATCTAAAATCTTGTGAATTAAATCATGAATTTTGACAAATATGTTAGTTTGGCTTCACCGTTTAATTATTATTATAATGAAAATATTTAATTTATATATTAGGGTGAGTTTGGGAGCAGAGTCGGGACAAGTACTTACAAACTCAGACTCGATTTACCCCTATCTTTTTAAAGCAGATTTTGGTTTCGAGTTTTTCGAAACCCAATTAAAGTGGGTTTTTCCCATCAAAATCATATCGATTTCGAACGGGTACCCGTGGATGTGGGTTTTATTGCCATCTCTATCAAAAATCATGATTGTTAGATGCAATCATCAATTTACCGCGTATAATTTTCAATGCATTATAATTTTCTTTGTTAACTTTAATATTTGAATATCAATATTTATGAATAATGTTATTAATGAGTAAATGTACTTCTACAAAAGATATAAGGGTAATTATTTAAAAAACTGTTATAATATGTTAATTTGTTTCAACTGAAAAATCACTTTTCTCATATTACGATTTTTTAATTATCAATGATATAAGTTTTTTTTATAATTATTTATTTTTATAAAATCATAAAATTTTTATATTTAACATATTTCTACAAATTACATAAGGGCATTTTTGTCTACAATATAATATGTTATACTATGTCAATTTGTTCAAACTGAAAAATCACCTTTTGCATCTTACATTTTTATTTATCTATGCTATAAGTTTTTTAAATAATTATTTATTTTTAAAAAATATAAATTTTTATAATTAACATATTTTTACAAAACACATAAGGATATTTTTGTCTACAATAATATGTTATACTATATTAATTTGTTCCAATTGAAAAATCATCTTTCTTATATTATACTATTTTTTAAATTATCTATGTTATAAGTTTTTTTATAATTATTTAATTTTAAAAAATCATAAATTTTTATAATTAACATATTTCTACAAAACATATAAAGGTATTTTTTTTACAATAATCTGTAATACTATGGTAATTTGTTTCAAATGAAAAATCGTCTTTCTCATATTATATTTTTTAATATGTTATAATTTTTTTATAATTATTTATTTTTAAAAAATCCCAAATCCCAATTTCATTAAATTATTGCGTATTTGAATAAAAAAATAGTAAAGAAAATTATTATTTTTTAAAAAATTTATGATATAAGTAAAAAAAATATTTTAACAATTAAAAAAAAGTAAAGGTTTCTAAAGTCTTTAAAGATTACAATAATGAATAATGAATTATCATTTCAAAAATAAAAGATAAAAGATCACAATAATAAATAATGAATCATTATTTCGAAAAATAAAAGATTTTAATAATAAATGATGGATAACTTGCTATACCTATTTTATATAATCGGTAAATAAATAAGATATATATATTAAAAAACAAAATTCGATGTAACTTAACTTTCACGTGTATTCATTCATTGATTTCCTTGTTTAAAAACTTGGCGGTAAATGCTAAAGGCATTTATTACTTCTCTGTCTTGGTACTTCACATTGTCTCTCTCTGCTACTAATAATCATTTTTGTCTAGTTCATGTACTCTCTCCGTATTTATTTTTCTGTCACATTTCGAACAAAATACAATTTTAATTATTATTTAGATTTTTAATACATTGATTATGTTTTTTTTTCTAATATATCATTTTTCTCTCTGTAATTATTAATTTTTCTCCACTGCTTACATATAAACAAAGGCTTAGTCACTCCGTTTCTATTTATCTATCATATTTCAAATAAAATACACCCTTTAAGAAATGGAATCATTACTTAGATTTTCAGTACATTAATTATGTTTTTTTCTACTGTAACCTTTTCCTCTTCTTAATCATTATTTTTTCGGCCCTACGTACAAAAACAATACCATGTTAAATAGGGGTAAACATAGAAAATAACATTTCTTACTCTCTTGAAATCATTATAAGGACAAATAAAAAAAAAACAAAAAACTTATCCAAAATATGACAATTAAAAATGAATGGAAGGAGTATTAAATAGGGACAAACATGGAAACTAGAATTTATCACAATCTTGGAATCTTCAAAAAGACAAATAAAAAGAAAAAAATCTCCAAAAAAAAAACAGATAATAAGAAACAAAGGGAGTACTATATAAAAAGAAATATTTCCTCTGTTTTTATTTATCTAATTTATGTATATTAAGAAAATGCTTATTTATATCTTTAGTTCCTAAAAGTTGGGGTGTTTTGATTTTGATCTCAAGAAGTTTTTTGACTTGACTCATCCTTAATTGTTTTGAAAATTTGGTTTGTTTTAGTCTCTACCGTTAGTAAAAATCCGTTAACTACTGATGTGATTAGCGAAAAGCCGCATCAGCATATACGTGTGTGCAAGTATTTCATGTCACCGGAAGGATGATGTTGATGATCCGAACCCGCAGGAGCAAAAGATCCAAAGCACAACCCAAATTTATTTGTAGATTGGGTTTTGCCCTTTTGCTCATGTCGGTTCGGATCATCCACGTCATCCTACTGATGACACTCAAAACTTGCACATGTGTATGCTGATTTGACGTTCCGTTAGCCGCGTTCGCAATTAACGAGATTTTTTGACGGCAGAGACGAAAACCAAATTTTCAAAACAATTAAGATTGAGTCAAGGTTAAAAAACTTTCAAGGACCAAAACCAAAACACGCCTAACTTTCACAGACTAAACACATAAATAAGCCTTAAAAAGTATCATCTCAGTTCTTATTGATCTGTTCTATTTCAAATAAAACACATTATTTAAGAAATGTAATTATTACTTAAATTTTTAATATATTAATTATATTTTCCCCCACTATACTCTTTATATCTCTATAATAATTTATTTTTATTAACTCTTTATGCAAACCAAGACTTATTGAATAAAGGCAAACATGAAAAATAACATTTATTACATTCTTGAAATCTTTAGAAGAACAGATAAAAAGGAACACAAAATTTCTCCAAGAAAGAACAATTAATAAGAAACGACGGGAGTAATTATTATTCTCAAATTTATAAAAAAATATATGACATTTCAACGTTATCCTTATTTAAAACTTTATAACTTTATTTATTTATCTTTATTGTAGTTATCAATGTTATCTTATTTATTGGCCATGTTGTTGTACCACTTTGAACTGGATTAAACCGACATTATAGTACAGCTATTGTCACTGCACCACCAACATTTTTATGATAAGTTTCCGAAATAAATTATTTATTATATTATTAAAGTTTTCAATATTCCACCTTAATATATTTAAATATTTACATAAATATATAAATAATGATCGGTATGCGGTTTAATTACCAGCACATTGGTTAAATCATTAAACCATTATACCAGTACCTTGACCGATTTAATGGTCGATATGGTTTTAATAACATTGGTAATTATTACGTTATCACTTTTATGAAATTATGAAAGGTGTATTTGGTATAAATTATTTAATACTCCCTCTTAGGCATGGCAAAAAAAACCAGAACAGCGGGCACCCACCCGAACCCGATTCACCATTAGCGGGGAAAAACCGTTCTAATCGGGTATCGGGGCGGGGGCGGGGAAAACCCGCTTTTTCAATCATGGGGCGGGGGCGGTGTGTTAATTCTACTATACGCCCCGCACCCGGACCCGAAACCGACCCGCTCACACTATATATGTATATTATATATAATTTATAATAATAGTAATAAAAAATATTAAAAATAATGTTTTGACTCTTAATAAAAATCACTTGTGGAAAATACTCTTTTAGAAAAGCTGTTTTTAAAAGAAAAAGTTGGTATATTATAAAAGAAAAGCTCTTTTAGAAAAGTTGTTTTTAAAAGAAAAGCGGGGGCGGGTGTGGTGCGGTTTTACCCGACCACCGACGGGGACGGGGGCGGGTGGACTTTTATGATACCCGGCGGGGGACGGGGGACGGGGGCGGGGGCAATTTTTTGAGACTGGGGCGGGTGTGGGAAGTGCATAATCCACCACTGCACCGCCCCGTTGCCATGCCTACTCCCTCTATATCTAAATATAAACACTTGGACTAGCTTTTCAAGAAAACTAAGGAGATTAATTAATATTGTTAGTAGCATTTAAATTGATAATATTTGGTACTCTAACTCTTATTATAGGGCATACTTAACCGAATTACACATGCCAACGAAAGTAATTACTTTTATGAATTCTATGACAATATATTGTAACATCACAATTTACCCTATCAACTTTTCTTGGAAAATTCACACTCGTTAATGAACAACAAAAAATATAGATAGTCAAAGTATTTAATATGAGCAAAAAAGAGAAAAAGCAATAAATAATGCATACTCCGTCCGGTCTCATTTATAAGAAAAAACATCTTATTTATGGTTTTTTTTGTACAAATCTTATTTATGGTTTTAAATATAAGCAAAAAATTAACAAACTTTCTATTCCCAATAAAATCATTCTTAAAATATCCCTACAAAGTTGTTACTCTCTCCATCCCTAAATATAAAGTCATCGTGACACTTTTATTTTGTCCATATTTATAAAGCTCCATACCAATTTTCAATGATCATTAATTACTTTTTTCCACAAACACCCCTATTTATTTAACACTTTTTAGATTCCCAATAATATTAATAGGGGTAATTTTGAAATTACATATCAAAAGTTCACATTTTCAATACAATTAACTAAATTATTCCACTTTCTTAATGGATGTGAAATTCCCCAAAGAGGCTCTATATTTAGGGACGGAGGGAGTATAACATTTAATTTTTGTTTCATTCCCAATACAAGTTTCCTAAAGTAGTCAATTTTTCTATGAATTTGAAAAAAATTAAATGTGTTGAATCAAAGAGATTTTGATAAAGACAAATAGCTCGGTTCTCGGCCAAAGCTTTGATAAAGTCAAATGCATCAGCGTATGTTGTGAAGCTCGGCAAATGAACCAGTTCCGTATGTTGATTTTGGTCTTTGATCAGCTCGACAAGCCATGATCAGATACTTGTAGCAAGTCAGCAGTTCGGATTCAAGCTCAGAATATGATCGGACTTAGATATCAAGTCTGAAGATCGAGAACAAGCTTGGCAGATGCTCAGGTGCAAGTTCGGAAGATATTCTGAAGTTGCTCAGTCGAACATGTAGCTCAAGCCAAGATATCAAGATCAACTAATATCAGAAGCTCGAAAAATGCTCAGAAGCTCGGAAGATGCTCATCAGTTGATTTGAAGAAATGAAGTTGAACTAGGGTGACAAAGTAGAAACTCTAGATCAAGTATAAGGCTCGACCAGAGCTCGGAGCTCAACATTTTAGTTCAAGTTTAAGTAAGAAGCTCGACCATATCTCGGCCCCTTGTTGCAAAAGTGAGCTCAGATCAATTTCAGTGCAAGCATCATCAAGCTCAGACTTTCAGCCCAGTTCAAGCTCAGTTCAGTCTTAATTTTCTGCTGCTTAAGAAATCAAGTTCCTCAGCTCGAACAAACGAAAAGCTTAGATGTACTGTTCATCGTCATCAACATTAAGTCGTCAACTTTTCAGTTGTCATGAACACCGCCATACTTGATTTTCAAATTTGAAAAAAAAGGGATTGTTTTTTGAAAGGACAACAACTGTCACTGAACGTTGCTGCAAATTAGAAGCTTCTAAAAAGGACAATACATAGATATGAACGTTGCAGCAAAATGAATAATATCAGAGAATATCCGTTGCAAGGACAGTGTGTCACAAAATATCTTTCCTCATCGTTGGGTGTTGAGATCGATATAAAAGCCCAAACTTGTATTTTCCAAATGAGATATACATGTAGAACACAAGAACAAGACAAAGCAGCGACAACATTTTCAAAACATAGAGAAACAAACTTTCACACTCGAAACCCAGTTTCAATCTTCTCTGTGAAATCCTTTCTTAATCGATTACTCACCAGATACACAAACTTTCAAATCACACTTTGTTGAGTTTTTCGAGTTGGAGCCATACTATTCATTCATCTCTGTAACCGTATTGTAACGAAGCTGTTCTTGAAGGTTTCAAGAAGCTTCGGGGTGTAAAGTGCTGAAGAGGTTATTCAGCCATCAATTTATTTGGGGTAGTTTTCAAGAGCTTGGTACGCTCTTGAAGGGTTTGGATTAGAGAGGTTCTCTTGTAAAATCCTTGTGTAACCATTTAAATTGATTGTGAGTAAAAAGCTCGTTGTGGTTCAAGGGGGTCTGGACGTAGCTCTCAAGTGGGTGAGAGTGAACCAGTATAAAATTTTCAGTGTCTCTTCATTTACTATTTTCTGCATTTTCTGTTCTGTGTTGCATTTGTTATTTCCGAGCATCTTAGTCGGCGAAACCAACCTCTGTTCGTTTATTTGTGCTTGCTAAGTTCATTCCGCAAAAACCAGTTTCTGTGTGTGTAGCAGCTCGGAAAATTATTGTCAGCTCGGACAATAGATTGTTATCATCTGCTCGGCATTAACATGGCATTTTCATAAAATCAGCAAGCATAAATCAACAACTTTCAATTAATCCGAAAAATCGGTACTAGTGCTTCAAACTTCTATTCACCCCCCTCTAGTAGTTTGTTAGGCCGCTTGTTGGTTTCCAACAAAATGCACTCAACTAACTTTCTTAATACCTGTGCCGGTAGTTATTTTTGCTAATAAACAAGACCGGAAGGAGTAAGGAATATAAAATGACTTGTAATTAGGAACAAAACTTATTAGATCGGTCTCTTAAGTTATTTTTTAGTTACGATTTCGTCCTTTAACTTTTTTTTCGTTTCAAATAAGTCCTGAAGTTGTTGTCGTTTAACAAATAAGTTATTTCTGTTAATTTTTTAAAAAAAAATCATTAAACCATCTTTTTAATATGTGACATCATTAGTTGAGTGACACATAAAAAGACGTTACATTTTTTTTATTAAATTATCAAAACATTACATTTGCAGACGTTGAGCATTGGCAATTTGTGTGGACGGGCAGGCTTGGCCCATGCCCGCGTTTTTGGCGGGCATTAAAATTTTTTGGGGGAAAAATTCAGGCCTTGCCCACTCGCAAGACGGGCTTGTGGGCGGCCCGCTTTAAATTAAAAAATTTTAAAAATATCATACTACAATTTTTTATTTCAAATTCATGATAATATTTCACTATTTTATTACCAAATTCCTACCAATATTTCTCTATTTTAACTTTTAAATATAATCGCATGACCACATGACTCATATTCAATTTCAAAAGTTCAGCGACAACTATAAGTTTGTAACGACTAAGTGATTAACCAACAAATGATAGTATGATAAAAAAGCCAGCAATTATCAAAAGGCCAGCAACTTCCATCAATATGTAACTTGTAAGGTTGTAACCACTAAGACACTAACCAACATAAATACATAATAAATAACAATATTCTTAAATAACAAATAACCAACATAAGTACATAGATTTAGAAAAAAAAATTATTAAATAATTATTGGGCAGGCCGCCACCCGCCCAATAATGCCCCAAAAAAAGGGTAGGGCGAGTTGGCATAAATAATAAATTGGGCATAAAATCAACGCAATGCCCATAAAAATTTGCGGACGGATCCATGAGCATGCGCCCAAATTGTCAATACTACATTATGCTAAACCTATTTGTTAAATTGCAAATTCTTGACCCGGTTAATAAAGTTGTAAATAATGCGACAATTTTTTTTATTACCAAAATTGAATTATGATGATTACTTATGATACTCAAACCCAAGTTTATGTGAATTAAATTCTTTGTCGTGTTGAACTTCTATTTTTGGGCCATTTTTTACTAACATGCAAATTAACTCATGAGTTTGACCGAGTTTATGCGAGTTTATCCGAATTTACTCATATCCAAGTTTTAAACAGAGTTAACTCGCGTGATTGGAAAAAAAAAATAAAAAGATGAATATTGTCCACATGAGAGCTTTATTTATCAAAAAGCTCTATGAGCCAGTATTCGGTCTTGAGAATATATAATAGGCGATGATGTTTATAATCATAATCATTATTTATTTTTATGTCGTAATAATTCCATTATTATTTAATACAATTGTCAATATTTATCCCCATATGAATTAACAAACAACAATCGTAAGTTTAAAAAATCATTATTTCCTGTCATAATCTCTTTTTTTTTTTAGGATTTCTTTTTAATATGAAAAGAATATTGAGAAAATAAGAAAATAAATATCTCTTTTTTTCATTGCACTAACTTTTAACGCGAGAACTTTGTTTGCTGATAATGCTTTTTATTTTTTCTTATTTCACAAACTTTAAATGTGAGAGCTTCGTTTTGACAAAAAACTCTTTGGTGCTAGTATCTAGTCTCAAAAATATATGATAAGTGTTGATTTTAGGATTTTATTTTTATTGTGAAGAAAATATTGAAAAAATAAGAAGATAAATACTCCTATTTTTTTTTCTATTTCACCAATTTTAACGTGAGAACATTTGCGATAATCTTTTAGAATTTTTTTTAATATAAAGAGAATATCTAGTATGCATAAATATAAATATCTCTCTCTTCTTTTTTTTTTTCTATTTTTTGAACTTTTGATGTTAGAGTTCCATTTTGCAAATGATATTTTTTATTTTAGATTTTTTTTTTAAATATGAAGAGAATATCACAAAAATAGGTTTTTTATTTCTTCATTTCACCAACTTTCAATGTGAGAGCTCATTCTCTGGTGTGAGTATTCGGTCTTGAAAATATATGATAGGTGTTGATAATCATAATCATTATTTATTTTTTGTCAAGTAACTCTTTCGTGCGAATATTGGATCTCGAAAATATATAAGAGGTGTTGGTTGTAGGTTTTTTTTTTTTTTTTTAAATATGGAGAGAAGAATAAATGAAAAATGGGAAGATAAATATCTTTTTTTTTTATTTCAGAAATTTTTAATGTGGGAGCTTCATTTGCTGATAATCATATTTTATTTTAGATTTTTTAAGGGTTTTTTTAACCTCTACCCTTAGGGTTGAGGACAAAAAATAAAAAAGGGTAAAAGTGCATTGAAAAACTAAGTTAATTATTTCTAGTACTAAATTTTTAATTTTTTTATACATACATACTTTTTTTAGTCTTTTATTCTCAATTTTTGAAGTTGCACTTAAGAAATTCACTTTTTTAAATATGAAGTGAATATCAAGAAAATGTGAAGATCATTATTTCCTATCATAATCACTTATTATTTTAAGATTTTTTTTTTATTAAATATGAATACAAAATTGAGAAAATATGAAGATAAATATTTTCATTATTTTTATCATTTCATCAACTTTTAACGCTAGAGCTCCATTTGATAATCACTTGTTATTTTAAATTTTTTATAAAGGTACGAAAAGAATATCGATAAAATATGAAGATAAATATCACTTGTGTGGCGGACTCGGCCTAGCCGAGCTCTACGTAGCCCTCACTTAGGACCTAAAGGACCCTTCAGGAAGCCCCCTGTATGCTTGACCGAGCTCAAAGCTCAACGGCCGAACAGACATCAGGCACGGGCGACCTCATCCTCCCACCAAGGTCCGATCTCCTTGTCCGACACCACCCAGAATCCGACACCTCCCAGAGTCCGACACCTCCCTCAGAGTCCGATACCAAGGACAGGATGACGTGTCTCACCTTATCCACAAGGACAGCTCATCCACTCATAGCTCAGTACAGACTGGCCCTACTTGGGCCTCAAGCAAGCCCATTAGGGCAACCAGCTCCCCCCTATAAGTAGCTCCGTACTACATGGGGCTCAGGTACGTCCTCTAACCCTAATTATCACCTACACACACCAGTGATTAGGGTAACTTCTTGGCTTTCTCCTTAGCCACCTGAGGACTCCAACCAAACATCACAGATAAACTCCTAGACGGAGGCTTCCCCAAGGTCTTCTTCCCTAACCTTTGGGGATCTCACAGTCTAGGACATCACATTGGCGCCGTCTGTGGGAAAAGAGAAACTTCATCCCCACCCAAAAGGGTCTACCATGTTTGAGGTACAACCAGTCCAGAGGAGGAGGAGGGGGCGTCCAAGGAGGGTGCCCTCGACGGAGGACATACGCTTGCACCTGGAAGTAAACAGAGCAGCAAGGTCCCCACAGCCACCCCCTCCACCACTTCCACCTCCTCCCCCGCCACCACCCCCACCTCCACCGCCAGAGTTCACGCACACCCACAGTGGACCTTACACCGTCAACACTGGAGAAACTTCAAATCCAACACACCACCAGGACAAAGGAGAAGCAAGGGCTGATCCGTCTCTAGAAAAGAAAAAGGAAGAACCACAACGATTGAATATGGTCGTGGTGCAAGATTTGGTAAAGTCACCGGAAAATTTTTGAGTTGAAACTATCTCGGGAGGTTTTGCCGGTGGCGGCGAGAAGAGGTCAGAAAGAAAAAGGTATGTCAACCAAGTTTTAGCTGTTCACCATAAACCTATCTACAAGAAAACTCCCAGTTGGTGGTTTCCCAAGTTCCCGGAGACTACCAAGCAAAAGAACCCATCCTGCAAAAATACCTTGATAAAGTTAAATCCCTGGCTCTTGATTTTGCAAAATTTTCTATCACCCATATCCCCCGCTGTTCAAACTCCTGAGCCGATGTGCTTTCCAAGCTGGCGAGCACAAAAGGCGGAGGGAACAATAAAAACCTCATTCAAGAAAAAATCTCGACCCCAAGTGTGGTAATGGCTATTTCAGTATTACCGAACTGGATGCACCCGATAAAGGCATACCTCGAACATGGAATACTCCCAACCGATCAAAAGGAAGCAAAGAAACTTAGGAGAAAGTCGGCTGAGTATGTTATTATGGATGGAATCCTTTATAGAAGAGGAATGTCTTCCCCACTCCTCCGATGTCTCACTTCCGAGGAAGCTCAAGAGACCTTGAACGAGGTTCACGGAGGAATGAGGAGTCACCACGTCGGAGGCAAATCCCTAGCAAGGAAGATACTGAGGGCTGGATATTTCTGGCCGACCTTAGTGACAGATTCCATTGACCATGTTCGAAGATGTCCTCAATGCCAATTCTTCAGTGATGTTTATCAGAAACCCTCCGAGGAACTCCACTCCCTGGCTTCCCCTGGCCTTTCAGCATGTGGGGAATGGACATTGTGGGACAGTTCCCAACAGCCCCAGGCCAGCTAAAATTTATCGTGGTAGCGGTAGATTACTTCACCAAATGGATCGAGGCTGAACCACTGGCAACCATCACTTCAGCAAGAATCCAGAAATTTTTTCTGAAACAAGTCATTTCTCGCTTTGGACTTCCACTCACACTAATCACCGACAACGGTAGCCAGTTCGCTGCCAACAACTTCCAAATGCTAGCTGAAAATCTTGGAATCTCTCATCGGTTCTCCTCGGTTGAGCATCCCCAGACTAATGGGCAAGCTGAGGCCGCCAACCGAGCTATTGTTGATGGCCTCAAGAAGAGAATTACACAGGCCAAAGGAGCATGGGCCAATCTACTACCCGAGGTCCTCTGGTCGATCAGGACCACGGTTCAGACCTCAATGGGAGAGACCCCCTTCAGACTCACCTATGGTTGTGATGCGGTCATCCCCATCGAACGAAGGATTCATACCTTCCGAATGAAGGACAGACCCGAGGAAGAAAATGGAAATTTGATCAAAGAAAACTTGATACTGGCCGAAGAGATCCGAGATGCCGCATCTGCTCGGGAGAAAAAAGCTAAGGAAAGACAAGCCAAGCAGTACAATAAAACAGTGCAACCCAGGTCTTTTGAGGTCGGAGACCTCGTGCTCCGAAGAGCAGACATTGGTCTTAAAAACCGAAGAGATGAGAAATTTGCTCAGAACTGGGAAGACCCCTACAGAGTCGTTTCAAAAACATACTCTGGGACATACAAGCTAGAGACACTTGAAGGAACCGAGCTCAAGAACTCCTGGAACGTTGCAAAACTGAGAACCTACTTCAGTTAGGTTTACCTCGGATATCACCAGCAGCCACCAACACTTCCAGCTAAAGTTTAAGTTTAATTTTAGTTTCTGTTAATATCTTTACATCTGCTTCCTTTAGTCCATTGTGACATACTTTTTCAATTCCCTAAAAGGCAATGTACTTATGCACATGATTAATGAAAAAGTACAAACTTGCCCCTTACTCAAGTGCCACAGTTTTATATACGTACGTACTAGCTTCTCATTTAGCATTAGCCACCTAAATGTTGCATGGCGCTATGAACAGTCAACATCTTGCAAATAAGATCGGCTCATATGCACAGTGTACAAGGGACACCCGATAAAGTACAACTTGCTGTGAAATGTTTTCACATAGCTTCACTCAGCAACCTCTTTCACATCGGGGACGAGGGCACCCACCTCGGCTAAGTTGGGTAGATCCGAGATCCCTACCGTATGCACTTATATACAGTACCTTTTTTCAGAGGAAAACTTATAAGATTACTGCACTTACTGAGCCGTCCGAGCTTAGCTTCATTATTTATATACAGGTCCGATCAAGTATTCTTATCACGACCTCTTCAGGCCCGATCAAGTCCGAGTACAACAAGTAAAAGCAGAACTTATATTCTCATAAACAATTTTACTTGGTTTTCTAAATTAGAATGCAACAAGTCACAAACACTTGCATCTTTCAGAACAGGCTTTTTCGATAACCTCCTAACTAATCGCAGTTCGGATCCGAGGTCCAATAAGTAAACATGCAACGAGTTAAATAAACTCGCATTCATGCAACAAGTTAGAGAAAAAACATGCATAAAAATGACCTCGGACTCTATACGTATGCAACAAGTTAAAATATAAAACTTGCATAAAAATGACAACATGCAACAAGGTAAACTAGAATAAACTTGCATAAAAATAAAATGTTGTACACAATTAGCAGAATGAAGTACAATACTGTCAAGCATGTTACAAAAACATAGACATATTGCAAGCTGCCCAACATAAGGGACTTATGCTGCTTCATCTTCAATGTCGGAAAGAACAACCGTGCTCGGATCGAAGTCCTCATCCGGTTTCTCCACCAAGGGATTGGGAAGGTTCTCTTTAGGTTGGTCGAGGTCAACCTCGGCCCCACCATTCTCATATTCCACCATCTTCCCATTTTCTACCCCGTACCCAGCACAGGCGCCAACGACCCGAATTTGGAGCCCTTGGTTCAGATGAAGAATCTGCTCTACGGCACTAGCAAAAATTTTGCTCCCCCCTTCTCAAAGTCGAAGTTTGCCTCTGCCGCTGCTATCTTATGTTTAAGAGCTTGAGCAGCTCTTTTCTTCAGCAAAGTTCGGACCCTCTCAACCTCGGCTAGGCCTTCTTGCCGACCAGCCTCTCTAGCATCTGCTCTCACTTGAGCCAAGGCTTCCTCATGACTTTTCAGAAGCTCCTCCATCTGCTGGCGGTGCTTCTCTTCCAGCTCGGCCAGTTTCTGCTCGGCAGAGTTTTTGCTATTCTTTAGACCCGCCACCTCGGCCACCATTTCAGATCGAGCCTTTTTCTTGGCCGGTGACACACCTTCGGCCACATCATCAGCAACCTCGGCCAACACATTGAACATCGTGGTTGACCTCTTCAATTGACAGGCCAGCTCCTCGGCCATTCTTTTCCATTCGGCTCCCGACATTTTTATCAGGGCTTCTTTGACCGAGGGCTTGGCCATAGTGGTCGGCGGCCTTGGGAGTATATCAGTTCCCCTCCTCGGGCCATCCGAGGAAGGAGGGGTACCGGCAGCATTGACAAGTTCGGTACTTGGAGTCGGAGACTGAGGAGGAGGTGGGGCGATAATCACCGTAGGAGGAGTAGGATGGAGTGGAGCTGAATAGTGGAGGTCGTATTAATAGAGACCTCGGCGGGAGCTGTCTCACCGGAAGGGCTTTTTGTTCTCTGCCTCTTCCGAGTAGCCATTGCAAGCTTGAGTGCCTTTGACGACATGTCCGACCAATGTTCCTCTGCAAAACAAAAAGACAATGAAAAATTAGTAAGAAAGTTGAGAGAAAATGTACAAGTGTAAGAATAAAGTTAACTACCAATTCTGGTCAAGACTTCGCTGTCAGGACACTTCATGAAAACTCCAATGTCGAGCTGGAATTTCCGAGCACGATATTCGGTTTGGAAATGATGGCCCGTCACGGCCTCATCAGCGTCAAGCGTTGCGCCCGACCACCTCTGCGGTGTGCCGATGTGGCGACTGAAGAACTCTGGGGTCCACTCCAAAGGGAACTTCGGACCCGTCTCGGATCGAAACCAAGGTAGCTCCGTTCCAACATATTTGTACTTAAATTTTTTTGGCTTGAAATGCTTCCAAGAGTCCGTAAACATGCCGAATAGCCCACAGTGACTTCGGGCCTTGGCCGACACCCAAAGCCGACCAGTAACCCCGTCTTTATTACTGACGAACGGGTTGTACATCCACAGGAAGAGTCGAACTGTGCACACCAAACCTCTGGCCCCGCAATATTTTTGGAACGCTTGAAGGAATGACCAAGTGTTGGGATGAAGTTGTGAAGGGGCTAGTCCGAGCTCGTTCAGAACCCTCATCTCCAAATCGGTAAAAGGGAGGGTCACGCCGAGGTTGTGGATCAGATCGGCATAAAAGAAGAAAGAATTGTTGTCTGTTCGGCTGCATATTCTGTCGTTCGCCGAGCAGGGGAGTACGTCGTAAGAGGTCCCAGTAGCGTCCCCCGAGCAGGGCAGCACGACTCTCTTCACTCCGGCAAGTTTATGCTCGGAGTCCAAGCTGGACCGAACTCCTTTGGGCTCCACATCGACCCATTGATACTTATCGGCGTCAGAAGGTGCTGGGTAGAGTTCTGGTCGACTGATGCACTTCCGATGAGGCATTTTACCTGTGGAAGAACAGGGGAGCTCGGTGTTAGTCCTACGGGTTACAAAAAATAACCCCCCAGAAAACCCCCTTGAAGTTGTTCCGAGGGGCGAGCATCTCCCCTCTACCACAGGAACCCCCCGTTCGTACGTCCTCTCTCTCTCTCTCCATCCTCTCGAAATCGGCACGCTCCCCACCATCGACGAATTCGGCCCAGGCATATTGTTTTATCCATTCCCTCTTCTCTTCCCAGTCCCGAGGATAGACGACCTCAACGGGATCAACCTCCAGGACTTGTTTTTCATATCTTTGCCTATACTCCCTCTGGCAACGGAGGGCCTCGTCTACCTCCGTGGAGGAGCAGGACGAGGAAGATGAGTCGTCCTCCTCCTCGCTAATGCTTGATGACAGGGAGACTACCCCAGCCCATTTCCTAAACCAATCCCTACTCATACTGAACCCAATCTACTCCTTTGGTTTTCTGAAAAATAAAAACAAAAAACATGAATCAAAAACCCTCCAAAAAATCCTAAAACACCCCAAACCCAGAAACACCAAAAACCCCAAAGATATTCCCCAAAACCAAAACCTCAATACTCAAGGAAAAAACCCCAACATCGTGAAAGCAGAAACAGAGAGAAAAAATATTAAATCCCTCCCATGTAAACCATTAAATAGTGAAGAGAGATGAAAGGGCAGCGATGAAGAAGAAAAAGTGAAAGAAACCAGTACCTGGAGAATATTGATGCGAAGGAGAAATGGAACTTGAACAAGTTTGACGGTTGGATTCACTGTTGAAGAAGGAAGAAAGAGAAGGAGAGTTTGCAGAGAAAAGAGCCAAGGGAGTTTGTGTCTGAGAAGAAGGAATTCGACAAGGAGAGAAGGAAGGGAAGTTTGCAGAGAAAGAATAACCACTGGAGAGAGAAAGAGGATTTGTTTTGAGTCAAAGAAGGAGAAGGGAAATCGTTTTCCCCCCATTTTCGAAATCTGGGCTTGGCCCAAGTGGCCCAACCCAACAGATAGCCACACACGACGGGGCACGTGGCGCAGAATAAGGGGAGTCACGCACCTCGAGCAACGTTGCAATTATGGCAACGCTTCGGTCAACGTAACTCATGACACGTGTCAGATTTGGAGAAGGCAAACGTCACGTCGGAGCAGGTGAAAGGACAGCTTTCAGACCTGCTCCGTCATAATGAAAGGACGTCAGAGACAGCTGGATCCAGCTCTCGGCAGCTCATCGCCCGAACTCCCTAGAACCTCGGACCAAGGCTCAAATGGCCTTGACCGAGCTGGGGGGCTTATGTGGCCTCGACTGTTTATGTGGTGGACTTGGGAAAGGGACCTGAACCAAGACCTCGGAACAAGGCTCAAATAGCCTCGACTGAGCTGGGGGGCTTATGTGGCGGACTCGGCCTAGCCGAGCTCTACGTAGCCCTCACTTAGGACCTAAAGGACCCTTCAGGAAGCCCCCTGTATGCTTGACCGAGCTCAAAGCTCAACGGCCGAACAGACATTAGGCACGGGCCGACCTCATCCTCCCACCAAGGTCCGACCTCCTTGTCCGACACCACCCAGAGTCCGACACCTGCCAGAGTCCGATACCTCCCTCAGAGTCCGATACCAAGGACAGGATGACGTGTCTCACCTTATCCACAAGGACAGCTCATCCACTTATAGCTCAGTACAGGCTGGCCCTACTTGGGCCTCAAGCAAGCCCATTAGGGCAACCAGCTCCCCCCTATAAGTAGCTCCGTACTACATGGGGCTCAGGTACGTCCTTTAACCCTAATTATCACCTACACACACCAGTGATTAGAGTAACTTCTTGGCTTTCTCCTTAGCCACCTGAGGACTCCCACCAAACATCACAGATAAACC
Source organism: Crotalaria pallida (assembly GCA_037953625.1). Classification (NCBI taxonomy): domain Eukaryota; kingdom Viridiplantae; phylum Streptophyta; class Magnoliopsida; order Fabales; family Fabaceae; genus Crotalaria; species Crotalaria pallida. The sequence continues at coordinate 122,125,971 of CM075652.1, read as the reverse complement.
CCTAGACGGAGGCTTCCCCAAGGTCTTCTTCCCTAACCTTTGGGGATCTCACAGTCTAGGACATCACAACTTGTTTTTTTTAATATTTAGTGACGAAGCTCTTTGGTGCCACCGGTATTCAATCTCAAAAAATATATGCATTTGGAATGGCTACGCAAACATACTAAAGGCATCTATAGTGGTGGAGAAGTCTTAAGTTCATATTTTTTTCAGACTATTTCAAGACTTTACCAATCTTCAAAATCTGGTAGAGTGTCTAAAGTTAATTCTGTAAAATAATACACTCAACTTAAGACTCTGAGAGACTAGTTTTTTTCTTTTCTTCATTTTCACTTTATAATACACTAATAAACAAATAATAATAATAATAAATAAATATTATTAACAATAAATAAATAATAATAACAATAAATTAATAATAAATAATAATGATAATAATATTCCTTTTTAAAAAGTAAAAAAATATTTTTAAATATATACTTTTTCTCTTTTATTCTTAAATATATTGTTTTTTATGGAAAAATAAATAAATAAATAAATAAAAATACATATTTTTATATTCAAATAAATAAATAAATATATTGTCTTGTTATTATATTTTTTATGTACTTTATAATTTTTAGTTGGTACCATTAATTATTGTGATGTTAACTTTTATTTAATTTTAATATTTAAATATTATTTGAGATTATTTTTATAAATTGTACATATTTAATATTATTGAAATTGTATTATAAAAGCATTATTGAAAAAAATTGTATATAAAAGTACATGATGATGTAATGCTGATGCATGTTTGGTGAGTTTGATGTTAAAATTCTACTATGGTGAAAGATATGAAAAGTTTGAAGTTGAGTGTGATAGCAAAATGATGATGTAATATTGATGTGTCAAAGTCTGGTGAGTTTGAAGTTAAGACTCTGTTGTGGATGTCCCAAGAAAGTTAATTGGAGTTAATTGGTGTAATATTAATAATAGTACTCTCTCTGGTCCTATATATAGGGCACATTCTAGAAGAAATTTTTGGTCCTATATATAACACTTTATATTTCCTATGCATCATTAATTATTTTTTCTATTTTTTGCCCTTATTAAATGTTTTGACTAACTATATTTTTTTGTTGTTCATTAATGAATATGAGTTTTCCAAGTAAAGTGGAAGGGGTAAAATTGTAATGTTACAATATATTCTCATAGAATTCACAAAACTAATCATTTTCCTTGGTATCTGTAATTCGGTTAAGTATGTCTTATAATAAGGACCAGATGAAGTATTGAAATTGAAAATATCCGATATACATTTATAAAAATTACCTGTATAATTTTTATTGAAATTCTAAAAAATAATTGATATAAATTAATAATCGAAATATGAGTTTGTTTTTTTTTTTTTTAAAGGCAAAATTTAAAACTAGTGTTTATTGAGTACTCCAAAAACATCCAACAGAAAAATGAACATTGGCATGTTTGAAAACCAAAAACATGATTATTGATTTGAGAGCAACCCAGCGAGAGCCATGCTGTGTGCCAGCAAAGCCAAGCGCTCCTTTTGCAAACCCCACTTTGACCATTTGACCCTTTCTGATTCCGATCGTGTGCATCTCACACCCCACCCTCCCTTTTTCTTTTTAATATTTAAACCCCCAAAAATAAAAAAAACCCAACCAACTACCATTTCTCTTTTCTCCCTTCTCTCTCAATCATTTCATCAAACACATTCAAACCCAACCACTCATTCATTCTCTTCGCCGGCAAACCATTTCTTCATCGCCGCCGCCGCCGATGGCAGATTCCAAACCCAACCACCAGAAGCAGAGTCGGTTACAGAGACGCGCGCCGTCGTCGTTGCAGATAAACCGCAAGGTGGAGTGGAACGTCGCGATCCCCTTGCTTTCACCTCTGGCGTCGTCGCCACCACCGACTCCTCTGGAGGCGAAGCTGCCGCAAGAGACGAAGCCACAACACGGCGCCGAGACGGAGAAGGTGACCGTGACGTTCAAGAAGTGGCAACACCCGGCGTCTCCGTTCTGCTACGATCCCTCTCCGATAGTTCCTTCGTTCGTTCCTGTGTAGAAGAAGAAAGAAGAAGGAGGAGAAAGTTATTAGTAGGATGATGATGATGATGATTATATGATCTAATGGTTGTTAATTGGTAATTAATTAGTAATTATGAAGATCTAACTTTTTTCTTTCCTTTTTTTTTTTTTTAAATTTTAAATGTTTTGGGGGAAAGGTTATAACTTATATATGATTTTGCATACAGGGGTTATGAATAAACCCAGTGTGTTTCTTTCTTATATAGTATAACTTTTTTTTAGCTTTTCCCCTTTCTTTATTTCTTATGTTTGGTTGGGCCTAAATTAAAGTTACTCAATAGAAATTAATGTTTTCCTTGCTTATGCACTTTCTCTATGTGAAAATTATTGGTATGGTATATAATTTCAGTCATATAGTCGGACCTGGATTTTTTGACTTCGATTTTGATGCAGTTACTTGTGCGGTCATCAATCCAATAGTTAAAGCTTTATACATAATTTTAATTATTTTTAAAGGTTAAGATTTCATGTCGTCATGGTGACGCAGAAAATCCATTTCCCATATAGTCATTGTTGTGAGAATCTTGTATGGGTTTGTGTGTGTGGGTGTGAGACTCAAGGTGAGGATTGAGGAATCTTTCATGTGATGGTTCTCTTGTTGGAAAACACGATAATATTTTATCAGGTTCTTAACAAAATTATTAAAAATAAAACTTACCAAGTAGAGGACGTACCAGTTAGATTACATATGAGTTACGTATTATTAGGTGATTTTCGATGAATATGAGGGAAGGAAAAGTTATTAGTGTAGTTCTGCTTCATTTTATGTTTCAGCCTTGTGAGAGTTGAAAATTTCCTTCCTTTGACGTGTAGAGGGTTTATAGTCATTGACACTAACATTGGCTTTATTAATATATAAGAAAAAAATTAGTAACTTCATGCTCTTTTCTGTTTTTATCCTATGCCACATTCTAAAATAATTTTATTGTCCTAATTATACGTTATTTTATATTTTCTATATATTATTTATTTATTTTTTTTTGCATTTATTAAATATTTTGACTATTTATGTTTTTTTGTTGTTAATTAATGAGTGTGAATTTTTCAAAATAATTTGAGAGGGAGTAATGTTACAATATATTCTTATAATATTAATAGAACTAATTGTTTTCTTTGCTTGGTATGTGTAATTCAGTTAAGTATGCTTTATAATAAGAACTATGGGAAATACTTATTAAGGATGTCAGTTAGTTGAGTGCATTCAATTTTCTTAAAATCTTAAAAATTAAATTAGACTACTTTAGGAAACATGTATTGAGAATAAAATAAAAATTAAATAATATAACTACTTTATTAAAATATTTTAGATATAATTGTATTAAAAATAGAAGGTTAGTTAAATTTTGTTTATATTTGAGATCATTAACGAAATGTTTTTATTTGCTTATATTTGCGATCGGAAAAAGTATTCATTTTTATTTTTATCTATTTTATTTAAAAACTAAAAATATAATAATTATTATTTTTATGTTTATTTTTATTCAATAAAATCTTTACAAAATGGTCATGTTTGATTTAAAAAACAAAATAAACTATTCTATTCCTAATATATGTAATAGTATTAGATATTAAATTAGGAATAATATGGGATGAGACGAATGGTAAACGGTTCAATCTCGTTTAAGAAAGGTTTCAAGTTCGATTTATTGTGAATGCATTAAATTTATGATGAAAAACTCATTTGTCAATTATCAGGCACGTGACTCGAGTAGGATCAAATATGAAAAACTGAGTGGGAAATTTTTTTTGTTAAATTAACATTTTCAAATTCTAATAAAAAAACATTTTCCTGGGGTGTGTTCTTAGTTGTAGTAACTTGTAAGCAAAGGAGTGTGCCTAGCTTTGACCACTCTGAACATTACTGATTTTCCACCCAGTTAAACGTTTCCTTTTCCTTAGAAATGTTTTTTAGTGGGATTTAAACAAAGAAATCAAGATCAATCAATTTCCAAAAGATACTCCCTCCGGTCTTATTTATAAGACTCTTTTGGGATTTTTATTTTGGTCCTATTTATAAGACCCTTTTTCAATTTTCAATACCATTTAATTACTTCTTTCCACTAACACCTCTATAAAGTCAACACTTTTTAGAGTTCCAATAATAATTATAGGGGTAGTTTTGAAAAAGTATATCAAATTTTCACATTTCCAATGCCACTAACCAATTTATCCACTCTCCTTGGTGGGAGTGAAAAACCCCAAAAGGGTTTTATAAATAGGATCGAAGGGAGTAGAAAATACTGCAACTTGATCATTTTATGGCTGTAGACCTAGTAGTGTACACTACTACTAATTCAAAATGTCTCTCATCATCTCCTACGATTATTTACGTGCATAATAATGACAGAAAATGATCTTCCTCTAATGATACTTCCTCGTACTCGAATTATAAACAACAAAAAAACATACTTTCTCGGACTCGAATTATAAACAACAAAAAAACATACTACGCTTGGTTTAAAATATAAGCAAAACTAACTAACTTTATTAAATTTTGTTTCATTCCCAATACCACTTTCCTAAAACATCTCTAGAAAATTGTAATCTTAATTAATTTTTGTTTCATTCCCAATACTACTTTCCAAAAAATACCTTTATTTTTTTATAAATTTGAGAAAATTAAATACAATCAACTAACCTCCTTAATAAGCATAAAAGTGGTTATAATTCGAGCCGGAGGAGTACAAGGAAACTTGGGGCCAATTTTGATCTAGAACAGCTCAGCAGTTAAGAATACTGACGCCTATTTGTGCCATCTACTATGTACAAACAACACATGTGGTGTTCAGGACAAGAATTAAACATGACATATCTAACCCACATGTAGAGGGGACACAAGAAAAAAAAATGGCCATGACTTGCTTCTATCATAGCAACGTAACTTAGCATAATTCTACAGATTGCCCATCATTTTTTATTTTTTATTTTTTCTTATTGTATTGTATCCTACTTTCTTAAACATAGATAGATTCCTCTATATGGAATATAATTATTGAATGATCAATACTAATTCATGATTTGTGAAGGTAAAACCCAGAACAATTTCCGAAATGTTTTTTGTGCATAACATTTTTGCATCTTTTTGTAATATTAAAGGATAATTTTTTTTAGTTTGAACCACAGTTATTTTTCACATAAACAAATCTGTTCAAGTCAAGTAAGATTATTACATGTGACAAAACTTAATACATCATCATTTTAAGAATTACTTTGTTTAGAAAAAAAAATATATTATTAAGCTGATATCACCTGAATTAAAAGCTAAGGTAAATTGTTAATGACATTCTTGAAGTTTTGGTGCAGTCAAAGGCAAAGGTCTTGGGCCGACATTTTAAGTCACACGCATGTATATGTTGATTAATCAATCCCATTTAGAATGGCCAAACTTACACATGCATGCGAAATGAAAGAAGCAAGGCATACAGAGGGAAAGGGGGATTTGATTATACCTCAAACAAGATTTAGAAATGCTAGTTGTTGATACGCAAAAGCAATATTCCGTGGCTTTCTTTTTTTCTCCTTTGTCTTTTTGCTTTTGGATGACCATGCTTAAGCAATATTACCTCTCATGTCTCAATTTCCTTTTCTTCACTTTCTTCTCTTTAACTATCTATCTCATCATCTAATAATTTGGTCATGTAATCACTTCTGCAAGTAATGCAAATTCTAATTTAGTTAACATGCATGCATGAGGTTTAATTTAGTTACAATATGAAAATTCCAATTTAATTATGAACAACATCTTCGAAATCAAATTACTTATATAATTATTAATTATATCATGAACTAACCAAAATAATTATTTTTTTTTTTTTTTAAAATGTGTTCCACTCTGACTAATACTTAAATGACAATATCATCTCCAACAAGAAGTTGGTCCGATGTTATAAAATCATGTTGTATCCCATGATATTGAACCTAGCTATAGCTGCAGTCCAGAAATTCTATTCATGTTGTTGTTGTTTGCTGCTGCTAGATACCAGGATTCGAGCCTGTGAATTGGATGACAAAGGACCTTGTAAAAGCCACTAAGCTACCAAGCTCAACGGATAGAAATTCTATTCATGAAAAGAGCGAACGACACTGGTTAGAAAGGCATAATATTGAACCAAACTAAAATTCAAAGGTTCAATTCATAGAAACAACATTTGCTGGGAGGAGCAATCACCCTGTTTGAGAGGGATCAATTCGTCTTGACTCATGCATAGCTTATTCATTAGTTAATTTTTTTTCTTTATACTATTTCTATGGATAATGGTGAGCAAGATTCAACCCGTCCCACCAATTTGTCTTGACCTAAAGCTTATTTTATCAGGTTTGGATTTCAAAAAATAGACCCAATGTATATTTGGAACAGGTTCGGGTTATACCTCGAATCGTCCCAACTCGTCTCAAAGCTCACATTCTTTCAAAATATATATTTTCCTTACACTAAAGTATATTTTAATAAACGTTCAACATTAAGACAATTTTCTTTTGAAAATCTCACTTTCTAACTAAGTATATTAATTTCTCAAATATTAAATAGACATTTCTTAGCACATTTCATGTTGTTCAAATATAGTAACCTCGTGTTCGATTCTAAGTAAAAACATCCTGCTGAGAGAGACAACCACAAACCTCGAACAAAATTAGTCTCAAGAACTCCGTTAGTAGTGGTGGACCCCTAAGGACACCTAAGCTCAGTGAGTCACTGACAAAAAAAATTTCTTCGAATATACTTTTAAGTGTGGAAATGACTTAGATCTATGATATAAAAACGTAATCATCTCTATATGCCTCTAGTTTACTATTTCATTATTAAAATCACATCAGTTTTTTCTCTTTCTATGAACGATCCGTATTTCACGAAATTGTATTCTATATCCATTTGTGAAACAATTCCTTTGACATAAAGCATATAATTTTCATCGAGTCGAGCAGAATTATTACCTTTGCTTAGTAGAAGATACACGTAATTTAAAGCAAAAGCATATAATTTACGTATTCATGTTCCCTATATTTTTCAAAAGAGAGCCTTGCGATAAAGTACTAAACGAAGATTCAACGAAAATGGCCAATAATATTTTAGTTTTTGACATACAGAAATTAAATCATGGTTAGGTGGGGTGAAGGGGTGAGAAAGGTATCATATCGCCACAACTTTAACACCGTTTGTATGTACTTTAGACGAAAATCTAATTCGTACAGCTAGCGATATCTCATACGTAATAGTCATGCTTAACAAAAAAATTCAACTTACAAACACTTACATGGCTTAACAACCGGGTTAACTTTTTATTGTAGGATTGTCACTAACTAACTAGTTTCAATAAAACATTTTGTTTTAGTCATTTGTAAAGTGTAAAAAAGTCCCAATGCTGAACAGTATTTTCATGTCTTTTCAACATTTATAATAACTATTGAATTTTTGAAAATATATATTTTAATTAGAAGAGAATATGCATAGTATAAAAATTTAGGGCTGTGTTTTTTTTAAAAGAAAAATTAGAGAATTAAAGCAATGGCTTTATCTCATATCATGCACCCTTGATATCTAATACTCCCTCCGGTCATATACAACCCTTTTGGGGGTTTTCACTCCCACCAAGGAAATGATTAAAGTTGTTAGTGACATTGGAAATGTAAAAATTTGATATACTTTTTCAAAACTACTCCTATAATTATTATTGGAACTCTAAAACGTGTTGACTTAATAAGGGTGTTTGTGAAAAGAAGTAATTAAATGCTATTAAAAATTAAAATGAGGTCTTATATATAGGACCAAAATAAAAGCCCCAAAAGAATTTTATAAATAAGACCTGAGGGAGTATAACGTTTTCTTTTGTCCTCCAAGCTTGGGATCTTGATAAAATACTATAAACAATAACGTTCAAACCAAGCAAATTGAGAAGATCTATAAAGAAGTTAAACTAATAAGGGTCAAATATTCGCCGTTGGAAAGTTAATAAAATAAATATTCTGCACTCTTTGACACTGTATGTTGTTACTTTTGGACTAATGATTAGCCAATTAATTTGACATTGAAAAAGTTTAGTCAGGTATCTTCTGTGTTATGTACAGTAGGGTACATGTGATTGCATCCTACCCGTGTGCTAACTTTAATACACATTGAAGGAAAAATTTTGTGTAAGGAGGTGACGCGAGCCAAATATCATTATACAAAGCTTGAATTTTTTTTTTTAAAAAAAAATAAAAATGAGAAAGAGCTGAAATTAGAAACGCGCTACTTTTGCAATAGGGTCGGAATGGAAATTATCTTTTTTTTATAAGCAAGTTGGAATTGAATTAGTAGTTTAGATCAAATTTATCTCATCATCAAGTGCATAGATGAATTGATATTCGTAATATGATCACGTAAGTGGGACTTTGCTTTCAAATCATTCGAGATCATATTTACAGAAAAAGGAAATATTTTTTGCTTTGAGAGGGTTGGGTATGTGAAGCTTCCATATTTAATACGATAAGGATATGACATAAAGATAATACAATGATATTAGAATTTTTGAAAATTTAATATCCGATATAACCTAGGATATATTATCATAAATTTATTTTTAAAAAAATATGTATATGCAAGAAAGGAAGAAAGGCATGAACATTTTTTGTCATTTACATAACATGTAGCTTAATGTATTTCCTGTGACATTGCACATTTTCCATTCAGCTATGATTTCACTTCATTATTTTGGAATTTTAATTAAATTGAGCTTCTTCCAACTCAATTTGTTATTCGATATGATGTTGTTTCTTCCAAACAAGCTTAGCGGAGGCAAACGTGATTGGAGGTGGTGGTGGTGTGAGGACGAGAGTGTTTTTTTTTTTTTTTCAAAATAAAAATTAAATATTATTAATGGTCTAATTAACTAAGCATCACAGTGAAAAAGCTCTCCCACCGAAAATGAAAGTGTTTAAAGTGTGGGATTTGAGGTTTGAATAAAGATAATTTTGGAATTAATTCAAAAAATGGGATTTGAGGCCGTTATTCATACCGGGATCGTACTGGCCGATTCGATCGAAAAATTGACGAACTGGACTAATGACCAACACAGCTAGGCAGTTGGACCGCATAAGTTAAAGAATTGGTTAGTTTCCGACTTTCCGTGTGAACCAATCTAACCCTCTTCGAAGTGGACAAAATATGGCCAAACTAGTCTGATTGAACCACAAAGATAAGAAATGGAAATTCTTAAAATTTTAAAATATGACTAAGGTGGGATTTAAACCCACATTTCCAAGCTTAAATGCAGCATGTATGACCCCTGAAATACTGCAATTGTTGTGTTTAATGGCTAAGATTAAATACAAATTTGATTTTCAACATATGCCCATTTAATATTTAAATTAATTAATAAATATCATATTTTATCCTTATGTGATTTAATTACTATCTCAGTGATTAAACTATTAAACCAATGTACTAGTATCTTGACCGATTTGATTAACAATATCGTTTTAATAATAATGATTTGAGGATAAAAAGTGAAGTTTGTATTTTAGGACTCTTGGGTGATTCTTCAATACTCCCCTTATGTTTTTTAATTTCATGCTATCCTTTCTCATCACTATTGATATATTAATTAAAATATTTGAGGGTTGAAATTGAAAGAAGAAAAAAGCAAAATGATAATTTTGTCTTGTAGTTCTAACCCACCACAACCTATCATCATCTTCGCCAGCAACTGTCGCAACTATAGTGACTGCTACCACCGTTGCTGCCAGCTTCACCCACCACCTCAAATTGCGATGATCACCTTCGCTGCTGCCACCTCGACCCATCACCTTAAACATGTTGGTTTTTGAAGATGAAGGTCATGGGGTTGGACTTGATAGTGATGTAGATGCTGGGGTGAAAGTAGTAGAGATTGTTGGGGCGAGTAGTGGTCGTGGAGTGTGATGACGGATTATTAGTTGGTATATATGAATACTACTTAAAGTGGGGGAGGAAGATGAAGGTTGAAGACGAGGGTAAAAAAGAAATTTTATATATAAAATTAAAGGAGTGTATCAAAATAAGTTAAAAAGGGGATCGTGCGTAGAAGAACTTCCCTTGTTTCTTTTCCATGGTGGTATATAAAGTAGTTGTTCATATGGAGTGGGGCTTTTGACGCCCCGCTATTTTTTATTTCCTAAACTACCCCTAAAAAACAACTTTCCTTTCCAATTTTTTTCACTTCTTCCATTGAAAATAGACCACGCACACCCCTCATATAGTACTACCCTAAATCTTAAAATAACCAATCACCTATACAAAATTTGAACAAATAGGCGAGCAACGAAATAGGTGCATGATGTTATTCTCATTTTCTTTACGTCGAGATTGTGAGGTATACCTCATTACCATTAAAAAAAAAAAAAAAAAAAACTCGAGTCATATATCTCACGACCATAAAAAAATGTTTGGGTTATGAGATATGAACATATTACTTTACCATTGTTCCACTCAGTTATAACTAGGATCTATCAATGAACTCAGAAAAAGTGAATGAGGGTGACAAATAGTATATTGTCTAAAATATCATAATAGGTAACTCTCGGAACGGGCAACACATTATCAAACTTTAATCTAATAAGATCTTCAATTAATCTCCAATTGTATTTCCAGGAAAAAAAATACAAATGCAAGGACAAGTTAAAGACTCAAACTGTTTTCCACAACAGTAAAAATGTTAGCCTAAGTGCATAAGTAAACATGTTTGTTGATATCAAGTAGACAACTTTTCAACCAACTAACCAGATATGATTTACAACCTATCATCGTGCTGTTTCATTCTAGTCAAATAGTATTAATATGTGCTCATCATAGAGAATTAATCTGATTCAATATCTGACCCAAGCTTTTTTAAATGGTGATGTACTTCATGATCCAAACTTTTTCTTTATATTTTTTTTATGGTAATGAGGTATATTTTACGATCTGGGTTTTGTAGTAGGTAATAAGACATCATGTATCTACTTCGTTGTTTACTCGTATTGTTCTGTTCAAACTTTGAATGAATGATCGGTTATTTTGGGGTTTGGACTAGTACTATATAAGAGGGTGTAGTATTAGTTTTGAGAGGAAGAAGTAAAAAAAAAAAAAAATTGGATGGAAAAGTTGGTTTTTTTTAGAATAGTTTTTAGGAATTATGAAGTGTATTGAGTGAGTCATAAGTGTATTAACAAAACAAAATACGAGCCAAGCCCACAACAATAACGATCGAGGCCCGAAATATGTGCAGATGGCAACTCAGGCGGCCTAACGGGCTGTACCTGATTATGAAACAGCTAGAAATTAGATCCTTATTTACTTTTTTTTTAAAAAAAAAAAAACCTTTTTGGTTCATCTCAATTATGAGGGGGATTAGTAAAGTAATTATCTATTTTTAAATTTTCTCTCCCTTCCTGTGTTGAGAAAGAAAAATAATAAACTAGTCCCACATTGACTAGAGTATAGTAAGTTGAACAATATATAATTAGAAAGATCCATGGACCTAATTCCTTAAGGTTTTGGGTCAATACATGGTATCATACTACTTATATAATTGTTCACTTAACTATATTAATTCACACTCTCCCTAATTAAACAATACTTGGATCAACCTGACAACAGGAAAAGAATGGTAATTTATGGAATTTTTATGTAATTGTCATTGTTTGATTGTATCTGATTTTCTTTTGTTGGATATATGGTATCATACTACTTATATAATTGTTCACTTAACTATATTAATTCACACTCTCCCTAATTAAACAATACTTGGATCAACCTGACAACAGGAAAGAAAATGTTTTTATAAGTACTAGTTATGAGAACACGCCATGCAAAGTTTTTATTTTCATTTTTATTTGTAAATATGTTTTTTTATATAAAAAAGTAAATAGGTTTTTTTTAATGTATTATAGGAATTGATACTGTTTTATTTTTTTTATTAGTTTTTGTTATAATTATTGTTGTATTATCTTGATTTGACTATGGTATGTAATTATAACATTTGATTCATACATGAAATTCTTGAAAAACAATTTATTAATAATTTCTTATGACATCAAACACATTAATAAAATTGATTAATATATTAATTTATTAAAAAGAGAAACCAAAAAATGTTGTTAGTAAGGGGAATAAATTTAATGGGAAAATTATTATATCTGAGCATCTATAAGGATCATCTACATTGATTTTGGATAAATCAAATATGGTTATCACCTTTATTATGATCAATCATAATTATACATTATGGTCCTTTATTGTTTGATTGTATTATGTGATATTCCTTATTTATTTGATGGATAAATTAACTCTTTTTTATATAGTAGATCATAACTTTTATTATCATGAATCAGAATTAAATATTTTTATGTTTTTTTTGTTTAATAGCATTATGAGCGAATTCAGGGTAAATTAGAATATCTCATATTTCATTGGACATGGAGAATTATTTTTAGTTATTTTTAATTAATTTTGAAATGATTATTCTTCACTACATTTTTCGGGTGGTTAATGCATTGCCTTTTCTGAGAAAGATGACTACTGCTCATTTTTTATATTAAATATTATGTTTGCTTATTTATAGATCAATATTAAATTAGTGTATTCTTTATTTATTTGATGGATAATTTAACACGTTTTTGGATATAATTATCACTCACAATTATAATGATATTATGATTAATCAAAATTAAAAATTTTGATATTTTTTGTATGTTGGTGTTATGAGCAGATTTAAAGATAAATAAAAATATTCCCTTTTTTTTTTTTTTTAACAAACGGGGGCAAAGCCCCAAAGAAAAAGGATTACAAAGGAATCATTCGAAGGGAGGAACCCCTCATCACATCAAACAAAATCAACTGAGAAACTTGAGGAAGAGGAGAATCAAAGAGCACAAAATCCTCTTGCATGCTGCAACCTATATTAGCCAAAGTGTCAACACATTTATTCGCCTCTCTATAAATGTGTTTCACTTTCACTCTCCATGGGAGCTGGAGAAGAAAACGAATCTGAGTAAGAAGGGTAAGACCAAGAGTGCATCCATTAAGAGTACCCAGTAAGTTATTAACTACCACTTTGGAGTCAACTTGCAGCTCAATATTAGTAAAACCTTTACTTCTGGCTAGTTTCAATCCTTCAAGCACACCCCATAATTCGGCAACATAAGCTGAGCATTCTCCAAGATACTTAGCAAATCCACCTAACCATTGACCATCAGAGCCACGCAACAAACCACCACACCTGGACAAACCTGAGCTAATTTTCGCTGCACCATCAGTGTCGAGGCAAACCCAACCATGCATCAGAGGAGACCAATGAATCTGACTCACAACCTTTGCCTTGGCTTCACCAATAAAGGATCAACTCTAGCGTGATTATACTGGATAATAGAAGAAATCACAACACGCCAAGGCTCAAGAGGAGGAACAAAATTATTATTGAAAATATAATCATTACTCCACTTCCACAGCAAAGCACAACCTTGAGCCCAAATAGCAGCCCACTGCAAAGAATCATCATTCCCCAACTCAAGAGTAAGGTTTAAATGCACCCACGTATGGATGTCTCCCATAAAGAATCTGGAAAAATTACCTGGGGCAACTAAATGCGTCCAAACAACACTAGCCAAAGGACAGTCCCTCAAAACATGTAAAACATCCTCAACATGAGTAGGGCAATAATGACAGAAAGGCGCTCCAATGCCCCACTTGGCACGACGATCATTTGTTAAAAGACCACCATGAGCAACACGCCAAGCAACAAATCTCACTCTTTCACTGCAGTCAATCTTCCAAATAAGCTTCCAAGAATTGCTAGCTTCATCCGAAGCAAAAGTACAAAGGGAATCATAAGCAGCTGCCACAAAAAAAACTACCCAGCTTATTCCTTGGCCAAACACGCTTATCCTCACCAGACGAGGGAGAAGGAGGGATCATGCCACGTATCAACCGAGCCTGCTGAGAAGAAAGAATGGGATTTAACACAGACCAATTCCAATTACCATTGTCATCTGTCACATCTTTAACTTTCCAATCTAACATCAGCTGCGAAGCATTTACATCATTATTATCCAATAAGCACTGGCCATTAGACAGCCACCTATCCGTCCAGAAATTTATTGATTCACCATTACCCACAGTCCATCTTTCAGTGCTAACAATATTAGGCCAAGACTTAGAAATTGCACGCCAAATACTAGAAGAACTAGAAGTAGTACGCAAAGTTGACAAATTAAAATCATGGTGCTTATATTTGGTACTGAGAACTCTAGCTCACAATGAATTGCTTCCCTTCCTCAAAGACCACGAAAGTTTCATAATGCAGGCTCTGTTCATAGTATCTAAATCACGAAGACCCAAACCACCCAGGCGTTTTGGTTTTATGATAATGTCCCATCTGATAAGTCGTGGCTTTCTATGGTCATCAACATCACCCCAAATGAAGGACCTCTGCACACGTTGGATTTCATTAAGGCAAGTTTTTGGAACAAGAGTAGTCATCATGGCATAAGTGGGAATTGCCTCTAGCACCGATTTAGCAAGAGTTACTCGACCAGCAAAGGATAATTGTTTTGCCTTTCAACCTGAAAGCTTAGACTTAACAACGTCAATTAAGTATTGAAAATCATTATTAATTCTAGGCAATTTTTAGGAGATGATAATTGAGCTCATTTTTTAATATGTTTATCACATTTATTATGATCAATCTATCATTTTTGTTTGATGATATTATGAGATATTTCATATTTATTTGATGGATAAATTATCACTTTTTATTATTTTTATTTGATTTTTAGATATATATTCTTGGATAGCAGTTGTGTTCGACGACAATTAATCGTTTTTTTTATATATTTTCTAGATCAAGTGATTTTTTTTCTAGTTCCATCGGTATGGAAAAAGTTCAACCGGATGGGTTTTTATTAATTTTGTTGATATTTAGTATTTTTTTTATTTGTATTCTAAGAAGCTTCATGTATTCCACAAGATAAAAATTTGAGAAAAAAATGAAATACTCAATATACAAAAATAAATGTTAAAAAAATATTTTATGATTCATTAAATTTCATGAATTCACCAAAAGAAAAAAAAATCCACATATCTTATAAAAATTAAATCAAATAATACATAAAATAAAACAATACATAAATAAATTTTAAAATAATCATGGATTTTGAGAGACAAAAAAAAAATCATGGCAATCTACAACAACATCAGCATAAAAGAGATACAATTTTATTATTATTTTTTTTACATTTCACAAAGTTTCACGAATCCTCCAAAATAAGGATGACAAAGAGTACACTGTTAAAAAAAAAAGAGTACATAGTTAAAAAACAAAAAAAAAATACATTTATCGCACAAGAAATATTTTTTTTATTTAGGTATTTTTTTATTATTTCAAAATTAAAGATTTCAATTCTAAAAATGTTCATTTAACTCTTTTGATTTTCTCTTTTCACTTTCACAACAAAAAAATTACAAAATAAAAAAAAATTGAAAAATGTATATAAAATTAATTTTATATACCTTTCTTAATCAAGATAGTTTCTTCCATTCTTGATCATTCATACTAACGCGTTGATGTCTTCTCTTTAATTTCACAAAAATTAATATGAAATCAGAACAATAAAAGTGAAGAAATTAAAAAAATGTAATGAAAAATATGAGCATAATAATTTTTGTAAAAAATAAATTAAAATAGAATAAAGAAAAATACAAAAAAATAAAGAAAGAAAGAAAGAAATAAGGATGAACAATGTATATATACTAGTACCATACCCGTGCAAATTGCACGGGAATTAATCACTATTGGTATTTATTATCATAAATTTAAATATTATTATATTAGGTAAATTATGCCACAAATTGATTCTAATTATATCAAGTCCACTATGACAAAATAGCCTAAACTCTAAATATTATTTAATTGTATTAAATAATTATACTTAGAGCACGGGGTTGAATCTGCTCTAAGTATTGTATTCTAATTATATCAAAGTAATTCTACACGAAGTCATTACTATATTAAAAATACTACAATTATTGATAGCAACTTTTAAAGATAAATTAAATGAATCAAAAATTACACAGTAATTAGTTTTTTTTTTAAAAAATAAAAATAAGTTAGCATGAAACGAACAACAACCTATATGAGCAGCATCACAAATGCCTCTGATTAATCCCGTTCACCCAAATATGCACTTATGTGCTTCTAGATAGTGAAGGAAACTTTCTTAAGATTAAACTTGGAAAAGATTGTGTAGTGAAGTATCAAGCAAGGTAATCAAAACAAATAAAACTTCGAATAACAAAACCGATAAGAATAACAATGCAATCTTTCTAATGGAACTTGTAGACTCGGGGGATCTCATCCTTTGGATATTTTGTAGATTTGAGAAAATATTTATTGATCTTGCAAAATGGGCAATTATAACATCTGCAAAACAAAATTCATGAGAAAATGATAAACCACAATGGAACAAATTCAAAACCAAAATAAAAACTAAAGAATGAATATTTAATGGAACAAATCATAACCTAAATAAAAAACGAAACATTTTGGTCAAGCCCAACAAAACATTTGATATGTCTAATATATCAGTAAGTGAAAAACAACAATTAGTTTCATATCATGTAGCCAAAGAGCTGTTTGAAAATATATTAAAATACCCAAATACAGAAAAATATAAATGAAAAGGAAATAAAAGAATGCATTCTAATCCTCAAATATAAATATCCTTCAGATTCACCAGCTCACTCTGAATATGGGTAGATTGATCGATTGATAAAAAATGAAAGGAAAAGATAAAAGTTATTCATGGAAAATCTTAGAATCATTGATATAAAAAAAATCCTATCATACACAATAGCCATAGCCCATAGCAATAGAAAAGCACAAGAATGAAAAATACTCAACTATTTTAAAGTTTACAAAAATGGAACACAATGGATCCAAATTGTGAAACTTACCTCTCTTTATAATCGAGAAATGAAGAAGAAAGTGATGCAGCAGATCCCGATGAGAGATTGCATTGAGAATGTGAAACATTAAATTGACATTTCATGAAGTTGTAGATCTCAGCTGCAATGGGAATGGGAAACCACACTCCTAAGCAACACTGTAACAACCATCAGAAATCAGAAAAATAACCAAAATAAGAAAACTCAACTAAGTCATCCAGAGGCCATGATAAATAAGCTTAAGCCATAATAGTATACCAACTATTATTAGTCTCAATAATTAGAAAGTTTCCAATAGTTTAGAATGAAACGTGTATAATGAGAAAATTGATAATGAGATTTGAGATATGATATCCAAGTTTCCTCTCAATGAGCAACTCCCTCACAGGTTCTCACTTCCCCTTCTCTAAAATCCAAATTAGGGAAAGTCCCATTATTTTCTAATATCAACTCAAATTAAATTAGCAAAAGCCGCAAATTAGGAAAAACAACAGAGGTAAAGCACAAACTAAATAATTAGGTGAAGAATATAACCGAGGAAAAATTAAGTAAGAGAAAATGAATTAGTATTTTGGATCACATCAACAGCAAGCAATTTTTTGCACTAAACAAATCTTCTATTTTCATTTGAGCTTTTATTAGACTAACATTATGAACCAAAAACGAAATCATTAAGACTAACTTAAAATCTTCACATATTCCTAATTATCAATCTATTCATATAGAGAGGCAATAACTTCATAACAAATTCTTAGATGGTAAGTTGCACCTGATGATAGGGATGCAACAGCATCATCTGATGTGGCTGGAATATTGCGGCTATTGCCACACCACAACTGCATCAACCTGCAATTGCGATGTGGCTCCGGGTCATAGTGATGCGGCTGCACCAGAACCACATCAGGCTAAACCAGACCGCATCAAATTTAAGAAAGAAAGAAATAAGGATGAACAATGTATATATATACACACACATAGCAAATAGTAAACTTATATATATATATATATATATATATAACTTGTATTTATACAAAATAAATAAAAAACTTAATAGATTTAATTTGTATTTATCCAAAATGAACAGTAGTTCTGTGCAATCTAGTTTAATCTTAAGGTTCGCTTTCAGCAACATAATGGTCCTCGATCTTACCAATTACGCAAGGATCTCACGTCCATTCATCAAGGTTCTCTTACTGTGAATCAATATTTCACAAAGCTGAAAACGGTTTGGGATGAATTGAAGGAGTTTCAACCTGTTTGTATGTAATTGTGTGTGACTGTGTGTAGAGGTGCTTGAGCTCTTGTTTGTATGAAATTGGGTGTGTAGAGGTGCTCGAGCTCTTGTTGATTATTATGAGCAAACTGAGTATGCTTTTGCCTTTCTCATGGGTTTGAAATTTGAATGATAGCTTCTCCAATGTTCGCAGCCAAATTCTTCTAATGGATCTATTACCTCCAATTGCAAGAGTCTTTTCTCTTGTTGTGCAAGATGAAAGACATTGTGAGGTTGAGTCTGCTTCTTCTAAGACTTCTAATTCAGAAGTTGCTTTTGCTGTCAAATATGGTCATTTAGTCTCCGAGGGTGATTCTAAGCAAAAGAATGCTAAGAAGGAGCGTCCTAAATCTAAGAATTGTGGTTATTTGGGTCATACTGATGATCGTTGTTATAAGCTTCATGGTTATCCTCGTGCGAAGTCCAAACCTGCCATTTCAGCTGCAAATCACGTCAGTGATACTGCTTCATCTAAGTCTCCAGCTCTGCTTATGCAACTGTCTCAAGATCAGTGTAAATACTTGATTTCTTTGCTTTTTGCTCAAATATCACAGGTTAATACTCATGAAGGTATGGTTTATTCTGCAACTGGAAATTCTTTATCTCATCTTTCTCACACTCATGATTGGATTGTTGATTCTGGTGCGACAAGTCATATTGCATGTTCTCTTGATTTCTTTGTTCATCACTATCCAGTTTCCAATAGGTTTGTTACTTTGCCTGATAAATCACTTGTTAGGGTTCATTCCATTGGTATTGTTGCTTTAAGTTCAGATCTTGTTTTACATAATGTTTTGTTCATTCCTGAGTTTCACATTAATTTGATCTCTATGAGTGCTCTTTTACATTCCTCTCAGATCATTGTTACATTCACTGCCAATTCCTTTCATTTATAGGATGCTCATCTCTTAAAGAGGATTGGCAGGGGTGATTTGATTCAAGGCTTATATGTCTATGTCCCTCATCATTCTTTTTCTTCTAAGCATAGACATTTATCACATTCTTATGTTAATTCTGTTTCCAATACTAGTGTTGATCATGTTGTGGCTTTGGTAAACAGTAATGTACCATTTAATACATGGCATGCAAGATTAGGACACATTTCTTACAAATGTATGCAAATATTGAATAATAAATACTATCTTTTTCATTCTCAATCTAGTTCTCATTCTTCCTGTCAAATATGTCCTTTATCAAAACAAAAACGTTTACCATTTGATTCCAGTCATACTTTTCAACCTGCACCTTTTATGTTAATCCACTATGAAATTTGGGGACCTTATAAGGAAGCAACTCATGATTACAAGAGATATTTCTTGACATTGGTTGATGACTATAGTAGATTTACTTGGATTTATCTGCTGCAATTCAAGTCTGAAGCTTCAGGCATCATTAAGCAGTTTTTCTCTCTCATTGAGACTCAATTTAACACCACAATTAAGCAGTTTAGATCAAACAATGCCAAGGAATTATTGTTGATTGAATTTTTTCATACGAAAGGGGTTATTCATCAATTCAGATGTGTAACACCCCAATTTAGACATAGAATTTTAGCCACAAATTTGCGCCATTTTTTTTAGCATTTCATTTTAGTTCATTTCCAAAAGATTAATTTTATACAATGTGAATTACTTAACTTTTGAAGTACTTAGTTTATAAAATATCCGTAAAGTTATTCTATTCCAAACTGAAATATTAAAAAACACATTTCCAACACTTCTTTTAAAAATAGTTATTTTCCTCTAATGGTTTCCTTATAAAAAAAATGATTTGATTATGAGATGATAACAAGTAAGAAATATGAAGGAATAATTCTTTTTATTAGGAAAATGATCACTACCCCAAAAAGGGCATGATATTTGATACAAAGGATATACTGAACCAATAAGATCTATGCCAATACTAGAGGGTACATTAGTTTTATCATAGCAGACTCAATTTATCTATCTAGACCTTATGACAAACATAAAAATTCTCGTCGTCGCTGCTCTCTACTCCTGGTGCCGCATCGGGGTTAAACTCCTACTGACGATCAGCTCCAAATCAATAAGCTCCACTCGTGTCAGTTCTTCCCAGAGCCATCCACTCTACTTCACTTCCCATGGACCAAGAGAATCCGAGAACACCAATTCCACTATTTGAAATCTCTATACGACAAACGACTCGATTTGCCATCTTTGGACATCATTCCCAATTCCCACAAAAAAAGGGAAAACAGAGAGTAAGAGATCTGAACGAATTAATCGTCGACGGCATGGGCTTACTCCATGGGGTCACATTAGGATTCAAACATACATACAATAATTTCATAGCTCATCATAACATAACATCATCATCACCATCAATATATTTGTTATCCTCATCATCATACCATATCATATCATATCGTCAATAATTTGCTTCATTAAGAATTTCAATAAACTTATTACTCTTTTCGTTTGTCTTCTCAGCAACTCAAAACATAGTTCTCAATGATTTAGGGAGGGAAATCATTGAGGCAGGGGAATAAGTCAGCACACACGATACATCTCCTCTTCAATATCCAACCACTGCCTAAGTCGGAAAGCAGATGAGACGCACAGGAACCTTAACCACACTGGCATCGATGTCGAAGAGTACGTACTAAAAACATTTAGCAACCGAATTAAATCAAATATAAAGCGACCGAATCATTTCACAAAATGCAGTGGCATCTAGCCCCGTTCAGGTTCCCTCTCACCATCTCTGATTTGATCAAGGGGGCGACAGTACTTTCTCTAGTTGATCGTGTAGTCCTTGCTACGACCATGTCCCACAACCGAAAGACAAGTCATTGTAGTCTTGTCCTACCTAGAGAAGCACTCAAGGCTTCTTGACGTTCACCGTCCTTGCCTTCCCCTATCACAATCACCACTCGAAGATACACCGGTCTCCAACTATATGGTATATTTCCTCTCCACTACTTCTCTCTCAACGTAGAGTTAGGAAAGATTAGGCTTTTAAGTCTTTTAAGCATTTTAAGTCTTTTAGAAAAGATTAGCTTTATTAACCTAAGATTGATCGACCCATTTTAAGCCGCACTTCTAACAGGCCTCGACCTCTAAGGGAAAAACGAAACAAACACCTCCCTAAGCACAGTGGTTCCACAATGCTCGCAACCACAACACGTCATTCACGTGGCCAGCTACTTGAAATCAAGCACGTCTACCAGACAGTGCGATTGGGGATATACATCAAAAGTCATTAGTGCTCCGCGCACCTTCACTGTACACTACACGATTTGGGATACTTAAATTATAACCATATTGCCTTAACCAAGGTCTTATACCACCGAGGGTCCATAGAATAATCATTGCCTTAAATCATAAAGCCTTATCACAATCTTAACAATTCCAACATATTTTAGATAATCATTTCTCCAATATAACATATTTTAGATGATCATTTCTCCAATATTTCTTTTTCTTTTTTTTCAACAGGTAATCAGTTATCACAGGATAACATCAGTACAGTAACATACTCATCATAAAAAATTCATGCTATATGATTATATCAAAATAAATAACTCAGATCATATACTATCAACTGATAACCAATATCAAACATTCAAATAAAAGTTATCGTCTCAACGTAAATCAGCTAAACACACACAAACAATTGTCGTAACGTATTTTGACAAATAACTACGGAGTTCTGATCTTTGAGATGATCGAGAATATCCTAATGCTACCAAAGATGTCATTATGTCTTAGGAAAATTTCTCTCTCACCTGGATTTGAAGCTAGGGAAATATGATCCTGATAATCCAAATTTGCTTCACTTGAACCTTTAACAATTTGATACACATAATCCAAACAACAAATCAATTAAAAGGACACTTTACCAATACTTAACAAAATAATTTCTTTTTCAAAAGCACTTAGTATCCTTTAAAAATACAAAATGGTATCAAAAGCTTAAAACCTCTTAGAAAACTAAAAACACATTGCTGCACCACCAGTAAAATCACATTTTCTTTTAGCTTTTTAAATCATGAAAACCTTTTCCAAAAATAAAATAACTTTTAGAACTTTATTATCACACCTCAAAAATAAATTCTGAAACTTCAATTACTCAAAAACTCATTTCCAAATATCTTTTTTTTTGTTTACATGGGAGGTCTGAGACTAGAACCCATGACCTAGGGAGGGGAAATTCTAAATGTCCCTACAGCCACCAACTGGGCTATCTTACACGGACATTTCCAAATATCTTATAACAATTACCATTTGCAGATAAATCATACATCCTGAGTTAAGGCATTTATCTTTGATGCACATTTAAATTAACTTTAGGCAGTAAAGAACTTGTTCTAAAACAATACAAAACCACATCAAAAGCATACATAATTCATATAGGACATAAACTCATTCATTCCTAAGCTCAAAATAATTCATAGAGTTAATGCAACTTATCACATATTCAAGACAGCATATAAAAATTACTTTTTAAACATATGTACACTTATATCTTTCAACTAAAATTCCTAACACATAAAATCATGCACTTTATCATATCAGAACAATTTTTTTCAAGACTAATGCAATCAATTTAAAATTTCTGGACAGCATGCATAATCAATCTTAAAAATCACTTTTCTCTTAAACTGTTAATCCAAAAATAGTGCCACTTTTTCCTATAGCTTAA
Source organism: Crotalaria pallida (assembly GCA_037953625.1). Classification (NCBI taxonomy): domain Eukaryota; kingdom Viridiplantae; phylum Streptophyta; class Magnoliopsida; order Fabales; family Fabaceae; genus Crotalaria; species Crotalaria pallida. The sequence continues at coordinate 122,103,002 of CM075652.1, read as the reverse complement.
TTAGAAGCTCTATTATAAAAATAACATAAAGTTTTTTTTTAACGTAAAAATAACATAAAGTTTGATTTAATTAAATAATTTAAACTTGCTGGACAGCCACATCAAAACAGGTTGCATTCACTCAAAAATTCATCATAATTCAAGTTCTAACACTTATACACAAAGTCCTATAATCTATAGCTCAAAAATATACATAACTTAGAAAAATAGTCACATTTTCTAAATCACATCAAATCTGGACAGCAACTTCATTTTCCAGAAAATAATAAATTCTATTTTACTTTAAAACTTTCATTTTCATACCATACATGATACTAAAAACATATACGCATAAATACATCACAAATACACATAAAAATATACCTTAAATCACATGCCTTTATAAAATTTCCAGAATTAAAATAAATTTCCAGAATTATTTCTTTTCATCAAAAATAATTTATTCAATTGTTATTTCATGAAACCACATCAAAGAATTAAGATACAAACACCATATAATCACATAATTACTTTGAAAAATCAAAATAATACTCCTACCAAATGATCACATCAATTCGGCCATATAAGAAAAATAGAAACAGTAACCAAATTATTTTTTCCATAATCAATTATTAAACCTTATAATCAATTACAAAATACAAAGAACAAAGAATAAATCATGCACATAATCATCAAACAATTATAAAATTTTATTTTTGCAATCATGTAGGTCTCACGGCCTACCCAGAAAAATAAAATAATTTTTTTGCAGCAATTTCCAAAAACAATTTTGTTTATTCATCAAATGATAGTTTCCTTTAAAAATCCATGATAAAACATCAAACATTCATCATTCAAAATTCCAGAAATCACTTAAACATGTTCATATGATGCGAATCAAACTTTTCACTTCCTTATTTCATCCTCAAAAATTTTGGTCATCATAAGAAAATAAAAGGGGAAATCATGTTTCTTTAAACCTCTTTATAAGTCCCTTTTAATTCTTATTCACATGACCATAAACAAAAATTCACAAATACTTATAATAATTTTCAAACTCTATGTTAGGGTTCATAAAATAGAAAAATAACTCAAGAACAAAAAAACTTACTGTTGTTTATACAAATCCAGAAAAGAAAACTTAAAACAAATTAAAAAGGCATAAATCAAAAGTTCATGAGAATACCTTTCTCATAAGCTATAAAAATACTTCAATGATGTGCAAATTTTCTCCTCCTATGTTCCTAGATGCCACGCCCCACTCTCCCTTTCTCTCTCAAGGTTCTCAAATTTTTTTCTTTCTACAAATGAGTTGTGTGTTTGTGTGAAAAAAAAAATGAGGAGGTTTAAGCCTCTATTTATAGGTTTAGCAAAGAGTGAATCTTCCCCTAAAAACCTATAAGGTTCATGCCCTAGGAGAGTGAGAAGATGGTCAAGGATTTCAAATTTTCACTTAATGAAGTCTAGTAACATGCATCTTCTATTAAAACATTTCTTCTAATTCCTATGCACATAAATTCATAAACATTCACCACATGTTGAATTCAGAACATATTTCCCTCCTATCCTTGTATCTGGATGGTGCAGTCCAAAAAAAATTACATAAATATATAACTAAATAATTTTTAGGTCCAATAATTAATTCTAGGCCTTAAATTAATTTTTTTTCAAGCTTTAAACACATAAAATTCGTACAGTTACTGCAGCTGAAAATTTTTCGAAGGACACCACATAAAATTAAATTTTTTACATTTTTAGAAACTACATTTCAATACGATCGTTTTCATATAAAATTTATAATTTTCGGACTTACGGTTTCAAAGTTATGAATTTTTGAAGTTCTAAAGTTATTTCCTCCAAAAATGCATTTCATAAGCTTTTCAAATTAATTTAAATTTCAAAAATACAGAAATTAAATTATTTATGGTGCAACCAATAAGAACTCAGAAAAATAAGTTTTTCATCCAAGTAAAAATATCTCTTGATCTCTTGGTCAAAGAGTCCATTAATGACTCAAAAATGCATTTTCAAGTTCATTAACAACAAAATTCGAATTTTACAGTAGCAGAAATAAAATTTCGAAAACTCCAGAATAAAATCCAAAAATTTAAATTTTCATAATCTACATTTCAATACGATCGTTTGGACATAAAGTTTGTAATTTTTGGACTTAGGTTAAAAAAATATGAATTTTTGAAGATATACCACTATAACCTTTGAAAAATCCTTTCATATTCAAAAATCATTTTAATAATAAAATATTTTTATACTAGAAATATAATTTAAATTCATTAAGGAAAATATTTGTAAGCTCATATATATATATATATATATATATATATATACATCGCGTGTATATATACATATAACAATAAATAATTATGCAACTTCAAGCAATATAAATCAAGGTATCAAAATCATCATAAAATACTTTAATTAAAATCAATTAAAATAATTTAAAATATCACCAATAAATTGGGTAAAATTGTTGGTCTCACAAGTTGTGCTGAAAGATCTGAGCATAATGTAACGGTTAAAAAACATCCTTTTGCTGGTGAGAAGAAGAGTAGCTTAATAAGCTCTTTTTATTTAATCAAGTATTTTTGGTAAGATCAATGAAGTTTTGATGAAAACAAATTTATGGATTGCAAACATACAATGCAACAACAACCATAAAGATCAAGCACCACATCATTATTTGCTTTGTTATTATAATACCTCATATGTTGTAATATTTAGTTTTATTTTGTTCTTTCATATGAGAGTGGGGTGGTAGCTTAGGTTTAAATCTCAATTAAGTAAATGAATTATTGAATATGTGGAATGAGATTAACTTGATAGAAAATAGCTCACATGAAAGGTGGAAATAAAAACACATTTGAAAAGCTATTTTTTAGTCATTTTACAGTGACTAATCGATTAGCAGAAATGGCTTAATCGATTAGCACGTGTAAAATTGGCTCAGTTTGCTTAATCAGCAGTGATTAATCGATTAAGCTAATTGATTAATCGATTAATTTCTGTTACAGCTGAAAAATTAATTAGTTTAAAAGCTTTTCATTGTGGTTTTTCTTTTGGTTACATATTACAACTTTTTACATACGAAAAACACCTTCATGCCATCAATTTTCAACAAGAGCTATTGAACTTTCCATGATTTCTATAAAGAGCAAAAATTCTATTCTTCTCTAATCTCAATCATCATTTTCATATTCTTCAATTCATATACCTAGTTGAGATTTCATTGTGTGCTATCAAGTCTTAGTTGAATCATTCTACAACAAAGGTTGTAAATCTCTAGAATTCAACAAACAACAAAGTGAGAAATCACAAGGAAGTCTTTGAAGAATTCAAAGCAACAAGAAGAAGGAATCGGTTGAAGAAGGTTCTTCAACAAGGATCGATTCAAGAGCATTGGAAACAACAATTGTGGGGTAGATTTTCAAGAGTACTCTCTTGAAGGGTTAGGATAAGTTGAGAGAGGTTTCTCATTCATCTTTGTGTAATTCTCTCAATTGTGTTTCTAGTAAGAAATCTCCCCAATCGGAAAGGGGAGGACTGGATGTAGCTTTCGGTGGTTGAGAGTGAACCAGTATAAAAATCTTTTGTGTCTTCCTTCTTACTTTCTTTTCATAATTGTGTGATTTCATAAAACAGGTAATCAATTAGGTTAGATGTGGGGTTTTCATAATTCTTAGGGAATTAACATTTAATTGGCAAGGTAAATCAAATTGTTATTGTTCTTATTCCATTTGATTTTAATTCTTGCATTCTTGATATTTCGTTTGTGTTCTAAATCTGATTAAACGTGATTTTTCAAGTTCTGAACTGTAGTTAATCGATTAACTGATATATTAATTGATTAGCTTTTGTTGACCTCTCAGCCTTTAATCAATTAACCGACTAGCTAATCGATTACGATTTTTCTTGTGTCAGGCATTAATCGATTAGCTTACTAGCTTAATCGATTAACCTTTTTGTAAGTTTTGTTAAAAATCACTTTTTGCTGAATCATTTTCAATTATATTCGAAAGTTTGGTATTAACGCTTTCAACTTCTATTCACCCCCCTCTAGAAGATTGTTTTAGCCGCTTGCTGGTTTCCAACAATTTTTTTTAACAAAGTTTGATAATAAGAATTAGAAAATATTAAATATTTTATTAAAAACTAATTCAATATTTCTATACTAGTAACACCAGAGGCAACGTTATTTTTTTTATTCAAAAATTGAGACTAAAAAAACTATTTTTTTTAGGTTTTTAAACTAAGTCTTTAAGTTTGAAAATAATAAACTATTTCATTATGTTTTTCTTATAAGTTCTTGATTGTAGTTAAATTACATTTCTTGATTTTTTTTTAAAAATATTATAGCATTATAATTTTATCATCATTTAACATTAAGGTATTTCATTGTTAATAGCCTTAAAAAAAATACTTTTAATTTAATTCTAGTATCTAGAGAGTACTTTAATAGTTTAATGAATCTAAATAAACAAGGGAAATACGCATTTATCCCTTCACATGTGCGTTTGACTAATGACCTAATGAAATCATTTGACATTTTGAACCAAATTAATCCATATTCAAGCATAGATTAATAACTAGTTTGATGAACAAGATAATATAGATAGAATATGATACTTTTATTTATTGCTATCCAAAATTTGGTGAATTGAAATAATAAAATAAAGTTATTTTGTTGGCTAGCTTAGCATATCTTCTTCATCAATATTTTTTTTATTCTATGAAAAAATTAATTAATTTAAAAACGAATAAAATAGGATAACGAAATTTTTCATTCACATTCTCATACGTTAATAGAACTGTCATCATAGCTACTATCGTGACATCATTAACATTATTGTCACCGCCACCACATTATCACATCAATATCATCATTATTTAATACACACCAAATACCAGAAAAAATAAAAATTATTTTGTTCATATTTAATCATCCCTTTTATCTTATCTTATTTTTCTTCCATTGTCATCACTGAATGAACCTTAAAGATTACATACTCAGGAAAAGTTAATCAAAAAATAGCTTTCTTTTTGTCACTGCCTGCTTGCTCTTTTCCAAGGTAATATAAAGGGGATGCCATTCAAAAACTAAAACCACCAACTGCCACTATAGTTAACTTTTGGGGACCATGACCCTTACTGGAACATGCTGTTGCTATAAAGTATACGAAATTAAAACCAAATTTATAGATTAAAAAAAATTAATCGAAATTACTCATATATGAAGAATGAAACTTATTTTCTTACTTTCATTCTGTAAAACTACTCTTATGAGCATTTGTGCATAATTTATCCTAATTGTCTATGAGTAAAAATTTTATTCGTTAACCAAACATAATTAAAAAAAAAAAACCAAAATAGTACCGTAATTATTTAAAAATGGAGATAAAAATCCATCCAATGATTTTTGCATCTTAAAAGTTACATGATCAGGTTTTTAAGTTAAGTAATTTGAGATTTTGCATACATACAGATTAAAAAATAGTTAAATGATTTGAGAATTTGTTTTAAATTGTATAAAATACGTCTACTTGATAATTGAAGAGAAAATAATAATAAATGTATGAAAATTATAGTATTATAAAGAGATTGAGAAATTAGTGGTAAAAATAGAATGTGTTAAACAAATACTATATAGTAAAAAAAAAAAGACAAATGAATATTGTGTTTCTAAAAAAATATAATATATGTGATAAGACAAAAAAAAATAAAAATAACTTAACTTATGAAATAAAAAAAGTATTAGTTCTTTAACTATCTTAAAAAAAAAATCACCTTTTAACCAACATGGGTTGGTCAAGTGGTAGCTCACTTAGCTTGGTCCCTTAACCAACTGGTCTCGAGTTCGAACCTTGGGTATGAAGTAACCCTGCTGTGAGACTCCTATCGCTTAGGGCGAATTCAGTTGGTCAGACCGTATGAGTCGGATTCTGGGTAAACCAAATCCGGGTATTGGTTGGTGTTTAAAAAAAAAAAAAACACCTTTAATGCATAAAAAAGTATTTGACCTATATCTTTGTGACCTTTCCTAGTTCATTCAAGTCTTTAACCATTCCTGGTACTTATATGCCAGTACTAGCAAATTGTTGCAAGTGAAGCAGCTGTGTAGAACACCAAATTTGTTTGGTTTGATAGATGGGCATATATACTGCATAGACCCAAAGTCAAAACCAACCCAATGTTAATGCATAGTTGTTTGGTTGGATTTAAATGACCAAAAACACTAATACATGTTTGGTGAAGTCAAAATTTCCATTATATGGGTACGTATTCGGTACTTCTTCGTTTATGATCCAAATGATTTCATCAGTCAAAGGCACATTTTCTTAGCTTTGATTATGAGAGTATTACTTAGTCAAAATCAGGGCATTGTTTATTTGTTTAATAAATTAAAGATCAAAATTTTGTATTAGGAAATAGTGTTTTCAACATATAAATAAAAGTTTCAATTAAAACTAATAATTTATATTTAGATTTTTTAAACAATATTTTTAATTTTTTTTCAATAAAACCATTTAATTATTATATTGGAGTATTAGTCATAGTTATCACTCATCAAGGTTTTGGGACCATTATTACCCACTTTAATATGCCATAGTAGGTTCATAAATAAAAAGGTCACGTTAAGTTTTTAGCAATGGAAATCACAAGTATAATACTTTTAAAATGTTAAATATATGTTCACCCAAAAAAAGAAATGTTAAATATATTACTCTTCAATGTTTATTATTATTTTTTTAAATTTTAAATTATGCTTTTAAGACGCTTCTTAAATAGCATTCTCCAAAATAAAATTATGGATTGTGTCAAAATCTCATCCTTAAAGCTAAGGGTAATGAATCAAATTAAAGAGTTAACTTTGTATAAAAAAAAAACGATGCATTATTTTTTGGAAAATGCTACTCCCTCCGGTCCTTATTATAGCACATATTCTAGAAGGTTTCTTTGGTCCTAATTATAAGACGTTTTATATTTTCTATGCATCATTGATTGTTTTTTCTCTTTTTTGCCCTTATTAAATGATTTGACTATGATGTGTTTTTTGTTGTTCATTAACGAGTGTGAATTTTCCAAGAAAAGTTGAGAGGATAATATTGTAATGTTACAATATATTCCCATAGAATTCATGAAACTAACCAACTTCCTTGGTCCGTGTGATATGATTAAGTATGTCTTATAAATAGGACCGGAGGGAATAGCAAGTATTTTAATTTATTGCACTCGTTAACAAGTTAAATACTTAAATGTGGTAAAAGTTCTTTGAAATTTACATTTTTTTGGATTTTTAAAAGATGGAATGATTTGCATCTATAATTGTTTTTCTTATTACAATTACAATAACCTTAACAAGTATCTTTACCATTTTTAATAAAAGAAGTAACCGACTTAATTTACCAACAAAATATAGTTTGGTCTTTGACAATATATTTTGTTTGTGAAAATAAGTATTACTTCTATAATCTAATGTCTGGAAATTTTTTGTATTCTTCCACTATGTGGCAGGAATCACCTTGATAAGAAAATACCCTTGCACCTTGTTTAAGGGAGTGGAGGAGAATAAAATGAATTGAATGGTGCAGTTGCATATACTTTAAATAAAATAAAATAATTCAAAAAGACTTTAGCCTTGAGTCCACTTTTTGAAAATTCTGAACCCTTTTTGAAAAACTTGAGAGCAGTTGATAGCTCTCAAATTCAATCTCAAACTTCAACAAATGACCAAAGCAACAATCACCTTCCTCCTTTCTCTGGTCCCTCCCCCATATACTGCTTCTTAATATTCAATTACACCCCACACCCACTCCACAAGCCTGCACTATTTGCACCCCATGCCACTCCTCTCAACTCTCCTCATCATTCCACTTAACTTTTTCTGACTTCTCCACTTTCTCTCTTTCCATCCATTCTTATTCCACCCTTTTGTTTTTTCTTGCATGCCCATCAACTATTGCACTCATATTTCATCCCCAAAATCATTGTTAAGCATCAAAGTTTGCACCTTTAACATGCTTTTGTGTTTTCTTCTTGTCCATCTCAATGGGTCTTAGCATGTTTTTTCATGGGTTTTTCTCAAAGTTTGAACCTTTGAGCTGATAGAAGTTGAACTCATTGATTTTTTGAGCAACCCTTTTTTTCTTTTGAAATTGTTGTTGTTTTGAAGGGAATTTTGGTGGAAGTGGTTGTTGTAGCTATGGTTGCTGAAGCTTGGATTTTGAAGATAGGTAACCAGGTTAGTACTAATCTCAAGCAAGTACTTTTTCTTGAACCTTCTGGAAAGAGAAACCAGAATTCAAAATTGGAAGATAAGAATGTAGTGATAGGTATTCTTTCTTTTGAAGTAGCTAATGTAATGTCCAAAATTGTTCACCTTCATAAGTCTTTGTCTGATTCTGAGATCTCAAGGCTCAGGAATGAGATCTTGAACTCTGAGTGTGTTAAAAATTTGGTCTCATCTGATGAGGCCTTTCTTCTAGAGCTGGCTCTGGCTGAGAAGCTCGAGGAGTTGAACCGTGTTGCTGGTGTGGTTTCTAGGTTGGGGAAGAAGTGTTCTGTGCCTGCCTTGCAAGGTTTTGAGCATGTGTATGGGGACATGGTTAGTGGGGTTATAGATGTGAAGGAATTGGGGTTCTTGGTTAAGCATATGGATGGAATGGTGAAGAAAATGGATAGGTATGTTAGTGCCACTAGGAGTTTGTATCGTGAAATGGAGGTCTTGAATGAATTGGAGCGAGCGTCGAAGAAGTTTCAGAATAATCAGAATGAGGAGAGTAGGAGGACTTTTGAGCTGAAACTCAAATGGCAAAAGCAAGATGTGAAGGATCTGAAGGATATTTCACTCTGGAATCAGACATTTGATAAGGTTGTTGAGTTGTTGGCTAGGACAGTTTGTACCATTTATGCCAGGATTGCCGTGATCTTTGGTGATTCTGCATTGAGGAAGAGTAGACTTGGGTTTGGTGGAGGTTCACCGCCTATGCAAAATGAATATGGGTTCGTGTCTGGGCAGATTAATGTTCCGATGAGTTCAGAGAAGTTGAAACGCAATCCTAGCAAGAAAAGTGGATGTCATTCGGGTTCAATGCGGAGAATTGCTTTGGAGAGAAGGAGGACTCTTAGTAGACTAGATGATATGAGAAGAGGTGAGTTAACATATCTTCAACCTGAAGATTTTGGTTTTCCATGTGGAACAAGTCCTGGGAAACTCTTCATGGAATGTCTAAGTTTAAGCAGCTCAGTTACAAAATTTGATGATGATGATGATGATGATGATTATGTTAATGATCTCGAGGACCGATACAGTCATGTATCAGGCAATGGGATTGGGAATAATGTCAAGAAAAGGCAGCAGTTGTGCAATTCTGGTGGTCTAAACAATGCTCAAAGCGGTGTTCCTTTCAGTGGTGAACTAAGACAAGTCAACTCCGGTGTTCATAGTTGTTCGACGTTTGGTCCGAAGAGTAGGCTAGCTGTATATGCTCCTCCTTCCACTCTTGGAGGCTGTGCTCTAGCATTGCACTATGCCAATGTCATTATCGTCATTGAGAAAATATGTTGCTATCCACATTTAGTTGGCGAGGAAGCTAGGGATGATCTATATCAGATGCTACCGACGAGCTTAAGAGTATCTCTGAAGGCCAAACTTAAGACCTATGTCAAAAACCTGGCCATATATGACGCCCCTCTTGCCCATGGCTGGAAGGTGACTCTTGATGGGATACTTAGGTGGCTTGCTCCACTTGCACATAATATGATCAGATGGCAAAGTGAGAGGAACTTTGAGCAACACCAAATTGTCAGCAGGACAAATGTGCTGCTACTTCAGACCTTATACTTTGCCGATAAGGAAAAGACAGAGGACGCCATCTGTGAGCTTCTTATAGGATTGAATTACTTGTGTCGTTACGAACAACAACAAAATGCTTTACTGGATTGTGCAAGCAGCTTTGATTTTGAAGATTGCATGGAATGGCAATTGCAGTGTGGTGCTTCTTTTCTCAATTGAATACATTGTACCTGTTGTAAATTTCAAAATCCTGGATATGTTGAGCATTTCCTTGATTTATCATAGCATATGAAGACAAGTGATACAACATGGAATTCTGAACATTGTACATTGAGAATGAGAAAAGACATCGTTGAAGATTTGAAAAGTATAGTTGAATTAAGTTACAATTTGACTTAGAGTATATAAGCAGTCATATTTATGAAAGGGTCAAACTGGTTTATGCTGAACTTTTTAATATGTTGATGTGCAACTTCTTTGTTGCTTAGATTATGCTTTGTTAGAACATTTTCATGAATAGCACAAGAGACTAACCAGTATTGATATCATTTATTCACGCATATACTAAAATTCAATAGTTCTGCATTGTGAACATATGATCAAGTGATAAGGTCTAATTTTCTTGCCTGTCTTCATGCTCCCATTAACTTGTTTTGGTGGTTCAGAGTGACAATTCAGAGTGTAAGTGCCTCTTCAACCGAGGGAATATTGTTGATCCATGTTGAAATTTTAAATTTTGAAATTTCTGCTTAGAATGTTTAACTTTGCAAAAATACTGTAGTACTAAGGGAGGCATTACAAGATTCTTGTTGTCTATTGGTTATAGTTCTGTTAAAGTCTAAAGATGCTTGTACTTGGTATAAATAAACTGCAGATAAATCTCTTGCATATCTTACAGAAGGCAAAAAGGGATAGTCGTTAGAATAAAGCTACGCACATTATCTTATCAAATTATACTCTTAAGTGTCCCATCATTTTATGCATACTCACTTTCTAATTCTGTTATCTCATTTATATGGATAACATGGATGTAACTTATATGATTATATACTCATGTGGGAAATTTTTTAGGGGAGATACTTTTGATGGAAAATCACGTAAATATATATGTAATAGGAAAATTTATTCTTTGTAAAAAACAATAAAAAAATTCACTCATGTGGAGATGATGTGCACAAATTATTATTATTATTATTATTATTATTATTATTATTATTAACTATCAGAATTATTTTTGGGTGGTAAATAAATTCCGGTTCCACTTTCTGCCGAAATTTTGTTTCTATAATGTTGCTAGACAGGGCTGGCCTGTAATGCTGCACTCCAGAGCCACTATGAGATTGCCATTTTGATGAAAGAGGGACTGGTGTAAGCCACTATGAGATTTACCATTTTCATGAAAGAGGGACTTATGAGTTATGATAGTGTCAGGGCACTATTTAAACTTCACTTCACTACAGAACACCGTTGACTTTAAGTTGTACAGCACAGTTGATCTACCATTGATTTGAGGAAATATTGTACCCACTTGTGGTCCTTAACCCAAATTCTAACACAATACATATCTTATTAATTTTTTTATTCTTGTAATTTTTTATCATAAGTTGCAGTGAATAAGAACAAAATGGACCAGCTAGGCATGGGTTTGGGAGTTGTATTTAGATTTGAGCTTTGAATTTTGGCCCCCAAACTTCAGATTTTGGCCCCATTTCACTTTTTCGTGGACAAAAATATCCTTTAGTGTGTTATTTTTTCCGTTCCTATAGAAGCCGAAAAAATTCATCTTCATAAAAACGAAAAATATCCATTTTTGGATAAACGAAAAAAATTCCGTTTTTCATAAGACGGAAGAAGTCATTCACCATTTAAATGTTGCATACTTGCATTGCTGACTACCCATCGTGTTAATATTTTCGTCTCAAAATCGACGGAATTTTTCCATCTTAAAACCGACGGAATTTTTCCGTCTTCAAAATGACGGAATTTTCAGCATAGTAACATCTTCCCAATTCCTCCACTTTAAAGATGACAATTTCATATTTTTTGTTTTAACTTTCAACATGGAACATAGCAGAAATCATATACTTATCCAACTATGCATCATGGATTTGGCTACACGAATAAGTTATCTGGTTGGAAATGTTATTCCTTATTGATACAGGTTGCACTATCACCGGCTCAATCTTTGACAGGTCAGTCACTTATAAATGAAGTATTATGAACAAAGAGAGGCTATTTTAGTGAAATATAATAAAATTCAAAAACTATTGTCTCTTTGTTGGTTTATATGTGTTTAATACATGTTTGTGCTCTTAGTAGGTTTTTATGTGTTTATATCCATCTTATCACCTAAGAAGAACTCTTGCTCACCTTGTATCTGTTAGAAAATTAGGAGAAAGATACACCGAAAAACACAAAAAATAAAAAATATAATCTGAGGCGTGTCGTAGACACTGTCCTTAAGAATCTATTCGCGCACCGCGACGATTCCCCAGGATTCAGCAGATCCTTCTGATATAAATATCAGGTACACAGAACTAGCAGATTATTATGTAATGATATAACCCAGATAAAAGAATTGAAGAAATAAAATATAAGAAGAAAACTTGGAATTAATGTATTTGGAAATTCTGGACTTTTGATGATGTTGCTATAATATTGTGTAACAGAGAAAATTAATAGTTCTCCTAGTTTCAGTCTCTCTCGACATGTATCTCTCTATATTGAGTGCATTACCAAATATATATACAGAGAGACAAGGGATGAAGTAAAGTAACGGTTCACACCCTTGCACCTATTCAAAAGATCCAAACGGCACAAACACTGTTGATAAAGCAGTGCAACTGTTCCAATTTTATAACTAAAATTTTCAAACAACACATGTAACTAAGGTGTCTGCATGAAACAATACCACCCATGGCTAAAAGACTTTTTAAAACTCTACCAACACAACAATGGTTTCAAATCATAACTGCATATCTCAAATGATAATAATATTAGTTTAAATAAATATTTATAAAATTAAATTAAATATAAACAATATATTTTTGAAATAAAAATAAATAGCAATATTTTACAACAATCCCCCACTATTTCAAAAATATTTAAAAATAATTTGAGAAAATTTCTGGGTTAACATTACAGGTGTAGTGCATCGTACCTGGTGCCTTCTGGGCTATGAACCAAGCCTAGACCGATAGAATTTGACATACGGTGCATTGGTGGGGCTGGGCTCTATGAACCAATGACACACTGATGTAAGCAGGGATCCTACCAGTTACACTACAACTAACAATTCCTACTGTTTACGCCGATTTGCGCTCTTACGGCCATGCGCGTGCCTGGGTGTTCATGAGTGCTCTAGAAATTGTGCCACCAATTTCATAGGAGCGGCTCCACTCCACACTCATATAGGTGATTTCATCAAGTGTATGCTGCACTTCATACACCTCCATAAAGGATATGATTTTCATTAAGAGCTTTTAAACTCACCCTCTCTTGAATGCAGTATAGCACAACTACACCATAGGAAGGGAAAAATTAGTAGTGCTAGCAGTATTAACAAGTGACTTGTTATTACCCATATGAACCTTATTCATGGGATCTCCAATCACAAAGGTTGGGTTCCCATCACCGTTAATATCAGGTTGGCTTAAATATAAGTCTCATTCCCCTCGATGTTTCTTGTATCAACCTTTTTCCTAAAGGCTTTGTCAGAGGATCGGCCAAATTCACTTCTGACTTCACATAATCAATGGAAATAACTCCATTTCTCAATAGTTGTTTTATCACATCATGTCTTAATCGAATATGTCTATTCTTACCATTGAAACTTTTATTCTTTGCTATAGCTATTGCCGCTTGACAATCACAATGCATAGACACTGGAGGAGTTGGTTTAACTCCTAAAGGAATACTTGCTAAAAAGTTTTTCAACCACTCAGCTTCATTACCAGCCAAATCTAGAGCTATAAACTCTGACTCCATTGTTGATCTAGCAATAATGTTTTGCTTGGCTGATCTCCAACTAACTGCACCACCTCCAAGAGTGAATACATAACCACTAGTAGATTTTATCTCATCTGAATCTGATATCCAGTTAGCATCGCTGTATCCTTCAAGTACAGCGGGAAATCCACTATATCGGATACCATAATTCATGGTTCCTCTCAAATATCTCATAAGTCTGTTTATTGCAGCCCAATGTTCCTCATTTGGATTATGAGTGTATCTACTTAACCTACCCACAACATATGCTATGTCAGGCCTAGAAAAGTTCATCAAATGTAACAGACTTCCTATAATTTGTGCATACTTAGTTTGGGCTACAGGGTTACCTTTGTGTTTCTTTAATTGAGTGTTAGCATCATAAGGGGTACTCACTACACTATCCTCAAAATGATCAAACTTTCTAAGAAGCTTTTCAACATAATGTTCTTGTGATATCATTATGCTATCACCTTCCCTTATAATTTTAACACCTAAAATCACACTTGCTTCACCCATGTCTTTCATATCAAATTTAGATGCTAAAAATTGTTTAGTATCATTTACAACATCATTGCAAGTGCCAAAAATAAGCATATCATCCACATATAAACAAATAATCACACATTCATCATTTACTAGTTTAACATACACACATCTATCCACTTCAATAGAATAAAAACCAGAACTAGTAAGAGTATGATCAAATTTTTCATGCCATTGTTTTGGTGCTTGTTTTAAACCATATAAGGATTTGAGAAGTTTACATACTTTGTTTTCTTTCCCACTAACCTCACAACCTTCAGGTTGTTTCATATAAATTTCTTCTTCTAAATCACCATTTAGAAAAGCGGTTTTAACATCCATTTGGTGAATCACTAATTTATAAATTGAGGCTAATGCTATTAAAACTCTTATTGAAGAAATTCTAGCCACTGGAGCAAATGTATCAAAATAATCAATGTTTTGTTTTTGAGTAAAACCTTTTGCTACTACTCTAGCTTTATATTTTTCAATTGAACCATCAGGAAAATATTTTCTTTTGAAAATCCATTTGTAACCAATGGGTTTTGCTCCTTGTGGTAAATCAACTAATGTCCATGTATTATTTTTTACTAGAGAATCAATTTCATTTTTAATAGCTTCTTTCCATAATTGGGCATCAGAAGAGTTAACAGCTTCAAAAAAAGAAACAGGGTCATTTTCAACTAAATACATGTAAAAATCATTTCCAAAAAAAGTTGCTTTTCTTTCTCTTTTACTCCTTCTCAAATCCTCATGTTGGTTTTTCTCATTATTTGTCTCACTACTTTCTAAAGATGCATGGGAAGACGTTCACATTTCATAGGAAAAACATTTTCTAAGAAATCAGCATTTTTAGTCTCTATTATAGTATTGCAATCAAGAACATCACTTTTTAACACAAAATCTATATGCAGCACTATGTTCAGCATACCCAATGAACATACAATCAGATGTCTTTGATCCTAATTTTCTTTTTTTAGGGTCAGGTAGTAACACTTTAGCAAGACACCCCCACACTTTTAAATATTTTAAGTTAGGTGCATATCCTTTCCATAACTCGTAGGGTGTCACTCCAGTTTTCTTATAGGGTATCCTATTTTGTAAATGACATGCACTTAAAATTGCTTCACCCCATAAATTTTTAGGTGCACCAGAACTAATTAGCATAGCATTTACCATCTCTTTTAAGGTTCTATTTTTTCTTTCAGCAACACCATTAGATTCTGGTGAATAAGGGGGAGTAACTCCATGGATTATTCCTTCTTTTTCACAATAATCATTAAACAAAATATACTCTCCACCTCTATCTGATCTAACTCTTTTAATCTTTTTTTCTAATTGATTTTCTACCTCTGCCTTATATAACAAAAACATATCAAATGCCTCATCTTTATTCTTGAGCAAATATACTTTAACATATCTTGAAAAATCATCGATAAAAGTCACATAATATTTTTTACCACCTCTAGTAATTGTTTGTTTCAAATCTCCTAAATCAGTATGAATTAAATTAAGTAATTCAGTTTCTCTTTGAAAATTATTATTATGCGACTTTTTCGTTGACTTTGATTCAAGACATATTTCACATTTATTTAAGCATGCATTACTAACACCAGAAATTAAACCAAGTGCTTGCATTTTCTTAATATAATTAAGACTAACATGTCCTAATCTAGCATGCCACGTATCATATGAATCAATCAAGTAAACAGAAGAGGATGCAATTTCATTCATGTTATCAATATTCAGTACAAACAATCCTTGGTCACAGTACCCTTTTCCTACAAAAACGTTGTTCTTTGTCATAACAATTTTGTCTGACTCAAAAGTCACTTTAACCCCCACTTTTCCCAGTAGTGCTACAGAAACCAAATTGGCCCTAATACTAGGCACGTGCAGCACTTCACTCAAAGATAATGTCTTTCCAGATGTGAGCTTTAATAAAACTTTTCCTTTTCCAAGAACTGAAGCAGTTCGAGAATCTCCTAGATAAACTTGTTCTTCTCCTTCACCCACAGATGTGTAGGAGGTAAAAGCACTTCTATCCGCACATATATGTCTGGTAGCCCCAGAGTCTACCACCCATTGTCTCACATTAGCAATCATCAGGGCTTGGGAAACTACAGCAGCAATAGTATCGTCTCCTTGAACCAAATTTACATTAGGCTTAGAAGGTTTCTCATTTCTTTTACGGTGTCTACAAACTGATGCATAATGCCCTGGCTTTCCACAAACAAAACAATGACCTTTGCCTTTTTTCTTAAAAGAGGGGTTAGAAGCAACTGTAGGAACAAAAGTACTGTGACCAGAATCCTTATTGTGTGCGTACCTTTTCTTATTTTGTACCAAGTTTGCTTTTGCACCCATTGCTTTTGCCCTTGCAACTTTGAGTTCTTTTCTGTTTGTGTCCTCAATAATAATGTGCGTGATCAAGTCTGCCAAGGACAATTGCTTGTGCTTGTGCTTTAGTTGTTGTTTGTAATCCTTCCATGATTCAGGCAATTTTTCTATCAATAAACCAGCAACGAAAGCTTCAGGAAGAGTGATATTTTCTCCTTTAAGATCCTCCAACAACTTGTGATATTCATTAATTTGTTGCTTGATATCCTTTTCTTCCAACATCTCCCATTTGTAGTAATTCCCAATAAAAAATTTCTGCTTTCCAACGTCCTCGGCCGTGTACTTCAAATTGAGAGAGTTCCAAATTTCCTTCGCTTCCTTATAAGAACAGTAAACATCGAACAGATCATTAGACAAAGTACTAATTATAGTGTGACGGCATACCTTCTTGGCATAAATCCATGTCTCAAGTGCCTTTGGGTCAGCGGGAGATATTGGTTGGTCATATGTGAGTGCTGTAGCAACACCATGTATGTCCAGTATAGAGAAAACGCGTTCTTGCCGGCGCCTAAAATTCTTGCCATCAAACATTTCAATTTTTGATATGTCTGGAAATGGTTTTGCATATGAAACTGAAGAAGGAACAACATGGTGTATGGAAGTAGTGGTGGTTTGAAGGTTGGTTTCGGTTTCAGATACACCATTGTTTGTAACAGTGGTGTCAGTGTGATTCGGTGAAGATGCCATAGATTCTTAAGATTGTTAGAAAATTAGGAGAAAGATACACCGAAAAACACAAAATAAAAAATATAATCTGAGGCGTGTCGTAGACACTGTCCTTAAGAATCTATTCGCGCACCGCGACGATTCCCCAGGATTCAGCAGATCCTTCTGATATAAATATCAGGTACACAGAACTAGCAGATTATTATGTAATGATATAACCCAGATAAAAGAATTGAAGAAATAAAATATAAGAAGAAAACTTGGAATTAATGTATTTGAAAATTCTGGACTTTTGATGATGTTGCTATAATATTGTGTAACAGAGAAAATTAATAGTTCTCCTAGTTTCAGTCTCTCTCGACATGTATCTCTCTATATTGAGTGCATTACCAAATATATATACAGAGAGACAAGGGATGAAGTAAAGCAACGGTTCACACCCTTGCACCTATTCAAAAGATCCAAACGGCACAAACACTGTTGATAAAGCAGTGCAACTGTTCCAATTTTATAACTAAAATTTTCAAACAACACATGTAACTAACGTGTCTGCATGAAACAATACCACCCATGGCTAAAAGACTTTTTAAAACTCTACCAACACAACAATGGTTTCAAATCATAACTGCATATCTCAAATGATAATAATATTAGTTTAAATAAATATTTATAAAATTAAATTAAATATAAACAATATATTTTTGAAATAAAAATAAATAGCAATATTTTACAACAGTATCCATTGTAGTTTGTGCTCTCATGAAAAATATTACATGTTTCTTTTTAACAGAATAACAATAGCATGACAGTTTGAATTGTTATGCCGGTAGTGATGTGATAGTTTTGTTGAGGCAAGAGCATTGATATCCTTGACATCCAGAGAAGTGGAGGAACTGGGAAGATGTTACTGTGCTGCAAATTCCGTCAGTTTGAAGACGGAAATATTCAGTCGGTGTGAAGACGGAAAAATGTCGTGAGTTTGAAAACGGAAAAATTCCGTCAGTTTGAAAACGGAAAAATTAACACGGGGAGGGGCATGTTTGTCCGCGAAAAAGTAAAATGGGGACTATAATCTCGAATATGGGAACCAATATTCAAAGCTTTTTAGATTTCAGAGACCCCACGAGGGATCTGCATCAACTACAGTAGTTTCCCATTGTAGAACCATGAACCAAAAATAGTTGAATCATTGTAATTAAGTGATAAACCCGTTTGACTCTTCAGCATTATAATAGTAATAGCTATTGGCATAACAGAAGCCTGCAATTCACCAAATCGGTATATTGGTATGAGGCTTTATTACCCCAATTTATGATGAAACTGGTATGAGGTCTTAGCAGCCCAATTCTTGATGAAACCGGTATACCGATACAAGACCCCAATGACACAATCATACCAACATCGGTAAGAGGCCCCAATGGCCTAAATCATTACGAAGCCAACTTAGTGGAATCCTATAACCGAGAAGAGTCGTGAGTTTAGGATCCCATAGTTAATAACATCCGCCATAAAGCGCATACCGTTGGTGGGAATCCAACAAGACCATCAAGGAGCAGCTCACAACGGTAAGGTAGGAGGCCCAATATAAGCACAACAAGGACATAGACATGTATCTAACTTACTCACACAAACACACATTCAACGAATTGATGGGAGAACGGTCGTCTTGATTCTCAAGGTATCTTTCTCAAGTCTAATAGCAACGGTGGGGAAATGCCGCTTGACCGTTAAGCTCAAATCCAAGAACTCCATGACAAAACAGCTAAAAAAAAAAGAAAAATTCAAGCATTGCATAATAAACCCAACAATAATCCAAAGAGCCCAAAGTTTCAAAAATCAATCAAATTTATGTTCTTTCTTATGGAATATAAAGATGTTAAAATTTGATAAATATTGTGCCTATATAATACTATATAGTATATCCTGAATACATACACATACAATCATAATTCGTGTAATTAGGACACTACAAAGTAAAACAAGATAGAATGAAAGAATTATTCTACCCAAAAAACAACAAAAAGAATGTCAACATTAGAGATGACAATGGGCGGTGCAGACGCAGGTAGTGCTTCCTTTGCATTCATGCCCATTTGGCCATTTCTATTAGTGGGTATTCATGCCTGTAGCAAGTATTCATGGATAGTTAACACTATCATCAATCATCATCTTGGATAATAGCTCTTCTCTTCAAATTACTTCTTGTTGGAATTCCATTTTCCAGTGCTTTACACGTGAAGTCTACTATCCTCGTAGGTACTGAATTTTTCCAGAATTTAATATAGAATTCTTTATCTACATTGTTGTCTTCACACTAAAGTAGCTTATATGCACTTTTAACAGTGTACTTGTTTGTTCCGTCATGCCTCCACCTCATTGACTCCTTGATTCAGTCTTTTTGTTTCCATCATCCTGCACAAGTTTTCAACATCAGGTGTTTCCCGCGAATATAAATTTCTTCTCCAATTAATGTTCCACGTCCATTTCTTATTTCTCCACTCTCCCATATGACTTACTTTTATATTCTTATTTAAGGCTATTGAAAACAACTTGGGGAAAGTTGATTTTATAGATACATCCCCAACCCACACATCATCCAAAAAAAAAAAAACTTCTTTTCCCTCCCCTAATTTTTTTTTCAATCCTCTGCTAAACCATATAGACCTCGACCCCTCACACTCCCTCTTAATTTTTCCAAGCCCTCTCCACCACCCCGAGTCCCCGACTCTTTTTTGAAAATGTCCACCTTTCCCTCATAACAATCTCTAATGATTCTTTCTCCAAACTTGGATATTACTATCCTCCCCATAACGAATATCTCTCCTTAATCAATCTCCACTTTCTCTTCCCCACCAAAGCTAAGTTAAACATGTTCATATCTCTTATCCCTAACCCATCCACTTGTTTTGGTTTACAAGCTTTATTCCACTTAATTAATATAGCACGCCTTTCCCTTCTCACTAGCCCCACCCCATGAGAAGTGTATTATTTCAATTTTTGTAATTTTACTAGGGAGTATTATATTATACTCTATCTGGTTCTTATTATATATCACATTTTAAAAGATGTGTTGATCTTAATAATTATATTTTCTATGCATTTTTATCGTTTTCTGTCTTTTTTATCCTTATTAAATGTTATGATTATCTATGTTTTTAGGTTGTTTATTAATGAGAGTGAATTGTTCAAAAAGAGTTAAGGATGTGAGACCCCCAGTTTAGGCCCGATTTAATTACGTTATTTAGAAAAATAAATTAATTTTGTTTATATATTTAATTTAATTTTGTGCTAAGTATGTGATTTAAGTAATATTTATATATATGTGTTCTTGGGCTTATAAGCTATATATATATATATATAATTATATATATGTACATGTTCTATTATATTATAGGATGCTCAAATATCTTATTTAATTGTTTTGAGAAGTCAATTGAAATATATTTGGAGCAAAATTAATTTAACATGATAGATGCCTATTTATATTTTTGAATATATATATATATATATATATATATATACGTGGGATATATATATACATATATTTTCCTTAATGAATTTAAATTGTATTCTTAGCATGAAAATATTTTTATAAGGTATAGTATTTTATTTTAATGATATTTGAATATGAAATGATTTTGGAAGGATTATGGTGATCTATCTTCAGAAATTCATATCTTTTTAACCGTAAGTCGAAAAATTACAAATTATATGTCAAAACGATCATATCGAAATGTAGATTACGAAAATGTAAAGTATTTATTTTTATTTTAGAGTCTTCTAAATTTTATCACTACTACTGTAATGTACGAATTTTAGAGTTTAAGTTTGAAAATATGATTTTAATGCATTTAATAGCTCTTTGACCCAAAAATAATTTTATGTGCATGGAATATACATTTTAAAAATCCCTGATTGGCTGCACCGTCCAAATAAAATGTAATTTTCGTATTTTTGAAAATTAAAATTTGTTGAAAGCTTATGAAATGCATTTTTGGAGGAAATAACCTTAGAACTTCAAAAATTCATAACTTTCAAACCGTAAGTCCAAAAATTGAAAATTTTATATCAAAATGATCGTATTGAAATGTAGTTTCTAAAAATGTAAGAATTTCAATTTGATGAGGTATCCTTCGAAAATTTTTCTCTGCTGCAGTAACTGTATGATTTTATATATTTTATGCTTGGAAAAATTATTTTAAAGCCTAGAATTAATTATTTGACCTCAAAGTATTTTATTTGTATGTTCAGATATTTATTTAAAAGCTTATTGGCTGCACAGTCCAGATTATTTTATTTTCCTATTTATTTTTGAATTTTCAAATAAAAAGTTTTAATTTGATTGGATAAAAGAGAGGTGGATTCAAAGTGAGTAAATGAAAATTTTGTTCTTCCCATTTTGACCAAGAGAGCCGTCCAAATGCATGGGAAAGGGAGGTGATATTTTCTGAAAATTTACCTAGAAGAATCTTAGAGTTTAAGGCTTATAGGAGTTGGAAAAATCTCATTTAATGCATGTACATGTTCCTAGACTTGGTTGAAGCAAAAATTGAAATTCTTTGACTCAATTTTTAATGAAAGGGGCGTGTATATCAGCCCATGGTGGAATAATTTTATTTTCTACTTCACCTATAAATAGAGCCTAAGACGTAAGACCCCTCATTCTTTTACACACAACAAACAATTGTTTTGAGAGAAAAAAAATTAGAGAAGGCTTTGAGAAAGAGAGGTATAGGCGTGACACTTTAGTGGAAGGGAAGGGAAAAATTTCATACTCACTTTGAAGCTCTTCTTTGCTAAGGAGAAGAGGTAATCCTACAAACTTGATTTTGGTTGTAATTTTTAAGTTCTTATTCTTTATTCTTTTGATAAATGAAAAACTTCTTCTACTCTTCTTTGATTATGAAATTGTGAAACTAAAATCTCTAATCTCTTCTCTGATATAATCTGAATTTTGATTTGTTAGTGTGAATTTTGGTTGAAGGTCAAATGAATAAGGATTAAAAAGGGACAAAACAAAAATTGTTTAAAGAGAAAATAATCTCCCCTTCTTAGCCTTTGATGACCGAATTTTCTTTTAAGAAATAAGGAAGAGTTTTCATATCATTGAGATATTTTCGTTGCTTAGGAGGAAGGTATTCTCATGAACTTTTGATTTATTCCTTTCTAAATTGTTTTAAGTTTCCTTTTCTGGATGTGTATAAACAACAGTAAGCTTTTTGAGTTCTTTTCTATTTTATGAACCCTAACGGGGAGTTTGAAAATCATTTTAAGTAATTGTGAAATTTTGTTTATGGTCATGTGAATAAGAATTAAAAGGGACTATAAAGAGGTTTAAAGAAATATGATTTCCCCTTTTATTTTCTTATGATGGCCGGAATTTTTGAGAATGAAATAAAAAAGTGAAAAGTTTGATTTGCATCATATGAACATGTTTAAGTGATTTTTGGAATTTTTGAATGATGAGTGTTTTACTATGAATTCTTAAAGGAAATAATCATGTGATGAATAAACAAAAGTGTATTTGGAAATTATTGCAAAAAATTATTTATGATATTGGGTAGGCCGTGAGATCCACATGGTTTCACAAAGAAAAATTTTGTAATTGTTTGATGTTTATATGAATGATTTATTCTTTGTTCTTTGTACTTTGTAATTGATTTTAAGGTTTAATGATTGATTATGTGAAAAATAATTTGGTTACTGTTTATATTTTTTTGGTATGGCCGAATGATGATGTTGATATGATAGGTGTATTATTTTGATTATCCTAAGTGTTTATGTGATTATATGGTGTTTGTATCTTAATTCTTTGATGTAGTTTCATGAAATAACAATTGAATAAATGATTTTTATTGAAAAGAAATAATTCTGAAAAATTTATTTTAATTTTGGAAAAATTTATTTTAATAAAGGTATGTGATTTAAAGGTGTATTTTTATGTATTTGTGATGTGTTTATGTGTATATGTGTTTAGCATAATTTATAGTATGAAAACATAAGTTTTGAGATGAATAAAATTTATTTTCTGGAAATTTAAGTTACTGTTCAGACTTGATGTAAATAAGAAAAACATGATTATTTTTCCAAGTTGAGTTTATTTGGAGTCTTTAGATTATATGTCTTTAGGTGTATGTGTTAGAACTTGTAGAATATTGATTTTTGAATAAATGCAACCTGTTTTGATATGGCTGTCCAGTAAGCTTAAATTATTTAATTAAATCAAACTTGATGTTATTTTTATAATAGAGCTTGTAATTAAGCTATAAGAAAAAGTGGCATGATTTTTAGATTAAAAGTGATTTTTGGGATTTAAAGCTTATACTGTCCAAAAATTGGTTTTTATCCTATAAGTGTTTATTTTAAATTAATTTTGTGTTTAGATTAAATGTTCTAAAGTTAGGAAAAGTATAGAAATATGTTATATATGTTTATAAATTGTTATTACTGTTTTTATTTTATTTTTATTAGGACCGAATTTAATATGAGAGGAAGGAATGATTTTTGTTAATTTCCTAATTGTCTAAGTGATTATATGCTGGATGTATTGTGTTTATTGATGTGTATGCATGAAACAAACTTTGTGTCTTCATTAGAAAATAAACTATTCTGACAAATTAATTTTATTCTGGAAAATAATAATTTTATTTGGACGATGGGTCCATAATTATAACTTCTGTATGTGTTTGTGATGTTTGATTTTATATATGTGTATATTACAAAGTGTAGCTTGGAAGTATGTGTTTTTATAAAGTAACAATATTATTTTATCTAGTTGAATTTATTTTTAGACCTTGGTGTATGTATCTTTTGTAATAAATTGAAAAGAGGCATTTTCGGGTAAATTTGAATAGATGCAACTCTGTTTTAGTTTGCTGTCCAGGATTGATCTTTGCATTGTTATGTGGATTTTAAATATTATTTAGATAATAGGACTTGTGTATTGTAGGTAGGAAAAAGTGACTTTTTGTACTTGTATTGCATGCTGTCCAGAAAATCTATTAAGTTGCATTAGCTCAAGTAATCATTTTTGACTTGGAAAAATGCATGAGTTCTGATTTGGGATATTTGTTTATGTGTTAGGTTACTTGTTTATGTGATAAAAATGATTTTTTGTTTGGATATTAGTTGTTGTCCCAATTTCTTAAAAATGTTGCGTCAAGTTAGAGTAATGTAGTTTAGTTTGTTTATGTTAGTGATGGCATGTAGTTGTTATATAAGTTTTTGGTTATGATTTTATGCAAATAAAAATATGAGTGACCAAGTATTATATATTTAGTAACCTTGGCAATTAGGGCCCAGGCCCGCGGGCCAGCCCGGCCCGCTCGCAAAAATTGTGGACAGGGCATAGATTTGTTGCCCATTCTTTAAAACGGGCCAGCCCAGCCCGTCCGTTAAATTTGCGGGCATTTATGGGCCGCCCGCGGGCTATATTAAAAAAAGATTTAAATGGCCCAACTGAATTATTAGCCCAAATAGTCAATATTCACTACTCAGCAGTACTCACTCACGCAGTCACGCAGGGCAATAGGGCATTTTCACACTCAATTTCTCAAATTAGGTTTTTCACTACTCGGTACTCATTCATTGCTGCCTCTGTTGCTGGTTGCGGCGCTGCTCTGGTGCTCACGGAGTCAAGTCGCTGGCGCTGGTTTGCTGGCGCTGGTTCGCGGCTCTGTGGACTGTGGTTCGCTGCTCCTGCTCTGTTCGCGCCCGGTTCGCTGCTGCGGTTCTGGCTCATCGCGGTTTGGCTGCTGCGGTTCGGTTGCTGTCGGTCCTAGCTGCTGGTCGTTGAAGGCTTGAAGCTGGTCACGGTTCGGTTTGGTTGCTGCTTGCTGGAGTTGTTGCTGCGGTTCGGTTGCTGATGAAGACGAAAATAAGGAGGAGCGGTATCGACGGTTTGAAGGCCAGTGGGTCTGGTTCTGGGACATCAAATGTTGGAGGTAAAGAACATTCTTACTTTGTTCTAAGTTCTAA
Source organism: Crotalaria pallida (assembly GCA_037953625.1). Classification (NCBI taxonomy): domain Eukaryota; kingdom Viridiplantae; phylum Streptophyta; class Magnoliopsida; order Fabales; family Fabaceae; genus Crotalaria; species Crotalaria pallida. The sequence goes on along the minus strand of CM075652.1, from coordinate 122,077,660 downwards.
CTTTGTTAGTTCCTCCTCTTTGTTAGTTTCAATTTTTTTTCCTTTTTTAATTCTAAATTTTTTATTATGTAATATTGTTTTTGGTAATTTCTTTTACTTTAAACTCTGATTTATTTTACTGATTGGGTGATTGTTGTTATTTTTTTTTTACTTTAAACACTGTTAGATTAGAACATCTTGAAACTAAAACAAATGGCAAACCTAATTATTATTAATTTAATCTCCGATTAACTCATTTGTAGAACATGTTGAAGCTGAAACAAATAACACACCTAATAATGTGAGAGTTGAGGATGTGATTTCGGTTAGTGATAATGAAGTGGAAAATAATGAGGATGCAAATGAGATTCTTGGTGATGAAGCTGAACCTAGTAGTAAAAAAGCAAGAAAAACAAGAGCTAAATGTTGGACCTATTTTAACATTAAAGAAGTAGTGAATGAAGAGCTAGGGTGGAAAAGGGTTGAATGTAAAGGCTGCAATGCATCGTACCTAGCTGGTGGCACTAAATATGGGACCCATTATATGCTTCGTCACTTGAATGAATGTACTAAAAATAAATCTAGGGATGTGGGTCAGATGATGTTAGATGGGCAATTGAAATTGAAGGCTCGCGCGATAGATCAAATGGTATCACGTGGGATGTGTGCTTCTGCCATAATTGAGCATGATTTGCCATTCAATTTTGTTGAGTACAAAAGTATTAGAGACTGGTTGAAGTACTTGAATCCAGATTGGATACCTATTTCTAGAAATACCGCAAAGGCTGATGTGGTTAAAGTTTACATGCGTGAGAAGGTGAAGCTTAAGGAAACTTTGGCTAGCATTCCTAATAGGATATGCTTAACTTCTGATCTGTGGACAGCTTGCACAACTGAGGGCTACATATGCTTGACTGCTCATTTTGTTGACTTGGATTGGAAGTTAAATAGCAAAATTTTAAACTTTTGTCACATGCCTCCTCCTCATTCTGGTTTAGAAATTTGTGCAATGGTATTACAGTTTTTGAAGGAGTGGAATATTGAAAAAAAAAGATTTTTTCTTTAACTTTAGATAATGCAACATCAAATGACGTACTTATTACAACTTTGAAGCAAAAACTGGATCAAAATAATGGGTTGGTGGCTGGTGGAGAATTTTTTCATGTGCGTTGTTCCGCACACATTCTGAATCTTATAGTCCAAGATGGGTTGAAAGTAACCAGTGATGCCTTGCATAAAATTAGGGATAGTATTAAATATGTGAAGGGTTCTGAAGCAAGGAAAAAGAATTTCAAAAAATGTGTTGAAGAAACTGGTGGTATCGATGCTTCGGTTGACTTGAAGCTTGACATGCCCATCAGATGGAACTCTACTTATATTATGCTTGACATTGCTCTTAGGTACAAGAATGCATTTAATAATTTTCCATTATATGATCTTGTGTATAAATATTGCCCATCAATAGAAGAGTGGACAAGAGCAGAAAGAATTTGTGCATTCTTGTTTCCTTTCTTTCAAACTACTGAATTGATTTCTGGCACATCGTATCCTACTGCCAACTTGTATTTCATGCAAGTTTGGAAAATTCAGCGTAGTATAATTGCAAGTTTGTATGATGTTGATGAAGTTATAAGGGGCATGGGTAGGCAAATGATTGAGAAGTTTAACAAGTATTGGGAAGAATACAGTGTTGTGCTTGCTATGAGAGCAGTTCTTGATCCGCGGATGAAATTGAAAATGTTGAAATGTTGTTATTCAAAAATTGATGCATCAAGTGCAACAGATAAGGTGACACAAGTGAACACAAAGTTGCAAATGCCCTTTGACAAGTATGTGAGTGTCACTAACCATCCTTTGAGCTCCAATGTGCAAAATGTTGATACAACTCAATCTCGTTCTTTGAGTATGGCAATGAATAGAGGCATATTTGATGTAAGTGTGTTTATATTTTTTTTCATGTAAATTTTTTTATATTTTTTTGTCCACTGATAATTTTCATGTCACACATGTTTTCTTAATTTGATTATTTTATCAAATATACTAGGAATTGTTCAAGCATAATGAAACTCTTATAAATGAAGTTGGGAAGTCTGAATTGGATGTTTATTTGGAAGAACCCATTTGTGACATTCGAGTTAATCAAGATTTGGATGTCTTGAAATGGTGGAAGGATAATGTGGCTCGTTTCCCTGATTTGTCATTGATGGCTCGTGACTTGTTAAGCATTCCTATTATTACTGTTGCATCTGAATCTGCATTTAGCATTGGTGCACGTGTCCTCAGCAAGTATAGGAGTCGACTCTTGCCAAATAATGTTCAAGCTTTGATATGCACTCGTAATTGGTTGAATGGCTTTATTGAAAATGGTAACTTATTGCAAACAAATTATGAATTATTTTGAATCATAATTTAATTGTGCTTCTAATTGTTTTCTTTTTTGAATTGTCAATCACTTTGTAGATGAAGATAAAAGTGATATATGACTTGTAATGATGAAGTGACAATGCTGCGAAATTGAGGAATTGAGAAGCATCCATCAATCTTGATGTCTTAGACTATGCAATTATGCTATTGATTCAAGACTTTTTTCTAAGACTTTTTGTTATGCAATTGTTTAATGTCATGATGTGTATGAACTTTTGATTTGAGTCTGTGTTAAAACTTGGGATTTGTAAGGTTCCTGAACTTTTGAGACATGAGCCAATGTTATGGCCTATGACAATTTTTACTTTATTATGTTGATTATGGCCTATTAATTATGGCAATGGCAATGGCCTTATGTTGAGACTGCTATTGAGACTTGAGCAGCATGTTTTATTGTTTTATAACTTATAAGTAGCGACTGCAGCAGGAATGCAGGATCTATACAGCCATACAAGTTTTATTATTATTATTTTTTAACAAAAGGCAAAAAAATTGGGCGGGCTTGCTATACAGGTTTTATTTTTAACAAAAGGCAAAAAAATTGGGCGGCCCGCAAGCCCGCCCGCAAAAAACATGGGCGGGCAGGGCTTGGATTTTTGGCCTTAAACTCAATTAGGGCCGCCCATGCCCGCCTGCAAAATTGCAAAGCCCGCAATGGCCCGGCCCATGTCCGCCCATTGGCCCTAATTGCCAATGCTAATATTTAGTTACATGTTAAGTTTATGGCGTGTTTAAAATGAGTTTTCAAATCATTTTGAAAAATGTTCGGAGTTATTAAGTTAAAAATATGGTAGTATTTGAAAATGATTTTAAATGATTTTAACTCTGGCTGTATAATTTATCTGCAAATGGTAGTTGTTATAAGATAGTTAGAGATGAGTTTTTGAGTGATTAAAGCTTTGGAATTTATTTTTGAGAAGTGATAATAAAGTTCCAAAAGATATATTATTTTTGGAAAATGTTTTCATGATTTTAAAAGTTAAAAGAAAAAGTAATTTTACTGATGCAGTAATCTGTTTTTGATTTTCAAAGAGGTTTTAAGTACTAATAGTATTTTGTGATCTACGATTTTTCTATGTATTTTGAAAAAGGATTCAATTGGTTTAAGTTATCATTTTGTGAATGTATAATTGATTGGTCCTTTGAATTGTATTATCAATGTTTAAGGTTCGAGTGAAACAAAGACGGGTAATCAGAATCAGTTGTCTCTAGCTTCACATCCAGGTGAGAGAGTAGCTATCTTAAGACACAATGGCACTAAGGTAACATTAGGATCATTTCGACCATCTCGAAAGTCGGAATCGAAAGTTACACGTCAAGATGCGAGACGACAATTGATTGTGGTGTGCTTAGTCGTTCTACGTTGCGACAGTAACTTTATATTGATTGTTTGATTTTATTTTGATATGACATGTTGTATAATTCAAAGTTATGATGCTGAATATGGTATTGGAAATGATAAGAGAACATGTGATAAAGTATCAAATATATTTGGATATGTTTATGAAATCATGATTTATTCTGTTGAAAGATTATTTGATATATTGGAACGGTCGTCCTATGGAACGGACTTGGTATATTTTGATGAACTATGAAAAAGAAATATGAGAATGATTAATTTTGTGGAGATTCGTATTAGTGTACAGTGATGGTGCAAACGACACAATGATCCTTGTTGTATATCCCCTTTAAGTGACTGGCCACGTGGATGACTGTGTCGTGGTTTCGAGTCTTGTGCAATCCACTGTACCATAGGGAGGTGTTTGCTGTTACCCTTAGAGGTCGAGACCCGTTAGAAGCGAGGCTTAGAATGGGTCGATCAAACTAGGTTAATGAAAGACTTAAAAGACTTAAAAGACTTTAAGCTTAAATCCTTTCTAACTACGCGCTGAGAGAGAAGTAGTGGAGAGGAAAGATACCATATACTTGAAGACCGGTGTATCTTCGAGTGGTGATTGTGATAGGGGAAGGCAAAGACGGTGAACGTCAAGAAGCCTCGAGTGCTTCTCTAGGTAGGACAAGACTACAATGACGTGTCTTTCGGTTGTGGGACATGGTCGTAGCAAGGACTACACGATCGACTAGAGAAAGTACTGTCATCCCTTTGAGCAAATCGGAGATGGTGAGAGGGAATCTGAATCAAGGCTAGAAGTCACTGCTTTTGTGAAATTGTGAAATTATAAATGATATTGTATTTTGTTTTGCTGGCCAGATGTGTGGCTTCAGCTTGGTACGTACCCTTTGACTATCGATGCCTGTGTGGTTAGGATTCCTGTGCGTCCCATCTGCTTTCCGAACTAGCTAGGTTGTGGTTGGATATTGAGCAGGAGATGTATCATGTGTGCTGACTTACCCTTCGCTTCAATGATTTCCCTCCCTAAATCATTGACAGATATGTTATGGTTCTAGATTAGAGAATTGAGAAAGCTTACCAAAGATTTTAATAAGACATCTGAATCTTTGATGTAAAGAGTACCATTATGAAATGAATATACTGTTATGATGAAGCATGATGTAATCTGTGTATCTATGTTGTTTATGTCTGTTGAATCCTAGTGTGACCCTTAGAGTAAGCCCATGTTGTCGACGATTATATCGTTCAAATCGCTTACTCTCTCTGTTTTCCCCTTCTCTGTGGACATTGGGAATGATGTCCACAGATGGCAGATCCAGTTAGGTGTCAGATAGATATTTCAAATAGTGGAGTAGCATCATTGGAAGATTTTTGGAATTGGGATGTCAAGCAGACTGGATGGTCATGGGAAGGATTTGCAGATATTCTGGAAGAAGAAATTCAAGAGAAGTTTCAAGGGTACGTGTTAGAAGAAGAGCAGAACATGGAGATAATGAATAAGGAGTTAGATGAAGATGCAGCTATTTGAGAGCTTGATGAAGACTTTGTGATATGGGAACCTGAGGAGGAGGAAGTTCAAGAAGGAGGGCAAGTGGAGTAGAGGTTCGATCCAGAGGAGGCACCTGCCGATGAGAGTAGTTTTATGTGTGCCATAAGATTTAGGTAGATAGAGTCTGCTCTGATAAGACTAATGTACTCTTTAGTATTGGCATAGATCCTTTTGTTTTAAATCTTTATTGTAATCATTGTCATGCCTTTTTAGGTAATGACCATTTTAATGAAATGTCTATTTAGTATAATCTTTGCATCAATGATATTACTGCAAATTTTAATATAACTAAATGTTTTTCAAGGAAACCATTAGAGAAAAATAATGTTGTTTTTGGAAAGGTGTTTTGTAATGTCTCAGTTTGGAATAGAATGGTATGAAAGGATATTTTGTAAATTGCGTTATTTCAAAAGGTAAACTAAGATAATGAAAATCCTTTTTATTAAGAAGTTAGAAAATAAATATTGTTTAAAAAAATGGCGTAAATTTTTGGCTAAAATTCTATGTCCAAATTGGGGTGTTACAAAGGAAGTAAAATTATAATATTATAATATTTTCTAATAAAATTAAGAAAACTAATTACTTTTACTTTCATTGATAATATATGTAATTTGGAGAAATATGCCCCGATAACAAAGATCAGAACGAGTCCATTATATACTCACTCCTGTTTGAAATAAAAGAAAAAAAATATATTTTTTTTGGTTTTTAGTTTCATTCCTAATGTTACTTTCCTAAAACGTACTTTACTAAAATATCTCTATTTTTTTTATAAATTTGAATAAATTAAATACAATCAACTAATTTTTTTTGTTTGTCTATCCGGTTCCTCACGTACTACATAGGTACATCCGGATCCGACCCGGGTCGCGTGCCTGACAATGGTAGGTGAGTCTCCCAACATGAATTTTCTGTATCCACAAGGAATCGAATCTGAGACCTTCCTTAAGCGAAACCGAACCGGTTACCACTCGTCCCAACGATGTTGGTTACAATCAACTAATTTCAAATGAGTGTGATTTTAGTGTTTTTTTTTCTTATGTTGACAGGGAGTATAGATTAAAGATCCCATCCGTTGTTCAATTCCTAGGAAAGAAGTAATCGACGTGAAAAGGAGAAAACGACCAATCCGTAACATTATTGGAAAGGACATAGTGCAGTGCGTGTGCGTGGGGGTAGCAGATGTAATGCCTACGACTACGAGCGATGTTCACCGCGACTTCATCTTCATCTTCTTAGCTTCTTCATTCGATCTTCCTCTAATGTACATGTTACCTGTCACTCACTCATCACCCACTCTTTCTTTCTTACGTTGGTAATATGTCGGGCCCCGAGATAACTACGTGCTCCCCACCTGGCCACGCGCACATGACCCCACACCAAATAACAACAATAAAAACCCTAATTTCCGAGACCCCTCCAAAAGCAGCTTTCCCATTGTATGTAATACCACAAGCAAACAAGCATAGTCTCAATATATATACTCCCTCCGATGCTCTTTCTTTATTTTTGTTTTTGCCATATCCATCAAATCATATTCTATTTTTCAATGATTTTGATCATCTTTTTATGAAAATATTTTTAATTATTTAATATCAAAGTTAGTTTTAACTTTTAAAAATGCATATCAAATATTAATATTTTAATTTTAATGCTATTAACAATATTAATTAACTTTTTTGATAATAAACTTTAGGGAAATGTTATTAACACACGTTTTATTACTATCCGCATCCGATTTTTATAAATTTTTGTATTTACTTACCAATATTACCTTTATATTAATACTTACATTCATATATCTAGCTAATCCTCACACCTCTAATCATATTGTTTGAACCCATAATTCTAAAAACCTAATACTTAACGAATTTTACTACTCACACCGTACCCACCACCTTCAATCTCTCATAATCAACCCACAACATGATCATCTTTAACATCCAATCCAATTCCATGAAAATTATTAGATCTAAAAAAATTATTTGATCTAATTATCCGATTAGTTTTAGCAGTATTCTTTTAGATATAATAATTTTCATGGAATTGGGTGAGAGGTTGAAGATGATTATGTGAGTTGATGATGAGAGATTGAATGTGGTGGGTGTAAGTAATAAAACTGGTTAAGTATTACTCCCTCCGTTCCTTTTTATATGTCGTTTTTTGGAGAGATTTTTTTGTTTCTTTTTATCTATCGTATTGAGGATTTCAAGAGTGTAATAAATGTTATTTTCCATGTTTGCCCCTATTTAATATGTCTTGGTTTATGTAAGTAGTGGAGAAAAATTAATGATTATAAAGAGAGAAAGTGTATAGTGGGAAAAAACATAATTAATGTATTGAAAATATGAGTAATGATTAGATTTCTTAAATAGTGTGTTTTGTTTGAAATATGACAGATAAATAGGAACGGAGGGAGTAGGTTTTTAATTAGGATTATGAGTTCAAATAATAGGATTAGGAATGTGAATATTAGATATATGAATGTAAGTATTAATATAAGGATAATATTGGTAAGTAAGTGCAAAAATTAATAAAAACCGGGTGCGAGTAATAATGATATATAGCGGGTGTTAATAACATCTTCCTAAACTTTATTTAATGATTCGAAATTAAACAGTAAAACCAACGGATGATTCATTCAAGTTGGATAATATATGTTTGTTTCTTTTTAATCGGATATTTGACTTCAAACTTTGTGTATGAACAACTCCATTAAAAAAAAAGTTAGGTGAGTTCAAGTCTTATACGGAGTATAGAGAAAAAAAAAAAATTTATACCGAGAAAGCTAATTTCACTATATTGTATGTGATAGATGTTCCCGACTCGATCATATATAATTGTGGTTGGGGAAAAACTAGAAGTAAGAGAGAAAATAATTTAGCTAGCCCCACAATTCAAAGCACAACTTTCTTTGTTCTTGTCAAATTAACAGTCTTGTGTTCTTCTCTTTCTATTTGTGTCTTATTATTAGTTAGTGTGTCCTATTTTTCAATTCTACACCTATCACCCTTTTGCTTATTAGGTTTTTATTTTCTTAATCCTTTACTCTATCTATCACTTTTCTATGTTTCAACCCTCGTATAGTTCCTCTTTAATTAATTTGCGCGAATTGAGCTTGATTCTGTGAATGGTTTCGCATCTGTTCCATCTCCTCTCCACTGAGACCACTTCATCTCCTTAATCATTTGTAGACATACAAGAGAATAAACAAATAGTAAATAAATAAAAAGTAGAACACTTCTTGATCGTTTGATTTTAAATCAACATGAAACACCTACTTTGATCAAATGCTCTCATACTCTTTTTACTTGATTCCCGGGCTCCTGAGCAATTGCATCTAATTCTCTCTTCCAAGCACCTGATTTCATTCCCTCTCTCTCTCTCTTTTCCCTTTCTTCCTTGAGAGAGAGTGAGCAACAAATGTTAGGTCTATCTTAGAAGAGAGCTTGATTGATAGCCCTTAATTTGATTCATATGAGCTGTGTGGGTTTGACCTTTTTCTTTTCCCTCCCTCACTTAGGATTCTTGATAAACAAGTGAAAGAAAACAATCTTCCTAGCTAGGAAGGGAAAGGCCATTAGGTTTAATTACTTTCTAGGTCATCAAAATCATCATCTTCAATTTTTTTTGTAAGCAAAAGTATATCATCTATCTTCAATTCTCTTTTGAACCATAATTTCTCTTTATTCTTTTACTAAGGTTTCACAGTTTTAGTTGCGGACCAAAATTTAAAACCTTACTATTAGCAACAAACTCTGGCTAATCCTTGGTGGACGAGTCAGGTGGTGGGGTTATCCGGGGTTGACCACCCAGGAACCCATTCACCTGGCTTCACCAAACTCCACACAGACCTCACAATCAACGAAACTGGTAGCAGCGGTGGCGGAAACAACAACAACAATAGAGATCTTGAAGATGAAGAAAACAACGGAGACGAAGAACCGAGAGAGGGTGCAGTTGAGGTAGGAACACGGAGACCAAGGGGTAGACCAGCTGGATCAAAGAACAAACCAAAACCACCCATCTTTGTGACAAGGGACAGCCCAAATGCCCTAAAAAGCCATGTGATGGAGGTAGCTGCAGGTGCTGACGTTGCTGAATGTTTAGCACAGTTTGCAAGGAGGCGCCAGTGTGGGGTATGTGTCCTTAGTGGGAATGGCTCTGTGGCTAATGTCACCCTCAAACAACCAACTGCTCCTGGTGGTGCTGTGGCACTTCATGGTAGGTTTGAGATCCAAACCTTAACCGGTGCTTTCTTACCTGGACCTTCCCCTCCAGGGTGCACCGGGCTAACGGTGTACCTTAACGGAGGGCAAGGTCAGGTTTTGGGAGGAAGTGTTGTTGGGTCTTTAATTGCAGCTGGACCTGTTATGCTCCTTGCTGCAACTTTCTCTAATGCAACTTATGAGAGATTGCCACTTGATGATAATGATGATGAGGGGCCTAGTGGTGGTGCTTCCGCGGCCGCGGGGGTGGCGCATGATGGTGGAGCTGGTGGATCATCGCCACCGCGGCCGCCACCGGGTATTGGAAGCAGTGGTGGAGTTCATCATCAGATGCAACATGGTGGGCTTCCAGATCCATCAATATCTCTTCCTTTGTATAATATGCCACCAAATCTATTGCACAATGGAGGGCAAGTGGGGCATGAAGCTTTTGCTTGGGCTCATGGAAGGCCACCTTACTAATAAGTTATGAAGAAGGAGAAGAGAGAGGTAGAGATCTAAATCAAATTTGAATTCTGCTTGTTATTATGTATGTGTTGTATTGTGAAGGATTCGGAGTTGGAAAAAGTTACAAAGTTAAGAGTACTAATAATAATTATATATAGTTGTGAAGAACTACTGTGAGAAGAGGATGGGAATTAAGCATGTGTATTTTTATCATTGTATATGTATGAACTTTACTTTCCCCCTCTTTTTTGCTTCTGTGTTTGGAATAAAAAAGATGATCATGGGAGTCTTTTTAATAATATTTATGAATTGTTTAGTAATTTCCATCATCTGGTGGTATTTTTTTTTTCCCTTCGTTAATTAACAAATCTTGGTTGCATTATTATTGCATATTTATTTGGCTTCTTTATTGTTGAATGATATTATTTTATAGATGCACTTATGGCTTTGGAAGTTTAAATATGATGGGATCAAATGATTAAACTTACTAGCCATATGATGAATTAATTAGTTGGTGCTTGGTAAGTTATGTATGCAAGTAACATCAACTGCTGCTACTTTTTTTACCTTTTCGCATTACTGATCTGGGTATGTATGTAGAAGAAATCACTGTTAGGGTTTATGAATATATTCCAGCAGCTTCTTCTGCATCTGGAATTTTGCTTTTGCTTTGAGCAGATGCACAGTGGAATAGGGTTGCTTCCTAAATCTCCTCAGGAAATGTTGTTTAATCAGAACTGCTTTTCTCTTTCTGCACAGAAACTTGCTGGGGTCCGTTAATTTCTAAATTCTATTATTATTATTATTTCAACCAACAAATCCTATTATTAAACAAAGAAATGATCCAATACTTTTTATATTCTCAAAACACAAAATGCATTTCTTTATTTTAAGTTATTTAATATATATATATATATATATATTTTTTTTTTTTTTACTTTAAGTCATATCCTGAGTTCATTTTGCATGTTAAGATTAATCCACTCCACACAACAAGTTGCAAACTATATGCCACTTTTTCAGAAATTATTACCCTGGTCAAAAATCAAACTTTATTCTTGGAGTCTCGAGTTCCTTGAGCACCCAACCAATTACTATTGGTCAGCATCCATTTGGGTATACTTCCTTTATTTATGGTCTGTTCGGCAAAACTAGCTTGTAACTTGTAGCTATGAGCTTCTAACTTGTAGCTGTTAAGCTAGCTAGGACCTGTGAGCTTGCAGCTGAGAGCTTATAGCTGTTTAGCTAACTATTTAAAATACTAGTGTTGTTCGGCAAAACTAGCTTTTAAAGTAGCTAAAAGTTATTAAATGACAAAAAAGGACATGTAATATTTTATTATTTTAATTTTTTTCAAATTTTTTTATTTATTTATTAAATAGATAGTTAATTAATAGATAAATATAAAAATTATTAAATTATAATTAATTAAGCCTTAATTAAATTCATTTTTTTATTTATTTATTAATTATGTAGTTAATTAATTAATTATAAAAAAATTATTAAATTATAATTAATAATTAATTAAAGGGTAGTAAAATAATTTTAAATTTTGTTTAAGGATATAATTGGTATATGAATTATTGAAAGCTAGTTTAGTTTATAGAAAGCTACTTCAAGTAGCTTTCTAAAAGCTAGCTTTTAAAAGCTACAAGCTCATTTTTTAAAAGCTATAAGCTCCTTCTAATTTGTGTTCACCGAACGGGGCTAGTAGCTTATTGACTAAATCTAAAAGCTCCTAGCTAGCTAAAAAGCTCCTAGCTCGTGTTGCCGAACAGAGCCTTAGAATAGCAAAAAAGATTTGTGGGGTGAAATGATTGAAAAAAATTTAGCATTTCATCTTAAATATATATATTAATTATATATAAATATATAATGTATAACCTAATATGTCACTAGCTAAATATAAAATTAAAATCTTGATACTTGTTAAGGTTTTCAAATTTAAAAATAAAAAATAAACGTAAATACATGTTATTCCATATTTTGATAATTTAAAAAAATATATTTTTCAATAATTTTATATTATATTTAGCTTTTTAAGAGTACACTAAATACACTTTTTAGCATTTGGTATAAAATTAAGGAAGGATTCGTTCCTTTCTACATAGATGAAATTGCCATCATCTCCATCCATAACAATGAATTTAAGTAAGAATTCATTGAAAATTAGGTGCAGACACATCTTCAAGACAACTTCCCATCTTAAAATCAGGAATTGTTCAATAGTAGTTTTTATTTTTAATCAGCGGAATTGTTTTTTTTTTTTTTTTTTGTTCCTAATGAGTTACTGTAAATCAATGTCTCATGTGCTTCGGAAACCATTGGCTTATAATGATAGTCTTATGAACCAAAATTCAATCAACCAAGTTAGTGGCGTGCGATCTATTGCTGCCTATACAAAGGGGCATGCTTCAATCTATGTTGACTTGCAAAGGTTCCTTTGTTGGTTCTTGTGATGGGGTTTGTTTTTTGATGCCTCTGTTGGTAGATTTCTTTGCTTTTCTTCAAAGCTGGGGATCTGTTCTTCCATCCAAAGAGAGCTTTAGAGTTTATACCATGCTCTATCTACACTTAGCAATTTGTCAAACCTTTAGTCATTTGTGTCTAGGGGGAGCCCAACAATAATCCACAACATACAATAATGTATCCATTGTAGATATGAAATGGACTCTTAATGACCGAATTACTGGCAGCGGAATACCCGCCTCAAGCAAGAACTGCGGACCCACCGTGAATCAACAAATTAAGGATGATCAGAGGTTTAGCAAATCAGAGGGCATGGATGGTCAGAGGATCAACGGATTAGCAGGATTATGGATCGACAGATTAAAGGATTAATAGATCAAGGAGGAGTCCAATAATAATCCACGACATTAATGTATTAGTTGCATATATATATATATATATATACAAAACGAACACTTCATCACTGGATAATTGGCAGCTTGATACCTGCCTCCAGCAAGAATCACGGACACGTCATAAATCAGCCATTACACAACAAAACCATCGCTACACCTATAAAAGGCGGGTAAGGGCCAAAGGTAAGATCACTCCACCTTTTACACACACATCCTAAATTCCTTGACTTACTCAACAAGTTGACTTGACTACTGGTATACATGAGATAACACCCTACAACAATACCCTTTGTACTATATATCTTGTCTTTATCATTTCTTTAGTAGCATTTTAATAAATGTACAAAAGTTGCAATATGTTCTTTTTTTGTAAAATTTATATAATTTGTAATGAAATTTTTATAAAATGAGATAAAACATTAAAAGTTTCCCTACTTTAAAAACAAAATTATTGCTACTAAATATAATTTTTACAACATTTTCAAAATATTCCTACATGTATTTTTTTGCAGAATGTGTTTTTTTTTTTAACATTCTAAAAAATGCTCTATTTTTGTGACATTTAAAATGTTACGGTATTAAGTCATAGCAATTGTTTTAGGAACGTTTTGGTTAATAAACATTATTAAAACGAGTTCCGTGAGTATTCGTAACATTAATAAAAGAGTTCTTTTAATGCTAATGAATAAGTCTGTATGAAGAATTAAAATATTTATAAAATTTATGTGTATTAATTACATCATTTTTTTATATAAATTTATTTAATATGAATTTTTTTTTAATGTATGTTATAGAGAATACATTAAAAAAAACCTTAATGAAAATGTTAAGCGTTGTTAAAACCTATAAATGCAGTAAATTTTGTTAAAACCAGACATTTCTGTCATTCACACCCACGTGTTCTGTTTATAGGACTGAAAATGAGTCCCACCAAGACACCCTCATAAAGTTCATTTTGGAATTGAAGAAGAATGGGGAATCTTTTTTGTCCATGCCTATAGCTTTGTTTAAGATTGCCGCAGAACGAGTGATTCTTTAACTTTGATTGAAAACATTTGTTCTTTCCAAAAAAATACAGACAGACATAAGCCGTTGGCTTTAATTTATACGCCTAATGCAAAGTCCTCTTTTCATTCTAAAATAAAAATATCGCTCTTATGATTTTGATAGCACATATAGTGCATGTTTGGTTTTACGTTGAATTAGTCCAGAATCAATTTTAGAATGTCATCACTATTAATAGTTGCTTCTGCTCCAACGTGATTTTAGGATCATAATTGATTTTCATGCTGAAAACCAAACATGCTAATAATAAACTCTATTATATAATTGTTGTTTTTTCCCTCCGTGTCTCTTGGAGAACATTAAGGGTTGTTGCTTGATTAAAAAATATAAGGTGTGTGGAAACATGAGATGATAATATATTTGCTGTTTTGGTGGAGTACGTGAATAATGGGTAACTATTGGATACTACGGAGTATATGATTATGCGAGTAAATATATAGGAATGGTATGAGATGTGTTATTACCTAGTTAGGGGTTCGATTCTCGGTTTTTGTGAATGTAAGAGGTCTTGCTTAAAGATTAGCTCCCGAAAAGGCTCGACAATGTCGAAACTTGAAAAGATTAGTCACCAGTTGCACGAATGGATACCTTGGGAAACCAAAAAAAAAATATAGGCATGGTAGCAAAAACTAATTTTATATTATAAGTAGTATATACATAGTATTTACAATATTAAATTATGACATAAGACAAGTGATCGTTTTTCAAGTAAGTTATGTTTTGCAAATTAGTCTAAGTAAACGTGATCAGAAGATTGAAGATTGCCCAAACGAATAAAAAGATGTCCAAGCATATATGTTATTATTACAAATTAGAATGACTGAGACATTTACATAAAGAGACCTATCCACAAGTTTACATATTAGGATCTTGACATTTGTCATTTAAGTTCTTTTATTTAATTTTTTAACTTAAAAATAACAAGTGTATAATCTTATGTATAGATTTGTAGGCCTCTAGATCATTTTTCAATTAAATATAAGAAGAATCTTGAAAGCTTCGTATACATCAAAAACTGCTACTCCGCAAAAGCGAAGCCAAGAAAATCACCACTGGTTATGTGAGATATGGTAGCTAGAGAGGATACTTAATGAGCCAAATGAATCTAAATATTGTTTTTCTAAGAAGGAAAATAATGTTTTACAAAATGTTATTCATGTCAAAATTATTACTCGTTTCAGAATGTTTGGCCTTTTAGGCCTGGGCACACAGATTAAGAAAGTGTTGATTATTATAAGTATTATGTATGATTTGTCCAAAATGTCCCTATTTAATCCTTATTGAAAATTGTAATGGTATTTAATTTTTATTAGTAAGTGTGTCCATTAATTAATGTATAGTGGTTTAGAGATGAGAGAGATGATAAAAGTAGAATTAACGAGGAGTAAGAGAAATTATTGAATGAAAGGTTAATATTGGAAAAAAAAATATGTTTGTGTATTGAAAATGTAAAAGGCCAAACATTGTGAAACAAGAAAAAAAGGCTAAAAGACCAAACATTGTGAAACGGAAGGAGTAACTTTTTTTTTTTACGAAGGAAATCTCATCGTCATTGCCGCACATTGACGACTCTGATGAGCAACCCCGCCTTCAAGTCATAACATGCAAACTGCTCGGAGGAGAACAACCAATCCCGAAGGAGCGACAGACTCATACCGCCGAGGTGGAATTCGAACCAGTGTCCTTGCGGACCGAGAACAAAGACCTGAGCCAGGTGTGCCACATCTTGTTGGTAAAAAAAAATTATTAACTTTGTTATACTAACTCCGTTCCTAAATATAAAATCCTCTTGAGTCCTTTTTTATCTCTATTTATAATTTCCTATATCAATTTTCAATGATAATTAATTATTTTTTCACAAACATCTTTATTTTTTTAACACTTTTTAGATTTCCAATAATATTAATATAAATAATTTTTGAAAATACATATCAAATATTCAATTTCGAATATCATTAACTAAATGAAAAATATAAATATTTCTTAATAAACATGAAATATACCAAAATGATATTATATATAAGGACGGAAGGAATACTAAGAATTTATTTTATTTTCTATGAAAGGCTCAAACTGTCACTTCTTTTAAGAATGATGGTAACGGATTAACATCGCGAATAAAATAGTAATTAAAATAAGGTAAATGCTAATAAATGTTTTTAGGATATCTGTTAAAAAATTAATTGTAGACAAAAGTTGTTAAAAAATGTAATTTTTTATGTTTTTGAAAAAATATTGAGTGTGAACTTAGATTTTTTTTTTTTTGTGCACAGAACTTTTTTCTATATAAGTAATCTTAAAAAAAAAAAAAAAAAAAAACTTAAAACACTTTAGTAACAAGATAAATACGGAATACGCCCAACTATTTTTCTACACCTAATAATAAAACACTAAAGTCAATCTTAGGAAGTGATGTTTTAGCACATGGAAAACTGTTTAGTTTAGATACTCCCTCCGTTTCAGAACATTAGGTCTTTTAGGTCTGGGTACACAGATTAAGAAAGTGTTAATTATTGTAAGTGTTATGTATAATTTGTCCAAAATGCCCCTATCAATCCTTATTGAAGATTGTAGTAGTATTCAATGTTTATTAGTAAGTGTGTCCATTAATTAACGTATAGTGGTTTAGAGATGAGAGAGATGATAAAAGTAGAATTAATGAGAGAAAATGAAATGATTGAATAAAGGTTAGAATTGGAAAGAAAAATATGTTTATGTATTGGAATTGTAAAAGGCCTAATGTTATGAAACAAGAAAAAAAGGCTAAAAAGCCTAATGTTCTGAAACGGATGGAGTATTAAATAATATTTTTTCTGTCCTTGATTATAAGACATTTTTAACCAATTCACATATATTAAAAAAAGTAGTTAAAGATAGTTATTACTCTCAAAGTCATCAAAAAAATTTATCAAATTTCCAAAATTAACCCTATATAAAATTAAATACAGTACAATCTAGATTGATATAGTTATTATTATGGGAAAAGTAAAAATGTTAATTGGAACGTGGAGTATAAAGTAGAATTATTAGAGGTATATTTGGTATAGTTTATTTAATGCTGTCTAGATATTGTAAAGTAACATATATATATATATATATATATATATATATATATTTTAAACAAAAGTGACTTATATTCATAAACAAATAAACTTTCAAATAAGTGACTTATAAATAGGACGAAGAGAGTAAATTATTTCATTTGTATTTATTGATCAATTTTTTTTTGTAAGGTACTCGTTAATACTCTATCTGTCTCACAAGGATAGTAAAATATGTCAAAAAAATTTGTCACAAATTATAATTAAAGTAATCAATGAAACGTTTTGGAAATTTTAAATTTTGTATTGTGATTGGTTGATCAATGTAAAAGACACATTAAATTAGTTGTTTAATCATTGGTTGATGTGTTAGACAAATCCTTAAATATTTGTCTCTTTAATTTTTTTACTTTTGAAATTTTTACCATCCTTGTAGGAGAGAGTATAATGTTTTTATGATGAGTAACATTTGAAAATTTTTAATTATACTTTATACTTAAAATTTCTTAATCGTCGTTGCTCCAAAAATAATGGTTATTCCCTCTATCTCATAAGTTATCTATTTGTAGCCATTTTATTTTGTCTTATATATCATGTACTTTTAAAAATCCAATATTCATTTATATTAATTTTTTTAAACATGCCCTTATTTATCACATTATCTTTTTCATTCCTCATTTCTTCGTTCATCTCTTTGTTTCAATATAGTTTTCATACATTTATTATTGGCTTATTTATGCTTTTGGTCCCTATAAGTTCAGCGTGTTTTGGTTTTAGTCCCTATAAGTTATTTTGACCGGGACTGGTCCTTAATTTTTCAAGCATTTTGGTTTTGGTCCACTCCATTATGAAAAAACTGTTATTTGCTGATGTGACTAGCGGAACACCATATCAGCCGTCACGTAGTGTGACAAGACGCCAAATAAGTGACATGACGTGGATGATACAGATCCAGGGATACAAAATGGTCTCATGCGTAAAATGGTCTCATACGCAGAATTTTGTGTTTATGGACCTGAATCATCCATGTCACAATACTTATTTGGCGCTATCTCACATCACGTAGGTGTTGGTGTGAGTTTCCGTTAACCACGTCAACAAATAATTGATTTTTTTAACAGATGAAACCAAAACCAAAATGTTTGAAAAATTAAGGATCAGTCACGGTCAAAATAACTTTTAGGGACTAAAACCAAAACACGCTGAATTTTTAGGGACCAAAACCATAAATAAGCCTTTATTATTATTCTCTTACCAATTATTAAATGGAGATAATTTAATCAAAATATACCAAATATTTACATTATTTACACATTTCTTAATCTTTGAACAATGAGTAAAACTACATAACTTATGAAATGGATGTAATTTTTTATTATAAGCAAATATAATGATATGTTAGTCAAACCCTTAAAGCACATCCATACTGGCATGTCCCTAAAAAATTAGGGACTGTCCATAAAAAAAGGGTGCCGATGTGAAAAAAGCTTATTTTGCCCATATTTCTATATTGTCTTTGATTTGTAACAATTCATGACTTGGAGTAATTGCAAAAAATGGAGATGAGGAGGGGAGAGAAACACCTTCAACCAACATTATAGAAAAATGGAAATTTCTTCGATGGCTAAGTTGAGATTCCCATTAAAAAAAGGGGAGTTCATTTTTCGATCCCCTCCCATATTTACTAGTGAACTCCCTTTTACACATATTCTGGGGTCAGTGTGTATTTAATTTTATACACATACGTTGGGGATGAGTGTACTGGACAAAAATTACCCATACATTAACCCCTCACCATATGTGTAAAAAATTTGGGTGGGGGTCAACTAGGAATTTGGGAAGTTAAAAAATGAATTTCCTAAAAAAATAATTGTGAAAGGGAGGCTTTCCCCAAGCGATTATAAATAACTTTTAGCTTGTTTATATAGGAAAAGGTTTTGTCAAGGAAGGGGAGAAGCAAAATTGTGCAGACTGCTAGGGATAAACATAATTACTTGCACTTTATGCTTGTTGCTTCACCAAACCCATCGGCGACAATAAATCTTGGCTTAATTCTCAACTAATGTAAAACTTAACACTAGAATTATAAAAAAAAAATAAAAAAATTATAAGTGCAATGTTGGAGTTGGCAAAATTTCGCCAAGAAAGATGTCGATGTCTTTGTGAGTGTCGCAGAAATAACTCTGTTTAGGTGTTGGACAAAGTGTGATAATAAATGCCAAGTGTTGGAATTTGCGTTTCTTGTAAAAAAAAAACGCATTTTCGAGCTGAGAATTAATTACTCTCTTAAATATAGTTTGAAGACCATTAAAATATGAGATGTTATTTAAAGCCTTTTTCGAGAAGTTAAGCTCGCAAATGGATATTACAAGAAATATTGTGCCAGTTTGAATAATCCCTAAGTAACCATAGAAAGAGAACTTTAAGTGTGAATTCTCAGCTTTGGTGGCTTCGAGATATGGGTAGTTGGCAATAATTTTGTACATAATGCATAGGATAGTTACTAGTTTATTTGTCTATAAATAATAGTTCTCTTTAACGTATTATGTATCGGAAAACACTTGCACAAATCTTTGTAATCTCAAACACACAACAAACTCATAAGAAAATTAAATACTTCCTTCGACTCGCTCGCTTTTATCAATTTGTTTACTTTTGCTTTCATTTTCTCTTTGTTTTATGCTCTCATTTATCTGCTTTCATTTTCTTTGCAATTTGGAAATGCTTGTTCTTTACGTTTTTATTAAGGAAGTTTATGTTCTAACATTCTCTTAGAGCATTAAAATTGATCGCTTGAGGCTTCTCTAGCCTTAACCAATTCTCCCACAAGCACATAAAAGCAATTCCTTCAGTCCTATATGTAAGACTATTTTGGTAAAATTCACATCCATCAAGAAAGTCGATTAATGTTGTTAGTAGTATTGAAAATGTAAATATTTAATATATTTTTTTTAAAAAAAATCAACCTTATAATTATCGTTGAGATTCTAAAAAGTGTTAACTTAATAGGTATATTTTTGTAAAGAAGTAATTAAATGTTACTTCCTCCGTTCCTATTTATCCGTCCTATTTCCAAACAAAACACACCCTTTAAGAAATGCAATCATTATTTAGATTTCCAATATATTTATTATGTTTTTTCTCACTATACTCTTTCCTTCTCCTTAATCATTAATTTTTTTCTACTACTTACGAAAACCAATACCTAATTAAATAAGGGTAAACATGGAAAATAACATTTATTACACTTTTAAAATCATCACAAGGACAGATAAATAGAAGCAAAAAACTTATCTAAAAAGGACAATTAAATAGGAACGGAGAGAGTATTAGAAATTAGAATAAAATCTTATAAATAGGACCATATTTTTTATCGACAAATGAATCTTTATTGAAAGGTACAGGAGGTACTCAAGGAAAGTTAGGATAACCCCTTAAGTCATTATATTTTATGAGGTTTATATCTCAATCATTGAAAGAAAAAGAGGAATTTTTTTTTCTAAAAATGTTTTGCATATAGGATCGGAAAGAGTACAAGATTACCACATAACATGTATGACAATAACGTACTCTTTTCATACATCATATCAAACTTTCAAGACATGATGTTGGTAAATCTTTAAAGAATTTTTTGCCACCAAACATGCACATTACTTTATTTCTCGAGAATATCAAAAACTACATTTGTCAATAATTTTTTATTATATTTAGAATCTTAACAAGTACACTAAAAATAATTATTAGCATTTGCCTTTGTTAACGGGAAATCGAAATCGACAAAAGGTTGCGAATGTCGAATGTATAAGTGACGTCGACGGAAGTGTACTTAGACATTTTTGTTTAAAAGTGACTTCGAGGGAGGTGAACGTACAATCCGACAATGGGTAGATTTCGACGAAAAGGATGTGTATCGACGACATAAGTGATATCGAGGGAGGTGTACTTAAGTGGCATGACTTAAAAGTGACTTCGAAGGACGTGAACGTGTGTCGACAGAAGGAAGAGGCGGAAACAAGAGGCCGGCGTCGAAGGAATAGTGGCGCAAGAAAAGAGGAGTCAGAAACGTCATATTAGCATTGGGAACGGAAGAGTAATTATGGAGGCATTGAATGCTACTTGTGGCTATAAAATCCTCATTTTTCACTGAGAAAAGCCACAAGTTACAATGAGAAAACTTAAGGAATGCCTTCATGAATTTTGGAAAGAAGAAAAAAGATTCATATTCCACATAAACATGAGTCCACCAAAGGCTAAACATGTGGGATTAAGGTGTTCGGTCGAGGACAAGGAAATGAAGGGATGTCCACCCCGAATACCCCCTTTATCCTCTTGAATAGCGAAAGGCTAAACATGTGGGATTACGTAGAACCCATTTCTGATGCGTCGGGTCACAGCAAAGAACTCTGAATTGGAGGAAGCAGTGAACCTGATTAATAAGCATTGGAAAGGTCTTTGTAATCCCATAGGCCAAGGTTTGTATCCAGCTAGGATCTACTACGGCCGCCTTTCCTATTAAAGAGTTGAAGGAAATAAGTCCTTTGACGGCATTCTACTAGAAATGTCGGGGGCATGTTTTTTGATTGAATGCTGGTGAAACAGCGTTTAGTCGAATTACACGTCACCGATATCAATCGAATGCGTCTAAGGCCGACAGCGGGTCGAAAGTCGATTTCGACAATAGGCCTGTCTGTCGAAAGGAGCTCGATGTCGGCTGACATCTCAGAACCAAGAGGCTGGAGCACAACAACGTCAATGCTTCGAACAACAAAGAGACTTAGACAAGAGTCAAAGGTTGCAGTCTAAGATAAGTGCCAGTCGAAGAGGTCTCAGCAAAGATGTCACCACGGGATTCGACAGAAGCATCCACTAAGCCCAAACCACAACGTGGGCAGTTGCATCGTGGGGGATAGCGTAGTGGGTAGTTAATAGATCGTGGGTTTTGCAGTTATGCAGAACGTGCAAGAATGCTTTGTAAATAGTTTTCGGATTCCTATGCCTATAAATAGGAAGTCCTTAGGTTGTAATCGGGGTCGGTTGCTAGGTTGACACACATAGGCCAAAATCCTAAACGTCTCACCAGAGCAGACAAACGGAGAAACGCCATTGTAAAGAACCTCATCCTTCCACCCATTTAATTTTCAATGCAATCTTTACTTTTCCCTTCACTTTTAATTACATGAAATTTACTTTACTGCAAATTTTAATCGCTTTCCTTTTCGATTCCAAGTCATTTACTTTACTGCGCCTTTTAAATTTCACCGCATCGTGTTCTTGGTGTCGGTTTTATCTTACTCGCATTTACTTTTACGCTGTTCAAACACAAATACCCAAAAATACCAAAAAAGACGGTCAAGTTCCTTTTACAAGTTACCCACACCCCACACATCGCCGTCAGTTCGGCAGGCGTCGGACGAAAAACCCGCAAACAAAATTGGCACGCCCGGTGGGACAGGTTCAGAGTAACTTGTGTTTGTTTGTATGCGTTTGAGAAGTGGCATAACTTTGCCATCTTCGTCATCAATGGTCGTTACAAGTCAAGGTGGTCAACAGACCACCGTTATTTCGGAGATTATTACACCAAGTGTTTCGACAAGTGCTCCTCAAATGACCGGAGGAAGCGGTTCCGCCGTGGAATCAACTGTCGTAACCACAATTCAACGGCCAAATAATGGCCCGAACGGGGGAAACCTCACCAGTGGGTTTACTTTTGGTAGCAATTCAAATACTGGAGGACAAGTTCCTCCGTATGGTTTGCCACCTGGTTTTGTTCCAGGATCGACGTTGACATGGCCTTTGAGTAGTTCGATAGGCAGTACTAATGCAAGGACGGGGGCCACTAACATGGCCTTTATGCGTTCTGCTACGGACATGGCTGGTACGAGTAACGGTTCAAGATACATGCCTATCAATCCCGTTACGCATATCTGTCAACAAATCGAAGAGGCTAATGTACAACTGGTCGATCAATTGACGGCTCAATTGGGTTCGGTTATCAACCCAGCGATGTTGGTGACAAATGAGACTTGCGGGAAAATTGCACAATACATGAAAAGATTAAACCAAGTCTTAGGCGTCGACGACAATGAGCATAGTGAGTCCGTCAATACTCCACCTGTTGATAGGAATTTACCAAGGCCAATATTGGTACAAAGTTATCCTGATGGCCAAGATGTACGACACACTGCTCGAGTGTCGTCACCACAGCAAGATAGTAGAATCCCGACTACGTGGGATCATGCTCATACTAACCCAATGTTTAGTGCAGGTAATACGATGTTGGAGAACCAGCAAATGGTCTTTCATCCAGGTGTCGAAGCACCTCAACATGTTCAAAATCCGGCGCAAGTTGCATTCATGCAAAGGGGAGAAGATCTTCAAGCAGCACTAGCAAGGCAGAATTTGGCTCGACATTTGCTTCGACAAGGAAGAGAGACACGAGTCGAACCGGACGATGTGAATAGGATAGTTGAACAAGCACTGAGTCAGATTGGTTTCAACGTTGGCATGGCTAATCAGCCAGGTTTTAATTCACCCTTTCCGGAATGCGTATAGTTGGCAGAAATCCCAAGAGGAACAAAGGTGCCTAAGTTGTCGAAGTTTGCCGGCGAAGCGGGAGAATCTACTGTCGAACATATCACTCGTTACATCATCGAATTGGGTGATTTGGCCGCTGATGAAGCGATCAAAATGCGGCTATTCCCTAGTTCTTTGACAAGAAATGCTTTTTCTTGGTTCTCAACCTTACGATCTAATTCTATTCACGCTTGGGCCCAATTAGAGAGGTCTTTTCACGAACAATTCTATAGAGGCGAATTGAGAGTTGCCTTGACGGATTTATTAAGTGTGAAAAGATTTGATGGGGAGCCAATCGATGACTACTTGTCACGTTTCAGGCAGATGAGGAGTAGGTGCTTTACTCCGATTCCTGAACCAGAGGTGGTTAAGATGGCTGTGTCGGGTTTAGAATATCATATTCGTAAGAAGTTGGTTACCCAACATCTATTAGATTTGGCACAATTAGCCGCTTGTGTTCGGCAGATTGAAAATCTAAGAGATGAGAAAACGAAAGGGAGAGATCTTAGGGTCCCAAAAAGAGAACGCATCCATTATGTCGATTCTCAGCCTTCTGACGGGGAGGCATTCGACGGAAGTTCGGAGGTTAACGTGATAGAATTAGGAAATGAAAAACCTTATTCATGTTCTGCCTTACGACCATCCAAACCCATTAGCGAAAATTTGTATAAGAAAACGTACACTTTCGACGTTTCCAAAACTGAACAAGTTTTCGATGCGTTGTTAAAGGATAAACAAATTAAATTGCCAGAAGGTCATAAGTTGTTGAAAAAAGAAGAGTTAAGAGGAAGAAAGTATTGCAAATATCATAACAATTGCACTCATAATACCAATGATTGCTTTGCTTTCAGGGACTTAATTCAACAAGGAATCAACAAAGGGAAGTTGAAGTTCATAGAGAAAGACATGAAGATCGACACTGATCCTTTTCACAAGGAGGTCAACGAGGTCGAGACTCAAGGAGTGTTTTCCATTAGCACTCTTTCACTAGCCTATGACGCTGAAGTGTTTCCTGAAGTTGGAGAATCATTCCGACATTTCTGTAAAAGAAAGCAAGACGGTGACCTTCAGATCTGCCCAGGATGTCAAGTGGTCTATGATCGGAAGACTGCAGCACAGAAAGGAAGGGGGTCCAAAAGAGAAGACTTGAGAAAGAAGATAAGAGCCAGGGTCCAGGAACGGGAACACATCCGACGGGAAATGTCCCGAGAGGCTCGACGGCCTTTGTCCAATCGAAGGATCTATGGAGGGCGTGCCTCAAGACCAGCTGCATATGATTGATTCATGCAAAAAAGGCAACAATCAGGATCGACATCTGGGTCAATTTATGAAGAGTTAACACGTACTCAGAAGAGGAGGCTCCAGAGAATCCGGAAGGTAGAAGCTGAAGGAGTCAACATTGACGAGCTACCCACGAATGACCAAGGATGCCTTGTTGCAAGTATGAAGCCGAAGACGGCTCAAGGTCGACAAGGAGGCAAACAGAGGTAGAAGTGGGTAAAAAGGTCTGAAGGGTCGAATCGGATGAGTGAATCGTACGAAGGGGACTCTGAAGATAGCTTGGATATCATTGTCAACGATCAAGACATGATAAATGCTCAAAGTAAGAAGATCAGCAGCCTCTCAATCAACAATGTCGGTTTGCCTTTCGACATGCCTGGAGACCATGCACACGAAGAGGGAAACGAAAGTGATGATTATGGCGATTCGTATCTGAGTGACAAGGTGCCAGGACTTCCTGAATGCCTTTTTCTTTTGGATCGGCTCCATCTGGAGGTGGATATCGGACACATAGCTCAATTCGAACCACTGGAAGAGAGCAAAAGAGAACATTTAAGGCCTTTACACATTAAGGCCATTGTTGACGGGAAGCCTCTAAATCGAGTGTTAGTAGATGGAGGGGCAGCCGTCAATGTTTTGCCTTGGAACGTATTTAAGAGAATGGGAAAAGCAGAGTCGGATTTAATTCCGACGAATGTGGTTGTGGTTGGCTTTACTGGGAAGATCGCTCAATCACACGGTGTAACGATGTTGAAAGTTGAGGTGGGCTCAGTCACAAGAGATACTTTGTTTGTGGTAGTCCCATCTAAAGCTAGTTACAATCTGCTGCTAGGAAGGGATTGGATTCATGTTGTGGGGGCCGTTCCGTCAACGGCCCATCAAAAGTTAATTCTTTGGAATCAAGAGAATAAGGTGGAGGTGATTCCTGCAGATGACAGTCCATGTTACATGCAACAGATGCACATAGATTTCAAAGTCTACAACCCAAGCATCAAGCCGATCCGAAAACTTTCAGAAACCCGTAGTGGATAAATGCCTAATGGAAAACTATGGGATTTCAATTGTCGAGATGGACAAGGCCGTTGAGCAGCGGCGACCAGCACTGATGGGTGATCGACAGCTGGAAAGACTGTCGGCTTACGTGGCCGACAGAATGCAATGCACCATTCAGACAGGTGCATTCCAGGACTGTATTGTAGATGATAGCCCTTTGGGATTCGAGAGAGGGTGGACAGATGAAGAATCTAGATTCATCAGCGAAGATCCTAGAGATGAAGTAAATTTGGGAACGGCTGAGAAGCCGAAACCAATTTACGTAAGTTCGTTGTTAAAGGAGGAATTCCGACAGAAGCTCATTGATCTCATCAAAGAGAACCAGGATTGTTTTGCTTGGGAATACGAAGACATGCCAGGACTCGACAGAGAGTTGGTTGAACATAGGCTGACTTTACGGCCTGAACACAAACCAATCAAACAAGCAGTTCGTCAGTTCGCACCTGATGTAGTCCTCAAGATCAAAGATGAGATCGAAAGATTGTTGAAAGCAAAATTCATCAGAACGGCAAGGTATGTCGAGTGGATGGCAAATATAGTACCCGTTATAAAGAAGAATGGGAAAATGCGACTATGTGTTGATTTCAGGGATCTAAGTAGTGCCACACCAAAGGACGAATACCCAATGCCGATAGCTGATATGCTGGTGGATTCAGCGTCTTGTCATAAGGTAATGAGCTTGCTGGATGCTTTTTCAGGTTACAATCAGATTTTTATTGCTGAAAACGATGTGTCGAAGACTGCGTTTAGATGTCCAGGCGCAATAGGAACTTTCGAATGGGTAATGATGTCGTTTGGACTCAAGAATGCGGGAGCTACCTATCAAAGAGCAATGAATCTGATCTTTCACGACATGATTGGCAAGTTCTTGGAAGTGTACATCGATGACGTGGTGATCAAGTCGAATACTCAAGAGGAGCATTTGGAGAGCCTGGAGAAGGCATTTATCAGAATGAGAAAGCATAATCTAAAGATGAATCCAATCAAATGCACCTTTGGAGTCACTGCTGGCCAGTTTTTGGGATTCCTTGTTCACAGAAACGGCATTGAAGTCGACAAAAACAAAGCCAAGGCCATCATAGAAGCATATCCTCCGACCAACAAAAAAGAGGTTCAGTCGTTTCTTGGCAAGGTAAATTATTTGAGAAGATTCATATCAAACCTGTCGGGAAGAACCAGAGCCTTTGCACCTCTCGTAAAGCTAAAACGAGAAGAAGATTTTAAATGGGGATCGGAGCAACAAGCGACATTTGACGATTTAAAGATGTATTTATCGACACCACCAGTGATGATGCCGCCTCAGCCAGGTTTTCCTTTAAAATTGTATATATCAGCATCTGATTACACTATAGGGAGTATGTTAGCTCAAGAAAATGAAAATGGTGTAGAAAGAGCTGTGTTTTATTTAAGTAGAGTATTGAATGATGCCGAAACACGATATAGTGCAGTAGAAAAATTATGTTTAGCACTCTACTTTTCTTGTACAAAACTTAAACATTATATGAAAAGTTTTCATGTTTTGGTTTTGTCGAAGTCTGACGTTATTAAATACATGCTATCCAAGCCAATTATTCATGGTAGGGTCGGCAAGTGGACGTTAGCGTTGACCGAATTTTCACTTCAATATGTACCATTAAAAGTCGTTAAAGGCCAAGTAGTAGCCGACTTTTTGGCAGATCACCCATGCGTAGACATGGCTTTATCTGTTAATTTTTTGCCACCAAACATGCACATTACTTTATTTCTCGAGAATATCAAAAACTACATTTTTCAATAATTTTTTATTATATTTAGAATCTTAACAAGTACACTAAAAATAATTATTAGCATTTGCCTTTGTTAATGGGAAATCGAAATCGACAAAAGGTTGCGAATGTCGGATTTATAAGTGACGTCGACGGAAGTGTACTTAGACATTTTTGTTTAAAAGTGACTTCGAGGGAGGTGAACGTACAATCCGACAATGGGTAGATTTCGACGAAAAGGATGTGTGTCGACGACATAAGTGATGTCGAGGGAGGTGTACTTAAGTGGCATGACTTAAAAGTGACTTCGAAGGACGTGAACGTGCGTCGACAGAAGGAAGAGGCGGAAACAAGAGGCCTGCGTCGAAGGAATAGTGGCGCAAGAAAAGAGGAGTCAGAAACGTCATATTAGCATTGGGAACGGAAGAGTAATTATGGAGGCATTGAATGCTACTTGTGGCTATAAAATCCTCATTTTTCACTGAGAAAAGCCACGAGTTACAATGAGAAAACTTAAGGAATGAATTCATGAATTTTGGAAAGATGAAAAAAGATTCATATTCCACATAAACATGAGTCCACCAAAGGCTAAACATGTGGGATTAAGGTGTTCGGGTGAGGACAAGGAAATGAAGGGATGTTCACCCCGAATACCCCCTTTATCCTCTTGAATAGCGAAAGGCTAAACATGTGGGATTACGTAGAACCCATTTCTGATGCGTCGGGTCACAGCAAAGAACTCCGAATTGGAGGAAGCAGTGAACCTGATAAATAAGCATTGGAAAGGTCTTTGTAATCCCCATAGGCCAAGGTTTGTATCCTGCTAGGATCGACTACGGCCGCCTTTCCTATTAAAGAGTTGAAGGAAATAAGTCCTTTGACGGCATTCTACTAGAAATGTCGGGGGCATGTTTTTTGATTGAATGCTGGTGAAACAGCGTTTAGTCGAATTACACGTCACCGATATCAATCGAATGCGTCTAAGGCCGACAGCGGGTCGAAAGTCGATTTCGACAATAGGCCTGTCTGTCGAAAGGAGCTCGATGTCGGCTGACATCTCAGAACCAAGAGGCTGGAGCACAACAACGTCAATGCTTCGAACAACAAAGAGACTTAGACAAGAGTCAAAGGTTGCAGTCGAAGATAAGTGCCAGTCGAAGAGGTCTCAGCAAAGATGTCACCACGGGATTCGACAGAAGTATCCACTAAGCCCAAACCACGACGTGGGCAGTTGCATCGTGGGGGATAGCGTAGTGAGTAGTTAATAGATCGTGGGTTTTGCAGTTATGCAGAACGTGCAAGAATGCTTTGTAAATAGTTTTTGGATTCTTATGCCTATAAATAGGAAGTCCTTAGGTTGTAATCGGGGTCGGTTGCTAGGTTGATACACATAGGCCAAAATCCTAAACGTCTCACCAGAGCAGACAAACGGAGAAACGCCATTGTAAAGAACCTCAGTCTTCCACCCATTTAATTTTCAATGCAATCTTTACGTTTCCCTGCACTTTTAATTACATGCAATTTACTTTACTGCAAATTTTAATCGCTTTCCTTTTCAATTCCAAGTCATTTACTTTACTGCGCCTTTTAAATTTCACCGCATCGTGTTCTTGGTGTCGGTTTTATCTTACTCGCATTTACTTTTACGCTGTTCAAACACAAATACCCAAAAATACCAAAAAGACGGTCAAGTTCCTTTTACAAGATTACCACATAACCTGTCGTTACCCATACCCCACACATCACCGTCAGTTCGGCAGGCGTCGGACGAAAAACCCGCAAACAGCCTTATAATCAAGTTAATAAACCCTTCTCATATATATGGAACTCATTAAGTCCAAATCCAAAATATAATGTGATTGTAGCACTCGTTCCTTCTAACTAGAAGACAAGTACACTGAGCTAGTCAAATTTCTGTCCTAGCCAAAATTTCAAAAGTTGATTAAAGTTAACCAAAACTTTACCCACGTCATAAGATTTGATCAACCCTTCAAAAAGATGTTTAAATACAGCGCTCAAGGTATCCTAGAGCATAGCAACTTAATTGGAGGACATCTTCACATGGATTCACGTGTCATAGTTTCTAATCCTTGATTATTTTGTTATTAGCAACTTGGAAACAACATTCCAAAGGTAAAGTCGCAATTTTGATGGACCCCCTTTTTAATCTAATAATTATGAGCGATCTCCACAAGTTAATTCTTCCCCGTATAACACCATTATAAAACAAAAAAAAAAAAAAAAAAAAAAATTTGTCTTTTTGCTCTACTATTTTTGTTTCTAAGTGTTAAGCCTACCATCACTTTCAACTGTGAGCAATCAACTACAATTGGGCTATCAACCCCCATTATATTAAAGAAATCCACTAAGGTTGCGTTAATGAAATGTCGACCACCCATTAAAACCTGTTATTTAAAAGTGAGGGAGTAAACTGATTTATAGCACTCGTTATGGTAGTGTAAGGTTCAAACGTCACCCAAGAAAATAATCAAAAAGGAAAGTTAACAAGAGAATGCACCGAAAGTGTAAAAGTTTTTTATACCATCAGTGCACATTCACCCTTCATCCATGTATTGTCGTTGACTTTTATATTAAAATAATACAAATGAATGGTGGATGATGGACTGATGATGTAAAAAACTTTACACATTCAATGTATATTCATTAATCTCTAAATTAAAATATATTTTTTTAGTATTATCTTAATACACTAAATTGATACTTAAATTTTATGTGGAAACAACTAAATTAGGCCCCGTTTGGGGATGGCCGCCAGTTTTTGGTTGCGAAATTGTATTTTCGAAACAAAACTTGTTCGGCAAAATTTGAGTTAAAATGGTTTTTTACTTATTTTCGGAACAATTTCACCTTTATTCTCAATACAACAAATAACGGTTTCATAAATTCAGTTTTGAGTTGCAAACTTATATCACCTCATCTTTTGTGTCACTCAACCACCACCATTATGATCATTACTCTTCCTATTACCATAATCATTGCGGTCACTACTACCATCACGACTGCCACCCAACTAACATCATAATGGTTTGTGCATAATATGGTATGTAAGACCGCTATAAAAAATATATGTTTGGAAATAATTTTGAAAACTAAAAACCAAAATAATTTGAAACCGATATTATAAAACTAGAAACTAATTTTGGTTTTTTAAAATTTTAAAACTAAAAACTAAAAACCACCCTCAACGGGTTAAATAAAGAATAGTATGTTGCTAACATTTTTTATATCTTCAAAATTTATTGGCTTTACTTTGAAATTCAGGCCCTAATTGATTCTTGTTGTAGAGTGCATGTTATCTTGTACGACCCACCACCAGTAACCTAATTTTCTAAGAACCAATTAGATTCAAATTGGATCTCCATATGTTGCAAAAGCATACATATTTTAATAGAAGTATTGGTTGAAACTATGGTCTTTATTAGATCTCAATGGTGTCAACAAAAGGATGTCCTTGAATGTGGTTCCATGTTCACCAAATTATTCAACTTCGCTATCGATCGGTACTATTTCATCATGTTGAAGAATTCTAATAAGGCAATATATAATAAAATGGACCGTCGACTTCTCCATGCTCATAAAATGTGGTCCAATATCAAAGCTACGATGGAAGATCTGTAAGTTGTCTAGTCTTGTAGATTTCTGTATATGTCTTAACTCTCCTAACTTTTAGTTTTAAATTTGTGTGCACTTTACAAATCTCCCAAATTTAATTTTAAGATCGGCACCTCTGATACAGATTCAGAACCCATGGGAGGGAAGGGCCGATAAATTATTTCTTTAAGGAGCATTTTTTTATGAAATTGTTTTTTTCATGTATATAACTAGTTGTATAAAATAAAAATCAGCGGAGTTTAGCACAAATGGACATGGTTTGTGCTTCTTAAGCATGTGGTTATGAGTTTAATCCTTGACTCATGCGAATGGAGAGTGTCTTATTGGGAGCGTCACTCCTAAAAGCAAGGACCATTCGATATGAGAACGAATTAGTCACTTAGTTGGACACCTTAGATTTTAGAAAAAAATGTATAAAATAAATGAAAAATCAAGACAAATTAAACATACAAAAAGATCACTAAATATTAAACCTGTGCGTTACAAGGGCTTACTCTATAGTTGAAATTTTATAGTGCAACGTGAAATTAGTACTATTTACATGAAAAATTAGTAGATATTTAGATAAACTATTTTTGTTTTCAATTTAATTTTTCTTTTATGTTCAAGCATACTTTTAATCTTGTAATGGGCAATAGAGTAATACACATATATCTTTGGCTAAATTTTAAGTTAAGATACCACACATTTTTAATATATGTCATATTTTAAACAAAACACACATTTTAAGATTTTTAGTACATTAATTATGTTTTTCCTACTATATCTTTTCTCTTTATGATCATTAATTTTTCTTCACTACTTACATAAACCAAAACTTGTTAAATAGGGCAAACATGAAAAATAAAATTTTTTACACTCCTGAAATCCTTAAAAAAAAAAATAAAAAGGAACAAAAAATCTCTAAAAAAGAACAAATAATAAGGAACTGATATAGTATTATTTTACAATAGTTGCTTGGACTTTTATATTTGGACGTACATAATTATAATTACCAAGAAAGCAGAGTTATGTAATTTATTTTTGAAATATTTTTAAATTATTTGCATTTTTTTTTACATTTGATGTGTGTATTTTTGCGTCATATTTGAAACGCTGTGTAATATTTTATCATGTGATTGTTGATTAATAAAAGGTGTGATTGGAGTTTATATGTAAAAATTATGTATGTGTTAATCATTTTCTTATTTTAACTTCAAAAGACAATAGACCAAATATAATTTTATATTGGGTTTAATTACACTTTTGTTACTTTGTTTTATTTTGAATATATATAATGGTCTTTTATCTTTTATTTGCTTTGTTTTGGTGCTTTATTTTTTTAAAGATTAAGTTGGGTCTTTTTTATCAATATCGCCAAATTTGAGGTTTTATTGCCAATTTCTACATTTTTTAACAAAATTTTGATTCTTTTTTTCCGAATACATCATCATAATAATCTTGTTTTTATCTTTTTTTTTGTCTGTATTCCTTGCGGAACCACTGGTATCCCCAAGAGCATCCTTAATACCAGGGAGCCCTTGAGACTAATCCAGAGCGAGCTGCGTGGCTGGCTCTCCCAGCGAGATGTTTTTAGTGGGAATCGAACCCGGGGCTACTAGCACCCGTGTCCCATTCCCAAGATTTCAGTTGGGGCCTTACACCAACTGAACCAAGTCTCGTTGGTATCTTGTTTTTATCTTTAACAATATGAAATTCATTAAAAAAATTAGAAATTACATATCTAAAATTAATCTTTTCTATCAAATTGAAATTAAAAAACAAAAAGAATCAAATTGAAACTTATTTTGAAAAAAATAAAGGACTAAATTGAGTCATTTATTAATTAAAGAACCAAATTGATTTTTTTTCTAAAAAATAAAGGAACATAATAAATGAAAAAAAAAATAAAGGACCAAAATAAATCTTTAAAATAAAAAATAAAATAAAGAATAAAAATATAATTAAGCCTTTTACATTGTGTAAATTGAGTGTGTGTGTATATATATATATATTATTCCTGAAAACGTTTTTAATGTAGTCTACATTTTTGCATCCTGCTCAGCAATGGAAATCCTTAATTCTTTTTGGGCAAGTCATTCTTGATAATGCAACATATTTAGAGTCATTTTTTAGTGTTGAAAATACTTCTTGATAATGGTTCGTGTTGAAATACATGTTTTGAAAAATATGATCAACTAAACAAAATATTTGCGCGTGTTTACTAAAGTGATATGTTCGGCCCCCTGATCCTTGTAATATCGTAAATGCTTTAGGCACATTAGTCACCACATAGAATGTGTGACGCGAAAATAATATGATAAAAAAAACTACATTTGTGTTAGAGACTACCATTTCTTTAGTTAATTTTAAAAAAATAGATAGGATTGATTTGGTTCGATCCACACAATCTCAAAAATTGTGAGACTATAAACTAACTGGATCGGAGATCATCGATCTTAGCAAATAATTGGGCCGACTACCTTACCAACAGAAGCTTGCTTTTGGAATTGGGTCTCATAGGACTTTCCACCAACTACAATCAAACGACTGCATGGGTGAGGTTGTTTGATTCCTGTTATATATAGGGCTTTCCCTTGTTTCTTACTTCTTAGTTATTCTTTGCTTCCTGATTGTTTGGGCTTTTAGCCCCTTTGAAGAAAAAAAATATAAACTGTTTTAAAATTTGCTTCTTTTGGTATAATACATTTGCCTGCCCCTTGCACGATAGATCAAGGTATAGAAAATAATTTTAAATTACCATATATTGAATGATAATTTTTATAAATTGCATGGGTTGTTATATATTTTCTAGGGTTCACCCACTCGATAAATAAGAGACTAATCTTTCAAAGTATACTCAAGCATTTATGTCGGGACTCTCCCCAATAATATTTTTTTACATATACATAGAGTTAAGGATTGAACCCAAAAAATCATCATGCATATGCTTAAGTAACTCAAGTTCTATCAACTTGAACCAACATATATTGATGTTATATTTTATAGTTTTACCATACATACACATATTATCTAATGATGTTTTTAGGTGAAGAGACATACGTAATCTAGTGATTTATATTTATTTTTTTATGAAAGACATAATCTCATGACGATTAGGACTTCATCTTTAGTTATCATTTTTTTTTAAACCACCAACAAAGCCCAGCACAGTTGGTATATAGCTGTGTTCCTTAAGCATGATGTCAGAGGTTCGACACGAGGAGATTAATCTTCGGCTCGGGGATACCCTTGATGTACACAAAAATAAATCATTTTTTTTAAACCACATGTATTCTTTATTAACCTTCTTACCAAGTTTTAACAAAGCTACATAAATTTTAAGGACTCAAACCTGAAATCCTCTTATTAAATTAGAATAATATAACGTTAGTTGATCTACATGCTTGATAGTATTGGTCACCATCTAATAAAGCATAGTAGTTTAATTTATATATAATTTTTGCATTAATTGTATCCATGTATTCTTGAACTCTTTCCGAATGAAATAATCTCATGAGTAGTGATATTTTCACACTCTATTTTCCTTTATTTTCATTTACACTTCATATTTTTTTATATCTCTTTCTTCCTTTTAGATCATATCATCAATCTCTTCTCTGCTTTTCTCCATATCTCTTTCTTCATTACCCATCTTACGCCTCAAAATAAGGTATAAGAGTATCATTTTTCTAATCTCATTTTGGTCCAAGAATGTCGTTAGCTTTAGTCGATGAAGATTATATACCCATACCTTTCACTTGTTGCCGGTGTGACTTCGTTAGTTGATGAATAATTTTTAAGCTAAGTACTTTCGCAAACACTCTTTGGGTTTAGTCGTGACTCATGAGTCACCTCAACTTTATAATAAGAAATATGATACTTCCACACCTCTTTTTGAGGTGTAAGAGGTGTAGGAAAGAGAGAGAAATGATTGATGGTGTGATAAGAATGGAAAGAAAGAGAAAGTAAGAAAAATGAGGTGTAAATGAGAGTATAAGAAAAAAAATTGTAAAAAAATAAATGTTGTTATATTAAAAAAATAATAATCCTATAAATGTAAAACACTCTATGGTTTTGTTATGACTCATGAGTCACCTCCACTTTATATTAAAAGAAAGAAATAATATGTAAATTCAATTTAAATTAAAAGATAATATTTTTAATTACTCTCTCTCCCTCCGGACCTCCACGGGGATCGAAGTGGGATCCTGGAGAAAACTGCATGAAGAAGGAAGAATGTCTAATCAACTTTCTTAAATTTTATTTCATTCCCAATGTCACTTTTCAAAAACATCCCTATAAAATTGTTATCTTATTTAATTTTAAAATTAAATACAATCAACTAATCTCCTTAATAAGCGTTAAATTAGTTGATTTTGCTTATAATTAGAGCTGGATGTAGTATATATGTATATTTTCTTAATATGCATGGCTTGTTATTATCCTCGGTGACGATTTTTCCTTCCTTTTTACTCGACAACATCAGGTATGGCCTCCCATCTTGAGACTAAATTCAAATTAGAAGAATATATGATGTCCTCATTAATGTAAAGAAACTAAGAAAGGTGTGGAACATAATGTGTGAATACATGGATTCGATCATCGATAACTACACAATTTTTCTCTTTCTCTTATTTTTATCGAAAACTTTATCAATATATATATATATATATATATATATATATATATATTAAATACTATGTTCTTAGTGTTGAGGTCATCCAATGGACGAGATCAAAAGAGCTGGATTCATGCATCTCATTTACATGAATACAGAAATGACTTATAATTATATATATTATATAATTCTCAACTAGCTAGAACGAAATGCGAGGACGATACAGAGCCCCTAGCTAGCACAAGGTTCGCCGGCCACGGGCCACCAAATAAAAATAAAAATATTCACTCTTAAATCATAGTTTTGGCAAGTTGAGCTTAGCTTGTATAGTTGTATGTATATACAGTAAGATTGAGTCCCATCTCCTCTTGTGCAAACTTATTTATTAGTTTTTTATGAACTAAAATAAGAATAATAATGCTTCAAGTTGTCTATTTATCTAATATAAGGGGGAAAATCATATGTAGTTTGAAATTTGGAAAATCCTGCATATTTCACCAATAAGTGATTTTTCATACAAACAACAAGAAATATAGATATTGTGTGTGCCTAGCAATTTAGTACTCGGTTCTTGCTTTGTGGGGATTCATATTCATACACACACATACACACTCATTTTTCCAATTCTCACTTCTCAAGCTTATTTATTCCTTCTTCTCTGGTCCTCTGTCTAAAAATAACACCACGAAGCTCAAAAGCAAGAGGGATAAAACAGTTAAAGTGTTAAACTACTAATGAAGCGGAAGAGTTTTCTTGTGGACCTGGACCACACGTGGTTCATACGTTTATCCGGTGTTGCCATACATTTACCCGGTACAACCAATGACCAAGGCAAAATTTAATCTGCTACTCAACATCTACCGTGGGATATTGCATCACGAGGATCGTCAATTCTAGCCCTTATATTATTACCTCCGACTCGAATTATAAGCAAATCTAATCATTTTTCATTTTTATGTTTATTAAGGAGATTAGTTGATTGTACTCCCTCTGTCCCACAAGGGTGGTAAAAAAGGCTAAACTTTTTGTCCCAAACTATAGTTAAAATAATTAATGAAAAGTTTAGAAATTGTAAACTTTGAATTGTGATTGGTTGATCCATGCAAAATGCATTAAATTAGTTGTTTGATAATTGGTTGATATGTTAGACAAACCGTTAAATGCATATCTTCTTAATTTTTTGACTTTTGAATTTTTTAACTATCCTTGTGAGACTGAGGGAGTATTTAATTTTCTCAAATTTATAAAAAATAGAGGTATTTTAGGAAAGTAGTATTGAGAATGAAACAAAAATTAATTAAGATTACAATTTTCTAGAGATGTTTTAGTAAAGTGGCATTGAGAATGAAACAAAATTTAATAATGTTAGTTAATTTTGCTTATATTTTAAATCAAAAAAAGTATGTTTTTTGTTGCTTATAATTCGAACCGAAGGGAATATATCTTATAAACGGATGCGATTTGTTGCTATGGGTAGTTGAGGATGACCAGTATAGTTTTTCAATTATTTCAAATTAAAACAATTTCTACCACCTGTACTTTATAACAGCAAACTCGTGCATTCACTTTTTAGTCCCAGATATTATATTATTTATATTTTATTTTTTTATTTATTGAGAATTTACGTTGAGAATTATTTTTTTATAACAGCAAACACTTGCATTCACTTTCTCACTTTTTAGTAAATTTACGTAGAGAATAAAACAAAAATTAAATATCTCAAAATCGCATTGTGAGAATATCATTGAGAATCTAAAAAGTGTTAAATAAACATGGGTGTTTGTGGAAAAAAAGTAATTAATGGTCATTGAAAATTGGTATATAGTCTTATAAATTGGGACAAAATAAAAGTGTCAAAAGGGTCTTATAATTACGAACGGAGGTAATAATTTACAAGTATAATGATTATTTTTTATGTACCTTTTTTATTTTTTTTCATACACAAAAAAAAAAATTAGTAAGTATCAAGCTTCACTTATTATGATATACGGTGTGTATTTATTTATTATAAATCAAAAAAATCTTATAAATAAAACGGAAGGGAATAATTATTTAAAGGGTCTTGCTAACAAGTGTCGTAAGGGCACTTGTTAAGCTTTCTAGAAGTAGAAAAAATATCACAAGTCTCAAGTCTTTCTTCTCTCGTAAATTTAAAAAAGTTCAACTTTCAATGCTTATAAACCATATTTAGCTTCTTAACAAGCTTCTTAAGGGTACTTGTTAGCATTTTCCTTATTTAAATAATTCTAACTCATGGACAATTAATATGTCGTGTTTTTTTTAGTAGTATCCGGCGTTTTTTTATTTAATTCACAGAGCATAATCAGCATCTAGTATGCAGTGTTCTTTTATTTAATATTAATATATATACTATACTTAATATACAGTCACCGTATACAAAAGTTACCATGTAACTATTAACAGCCATGGATTTACTTGCATACAAGGGATCAACGGATCTTAACCACCGGGACCATGGGTGGGGAAATACGTGCAGGACCATATGAAATGTTCACAATGAAGCGTAACAAAAACTAACACAAGGAACAAGGAACAACAATGGTTGGCATTTTAAGGGTTGTGGTAGTGGGTGAGGAGATTGTTGGAGTGATGGCCGGTAGGCTCAATAAGGATTGGAATTGAAAATGGGTTAAAATGGAGTTTTCACGATAAAATAGCAAAAATGATGGATGTGCAGCATTTCTTAAACGAAAATGTTTGTTAAACATCTGTATTTGACATCAAAGTCTATATTTACTATATTGAGTAGGAATGATGAATTTTTTAAGAAAGAAAAATTGAATGACCCACCATTTTTTACCTAAAATGGTAGGTGTTGGATTTTGATGTCCAATATAGATGTACAAATAACACCACTGTTGCTTAAAGGCTTGATTATAACAAAAGTCCCTGAAGTTTGGGGTACTTTTGTCAGATACCCTTATTCTTATTTTTTTAATATCTGACTCCCCGAAGTTACTTCTGGGTTTGTCATATACCCCTACTATCAATTCTGACCAATTTTGCTAACACGTAACATCGGAATCCTGGTCAGACGCACGAGGTTGATCATGTGGTGCGCATGATGTCACATGGGCGAAGACGACCTCTCTCTTCAATCCTTTCTTTTCTTTTTTTATTTAACTAAAAATATAAAAATATTAAGTTTTTTAGTTTTTTAATTCAAAGAAAAAAATGATCTTTGCCCACGGGGCACCACGTGTCTAACCTCCTTCGTGACCATGATTCCGATATTACATGTCAGCAAAATTGGTCAGAATTGGTAATAGGAGTATATGACAAACCCATGAGTAACTTCAGGGAGTCAGACATTGAAAAAATAAGAATAAGGATATCTGACAAAAGTACTCCAAACTTCAGGAACTTATGACATAATTAAGCCTTTCTTAAATATTGGATGTTAGAAGCTGCATGTTTGTATTGTTTATTAACGGAGCATTGCTTTGGCATCTTGAAAAGTTGCAAGGTTTTGATACCATATTTCTGTAAACCAATAAAAAATGACAAATGCTATATCAATGCCACATCATTTTTTCATATTTAAATAGTAAACATTTTTTTTATTGCATAATAGTCCTTGTTAATTAAACATTTTAAATTTTTGTTTAATATAATTTTTTTCTTTTTAAGTTTTATATGCAGCAGCAGCAACAGAGCCTCTCATCCGCCACTGCTGCAGTCTCTTTGTGTTGATAGATGGCAAAAAAACAAAGGCTTAATTATGTCACAAGTTCATGAAGTTTGAGATATTTTTGCTAGATACCCTTATTCTTATTTTTTCAATGTCTCCCTGAAGTTTCTTCTGGGTTTGTCATATACCCCTACTACCAAATCTGGCTAATTTTGCTGACATGTAATATCGAAAGCCTGATAAGATGAACAAGATTAGGCACGTGGTGCTCCATGAGCGAAGATCATTTTTTCTTTAAATTAAAAAACTAAAAAAC
Organism: Crotalaria pallida; assembly: GCA_037953625.1. Taxonomy (NCBI): domain Eukaryota; kingdom Viridiplantae; phylum Streptophyta; class Magnoliopsida; order Fabales; family Fabaceae; genus Crotalaria; species Crotalaria pallida. The sequence goes on along the minus strand of CM075652.1, from coordinate 122,037,855 downwards.
TTAATATTTTTATATTTTTAGTTAAATAAAAAAAAAAGGATTTAAGAGAGAGGTCGTCTTCTCCCATGTGACATCACGCGACACCATATGACCAACCTCCTGCGTCTGACCAGGATTTCGATGTTACATGTCAGCAAAATTGATCAGAATTGATAGTAGGGGTATATGACAAACCCAGAAGTAACTTCGGAGAGTCAGACATTGAAAAAATAAGAATAAGGGTATCTAACAAAAGTACCCCAAACTTCAGGGACTTGTGACATAATTAAGCCAAAAATAAAATATACAGTAGCCTTAATTGATTCCATGATTGAAAGCAAAAAAATAGCAAAAGATGATCCTCTTGATTACAACTCTGTAAAAAAAAGAAAGGTTCGACGCAAAATAAAAGGAACAATCCCAGATCCTTAATCTCCATATCTTTGATCTTTACTGAAGTTACTAATTAGAAAAACACGATACTGTTTTTTCACCCTTGTCTGCCAATTATTTGTAGTGTCTTAAAATAACACATTAACAAAGGGGGAAGGGAGGGGGTTTGACTTTGGTGGGATGAGACAAATGGGAAGGGTTAATTGAGAGTGTGACTATGCAAAATTTTGAATTTGAATACAAGGATGAGGGAAACGGGAGGGTATTATAGCCAGAGAAGAGAGTTAAATTGTAAATCTATTTTTTGAACCTAAATAAAATAATATAATGATATGGCAAATCAAAAGAGGTATAAATATTTTATTGGGCCATATGTACAAGGTATCAAAACCTTTCAAGTTTTGTATGTGTATTAGAAGTTGCCTTATTAATAACCGTACAAAATAAAAACAAAAAATACTTTCCAAACTTAGCAAACTTTTAGAAAAGCTTAAAAACCTCTCATTAAAATTTAAAGCTTTAAATAAAGAGAGTTTTTCCGGTGTCGTAACAAAATAGTCGGTTTTGGTGCCGTCAAACCCTTAATCAATAATAAAAATATGTCACCTCATATAATTAGCCACGTCAGCATATTTTCTATTAAAGAATCCAATTTTATCATATTGCTCTTTAGTCATTCACATTTAAGTAACATTTGATTAATTTAATCAATTTAAATCAAATTAAATATTTCCTATTTTATTTAAAATAAATTAATATAAAAAAATTAGAATTTGATTTGTAAAGAGTTTCATCATCACCCTCATCTTTATTTGTTCATCACCAAACACCGGGCAGCATGATGTCAGGGGTTCGATCCCTGCCGTAGGCATGGAAAAGGCTTTATTGGTAGAGGCAAAACTCACTTCGGTGATCTCTACGCCTCAGAGGGGATTAGTCTTCGGCTGTCGGGTGGGGGATACCCTTGGTGTACACCAAAAAAAAAACACCAGGCTTCATCACCAAACACCATAAACGCACACAACAAACACAAGGATTCATCGTCCACCAAATTTCCACTACACACAACAAACAAATTTCACCGTGATATATTTTCACCTCTATTCTTGACGGCATCGCCACCAAACACGACCTATACTCTTTTCTACTGCTTTTCAAGCTTGCATTTTAGTTGGAAATGAGATGTTTTTAAATTAGTGTGGTTGTTGTGGTGTTTTTTCTTTGAAAAATGATTTAAAGACCTACAAACCTACAAACTTACACATAAGGGCATCCACAGCAGAGTGTTAAGTTAAGACTCGATCACCAGACTCTAACACATTAGCATTACATCATCATTCAGCTATCAGACTCAACTTCAGACTTTTCATATCTTTCAACACAGCAGAGTCTTAACATCAGACTCACCTAACATGCATCAGCATTACATCTTCATGTACTTTTATACACAATTTTATTTCAATAATGTTTTTGTAATACAATTTCAATAATATTAATTACGTAGAATTTATAAAAATAATCCCAAATAATATTTAAATATTAAAATTAAATAAAAGTTAACATTACAATAATTAATGGTACCTACTAAAAATTATAAAGTAAATAAAAAAATATAATATAATTCAAATTCTTATAATTTAATTAACATTTCCTTATTGTTCTCCAAAATGTTGTCACAAATGCTCCATTAAATCCGCTTGCAATTGATAATGCTGTGTGCGATTACGAAGTCGCCTATAATTTTGGATGTATTCTTCCTGATTGGCTATTTTTAATTTATTTAATTTATTTATAATTGATAATAAATTGATACTAATGTATTCTTCCCGATCACCTATAATTGATAATGTTGTTTAATTTATATACAACGACTATTTTTAATTTCAAATTATTTATTTATTTATTTATTTAAATATAAAAATATGTACTTCCGTCGATTTTATTTTTAAGCAAAAATAACTAATTTCACAAGTATTTAAAGAAATTATTTGAGTGTATTTAATATTTTCAAATTCATAAAAAAAATAGATTGTTTATTTTTTCATAACATGACAGTATATTCAAGAATAAAAGAGAAAAAGTATACATTTAAAAATATTATTTTTATTTTTTAAGAATATTATTATTATTATTTGTAATTATTATTTATTATTAATTTATTGTTATTATTTATCTATTTATTTATTATTATTTGTTTATTAGGGTATTATATAGTAAAAAAGGAAGAAAAGGACAAAAAAAACGGGTCCCACGAAATCCTAATTTGAAGATTTTGAAGATTAGCACGAGTCTAGAGAGAATATGGAAGAAAATCTGAACTTAGACTCCCCACTAGACTCTCTCCAGACTCTTATGTGGATGCCCTAAGATTGGAGTGTTATATAGCTTTCATAAGGACCTATGTGGGCGTATGCTCATTGCAGGGGTTATTTTTGCTCTTTGCAAGAATCACTTTATAATTATGCAGGTTGCAATACCTTTAAATAGGATGAAGCTTGGTGTTTGGTGATGAAAAAGATAAAGATGAGAGTGATGATGAAACTTTTTAAAAATTAAATCCTAATTTTTTTATTTTAATTTTTTTAAATAAAATAGGAAATATTTAATTTGATTTAAATTGATTAGATTAATTTAAAGTTACTTAAAATGTGAAAGACTAAAATGCAACATGATTAAATTAGATTCTTTAATAAAAAATATGTTGACGTGACTAATTATATGAGTGGCGTGTTTTTATTGATTAAGAGTTCGACGACACAAAAACTCACTCTTCTGCAACGACACCGGAAAAACTCTCTTAAATAAATTAGAAAAAATAGGTTGATTTGTCCGGTATCTTCATTTAATTTTTAATTGATTTTGATAGATAACCATATCGTTATGAAATATTTAGGACTTTAGGTTAGTTAAACACATATAATCAGATTATAAAGAAATATAACTCGAAATATATTTATCATTAATTAGCTAGCACATTATTTTTTATTTTTCAGTCATACTCAATCTAGAATAGAGATAAATAAAAAAAAAAATAGATACATTCCACCTTAAAAATACGATATACTAACTCTTGTATACATTTACATTGACGTAATTGCTTTTCATATTGAACCTTAACATGATATTATAATAAGAGTCTAACTTCTTTTCAATAGTCATAGGTTAAGAGTTGTATATTCATTATGGGTTAAAAGTTACCATTTGTTTGGTCCAGGAAGCTTCGGAAATCTCATATCTCATACTTCATAATATATCTGGTATGGTTTAAATCAGGGCCGGCCCTAAGGGAATTTGGCTAGTTAGTTCATTCTGGGTCCAAAAAATTTAGGGGCCCATAATTTTTTTTAATGGTACATTTATTTTTTTAAAAAAATTAATAATTGCAAGTTCTTTTTATCTTTTAACTATCAATGATTTTTAGCATAATATTTTAATTTGTTTTTTTTTATTTTGCTCACTTAATTTAAAAATATATGAAGTAATGAACTTTACTTTTGTAATCCAACATGAAAAAGGTATTTTATTACCTATTTACTAAATAACTTTTTATATTATTTCAAATCTTATTTTTTAATAATTAATTCTATTATTGATTTTTGTCATTGTTTTAATTGATTATTCGTATATATACTAAATTTTTAATTGATTTACTTTTAATAATTTTTTTTTTGAATTAGGGGTCCCAAATTTTTTTTCGCCCTAGGGCCCAAATTAGGTTAGGACCGGGCCTAGTTTAAATACATGTCGAACTATCTTCTCATATTACCAATTGATTTTAAGATAATACCTTTATAATACACACAATGTTTTTAATTTTCAAAGTGTCCCAACTATATATTATGCGACAAACAATTTATCATACATGGTAAGTTTCATATTTAACAAAACAATATAGCTAAATGGTGATCTAACTTATTTTTTCACAAAAACCATGAGTAATGAACTAACTAGCCAAATTATAATTAAGTTCAGACCTCAGAATAAAATAAATTCTACACTACATAGATCCATCCGTTATACTCTATTTTAGTACTTTTTCTTTGTCTATGTTGGAGAGGTATAATTGGTAACGAAAAAAAAACAAAAGGCAAAGTTAACAAATCTACCAAATAGACGCATATTATAATAATAATAACCGTATTCAACTGCAACTCTGAAAGCAAAGTTAAATAATATGATAATTAAAAAAGGCAACTTGGACCATGCGTGTTGGGAAAATTGAATTAAAATAAGTGAATGGGTCCACGTGAAAAAGACCAGCGTTCAGGTACGTGCTCAGGTTCATGCATGGTTTCAAGTTCAAAAATAACTGGCCCATTCTTTGAATCAAGTTTATAATTCCCCGCAAGACTTAGATTTTCTGAACCTCAATGGATCTTTCTCTCTTTGAAAATGTTCATGCACCAATAGGTACAGTACAAGTTAGTACAACTTCAATTACTACCCTTTTTTCTTTGGTCTAAACTTTAATGCTGTTACCGCGTCCTTCTTTTTTATACCCCAACAATAATTTTTTGGCAGATTATTGAAATCAATCAATATTCAATAATCGCCAATTATCCAAATTACTTACTTGTTTAAGGTTATATCTCTATGTACCAAATGCTGATTAGACATTCCTAGAAACTTAGGACTTCTATTATTTTATTCTATTAATTCTATCACATAAAGTTTGATAGTCATATGAAGTTTCGTGGCTCATTTTTATTTATTTTTTAAAACTTTACTAGACATACAATTATAACTTACAAATCTTAGCATATAACTAAAATTAAATCTGCACGAAACTCTGAAAACAGAAATCATTCCTGTTACACAAATTAATTTAAACTCCCCATCGTTAGTCATATAATAACATTAAATAATTTTACCAAAAAAATTAAACAAATGAATAACAAGGAATAATATATTGTTTGTGAAGTAAGATAATTCAGCATATAAAATAGTATTATTATTCCAACACTGCATATCAGGTCATCCAGAAATTTGGTTCATAAGAAAAATTATTCATAAACAGATGTAGAAACAAACAATAGATAGACACGAAATGATACCTCACATCAAACAATTGGAAGTTGAACATGCAAAGTACAACTTTGTTACCAAAAGTGTAATCTTGATATCTTGAATTGTGTTATGTTTAGATTTTCTCCCCCTCTATTTTTCTGGTTATATTTTTGTGCTTGAACTCTGAAGATACATGACAAAAGGAATTTGAGCACATTAGAAGAAGGAACTAATTTGTATACCATCTTTTTTTCACATGAACGTTGTGTATAACATACATCTCTATGCTGAAATATTGCTAACAAGTGGGAGACAAAGAGTAATTGTGTTCTAATTCTAACAAGAATGTGACTTTAAATTATTTAATTCTTGATACTACATTGTTTTAATATGCACTCCATTCATTCTCACAGCCTCAGATGACATTATTTCCCTGCATCAGAATTCTTCTGAGTTCACTAGCAATTCCTTGCAACAAAATCGGCTTTCGGATAACTCCATTGATGCCAATCTGCATGCATCTTTCCCACAAATCTTCATCGGAGCTAGCGGTCAAGGCAATAATCATAGGCCAATCTCGGCTTCTGAATTTCCGAATCCTCGTGGCAACTTCAAAGCCATCTAAATCAGGCATGTGAAGATCCAAAAGAATGACCTGAAACGAAGATCCGGCAGGTCCAATGACAGTAAGGCATTCAAATCCCGAAGAAACAGAAGTAACAGCACAACCTAGTTTTTGAAGCAGCTTTTGGGTCACTGCTCTATTTACATCATCATTGTCGGCCAACAGAACTTGCAGACCTCTCAACATGGAATTGGAATCGGTGCGCTCTGAAGATTCTCCATGCTCGGATATAGCTATAGTAATGGATGGTCGTAGTTGAAAACGAAGAACAAGGGCCATGCTTTGAGGAAAACCAAGAGTATTTGGCATCAACCAAATGTTCCCTTGCATCAACTGCCAATAACATAGCATAAAGAAACTAAATATCAAATCAAAGCAAGGGAAAAAATAATTTACAGTATCATCTCATGAATTAAAGAACTAATCAGGGACACCAACAAGAAACTGTTGCCAAACAATAGACTATGCTACCCAATATACTTAACGCGCATCAACTCCAACCTCCAAGAGATACATCATACAACCTAAGACAGATCTTGACATGCATTAATAATATTTGAGACAAAAGAAAGAATGCACAATGTAAACAAAATAACCTAATGCAGTTATTTTTTGTAACAGAAGCTATGAAACGCAAAGGGAAAGGTGGACCATACATGGGAAAAGATATAAGAAACTCACCTGAACTATCCTCTGGCAAATGGTGAAGCTCAATCTGCCCTCAACTCTATCACTGCCATATTTCCTACCCCAAAATCCTGAAGCAACTGAGCTCCTAACTTCAGAATTGCTACTATTATTGATACCTATCTCAAATCTAATATTTACATCACCACTAGATGAGCATGGTCTCCAGGATGCCCATCCCTTGTCATTCCTTCCCTGACTTCCAGTTTCGGCAAAAACCCGAAGTACAAGAATCCCTCCACCGTGGTTGGAATCCAGTAGGTTCCCAACCATATGCAAAATCACCTGAAAAACTCTCCTCTCATCACCCATAACATGGTCTGGTAAAGACTTCTCAACCTCAACCATAAAACCAAAGCCTCTATAGACACACATGCACTTGGCAAGGCAAGCAGCTTCTTTTATCAAAGAATGTAATCCGAAAGACCTTATCTCCAAAGGAAATCTTCCGTCATCCTTCGCTGAGTTGTCCATGGCATCATTTATCAAGTTCGATAGGACATTGCTGGTCCTTAGCATTGCATCAACGATAAGTTTCTGTTCATTTTTTAATTTATCATCTTGTATCATTGAGAGCAATCCCAAAATTGAGTGCATAGGCCTCCTCATTCCATCGCTCATGACTTTCTGGAACGAGTTCCTTGCCTGGCTTGCCATCATAGCATTCCTTCTTGCCTGTTGCAAAGCTCGATTTTGCTCCTCCAATTTCTCCCTCATAAGTTGGGACTCTTCTAGAATTGCAGCATGCGATAGAGCCACTGCGACCTGATCAGCAACCACCTTAATTATTTCCAGCTCCTGATTGCTCCAAGATCTAGGCTCTCCAGCAGGAAGAATCAAGACCAGTATCGCATAACATGCCTGCGTTAGCTCAGGTGTTCCTCCTTTGAAATTACAAACCCGTAGCATTGGCATTCGGATTGCAGCAACTGGTCCCACCTCACCAGAAACTCCACAACTCGCACCAGCAAGTGCTGAGTCGGGGCCAAGTATATTCACTCCAGAACTTCCCTTTATTTTTACAACATCCGGATCAGTAATGGGTATAGAAAAGTTAAAATTCCTGCCGTTCAATTCATGAGTGAGGTTCATCTCAGTCTTGTCAACATTAGGCATCCACACAGCACAATTTTGCAAGCCAAGTGTTTTAGACAGCTCCACCAAAGTGGTGTACAGAATCGTATGCCTATCGAGTGACTTGCGAATTTCTTGAGTAAGCATTCTTACATGCATTGCAGCCTCCTTTTGTTTCATTATAAGACCAACCTCCCGCCCCAGATCCCATGTCTTTTTCTTCAGCATGAATTCTCTGACCTTTACTTTGAGAAGCAAAGGAATTAGAGTGACGAGGGTTATCGCAGTGGCGCACGATACCAAGGCGGTGAGGATTTTGAAGACAGTAAGTGCCACCATGAGTTGAAAAGTGTGAGGGCCATAAGTCCACCCATTCAACAAATGAGTCAATCCACATAATACAATGAAGGCAATGAACTGAATAAGGACCCATTTGAACGGGACGTTGGAGCAGCTAATAAAATAAAGCAGCTCAATAGGGATAGAGAAGTAGGCCACAGCAATCAAGAAATCTCCAACTCTCTGGCACTCTAGAATGCTCTCAATAGTCCATAAGCTGGACTCATCATCACAGTTACATCTAGGGAACACATTATCTGATGCAGATACACATATGAGGAGAGAGGTAATCAACAGCACAGGTGCTACTGATTTTAACATTGATCCAATATGTTGTTGCAGCTGCTCCTTCAATCCATCAAAGGATATTATATTAATGGGCCATAGCAAGACCAAAGTGAATACCTAAGCCAGAAAACAACAAAATCTTCAACAATTCCTACCTATAGCTCCTACCCTTCAACTGTCTTCCCTGCCAAATAAAAAACAATTAAAACTCAGTAAGATCCAATCCGAAGTACAAAGCCAAAGAAAAAGAACAATTTGAGATCTCATTCCAAGATTTAAAAAATTATAAATTAATCAATATAATTCTTTTCCAAAATTAAATGACCTAAACTGTTCCACTATTGTAATTTTAGTTTTAACATTCCTTCATTTCCCATACCCCTATATAGCTTGATTGGTATGATTCGGGAATACATAAAAATATAGAAGAAAATAATGATAAAAAAAATAATAATAAATCAAGCAAAGCCAAAAAGAAAATATTAAAAAAATAAAAGTCCAACAATGTTGAATAAACCCTTCTTCCCCCCAAATAAATAAATATGAAAAAATAAAAACCAAAATTAGAAAGAGTACCTGATCAAGAAACACAGCAACCCCTTAATGCTATGATCAGTTTATTCCACCATCATGATCAGATCTTATCCTCACCCTGCAAAGTGCAAACACCAAAACACACATTAACCCAATCTCCTTCATAATTCAAAAAACTCCACAATACCAAAGTCCATTACTTTATATGTAAACCAACAACAACAAGAAGTGCAGCAACCACCCACCTTCACCATTTGAAGAAGAAGAAAAAAATGAAGACCCAACCAACATGTGAATTATAAAAAAGAATCCATATTTACGGTGAAAAAACAAGGTGGTGCTGAAAAAGCACGAAACTTGGTGTGACCCTTTTGAGGAAAAAGCTTATTAATAATAAGCATGGTATTTGAGAGTAGTATTTTGATATATATCAAAAACAAAAGGGAAAACAACGTCTCTACGCCACAACCAGATGAAGAAACAAAACAAGAGAAAATGGAGTGTTGTGAAGGGAATCTCAACCTTTTATTAGTATTTGTGTTTTTTTTTTTTTTTTTTTTTTTTGCTCCAATGCGAAACCACAAAACCATGTACAAGGGAAAAGATATAGAGAGAGGGAGAGCGCCGTTGTTTCGTGGAAAAAGAGGTGAGTTGGATTTGGAAGAGAAAATGGGAAAGAGAGAGAGAGTGAGAAGTGGGACCCACGGTGTTACATGAAGAGAACTTGGACGCTCTATTGAACTAAAACGTCTTAGTCACATTAAAAAAACGATAAAAGATTTGTTTTATTTTTTTCTCTCTCTTTCTCTCTCTCTCTGTCTCTTTCCCATTTCAGTTTCTTCTCTTCTCTCACTTGGGTGGGTTTTAGATTTTTTTAAGAAAAAAAAAGTGTACATTGAATTCTTCCCTCGTTCAATGTTCGTTCTTCTCTCGTGTCAGAAACATGACTTGTTTTCTCTCTCCATGCCTCTCTCTTCTTTTTCTCTCTTTATAAAGAACTAAAAAACTTAGATATATTTCCTCCTATTTTTGTTATAAAAAAAAATAATCGAATCACATGTATTAAGAAAGTTAGTTAAAAGTGATAAAAAATATTGCTACTGTAGGAAAGTTACATTAGTAATGAAACAAAATTAAATGAAATCACTATTTTTCATAAACATTTTAGGAATGATTGTATTGGAAATAAAAAGTTAATTAACTTTTTTTTATATTGGAGATTAAGAAAAATATGTCTGAATTTTTTTATATTAGAAACCGATAGAGTAATTCCTTGATGGTTTTTTATACTAATATAATATGATTTAATTAAAAAAACAATAGAATTCATAAGTCACCTAAATTAGTTTTTATTATATTTAGATAAATTATTATATTTTACAAAAATCAATTCCCTACATTTCAAAGAAAAATAATCCCCTAAATTTTTTATTAATTGAGAATTATTTTTATTATAACAAATGTTAAGCCTAATTTAGAAAGGTAAATGCTGATAAGTAGGGGTTTAAGCGGCTCAGATGAGATCACCAGACCATTGGAATTTAATCGGATCGAACCGAAAAGTAATCTGCTCTAATCTCGTAGTCTGTCTTGATCTCAAAATTTCTAGACCATTGTCTTATGATCCGGTTCATGTTCTTTATAATTTTTGAGACCATATAGGCCATACCAGACTGGTTACTCCAATTTTCTATTTTTTTTTAAACTCCACTCCACGGTACAAAAGTAAAAACACGGGTATTCCTAACCCACTATCTTTATCTAAAGGAGTTTTTCTTTTTGGACCCCGTTGTTTACTCACCGGGCCCCATTTTCTTCCGCCTTATACAAGGCAGTAGTGTAAAATTACCATATTTTTTCCGCCTTATACAAGGCAGACGTGCAAAATTACAATTTTTCCGCCTAAAAAGAGGCGTAAAAAATAGATAATTTACACTACCGCCTTGTATAAAGCGGAAAAACGCACTACCGCCTTGTATAAGGCGGAAAAAATGGGGGTCGGTGAGTAAACAGCGGGGTTCAAAAAGTAATACTCTATCTAAAGAGGTCTAGATTTTCAATGTTGTTGTCTCACGCCCTCAGTGCTTTAATCTCTCAGTATCTCAATATCCCTCAAACTTTCACATTTTAGTAACTCTCACCGTTGCCATTCACTAGTCACTCCTTCACGCCCCTGGCCGTTCGCTGATCACTGTCGCACGCCCTCACTAGTCATTGGTCACGCCTCATGCTGCTCCCCGCCTCTACTTCTTCATGGTTGTTCATTTATTGTCATCGCTCGTTCCTCTAGTTTTCTCTCGCTTTCCCTCTCTCTCTCTCTCTACTATTTTTAAGTGAAGGTCAGTTGATTGATTGATTTTACCCTTGATTTTCAATTAGTCTTTGCCCTTGTCTTCTTTTTTTTTCCGCACAAACTCGTTTTTTTTTTCTACTTGTTTGTTGTAGTTTGCCTCAATTAGGTTTTTGTCTAGTGTTATGCAATTAGGTTTCAATTAGGTTTTGTCTGATATTATTCAATATCATGTTCTTACTATTTTAAGTGTTTTAAATATACCAGACCAGATCAGATCGAACATAAATGGTTTGGTTCGATCCGGTTCGATCTTTATACATAAAATACATCATAATCGAACTAGACCTAATCATGCATGTTAATTTGATTGTTCGGTCTTCAACATCCGTTAAATATTGGATCGAACTGAACTGTTACACCCCTACTAACAAGTACACATGTTAAGAACTAAATATATTAAATAATCATTGAAAAATACTTTTTTTTTCAATTATCAGACACAGAGTAATGCACATTCATGGTCATTTTTGTAAGTATAAAAACCATAACAAGTACCATTAGAACATTTGTTAGCAAGATACATTTAAAAATTTATTTTCACATCATAAATTATTAGATAAATCATTTCGTCATACAAATCAATTTTTTAAAATATTTGTAAATTATAACCTAAAAAACACATTAGAAAATTTTCATTTTTTAAACATATGAAGAGTTGTATCTAGGTGTTGCTCTGCCAAGTGCCACCAGAGTTATTGAATTAACCATATGTGCCGTTAGGGTGAGTGTGGGTCTGGATTTGCTAAACCCGAATCCGGTTATTTGCTTAAACTATTTCTTGATCTATTTCTTTTAGAGGTATTTCTTGATCTAATTTTAACCCAATAATATTGGAGAAATTTCGGATCGATCAAATATATTTATATGATAAATAAATTTGAACAATATATGTAGTTAAATCACAATAAATGAAAAAAAATTAAATTAAAATTAAAGTATATTTTGCAATACATGCTTAAATTATAAATAATATCAACAAGAATTTTGCAAAGTGTTAGTCGTAGTATTTAAATCAAGAAATTTTTATCTACTATCTATATATAAAAGGATTCCTTTTCGAGACACCACGTATGCCGGAGAAATTTTCGAGACATCACGTTTGTCCCGTGAAGCAAAATTTGTATTTAGATAATCATTATCTCTAATCAAAATTACAATTTAAAATTAAATAAATTATTTAAATTTATTTAATCATTATATGTTTGAAGGTAAATAACATTATCTCTAACCAAAATTACAATTTCAAATAAAATTAATTATTTAAATTTATATAATCATTATCTGTATGTAAAATCATTATCCTCAATTTGTTGAACAAACATTATCCTCAACAAAAATATTTAAAAAATATTAAAAAAATCAATATATATATAATAGGCTCTCCCATTCAATTTTTAAAGTTCTATCTAATTCTAATTAAGAATTCTCTTCTCCAAATTCTTTCTTTTATTTTTATTTTTCCCCTCATTCCTCTGCTTAAAGCTCTTAATTTTGATTTTTGAGTTTTGATGAATTACTTATTAGATGATACATATTTTGTTATACTTTTAATTGACTTTTGTTTATTCATCTACTTAGAGCTCTTAATTTTGATTTTTAAGTGTTTGATGAATTACTTATTAGATGATGCATATTTTGTTATACTTTTAATTGACTTTTGCTTAATGTTAATTTCAGGAAGAATGACATCAACGAGTTACTCCAAACAAGAGCATGACCTTGGTAAGTTGTTTTTTTTTTAAAAAAAAAAAATTTTTTGGTAAGTTGTTATACATACTTACTTTGATTATTCTTTGTTGAAAGAATATGCAAATAATTGATCTTTTTCTCTTTTCAAAGAAGAGAAGGGCTAAGGCTTCTAGGATTAAGAAGAAATACTCTGGTCGTATTCCGGTGAGAAATAATTTTGGTGAGTCTTTTGCCTAATTGAAGAAACAATATTTTTCGATTTATTTATGATTTTTTTTTCCGTTTTTGTCATGAGATAAGATAAACGATGAAAAAAATCAAAATATTTAAATATGAATAATAATAATAATGATAATAATAATAATAATAATAAATGTGATAATTATATTAAAAAATAATAATGGTAAAAAATATTAATTTATCCAACAAATAAATATTAGAAATATCTTATAATATTATCCAATAAAAACATCAGAATGTATAATTTTGGTTTAATTATATATAATTTTTTATATCAGATGTGATAATTATATTTAAAATATGCTAAATTATCATGTCTTATGCAATAGAAAATATTTTGATTTATCTTTAAATCTACTCATAATACCATCAAACAAAAAATATAAAAAAGTTTAATTTTCATTTCACTCTAATAATTAATCATAATATCATGATAAAACGTGTTAATTAATTGATCAATTAAATAAGGGGTACATTAATTTAATACTCATCTATACATAGACAAATATAATATTAAATATATATATAAAAAAACCAACATTATATTCATAATAAAGTGCAATGTGTTAACCAAGATAGTCAAAAATAACAATTTCAATGTTCTTCATGTTCTATGAAATAGTGGATATTCCAATTTATCCTTAAATTTTCTCATAATATCATTAAACAAAAAAGATCAAAATATTTAATTCTGATTTGTTTTTAATTATCATAATAAAGTTGATAATCATATAAAAATATTAATTCATCTATTAAATAAATAAGGAATATCTAATTCTGATTTATTTTTGATTCATCATAATAAAGTTAATAATCATGTAAAAAATGTTAATTTATCTATTGAATAAATAAGGAAAATCTCAGATAAAAAAATGTTATTTTTTATTTATATAAGGAAGTACAAAATTTTTTAACAAACTCATTTTTATTGTTGTTTAATAATAATCTTTACTTTAAAATATTTAAATATTAATAATTCGTGCATTACACAGGATAAAAATAAAAAAGTTTAATTATGATTTCACTATAATAAATATAACATGCTAATTATCGATCAACTAAATAAGGAATACATTAATTTAATATTGATCTATACATAAAAAAGATATAATATTAAAAAACGAACTGTCATTATCTTCCAATGAATTCATGTCCAATGAAATAAGGGATATTATGATTTACATTAATTATTCTCATAATATCATCAAACAAAAAAAAATCAAAATAATAATAATAATTTTTTATTTATCATAATAAAGTATATTGAATAATCCTTTTTTAAAATTATTTTTGTTATTGTTTAATAATAATCTTTACTTTATAATGAAAATAATAATAATTTTTAATTTAAAATATTTAATATAAAAAAATTTAATATCAACAACCCGTGCATTGCACGGGGTAAGAGCTAGTTATTTATATCAAAATATATATTTTGAAATAATATGAAAAATTGAGACGTGTTGGAGGATATATATAACCCAAACATAACCCAAAGGGAGTTAGTTCCCAAACCCCCTTTTTATCCCCAAACTCCATTTTAATGGTGTAAAGTCAAAACTGCCCCTCCCTCATCTTCTACCTTTCCACTCCCAAACCCCAAACATCATGGAACCCTAAACCCCAAAACCTTTCACCTTCCCACCCCCAAACCCCATTGTTCACCTTACCTCCTTCTTCTCTTTCCTAGCCAACACTATCATTGATTGCAACCATTCTTCTTCTACACCAACACAAGAAGAAAAATTATCACCCCCAAACCTCAAACCCCTCATCTATGTCAATGGACGTTCATATCTTTTCTTCAAGGTAAAGCTCTTCTCTTTCTGTTTTTTTTATGTAACTATACAATTTCCGACTATCCCGTGTCGGAAAAATTATAAATTTTCGACACTGGTTTGTCAGAATTTTTTCAGTTTTTCATATAATAAGTACTGTACAAAATTCCGACACCCCCATGTCGGAATTTTTCAAAATTCGGACACCCCCGTGTCGGAATTTTTCAAAATTCTGACAGATGGGTGTCGGAATTTTGTACAGTACCAAAAATAAAAAAAAAAACTGAAGAGGGAGGAGAGAGGGAGGAAGGGGAGTGGAGAGAGAGGGAAGCCATGACTTGGAGAGGGTGCGAAGGACTTGCAGCAAGCTAACTGCTTTACCAGTGAACCACCCACTTGTAATTGCTTCTTCTCCATTGATTTGATTCAAGAAGCTCTCACTCACTTGTTTGATTGATTGATCTGCAAAAAGGGAACCCTAACTCTGGGCCGAGGCAAATCAATGGGGAAAAAAATGAAAGTAGAGGGAGGTGATGGAAGAGGAGAGGTGGTGTTGGTGGAGGTGGAGAAGGAGAGTTGATGTTGGTGGAGGAGGAGAGGTGGTGTTGGTGAGAGTTTGGGGTTTGAGGTTTGAGATTAAAGAAAAGGGTGAAAATGGAATAAAATAAAATTGGGGTTTGGGGGGATAAAAATGGGATTTGGGGACTAACTCCCTAAAGGTAGATTTTACAAATGGAAATATTTTGTAAAATCTAAACCCGTCAAAATGAGTTTTGGATCTAGAAAAATTAGTGGGATGGGTTAGGCTTCGTTCACCCTTATGTGCTACCAATGCCTCTTTGAGTCCAATGCTAGTAATTATTGTCATTAATATAATTTTTTAAAGAGCTAAATATAATGATTTTTTTTAAAAATTCATTTTTTTAATATTTTCAAAACACTCAATAAGATGCATTTAAGGTTATTTTTCAAATTTTAAGAACTTTAGAATGGTATGTATACCTTCTGGTCTCAAATATTATAAATCAAAAAATATTAAAAAAATTAGTTGAGTGCACTTAATTTTATTGAAATCATAAAAAAGATACACTACTTAGGAAACATGTATTGAGAATGAAACAAAAATTGAGATATTTTATGAATGATTATATTGAAAATAAAAAATTACAATAGATAAGTTTTGCTTATATTTAAAACCACCAATAAAATATTTTTATTTGTATTTGAGACCGTACTTATCAGCATATTATAAAATAGGAGAAATTGATGGCACTTTTGTCATTTTCATTTTCCCTCCTTCATCCTTGCTTTTCCCTCCAAATTTGTTTGTCCGTGCATCGCACGAGAATAAATATTTATCTTAAGTTATTTTTAGTAAATTTTTATTAGTAAAATTTGGATTACACATAAATATAAAAATTGTCCGCAAACATTCAATTTGCATTTCGATATTATTACAATTTGCACGGGTTATTAATGATCTTTTCAAAAGGAAATAATTTGAATCAAATATTGACATAAAAAATATATAATGCCTAAAGGACCCGTCATATGATAATTAACCAGAAAAAAAAAACGAATATAATGTTGTAATTTAAGAAATTCTAATACAAATAAGTCATAATATAGGCAATTTGGTATTAAACATTTAAACGGATCATCAATACGAATAATAAATTTTGGGTACAACGGAAGAAACGAATATGTAAGTATTAAAGATGAGCTATAATTTGGTATAATGATTTAGCTTAATACAATCAAATATTTACTCAGCCATGAATTCAAATTTAAAAAAATCCAAATTTTTTTACAATATGTTATAATTTAAATTGTGGAAAATAATGATACGTTATTTTATACTTTAGACAATATACTTATTTACAATTATGAAGTTCTAATACAAGCAAGTAATTTGAAAGTTCGAATCTTATAAACACGAATTAATTAAAAGTGTGAAAACATGTCTTATATTTTGGGACAGATGTAATAATAATAATGATGATGATGATGATGATGATATATATGGTAAAAAAAATATCTACATTTGGACTTGCAAAACGAATTACTAACAAAATGCATTTGGAATGATGAATTAAATAAAACAAAAATCAAAATGAGTTGGATTTTTTTATAAGAAATTATGTTGTTAATTAAAATTAGAAATCGCATAGTTGATACATTATTAGTTAATTTTTATTAATGAAAAAGTTGGTAGCAGAAACTAGATTCAAAGATTAATGTTTATGACTATTCATTTCTAAATACATGTAAATCATTTTTATAAAAAGTTCATATTAACTTATTATTTAAAAATACATATTTCCAAAATCTATAATCAATTTTTTTTTTAAAAAAATAAAATTTAAACCCGTGCAATGCACGGGTAAAATTACTAGTTAACAAAATCCTAACTAGAAGCACAAAAATAAAACAAAGTTATAGTAAATTAAAGCTAACAAAATAGTATGATTAAGACATACACAGCAATTGGCGCAAGACGCTTATGAAACCTATGGGTACCAAGTTTGAATCTACCTTTGAATTTGTCACTTTGTTGAAGTGGTTTACCTCCTCCACGAGGTTTACAGGCTATTCCAAGGATTCGGGATTACCCATCCAAGTAATCTAGCTTTGTGATCCAATGAACATGAGATTTCCCACGTCAACAAACCCCCCCCACCCCCCCCCCCAAAAAAAAAAAAAAAAAAGGAGGCACGGCACTTATGTTAGATCAAATTTGTAATTAAAATTTTAATTATCAAGTTGGTTTGCACAATCATCATACAAAAAATGTTATGTGAAATGAAGAAGTGAATGTTTTGGGTGACTTCAGGTTGATAAGTAATTTTTTTTTCTTTGTTTTCTCTTAAAAAGTTAGTGCAGTGATATATAAGGATTTAAAAGTTTATTAAACTAATTGGAGGAATTAATTTTTATGTATGGTCAGTGAAAAGAAATGTTATCTAAAACATTGACTCTTGTACTAATAGTTAGGATCTTGGCTGGTAATCAATGACGAAGTTTTTTGATAATCAGAAAGAGCCATATGTGTAGACAATATCCCATAATCTTGTTTAGCTTAATGGTAAGTTGTTTAGTCTTTTATCCTCATATATCAATAGCATGAATTCGAACTTGACTCGAGATATTCAGATAACGAATTTCAAACTCTGCCCAGTGATAATAATATTACCACTTCCTCGTAAAATATTTCTTTTCTTATTCATTAATAAATTAGTTTGCTTAATCTTAATTTTTAGGACCGAAGATAAAAAGTAAAAAAAAATAGCAAAAAAGTCTTACAAAATTAATTCATTAACTCTTAAAGTATTAAATATTTATTTTTTTCAATATAAATATGTTATTTTTAATTTTTTATCCTCAACCTTTCAAACCTAAGAACTGAGATTTTAAGGAAATTCTTAATAAATACCATTAGAGCACAACAAGTGTATGCTAAAGTAACTTAATAAATGGACAAGTGCATACGTTAAGTTGTTAACTTCAACCATTATTACTTGTAAAATAGTACACCCTCTGGTTTTGATTATAAGAAAAAAAAACATTTCACTAATGGTCTTAAATATAAGCAAAATTTAACTAATTTTCTATTCCCAATACAATCATTCCTAAAATATATTTATAAAGTGGTTGAATCATTTAATTCTTGTTTCATTCTGAATGTAAGTTTACTAAAGTAGTATATTTTTTTTATGAATTTGAGAAAATTAAATACATTCAACTAACTTTTCTTAATACCCGCGAAATTAGTTATTTTTGCTTATAATCAAGATCGGAGGGTGTAGTTATGTACTTATTTCAGTTGGGAAATGATACTCCCTCATGTCCATAATATAAGCACTATTTGACCAATTTCACTCATTTTAAGAAAAGTAGATAAGTTAATTATTTGTATTGGAATTGTAAATTTGTCCGCGTAAGATAGCCCAGTTGGTGGCTGCAGGGACACTTAGGATTTCCCCCTCTCCCAGGTCATCGGTTCTAGTCCCAGACCTCCCATGTAAACAAAAAAAAAAAGAATTGTAATTTAAGTGTATATTTACCAATTTATTCTTTTGATCTTCTAGTCATTAATTGATGTTTCTTTTCCCCACAAACATATTAACAGAGTATATTAAATAGAGTTAGTTTTGTAAAATTTTAGAAGAGAAGCTTATATTTTTAGAACCAAAAATGTTTGGTCAAATGGTACTTATATTAGAGACCGGATGATATATATCTTATCAAAAGGTATGTAGTTTTAATAATGGATTTTTTCTTACCATGTTATATATTTTTTGGATGAACCAAGGTATCCACCCGTGCAACTGGGCGACTAATCCCTCGCACCACGGTCGGGCCCTTTCGGGGGCGATGCTCCCAGTAAGGCTTGCTCCATTCACATGCGCCTCAGGTACGACTCGAACCCGCGACCATGTTATATATTTCCTTCGCCTAAAGAGTTAGTGAAAAATTAATAAAAGTATGATCATAAATCAAAATTTAATAGTAGATTATAAATAAAAAATTATATTTTTTGATTTATGATTAAATAATCAATTAATAATATACAAAGAAATGATTGGTTTTATAATTAATTGATTTGATATAGATAAAAATAAATTTCAAAATTCGCTCCTAATTTGGGAGAGGGGAGTAAGATACACACTAATTAAAAAGACCTTTTATTATTATTATTATTATTATTATTATTATTATTTTTTGGGGTAAAGAACAGCATTTTCCCCAAACAGTGCTACATACAAGGCTGAGTAAAACACCTTTGCATATCCAAAATTAAGTGCAAAACCCCTATGTGCATGATGGATTAGTCAGCACTCAGCAACAGGGACATTCGCTTCACAATCAACAAAACTAGGCACATCAAATGTCAAAAAAGAATATGTTCTTTATTCAATTAAGTCAAAAAATAGAATATTGGGCTATAGAAAGATGATTTCGAAGAGGAATTATATGATGATGATGAATAACAAGGCACGTTGGAAAAGTGAGTTGAAAGGATTTGCTTCATATACATACAATTAACCAAAATACATTGTACTCCGCATTGCGTAATGACTGGCTAATGGGCGTAGCTTAAAAGCAAAAGGGCCCTCATTCCTTGACCTATAGCTTCTGTGAGTCTGACCTGTGCCACCCACTAGATTCAGTCATCAAATGACAAGTTATTTTCTCATCCCAAATTTTACAAATATTTCAATATACTACCTAAGTCATACTCTTTTGATTTCTCAAATTTTACAAAAATTTCAATACTGTCCTTAGTATACTTCTTTTCATAATAAAGTACTGGTCATGAATGAAAGTTATGATCCATACCAAAAAGCATGGTCTTAGTAAAACTCATGAACATGAATTTTTTCATCTTATTTTGATTAAAAAAGTTTGGATTGTGAGTTTAGTCTAATTCATGATCGTATTAAAATTTGAAATTTTTATACCTGTCATACATATTGATTCATTAATTAACTCATCCCCATTTATTCGTGATGGTAAGTCTTGAGCTAATTAATGATAAGACATGCGTGAGTATTAGGCACATGTGTGGAGTTATTCTTGGATTCATTCATTTTGGTTTAAAAAAAACTTGGGTTGTGAGTCGTGCGCCTAACTCATGGTCGTATTAAAAATTTGAAATTTGTATACCTATCATCCATATTAACCTATTAACTCATCCTCATTTGTTTATAATGGTAAGTCTTGATCCAATTAACGAGAATACATATACGTGTGCTAGGGGTGTAACGGTCCGGTCCGATCCGGTCTTTGAGGGACTTTAGGGACCGGATCGATTAAATTTATGTGGTCCGGCTCGGTCCGGTCTGAAAGTTTTTCCGTTTCGATCCGGTCTGGTCCGATCCATTTAGACCATAATAACAAAAATTTAATAAAAAACTTGTTTTTTCTATTAATACCAAACATAAAAGTAATTAAAAATAAAAAGTTATTTGTTGATGTCTTGCTCGCTTGGTGCATATAAGATTATATGTCATTCATCTTTTTAATTAACTAAAATTAAAATTAAAATAACTAAAAATAATTAAAAAGAAAACTACCTAATCTGATCTGATCTGGAAGTCACAATCAGTGTCGACTGGCGAGGGAGAAGGCAATGGAGAGCAGAGAAAACGGTGGCGAGCAGCGCTTGTCGAGTGGCGAGTAAACCAAGGGAGAGAGAGCTCGCGGCTAATGATGGAGGGAGAGCGAGGTCGAGAACGGAGGGAAGAGGGAGGGAAGGCGGAGCGGCGACGGGTTGTGTGAGGGAGAAAGGGTTTGATGTTTGAACTTAGAAGATAGGGTTTCAGGGTCTGATTATCTCTGAATTGTGATAATGTGAACGTGGTTGAAGCTTCTTTCTTGCCTTTGTGTTTTATTTTATTTTATTTTATTTTTTAATGTTTCAACTACCGGTTCAGTTCGGTCTTTGCGTTCTTAAAAATTGTGAGACCTGGACCGGACCACAGCATAATGGTCCAAAATTTTTCAGATCGGACCGGACCACGAGATCAGTCAGGACCGGACCACGAGATCAGTCAGGACCATATTTTTTGGTCCAATCTAGTCTGATTCAGCCGGTCTTGCGGTCTGAGACCGTATCACTTAAACCCCTAACGTGAGCACAAGACTTGTGCATGAGGGTTGTTTTTGGGTTTAATCATTTTGGTTAAAAAAACTAACTTGTTGGAAGAGGTTGGTGATACTCTTGACAATATAATGGGATCTTTTCCTTTCATCATTGATCTGTGTCGTCTTATTGGTTCAAATATTAGACATGTAACTACTTGGTAGCCAATGGTTGACTCAATAAGAAGTAGGCTTGCTACTTGGAATGGTAAGCATTTTTCTTTTGGAGATTGGATTACACTAGTAAACTTTGTGCTTTCTAGTTTGCTAGTTTATTACTTGTCTTTTTTTAGGCTTCTTAAAAATGTTCTTCATATTTTAATTGTCTTGAAAAGACATTTCATTTTTAATTGTCTTGAAAATACATTTCATTTTAGGTGGTAATGGTGAAGGCTTAATTACATCACGAGTTCCTGAAGTTTGGGGTATTTTTGTCAGATACCCTTATTCTTTTTTTTTTCAATGTCCGACTTCTCGAAGTTACTTATGAGTTTGTCATATACCCCTACTACCTACTCTGGCCAATTTTGCTGACACGTAACATCGAAACCCTGGTCAGGTGTAGGAGGTTGATTATGTGATGCCACGTGATGTCACACGGGGAAGACAACCTTTCTCTTCAATCATTTTTATTTCTTTTTTTATTTAACTAAAAAAATAAAAATGTGAAGTTTTTTAGTTTTTTTAATTTTTAAAAACAAGGATCTTCGCTCACGGGGCACCACATGCCTAACCTCCTACCTCGCTCTAATCAGGATTCCGATATTACATGTCAGCAAAGATGACCAAAATTGGTAGTAGGGGTATATGGCAAACCCAAAAGTAACTTCGAGAAGTCAAACATTGAAAAAAAAATAAAAGTATGTGACAAAAGTACCTCAAACTCCAGGAACTTTTAATATAATAAAACTAGTGATGAAAGAAAGAAAATTGTGTGGGTCAAAGTGAGAAGTTACCTGTAAGGATAAAAAACATGGTGGTCCAGAGATTAAAACTAACTTTGGAATGGTTTAATCTTTCTCTTCTTGCTTAATCTTGTAGGTTTAATCTTGCCTCGATGATGAGGATCGGACTCCTTGTGGGTAAGATTATTAAAGGTTAGATATGGTATGTTTGAGTCTTCTTCCATGTCTAACTTTAGAGATGTTAAGTTTGATAGTAGCTCTACGTGGTTGAAGAACCTGTGTTTGGAGGGTGGGTTAGGTGATATGAATTGATTGGTTCAATGGGTGTATTGAAAAAAGTTATGGTGTGGTGCTAAAATATTGTTTTTTTTTTTTTTTTTTTGTAAGATCAATGGTTTAAAAACACTACTTTTAAAGATTTGTTTTTAAGGTTGTACTCATTGTCTAATGGAAGATTTCACCGAGTTGAAGAAGTTGTTGTTAGCAATGAACACTGCAAAGCGTTTTAGCGATGGAAAAATCGGTCGCTAAAATAATTAATTTTCGGTTGCAAACGTGTTTGCGACCACTTAGATTCCGTCGCAAAAAGTGGGGTTGCAAACCGTTTTGCAACTGCTTCCAATGTAGTCGCAAATAGTGACGAAGAATTTCCGTCGCAACCGTTAAAATTACGGTCGCTAAGTGTGGTCGCTATTCCACCAGAAATGCGACCACTGAAAATATTAGCGACGCTTTTATTCCGTCGTTATTTCAGTCACAAAAAATTTGTTTTTTTCCTATTATTTGCTACAACTTAATAATAGCAACGTTTTAAATTTTCGTTACTATTTTGTTTCAGAAATTTCTTGCTGCAAACACTCAAAAACCTTGCTGCAAACACTGAAAAACCTTATTAAACTATACAATATGGCTAGAAATCAACTTCCAAAATCAGAGAATCAAATAATTGTCATGAAACAAAGGATCCAATATCTCAAAACACATTAACATAAAACTTAAGTAGCTAGCTATCAACGGCATAAACTAATATATCAAAACACATTAACATAAACTAATGTACGAACAATATAACATAAACTAATATCTCCAGTCATGAAACCAAACTAAGCAGAGGAATAGCTACTAAACACATTTCTTAGACACATAAGTCTGTATATAACAAAAAGATCCATAAGAAATGAACTAATCTTTTACCATGTCATAAGCTAACTAATCTTGTTCAAATATTAAGGTACTTCAATACCATTATTGTAATTTCAGAATTTCAGAATTTCATAACCTAATCCCTAAAATACAAATTCAGAACAATAATTCCTAAAATTCAAATGCAAAATCCCAATCCCTAAAATATAACTGCAAAACAAATTTAGAACCCTAATCCCTATTCAAATCGCACATAACAAGTTTCAGAATCTAATTTTGAGAGAGAAGACCGAGAAGAGATGTACCGATCGCGTGAGAAGAGTGTTGAGGAGAGCGAGAGAACACCGAGAAGAGTGGCTCCTTGTGGCATCGAGAAGAGAGCGTGAGAAGAGTGAACTTGAAATGAGAGCTCGAGATTGAGGTGAAAGGAGAAGAGATCGCGTGATTGAGAGAGTGAAAGGAGAAGAGATTGCATCAGGTATTCATCGTTTGAGTAGAAACTAATATAAGAAAATGAGTAGAAACTAAGTTGTTTGAGGTAGAAACTGAGTAGAGCTAGTGACTGAGTAGCGTGATTTTTTTTTTTAGCGTTTTGTTGGTTGCAAACTAAGTTGCTAATTGCAACTAATGGGCCTGTGGTGACTAATGGAGGTGGATAAAATGGCCCATTCTTGTAGTGGAAGGGGTTTAGACCTAATCTTTTACTGTACATGACACCGATAAATGTTTATATGGGAGAAAGAGTAGCTGAATATGTTAATGATTACATATGTTATAGGATGTGCACCTCAATAATTCTCAATTCGATGCGTGGTTATGGTCAACTTGTGGTGATGACTTATTTTCTACAAAGAATGCTTATAATTAGCTACTATTTGATAATTTGATGATATGTTAGACAAATTATAAAATTATGTCTCTTTAATTTTTTTACTTTTTCAATTTTTTACCATCATACTGTGAGTAGTATATGTTTTGAGTATCCCTGGTACTCACCTTTATTAATAAACTTTGCTTTTAAAAAAACTAGGAAAATTGCCCCGTGCGATGCACGGGTTTTAAATTTCGCTATTCTTTCTATGATCTCGAGTTGACATGAACGTTGATATAAATATAAAAATTGAAATATCAAGTTAGTGCTAAATATATAAGAATTCAAAGATCGCAAAAAAGTATATCCATAAGAATATAGGTTTTGGAGTTCTGAAATTCTTGATTAAAAAATCAATTATTGAGCAAAAGATAAATCTATTTAATTTTTACTTTAAATTTTTTAATAAATATATATTAGAAAAATAAAACTAACAATATTATTAATTAAAAAAAAAGAAGAGTGCGAATAGTCATAAGGGTGTGTCAGTGTCTTCACTCACATCTTCATTTTCTTAATCATTTTTCTAATCCACCATTGGTGTTCCTATTTTTTTCGTAAAGACTTTTGACATCTCTTATTCATTAGACTATATATCTATGTGAATTAATATGTGTATTTGTGTTCACAAAAAAAATAAATATATGTGTAATTGTGTTATAGAACGAATAAATATATATGATCAAATATAACGAATAATTATCTATGTTTAATTGTGTTATAGAAAAATAATTATATATATGATCAAAATAGTTATATCATTAATACTTTACACATCAATTTTCATATTCTATTTTTGTTTTCAGCACTTGTCTTATCAAATCCTTAACTTCCACAAAAGGCATAAATTTTAGTTTAGTTAGAAACCATAAGTTATTTAATTAGATCAAATAAAATCTTTAATATTTAATTTCACCAAGAAATATATAATTAAATATTTTTTTTGAAACTTTATCACAACTCTCAAAATGGCAAGGAATAAATTAAAGATAAAAAAAAGAAATAAATTAAAGATAAATTATTTTTTTATTCGAGTACTCATTTGTATATTTTTTTTATGATGTATATTTGGAGAGCCTAACGAACATCAAAATCAGAAATTTATTTTCCAAAATTTTTTGTACATAAAAGTGTTTGAAAATATGTATTAAAGAGATGAAAAGAAATGAGAAGAGACAAAGAAACTGAAAGGGAGAGAAAGGAAGGCAACCAGAAAAAAAAACGAAAGAAAGAAGATGAAGAGAAGTGTGTCTCTAAAAAAAGATGAAGAACAATTATAATTTAATCTAATAAAATATGATGGATGACTAAGATTAAAAGACACAACACACACTTAATGATGGATTTAGGAGAGAAATACAACATTAAAAAGGAAAATGGATGTTTTAAGAGGGAAATCTTTTTTGCCCATCTACTTCTCCTATTTTATATTATGTTGATGACACGTGAAACATACAATTAACTGATAGTATTAAGAGGCCGGTTGGTTAAGTTATTGTATTTTTTTTATAGGGGTTTGAGTATCTTAGTACTCATCTTTATTAATATTACTTTCTTAAAAAAGTAAAAAAATTTAAAAAGATATATATTTAATAGTTTATCCAACAACACATCAAACAATTATCACACTATTAATTTAATACATTTTGCATTGATCAATCAACTATTACAATTCAAAGTTTACAATTTTTAAGTTTCTTCATTAATTACTTTAATTTTAGTTTGGGAAAGAAATGTATCATTTTTTATCATAATTGAGAAACTTAGATAGTACTCCTTCCGGTTTGAAATATATTTCATGCTTATTAAGGAGGTTAGTTTATTATATTTATTTTTTTCAAATTTATAAAAAAATGGAGGTATTATTGGAAAATAGCATTGACAATGAAATAAAAATTAAATAAGATAACAATTTTCTAAAAATATTACTCCCTCCGTCCCTAATTATAAGACCCTCTTAACACTTTTATTTTGTCCCTATTTATAAGGCCCTTTACCAATTTTCAATGAGCATTAATTTTTTTTTTCCACAAACACCCCTATTTATTTAACACTTTTTAGATTCTCAATAATATTAACAGGGGTAATTTAACTAAATTATTCTATTTTTTTTATGGACGTAAAATCTCCCAAAAAAGCCTTATAATTGGGGATGGAGGTAGTATACTTCAAACCGGATCTAATACTACTAAATTTAGTTTTAAAAAGAGTGACACGTGAAACATACCATTCGTTGCCTGAAAATTGCACTTCAAATTTCAAATCCCAGTTAGAGAAACTCTCCCCGAAACGCATTTATGAAAAGGCCAAGCACATCATCGAATACAATGCATTTTGGAAACACACGGCCCCTTTCCTTTGAGTCTTAATTATATTTTTGCTTATTTATTTTATTTTTAATATTCCATCTGTTCCTTAAGTCATTTTTAACTAATTCACACATATTAAGAAAAGTAATTATTACTCTTAAATTTATCAAAAAAATATGTTGTTATTCTAAAGTTATCCCTATTTAAGACTTTACAACTCTATTTATTTCTCCATCTATTGTAATTATTACCCTATCACACTTATGCAATTATGAGGGGTGTATTTGGAATAAAATCTTTAATACTACCTAGATATTCTAAAATGACTTATAAAAAGGGACATCAATTTACCAAAATTGTGCCCTAAAATAAGGGACGGAGGGAGTATTCATTTTTGTTTTAATTTTTTTATTTATTTTGATCTTTTATTTTTTTTTTCAAAAAATTCAATTTTGGTCATTCCATCATATTAATTTACTCAAAATATTTACATCAATTACCATTCCTACAATAGAGATTGACATATACTTTTAGAGCTTCATCGATAGAGTTTTGACTGCGTGTCATCTCTGCTCATTTCTCTATCACATTGCCATCTCTTCGTATCGATCAACCATCACCGCGAGTCAGCTTGCTCCACCATTGACGAAACAACAACATTGCTCATAGCCTTCATCGGATCGGATAGTGGCCTAGAATTTTTCCAAATTTCGACAACATTTTCCAATTTTTGATAATAGGTATGAATATTCCAATAAAATTAACACTGCTATAATGGAATGGCCAAATTCAATTTTTTGAAAAAAAATGATAAAAAAAGCAAAAAAGAAAAAGGACCAAATTAAATTTTGAAAATAAAATAAAGGACCACAGATATAATTAAGTTTTTTTTAATTGTTGAATTTTATTATATAAAAAAATAATAAATTATGCTTATTATGAAGCTTAATTGATTATATTTAATTTCTTTAAATTTATAATAAAAATCTAGGTATTTTAGGAAAGTAGTATGGTGAATGAAAAAAAATTAAATGACATATTTCGATAGTGGCATGAAATTTTTCCAAATTCCGACAACATTTTTCAGGTTTCAGTATTAGGTATGAATATTTCGATAAAACTAACACTGTTACAATGGAATGACTAAATTGAATTTTTTGAAAATAAAAATGATAAAAAAAGTAAAAACGAAAAATGACCAAATTGAATTTTTAAAATAAAATAAAGGACAAAAAATGTAATTAAGACTTTTTTTAATTGTTGAATTTTATGATATAAAAAAATTAAATTATGCTAATTTTGAAGTTTAATTGATTATATTTAATTTTATTAAAGTTATAAAAAAATATAGGTATTTTAGAAAAGGAGTAGGCTTGACAATTGGACCCGTACATGCGGATATCCGCGGGCCGCGAATAATACCCGTAACGGGTCTGGATCTGGATCCAAAAATGGACCAGTGGGTATATAAAAATGGGTATCTGCGGGTAATACCAAGAGTGTGTCCAGGTCCGAGTAATGGGATATCGGATCCGTAGGTACCTGGACCCGCATAATAATACTTGTTATTTAATTGATTTGAAATTTAAGAATATTTGTGTTAAAGGATTTGTTTCTAAGTGAATTTGTTTTGCTTATAATGAATTTGTTTGTGAATTGTTTAATGATATATCAAGTGTTTGTCAAATAAAAATAGGGTATATTTATGTTTGTTTAAAAAAAATTAAGCTTAAAATTTTAATATATATATTTTTAAATAGGCTTAATTAGGGGTGTGCAGGACCCGGACCGGATCCGGTTGGTTTGGGTCGGGTTGGACCCGGTCTCCTATGTGAAAAGGAGACGGGTTCGGTCCAAATAAAGCTGCCCGGCACCGGGTACGGGTCGGGTTCGGGTTTGCCTCAAGGTCACCCAACCCAACCCGATATATGTAAACATTTTTTATATATATATTAATGATGTAAACCTGTTTTTTATTTCATTTTTATATTATATATTTATACAATACATCATATATTAAATGACGTCATTTCTAACTTAGCAATTTAATTACTTTTTATTTATTTATTAAGTGACACTTTATTACTTGACTTTACTACCAAAAGTCCCATTTTCTTATCTTTGTTGTACGATATTATATAAATGGCATTTTGTAAACAATATTCCCTAGTTCAATTATTTTTTTAGCCATAAGTGAAATCTTGAATCTAAATTTAACATAGTTTTTTTTGTTTACATCGAAACTTAGTATCTAGCAATGACTTATTTTACTTTGATCCCACTTTTAGGCTTGTGATTTTTGTCCCGGGTCAACCCGAACCCGTTATCATCTTGACCCGTCCTACTTAGACCCACATAGGTGTGTTCAAAACCGAACCAGACCAATTAAAAACCGCAAAACCGGACCAAAAAACCGAAAAACCGCACGTATTGGATTTTTTTTGGACTGGTTTTCTGTAAACCGATCGGTTCGGTTCGGTTTTCTGTTTCAGTTGGGAAACCGAACCGGTCCAAACCGAACCGATCCTTGCCTATTCAGTGCACATGAAACGAATGTTCCCCCTTAGTTTTTAGGTTTTGTGTTTAGGTTTCCACTTCCCTCCTTCAGCAGCCACAAAGGCACAGCCACTACCGAAAAGCTCTCTTCTGCTCTCAAAGTCGAAGACCCAAATGCAACCACAAACCGCCGCCGCTTCTCCTCCACTGCCACTCCCTCAACCAGTACCTGTCGCTCACCTACACGGCCAGTCACGACTCACGGTCTCACGTCGCTCTCGGTCACCCAGACACCCTCATCTCACGTCGCTCCCTCCACAAACCCTCTTTCGTGCAATCAAACCCGTGGCTGCAATGGAGGTAAGATTTCTCCACCATTGCTTACTTTGTTGCTATTTATTTTTAAATGTTGCTTTGCTCTTGATTCTCTCTGTTGTTTTGGTTGTTACTGGTTTTGGTGTTGCTCTTGTTTCTCTCTGTTCTTTTGGCTGTTACTAGTTTTGGTGTTGGTAGTGCATCACCTATTCAAGGTGTTTCTATCTGTTATTGTTCTATCTGATGGGGGTATTG
Organism: Crotalaria pallida; assembly: GCA_037953625.1. NCBI lineage: Eukaryota > Viridiplantae > Streptophyta > Magnoliopsida > Fabales > Fabaceae > Crotalaria > Crotalaria pallida. The sequence continues at coordinate 122,007,930 of CM075652.1, read as the reverse complement.
TATTGTACTTCTAGGTGCTCCTTTTTCTTTTTTGGCTCCCGCTGGACTTGTTGTTTTTCTGCCTTGTAATGTTCTTCTTTGCTCAATTGGTGATAAATCTCTTACTGTTGTGCTGGGTGTCTTTTAATAAAAATTTTTCTCTTATAAAAAAAATGTTACTGTGTTAGTGTTAGTGCATTTATTTCTCCACCATTTATTTTTGGCTTTAGTGTTAGTGTAATTCAAATCGTTCTCAACTGAACATGTGTATTTCCATTTTAATCTGGTTCAATTGACTGCAACACTTTCTTTTATTTTAGGTTGGCAATCATGATGTTAGTTACTGTTGTTGAGCTTGTGTTACTTACAGCTTTTGTTTGCTATATGCTGTTAGAATTTGCTTTAAGTTCAACAATGGTTTTCATCTTGTAATTTGGTACTTTTTATCTTGTGGATGCAGATGGTGCTGGTGGTAAGGGCACTTGGGAAAAATTGCTCGACACCGATGTTGTGTCTCACATAAAACAGAATGATACAGTGGCGAGGTAAAATCTCTTTTTCTTTTTTTTAGTTTCTGACAACATTTAAGAAATTGTTTCATTTGCATTTAGTTTCTTGTAAGCGCACTCGTTGCCTGGCTATTTTCTTTCTCCCCTTTTTTGTGAGGATAATGTTTGTCTAGAATAATAGGAAGTTGATGTGTTTTTGTCCCTTGCTTTTATCAGTTATGCAAGCTTTTCTAACTACGGAGTAACTTATTATATTCAGAGTTGTTTGATGTTTCCATTTATTGTGTGATGTTTCCATTTTCCACTATGTGCAATGTGACTATGCGTGTGCAGTGAATTTTACGTGGTTGTGAACAATGAGAAAAAGGAAAAACAGGAAAAAATAGGACAGGAAAAAAATGAAAACAGGGAAAAAAATTGAACTTTGAAACCGAACCGGACCGAAACCGCAAGTTTTTATTTGGATTGGATCTAATTGGATTTGCTAATATAAAGGACCGATCCAAACCGAACCGCACGTATATTTTATTATCGGATCGGATGGTATTTTGCCTCAAAACCGAACCGAACCGATCTGCGAACACCCCTAGACCCACATGTAGTGTCCTTGAACACTTTATGTCCTTAACCCTCTGAGCCCTCAGGATTATGGTAATCAGGAGTTCACCAGGAGGTTAAGCATCTATGTATGACCTTATGGTTTTTTTGCAATTCCAGTTGGGAAAGGCAGGATCTCCCCAGTCAACTAGTGTGTGAAGAGTGTCAACTTAGGGATGAGAGTACGTACCTGAAACCCTAGCTATTGTGAGCTATTTATAGGGTTTGGAGGAAGTTGATGTGGGCCGTATGGGCCTCGTATCAAGGTGAGCTGAACTGGGATTCTGTGAGGGAATATAGGAGATTTATTCCCTTAGAGTCCGGATAGGATCAGCTCACGATCCCATGTAGAGGCTGTTGCGAGATTCTAGGAGATACGGTTGGAAGTGATAGGAAGCCTTGGTGACTGAGTCAACCTACCAGCCGACGTTATGTCTCGGTTCTAGAATCCCGAGCCGATGGAGTGAAGACCGTTGTTGAGGCTCGGTCCCGTCGAGTCCGAGCCTGGTCTTTTCGTATGCTCGGAATGAACACGTCCGAGCGTGGGACGTTCGTGCTAAGTGAATCGAGGGAAAGGTCCTTGGAAAATCCTTTATATAGGACTGTAATTTTTATACGGTCGGCAGACCCTACAAGCCCCCCAGCTCGTAAGACTTTGAAAAGTCTGCGACGAGGTAATGAGCGCTTAGGATAAACTTTCCCGCATGCCCCGTGACAATTGTAATCGTGCCGACCGCTTCGAGGTGACGTTTTGGGTTCTCGAGATACGGCGCGTTTCCTTGTAAGTTGTGCCAAATCATTGCGTTTTTGAAATTTGAAAAAGTACCTTTTAGAATTGCCACGTCTCTCCCTATGATTGGTTGCATGCGTCCATGGGCTTTTGGCCCAAATGGGTGAGACGGAGGGAAACTGAAAAGTTTTCTATGTTAACTAAAACTTACCCTTTCTTTCCCTCATTGCTCACTCTACTCCCAAAATTTCTCCGAATCCCCTTATTCTCTCTTCGAGTTCCACCTTGCTATCTTCGTTCCCAAATCAAGATCCCCCAAATCCTTCTCCAGTTTGAACAACTTCACACAGGTAACCCCTTCTACTCCTCTTATTTCCATTTCTGCATTTTTCTTTATTCGTTCGGGGTTGTTTTTCTTTTGGAGTGAGTTTTTGATTTTTGTAAACGGGTTTTCTGGTTTCGGGATTTTGCAGGGGTTTCCGGGTAGAGTTTCTGGGTTTCCTTTGTTTTTAAGTGAGTGGGGCTTATACCTCAATTTGTTTGAATCATGAGAGGATGGAGAGGTTTTAGGGAAGTTTATCATGAACTCTGTAGGAGATTAGGAGAAAATCCATCTGGTGACAGTGAATCAAGTTCTTCATCCTTTCCTGGGGTTTCTGAGGTTTTTGGGAACGAAAGAAGTCCATGTTCGGAAAGCTCCACGCCTATCCCTACTATTCCCCCCCTCAATTTGGGTTCTTCCGAGTTAAAACCATTAACAGTAGAACATCCATTGAATCCTGCCGACGAGACTAAGTGGTTATTAGCCTATAGATTTGCTGAGCGTAGAGCCCAAGTTAGACTTAGCCCCGATCAAGATATGGGGGAAAAAGAACCTGTAGGAAATCCATCTGAGATGGGTGTAAAAAGTTCGGGGCTCGGCATTAGATTTAAAGTAAAAACTCGTGCTGTAAAAAATCCTAACGCCGAGCCTTTTTCTTTTTCCCCAGAAATGGTGGAACGCAGGTGTGTAACCAACCCTGAAGAATATCCTCTACCGCCTAATCATGCGCAGTACGATGCTGTCTTTGATCGGGAAGTACTGGGGACGAGACCTTCATTGCTGACAACAAATAGTCTTAATCATCTCCGGCCGATATTAACACCTCCGAGAGCCGACGGAAATACCTCAGATTTCGTATTAAGACCTTTGGGAATCGACGATCGGATTTGCTTCGAAGTGCCGGAAAATCGTCAATATTTTTACTTCTATGAAGAAGTAGTAACCAAAGTCGGTATCCGCTTGCCCTTTTCCACCTTCGAGGTTGAGGTCCTCACTCATTTAGGAATAGCCCCAAGCCAATTGCATCCAAGTGGGTGGGCTTTCGTCCGAGCCTTTCAACAATTCTGCGATGTTGAAAACTTTGTCGCGTCGGTACGGTCCTTCTTTTGGTTATATGCTCCCCAAGTAAATAAGTTTGGTGATTCCAAGGGTCTTTGGGTGTCCCTAAAGGCTCGGAGGGGACATGCCCTTTTCGCCAAGGTGACAGACTCTTGGAAATCTTTCAAACCTCTCTTCTTCCAATACGAGTATACTGGGGCCGAAGTATGTTGGTTCATGGAACAGGTTGAAGAAGGTGGAGTGATGAAGGTCATGCCTCGGTTTCCGTTGGGTTGGACGACGAACATTTATAACCGAGGATCCTCCTTGTATCAATTCGACTATAAGTCGGATTTAACAAAAACCGAAAGGCGATTATGCGACCACGTTTGGGAGTATCTTCAAGCAAATGGTCAAATTGATTCAAAACGAATTCTGCTGAAAGATACGCGAGACGAAGTGAAGGCGGAGCTGGGTATTTTTTTTATTTGATATATTCTTCTTGCAGAAGCGATGGGGAAGAAAGCAACCAAGGCCAAGAAGAGTGAAGCTCGCGCAGCTAGAGTGTCACAGCTAGCAGCACTCAAAGAGTCTGCGTCCGGTTCTCCAATTAAGGGTCAATCTTCTGAGCCGACCCATCCTGAAAGGCCGACCGTTATCCCCAATACCACCCCCACTGTCAAGGTTACTGTTGTTGAACAGGTGATCAGAAAGGGCCGCGTTGTAGATGCGGTGAATATCGAAGTAGAAGCTCATTCATCTCCCCAAGACGTTCCTGAGCTCCCTCAAGAGGACTCGGCTAGATAAAGGAAAAGGTCTCGCTGGAGACTGGTTCAATTTGAGCAAGTCCAACAAAGGGATTGAAATTCCCGAGGGTAAAGAAGATGTAGCTGCCAAGACGGTGTGGGGTAGGAAGATGTCCGACTCATTCATTGCCACCGTCTTTCCTCCTGAAAATGCTGAGGTAATCGAGTCTTGGACCCCTGGGACTTGGGAAAATAATTGTAAAGCGTTGGTGAAAAGCTTCTTACGGGGCGCGAGCATTTTCCATCACCTTGGTCATCATGGTGATGATGCTTATGCTGGATTGGCTCCCGAGGAAAAGAAGAAAAGATATGAATCCAACGAGCGGGAAGATTACTTGGAAATCCAGGTCCAAGGTCTGAATAAAAGGATACAACAAATGGCGGCTGAAAATGAGAGGCTTCAAAAGTTGGCACAAGATTCGGAGGGGGCCAAAGTTCGGGCCGAGACAACACTTCAAGCTGCCGAGGCACAGATAAAGAGGTCAGAAGAGATTCAGAAAAAGGCTGAAGAGGATGATGCTGCTCTTCTGGTGGCTACGGAGAAAGCTCGTTCGGCCGAGCAAGCTACTGCAGTAGCTCAGGAGCAACATGAGTATGCTAAGGACGAGATACTCCGGCTCCGAGCTTCCTTGGAGAAGATGAGCGCGAAAGCGCTCAAGCATAAGAAAGCAGCTAAGGAGAATCTGTTCAATTGGGACCATGCAATTGAAGATTCTTTCTACAATACGGCCGAGCAACTCCATGTTCTAAATCCCGGGCTTGTGACCAAGGGCGCTGATCCTAATTTTGCTATGAAAAAAGGTCAAATTGTCGGTCCGAGTGGAGTTCCCATAGATCTGAATAACTCCGACCTTCCGGACCATTTGGCCGAAGACTCTGAAGGGGAAGGAACCGAGGATGCCGAAGGTGAAGAAGAAGAAGAAGACACATTCAATGCTGACAGCATCGTATTGTCCGATTTAGAATAGTTTGATTTTTTTTTTGATTTTTTTTTTGCCCCGGCATTGGGTTTTTGTAACCGCCCCAGTAGTGGATTTGAACTTTTTCTATGCTTCTTTGCTCGAAATATTATGAACGATTATGGTATTCGCAGTGAACTGTTTGCTTCTTTTTATACTTTGTGTTAAGAATTCAAGTGTCAAGACCTCGGAACTCCAACGCTTTAGCCAAGGTGGGTTCCTCTATCCGCGATGTAAAATGATTTTAATAAACCATGTTTGAATCGGGAGTCTTAGTAGAATACTTGACGAGTTATAAGCTCTTGTTTGAGCTGTTTATAATCGTTCACGTCATACACGGTGGCTAATCGAATATGAGGAAAAGTACGTGATACAATGAATTCAGTAACAGTCTTTTTATTAATCAGAAGCAGAAAGTACAAGGGCTCGGAGTTCCACCGAGCGTACACCATCATTAAACAAAAATGGATGAAACTAACAATTCTAACAAGAATAAATGAAACTATGAAACTATAACGAAAGAAAGATTCTAATTGTAATATCCTCTGAGCTTCGCCACATTCCATGAGTTGTTGATAGGAGCTCCCGAAAGAGTTTCAAGTTTGTAGGCTCCTGTCCCGGTTTTGAATGTGACTCGGTATGGTCCTTCCCAGCTTTGGGCCAGTTTTCCGTCCTTCGCATTCTTAAGACCAATATCCGCCCTTCTTAAGACAAGGTCACCTATCTCGAACTCTCTGGGGTTAACCGAGCGATTATATCCCTTCGCCTGCATCCTTTTAGCGTGCTTTTCTCGCTCGGCAGCCAAGTCCCTGACCTCCTCCGACAAAACAAGATCCTCACACAGCAAAGTGTTGTTTAGAGGATTTGGCTGCTGCATAGCTCGGAAAGAAGGTATAATTTTTTCAACGGGGATGACTGCGTCGCAACCGTAAGTGAGCCGATAGGGCGTTTCACCAGTTGAAGTTTGGATGGTGGTGCGATATGACCAAAGCACCTCATGAAAGTTTTCCACCCAATTCCCTTTTGCTCCTTCAAGTCTTGTCTTGATCCCTTGAATGATGGATCTGTTTACTGATTCCACCTGGCCGTTGGTTTGAGGGTGCTCAACCGAAGAAAAGTAATGTTTAATATCCAAAGCACTGACCAAATCTTGGAACGCCCTTGCCGCAAACTGGGTTCCATTATCGGTTACCAATATCTGTGGCACACCAAATCGAGCCACAATTTGCCTCTCAAAAAACTTTTGCACCTTTGCTGAGGATATGGTTGCCAAAGGCTCGGCCTCAACCCATTTTGTAAAATAGTCTATGGCCACAATCACCCACTTCAACTGTCCTGGAGCGGTTGGGAACTGCCCAATTAAATCCATTCCCCATTGGTAAAAGGGATAGGGAGATGAAAGAGAATGAAGTTCCTCGGCTGGTTTCTGATAAACGTCACTGTGAAATTGGCATTTATCACACCTTTTCACATGGTCTATCGCATCTTGTTGAAGGGTAGGCCAGTAGTATCCTGCCCTTAGGACTTTTCTAGCCAGTGACTTCCCCCCAATGTGGTGGCTGCCTATTCCTCCATAAACTTCTTTTAGTGCTAGCTTTGCTTCGGCGGGGTCGAGACATCTGAGCATTGGACCGTTGATCCCTCGGCGAAAGAGTACTCCCTCAGCCAGTGCAAATTGAGACGCCTTCCTGACAAGTTTCCTAGCTTCCACCAAGTCGGTCGGCAAGGTCCCTTGTTCCAAATAGCTTGCAATTGGGCTAATCCAGCTTGAATTCAGTGATATGGAGAGGACAACGCTAGGTCCATGCACCATTTCCTGAATTAGACTCTTGTTGTTTTCAGAGTTTTTTGTTGAGGCGAGTTTGGAAAGAATATCCGCTCGGCTATTGCTCTCCCTCGGTATGTGACAAATTTCGACTTTCACAAATTCAGATGATAAGAATCTCACTTTTTCCAAGTATTTTTGAAGAATTGGCTCCTTCGCCTGATATTCACCCTTGACCTGTGATACCACTAATTGAGAGTCGCTGAGAATTTTCACCTCTCGGGCTCCCACTTCTTTCGCCATCCTCAACCCTGCCAAAACAGCTTCATACTCCGCCTGATTGTTGGATGTTGAAAATCCGAACTTCAAGGAATATTCAAGGGTGACTCCCTCGGAGTTCTCCAGAATTATTCCTGCTCCTGCCCCCATCTTATTGCTCGATCCATCCACATAGATGTTCCAATCCGAGTTTGAGCTCGTCAATGGCTCAGTAAACTCGTTAAGGAAATCAGCCAAAGCCTGAGACTTCATCGCCTTTCTCGGTTCGAAAGTTATTTCAAACTCAGAAAGCTCGATAGCCCACGTCACCATCCTTCCCGCCAAATCAGGTTTCTGCAATATTTGTCGGATCGGTTGAGCTGTTCTGACCGTGATGCGGTGGCTGTGGAAATATTGGCGCAATCGCCTGGCAGTTATTACTAAACAGAAGGCTAATTTCTCCACTTTTTAATATCTGATTTCCGGTCCCTGGAGAGCTCGACTCACAAAGTAAACCGGAGACTCTTTACCTGATTCCTCCCGTGCCAAGACCAAACTTACCACTAAATCTCCAACCGACAAATAAAGGAAAAGAGTTTCGCCATGGCTCGGACTAGACAAAATGGGAGGCGATGCCAAATAATGTTTAAGGTCAGTAAAGGCCTTTTCACATTCTTCATCCCATTCAAATATTTCCTTCTTCTCTTTCCTCAGCAGCTTGTACCATGGAAGGGCCTTTCTAGCTGACTGAGACAGAAACCTTGAAAGAGCTGCGACCCGACCTGTTAGCTGCTGAACCTCTTTGATGTTCGAGGGACTTTTCATCTCCAAAATGGCTCTGCACTTGTCCGGATTGGCCTCTATTCCACGCTCTGTAAGCATAAACCCGAGGAATGATCCTGCCGGAACTCCGAATGTGCATTTTTCCGGGTTCAGCCTCATATCAAACTGTCTCACCCTTCCTAAGATTTCTTTTAAGTCTTTTGCATGATCTTGCTCTTTTAAACTTTTCGCAATCATATCGTCTATATAAACCTCCATCCTCGGCCCAATCAGAGAACCAAAAACCTTGTTCATCATGCGCTGGTAAGTTGCCCCAGCGTTCTTCAATCCGAACGGCATAACATTATAGCAATAAGTAGCGTTTTTTGTGATAAACGAGGTTTTTACCTGGTCCGGGGGATACATTGGGATCTGATTGTATCCCGAGTAAGCATCCATAAAGGACAACCTTTGGTAACCAGCCGAACTATCCACCAATTTATCGATGCATGGTAGTGGGTACTGATCCTTCGGGCACATCTTGTTGAGATCTGTGTAGTCCACGCACATCCTCCATTTCCCGTTGGACTTCTTGACTAGCACAGGATTGGCCAACCAATCAGTGTATACCACCTCTCTAATAAATCCAGCTTCTAAAAGCTCAGCTACCTTCTCATTGGTCGCTTGCGCTTTCTCAGTTCCGACCCTTCTCTTCTTCTGACATACTGGCTTGGCGCCAGGATATACACTCAACTTGTGGCAGATGAAGTTAGGATCGATTCCCGGCATATCTGCTGAGGTCCATGCAAACAAATCCTTGTTTTCAATTAGAAGTTCAGTAAGCTCTTCTTCTAGCTTTTCCGACAGGCCAACCCCTATCTTGACGTAGTGAGATGGCTCGGGGCCGAGGATTACTTTTTTAAAGTCCCCTTGTGGAATTGGTCGAGTTTCATCCTCTTCTCTGACGTCAAGATCGGCCAAGTTGACGCTTCCTTTATTCAATGGTTCCTTCATAATTTTCTCATCATCTAGTTTCAGCTTTGCCAAACTGATGTTATAGCATTTTCGGGCCAACTCCTGATCAGACCGTACCGTTACTACCTTGTCATCCGACCCCGGAAACTTCATGGCCAAATGCACTGTCGAAACGACGGCACCGAAAGATTGGAGTGCTATTCTTCCGAAGATAGCATTATAGGCCGAGGGAGCTTGGACAACGAGCCACTTTACCATTTCCGTTCGGGCGGAAGGTGGTTCGCCCATTGTCACTGGGAGGTAGATATGGCCTAATGGAACGATTGTGTGTCCCGTGAAGCCAATCAAGCTTCCCTTGAATGGAGTAAGATCCGACCTTTTCAACTTCAATTTCTCAAACAGATCAAGGAACATGATGTCCGCCGAACTCCCTTGATCAACGAGAATTCTTCTTACTTCATAGTTGCCCATCCGAACTGTGACGACCATTGGATCATTATGGTCTTGCAGGATGTCTTCAAAGTCTTCATCACTAAAACTGATTACAACATTCTTCTTTCTCGGTTTCTGAATCGGTCGGCTTGCCACCGAAAGAACTTGCCCCACGTACTTCTTGCGGTCACACTTATTTTCCCCACCGCCAGCAAATCCTCCAACAATAGTACCGATAAGGAAGTCATTTGCCTTCTCGGGTTGTTGTATTGGGGCTCCGCTTGAAGGTGGTGAAGGACTTTTATTCCTCTTCTGCTCGGTTTTGGGGGGCGAGGGGCTCTTCCTTCTAGAACGCTTGCGCAAGGCTTCCCCGATGTAATGCTGAAGCTTGCCATCCCTTACCATCTCTTCAATTAGATCTTTCAGTTGGATACATTGGTCGGTGGTATGCCCCCATCCACCATGGTGATCGCAATACTTCGATTTATCCTTTTGGGCCGCATTTCTTAAGGCTGGTGGCCGAGTGATGTTGCGCATTTCAGGATGCATGGTCTCACGAAGGATTTGACTCCTCGGGACCGTTAATTGAGTGTATTCCTCATACCTGCCTTTGGGAGGCAGTTTATCACCTCTTTCTTGTTCCCTCTTGTCATTCCTTCCTCTTTCCCGAAAACGGTCACTCTGACGAGTCTCGTTTTGGCGAGGCCGTTGCTCCTGTCGTCCTTCAGTACCCCTTACCGCAGTGCTTATCCTTCGGAACTCCTCTAGGTTGACATATTTCCTGGATCTTTCTCTAAGTTCTGCCATGTTATGAGGTGGTTCCCCGATCAAACAATCTTTGAAATCTCCATCCAACAATCCCTGAGTGAGTAGGAGAACGGATACCCCCAACTGTAAACCAGATATGCCACTGGCCTCTTGTTGATACCGAGCCAGGTAGTCACGTAAAGACTCGCCAGGTCTTTGTGCGACTCCAGCTAAAGAATGATCCGACTTGGGCTGTGACATGCTTGCTGTATACCGATTGAGGAAAACCCTCCGAAGCTCGGCCCAAGAACTGATGGAATTTGCCGGTAGGAAATTGAACCATCTCAGCGGCGCCGGGCCTAACGTCATTGAGAAAGCTCGACATTTCATTTCATCTTCTCCTCCATAAAACATCATGGAAGACTCATAAGATGCAATGTGATCCATCGGGTCAGTCGTCCCATTATAGCGAGAGACGTTCTGATGGCCCATGAAAGCTTGTGGAGTCCGAAATGCCATGATTGCGGCTGTGAACGGGTGTCCCGGATGCGTTTCAGCAGTAGCAGGTTCGGCAGCCTCATTCGAAGTAAAGGGTGGAGGCAAGGGAAGGTTACTTGGGTTGCCAAGGGCCATGCGAGTGCCTTGTTCGGCAAGCCTAGCCATGCTTTGCTGCTGTAAAGTCGCGATAGCTTGGTTTTGCTTTTCGATTAATGAAGTTTGAGTCCTCAAAATTTCCATAATTGACTCTTCTCTTCTCCTAGCCGAGGAGGTCGTCATGTAAGATCTTCCCTGAGACTCGGAACGTTCACCACCCTGAAGTGTTCCAAAGCGCCCTCTAGCAAATTGCGGTACTCCCCTAAACAAGGGTATTTCTCTTCCAGACCGATCGTTTCGGGAGTTCTCTCGAACATGACGTTCAGCTCGTCACTCCTCCCCAGTTTGGGATCCAGCAGGGGCTCTTCTCGACTGGTGTGGTCCAGAATCCGCAGTATCACGCCATTCCGACACATGACCATCTGAAACATGACGTGGCTGAGAACGTCGTTCATGGCCCTCCATAGCTGGAATGACGGCGGCTTGCGGTTGGACCTGAGGAACAGGCGGATCTACAGGGTGGACTACTGGAGGAACTTGGGGGTTCTCAACCTGATTACCCTCAGGGGGGGCCAGTCTGTCCCTAACATTCCTGCCAGCAGCATTCCTAGGTCCGGCGTTCTTTGGTGGTCTTCCTCTAAGGCGACGGCGGAGATCACCTCCTCCTTGGTTGTCATCGTCGTTGTTTGCCATTTCGTGCAGTGAGCGGTGGGAATACTGGTTATTCGTTCCCCACAGACGGCGCCAATGTAGTGTCCTTGAACACTTTATGTCCTTAACCCTCTGAGCCCTCAGGATTATGGTAATCAGGAGTTCACCAGGAGGTTAAGCATCTATGTATGACCTTATGGTTTTTCTGCAATTCCAGTTGGGAAAGGCAGGATCTCCCCAGTCAACTAGTGTGTGCAGAGTGTCAACTTAGGGATGAGAGTACGTACCTGAAACCCTAGCTATTGTGAGCTATTTATAGGGTTTGGAGGAAGTTGATGTGGGTCGTATGGGCCTCGTATCAAGGTGAGCTGAACTGGGATTCTGTGAGGGAATATAGGAGATTTATTCCCTTAGAGTCCGGATAGGATCAGCTCACGATCCCATGTAGAGGCTGTTGCGAGATTCTAGGAGATACGGTTGGAAGTGATAGGAAGCCTTGGTGACTGAGTCAACCTACCAGCCGACGTTATGTCTCGGTTCTAGAATCCCGAGCCGATGGAGTGAAGCCCGTTGTTGAGGCTCGGTCCCGTCGAGTCCGAGCCTGGTCTTTTCGTATGCTCGGAATGAACATGTCCGAGCGTGGGACGTTCGTGCTAAGTGAATCGAGGGAAAGGTCCTTGGAAAATCCTTTATATAGGACTGTAATTTATATACGGTCGGCAGACCCTACACCACATATATTCGGGTTTAGGGACGGGTACGAGTTTAAAAATTGACCTTGCTAATATTTTTCGGGTCGGGTGATAGCCACACCAAACCTGTCCCAACCCGTCCCACGCTCACCCCTAGGCTTAATTATGTTAACAGTCCCTGAAGTTTGGGATACTTTTGTCAGATACCCTTATTCTTTTTTTTCCAATGTCTGACTTCCCGAAGTTACTTCTGAGTTTGTCATATACTCCTACTTCCAATTCTGGCCAATTTTACTGACATGTAACATCAGAATCCTGATCAGACGCAGGAGGTTAAACACTTAGTGCCCCGTGGCCGAAGATCTTTTTTTAAAAAAATTTAAAAACTAAAAAACTTAATATTTTTATATTTTTACTTAAATAAAAAAAAGAAAAAAGAATTGAAGAGAGATGTCGTCTTCGCCCGTGTGACATCACTCGACACCATATGACCAACCTCATGCGTCTGATTAGGATTCCGATGTTATATGTCAGCAAAATTGACCAGAATTGGTAGTAGGGGTATATGACAAACTTAGAAGTAACTTCTGGGAGTTAGACATTGGAAAAAAATAAGGGTATCTGACAAAAGTACCTCAAACTTCAGGGACTCTTGACATAATTAAGCCTTTTAAATATAATGGATACCTGCGAACCCGTTTGGGTATCCGAAGACCCGCTATCCCGCTTGACAGCGGGTACCCGTGCGAGTTCGGGTCTGAATATGCATGAACGGGGACGGGTCCGGGTAATGAGATACCCGGACCCACCTGGACCCATTGTCATCCCTAGTATGGTGAATGAAACAAAAATTAAATTACATAACCATTTTCTAAGAATGTTTTAAGAAAATAACATTAGAATAAAACAAAATTTAAGAAGGTTAATTAACTTTTTCTTATATTTTAAACCAATAGAATTTTTTTCTTATATTGCAAACCAGATGGAGTGTTAATAATGATTATTCACCATGACCATATTGCAATTTATTCGTGTATAATATTCCTTTCGATCCAAATGTATTAACGGTATAACTTTTTTTTAAAATTCGTGGATAATCTTAAAACACACCATATATTATTATACTAACTCTTACCCCGTGCATTGTACGGATTGTTGATATTTTAATTTTTTTTATATTAAATATTTTAAATTAAAGATTATTATCATTTTTATTATAAAGTAATGATTATTATTATTATTATTAAACAACAACCAAAATAAATATATAAAAAGCTGGGAGTTTAAACCAAACCTTACACTTAAAAAAATTAATCTAGATGATCTTGTTGATAAATTTTGTACTTCCTCATATGAATAAAAATGTAACACTTTTTATCTCATATATTCCTTATTTATTTTATGCATAAATTAACATTTTTATATATGATTATAGACTTTATTATGATAAATCAAAATTAAATCAGAATTAAGCATTCTGATTTTTTTTTTGTTTGATGATATTATGAGATAAATCTTATATTTATGTGATGGATGAAATAGTTTTTTTTTATAGTTACTTTTTTTAAATATGAATATCACATTTATTGTTATTAATCATAATTAAATATTTTTATCTTTTTTCATCGATTATCTTATCTCAAGTTAATAATAAGATTGAACCAACGCGGGTTGGTCAAGTGGTAGCTCACTTGGTCCCTTAACCAGTTGGTCTCGAGTTCGAGCCTTGGGTATGGAGCAACCCCCGCTAGGAGACCCCTACCGCTTAATGCGAGCTCAGTTGGGTCGGACCTGATGAGTCGGATTCTAGGTAAACCAGATCCGGGTACCAGTTGGTGTACACAAAAAAAAAGTTAATAATAAGATTGAATCTTAAAAAACTTTATTCTTATTGTTTTAATCATTTTGATTAAAATATTTTCTGCAAAGATGATGTCACAATTGGGTACTTATCGTTGGAGCTTAGGAATATAATATATGTTCATGAGGAAGACTCTTTTTCTGAAACTCAACAATATAAACAAAAATTAATATAAAATCGACAACAACAACATAATATAGAAAAAATTTAATAATATAAATCTTATTAGCAGTGTGAGTGACTAAACATAAATTTAGTTTATCAATGTAATTTTTAGTTCTTTTCGCAATTGATATTTAAAATTATTAATTGATCTCGGACTAAAACTCTATGTCATATAAGAAAAAAATAGAAACATAATATTGTTAAAAACATTTGGTTTGCTATTAATAGTTTTAATTTCCTTGTCAAAATAAAAAAAAAATATTTTTTTTGGATGAATCAGGGTATCCACCCGCGCAATTGGGTGACTAATCCCTCGGGGGCGATGCTCCCAGTAAGGCTTGCTCCATTCACATGCGCCTCGGGAACGACTCGAACCCGCGACCACATGCTTAAGGGACACAAGCCCCTTCCACTTGTGTCATCCTCCACTGGTAAAAACAAAAAAATATTTACATCAATTTATATAGGATGATTTATATCTATTACAATAGACATATTATAGAAGGAAAATCAAATCCTATTATTATATATATAGGATGATTACATTTGGTTTATTATTTATAGTTTTAATTCTCTTGTCACAATAAAAAGCAAAAAAATATTTACATCAAGAATAAAATCGAATCCTATTTTTATATAGGATATGATGATTTTTATCTATTACAATAGACAAAATATATTATCGAAGAAAAATAAAATCCTATTATTATATTATCGCAGTCATAAATAAAGTCTTTTTAAATTAAAGCTTTAATCTACCAACGAGCTGTTGGTGCAGTGGTGCCAGGGGCTGCACTTGGTTGGGCGAACCACGGTTCGATCCCCCGCAACAACGTTGGGAGAGGAATAAAACCTTAACCCCGGGACCCCCCTCGAACTGGATTAATCGGCCCAGTAGGTCGGATACCTGGGTGCAAACCAAAAAATTAAAGCTTTAATCTCTGAAGAAGATGAAACAATAAGACAGTATATCGTTCACGGTCACACGCCATCTTCCACTGTTTGTGTGATTAAAAAGGCGTGATTAGAGAGGTCATTAGTGCAGATAACAATAAATAACAATCTTCCTTAGTAGTTTAAGATAATCACCCTAAAACAATGCAACATTAGATTTTGATGCACTCTATTGTCATCCGCAATTGAAAAGTCAATCACTGAAAAAAAACTGGTTGTCCATTATTTACTTTGTCGAGATGGACTCCTCCATTTTCTTTCTCCACTCCCTAACAACACAATTGGTTACATCCATATCAAAATTTTGAACAAAACCACATTTTGATTAATGGTACACACAAATTGTTGAATTAAAGTAAGGAATTAGAGAGAAACTTAAGAATCAAATAATATAAATTAAAATGTGCAAGAATTATTAGAATTAGAAAAATTTAATGAAGAAATAAAAAAAAATTGAAGGCGAATATAATTGTGAGATTATTGTTTACCTGAATATCCACAAGCTTGTGAGCCAATTCACGTAAATGCTAAAATATCGTCGAGGAGTCATCCAATGCATATTGCGCACTATATATATTGATTTGGAAAAATTGTAAAACTAAGGATAATGATTTCACATGTAAGATTAAATAAATTTGAATTATTTATTTAATTTTTGACAACTAACGATAATTATTTCACATATAGATAATGATTATCTCCTTATAATCGCTATGGTGATGGAAAAGTTTTACGCGACAAACGTGGTGCCTCGAAAATTTCTCCAACAAACATGGTGTCTCAAATAAGCGACTTTTTATATATAAATAGTAGATTAAATGAAAGGACTTTTTCTTAAAATTCATGCATAATCTTAAAATACACCATATATGAAATGGAGGGAGTTGTTTCGTACCAAGTATCATCGTATGATTAGATGATATATTCTAAAGTCTAAGAGCATTTAGCTTAAGATTGAAGTTTTTTTTTTCAAAAGTAATCATAATGTAATGTATTTGTTCGGTAATGCAGATTATAATATTAGATTATATTCTTAGAAAAATAATCAAAACCTAGCAGCTGGAGATTATTTTTTGTAAGATTATTTTTTTTATTCGTATTATTTTTCTATTCTACTCTTATCACTCCGAGACATTAATTACCCCCTTATCACTACATACTTTTTTTTAATTTATTCAGTAATAATAATCTTCTTTACATTATCTGAAGAAAAGATATTAGCTTAAATTTATTTTTGAGCTAAGATAAACAAACATAAAAAAATTATAATTTTAACAGATTATAATTTGATAAGATTATAATCACAAAAAAATAATCATAATATCATTTTACCAACTATATCAAACATACACTAAACCAATAAGCAAGGCTAAAACAATTAAAGAAAATAAGAAGAAAAATCGCTGAATTTGTTGGGCTGGACCTAACCTTACCCAAAACAAGAGTTTTGAATTTTGGCACCCATTTCAGTTTTTCGTGGACAAAAATGCCCTTCAACATATAATAATTTCCGTCCATATTGAAATGAAAAAAATCCGTCTTCATAAACATGAAAAAAAATCCGTCTTTTGATACACAAAGTAAATCCGTCTTTAATAAGACGGAAGTTTAAAAATTTTGGCTTTTACTAAAGTGTCCTTCGTTGTGTGTTGGTTTGAAAGGGTTTAAAACCCTTCAAATTCCCTGGTTTCCTCACTCTCGTTTCTTTCTCCCTTACACCGAAGCCCTTCGTTGCTTTCCCCCTCACTCACTCTCATTTCTTAATCGACGTTCTTCCTCTTCCCTCACTCCATTTCAGTTTTTCGTAGACAAAAATGCCCTTCAACATATGATAATTTTCGTCCATATTGAAATGGAAAAAATCTGTCTGCATAAACATGGAAAAAATCCGTCTTTTGATACACAAAGTAAATCCGTCTTTAATAAGACGGAAGTTTAAAAATTTTGGCTTTTACTAAAGTGTCCTTCGTTGTGTGTTGGTTTGAAAGGGTTTAAAACCCTTCAAATTCCCTGGTTTCCTCACTCTCGTTTCTTTCTCCCTTACACCGAAGCCCTTCGTTGCTTTCCCCCTCACTCACTCTCGTTTCTTAATCGACGTTCTTCCTCTTCCCTCACCCCATTTCTGTTTTTCGTAGACAAAAATGTTGGAAACCAACAAGCGGACTTAGCAATTACTAGAGGGGGGGTGAACAGTAATATGGAAGCAACAGTGACTAATTTTCGGTACAATTAAAAGATAATTGATCAAATGCTTGTTTTTTCTGAAACTGGGCAATTTAATCGAGTGAAATGAAGAACACTCGAGTGAATTGCTGCGAAATACTCGAGTGAATTGTAAAACACTCGAGTGTTTTATGCAGAACAGCAAAGAGCAGTTTCAGAGAAATTTAGCAAAACGAATCAATTTCTTAAAGACCAATCCAGAGCATATATAAATCAAAGTAGAGGGCAATTAAACTAAGTTAAAACAAGATGAAAACAAGTTAATTGCAACCAATTGCTACTTGAATTATAAAAGCCCCTTTCTAGAGAACTTAGGGTTTGGTTTTTCTTGAAATCTAAGAAAGCTATAAAAGAGAGAGACACCACCAATTTTTATCCTGGTTCACACCCAATAAAGAGTGCTAATCCAGTCCCGCTAATCAACTTAGGAGTTTCTACTAATAATCAAATTGTTAGAAAATACAAGGATAAATTGAGATTCCTCACTCAATCCTAACCCTTTTCAAGAGTGTACCAAACTTGAAATTTCTACCCCAATTTGATTTGGTGATGAAGAGTCCCTTCTTCTTAAGCTCCTTGGAACCTCCAAGAGCCCACCAAGCTAAGAATCCTCTTAGTCTTTGTGCTTGAGAACTTCCCAAGGCTTGAGAACTTGGATACCTCACCAAGTACTTGGATACCTCACCAAGATTTTCTAAACAAGCTAAAGTGTTTGAGTGATTGAGAATTTTACAACAAATAATTCTCTTACAAATGAAGCACACTCTCTTAACTCACTAAGACAAATAATAAAGATGAATGTTTGGTTGAGTTTAGAGAGAAAAATGATTTTCACACTTGAGAGAGAGAATCAATAAAAGAGTGAAAGCTTGTTGTTGTAGAATAAATGGTCACTATTCAGAATATATGTGAGGGGACAAAAGGGAAGGAAAAACCAAGTTATTCTTCCTTTTTGTCCTCTTCTAACGTTTAAAAAATTTGCTGTCAGACCTAAATCACTCGAGTCTTTCTGGAAACACTTGAGTGTTTTAGTCAACTCTGATAGTGTTGCCTTTTTACTTTATCCAACGGCTATATTACTGAACTTTCATAAATCACTCGAGTGAATTGAGAATCACTCGAGTGAATTGATCAATGTTGGAAAAATTAAGTTTTTCTAACATTGTTTTCAATTCTCTTCTCAAGTCTAATTGGTTTTGATCTCAACCTTTCATGCATGAATATTATTTGACCTTAGGTGAGAATAAAAACCTAAACTACCCAGTCTCATATAAAATAAAATACATTAAGAATAAATGAGAATGAATAATTAAACTAAGCACTTGATCTTCTTTATTGTTGGGCTTGCATTCTTCAAATTACGTCCATTATTTAATTACATTGTCATCATCAAAATTAATCCACCTTAATTGGAGATTTGATTTTACAATCTCCCCCTTTTTGATGATGACAAAATAATTAAACCTCTAGCACTTGAGATCTCCCCCTCAATCTAGGAACCTTTTTAACCTGTACAATCCAGAAAATGCCAAGCACAACGTAATACAATAATAATCATAATCAAGTGCTCATTGGTATCAGAGTAAGAGCATATATCATCAGAGTGTAAGCAAGAAAGCGAAAAAAAATTATGCTCTTTTCTCTTTAATCTCCTTTCTCCCCCTTTTTGTCATGATCAAAAAGATAATATTTTGGAAACAAAGGTGGAGAATGAAGGATACCAATAAGAAAACTTTCCCTTAAGAGTAAACAATAATCAAAATATGACTATGAAGCATTATTGAAAAACCATGAAAGAACATGGAAACCATGAAAAACCACGATGAATGTAAAAACATCATTAATCCAAAAAACAACATCATAGGTTTTAACAATCCACACACCATACATAAAACATAAACCAGAAAACATGAGTTTGAAAAGGTACATCCAACTCCCAACATAAACCAACAAAAGTCTCAACATAGCTAAATAAAGTCATAAAACATAAAAGATAGTGCAAATGAACATCAAGGACTCAAGCAGATGGTGGTTGCTGATCATCATCACGATGATAGGGCTGGAGTCTCCCAAGAGCTGTCAGGATCTGACCAAGATCAGAGCGCACATGTCCAAAACTAGCATCCACACTAGTAGAATGGGCATCAAGCCTACCATGAAGAGCTGAGTGCTGGTCTCCATCTGAGTCCTCATTGCAAACATAGTTGCCCGTTGCTCTTGAGCTTGATTTTCAATGGCATCCAAACGCCCATCAATGCGATCAACTCTACCAGTCATATAGGTCCTAAATTCCTGAGTCTGATGTGCCAATGAGGCAAACCTCCCATCAAAACCATCCATTCTCTCATCCATATATACCCTGTGCTATGCAAATGTGGTGTTCCAGGACCCCGACATATCAAAATTGATCCCATCAGTAGGATCACCCTGGGGTACTCCACCACTGCCTCCTGCCTGCTGATCAAAGGCGGCCTGCTCCTCCTCCAACTGCTGAGGGTCAACACCCAGCTGATCTGCAGCCTGCTGAACATTATCCTGACCTCTCAGAGCAGCTACCTCATCAATATACAAACATCGATCACCGAAGTACTCGATGTCCATCTTACCCAAGGAGTTATCAGAAAATGCATGGATTTTCTCAAGAAGTCTAACGACAGGCTCCTTATCCGAAATAGGAACCTCAAAGTACTGAAGGAGCTTGCAGACATGCATGGGGTAAGGTAGGTGTTGTTTTGGTTTGGATTCAGAGGCCTGTTTCATTCTGGCTAGGATGATGGAGGCCCAATTCAAAACTGTACCATTGAGAATGGCATCCATAACTCGAAGCTCAATTTGAATTGGTCGGGAGTAGTTAGGAGATGTTTGAGGCAACAGGATATGGCAAATGAGGTAATGTAGGACTCTGTTGTTGGCAGTCATCTGATTGGCTTTCTTCTCACCTTTGAGATATACACGATCAGGGCGGAGCAAGTTTCGAAAAATTGGATCAACATCTCCTTTAGAAGTGCCCTCTCCTGATCGTGATAACCCAAAGACTTGGAATAAGGCCCTAGGGGTAACCTCAAAGATACGTCCTAAAACCGATGTCTCATAGGTGTTTCCATTTTGCCTAAAATTAGCATAGAATTGCCTAACTAACCTAATGTAGATAGGACCATTGTAGGATAGAAAACCCATGAGTTTTTGAGTCTTAAGGGCATTAACAAAGGTAAATCCTCTACTTAGGAGATAGGCTTCACTTACCCAAGTTTGCGTTGCATAATCATTTGATGAAAATTTCCTTTCCCTTTCAATGCAATTTTGCCTTTGATAGAAACCATCTTCCTCCTCCTCAATTGGTTGAGGTTCCTCCACCCTTGGCTTTTTCCCTTTTCGTGTATTGACCGAAGTTGAAGCCATTTGCACTTACAAGTGAAAAACTAGAAGTAATTTTGAGAAATTGGGGTTTTGGGGAGTTAGGGTTTTGTAAAGGGAATGATGAATTTGAGGTTCAAAAACTTGAATTTGATGTGAAAGAGGAATGGAAATGAGTTTAGAAGATAAAATAGAGTCGAAATATGTAAGAAATTTGAGTTTTTGGTGAGATTTGTGTAGATGGGAGTGAGAGAGTAGAGAAAACGCGAGTGAAGAAAGAGAGAAGTTCGTGCAAAATGAAAAGAAAATCGCAGCAGTAGGCTATAACTGAGGAATTCACTCGAGTGAATTTGAAATCACTCGCGTGTTTTTCAGAAATTCTGAAGAACACTCGCGTGAAATCTAATTTACTCGCGTGTTGGCCGAAAGAGGGATTTTCAGAAACTTTTAATTCACTCGAGTGAAATGGGATTCACTCGAGTGTTGGCCTACAGCATGATTTTCCTCAGCTGCAAAAGACTCGAGTCTTTAATAAAAGACTCGCGTGTTTTGCATCAGACCTGCTCAAAAATTTTCCAATTAAAACTGATTTAATTTTGAATTAAAATCACTCGAGTGATTTCTGGAACACTCGAGTGTTTTTATCAGATATGCAGCAAAAACTCGGTTTTGAAACACAAGAACACAAAATTAAACACATGTAATGAAAACAACAGATAGGAAACATAATCACACACAATTAAAGACATAAATTCATAACATCTCAAGGTGATTTTAAACAAGTATCACAACACACTAAATTTAGACACACTTGGTGATTTTCTAATGGCACAAATCAATTAGTTTATACTTGACTCATCTAAAATACCAAGTTCCCCTCTTATATGATAGAAGGTATCCCTTGGCAATGGTTTTGTAAAAATGTCCGCTAATTGATTTGTGGTACTTACAAATTTAATTGTGCAATCACCCTTTTGAACATGATCCCTTAGGAAATGATGTCTAATTTCAATGTGTTTAGTCCTTGAGTGATACACCGGATTCTTAGTTAGATTGATGACACTCGTGTTATCGCATTTTATTGGAACACTTTCTAATTTCAAACCAAAATCCGATAATTGTTGTTTCATCCACAAGAGTTGAGCACAACAACTACCGGCGACGATATATTCCGCTTCGGAGGTGGAAAGAGCAACACAAGCTTGCTTTTTAGAAAACCATGACACTAATGAACTTCCCAATATATGGCAAGTACCACTAGTGCTTTTGCGATCAAGCTTGCATCCCGCAAAGTCGGAATCCGAATAACCAACTAAACTAAGACTAGCATCACTAGGATACCATAATCCGGTGTTAATTGTTCCTTTAAGGTATTTAAAAATATGTTTAACTGCGGATAGGTGTGATTCTTTAGGATTAGCTTGAAAACGGGCACACATGCATACACTAAACATAATATCCGGTCTAGATGCGGTAAGATATAGAAGACTACCTATCATGCCCCTATATTTACTAACATCAACCGGTTTACCTTTGTCATCCTTGTCTAGGTAGTATGATGTGCTCATGGGAGTGTATGCTTCTTTGCATTTGTCCATTCCGAATTTTCCAAGGAGCTCCCTGCAATATTTTCCTTGATGCACAAAAATCCCCTCCTTGACTTGCTTGATTTGAAGTCCTAGGAAGAACTTGAGCTCCCCCATCATGGACATTTCAAATTCCTTTTTCTTCAAATTAGAGAACTTTCTACACAAGGACACGTTAGTGGCTCCAAAGATAATATCATATACATATATTTGCACTAACAAAATGTCCTCTTTGGTTTTATAGATGAATAGGGTATTATCAACTTTTCCCCTTTGAAAGCCATTTTCTAATAAGAAGGTACTTAATCGATCATACCAAGCTCTAGGAGCTTGTTTTAATCCATAAAGTGCCTTTTTCAATTTGTAAACATGGTTTGGAAACTCATGACTTTCAAAACTGGGTGGTTGCTTAACATACACTTCTTCATTTATGAAACCATTCAAGAAAGCACTCTTGACATCCATTTGATAAAGAGTAAAATTCATAATTGATGCAAAGGCAAGCAAGATTCAGATTGCCTCAAGGCGTGCAACCGGAGCATAGGTCTCATCATAATCAACACCTTCCTCTTGGTTGTACCCTTGGGCAACAAGTCTCGCTTTGTTTCTTATAATCAAACCGGATTCATCAAGTTTATTTCTATAAATCCATTTTAAACCAATTATGGTATGATCATTGGGTATAGGCACTAATTCCCAAACATCATTTCTAATAAATTGATTTAGTTCTTCTTGCATGGCCATAACCCAATGTTCATCCGTAATTGCTTCCTTAATTGAATTTGGTTCGATTTGAGAAACAAAGGAAACAAAATGACAAATATTTTGAATTGACCTACGAGTTAATACTCCCTTTGAAAGGTCTCCTATGACATTGTCAATAGGGTGAGCTTTCACCGTTTTCCAAGCCGGATCAAGTTCATCTTTGACTTCTCCTTCATCCTTTGATTTTTCATCTCTTTGTCAACATTTGAAATCTCAAGTCCATCATCACTACCATCACACAAAACACTATGTTCTTTCGAAGACTCATTAAAAACAACATGAATAGATTCTTCAATAGTCATAGTTCGTTTATTATAAACTCTAAAAGCTTTACTATGAGAAGAGTAACCCAAAAATATTCCCTCATCCGATTTAGAATCAAATTTTCCAAGTTGATCTTTTCCATTGTTTAAAATGTAAACTTTGCATCCAAAAACATGGAAATGGGATATATTGGGTTTTCTACCTTTGTAAAGCTCATAGGGGGTTTTCTTTATCATGGGCCTAATTAAAATTCTATTCATCACATAACAAGCCGTATTAACGGCATCGACCCAAAAGTATTGAGGTACTTGAGAATCATTTAACATGGTTCTAGCAAGTTCCTCTAGCACCCTATTTTTCCTCTCAACAACTCCATTTTGTTCCGGAGTTCTAGGTGCCGAATATTGGTGCTCAATTCCATGCTTATCACAAAATCTATCAAATTTATAGTTTTCAAATTCACCTCCATGGTCGGTTCGAATTATAATCACTTTTTGGTTTACTTGGTTTTGTGCAAGTTTGATATGACGTTTAAAAGACTTGTAGGTCTCACTCTTAGCACTTAAAAACAATGTCCATGTAAATCTTGAAAAATCATCAACAATCACCAAGGCATAGTAGTTGTCACCAAAGCTTTTTACTTGAGAAGGTCCAAACAAGTCCATGTGAAGCATTTCCAATGGTCTTGTTGTGGACACATCATTTTTGGAACCAAAATGATTTTTAGTTTGTTTGCACTTCTTGCAAGGAGTGCAATCACCTTTAATTTGAAAATTGAGCTTTGGTAAACCAACTACTAAGTCTTTGGATTGAAGTTTCTTAAGTTGATTTACATTAATGTGAGCGGTCCTACGATGCCATAACCAAGTATCACTTTCTTTGCTAATTAAACATTTTGAAACTAAAGAAGTGATATTATTCAATTCAACCATGTAAGTGTTATTAGACCTTTTTCCAACAAATTTGATAGATTCATCTTTGTCACTTTTTATGAGACAATGAGTAAAGGTAAATAATACATGGTTACCAATATCACATAATTGACTAATGCTCAAAAGATTATGTTCTAATCCTTGAACATAAAGTACATTATCAATAACCAAGTTGGAAGAATTACCAATTTTACCTATACCAAGTATTTTGCCTTTGTTGTTGTCTCCATATGTGACATATCCTTTTTCTTTAGGAGTAAGCTCAATGAAGTGTCGCTTATCTCCCGTCATGTGCCTAGAACATCCACTATCAAGTATCCAAAGTTGCTTTCCGGTTCTAAGGCACACCTACAAAACACAATCACTTGCTCATTTTGGGTACCCAAATTATGTTGGGTCCCTTTTTGTTAGTCTTGGATGATTCTCCCTTCTTAATCCAAACATAAGTACCATTTTGAATTCCAAAAGTTTTGATATGGCACTTATTGTTTGTATGTCCAAATTTTCCACAATAAAAGCAAGTTGGTTTCTTTGTAAAATCAATTTTTGAGAATGAACCAACCACTTTATTTTTCTTTTTCTTGTGGACATATCCTAAACCGGTTTTGTTTGAATTGTGTCTAAGAGAACCAATTAACCGATCTAGGTTTCTATCACTTTTGTTAAAAGTGTTGAGTTTGATTTTCAAATCATTAACTTCCTTTTCAAGCTCACAACACTTTTCACAATGAGTGATGGTATATAATTGATTTTCATTCTCACAAACATGACTAGAGTTAGCAAGTTCTAAGGATGCATTTTGGAGTTTCAAATCATTAATAGATTTTTCCAATTCATTGATTTCCTTTTGATACTCCAAAAGCTTCTTTCCTTTTTCCTTGTTAACTTTAGCAAGTCTTTCAAATTGAGTTAACATTTCATTATATTCATTTAGCAAATCATCATAAGAAATAGTATGAGAAGAGGTGTAAGAATAATTAGATGATACCTCATCCTCACTCTCATTATCTTTTCTTTCACTACTTGAGGAGGCTTCATTGTCATTCTTGGCCATGAGACATAGCTTGGCTTCCTCAACATCCGAACTACTTGTGGTTGACTTGGAATCCTTTTCCGGTTCATCCGAAACAATGTAAGCTCTCTTTCCTTGCTATATTGGGTCTTCTTCTCATTCTTTATCAAGTGGGTGGGACATTCCATTTTTATGTGTCCTATCCCACCACACTCATGACATTTTACACTTTCACTTGAGCTCTTGTTTCTTGACTTGTTATCCTTGAATCTTTTGTCTTGAGGTCTCTTGTCCTTAGAGAATGATGAACTACCCTTTTTGCCTTTGAGGAATTTGTTGAACCTCTTGGCAAATAAACCAATCTCTTCCTCATTTAGAGCATGATCGGAGCTTTCACTTGAAGATTCATCTTCATCCTCTTTTGACAATTTGGTTGAGGCTTTTAGAGAGATACTCTTCTTTTTCTTGTCCGAATCTTCATTTAAGTGAAGTCTTGATAGTTCCATCTCATGTTCTTGGAGCTTCCCAAACAAGGTGGTCAAGTCCATAGATTTTATATCCTTAGCTTCCTTGATGGCGGTCACCTTTGGTTGCCATCTCCTATCGAGACATCTCAAGACTTTGTTAGTAGTTTCACCATCTCTAAATTCTTTTCCTAAGCCAATCAATTGGTTAACGATATGTGAGAACCTTGTTTGCATATCATTGATAGACTCATTAGGGAACATATGAAAGAGCTCATATTCATGAGTTAAAGCATTTAATCTTGAGTCTCTAACTTCACTAGTTCCCTCATGAGTAATTTGCAAGGTATCCCACATTTCTTTAGCCGATTTGCATTGTGAAATCCTATGAAATTCATTTTTGGACAAAGCGGAGAAGATGATATTTTTAGCTTTTAAATCATATGAAACTTTCTTTTTATCATCTTCATTCCAACTTGTTCTAGGAATAACAATGGCTTCACCATTAACCACTCTTCTAGGAATATGTGGACCTTTTTCAATTGCATCCCAAATATCGGTATCTATTGCTTCTACAAAGACTCTCATCCTAACCTTCCAATAAGAATAATCTTCACCATTGAAGAATGGAGGTCGGTTAAGAGACATAGACTCTTCTTGTTGATTGCTAGAGCCCATTGTTTCCAAAAGGATCTTTTTCGAAAAAGCTTTTACACTCGATCTTTCGACCGAGCTCTGATACCACTTGTTGGAAACCAACAAGTGGGCTTAGCAATTATTAGAGGGGGGGTGAATAGTAATATGGAAGCAACAGTGACTAATTTTCGGTGCAATTAAAAGATAATTGATCAAATGCTTGTTTTTTCTGAAACTGGGCAATTTACTCGAGTGAAATGAAGAACACTCGAGTGAATTGCTGTGAAATACTCGAGTGAATTGTAAAACACTCGAGTGTTTTATGCAGAACAGCAAAGAGCAATTTCAGAGAAATTTAGCAAAACGAATCAATTTCTTAAAGACCAATCCAGAGCAGATATAAATCAAAGTAGAGGGCAATTAAACTAAGTTAAAACAAGATGAAAACAAGTTAATTGCAACCAATTGCAACTTGAATTATAAAAGCCCCTTTCTAGAGAACTTAGGGTTTGGTTTTTCTTGAAATCTAAGAAAGCTATAAAAGAGAGAGACACCACCAATTTTTATCCTGGTTCACACCCAATAAAGAGTGCTAATCCAGTCCCCCTAATCAACTTAGGAGTTTCTACTAATAATCAAATTGTTAGAAAATACAAGGATAAATTGAGATTCCTCACTCAATCCTAACCCTTTTCAAGAGTGTACCAAACTCTTGAAATTTCTACCCCAATTTGATTTGTTGACGAAGAGTCCCTTCTTCTTAAGCTCCTTGGAACCTCTAAGAGCCCACCAAGCTAAGAATCCTCTTAGTCTTTGTGCTTGAGAACCTCCCAAGGCTTGAGAACTTGGATACCTCACCAAGTACTTGGATACCTCACCAAGATTTTCTAAACAAGCTAAAGTGTTTGAGTGATTGAGAATTTTACAACAAATAATTCTCTTACAAATGAAGCACACTCTCTTAACTCACTAAGACAAATAATAAAGATGAATGCTTGGTTGAGTTTAGAGAGAAAAATGATTTTCACACTTGAGAGAGAGAGAATCAATAAAAGAGTGTAAGCTTGTTGTTGTAGAATAAATGGTCACTATTTAGAATATATGTGAGGGGACAAAAGGGAAGGAAAAACCAAGTTATTCTTCCTTTTTGTCCTCTTCTAACGTTTAAAAAATTTGCTGTCAGACCTAAATCACTCGAGTCTTTTTGGAAACACTTGAGTGTTTTAGTCAACTCTGATAGTGTTGCCTTTTTACTTTATCCAACGGCTATATTACTGAACTTTCATAAATCACTCGAGTGAATTGAGAATCACTCGAGTGAATTGATCAGTGTTGGAAAAATTAAGTTTTTCTAACATTGTTTTCAATTCTCTTCTCAAGTCTAATTGGTTTTGATCTCAACCTTTCATGCATGAATATTATTTGACCTCAGGTGAGAATAAAAACCTAAACTACCCACTCTCATATAAAATAAAATACATTAAGAATAAATGAGAATGAATAATTAAACTAAGCACTTGATCTTCTTTATTGTTGGGCTTGCATTCTTCAAATTACGTCCATGATTTAATTACATTATCATCATCAAAATTAATCCACCTTAATTGGAGATTTGATTTTACAAAAAATGCCCTTCAACATATAATAATTTCCGTCCATATTGAAATGGAAAAAATCCGTCTGCATAAACATGGAAAAAATCTGTCTTTTGATACACAAAGTAAATCCGTCTTTAATAAGACGGAAGTTTAAAAATTTTGGCTTTTACTAAAGTGTCCTTCGTTATGTGTTGGTTTGAAAGGGTTTAAAACCCTTCAAATTCCCTGGTTTCCTCACTCTTGTTTCTTTCTCCCTTACACCGAAGCCCTTCGTTGCTTTCCCCCTCACTCACTCTCGTTTCTTAATCCACGTTCTTCCTCTTCCCTCACCGGTGTGCCTCTCGATCTTCCTCTTCGCGCGATGGTTCTCGTTCTTTCTCTTCCTCTTCGCGCGGTGGTTCACCGGTAAGTCTCTCTATCTCCCTCTCTAACTCATTTTAATGTTAGGATTTTGTTAGAGTAGTATTGTTGTTGCTTGATTTAGAGACATTTAAGTTATTGTTATTGATTGATACTGATTTTGTATGTATTTTGTTCATTGCGTGTTGCTGTGTGGACAACGAAGAAACTGCAATTTCCATCCTTACAGTCACGAAAAAATTCTGTCTCTTATGTCACAGAAAATTTCCGTCTTCAGTTTGACGAAGATTTTAATTAATATATAATATTGTCTTATTTTATATAATTAATATAATTATATTATGTTTAATATTATTAGTTTAATTTAGATTAGTTTTTGTCTAATAATCTATTAGGTTAGTGTTTAATTAGTGTTAGTTTAATTATTATATCATGTGTGAAAAATTAATTAGATATTGTATTAGTATTATTAATTTAATTTATACTAGTATTGTTAACATTAGAGTAGTTTAATTTAGAATAGTATTAGATTGACTTATCATATTTGTCTCATTCATTATGATTATTTATATTAATATTATTAATTTTTGTAACAGATTTCAATAATAGAGTAGTATTAGATTAATTGAGGATTTGATTAATACTTTATTAATTTGTTACATTGTTTATTTATTTATTTATTTAGTATGTGATTATTATTTAGTACTTGCTAATTTAGATTATTTATTTAGTAATAGATTTCAATACTAGAGCACTTTATTTTAATTTACTTTATTTGTTACGTTGGTATTATGTTAATTTATTATACTTGTATTATGTTTTAATTAACTTTATTTGTTACGTTGGAATTATGTTAATTAATGTTATTAGATTAATTATTTCATTATTTTCATTAATTAATAATATTGTGTTTCAATATTTTCCAGGTATGGTTAGGACAAAGAACACCGGTATTAGTCCACCACCACACACCGTGCATCCTTCTCACATTAGGATGTCGAGACAACCATCGAGGAAGCGGAAGGCAGAGGAGTACGCGGTTGGGTCATCTTCACAGGTAGTGTGCCGCCACCACCACATCAGTCTCCTCCATCACATCCAGCAGCACATCTGTCTCCACCACTACCCGCACACCAGTCTCCACCACCACATCAGTCTCCTCCACTAGTGGCACATCAGTCTCCACCACGACCATAGTCACCACCAGCACATCAGCCTCCATCACTACCGGCGTCACCACCACATCAGAGTCCATCACTAGCACATCAGTCTCCACCACCACCACATCACTGTCCACCACCACCAACACAACCACATCAGGATACATCACCCGCAGTTGCACACGCATCATCATCAGCAGCACCAGCAGTTGTAGCTGAGCCTGAGCCCGAGCCGGGCAGTGTAAATTTGTCCCATGGTTGTCATATTTGCAGGAAATCTTTCTTTTAAAGTTGTCATCACTCTCTTTGGCTTCACACCACTCTTGGTAAGGTCAAACATAAGAGCACGTTCTTCATCGGTTAGCCTTCCAGCCAACGAATGACAAATCAACGATTCATACTCCTTATGGTTATGAAAATCACATTTAACCTTCAACAACCACTTTTTACTAGAACGAGTCGGCCTCGCATATAATCTAAAAGGGCAATAATTAATCTTGTTGCTTCCGATATTATACTTAAGAATTGCCTTTGAAGCCTCGTATATGTCACTTTGCTTACATGCAAAGACAACTCTTTGCCTCTTACATTTCCCCGAGCCTAAGTCAGACTTTGCCACTTTCAGGACAAATCCAAGTCGATACCCAACTATACGAACCCAATCCACGACTTCATCCTGATTCTTGAACACTTCATTTGTGCAAAATGAATTGCTATTATCGGGAAACTCAATCTTCCCGGATTTCATTACATGTGGTTCTTCAACATCATGCATTACATCATCCTTATTATCAGCCATTGTATCTGCAATGGTTAAAAGACAAAATATTAGATTCTGGAATAACTTTCGTCTATGATGAGGCGGAAAATTTACGTCTTCATGTTGACTGAAAAATTCCGTCTTTGGGTCACGGAAACTATGTTGAAGCCATCAACAAAGCAGGCATTAACAGAGCTTTCCCCATTTTCAAAACACAATATAAACCTATACAAATTTTGCTAAACTACTACAAAGAAACAATAATACATATAAACATTAGTCTTACTTAAAAATATACATGAAAGAGGGTTTTGTTCAAGAATATACCTTCAATGCTCTTGGTAGTTATGCTCAAAGCAAAGAAACCAAACTATTTCTATTTTTGATGATGATCAAATGTGTTTATGATGATGATCAATGCTCTTCGCTTTTGTCTTTAGAGAGAAAGAGAAGAAATGAGTTGTGTTGTGCTGTTGCTTGCATTGGCTTGTTTCAAAAGCCATATACGTACTTGAACACGGAAGGGAAAATTTGGAATATTGAATTTTATTAATATTTCCGTCTATACAAAGACGGAAAATAATATAATTTCTTCCGTTTCTAGATAGACTGTATAATTCCGTTAAACGTAATACGGAATAATTCCGTTTACGTATGAACGGAATACCTTTTCCGTCTGATGAGAGACGGAACAAATAACATGTTAAAGGGCATTATTATCCATGAAAAAGTGAAATGGGGGCCGAAATCTCAACTACGGGGGCCAAAATTCAAAACTCCCAAAACAATACCTTGTCACGGCGCTATGTTAACAACCCTGATATTCGGTAGAGTTAATTATTGTCTTATAGGCCTTTTTTTGGGTTTTGATTTTTTGACTCTCCCTTTTTTATTTTACCCCCTTTTAATTTTTTTTCCAAAAACGTCCTTTT
Source organism: Crotalaria pallida (assembly GCA_037953625.1). Taxonomy (NCBI): domain Eukaryota; kingdom Viridiplantae; phylum Streptophyta; class Magnoliopsida; order Fabales; family Fabaceae; genus Crotalaria; species Crotalaria pallida. The sequence continues at coordinate 121,977,088 of CM075652.1, read as the reverse complement.
TCCCACTTCTTCTGCTCCTTTTTTTTTCTTCTCTCACACTCTCATGCTCACTCCCTCAAACACTCATATATATTCACTAACTCACCCCTAAACTCATCTATACTCATCCCAAAATTACCCTCACTCACCCCACTCATATACTACCATATTCTGTGTTTTTTTTCGTGTAAAATATATTATACGCTAATGTCGAAAAGTACAAAACATATCGTACGTCTCGACAGTAGCGTATGTTTTTTCCCTCCACCATGGTGGCCAATTGGGAATAAGATTGGTGGCTACTACCGTTGAATTTAATAATTTATTACCACATGGTCAAAGTCCTCCGATAAGAAGCCAAGTGACTTGGATAAGATGTGCAAACTTGGAGTGTTAATTGCTGTTATAAAGCACATGTCACCAATATGGATAAAATTATATTATTATTTTTTGGTTATGTTGTGATTGTGGCTAACTTTCTGAAAGGTGACTAAAGCTGCAGATTTTGTTTTGAATTGAACTACCGAAGAAATTTTGTTGTTGCCACTGTTTGAAAGCTCTACGGCCCTGGTAGGGCGTACACAATAACTTAAAAAAAAAACCAGTACGTCAAAGTCTGAACGTACCAAGGAAAAATGAAAAAAAAATAAATTATGCCACTGTCGAGGTGTACCATATATTTCGTACGCTTCGGCATTGACATAAAACACATTTTAGGCAAAAAATAAAAAACATAATATGGTAATATATGAGTGGGGTGAGTAAGAGTTATTGTGGGTGAGTGTGGGTGAGTTTAGAGGTAAGTTAGTGAGTATGAGTGTTTGAGGGAGTGAGTATAAGTGTGTGAGAGAGAAGAAAAAGAAGAAGAAAAAAAGGTGGTGAAGGAGAAAGAGAAGGAAGAGAAGGAGAAGAAGAGTGGAAAAAAAAAGAGAGAAGAAGAAGTAGTGGGAAGAAGGGCAATTTTGAAAAAAAAAATTAAAGAGAGTCAAAAACTCAAAAGGGGAGTAAAAAATCAAAACCCTTTTTTTTTTCATCCCTTTTCACATATATAAGCGCCTTAAATGTTTTTTTTCCTTATCACTTTTAATACCTATTTTAAAAAGAATTTGTTTATCTCCAATCTTTCATAAGATATTGAAAAACTAAATTTATTATTCTCAAACTATTAAATATTTCATTTTCAATACAAAATTATGTTGGAGGTCCACATCGTCTGTCTTATAATATGTGGTATGGTTTAAATACATGTTGAGCTACTTCTTTTATTGTCAATTGGTTTTGAAATGGAACATTAACATATATGATATCAGAGTCAGAGCCCAACTTAAGGTATCCTTTGCCTAGTTTGATAGGCTTCTTTGGACTGAGCGAGAATTGGAAGTCACACATTGCCAACCTCATAATATATGATATAATTTAGGCTTAATTATGTCACAAGTCCTTGAAGTTTGGGGTACTTTTGCCAGATACCTTTATTCTTATTTTTTTAATGTCTGACTCCCCAAAGTTACTTCTAGATTTGTCATATACCCTTACTATCAATTCTGGCCAATTTTGCTAACATGTAACATCGGAATCCTGGTCAGACGTAGGAGGTTGGTCATGGGGTGCCGCGTGATGTCACTTGGGTGAAAACGACCTCTCTCTTCAATCCTTTATTTTCTTTTTTTATTTAATTAAAAAAATAAAAATATTATGTTTTTTAGTTTTTTAATTTAAAGAAAAAAAATGATCTTCGCCCACGTGGCACCACATGCCGAAACTCCTGTGTCTGACCAGGATTTCGATGTTACATGTCAGCAAAATTGGCCAAAATTGGTAGTAGGGGTATATGACAAACTCAGAAGTAACTTCGGGGAGTCAGATATTGAAAAAATAAGAATAAGGGTATCTGACAAAAGTACCCCAAACTTTAGGGACTTGTAGCATAATTAAGCATATAATTTAAATACTTGTTGAACTACTTCTCTCATTACCAATTAATTTTGAAATATAACCTTAACAAACTACTTTCTCTGTTTTGTATAAAATCCTCTTGCAAGTAACCACATAGGTGAATTGTTTATGATTTTAAGATGCTAAAACTTTTGATTATATACATGACTTATTTTTTGATTCCTATTAACTTTATGATCAAAATTTTATCTAGACGATTATAGACATTACATGTTTGTCAAGTAAATGATTAATTGTTTTTTAAGATATTCATCCACGTAAGCAGCGTGATTAATTTTTTTAAAATACTGCAAGGCCTCTTACATTTATAAGAACCAAAAATCGAATCTGACCTCTTACTTAAATAACAACATTTCTAATTGCCAACTATACTAACCCCAATAATATGAAAATGACTAATTGTTTGCCGTGTGCAATTAAGAAATAAAGGGGAAAAACCTAAGTTCCTAAAAAATAAATTAATCCTACACCCGAATGCTTTATACTAACTAGAAATTTAAGCAGCAAAATCTACCATTTATGCAACTACAGATATCATACAAAGATCTACTTAGCTATATACATACATATACATACATACATATACATACATATATATATATATATATATATTCACCCGCTATTAAAATTTCTGCCCCTTGTCTTCAAAATTTATAATAAATATATATTAAACCTTGCTTTAAATTAATATGCATCTAAGATTTTGATACTACGTCCGGTATTCTCTTATCTAGAAATATATAGCTAACCATATGAAAACAACTGATGAACAGATATATGTTATACAACCTTTCTAGTTATTGTAGGGATAATGGCTAAGCCTAAGCTCTAAGTCCACAACATCACCTTCATTATTCGGAATCCCTTTTCTAACTTCATCAGTACTCATCACATGATGACTTGGACCAATTTGGAGACTCAAATTGGGACCCAAAAGCTCTTGATAATTTGTGCTACTACTCAAAGATTCATACCTTGTTGGGTTTAGAAACTCATATTGAAAGGCATATGCAGCAGCAGGTGATGGTGGGTTTCTATTAGGAAAATTATTTGAGGAATAAAAGTTTCCTTGTGACGACTCAAACATTGAGTAAAAACTTGAGGCTTGGCTTGAGATTTGATGAGGAATAAAAGAATTAGGTGCCATGATGTATTCCTCTTTGGTAAATAAATTATTGTTTGATGATGTGCCTAATTGCTTGCCTTTGGCTTTGGCTTTGGCTTTGTCTTTCCTATGGATATTCATGTGACCTCCTAAAGCTTGAGCGTTGGTGAAGCCCCTCCTACAGAATGTGCAATCATATGAACGTTTGGAACTTGTAGAGTCATCTTGATGCTCTTCTCTCTGATGATTAGTTTCTTCATCACTAGATGTCTCTGATGATGAACTTCTTCCTTCTATAAATGACTTCATAGATGAGGATGTATGTATGTGAATCTTTTGTGTAGAAAATGGTTGAATGTCCTAATAAACAAGACAGAGAGAAAGGGTGTTGGAAGACACTAGGGTTTTTAAAACGTAGAGATAGAAAAAAAGGTGTGAGATAGAAACAAATAGAAAACTACTACCGGCTTTGTCATTGTGGCCTAACTGGACTTCAATAAAGATATTACACAATTATTTTTTGAATGCTAAAAATAAGAAAAATTATAATTTCACATTATTTTTTTTATCACCTTTTCCATATCTATTTTATAACAATTTTTTTCCAAAGCAAGAGTTGTAAGACTATTACTATTACTTCTCAAAACGTTACACTTGTTTTTGATATTGTATTGTATTTAAGTGTAATTTTTTTTACCTTTTTTTTTGGCTATTTCTGTTTTTAGTCCTAGGGAAATTGTGTTTTTTTATTTAAACATTGCAGAAAGTTTTTTACATCTAAGTCCTTAAATTTTTTTTAGAAACTCTGGGCTTCACATTTTTTATATTCAACTAGTCCACCTTGAATCCGCGAACTGTGCGAGTCTTTGACTCAACGGTATAGATCCTCCTCAGGAATTGTTGCCTCACTGGGACTCGAGCCTTTGACCCTGAAGTCTCTAAGCGCCCAGTTAGTTTTAGATTAAAGTAATACAAATGAATGATAAATGATAAACTGATGGTGTAAAAAACTTTACACCGTCAGTGCATACCCATTAATCACATTAAAAAAAACAAAACAAATTGGAGACTGTAATTTTGAAGTTTTCCTCCTGGAATCTTGCATTTAGCCAGCTCATGAGTCCAAACTTTGGTATATATTTTATTGCTTCTACACTCTTTTCCATTTGGTTTGGTAGCGAATTCTTCATATGTTGCTTTCATTGCATCATGGTTTAATTTTCATGAAGTGTTAGTGTCTTTTTTTTTTTTTTTGGGGATTTTCTGGCTTAATTCATGTGCATCTCCACGTGGCTAATTCTTTCGAAGGTATAGTAAGTACTCAACAACTACACATATACTTAGAAAGCATAATGTGGTAAAATTACTTTTCTCAATTAAAACAAATTCATAACATCTTTCAAGTAAAAACACTCACGTATACATACATATATATACGCATCATTGTTTCCAATAACAATTTACTTTTTTTGATTTTGTAAACTACTCGTTAACATTTTTTAAAACAAAATGTGAGACAAGCTTTTACCGTGCGTTTTGCATGATCACATGCACAGTAGGCCAAAATTATATACACATCTTCCACGTTTGCGATGTGAAAGCAAATTTGACCCCAAATATAGCAAATATGCATCATGGACGTTTCAAGAGGACAAAAAGCACGTGAACACGCGTAAAAACTATTTTTATGTCAAAAACTAGTTCTATTCTTTTATATATACATGGTGTAATACAAAATTTAAAACAGGCAACATGTTCACCTCTAATTATTGGGAATGGCTCAAATGCATGGAAATATGAAACATGCATCGGCGCATGTGATGATTTTACTTTTGCTTTTTAAATTTTTTTAATATAGATTTATTCAGAATATTTTTTAACACAAGTTCGTATACAGATTTATCAGAATATGTAAGTGTTCTTAAAAAACTGTACTGAGTAAAATTGTATTCAAAATTTACATATTCTGATAAATTTGTATACGAACTTGTGTTAAAAAATATTCTGAATAAATCTATATTAAAAAAATTTAAAAAGCAAAAATAAAATTATCACATGCACCGATGCATGTTTCATATTTCCATGCATTTGAGTCATTCCCCTAATTATTATAGTATTAATTTCCCCAGCAATTTACTTGCATTCAACTGATCGAAGTCTTTTTTTTTTAATAAGGAAAATATATTAAAGAGCAAGAGGCGAGTATGATGGAAGTCTGCTAGCAGTCTAGCACTACTAGAAAAGGAAGAACAAATTGGCTTCATCCATCTAAGGTGGAGTGAAGAATTAAGTAGACTAACATTGATTTGAAAGCCAATTTTAGTTGAATATATATATATATATATATATATATATATATATATATCCATTATTACGTAAAATATAATTAGAATTGAAGATGATTGAATTTTTTAAATATGATGTTAATATTTTTATTTGTCTTGTATATAAAAAATAATCTATTGATAAAAGCAAAACTTACTTTAATTATTTATATATATTATACCTATCGGTGAGGACACCTGATTAAGAAAAAAAGGTTCCGGTGATGATGCAACACTCAATTAAATTCCTAGCTCTCTGATCTCTTTGTGCTAATTATACATATGCCTAAATCTCATTCATCTAAACTGACTGGTTCCAACTAAAACAGCTGACTGTACCATATAATCATATCAATGATGAGAGGAGGACAAAGGGGAGCAGTTCAAAAGGAATGTTCTTGACGAGATGACAACACATTAGTTATATTTAAAAGAGAAATCTCTACCACACCAAACGTCTCTTTATGTAGTAGTTACTTCGCTGGTTTTTGTTGTATTTGCAGGCGGCCAAAAATGCACATGTAAAGGATAATCATAATTATATTCGATCTTAATTTTTTTTATATTATATTTTGCATTCTTCAAGTATTGGGCCTAATATAGCAAGATAGGTTCCTTGCTGCAAGTCATGACTTATGAGCATGACATATATTAGAACTCTATATTTGTACTTTTTTGTTTTCAAAAGTTCCAAACATTCTTCCATAATAAATTTTTTGAATCTTTTAACGCTTCAAGCCTTAAAATCATTCATTTACACATCAAAAATACAAGAAACTAATATTTCCAAGTAAAATGTGAATAAATGTATGCTAAAATAACAAAATGTATAATTATGCAATAAATAAATGCGAACTATAAAAAAAAATATTATGCATGTACACATACATCATGAATTTAACAAATCAAATTTTACTTGACTTGAGTTCAGTACATTTGTTTAACATTCTATTTTCAACTTATTTAATAGCTAATTAACGAGTTAAGTTTGGAACGAATTTCGAAATGCTTAGTTCATCTTCGACCTGTATTAATATTTGGTGCTTACTGCTCCGAATTTTAATTTTGTTTATATTGTTATTATAAATTAATCATTTTGTAGAAATGGAGTTTATGTGACGTTTTCAAATATGTGTTCAAGATGAATTATTCCACCTCAAAGTAAAATAATATTAAAGGACAACACGCCCATCAAAATAAAAGGAAAATTCGTAATAGGACAACAACTAGAAGAAAAAGAAGTGAATATGTCAATGACAACAACATAAGTGTTCTTCCTCTACCTGTTTAATTATATGTTAATGTCTTGTAACAATCGTTTTTAAAAAAACTAGGAAAATTGCCCGTGCGATGCACATGTTTTAAATTTTGCTATCCTTTATTTTTTTTGAGGGCTTTCCATTTGTTAAAACATTAAACATTAATTTTATTTACATGTGAATTTTTTAGCGGACAATAAATCTATCATTTTTTGAAATTATATTTTATATGGTATTTTTTTTAATTATTACAAATTTACATTGAAATTTATTTTTTATGATCAGACAAATTTATGTAATCAAATCGGAATACAATACTTATAATTAGATAAAATGCGATAAAGATTTTGAAAAATATTTATAATATGTGAAACAATCATGTATACTTTAAAAATAGTTATGAATAACTATTATTATTTTTTTTCGTGTTTTTTTGGTGGGACAATTATATAATATAAAATTGGTATAATATATAATACACAAACTTCTATCTATATATTAAGCAAAATGTAAATATTCAAATATGTCTTTTGTCACACACTTATCATTATCAAAGAAAAATCATAGTTATTTGACACATGTTGAAGTGAAAAAATATATTTGTAATGACCAATAAAAACATGTTGAATTGAAAATTAAAAATTTAAAAAAACAAAACAAAAACCAATTGTACTTCCAACTTCTAAAGTTTAGACGCGGCTTAAGAACATCTATTTGGAAAGAACCATGAACAAACTTATATATGAGAAGCAAAATACTTAAAAGAGAAAAAGATCTTTATCCTTATATCACCGGTGAGAACAAGTTACCTTTAGTTGCCTCAGGCATTTTGAAGGCAGCCACCTTCATTAAATGTTTGTCTCCTTAATATTTCTTATTTTTGTGATTTTCTACCATCCTTGTGGTCGGGAGTATTTCCTCAATCGTTAAATGGGACGAAGGTCGGGAGTATTCCCTCAATCCTAAATCTAAAATTTTTATGAGAAATTTACATTCATCATGAAGGTAGGTTAATTTTGTTAGTAACATTGAAATTGTACAAATTTAACATACTTATTTGAAACTACCTCTAAAGATATTATTGACATTTTAAAAAGTGCTGACTTAATTGAAATATTTTTTAAAATAAGTTTTTTTTATAAGCGTTTTTTGGAAAAAGTAATTAAGTTTTATTAGAAATTGAAATGAGTTTATGCAAATTGGAATAATAAAACTATAGATACAGATGGATAAATATATATGGATTAAATGATAATTTTTTACTTTAATATTTTGAATGAAACTTTTTAGTTGAAATTTCACACACATTGACAATTTCTTGCTAAATATTTTGGATATATATATTTTTATTAGACTTTTTTTACTATTTTTTTACCTATATTTTTTTATATTTTTATTAGTCTTGTTTAATTATATTGTGTAGTGCATTAGATATATATATATATATATATATATATAAAATATTATTTTTTAAAAATAATTTTTTATTTAGATTTAATATTTTTTTACCCTTAACTAATGGGGTTTGATTCAGTTGGTGTAAGACCTCAACTGAAATCTTGGGAATGGGACACGAGTGCTAGTAGCCTCGTGTTCGATTCTCACTAAAAACATCAAATCACGCAGCTCGCTCCGGATTAGTCTCAAGGACTCCCTGGTATTAAGGGTGCTCTTGAGGATACCGGTGGTTCCGCAAGGAATACACAAAAAAAAAATTACCCTTAATATTGATTGATAGCATTTTTTTATAAATGTGTAGTAAAGAATACAATAATATATAGCAAAATATTTATTAAATTTTTTTTATAACCAAATTTTGGAATGTGGTAATAATTAAGTTTTATTATAAATTGAAATGAGTTCATGCAAATTAAACAAAAACTATAAATATATATTCATTAACGAAAAAATTATAGATATAGATAGATAGATACAGATGAATAATTAAAATGTTAATTTTTTATGTTAATATTTTGAATGAAACTTTTTAGTTGAAATTTCACATGTATTGATAGTTTGATACTTTCTTGCTAAAATATTTCGGATGTATATATTTTTTTTATACTTTTCTTTTATTATTTTGTTTAATTTATATTTTTCTATCATTTTTATTAGTTTCGTTTAACGATATTATGTAATGCATTATACATAAAGTATCTTTTTTTAAAAATAGTTTTTTATTTAAATTTGACATTTTTTACCCTTAATATTGATTGATCGCATTTATTATAAATATGTAGTGAAGAATACAATAATATATATATAGAGAGAGAGAGAAATGAAAAGATTAGAAATGATATGGACGTATGTGATTTACTTGCAATGGATGACTGTGATTAGAAAAGAAATTAGGAGGGAAAAAAATATCATTTGGAGGGAAAGTAAGATTAACCCTCAACTTCTCCTATTTTATAATATGTTGATGATTATGTTGATGATGACTATTATTAATTATTAATATTGTGTTTCTAAGAAAACATGATGGGCGGTTATGATTTAATCTAATAAAATATGATGGGCGGCTAAGATTAAAAGATACAAAACGGACGGTTATGATTTTATCTAATAAAATATGATGGACGGTTAAGATTAAAAGATACAAAACAGACACTTAATGATGGATTTATGAGAGAAATACACCATTAGGAGGGAAAATGGGTGTTTTAGGAGGAAAATCTTTTTTGCCCTTCTACTTCTCCAATTTTAATATATGTTGATAAGATAATTATATTAATTGGTAAAATTCAAGAGTGATGTCATTTACATATCATTTCCATTGTATATTTTATACGAATTTGGATTATCTAACTCAAAATCTCTAACTCATAATTATTTTTAGTTATTGAATACTTTTAATAATTCATTTTTGGTCATATTCTTTCTCTCTCTTTTTTCTTCAAACAAGTATGAATTGATGCAAGAAAAAACACACACCAAAAAACTTTTTTCTTTAATTGTTTATCTTTAAGTTCCAATATCTCTTTCGAATTTTAATAAGAAGAAGTTTGTGGAACGTAATAATGGATTATTAGTCAGATATGTTGGAAACCAACAAGCGGGCTAAGCAAATACTAGAGGGGGGTGAATAGTAATTTGAAGCACTAATACCAAATAATTCGAATGATAATTGAAGAATGGAGCTAAGACTGAATTTTCTGGAATCAGACACGAAATACTCGAGTCTTTTGTGAAATACTCGAGTTTTTCAGTGATGAACAACTCGAGTTTTTCTGAATATACTCGAGTTTTTCCTATCAGATAGCAGTAAAAACAGAAACGAAAATTCAGCAATTTATCTCAAATCAATTTAATACTAAAGAGGAACTTATCCAACAGAATAGCAATCAATCTAAATTACTTTTAACACTAGGATTTCTTGAACTTGCTACCTAATTGTATAAATCCTAATTGCTTGAAATGATTAAAGTAGATTGAGTTAGAAAGTAGATTAAAAGCAATAAACCACCACTCAAGCAATTTTATCCTCGTTCACTCCAACAATGAGCTACATCCAGTCCTCCTAATCACTTAGGAGTTTCTACTAATAATCAAATTGTTAGAAATTACAAAGGATTGCTTGAGAATGGCCTCACTCAACCTAACCCTTCAAGAGTGTACCAAACTCTTGATTTCTACCCCAATTTGATTCCGGTGATTGAAGAACTCTTCACAAAGCTTCCTTGAACTCCCTTCAAGAAACTCCACCGGGCTAGGAACCTCCTAGTCTTGTGCTTGAGAACCTCTCAAGACTTCCAACACCCTAAGCCACTTAGGGTTTGCTTGGGAACAATCCAAGACTTTGAATAATCAAGCTTTTTGTATGTGTATTACTAATCTCACAATGGATTAGCACAAATAAGCACAGCTCAATGTAAGAATTGAGGCCTAAAACTCAACTTGGAATAAAATGACAATATGAGTGAGAAGTTGAGCTTTTTGGGAATTAACACTTGATAAGAGGAAATTATAAAAGCTTGAACACACTATGATCTTGTTGTCTTGTTTGTTCTTGCACACATTCAAAGAGAAATTTTACAATAAGGTTCTGAAAAGCTCTCTTGGGTTGGATGAGACTCAAATGCCCTCAATTGGGTTTTTGAGTCTCTCCAACGTTCATTTTTGCTGACTGGACAAAAATACTCGAGTCTTTTGGTAAATACTCGAGTCTTTTTGGTCGATCATGAGTGAATTGGTGCATGAACAAGACTAACGGTCATATTTGCTGACCTGGCACAAATACTCGAGTGTTTTACAAAATACTCGAGTATATACTCGAGTCTTTCTCAAAATACTCGAGTATTTTGATCAGACATGAGAAAAATTAATTTTCAATTTTATTTTTCCTCTCAAGTATTAATTTTAGTTAATTTCAACCTAATAGTCATATAAAATTTTATTCCTAGAAGAGACTAACTATTTCTACCCACTCTCAACATAAATTAGAAATTTACAATAATATTTGATTGAGAATGATTGGACACTTGTCTTCTTTTCTTGACTTGATGTTGTTGTGAATGTTGCAATGTCTTCAAGACTTGATTTGTTAATTACTTTGTCATCATCAAAATATAATCACCATAATTAGGAGCATTGAATTTACAATCTCCCCCTTTTTGGTGATGACAAAATAATTAACACTTGTACCATTTGTTGAGCTTGAATCCACTTGAAGATGCAACTCCCCCTCACTATATGATACTTTTCACCTATCTAAAAATTCAGCTTGTGCAAGAGGTTATGACAATTTAATTTTAGCACCAAGCCTATGGTATTATAGTATTCAACAATTATCAGAGTATATACCATAATTAGAAAAATTTAGGTGCAACAATGTCAAGACAAGTGTATAATATCTCTCCCCCTTTTTGTCATGATCCAAAAAGGTGTAACAATGTAGAAAAAGATCAAGGGAGGAGAGGTGCATAATTGGAAAACCCCATAACCAACTATGCAATAAAACAGAGACATAATAAAAACAATAAAGAGCTCCCCCTGAAGCTTTGCACAAACACCAAAATGAAAACCAAATTCATTAACATAATAACATCATAAAAGGTCCAAAGCAAAGGTGCAATAATAAACCCAAAGTCTCAAAACACCAAGTTCTCAAAATACAGAAAATGTAACAAAGACCAACATGATAAAAACAGAATGAAAACTAAGATAGACTGCAAAGGTCAACATCATCAAAACATCGAAGGAGCTGGATAATCTGGAGGAGGATAAAATCGAGAGAAGGCCGCCATCATCTCATCAAACCGGCGGTTTATCTGCTCTGACTGCTGGTCCAGGCAGGAATTAAGCTGGGCCGAGTGCTGATCCAAATGAGAATAAAACATGGCAGACTCTGCACTCATCCTAGTGTCCAGGCTAACAAAATCATCACGCTGGGCGTCCATAGCATGCACAAGAGAGTCCATCCTCCCATCTAAAGTGTCCAGCCATGTGATAACATTGTCTCTCCAGCCCAAGTTATCAAACCCAGATTGAGATCTAGTAAAGTCATCAAAATTAATCTGATTCTCAATAGGGTCCCCTCCTTCAGCCTGTGCAAATGCTGCAGCTTCCTCTTCCATCTGATGGGCATCCACCCCTTGTCGAGCTGCAATATTCGCAACCCTCTCCAACTCAGCTATGTCAGATCTGTACATGTATTGGCCAGAGGGTTCATGAAACGCCATGTCTTGATGACTCAAGGTACCTTTGTTGAGGCAGTGCTGCTTAACATGAAGAGTCTTTTTCTCTTCATTCCGTGGGATAGACACCTTGAAGTAACTCAACAAGAAACACACATGCATGGCATAAGGTAAGGTTTTCGGGTGTTTAGATTTTGCAGCAAGTAGCATTCGATCCAAAATTATGCGAGACCAATTCAGCTTCTCATTGTTCAGGATGGCACTAAGAAGTCTAAGTTCATTGTTTGTGGGCTTAGCATAATTGGGTGAGGTTTGAGGCACTAACTGATGGCAGACTATATAGTGCAACACCCTAGTTTGGACAGTCATAAATGAGGAATGCTTAACTCCTTCGGTCCATACACGACCGGGGCGCAAACAACTTTGAAAAATTCCGTCCGCATATGCTTTTAAAGAATTGTCCCCGTGTCGTGTAGTCCCAAAAGCAACAAAAAGGTCCTTAGCGCTAATTTTGAATCTAACACCCTCAACCATGGATTCCATGACATCATTATGTAGCCTAAGGTTCGCATAAAAGGTTCTAACTAACCTAGGATAGATAGGGCCATTAAATTCCAGAAATTGAATAAGTTTTTGATACCTAAGGTTAGTAACAAATGAGAAACCCTTACTTTCAAGGAATGCACTGTTGATCCATGTGATAACTCCGAACTCTCTAGTGGCAAAGCCTTCCAACCGTTCCAAGCATTCATCTTCTTGATAGAACTCCGGAATTTCCTCCTCGGAAGATGATTCGGCAATCCTTACTCTCTTTCCTTTACCAGATGATGAAGCCATAGAGGAATTGATGTGAAAATTGAAGTTTTGGAAAGTTATGGTTTGAAAAGGGGGTGACGGATTTGAGGTTGAAAAGTGTTGAAATTCGTTGAAATAATGGTAGAAAAGTGATTAGAGGATGTAAAACTAATAAGATTTGGCAAAAATTTGAGTAAAAACGGAGTTTTGAGGAGAGAGATATGAGAAAACCGAGAGAGAAGAGAAAGGGGTCGCAGAAACTCGAGTCTAGAAGGCTGAGAGTATATATAAACGTTCCAAAATACTCGAGTATATTCATAAATACTCGAGTTGTTCTTTAGGATATACTCGAGTTTTTGAAAATATACTCGAGTCGTTCGTGATTCAGCCCAGATTTCTCAGAAAACTCGAGTAAAAACTGAAAAACTCGAGTTTGGTCCGAAAGTTCAAATTTCAGGAAAACGCAAAATACTCGAGTTTTTGGAAAATACTCGAGTTTGGTCTGAAAGTTCAAAAATTGGGGGTTTCGAAAGACTCGAGTGTTTTGAAAAACACTCGAGTATTTTTATCAGACCCTGATTAAAAACTTTTTCAATTTAAAATTGATTTAATTTTGAATTAATATACTCGAGTGTTTTTGGAAAAACTCGAGTATTTTGACAGAACAGAAAGTAAAAACTCAGTTTTAAAAGACCAAACACAAATCAAACACAAATGCTTCACTACCAACTTGGAATACAGTACAGAATCACACACAATTAACACATACAATTTTAAATATCATCAAGGACAATTTAACTAAGAATCAATAACACATTAGAGTAAGACTAATTTGGTGATTTTCCAAAAATGACACACAATGCAATTAGTCTATATTAGCTTCATCTAAAATACCAAGTTCTCTCCTAATATGATAAAAGGTGTCCCTTGGTAGAGGTTTTGTAAAAATGTCGGCTAATTGATTTGTGGTACTAACAAATTCAATTGTGCAATCACCCTTTTGTACATGATCTCTTAAAAAGTGATGTCTTATTTCAATGTGTTTAGTTCTTGAGTGATACACCGGATTCTTAGTCAAATTGATTGCACTCGTGTTATCGCATCTAATCGGAATATTTTCAAGTTTCAAACCAAAATCCGATAATTGTTGTTTCATCCATAACAGTTGAGCACAACAACTACCGGCTGCGATATATTCCGCTTCGGCGGTAGAAAGAGCGACACAAGCTTGCTTTTTAGAAAACCATGACACCAATGAACTTCCCAAGAAATGGCAAGTACCACTGGTGCTTTTGCGATCAAGCTTGCATCCCGCGAAGTCGGAATCCGAGTAACCAACTAAACTAAGATTGACATCAGCAGGATACCATAAACCAGTGTTAATTGTTCCTTTTAGATACTTAAATATATGTTTAACTGCGGATAGGTGAGATTCTTTAGGATTAGCTTGAAATCTAGCACACATGCATACACTAAACATAATATCCGATCTAGATGCAGTGAGATATAGGAGACTACCTATCATACCCCTATACTTACTAACATCAACCGGTGTACCTTGTTCATCCCATGATGTGCTCATTGGAGTGTAGGCTTCCTTGCACTTGTCCAATCCGAATTTCTCAAGGAGCTCTTTGCAATATTTCCCTTGATGTACAAATATCCCTTCCTTGACTTGCTTTATTTGTAAGCCTAGGAAGAACTTGAGTTCTCCCATCATTGACATTTCAAATTCCTTTTTCATCAAATTTGAAAACTTTCTACAAAGAGACACGTTAGTAGCACCGAAAATGATATCATCAACATAGATTTGTACTAACAACATGTCATCCTTGGTTTTATAAATAAATAGTGTATTATCAACCTTCCCTCTTTGAAACTTGTTTTCTAATAGAAAGGAACTCAATCGATCACACCAAGCTCTAGGAGCTTGTTTCAATCCATAGAGTGCCTTTTTCAATTTATAAACATGGTTTGGAAATTCACTATTTTCAAAACCGGGGGGTTGTTTGACATACACTTCTTCATTTATAAACCCATTCAAGAAAGCACTTTTAACATCCATTTGATATAAAGTGAATTTCATGATTGAAGCATAAGCAAGTAAAATTCGGATAGCTTCAAGACGTGCAACCGGAGCAAAGGTCTCATCATAATCGATACCTTCCTCTTGGTTGTGTTGGAAAACTACACTCGGTGGTTGAAACAAATAGGAACACTAGGAGAACACCTAGAAGGGGGGGTTGAATAGGTGTTAAAGAAACTTTGAAAGATTTTCGCAAGAAACAAATCTAAACGATTAAAACCAATGAAAATCAATCAATTAACAAATATTATATCAGAGATTAAGCGGAAACAATCAACACCAATATTCTTATTGATTCACCTAGTTATGAAAATGATTTTCCTCAAATTAATTTGAACAATAAAGATTCAATTCAATCAAATATAGAAAAATCACTTTTTCTAGGTTTTCAATCAAGAACACAATTAAAGACTTTAATTGTAAAGAGTAAGAGTTTAGAGATACGACACAGTGATTTATCCTGGTTCACTTTCATCCACTTGAAAGCTACTCCAGTCCCCTCTTCAACCAAGAGAGATTCTTCACTATGAGGAATTAGAGTTTTTCAAATTACAAGTAAATGCCTCACAAGACTTCCTTCTTGCTAGCCTACAAGAGATACCACACCCTTGCCTTGTAACCCTATTGATATCTAATCTAACCTCTTCTCTTGCTTGCCGATACCCCACAACAAGACTTCCAATTGCTTGCTTCACTCACAAGACTTCCAAATGCTTGTTCTTCAACAAGGCTTCCAAGTGCTTGATGAAATGCCTCACCAAGGCTTCTAATGAAACTTGCTTGATTCACAAAATCAAGTCTTCCTTTGTTGTAGATAGCTTGCCTTTTGCAAAGATTACAACTCAAATGAAAAACAATAACAATCCTATGAATCTCTTTCAAAAGCTATGAAATATCAACATGAGAGATTCAAGGTTCTTGATCAAAGAATATAAAAATGAGAGCTTTGATCTTGAGAGAGTGAGAGAGAATAGTGTGGCTTTGATTCTTTGTAAAATTGTGTATCAAAATGATTCTAGTTGATAGAAATGATTAGGAAAAGGTTTATATAGAATACCCAAAAGTTGGAGCACTTAGAATGGCTTTTGAGAAGTGAAAAACGTATTTAAAAAAACCATATCTGATCAAGTTACTCGAGTGAAATGAGTGTTACTCGAGTAAACCGAAAGCAAGATAATTTTCACTCGAGTGAGACCAAAAATACTCGAGTAAAGGTGCAGATAATCGATTATCAAAAGTTTGTTAATCGATTATCAGTTCAAAATACACTGTTAATCAATTATCAAAATCTGTTAATCGATTATTAACATTAAAAATCACTTAAAACTTATTTTCTCAAAAACTAAACCTTTTCTTTCAAACCTTTAAGCCACCTATTGATTTTAAGCAAAGTGAAAACTCAAAATATGATAAAATCATGCAATCAAAAGAGATTCACTACCCTGTAATAAACACTACCCAAACTCATAAACTAAAAGACTTGTGAGGCAAAAGATAAAACAATAAAACATAAACTACCAAACTAAGTCTTCATGAGTTGGTTCTCTCTTCATAACTTGATGTTTGTTGTTGCTTGTTGAGCTTGAACTTGATCAACACATTTGTAGCTTGTTCAAAACCTTTTGGCATTTATCAAAACATTCTTCATGGATCTTACAATCTCCCCCTTTTTGAAAATGACAAACATGTTTTGAAATTATGAAGTTCATTGAAGTTGTTGATGCTTGAACCATTTGATCACTTGGTGAGACTCTTGCTCCCCCTCAATTTATGCTTTTGACATTTGAATCCAATTGAGTTAAGCTTGATTCTCCCCCTATCTTCAACAACTTTGCTCAACCTACATAAAAACAACAAAACAACCTTTCTCCAAACATACCATTAAAAAAAAATATTTCTCCCCTTTGTTTCAAAACATCATATTTCTCCCCCTTTGGCATTATCAAAAAGAAATATATACCAATTGTAACTAAACAAATACCAATTGAAATAAGATCTAAGCCAAAATAGAAGAAATATAACCAAAGCATGATAATCATCTAATGATTACTCAATGATATCAATTATAACAAATTGTATACCAATAACATGATACCAATTGTAAAACAATTGTAAGAATTTGATACCAATAGTATTTTCTCAATAGTATAAACAATATCACATTATAAGAAATAATACCAATTGAGAGAACTATGAGCAATATCTAACAATATCAATTGTAGATACCAATTGTATAATATCAAATGTTACCAATTTGTAGGATTTTCTCCTTAATATCAATTGAAGAAGATCAATAATGTCAATTGTATCAAATGTGTATAGACCTTCATTTGCTTCTTCAATCATACCTACAAAACAATCATGCTTTGCTTTTTGGTATCCAAATGGTTTTGGATCCATTTTTGTTAGTGTAGGGATCTCACCCTTTTTCATCCAAACAAAATCTCCTTTAGGTATACCATGCACTTTAATATAACACACATTTGAAGTATGTCCATGAGTACCACAATAGAAACATGTTGGTGCATTTGAAAAATCAACTTTAGAAAAATCAACAACATTTCTATGAGATTTACTCTTAGCATTAGTATAACCCAAACCAAACTTGTTTGAATTTTCTCTTTGAAAATTTAACAATGTGCGCAATCTAATATCACCATTTGAGAAACTTGCAAGCTTATTTTTCAAAATAGCATTTTCATCCTTAAGCAACTTGCAATTCTCACAATCAACCACAATATTCAATCTACTAGCACAATCACAAGAAGAACTAGCATATATAAGATCAAGAGTTTCATTTTGAAGATTAAGCTCATCAACTTGTTTTTGAAGTTCTAAAATCTCTTGTTGATGTTTCAAAATGAGCTTCTTCCTTTCAATGTTTTTCAAAGCTAGTTTCTTAAATTGTTTATGCATTTCTTCATAAGCATTATATAACATTTCATATTTGGAAGAAATTTCGGATTTAGTTTCACTTACATCGCTTTCGTAGCTTTGCTCACTTGATTCATCATTTGAGCTTTCCTCTTCATGTACTTGAGCTATCAAGTTGAGACAAGTGGCATCTTCATCATCCGAAGAACTATTTGATATGTTTTTCTTGTCTTGTTCATCATCACTATTCCAAACTATGTATGCCCTTTTGTATTTTGCATTTTTCTTCTCTTTCTCCTTCTTCTTGAGATACTTAGAGCATGAGTACTTGAGATGACCGGGCTTTCCACATTCATGGCAAACTACACCTTCTTTTGAAGTCTTGGTCTTGTAGTGTGAGGGATCCTTCTCTTTACTTTTGTCCTTGTTCAACCTTCCTTTTCTCCTTAGAATTTTATTGAACTTTCTTAGTAGAAGCTTCATCTCCTCTTCATCAATATCCGAATCGGAATTTTCATTATCATCATCATCATCGGAACTCTCTTCCTTTTTATATGACCTTTGAGCTTTAAGAGCAATTCCTTTTCTCTCTTTGTACTTATCCGACTCTTCATGCATTTGCAAACGTCCAAGCTCCATTTCATGTTCTTGTAGCTTTCCGAAAAGTGTTGCTAAGTCCATGGTGTCCAAGTCCTTTGATTCAACAATTGCGGTAACCTTGGGTTGCCATTCCCTACTTAGACATCTTAAAACTTTGTTAACAAGTTCACAATTCACGAAAGTTTTACCAAGAGCAATGAGATGATTAACAATATGAGTAAAACGTTTTTGCATAAAACATATAGATTCATTAGGCAACATATGAAACAATTCATATTCATGCATCAAAGAATTTAATCTAGCACGCCTAACTTCACTAGTGCCTTCATGTGTGACTTGCAAGGTGTCCCACATTTCTTTGGCATCACGACATTGGGAGACTCTAAAGAACTCATCATAAGATAGAGCGGAGGTGATGATATTCTTTGCTTTTAAATCATATTGAATTTTCCTTTTATCATCATCGGTCCACTTATCTTTGGGAGTAAGTGTAAGCACACCTTCTACATCTTTTGAGGGAATATAAGGACCATTTTCTATGGCTTCCCAAATGTTCATATCTATGGCTTCTATAAAGATTCTCATCCTAATTTTCCAATAACCATAACCCTCTCCACCAAACATAGGAGGGCGATTAATTGAAGCACCTTCACCACCAAAAGGATTCGTAGAACCCATTGTAGTTTCTCAAGGATCTTAACGAAAAAGCTCTATGCTCGTGTCTTTCGACCGAGCTCTGATACCAATTGTTGGAAAACTACACTCGGTGGTTGAAACAAATAGGAACACTAGGAGAACACCTAGAAGGGGGGGTTGAATAGATGTTAAAGAAACTTTGAAAGATTTTCGCAAGAAACAAATCTAAACGATTAAAACCAATGAAAATCAATCAATTAACAAATATTATATCAGAGATTAAGCGGAAACAATCAACACCAATATTCTTATTGATTCACCTAGTTATGAAAATGATTTTTCTCAAATTAATTTGAACAATAAAGATTCAATTCAATCAAATATAGAAAAATCACTTTTTCTAGGTTTTCAATCAAGAACACAATTAAAGACTTTAATTGTAAAGAGTAAGAGTTTAGAGATACGACACAGTGATTTATCCTGGTTCACTTTCATCCACTTGAAAGCTACTCCAGTCCCCTCTTCAACCAAGAGAGATTCTTCACTATGAGGAATTAGAGTTTTTCAAATTACAAGTAAATGCCTCACAAGACTTCCTTCTTGCTAGCCTACAAGAGATACCACACCCTTGCCTTGTAACCCTATTGATATCTAATCTAACCTCTTCTCTTGCTTGCCGATACCCCACAACAAGACTTCCAATTGCTTGCTTCACTCACAAGACTTCCAAATGTTTGTTCTTCAACAAGGCTTCCAAGTGCTTGATGAAATGCCTCACCAAGGCTTCCAATGAAACTTGCTTGATTCACAAAATCAAGTCTTCCTTTGTTGTAGATAGCTTGCCTTTTGCAAAGATTACAACTCAAATGAAAAACAATAACAATCCTATGAATCTCTTTCAAAAGCTATGAAATATCAACATGAGAGATTCAAGGTTCTTGATCAAAGAATATAAAAATGAGAGCTTTGATCTTGAGAGAGTGAGAGAGAATAGTGTGGCTTTGATTCTTTGTAAAATTGTGTATCAAAATGATTCTAGTTGATAGAAATGATTAGGAAAAGGTTTATATAGAATACCCAAAAGTTGGAGCACTTAGAATGACTTTTGAGAAGTGAAAAACGTATTTAAAAAAACCATATCTGATCAATTTACTCGAGTGAAATGAGTGTTACTCGAGTAAACCGAAAGCAAGATAATTTTCACTCGAGTGAGACCAAAAATACTCGAGTAAAGGTGCAGATAATCGATTATCAAAAGTTTGTTAATCGATTATCAGTTCAAAATACACTGTTAATCAATTATCAAAATCTGTTAATCGATTATTAACATTAAAAATCACTTAAAACTTATTTTCTCAAAAACTAAACCTTTTCTTTCAAACCTTTAAGCCACCTATTGATTTTAGGCAAAGTGAATACTCAAAATATGATAAAATCATGCAATCAAAAGAGATTCACTACCCTGTAATAAACGCTACCCAAACTCATAAACTAAAAGACTTGTGAGGCAAAAGATAAAACAATAAAACATAAACTACCAAACTAAGTCTTCATGAGTTGGTTCTCTCTTCATAACTTGATGTTTGTTGTTGCTTGTTGAGCTTGAACTTG
Source organism: Crotalaria pallida (assembly GCA_037953625.1). Lineage (NCBI taxonomy): Eukaryota > Viridiplantae > Streptophyta > Magnoliopsida > Fabales > Fabaceae > Crotalaria > Crotalaria pallida. Next base: position 121,956,227 of record CM075652.1, on the reverse strand, counting down.
ATCAACACATTTGTAGCTTGTTCAAAACCTTTTGGCATTTATCAAAACATTCTTAATGGATCTTACAGGTTGTACCCTTGAGCTACTAGTCTAGCTTTGTTTCTTATAATCAACCCGGATTCATCAAGTTTGTTTCTATAAATCCATTTAGTACCAATTATGGTATGATCATCGGGTTTAGGGACTAGATCCCAAACTTCATTTCTTTCAAATTGGTTTAATTCTTCTTGCATAGCAAGAACCCAATGATCATCCTCAATGGCCTTTTTAATTGAATCGGGTTCAATTTGAGAAACAAAAGAGACATAGTGGCAAATGTTTTGAATAGACCTACGAGTAAGTACTCCCTTTGACATATCTCCTATGACATTGTCTATAGGATGAGCCTTTACCGATTTCCAAGTTGGAGGAAGTTCTTCCCTTACTTCTCCTTCATCAACTTTTGATTTCTCTCTCTCTTTTTCTTCTTTTGAAAAATCAATGCCATCTTCACTAGCATCACATAAAACACTATCTTCTTTCGAAGACTCATTAAAAACCACATGAATTGATTCCTCAATAGTTAAAGTTCTTTTATTGAAAATTCTATAAGCTTTACTATGAGAAAAATAGCCTAAAAATATGCCTTCATCGGATTTGGAATCAAACTTGCCAAGATGTTCTTTTCCATTATTTAAAACAAAAACTTGGCATCCGAAGACATGAAAATGAGATATATTTGGCTTTCTTCCCTTGTAAAGTTCATAGGGGGTTTTATCCAAAGAGGGCCTTATCAAAATACGATTTAAAACATAACAAGCCGTATTAACGGCATCGGCCCAAAAATATTGAGGTACTTGAGAATCATTTAACATGGTTCTAGCAAGTTCCTCTAGCACCCTATTTTTCCGCTCTACCACTCCGTTTTGTTCCGGAGTTCTTGGTGCGGAGAATTGGTGCTCAATACCATTTTTAGCACAAAATCTATCAAATTTGTGGTTTTCGAATTCACCACCATGATCGGTACGAATAATAATTACTTTTTGATTTACTTGGTTTTGAAAAAGTTTGACATGCTGTTTAAAAGATTTGTAGGTCTCACTCTTAGTAGTTAAAAATAGAGTCCATGTAAATCTAGAGAAGTCATCAACAATCACCAATGCATAATAGTTGCCACCAAAGCTTTTTACTTGTGATGGTCCAAACAAGTCCATATGAAGCATTTCTAATGGCCTTGATGTGGACATCACCAATTTTGATCCAAAGGTGTTTTTGGTTTGTTTACATTTCTTGCAAGGAGAACAAACACCTTCAATAGAAAAATTTAGCTTTGGTAAACCAACTACTAGATCTTTAGATTGTATTTTCTTCAATTGGTTTACATTTATATGAGCGGTCCTACGATGCCATAACCAAGTGTCATTTTCTTTGCTCACTAAACAAGTAGATACCAAAGAAGTGACTTTGTTCAAATCAACTAAGTAAGTATTATTTGACCTTCTACCAACAAATTTGATTGATTCATCTTTGTCACTTTTAATGAGGCAATGGGTAGAGGTAAAAACTACATGATTACCAATATCACATAATTGGCTTATGCTCAAGAGATTATGTTCTAATCCTTGAACATAGAGCACATTATCAATAATCAAGTTTGAAGAGTTTCCGATTTTACCAATACCAAGGATTTTGCCTTTGTTGTTGTCCCCATAAGTGACATAACCCTTTTCCTTTGGAGTAAGCTCAATGAAGTGCCGCATATCTCCCGTCATGTGCTTCGAACATCCACTATCAAGATACCACAATTGTTTTCCCGTTCGAAGACACACCTACAAAATGAAATCACTTGTTCACTTTGGGTACCCAAACAATGTTGGGTCCCTTAGGGTTAGTGTTGGGACTTTCTCCCTTCTTAATCCACATATAAGTGCCCTTTTTCATTTCAAACTTCTTAATATGGCACTCAATGTTGATATGTCCAACTTTTCCACAATAAGTACAAGTTGGTTTCTTTGATGAATTTTTCTTAGAAAATGTTCCAACCACCTTGTACTTTTTGTCCTTTTTATGAACATATCCTAAACCGGTTTTGTTGTGATTATGTCTTTGAGAGTTCAACAACCGGTTGAGGTTTCTATCACTATGTGAGATTGTGAGTTTGTTTTTCAACTCTTTCACTTCTTTTTCAAGTTCATCACATCTCTCACATGGAGTGATAATCTCCTCATGATTTGCACAATCACTTTGATGACTAGAATTAATAAGTTCCAAGGATTCATTTTGAAGTTTCAACTCATTTATAGATTTTTGCAATTCATCAATTTCTTGTTGAAACTCCAAAATTTTCTTTCCTTTTTCCTTATTGATTTTAGCAAGCCTTCTAAATTGAATTAACATTTCATTGTAGGCTTCTTGCAAATCATCATAGGAAATGGAGTTTGAAGAGGAACAAGAAGAGCTAGAGGTTACCTTATCATCACTTTCACCCATGTCATGATTAGCTCTTGATGAGGACTCATGATTGTTCTTGGCCATGAGACAAAGATTTGCATTTTTATCACCGGAACTACTTGAAGATGATTCATTGCTCTTCTCCGGTGCATCCCAAACAATGTATGCACGCTTCCCCTTGGTCTCTTGGGTCTTCTTGTCATTCTTCTTCAAGAATGTGGCACATTCCATTCTAATGTGACCAACCCCACCACATTCATGACACTTAACTCCATCATTGGTACTCTTTTCTCTTTGTTTGGAGTCTTTGGTTCTCTTGAATTTGGATGAAGAGCCACCTTTCTTCCCTTTTAAAAATTTGTTAAACCTTTTCACAAACATCCCGAATTCTTCTTGATTTGGTTCACCATCGGAATCTTCACTTGTAGAGCATTCTTCAACTTCTTTTGTAGCTTTAGTTGAAGCTTTGAGTGCTATGCCCTTTTTATTTTTGTCCGATTCCTCATGCATCCCAAGTCTTGTAAGTTCTATCTCATGCTCTTGGAGTTTGCCAAACAAAGTGGCTAAGTCCATGCTATTTATGTCTCTTGATTCCTTGGTGGCGGTTACCTTGGGTTGCCAACTCCTATCAAGACATCTTAGAATTTTGTTAGTAGTTTCACCATTGCGAAATACTTTTCCCAAGGAAATCAAATGATTGACTATGTTGTGCTCTACAAGGTGGTCTGTCCAAAACCATGTAATATTATCATCATCAATTTTCCACATTAAGTTCTCCTTAGCAAAATTCCAACCCTTGCTAACCCCTTTCCACATATTCGAGCTAGAACCTCTTTGATTTTACACTAGGGATCAGATCCATTCCACACTTGTATTTGTGTCCAACTGCCCGAGCCCATAACGAATCTTTATCAACCATCAAATTCAAACCAACTTTCATCATACAAGAAGTATTCAACAATCTTGACGGTTTTAACCCAGGTCCACCACTTGCTTTAGGTTTGCATACGTTATTCCAACTAACCAAATGAAGTTTCCTATTACCATCCACCTCACCTCACAAGCAGTGACGGGTCCAAAAAATAATTAGTCGTGGGGGCGACATATGTCTAAATATGTAAGATAAAAAATATTATATAATGCCTACAAAATAATACTATATCTGGTTTTATTTATAAGTTACCTTTTAGAATAATTATTGGGTCCTATTTATAAATCACTTTGTATTTTCTTATATTATTTGTCATTTGTTTATTAATATGAAACAATACATTGTGAAATTTTCAATGTAGGTTAAAAAGGTAAAATTATAATATTAGAGTACTTTTGAAAAGTAATAAAAAATGCAATTACTTTCCTTGATATGTGTGATATGATTAAGTATAACTTATAAATAGAACAAAATAAAGTATGCAATATATTTAAGAAAAGAGTGAAGTACCATTTTGGTCCCTCATATTTTTTAGATGGGACACTTTAGTCCCTCAAAATGTGAAAATTCACTTTTAGTCATTGAAGATTATTTTATGGGACACTTAAGTCCCTCCGTTCACTCCGTCAACTCCTCAATTGCGAGCTTAACTGTCCCATAAAAAAATATTGGAGTTAGGATCCGTTGACACCAAGTGTAAACCTTGGTCACTTACACCTTCACGTAACTTTGTATATAATATGAAATTTGTCAATCCAACCGTTTAATTATATGTTATTATCAAGTAAATCAAGTCTACAAAATTTCATAGAATATAAAAATTATTTTATACTTCATCCGACTATTCTATTTTAACGGATAATACGTTATTTTAATTATAAGTAAATATGCATTATTAGATTACGTACCTATGAATCTCCGAATAATCTGAAATTTGGTATGTATAATCGTCATGATAATAACATATAATTCAACGGTTGGATTGACAAATTTCATAATATATAAATTTCATAATATCTGCTGAATCCAGGAATCATTTATTCTTTGACTGCATTTGGAGTCGCAGTCTCCTTGAATGTTGCTGCATGTGGATTGGAATTGATAGGTGGCCTTACAAATATCATAACTGGACAGGTTGGATTCGGTCAGCCTTTCGTGACAGGACCAGGCGCAAATGTGTGTTTGCCATGTTTACAACATTAATTTATCACATCTAGGAGGAGAGGAATGGTAGAATTTTCATGGATCGCACGAGGAGTTTGCAATTTGTTTTTACTACAATTAGAAGAGAGGTTGCTCATAGAATTAATTTTTGTTAGTTTTCCAAATTATGTACAGTGGACTAATCATTCTTTGGTAGACAGGATTAGACACGAACTTTAGCATTTTTTTCCTTGGGCTTTGTTTGAACCCTTCATAGAAGGTGGCAAACTTCCCTAAGGATTGACTTAGTCTTTGGCTTTGAACCCTTCCTAGAAGGTGGCAAGGTTAAAGATGAGAGCCGTTTATTTTGTTCTTGAATTTTGCACGTTGGTAATGAATTTATTCTTTTACTGAAAAAAAAGTTATGTAAAGGTGTAAGTGACCAAGTTTTACACCCGGTGTCAACGGATCTTAACTCAAAATCTTGAGAGACTTAAGTGTCTCATAAAAAAAATCTTCAGGGACTAAAAGTGAATTTCCATATTTTGATAGATTAAAGTGTCTCATCTAAAAATCATGAGGACCAAAGTGATACTTTACTCATAAGAAAAAACATTTAGTTACTAATGTGATCAAAGAGATACTCGATACTCAACATTTACAAAATGCAAGTCATATATAAAAATCATATAATGCTAGCAATGTAATACAACAATACAATTTCAATAGAGGAGAACATCTAACACTAGTTTTTATACTTCCTCCGTCCTAAAATTTGAGTGAAGAAACATGAAAAAATTGCCCTAAATCAAAATTATAATAGTGAATAAGAAAATTTGAAATTCCATGCTATATTTTATGATTCATTAATTAAGAAAACATGTATTAAATATTTGTTTTGTTAATTGGTTGATTTGGATGATAATACATTATTAAAAACATATTTTCTTATTTTTGTTGACTTTTAAAAATTTTACTAACATTTTAGAATGAAATGAGTATAATTTAACAACATTTTAAAAAAAATAAAAATCCCCCAGCCAAGTCTCGAATATGTGTCAAAGTAGTTTAAATATTGTGTTCAAGCCAGTACATTGGAAGCCTATGTTACTATTCGCATCAAATAGTATATGTAACATGCATCGTTCTAATTTGCTCCCCTTAAGTTTTTGTTAAAATGCTCTCCTTATGTCAAAACCGGTAACCAGTGATTTTCCACCGGTAAATATAAATTGCTTTAATACCCTACGTTTCAACTAAGCCGTAAGGCAACTCGGTCAAATCTAAATGAACGTACGTCTGAACAAAGATGTATGGGTCAATTTTTTTTTTATTTTTTAATGCAGATTTACTCATAATATTTTTTAATATAGATTTCTAATACATGTTTATTAAAAAAAATTTAACCCTATGTCTTAGTTGGGACGTAAGACTTTTTTAAAAGAATGAATTAAATTTAAACTTAACCCTTACGTCTTAGTTAAAACGTATGAGCTAGATGTTTAAAAACACCTTACGTCTTGACTAAAACGTATGAGTTGATGCTAACCAGGAAACTTCTGGCTGCTGCTATAGGAAGGGAATTCAAATTTCACCCATTGTGTAAAAGGGTAGGTTTGGTCAATCTGGCATTTGCTGATGACTTGATGATTTTTAGCAAAGCATGTGAAGAGAGTGTGGGAACACTAGTGGATGCTTTTAATGAATTTGCTACAAGTTCTGGTCTAAGGGCTAATCAATCAAAATCCCAGATCTTCATAGATGGTGTGGATGGTGCTTTAGAACAGAGGATAGTTGATTTGACAGGGTTCAGAAGGGGCTTTTTCCCATTTACTTATTTGGGACTTCCCCTAACAACAAAAAAATGGAGTGTGGCAACTTGCAGGAGCTTGGTAGAGAGAGCGACTAAACGGATTACTATGTGGACAACTAGGAATCTCTCTTTCCAGGGAAGAGCTCAACTCATTCAATCTGTCTTAATGGCGATGCACATTTATTGGGCAACTACTTTCATCATTCCAAAGACAGTTATTAGAGAAATTGAAAAACTTTGTAGAGGTTTCTTATGGGGTAAAGATCAAAGGGGGAGAGCTAAGGCACAGGTAGCTTGGACAATGGTGTGTAGAGATAAAAAATATGGCGGGCTGGGTTTCCATAACATGCAAGTGTGGAATATAGCAGCTTTGGGGAATCAGGCCTGGCATATAGCTAGTAACAAGAACTCACTATGGCTTAGGTGGATCAATGCAGTCTACTTAAAAAGGGTGAGCTTTCAAGCTATGCAACCTTCACAAGCCACTAATTGGCATTGGAAACAGATTTTAAAAGCTCGAAACAGACTAAGCGACTTATTTCAGATCTTAATTGCAAATCAGCAAGAGTATTCAATTAAGGAAGGGTATGAGTACCTCATTGGTGAGCTGCAAGTTTTCAATCATTATCGTCTTATCTGGAATCCAGTCAGCATCTCGAAACACAACTTCATCCTCTGGTTGTTGGCTCATGACAGCTTGAGGACGAAGGACAATCTGCCATTCCTTCAGGCGTCACCTCTGTGTGAGCTGTGTGCAGGAGCGGAGGAAACAAGGAGTCATTTATTCTTTGATTGTGCATGGAGCCGTCAATTGATCGAGGAAGCTGGGAACTGGGTAGGTGTGGAGGTTTCTCAATTTAGGTTCCCAAATTGGTTGCGGTAGATTCATCATGGGTTCAAGAACAAGAAGAAGCAACAAGTGATTATGGCTGTTTTTGCTGGTTGTGTCTATGGGGTGTGGATGGAGAGGAACAGACGCGTATTCAGACATCAAGCTATGCATCCGCATCAAGTCTTTGCACTGCTTCAGAATGAGTTGGCAACGATGATAGTTTGGTTCTTTAGAAACAATAAGGCTCAAAATAATGGGCCAATTAGTTTACTGCTTAATAGATTAAGGACATGGACCTAAAATTTTCTGAACATTCTTTTTGGGATCATTTGGGCCTAGAACCCTTCCTAGAAGGTGGCTAGTACCCTGATGATTGCCTTTTATATGTTTTTTTAATTTGATCGTTGGTAATGCATTTTTTCTTTACAAAAAAAAAAACGTATGAGTTAAATGTTTAAAACTTCTCGGCTGAGACGTAGATAATAAATATATAAAAAATATTGTTTACAGTTACGTCTTAACTAGGAAGTAACAAAAACATTAATAATTGTTAAGTAAATTAAGTAAAAAAGAGGAATCGTGATAAGCAGGCGTCTCAAGTTAGACGTACAGGCATAAGCAGGCTCCCTCCGTGAGTGATCTTTTGGGCTCTGGCCAAAGAATAAGCAATTTTATTGTTGTTTCTACTCGTGTGAACAAACCGGAAATCAATGAAATTTTCTTCTTCTTCTAAGCACTCTTTCACAAGTTCATCAAAATAGCTAGACCCACGTTTTTTGCTCCTCCAAGCTTGTACCAATCGCAAACAATCCGAATGGACAGTCACATGTGATAGGCCATTTCCAATCAAAATTTTCATGGCGAGTGTGTTAGCTTCTGAAATATTTGGCTCTTGCGCTTCACTGCTATTTGCATCGCAGCAAGCATAAAAGAACCATCACTGTCCATAACTGTCATGCCCATACCGGTTCCAATCCCTGGTTTAAGTGAGGCGTCGACGAAAACCTAGCTAAGAATTCTTAAACCAAGACGTCTCCTGTGAGTACGTGTAGCTATATTCTAATTTACGTCTCGTGTGATTTTCCACCGGTAAATAAAACTAATATACGTCTTAGTTGAGACGTATAGCGTTAGTTTGTTTTTTAATAATAAAACCTACTTCCAAAGTAAGACGTAGGTATTAGGTTTAGTTTTTTTTAAGTAATAAAACCTACGTCCAAAGCAGGACGTAGGTATTATTAGTTTTTTTAATAATAAAACCTACGTCCAATTGTCCAACGTAGGACGTAGGTATATTAGGTTTGTTTTTTTTTTAAAAAAAATAATAAAACTTGCGTCCAAAGTAGAACGTAGGTATTAGGTTTAGTTTTTTTTTTAAATAATAAAGCCTACGTCCAAAGTAGGACGTAGGTAATAGGTTTAGTTTGGTTTTATATATATATAACCTACGTCCAAAGTAGGACGTAGGGTTTAGTTTATTTTTTATATTTTATATTTTTTTTATATATAACCTACGTCCAAAGTAGGATGTAGGGTTTAGTTTAGTTTTTTTTTCTTTAAATAACAAAACTTACGTCCAAAGTATGACGTATGTATTAGGTTTAGTTTTTTTTTTAATAATAAAACTTATGTTCAAAGTAGGACGTAGGTACTACGTTTAGTTTTTTTTTAAACAATAAAACGTACATCCAAAGTAGGACGTAAGTATTAGGTTTAGTATTTTTTTATATATATAATAAAGCCTACGTCCAAAGTAGGACGTAGGTATTAGGTTTAGTTTAGTTTTTTTTTCATATATATATAACCTACGTCCAACTTTGGACGTAGGTATTAGGCTTAGTTTACCTGTCCTTCAGTTACCCGTTAATTAATCTGATCCGTTGATACTTTTTAAACATTATTTAACAGTTATAACAGGGGGAAACATTTTAACAAAACACGTTTTTCAGTGTGAAGCATTTTAACGGAGCAAATTAGAATCAGCGATGTAACATATATATTTGTGTATATATTTTTTTAAAATAAAAATTTTGTGGGAGCATGTATATGTCCACGTGGATCCGTCCCTGCCCATAAGAAGGACCATATTATCATAAACCTATCTCAAAAAAAGAGAAATTAAACACACATGCATAGAAAAATAAAGCTCCCAACACCGATTCAGTAAATGATAAACTAGAATACATAACATAAAAAAATTAAAAATGGCCAATTGGCCATCTAACACAATTACACAATTAAGTTTCTTTCCGATATACAATGTTTATCAAAATCAAGTTTTATTCTTGAACTAAAAAAACCTTATGTTGCTAATGACCATCAACACAATTACATAATTATTATCGGTTTTATATACTCAGCCCTTAAGTATTAATAATTTCCTCTTTTCATTTATTACAACAACAACATTTATTAGTATTAATTAAAAATATATCTTTTTCATTTACTACCTTTAATTTTTCTGATTTGACATTTTTTACAATACTACCTTTTATATCATTTTCTCTTTCCTCTTTTCTTTTTTAAGTTTTGCTTGTGTATATATATATATATATATATATATGTATAACTTATAAAAAATAACAACCTACAACTGAATAAAGGGGCTTTCCCTACACAGGTGATATATATTTTTTTTGTGATTTTAAAAATAAAGTTTCAAATAAATAGAGGCATAAAGATTAAAGCATAGGTGAAGAATGAAAATGATTTTTTACCTCTCCGTTATTCTCCCTTTATTCAATTTTTTTATAAGCAAAAAATATTATTATTGCTGTTGAGCAATTGTTTAAAATACAAGCCAAACCTTGTGCAGCAAAAAAAAACTTAAACATATTACATACATCCTCATTTAATTACAAATACATGACCCCTGTATTCTATTATGTTCCATATAACAAAGTGTTTAATACTATATTTCTTCCTTGTTTGTCTTTGATCTTTAAAGGGCTGAGTATATATATCAAAACTGAATTACTATATCACAGTCTTTTCCACGAGATAACTTCACGAATAAATAAACTAACATTCCATATTTTTTTTAGATCGAAACTATTTGGATGAAGTTGGTAGACAAATATTACACATGAATAAAAATTGAGGAAAAAAAAGACATTTTTAGGTTTAATTTATATTTATATACATTTTTTTTCATTCAATTGAAGACAGTTTCACTATATTTTTGCACTTTTTTTGGTGATGATTTATACTTACATCTATGTGAGGCAATGTGTTAAAAAAATGTAAGCATGCAACAAAATACTTTTAGATTTTTTAAAAACATTTATCAAGAAATGAAAATATTTGTTACTTAATTATAATCTTAACTCCCAAATACTCTACTACAGTATTTGTTAAACCATGTCGTGACATCATCTTTCACATCTATATATATATATATATATATATATATATATATATATATATATATATTTATTTGGTAAACCAACATCTTACTATAGTATATCACCTCATTAGCAGTCAATAAACATGAACGAAACATGAAGCATGGTTAAGTATTTAAAATAACACTATTTCAATCCACCAAAAGAAAAATATTATTTCAAAAGTTGTCACCGACTTTTGTCTGCATTATGCCTAACAATACTTCGTTAAATTATATATATATATATATATACACTAACATAGATAAGTGTTAAAAATAACACTATTTGAATTTCGTTACTAAAACATTCTTTAAATTAACATTTTTTTAGAAATGAATTTATTTACTATATTATTTAGTAAAATATCATTGATAATTATACCAAAAAATAACATTAATATATTTTTTTTAAGAAAACATTAATAATTGAGTTTAATTGATATTCACTAACAGTTAAAGTTTTTATATTGCTGATACATCATTCATTTGCATTACTTTTACTTTAAAGTTAATGATCATAAATGAATGAATAATATTGCATTTAATTGTATATGTAAGACTCTTTTAGGAAAATTCATGTCCACCAAAAGAATGAATTAAGATTGTTAGTGATATTGAAAATGTAAACATTTGCTTGTATTATATTTTTTTCAAAATTACTCCTTCAACTATTATTGAAATTCTAAAAATGTTGATTTAATATAAGTGTTTTGGAAGAGGAGTAATTATGATGTTATTGAAAATTGAAATAGAGTCTTACAAATAATATCAATTTTTTTTCTAAAAAAGTTATATATATAAAAAACCAAAAAAAAAAAAAATAAATACTCCAACACACTAGCATTATAAAGTTTTTTTTTTTTTTTTTTTTACAATATCAATACACAACTTATTTTCTCTTAATCTTTTGTCTAGCCTAAGGTATTCTTTTCATACTATTATCAAGCAACAAAGCATTATAAGTATAAATATTATAAAAATAAAAGCTATTATCAGTTGTAAACCATAAATTAGAAAAACAACTGTGGCAGTTAGGGTTCTCCTATAAATGTTCAAATTTAAATAAAATAAAACAATTAAATAATTAAACAAATTAAAATAAAAAGCCAAACCATTTACTTCACAATTCAAAAAACCAAAAAATAAAAATAACCTTAAAAAATAAAATAAAATCCAAAAATAAGAATAAAAACAAAAATAAAAAGTAGTATTATTCTTTTTTTATTTTATTTTATTTTTTTTTGGGTTATGCTGTTGTTCTTCTATGTTGTTGCTGCTGAAGCTGTTTCTCTCTTTCATTCATTCATTTTCTCTTTCCCTAAAATCTCAGGTCACAGGTTTCTGATTCTACCCTTTTCTCTAACCTCCGCGATTCGATTTCAGGTTCCTCTTCTCCCGATTCTTCCTTCGCCTTTTCCATTTCCCACTATTCCCTCTTCAATTTCTCTCTCCAATTTTTTAGCCTCCTCTTTTCTTTTTTTTTTTTTGTGATGATTTTGATAAATTCTTTTTAGGGTGAATTATTCCCTAGGATCTTCGTTCTTATATTCGTCGTTGATTTTTTTAGGTTAATTTTAGGTTTATCGGTTTCATGCAATTTGACCTCACCGAGCTTGTTTTTTTAATCATGTTCTGATTAATTTCTTGATTATTAATTTATTTTATTTTTTTTTTAAATTAATATTTTTTTAGGGTTTTTAATCGATACTTAGGTTTTTGGTTTGGTGGTCCATAATTTTTGAGTAGAAATTGGGAAGGTAGCATTCTATTAGGTTAATTGGTGGATTATCCATTTTTTGCATTTGAATTTGTTCTTTATAATGTGCCTTGCATTTGATTATGGTGTTTGAGATGCAGTTGGAAAACGGATAATAAAAATGTGAATGAATTGTTTTTATTTTTTGCTGATTTTTATTTAATTTTGGAATGCAATGTGAGGGTTTAAGTGCTGATTTTGTATTTGATAATGTGCTTTTTATTCAGTGTGTGTTGTGTTGTAAGAGGAGTATTAGTGTAATATTTATTGATCGCGGAATGGCCGGGCCTGTGAGTGAGGAGTCTGGGGTGGGAAAACCTGTGGAGGGAATTTCGAGTGGGCAGCGATGTCTTTCCGTGGAAGCATTGGCGGAGTGGCGGTCTTCTGAGCAGGTTGAGAATGGGATCACGTCTACTTCACCCCCTTACTGGGACACTGATGATGAAGAGGATTGTGGTAAAATTCTTTTCTCTATTTTTCCTACATGTATATTTTATATTTATTTCGTTATATTGCACGTCTACTTCGCCCCTGTTTGTGCGGAGAAAATCCCTGCCATGAGAGCTAGCCTCACTATATTGTGGATGTTCTCGTGTTGAATAGGACTGCCTCCTATGGAGGATACCCGTGGCTAGACTAAAAAAGGATATATTAGTACTTGTGTTTTCAATGGCCTCTTCAGTTTTAAATAGATATAGATTAGTCACCAATAGTAGCTCATTTGGTAGAGCTGCATGACATAAAGTGTGAGCACTTGGGTTGGATCCCTGCAGCTGAATAATTTCCGCCCTCCTAAAAAAAATTGGATATAGATTATTCGGCCATTAAATTTCTCTGTCCATGAATGGATGTTATTATACTTAAAGTATCGCACCGGAAGAAAACAAGTCTAAATAACACAGGTTAAGCTTCTGTACCAACTGCCCATTAAAGCACATTTTTTAGGCAGTCAGGGAGTTCAGTAAGAGCTTGTCTCCCATATCTGGACAATGGACTTATGGTCTCTTATGAATGATTGAGGTTTTAATCTAGTTTTTGCAACTTCTTGAATTTGCATGAAGGATCCATTGTTAATTGTTAAAATTTTATTTTTTAATGAAGAGTAAAATCTTATTTCTTTTTCTCTTTACAGGACTGAAACCTTCTGATTTATATGGAAAATATACATGGAAGATAGAAAAATTTTCTCAGATTAACAAAAGGGAACTTCGCAGTAATGCGTTTGAGGTTGGCGGCTACAAATGGTATGAGGTCCTAGATAAACTTTTTGGAGCTGCATGACTTTTGGTGTGTGTTAGAGCTTAACTATCCTTGCTATTTTGCGTCATTTTGGTTTACACATATAAACCTATATGTATGCAGTAGCTTGTTGTTATGCTTATATAAACCTTGAGCCAATCATGGCGCTAACTGTATCTTGAATCTTGTCAAAACGTCGGTTTACTTTTGTTAATATCTATAATGTCTCAAGCTAGTAGGGATAATATAATTTTTTATAAACAAACAAATGACCAAGGGAGAAATATAAGGAATTTGGAGGATAGAAATCCTTCCTAGAAAATTTGGAAGATATAAACAATAGAAAAGAGAAACCATTAGCAAAGCAAAGCTTCCCAATACCTCTGCATATTTGTTAAGGAAATCCCCTTAAAATTATATTGTGCTTTGAACCATGCAGAAGTCAATTGCCTAATTTTATCCTATGATAGCTGCTGATGTAATCATTCTTAAAGGCAACCAAAGAATTATTTTTGATCTAATCATTCTTTGATGTGTTTCAGGTATATTTTAATTTATCCACAAGGCTGTGATGTTTGCAATCATCTCTCGCTGTTTCTGTGTGTAGCTAATCATGACAAGCTTCTTCCAGGTTCATTTCTTGAGCTTTCTTAGTTCTCACTGATGATTGTTAGTTTTGCCTGCTGCAATCGATCCCATAGTATTTGGCTCATTTTCCCATTTCTTTTTGTGATGGTACAGGTTGGAGTCATTTTGCACAATTTACGATAGCTGTGGTCAATAAAGACCCAAAGAAATCAAAATATTCTGGTCTGTTGGTTAATAATTCTTAAATCTTAATTACAGGAAATAACTAACTTTCCATCTCCGTTATTGAGATACTTGTACTTGAGTTTTCCAGATACATTGCATCGATTTTGGAAGAAGGAGCATGACTGGGGATGGAAAAAGTTCATGGAGCTGTCAAAGGTGTATGACGGATTTGTTGACGCTTCTGACAATCTGATAATAAAAGCTCAAGTCCAAGTCATCAGGTATTCTATGCTTAATTTATGTTATTTAGAATTATTTACATGCTATATTGTGTATAGCTGTGGTAGTAATTAAGGTTGTTGTCCACACAGTTTTCAACTTCATTTTGTTTTCTTATGTAGAAAAAACATGTGAATGATTTGTAATTGTAGTAGTCGGAGTGGATTCATCCTTTTCAATTTCTTTTATGAAGCTTGAGCGGCAGCAAGAAATGCCTTTAAAAGAAAAAGGCAGCAAGAAAGGTTGATCTTATCTTGCTGGCTTAAAGAGCTTGAATTCTACGCAAGGTCGGGAGGAAATAATATGAATGTCAGCAAGAATTAGATTATTGGCACTTCTTGAAAAATAAATTTTGTATTAAATAAAATGGAAATTGTTTTTGTAGAAAGAGTTATTTGAAGATGTTATCTCTTCAGTGTTCTGAAAAATATGACAAGGCCTTTTTCTCCAAAGCCCTTTTTTCCCATGTGAGAACTCTTTTGCGGAATAAAGCTTGTCAAATTGAGCACATGTTGAAAGATTTTCTACACTAGTATTTTGTCTGACAATGAACTGGTATGCATTGTTCTACTGGGAGAAAGCAGTGAACAGAAGTAAAATGTTCGTCGACTATTTTCATTGTTTGGATGTCATGTTCTAAGGTTATATTGTCTTGCCTTCTATTCCTCCAATAAATTGTTTTGTTTTTACTTTTTCCCATTTGAAACTTATATGCTGTCACATAGGATACGCTTGTTAATTTGTTTGCATTTTACCTTTGAGCTTTTGCTACAGATATGTGATTTTTCTTTCTTTTCTTTTTTTGATTCTGTTGCGTAGGGAGAAGTCAGACAGGCCTTTTCGTTGCCTTGATTTTCAGTATAGGAGAGAACTTGTTAGGGTATATTTGACAAATGTAGAACAAATTTGCCGGCGTTTTGTGGAAGAGAGAAGAAGCAAACTCGGGAAGTTGATAGAGGATAAAGCTAGGTGGTCAAGGTATTCTCCTTTAAAAGTGTCATTCCTGACGTATATGTCTAATCTACGTTGTCACATGATGTATGCTGTAATTCTTATCTTGCTCTAAAATGTCACCTAATAAAAGTCAGGCACTATTTTTTTTCCCACACTCCCAATCAGTATTCAGTAATACTACTTCAAAACTTGGACAGGAAAATCATCATTTTTTTGAGTTCACCTAATTCCCCTTCACTCCAGAAAAGTGAAAAATGTAAGGCATATTAGGAGGGAAATAAAAGATTCAGAAGAGGGATGAATACTATATTCAAATATAATCAGTGACCATGGTTTGATGTATTACAGCCAGCTTCATGTAGTCTGTGCCTTTGTGTGCTTATGTATGTTTAACTCCATATTATATCGTATTAGAAACTTAATCTGAATTGATACTGTCATTTTATTCTAGTGTAAACTGTTATCTACTTTTAATATAATATATCAGCATGCATTGCCACTTATGTCAGGCCTTGAAGTTGTGGTGTCTGACTTTGATGGCTGATCAAATGGTAATTTGCAATATGTGCAGCTTCTTTGCTTTCTGGCGGAGTATTGACCTGACTTCTAGACGCCGCATGTCTAGGGAGAAGACAGACGTAATTTTGAAAGTAGTTGTAAAACACTTCTTTATAGAGAAAGAAGTCACTTCTACTTTGGTAATGGACTCCTTGTACAGTGGATTGAAGGCTCTTGAGGGCCAGACCAAGTGCAAGAAAGGTAGGGTAAAATTATTGGATGCTGAAGAAATGCCAGCACCAATTGTTCGTGTGGAGAAAGATACGTTTGTACTGGTGGAAGATGTTTTACTGCTACTTGAAAGGGCTGCTACAGAACCGCTGCCTCCAAAAGATGAGAAGGGTCCTCAAAATCGTACAAAGGTAAGATGTAGAATTATGTTTGCAAAAGTAAATGAGGAATTATATGTTGATAGCATAATAGTCAATCCTGATTGTGGCACAGTGTGGCCAACCTCGAAAACACCATAGCAGTATAGCAGATCGAGGAACAGACTCTATACCAGAGATGTTGGATACAATGCAAACAATTGATACTACATAAACTTAAATGCTCAAAACTCAAAGTTCTCAAAATTTAAGACATGGCTACTGGGACTAAGGCTGGAAACAAATGTTATTGTTAAAAAGAAATATAACGTGAATATTTCATTGAAGCCAAGGCATGTGGTGATTCTTGTTGTCCCTAGAGCTGTGGGACTTTAAGCGTGAGCATCTGGGTTCAAACCCTTGTAGCTGCTCTCCCCTTTCCCCCCTTCAAAAATAGAAATTTCTCCTATAAAATAAAAATAAAAATGTGGTGATTCTTGTGCAGTAAACCCTGAGCAATTTAAGTGAAACTGTGCATACCTCTGTCCTTTTTCTATCTAAAATAATACAAGTGTCAAATAGGTTAGTAACAAAAAGATTGGGACAATTACATCAAAACCACAAGTAATGAAGAGAGGAGGAACGGATAACATATTTCAACTGGCTGGAAAATTACTTGGTTGCTTCAATTCAACTGGAAAATGTAAAGAGAGGAGGGACTTGTATAACAGAGGTGCTAACAATTGAAAGACATGCAAACTTGTGCGAAACTGGGGATGGGCTGTTCGAAAAGGCCTGCTTTTGGCATGAGAACATGCCAGTTGCTGGAAAACCGAAGGTTGAATGTTGAAAGTTTGAAACAGAGGTTGGGGATTTGAGTTTTTTTCAAAGAAAACAGGGTTTTCTAACTCTACAAACCCTCTGATGAGAAGAAGTGGATGAAAAGTATTATCATGAAAATAACGATAAAGTCATAAAACTTAAAAATGAGCCAGAAAGCCCAAAAATGGCTTTGCAAAACAGGGTATTTTGCTACAGTTAAGTGGAGATGCTGTGATGCTTGTGAATTGCAATGGAACATCCTTGTGTGTCGAAGTTACCTAAATTGTTTTCTTTAATTTAAACGAG
The DNA here is from genome assembly GCA_037953625.1 of Crotalaria pallida. NCBI lineage: Eukaryota > Viridiplantae > Streptophyta > Magnoliopsida > Fabales > Fabaceae > Crotalaria > Crotalaria pallida. The sequence continues at coordinate 121,938,718 of CM075652.1, read as the reverse complement.
ATCTATAAATGTTTGAAAGATAACTTTGCGCTGTTCAAAATTGACAGGGATATTATGTCACTGACTCTTATAACCCATGTTGTCCAACATTGGATCTAGGCTGCTCAGTTGAACCCATAGAATTTTTTTTATTAGCTCAAACACTGTCAGTCTGAGAAGAAATATGATTTGTATTTTTTTATATATTTTTTCTATTAGATAACCATTTTGGCTTCAGGAACTGATTCTCCTGCCCTCTAATGTATGTTCAAATATGAAGTAGTTTGTTTGGTTATTTAAAATTTTGAACATGCTTCTTGGTGGAGATTTTACTACTTTCCAAACTATTAACCAAATTATTGTCTTTGCAATTTGAGTTTAGGTTAAGTTCAAATAACGACGGTATATGCTTTAATATTAAATAAATAGTTTAAATAGATACAAGTGTAGCCTGGTTAGAGTGGTGGACATATATTACTCCTCAAAAATGTTATCCTCGATAACCAAGGAGATATAATTTATAAGTGCAAAGAAGGGTATATAGATATGGCATCTTTTGGCTTTGTGACTTTGGTACATTTTTGATTGCCAAGAAACATGTTCCATCTATTATTGCAGGATGGAAACTCTGGGGAGGACTTCAATAAAGAATCTATAGAGCGTGATGAAAGGCGCCTCACTGAATTGGGTCGCAGGACTTTGGAAATATTTGTCCTTGCCCATATATTCAGGTACTATGGGCAATAATTTTGAAATTAGTTTTGTACTGAATTTGTTAAAGTATGTCATGATGCTGAATATATGGGCATATATTACTACTGAAATTCTGTTAGTATATTCTGTTACTTATACACTCCAGTACTCCAGACAGTTCTATTATTCATAATAAGTTAATGATTATGTTCATCTCAGATTCTCTCTCTCTCTCTCTCCCAACATTTCCCACCACTTCCCACCACTTTCTTGCTCTTTCTCACATTTTCTTAGTGATCATGATTTCTCTCAGTACTTTTTTCAACTTTCTTAACTTGGCTTGTTTATATATACTCTTGTTTTTTGAATAGCTTGATTCTTGTTCTAAATAAATTCATTCGTGACATTAAGGCAGCTCAAATAACTATAGGGAAATCATGTATGCATGACTTGGCTCTGTTTTGAATACCTTAATTCGTGTTCATACCTGCTCTTTTCATTGCTTAGACGTTGGTTTAGTAACAAGGTGTGGCATCAACTGAGCTTGCTTCCATGTTTTGGCCGAAATTCTACAATTGTGTCTAATAGAGGTTACAGCTGAATATGTTGCATGTTTCAGTCCGAGTTTTGAATTCCTTCAGGTACCTTCTTGCCAAGGTCGAATGCTACCTTGTCTAGAAGTCATGTTCCCCTTGTACCAATTAGCTTGAAATTCCTGTAGTTTGTAATATTACCATCTCAACAGAGATTTGGAAATTGTTTTTTTTGAGCAGTTCCAAATTGTAGGGCCCTCATATATAACCTCTCCGGAAGTTTAAGAGTGGTGTAAATTTAGTACATATATATGACTTATCTTTTTGTTGGGGCTTTCTAGATGTTTTAAATAAGCATCGAACAAGATATCTTAATTCCTAATTATTTACTTTCATGGGTGCAGCAATAAAATTGAGGTTGCCTACCAGGAAGCTGTTGCTCTTAAGAGACAAGAGGAGCTCATTCGTGAAGAAGAGGCTGCATGGCAAGCTGAAAGCGACCAGAAAGCAAAACGTGGGGTTAATGAGAGGGAAAAGAAGTCAAAGAAAAAACAGGTCTGGCATACATTGAAATTGCATTGTCAAGGGATCTTTAGATATGCAAGTGTTGATTTCATATATGCTATGCTACTGCATTGTCTGGTTCTCTTGTTAGGAAATTGGGTTTTTATTTTATTATCTGTCAGATTCAGATGCAATTGTTTGACAGTTTTCATTATTATTGTGATTTTAAAAGTCAATAAAGAGGCAAGATTAAAATCATTCGCATAAATTTCATAACAGAAGGTTATTAAACTATGGAACATGCATTGCAGCTGAAAACTATTAAGATAACAAACAAAATTATCAATTAGCTAGACTTGGTAAATGCAGGTAATAAATGACTAATTTTTAAGATGGTATTGGTTAAGTCATCTAATTTCTGATAATGTCGAATTTTAAATAATACTAGGATTAGGATCATTGCTTTGTAAGGAATAGCATGTTTGGATTTGATTAAGTTCTTGGAAAAAATCACTGTCCACTTGAGCTTAGAACTTAGAAGCCTTGTATTTCCTTGCTTTCTGTTGACTTTTCAATGATTACAATTTTTAAAGGCAAAACTAGTTAAACTACTAGATTGGTCCCTTAAGTTATTTTTAGGTCACAAATCAGTTCTTTAAGTTTTTTTCTTTGTTTTAAATAAATCCTGTAAGTTGTTGCCGTCTAACAAATCAATTTTTTTCGTTAATTTTTTCAGTTAAGTGACACGTGGCACCATAAGAATTTTTTTTTAAAAAAAAATCATTAAACGATTTTTTTAACACTCTGCACCATTAGTTGAGTGACATGTGTCACTTAACGGAAAAAATAATGGAAAGGACGAATGTGTTAGACAGCAACAACTTACAAGACTTATTTGAAACAAAAATAACTAAAGGGTCTGATTTGTAACCTAAAATAACTTTAGGTACCAATCTAATAGTTTTGCCATTTTTAAATTTCTGAAAGATAAACTTCAAGTTTAGGGGCAATTAACTAACTTGTTAAATTAGTCAGTCTCTGGCTAACCCATTCAGCAGCCTTTGAATTAAAAAAGGGCGGCCCACAGCTTGAGGGCTCTCACTTGGTGGGGGTCTGGAGGGGGTAAATGTACACAGCGTTACCACCACAAACGGAGAGGATGTTTCCAGGATTTGAACCTATGAGCACCAGGTCACAAGACAACAACCTTATCGAGTTATCATTGCATCGAGGCTCACCCTCTTACTCAACAGTTTTTGAATATTGTTAATTCATAACCAGTTAACCATTTTTCAAACTAGTTTTTCCTGAATTGGAAATATTTTTGCCAGCGATTTTGAAGTTTAATTCTTCCAAATGTTTTCTCGTGACATCCCGAATCCCTTTGCCATACATGCTATTTTTGGGATAGAAATGTGTCATCTGCATGGGGTTAGGAGAGTTGTTGTTTGATTTACCTTTTAATTGTTGACAGATATTCCTTTCTTTCACTACAGGCCAAACAGAAGCGGAACAATCGGAAAGGAAAGGATAAAGGAAGGGAGGAGAGGACTACTGTGGCTGTTCATGACAAGAACCAAGAAGACAATGCTGTTAAAGAGAAAAAGGATTCTAGCATGGAGGTAGCTCAGACTTTGCCTGAAAAGCCTGATGCCATGGAAGATGGTTCTGATGTGTCTGACTCTGCAGATGGAGTTTCTGTAGTGCTTCAGCCTGATTCAGAAGACAGAGAGGGTAGTCCTGTTAATTGGGATACTGATGTATCCGAAATTCATCCCCCAACTGAGGCTAGTAACAATGGTATAGGTGGGGTTTCATCCTCACAAACTGGAATGTCTGAGAAAAGGAGCAGTTCGGCCATTGATGATAGTTCTTCAACATGTTCTACGGATTCTTCACCATCAGTAATCATGAATGACCCCTATAAGTGGAACTCTTTTTCGAATTATAAAGTCCAAAAGTCACCTAGCAGGTAAGTGCTTACCATAATATTTCTTCAATGTGGATGGATATCAATGATTGGCTGTCTGTGTTAATTTGATTTGGCACTTTTTTATCTGTAGAGGTAAGAACCAAGGTAAAGCATCATGTTATGTGGGTAGTTGGACAAATGAAGTAGGTAGTCAGCCATCTGGTTCTTCAGCAGAAGTTGGGGATATTAAAGATGACTCTGGAAGTGGCAAGGTTGGGAAATCCGCATCCGTGGGCGCTGTCCTCTCCTTGCGGGATCATTTGAAGTGGGCCGAGCAGCATGTTGTCAGAAAGGTGGTCTCATTTCCACCCTTTTTGGAAATATGTGTCATATTAATATTGTTATAAAATGTTCCTCTCGGAAGCTGCTTATCTGTTCATTACTTTTATGATTCTTGAATGCATCTGACTTCTGTTATTTTCTTTTTTAAATTTTCTCTTGTAAGTGTTGCCTTCTCATCTTAGATTATCTAGTAGTTCTTGCCTGTTTCTTTTTCATCGTTGAGGCGGAGCAAGAGTAATTTGCTCTGTGAGAATAATCTCAAGATATATGAATATTGTCTTAAAATAGAGAGACAATTGAACACCTTGTCTTCCCTTTATTTATTTTCCATCTGCTAAGAGTTGAGAATGATTTGAATTTGCAAGTCTCAGGAAAAATTTGGTGAGGATTTATATAATATTTATAGGATCTTGTTTAGAGGTTGATATGTTTAGGAATTTAAGTAATCACAGGAAAAAATGTGTATCTTTTTCGTCTTGTTTCCATCACCTGCTATGGAAGAGTGACTTTATCTTTATTTTTTCCACTCTTCTGTCATTCATAGTGGCTAAATTGAAGTGAAAATTAATATGGCTCATGCTTTTTTTCCCCTTTCAAGGCTTTTCATTCTTTAAACTATCAAGCCATGCTCTAAGCTCAGCCTAATTAAAAAATTATCCTTTGATGTATCCTGAACTTCCATACAAAGATGTCTTTATCACTTCTGATCTTTAGATCTTGGAGATCTTTGTTTTTGTTTGGTTTGCTGCTATTTGTAACTTAAGCTTGAGGGGGGAGAGTTAAAATATTGGGGTTATTAGTCTTATCGTTAGGGCAAGGCCGGAAGGCTCATGATTGGTTTTATTTCTGACGGTCATGTTTATGAAGCATAATGATCTGGACTTTGTTTTTCTTCAATGTGGCGGGAGATCAGATTTTAATGGCTGCAAAATTTATGTCTGATCTGATGCTTGCTTTTAGAGATTTCATTGGCCTGCTTTTTGGTTTGAGCTTGCTGTATTCCTGCTATTAATTTTTATTGTTCTGAATTTTATATTGAAGCCTCTATTTGTCGTGCTATTACAATTTGAACGTGATGTGATGGGCATTTGCTTTTCTAATCGATATAGGAGGAGGTAGCTGTTTCACTGCAAAAGGATCAGAGCATCAAGGACCACATTGAGATAGAGGGACCTGTTGGCAATGAAAGCCCACAGAAAGAGAAGATGTCATCAATTCCATCCTCACCTATAAGTCCTCCTAGGAACTTATCCTCATCTGTCCAAATGAAGTTAGAACACAAGACTAGTGCTACTGTAGATACTGTTCATGTTAGGAAAACATCTTCAAGTGGCTCCCCCCAGCTGACTGATAAAGATGCATCATCACTTTCCAATTCTGCATCACAAGTAATAACTGGGTCCAAATCTGAGATCCAGAAGACTTCAACTGCAAGGTTAACTGAGAGATCTGTGGCACCATCAAGGCCGGCTACTGTTCCTTTAGTTCCAGGTCCCAGGCCAACTGCTCCTGCTGTCTCAATGGTTCAAACAGCTCCCCTACTTGCACGCTCAGTAAGTTCAGCTGGCCGGCTGGGTCCTGATCCCTCCTCACCTGCTACTCATAGTTATGTTCCTCAATCCTACAGAAATGCTATAATGGGGAACCCTGTAGCCTCGACCGCTGCCAGTCTGACCAATTCCAGCTCCTCCTCCTCAAGTTCAGGAGTAAACCCATCGCCTAGCTATTCTCAACCATCTTCTTTGGTGTCATCACCAATGTTTTTATCCCAGAGCTCTGACCGAGTTGACTCTAATGGTGGTCAGTCTGGTGTTCCGTTTGGCATGATTCCACGGGATAACTTGCAGAATGGTCCCCAGTGGATGGAGAGTTCTCAGAGAGAAGCAAGCAGAAGGATGCACTATGATCATCAACCCTCCCGGATTAATGATGTTCAGAACCACGCCTCGTACAGGCCATTACACAGTAGATCTATGGGCAACTTGTCAACTGAGTTCCCAGCCTGCACATCCGGTCGTCAGAACCAAGGTTTATTGGTGGATGATTTTCCACACCTTGATATCATCAATGATTTGCTTGATGATGAACATGGTAATGGGATGACATCCATAGCAAGTTCAGTATTCCAGCCACTGGATAGCAGACCACAGTTTCTTAATCGACAGTTCACTTGTCCTGGAGACTTTGGTGCGGTTGATGATTTGGGATCCTCATCCAGTTCTTGCAGGTTTGAGCGCTCACGAAGTTACCATCATGATCATGGATTTCAAGGAGGGTATAGCTCGTCTGGTGGCCATTTTGATTCACTGAGGGATTATATCCCGCATACGAGTACCTTACCCTATGCCAATGGGCAGGTAGATGGGATGGTTCCAAACCAATGGCGGCAGGTGGCTGGTTCCGATCTGTCGTATCTGGGCATGAGAAATTCAGAGAATGGTGGTTACTCGTATTATCCAGATTACTCAAATATGGCTTCTGGTGTCAATGGTTATACCGTATTCAGGCCCTTAAGTGGTCCTTAGAGGGAAAAGATGAAGGAGAGTGCGTGCGTGCGTGCCCATGAATGAGTGGTCACCAACAAATGTAATAATGTATTGGAGGAAATTGTTGGTTCTCTTTAAGATTGGAGTGAGGGTTTAATCTCTTGATAAGCAAAACATCTTGTAAAGAGTGTTGAGTTATTTGCTTACAGCCTTTTTGTTGGAAAAAAAGGAAATTATACATGTCTTGGCCTTATGGATGAATGGTGATGGGGTATGAACACTTTTTACCATGCATTCCTTCATTTTAGATGGTTGCTGTAGAATTTGTAATCATGGCAGTAATACCTCTGACAGCCATGGATATTAATAATAGCTCTATGAAGCTCCAAGTTCCAAGCCATGACTCTTCATTCATTTATTTATTTTTTTAAATAAACATGCATGAAATCTGTTCTATACGCTTATCTCTTCTCCATCCCACACAAACCTCTTCGCCACGTAGAATTCTTATTTCGAATCACTTAACTCAGACTAACCAAGAGCCATTCCAGCCCCCAAAATATTGAGTCATATTCCCTTTACTTTGTTTAGCACTCTCCATTTTGCCAAGTGACAAATTAAACAAAGTTTTTTATCCCCAAAGTCCTTTTTTCCTCCTTACCTCATTCCACTTCTCATACCTTATTTATTTATTTATTTTTTTTATTATTCCATCTTACTCGTAAGAAATTACTTTTAATAGAGATTAAAAAAATGGGAGGTTGGAAATTGGAGCTTGGGAATTCAGATTACAGTATTGCAATATTACAATCTTCACCTACCTTCATTTCCAAAGTGTTTGATGCTTTAATTGGAGAATTGTTAAGGTCATTCCACTTTTTTTTTTTGGATAAAATTTTATCAACATTTTTGCATTTCTTGTTTTGAAGTTGCAAATCCAGTGAGAAAATGAAAATTTCAATAATCGGAAAATGAATCTCAAACAAAAATAGTATACTTCGATGAAAATGGTATCAAAAGCTATGCTGCGCACACCATAGAAACTCTGATCCTCCTCTCTTTTCTTCTTAATTGATTCTTTGTTTCTGTTTCGAACTTGAATCGATTCTTCAGCAATGATTCTGAGTTCAATCTGATTGTTTCTTTTTCTTTGAGATTCTTGAGATAGATTGTTCATCATTCTCTGGAATTAATCATCTCTCTTTGATTTCCGAATCAATTTCACGATTTCAAAATCAATTTCTCTTCACTTTGTTCAACAACTGATTTTGGCGGGAAACCGCAACTGTTTTTTCTCAGCAACAAACAACTTTTACCTTCAATCAATTGTTCTTCTATTCTTCAATTCTACTCCATGGCTAATGCTAATCTCATTATGAATTCGATTTCTGATCCAACGAGTCCATATTATATACCTCCCAATGAGAATCCTGCTGTTGTTCTAGTTTTAGCTCCATTACTTGGAGCAAATTATCATTCGTGGTCTTGTGAGATGATCATGACATTGAAGTTCAAAAACAAGTTACAATTCATAGATGGATCACTTCCAAAACCAACAGTCGATATCCTTTCTTCAAGGCTTGGGACAAATGCAATACATTGGTGCTATCATGGATCAATCATTCTCTGGATTTGTCTATTGTGCAGAGTGTTATGGGACCAGAAACTGCATTTGAGGTATGGAATGATCTCAAAGAGCGATATTATCAGGGAGATATTTTGATGCAGTGCAGTTCCAAGACCCTAAAAACTTGAGGAACTTCCCATTTGATCCAGGATCATGCCATGCTGAAGAATCCTTTCCCCTCTCAAAATGATGAAAATGAGGAAGAATTAATTAAGTTTTTTTTTACTTTCTTAAAAGATGTTGTAATAAGAGCCTAGGGTGTTGCTCATTTTAGTTTGAACATTTTAAGTTTTGTATTATGTTTAATCAAATTGTTATAGTTAAGTTTAGGCCAACCATAAAGTTTCCAAGAGAAGCTCAAGAAGATCATCTCTTGAAGTCCAAGTTGTCCTTGTTTTGGAAGCATTCAAAGAGAAAGGAATCGACAAGCATTTAAAGCAACATAATGCAAGTTAATGCATTCAATGGGCAGTTACACTTCTCATCATCATTAGACCAATAATTAAGAGAAGGAGGTTGCAAACTTAATGCTTGAAAGAAGGATACACGTTTAAGGAAAATAAAGAAGCTGTCATGAAGTCTTGGAGGTTACAAAATTAATCTCCATCATGTTGCCATTAATGATGTTGGTTACACATTGATAACCATTAAAATAATCATCATGGCAATTATCAAAGTCATAAATGAGTGAAGATTACAAGAACTAAAGGGCCATCATCAAGCTCATATGCACGACCATGATAAGAAGAGCCAATTAAGAGCATTCAAGATTGATTCCTTTCATCTTTTAGCTCACGGCCACACTCTAGAAACAAGAAGGTAGTTACATTTTTCATCAATTAGAACATTGATGGGCCGTATAGGATACTTTTGGTTTTTAATCATCATTAGTTAGCCTTCATTACTCATCATGGCAGGTTTAAGTTTAGCCGTCACGTGAATAGGATTAAGAAAGCCATGAGGTCAATGAAAACTCTATATAATGTACTCTTTGTGATGGAATAAAACAATTTTGGCATTTGTGAAAAATCAACTCGTGACTTGTTCACATTTCAAGAGAGTGAATCTCTTATGATTTGGTTGCAAAAAGGGAACTCATTGGTATGAAGCTTTTGAGTGTAACCAAAGGCTTATCACTTGATCCTTCAAGTGTGGCGCCACCCTTCTATCATTCTTCTTTCTCTTATCACAATTCAATTTGGTTTAACTCCATTAATCTATGATTTGTTGTTTTGAATTTGGAGTTCTATGCTTGGCTTCCTAAGGAATTGATAAGAACCAACACCCAATTGTACATTTGATTCAATTATTCAAGAGGAACCATTGTGGAATCATAGGTCTTTCTTGGGTGTATCAACATGGTAATCAGAACAAGGTTTTGTTGCATCGCTTATTCTATTTGGCCTATTTCTTTTCAATTGTTGCAACAAATTTTTCGCTGCATTTCTTTGTCTCTAAATTTTTGTGTCGCTGTTGTGTTGTGTTGCACAAAAATTAATCGTTGAAAATTTTTGGCTTTAAAACCGTGAGTGAGTTGGGTTTGTTCGTTGCTATCCTTGGTGTATTTTTTTTCTTTTTTCCGTTTCAGTTTTGTGTTGTCGTCGCTGTCTTGGTGTTTTTGTGTTTCATTTTTCTTTTTATTTTTCCGTCGCTGTTCTGGAGTTGTTGTGTCCTTGTTCTTTCCTGAAAACCGTCGTTGTTTGGTGTTTTGTTTGTCACTGTTTGGTTGAGTTGCATATCAAACCGTGGCTGATTTAGTGTTGCATTCAAATCTGTGACTCATTTGATTTCTGAACTTGTCGCTGGTTGTTTGTAACACCACAACCGTGGTTAAACTGGTGTTCTAACTCAAACCGTGGTAATTTTTGGTTCATTATCTTTGGCACGATTTTATTTGCCTCTAATCTTGTTCTGTTGCAAACCGTGACTAAAAATTGTTTGCAGTCACTTGTTGCATCACTTTCTCTAGTTTTTTTTGTCTTTATGTTTTTGCCTTGTTAGTGTTGTCTTTTGATGCAACCTTTGTTAGTTAGGTCCTAGAATTGCTAAGATTACATTTTGTTTTTACGTTATCTTTATAATCTTATCTTTGTGTGTCAATATTGTGGTCTTTTCTTTTTGATCATTCGTGGTTTTTATTTGAGTCTCCAATCTCTGGTCTTGTGTTATAGTTGCCTTTGTTGATTTGAGTCTAGAGTATACTTAGGAATTTTCCTTTTCTTTTTCAAGCCTTTTGCTTTTGAGAGTTTTTGATTTTGAACCATGGCCAGAAAGGAAAAACTTAATGTACAACAAAAGTTTTTCTGTGACACACTCACATCAACCTTACAAGAGATGTGGAGAGTAACCTCTAAGTGTTTTGGTCAAAAGGTATAAAAACTAGAAACCCAGTTAAGAACCTCCTAAGGAAAGAAACAATTTAAATGCTTCAGATGTCATAGAAAGGATCATTGGTCCTTTGAATGTCCTACAAAGGAAAACAAGTTTATCTTGGAGGGAGGTAAAAATCAAGGAAGAAAATTTTCTGAAAGACAAGAACCATAGGGAGAAATCATGTTGCCCATGACTCTCCAGCAGGTAAGAGAAGAGTCTATAAAGGTCAATGAAAAGGAAGAAGAACGATTCCAAAGAAGAACTCTCCTGAATGATGAAAATGGGAAACATCCAAACACTATAACTACTGATTCCTTTGTTGAACAATTAAATGTTGTTGTTGTTCTTCAACCTCAAGTTCCATTGGAGTCAGTGAGGCCACAAAGAAAAAGAACTAAGGTTGGACTAGTTTTGAGTAGTCCTATGCTGATAACCCCTAGTTGGGTTGAGTCTACTCTTGAAGTTTTCAAGAAGGACAATGATTACAAAGTGACATCTTATACTTTTCCCTCATATCAAATTGAAGAGAAGAAGCATGAACAACACCTAGAAGGTGTTTTGACCAAGCATGTTGTGATCAATGAGGCCAATCCCATCTGGGTGACAACTTAGCCAATTGTAAAAATCTTAAGGGATCAAGACCTCAGATCAAGGGAAGTTTTCATTTTCATTGATTCCATCCTACTTTTCGAATGCAATTTTATAGGAGAAACTCCTATAACCATAGTCATATCTGTTTCTTATGATGATTTGTTTGCAGAGAAGGAACTTTTAGATTTGAGGGAAGATCCTCTTGAGGTGGATTTGAGGGAAGATCCACTTGAAGTGGAAGGGAATGATGCAGGGAGTTTCAGGACCTTAAAAACTTAAGGAACTTCCCATTTGATAATGGATCATGCCATGCTGAAGAATCCTTTCCGCTCTCAAAATGAGGAAAAGAGGAAGAATTAATTAAGTTTTTTTTTTTACTTTCTTAAAAGATGTTGTAATAAGAGCCTAGGGTGTTGCTCATTTTAGTTTGAACATTTTAAGTTTTGTATTATGTTTAGTCAAATTTTTAATAGTTAAGTTTAGGCCAACCATAAAGTTTCCAAGAGAAGCTTAAGAAGATCATATCTTGAAGTCCAAGTTGTCATTGTTTTGGAAGCATTCAAAGAACAATGAATCAACAAGCATTTAAACCAACATAATGCAAGTTAATGCATTCAATAAGCAGTTACACTCCTCATCATCATTAGACCAATAATTAAGAGAAGGAGGTTGCAAACTTAATGCTTTGAAGAAGGTTACACGTTTAAGGAAAATAAAGAAGCTATCATGAAGTATTGGAGGTTACAAAATTAATCTCCATCATGTTGCCATTAATGATGTTGGTTACACATTGATAACCATTAAAATAATCATCATGGCAATCATCAAAATCATAAATGAGTGAAGGTTACAAGAACTAAAGGTCCATCATCAAGCTCATATGCACGACCATGATAAGAAGAGCCAATTAAGAGCATTCAAGATTGATTCCTTTCATCTTTTAGCTCACAACCACACTCTGGAAACAAGAAGGGAGTTACATTTTTCATCAATTAGAAAATTGATGGTCGTATGGGATACTTTTTGTTTTTAATCATCATTAGTTAGCCTTCATTACTCATCATGGCTAGTTTAAGTTTAGCCTTCACGTGAATAGGATTAAGCAAGGCATGAGATCAATGAAAACTCTATATAATGTACTCTTTGTGATGGAATAAAACAGTTTTGGCATTTGTGAAAAAACAACTCGTGACTTGTTCACATTTCAAGAGAGTGAATCTCTTATGATTTGGTTGCAAAAAGAGAACTCATTGGTGTGAAGCTTTTGAGTGTAACCAAAGGCTTATCACTTGATCCTTCAAGTGTGGCGCCTCCCTTCTATCATTCTTCTTTCTCTTATCACAATTCAATTTGGTTTAACTCCATTAATCTATGATTTGTTGTTTTGAATTTGGAGTTCCATGCTTGGATTCCTAAGGAATTGACAAGAACCAACACCCAATTGTACATTTGATTCCATTATTCAAGAGGAACCATTGTGGAATCATAGGTCTCAATTCTTGGGTGTATCATATTTTTCGAATTTGTGAATTCCAAGAGGATTTATATTTTGCTAAGCAAGGAAATTTGTCTATAAGTGCATACTTTACTCAATTGAAGAGAATGTGACAAGAGTTAGATAATTTTTGACCAATTCCTACTTGTCATTGTTATTCACAGTGTGTTTGTAACCTGCAATGTGTTTGCAATTTAATCCCTATAATTAGATCCTATCGAGATAATGACTATATAATTAGGTTTCTAAAGGGATTAAATGAGCAATACTCAGCTGTGAGATCTCAGATCATGCTCATGGAACCTTTGCCATCAATTAACAAAGTTTTTTCACTTCTGGTTCAACACGAGAGACAGATGGGAATTATAACTGATGATGCAAAAATCTTGGCCAATACTGTTGATAATTCAGGCAGATGTTCTTCTAAAGGAAGAGGCTATAAAGCCAAATCCTATACATCTACACATCAAGGCTATAACACTGGTAGAGGTAGAAGCAATTCAAGCAAAGGCACTACCAAAGTATGCACTTTATGCAATCACACTGGTTATACAGAAGATGTGTGTTATAGGAAACATGGTTTTCCAACTCACTACTTCAAGAACAATAACAATACAGTGATTAATCTTGTTAGCAATGATGATGATGATTATGATGATGACACCGCTGACAAGACTTCACAAAAGGAAGGTCCTCAAAAGGATTCAAATATGTTTTTCATTGCTGACCAACACAAGGCACTTTTAGCTTTGATCAATCAATCATCAAGTTCTCAGCCTATGCATAGCACCATCCAAATCACTACCCTTCACACTTCAGCCAAGAATTCTGTACCCTCAAGTAGATCATGGATTCTGGAGCTACAGACCATGTCTGTTTTTCCTTATCAGATTTCCAATCCTTTAGACAAATAAAACCACTTCCTATTAAGCTACCAAATGGTAGTGAAGTCATTACTCATATAGCTGGGACTGTTATGTTTTCTAACCAACTCTATTTGACATATGTTCTTTATATACCTAGTTTTAGTTTCAATCTCATATTTGTCTCAAAACTAACCAAATCTCTTTTTTGCAAATTGATTTTTTCAAACCAAACTTGTCACATACAGGACACTCTTACATTGAGGATGATTGGTGCAGCTGAGCTCAGAGGGGGCTTATATGCAATGAAATCTTGAGATTTAACTATTCCATCATCTCATTGCATCAATTACAATGAGACAAATTTTGATACCACTTCATTCCAGACAAATACAAACGAACTTTCTAGCACTGACCTATGACATAAGAGACTTGGACATCCATCTCATGAGAAACTCCTAGTTATGAATAATTTTTCCCTTTCATTTCTTGTACAAATCAGAAAAATAAAGATCCTTGTGATATTTGTCATTTTGCTAAACAGAAGAAGTTACCTTTTCCTTGTAGTGAAACTCATGCTTTGTATGCCTTTGATATAATAAAATGTTGACATTTGAGGTCCTATTTTTGTGCCATCTGTTTTAGGCCATAGATATTTTCTTACAATTGTAGATGATTATACTAAACACACTTGGATATTTATCATGAAAAAGAAATCTGAAGTACCAAAGTTAATTGAATCTTTTGCTGCATTAGTGGAAACTTTATTTGGTTCAAAACTGAAATGCATAAGGTCTGATAATAGACCTGAGTTCAATCTCACTACATTTTTTCAAACTAAGGGCATTTTTCATCAAACTTCATGTGTTGAGACTCCTCAACAAAATGACATAGTTGAAAGGAAACATCAGCATATCTTAGGTGTTTCTAGAGCATTGATGTTCCAATCAACTTTGCCAAAATGTTTTTGGAATTTTGCTGTTTCTCATGCTGTATTTTTAATTAATAGGCAATCTTCATCTCTTTTAAACAACAAATCACCATATCAGCTTTTGTACAAACAGAATCCAAATATAATTGATTTAAAAGTTTTTGGTTGTCTTGGATTTGCTACAACACTAATTGCTAATAGAAAGAAACTTGATCCCAGATCAAGGAAATGTGTGTTGATTGGTTATAAACTTGGTACAAAAGGTCATATATTGTTTGATCTTAAAACTAAAGAAACTTTTGTATCACGAAATGTAATTTTCTATGAGCACATATTTCCTTTCCAAAAAGACACTCATAATTCTGGAATTTCTAGTTCAAGTCCAGATGTGTCATTGCCTATATTCTCTTTCACTGATCATGATCAATTCCTGGACTATACACTTTCACAATCTATACCTCTTGTTGATCATGATTACTTATCTCCTCCTCCACAAATACCACCTGATCTTGATCCACACTCACCTGAACCTCAAGCACTATAAAATATCCAAGAGCCTGTTTAACCACAAAATCTCAGAAGATCCACCAGAAATCATAATCCTCCATCACACCTCAAAGATTTTCATTGCCAACTTTCCTCAACAAGAGCTCCAGTTACATCATCACACTCTACTGTCAGGTATCCTCTTTCTCAATGCTTATCGTATGATAACCTGTCTGCTTCACACAAATCTTTTACTTTAGCCCTTTCCAATACTACTAAACCTAAAACCTATGCTGAGGCTGTGACTAATGATTGTTGGAAGAGGCTATTGATGTTGAGTTGTTGGCTCTAGAGAAGAATAAGACTTGGACACTCACTTCCTTACCCTCAGATAAGAATTTTATTGGTTGCAAATGGGTCTTTAAGATCAAGCATCATGCAGATGGTTCTATAGAGAGACACAAGGCAAGGTTAGTAGCTAAAGGCTACACACAAACTGCTGGACTTAACTATCTTGAAACATTCAGTCTTGTGGTGAAAATGACCATTGTTAGAGTGCTTTTCACCTTAGCCTCAGCTTTTAATTGGCATATTCACTAGTTAGATGTTAATACAACATTTTTACATGGTGATTTACCTGAGGAAGTATATATGCAACCCCCTTCTGGTTTGGTTTGGGATAATCCTCATTTGGTTTGCAAATTGGAAAAATATCTCTATGGTTTAAAGCAAGCTAGAAGACAATGGAATGAGAAGCTTACAGCAATGCTTTTTCTTGTGGCTATTCTCAATCCAAGGCTGATTATTCTCTCTTTACCAAATCTATAGCTCATGATTTTAATGCTATCCTAGTTTATGTAGATGATTTGGTTTTGGCAAGGACCTCATCGGCTGAAATCAATCACATGAAACATATTCTAGATGACAAGTTCAGCATCAAGGATCTTGGTATACTGAAATACTTTCTAGGTATGGGTTGCCAGATCATCAGAGGGAATATCACTTTGCCAAAGAAAGTATGCTCTTGATTTGCTTCAAGACTCTGGTCTGCTAGTAGCTAAGCCAGTTTCAACAGCCATGGATCCTAATGCCAAGCTTCATAGTGAGTCAGGGCCATTATATTCTTATGCAACTGGTTATAGAAGAATTATAGGCAAGCTTGTGTATCCCACTAATACAAGACCTGACTTATCATTTTCTGTTAGCAATTTAAGTCAATTCTTGGATAAGCCTACAACTGCACATTATCAAGCTGCCTTAAGAGTTCTTAAATACATCAAGATGAACCAGGCAAAGGTCTATTTTTTCCTGCCAAGAATGATCTTGTTCTGAAAGGATTCAGTGATTCAGACTGGGGTGCTTGCTTGGATAACCAAAGATCAGTAACTGGTTTTTGTCTTTTCATTGGCAATTCCCTTGTTTCTTGGAAAAGTAAAAGGCAACGCACAGTTTCCAGATCTTCAACTGAAGCTGAGTACAGGGCTCTAGCTTTAACCGGTTGTGAAGCTCAATGGTTGACCTATCTTCTCACAGATTTGTGTTTGCCTAATTGCACTCCCGTTTCACTTTATTGTGATGATCTATCAGCTTTGTACATTGCAGCTAATCCTGTCTATCATGAATGCACAAAGCATATTGAAATCGATTGTCACTCTATTCGGGAAAAGACCCAAGCATGGATTGTTCATCTTCTACCTGTTAGCAGTGCACAATAGTTAGCTGATATGTTTACCATACCTCTTGCTGCAGGACCGTTTGCTTCTAACATTTCCAAGCTTGGAATGTATGACATACACCTTCCAGCTTGAGAGGGGTTGTTAGAATTGATAGGAAGTTGAGTTACTTGCACAACAAGTAAGTGTTTGGTTGATACTAGCAAGTGTACTAGATCACAAGTAATAAAGTGTAAGTAAAATTATCGTTTCTCACGGGGATTGTAAATTGTTTCTAATTAATTGTCACCAAAGGCGTAGTTAAAAGAGAAATCTATGGGTTTTTATAAAATTATTTAAAATTGAATTAAAATAAATAAAAGCAAAATAAAATAAAATAAAAGTTGTGAGTAGATGGAGAAGGTGTTAGGAACTTAGTTTCATTGCAAGACTTGTTTTCTAATTATGAATCTATGTTTTTCCATAAATCAAGAACAATTCCTATGGTAGTAATTATCAGATTCCTTTCTCAAATTACGTTTCTTATTCAATATGAAAACCCTTAATTCCTTAAGCAATTAAACAATTGAATAACCTTAATTAAGAACAGTGGAATTATTAATGTTATATAAGCCCTAACCGTATTCCTAACAATTTGGTGGTTATATTGTTTGATTGAACGACCTATTCTAATCTCAATCTTCCGATCTGTTGACTAGAGATCCAAAGCAAAACATAAAGTGACCAATTTCAAGAATTGGAATTAAAACACAACCAAAGACTTGATTTAAAAAGGAAAAACATCAATTCATAAATTAAATAAACTCATTCATACAAATTCACCATGTTCCTAACTAATGAGGGTTTAGTTACATTATAAAAGAATAAATAGAAGAAATAGAATAGAATTCCATTATCATAGACAATAAGGAATTACCTCTAACTCTCTTCTAATGCTCTCCAAAATATGTAGTCTCCCTCATTCTCTAAAAGCTCCTCAACCTAATGCTAAGTCCTAGAATATATAGAAAAAGCTAATCCTAAAACGAATCTCTCTAAATTCTATCAGAATTCTCAAAACCAATATAGATAGGCCTAGCTCGCAGACACCCACGCCCAGGCGCAGCATACCCACACCTAGACGTGGCTTCAATCACTGATTCATTAAGTCTCCACGCACTGCACGCGCCTGGGTGTGGCTTCCCTCACGCCTAGGCGTGAACTTCCCTGAACAGGTGCACTTTTGATTAATTGATTTCTGGTCTTTGCACCCAAGTCCTGGCATTTGGACCCCTTCACGCCTAGGCGTACCTGACACAAGCCTGGGTGTAGACAACATTAATGAACAACATTTTTCTCCATTCCAGCTCCAATCTCATGGTCTTCAAAGCTCCTTTCCATTCTAAAGCATAAATCATCAAATAAAGCTTCAAATTCCTGAAATCAAACCCAAAATGAATCAAAATATTCAAGAACTCTAAATTACCTAAGCTTCTTAAAAACATAATAAAATCCTAATATTTACTTAAGAAACAAGCTAAGCCAAATTCATAGCAAAAGAGAGTCAATTATTGCTCAAAAACATCATATATTAGACCTAAATCAGTAAGCTCTATTGTAATTTAAACTAAGTTAAAAACAGTTTTGATTCTTAGCCGTCGATTTACTAGTCTAGTTAGTTATAGATTAGTGGTTGAGATTTGATCTACTGAATTGTATATATACTTGTAATCCTTTCACTTAGTTAGTTAATGAAAATCATTTTACTTTTACTTGAATTTTCTCTATTCTCTCAAGCTTTTTCTCTCTGGGTTTTCATTATCTTCATTATGTAGAATTCCAGAAGGTTCTGACCATGGAGATTCAAGTTTTCACATCTAATACCATTACCATAGAAAGATGAAATTAACAAACGTTAGAAATATAGAAGACTAACTTAACTCTTTTATAAGATAAATGACCAAATTAAAATCTAAAAATAAGATAAAAGATCAAAAGTGCATTTAAACCTTATTAATTCTTATCAAATTTCTCTTTGAATTCTTTTCTTCAATCATGATACTATCTCAAAACATTATAGGGAAAATCTAACATGCTCCGGGTAGATAAGATGCTCTGGGCATGTATGTTATTTTATTAATTTTTTTATTTTTTTATGCAGATTTTTTCAGAATATTTTTTAATACAGATTTCTAATGCAGATTTATTAAAATATGTCAGTTTTCAATGCAAATTTACACAATATAACTGTTTTGTCTGTATCAGAAAACAAATAATAAAAAAATCCAAATCCAAATAACAAAAACATGCACATAAAATAACACAAAAAATCCAAAGCATATATTTTTTTTAATATATTAGATTTATAAAAAATAAAAAAAAAACTTGAGCATCAAAAACCGGTGCATGGTAGAAGCACCGAAATTATAATATAGTTTTCATCTTCCATGTGTTATTCCACGAAACTTCAGCAACAATAATCGTGTCCAATAGATATTAAGAATATATTACTACCACAACAAAATTCGGTTGAATCGGGTCCAATAGATATTTACTATGTCTATTATTGACTTTAGAATAAGTTGAATTTAGGTAAGGTTTTCCTTGTAGTTCATTTAGCAGTGACGTAACATTTTAAGATTTAGAATTGACAGCGATCTCCTAGCTAGTCTCCATCCTCCGCCATAGGCCATCTTTCCTTCATTCTCCCTTGTCCAATTACTTTGCAACTTCCACGTGATCAACCTTCTCCATTTTCATAAGACTAGTTACTTGAATAAGGTATATATAATTGTGGGTGCTTTAGTTTCAGGCATATGCATGCTTACGTGTGTGTGACTGAGTTTTTGTGTGACAATATTAATCCATGTATCCTGTTGCGTGTGTGACAAGTTTTTGTGCGACTGAGTTTTTGGAAAATTTATAGTAATTAAAATACTCAATTCCATGCGTATTTTGTACGTACGGTAACATACTAAGAAATTTCTTAAACTTGATATATCTATATGCTTCCCACTCAGCAAGTAGTAAACAAACCAACTTTGCCCTTCAAATTAAATTAATATAAGTTATCCTTTTTAATAGCCCTATTCAATTAGGATACTATCATCAATTACGTGGATGAGAACGTGGGATTAAAAAAAACGTGGATTCACTTTTCATGAAAGAAAAAAAGGGGGGGTGGTGGCGCAGTTGGCTGTACAGCATGATTTGCACTACTAAAAGACCAATTCAAATACTTAATAAAATTCTTACAGACTACAGTACTACTATTAATTTTTTTTTTTTTTGATGATCCAGTACTACTATTAATTAATTAGTTAAATATATTTACAAAGTATATATAGTCAAAAGTCAAAGTCGTTAAATGAAATTAAATAAACCACGAGTCATCACTTAAACACAAATAAAAAAATAAAATTAAAAAATAATGAGTCACAATAACCTTATAAGTCAAAAGCTAAGAATATAAATACCAGCATCAACCCTTGTGAGATTCTTCAATAATTCATACTATTTATTTTGCATATATATTCAATTTTCAAACACAAACCATGAGGGTTATTCTCAATAACGTTGTTTTAGCATTGCTTCTGATTCTTATTTTAGTTCATGTTGAGCCAAACCTAGGTGGTAGGGTATTGAATGTGAAGAAACAACTGAGCCTGCAGTCTCTTGATAAGGGTCCTGTCCCTCCTTCAGGACCTTCAGGCTGCACATACATTCCGGGAAGCGGAGGAACACACTGTCCCGTGGAGGAAATGAATATTGCCGGCGACGCCACTAAGCAACACCGTGGTGAAGAAGCTTATCCTCGTCTTGTTGTTCCATTTGGTGTTGCAACCAATCAACACTGAAGAAGCTAAGTAGTATTTGTGTAACAATAGAATCATTGGTCTATTTGTTATATTTTTTTATTTGTTACTTTTTTTGGCTTTAGGTGTTAATATTCTGCAGCTTATGTTAGTTCATTCTTAAAAGTTATATATACACCACAATTGTATAGTAGTAGAATCTTATATAGTATATTATATATTGGACAAACATGTTGTAAAATTTATTATTATTATTTCAAAATATTTTGTTTTGTTATATTAAATATTACTTGAACCATGAATTATGTTTATTCGGTAATAATAATACTCTTATATGGTTCTTGTGTATCAGTAGTCGTTGTTATTATTCTCTTAATTTTTTGAGTTGGGCTGCTTAAAAATAGTTTGTAGTTGAAAATCAATTTCCGAACCGATGCAAGGTTTCAACAGATTTGTATCTATCTATATATATATATATATATATATATATATATATATATATATATATATATATATAGATACACACAAGTTTCGGTTCTTGTTATATATGAACCGATTACATGAACAAATAAGTACTGCTATCACGAACTTACGAGCATTGATATCATAGACCAATAAGCACCGGTATTATACGGATCAACAAATATCGATTAACTGCGGGTTATCAGTATAACGGTTCATAATGGCGTCATCAACCATTAGTCCGTTACATTTAGTTTAGGATTCTCTATTTCTCTATAATAATGCCAGCCGGTCCATCATTGCTCATCATGATCATTAATCACAATGACTCCTTCCCACCACACTATAAATACCGGTAATGGACGAGGTATAAACTAACTCTACCTTCTCATTTCACAAGGCACACATACCATCCCAAAATACTCTGACATAGTTGATGGAGAAAACCGGCTTGCCAGTACATATGGGATAACATCCCAAAACAGTTCTCATTATCGTAATATCACAACGAAAATTACATCACTACTTTGGCCAAGTTAAAAACATTAAATTGGCCGACTTAGTTTTTATTAAGCACATCAAGTATAATAAATTAATTGTGTATGTGTATTTGGGGACAATGAGGACGTAGAAATTTTAAATAGTGAAAACAAAGATAACAGTTTAAAACAAAGATAACATAAAAGTATATAAATGTTCAAACAAGCATATAGTATACAAATATAAAAGTTTAGTTAGTAAGAACAAATATAACATACAAATTAAATACAAAATACTGGAGTAAAATCAACCAATATCTATCACGCAATGAAAAAAATTCAATAGCAATAATAAGGACAAGTCTGATACATATATTAGTCCGCCCTTGTTCAGGAAGACATGTGAAAGGATGAGCAGCCAGTCAACAGGTCAAATAAGCTTGTATTCATATTTAATTTGATTAGATATGAATTTATTAAAAAGCCTCAAATTTGATCAAGTCATAATTTGAGAATTCAATTTTTTTATTAATTGTCAGTAAAATAAATTTATTGAAGGCGAGTACTGAGTACTAAAGATATTCAATAAAAAAAAGTCAAATATTTACAAGAAAGATTAAATACGGGATCTTAAACTTATACATTAATCATTATAACAAATATAGTTATTATTGAAATATTAAACGAATGCCAAAATCTAATTTTTAATAAGTCTATCAACCTTCTAATATTTATTTCTCCATATTTTGGCTAAAGTACTGCTCATTTGGTCTTTTACCTTATTTTTCAATTTCAAATTGATCCCTTACGTTTTTTTGGTTTCATATTGGTCTCTTATCTTTCTTTTCGCTGTCAATTCGGTGCTCGAATCACTGTTCATCCTATGTGGACAAATATGATCTGGACAAATTGGTCTTTTACCTTATTTTTCAATTTCAAATTGATCCCTTACGTTTTTTTAGTTTCATATTGGTCTCTTATCTTTCTTTTCGCTGTCAATTCGGTGCTCGAATCACTGTTCATCCTATGTGGACAAATATGATCTGGACAAATATGATCTGGACACATGTTATTTTCTCTCTCCAACAATATATATATATATATATATATATATATATATATATATACACATACATATACATATGTGGATCAATATGATATTGACATATATGATGAACAATGATTTAAGAATCAAATTGATAGCGAAAAGAAACATGAAGGACCAATATAAAACAAAAAAAAGTAAGAGATCAATTTAAAATAAGGTAAGTATTACAATTTTGTATATTTAGTATTAGGCCTTTAATCCAAGTCCTTGTTTAATTAGGGAGAGTGTGGATCAATGTGAATTAATGAGGTTATGTGAACAACAATATAAGTAGTATGACACTATATCTTAACCTAAAATCTTAAGGCGTTAGGTTCATGGGTCTTTCTAATTATATATTGTTCAACTTACCATATTTTAGTCCATGTGGGACTTATTTAGTTTATATATCTCAACAGTAAGAGAACAAACGAGTAATTTACCCCGTATTTATTAGTCAAGCGCTAGCACACCGGCACCACACACCATCATTTCATTATAAGCTTGACTTGTAATTTCTTTTAATTTACATTTACAAGTTTGGTTTCTGCAATGCTGCAATCATCCAAAGTCAATCGTGCCTAATTGATCTTATCCAAAAAAAAACAAAATTATGCCGAATTGTTCTATGTTTAAGCGGACCAACTCAGATGATGAGTATGTACTTCTTCGCACTTGCGTATTTGAATTAACTTTGGTTTGGACGAAAATTAGCAAATAATGAATCAAAGGAGGCAGCTTCTTATTAATTTGAAAAAAATTATTTGTGTAATTCACACAAGGACAACTAGACCTTTCTTTTGATTTTTATGTGATATTTTTTTATTATGTGTATTCATAAAAGATGAAAAATAAATAAGAGATGAAGATAAAACGATTTTGTAATAAAAGAAAAAATTTCAAGAAAACAATTCAGCTTTATACAAATTATGAACTTTTAAACATAAGATTGTGGAGGTGGTTTTATAATTGGAAGGGGGCGCTTTTATATGATTTTGTTCTTTGGTGCTTCAATCCTTGGTCACTGAATATATTGTTTCTTAGCCTTGGCTTTATCCATCAATTGTATTGGGTTAACTGTATGTTAAGCATCCCTAATATTCTCTTAATATATTTCGTTTGTCAATCAAAAATTAAAAAAATTGACAAATTTAGTTGTACCAGATTGAGGTTTCAGGGAGTTGCTAAATTCCATCATGTAAAAAGTAGAGGACCATGATGCACCAGTGAGATTGGAAGAAAAATGGACCAATGATTTAATAACCATTGGTTTAGTGTTGTAAGTGCACAACTTATTTTCTTATAAAAAAAAATTGGGTTTTCTAAAGTCTTTAAATTTGAAATAAGATATCCGAGTTAAGACTTTCCACCAAATTTTGAAGAATAAGTCTGTTGGAATTGACAGCTATCATCCAAGAGGACAATTGAACTAGGTATTTATAATCTATGACAATTTGTTTTCAAAACAATTCAAGCAAACCATGCATTGGAAAACATATATCAAAGCTCGCGCAAGTGGAAGTGATTAATAGTAATTAATAACGATAAAACGACGATAAGAATAAAAGATAAGAAAAAAGAGAATGCAAACCGATATTTTATCTTGGTTTGACCTTCGTCCGACCTCCTCGTAAAGCCTACATCCAGTCCCTCAGTAGCACGCTTCAGATTTGTTATATAAACAATTGAAATTCCAAACCCCAATACAATCACGAGTGTCCCACAAACTACTAGATGCCTCATTGTTCATAATGGACCTCGAATTCACTCAATAGGAAACCTTCCTATTACAATGAAGGTGTCTCACCTTCTCTCTCTCTCTCTAGAGATACCTCACCCTAAAGCCCCAGGAATACCTCACCTTATAACAAGGATTATTATAAGAAAATAGTAATTCTCAATATGAAGCACTCTTATAGTGTGGATAAATAAATTGAAACTCTAGCCTCTAGGATAACACATGTCACAAGAAGCAGTAGTAGCTATATATGGAGAAGAGAAAAATATAGAAAATAAGGTTTGCTCTTAAATTAGACAAAATAAGATTGTGAATTGTGAAAGAGAAGAGATGATTTGAAAAACCAATCCTAATAGATTTTAAAAGAATTTTCAAGCAGCCCATATCATGAAATAATCCACGCAATTAATATAATTGATGCAAAGTCTTTATTCTGATTTTTCAAATAATGAATCGGACACATAAAAAAAATCAATTACTTTTAATTAATCAAAGTAATTGATTCATACCATAATAGTAATGATTTAAAACTTTCTAAAAAATTGTATGATGCTACAAGATAATCGATTCATCTTATATGAGGAAACGATCGATTCAAATCTCTATGAAAAATTGTTTCATGCCACAAAATAATCAATTCAAGTCAAAAAGTAATTAATACCACTCTCTAGATAGCTAGAACATTTATAAGCTAAAAAAGGTTTGTGACATGTCTAATCGCTGGATTAAGTATATATTTAGAAAGCATTTTAATTAAGCTTCTCCATACTACTTAACTTAAAAACTTGTTGCTTGATTCTAGGATATAGTGCCTTAAGTGAGATAGCTTGAAAACATGACACTTGATTTCCTTCTTGAAGCTTAGTTTGTCATCATATTATTTAAGACTCTGTTTTGGAAGTTCTATCACATTAAATATTGAAAAATAAGATTGTAAGGGGGTGTTTGTTTCATAGACAATGTCGTTTCATAGCATGTTTTAATGTGCGGGGCGACACAAGACTCGCAAGCATACATGCATGGCTCCCAATTTTAAAAGACTTGTTAATTGGTTTTATATTTTTTTTATGGGGGTTTATAATACAATTCAAAATATAAATGATGTTTTAACCAATTAGTTTTGAGAGATAATTGAGATGTTATAAAAAATATAAATAACTTATATTAAAAAATAGGTTTAATTATGTCAGAAGTCCCTGAAGTTTGGGGTATTTTTACCAGATACCTTTATTCTTATTTTATCAATGTCTGACTCTCCGAAGTTACTTCTGGATTTGTTATATACCTCAACTACCAATTGTGACGAATTTTGCTGACATGTAACGTCAAAATCCTGGCCGATCAGACGCAGGAGGTAAGGCACATGAGTAGTTTGTTAAAAACCAATTAAAAAACTACTCATCGCAAACCCTAATTAATCAAATAAAAAATATAAAAACCTTCACCCTGGAATTGGTTTGAGAGTTAATAGTCACATAGGTCCCCGAAAGATACCTGTGGAATCAGTTAGGTCCCTGAAAGATTAGTGGAATCTCTTAAACCCTCAAAGATCATTTTGGAATCAGTTAGGTCCCTGAAAGATTTGTGGAATCTCTTATACTTTGTTTGGTTGTAGGAAAGAAAATGGGAAGAGAGAAAATGGGAAGATGGATTATGGTGAGAAAATGAGTAAATTTTATGGTTGTTTGGTATGAGAGAAAATGTGAAGAAATTGGGAAGAGAGAAAAGTTGAATTTTCTTTCCTTTTGTTTGGTTGAAGAGAAAAGTGGGAAGATAGAAAACAATAAATTTATCAAAAGGCGACTATACCCTTATTTTGCAAAATAAAAATAAAAATATTTTTTTCTTCCTCACATGTATGTATGTATATTTTATATAACCAATTTTTTTAATTCAATTATTTATTAAATAATAAAAATTTTAAGTCCAAAATATTAAAAAACAGTTTTTTTATTGAAATAAAAATGCTTTATTTTTTTTCAAATTAAAAAATTAAAAAATGAAAAGAAAAGTTCAAACAAAATGAATAAATGAAGGACAGATGGGTAATTATACATGTCAATTTCAGTTTTCTCTCCATTCTCTCTTCTATTGGGGAGAGAAAATATTTTCTCATGGGATCCGTCATATTTTCTCTCCCCCCTCATTTTCTCTCCTGAACCAAACGGAGAGAACCAAAGTCCCCTCCCCCAAAATCATCCAAAACAAACACACCCTTCAACCCCAAAAATCAATTTGGCATCACATTAGTCCCCCAATGAGGGACCTAACGAAATCCTATTTGACACATTAAATGCTTTGTTGGCCCAAACGTGACACATTCTTAACATTCCAACATCGCATTGGGGCGGACAAAGCATTTAACGTGCCACGTAGAATTACGTCAGCTCCATCCTGACGAAATTGAACGGGGGACTAATGTGATGCCAAAATGATCTTTGAGGGGTTTAAGAAATTCCACAAATCTTTCAGGGACCTAACTGATTCTACATGTATCTTTCGGAGACCTATGTGATTATTAACTCTTTGCTAATGCTAACAAATTAAAAAAGGAACTGGTTGCCACAATAATAACTATTCATCGCAAAAGGAAACTGCTATCATTGGAATAAAAAATTTCGGAAAAAATTATTATTTTCAGAATAAAATACGGAAGTGTATATTTAATTTGTACTAGCGTGATCCGCATTCTTATTGTCCTGTTTTCGTTGTAAAGTGTTGTTTGTCATAAAATATTATATTTGTAAATCGACATTCATTTTGTCATGTTTTTTTATGTTAAAGATGAGAAAGAGACAATAGTATAAGACAATTTTTGTATCGTTTTTTT
The DNA here is from genome assembly GCA_037953625.1 of Crotalaria pallida. Taxonomy (NCBI): domain Eukaryota; kingdom Viridiplantae; phylum Streptophyta; class Magnoliopsida; order Fabales; family Fabaceae; genus Crotalaria; species Crotalaria pallida. The sequence continues at coordinate 121,911,840 of CM075652.1, read as the reverse complement.
CTTTTTGCTTGGTTGCGGTAAAGCAATCAACCCATCCAAGCATGTGTGAACTGCTCTTTTCCCATTTAAAATTGCTCCCTTCCCATTTGATTTTTGTTTTTTGAAACTGCCATGTGTAACGAACTGCCTTTATTTGTTGATGCAACAGTTATTATTTTTTTTGCAGTAACTTCCCTTCCCATTAGGAAAAGTATAATGAGAAATTACAAAATTATGTACAAACAAGATTTGTTTTATAATAATATAGATTACATATATTATATTATTGAATCTAAACCATTGATAATATATATCTCTCAAATCAATGGATAAAACATATGGCATTACTAAACGTTACTCCCTCCGTTTCACAATGTTTGGCCTTTTAGATTTTTTTCCTTGTTTCACAATGTTTGACCTTTTACATTTTCAATACACAAACATATTTTTTTTTCCAATATTAACCTTTTCTCTTACTCCTCATTAATTCTACTTTTATCATCTCTCTTATCTCTAAATCACTATACATTAATTAATGGACACACTTACTAATAAAAATTAAATACTATTACAATTTTCAATAAGGATTAAATATGGGCATTTTAGACAAACTATACATAATACTTACAATAATTAACACTTTCTTAATCTGTGTGCCTAGACCTAAAAGGCCAAACATTGTGAAATGGAGGGAGTAACGAAATGGAGGGTTATTATGTATGGAAAGTGCATCAAGTAAGCAGTGAGCTAACCACCCCTTGAGTTTTTATTCTTCGGCTGACAACTTGTGAAATCAAAATATGAAGTGAGCTAAATTTGATGGATATTGTTATCCTTTGTCCTGCAAGCTATGGAACTTTCGGAAAAGTGAAGTGACTAAGAAGTACTAGTAGTAGAATAGAAAGTTAGAAACCCATACTTGCATTGGTGGTTATTACACTTCTCTATGGATTCGGGTATTTATTCAGATGTGATGATGACTGGATTTACAACAAAAAGAACCCCAAAAAGAAAAGGTTGAAAAATAATACTCCTTTCGTCCCTAAATATAAAATCATTTTGGCACTTTTATTTTGTCTATATTTATAATAAGCATTAATTACTTTTTTTTTCACAAACACTCCTATTTATTTAATACTTTTTAGATTCCCAATAATTTTAATATGAGTAATTTTAAAATACATATCAAAAGTTCACATTTCCAATACAATTAACTAAAATTATTCTACTTTCTTAATGGACGTGAAATCTTCCAAAATGGTCATATATATAAGGATGGAGGGAGTATTACTTTTTCCTTCTTATTAAATATAACACCATTTTTATTTTATCTCAATTTATTTGATTCTATATCAATTTTTCATGATCATTAATTACTTCTTTATATAGACATTTTTATGGAAAATGCTAACAAGTGTCTTTAAGGAACTATCAAGTGCCCTTAGGAACAATAAAAGCATTTGTTAAAGAACTAATAATAGATCAATATTGTTGAAAAATGTGATTTTTCTATGCTTTCGAGAGAGTAATGAATGTGGATTTATAACTTTGTTTCTATATCAAATAACCTTAACAAGTTAGCAAGACCCTATTTTTATTTATTTAATACTTTTTAGATTCTCAATAATATTAATAAAGATATTTTTGAAAATAATACATATTATATATTCATATTTCCAGTATTATTAACTAATTAATCAACGTTCTTAATGAGCGTGAAATTTACCAAAATATCATATATATATATATATATATATATATATATATATATATTCACCAACAGGTATATAATATTACTAGTACCTCCATTCCTAAAGGCATTCATTTCAAACTCTTAATATCATTTTTTTAATATAAAATTATGTATTTTTGAAAATTAGATAAAAAAAATTTAGATTAAGTCTCGTACTCAAAAACTCAATTTAAGATTTCGTGGGACTTAATATTTTTTTTATCTTTTTTCTCTTTTTGTCCTTACTCTAAGTCATTCTAATAATAAATAAATAATAGTAATAATAAATAAACAAAATAATACTCCATCCATCCCAAAATGTTACTCCCTCCGGCTTGAAATATAAGCAACAAAAAACATACCTCTCTTGGTTTAAAATATAAGCAAAACTAACCAACTTTCTTAAATTTTACTTCATTCCCAATGTCACTTTCCAAAAACATCCCTATAAAATTGTTATCTTATTTAATTTTTGTTTCATTCCCAATGCAACTTTCCTAAAATACCTCTATTCTTTTATAAAATTGATGAAATTAAATACAATCAACTAACATCCTTAATAAGCGTAAAATTAGTTGGTTTTGCTTATAATTCGAGCCGGAGGGAGTAGTAAATAAGTATAAAAAAATTTGTTACAAATTAAAATTAAAGTAGTGAATAAACAAAATTTAAAATTGCATATAATATTTTATGATTGGTTAACTAAGGAAACATGTAATAAACATGCAATAAATTTAAGCTTGTGATTAGAATAGCTTTTTAAAGATATTACTTCCTCTAGTCTTTATTACAAGACATACTTAACCGAATTACACGTACTAAAAAAAATTAGTTAGTTTTATGAATTGTATAAAAATATACTGTAACATTACAATTTTACCCTCTCAACTTTTCTTGGAAAATTCACTCATTATTTAACATTAAAAAACATAAATATTCAAAGCATTTGATAAGGATAAAAAAAAAGAGAAAACAATTAATAATGCATAAAAAATACAAAGTGACTTATAAATAGAAAAAAAAATTATAGAAGGTAACCTATAATAAGGAGCGGAGGGAGTACTACATGAGGCATGCTTCCCAAGCATTAAACACCACCACCCTCTTCACAAAAGCAAGATTTGCTTGTTTCACATAAACTGTTTGCAAAGAAGAAAAAAAATCTAGAATTTGGATTTTGGACCCTTATATAAGAAAGACCTTGTATTTTCATTTTTATAATAGTGAAGGAAGAAAGGACACAATGGCTATGCAGTTGGTGAAGATCTTCATTACAGCATTAATGCCTGTTCTCAAGGTACTCTTGGTTACTGCTATTGGTGTCTTTCTTGCCTGGGATCGGTTTAATATACTGAGGGAGACTGCCAGGAAGAATATGAATACAGTAAGTTTGATTGTTACTACTTTTTCCTTTTACACTTTTCATTCTGAAAAGTTAACAGAAATTATAATAATATATAATTTCATTGATACTAATAGAAATTATCAATTGTGTCATTAACAAAAGTATATGTTTAAGTTTCACTTTCTTATTGCTTGCTCGCTAAGGAACAGAAAGAAATAGTTTGCAACTACATTTTTTGATTGCTTGTTATGTGTTTGATATAGATGAAAAAAATAAGATGATGATTATATTAACTTATGATTATAATTTCACCGAATTATAATAGGTTGAAATTGTAATCTATTTATATTTGGGTTTTTTTAGCTAAAAGGTATATTTAAGCTAATCTATTTTATTTGGATCATGTAAAGAAGATTATTTTTATTAAATAAATTACAAAAATTGGTATGATGTTTTTTTTATTGTAGTTGAAAAAGTGTTGTAGGTAGAACAGAAAAATTACATGGATCTCAAAATATAATGTTACCCAAAAAAAAAAATTATAGTCCTATGAGGAAGCTTGTAGATTGTGTTTTTTTTTTTTTTTTTCAAAAAATAAAATCTAAGATTGTAATCAATAGAAGTTGCCAAACATATCAAATCCATTCACAAACAAGATTTTTTTTGAAAAGAAAAAGCTCAAAACACAATCATCAAGCTCTACCAAACCTGCTTAACTGATTTTTTTATTTTTTTTAACAGGCAGTATATTTTGTCTTCACTCCAGCTCTTGTTGGTAGCATCCTGGCTAAAGCTATAACATTTAGGAGCTTGGTTATGCTGTATGTTCTTCCTTGCCACTCTGCATTTTACATTTTTTTTACCCATTTATTTCATTAATCAATTGGTTTTGCTAAGACACTTTCATGAATTATAAAGGTGGTTCATGCCATTGAATATTATTGTCACATTTATCGTGGGGACTGCGCTAGGGTGGTTATTGATGAAAATAACTAAAGCTCCTCGCGATATGCAAGGCCTTGTGTTGGGGTGTTGTGCTGCTGGTAAGTTCACTTAAATATTTCAAATAGTTATATATTCTTATGTTGAGTCTGTTACGATCACAATTGCAAGAGAAAGTAATGAATTATACTTGGAGTCCCACATTGAAAGTAATGAATTCTAATGTGGGATTTATAAGGACTTGGGCTCTCCCACTACAATAGCTAGCTTTTGTGGTGTAGTTCTCCCAAGATCCATATCAATTGGTATCAAAGCCTTTCACCAAAGTAATGAATTCTAATGTGGGATTTATAAGGACTTGAGCTCTCCCACTACAATAGCTAGCTTTTGTGGTATGGTTCTCCCAAGATCCATATCAGAGTCAATGCAATTTGTTTTAAGATACATATATCAGCTCAAGGGGTATCATGTTCAATTTTGATACTTGCATTTTTCTTTTGTCACTTTTTTTGGTGTTTGATGTAAACAGGAAATGTTGGAAATATACCTCTTATCATAGTTCCAACAGTATGTAAAGAAAGCAGTAGCCCTTTTGGAGCTGTGGATGTTTGTAATAAAAAAGGATTGGCATATGCTTCTCTGTCCATGGCTGTAAGACAACATAACCTTGAACATTGGTATATGGTAATTAACTAGAGAAAACTTGATAACTGAATTGAGATTTTCCATTTCCTGATTTTGATTTACCAGATAGGAAACATCTACATTTGGTCTTTCATGTATAACATTGTCCGCGTCTATTCATGCAAGAGTTCCAATGTGAACAAAGTTGATGACTCCGCGGCAAATTCAGCAGCTTCAATTGAAGCAGATCTCGAAAACCATTCAGAATCTTCAATTGGAAAACAGTTTATTGCAGAGGACATCTCGGAGACTAATGATCGTGTGACTCAACTTGAAATTGAGAGAACATTGCCTAATGGAAGAGCAAAGGTTAGTCCTAGTTCTAATGTAGTATTTGGTATTTTGGATACATTAAGTTTACTTTCTCTAATAGTTTTTACAAAACTATGTAGGAGTACTTACATGCTTCCAAAGTTTTGCAGGTTCCAAAACAGACACAGATTATGAAGCCATTAAAAACATTAGTAGAAAAGCTCAATCTGAAGGTCCTACTAGCACCTCCCACAATTGGAACGGTATGCCAATAGTTCTCCTAATTTCTTTACCATTCTTATTGTTCTCAATTTTTAATTTGAATCATGTATAATCTCAAAAATGAGGGGAAAAGTTAGAACAAGAAATAATGGCACATGCATATAATTTAACTGTTAAATAATGAAAATTATTACTGATGTCGAGCTGATAACACACGGAATACAAACTAGGTAATAATCATCAATCATAAAGCTAAAATTAAAAAGTTCTGATCAACACAGCCTGCAGCGCTTGGATTAAAATTTGTATCATTTAAGTTTAAGGGAGGCATCTTTCTATTCATATTGATCTATAATTAAACCATAAGAATACTTATGGAAGTCAAAAGGGGGAGAACGGAAGCAGTGAAAGGGCGATTTCTCTTCTGAATTTCACTTAAATCAAGCAATTCTTTTTACCGAATCCTCATTAAATGTTGACGAGGCGATATCCCTTTGTCCTTTTGCATAGATTGTTGGTCTAACAATTGGTGTAGTATCTCCATTCCAAAAGCTGTTTGTTGGCGATAATGCTCCTCTTCGCGTAGTCGAAGACTCTGCATCCTTGTTGGGGTAAGTAGCCTTAGCCTTGTTGATGGCCATGATTAGCTAGTGTTGGAAAAGTAGCTTATATTAAAAATGGGGTAATTGTTGCAATCAATTTACAAGTAAAACATTGTTTTTTATATTAATATCATTTTTCTTGTTTGTAGGGATGCATGCATTCCGGCTGCCACTTTGTTGGTTGGAGCAAATCTTATTAAGGGTAATTATAAACATGATCTTCTAATGTTCATTTTCTTCTTGTGCTTCTTAAGGTCAATAGTTCTGAAAATGAGCCACCCTTTTTTTAACATAATAATGTGTTAACTTTTGTACAGGGTTGAAAGGGTCAGAAATGAAGCTTCCACTTGTTGCAGGGATCATTGTGGTTAGATATATTGCATTACCATTATTAGGTGTTGGCATTATTAAAGGTGCAATCCATGTTGGCATAATCCACCATGATCCATTATACCAGTTTGTTTTATTGCTTCAATATGCAGTTCCACCAGCTATAAGCATAAGTAAGTTGATTCTGATTTATGCCACCTAATTGTGAGAATTCTCCATTTTAAATAGTAAATCATTTTATATGATTCATCATGCATAGCCAAATTATCCAATATAGAGATATGTCAACTATTATAAAATCATTATAAACTAAAGTTCTCTTGTCTTTTCTACTGTTTTACAACAATAAATAGAAAAGAGAAAGAATAGTTTATTTTAATCTCAGAAGTTGAAGACGTTCGAGAAACATCTCAGATATGCGAAAAATTGTAATATGTTCTTTGGCCTCATATGGAAAAAGGAATATGCTCACTTCTTGGTGATGAAAGCTTGTTTGTTTTATGGCCTTGAGATCTAATTCGATTCTCTCAAGGTGACATGATTTCACAGTTTAATATTCTATAAGAATACGAAATATTGGTTGTGCCTCAATGATATATCTAATCAGTAATTACAACGCCAATGAAAGGAAATATAAAATATTCTCTCTGAATATGATTAAACCGTATGTTTTCCACACACTTCTCAGTCTAACAATGTGACCATATGCATATTTATCCGTAGCAAGCACAAATTGATGCTGGTACTACCCTTCAACAGAAAACTACTTTTTTGTAACAAAGTAATAATTATTTTATGGCTCTGCCAGGTACAATTACTCAATTATTTGGAGCCGGTGAAACTGAATGCTCAATTGTCATGCTAGCAACTTATGTTTGTGCCACAGTTTCTCTTACACTTTGGTCCACCTTTTTTATGTGGCTTGTCCTATAGATGTATTCATTTTCTTCACCTCATTTTATGTCGTAGTCAAATTACTTTAAGTGGAAAGGTAGAATAAATTCCCCCTCCATTTTGTAAACATTGATAATTGCTTCTATACATCTTATCAAAAATAAAAATAAAAAATTATTAACATGCTACACAAGAAAACTATCTTTCTTTCCTTCTCTTTTTCTTCCATTTTTTTAAGTGTTTACTTTTGAATAAGATAAAACTCCTATTAAGCAATCTCACATAGAAAATGCCTAATTAAGAAAACAAAACATTGGTTTCTTGATTTCATTGTTCTCTATTTATACAACTTAATGTGCTTTTCAAATACAAACCTCCCCTCTTCTTCCCTCCCCTTCCCCATCAAGGTGCTTGCACTTCCGATATCCGAAAAAAGTAAAACCAACACAACCCGCTCCCTCCCCACAGTTGCATAAGGTCTTCCTTGTGTTGTTAGAAGGCAAGTCATTCCTTAACAAAAATGCATTTCCAAATTGGATATTTGACCCTTCGACTTCACCAAGAGATACAATATCCGTCCTCTTTGTCATCATTTCCTCTTTGCTAATTGGAATGTTCTCTTCAAGAACTGATTTGCAGCTCGGTCATTTCGACAGCACAACACCCTCAATATTGTGTTAGGGTCTGATCTATTCCATTTTCCTGTAGTAGGAGGCATTGGCAGGTTCTGTCCATTATCCATAATACCTATCCCACTTCCTTCACATGTCACGACGCTGAAATCATCCATCAATTGTTCGGTACTTTGGCTCATCAATGCGATGACTCCTTCCACCACTGAAGCCTCTCCATAAACCACATTTTCTGCTATCAAACCTTCCACACAATTGCTGAAAAGCCTCCTCAAATGATCAAAGTCCTCTTGGATGATCTCATGATCCGACCGGTTAAACACACGAGAGCTTCCGCCAGCAAGCAAAACCATAAGAAATGAAGCAAAAGAAGCCTTCATGACTTCCTTCAATGCTAATGGTTGAGCTCTATCAGTCAGAACTGTAGTCATTAGTGACATATTCTTGTTTAGGATTTTCACTACCGGTCTAATTTGACCTCTGGCTACACCACCAGCATAGAGGCTGTCATAGAAAACTGAGCTTGAGTCGAGAAACACAAGGCGGTATGCAGCGACTTCTGAGACATGTTGGCAGGCTGCTAGGATGGTCAAGTTCACTGATTCAAAGTATGAAAAAGAATTGTTGCTTTGAGCCCTATGATGGTTTGCGAGGCGAACGTGGTTTGAAGGAACAACTCCAGTGTTCAGAGAGAGTGCTTTGTCAAGAGAGTGGATATGAGTAAGGAGATAGTGCAAGGTGTTGATACGAACATAGAGGCGTTGTGTTCCACGGGTGGTTGATGACTTAACATGGTGACCTTCATTTGTTCCCTTAATGTTGTAATGTTGGTCATCGAAACCAGTACTACACGGGGCGGCTTTCCTCCACAGCTTGGTGAACTTTGATCCCCTGTTGCATCTGGTCAGTGGGGGAAGTGCTGGAATGTAACTTTGTTTTGAGCCTGAAAGAGAATACAGGTTAAAAAAAAGGTCATTAGTTAAAAACACTATGCCTAACATAAGGGTTTAGAGATGCTATATTGTATGAATTCAAAGGGCTTACCACATGCTTCAACAAACATCGCATAGTCCTGGAAGAGGTTTTCCAATCCATCAGCAAGATCTTGAACTAAATCTTCGGTGATTGCTATTGGAACTTGGAAGAATTCTTCCACAATCTTCGCCGCCAGTTTCATCACCTCCACAGCTGATTGTCCAAATGGTTCTAATTTGGACTTTGGATTCCAGGTCTGCAATAATAGAAGAATGCAAAAAAAAAAAAAAAAATTAGAAACCATGTTCTAAGATCAAAAACAAAATTTCGAATCACAAGGCAAAAACATACCTCAGTTTCTTTTGCACTCTGCAGACACTCTCTGCCTTTTCGCAATGATTCATCTATCCATTTTCCAAGAAGACTCAATATGACTGATTCGACATCAAGGGGAACCATCTCTTGCACAACATTTTTACCACCATCCTCGCATTCGGTGGCCTCCTCAACCACCATTTGGATTATAAACTTTTCTAGCTTCCCAGCCCTCTGCAATACCTGGACCGACACATTTGTGAGTGAGGTCAATTCACTTGTGTACTGCCTCAGCACTTGCCCATAGCACGAGTGTAGCATCACCGCTGCAACAGCGACTGCGGATGAGTGCCATTTCTTTAGTATTGGACTAAAATGGTGCCTTTCCTTCATCGCCAAATCTTCAGTTTCCTGAGCTAACCGAATCAGAACTTCACTTAGTTCTTTCCTCCTTTCATATTCCAAAGACTTGGCATTCACTGCATCTAATACCTGCACTCATAAAAGAAATACATTATGATTTCAAGAATTGACTGATTAAGAATACTGAGAAGAAGAGAAGAAAAACTCCGAGGGCATTTAGAAAGCATATCTGAGCTTATGAAAATAGTTTTAGAACATAACCTACGACCTTCATATAAGCTCTTTTTATCTTATTTCAATAAGCTTATCAGAGAAGCTTATATTTTTGAAAAGCTTATTGAATAAGCGCTTAATTAAAGTGTTTACTTAAACGCGTTCTATGTATAAAGTACAAACCTTTTTAAATGCATGTTTCATGGAAGAACGGATATAATTATCGACACGGTCACCAGATGAATCCACAATGGTTATGTCTCCTTTCTCTTCCCCTTCTCCATCTGTGATTGTAAAATCTTCACCTAAAATCTTGGAGGTGGTCAACACAACAGGAAGAAGGTTTTCGATTTGGTTAGCATTTCCTCTCTGGAAATACTCATGGTAATTAAGCAACCTCTTCTCGGCGAACCCTTGCATTGAACTTAGCACCGACGACATAATCTTAACATACAAAGAGTCCTTCTCTTTCTTGGCATCATTTGCCACCTCACTCAACATGACATGTGAGGCAGAAAGAAGGTCAGGTTCTATCTGTCCAGTTGCAATGTACTGATGAAAAAGCACCCAAGTGAAGCACACATTGTGAATTGGCAAAGTTATCCCCAATGTAGACCAAGTCTTCTTCATTAACTCAAGAAGCTCATCAACTTCATCAAGGACTAATGTATCATCCCGGATGTCGAAAATCGATTGCAGAAGAGAAGTATAGAGGTGAATATTAAAAGGGAATCCATCAGCCCAATGGCAAACATCAGTAGGGGTTCCATTAGCACTTCTCCATGACAATGAAACCACAGAGTTGCAAAGGGTTCTCATTGTATCTGAGTTCTTGCCAGTGTCTATAGGTTTGGACTCGCCGCTGGATATGATGTCGCTAAGGCGCGATGCGAACGCGTTGTTCTTTTCTAGAGGGATTGATGGGTTCAGGAGAAGCCCTGCTTCAAGGACCTTGAGCTGCCTCTTTTGCCACGTGTGGTACTCCTTAGAATCACTGAATTCCGGTGGCTTTAGGTGGCGCAGGAGTTCCAATGGGATTATGATTGTTTCTGATCTCCTTCCCATCTGCAATACCAGTAGTTTCATATGTTTAGACCAAATTGCATGTCATCATTTTCATAAATACTATAGCAATAGTTATTACATTATCTGCTTCAATAAGCTCAATTATGTCAGCATACTCAATTGTTTGCTCATTAACTCTGCATTTTCTTCTCATCACATCAAATTAGCAATCATTTTTGCTGCATATTATATATGGTTTTAATTTTTGAATATAAATAGTACTTTAGAAAGCAGATCATCAATTCATCATAATAACAGAACCCAAAATGCACAAGTCCTTCTATTATGTTAAATGAAATAAATTAAATTTGCATAAAAATCATAAGTTTCAAATTGAATTTAAAAGTACAAGGGTGCGTTTGATCTAAGTAATGAGGGATATCACATGACGATTTTAATGCACGGAATAAAATTGTGTTGTGTCCCATAGTTTAGTGGAAGACAAAAAATTGTTCTAGTATACAAGATTGTTTACAAATTAATCAAGGGACAAATAATGCTGTGAAGAAAAAATTAAAAAATAAGCATCACTTTTATGCAAAATTAAATACAAGATGAGAACAAGCAATTGAAAAAAAATTGTTAATGTGTGTATTTGTCAATTTGTAACGTACTTGGCCAACTAGGGTTCTCATGAGGGTCTTCCTTAATTTATTATCATTGTGCTCCGTCACCCTCATCTGCTGTCTCATGATCTCTGCTGCCGTCATAGGTCGCCTTGGCCTAAACGGCGGCACGGTATGGGCCAACGGGCTACCACCGCTTCCACCCACCGGTGACGATGGCGTGGAAGACACCCGACTGATCCCAATGCCGGACAGCATCCTCCTCGTTGACGGCGACCTCTTCAACATCTTCAACCCCAATGCTTTCTTCACCCTGCTCGTCGGCTTCGTCACCACTTGGTTCGGCTTGCCACCATTGTCGCTACCACCGCCGCTATTATTATTGTCATGACTCGAGTGAAACGTGAGTGCATGGCGTCCCCCGAAGCCGGGTGACGACCTGCATGACGTAAAAAATATCTCGTAGGCAGTTTCCCTGATCTCGTCGTCATCGAGCCTGGCGAGCTTCTCGAAAGGCCATGCAAGGTCGTCAAGCTCGAGGGCGAGGAGGTCAAGGCGACGAGAGCCTCCGAGATGATCGAGGCGAGAAGATGTGGCAGAGGGGTAGGACTCGCGGCGGCCATGCTGACCCATCGTGATGGGTCAGGACCGACGTAAAAAGGTGGTGTTGGAGAACAGAAGAGGTGTGGGGAGGAAAGAGTGAGTAAATGATGGGATGCATTTTATATGATTGGTATTAAAAGAAAAGGTTAGAAGAGAGAGATGATGATTATGATGTTTAGGTGTTATTATTGTTTATTATTACGTGTTATTATTTTTTTGGTTAGTTATTAGGTGACAGCATTTTCATGCAATGCAAAAAAAGTTAAAGAGAGATGCATGGGATGAGTGATGATAGGATTGTCAACGTTGTCATGAGCGAAGAAAACGAGGAATAAGTGATGGTGTGGTGTGTACTTTGCCAAAACCCAAAATAGAATTGCTCTTCATTTGCTCTGCTTTTTCCTCGGAAGCATTTTCCTTTTATTTATTTATTTATTTATTTTTTAATTTTGTTTGTGCTTGTTTGGTTTTGATAATTACTAGAGGCAAGTAGCAAATTGGTGGCTAGTTGTTTGTCACCTTAACTCATCACCTTCTGTTTTTTTAGTTTAGAGAGCGAGGCAGAGATAACAGGTGTCATTACTCACCAGTGGTTTATGGTTACAGTCTTACAGACATAATTTCACTGCCATTCATACATTACTTTTTCTTTTTGAACCCGTCGCCTACTCTTTGACTCCCATTTCAATTTTTATTAGATTATTATGATCCTGAGTGTTTTTCAACTTCCGACTCTTAATAGTCGGAATACTTATTCCGATTTTTACAAGTCAGAAACAAACTTATAAATTTTTTCAACTTATACTAGTTGGAAATATATTTTTTAGATTTTCCGACTACCGGCCGTCGGAATCGGTGGTAAGCCATTTTCCTCGTTGAATTCACTACTTTTGGACTTTGGCTACTCTTATATTATTTGATTTCTCTCTTCGATAGCATCATGCCTGAGCCATTTAATTTACAGAAGCTTATAAAAGTCACTCCTAAAGTATAAGAGACATTATTTTGTACTGTAATGTATTTTCAATATGTCTTGATAGCCTGGTTTCATGTGTCTGTGTACATAATTCTGTCTTTTTATTACAACCAGGGCAGAACAAAATGAGTAAATGACAGAAATAACAACCAATTAACTGATTCCGACTAGTTGTAGTCGGAAAATCTATAAAATATACTTTCGACTAGTATAAGTCGGAAAAATCTATAAGTTTGTTTCCGACTTGTAAAAATCGGAATAGATATTCCGACTATTAAGAGTCGGAAGTTAAAAAACACTTAGGGTCATAATAGTTTAATAAAAATTGAAATGGGGGCCAAAGAGTAGGTGACGGGGTTCAAAAAGAAAAAGTCTTCATACATATGGTTGATTAACTAATTATCGTTGGTATAGATTTAAATTAAGATTTAATTACTAACGTATATCCCCTTTCAGAGAAATACTCTTGCACACACACGTGCCTAATGGACTAAATTAATCAAATGCTTCCGCTTTATTAGAATAACGATTAAATTGTCACTTTGGTGTTTGAATTTGCATCAACATTCGTTTTAATATACAAAATTAAAGAAAAGAAAATGTTAAAGAGTGTCATTAGGGCATTGGTTAAAGAAATAAAAGAGATAATTTTATATTGAAAAATGACAAATTTAAAATTTCAAAAACTAGTGGACTTGAATTTTCAATGCAAGTTTTTCTTTAATGTATTCCTTAACCAATGCCCTTAAGGCACTGGTTAGCAATACCCTTAAAAAAATTACTTTTTAATCTCTTAATTTGTAAATCTTTACTCAGGTCGCTTTAGTCCTTTGATTATGTCATTGTTTATGTTTGTTAATGAGAAACTGACGTGACCATTAAATGGCCAAATAACGTCGTTTAGACCAAAATGACTTAGTCCTGACTTAAAAAAAATATAAAAACAATGCAAATTAAAATATATATATAAAAACTAATGCAAAATAAATAATTCTTAGTCACATGCGTACATGTTTTTACTTTTTCACAATATTAAGTCACAATCAATATCAATGGTTATCCCTCGATCACATCCACAAACACAACAACCTTCAATGAAATCCTTCAACAAGCTCTCTCTTTCCCTCCCATCACACCTTCTCCCTCTCACTCTCAACTTGAAACATCCCCACTCAGTTAAGTTACTATCGATTCTCCTTATTGCCGGCAACCACCATCGATCCTCCATCTTCAGTCTCAACTTCATCAATTCTACTTGCTCAAGTTCGTCCCTCTCAACAGTCAACACTATTGCTTAAAACAACCATATGCATTAGAATATGTTAGTGAAGAAGAATGATGTAAGAGATTAATGGGTCCTTTTTTTTTAATTAATTTTTTCATAATTTTTCGTCACTCAAAACAACGTCATTTTGACCTAAATGACGTCATTTTGGTCATTTAAAGGACCACGTCAGTTTGTCATTAACAAACATAAACAGTGACATAACTGAGGGATTAAATTGAGTAACAATTTACAAATTGAGCACTAAAATGCAATTTCTTTAATTTTGAGGATCAAAGTGAATATTGAGTATAAATTTAGGGACCAAAATGATAATTTAGTCTTAAAATAACATTTGAAAATGACAACAAAACTCTTGTAACAACTATCTTTAATGATATAACATTATTTGATTGGTTGTACCAAAAGGCAAAAATCACTATGCCTATATAATTTTTAACAATTTTTCTAGGTTGCACAAGATAACTTATAAAAAGTACTTCCTCTTATCCAAAAATGTTAATAATATAGCTTTTTTTTCTTGGTCTATCTGTCTTGAATATTTACGAATCCAATATTATAATTATCCTATTTTTTTCAGTTATATTCATATTTAATTATAATTATCTCTTTTTCAGCTCCAATCTTTTCCTCTCTCCTCTCCTCCTCTCTCTCCTCAATAATTAATGATTACAAAATTAATGATTACAAAATGATATTTTAGTTAAATTACCCTAATTTCTTGTTTTATTTAATAATTTATTAAAATTCGTACATCTTCCACACAGTCAAAACTTTTGGATCAAAGGGATTAACTTATAAATAGAATTAGAGAGAATATTTTCTTTCAACTAACTTAAGGGTAAGGTTAATAACATTATAATTCATCTATTCGCACAATCACACTCATCATCAATCAATCATAATTATTTTTTACAATCAATCAAATTTTTTTTAATTGTAATTAGTCGATGATGAGTGTGAATAAGTAAAATGGAGTGTCAATTACTGTACCTATAACTTATGTATTGATATAACGATTTTTCTAATTTATGCATCACGTGCATAAGATAAACTAATATAATAAAAAATGTTATATTAGAAATCTAAATACATCATTCAATATATTATTTCAATTTTCTATTTACTATAAAAACTTACTTTTTGTACTTATTTATCCTATACACTAGGTGAGTAGGTTAATTAAAAAATTGTTGATATAAAAATTTACTAAATAAGGGTATGTTTGCTTTGCGAAAACGTTTCCTGTTTCCATTTTCAAAAACTATTGATAATTATAATTTTGACGCCTTGTTTTTATTTTAATTTTTGTTAATTATGAATGTGACCTCATGTTTTCATTTCATTTTCTACTTTCAAAATTTTATATAGTTTATTTAAGTATTAAGTCCTTGAACTTAGGAGGTCTTTTGAAATTAGTCCCTATTTTTTTTTTATTGGCTTAGGTCCCTAAACTTTTTCAACATCTGAAAATAGTCCTTCCGTCAGTTAACCGGTGACGTGGCTAACAGAATGCCACCTCACCCACCCCACATCCACACCCGTTTTGACACGTGGCACTTACGTTTTTTATTTTTTTTATTTCCAGTTTTTTAATTAGTATTTCTTTAATTTTAAAACAAATTTTTAAAAATAAAAATTAAAAACTTTAAAATCCCTAATTTGTTCAGATCCAATCCCTTCTTCATCATCTACTATCCTTGCAATTTCTCCAATCCTTAATCCTTGTTCACCCTCCACTCTCTCCCCTTCTCATTCTGTCCAACCACCGCCACTCAACTTCCTATGGTTGAAATCGATTTGAACCCTCAATATAGCCACAACAGCAAAGAGAGGATGACGGTTCGATTCGAATCCATAGCGGACACCAGCGGCAGGGGAGGCAAAGATCATGGCTGATCAGAGGCCCTGGTTCGCGAGCCCCATGTAACGACGACGACGGCAATTCTGTGGGAGGCGATTATGAACGTCGAGGGAGAGAAAATCTCAAGGGAGGAGAGAGAAAAAGAGAGAGAGAGAGAGAGAGAGCGCAAGACGGCGGAGGCCGACAGAGAGAGAGAGCGCGTGGTGATGATGGTTTTCGGTTGGGTGGCGACGCGAGTGAAGGCGGTGACGGGCTCGTCACCAAGAGGGAGAAGGGACCGAGGGCTAGAGAGATGGAGACAAGAGAGAGAGAACGACGAGGAAGAAAGAGAGAGAGAGAGAGTAGGGCGGTGGTGCTAACTATTTTGGAACGGCGGAGGAGGCTGGAAGAGAAGTGGATGGAGAAGAGAGAAAGGGGGTAAAAAATGAAGGACAATATGAGGGGTGAGGAGGGCGGCGGACACACAAAGGAAAGGGGAATAGGATTTCTTTCCCTACACAACATACACATACTCTTTTCTTCTTCTCCTTCTTTTTTTTTTTGTTTAAATAGTACAGGGAAGAAAGTGGGTTAAATTCAACCAAACCAAGAAGAGGAAGATGCAATTTTTTTCCTTATATTGTTTGGCTTCAATTATTATGAAATACAAAAAAGTTTTTAAAAAAAATAATCGATTTTTTAATTAAAAAAATACTAATTAAAAAACTGGAAATAAAAAAAATAAAAATACACAAGTGTCATGCCACGTCACCAGTGAACTAACGAAAGGACTATTTTCAGATGTTGAAAAAGTTTAGGGACCTAAACCAACAACAAAAAAAAGAATAGGGACTAATTTCAAAAAACCTTCTAAGTTCAAGGACTTAATACTTAAATAAACCTTTATATAAAAAATAGTGAAAAGAATAAAAAATTGTTTTCACTATTCCTTGTATAAATATTTGGAAATCTGAAACAAAATGAAAACATGGGATCATGTTCATAATTAATAAAAGTTATAAACTAAACATGGGATAATAATTATAGGAGAAAATAGATCGATGATACACCAACAGCATAAAGGTTTTTTACTCCTTTAGTGTATCATCCATCGTTCATGTGTTTATGGTTATTGACTTTCTGATAAAAGTAATACAAATGAATGGTGGATGATGAACTAATGACGTAAAAACGTTACACCGTCGGTGCACACCCATTAATCTCTAATTATAATTATCAATAATTTTTTTAAATGAAAACAAAACATTTTCACAAACCAAACAGACCTTACATTTTTTGTTTTATTTATTTTACAAAACTTGTTGGGATTCTGGCAAGTGTACCAGATCGTACAAGTAATATAGACAATGAAGTCCGAGTATCGTACCCAAGGGAGTAACCGTTTAATTAATTCCACCTAATTAATATTACTTAGTGAACGAGACAAAGGATTTATGAATTTGTAAATAAAAACAGAAATTAAAATAAATGACTCTTTGACAAGGGGAAAGGCGGGATGTAGATTCGATGCAGGTTCCTGAATATTCTATAACAAATTAATTTATTTTCCTTGAATTCCGAATTGGTTTTGCAAAATTAGATAACACCTAATGTCTTAGGGTGTTTCTATATTTTAGAGATTATTCTCCCAATGATGTCTCAAGGGAGCCTTAAAACCTAACCATTTCATTAAGTTCAGTCAAAACCTCTTTTTATAAAATTACCCAATTCATAGAAAACATGTCTGTGCCTATGCAATTGAGTTGTTTGATTAATGACTAAATCCTAAATTCATATGTCTATTCATAAAGAATTTTCAAAAGTCGTGAAACAGCTTCTTTCATGAGAAACAAATAAGAACAATCAAACACAGAATTCAATACCGGAAAATAAGATTAATTTATTACTAGAAATATTGAAAAGGTTTCATTCATCTACTCCTACATCCCAAGGATGGAATTAGTTCATACTTACAAGAGAAAACACAATAAACATGATAAAAATAATTACCATGAATCCTTGAGCTAACTCCGCGTTCTTCACAAAAACCTCTAATCCTTGTTCCTTCTCCAAGTCTCAAATCCTAATCTACTATTATTCTATGGAGTTGTATGAGTGTCTCTCTCTTTTTTGGAATAAATCATAATCCTATTATTATATAGATAAAAACTAACCTAATTTTCAATCTAATGTGATAAGATTTTTATTTGAATAAAACTAATCCTAAATCTGAATATAATATGATAAGATCCTATTAAAATAAACTAATCTTTAAGAATCTTATCTACAAATAGAATTTATCATTAAAATCCTTCTAGAATCCCGTATTTGTATCTGACAGCAACTTCGGCATTGATTTTGACCCCCAAGATGGACGAATTTGAGAAAGGCTATTTTTGTCAAAGTTGTAGATCTTTTCCTTAGCTTTAAAATGATATATAGACCGCCTCATTTGGATAAGCGTAGCTCAAGTTATGATCAAAACAGCGAACAGTGTCACTTTCTCGCATTTTGCGCGCCCAGGCGTGAAGCTCCTGCGCCTGGGCGTGAATCTGTCTGAAAAATCAACCAAATGCACCTCATTATTGGCCAGTTGACCCCAGCCCGCGCCTGGGCGCGTGGGACCCGCGCCTGGGCGCCACGATCAAATTTTCTTCATTTTTTCCTCTTTTTCTTCCCAATTCAAGTACCAAGCTCTCCTTCTTCATTCCTTTGCACAAATCATTGTTTTAAGAGCTTAAATACCTGAAAATAAACCAAACACATCAAAATGTTCCAGAAATCTTATAATGACAAAATTCCATTGTTTTATTCCAATTTACTCAAGAAACAAGTCATTTACTATGTAAAAGGGAGACAAAAAAAAGTACAATAACATAACATATTAGACCCCAATCACATTTCTTATTTTTATTGGGGCTAATTATTTACTTTCTCACATGACCTCAAAATGTGTGAGACGGTCCTCTTGAGTTGGTTTGTGTTTGAGACGTGTGTCCCACAAGTGTTCCAGCCACCGTAATGCTCTCTCCGTTTCATTATGTTTGACCTTTTAGTTTTTTTTTTAAATTTTTCATATTGTTTGACCTTTTACATTTTCAATACATAAACATAATTTTTTTTCTAATTTTAATCTTTCATTCAATCGTTTCTCTTGCTCCTCGTTAATTCAACTTTTATCATTTCTCTCATCTCTAAATCACTATACATTAGTTAATGGACACACTTACTAATAAAAATTAAATACTACTATAATTTTCAATAAGAATTAAATAGGAGCATTCTAAACAAACTATACGTAATACTTACAATAATTAATACTTTGTTAACATGTGCACCTAGACCTATAAAACTAAACATAAAGAAAAGGAGGGAGTATATTTTTAGGTCTTGTTAAGATTACTATATATAGAAAAATAAATTTCAAATTCATATTCATTACTTTCTCGAAAATATAAAAAATCAAATTTTTTAATAATCTTTATTTAGCATTGATTCCTTAAAAACACTTGTTAGCATTTGCTTATATTTTTAACTGAACAGTTGTGTTGAAAAGTGTTGAAGGAATGTCATCTAAATTTTGTGTTGACTGATGACTCAAGAGTTGGAGGTGACCAAACTCTCTAAGCTCTCTAATAGATTGTTAGTTGTTAGGCTCATCAGAAAATGAATAGAATAAAATATTTTATTAAAATATCCAATCATATTTTATTAAATCTTGATTTAATATTTAATTAATTAAGTTATATCTTTTTCAAGTTGAGGTTTAAATTTTTTACTTTTAAGTTTAGTATTTCCTATTTTATATTTAAATATTGTTTTTACTTTAATAAAAATAAAGAAGAAAAAAAATTGAACATTGCTCACCGGTCTTTTCTATGATATTGTCAAATTCTTTGCCCAATCCTATTCTTTTAACCTAGATAAGTCTAAAATTCTATCTCTCTCAACCCTAGTATATTTTAGCAAAATGATATATAGGTTTATAAATGAATGAACTTATACATAAGTTTACATAAAAAATAAAGTGATATGTGTTACTTATTAGCAAATTAAAAAACATAAAATATACATAAAAAATATCATTCTGTTTGTGGTATAAACTTATTTATAAATTGATTTTGTAGATTTATTTGTCATTTTTACTGTATTTTATCATCATTTTATTTAATTAATTAATTTATGCCACCTTTCTTTTTAAATTTTTTATGCATCATAGTATATATATTTTTGATAGGTAAAGTATTTTTTTTTATTTTCTTTTTACGGGATAGGGGAAAGGATTTAATTCCACCAAATGGTGGCGCCCAAGATCGAACCCGAGACTTCCAATGTTTTTGATAGTAAATTTCTGATGAGATTGTACATGATCATGTAGCCTACACCCACTTGTCAATATATACATTATATTAAAAGGTTAAAAAAATATTTTGGTAGTATTTTGTATTTACTATTATTTATTATTTCTTAACTTTTTATTAATAAATAAATATTCCATTAGATTATTTACTATCATTTATTATTAACTCAATACTTCAACATTACAACATTTTTTTTTACATTTTTTTATTGTTATTTATTTACTTCTTTTCTCAAACATATTTAATTACTCTATACTTTATCATTATTATCAACACATTTTTTAATTTAGTCTATTTTTCTATTATAATTACAAATTATTATAAAAATATATTATTTTTATAAAATGCATAGCACAGGAAAACTATCCAGTACTATAAATGTGCTGGTTCCTTTATTATTTATATGAATCTATATCATCTCTAGTCTTGGTGCCCAAGCAAGACAATCTCATCAGCACACCTCAATCGGTGGAGTAGTAGTTGTTTCCAAGTGTTCTTCTATCACTTCTGCTTTGACAACGACCGTTTTCTATACTCATTGTTTTCAAATAAGTAATGTATATTCATTGTATTGTTTCATGAACGGTTGAGATTGTGGTATCAGGTGGATATCTGAGATTGATGAATAGGAGCATGGTGTATGTATATGTCTTGTTAAGTTGAGTGAATCATAGAAAATATCATATATAGTTTTTTTAACTGTTTTTTTTAAAAGAAATGATAAATTCTCATAAAAATAATGACCTTTTTAATGGAAAAAATAATTACCTTAAAAATACACTAATCACAATTTTTTGACATGTAATAAAACATTACTTCATCTATTCTTTAACTTTTGGGTTTATTTAGGTTTTTTTTATTTCATATTTTTGTCCTTTTACCAATGCATAAACATATCTTTTTTTCTTTATTTTAACCTTTCATTCAATTATTTCTCTTTCATCTCATTAATTTTACTTTTATCATCTATCTAAATCATTATACATTGATTAATGGACACACTTTCAAATAAAAATTTAATACTATTATAATTTTCAACAAAAATTAAATAAAAATATTTTAGACAAAACACATTTTTGATATACGCTTCCACTTTAAATTTGTCACTTTATTTATGAATTAAAATTGTCACCGTAGTATACATACTCATTTGAAAACAACGAGTATAGAAAACGGCTCCCGACAAATAAAGTACTATTCCTTGTATTAACTTCAATTCAATATGTAATAATAGGATCGTACTCCCTCCTTAATATATATATATATATATATATATATATATATATATATATATATATTTTAAAAAAATATCGTTACATTGGTTTAAAATATAAGCAAAATTAACAAACATTTTAAAATTTTATTTCATTCTCAATACCACTCTCATAAAACATCCTTAGAAAATTGTTATCTTATTTAATTTTTGTTTCATTCCCAATACAACTTTCCTAAAATACCTATATTCTTTTATAAATTTGCGAAAATTAATTACAATCAGCTAATTAACCTTTTAATAAGCATAAAATTAGTCACTTTTGCTTATAATTCGAAACGGTGGGAATAACTCATACGTCGGTGGCATATGTACGTGTGTATATTAATCATAAGGGGATTATTTTGATACCTTCTATAAATAAAGGGTTGTTGTACCCTCTGTAGTTAATCCAATAAAATAATGATATATGTAATTACTTGTCACATCATATAAGCACAATAACACATTATAAATTTTACAATTAAGATTATGTAGTATTTATGTAAAACCAACGTTTTTAAAATTAAAAGCTCTATACGTGATTTTTTTCAAATAGCTTCCACCTTTTTTTTATCTATGATTCTTTTTTAAGTAATAGGATTTTTATGTTCTTATAATTTTTTTCGAAGTGAACATGTAAAAAAGAATATAATGTAAAAATTGGGAGAAAGAACATGTGATTGATCATTCAAATCTAATGATTGCAGTGGGGTGATGCCCGTATATATATCTCCCCCATAAAAGGTATAACAAATAACCAAATTTAGCTTAAATGTCGCAATAAGTTGTTTTTATTCACTTGTCCGCTATGCTATTATGTTGCTTGAAACTCAAATCGTAATAATCCCTTGTCAAGTGTAAAGCTTTTTTTGCTGAGCTTAAATTGTACTTAACATGGTGCTCCTAAATTCATAAATTAGTTTCGGAAGATGAAATAGAAATAAAAAAAAATTAATTTTTGGAATGTTGATTTTACAGAAATATTTTAGGAGCGTATTGCAAAATTAATAATTTGTGATAATATAGCATTTATGTGGTAAGTAAGCACATACTCCTTCCGGTCTTATTTTTAAGGAAAAAAACTAATTTCACATGTATTAAAAAAATTAGTTGAGTGCATTTAATTTTTTCAGATGCATATAAAAATTGACTACTTTAGGAATCTTGCATTGATAATGAAACAAAAATTAAATGGTATAACCACTTTGTAAGGATATTTTAAGAATGATTGTATTGGAAATAGAAAATTGGTTAATTTTTCTTATATTTAAGACCATGAATGAGATGTTTTTTTTTCTTATAAATGAGACGGGTGAGAATATGTCACTATATTAATTATAAAGGTATAACAAGCTTTATTTGATTGCACATTTCTTATCTGCAAACCATAGGGACATGAAGATGGAAATGGAAGAGACACTTCCTCTGAATATGAGCCATGTCCACAAGCCTTTGGTTTTCACCAATAGATTATACATGTTCCTTCATGCTACTGCTTTATGTTTCTTGGTCTATTATAGGCTTTGTTTCTTCTTTCAATATCCACAAAACAGAGGAACTCCACTGTTACCTTGGATTCTTGTTTTTGCATCAGAAATCATTCTCTCCTTCATTTGGATTCTTGACCAATCTTTTCGTTGGCACCCTGTTACTAGAACTGTGTTTCCAGAAAGATTACCAAATGATGATGAAAAGCTTCCTCCAATTGATGTGTTCATATGCACTGCAGACCCTACTAAGGAGCCTCCTTTTGATGTGATGAATACTGTGTTATCTGCTATGGCACTTGATTACCCACCTCATAAACTTCATGTCTATGTTTCTAATGATGGTGGTTCAAATTTGACCTTGAGTGCTATGAGGGTGGCTTGGAACTTTGCAAGGTGGTGGCTTCCTTTCTGTGCAAGATACAAAATCAAATGTAGGTGCCCCAAGGCTTACTTTTCTGCTTCACAGGATGATGATGGTGATTTTGATGGGAACAATGAGTTTATTGCAGATAAGAAAATAGTGAAGGTCAGTAGTATAGTTCTATATGATGAGATTGAGTTACTTTTGACTTAACTTTTGAGTTTATTCCAGATGAGAAAACAGTGCTTGATTTAAATATATGAAACCGAATTTCCGCAGGAAAGATATGAGGCTTTCAAAGAAGGCATAGTAGCAGCAAATGATTGCCACTCTGAAGGCATAACAAATCAAAATCATCTATCTATGGTGGAGGTATAATGTTATTCAGATTTCAGAATACTCTTCTATGGTATTGCAACTCAAAATTGTATAATTTAAAGCTCAAATAACTTATTTAAACTTCAGTTTTTTCAAAATACTTTAGTTTAGTAATCTCAAAATCAATATTGTATATTAGTTTTGATTAGTACTCCCATTTGATATTGAAATATTTGTCTTAAATAATGTACAAGTGTATCAACTCAACTGGCTCTCGGATAATTTATTTCATCGATGTTGAACTTTTTTTTGTCTATACTCTTTGGCCAGTACCACAGGTATTCCTAAGAGCATCCTTAATACCAGGGAACCCTTGAGACTAATTCTGCACGAGGTCGCATTCCTATGCCTTTCCCAGTGGGGTGTGTTAACCGGGAATCAAACCTGAGACTTCTTAGTCTCAGTCCCCATTCCCAAATTCTCAAATTGTCAGGATGGCACCACTAGAGCCAACCCCCGTCGGTTCCGATGTTGAACTACTGTTAGGAATGGAATGGGGTAGCCCAATAAAACAGGAGATTTGAAATAATGAACTAAGTGAAGTTATATATAAGTAGGTGTAACACTGCATCTTGACCCAAAACCTTAAGCATTGGGTCTTTTCATTTATATACATTTCATCTAATCCATTATTATAGCAATGGAGGCTGGCACAAATGGGCGGGGTCTGTGTCCCTTAAGATGAGTCGCTCAGTTGCGTGGATGGATACTGTGGATTAAAAAAAAAACAGGGACTTCTTTTACCCACAACTCACACTTGGAAATTCTAACAACTGCATATATGACAAAAAATTCGAGACCTATTGGTCTATCCTTTCAGTAAGTTGCAGTCATATTGTAACAAAACCATGTGATTTTGCATTTGCTACCTAGTTAACCATATTGTGAAACATGAAATTAAATACTGATGGTGGCAGGTGATACTAGGAAATACCAGCGGTGAAGAGCATGTGAAATTGCCTTCCCTTGTATATGTTTCCAGAGAGAAAAAGCCTTCTCTTCCTCACAATTTCAAAGCTGGAGCCCTCAATGTTCTTGTAAGATTCTCTATCTCTCTCTTTAGGAATTATTGAAGACACTTCCTAGGGACAAAACATTGGATAAAAGTGAATACTACTACACATGAGTACACAAATATCAACAAAAAAATTTACATTGTCACTGATTTTGTTTAACTAGAAAATCATCAACAAACAAATAATTGAACATTTATTCTCAAACTGCTTTATTGATTTGCAATTTATATGCAATCAACTAGTTGATTACTTATAGAAGATACATTATTGCAGTATCGTATCTCTGCCGTGATGAGCAATGCTCCATATATACTAGTGCTGGATGTTACACTACCTCAGCAGCATTTCGAACAGAGAGGCAACATGAGCAACAAGTCAGTGAAAACCAATTGGTTTGGAAGGGAAATGAACAATCGTGAGTCACCAATTGGAATAGAGGATTCGGGAAGCATGGGAATCAGTGAGCAGCAGAAACAGACAAAAGTTGTTAGGCCAGCTGGACACGTGGAAAGGCCTCAGTCCATTATGCATCCACGCAGAGGAGAGAGGAAACAAATTGAGAATATTCGGTTCCAGGATTACGTTGGCTACCGTTAGTGCTTGGCCTTTTATGGAAATTGCTCAGGATGAATTAAGGCATTGAATAGTGTTGCTTGTCCTTACTCTCACCTTTTCCTCTGATTTCTCATCCCTTTCTGTACTCTTCTTTACTTTTCTTGTACCTCTCAAAGCAACACTGATTTTGCCATTAATAATACAAGTACATTCCCTGAGTTTATTCATTTTTTCTGGTTCATATAAATTCATTTTTCCTTTGTCTTTAGTTCAGTAGCTTAAGCGCTACATTTGGTGCTTTCATTTTCTTCTGCAATGGCAGATAATACACGCATGAAGGAGATGAACAATGACATCAAAGAGCTGAAGTCATCGATTGAATACCTGAAGCAACGTGATATGGACCATTCATTGCAGTACCAGCAAAAAACCAATGCCATAAAGGAGCTGAAAGAGATGGTCAGATCACTCACCACTGGATTTTCTCCGTATCATCATGAGTCACCACCTTCAACAAAACAACCATTTCAAGTAAGAAATGTTAAACTGGACTTTCCTCGTTTTGATGGATCTAAGGTATTGGCTTGGATTTTTAGAGCTGAACAATTCTTTGATTTTTATGATACCCCTGATGACCATAGAATTACCATTGCTGCAATTCACTTAGAAAAGGATGTAGTTCCATGGTTTCAGATGGTAACCAGAATGCAACCTTTCACTTCTTGGAAACAATTTACAAAAGCACTTGAAATGGAATTTGGACCCTCTCCCTTTGATTGTCCACGATCCACTTTATTTAAACTAACACAGAATGCTTCTGTTACTGAATACTATATGGAATTTATGTCCCTTGCTAATCGTGTTTATGGTGTTAGTTCTGATGCCTTGCTGGATTGTTTTATTAGTGGTTTAAAAACTGAAATTAAGAGGGACGTGATAGCACAAAGTCCATTATCTCTACTTAAAGCAGTATCATTAGCCAAGATTTATGAAGAAAAATACAACTACAAACCCAAACAAACATACAAACCACAAATACCTCAAAGACAGCCTTATACTTACCCAAAAATCCAAAATATACAGCCACCCTTACTACCCACACCCCAAACAAAACCAAACACACAAACCACATACACAAACCCAATCAGAAAAATGAGCCAAACCGAAATGCAACTTAGAAGAGAGAAAGGCCTTTGTTACACCTGTGACGAGAAATTCACACCCCAACATAGATGTCCAAACCGACATTATATGATACTGCAAGTAGATGAGGAGAATTCAGATAAGGATAATGCCATAAATCTGCAGCAAGATGATAATACTGAGCAGCCTGATAATCAGGATCACCATTTGTCTTTTAATGCTCTGAGAGGCAATAGTGGTCTCGGCACTATCAGATTTAATGACAAAATAAAAGGACAATCAGTGAAAATCCTTCTGGACAGTGGTAGTTCAGACAATTTTCTCCAACCAAGGATAGCTCATTTCCTTAATTTGCCAGTCCAGCCTGCTCCTCAGTTCAAGGTTATGGTTGGAAATGGTCATTCAATGATTGCAGAAGGACTAATTCCTGATTTACAAATTGAGGTTCAAGGTCATATATTGAATTGTCCTGTATACTTGTTACCTGTGGCAGGAGCTGATGTTATTTTGGGAGCCGCTTGGCTATCAACACTTGGACCCCATGTGGCTGATTACAGTGCATTGCAATGCAAATTCATACTGAATGGCAAATTTATCACACTACAAGGTGAGAAACCCTTACTGCCTCAGCCTGCACAGTTGAACCACATCAGAAGACTTCACCCCACTGTTGCCATAGCAGAGTGCTTTACTGTTCAGCTGCAAGAACCAGAACACTCTGAGGATGTTTTACATGAGCTACCTCAAGATGTAAACCCTGAAATAGCTCTATTGTTGCACACTTATCAGAAAGTTTTTCACAAGCCATCTGGTTTACCTCCTCAGAGAGTGCAAGACCATACAATTCCTCTTATTGCTGGAAGCAATCCTGTAAAAGTCAGACCATATAGGTATGCTCACAGTCAAAAGTCAGTAATTGAGGAGATGGTTCAACAAATGCTTGAAGAAGGAATCATACAGCCCAACACAAGTCCATTTTCTTCACCAATTTTACTAGTTAAGAAAAAGGATGGCTCTTGGAGGTTTTGCACAGATTATAAAGCACTTAACAACATCATTGTCAAGGATAGTTTTCCTATGCCTACTGTGGATGAATTATTAGATGAGCTACATGGAGTAAAGTTCTTTTCCAAGTTGGATTTGAGATCTGGATACCATCAGATCTTGGTCAAACCAGAGGATAGATACAAAACAACTTTCAAACTCACCAAGGGCTCTATGAATGGCTAGTGATGCCATTTGGTTTGACTAATGCACCAGCTTCTTTTCAGCAATTGATGAACAATATTTTCCAATTTCTGTTAAGAAAACGTGTATTAGTTTTCTTTGATGACATACTAATATATAGTTCTACATGGTCAAATCATTTGCAGGATTTAGAATTGGTGTTGCAAACCCTGCAGAAACACTCTCTATATGCTAAACTGTCCAAATGTGTTTTTGGTACAACTAAAGTGGACTACTTAGGCCATACTGTGTCCCATGAAGGAGTATCAATGGATTCAGCAAAAATTGAAGCCATTTTAGCATGGTTAGAGGCTACAAATATCAAGCAGCTAAGGGGGTTCTTAGGAATCATAGGCTATTACAGAAGATTCATTAAGGGGTATGCCAACATTGCTGAGCCATTGACTGAGCTACTTAAGAAAGATGCCTTCCAGTGGTCACACAAAGCCTCAGATGCCTTTCAACAACTCAGAAAAGCTGTCACTTCAGCTCCAGTGCTAGGATTACCAGATTTTTCCCAACCATTTGTTCTGGAAACTGATGCTTCAGGGGTGGGTATTGGAGCAGTTTTGAGCCAAGGCAAACACCCTATTGCATTCTTTTCAAAGAAGTTGTCTCCTAGAATGCAGAAACAGTCAGCATATTCCAGGGAATTATTTGCTATCACTGAGGCATTGGCAAAATACAGGCATTATTTGCTTGGTCATAAATTTGTTATGAAGACTGACCAGAAAAGTCTGAGACATTTGAATGATCAATCAATCCAAACACCTGAACAACAGAATTGGCTACACAAATTCCTTGGTTTTGATTTCAAGATTGAATACAAACCAGGGAAGGATAATATACCAGCTGATGCTCTCTCAAGATCCTTTTATATGCTCTGGTCAGAATCAACACCTCAATTTTTACAGCAATTAAGGACTGAATTGCAACAGCATTCCCAATGGCAAGCAGAAATTGAAAACTGCCTAAGGAATAACCCCTCGAGTAGACACATGACCAGTAGGGAAGGGTTACTATTTTGGAAAGACAGACTACTCATACTTGAGCATTCTGCTTTGATTACTCAAATTCTGCAGGAATACCATAGTTCTCCCATAGGAGGGCATTCTGGAGTGGCAAGAACAACTGCAAGGATTAAAGCTGAATTTTATTGGAAAAAAATGAAGCTTGACATTCAGAAGTATGTTGAAAATTGCAGCATTTGTCAGCAAGCCAAACACCTGAATACTCAACCTGCTGGATTGTTACAGCCTCTACCAGTTCCTTCTCAGATTTGGGAGGACATTGCGATGGATTTCATTACAGGTCTCCCTGTGGTTAAAGGTTATTCTGTAATTTTAGTGGTGGTTGACAGATTATCCAAGTATGGTCACTTTCAAGCCCTCAAAGCTGATTACGCTGCCATACAGGTTGCTGAAGTATTCATCAATCACATTGCTAAACTGCATGGAATTCCAAAGACCATTGTCTCTGATAGAGACAAAGTTTTTCTCAGCAAGTTTTGGCAACGTCTCTTTAAGCTGTAAGGTACTGCATTAGCTATGTCTTCTGCAAACCATCCTCAAACTGATGGACAAACAGAAGCTCTGAATAAGTGTCTGGAGATGTATTTGAGGTGCTTTTCCAATTGGAATCCTAAAGAATGGCTCAAATGTCTACCCTGGGCAGAGTATTGGTACAATACTTCCTTTCATAATAGCCTTGGTATGACTCCTTTCCAAGCTGTTTATGGAAGGCTGCCACCAACCTTAACCAGATACAGAGTTGCTGAAAATGATAATCCAGCAGTGCAGCAGTTATTACAGAATAGGGACACTCTTTTGGCCAAACTCAAAGCAAACTTGTTATTGGCTCAGCAGCGAATGAAGAAGCAAGCTGATAAGCATAGACAGGATGTACAATTTGAAATTGGGGATAAGGTTTGGGTGAAATTGCAGCCATATAGGCAGCACTCAGTGGCTCTAAGAAGAAATCAGAAATTGAGTATGAAGTACTTTGGCCCATTTCCTGTTACTCAGAAGGTTGGCACTGTTGCCTATAAGTTACTGCTCCCTGATGAGGCAAAAATACATAATGTATTTCATGTCTCCCAATTGAAAGCTTTTAAAGGAGATGAGGTGATATCTCAGGCAACAATTCCATTGTTGATTGATGAAAATGGATTGCAACTTCAGCCTAAAGCAATTCTGCAGACTAGAATGGTCATAAAGAAAGGGTTGGAGATTCCACAACTTCTAATTCATTGGGAACGTCAACAACCAGAGGAGGCATCATGGGAGGACAGATCAACCTTTGTAAATTCTTATCCTCATTTCAACCTTGAGGACAAGGTTGTTTTTAATGGGGGAGGAAATGTTACACTACCTCAGCAGCATTTCGAACAGAGAGGCAACATGAGCAACAAGTCAGTGAAAACCAATTGGTTTGGAAGGGAAATGAACAATCATGAGTCACCAATTGGAATAGAGGATTCGGGAAGCATGGGAATCAGTGAGCAGTAGAAACAGACAAAAGTTGTTAGGCCAGCTGGACACGTGGAAAGGCCTCAGTCCACTATGCATCCACGCAGAGGAGAGAGGAAACGAATTGAGAATATTCGGTTCCAGGATTACGTTGGCTACCGTTAGTGCTTGGCCTTTTATGGAAATTGCTCAGGATGAATTAAGGCATTGAATAGTGTTGCTTGTCCTTACTCTCACATTTTCCTCTGATTTCTCATCCCTTTTTGTACTCTTCTTTACTTTTCTTGTACCTCTCAAAGCAACACTGATTTTGCCATTAATAATACAAGTACATTCCCTGAGTTTATTCATTTTTTCTGGTTCATATAAATTCATTTTTCATTTGTCTTTAGTTCAGTAGCTTAAGCGCTACACTGGATTGTGACATGTTCTGCAGTGAACCATCGTCAGCGCGACAAGCATTGTGTTTCCACCTTGATCCCAAGATATCACCTTCCCTTTCTTTTGTTCAATTTCCTCATAAATTTCATAAAATAAGCAAGAATGACATATATGACAGTTGGTACAGAACAACATCTGCGGTAAAGGATACCAAACATGACTTTCAACTTCTATTATACTTGCATCAATATTCAATATATATAAATTCAAAATTACGATAGGGTATTCAACTATGTTTTTGCCTTAGGTTATATTGCCAGGTATGGATGGACTTAAGGGGCCAGTGTTGTCAGGCACAGGCTTCTATATGAAAAGGGAATCACTATATGGAAATTACAAAATTAAAGGTATAGAGAAAGACGATTTATTCAGTTGCTTTGCTTTAGATAATGTAATTTGGGTGTTGTTGTAACAGCAATAATAGAAATAGAAGAGAAAGAGAGAGAGAGAACACACAGAATTGGTTACGCAGTTCGGCCAATGATGCCTACGTCTGCGACTATAGAGCAGCTATAGTTCCGTATTATTTCTTGTGCTAATTAGGGTTACAGAGTACAAGCATATATAGTAGAAAACAGATTACACTAAGGTCACAAGATGGGCCACTTTGTGGCCCATGTGACCCTTTGCCCTTTTGTAGCACCTATGAGCCACACTCAACTGTGTGAACATAAACACTAGCCATATAGGTACTCATATTGTTCTTTGTTTTTATTTTTGAATGTTAGACACTGACCCTGAACTCCAAGAATATTTTGGCCAATCCAATCAACTCATCAAATCCTTAAAAAAAAACTACACACCTTATTTGATGAGTGCTGAGCTGGCAAGTCCTAAAGAAGAGACTCTACTTTTGGCTTCTTGTAACTATGAAAATGGAACCGAATGGGGTAAAGAGGTATGCAAATTTTAATTATGTTGCATTAACCTATATAATAACAAACAAAACACAATGCATTGCAACTTTTTATTTGTGCTTGCAGGTTGGCTTCTTGTATGGTACGGTATGTGAAGACGTTCGTACTGGATTCTTCTTGCATTGCAATGGATGGAATTCAGTTTACTATGATCCACCTAAGCCACAGTTCCTAGGCACTAGTACCACTAATTTGAATGATGTACTAATTCAAGGCACCAGATGGAGCTCTGGACTTGTTGAAAATGCTTTAAGTTGGTTTTGCCCCCTTATATATGGGCCTTTAAGGATGTCTCTACTTCACAGCCTGTGTTTTTCATATGTCACATATTTCCCTCTTTATTGCTTACCTCTTTGGTGTTTAGCTATTGTCCCTCAACTTTCTCTACTACATGGAATTTCCTTGTACCCTAAGGTAACTAACAACAATAACTATGCAGTAAATATATAGTGCTTGCATTCACTATGATTAATGCTTCAAATATAGTAACACAACTTCTTTCTTTTTTTTTTGGGTGGCAGGTTTCAGATCCAATTTTCTTCATTTTTGTGTTCATCTTTCTGTCATATCTCATCAAACATTTAGTTGAAGTCCTCTCAAGTGGAGGAACATTCAGAAATTGGATAAATGAGCAGAGGATGTGGATGATGCAATCAATCACATGCCATTTATATGGATGTTTGGATGCTATAATGAAGAAGGCTAGTTTCATGCCAACCAATAAAGTAGAGGATGATGAGAAGACCATGCTGTACCAAATGGACAAATATGATTTCAGAACATCAAACATGTTCCTTGTCCCAATGGTTGCACTCATCATCATCAACATAACTTGTTTCTTAGGGGGCATCTATAGAGTGGTATTTGTGGGAGATTGGGACAAGATTTTCATACAACTTTTTCTTCCAGTTTATATCATTGTTTTCAACTATCCTATCATTGAAGGGCCGGTGATTAGGAAGGACAAAGGACACATTTCTCCTTCAGTACTTGTGCCATCTAATATCTTAGCCACACTTATCAGCGTTGCACTTTATCCTCTGTTAAGGATGATGTAATGATTCCCTGCTATATGGAAAAAAACCAGCTATATAAAATCTCTTTAGGGTACCCTTCCCTCAAATAAATAATAAAAAACAGTTATAAAGCTTTTGTGTAACTGCGTACGTACATACAGTAAAAGCAAGTATAGAGTTGGAAAAAAATTAATTAATGGACTCTTAATTTACTAAAACGACAAATAATTTGGAATAAATGCTAAAACGACAATTAAATTGAAATTAGGCGTTGGCTGCAAAGCATGTTAATACATAACATGCATCAATACAAGTTTGATTTTCACTTGTTATACTAAGTTACTACCAGTTTCTAAATAATTCATAAAACTCTTTGGCCCATATTATATATTGCTTAATGATACTATTGAATTAAAAGACCATTTTAACCTCATTAAAGTTACTCCACTACGTTTGTAGCCCTTCCTTTCCTTGAACATCTCGTAGTGCTAGAACCATTTGAAGTGAGGGAAAGACTGTAACTCCGGTAGATCTAGAACATTTCGAGTATATCTACATACAAAGCAAAGAAGCTAAGCATCTCTTCTACTCACCTCCATACTCTTTCTCTTGGCTCCCTCTCTTTTTTTTCTTTTCTCTTTTTTTTCCTTTGTAAACATATTAATATTATTAATAGAATAGTAACTTTGTCGATTGGGCAACCAATGGAAGCTTTTGTTTATTATCTGATACTTAAAACTCAAAACCATTAATTAGTGTGGTCAAATTGAGTCATCAATATCAAACATGAAGAGTGAAATCAGTTCAGGATCAAAGGCAATGAAGCAGAAAGCAATTCAGAATGATGCAGTTACTTGAAGTGATGACTTGCACCTCAAGTTAATTTCGTAACCGATTATCTAATTAGTAACCGATTAGATAGTTAGTTGGTTAGTTGTTAGATTAACAGCTGTAAATTAACTTGCTTAGCATAGAGATTAGCTTAGATTAGCTCGGTAGCTTAGTTTAGCATTGAAGCTGGTAGTTCCAAGAGTGTATAAATAGTTCTCATTTTGCCAAATTGGCTAATAATATCATAAACTTCTTTTACTCAAGAGCTAGTTTTCTCTCTTCTCTCTCCTCTCAAGTTTCCTTCCTTTTCTGATACAAAGTTAGTTATTCTTCTTCTCTCTCTTCTTCAGATTCAACAATTGAGTTGAATCAACTTTATCAATCATAGTTCTTCAAATCTAATAATCAAGTTCAACTTTTTGGTTCTTCCTCCTCCCAATTATTTTGCTGGTTTTTGTTGTTCATGGCCTTGCAATGCAACCATGAATTAAAGCAACTAAGGAGCAGCTTATGTTGTTCTGCTTGTGTAAAAATCTTTCTTTACCTTCACTATTCGATCTGGAACTAATTATCTATTACTTAAAGGATGGACTTAATGAAACAACAATTTACTTACAAAGATTTCACATCTAATTTATAATAAACAAGATTGGAGTTACTCAAAAAGTTTCAGATTTGAAATTTGGCTTCCTCCTCCTTCCTCCTACATCCATTCTCACGAACCATGGCATGAGAATCAAACAAGTGAGCCACCTACTAGCCCCTTCATGAACATCCATTCTCTTCCACTCTGTTCTCTCAATCTCTTTCACACACAAACTACTTCTTGTGCTCTCTGCTCAAGCCATGGAGGCCGATTCTGCAACCTCAGTATCAAGTACTTCTTCTGCTCTTTGCTCAAAGGTTTCAACCACAACGGTGTCGTCCCTTTAAGGGCTTAATGGCAAAGCAATAAATTAATATGTACAAAGGCAAAAGGTCACCGGTCAAAATCTCCACCCTTCATTACACATCAGCTCAGATTTATGGCTATTAACACTACATGCATCAATGCATGAGAATAATGATTAAGCGATTTTATTTGAGGGCAGGGTGCCCTAAAGAGATTTTATATGGCTGTTTTTTTTTCATATAGCAGGGAATCATTACATCTTCCTTAACAGAGGATAAAGTGCAACGGTGATAAGTGTGGCTAAGATATTAGATGGCACAAGTACTGAAGGAGAAATGCGTCCTTTGTCCTTCCTAATCACCAGCCCTTCAATGATAGGATAGTTGAAGACAATGATATAAACTGGAAGAAAAAGTTGTATGAAAATCTTGTCCCAATCTCCCACAAATACCACTCTATAGATGCTCCCTAAGAAGCAAGTTATGTTGATGATGATGAGTGCAACCATTGGGACAAGAAACATGTTTGATGTTCTGAAATCATATTTGTCCATTTGGTACAGCATGGTCTTCTCATCATCCTCTACTTTATTGGTTGGCATGAAACTAGCCTTCTTCATTATAGCATCCAAACATCCATATAAATGGCATGTGATTGATTTCATCATCCATATCCTCTGGTCAATTATCCAATTTCTGAATGTTCCTCCAGTTGATAGGACTTCAACTAAATGTTTGATGCGAGCTGATAGAAAGATGAACACAAAAATGAAGAAAAATGGGTCTGAAACCTGACACCAAAAAGAAACAAAACAAGTACAAAGATGTGTTACAATGTTTGAAGCATTCATCATAGTCAATTCAAGTAAAAATGAATATGCAAAACTTTAGTTGTTACCTTAGGGTAAAGGGGAATTCCATGTAGTAAAGAAAGCTGAGGGACAATAGCTAAAGACCAAAGAGGTAAGCAATAAAGAGGGAAATATGTAAGTTGTGCAAAACAAAGGCTCTGAATTAGAGACATCTTTGTAGGTCCATATATAAGGGGGCAAAACATGCTGAAACCAATTTCAATAAGTCCAGAGCCCCATCTGGTGCCTTGAATTAGTAAATCATTCAAATTAGTGGTACTACTGCCTAGGAACTGTGGCTCAGGTGGATCATAGTAAACTGAATTCCAGCCATTGCAGTGCATGATGAAGCTTGTGTGAACGTCTTCGCATACAGTACCGTACAAGAAACCAACCTGCAAACATACATAAAAAATTGCAATGCAATGCATTGTGTTTTGTTTGGTATTATATCATAGGTCAATGCAACACTTATTTTGGAACATAATTTAAATTTGCATACCTCTTTACCCCATTTAGTTCCATTTTCGTAATTACAAGAAGCCAGAAGTAGAGTCTCTTCTTCAGGACTTGCATGCTCACTAGTCACCAAATAAGGAGTGTAATTTTGTTTTAAGGATTTGATGAGCTCATTGGATGCACCAAAACTTTGCCGGAGTTCAAGGTTAGTGTCTGACATTCAAATATCAAAACAAAGAACTATGAGCACCTACATGGCTATATATATTTATGTTCACTCCAAACTACATTGTTTCAATAAAAAGAAAAAAAGTGAATAAATCATCTTGCTCTATACCTTTAGTTTTGTAATTTCCATAGAGTGATTCCCTTTTCATATAGAAGCACGTGCCACACAATACTGGTCCCTTAAGCCCATCCATACCTTGCCATAGAACCTAAAGTTGTGAACAAATTCTTAGTTGATTACTACTATTTTGAAATATATATTGATGCAAGTATATTAAAAGTTTGAAAGACATGTTTAGTATCCTTTTGATTACTTTATGTGCTGATCTATGCTGACTGTCATATATGTCATTCTTGCTTATATTATGAAATTTCTGAGGAAATTGAACAAAAGAAAGGGAAGGTGATATCTTGGGATCAAGGTGGAAACACAACGCTTGTCGCGCTGAAGATGGTTCACTGCAGAACATGTCACAATCCAGCACTAGTATGTATGGAGCATTACTCATCACAGCAGAGACGCGACACTGCAATAATAATATATCTTCTATAAGTAATCAAATAATTGATTGCAAATCCATAAAGCAGCTTGAAAATGATCACTGAGCCCAAATCTTCATTTATTTCTGTCACAACATTTTTGTTCACTATTATCCAACGGTTTGCCTCTACAAAATGTCTTCAATAATGCCTAGAGAAAAAGATAGAGAATCATACAAGAGCATTGAGGGCTCCAGCTTTGAAATTGTGAGGGTGAGAAGACTTTTTCTCTCGGGAAACATATACCAGTGAAGGCAATTTCACTTGCTCTTTATCATGGCTGGTATTTTCTTTTATCACCTGCAACCATCATTAGTTAATAGGAGAATTTGTCTTATGGCATTTTCTCGATATGCATAATTAAGTCTCAAATGCAACTCACATGATTATGTTATCATATCACTGAATTTATTAAAAGCATATACCCCTCACAAAAATTATTGCCACGTATATCTACTTAAATAGGGATGAAGTTATATAATCATCCTAGGAAATGAGTTGATACTTTTGTCCTTTATTTAAAACAAATACTTCAAAGTCAGTTTCATGTACTGATCAAACCATATATACAATTTTGAATTTCTAAAAAAGCTGAGATAACTGAACTATGTAATGAGAAAACTGAGCCTACGGCCTACCAGTCTAATAAGCTTGTTGAACTTCATATTAGGAAATTTTGAGCTGCACAAACATGGAAGAGTATTTTGGATAACATTATACCTCTATGAAAGATGGATGATTTTGACTTGTTCTGCCATCAGTACAATCTCCAGAGTCACCTTCTTTTCTTGCTACTATGTCTTGTTTGAAAGCCTCATATTTTTCCTGCATAAATTAGACTTCATAGTTAAATCAAGCATTATTCCTACAATCCCAAAGTTAAGACAAAATTAACTTCATCTCATATCGAACTGACCTTGACTATTTTCTTATCTGCAATAAACTCATTGTTCCCATCAAAATCACCATCATCAATCTGTGAAGCAGAAAAGTAAGCCTTGGGGCACCTACATTTGATTCTGTATCTTGCACAGAAAGGAAGCCACCACCTTGCAAAGTTCCAAGCCACCCTCATAGCATTCAAGGTCAAATGTGAAGAACCACCATCATCAGAAACATAGACATGAAGTTTGTGTGGAGGGTAATCAAGTGCCATGGCAGATAACACAGTATTCATCACATCAAAAGTAGGCTCCTTAGTAGGGTCTGCAGTGCATATGAACACATCAATTGGAGGAAGCTTTTCATCATCATTAGGTAATCTTTCTGGAAACACAGTTCTAGTAACGGGGCACCAACGATAAGCTTGGTCAAGAATCCAAATGAAGGAGAGAATGATTTCTGATGCAAAAACAAGAATCCAAGGTAACATTGGAGTTCCTCTGGTTTGTGGATCATGAAAGAAGAAACAAAGCCTATAATAGACCAAGAAACATAAAGCAGTAGCATGAAGGAGCATGTATATTCTATTGGTGAAAACCAAAGGCTTGTGGACATGGCTCATATTCAAAGGAAGTGTCTCCTCCATCTCCATCTCCATGTCCCTATAATTTGAACTTTAAAGATTATGATATATATGTATATATAAGCTCTACAAAATATATAGGAAAATATTTGCTTAATGCTTTTGTTTTATAACTTTAATGTACTTTAGCAAAACGTGTATAGAAACTAGAAAGAAGATAAAAAGTGGTTAAGAGATTGAAATAAACGTGTACGGTGTTAGATACAATATCAGAACTTTGATATACAAATTATAGAGTTAGAAATATATGTGCCTATGTCTATGTCATATTTCATTGAAATATCAGATAGAAATCCAATCATAACAATTTTTCAATGATCCAAATTCCAATCACTTTATTTGAAGATGATCATTCCGGAATCTTTAATACTACATGTCATTGTCATAGAAGAAGTGATATCATAATCAAACATTGTATGTTCCAACTGCAGCCACTAACCGAATATCTATATGGACTGTTAGTTGGACAAAAAAATCTAAGCAGTCACTGACCAAAGTTCTACCTTCTACGTGGGCCTGTTAAGGGATTCATGAAGGGAAAAAATCTAGACAGATAGGTAAGGTGTGTAAAAGTATACAAAATTATTGGGTGGAAATAATATCTTAAGCTCAAGAGTGGTGAGGGTAAGTAGAAGTAACGTAGGAAAGAAAATGATGTTACAATAAATAAAACCTGATTGAGAAAAGATGTGATAAGCAAATTGTTTATTCTAAGTCCTAATTTCACAATTATCAAATTACTCCATTTTTTCTCGTTGCTAAGCCTTTATATATATATATATATATATATATATATATATATATATATATATATAGAGTGGTATAGTTATTCAAATCCATACACTTGTCATCAAGCGTATAGATCATCTGACACAAGCTTGTTCTAATTTACATAGGTTTCAAGTTGATATTGGGTTAGTACAATTGCATTAAATACGTCTTAGTTAGCTAAGTTATGGAGAGCTCGCCTTATCATCTTCTGTATCCTACCCAGCCATAATCTTAATTAATGACTCTTTCTTTTTGAACCCCCTCATTGCTTATTGGGCCCCGTTTTAATTTTTATGGACGAAATTGTCCTTTATTTACCGTCTGAAATAAGGCGGAAATAACTTTTCGCTTTGTAAAAGTCGGGAACAAATTTAATATTTCCGACTAGTTAGAGTCGGAATTTAATTCCGACTGGTTGAAGTCGGGAAAATGCCGACTAGTTGGAGTCGGGAAAAGCTCATTGCAACATTGAAGAATTAGCACATACCGGACAAGACATTAAACTAAAACTACTCTATGTTAATTTTTAAAGCCCCTCCGTCCCTAAACTTAGTCAAATGGGTTAATAAATATATTATAGAAAAAAAATATATTATAAAGCCCCATATCAATTTTTAGTGATCATTAATTACTTTTTTCCACAAACATTCCTATTTATTTAACACTTTTTAGACTCCCAATAATATTAATAGGGGTAATTTTAAAATTACATATCAAATGTTCACATTTTCAATACAATTAACTAAATTATTTCACTTTCTTAATGGACGTGGAATAATTTAACACTTTAACACTTTTAACACTTTTTATTCCACTTTTTAGTTAAAGTTATAATTAGTTATACTCCCTCCGGTCCAAAATATAAGCACCTTTTGACCAAAAGCTCTCCCTTTAAGAAAGTTAGTTAGTATAGTTAGTGACATTGGAGATGTAAATATTTGATATGCATTTTCAAAAGTACCCCTATAATTATTATTGAGAATGTAAAAAGTGTTAAGTAAATAGGGATGTTTGTGGAAAAAAAATAATTAATGTCATTGGAAATTGGAAATGAGGCTTATATTATGGATAAAAAAAATCTTGAAATGGTGCTTATATTTTGGACCGGAGGGAGTATTATATAAAAAAATTTGTGCATCTCTGAGTAAAATAATTATATTATATAAGTTAAAGTTATAGAATCATTGCCCCATGTTTATGGTGCCATGGATGATCAGGTATTGAGACTTGGGGAGTTCAGTCATGCGGTTCCTTTTTTTATTTTTTTCCCTCTAGAATGGGTTGCCTATGCCAGCAAATATATATTAAAGAAATGGTTACCCACACTGCCTTCGCAAATCACGAAAATAGTTTATTCCGCCCTTAAGTGAGCGGAAAAAATCCGCCTTTAAGTAAGCGGAAAAAATTTGCCTCTTTGCAAGCGGAAATATATTAATATTTGTTTCCGCCTTGTTTAAGTCTGGAATGATTTTCCGCCTTGTTAAAATCGGTAAAATAAGGGCAACTTTATCCGTTAAAACTCAAATGGGGGCCAACAAGTAACAGGGGGTTCAAAAAGAAAAGCTCTATTAGCACCTTTATGATGTTTCTATACCATATGGTTTTCTTATGATATATGTATATGGGATTCAATTTTTTTTTTTTGGTTAACAAGTATATGGGATTTTTTTAAACTATACATTTGATGTATAAGATAAGTTAATACTCCATCCGTTCCAATTTACATGTCGCTTCACGGATTAAAAAGGTAATTTAATACTTTAATTTTTAAGAAAAGAATAAGACAACTTTACTATATTATTTTCATACTACATTAATTATCACACATTTCACATGTTTCAAAATGTTTAAAAGTAAGGTTAAAATTGGAAAAAATTAATTAATGCATCCTCGAATTTCTAAAGCGAAAATAATTTGGAACAAGTTGAAAATGCTAAAACGACAGATAAATTGAAAATAAAGGAGTAAAAGAAGAAATAAATTTATATTGAAAAATTAAAAATTATTTCTTGATTTACTAAATTTATCATTTTCTCATATTAATTTACTTTTTAAGATTGGTTTATACAATTGATGTTAGCCGATCGTATTCGGGTTCGGGTCATGACTGTACCGTACCAAAAAGGCACAAGTAAAATTCACACTCCAAATTTGTTTTCTAGGCCCTATGTTTTTTCGTGCTTATTTAGATATAATTCGTACTCAAAAATTATTGTCTAAGTCATCTCTCTTCAAGTATATTTTTGTAACATTCCTAACATGCAAATGAATTGCGACTGTACGGAAAACTTTTCAGGAGGTTACCAATCCCAGAATTACTCCAAGTCAAACACGCTTAACTATGACATTCTTAAGTGATGGACTACCGAAAAGATGATGCATCTTGTTGATATGGGTAATATCAATCAATTCATTTAAGTCTTTCTGTACTATATAGTCTCATTCCTACACAGTCTCAGGATCTCCATCTCATTCTGTTGTGTCGGTTCATTCATGTATCTCTCCCTTAAAAGCCTGTCAGGAACCACTCCTTGTTCATATCTCTTGCACCGACGATCACTCCCCACCCTCGTCAACCCAGATCTTACAATTTTTCACAAATTTATTATAACTCTCTCTTAAATGATTAAATGGAGACATTTCAATCAAAATAAAACAAATTAAATTTTTACGTCTTTGAATCATTTCTTTAATTCATGTGCTTAACCTTAATCAACATAACTTATGGAATAAAAGTATCTTTCCATTCCTGAATATAAAGTATTTCTGTAAAATTATTTTTTTTAAAGAATATAATTTTTTCTTCAAAATTAATAAATGTGGTGGACCTGGCTAGGCCGAGCTCCCCATAAACCCCGCTAAAAGCTCAAGGACCTAACAAGGGACCCACTGAACGCTTGGCCGAGCTCAGGGCTCAACGGCCGAACAAGCGCCAGATACAGGCCGATCTCATGCCTCTGCTCAGGTCCGATCTCCGTACGTCTTCCCAGGTCCGACATCACCCCAAAGATTCCGACACCAAGGACATGATGACGCCCCCCAGCCTTATCCGCAAGGACAGCTCACCCCATCCTTATCCGGAAGGACAGCGCACCACTCCTAGCTCATTACAGGCTGGCCCTACTTGGGCCCCAAGTTGACCCATTAGGGCAACCAGCTCCCCCCTATAAGTAGCTCAGTACTACATGGGGCAAAGGTACGTCCTCTTACCCTAATCGCCACCCTCACACACCAGTGATTAGGGTATCTCTTTGGCTTCCCCTTTGGCCACTAGAGGACTCCCAACAAACATCACACATAAACCCTAGGCAGAGTCCCCTCTAAGGTAGATTTCCCCTCCTTAGAGGTTCTCCTCGCCCTAGGACATCACATTGGCGCCGTCTGTGGGGAAAAGATAAACATCAGCCCCACCAAGAATCTACCATGTCTGACGTTCCAACAGCTCAGAGGAGAGGAAGAGGGCGTCCCAGGAGGGCACGGTCTCCGGAGGACCTACGTGAGCATCTTGAAGCCAACAGGGCAGCAAGGCCGTCACCACAACTGTTGACACCACAAATGGTTACAACACCCCTTACTACTCTCAATCAGTTACCTCAGACACCACCTTTTGATGACCAACAAGCCGACCCCGACGATGTCCATCCAGGCCACCCCTTCACCCCAGCAGTCATGTCCTACCAGCCACCACCTGGGTACCTCGGGCCAACCAACATCGCTAGGTACAACGGCCTGACCGACCCGCAGGAACACGTCCTCAATTATGAAGGCGCAATTAACTTTCATGGGGGAGGAGATCGGCTTAAGTGTCGGGCCTTCTCCATGACCCTCCAAGCTCCCGTCCTGCGTTGGTTTTCCACACTGCCAAGAAATTCCATCAATAACTGGAAAGAAATGAAGCAAGCATTCCTTAATAGGTACACCGCAAGTTGCATACAGCCAAGGTCGGATCACACCCTAGCAACAGTAACCCAGAAGCCAGATGAAACACTGCGTGCGTATTTGCACAGATTCCACACTGAATCCAGCTCGGTCCCTCACTTATCACCCGAGGTAGCCATACTCCTCCTTACTCAAGGATTGCTCGAAGGAGGATTCAAAGATTCCTTGGTTGGAAGACCGCCGAGGGACATGGCCGAGCTGAGACAGCGGTCAAATAAGTACATTAAAACTTAGAAGAATTCACCAAAGGACAG
Organism: Crotalaria pallida; assembly: GCA_037953625.1. NCBI lineage: Eukaryota > Viridiplantae > Streptophyta > Magnoliopsida > Fabales > Fabaceae > Crotalaria > Crotalaria pallida. The sequence continues at coordinate 121,869,105 of CM075652.1, read as the reverse complement.
ACTAATAGAATGGAAAACAGCCAAGCTACAGTTCAAAGTGCCCTTCCCCGAGGTCGCCCTCGAGGCAACAGGGACGAGAAAGGAAGAAGATCAGACCAAGGTGACCGAGGACGCCCCAACCCCGGGCACCAAGAGGATCGCCGACATCCCTACACCACCAAGTATGATGTGTACACCCCCCTAACAGTCCCGAGATCTCAAGTCTGGAGAGAGACTATGCAAATCGACCTCAGGGGGGTAATTCGCCCCCCTTTCCTCAGGAATCAAAGTAATATCAGAGATAGGTCGAAATACTGTAATTTCCATGATGGGTATGGGCATCACACCGACCAATGCACTTGGCTTCGGGATGTGATCGAAGACATGATAAGGAAGGGAAAATTACAACAGTATGTAAGAGAAGCAGTAGAAAGGAAAGGCCGAAGAAGAACCCGCAGCCCGGATAATGATAAAGGCAAAGCAAAAGCGGAGCCATCCCCCGAGAAGAGAGATGAGGAGCCACAACGAGTAAGCTTGGTCGCGATCCAAGACATGGATAAGTCACCAGAAAACCTACGGGTAGAAACTATCTCCGGAGGTTTCGCAGGTGGAGGAGAAATGAGAGCAGATAGGAAAAGGTACATCAACCAAATCCTGGCAGTACACCACAAGTCCATTTACAAAAAGCCGTCTCGAGATATTCCCATCGTTTTCTCCGACCTGGATATGGAAGATGTTGTCCCTGATCATAATGACCCCATGGTAATAACCGCGCTGATAGGAAATTTTGAAGTCGCCAGGGTTTTTGTCGATCAAGGGAGTTCGGCCGACATTCTCATCCTGCACACTTTTCAAGCATTAAAACTCAGATCATCTGACCTCCTCAAGTTTGAAGGAAACCTCATCAGCTTTACAGGAGAAGCAATCCGCCCCCTCGGAGCTATCCATCTTCCGATAACCCTGGGTAAGCAACCTTCAGCCCGGACGGAGATTATAAAATTCTTGGTAGTAAACTCTGATTCCCCATACAACGCCATTCTGGGACGAACCTTCCTCCAAGCCTTTGGGGCGGTAGTTCCTACGGTCCACCTAGCAATGAAGTTTGTTGGTTCAGACGACAAGGTCGTCACGGTAAAGGCCGACCAAGTAAAAGCCCGAATTTGCTATAATGCAAGTCTACGGGAAGGAAAAAGGAAGCAGAAAGAATCCACTGATCCAACCTTGACCAAAGGACAAATTTTAGGCATTGAGGTCAGAAAAGAGAGTCCAGGACAACAAGACAACAACGGTCCTACCGACCAAACCCGATCTGGGATCAACAGCTTTTTCATAATAAAAAAACACCTCCTTCTGCTCCTACAAACTCGGCAGCCCCCAAGTGGCTTCAAGCTGGTTAAGTATCCCAGACATTCCTCCTCGGTTCAGAAGGAGGCAGCTAAGAAGAAAAAAGCAGAAACAAACACTAGAGCAAAATGTCCTGATCCTGCAAGCGCGGAAGATCAGCGCTCCAAAAGTGAAACCTGAGCCTCGGTCCCCGAAGGGTGTGAGCACGGTTCTAAGACAAGCAGACCCCAACAGAGGTGCTCACGAAGCACAGACTCTGGGACACTGTCTAAGGAGCCGAACTCAGTAAAGCCCTTAGATCACCACCCTACTGAGAACCTACATCGCCCAAACAGGTTTACCTCAGAAGCAAGTCACGGTTACCAAAAAGCTCTACTTAAATTCCTAATCAAAATGTTTGCCTATCAGTTTAGGCTTTTTAATTCATGTTTGGCCAGCGTGCCTTTTCATTGTGAGATATCCACCTTTTTAAGTTCGGCCATAGCACCCTTTCATTGTGAGATATCCATCTTTCCAAGGTCGGCTAGAGTGCCACCACTATGAAATACCAAGTTTATTTTCAAAAGGCAATGTATTCTGACATCTAATCAATGAAATACAAACTTGCCCTTTACTCAAGTGCCACAGTTTTATATACGTACGTACTAGCTTCTCATTTAGCACTAGCCACCTAAATGTTGCATGGCGCTATGCACAGCCTACATCTCCCAAAAGAGATCGGCTCATATGCACAATGTACAAGGGACACCCGATGATGTACAGCTTGCAGTGAAATGTTTTTACATCACTTCACTCAGCAACCTCTTCCACATCGGGGTAGAGGACACCCACCTCGGTCAAGACGGGATGTTCCGAGTTCCCTACCGTATGCCCTTATATACAGCACCTCTTTCCAGAGGAAACCTTATAAGATTACTGCACTTACTGAGTAACCCGATCTAAACCTTAAAATGATCATGGGTGACTTGGGTGTGAGAAAGCTTCACAGACCAAAGCCCTTAATAATTCGTTATACGTCACAAGTTAAACTTAATACTTGCGTAAACAACGATGTAAAACCACGCAACAGATCTCACTATCTCGCGTTGCCTAAAAACTTTTTCAACATATGCAACAAGTGACAAATAACTTGCACACAAATTTTTTATGCAACAAGTTAAGCAAAATATGAACTTGCATTAAGTTAAAAACAAACTGTTATCAGGTGACAGTCAGCATATCCAACAAAGCTGTTACAAAGAAAAATCATGCTGCCCAGCATAAGGGACTTACGCCATGTCAATCCTCTACGTCGGATAACACAACCGACCTCAGATCAAAATCTTCTTCCATTCTCTCGGCCAGGGGGTCAGGAAGATTCTCCTCAGGCTGGTCAAGATCAACTTCGGCCCTATCTCTCCCATAATCCACCATCTTGCCATCCTCTACCCCATAGGCGGCACTAGCCCCAACCACCCTAATTCGGAGACCAGGATTCAAGTGCAGAACCTGCTCCACCGCACTGGCGAAGATTTTGTTTCCAGCTTTCTCAAACTGGAAATCAGCTTCCTGTGCCGCCACTTTGTGCTTAAGTGCTTGGGCAGCCCTCCTTTTCAGCAGGGTCCTAACTTTCTCCACCTCGGCCAACCCCTCCTGCCGACCAGCCTCCCTAACCTCAGCCTTCATCTGAGCCATGGCCTCCTCATTCTGCTTTTGGAGCTCCGCGATATGTTGCCGATGTTTTTCTTCCAGCTCCGCCAGCTTCTCTTCGTCCGCTTTCTTCCTCTGTCTTAGATCCTCCACCTCCGCCGCAGCCTCCAACCGAGCTTTCTTCTGAGCGGGTGATATACCCTCTGCCACATCGTCAGCAACCTCGGATAGAACACTAAACATGGTACAGGCCCTCTTCATCTGAATAGCAAAGTCTTCGGCCTTCTTCTTCCACTCAGCCCCCGACATCTTCAGAATTCCCTCTCTAACTGAGGGACTGACGGTGACTACTGGAGGTCGGGAAGAACCTTCAGATCCCCGGCCCTGAGCAGGCGAGCTCGGCGCGACAACCATCTCTACGTCCGAGCTAGCCGCCGGTTGAGGAGCCTGCGCAAGGATAACGGCAGGCGGAGTAGGTTGAAGAGGACCAGAACCTGTCGAGGTCGTATCAGCAGTGACCTCGGTGGCTGCCACCTCGGCGACGACGGCAACAGCAGCAGGAGATGTGGAAGCCTTCTTTTTGCGCGCTTCCAAGGCAGCCCTCATCGCTTTAGAAGACATGTTGGCCCAATATTTCTCTGCAAAACACAAAGAAAAGAAACAAAGAAATTAGCAAAAGACAAAAAGAATAGATTACAAAGGCAAAAAAGTGAAAAGCTATCTACCAATGTTTGTTAAGACTTCTCGGACTGGGCACGTCATGAACACTCCTACATCAAGCTGAGACTTGCGAGCTCGGTACTCAGTTTGAAAGTGGAAGGCTGTAACAGCCTCATCGGCATCCAAGGTCGTCCCTGACCACCGTTGAGGTGCCTCCGAATGTCGGATGAAAAATTCTTGTGTCCATTCTAAGGGAAATCTCGGTTTCGTTTCTCCCATAAACCAGGGGCGACCAGAACCCACATGTTGGTACTTAAAGAAGCGCGGTTTGAATTGTTTCCATGATTCAGAGAACATCCCAAAAAGCCCATAACAACCTCGAGCCTTAGTCGATACCCAAAGCCGACCTGAGACACCCTCCTTGTTACTAACGAACGGATTGTACACCCACAGGAAGAGCCAAGCTGTGCAAACCAGGTTCCTAGCGTTACAATATCTCTGAAAGACTCGGAGAAAAGACCAAGTATTGGGATGGAGCTGAGAGGGAGCCAGGCCGAGTTCGTTCAATACCCTAATCTCTATGCCGGTGAAAGGCAAGCTCACCCCTAAATTTTGAATAAGGTCGGCGTAGAAGAAGAAAGAGTTATTGTCAGTCCGAGAACAAATCCTGTCATTGGCTGAGCAGGGTAGAATTTTGTAGTTATCACCAGCATCCCCCGAGCTGGGAAGCACGACCTCCCGCACTGCCATGAGCTGGTCATCTGAAACTAAGCTGGATTGGACTCCCTTGGGCTCCACGTCAACCCAAGTGTATAATTCAGCATCAAAGGGAGCAGGGTACAGTTCAGGTCGGACGATGCACTTCCGAGGAGCCATAGTACCTGCGGAAGGACAGGGGATCTCGAAGTTAGTTCTCCGGGTCGCGAAAAATAAACCACCCGAAAACCCCCTCGAGGTAGTCCCGAGGGGCGAGCATCTCCCCTCTTCCACAGGTACCCCCCGTTCAAACAATTTCTCCCTTTCCATCCTCTCGTAATCGGCACGCTCTCTGCCATCTAAAAACTCAGCCCAAGCATACTCCTTAATCCATTTTCGTTCCTCTTCGGAGTTCCGAGGGTAGACGACTTCGACGGGGTCAACCTCCAGAACCCGCCGCTCGTACTTCCGCCCAAACTCCCTCCTGCGCCGCAGTATCTCATCCACCTCCGTGGACGAGCAGGAGGAAGAAGAGGAACCGTCCTCTTCCTCACTACTGCTTGACGAAAGAAGAACCATCCCAGCCCATTTCCTAAGCCATTCATTACTCATATTGAACCTAGTTTATACCTTGAACCCACTGTGAATAAACCCACAAAACAGCGAAATTAAAACCCCCAAAAGAAATCCTGAAATCCCTAAGAATTAGAAAGTGGGAAACCTATGAAATCCTGAAATCCTAACCCTACCCCTTGAGGAAAAACCAAAATATAGGATCAAAATCAGAAACTATGCACAAAAACCAGAAAAGGAAACCTATGAAGGCACCAAAACAGCAATTATTTCAAAAAAGGAAGAGACGAAGTAAGTACTTTGCAGAGTGCAGAAACGAATCAAATGCAGAAGCAACTCGCAAGCAGCGGAAGACACGCCCCTCCGTAAAGAAAAGGAAGAAATACAGGGGATCAAGCAAAGTCTAGAAGTAGCAAAGAAGAAACGAAATATAGGAGGAACCTTTGAGTATAGTGAGAGATCTGCATAAGTAAAAAAAAGAAGGGGAGCCTTGTATAGTCGAAGAAGATAATGGTAAATGAGAGACAAATGAAGAGACGGGGACGGTGAAGGAGGAAAAAAGGACACTCTGGGTAAAACTGAAAAGAAGCGGTTTTCCCTCCAGTTTTGAATAATGGGCCTGGCCCACATAAAACCCTATTCAATGCCTAACCCCTAGGATCGAGGCACGTGGCGCACGGCCACAAGATTCGAGGATCTCGAATAACGTCACAATGATAGTGACACTTCGAAAACAGAGCTTTCTGACACGTGTCAGGTACCACATCGGTACTAGATAAATGGGCAGCTGTCAAGTGTACTCTGACGTTAAGGTGGAGACAGCTGGAACCAGTCCTTCCACTTGACCAGATGGCCAAGTCCTGAAACCCTCCGGAACCTCGGAGCAAGCCCCAAAGAGCCTTGACCGAGCTGGGGGGCTTATGTGGTAAACTCGACCGTAAAATGATGGACTTCGGGAAGATATCTAAACCACGACCTCGGAGCAAGCCTCAAAGAGCCTTGACCGAGCTGGGGGGCTTATGTGGTGGCCTTGGCTAGGCCGAGCTCCCCATAAACCCCGCTAAAAGCTCAAGGACCTAACAAGGGACCCATTGAACGCTTGGCCGAGCTCAGGGCTCAACGGCCGAACAAGCGCCAGATACAGGCCGATCTCATGCCTCTGCTCAGGTCCGATCTCCGTACGTCTTCCCAGGTCCGACATCACCCCAAAGATTCCGACACTAAGGACATGATGACGTCCCCCAGCCTTATCCGCAAGGACAGCTCACCCCATCCTTATCCGGAAGGACAGCGCACCACTCCTAGCTCATTACAGGCTGGCCCTACTTGGGCCCCAAGTTGGCCCATTAGGGCAACCAGCTCCCCCCTATAAGTAGCTCAGTACTACATGGGGCAAAGGTACGTCCTCTTACCCTAATAGCCACCCTCACACACCAGTGATTAGGGTATCTCTTTGGCTTCCCCTTTGGCCACTAGAGGACTCCCAACAAACATCACACATAAACCCTAGGCAGAGTCCCCTCTAAGGTAGATTTCCCCTCCTTTGAGGTTCTCCTCGCCCTAGGACATCACATTAAACATAAATTATCGTTTTACAATTACACCCCTAACTATCACTGAGAATAGAGAGATAATAATAGGAGAATTTTTTTTTTGGGGTCGATACCAGTGGTGTCTGAGCTTCATATTTTTTGTGGCCCAACTAATTCACCTCGGATTCACCAACTATGCGAGTCTTTGATTCAACGGTATGGATCTTCCCCAGGAATTGTTGCCTCACTGAGACTCGAGCCTTTAACCCTGAAGTCCCTAAGTGCCCAATCAATTTCCACTAGGCCAATCCTGGAGAATTATTTATTAAAAGCTACTAGTAAATAACAAATTCAACACCAACAAACATATTTATTATACTACTTAATTTATGTGTTTCAATCTTAAAAGCTTGTATTAAGGAACAAAAGGAGCATCAATTACGAGTCCACAATATATTTTTTTGTTTGAACAAAAAAAAACTAAACTAAAGAGCTCAAAAATTAAATTAAAAAATAATAATCATCTTTTGTTTTGCGTATATCAACCAGTACCCGGATCTGGTTTACCCAGAATTCAATTCATCCGGTCCGACCCAATTGAGTTCGCACTAAGCGGTAGGGGTCCCCAACGGGGGTTGCTCCATACCCAAGGTTTGAACTCGAGACCAGTTGGTTAAAGAACCAAGTGAGTCCACTTGACCAACCCCACTTTGGTAAAATAACAATCATCTTAATAGGGGTGGGATTATTAAAAATTTTAAGTATACACTCTTCTTCAACCAATCATGATATTGTAATATACCAGATAATTTGGGGTATGAATAAGAATTTTGTTGGACACCCTTAATTATTGGAAATATTTATTGTGGAAATTAGTTCTAGTATTAAGTAAAATGAAAAAAAAAAGCATAATAAAGTAAACAAATAATTAAATATGCTATATTAATAATTATAGTTATGTTATTGATATAAATAGCCAAGAAATTAATTTCAATAGTTGTGATACTGAGAGATTTAATTTTGGTTTAGCTAATTAATTCTCTCCGTTTTATAATATAAGTTTTTCTAGAAAATACTATTTTTCTTTTTATAATATAAGTCTTTTAACAAACTAATGCAATATTAATTATTGTTTTAACAATTTTATCCATAATTATTATAGATAAATAATGAGTGGGACATTAATTTTAAAGAGATAGTAAAAACAAAAAAGGGAAAAAACAAAATTTATTACAAACAGACATATATACTACCCTTTTAAATATATATATATATATATATATATATATATATATATCACATCCTTAAAAAACTTATATTGTGAAATGGAATAAGTATTAGCCATTTTTTTATAGGCAAATAACTTTTTTTTTTTATGAGAGAGTGGGAGAAAGAACCATTATCAAGGTTTAAACCCGGGTTTATAGCTTTTCTAACTGAGTCTATCATTTTAATTGATAAATTAATATTAATTTTTTAATATATTAAATTGAGATCAGAATATTCATATCGTCAAGTTCCAGGCATATAAGAACTAGTGCTGGGCAAATAAATCGAGGGATTTAATTAGGAGGTAATAAATGTGCCATTGAAAATCAAGAAAACTCTTTCACATGAAGCCGAAGAACTTGAAGGAATTATCAAGAAGCTAGCTAGTACATCTCACTATCTCAGGTATACTACTCAACTCGATCTTCAAACTTCTGTAAATTTCATGTTGTCTAATCACAAAATTATTATTTGTAAGACTTGATTTGTATCTTCTAAACACAGAGTAATAGACTGTAGAGTAGGATAAATAGATCGTCTAAATCCTTGTGTATAGATTATAGTACTATACATTAGTTGTCCACGTAAAAGAGTACCCAGCTATTAGCTCCACTGGTTTCCAATTAGCATTATTCAAGACTTGAAGTTTTACGATTTATTATTATTATTATCTTTGTGGGCGGAAGAAATATATTTTTGACTTAATTATGGTTCCGGTCCTTGAACTTTAAGGTCATTTTGTCACAGACCATTGTTATTTTCTTTTTTCCCAATATTTGGCTCCCATGAAGTAACTTTTGGGTTTGATATATATCCCTACTACCAATTTCGATTGAATTTCGCTAACATATCACACCGAAATCCTAGTTAGGCGTAAGAGATTAATCACGTGATACCAGAAGATGCCATGGGGGCGAAATCCTTTTTTTAAATTAAAAAATCTAAAAAATTAATATTTTTATATTTCAAGTTCAAAAATTAAAAAAAAAAATTAATTAGAGAGAGAGAGGTCGTCCTCGTTCATGTGACATCACGTGGCTAATATCTTGTGTCTGACTAGAATTTCGGTATGATATATCAACAAAATTTGGCCAAAATCGATAACAAGAGTATATGACAAACTCAAAAGTAATCTCGAGTGATCAAAAATTAAAAAGCAAAAGTACGTGACAAAATGAATCTGAAATTCAATGACTTGACACATAATTAAGCATATATTTATATACTCCCTCATTTCAAATATAACTGTATAGTGTAATTTTTTTATATTATTATTATTATTTTTTTTTTGAAGTGATTATTATTATTATTATTTACAAATCTAATACATAATTATAATTTTCTCTATCGGTAACTTACGTGATTGAGATGTGAACTATAAAATGTGAGCATCTATATTCCATTTTTTGGCACCCGCACAATTTTTCTCTTCCAATAAAAAACTTCGAAGATGAAAAAAACATAATTATAATAGTTTTCAGAATTTTTTTTTTTTTGGCTTATTTAAGTTTTTGGTCCCCGAAAGTTGACCGTGTTTTGGTTTTAGTCCCTATCTTTTTATTTGACCGGTCCTATTCCTTAAAAGTTCAAAAAAATTTGGTTTTGGTCCATGCCGTTAAATTTTGCCGTTAATGCTGACGTGGCAAACGGAATTTTAAAAAAAAATAATTAAAAAATAATTAAATTTATAAAAAAAATAAAAAAAATTTAAAAAAAATATTTAAGTTTTTGGTCCCCGAAAGTTGAGCGTATTTTGGTTTTAGTCCCTATCTTTTTATTTGATCGGTCCTAGTCCTTAAAAGTTAAAAAAAAATTGGTTTTGGTCTCTGCCGTTAAATTTTGCCGTTCATGCTAACGTGGCAAACATAATTTAAAAAAAATAATTAAATTTATAAAAAAAAATTAAAAAAAAAACCCCAAAACCCGTACCCAACCCCACCCACCCTCCCCTCTTTCTCTCTCTCTCTGTAACTCAATCACTTGGCTTTCTCCCTCCCTCACGCCCTCCATCATGCCACCGCTCTTCCCTCTCTCAAGAACACAAATCGCGTCTCCCTCCCTCCCTCATGGCACTGCTCTTCCCTCTCAAGGCAAAATCGCGTCTCTCTCACCCCTCACCAAGGCCTCACGGCCTCATCTCTCTCACTCACGTTTTCCCTCTCCTGGGGTGGGGTTGGGTACGGGTTTCATGGGGGAGAGAGAGGAAGAGGGGAGGGTGGGTTGGGTTGGGTTGGCGTTTTTTTTTTTGGGGGTTAATTTTTTTATTTTTTTTATAAGTTTAATTATTTATTTTATTATTTTTTTTAAAATTTTGTTTGCCATGTCAGTATTAACGGCAAAATTTAACGACAGGGACCAAAACCAAATTTTTTTTAACTTTTAAGGACTAGGACCGGTCAAATAAAAAGATAGGGACTAAAACCAAAACATGGTCAACTTTCGGGGACCAAAAACTTAAATAAATTTTTATTTTATTTTTTTTAATAAATTTAATTAATTTTTTTATTATTTTTTTAAAAATTCCGTTTGCCACGTCAGCAATAACGGCAAAATTTAACGGCAGGGACCAAAATCAAATTTTTTTGAACTTTTAAGGACTAGGACCGGTCAAATAAAAAGATAGGGACTAAAACCAAAACACGGTCAACTTTCGAGGACCAAAAACTTAAATAAGCCTTTTTTTTTTTAACAATAGTTTTCAGAACTTAATCCTTATTTAGGATAACAATTTTTTCACCTTTAATTTTTATTTATCTTTTCAATAATAATTATTTAAACGTATTATAATCAAAATAACCCAAATTTTTATATCATTTAATTATTTTTTAATTTTTATATATAACCATATTCCATATTACAATGAATCAGGCCCTTGTCATTCACTGAATGTGTAACAAAGGACGGACCCAGGAATTTTCGGATGAGAGGGCGACAAATATAAATCAATAATATTATATGATCAACGAAAATGTGATGTATTATATTATATAACCAATTAAGGATGATATTTTTGCATTATTTTTAAGGATAAAAATACAACTTTCAGTACATAAGAGAACCAATTCAAAAACCATGATAATAGAGTTAGGGATCAAAACCTATGAAATCTAATAATTGAAGAACTAAAACAAACTACCAACATAATTATGAGAACCAAAATTTAACAAGAGAGACCAAAACCAAAACGTTTTGTAAATACAAATTATCTGTCACTTTAACACTTTTTACATATTTCATATTATATGTTGTTTTGTAAATCGAATGATTTCATTTATAAATATGTTTTAAATAACAAAATGATCTCTATAAATATTGATTATTTTGAAATTCGTTCAAAATTATCTAGTTCCAAATATTTGGTACGAATTTTAAAATAATCAATATTTATAGAGATCATTTTGGTATTTAAACCATATTTATAATATTATTAACAATACTAACTAATTTTCTTTTAAAAAATATTTTGAATCAAATAAAATTTACATTTAAAACCAAAAGATTAATATTTATACAAATGTATATATAAAAAAAGCAATAACTTAGTGAGGGCAATTGCCCTCACTTGAATCTATGTAGGTCCGTCAGTAACGCATCTGCATTATATTTCTTATTTTACCTTCTTACTTTAAGTTTGACTGTTTTAATGCAACTTTTATTAATGTAGATATGGACTTGAATTTTCAAGGATAACGCCAATTGTTGACTGAGAAAATTATTATTGCAAATTATGTTCAGTATTGCTATAATAGTATAGATGCCAATTCCAACTTGCTAAAAGCCTAAAACCCCCACCACTTTCATATCACTCACTAGTCACTACTATGTGGACCATTGAGTTCCACGTATCCATTTTACAGAACTCTCATCCTTAAAGGGTTTTAGATGCTGTTTGTGTTTACATATTGCTGCACAAGAAGTGGAGAAATAGAAAAGAGAGTGTGCACTGTTTTTTGGTTAAGATATATTATTGCATAGGAAAAGTGACATTGTTATTATTATATAGTATAAGGTAAAGATGAGAGTGGCAGTGGTTGGTGCTGGGATTAGTGGTTTGGTTTCTGCTTATAATTTGGCAAAAGCTGGAGTGAATGTGGTGCTGTATGAGAAGGAAGATTACTTGGGAGGACATGCCAAGACTGTGAATGCTGATGGAGTTGATTTGGACCTTGGTTTCATGGTGTTCAACAGGGTAAGCAGAAAAAAAAAATTATAATTGCTTTTATTTACTTTTTTTTTTTTTCCAATGTTGCTCTTAGTTACTCTTTTATCTTTTGTTGCTTTGCATCATTGTTTCAAGTTTTAACCACTAAAATGAGGATTTTGCTTAGTTGTAAGCTTTTCAATGGAGCTACAAGTGATTCTTATCTCCAAAATCTGACCTACATTATCCAAAAAAGAGTGAAGGGGGTGCCTTATTTGAGTTTAAAATTTTCATGTAAAGCTGTGGAGAATTTTTCTCTCTAGCTTTTGTTCAAAGATAATAAAATTAACTTATTTTAGTATAAAAGATTTGGATTATGAGAATTTTGCTTTCAAATTCTCAGGTGAGTGATATAACACATAGGGAGGGGAGAGAATTAGTAAAATGAGAATGAGAATTATGTTTACAATTTCAAAAATTAATTTAGAACAACATTAGTACAATGAGATTTGTATTAACAATCATATATTCCCTCCGTCCCTGATTAAAAGATCTTCTTAACACTTTTGTTTTGTCCCTATTTATAAGGCCTTTTACCAATTTTCAATGAGCATTAATTATTTTTTTCCACGAACACCCTTATTTATTTAACACTTTTTAGATTCCCAATAATATTAATAGGGTAATTTTGAAAATACATGTCAAAAGTTCACATTTCCAATATAATTAACTAAATTATTTCACTTTCTTAATGAACGTGAAATCTCTCAAGATTACCTTATAATTAGGGACAGAGTTAATATAACACAAATAAATATGCTATGTTTTTATTGTAATGATTTTACTCAGTCAGAGGTGTAATGCAATTGTTGATAACAAATTCACAATGCACCATAGATAGCATAGCTGATGGACTTTTCAGAAACGATTTTGCATTACTTGGACTTTTATTATAAGCGGTTACATTTTCCCAAAGAGGATAAAAAATATTTCTAGTTGGCATTTGTACTTTGTAGAGATTTAACCACACATAGACGTCAATGATTCCATCTTTCTTGAACCCCATATATGTCCAATCACTGTTCATCCATTTTTCCATGTTAAATAATTTCAACTTTTTACACAAACTCATATGATAATACCTTCCAGAAAGCTTAAAAGTGTCTTAGCTGGTTTATTAAATTGCTTTATTTAGTATTTTGGGAAAATATATGTTTTTGTAAGGAAGTCAAGGGAGATAAGAACAAAAAAAAAAAAACCATGGAGTAAAGTTGTCTATGGGCCCCACCAGTGGTCCTGGTGTTGCAGTCTCCCTCTGGGATGGTTCCTAAGTCGGTTGATTTGAACATCCCGTGGTCCAAAAACAAAATGGAGTAAATGAAGTCTCTAATAACTTCTGAATTTTCTTTGACATCAACTTTTTAAGCCTAACACAAGAACTTACGAAAAGTATGTACTGTATTAAAAATTAAAAAATTAATTTTTTTAATAACAATAGATTTAATTCGCCAATGAACTTTTAAGACTTATGTTCCTTGGCCTTTAACCTATAATAACTAATAACTAATACTCGTATTTTTCATCGAAAAATCAAATATACCGAGGACCATAAAAATAATCAAATGTGTTATATATATATATATATATATATATATATATATATATATTTCATGGATTTGAAACTGGGCATTCAATCTTTTTCTTTCGCAATTTATCCAACTGAGCTGATTCTCGGAGATAATCAAATGTGATATTTTATCAAAACTAGTAAAAATAATAGTAATAATCATCAAAGAGCACTTAAAAAATGTTGAAAAAAATATTAATACTGTAAGATGGAAAGGTAATTTCATTGGTGTAATAAGAAAGGTGGTCACAGTATAAATGTGACATTAGTAGGAAATTAATATTTTGGTTAGGATGTTGCTAATTTACAATTTTAGAGGCTGAACTGTATACATTTGAGCATAATTATTAAGTAAATAATTGTAAGTTGTAAGTATCACTTTCTATATGAAACATTGTTCATCCTTCAAAGTACAAAAATAACAATGATCTACATGAAAGACATGCTAGTTAGGATTTAATGCAAGGCAACGCACAAATGATGGATATATATAGCACCCAATGCCAAACATTTGGCACATAAAGTGTCCAATGTTTTTTTTTCGGTGTATACAAAGGAGATAAAAAGCAAGTGTGTACAGGCGTCAATTTTAATTTTTTTGGTGCTCAAATAATGGAACTTATCCATTAGTGTACTTGATACTAATTGATTTTGTAACACTAAGTGATCACATCAATGTTATTGTGAGACTATTGACAATGTAAATGGTTATTGAGCAGGTCACCTATCCCAATATGATGGAGTTCTTTGAGAGTCTTGGAGTTGAAATGGAATTATCAGACATGTCATTTGCTGTCAGCCTAGACAATGGCCAAGGCTGCGAATGGGGCAGTAGGAATGGTTTGTCTAGCTTGTTTGCACAGAAGAGCAATGCACTGAATCCTTACTTCTGGCAAATGATTAGGGAAATTGTCAAGTTCAAAGATGATGTTATAAGGCAAGTTGTTACCTATGCCTATAGTATACCTTTACTCATTTTTTCTCATGCATAGTTAAAGTTCAATCTTTCTTTAAGTGTTTGATTTAACTATGGAATAATAAATCATATGAACATCACCAAATTGGATGGTGCTTTGTCATAATAAATCATATGAGCAGTTTTCTTTTGGACATCCTAAATCCTTATAAATAGTTTGTTTCTCTTTCCCTATTTTGGAATGCAGCTATCTCGATATGCTTGAGAGCAACCCAGATATTGACCGCAACGAATCTCTAGGGCAATTCATCAAGACAAGGGGCTATTCAGAATTGTTTCAGAAAGCCTATCTTGTGAGTTCAATTACATCTTAGAGTGGTGTTTTCTTTATTTCCTATACATATAATTGTTTTGCTAGGATTTATTTATGACTTTAAGTATCTTTAGATTCCAATTTGTGGTTCTATTTGGTCATGCCCTTCTGAAGGAGTGTTGAGCTTTTCTGCTTATTCTGTCCTGTCATTTTGTCGCAATCACCATCTACTTCAGGTACAAGCACAGCTGATTCCTATTTCAGATTTATATAGTGATGAGTGATCTAATTCTAATATCCAAATAATTAAAGGTTAAATATTGATTCACTTGGTCCTCTTCGCAGCTCTTTGGCAGACCACAGTGGCTAACTGTCAGATGGCGCTCGCAAAATTATGTGAAGAAGGTGCTATTTATTGGTTATGAACTTATGATATTAAGCTTTAAATTTATACATGACACATAGGAAGTAGTTTTCAGTTTCACTTATACCAGAGATCTTTCAGCTTAAGCTATAAATCAAGTTTTTGACATTAATTATTCGTTGAAAAAAATCAGGTCAAAGAAGAACTTTTGAGTAAAGGTTGTCAAATAATAGCTAATTGTGAGGTACACACAGTTTCAACATCTGAAAAAGGTAAGCAACAGCAACTAATTCATGCCTTACTGCTACTTCGATTCTTTCCTCTCTAGAAAGTTAAGGCAACTTCAATCTGATTAATTGGCCTTGAGTCGGTTTCCTTTTTCAAATAATAATTATAAATTGACCAAATAATAGCTATCATAGTAACAAGGGCAGAAAAATTATTGCAGGATGTGTTGTGCACTGTAAAGATGGTTCTCAAGAAATGTATGATGGATGCATAATGGCAGTACATGCACCTGACGCCTTGAGAGTATTAGGAGATGAAGCAACACATGAGGAGCGAAGAATTCTCGGTGCTTTTCAATATGTGTACAGGTAAAATCCATCCTAATATTTCTGATTTTTTGCTACCTTTCTCCCAAGGAATACGATATGGATTATAGTGGCTATCAAAGTATTGATATGGATAATAATCTTTAACAACTCAACATTTTGGATAAACATGTTAACGATACCAACGGATGCTAAACATGCTTTAATTTTTTTTCTTCTCTGAGCATCTAGAGCATAAAATTAAGTTTTATAAGTCTAGACTCCTTGTGGTACCTGCATTCATGATTCATGTATATATGTTAATGACAGGAAAATTTAAGATGCAAAAATTGAGAATCTTTTGTTGTCTATATTCAAACAAGTTCAAATGCACAATTATTCTTTGATCTGTATTGGCAGTGATATTTATCTTCATCGTGACAAAACTTTCATGCCCAAAAACCCAGCAGCATGGAGTGCATGGAATTTTCTTGGAAGTAACAACAACAAAGTTTGTCTGACATACTGGCTTAATATTCTTCAGGTTAGTAACATTTCCATATACATCATAAGTGAGCTCTATTATAGTTATCGTAACTGAAGTGAGTGAGCAATTGACGAAATTGTTTATCAATCTATATTCTAATTTGCAGAATATTGAAGAAACAAGTCTACCCTTTCTTGTAACTCTGAATCCAGATCATATTCCAGGAAATACCTTGCTGAAGTGGTCAACTGGCCATCCAGTTCCATCAGTTGCTGCGATGAAAGCTTCAAACGAGCTAGATCATATTCAAGGGAAAAGAAGAATATGGTTTGCTGGGGCTTACCAAGGTACATTTTTTATTATCGTCTCAGCTGGTAATTGTCTATCAGGTTATGGATCCTATAGATCATACAATAACCTCTAATCTGAACATATATTGTGTTTTTCAGGTTATGGATTTCATGAAGATGGATTAAAGGTAGTTAAAGCTAACTTTTATAATGAAAAATGAAATGATACTTTTCACTGAAAATTAATATTTATTCTTTTATTCGTGACAATCATGCTTGTTTTTCTTTCTTTAGTAAATTGCCGAATGTTGGTGGAACTTTCAAAATCTCTTTAAAGAGTTTCCTTCAGTGGAAGTACCAATTTAGGGAACTAATTTTCTTGCAAAATGTATCCACCTTGTTAAGGAAGGAAAAAAAACTGAACAGTAAGGTTGAATTTCCAGGCTGGCATGACTGCAGCTCACGGCATTCTTGGAAGAAGTTGTGCCCTTCGGACCAATCCAAAGCACATGGTACACTCTTGGAAGGAACTCGGTGCACGCCTTTTCGTGACTAGATTCCTGAGTTCCTTTGTCACTACTGGTTGTTTAATGTGAGTTCACTTCTATGCTTAATATAAGTTTATTTTTAATATCTCATGCTCTATCATTATGATAAATGTTTAGTAGTGGACTTGAGCGAGTGTTTGGATTTTGATTATATGAGCCTCTTTTTCTCTATCAAGTTGGTAATATGATATCCATGCAATAAGTATAGCACATAGAATTGGATGATTTACTGTACCAAAAAAAAATATGAGTAATTGGAATTCATTTGAACATAATCTTTGCTTGTGATTTGGAAAATTGCGAGTGATACGAAAATATAATATGTTCTACAGGTATAGGAATTGCTATTGGTCAAAACAATACTAATCATTTATTTTGACATTATGATTTAGATTGATCTTTGCATTAATTTTATTTCAAAGCTCTATAACAAAAACCAGATCCAATGCATTCCACCATCTATTTTATCTTCTTTCGATTAGACAAGTGTAAAATTATTGTGTCGCTGGGTCATTTTGCCTTGAGGTGTTGCAGGTTACTGGAAGAGGGAGGATCAATGTTTACCTTTGAGGGAACTGAGAAAAAGAGCATTCTAAAGAGTGTTTTGAGAGTCCACAGTCCCCAATTTTATTGGAAGGTATTTACTTTTAAATTCTTCATGAACTAAAATTATTGACTGATGTCATTCTAGTTATAGAAGTGATAATTGATAACTGCTAAGATATGCTTAATTTTGTCAATTCAACTCTAAAATTAAGTTGTTTGCAAGAAAATAAACTAAAATAATTTTTTTTGTGTGTCAGGTTATGACACAGGCTGATTTAGGCCTTGCGGATGCATATATTAATGGGGATTTTTCATTTGTTGATAAAGATTCAGGTCTTTTGAATCTCATTTTGGTAAGTATACTCATCTGAATCTTACACAGAAAATGCAGAATGGTCTCTTATCGACTTCACTCTTTTACTTCCTTGCACGTTGGTATTTTTACTACAGATTCTCATAGCCAACAGAGATTCAAATGTATCCAACTCAAAATCGAAGAATAGGTAAATTGAAATGTTAAACTGAAGCCTACATTCAAGTATTATTTCTGTTTGCATATCAAATTTCTTTCATTTTTTATGTCTATAGGGGATGGTGGACACCGATTTTCTTTACAGCAGGTTTAGCATCTGCAAAGTTTTTCATTGAGCATATTTCTAGGCAAAATACTCTCACTCAAGCTCGCAGGAATATCTCCAGGCATTACGATCTGGTATGAGATCATTAAGTACAAAGCTGCTAGATTTAGTTATGTTCAAGAAACGAGTTGTAGCGAATACATGTTATATACATCAGTATAAAATCGGGTGAGAATATAACTCAGTAATTCACAATCACGAATAATTGTCAAATGAAATATTCTTTGCCCGATCAGATAGTTCATGATGGAATTTGAAGCTGTGGTTCGCTCTAAGAGATCTACCATATATACTTGAACAATTTGGTGGTATATATTTCTTTGTTTTGGATCTTCCTTTGCCTTGATGCAGCTAGAATAGAAAGTAATCAATGCATCAGTTTCGATTTATAGATTGAAAATGGCATATACAATTTCTTGGAAACTGCTCTATGTCATCTTTAAATATTTGTTTATAAAGAAATATTATGGGACATTGTAGAAAGTCCCACGTCGCTTGCGTCAAGTCATGTAGTGCGCTTTATATACTTGGTGGATATCTTCAATTGATATCAAATGAGGCAATAATGTTTGGGATGAAATCTAACATTGTGTCAAACCTATTTAGCAATTTCACTTACAAATGCTATTGACTCATTTGTTATGATATTTTTAATACTGACATTAAATCAGCCGAAGCTTACAATTCTTCTTCTTTGATTTTTTGTAGAGCAATGAGCTCTTTGCTCTTTTCTTGGATGAATCGATGACGTATTCATGCGGATTGTTCAAGGCAAGAACCATGGCTTTCTGATTCGTGTGTCCAAATTACATGTAAAAGATGTTTTTCCTTCAAATTCTGTAGTAGAATTGATTAACATTCTCCTGTGTTTCTTTGTTAAATTATCTGATAGAATGAAGAGGAAGACTTGAAAGATGCGCAGATGAGAAAAATATCTCTCCTGATTGAAAAAGTGAGTGCCTTTGATATCTCTATTTCATTGGTATGCAAGTTATCTTGCAAATTAAAAGGCCTAATATGATTTTTCATTTAATTAATCAAGGCGAGAATAGACAAGAAACATGAGATTCTGGAGATTGGTAGCGGATGGGGAAGTTTAGCCATTGAAGTTGTCAAACGAACTGGTTGCAAATACACCGGTATCACATTGTCTAAGGAGCAGTTGAAACTAGCTGAAAAAAGAGTTAAAGATGCTGGGCTTCAGGTATTAAAGGAGCTTATTTTTTTTTTGCAATTTCATGATCTTGATAATATAAAATCTTATAATTCCTTCAACTTAGAAATTAAACCTTTGTTGCTATGTTCTTGTGATATGCTAGTTCTTCTTCTCATTCTGCAAGAGTTTCGATTTCGATTCTCATTCTCATTCGCATCCAATGTAAATGTGAACTTCAAATATCTTTAGTGGATTTACGATAAATGTTGCCAAATCATGATTCCAGGACCATATCAAGTTTCTTCTGTGTGACTATCGCCAATTGCCCAAGACATACAAATATGATAGGATTATATCTTGGTGAGCCATTTTACATTTTTAACTTTGCAGAATCATGTACAATTGTAATATTTGATATTTCTAACATTGCATAACACGTACAACGGTACAAGCATATTTCAGTGAAATGATAGAAGCAGTTGGCCACGAATATATGGATGAGTTCTTTGGTTGTTGTGAATCACTATTGGCCAATGATGGACTTCTAATTCTCCAGGTATTTGATAGAGCATTGAAGTTTCATTTTCCCTTTATCCTACCATTGCAATTTTGATGTAATGTTAAGATTATAAAAATTTCTCTAGGGTATACTATCATGTAAATAGAACAGTAAAATAGTCACTGCAAGTACATTCTTTTTGGTATTTAAATAGCTGCTAATCAATGTTGACGGTTATCTTCTTCTATAGTTCATATCGATCCCGGACGAGCGTTATGACGAGTACAGGCGCAGCTCTGATTTTATAAAGGAATATATTTTTCCAGGAGGTTGCCTACCCTGTCTAAGTAGGATAACATCAGCCATGGTAGCTGCAACCAGACTGTGGTACAAGTTATATGTTACTGCTGAGTTCAACCATCGAGCATTCCATAATTGTTAATCCTTCTCACTCGAATAAATGTTCTTAAATGCAGTATGGAGCACATTGAAAACATAGGAATTCATTACTACCAAACACTTAGATGTTGGAGAAAGAACTTCTTGGAGAAACAAAGGTATGTGTAATTAATTTGGTTGAAATTTACTTTCCTGTGATAAATTCTACTTACACTAATTATTGAAAATTTTGCTTTTTGTTCTGTCAGTGAAATTCTGGCCCTGGGATTTAATGAAAAATTCATCAGGACATGGGAGTACTATTTTGATTACTGTGGTGCAGGTTTTAAGTCACGCACACTTGGAACTTATCAGGTATATTACGCAGCTACTATCACAATCTTAGAGCAATTTGATACTTTTATAGTTTGTACTAACTATGCATGACTTGGAATAATGCATCAAACTGCATCAGTACTTTATCACCAAATTTTTGCTATAATGTAATCTACCATCAAATATCATTTTCTAAAATAACACCTCAAAATTTTAACGAACTTGATACCAATATTGTTGTTGAAATTTAGGCTAATTATATTCAGTACTTAATTAACAATATAGTTCATTCAACAGTGGCATACTAGCATTAATCATAACTATGTTGCTTATAGGTGGAAATTGGAACAAGTATATAATTGGTTTAATGTACAATGTAGGTGGTTTTCTCACGCCCAGGCAATGTTACTGCATTCAGTGATCCATACCAAAGTTGGCCCTCAGCATGTTGATTTGTCTATCACAAGAGAGAACATGCCTTGCACATTACATTACATGTTGGTGCTATGTATCTCAATTTTTTTTTTTAAAAAAAAAATAATCCCGTAGTACCTCTTTTGTCAATTATTATTCTCATTGTTTTAGAGAACTTGAATTTCATTCATTGCTGCTTCACAATGGCAAACAGTTTGATTGTCGAGATTTTTTATTAAAAAAAGGAAGTTTTTTTTTTTTTTTTAAATGCAATGAGCTTTACATATATTTCATATATATCAAGTTGTGACGGCATTTTAATTAGCTAGTTCAGTATTGAATATTAGTGCAAATTTAACAAGATTTGCCTATGAACTCTAAAGAACCCACACAAAAGAGCATGTTCCTTTAACTTTTTAATGTTTGAAATGGTCTTCTTAACTAAGGTTCCTCTAAATTTGATAGAAATTAACACTGGTCAATTGGCAACATGATAATGAAGATCAACACCAAGTACATGAGTGGAAAATAGAGGAGAACGATCCACATAACAAAGTAGATTTTGCCAAGATTGTTTGCAAGAGCATCAAGAGACAAAAAAAATTTAAGGTTAATGATGTTCTTGAAGATACTGGATCACTTGTCATATTTCGAGGCAAAATACCGTAGGAAAATCTCTAGGCATTACAACCTGTGAGAACATTAATATCCATCAATACAAAGTTGTGTGAGAATATAACTAGTAATGCACAATCACTAATAAACGTCAAATGAAATAGTTTTTACCTAAAATGTTGGTTTATGATTGAATTTGAAGCTGGGGTCTGCTATGCAAATGTATGTATATCTGTTGAAGGAATAATTAAGAGGCTGGGAATTGGAAACATCTTCCAAGAATTATGTAGCACATAGTAGGACATTGCTAGGACTTAGGAGATCTACTACGTACATGAAAAATTTGGGGTATGTATTCCTATTGTTAGATCTTTCTTTTGCCTTGACGCTGGATGTAACTAGAATAGAAAATAACTCAATTCATAAGCTACGGTTTATAGATTGTAAATGGCATATAAGATCTCAGAAAAGTAAATGAAGCTGATGTATGAATTGATACACATAACATTCAGCATAGAAAATCCATATAAGAAAGTATAGAAAGAATGAGCCAGAAAGGAAGAATAAAGTAAGAAGAATGAAAAATGATATGTGTGAATTGTATTTACTCACCCAAATTACAATTACAGAAGGTACAGAGAGGTATACATATATACAAAAAGGTTCTAAGAGTGAGGTTAAAGGAGGCCCCACACAATTATAGGCTAGCTAACTGAATTCCCAACAGAGGCAGCAAGGAATCTTCTAACAGCCTACAGCTAAGAGAAAACAAACTTTACACATGGCAGCTACACAATAAACGCACATGCTCTAATATAGCTAACCAGAAACTTGGCAACCAAGAAAATCCCATTTTAACACCCCCCCTCAAGCTGGATGGTGGATAGACCACAATCCAAGCTTGGTATGTAAGGAACTGAACTCTCTCGGTGATAATGCCTTGGTAAAGATATCTGCTGCTTGGTCCTTTGTAGAAATAGGCATTAAATGAATTGAACCATTCTCAACCCTCTCACGAATACTATGGCAGGCAAGCTCTATGTGTTTAGTCCTTTCATGAAATACAGGGTTTTGTGCTATGTGAATGGCTGAATGGTTGTCACAATACATTACAACTGGCTGTGGTGAATGTAACTGAAGATCATTAAGCAAGTAGATCAACCACTGTGCCTCACAACCACCTAGAGCAAGAGCTCTGTATTCTGCTTCTGAGGAGGACCTTGATATCGTTCTTTGCTTCTTACTCTTCCATGATATGAGGGCTGTACCGAGAAAAAAGCAAAATCCACTTGTTGATCTTCTGGTATTTGGAAAGTTTGCCCAATTTGAATCAGTAAACCTCTTTAATTCCAAGGTGGAATTTGATGGAAAGAATAAGCCTAGACCTGGATCTTTCTTGATGTATCTAAGTATTCTCTGAGCTGCAGTAAAGTGTCCATGACAAGGCGCACTCAGATACTGACTCAACAAACTTACAGCATGACAGATATCTGGCCTTGTATGAGTCAAATAAATCAATCTCCCAATGAGTCTTCTATATGATGTAATATCTGTATATGGAGTGTCTTGATCCTTTCTGAATTTGATGCAACTGTCCATAGGGGTAGAGGAAGGCTTGCAGGCTAATAACCCTGCATCTTGTAAAAGATCCAAAGCATACTTTCTTTGACACATGTGCAAGCCCTTCTCTGATCTGGCAACCTCAAAACCCAAAAAATATTTTAATACTCCAAGGTCTTTTATGCTGAATTTTTCATCTAGGATTTTTCTGAGTAAATTGATCTCAGCCAAACTATCTCCTGCAACCACTAAATCATCAACATAGACTAATATTGCTGTGAAGGACTGATTTGTATTTTTCACAAATAAGGAATAGTCTGCCTTTGATTTCTGATAACCACAATCAATCAGTACAGTGGTTAGTTTAGTATGCCACTACCTACTGGCCTGCTTTAATCCATACAGGGATTTCTTAAGCTTGCATACCTGATTTGGATTTGTCAACTTCAGTCCAAGTGGGGGTTTCATGTAGACCTCTTCAAGCAAATCTCCATGTAAGAAAGCAGTGTTTACATCAAGCTGATGGATATGCCAACCTTTGGCTGCTGCAACTGCCAGAAGAGTCCTTATAGTTGTCATTTTTACAACTGGACTGAATGTCTCGGTGTAATCCAACCCTTCTGTCTGATTATACCCCTTTGCCACCAACCTTGCTTTGTGTCTTTCTAAATTTCCATCAGGTTTGAGCTTGATCTTGAACACCCATTTATTTCCTATTGCCTTCTTTCCCTCAGGTAATTCAGTAAGAACCCATGTCTCATTTTCTTCCAGTGCAAACGGTTCAGCTTCAATGGCTCTTCTCCAACATTCATGCCTCACTGCATCTGCATAACTTGTAGGTTCTATTGTGGTTGATATGGTTAGAGTAAAGGTTCTGTGTGTGGGTGATAGTTTTTTATATGAAAGGTAGTTTGAGATAGGGTATTTGACTTTACTTGAGGATAGTTGATCAGTTGAACTTCCAGTGGTTAGTGTGCAATGATAGTCCTTTAGGTAGTGTGGAGGTCCTCTCAGTCTTCCTGATTGTTTGAGAACAGGTTGATCATTTTGTTCAGGATCATTTTCATTTTCAGAATCACTGTGGTCATTATTTTCTGGTTCAGTATCATTTGGTCTGTCTGGTTCTTGTTCCTGTGGGTTTTGTGCATTTTTATGTTCAGGTTCTAAGTTATTCTCATGGTTTTGGGTTTCAGTTTGTTCAAAATCAAGGAAGTTCTCTGGGCTAATGGTAACTGTGTCTGGCAGGTTTGTGTGTTTCTGTGTAGTTTGAAAAGGAAATATGTGTTCATAGAAGCTCACATTCCTTGAGACAAAAGTTTTATGGTTGTGTGTGTCATAAAAAATATATCCCTTTACACCCTGCTTGAAGCCAAGAAATACACATTTCCTAGCTCTTTGGTCAAGTTTCTTTCTGTGACCAGAAAGAGTTGAAGCATAGCATAGACAGCCAAAAAATTTTAGATTAAGAATGTATGGGTTCTGAGAGAAAAGAATTTGGTAAGGGGACTTATTTTCTAGGTAAAGACTTGGCAATCTATTGATGAGATAAACTGCATGACTGACTGCAAAGTTCCAGAAGCCTTTCAAAATAGAACTTTGAAACAGTAATGCCCTTGCAACTCCTAAGATGTGTTGGTGTTTTCTTTCCACAATTCCATTTTGCTGTGGGGTTTCTACACAGCTTGTCTGGTGCAGAATACCCTTACTATTATAAAACTCTGGGATTTTGAACTCAGGACCATTATCTGATATGATATTTTTCACTTTACAGTCAAACTGTGTTTCAGCTAATTGAATGAAATTTTTAACTAAATTTGCTGCTCCTGACTTAAGTTTCATGAGGTAAACCCAAGTGTACCTACTTTTATCATCCACAACAGTAAGAAAATATCTATGACCAAAAATCGATGGAACTGAAATGGGACCCCAAATGTCAACATGTATTAGATCAAAATAGTTTACAGAAGTAGTTACAGAGTCACTGAATGGCAACTTTTTGTGTTTAGCAAAGTGACAAGTTTCACAGGGATCTTTGATTTTAGAACATTTAATAAAGGGAAATACATTGTGCAAAATTTGCAATTTGGAATGTGAGGGGTGACTTAGACGGAAATGCCATAAACTATTGTCATAGGTTGTGAGATTTGAAATAAGGTGAGAATTCTGTTGAACTGGTGCAGGCTTGGTGCTTGAGGACTTCAATGCATACAAACCACTCTTCAACTCAGCTACACCAATCATCCTCATAGTAGAGAGTTCCTGTATATGGCAAGTCTTATCAAGAAATATGAGTTTACATTGCAAGGCATGGGTAAGCTTAGAAACAGAAATCAAATTAAACTTAAATTCTGGTATGAAAAGCACATCAGTTAAGTATAGTGATTCATTGAAAAAGATTGTGTCTGAGATATGTGTCATAACATTACTACCATTTTGCAATCTAACTGAAATTGGCCTAATTTTTCTATAGTTTTGGAATTCTGCCAAGGAGTAACAGACATGATCTGTTGCCCCAGTGTCAAGAATCCAATGTGACTGTTTTGGTATTCTTAAGCATGATAGTGTATGCCTTATACCTGAGGAATTTGGTTTGTTGGTTTGGTTAGAATTTGTGGTTATGTGGTTGGTTGAATGCAGATTCTGTGAGCAAGAACCTTGAATTAGAGCCATTATAGCCTTATGTTGTTCTGGAGTGAAAATTCCATTGAGTTCCTGCTGAGACTCCTTGAGATCGTTTTCCTGATCATCTTCACAATCACCCTGATCTCCATTTTCTGATGCTGCACAGTTGTTCACAGCACTGTTCTTCTTGTTGTTTGAACCAGGAAATCCATGTTTCCTGAAACACACACTCTCAATGTGTCCATTCCTGTTGCAGTAAGTGTAGAATTTCTGATTATACCCTTTTCCACCACTGCTCTGTCCAGAGTTTGGTGGTCCTTTTCCCAAAATAGAATTGGAATTTGTTCCTGAGCTGTATCTGTTGAAATTGGAATTCGTTCCTGAGCTGTATTTGTTGAATGTTTTTCCTCTGCCTCTACCTCTTCCTGTTGACTCATTGGTATTTAACAACACTTTGTTTTCCTCAACAGACAGGTTCAGTTGTCTCTCTTGTTGCATCAGCAGAGAGAACACTTTGTTGATGCTTGGTAAAGGGTCCATCAACATGATTTGAGATCTTACATGGATATATTGGTCATTAAGACCTTTCAGAAACCGAATAACATAGTCACTCTCCCTGTAAGACTTCACAATTGGGATTACCTCACATATGCACTTTACCTCACAGGTACAAGAAGGGATTGGTCTAAAGTTGTCCAATTTCTACCATAGACCTTTCAACTGTGTAAAATATGATGTTATACTCTGACTTCCCTGCCTTAATGAGTATAATTCTTCTTGTAGATCACAGATTCTAAACAAATCTCCTTGGTAGAACCTCTCCTTGAGTTCTGACCAAATTTTTGATGCATCTTCCAGCCACAAGATGCTTTGTGCAATTGATTTGTCTAGAGACTGATTAAACCAAGACACCACAAGGGTATTGAACTTGTCCCATGCAGTGAAAGAAGGATCATCTTGGTGAGGTCTCTCTAAAGAACCATCAACAAATCTGAGTTTGTTTTTGGTTTTCAGAACAAGAGTCATGGCTCTTGACCATGTATGATAATTTTCCCCAGTTAGCACACTAGTGACTAGTAGAGCACCTGGATTTTCATTTGGGTGGATGTAGTAGATACTGGTAGGGTCTAGGTTGAAAGGAACAACTTGGTTTTCTGCCATATAGAAGAAATTTGTGAGAAGAAGGCTTAAAGAGCAAAGGGAAGAAGAAGAAATAAGGTAGATCTGAGAAAGGAGAGTGAGAACAAAATAGAGGAAGAATGATTAGATCAGAGTAGAAAAACGCAGCAGAACTCCTCCTAGAGGAGCTTTGATACCATCTCAGAAAAGTAAATGAAGCTGATGTATGAATTGATACACATAACATTCAGCATAGAAAATCCATATCAGAAAGTATAGAAAGAATGAGCCAGAAAGGAAGAATAAAGTAAGAAGAATGAAAAATGATATATGTGAACTGTATTTACTCACCCAAATTACAATTACAGAAGGTACATAGAGGTATACATATATACAAAAAGGTTCTGAGAGTGAGGTTAAAGGAGGCCCCGCACAATTATAGGCTAGCTAACTGAATTCCCTACAGAGGCAGCAGGGAATCTTCTAATAGCCTACAGCTAAGAGAAAACAAACTTTACACATGGCAGCTACACAA
Source organism: Crotalaria pallida (assembly GCA_037953625.1). Classification (NCBI taxonomy): domain Eukaryota; kingdom Viridiplantae; phylum Streptophyta; class Magnoliopsida; order Fabales; family Fabaceae; genus Crotalaria; species Crotalaria pallida. The sequence goes on along the minus strand of CM075652.1, from coordinate 121,841,786 downwards.
TAAACGCACATGCTCTAATATAGCTAACCAGAAACTTGGCAACCAAGAAAATCTCATTTTAACATAAGATTAATACAAAATTACTATATATCAGCTACAATTATTTGTTACGAAAGAAATGGTATTGAACTTTGTTGGAAGTATCACATTGTTTGTCTCAAGTTATACGGTGCGATTTGTATACAACATCACCTAACGCAAGTTTAGAAATGGATGTTAAGATGTAACCTAATATGGCATCACTATCAACCAGAGTAAAGGTGAAACCTTGAAAGATCGTGCAAAAGGTCTAATACGATTTTTCTTTTAATAAACCAAGGCTAGAATCGATAAGAAACATTAAATTCTTGAGATTGGATGCAAATGGGGAAGTTTAGCAAATGAAGTTGTCAATAGATTTAGTTGCAAATACATGGTATCACATTGTCTAAGGAGCAGCTGAAGCTTGCTGGAGGAAAAAAAAAATAAAAATAGATGCGGGGCTTTGGGTATTAACATTTAACAAGATAATCATTTTTTCTACGTTACCGTGTTCTTATGATATGCTTTATCTTAGTGAAATGATAGAAGCAACTCAATTAACTTTTTTACTCAAGCCCAATAGCTCTAAATTTTATTAAACTGAAGTACCAACTTAGTCCCTGATGTTTTTTAGTGTACCAATTTAGTCCCTGAAAAGTCATAATTACACATTTTGTCCCTAAAAAAAAATTTATACCAATTTGGTCCCTCAACCTTTTTTCCATACCAATTTGGTCCCTCAAGATTTCAGATGTACGATCCTTAAAATATGAGGAACCAAGTTGATATGGATGAAAATCTTGAAGGATGTTGTTATGGAAAAAAGGTTATGGACCAAATTGGTACCTTTGAAATTCTTTTGAGGGACTAAATGTGTAATTATGAATTTTGAAGGACTAAATTAATACACTAAAAAAAATCAAGAACTAAGTTGGTACTTCACTCATTTTATTAACTAGACTACAGAAGACAGCAACTGTCGCTCTACGAAGCAAGACATCAAGTGCTCTCCGATGGTGTATATGTCTAAGCACAGGTTGCAGCAACTCCAATCGTTAAGGGTAAGTAAACATGCCTAGTAAAACTCTTTATGAAAACTTTCAAAGGGGTGAGAAGGAAAAATGAAATTAAGTCAACATATTTACTGATTTCCTTTTCTATCCCATAGGCTTATGAATTATGATGTTGAAAGCACCAGATCACTTGTCTAGTCTATACATAAAGCGGTTTAGAAGGTCAAGCAAGGCCTCAAGAGAACAAAAGATGTTACTATATCCCTCCTCTCTATCTACCTTGTCACTGTTCTCCTAATGTTTTTGCAAACAATCTTCGGCACGAGGAAAATTTAATTTACATCATATAACTTCTCATGATATGAAGCTTAGTCCTTAAACTTGAATGTGCAAAGTAATCCTTAAACCTCCTAATGTGTAGAGAACTGAGAAATGATCCTCTTACATAGTTACATCCACCCACCCCAATTCGATAGAAACCTTCACCTACCAAGCTCTTGACAACAAAGTTTTATAACTACATGTCTATATCCATTGCTATCACGTGAAAATTTCAGTCAATGCCAACACATACAAGGCAAACATCATCTACATCAATGCCAAAAGACAGAAAAAGGAGTTGATCAAACATACACACACATGAAGACTAAAAAGACAGACAACATTCTCACTAAATTATATAACCATACAATCCATCAATAAATAGCCTCTTCTCATCTACAACACATAACAGCTTGTCTTAATTCAAAAGTTGCCAAAAAAAAAAGAGGGCAAGACCTTTTAGACTGAGAACTATAAGAAAATCACTACCAGCAACCTATATTGCCTAAAAACCATAAAGCACTTGCTAATAACAGTTAAGACATGCAATCTAACCCTTCAGAGATAAATAAAAAAGCACTTGCAACATAAAGCAATGCCAATATATCATCCTTAGAGGTTGAAATAAAAACTAAAACTGAGAGATAGCTATAAATGGTAGGAATGAAGACATAATGAGGAAATTCTAATTAGAAAAATTTTGCCTATCACAGTAAAAGATGTTTTGGACATGAAATTCTCTAGAGCATAATATTCACACATGCCAAAATCTAAAGTATCAATCAAGTGGACACCTAAAATTCAGGCATAGATTCTAATGTCAAAGCCAATTGCTTTAGCCAATGTGCCGCAAATCATCCCCTCACAATCTTTGACAGCCACCACAAACCAGATTGAAGGTATGCAATTTTATCACTTGAAAAGGCCAAGAATCTCCAAACTTGATGATGCACTGGCCCAAAAAAACACTGACTGAAAAGAGTTCATTCCTTAGCCACGGGTGGACACTTGGCTCAACTTCAATACTTCTGCACCTCCTCCTGTACAACACAAGTGCAAATACAGGGGGAAATGATTATATCATCCTCAAAGTATTTACTATCACTACCATTATCGCTACCCATTACGAAGTGATCAACCCAAGTGTCCACTGCTATCAGTAAATACCTTGACTACATCTTACTTCTACTTGTCATAACAACTGATGCATTTTGTCTACACTATAACATTACCTACTTCTGAAATGTAAAAGAAAATAAAATACCATCAAAAAGACAACACAGAAAGTTAGTTGCATCAAACATCAATATAGAGGGAAATATGATGCTATATAGCTCAAGCTACAATAACCGCAATTCCAGATCAACTAAAAATCATAAGCACACAATTTAAAGCTACACGCATGAACAAATATTAAATAGGAAGTAGCATCTAGTATCTCTTAAACCAAAATACTTATTATAAATTATCTAGGAAAGCATATGCTGCAAACTACTGGGATTCAAGCAACCCAACCAGTCCCATTGTATGTTGACATCAAACTTGAGTCACTCCTTTGAAGCTGAGAATTCATTGTGAGCTCATGATTTAAGATTAAATAGTAGGGATCCACAAGTTGGGTTCAAGATCCAGCAAGATATTCAACTGTCAAAATTACTGCTGTTGGGCTTGTCGAGATTGCGCCCCGCCATAGCCACCACCATAACCAACTTGCCCACCATGTGAGCCATTTCCCTGAGGAGTCCCATAATTTCCAGAGCCTTGAGATTGTTCGGATCTCCAAGCTGCATTTCCATAACCTGAATTTCCATTTGCATCCCCATATCCACCACCCATATAACTTCCACTGCCACCACTACCTTGTAGCTCACTTCCACCAGGACCACTAGAATTAGTATTGGATGCACTCCCAGTACGCCCTCCAACGGCACCATATACACCAGGATTCCCATAAGAACCATCACTTCCATCATACCCACCATACCCACCATATCCATATCCTTGACTCCCATATCCAGCAGCTCCACTAGGAGATTGACCAGCAGCTGCTGAACCATGGCCACCGCCACCAGATCCAGCACCGCCACTTGCAGCACCCCAAGGAGCAGTGTTTCCATAGCCCACAGACCCATAACCAGAGGGTGCCTGAGTAGGCCATGAACTCCTTGGGCCACCTGGGGGACCACCAGCATAAGCAGCATTAGGGACATTTGGATTCCCATATGTTGCACCAGCAGGTCCACCATACCCAGCAGCGGCACCACCATAACTTCCATATGCACCGTAGCCCATGCCATTATTAGCCGGACCATACCCATACCCAGGAGTACTATAGCCAGAAGAACCATAAGGTGGGAATCCACCAGCAGTGCTTTGAGATTGCATATACCTACTAGAATCCATACGACCATCGTATGCATTTTGGATTCCACCAGATGCTCCATACCCCTGATAGCCACCACCTCCAGCACTACCACCTCCACCACCACCCGACATTCGGCCACCAGAACCAGGATTGGCATCCTTGGGAAGTGCACGCTTTACCTCTACTTGTTTACCATTTAAATCATGAAATGTCTTGTGCAAAACCCTATCAACTGCCTCCTCATTGTCAAAAGAAATAAAACCAAATCCTCGTGGTCGTCCAGTACTTTGGTCATACATGACTACTACATCAGTTACATGGCCATAGGACTCAAAGTACTGACGAAATTGTTCTTCAGTCAGGGTGGGGGGTAACCCTCCAACAAATATCTTTTTTGTCTTCATATTTCCACCATTTCCAGAATGCACAGCAGAATTGGGATTTCCAGCTCTGGAAATGCCAGAAATTTGTTGATCCTCTCTTGAGAAGGCCCTCTTAGCATCAACCTGAACAATAAAATTAAAAAATATTACTTTCTGAAATACGCATATACAAGTATGCATGCCCCTAATTCATCAAAAAATCAAAGAGATGCGAATATTCCAGCTGGATAAACAGCAAACATAATATATTTTGGCACAATAATACCAGGTAATGGCATGACAGCGGAATACACCAAACATTAGATCACACAAACTCTTCCCTCTGTTAAACGTGAGATGTAAAACAAAGAATAACTCTATATCCTCCTAATTACTCAAAGAAGAAAGAAACAAATGCTTACTCCTTAAAAAAACGTTCTATGTAAAGCCAAATCAAACAAACATATAACTGTTAGAAGTGATTTTTCATTATAAAAAAGTGAACTTTTCTTTATAAAAAAACCTAAACAAACATATATATGTCACACTACAAGGGCCTGTTTGCTTACAGTTCTCCGTGAATGTCATTGCAAGAACCTGAACTTTTTCAGCTAAATTTTAGCTGAATTTCAGTTTTTTTCAGACAAACATTAAGGTAAAGCCCAACCAAACAAGCATTTAAATGTCAGAAGCGATTTTTTTCAATTAAAAAAGTGAACTTCTCTTAATAAAAATTATAAAATAAATAAATAAACGGGCACGTAAATGCAACACTGTGAGGGCCTGTTTGCTAACAATTCTCCATGAATGTTATTGCGCAAACCTGAATTTTTCAGCTGGATTTGAGCTGAGTTTCAGTTTGTTTTTTTTTTTTGTTTTGGGACAAAAAGCCAAACTAAACAAAGCACGTCGTAAATGTCGGAAGTGATTTTTTTTATTACTATTGCATTTAAAAAAAGGTGCCATTTTTAAGGGGGGGGGGGGGGGGGGGGGGGGGGGGGGGGGGACATAAACAAACAAACCCTAATAGTCATCTTTCGAGTGCACCTCCAGCACAACCCACAGAAGTGCAGAACAGTCATAAATTAACCGAGTGTTTCAGACCCATATCTTCAATTAACAAAATTAATTAGGGGCATATTACAAAACAAAGTCAACCCAAAAAAAAAAAACAGAAAAGGTACAATTTTTTAAAAAAATAAACCAATAGAACAAAAATAAAATTTATAAAAAAAAAAAAAGAAAGAAAGAAAAGAAAGAAGAAAGAAAAAACCCTAAAAGAGAGAGAGAGAGAGGGAGGGACCGTTCTGCCGTCAATAACGTGTTTATCCTGAAGAACGGAATCGAGAACAGAAGGATCTGAGAAGACGACAAAACCGAAGCCTCTGGGTTTGCCAGTGTTCTTCTCGCGCATGACGGAAGTGTTCAAAACGTCGCCGTAGTTGGAGAAATGGTCCTTGAGCTTGTCCTCTGTGGTTTCCCATGAAATCCCACCGATGAATAGCTTCCCCTGATCCGAATCCATTACTCTCTATCTCTCTCTCTTTCTCTCTTTCAAGAAGAAGAAGAAGAAGAAGAAGAGAGGGGTTTGTGTTGTGAGTAGTGAGTGGGTGACAGAGAGAGAGAGAGAGAAGTGAGTGAGTGTCTCTCTGTTTTGTGTGTATGTCAAAGCGCTCTCTCTCTCTCTCTCTCTCAAAGTATGTACACTGCATTAGGTTTGGACGGATGTGATTGGTTGTTGTGTTACAACATCTCATGGATGTAGTTGTAGGTACTCTTCGTATATTCCTTTCAAACAACTTTTTTTTATTACTCTTTTCTTCCTAGGTAAGAAATAAGAATATAAGAATATTAGTAGATATTTTGATTTTATATTTTTTATTAGTATTATGGATATACTACTTTTTTGATTTCTTACTTCATTGTCTGATATTAAATTAGTTCTTCAAAAAAAAAATTGATATTATATTATTTTTTATGTTTTTCTTTTTCATTTACATTGTTCGTTTCAAGCTTCCTTTTCATTTTTCATTTTTCATTATACGTGAACTAATATAATGTTCTAACGCGTTATTATATCTCTCTCTTTTCAACATGGATTAGTATAATGCAAATATGTAATACGAATATCGGAACGAACTATGCAAACGAAAAAGATACGTAATGGATCAATTCGAAAACTAAAAATTCTTATAAAAAACTTGTTCGGAAGGATTGTTTTGACCCTCATTGAAATTTTTGAGAACCATTTAAATTTTTTTTTTGACAAAATTCATGTTTTGGTTCTCTAAATTATTTTTGTTTTTCAGTTTCATCCTTTAACTTTTTTTCTTTCAATTTTGATATTGTAATGGTGAGGTTATTATTGTAATGGTTGAGTGTTGGTGTAAAATGTTGATCGTTAATGTAAATCACATGTTATCATATGTATGGATTTGACAACATTCTCAATTTTGACACATTCATAAAGAACATTCCTAATGATCGCTAGTACCCAAATTTTCTTAATAAGAAACCTCACAGTGGCTTGGACTATGTTGATCTACCCATGTAGGAGACTTAATTGATTATGATCTTATGTCCTGGAAATCATATCTCATGCTAGTTGTCTTCTCACCACTCGAAGCAGATTGTATCATGAAGATCCCCTTACGACGCACATTGAGGAAGGACGAGTTGTTATGGGGTGCAACTAAGGATGGTGACTACACTATGAAAACATGATACAATTTCATTATGGAGAAACTGTCTCCTTCAACATCATCTTCATCAAATGTATTCCCGAATCGTTTTTGGCAAAAACTTGGGGCAGTCTAGTCTCAGCCATGAAATCTTTCAAGTGAATAAGCTCCTCTGTAAGAGGGGCGTCGTTCCCCATCCTCTCTACCCCTTATCTGATCTAGAAGAGGAAACAGTGATGCATGTGCCGGTCTCATGTGAAAGGGTTGCACCAATCTGGTTTGCTTCATCACTTGCAATCCATGCTAGGCAACCCAATACAGATTCATTAAAGAGTTGGCTGACGAAGTTCATGTCAAATGGTAATAAGGATGGCTTAATCATGATGCAATTTGGTTTACACACAATGAATGAGAGTTTAAATAGCAGGTTATGGAAATATCTAGTGTTTTGGACAGAGTGAATTCAATGCATATCCCTATCCTTCTGGAAATTGCTCACAAACACTGCACTGTGCCAAAACCTAGCTCCACATCTGGTGCGAAGGTTTACGTTGATGCATGCTTAGATTGGTGTTGGTACTAACGTTGGGCTCATTGCGCTATATAATGACAACTCCTTCATGGCTATTGCAGTTCATTCATATATAAAAAGAGCAAGTAAACATGTCAATTTAATCGTCGTAAAGGCTAAACATGATTTGATCAACACTATAAACCGCTTTCAAATTGTTGGAAAATATAGGTGTTGATCAATCGATTAGAGCTGCGCCGTGATTTTTGACATAGCCTCGGTGCAATCTGATTTCGGGTCGCTCCCCAAGGTTAATACAACCTACTCTTGGATTTGTGCACTCAAGACCAAGAGTATTGAGTTAGCACAATAAAATTGCCCAAATATCTTCTCCTCAATAAGCATTTTCTCATCCTCAATAAGCAAACTTTATATACTTAGCAATCTCTCTAAGAGTTAAACAATGATCATGAGAATATATTTAGTCCATATCATATCATCCTCCATCGCATGTTATATGTGTGTGTGTGTGTGTGTGTGATTTGCATAGTTGAAACAATAAATATCCAACGACAATTTTTATGTTGCAATAAAGTCAAATTCATAACCTATGCCATAAAGCCAATTAATGACTATAAAATCAAATGAATTTTTGGCAATAATGCAAATAGTAATGTTCCAAACTATTGAAACCTCCAAATTATTACCATGTGATGGATATTAAGGTGTTACATTAATTTACATAAAATATATTTATGTGAGAATGCTTATTTAATGCTATTATTACAACATGTGGTGCCTATCTGAAACCTTATCATACCTATTGGGTTTTTCTTAAAATACTCTATTTTATTAAGTCCTACATTGTCTGAGATTAGAATATTCGATTTTACTAAGCCCTACATCTAGAAAACACTTTAAGCTTGTATCCAAGTTTTTTTTCCTCTTTTATATCCTAGGTTAGAATATTGTGAGGCATGGTGAGGGTACTTGTTTTGGAGAGTATGGTGTATTAGGGTCAAGAGGGGAGTAGTCTATGAGTTGTAAAAATTTTCATATAGTATTATTTTTCTGGTTTGATTTATGATATAGGCTTAAATATGTCCCTAGTCTTTAAACTTTGGGATCATTTTTTCACAGTCCCTCGTTCTTTTTTTTTCAATGTATGACTCCCTGAAGTTACCTCTGATTTGTCATATACCCCTACTTTCAATTCCAACCAAATTTTGCTGAAGTGTCTCACCAGAATCCTAGTGAGACGCATGAGGTTAGTCACGAGGTACCACATGGCCCAAGACGACCTCTATCTTTAATCCTTTTTCTTTATTTTATTTTTTTAACTAAAAATATAAAAGTACAATTTTTTTGTTTTTTTAATTTAAAAATAAAAGGTTCGCTTACGTGGCCAACTTCTTGCATATGACTAGAATTCTGATGTGACATGTAGACTGACAGGATTTGATAGTAGGGATATATGACAAACTCGTAAGTAACTTCGAGAAATCAAATATTAAAAAGAAAGAACAAGGGTTTGTGGCAAAATGATCCTAAAGTTAAGGACTGCACACATAATTAAGCCTATGATATACCTTTATGGTGTCATTTGATCCTTGTAGCCACCCCATTTAGTAGAACAATGACTTGGAGCCCGTTTGATTGTGTTTTGGTTTTTTTGTTTTCGAAACTATTTTGTAATGTTGTTTTTAAGAATTGTTTTTCAGAATAAAAAAACAAAAAATTCCGTTTGGTAATACTATTTTGAAAACAGTTTTAAAAACTAAAGAACAAAAAAATTCGTTTGGTAAATATGTTCTGAAAACATGTTTTTAAAACAAAAAAACAGAAAATTCATTTGGTTTGTAATTTTTTTTAAATCCCATTTTATACTTTCTTTGATGATGTTAAAGAACCTAAAGACATGTACATGTTTATTAATCAAAATAATATAAAATCATGTTCAACATATTGAATTTCTAAGAAAATCACGCTATTTTCTATAAGCAAAAATTAACTTCACTTATAAAAATAACCAAATAACTACTTGATAATGTCACTTGAGTTCCTAACCAACTATTACAATTATACCATATAAACACTTTAGGTACAAACTTAAAGTTAAAACAAGTACAATTATATGAACAATAGGAGTCCAATTTAATAAGCTAAATTGCATAATTGCTATGTGCTACCCACATCCTATTTGCAATACGATCACAACATTCTGTCATTCTTGTTGCACCATCATTAGATAATCTTGACAAGTTGTCAATGCTTGAACTTGGTACCTCTATGTGAGAAGTTTCCCTCATAGTCTCTAATTGTGCAAGATCCATATCTTCCCACATTGTAAATAAAGAGAGGCCATGCTATTATTAGTAGAAGAAATAAAAAAAGAGATAAATCAGATAGGAAAATGCACTAATAATACTAAAATGGCAGGCAAATACTAAATTCTTAGTACTTGGAACTTAAAGCATTTTATGAGCATTTATCATAAACAGAATAATTGCAACACAATCTCTGAGGCACCACATGGCAGGAGTCTTAGCTTCAATCACTTTTCCTATCATATGGTACTTAAATATACAGGAAGGATATTACTGTAAAATCAATTTTTGTAACAATATTAGTTTAGTATACTTAACAATATCAGTTCCACTATAAGCCTATGATAATAATACTTAAAGCAATGAAAAGCAACCAGAGAATTCATGCAGTGAGAATACAATAAAGCCTATGATAATAATACTTAAAGCAATGAAAAGCAATCAGGAGACATAATCAAAGTAGATAATTCATGCAAGCGAAATTCCAAGTATAAAATATGTAGAAGAAACTAGTACAGTACTTATAAGACAATAAAAAAGAGCAAATATATAAGACAAATATATTATACACAAGGTCACGACCATTGTTGTTCTGCTGCATGACAGAGAGGGTCCTTTTTTCTTCTAGAGTGTCCCCTGCGTGGGATTATATGATCTCATGCAACACCTGTATGTATATGCTTTGAAATGAATAAGCCTTCCAATCTTTGTGCCAGCTGTTTGGCTGGTCCATCATTCTAATTGATGTCTATTAAAAATCTAGAGCTGATGCTGAAATAATAATAGAAGGTCACTAGTATAGGTTTTTTGGAACTGGTCATGGCTATTTATTTTTTATTTTTTGTATCGAGAGTATATGTGGTTTTTTGTTAACCTCTTTCTATGTACTAGCTAGTACTAGTAGTATACGCTATACATACACTAAAAGATAGAGCTTGCTATCAAGCACCTTGTTTTAATGTTTTCTACTTGTGTATAGGGGTCATGATGCTCATTTTAAGATGAAGTACTTGAAACAAAAATCTTCAATTTATTTGTACATATATGTTTTAACTACAAGAGTACAAGGTCCGTATTTGAGAGGTATCTAGGCATACCCTCTCATCAGTAATCATTTGAACAATTATACTGATACTGCATTATATTAAAACCACACATTGTATTCTCTTTCCCATTGCATAGCATGATATTTTTATAAGCTAATAGATAAAAAAGGGATTGATTGTCCATGGCATCCCCTATTTTTTTATAAGACAAATATATTAAAAGAGCAAGAGTATAAGAAATACTCAGCTAAAAATAGGTTACAATGATCCTAAAACATCAAAACAGTATAAACAAAAAGAAATACAGTCCACCTACACATTTAATCCATGTACACACATATATAGGTAATAATTAGCAAATTGAATAGCAATACTCATTTAGAGGGGAGGTCGAGATAGTAAAAAGAAGCCATGTACACATATCCAATCAAATTTCACAACATCCAGGAAGGGAATCAAACAGCAAATCACCAAAATAATTAGATATGTCCACAATTAATAGCCAAACAAGAACATTTTAAACATTGCAGTAAAATAACAATATGAAGGCTGTTCTTAATAACCAGAAAATGTATATGGATTTCTGTTACACTGCCAAGGCTGTTGGTTTTTTAGTAAATGGAAATAGCGGCACCTTTAAGTGAACTCTCAAGCTATCATCAATTGGACAAGCTTGGTAGATGTTTCTGATATTTAAAGTGAAGCAAAAAACACAAAAACCATGGATCATAGAAGGCAAAACGACATCAATAACTACAAAAATTCGTGAAACCATTCCTATTGCAAGATGTAAATGTTTCAAAAACATCAAAGAAAACCCACCAAACCATTAAACACAACCCAATTATAGGATGGAAATGTTTCAAATTGTGGACCGCAACCAAGATCTTGCAGATGCAATGACCATAAAACCCAATCACATTCAAACATATCACTGAATTACAACAAGACATCAAAGGTACCAGCTACAAGTTCAAGTACCTCAAATCCACAAATTACATAAAACCCATCAAAGGTTTTTCACAACCAAGGTATAAACACATAAAATACACAAATTACAAAAAATGAAGTTCAATTCAACACATTCAAATTCACAAGTTGCAACAATATTTGTAGAAAAATCACAGAATCAAAAATTGCAAAAATGGTAAAATACCTCCAAAGACGAAGAATAAGAAACAGATCAGCGAGAGGATGAACAAAAGATAGATGCAACACGAGAGAAAGCTTCGTGAGAGAGAAGCATCTAGCGAGGCAGAAGAGTAGCCGCCACTAGCATCACGAGAGAGAAGAGAAGCAGCGCAGCATCATGAGAGAGAAAAGAAGCAGCATCGTGCGTGTATTCGTGAGAGTGAATGAACCAGAAAGAAGAGAGAGACACATAGAAAGATTTTAGGGTTTCTTAGAAATAGTCAATAATTACGGGATTGCCATTAATGAAAACAGGTGTTCTCCGTGTTTTTTATTGTTCCCAAAATTCAAGGGCCAAAACAAAACAAAAACACATTGGGCCTGTTCTGTTTTTTTTGTTTTTAGAACAAAAAATTAAAAATTGTTTTGGGAACAACTTCAACCAAAACAAGCCCACCAAACAAGCTTTTTTGTTTTTTAGTTCTTAAGAACAAAAAAACAATTTTCAAAACAGAAATCAAACAGGCCCTTGGTTGTTGTTGTTGTTGTATTATTTTCCGGTTGTCTTTAGACAACAAGTGATTGTTTTCTCTAGTTTTGAAGTTTTTTAATCGTTAAATTCTCTTGTGTCATGGTTATTCTATTTCCCTATTTTATTTCTTTGTTTTTAGCAAGGTTACTGGGAGAAAAGTATTTTCCCAACAATACCATTATCCAAATGAAAGCACCAATTTCTTAATCTCAACCCTTAAGGCTGAGGATAAAAACCCCAAAATGAATAATTTTTTTTTTGAAAAATTAAAACTTTAAACTTTTGATTTCTTCAATGCATCAACTTCCAAGAAAAACCATCCATTTTTGGATGCTTATCCTCAGCCCTAAGGTTAAGAGAACCCTATCTTTTATTAGATTTCTTTTAGGAGTAGAGTAGCTGAATTATTCTTGGTAGAAGTTTTCAGCATCTTATCAATTGGTGCTTTCATCTTTCTACCCAACAAATCTTTACTCACCATATCCATACCACCAACCACCATCATTTCCTTATTATCCATCATACCAAAACCAAATCTCATAATCCCAACCACAATACTCTTCTTTCCCACAATGGCCAAATCCACAACCATCATCACAACATTCTTATCCACCATATCCTCACACCCAACAGCCACCGCCACAAAACCCTCCCCATCTTTGGCCACCATCAAACCTCTATTATTCACCTTCCCAGACCTACTATCGACCCTCACAAACTCATTCCTCATCATATTATGAGCAACTACAACCGCTGCCCTCTTGTTACCAAACAAACAAGCAGCACCAAATTCAAAAAAAATCAAAAGGAAAAGCAACAACTCCCTCGCCTTCGTCATCGGTCGATGAAGCATCGCCGCAACCCACCGTATCAACACCAACAGTTTTTGACGTGGAGGCTGCTTTGTCATCAACCATCACTGTACCGAGCAAAGTCGGTCCATGAGCCACCATGGACAACACCTTTGTGGTCGTTGTCGTTTCCTCCAGTGAAAATCACCTCTGTTTCCACCACTATTTCTCAGTCATCATCAACAAAAGAGGCTCTTCCCTCGACCACCACACTTCCGCGACGAGCCCCGTCGTGTTCACCTCTAGATTTTCACTCTCTAACACCATATCTGCAAGATGAGAGAGAGCGAGAGGATTCCGTATGATATCGGGCATCACCGTGGAAACTACTTTCTCCGTCGCATACGCTTCCGTGGAAACCACCAGCTCGACCACCGGAAGTCATTGGTGAAAGATATGAGAGTGAAAAAAAAGAACTCAGTGTTGTTTGAGTTTTCAATTGAAAGAGTTCAAAGCAAAACAAATAAAATTGGATCTGATATATTTTCTAAGAAAAAAGAAGAGATAGAGCATAAAAGTGATAAAAGTGTCTCCTCAAAACATGTTATGGACATGTCCACCAACACAACTGTCTCACACTTGCCCATATGTGAAGAATGAGCACCAATTCTCGTGTGTGGTAGTAACAGCTCAAGGCACTACTATTTTTTTGTGTACAATGGCCAACTTTATCACAACCACACAAGTTTTGTAACGACCAAAATTTATTTCCCTTTTTCCCTTAACTCATTTATAAAAATGCGAGTTGATTTGTTTTCCTTTTCGGAAAATAAACTTAAGTCATTACTAAATCAACACATCAACACATCATTCATCTGGAGATGAGGACTAATATACATCATATACATTATTATTAAAAATGTTTTCACAGATATATAACATCAGTAGCAGTAAGAGTTTAGCTTTTATCTCACCAAAAGACAGACTCCGGATTAACATATATACACTATATTACAGACAAAAGACATAACCCAGAGTCGTGGTTCTCAACTCCATAAGCTAAAGTCAAAAGGGATCAAAGTCCTACTGATTAATATCGTAGGGATCTTTACCCTCTTAGGACGCATGCGGGATAGTGGATTCGAATGACGAAAGATCACTTCAACGTCATCCTCTAACACCACCCGATCATCCTCTTAATGCCACTGGCCACTACGGAGCAGCCGCATCTCTATGCAGAAGAGATTCCTTGCCATGACCTAACATACAAAAAGGGCAGGAGTAAGTCATAGCCGAAGCACATCATAAAATAATAATCTATCAGTACTAGAAATAACAAACACAAGCAACCAGGCAATCGCAGAATAATGCATATACAAATGCAAACCCAGTTATTCTCCCAATTTCTCTTGTGTTTAGGTGGCATGATGCATGCAATATCATCTCAATAATAACCCGGGGTTTCTAATATGTGAGCTGCCTTCGCTCAACATCGGTGATACGAGCTTCCTTCGCTCAGTATGCGCGCTGCCTTCGCTCAACAATTTGGATACGAGCTTCCTTCACTTAGCGTAATAAGTATGCGAGTTGCCTTCGCTTAGAATCCACTATACGAGCTACCTTCGCTCAATATAATCAATATAATTGCAAGAATGGTTCGTTACCAGTCTTTAGTATTTATTCATTTTTCATTGTTCAATCATCATAGTAATCTCATTATATCAACATCCGCACTCCTTGGGCGAATGGATATCATTTATCAATTTATATTTCATCATTCATTATTATCAAATTATGACTTTAATATTCATATCTCATCGTCATCAACATCATCATAAAGTATTCATTCATTCATGAAATTTCCATTTGTGAGCATGAATTCCATATACATAATCAAGCATCAGTAAAATCATCATAGGAATGTTCATACATTCATATAATTTCCTTTAATGATCCATTGGTGCGTTAGATTAATGTTAAGTGTATTGAAAATTAGTGAATTTCAATTCAGGGGTAATGATAATCGATTATCACAATCCAATAATCAATTATCACGTTCAAATTCAATTTTTTTGGTGTAAATTAAACTGGATAATCGATTAGTCAGTTTGCACACTGAATTGAGTTTTACTATACCAACTTTTGATACACTTCACTTTACTCCAATACAACCTAAAACAGATCAAATTCACATAAAAACAAACATGTCCATGCATATTTGAAGCAATCAAATCATCATATTAACATAGAACTCAATCAAAGTTCATAAAACATGAAAAATGACAACTTGGTATATGATTTTCATTTTCTTCTCAACACAGCCCAAGTTCAGGATTAGTTCAACTCATATTCAACATTTATAAGTTGTTCAAATAAAGAAAAGGGACTCGAATGACCTCCAAGTCATTTTCCCCTTTCAACTTTTCATTTTTTCCTTAGTTTTGCCCTTGAGTTCATGAGAACTCCTAGATTTCTAGCCATCGGATTATTATTCTAGCACTCGGATAACTTCTCCCTTACCTATTTCAAAGATTCAGATCGGTTTGGACTGGAAAGAAATGATTTGGTTGGGAAAATCCTAAATTTTTGGTTCATCTGCCCAAGGCTCTGTTTTCAGTTCAACAGGGTCACAAAATTAGTGATTTTCACCAAGAATCAGTGATAACAAATCATGATCAAGGATTAGAATCAACACTAGGACATGAAATCTTGAAAATAAAACAAGTTTGAAGCTCAAAGGATGCTCGAGCTTACCACACGTATCAAGGAAAGATAGCTCCTTGAATCTGAAATTCAGAATTCAGTTTTGAACAACAAACTTTGCAGGGTTATATCTTCTTCTAAAGACCACCAAACTTAGCAAACTTGGTATCAATTTGAAGAGGGTTGAACAAGCTTTAATTTGGTGTATAGCTTGCAGGGGTTTGAGAATCAGAACAGGGAAAAGGAATTGCAAGAAGGTGATGACAGGAAAACACGTTTCTGCAGCACTTGGTTATGTTTCTTGGGTTTTCTTTCATTCATACTCCCTCCTATATTTAAGTTTGATGCCTTTAGATGTCCCTTTCAGTCCAGAATAGTGTAAGGGAGATATTTGTGGTGATTTGTGGTGAAAATCGTGGTTAATACTCAGCCATTCGTTCATAAACCGACTTACTTTGGCTTTTCAGACTCATGGTAATCGATTACCACGATTGATAATCGATTAACTAGTTCAAAACCTCTTGATAATCGATTGTTAATCGATTAACAATCGATTATCCTGGACAACCTTTTCCAAAATAATTAGTTTTTCATTTCCTACTTATTTTTCCAATGATAATATCATTAATATCAATCCTCAAACCATTATATTTCATCCCAAGCTATTGAGTATCATTTCCCACACATAAACACTAAAATTCACACACTCATTCATATAAGGTATTTTATATTTAACTAATATAATATTTATTATTTCAAGGATAAAATTCCAGTGGGCATTACAAGTTCCATCTGATTATCTCACCAAGTCAAGTCCCAGATAACAAAATCAATGTGGACTACTTGCTTTTTGTCCATCGGGTCAAGATTTTTGGGCCATCTAACGCAGATCATATTCTTGGGCCTAATTTTATTTTTGAAGATAAAGAAAAATGAGTCTTAGATTCCAAACCCCAATTTAATGTGTGAAATGACAATAATATCATTTATGAGCAGTAATCTACAAGCCCCAGTCTTTATGTCCCAAACCCCATTTTTTTCCGATGGGGTTTTCCGACTCGGTGGTATCGAAAATTATTCCGACAGAACCCCATTGGAAAAAAAAGGGTTTGGGGACTAAAAACGGGGTTTGAGAACTAAAAATCATCATTTATTAAAAAAAATGTTATATTTTAAACCCTAGAAACTATCCTCACACCCCATCTCTTTCCTCCATAACAACCCTAACCCTTTCATTTTTCTTTCCATGTGAACCTATACACTAACCCCATTCTATACCTTTATTTCACAAAGGCACTCAAAATGTATGTATCAACATCCATAACTTTTCATCTTCCTACAAATCAGTTTGGTACTTTCATTTTTTCATTGTTCGTAACGTTTTCGACGAACCAGTGTCGAAATTTTTTTTCCAACACGGGACTCTAGGAATTTTTTTTCCACTGAAATATTTTCCGAGATGTACCTCTCGGAATTATTTTTATTATTGATCAAGATAAGAATAGGATAAATGTTATTATTATTGTTCAATATTATTAAATGATTAAATAATTGCTAAATCTATAATGTTTTTATTTCATAGGATATTGCCACTTGTATGGCTTAGTTTTATTTTAGGGCTTGCTATATAAAGTCTTGTAGTCTCTATTCTAAATCAATGAAAAATGATGAAGTTTATCTTAGTTATCTTTTATTAGCTTTCTTTTAGGAGTAGAATAGTTTAATTCTTGGTAGGAGTGTTCAGCATCTTATCATTAGTATTAATCACTTTCAGTGCTATATTTATTGTAATTGCATGTAAAGATAAGGTTTCCCTAATTTAAGAGAACAATCAATAATAAAAATATTTTGGAAAATTAAGAGGATCTCTAACCCAAGAACCTTTTTTTTTTGTGCACCAAGGGTATCCTTCAGCCGATAGCCAAAGACTAATTCCCTTCGAGGCATAAAGATCACCTAAGTGAGCTTTGTCTCTATCAACAAAGCCTTTTCCATACCCACGACAAGGACCAAGAACCGCTTTTAGTTCTTAGGTGGTTTACGCATTATTTTGTATATTATCTCACACTTCTCCATATTCTAAGCAACATTATTATAAATTTGCTCAAACCCCAAAAACCCAACCATAATTCTTGAATGAACCCCATAACCTACCTCATATTACTTTTTGCATATTATTATAATATTACCTATTTTAATAAAAAAATACTTTTTAACCACGAGCAGTTAAAGCTCTTCGAAAGCTCATTAGAAATGAAGTTCCCGACCTTGTTTTCATCTTGGAGACAAGGAAGAAGAGTGGTGAATTACAATTTGCGAGAAACTGTAGAGGAATTTCTGGTTATTATGCAGAAGATTGTGAAGGCTTTGGTCGAAGGAGGGCTGGGGGAATCATTGTTCTATGGAATGATAAGATTGATGTTCAGGTTGTATCCTCTTCTTTGAACCATATTGATGTCACAGTGAATAGCAATGAGTGTGGCAGTTTCCAATGCACATGGGTTTATGGCTTTCCTGAATCATCAAACAAATGAAGGACTTGGAATTTACTGTGAGGTCTGCGCAGAGACCCGCCAATGCCATGGCCTTGCTGTGGAGATTTTAATGAGGCTTTTAGTCCCGAGGACAAGCAGGGAAGGCTGCCTGTAGATATTTGCAGTGTGGATCAATTCAGGAAAGCTCTAACTGATTGTGACTTGTTAGACTTGGGCTTCACAGGGGAAAGATTCACTTGGAGTAATAAAAGACAAGAACCTGACAATGTGGATGAGAGACTAGCTAGAGGATTGGCTAACTCTCTTTGGTCCAACCTATATTCCCATATTTGTGTCTCTTCACTTCCTAGATTCTTCTCAGACCATAACCCAATTCTCATTGAAGCTATTTGAGGAGCAAGGTAAGAAGAAACAGGAAGAAAGTTAGACCATACAGATTTGTGTAGCTTTGGCTCACAGATGAGGAGTGTGAAGATGTGGTCTCTATGTCTTGGTTCACAAGGGGAAGTGTAATTCACAAACTTGCATATGTGGCTGCAAATCTCCAAGAGTGGGGTAGGAGGAAATTTGGTAATATTGGAAAAGACATCAAAACCACTCAGCAGAAAATATCCTTATTACAGAGGGAGACTCCCATGGCAACAGTAAAGAAGAAGTTAGAAGAAGAAGAAACAATCCTAAAAAGAACTGTTAAAGAGAGAAGAAATGTACTGGAACCAGAGAGCTTGTGCAAACTGGCTCAAATATGGCGATAGAAACACCTCCTTTTCCATAAAAAAACTTCTCAAAGAAATGGTACAAACAATATTGATAGAATCTCTGATGCAGCTGGTGTTATATGGTATGAGGAAGAAGATATTGCAAGAGTTTTTGGGGAGTACTATGAGAACTTTTTCAAAACCTCTAATCCCACATGCATGGAAGAAGTCTCAAACCTGGTTCAAAATAGAGTTACAACAGATCACATTGAAATCTTGAGCCAGCCTTTCTCTAAAGAAGAGGTTTACGAAGCACTACACCAAATGCACCTAACCAAAGCGCCGGGCAGAGATGGAACCTTAGCATTATTCTATCAGAGATTTTGGAACAAAATTGGTGATGAGGTCTCAAACCTTGTGCTCAACGTCCTCAATGAGGGGGCAGACGCAGGTTCTTTTAATAATACTCTCCTTGTGCTTATCCCAAAAATTAAAAAAACCCCTTAATCCTGGTGATTTTAGACCCATTAGCCTCTGTAATGTTTTGTTCAAACTCGTAACTAAGACTGTTGCTAATAGGCTAAAAATCATTTTACCTAACTTGATCACCCAGAACCATAGTGCTTTTGTTCCCAATAGGCTAATAACTTATAATGCTCTAGTTGCCTTTAAGTGCTGTCATTACATGAAAAAGATGACTAAAGGGGTTAAGGGCTATAAGGGTATTAAGTTAGATATTTCAAAAGTCTATGATAGATTGGAGTGGGGTTTTTATGAAGAGTGACTGAAGAAAGCTCATTGGATTAGCTTAATTATGAATTGTATCAGCACAATTTCTTTCTCTATTATGATAAACGGGGAATTGCAATATGATTTTGTTTCCCATAAAGGCCTACGACAAGGTCTGGGTCTGGGTCCAAAAAAAAAGACTCGTGGGTCCAAAGAATGGACCCGTTTGGGTACCTGCTTTGAACGGGTCTGGGTCCGGGTCTGAGATATCCAGACTCGTGGGTATCCGGACCCGTCCATATTTACATACATGCATTATATATATATATATATATATATATATATATATAATTTTAGTATGTTTGTGTTTAACGAAAGAATTTCTTTTATGTCTACGAGTGTTTAGTGGTGGTAGGGATTAATATTAAGTAGAGTGTGTAATGATGTATTAGAGATCCCTCGGTCTATTAAAAAAAATAGAAATTAATTTAAAAAATAATTTTTTTCTTAAAAAAAATTACTAATGGGTACCCGCAAAACCCATCTGGGTATTCAAAGACCCGTCTACCATTATGCAGCGGGTACCCGCGCATATCCGGGTAGGTCCGGGTCCAGTAATTTATGAATGGGTCCGGGTCCGGGTACCCCATTACCCGGACCCACCCGGACCCATTGTCATCTCTAGATAAGGGGACCCCCTCTCCCCCTACCTTTTCATCATTTGCACTGAAGTTTTATCTGCATTAATTTCCAAAGGTGTTGAGGATAAGAAAATACATGGTATTCGTTTTGCTAATGGAGCTCCCTTTGTATCACACTTATTATTTGCAAATGACAACATTATATTCACAAGAGCAACTAGAGAAGAAACTTACTATCTGTCTCATATCTTGCAAACCTATGAATCAATTTCCGGCCAAAAAATCAACTTCGAGAAATCAGAGCTCTCTTTCAGCTAAAATGTGCCTAGTACTAGATTTTTGGAGCTGGAGGATATCTTGGGAATTAAGGCAAAAAGACATCCAAAGTATTTGGGGCTTCCAACTCTTATTGGAAGATCCAAATCCCAAGTTTTTGATTATGTTTGAGAGCGTGTTTGGAAGAAATTCAAGGAATGGAAGGAGAAAACTCTCTCACGTGCTAGAAGGGAGATTTTGATTAAATCAGTTGTGCAAGTCATTCCTTCATATATTATGAGTTGTTTTGCTCTTCCAACTTCTCTTTCCAATAAATTGGAAAGCATGGTCAGCAAATTCTTCTGGGGAGGAGATGTGGAAAATAGGAAAATCCATTGGGTAGCATGGAACAACATGTCAACCCCAAAAGTCAAAGGAGGATTGGGATTTAGAATGTTTAAAGCCTTCAATAAAGCTCTGCTTGCCAAAGAGATTTGGAGATTAATGCATAACCAACCATCTCTTACAACTAATGTGCTTAAAGCATGTTATTTCCCTTGGTCCCACATACTGGAAGCTAAGAGACCAACTAGACCAAGCTACATCTGGTCAAGTATTATTGCCTCTCGTGACATGATTGATGATGGGTGGTACTGGAAAATAGGCAATGGCGCACAGGTCAAGATTTGGGACCACTGTTGGGTGCCTCATTTACATGATGGTTGGCCTCACTCTGGTCTTCAATTCCAAGACACGGTGGACAAAGTTAGTGATCTCATTGATGCAGACACAAGATGATGGAGGTTGCCACTAGTGCACGAGATCTTCTCAAGATTTGAGGTTGGCAAGATTCTCAACATACAACTCAGAGCATCAGTAACAGAGGATAAAAGGCTTTGCAAATATACAAAAGATGGTGAATACAGTGTCAAGTCAGAATACCAAATAGCAATGGCAAGGCAATCAAATGGGGGCACTAGTTCTGCAGATAGAAGAGCTTCGTTTAATTGGAATAAATTATGGAGTGTGGAATGTGTGCCAAAAGTCAAGGACTTCTTTCTTATGGAGAGCTTGTAATAATGCTCTGCCAGTCAAACGTGCTCTTGTTACCAAGCATGTTATTGACAATCCTTTATGTCCTTTGTGTGACAAGGTGGAAGAAACTATTGATTATGCTCTCCTACTCTGTGGTGCAGCTAGACTTATCTGGTTTGCCTCACCTTTGGGAGTAAGAATACCACAACAACATGCTCAATCTTTTATGCACTGGTTGGAGAGGATACTGACATAGTTACATGGCTCACTCATTTAACCTACGTACCACGTACCGGGTTCGCTATAAAGAAAGTCTTGTAAAAATAATGTAAAAAGTGATGAACCGACACGAACCACATACCGTGCACCGAAACTGGTACCCCGTACCATGTAACCATGGATACTGAGCACAAATGATAAAGTGGTCGTTACTCAAACTTGCAACATTCTCTGGGCAATCTGGTCTAGACGCAATCACTGGGTCTTCAACCCTAAAAAACTTGACGTCCGGGATATTATGCTCAAGACTGTTGCAGTGAATTTCTATAACATGGACAGAAAAGAAAGGAGTGTACATTCGGCTGAGTCTAGATGGAAGACACCCACACATCCCATGCGAAAATAAATTTTGATGCCTTGGTGAGAGGCAAAACAGGCATAGGAGGAGGCTCCGTAGTTAGAGACCAAGAAGGAGTTGCTGTTAGCAGCTTGAACAAGGCTTGTTGAAGAGGAACTCGAACCGATAATGAAGGAGGCGTCAACAATGTTGTGGTCCATTGATATGGCTATTAACCTTGGGTTTGAGTCTCTTGAGATAGAGACGGATTGTCGGCCTTTACAACAGCTATGGAACAAAAGAAGATATGGAAGCACATAGAGGTGGTCAAAGAATGTAAAGAGAGAGCCTTGTATTTTAACAATAACTGCCAGCTCCTCTATGTTAAGAGGCACTGTAATAAGGCTGTAGATTTCATAGCAGCAACGTCTTTTATTTACAAAACTTGTATCTGGGATGATGATTTTCCCCAGGATATTTTGTACTCTTGCTTAAGAGTTTGTTTGGTTTGAGGGATTTTGGGGAAGAGAAATTGGGGGAGGAGAAAATAGAGAGAAAACACATGTTTTCTCTTGTTTGGTTGAGGGTAGAAAATGAGGGAGAAGAGAAAAGAGGGTGGGACCCACACAAAAAATTTTTGTGGCGAAAGAATGGGAAGAAAATGGGGACATATAACTGCAACATATGTTAATGAGTAAACTTGCAACCACACGGCTCTGTTCCTTTTTTATTTTTTTATATTAATTATTTTGTCTTATATCAAACATTTTCTTTCTTTTTTCTTCACATTTTCTCTCATACCAAACAAACATAAAATCTACTCATTTTCTCACCAAAATCTTTATCTTTTATTTCTCTCTTCCCTGTTTCTTTCGTGCAACCAAACAAAGCCTAAGGGATTTGTCCCTTTCTTCTTGAAGAAAAGAGTACCAATTAAAAAAAAATTGCAAGTCTTATTTATAAGCTACTTATATTTTTTAAGAGGTATATTTTGATGATTTAAATTTTTTTAAAAAAAATTTATAAAATTTTTTTAAATAAAATGTTAAAAAATGGCAATATTAATTTACTAATTGAGAAGCTGATAATACGTTAAACAACTTCTATACTTATAATTTACCAATTGAGAAGTCGTTACTCTTTTTTTTTTTTTTGCTTTTTTTATATTTTTAGTCATTAAAAATAAAAAAAGTAAATGAAAAATATAATCAAATATTAAAACATTTTTTTAAATATTTTTTCGATCTTGTTTTTAAGTTAATTTTAGGTCTTTTTTTATAAGTCATTTGTATATTTTTTAGGAGGTATGTTTTGATAGTTTAATTTTTTTTAAAATTTAAAAAATATTAATAAAATAGTAAAGTGTTTAAAACTATAGTAAAAAAAGGAAGGTGTAAAAAAAAACATTTTTATATGATTTTATTAAATTTTTATATGAATTATAATTTTTTATTTGTTTCCGCATTGTTATGGCTCCCCCAAACTTCTTCTTGAACGTCCCTTGGGCAAGAAACGAATCATGCCAAGCCATGCCATGTAGTTTCTCTCCTACACCCGTTTTGTGCCTTTCATGCGGCTCTTCGCAAAAATTAGGTGTTAAATCAACCGGTTGGGAGATGCTCTAAGTCTTACAATATTATTCTTTTGAAACGAAATATTTTATTTTTTCAATGTAAAACTACTTTATTTAATTCCTTATTTTCAACTTTAGAATTGAAATTAAAAAAAATCATAAACATAAAAAATTGTATAAATATAGATTAATCTTGACCTGTCAGCATGCGGTATAGAGATAAACTCTCAGCTATTATATATCATTTCTTTTTTCCTTCTTAGCCGGCTGAAAATAAAAAGTCAAAAAATTAATAAAATGATATTTATTATCTGAAGAAATAAAAGTTTAATTTTTCAATATACTATATATGACTAAAATTATGAAAATCCTAAAACAAAAATTGTTAAGAAAGCATCATAAGATATAGTTTTAACATAAAAAAAAACAAGTCCTTAATTCAAATGAATTTGAAATGTAGTAGGCTTTCCATTGCTGCTGGTTCTAATCTCATGGAGTATTATTATTAGGGAAAAAAAAAAGCATAGATTCTCACAAAAGACACAATAAAATAAAAACAAGTGAGGACATGTAGATAAGAGAGCAAAAGATTAAGGCCTCACTTTGAATTCTCAGATCTGAGACAAAGCAACTTATATTTGTCCCTACACTTATTCTTTCTTTATTATTATTAAATTAAATTAAATTATTAAATTAAAATTAAAAATTCTTGTGCCCACAATCATCATTAAATGTCTTCTAAGTTCTAACGTTACTATTTTCGAATGTCTTTGGAGCCAAACGGCTTTTAAACTTGTCACATGTTCCTTTTACCTTGTCTCTCTCTAACTCTCTCACTGGCATTGTTGCTATTGATTGAGTAGGTAGCTTCCATTATTATAATCTTCATTGTTATATGCCAACATATATCAACAACAACATTCATCACCCTTCTTCTCCTCATTTCACCTAGAGAGATGGGTTGTTTTCTTGCATGTTTTGGTTTATCCAACAAAAGAAAACGTAGAAAGACCCTCTACAATGTTCTAGGTGGACACCAAGTAAGCACAACCCATCTTCAAGTTTTTTCATCATACCATAAATCTTGCATTTTTTTTAATGTTAAATTTGCATTATTTATGAATAAGAACAACCATGTTCATATTTCAGCTTGGTATAATTGCTAGTTAAAAAGGATTTGTGTTCTCTTTCATCTTTGTAGAAATATGGAAACTATCAAGTTCTTGCCATCACAGAGAAATCCATTATCCCATATTCTGATATCAGGTTAGTAAACTTCTCTTATCTTATCCTTTCCCTTCACGTTTCATGTATGCATAAACAACAATCAAGCCTTTCTCGACTAGGTGAGATCTGCTACATGGATCAGATAGAACGATGTTATAATGCTCTATGATAAATCACGTCTACTGAACCGATCATTAACCTCTAAATCCTTAATTTCTCTTTTAGTTTTTCTTGGCTTTTCATGTGTGCACATGAGAGAATATGTATTTATCTATTTGTTTATACATTTTATTTTTTATATTAGAGACAAAGATGGATGTAAGGAGAAGAATAGTGTCAAAAGGAAGAAGAAGAAAGTTACCTTTAATTTGAATGTACAGATATTTGAGCCAAACCCCACAGCTTATCAGGCATTAGATAATGAGGAAGAAGAAAATGAAAACAAAACTGCAGAACCTGAGGGAAGGAGCTCATCTTTCTCTACCTTGGGAGAAGGATCTGCAGGCTTGACAATGACATACCCTTCTAACTATAGATATTACAATTGCTGCTATGATGAGGAAGATGAAATAGGAGGTGAGGAATCTGATATCGAAGACTATGACGACGACGAGGATGATGAATTTGATGATGATGAGTATTGTTGGGATGATGGTTGTAGTGATGAGAGTTTAGGGAATGAAGAAGCTGAAGTAAATGATCAAGGTAACATTAGACAGAAAGAATTGTCAGAGTCATGTTACTCTTCTGTGGCAGAAGAGAGGATAAAGAATCAGATGTTACTTGCTTCAGATGATACTGAGCTGAAATCCAATTTGAGTGGAAGAGATAGAAGCATGAACATGCATTCTGTTCTGGTCCCTGTAGAGAACCTCACACAGTGGAAAGCAATCAAAGCAAAAGTTGCATCAAGTAAGCACAGGAGGAAGGAGAATGTTCCATCAGAGCCAAACACAAGCATGCCCTTTAAACTATCACCTTGCAGCTTAGAATCAAACATCCTTCAGTCTAAGCCTCTATTGCAAGAAATTGCAGTTGATGCTAGTCTTTCAAACTGGTTGGTTTCTCCTAGTTATGATGTCTCTAAGGCCACAATTCATTGTCAATGATGTGGCCATGGCATCAAAGAAAAAAACACTAATAAAATATTAATTCTCTGGACTTGACAGAGCAATGTTTAGTTGGTGAAGAATCACGAAGAACAGTACAATATAAAACTACCAGCCCATTGGTGGACACTGCTTTCAATGGAGCACGCATTGGGTTTTGATTCATGTGATGATTATTCATTCGGTAAATCGGTGTGAGACAGTTGGGACTTGGGATGATTTTCATTTGTATTTGTGTGTCTAATTCTTAATCTGTGTTTTATTTTGGTTTGTGAATGGTTATGTTGTGATCAATGGTGATTGTTTGTATGTGTGTATGTCTTCATGTTGCTGCTATACAATTTGAGTATACACATTTGTCTTCTTAAATATGAATGACATTAAACAAAGCAATATTTGAGTCAATTAGATGAGATTCTTGAGGCTGTTCAAAAAAAAAAAGATGAGATTCTTGAGTAGATCTATGCATCATAGTTTGATATATAAAAAGTGTAGTTGAAAACAAACTCCGGAACTACATGCTGATTCAATTCAATGGCAGAAGCATAACCAAAGAACCCTTTTCAGCAGACTTAAGAATAAATTTTGTTCCACATATTAATTGGCAAAAAGAAAAAAGGAAATAAGACCGTGGTATCTCCTCGTTACTTTGAAACACAATGATATAAAAGCAATTGAGTGCATAATTCTTCGAGAAACAGTAGATGAACTAAGCACAAAAAAGCTCATTTACACGGAAGCTATCAGCACTATCTACTAAAATCACATTGCTGGAAGCAATTCCAGCAATGTGTGTGCTTTGATATGCATAGAGACCTCACATGAGTCCACCAAATAGAAGGAGCTACTTATCTTGGTTATGGAAGAGTGATCAAACATGTTGGTTCATCATATTTACTTCAGGTACCGCAAGCCTCGATAATGCTACCTCGATCAGTCCAGCAGAAAGCTTGAGACAGCTTATCAATATGTTCTCTATATTATGGTACAAATACAAACAGAAGGAGCTACTTATCTTGGTTATGGAAGAGTTAGTCCTCCTAATAAATACAAAGATCAAATATGTTGATTCATCATATTTACTTCAGGTTCCGCAAGCCTCAGTAATGCTACCTCGATCAGGTCCAGCAGAAAGATCGAGACAGCTTATCAATATATTCTCTACATTATCATACAAATACAAGAATCCTCATCCTCATCCTCATTCTCCGAGTCACTGACATCACTGCAAACAGTTGGGAGACCAAATGTGAGATAATTCTAGATACACGACACATGTAGGGTTGATTATCATAATCAAATTTAGTTTTGCTACATTGAGGTTGTATGCACAAATGTTTTGATATTGCATCCCAATTAGTCAAGAAAACTTTGGTTATTTCTTCCTTTTCTTTTTCTAACCACCAGCATACTTAGGAGAAGCTCCTATCATTTTTAACCTTGGTATTAACACTATTAAGTACACATCTAGTCACAAAACAGATGAAATGAGTGTAATTTTTTTCTCAAAATTTCTCTCATGGCCACCTAAGACGGCTTCTATGGTGCATCTTTAATGCATTGGATTAGTTAACACTTAGACTGACCAAACTTTTGGGTTATGCAATAAAGGTATGCAGGACAAAATTTATGTCAGAGGATCAATACACTTCTGATGCTATTTTCTTCCTTGTAACAACATGCAAAGATTAATCTTCACAAATGTTGGACCAACGACCTTGACTTTATAATAATATCTAAAGCTATCAATGGCAGAATAAGAGCTTAATGGCATGTCTTCTTTGGTAAGATCTAACCCATAGAGGCAAAAGTCTTCTCTAGTATTTTAAAAGCCTGCGTAAAGTCTTAACTATTGCAACTTCTTTTCTATTTTTCATTTATTATTTAATGTTCTCCAATCCTTTTTGCTTTGCCATAAGTTCTAAGAAGCAAATTAGAAGTGCTCACGCTTTTTGGAACTGTCATGACATTAAAAACTTAAGAAGAATAGTTAGCAAATAAGGTTAAAAAGGAAAATAAACCTCAAACTGCCTTCCAATTCTATTTAAACATTTGTCAAATAGAGACCTCCAGAAGTAGCATTTGTAGATTACCACAAAGGTGTCCTATAAATTATCCTAACCAAAGCTAATTTGGTGGTAGAAAGGGTAAGGAAAAGTTTTTCGGGTCAGACTAAGAGTTCATATAAACTCTAAGGCTGTTGGCCAAGACATGATACAAAGACCAACTTGTATGTTTAAGGGTAGCTAATAGCTCTGAAGAGAGCCAAAGGCAAGGCAGGCCATTAATAAAAAAAGAAGATAAAAATCAAGTTAAAAAGCCTAAAGCATATAGAGAAGAGCTGGGAAAATGACGCCTTCTAATTTCCTGATCTTGGAAATTTATGGCACGGACATAAAAGACCAAAATTAAAATTTTCAAAAAAAAAAAAAAGAAAAAGAAATAGACCAAAAGTTAATTTTTTTTTTTAAAAAAAAAGGAAAATAAGACCAAATATGCCTAAAACAAAATAGGAATATACTGGTTTAAAGAACTTATAAAGACACAACTAATTATCACCATACATATATTATAGAAAACAAATAGATACACTAATGATGCAACCCAACACAATCAGTTCCTTATTCCTATTTGGACTTGCCATTTCGGACACAGTTAAAATCTATATCACCTTATGTTGGTTTTGATACCCTTACAACAAATTCTGGGTAATTTGAAATCACATATGGTCATAAGAAACACAACAACTACACCCTCTAAGCAGAGCTAACTCCCTTAGCAGAGAATCTTGGTTCAAACTTCAGATAATGAATATGAAATGAAAGTTTCTGCAGAAGTAAACTTATTATTGCAGAAAAGTAGCTTCTTTACCAAGTATTCCATATGCAAAATTAGATTAACATAGAAGTGAGAAGTCATCATTACTTCTCACTCAATTCTCACAAAGTTCAAATTCAGCCAAAAAGATCCTTTGCAATTTCTTCAGTTGCACAATAAATTAGTAATAACAAAACTATTTCAACCTTTTTCCTCTCTTTTCTCATCAATACTCAACTGAACCGTAGAAACAAAAATAGAAACTTTCAGTTATAGCAGCAGCGCCAGCAGGTAACAAAAATAGAAACAAGTTATAAAAAAGAAACCAAACCAAACAAAACATAACAAAACAAAACTAAAAGAACAAATATTAAAATTTCCAATGAAACAAATATATTATAGTACAACTAATGCAATTGAATTGACCCAAATTTAGTTACCTTGGCACATATTCCAACACCTCAACAAGCTTGTTTCCATTCTTATCATTCCACTGCACCTGTTTCCTACGTGTCTTGTGACTACTCTTATCTGATTTTCTAGACATTCCTCCAATTCGAGGTGGCAACAAAGATTTAGAATCACTATCATCTTCACCATTGGCATGATGATCTTCAACCTTACTACTATCATCTAAAGAAGCCTTAGCCACAGGCTTATGATTCACACACCCATTAACATCTTTAATAGACTCGGTATCCATCAACAATAACAAAACACTCTTCTTCAGTGGGGAAAAAAAATTTTGATAAACCGAAATTCAAGGAAATTTTGGATTTTGAAAGAAACCCATTTGACCCTTTTGCGTCAAAATCATAACCCAACTCCTAAGTCTCACAAAACGTTGAAACTTTGGAGGAAACGAAGAGAGGTCAACGCAAGAAAAAAAAACAAGGGAAGAAACAGAGTGAATAAATTTAAGAAACAAAAAAATTGTTTGTTAGAGCAGTGAGAGAATCAGAGTGTTAAGAAGAAAAAGGAGAAAAAGAGAAAAACTTGTGAGGTATGGATGGTTGCAAAGGGAGAAGAATCAGAATTGATGCAAGTACAACCAAATGACACGTTTTAGGAATAAAAATAAAATATAAAAGAAAAGAAAAAGAAGAACAAAAATGACTCTCAGTTGCAGATCACACAGTTTTTTCAGCTCAGGTGAAAGAATTGATTAAGAAAAGAGAGTTACTTAAAAGGTTCGAAAGATTTGATTTGCGGAACATTATGATTAACTGAGGCTATAAGAAAAAAAGTGATGTCCGCTTGTCGGTTATTAATTCAAGAGTACTGTTAATTTCACTTAATACATTTTGCTAAACACAAAATCGCATAACTACGGGATGAGATATCTATTAGAATTGCAATTGTAATTTCGGGGTTTTTATTTTGGTCTTGTTTATAATATCTTTTTTTAATTTTTAATAGCATTTAATTACTACTTTTCACTAACACTCTTATAAAGTCAACACTTTTTAGAGTTACAATAATAATGGGTAGTTTTGAAAAAGTATATCAAATTTTCATATTTTCAGTATCACTAACAATTTTATCCACTTTCTTTTACGAGAGTAAAAAATCCAAAAAAATCTTATAAATAACACAAGAAGGAGTATAATATTGTAGTTTAATATGATGGACCAATAAAATCACCTTGATAGAGAATACGGTAGTCGGTAGATGTTATATTAATGGCAATGCTAGCGAAACTGGACGAGATCTTTTTTGTGGGTATTGTTAAAATATAAACTCTGCAAAACTATGTTTGCATACATACTATATATCTAACAAATATTAAAGAATCTTAAAATGGATGGCAAGGATTTAAAAAAAACGTACCAATGCATTGTACATGGGGAGGAATATAAGAGGCATGATCATGATTCAACAATTCAACATCTTAATATGCACTCTCTATCCATTTCTGATATTTTTTGGCAATATTTTTTAATAATTTAATAATTGTTTTTAAGAATTTTTTTTTTTGAAAAATGTTTTTAAGAATTTTTTTAATTCTTAAAAACATTTTACCAAAAAAAAAAGTAAAAAATAAAATTTTATATCTTCATTTTTTATGGAGTTGTGGTTAGTTTAAGATGCTTATCCACAATGATTGTGGTTAAAAAATTATTTTTTAATTACGAGAAATTTTAACACCAAATTATATACTTCATTTGTTATATAGGATGACTATTTAGAAAATTTGATTTTGATCTTATTCCATTTTTTTAAAAACCTTATTCTAATTTTTAATGATATTTAATTACTTTTTTTTACGCACACATATTCATTTAACAATTTTTAAAATTCAATAAAAATTATACTCCCTCTGAACCTATATGTAAGATCCTTTTAGGATTTTTCACTTCCATTAAGGAAAGAAGTTAAATTTGTTAGTGACATTGGAAATGTGAAAATTTGATATACTTTTTCAAAATTATCCATATTATTATTATTGGAACTCTAAAATATGTTAAATTAATATGAATATTATTTGTGGAAAAAAGTAATTAAATACGGTTGAAAATTGAAATGAGATTATTATAACCAATATTGCTGAAAGGTTCGTGACATTATAAATGAATATTGGTGGTATTAAGGACCTAAGAGGGGAAAGAAGTATATATTGGAGGAGGGTCTTGTAAATACCGTTAAAAACTTAAAGATATTTTAAATTGATTGAAAGTTAAGTAATTTTGTTAGTGATATTAAAGATATGAATGTTGGATATGCTTTTTCAAAACAATTCTTACTTCTTTCTGTTCTATTTATAAGGTACTTTTGAAGTATTTATTTTTGTCATATTTATAAGACTTCATTTTAATTTTCAACAGTATTTAATTACTTATTTCCACAAGTATCCTTATTAATTCAACACATTTTAGAGTTCCAATAATAATAATATGGATAATTTTGAAAAAGTATATCAAATTTTCACATTTCCAATGTCACTAACAAATTTAACTTCTTTCCTTAATGGAAGTGAAAAATCCTAAAATGATCTTATATATAAGATCGGAGGGAGTATAATTTTTATCGGAATTTTAAAAATTGTTAAATTAATATGGGCGTACGTGAAAAGAAGTAATTCAAAGTCAGTAAAAATTAGAATAAGATCTTATAAAAATGATCAAAATAGTCTTATATAACAAATGAAGTATATGAATTGGTGATAAAATTTCTCCTAATTAAAATATAATTTTTCAATCACATTCACTTAGGATAAGTATCTTAAACTAGACATAATTTCTTTAAAAAAATGAAGATATAAAATTTTATTTCTTAGTATTTTTTTTATTCATAAGAAAATTCTTTAAAAATTATTGAATTGTTAAAAAAATATTGCCAAAAAAATCGGAACGTGTAGAAAGGACATATAATAAGATGATGAATAATGGTCATGTTTTTCATGTTCTTTCCCATATACAACACATTGGTACAACCATTTAATCTCTGTCATCCATTTTAAGATTCATTAATATCCGTAGATACATAGTACGTATGCAAACATACTTTTGTAGAGTTTGTATTTTAACAAGACCCTTTTTTTTTTTTATTCAAAACAGTTAAGGACTCCGAGATCAAGTCAACCCATTTATCAGATAAGCCCATTCTAATCAACATATATTCAATGAAATACCAACTCACCCGGTCATAAATTTTTACAAAAGAATATTTCTAAAATGCAATCTAAATTTGGATGGTTGTTATGCATCCTATCCTTTTCTTAGACTAATAAGAATTTGTCACCTAATGCATGTATGTCATGTCATTGCTTAAAGTAGTCAAAATTGATTTTTGCAATCTAGTCCAACATGAAAACTAGATTATTTTAATTTAGCCATTTGTACCTATACACAAATTATAACTTTAAATTTTCAAAAAAATTATTTAAAAAAAATTAAAGTTGTTTCAATTTTGCTAAAATTGCTTCTTCTTCTTCACATTCTCAACATTATGCTTTAAGCAATGACATGACATACATGTATTAGGTGACAAATTCTTATCATTCTAATAAAGAGGATTGCATATCAATCATCCAAATTTAGATTGCATGTTAGTAACTCCCTGTAATCACAGAACTTGCCTAAGAGATTAGGGGGATTCGACCGGATTTAAATAAACTTTATCAAAACTCATAGAGCACCACTACATACCAGTCCAGCTTAAAAAAAAAAAAAGAGGTTAATACGTTGCCACTTACAGTGTAAAATTTTTTACATCGTCAGTATATCATCCATCGTTCATTTGCATTATTTTTATTTAGAAGTCAATAATCATACATCCTTGATGGTGGATGATATGCTGACAGTGTAAAAAACCTTTGCAGTATCGATGTACAAACTATTTTCTCAAAAAAAAATGGAGAGCCAATTTTTGGAGATGTATAGCTAATAATTTACATATAAAATAAAAGTTTTGCTAACAAGTGTTCTTAAGATTACTTGATTTAGAAAAAAAATACTAAGTCCATATTCATTAGTCTCTTAAAAACATAAAAAATCATATTTTTCAATTTATATCTATAATTAGTTCCTTAACAAGTGTCCTAAAAATACTTATTAACATTTATCATAAGATAATATTTATGTCAAATATAACGTAGCATGTTATATAATTTTGAGATCCAAGTTGAAACCTTGAGGCTTGAATTTTATCCCAAATTTCAACTTTTTAAAGGAGAAATAAAAGTTGAAAAATGATTAAAACAAAGCCTTGTTGGGATTTCAAATTTCAAACCAAGGAGCTTGACTATTATTGTGCAAGCAAATATTCCATCCGTTTCATATGTAGTGTGTTTTAAGGTTATGCACGAGTTTTAAGAAATGGTTAAATGATGTAAGGATTTGTTATATTTTACCTATATTGCCCTTATATAATCATTATTAAAGTGAGAAAAAGATATTCGAAGTGAAAAAGAGAGTGTAATAAATAGGGATGTGTTTGAAAAATAACATTAATTATGTATTGGGTTTATAAAATAACAAGATTTATAAAAAATGGTACAAATGCTAAAATAACACTACATATGAAATGGAGGGAGTAGTCACTAAGCCACTAAGAGCATCCACATTAGTGAACCCACATTTGGGTTCTTAACGTGAGTCCTACCAATATTTTATTACTTTTTACATTTATCGAATAGTTAAGCACCGTATCTACTTTTTCACTTCATTTCTAAACTTGATTTTCATTTTTAAATGGGACCACAAACTACCACACACTCTTAATATAAATATAAATATAAGGGCTAACAGTTTTTTTTTTAAATTTGAATTATCGCTACTATATAAATTATATATATAACACATTTAATATTTTGTTAATTTATATATATTCCACGTTAATTTTCTTTTATAAAATTTAAATCTTTTTTTTAATATATATAAATAAATAAATTCGCATAACATCTGCTAAATTTTCAATTCATCAACGAATAATTTTTTTCACTATATGTTGAAGTTGTTTCTTTCATAGTAATAATCATGTTTACATCCATCTCAATCATCGCCATCTAAAAGTTCTTCGATTTGAGACATGGTTATTCGAATCTTCAGAAAGGAGCAATTATTAGGTGATTTAAGAACAATGATCCTTGATAAATTACTATCATCTATTATCTATTTTATGTATGCCTTTAAAAAAAACTATGAATAGTTAAAATGGGTCTGGACCAAGTAATAATTTCACCTTGAGAAAGGGATGGTTTGTGACATGTTAAAAAATAAAGGTTTATTTAATATTTTAGTCCCTGAACTTAGGTGCTCTTTTGGAATTGATCCTTAAACTTTTTTCGATGTTTTGGGTCCATGAGCTTTGTTTAATTTTTTAAAATGGTCCTTTCATCAATTAAGTGATGATATAACCGACGGCATGTCACGTCACTTTCACAATATTGACAAGTGACGTGTTATGTAGAGCCAGGGAAAACTAAATGATTTTTTTATTAAAAAAATAATTTCTTTTAAAATTTATTAAAAGATTTAATTTTTTTTTTAAAAAAATACAATTTTTAATTATTTTTAATAAATTTGAAATTTTTTAATTAAAAAATTCACGTAGCATCATCTGACACGTTACCTATTGTTGTGGAGAAGGTGACGTCATATCATCACTTAAGTGATGAAAAGAGCATTTCCAAAATTTGAGCAAAGTTTAGGGACTCAAAACATCGAAAAAAAGTCGAAGGAACAATTTCAAATGAGCATATAAGTTCAAGGACTAAAAACTTAAATAAGCCAAAAATAAATACATAAGGGTATTTTGGAAAAAAAATATTTTGGAGGTAAGTATATTATAGGAGTAAAAAAAAAAATAGATCCCAATTTGTTTGGGAAAACTCATTCACCTTTGTGCTCATCGACCTACAACTACAACAAATGACCCATTTGTTTTTTTCATCCCCAAAATCATCCCTGATGGTCTTCGAGACCTCCAGCTTCCTTTTCTCATGATGATGAAAGAATTTTCAATATAATTAAAGAATGTGATGATGATGTACGTTTCTCTGATTTGTAACACAAGAAGTTTTTTTCTTGTTGTAGATGATGAAACATCTAATAATTGTCACTATCATCAAAAGGAGAACAAATTTTCGTTATGCAAATGCAAGACATTGCATCCCTGAACTTTTATGCAAATTGTGCTACAGAGACAGAAATTTTAAGTCTCTCTTGTTCTTGCTTAGTGGGTTGAAATTGTTTATTGTGAACACATGCACCATCCAAATCAATCTAAATTAAGGATCAAGCATAATTGGAATAATGATACTGCATGTAAACAAAGTAACTTATCAATTGTCATTACAAGAGCAGCTTCATTCATACGTTTCAATAATACTTTATGCAAATCAAAGAAATATCATCACAATCAAATTTATGCAGATTATCGATCAAGAAATAATGAAAATCAAGTCATAAATCCATTCACAATGAATAACTAAGGCAATAATGTGAGGAGGGGCAATCATGTGAGGAGGTTTATAAAACAACATAAAAACCTATGAGGGGGAGTGGTTATCTCCTCAAGAAAGATTAAATCAAAATTTAGAAAGGTCTATATATATGTAATAAATCTAATAACAATGAATAAAACCCCTCATATATATATCTAATAACAGTTAGGAAACAACTAAACAATCATATTTATATATATATATTCCATAAATGAATTCTCAATTCTAGCTAGCTCTGGTGCTTTCCTAGTTGAGCTGATGAAAAACAGTGAAATCAAAGTGGCTCTTGTATGGATCCCAATGAAGGCCAATCTCATCTCCAGTCTTCAAGCCTCTTCTTTTCACAAAATCTTTGGCCCATTTGTCAATGAAAACATAGCTTTTAGAAGAAGCATACCATCTCTTGAAAACCAAAGAATGCATGGAGTTGGTATCCACATCCCAAATCCTAACTCGTGTCCCTCTCTCAGTCTCAGCATCTCTTCTTGCATCATCATCCAACACAGGCAACACCAAATTCTCTGACAAATTCTTGGGCACCAACAGTCTGCTCATGTTTCCAAGATCACTTTTTTGTAGCACTTTCTTGATCTTCCAAGGATCATCGTAAAGCATCAACTCAGTTGAAACGCCCCACCTTGTTGCCTCTCCTTCGATATTTTTGCATGCTCTCTTTCTTGCACCAACATGATCCTTGTTCTTGTTGTTGCAATCTTTCCTCTTCTTGGTTGAAGAAGAAGAAGCAGCAGCAGCATGTGACGAAGAAAGAAACACATTCTTCTTCTTGGATGGAGAATCATCATCAGAGACACAAGGACACACACCAAGTGATAAATGGAGACACAAGTCGGTGTTGTTGCTTGAGGAAGCCATAGCCATAGCAGCAGTAGCAGCAGAGGCTTCTTGTTGATTCTGTTCTTGACGGGGTTTCCAAGCAGAATCTAGAAGTAGTTGTAATTCTTTGTGAAACTTCGAAGGTGGTTGCTGTTGATTTTCCATTACTAATGATTTTCTCGATGCAACAATGTAATCAATGTAATTCTTAGAATCAATGGGAGATTGGGAGTGTCATTTTATAGGCAAGTGGTTTTATTCATTGTTATTAGATATCAGATATAGGGCAGATCAAAATTTTGATTTGAGGACAAAACCACTCTGCCTCATAGGCTCTTCTTACGTTGTTTTATAAACAGCCTCGTCACTGTTTAAGTTGTTCATTGTGAATGGATTTATGATTTGCATTTTTCATTAATTGTTGATCAGTATGCATAGACTTGATTCCTGAGATTGAGATTTATGTTAAGTTGTAAATGACAAGGTCTTTATTAATATCACCTTTCTCATGCAGTATCATTATTTCTGTTACGCTTGATATATGCTTAATCTTAGTTTCACAATAAAAAATTCAATGGCTTAATGGACACAAAAAAGACTTACATAAAAATTTTATCGTGGTGATGAGACACAAAATGCAAATAGTATGAAAAATCGATATCATTCTTTTAAGTTCGAGAGTTGCATGTTTAATTTTGTCGTCAACTCTTAGTCGCAAAACTTCAAAAGTACTACTCCCTCCGGTCCTATATATAAATCACATTCTAGAAAGTTTTCTTGGTCCTAATTATAAGTCACTTTATATTTTCTATGCATCATTTATTGATTTTTTTCTTTTTTGCCCTTATTAAATGTTTTGACTATCTATGTGTTTTTTGTTGTTCATTGATGAGTACGAATTTTCCAAGAAAAATTAAGGGGGTAAAATTGTAATATTACAATATATTCTCATAGAATTCATAAAACCAACCACTTGGTATGTGTAATTCGGTTAAGTATGCCCTATAATAAGGACCGGAGGGAGTAATAATCATTATAATTTTTAAAAGAAATTCTTTTTTTTCGTGAAAAGTATTCTCCTTTAGAAATAAATATTGTATATAACCTCAAGTTTGAAATTTATTTGAAAGATCAATTTTAATTATATCATATTTATTACCAAAAAGAAAATGAGTTTTAATCTTTTACCAAAATTTGGTATTATCCTTCTCTTTTAATAAATTGTTAGATGCATCCATCATTTCAGTTTTCGTGATTATTGATTTTCAAACAAAAATTAAAATCACAGGTGATAATATGTAGAATATTTTTAACATGCAATCTAAATTTGGATGATTGTTATGCAATCTTTTCTTAGATTAATAAGAATTTACCACCTAATGCATGTATGTCATTCATTGCTTAAAGTAATCAAAATTGATTTTTGCAATCTAGTCCAACATAAAAACTAGATTATTTTAATTTAGTCCTTTGTACCTATACACAAATTATAACTTTAAATTTTCAAAAACATTATTTAAAAAAGATTAAAGTTGTTTCAATTTTGCTAGAACTGCTTCTTCTTCTTCACATTCTCAACATTCTGCTTTAAGCAATGACATGACATCCACGTATTAGGTGGCAAATTCTTATTATTCTAACTAAAGGTTGCATAGCAACCATCCATGTTAAAATTAACTTTCAATAATAATTAAAAATAAAAAATTTAACTTTCATAATAGTAAGACATTTCCTTTTACTCTTTTTGGCATGGTCGATCACTTCATTTAAGACTACAACACTATCCGTAATGAAACGACATGATATAAAAACCAATTGATTGGGGGAGATTATTAGTTTGTCGAAAACCTTGCTAAGCCGAGAAGTCATTAATTTGGAGATGATCTTATACAAACAACCTAGAAAGGAAATGGGTCTAAAATCGCCAACAAGCTGGAGGGATTCCACCTTAGGAATAAGAGTAACCAAATATGACAAAATAGCTTTTGGAATTTTATTGTTAGCCTTAGCCGAGAACTACTCCTCCACCAAACTCTAGATATCTCCTCTCAGCATGTCCCAAAACTGTTTAATGATTTTAAAATTAAGGGTATTTCTATCATGCAATCCAAAATTGGATGGTTGCTATGCAACCTTTACTTAAACCAATAAGAAGTTGCCACCTATGCCATGTCATTATTTGAAGTAGTTAAAATTAGTTTTTTGCAATTTAGTCCATAAAAAGTAAATTAAAAATTTAGTCTATTGTACCTATAGACAAATTATAACTTTTAATTTTAAATTTAGTCACTTGCATTAAGCCTTTTTACACAAGTGACTAATTTTAACTACTTTTAATTTTTTTTTAAATTAAAAGTTATAATTTGTCTATAGGTACAAAAGACTAAATTTTTAATTTACTTTTTATGTTGGACTAAATTGCAAAAATCTAATTTTAACTAGGTTTAAGAAAAGGTTGCATAGCAACCATCCAATTTTGGATTGCATGATAGTAACTCCCTGAAATTAAATCTATACGGCCCATGATATATGTCTCCATCGAAACTATCAATTTTCAAAAACAGAGATTAATAAAACATGTTTGTTTCTCTTTGGCTTAAAAAAAATTATAAAAAAAAATTAAAAACCATGTTTGTTTCTATTACTTTCTCATGTTCTTATTATAAGTCTTTTGACTAATTTTCACATTCTTCAAGAAACTTAGTTAATATTGTTAATGGTATTGGAAATATAAATATTTTGTATATTTTTTCAAAAATACCCCTATGATTATTATTGGAAATATAAAAAGTGTTGTGTAAATAAGGATGTTTGTGGAAAAGAAGTAATTAATGTCATTGGAGGTTGGAAATGTGCCTTATATTAAGAAAAGTCTTCTAAATGGGCTTATATATAGTACCTGAGGGAGTATATTAAAACACGGAATTGATATAAAATTTAAAATCAATGCACTAATTGAGAAAAAAGACTTTTTTTTTGTTTGCACTCTGGTATCCGCCCACTAGGCCGGCTATTCCAATTCTAGGACTTTAATATCAATAATTAGTGCTGACAATTCGGGCGGGCGGGCATTGCCCATGCCCATCAAAAGCCCGCTTTTTTGAGGGCATGCCCGCCCGCCCATTATAATATTTTGGGCTGAAAATTCATGCCCTGCCCGCCCTCAGGGCATGCCCATGGGCGGCCCATTTAAATAAAAAAAATTTAAAAAAATTCATATATTTTTTTTGGAACATTAAAAAAAAATCATATATTTTATCTTCAAAATTCATAAAATGCAAACTAAGATTGTACAACATATAAATTTCCACACTCAAAATTCATAAAAACATAATAATAAAGTTTGATACCCGACAAAAGATGTAGGGCGACTCTTAATTTTTATTTTTTAAAAAAAACTAAATAATGGACGGTCCGTTGGCGACCCACCACCCGCCCAATGATGTCCGACAAAAGAAATGGGCATGACGGGCGGAGCCCATTCGAAAATTAGGTTAAAAAAAGATATCCTGCCCACAAAAAATGTAGGGCGGCTGGGCGGGGCCCATGGACATCCGTCCTAATTTCCAGCACTATCAATGATAAAGGAAAATCAATCTTAAAACTAAACTTTGGTTATTTCCATCAAACTTAGTGCATGTTTGGTTCTGCGGTGAATTAGCTTATAATCAATTATGAAATGTCAAAGCTACTAACAGTTGCTTCTACTTCAACATAATTTTGGACCAAAATTGATTTTGTAACTTTAAACCAAACATGTCCTAATTACTTCCGTACATATTTTCGTCCTTGTCCTTATTCTTGCAAGATTCACAATCCCTACACTACTGGAAATAATGGATTTTACATCACCTATTTAACATCTGTTTTTAAAAACAGATGTAAAAGCAAAACTCGGTGGCATACTTGTAATTATTTTTTAGAGGGAAAACTTTCCGCATCATTTCTTCATAACAGATGCGGAATGTCCAATTTTTTAAACTTTCCGCATCATTTCTTCATAACAGATGCGGAAACCCCATTTTTTATAAACTTTCCGCATCTCTTTTTATTTAATAGATGTGAAATGTCCCTTATTTTGCATTTTCCGCATCTGTTTTTGTATAACAGATGTGGATTGTCCTACTAAATTTACCCATAGTCTTTGATAGAGCCCGCCACTCTTCTTCTCTCTCGATTCTCTCTCTCTCTTCTCTCGTTCTTCGTTGCCACCACCGATCCTCTCCCTCCCTTTCCTCCACTGGTTCGTCTCCTCCGCCGCTGCCGAACCTAGCCGCACGCAGCGCCGTCGCCGAACCAAACCCTCGATCAGTTCTCCTTCTTCATCTTCTCACACGGCGGCGCTCTTCTTCTCGTCGAGTTCCTTTTCTCACGGCGACTGCAAACGTCTTCTTGGCTGAGTTCTTCTTCTTCTCACGTTATTTAGTTCTGCTTCTTCTCACGGTGGTCTTCTCACGAGGCGCTTCAAACAGTCATCGTTGCCGTCGCCGAAACATCAGCGGCGCTGCTCCATTGGCTGAGAGAGAGGAGGCACACTGAGAGAGAAACATCAAAGCCCGCCGCCGTCGCCATCGCCGAAACAACAAAGCCTGCCGCCATCGCCGAAACAGCAAAGCCGCCACCTCACGGTGAGTCCCCTTCTCCCTCTCTCTCTTCTCTCGCTTTACCTTCTAACTGCAAAAAAAAATTATTGTTCTGTTTGCCAACTTCTTATGCCTTGTTGAATTCTCATCTCGCTTCATGCCTTGTTGATTTTAGTTTTCAGTTTGGGTAATGTTTTTTTTCCCTAAAATATCTGATGAATTGTACATTAGTTTTCAGTTTGAATTGTTGTCTATTTCATTTTCCTGCTCTGTAAATGTAAAAGAAATAAGTGCATATGGTTTCTCCACTTCATTCTCCCATGGTATGAGCTATCTTTGTCACAGGACTTCTTGACACTAATGAAACTGAAACCAAGTTCCTGTTATTTTCTACTTTTATGCCTTGCACAATTACAAGTGTGACTTTTGTTGCCTTTTTCAGCCACTTGCCTGTTTTGCTGATCTCCTTTGTTCCTGACTTTTATTAGATATCCTTGAGTTCATGCTTGAATGAAG
Organism: Crotalaria pallida; assembly: GCA_037953625.1. Taxonomy (NCBI): domain Eukaryota; kingdom Viridiplantae; phylum Streptophyta; class Magnoliopsida; order Fabales; family Fabaceae; genus Crotalaria; species Crotalaria pallida. The sequence continues at coordinate 121,799,968 of CM075652.1, read as the reverse complement.
ATTATGTTTACTATGCAATATCATATACTTTTTTGCCCCTTTCCCTTTTATCATGATGAGTTGCAAAGGCTTTTATCCTATACTTTTATCCTTAAATTAGTGATGAGGATGTGATTCCACGTACATTGAAATGAGCTATCTTTTTTGAGTGAATATATAACTTAAACTGAGCGATATGTCATGTGCAAGTCTGCCTGTTTGTGTTTCTGACAAATGCCTTTGCTATGGACTCCAGTTTAATTACAGTAGTGGACAACCTGCACCAAAATCCATCACTGACAAGATTTATGGAAACACTTTATCTGTAAGTATCTCATATTTCAAATATTCCTTGCATTTCCTTTCCTGTAATTTTATTTGAAATGTTTGTCTTGTTGGACGATGAAAAATCCCATGTAATCTTTACCTTGATATCTAGTGCCATTACTACTTTTCTTCGCATATAATCTTCACCTAACTGTAGACTTAATTTCTCTCTGGATTTCGTCACTTTCATGAACGAGTTGAATCATTGCTAAATGAATGATGCTGCTTGTGAATCTAAAGTCTTACACCTTATCTTTGCACCCTTAATTTAACATATAGCTTTTACTAAAACAGATATTTTTGTCATAAGATTGAAGTGGATCCTCATCAAGAAAATGTTGTCACTGCAAAGTCTTTGGTAAAATAAATCTTCGTGTCTTGTTGAATGATTATGAAATATGTACTTCAAGGTCTCTCTAATGGAATTTCATTTATTAATTCATGATGATTTATCTTTGACACCTTGAGGTACGAACTTTGGGAAAAAGAGTTAGGCATTCTAGCTGTACACTTCTTCGAAATCTCTGTTGTTGTATTACTTCTTAAAAACCCGCTTATGTTCTTTACCGCTATTTCTCCCTCTCTCCCTCTCTCTCTTCTAGAAGTAGCATTTAGTTGGTAAATGTAGTGCTTTATGAAATTTATATCATCATTGCGTCATGGTAATGCACACAGATTACTGAATGACATGATGCAGATCTTTTGTTCTGTGTATATCTCATATATAACATGCTCCTAGTGGTTATTCTTATCCACAAATGAATTTACAGAGTCGTCAAAAATAGGTTTGAGAAACTTAGATTCGTTGGTTATAGAGAACCAAGAAACTTTGGACATGTTCGGATATGTTGGTCACTACAAAGATGACTCTTTGATAAGTTCAAGAGAAACCTTAAGAAAACTATCTAGGTTTCTATTCCAAAGTAATACGGCAAAATTTTTATTACATATGTCTTTTGATATGTAATTTTATGGGATCCTCTGATTAGAAAATTGAGAATAATTGGTATGCAGTATTTTTTTTGTTATATTACACTTTTCTCCCAGGTCTTTATAATTTTCTTTTCTTCTCTGTCATATGTTACAATGTTGAGGTTTTAGAATTCTTTGTGCATTTACAAAATTGCTCTAATGAGCCTCTGAAATGGGCTATCTTTTTTTGAGTGAATATATAACTTAAACTGAGCGATAAAACATGACCCGGTAGTTGATATTATCAGGAATGGAATAATGATATAGAGTTTTCTTACTCATACCCTTGAATCTTGATAAAGTCTGTTTAGATATTGGGATTAAATATTTTGCATTGACACAGATATCTGAGATAAAGATTGCTGACATTCCTGATGTCGACTTATCAAATGTTGGGTCCACAAAGTATGGAAGCTTCAGCGCGGAAGTAATAGACCCAGTTTCTTACTATTTGGAGCTATTCAAGGTGAAAGTCATCTGTTTGTTTTATTAGCATCTAATAGAATAATTAATGTGAACTGGATACCAGTGTTGTGATATTTATTTTATTTTAATTTTATCATATCATATTTTTTGCGCAGACAGTATTTGATTTTCAGCTAATCAGAGGTCTTCTTTCACGACCAGATTTTAGGTACAGTAGTCTATCCTTCTTGTTCTCTGAATATTGTAAATGTTGCCTTTGTGTTTTGCATTTGTGATGTCACTAGATTAACTGTGGCCATGCGCCGGTATGTGAGGTTCTGACTTGTTTTGTTTTTCTCTACTACTTCCAGATTTTGAGATATTACTTATTAGTGATAAACCTGTGAAGTTGAGAAGGTTCCAATACTTGTGTGATAATGGATAAAAAATGAAGGAATGAACAGAATAGGTTTAGTTTATCTTGAAGGGATAGTGGGATAATGGGTCTAAAATGATGTTTGTGATGATTAATTGCTGATTTAGCCTTATTAATACAAAACTAGTAAATGGGTTGGACGATTTTAAGAAGGGTAAGAATAGGGAATGATCCAACATATCCAATCCATTACCCGAGTTGGATCACTTTCACAGCTCTAAGAAGTAAGAAAGGTAGAATTCTAATTGCACGGTAACAGAAATATAGAAAATAATATCAATAATGGTAGACTGGTTGACATTTCTGTTGATCTTTTAGTTGCTTTATAATTTTCTGAAATCATTGGGCTTCTGTTCATAGATTTGGGTTTTACAACTTGGGTGTTGGTTCTATATTGTTTTGTTGGTAACTTTGGTCAACAGGGAACATACGTGGATTGGTGGGAATTTAGTTGCTTGAAAGGATTATTTTTTGCTTTGACATTTTGTTTGGAGTTGATAGAACAGGGTGGTACCAAGTGAAGCTTTAGTGAACAGAGATATAAAGATGACTTCTTTAAGCAACTCTATCGTGGCTTTTAGTTTTCCCTTTTAGTCTAGGCAAATATATTATTAAAACATGTTCTTATGTTATAATCAATTGACCAGCCACCCTAGTTGATGGAATGCTTTCTTCAAAATTACTTCTTTGAAGAAACTTTGCAGGACTTAACATGAATATAGACATCACTAATAATGATACAATGCAGGTTCGAGGAGCACTCTTTTCGCTGCCACGATGCTCAAACTGGTTTTATTTCAAAAGATTGTCGTCCAGCGAATCCATAAGAAGTACCATCAATTAAGATCTACATTTTGTAGTAGTTGCCTTGGGTATATTTTGCATACTCGATGTACTTCTTTTCCTTTGAACATTTTTTATTGCAACTTGCTGCTGCTACTGAGTTGTATATTTTTTGTATATTGTGAATATTGAGAAATAGTGCAATCAGAAAGGTTTTTAGTTGATATGCAGTTATTATAACTTTATTTTTGGTAGTAAATGTTGATTCATTTATATTATGGCTTTATTATAAGCTTTTTTTGCGTTTTGGATCCATTAATGCAGGTCATCGGTCAAAAAATAAAAAATAAAAAATAAAAAATTCAACCATTCCGCATCTGTTTTTTAAAAAAAAAGATGCGGAAAGTGGACATTTCGCATCAGTTTTAAAAATAAAAGATGTGGAAAGTGGACATTCCGCATCTGTTTTGAAAAAAATGATGCAGAAAGTGGACATTCCGCATCTGTTTTTAAAAAAATAAGATGTGGAAAGTAGACATTCCACATCTGTTTTGAAAAAAAAAAAAGATGCGGAAAGTGGACATTCCGCATCTGTTTTGGGTTCGTAAGTGATGTGGAAAGTAACTTTCCGCATCAGTTATGGAACTTTCCACATCTGTTAAAAAAGTGATGCGGAAAGTCCAACCTTCCACATCTGTTTTTAGAAGTGATGCGGAAAGCCTTTACTTTTAACATCTCCCACATTTATATCATTTCGAAAACAGATGTGGAATGCGAAAAAAAACAGATGTTAAATGCCCGATTCCCAGTAATGCTAGTTTTTAATATTTATTTATGCATGATTTGCAAAAAGTGTCAATGTACTGGCAGTTCTAACTTTTTTTCTTTTTGAATTTTCAGGTATATTTATATGACAAGTGAAGTAGTTGCTGCTGGTCCTAAAATACAATTGTGTTGGATTCAAATGGCTGCAATCTTGGAATATGTCAAAGGGATTGTTTTGTCTCATGGCAATGGAGTATAAATGCATTCTTGCCTTTAGGAGCCTTTAAGGCGCCAAGTAAGGATGGGTTCCAAGCTCTGTTTTACCAAAGTCAATGGGATACGGTTGGCCCTTCCCTTTGTACTTTGGTAAAGAGTTGCTTTCAAGAACCTAGTAAAATTAAGGATATTAATGAAACTTTAATTACTCTTATACCGAAAATTGATGATTACATTTCAATTAAGCATTTTCGTCCTATTAGTCTATGTAATGTGTCTTATAAAGTTATTTCTAAAATTCTTGCTGCTAGACTTAAAAATATTATGGATCATATTGTTAGTCCAATGCAGTGCAGCTTTGTTCCTGGAAGACATGGATCAGATAATATCATTATTACACAGGAAGTTATTCATACCATGAAAAACCTTAAAGGGAAGAAAGGCTTTATGGCAATTAAAATTGATATGGAGAAAGCCTATGACCGGGTTAAATGGAGCTTTATTATGGACACTTTAAAGGATATTGGCATTCCTAAATGTTTTAGACAGGTTGTTTGGCATTGTATCTCTTCCCCTACAATGAGTCTTATTTGGAATGGTGAGGTGCTATCTCCTTTCAAACCAGGTAAAGGTATTAGACAAGGTGACCCCATCTCTCCTTACCTTTTTGTTCTTTGTATGGAGCGTTTGTCTCAACTTATTAATGTTGCTCATAGTAATGGTTTTTGGAAGGCTATTCAACTTTCTAAGGGAGGACCCAAACTTACTCACCTTGCTTTCGCAGATGACCTTATCCTCTTTGCGAAAGTGGGTATGGATCAGGTAGATTGTATTTCCACTTGTTTGGATCTCTTTTGTGAAAGTTCAGGGGGAAAAATCAATAAGGACAAAACTCGGATATATTTCTCTCGTAATGTCAATGCCAATGTTAGAGAGGAAATTAGTAAAGCCTTTGGTTTTCAGCGTACTAATGATCTCGGTAAGTATTTGGGTGTTCCCCTATTTCATAACAGAGTTTCAAGAGACACTTTCAGATTTGTGATGGAAAAAGCCACTCAGAGACTTAGTTCTTGGAAGAGCAAAACCTTATCCCTTGCCGGTAGACTTACTCTTACCCAGTCGGTTTTGAGCGCTCTCCCTTCTTATGTTATGTAAACTTCTATGCTTCCAATTCAGGTTTGTGATAGCTTAGATAGAATTAGTCGATCCTTTCTTTGGGGCAATACGGATGATACTAAGAAGCACCATTTAGTTAATTGGAAAAGTGTGTGCAAGCCGAAAAGTACTGGTGGCCTTGGACTTAGACAATCGAGGTTGTTAAATAATGCCTTTATGATGAAGCTTGGATGGGGTCTGATTGTGGAAAAAGATGCGTTATGGGCTCAAGTTGTTAGGCATAAGTATAAATGTGGTATTGACTTGATGCCTAATGTGAATAAGAGACAGACCGGGTCTAATATGTGGAAAGGGATTAGCAAGAATTGGGATTCTGTGGAAAAAAATATAATTTGGAGAGTTAGAAATGGAAGTTCTATTAAATTTTGGAGGGACTGGTGGGTTCCCGAGGTTGGAACTTTGGCGCAGTATGCAACCTACACTCTTCAAGAGAGTGATGAAGGCAAAACTTTGAGAGACTTTGCTTATCCGTATGGCGGATGGAATGTTTCCCTCCTATCAGGTATGCTTCCGAACTACATTGTTTGTAAAATTTTAACTCTAACACCGCCATCTTATGTTGCAGGTCGTGAAGATCATTTTGCTTGGAGCCTCACAAATGACGGGTGGTTTAGCATCAAATCAGCATATTCCTTGGTTACAAAGCAATGTGACGAAGCTGAGAAGAAAGTTTTCAAATTGATTTGGGATTGGGACGGGCCTCAACGCATGCGGATTCACTTGTGGAAAGTAGCGCAGGAAGCTTTACTCACAAATGTTGTCCGACAAAGAAGACACATGACATATGATGCATCGTGTAAGCTTTGTGGCTTCCATGATGAATCGATCTTGCACGCGTTGCGTGACTGTCCGTATGCTTGGTTGATTTGGCGAAAGTTCGTTTCTTCTGGACATTGGGATAACTTTTACGCTGATTCGGTTGAGGAGTGGCTAGAGAAGAGTTTAACTACTAGCATGGGACCTTTTTCTTTACAGCGTTGGAAGATTATTTTTGGTACTGTGCTAGATGCTGTCTGGAGGCAAAGGAACAAATATATCTTTGAGGATGTACCCTTGAATACAGATAGCTGCTACATTCAAGTTAAGCACATGGTAGAGGCTATTCTTAACTCCCTTGAAGATAAAAACATGGTGGCTGGTATGTCCTCTAATGGGAGTGGAAGGGAGGTTCGCTGGCTGTGTCCACCGACTAATTGGGTGAAAGTTAATATTGATGGATCTTTTTACTCTAGTTCTGGGTTAGCTACTTGTGGAGGTGTGATGCGCGATGCTAGTGGTAATTTTTTTGGCGGCTTTCTCTGCGAAAATTGGTCCTTGTAGCATCATGATGGCCGAGCTTTGGGGCATTTTACATGGAGCTAGACTTGCAACGAACCGGGGATTCACTAATATCATCCTTGAATCAGATTCCATAAGTGCAATTCGCTTTCTTAATTCTGGTTGCAATCGGTATCATCCTTGTGCTTCTATTATCCAGGATATCAAGGCGTGTCTTGTTGGGAGAAACATTATCTACTCTCACACTCTCAGGGAAGCCAATTATGTGGCTGATGCTTTGGCGAATCATGCTCATAGCATGAATGTTAGTTTAAGAATTTTTGACATCATTCATGATTTCCTTGTTTTGCATATGGTTGCTGATCATTCAGCAATGTCCTTCTGCAGATTGTAGTTGTTTTGTTCTTGGGCTTTAGCCCTGCTTTGTCATAAAAAAAAAAATGCATTCTTGCGACTGATCCGAACAAGTCCAAATGTATTTGCTTCTAGCATTATTTTGGTAATGATCAGCATGTAACCCAAAAGATCGAATCTCGGGTATGGAGCAACTCCGAGAGTCCTACCACTTAATGCAAGCTCAGTTGGGTCGGATCGGATGAGTCGAATTTTAGGTAAACCAGATCCGGGTACCGGTTGATATAAAAAAAATAATAATAAATATTTTCCGTTAACATGTTTGTACCTCTCTTCATTAAAGAACGAATAAAAAATTTTGCTAACTATTGAACTGGTAATGCGGTAATGGAAGGGGTTAATTGGTGGAAACCTGATGGACCTTTTTATTTGTGTGTTTCTAGCATATTCTCACAATGGATTGGCAAATTAATATGCCGGACTATGATTTGATGCCTAACAGTTTAATATTACTTTCTTTTGTCTTATTATCTTGGTAAAAGAAATTGCAAAAAAAAAATAAAATAAAATTGTCCTATATTAAAGTAAAAAAATAAATGAAAAATATTCAAGATTGTATATTGTTTCGATGATTGATAAATAAGTACGGAAAACATATTTAAAGATTTTTTTGGAGACAATATTGCAATATGTATTAATTGTAATGATATCAAAATTTGTGTAATACCAATTTGCAATTAATAAATGAATCATACATTATACTCCGTATTAAATAGATACTCTCTTATTTTCATTGACTTGTTTTACTTTTACCAAGATAATGAGACGATGAAGTAGATCACGTGATAACACATTATTAAAGCGAATATATTTTAACAAAATATATGTCTTAAGAGTATATGAAAATGAAACTATTTGAATTTATATTCAATGGTGTTTAAATTTCCTCAAATTTGACAAAAATGATCTATGTGACGTATAGTTATTATTTATTAATAAACGGATGAATTAGTGAAAATCATGTTGTATAAAAATTTATGAGCAATATAAGAGTTTGTATAATTTAACTTGATGTAAACAAATATATCTCCTTGTTAATCTTGTTGGACAAAGTATTACTTACACTTTGCTTGGTTTTATACTGTTATTTAAAAAAAAACAAAAAAACAACAACCTTAGATTGATCCTCAAAGGGGAATTCCATTTACAAAATTATGATAATATAAATCTAACATAATCTTTTTAATATATTAAAGATTCTCGTATTTATTTCCCTCTTACAATTTTCATGATTCTCTAATTTTTAATAAATCTTAACGTAAAAATTTCACATAAATTTTTTTATATGGGAGTTAGTCCTCAAACCCCAGATTTATCCCCAAACCCCACTTTTTTCAATAATTCCAATAATACCCTCCTTTTAAACCTGCATTATACTTCCTTCTTTTTTCATTTCACAAACCCCACACCCCACTTTCACTCCCTCCCTCATTCACGTTCCACTCCCTCCCTCATTCTTCTTCCTCTTTCACATTCCAATCCTCCTTCACTTTTAACTCCCTCTTCTCCTTGCTGACTCTACCACCGCCTCCTCCACCACCGCCGCCTCAAGGTATTCCATTCTTCTTCTTCCCTCATTCATTACCGTTTTTTCTCTGTGAGTTTTTGTTTTGTTTTTCTTTTTTCTTTTCTTTTCTTTTCTTTCTTTTTTTTGTTTATTTGATGTAAGAGGGTTTTGTTTAGGTTTTGTTTTTTGTTTTTAAGGTTTTGTTCTTTTTCATTATTGTAGTTTTAGGGTTTATTTTTATTGTTGTTGTGTTGTTTTTTGAATTCGCCATTGTTGTGTTGAAGGTATGCTGTCGCTGCAACTTTCTGACACGGGGGTGTTGGAAGATTATAAAATTCCGACTCTGTCATGTCGGAAATTAATCAGTGTCTGTATTATAAATTGTTTGTTATTGTTATGTTTAATATTTTTGAGTTTTGATGCTTAGATTATAAAAACATAATTTTTGTTCTCTCAATGTTTGAATATTGCTTTTATCCATAACTTACACATTTTTTTAATTGGGTTGAAATTTCAGATATGGCTAGATTGAAGCGTACAACTGAAACCGTGCGAGTAGAAGAAGAAGAAGAAAAACAACGTAGACTCCATAAAGGAAGAAACTGAGAAGAAATTGTTACTTTTGAATCAATAATATATTTGGTCATTTTGTAATAGCTTTTGAACTTGTTAGCATTTGGTTTTTGTTATTTGTAATAGCTTTTAAGCTTAGGTATTGAACATGTGGATTAAGGTTTGCTTTTGAACATGGATCGGATTAAGGTTTCGTGAATTAAAGAATTAATGTTTCGGTATCAATTTACTTTGTTGCAATATATCAGCATAACTTCATGTTGTAGCAATTGATTAATGTTTTTGCAATGAGTATGTCAAATTGGTGTGATCTAATGTATTTTTCTGATAAATCTGACAACAGGGTCTCGGAATTTAGCTCAATCTGAGACCTATGTCTCGGAATTTTAATAAATTCTGAATTAAGTATGTCGGAAATTTAATAAATTCTGAATTTAGTATGTCGGAAAATTGTTACAGCGAACTAAGTTTCCTATTGGTAATTTCAAATTGATTAAGTTAATATTTCTGATAGAAATGTATCGGAATTTTAATAAATTCTGAATTAAGTATGTCGGAAATTTAATAAATTCTGAATTTAGTATGTCGGAAAATTGTTATAGCAAGCTACGTTTTCTATTAGTAATTTCAAATTGATTAAGTTAATATTTCTGATAGAAATGTATCGGAATTTTAATAAATTTTGAGTTAAGTATGTCGGAAATTTAATAAATTCTGAATTTAGTATGTCGGAAAATTTTACAGCGAGCTATGTTTCCTATTGGTAATTTCAAATTGATTAAGTTAACATATCTGATAGAAATGTATCGAAATTTTAGCAGTTTCCGAAATCATTCTCTCGGAAAAGTGACAGTTATATAAGTTAAATGAATGTTACATTTTTTCCAATATACCCGTGTCGGAATTTATATAAATTCTGACACTGGTTAATCGGAATATTAACAGTAACGTAAAAAAAAAAACGTTAAGGAGATGAATGTTACCTTCAACAAAAAGCAGAGAAAGGCCACTGGAGCTCCTTTACGAATAAAATGTGTGTTTTCACTTGTGTCTTCCAATGAAAGGGGTTTGTAAGTAGAATATGGAAGGTGTTAGAGAGAGTTAGATAGAAAGGAATTTGAAGATGGAAGAAGTTGAAAAGGTGACCGAAGTTTGAGGTTTCTTTCTTGAAAGATGTGCTCTTGAAAGATGGGTGTCCATCATGGAAAGCTTTGATCACCGATGAGAAATTCTAGTTGAAACTGGATGCTAGCAAATCCTTTAAAAGACTCATCTTACATTAGGTTTTAAGCCTAAAGCTCCTCATTATAAGCTTTTTCACACTTTATGAGGTGTATTAGGAAGGAACTTAACACTTTCAAATGTTTGAGTCATACTATTTGATCCTTAAATTCTAAAAATCTTTCCTTCATTCCCTTTTTATTCCTTTTTATATGGTTATTTAAAGATTTAAACTCACATTACATTCTACTTAAATACTCCGTCCGTTTCACTTTAAGTGTCTTTTTAACATCAAAATTTTGTTTCAAAATAAGTGTCTTTCTATCAAATCTAGGCAACATTTAATACTGTTTTTCCTTATTTACCCTTACATTTAATGTTGTTTTAGTTTTGAAATTTGTAATACTAGTAATGATGCATTGACAAAATAAAAATATTAAATAGGGGCATTCTTGACAAAATACACATAAAACTTACAATAATCATCATAATCAACACTTTCTTAATCTATGTGCAAAAGTCCAAAAAGACACTTAAAGCGAAACGGATGGAGTATAATTTTCCATTTGTGAGCTGCAATCCTTGTGTTGAAAGCCATTGCCAGATACGCGATTCGGTCAGATCCGGATGTACCTAGGTAGTACTTAGAGAATCGGGTGGGCAACAAAAAAAACTTTAAATTAAGGAAAATGCTAAAGAGTGTTCTTAGGACATTTGTTAAAAAAGTAAAAGAGGTAGTTTTATCTTGAAAAATAGTGAATATAAAACTTCAAGAACTAATGGGTTTAGATTTTAGGTGCAAGTTTTGTTTTAATGTATTCCTTAACCAATACACTTAGGGCATTGGTTAGCAATACACTTAAACAAAATACTCCCTCTGGTTCCTAATATAAGCACCATTTGACTAATTTCATTCCCTTTAAGAAAGTTAGTTAATATTGTTAGTGATATTGAAAATGTAAATATTTGGTATACTTTTTCAAAAGTACCCCTGTAATTATTATTGAAAATCTAAAAAGTGTTGAATAAATAGGAATGTTTGTGAAAAAGAAGTAATTAATAATGCTATTGGAAATTGGAAATGAAGCTTATATTAAGAACTAAAAAAAGTCTTTAAAAGGTATTTATATATAGGATCGGAGGGGATAACATTTCATCTTTCAACAACGATTTCCTAACCACACTTAAGATAGTACTGAAAATGCTTTTCTGGAGTAAGAAACATGAACTCCAATACTTCACATTTATTATTACAGACATCTCCGCCCAGCACCGGAGCTCAACAAAGTTAGTTTTACGCCACTACTAGTTAAAGTCTCGACACATCTCTTGTCAAAATTTTGCTGATCGTAACAATGGATAACAGAGTACTTTTTCGGGTTTGAATTATAAGCAAATTTAATCACTTTTAATCTTATTAAGGAGGTTAGTTGATTGTATTTAATTTTCTCAAATTTATAAAATATAAAGGTATTTTAGGAAATTAGTATTGGAAATGAAACAAAAATTAATTAAGATTACAATTTTCTAGAGATGTTTATTGAGAAGGAAACAAATTTAATAAAGTTAGTTAATTTTATTTATATTTTAAACCAAAAGAAGTACAGTATGTTTTTTGTTGCTTATAATTCGAGCCGGAAACTGGAGAGAGTAATAAATTAATTCAACCTATTTAAAAAAAGGAAAAAAAAAAAAAAAAAAAAAAGTCAGCCTCGGGCGCAGGATATTTCACACGCCCCTGGTAAATGTATTTGGCCGACACAAGAATGTGTTTTCCAGCTAACAAAAAAGCAACGGACAATGCGTCCTGCAAACTCTATCTAGTTGAGAAGAAGCTTACCATCACATACACGATTACATATATGCTTCATTAATCAATCAACTAATCAACTACTAATATTAGAAAAGCTATTGTGCACAACTGTTGATGTTGCTACATTTGTGTATCTTCAATAAATTTTGAGTAAGATACCCTATGATTTAAAATTCTTTGTTGCAAAAAATGTGTTATTTCATATGTCACTTCTTGTGATTGATTGTAAAAGTGATATTTAAGTTAAAAATTTAAAAAACAAATATTTTTCTAACCAATAATAAAAAGTAACATATTGAACAACACATTTTTTGGAACAAGAAATGTGCTCTCTAACTTTTCACGTGACTTGGATAAGTTACACTACTATTCATTAGATCCTTTCATAATTTTCTCGTCTTTAATTTGTTTTTTTATTTTTTATGGATGTGTTAAAAATTGAATTGGTCATTAAACCGATAAAAAAAATAATTCAAGGTTTAATGATCCAATCATATTTGAAGCGATGACAATTGAATTAATATTAGATAATTAAAATAATCAATTTTAGATTGGATTACAAGATTATTTAGCATAATATAACCACCATGAGTTCAAGCATCTAATACAAGCTAACGTGGAGATCTCAATGACTAGTAAAGAGTTTATATTCATTTCATTTGCCAAAGCATTTTACTAATTCTTAACGTAGTTATTAATTTTAGTGCTGATGGGAATCTTTCCATAGATGGATGATTGTGGTAGTTTGAAAGGTTGACATATGACAAGTGATGTGTAACGCTTTTGGTGTTGGTTTGGAAGCTTCCCGCATTACCTTGAAGTGAAATATATATTACTATTGGATTTTAAATATATTACTATTGGATTTTAAATATATATATATATATAATTGACACTTATTGAAAATAATAATAAGCATGACCATGAGATGCAGCAGTTGAGATAACGGTTTCTAATAAGTCCAACATGGAACATGTTGTAAAGCTTAACTACAGTTACTCTGTATATGCTTTAGTATAAATACTTGGCTTAATCAAGTTTTTAGTCCCTGAACTTAGGTGCTTTTTTCGAAATGGTCTTTGAACTTATTTTTCGATGCTTTGAGTTCCTGAACTTTCTCAAATTTTTGGAAATGGTCATTTTGTCACTTAAGTGATGATAAAGTCGACGACATGACACATCACTTTAACAATATCAACATGTGACGTGCTATATATCATATCACGTGGTACTACATGATTTTTTTTATTAAGAAAATCTTTTTTTTTCTATTATTAAAAGGTTCGATTTTCTTTAAAAAATACAATTTATAATTATTTTTAATAAATTTGATGGCATCACGTGTCACGTTACCTATCGATGTGGTAAAGATGACACGACATTTTGTCAACCATATCATCACTTAAGTGACAAAATGACCATTTCCAAAAATTTGAGAAAGTTCAAGAACCCAAATAATCGGAAAAAATGTTCAAGAACCAATTCAAAAAAACACCTAAATTCAAGGATTAAAAAATTAAATAAACCTAAATACTTAAATAGCTCCTCACAAGTATAAATAGCTCCCTCACTTAATCGCCTTATTTATCACCCTAGTCCTTTGGGTTAAAACATATTATTTTCCTCCCATCCGATCTTGTTTAGAACCGGAAACAATTTTGCCCAAAACAATTTCATCATGCCCCTCAATAAATTTTTCTTTTTCCGTTTTTATACTGCTGTGATTTTCCTGAAAATTGTGTAATTTTTTTTTTTAATAGTCGTCGTAAGTTAACTCATAACCCGAAAATCATGAACATGATGAATATTTGCATTATTTGCTTCAAATTTTATATGAGCATTAATTTTTAGGGTGTTACTTTGGTACTTTTTCAAAATAAAGAGTTTTGGTACCCTCTCATATTTTTCCAATCAAATCATGACAAATACAATATATAACCATACCAATAAAGCCAATGAAATTTATACCGAGATATTTTTGGCACTCAATAAAGACCGAAGATGATATGTTAAGATGTTCTCCACTTTTTATATGTTTTTGGTGTTCAAAAATCTGTGCTAAATTTAGACGAGAACATATATTCTTGTGTGCTAAAGATTATGTCTCAACTGCAATAATACAATTTTTTAAGCTGATAAAAAAATACAGTGAAGTGTTCTTATTCTCATCGTTATCTAGCAAGAAGATAGATAATATATAGAGGCATGATGTTGATGTTGCTAGCCCGGAGATGAATAAAAACTTGATATTAAGATTCATAATTTGAGAGTGATTGTGAATTGATTTAGTTAAAAAATCTTGCAAATAAGATCAAACATATTTGATTACAAAATTTTATTAAACTTATACCCTTTTTTCACATGATAGTACATTTGAGTTGTTATAATTTGATTGAATAAATATGAGAGGGTACCAAAACCTTTTATTTTGAAAGGGTACAAAAGTAAAACCCTAATTTTTATTGGTATCCAAAATAAACATTTTGGTATTGACTAACGACAAGCTCCTAATGAATTGAGAAAATATAAGTCATGGAGCTCTTGACCAAATTATGTCGAAATACAAAGATTGGCCAACGACATGCTATATATATGATCCTGTAAACTTGTCTAATATTTTAAAGCATTACATAATTTACATTGTGTTAACGGAAAATTGAAATCGACAAAAAGGTGAGAATGCCGGATGTATAAGTGACGTCGACGGAAGTGTATTTAAACATTGTTGTTTAAAAGTGACTTCGAAGGAAGTGAACGTACAATCCGATAATGGGTAGATTTCGACGAAAAGGTGTGGGTCGACAACATAAGTGATGTCGAAGGAGGTGTACTTAAGTCTCATGGCTTAAAAGTGACTTCGAAGGATGTGTATGTGTGTCGACAAAAGGAAAAAGCGGAAACAAGAGGTTTGTGTCGAAAGAATATTGGCGCAAGAAAAGATGAGGCAGAGCCATCATGTCAACATTGGGAACGGTAGAGTAATTATGAAGACATTTAATGCCCCTTGTGGCTATAAAATCCCCATTTTTTACACTGAAGCAAGCCACGAGTCAATATGGGAAAACATAGGGAATGCCTTCATGAATTTTGGAAAGAAGAAAAAAGATTCAAATTCCACATGAACATGAGTTCATCAAAGATTAAACATGTGAGATTAAGGTGTTCGGGTGTCGAAAAGGAAATGAGGGGCTTTTCACCCCGAATACCTCCTTTATCCTCTTGAATAGCGAAAGATTAAACATGTGGGATTACATAGAACCCATCTCTGATGCGTCAGATCAATGCAAGAAACTCCAAGTTGGAGAAAGCGTTGAAACTGATAAATAAGCATTGGAAAGGTCGTTGTAATCCCATAGGCCAAGGTTTGTGCCCTACTAGGGTCTACTATGGCTTTCTTTTCTATTAAAGAGTTAAAGGAAAAAAGACCTTTGACGACATTCTGCTAGAAGTGTCGGGGGCATGTCTTTTGATTGAATGCTGGTGAAACAGCAATCAGCCAAATTACATGTCACCAATATCAATCAAATGCGTCTAAGGCCGACAGCAGGTCGGAAGTTTATTTCGACAGAAGGCCTGTTCGTCGAAGGGAGCTTGATGTCGGCTGGCATCCCAGAACCAAGAGGCAGAAGCACAACAAAGTCAATGCTTCGAGCAACAAAGAGACTTAGACAAGGGTCAAATGGTTGCAGTCGAAGAAGGGTGCCGGTCGAAGGGGTCTCAGCAAAGATGTCACCACGGGGCTCGACAGAAGTATCCACTAAGCCCAAACCACGACGTGGGCAGTTACATCGTGGGGGATAGCGTAGTGGGTAGTTAATAGATCGTGGGTTCTGCAGTTATGCAGAACGTGCGAGTAAGCTTTGTAAATAGTTTTCGGATTCCTATGCCTATAAATAGGAAGTCCTTAGGTTGTAATCGGGGTCGGTTGCTAGGTTGACACACATAGGCCAAAATCCTAGACGTCTCACCAGAGCAGACAAACGGAGAAACGCCATTGTAAAGAACCTCAGCCTTCCACCCCTTTTAAATTCAATGCAATCTTTACTTTTTCCATGCACTCTTTTAATTTGCTGCAATTTACTTTCATGCAATTTTACGTTCCCAAGTCATTTATTTCACTGCAAATTTTAATCGCTTTCGTTTCGATTCCAAGTCATTTACATTTCTGCAAATTTTAATCCCGCCGCATCGTGTTCTTGGTGTCGGTTTTTTCCGTTCCAATCGCATTTTTAACGCTTTCAAACCCCGAATATCAACAAAATACCAAAAATACGGTCAAGTCCCTTTGCAAGATTACCACATAACCTGTCGTTACCCACACCCCATCCATCACCGTCAGTTCGGCAGGCGTCGGACGAAAATCCCACAAACAAATTGGCACGCCCGGTGGGACAGGTTCAAAGTAACTTGTACTTACTTGTATGCGTTTGAGAAGTGGCATAACTTTGCCATCTTCATCTTCAATGGTTGTTACAAGTCAAAGTGGTCAACTGACCATTGTCATATCGGAGATTATTACACCCGCTGTTTCGACAAGTGCTCCTCAAATGACCGGAGGAAGCGGTTCCGCCGTGGAATCAACTGTCGTGACTGCGATTCAACGGCCAAATAATGGCCCGAATGGGGGTAACCTCACCAGTGGGTTTACTTTTTGGTAGCAGTTCGAATAGTGGAGGACAAGTTCCTCCCTATGGTTTACCAACTGGTTTTGTTCCAGGGTCGACGTTAACGTGGCCTTTGAGTAGCTCGATTGGCAGTACTAATACAACGACGGGGGCCACTAATATGGCCTTTATGCGTTCTGCTTCGAATATGGTTGGCACAAGTAACGGCTCGAGATACATGTAAGATCCATGAAGAATGTTTTGATAAATGCCAAAAGGTTTTAAACAAGCTTAAATGTGTTGATCAAGTTCAAGCTCAACAAGCAACAACAAACATCAAGTGATGAAGAGAAAGCCAACTCATGAAGACTTAGTTTGGTAGTTTATGTTTTATGTTTTATATTTTGCCTCACAAGTCTTTTAGTTTATGAGTTTGGGTAGAGTTTCTTAGAGGGTAGTGAATCTCTTTTGATTGCATGATTATATCATATTTTGAGTATTCACTTTGCTTAAAATCAATAGGTGGCTTAAAGGTTTGAAAGAAAAGGTTTAGATTTTGAGAAAACAAGTTTTTAAGTGTTTTTTGAACTGCCTACTCGATTAGCCACTTGATTACTCGAGTAGAATTTTTGTGTCTTGCGCAATTACTCGATTAAGGGGCTGATTACTCGAGTAGAATTATTCAGCCTTGCGTAAATACTCGAGTAGAAACTTAAATACTCGAGTAGTGAACAAGTTTTACACTTGTTACTCGAGTAGTGACTTTGTTACTCGATTAACACGAGCTGTAACTGTTTTTAAATGAGTTTTTCACTTCTCAAAAGCACTTTTAACCATTCCTAACTTTTGGGTATTCTATATAAACCTATTTCTAACCTTTGTGAATCATTATTACAATTACCTATCATTTTCTTATCAATTTTACAAAGAATCAAAGCCACTCTATTCTCTCTCACTTTCTCAAGATCAAAGCTTTAACTTTTACATTCTTTGATCAAGAACCTTGAATCTCTCATGTTTATATTTCATAACTTTTGAAAGAGATTCATAGGATTGTTATTTTGTTTTCATTTGAGTTGTAATCTTTGCAAGAGGCAAGCTATCTACAACAATTGGAAGTCTTGGTTGCGAATCAAGCAAAGTTATATTGGAAGCCTTGGTGTGGCATTTCATCAAGCACTTGGAAGCCTTGTTGTGTTAACAAGCAATTGGAAGTCTTGTAGTGAAGCAAGCATTGGAAGTCTTGTTGTGGGGTATCGGCAAGCAAGAGAAGAGGTTAGATTAGATATCAATAGGGTTACAAGGCAAGGGTGTGGTATCTCTTGCAGGCTAGCAAGAAGGGAGTCTTGTGAGGCATTTACTTGTAATTTGAGAAACTCTAATTCCTCATAGTGAAGAATCTCTCTTGGTTGAAGAGGGGACTGGAGTAGCTTTCAAGTGGATGAAAGTGAACCAGGATAAATCACTGTGTCGTATCTCTAAACTCTCTACTCTTTACAATTCAAGTCTTTAATTGTGTTCTTGATTGAAAACCTAGAAAAAGTGATTTTTCATATTTGATTGAATTGAATCTTAATTGTGCAAAATTGATTTGGGGAAAATTATTTTCATAACCTAGGTAATCAATAAGAATATTGGTGTTAATTGTTTCCGCTGAATCTCTGGTTGTACTTGTTAATTGATTGATTTACGTATTTGATTGAAAAGTGATTAATTCATTAACAGAGGCATTAATCGATTAGTTCATGTCATTAATCGATTAAGGCTAAAGAATTTCAAGAAAATCATTTGTTTTAATCGTTTTGATTTGTTTCTTGCGAAAATCTTTCAAGGTTTATCTAACACCTATTCAACCCCCCCTTCTAGGTGTTCTCCTAGTGTATCCTAGTTATTTCAACCACCGATTGTAGGTTTCCACAATACATGCCTGTTAATCCTGTTGCACATATCCGTCAACAAATCGAAGAGGCTAACGTTCAATTAGTTGACCAATTGACGGCTCAATTAAGTTCGTTAATCAATCCAGCAATGATGGTGACGAATGAGACTTGTGGGAAAATTGCTCAGTACATGAAAAAATTAAACCAAGTCTTAGGAGTCGGCGATCATGAACAGAACGAGTCCGTCAACACTCCACCTGAAGATAGGAATTTACAAAGGCCAATCTTGGTACAAAATTACCCTGATGGCCAATATGCACGACACGTTGCTCGAGTGTCGTCACCTCAGCAAGATAGTAGAGTTGCGACTCCATGTGAACTTGTTCGTACTAACCCAACTTTCAGTGCAGGTAATATGATGTCGAAAAATTCCCAAGTGGTGTTCCACCCTGGTGTCGAAGCATCACAACATGTGCAAAATCCGGCGCAAGTTGCATTCATGCAGAGAGGAGAAGATCTTCAAGCAGCACTGGCAAGGCAGAATCTGGCTAGACATTTGCTCCGACAAGGAAGAGAAGCAAGAGTCAGACCTGATGATGTAAATCGAATAGTCGAACAAGCGTTGAGTCAGATTGGGTTTAATGTTGGCATAGCTAACAAGCCAGGCTTTAATTCACCCTTTCCGAAGTGGTTACAACTAGCAGAAATCCCAAGGGGGACAAAGGTGCCAAAGTTGTCCAAATTCGCCGGAGAAGCAAGCGAATCTACTGTCGAACATATCACTCGTTACATCATCGAACTGGGTGATTTGGCCGCTGATGAGGCGATCAAAATGCGGCTATTCTCTAGTTCTTTAACAAGAAACGCTTTTTCTTGGTTCTCAACCTTGCGATCTAATTCCATCCATGCTTGGACCCAGTTGGAAAGGTCTTTTCACGAACAATTTTATAGAGGCGAATTGAGAATTGCCTTGACGGATTTATTAAGTGTGAAAAGATTTGCTGGGGAGCCTATCGATGACTACTTGTCGCGTTTCAAACAAATGAGGAGTAGATGTTTTACTCCGATTCCTGAACTGGAAGTAGTTAAGATGGCTGTAGCTGGTTTGGAATATCACATTCGAAAGAAGTTCGTAACCTAACATATATTGGATTTGGCTCAATTAGCCGCTTGCGTACGGCAAATTGAGAATCTAAGAGATGAGAAAACAAAAGGAAGAGACCTCAAAGTTCCCAAAAGGGAACGGATTCATTATGTCCATTCTCAGCCTACTGACGGGGAGGCATTCGACGGTGGTTCGGAGGTGAATGTGATAGAACTAGGAAGTGAAAAACCCTACACATGTTCCGCCTTGAAACCGTCTAAACCCATCAAAAATTTGTATAAGAAAACATGCACTTTCGACGTTTCCAAAACTGAACAAGTTTTTGATGCGTTGTTAAAGGATAAACAAATTAGATTACCAGAAGGCCATAAGTTGTTGAGAAAAGAAAAGCTGAAAGGAAGAAAGTATTGCAAATATCATAATAATTGTACTCATAATACCAATGATTGCTTTGCTTTAAGGGACTTAATTCAACAAGGAATCGACAAAGGAAAGCTGAAGTTCTTGGAGAAAGACATGAAGATTGATACTGATCCATTCCAGAAAGAAGTTAATGAGGTCGAGTCTCAAGGTGTGTTCTCTATCAGTACTATATCATTGGCTTACGATGCGGAAGTGTTTCCGGAAGTTGGAGAGTCATTCCGACACTTTTGTAAGAGGAAGCAGGAAGGGGACCTTCAAATTTGCCCAAGATGCCAAGTGGTTTATGATCGAAAGACTGCAACACAGAAGGAGAAGGAATCCAAAAGAGAGAATTTGAGAAAGAAGATAAGAGCCAGGATTCAGGAACGGGAACACATTCGACGAGAAACGTCCCGAGAGGCCCGTCGGCCTTTATCCAGTCGAAGGATTTATGCATGGAGGACGTCCCTTAAGGTCAGCTGCATATGATCGACTCATGCATAAGAGGCAACAATCAGGGTCCTCATCTGGGTCGATCTATGAAGGACTAACCCGGACTCAGAAAAGGAGGCTCCAGAGGATACGGAAGGCAGAGGCTGAAGAAGTTAATATTGACGAGTTGCCCACAAATGATCAAGGGTGCCTAGTCGCAACTATGAGGCCGAAAACGGCTAAAGGACGACAAGGGACTAAACAAAAGCAGAAATGGGTGAAAAAGTTTGAAGGGTCGAATCAGATGAGTGAATCATACGAAGGGGACTCTGAAGATAGCTTGGGCATCATCGTCAATGATCAAGACATGATAGATGCTCAAAGTAAGAAAATTAATAGCCTCTCGATTAACAATATTGGTTTGCCTTTTGACATCCCAGGTGACCATGCACATGAAGAGGGAAATGAAAGTGATGGTTCCGACGATTCATATTTGAGTGACGAGGTGCCAGGGCTCCCTGAATGCCTTTTCATTTTGGATCGACTCCATCTAGAGGTAGATATCGGACACATTGCTCGGTTCGAACCACTGGAGGAAAGTAAGAGAGAACACTTGAGGCCTTTGCATATCAAGGCCATTGTTGATGGGAAGCCTCTTAACAGGGTGCTGGTAGATGGAGGGGTAGTCGTCAATGTCTTGCCATGGAATGTGTTCAAGAGAATGGGAAAAACGGAGTCGGATTTGATACCGACGAATGTGGTTGGAGTCGGATTTACAGGGAAAATCGCTCAATCACACGGTGTAACGATGTTGAAAGTCGAGGTGGGATCAGTCGTAAGGGATACTTTGTTTGTTGTCGTCCCATCTAAGGCTAGTTACAACTTGCTGTTAGGCAGGGATTGGATTCATGCTGTGGGGGCCGTTCCGTCGACGGCCTATCAGAAGTTAGTCCTATGGAATCAGGAGAATAAGGTGGAGGTCATCGCTGCAGACGACAGTCCATGCTACATGCAGCAGATGCATGTAGACTTCAAAGTCTACAATCCAAGCATCAAGCCGATCCGACTTGATGCCGAACATTTTCAGAAGCCCATAGTAGACAAGTGTTTGATGGAGAACTATGGGATCTCAATTGTAGAAATGGACAAGGTCGTCGAGCAGCGGCCTTCGACCAGCACTGATGGTTGATCGACAGCTGGAGAGACTGTCGGCTTATGTGGCCGACAAAATGCAATGCACCATTCAGACAGGTGCATTCCAGGATTGCATTGTAGATGACAGCCCTTTGGGATTCGAAAGAGGATGGACGGATGAAGAATCTCGATTCATCAGTGAGGATCCCAGAGATGAAGTGAATTTGGGAACGGCTGAAAAGCCGAAACCCATCTATGTGTGTTCACTGCTAAAGGAGGAATTCCGACAAAAGCTCATTGATCTTATCAGAAGAAACAAGGATTGTTTTGCTTGGGAATACGAAGACATGCCAGGACTCGACAGAGAGTTGGTTGAACATAGGCTGACTTTACGGCCTGATCATAAACCAATTAAGCAAGCAGTTCGACGGTTCGCACCTGATGTGGTCCTTAAGATCAAAGAAGAAATAGAAAGACTGCTGAAAGCAAAGTTTATCAGAACGGCGAGATACGTCGAATGGATGGCAAATATAGTACCTGTTGTGAAGAAGAATGGGAAAATGCGACTTTGCGTCGATTTCAGGGATCTAAATAGTGCCACACCAAAAGACGAATATCCTATGCCGATAGCCGACATGCTGGTAGACTCAGCGTCTTTTCATGAGGTAATGAATTTATTAGATGCTTTTTCAGGATACAATCATATTTTCATTGTTGAAGGGGACGTGTCGAAGACATCATTCAGATGTCCAGGTGCAATAGGAACCTTTGAGTGGGTGATGATGCCGTTCGGACTCAAGAAAGCGGGGGCCACATATCAAAGAGCAATGAATTTGATCTTTCACGACATGATTGGCAAGTTCTTGGAGGTATACATCGATGATGTGGTGATCAAGTCAAAGACCCAAGAAGAGCATTTGGAGAGCCTGGAAAAGGCATTTCACAGGATGAGGAAGCATAATCTAAAGATGAACCCAATCAAATGCACTTTTGGGGTCACTTCTGGCCAGTTTTTGGGGTTCCTCATCCACAGAAACGACATAGAAGTCGACAAGAACAAAGCCAAGGCAATCATAGAAACATCTCCTCCGACCAACAAGAAAGAGGTTCAGTCGTTTCTTGGCAAGGTGAATTATTTGAGAAGGTTCATATCAAACTCTCAGGAAGAACCAGAGCCTTTGCACTTCTCGTAAAGTTAAAACGAGAAGAAGATTTTAAGTGGGGACCGGAGCAGCAAGCGGCGTTTGACGACTTGAAGTTATATTTGTCAACACCACCAGTGATGATGCCGCCGCAGCCAGGTTTTCCTTTAAAATTGTATATATCAGCTTCTGATTACACCATAGGTAGCATGCTAGCCCAAGAAAATGAAAATGGTGTAGAGAGAGCTGTATTTTATTTAAGTATAGTGTTGAATGATGCCGAAACACGGTATAGTGTCATAGAGAAATTATGTTTAGCACTCTATTTTTCTTGTACAAAACTCAAACATTATATGAAAAGTTTTCATGTTTTAGTTTTGTCGAAGTCTGACGTTATTAAATATATGTTATCCAAGCCAATTATTCATGGTAGGATTGGCAAATGGACATTAGCGTTGACTGAGTTTTCACTTCAATACGTACCATTAAAAGCCGTCAAAGGCCAAGCGGTAGCCGACTTTTTGGCAGATCACCCATGTGTAGACATGACGTTATCTGTTGGTTTTGTCGGCTTAAGGCCATGGACGATGTATTTTGATGGGTCGTCGCATAAGAAAGGGGCGGGAGTTGGAATCTTGCTCATATCCCCTGACGGAATTCCTACGGAATTCATGTTTAACCTCAAATACCAATGTTCAAATAATGAAGCTGAGTACGAGGCTATTTTGATTGGCCTTGAGATTTTAATTTTCTTAAAAGTCAAAAACGTGGCCATAAAAGGAGATTCTCAGTTAGTTATTAAACAATTGGTTAACGAGTATAAATGTTAGTCCGAAGTTGGCCAAATATCGCAAAATGGCACAAAAGATGATGCGTCAATTCGATGATGTTTCGGTTGAACACGTATATCGGTGCCATAATTAAAAGGCCAATCATTTGGCCCAAATTGCATCTCGACATCGAATATCAAAAAAGGTCTTAAACAGTGCGACGCGGATCGAGGAATTCTTATATCCCCCTCATGAAAGAGAAGTAATGGTGAATGCATTGGCACCCATTGACGATTGGAGAAAACCCATAGCTGATTACTTGGCAAATCCATCCTCTAATGTTGAGCGGAAGCTGAAGCTAAAAGCCACTAAGTTCACGTTACTAGGAGGTGATTTGTATCACAAGTCAGTTGACGGTAACTTGGAGGTGTGTCTCGACAAGGAAGATGCTTTTATAGCCTTGGCGGAAGTTCATGAAGGAATATGTGGAGCACACCAAGCGGGAGAAAAGATGAAATGGGTACTCCGAAGGCAAAGAGTTTTTCGGCCTACACTAATATCGGATTGCATGAATTTTGCAAGATCATGTGAAGAATGCACTAAACATGGCTACATTCAGAATGTTCCAGCAGGAGAATTGCACTCAATTATTAAGCCATGGCCTTTTAGAGGATGGGCACTAGATGTCATTGGGGAAATTGTTCCACATTCTTCAAAAGGCCATTCAAGGATCTTGGTAGGTGTTGATTATTTTACCAAATGTGTGGAAGCGATAACTTTGGTGAAAGTCGAGCAAGAACAAGTGATTGATTTTATTGAAGACCATATCGTTTGTCGATTTGGAATCCCTGAGACGATAACTACGGATCAAGCATCCATTTTCTTGGGATGCAAATTGAAGGGATATTTGGCATCAAGAGGAATCAAGTTATTAACCTCAACACCTTACTATGCACAAGCCAATGGACAAGCAGAAGCAGCCAACAAGTGGATTATCAATATTATCAAGAAGCAAATCAAAGGAAAACCACGAAATTGGCATGAAGCTTTGACGCCTGCATTATGGGCTATTCGAAATTCCCCAAATGAGGCAACGGGTACGACTCCTTATATGTTAACATACGGCCATGAGGCCATGTTACCAGTCGAAATAAACTTGGAATCAATACGATTTCAAAGGCAGCATGAAAAGCCTACGAATGATTATTGGAATTCCATGTTTGACGAATTGAACGAGGTGCACGACGAAAGACTCTTGGCATTAGAAAATATCATGTGACAAAAGGAAAGTATTGCTAGATATTACGATGCCAAAGTTAAGTTTAAGTCATTTTTACCGGGTGAATTAGTATGGAAAGTAATCTTACCCATCGACAAGCACTCTAACGAGTATGGCAAGTGGTCACCAAAATGGGAAGGACCATTTAAAGTATTAAAGGCTTTTTCAGGCAACGCTTACGAATTAGTTGAAGTCGAATCGGGAAAAAAGATTAAAGCAATCAATGACAAGTATTTGAAAAGATATAAGCCGACAATGACGGAAATAAACATGCATTGAATCAAATTGCAAGTCCATACGACAGAATCAAAAGTACAAAAAAAATACAACAGAAGTTCACCCGAACAAATTGCTAAAAGAACGTCATTCCCTGGCGAAAGCATCTCGACGTCGGAGTCTAGCCCTGTATCCTTGCAAATGGGTACCCAAAGCGTCCGTAATCTGCTGATACGGGGCCACCAAGGCAGCAACTTTGGCAGCCAATTCTTGTCGAGTGGCCTTGATAGATTTCATGTACTGGGTCATGTCCAATTGATTCTTCTCCCGACGGGCCAATTCGTCTTTCAGTTCTTGAATTCTGGCCCCATTCTCTTCCAGGCGCCGGAGTGTCTCATTGACTTTGGAAGAACAGTCTGAGTCTTCTCGTTCTGAATCCATGACTTCGACCTCCATCTTGTTTTGATTGGCTTTGACATTTTCATAAACTTCAATGTTCTTCAAGATCTTTGGACCCTCAGTAGCCCAATTACTCACAAATCGTTGCAGACCGGTCAATTTGGACTCAACATCTTCCGGAACAGGATGCTGCAGAAGTGAATTGATGGTAGAAGACAAGAGTTCAACAGTAGAAGCATTGGCCAATAATTGATCAAAAGGCCAACAATAGATGTTCTTCAAGGTTACCATCATCTGATCCACAATCGATTCGGCGTCCCTCAACGGAGAATTCCTGGCTTCTTCAACAGAACGTGCTTTGGCCATTAATTCCCGAAGAGTAGAGAAGGCACTGGAATAGGACACCTGAATTGAAGGGGCCATGGTGTTGGATTGAAGATTGGAGGAAGGAATTTCAACAGGAAGAACGGTTGCAGAACTGGATGAACAAGGAATCGATAAGCTGCCGTCAAGACCGTCAAGATGGACAGAGTTGTTGGGGACCTAGAAAAACAAGAAAATAAATTTGGTAAGGTCACTTTAATGCTACACAAAGGGTGAATAGGTGAATTCATAAGTACCTCAAATGAAGGGCCGCATGCATTAGTGGTCTCAGGTCCCACGACAGCAACAGGGGAGTCCACAACATGAGTGTCAATATCAAGAGGCTCAGTGTCGACAACATCTTGATTAGAGCCTTGAACGACGACCTCAACTGCAGCCGACGATGAAGTGTCATCAAGACATCTCTGCATGGAAGCCTCAATGGTGTTCAACCTGTCAACTTGGTCTAAAGAAATTTCAACATGAGGTTCGTCCGAAGACAAGTCATCCGTAATCACTTTCCGACGAACGGGATGCCTTTGCAAATGTACAGCTGGTGTCTTCGGCGATGTCTTCTTCATTAAAAGGGTTAAGTGCTAGAGTCGGAAGAAATTCACCGACACGAGGATCATGGTGGGAAACATCGACAAATAAATTGGCTGCATCGCCATGAGTCCTTTGAGTGGTAACCTGAGCAGGTGGTTCCCTGATAATGATGCCTTTAGCTTTTGGATGAGAATGTTGTTGAGTTCTGGACGAAGGATTTGAAGGAGGATGGACAGGAGGAGCCGACGAAGCAGTGGACACTTGGAGTTTCTTTGAAAGAGGACGCACCAAAGAACTATCAGTCCTTTCAGGGTCAACTCGAGGATTACCTGACGGATGTTCCTTTTGCCATTTGGGTTGTTTCCTGACTTCGACAAAGTCATCAATGGCATTAGAGTGGCGCCGCTTTTTGGATTTCTTTGGTGACGAAGGATCGCCACCTTTCTTTTTCGACGCGTTGGCCTTAATAGCCGCAGAATAATCAATAAGGTTCGGCTTGGCCACTGAAAAGAAAACGACAAGTTAGAAAACCGAAAAGAAAAGAAGTCTAGAATCTGAAGAGTTAAGTATTTTACCAGATTTGTCGGTTGCCACATCTGTCGGAGTTCTAGCGCTCATTCTTTCAACAATGGTATCATAATCCACGTGATACTTGTTGAAATAAGATTCCCACCAACACACAAAATTCGGACTAGCCAAGAAACAAGGAGTGAAGCCGACAAGGTTGAAACGGCTAAGGGAAGCAAGGTTCTTCTCCACGAACCTATTCAACACAGTTTCCCAAAGAGATTTGTAGTCCGTCAATTGGCCATGGTGGAATTCATGAGACACAGATGAAAGCATAGGTGCAGGCAATCCTTGACAAAGGCCAAACTGCCTCGACACGCAGTTGGGATAATACAGAAAGATTTCTTTTTCCTCATAGGCAGACGAGGCAGGTAAACCACTGAACAAGATCTTTTGACTCAGATAATGTCCCCAAAGGACATCATTCAATTGCCTCTCCTCAGCGTCAGAACCAGGAAAAGAAAGACGGAACCAATCAGGTCCTAGGGCCCTATCAGCAAAAGGACAAAAATCAATGTCCTCCGACGACATGGAGATATTGGCGAAGATCTTCATAAAATGGAGAAAACTGTTGGTATGAGACGAAAGTGCAGGAACGTCATAGTTCGCCATCAAGCAACCATAGTAGAACCGGAAATGGCAAACAACATCATGGGTGGAAACCAAGTGACGCTTCAGAATGACATTTAGCCACAAATGCAGCAGCCAAGTGGGGCCTCTGACATTAGCCACCAAATGTTCGGTGAGTCTAATGGTGTCGGAAACATGGCTTATCGTTGAATACAACTTCGCCAAAAGGAGTTGACTCAAGGCCACCTTTCTTTCTTCATGCAAAATCGTGGCCAAGGGCACCAAGGATTTGTTGACTTGTCGGGATTTGGTGCAAAAGACGAAAGCACTAAGCCACACTGTCGACATGCTCTTTGTCACTAACTGTCGGGTTATTCCTGTAAGCGTCCAGTCGTGCTTCAACATAGTTGGTAAAGGCATAGGACCCACCAGTAATATGGACTACGTCGTTAGCCTTGCTCTCCACAGTCAAAACTTCTCCGTCAGGACGAAGACTAGTCAAAGCAGCAACATCGAAAAGTGTGGGAGTCATCATGCCATAACGGAAGTGGAAACAGTTGGTTCGGCGACACCAGAAATAACATGCAGCGCCGAAAAGTCCATCGTCATAGCGTAGGCCGAAAGTTGTTAAAATAAGAAGGTCTTCGAAACCGGCCCTCTTCCACGATTGGTTCTTATGAGGTCGAAGCCTGTCAAACCACTCTGTAAATTTAGAGAATGGTTTTACATTTCGCAAAACCCTACGAGAATATTCCTTGTCAAAATAACAAGTGTATACAGAGTTGAGAGTGGCTACAGGAAGGATCTCATTAGGGTTGGAAAGTGGAAAGTTAGCGCTCATAACAGGGTCTTGAGCCTCTGATGAAGTCAGTAAAGGACCCAAGAAAGCGGGAGAAGGATTGACGGATTCACCATCAGGAGGAATGAAAGAAGTTGCAGGAATGATCAAACTGCGTTCGTGGTATGGGACATTTACATCAATTTCAGGGTAGAACCGCTTGCAGAGCCATGATCAACAGAAGGTTTTGATAAGAAAAAGAGGTTTAGGTCAAAGAATGGGAGAATGCAGTGCCAAGCAAGAAACGTAAAAAGGGGATAATGATGAGTGATCAAGTTTAAATAGAAGTGAAAAGACGTGGAGAACCAACGCAATGGTCCAATCAAAAGCGTCAGTTCAAAAAGATAAACTCACCGTTCCAGAATCCTAATGATGAAAGGACAGTTTGAAAAGATACAACTTTTGGCATCCTCCGAAAAGGCGCGTCGAATATCAAAACTTGGGGGGCCTCTGTTAACGGAAAATTGAATTCGACAAAAAGGTGAGAATGTCGGATGTATAAGTGACTTCGACGGAAGTGTACTTAAACATTGTTGTTTAAAAGTGACTTCGAAGGAAGTGAACGTACAATCCGACAATGGGTAGATTTCGACGAAATTGTGTGGGTCGACAACATAAGTGATGTCGAAGGAGGTGTACTTAAGTCACATGGCTTAAAAGTGACTTCGAAGGATGTGTACGTGTGTCGACAAAAGGAAGAAGCGGAAACAAGAGGTTTGTGTCGAAAGAATATTGGCGTAAGAATAGAGGAGGCAGAGCCATCATGTCAACATTGGGAACAGTAGAGTAATTATGAAGGCATTTAATGCCCCTTGTGGCTATAAAATCCCTATTTTTTACACTGAAGCAAGCCACGAGTCAATATGGGAAAACATAGGGAATGCCTTCATGAATTCTGGAAAGAAGAAAAAAGATTCAAATTCCACATGAACATGAGTTCACCAAAGATTAAACATGTGGGATTAAGGTGTTCGGGTGTCGAAAAGGAAATGAGGGGCTTTTCACCCCGAATACCTCCTTTATCCTCTTGAATAGCGAAAGATTAAACATGTGGGATTACATAGAACCCATCTCTGATACGTCAGATCAATGCAAGAAACTCCAAGTTGGAGAAAGCGTTGAAACTGATAAATAAGCATTGGAAAGGTCGTTGTAATCCCATAGGCCAAGGTTTGTGCCCTGCTAGGGTCTACTATGGCTTTCTTTCCTATTAAAGAGTTAAAGGAAAAAAGACCTTTGACGACATTCTGCTAGAAGTGTCGGGGCATGTCTTTTAATTGAATGCCGGTGAAACAGCAATCAGCCAAATTACATGTCACCAATATCAATCGAATGCGTCTAAGGCCGACAGCAGGTCGGAAGTTTATTTCGACAGAAGGCCTGTTCGTCGAAAGGAGCTTGATGTCGGCTAGCATCCCAGAACCAAGAGGCAAGAGCACAACAACGTCAATGCTTCGAGCAACAAAGAGACTTAGAAAAGGGTCAAATGGTTGCATTCGAAGAAGGGTGTCGGTCGAAGGGGTCTCAGCAAAGATGTCACCACGGGGCTCGACAGAAGTATCCACTAAGCCCAAACCACGACGTGGGCAGTTACATCGTGGGGATAGCGTAGTGGGTAGTTAATAGATCGTGGGTTCTGCAGTTATGCAGAACGTGCGAGTAAGCTTTGTAAATAGTTTTCGGATTCATATGCCTATAAATAGGAAGTCCTTAGGTTGTAATCGGGGTCGGTTGCTAGGTTGACACACATAGGCCAAAATCCTAGACGTCTCACCAGAGCAGACAAACAGAGAAACGCCATTGTAAAGAACCTCAGCCTTCCACCCCTTTTAAATTCAATGCAATCTTTACTTTTTCCATGCACTCTTTTAATTTGCTGCAATTTACTTTCATGCAATTTTACGTTCCCAAGTCATTTATTTCACTGCAAATTTTAATCGCTTTCGTTTCGATTCCAAGTCATTTACATTTCTGCATATTTTAATCCCGCCGCATCGTGTTCTTGGTGTCGTTTTTCCGTTCCAATCGCATTTTTAACGCTTTCAAACCCCGAATATCAACAAAATACCAAAAATACGGTCAAGTCCCTTTGCAAGATTACCACATAACCTGTCGTTACCCACACCCCATCCATCACTGTCAGTTCGGCAGGCGTCGGACGAAAATCCCACAAACACATTGAAGACCAGCAGTTGAAGATTGGAGGTGATGAAAAAAGAGTTGAAAATAACCGTGATGTGGAAAATATCACTGTTTTAAAAACAAGTTTTTCAAATAGTTATGATGCAATTATATCAACCAGTTCTTGCTTCCAAACTAAGATTAGCATACCAGTTCTCTAAATTGTGCACTCAAGAAAGGGAACTTAGATTTTCACAATGTTAAGTTATTCAATCTAGTTAGAAAAAGAAAGAAAGAATAGAAGGCTAAGGAATGTGTTTTTGTTCTTCACCTTCTCCTGTTGTGAAATGACTCTTGTATAGCCTAAGTCATAACTCTTGTAACAACCAAAACAAAATGAGCAATAAATTGTCATAGATTCTGGAAAACCATTTTTATCATCAAAGACAAAATTAATATGACATTATTCCAAGCCATTAATGATTCATTAAAAATAATAATCAAGGATAATAGCCAATTAATCAGCCATATTGAAATAGCTGAATAATAACTCATTAATGAGTCATTTAAACTGTAATGGCTAAGAATATTTTTCTTGGGAATGTCATTACTTTCGACATTCCTCTACTAGTGGCAGCCATAGGAAGAAAAATGTAATGCAAGAGCAATCTTAGGTCTTTTATGCTTAAGTATTAATATCCATCCGATTTGAGTTAACATGTAATGATGTGAGACAACAGCTATATCCTATAAAGTGGAGTTCCCTTTGACTTTATAGAATTTTATTAGTTGGACCCCCATAAAATGCAATAGCCTTAAACACTTGTAAGATTTCGCGATATAATTTTTGACAAAAAATTATGACAACAATTTTGTTATCAACTTTTAAGCCTAACCAAACCTTTGGTTGCACATGAGTGACTTAGAAAGATTGCCTAACTCTTTCATAGAAGTTGGCTTAATATATCTCACTCACTGAAATAAATACATCAAGTGCATCTCTACAACACCATCCAATTTAACGAGGTATATATCTATATATTCTTTTAATAACTTTAACAGATACATCAGATGTGTCTCTATAACATCACTCAATTTAACAGGCTATATATCTTTAATAGGTACATGAAGTGCTAACTATCAAAGCACCACCTAAACACTAGGGCTATGGATCTATTACATCAAGCATTACCATGTGTCATAGGGATGAGCATGTAATGCATTAGAGTACTCATGTGGCTTCGGTTGACCAATAGAGGGGTATCCTCCACATTTTCCTACTCTTAAGGCGTAAGGCCCATACCCCTTGATGAGTCCAAGACAATTTTCCTGGACAATCCCTTGGTTAAAGAACGATCGACTAAGTTCTTTTAACTTTTTACGTAATCAAGAGTAATTACACCGTTTATAACCATCTGCCTAACACTGCCATGTTTGATATGGATGTGTCTCCTCTTATCATTGTAAGTGTTTTACTATTGGCAACTCTGATTGCAGCTTAAGGGTCACAATGCAGCAAAACTGATGTAAGTCTCCCCCAGCCCCCCACAACAACATATTTGCCATGAGATTTTTGAGTCATTCAGTTTCTTGTCCTACCACTTCCAGAGCTATGCATTCTAATTCCATAGTTGAGCGTGTTATACATGTCTATTTAGCTGATTTCCACGATATAGCTCCTCTACCTAAGGTAAAAACAAAACCACTAGTGGAACTAACTCACCTCATCATTGTAAAATATCCAGTATGCGTCACAATATCTTTCTAAAACAACAAGAAACTTAGTAAAATGCAAACTCCAATCAATAGTTGCTTTTAAATATTTCAAAAGATGTTGTAAGACAATCCAAAGATCTCCACTAGGATTGTGAGTGTAATGACTCAATCTACTCACAGCATATGCAATATCAGGTCTAGTACAATTTATTAGAAACATTATATGGCAATAATTCTTGCATATTCATATTGAGACAAACTTATCTCACTAGAATTTTTCTTCAAATTAAAACTAGGATCATATGGAGTTTTAATAGGCGTAATGTCAAAACTATTGAATTTCTCTAACACTTTTTCGTCATAGTGAGATTGATTTAGAGAAAGCTCATTTTTGGTCACGTTTTAATTACTTTTATTCCAATAATCACGCCAGCTTCTCCTGAATATTCCATCTCAAACTTTGAATACAAAAACTTTTTTGTTTCGTTTATCATGCCTAAATGCGTTCCAAAAATCAACATATCATCCACATACAAGCATATTAAAACACATTCATAATCAAACATCTTAGAATACACTCAAGTATCAAAAGTATTAACTGAAAATCCATATTCTTGGAAAAGCATTACTAAACTTCTCATACCTCTATTTTGATGCTAGCTGCAAGCCATACAAATATTTTTTAAACTTGCAAACCAAATGTTCCTTTCCAGGTAAGACACAACTTTCGAATTGTTTCATATAAAAATATCTTCATTTAAACCACAATTTCAAAAGGCTACTTTTACATTCATTTGACGAATAATAAGATTTTGTATAACAGTTAAAGCAATTAAAACACATATAGTTTAAATTCTAGTAACTAGTGAAAAAAATATCAAAATGATATACACCTTTCTTTTGAGTAAAATATCTAATCACAGTTTTGCTTTAAACTTTTTTCTGGATCCATCAAGTCTCCTTTTTCTCTTACAGATCAAATTACTGCCAACAAGTTTATAACCCTTATGTAGCTTCAACAATTTCCATGTATGATTACTCATGATTGAATGTATTTCACATTTATGGCATCTTTTGAAAAACTTAGTCTACAAATTTTATTGCTTTAACATATGTCTTGTGATCTTCTTCTAAGATGTAAGAAAAAACAATTTCTTCAGACAAAAGATCAACATCAAAGTTTCAGGCAAGAAAGTAGTGATAAAATTAGGACAAAAACTAGTTTATGTTCTTTTCCTATTACTCCTTCTAGGTTCATTGATCAAAAAATTTTATCAACATTATTTGAACTAGAGATGCATCAAGGAGCTAAGGGGTTACTTTATTCAAAGTTCTAGTTAAAATAATATTGATAAAAATGTTGTGAGGTACTTTATTCAAAACTTAGTATGTTGTTAAAACATTTTCATCCCATAAATAATTTTTAGGAAAACCAGTGAAAAGTAACATAACATTCATGAAAAAAATTTTAAAGTTCTATTTTTCTTTTCGGCAATGCTATTCTGTTATGGGGTATATAGGGCAAAGAACTCATGAATTATTCCATTATTTCTTACAAAAATCTCTAAGACTACTTGTGTTGTATTGTCCTCCTCTATTAGTTCTTAGTCTTTTAATTTTTCGGTCTAATTGATTTTCCACTTCTGCCTTATATTTAAAAAATATTGACTCGACCTCGCCTTTTGATCTTAAAAAGGTAGATTTTCGTGTACCTTGAGAAATAGTCTAAAAAAGTTATAAAATATTTTTTTCTAACTATACTTACCAAACATTT
The DNA here is from genome assembly GCA_037953625.1 of Crotalaria pallida. Classification (NCBI taxonomy): domain Eukaryota; kingdom Viridiplantae; phylum Streptophyta; class Magnoliopsida; order Fabales; family Fabaceae; genus Crotalaria; species Crotalaria pallida. The sequence continues at coordinate 121,766,245 of CM075652.1, read as the reverse complement.
AAAATCTGCCAAATCGAAATGCATTAATTCTAAAAATTTGATTTGTCTAAAAGTTATAGAATTAAACGATTTCTTAAAGTATTTAGACTCGAACATTTGGAATTTGCTCTTTTAGATAAAGTGGTCAATAAACCCATTTTTGTAAAGAATCAAAATTTAAATGTCCTAATCTACTATGCCAAAGATCAAAAGACTTTGCGAAATAAGCACAAGTGGAACTTATTTTATTAACATAAAAGGAGTTTAGTATAAATAGTCCACCATTCAAATACCCATTTCTCACAAAAACTATTATTTTTGGTTATACAATTTTAACAACCTCAAGAACAATTTTTAAACTAACCTTATTAAGGCAGAGCATCAAACACTAAATTCCTACTACGCATGGAAAGCACATGGAGCACATTGTTCAACGTTAAAATTTTTTTAGAAATTAATTTGAGTAGGATTTTTTATGTGCCACATACTCTAACAATAGAGTAATTGCTCATATAGACAATATCACTATATGTTGCTTCCTCAAATCTTTGGAACAACTCTTTATTATTTTTTTTGGTGGAACAACTCTTTATTAGAACATATATTTCATTGACTTTATAAATTTTTGTCAAAATATTGAGAGAGATAGAGAGAAAGTACATGTTTTATATTTTTCTGTTCATTAGGTTTAAAATGTGGATAATGTATAAATTCATCTATACTACATGTTTATATATGTTTTCTTCAGAAAAAGTAAACAATGGATTAAATATCTGACTATCTATTAGTAACAAAATAAACTGTCTATTTGATCATATGATCAAAGCTATATATGATACTATCTATATTATAAATTAGGCTTAATAAAAAAAAATTAGTCTTATTTTTAGATATAAATATCATCCTTTATTTTTAAAAAGAGTTCATTTAATTTTTTATATTTTTATATTTGTCAATTTCTTTTTTTTAATTAATAAGAATAAATGTGAATTTTTTCTCCCCTCCTCCTTCCTCTACTTCTCTTGTTTTCATCTGCTATTTCTCGGTAGGGGGAGGGGGATCTGTCCCTCCCCTTCCTTTGGGAAAGGGTGTGGGTTTATTTTCCCCCATTTTTTCTGGGTTTTGTCTTGCCTTTGTGCAAGTTGTTTTTGTTTTGTGTGTTTCAAGTGGAGGGGTACCTCTAGATAGTTTCAACTTTCCATATCTGATGATTATCCTCTTTGCTCCAATAATTGGAAGGCTACTCGTCAAGACAGATCTCTCTTTGCTGACTGTTGATTTGGCTACCGTCCAACGACTCTCTCGTTTTAGATCTGAGATTCCTTGTTGCCGAACTGAGCTTAGTCTCAGCATCAATGAGATTGTTATCTTGGTATTAAAGGCTATTGACTATTGAATCTCCTGTTAGAGTCGGGTTTTGGCAGTTGCTGATGATCCATCACATGGAAGAGTATGTTGTTGCAGTGTATTTTGCTTTCCCTTTGATTATTATCAATGTGAAATTCTTTGTATTGTTTTTGATCTATGAATAAAATACACATTTTCCCTTCAAAAAAAATTTCATTTTTTTTTATCATAACAACATTAAATTTTTATCGAAATATACTGATTTTTTCGAAAAATTCTTTTTGATCACCGACATTGTATTTTATTTTGGAATTTACAATTTCAAAACAAGAAAGGTAAGGAAATATGGATCTCATTTTATCCAGAAAAAATGAAACAACATTGACATTTCACAAATTAAAGTATATATTAAACATGTTAGAAAACAAAAATGATTGATAGACCTACAAAATCAACTTATAAATAGACTTACGCCATAAAGAAAGTGACAAGTGTCATTTACTTAATATTGATTGGTTAACAAGCAAAATAACACTTGTCACTTTTTTGTGATGTAGACCTACTTATATGTTGATCTGGTAGATCTATATATCATTGCTGATTAAGAAATGAAAGTTTTGGCTAAGAAATACAGATTTTTATTTTTTACAAAATCAATGTATTCTAATAGAAATCTATCATCATTATAATAAAAAGGTGAAACGGACAAACATTAAAAAAATATAAATATTTGAATTGACTATTTTTAAAAGTAAATCATCCAATTAAAACTTAAAAATAAAATAAAAAATTAAAACTATAAATTAGTGTATTTAAACTAATTGAAGAAGAAAGAGCTGAATTTTATTTATTCTGCCAATATTTCCGCAATTTTTTTTAATAAGGAAACATAGTGGATGTAGTACTCCCTCCGGTTCCTAATATAAGCACCATTTGACCAATTTCACTCCCTTTAAAAAAGTTAGTTAATATTGTTAGTGATATTGAAAATGTAAATATTTGGTATACTTTTTCAAAAGTATCCCTATAATTATTATTGGAAATCTAAAATGTATTGAGTAAATAGGGGTGTTTGTGGAAATGAAGTAATTAATGCTATTGGAAATTGGAAATGAGACTTATATTAAGGACAAAAAAAAGTCTTCAAAAGGTGCTTATTATATGGGTTTTCTTAACCTCAGCCCTTAGGGCTGAGGATAAGAGCCTAAAAATGGATGTATTTCATTGGGAAGTGTTGTATTGGTAGAATAAAAAGACTTTGTATTTATTTTTTCAATGAAATGCATCCACTTTTAAGCTCTTATCTTCAGCCCTAAGGGCTGAAGTTAAGAAAACCCACATTATATATAGGACTGGAGGGAGTATTAACAATGTTTATCTTACCAACAAATTCTAGCATAATTAGCAAATAGCTAAGTTCTTTAACCATGATGTCAGGGGTTCCTTCCCTGATTTGAAAATGAAAAATGCTTTATTGATAAAGGCAAAACTTACTTATATGATTTTTACTTCTCACAAAAAATTAGTCTTTTACTGTCAAATAGAAAATACCCTTAATATCCAAAAAAACAATGTTTATCTTATTTTTTTTTTAAAAAAAAACAATGTTTATCTTCACTAAAAAAATAAAAATTATATATTTTTAAATAAATTTTATTTTACTTTATTTTAATCAGTATCTTTCGAACACTTATTAATTAATTAATATTTTCAAAATAAGAAAGTTCCAGCCCCACACTTACATTTTCTCAATTTAATATTGAAGATGTGCTACATGACAGTGAGCTAGAAAGATATCCTAAGACGACAATCAACCGACCCCTAATTAACAGAAGATCTGAAGATGCACCGCCAAAATTGTGCATTTGTGCATGTATGCCACGTAACTTGGAGCAATTTGCTGGCTCTTGCTACTTCGTCCAACTAATTTTATCAATATCTTTGTTTTTCTCATTAAAAAAATATTTATGTTTCTTTTCTCGAATCACACTTATCAACATCAAGTTACTTTTACTTTCTTGTTTAGCATACTTAGCTCCTCTATAAAAGTAGAGGAACTTATGAATATATAGAAAAACTTGGAGTATTGTAAAATATATAGTATATCAAAATGGCTACTGTGATTGAGAGGGAGTCATTGATAACTGAGGCTCATAATGCACCCGTTACTGCTCAAAGAAGGGTGAGGGATGACTTGGAAAACACTCTTCCTAAGCCATGTAAGTTTCATCTTCCAAAAACTTATTTTTCTGAATTATATTGCTTTATTAATTTATAATAAGGTGAAATTTTTTACATAAAAAAAAAGTAGAAGATAGGAGATGAGATGGTAAAATAAGATTATGTTTGAAGTGATGGAAACGGAACAAAATGATTCAAGGTTCTATGGTTTAAATTGTTTGAATGAAATTTAATATAGGATTTTCTTAACCTCAGCCCTAAGAGCTGAGGATAAGAGACTAAAAAAAATATTTTTGCATTAAAAGATTAAATATTTAATACTTTAAGAGTTAGTGGGTTAGTATTCCAAGACTTTTTTTTACTTTTTTACCCTTATCCTCAGCCCTAAGGGCTGAGGTTAAGCAAATCCAGGGCTGAGGTTAAGCAAACCCTTTAATATAATGAACTTCATTTCGTTCTTAAAGTTTTTTCTTTAAGCACATCATCATGAAATAATATGTTAAAATTTAATTTTAGTAATTACACCTTTTTCTTATATTTTTCAAAATTTTGATTTTAGTTCTTATCAATAACGTTTTAATACCAATATTGTTTTAATACCATGACTTATCAAATAAGCAATTATTATGACACGTAACAAATATTAGTATTTTTACATTATCACAAAAAATTAAAACAGAAATTTCGGGAATTGAAAAATAGAAGGATCAATATTAAATAAAAAAGGTACAAGAACTGAAATTAAAATTAGGGTCTTGCTAACAAGTGAAGCTTTCTAGAAGTAGAAAAAACATCACAAGTCCCAAGTTTTTCTTTTCTCGTAAACTTAAAAAACTTCAACTTTCAATGCTTATAAACCATATTTAGCTTCTTAACAAGTTCCCTAAGGACACTTGTTAGCATTTTCCTTAAAATTAACTATATTTACACGGAAAAAACATATATTTAAAGCTTCATTACCTATCATTAAATATTTAAACCTGAAGCTCAATATATGAGTAATAATTGGGAGACCTATATTAAGAGATTTACTCAAAAACTTACATACAAGATTTTGATATATTTTATTTTTTATTTTAAAAAAATAAAATAAAAGAACTTAATAGACAAATGTATTGTGTGTAGGTCTCTTAATTTAGGTCTCTAAATATTTTTTGACAAATGACAATATATGTGTGTGATCATAACCAATAATATTGCGCAAAAGCATCTATTTACACATAGCAGTTTTTAATATGGATACATTGGAAGTTCTTTTTCAACTACAGCACTAGCAATGAAAACTTCCGTGAAGAAAACAATTGCTTTTTTCAATACAAATAATTACTAATTAAGAAGTAAAAGGTCCTTCCACAGTTCCACCAAAATGGTTTGTTTAAATCATAAGTATTTAAATTTTTCTTTTTTGTTTTTTCATGTGACTTGTGCTCTGTGCTCAGACATGCCTAGAGCATTGACAGCTCCTGATACAAGCCATCCACATGGAACACCAGGCCACAGGCACTGCAACATGACCGTTCTTCAGCAGCATTGTGCTTTTTTTGATCAAGATGACAATGGAATCATTTACCCCTGGGAAACTTACGTGGGTAATAAAGAATTTTTTATTTATTTCCAAATACCTCCTAACTCTTTAATTTGTGAGAAAAATTTATCAGCTAAATAAAATAAAATTTTGTGTGCCTTGCAAAAATATAATTACTGATATATGATCTTGTGAAATTTTCAGGGATGCGTGCTCTTGGATTTAATATCATTGCATCTGCTATTATGGCTATTGGTATCAATGTTGCAATGAGTTATCCTACTCAACCTGTGAGTCATTCTTCTTTTTTTTTTCCTACACATAAAATAAGCAAGATTTTTTATTTAAATTTTGCATTTTTTGTGAAGTTGGGAGATTGTGAATTAAAAAGAATTAACACTTTTGTTTGTTTTAGGGTATTTTGGGAGGAGAGATTATGAGAGGAGAGAAAAAAAAAAGAAAATAGGCAGTAGAGAAAAACTTGGTAGGACCCACCAAAATTTATTTTCTCTACAACCTAGGAAATATTATTGGAAGAAAAGTGAAAAGAGGTGGGCTAATAAAAAAAAGAAGTGTCATCTCTTTTTTCTCCTCTTTCATCCTACACATATAGGTGGGTCAATGCACAACAATAAGAATATATTTGTCTTTTTGATAAATTTATGGTTTTATCCTCTCACTTTTTTATCCAACCAAATAAAAGAGAAGTTTTCTCAATCCCCTATTTCTTCACATTTTCTCTCATACTAAACAACTATATATATAATTTATTCATTTTCTCATTGTAATCTCCTTTCCCTTATTTTTTATCTTCCTTATTTCTCTCTTCCCATTTTCTTTAGTGCAAATCAAACAAAGCTTAAAAGTCTATATTTAGCACAATTTACTTGTTAAAAAGTTCACCAGCACCTTGGAAAAGCAAAATTCAATCACATGACTCCTGAGGCAGAGACAGTTGATGTTAGGAATTGAGACTTGATAATTTTCAGGGTGTGTTAAATTGCTAAGTTAAAAAAAAAAAGTTAAAATCAGCTTTTTTTGAGTGAAAAAATCTCGCTTGGATGTTTAGCCTTTAAATTGGAATTTTATTGTAATTTTACAGAGTTGGTTTCCTTCTCTCCTCTTTCCAATCTATATACGCAATGTACACAGAATAAAGCATGGAAGTGACTCTGGAGCTTATGACACAGAAGGACGGTAAGCTAAGTGATTCTCATGAATAATTATTCAGTCAATTTGATTCATGATATCGATATCATAGGTTATTTTAATTAAAAAAATTGAAAAATATCAATTTGGTCTTTCATGTAGGATATACTTTCATCAATTAATTTTATTCATGTGAGAGACATATAAATTCTTGTCAAGGACCAAATTGTTCCACAATATGCGAGGAACTAAATTGACATTTGACCGATGATGTCATATCATCAATTCCAGGAACAAATTAATGTTTCACTCTTATTTATTATTATACAACAATTATTCATGAAACTATTTTGCCTATGAATCTATTGAGACATTTATCTTTAATGAAATGAAAACACAGTTACGTACCAGCAAGTGTTGAGAACATATTTAGCAAGTACGCTCGTACGGTACCTGACAAGCTCACATTTGGGGAGATTTGGGAAATGACTGAGGGAAACAGAAATGCAATGGACCCTTATGGATGGTATCAATTTTTTTCGCTTAGAATAAGTTGCTCAGTTTGCTCAAATTATTGTACTTGATCACTTAAATAGTGATATATATTATGGAATATGTTTTGTATGTGTTGCAGGGCTGCAGGTAAACTTGAATGGGGGGTTTTGTACATTCTGGCTAGGGATGATGAAGGTTTCCTGCCTAAAGAAGCTGTAAGAAGATGCTATGATGGGAGCTTATTTGAATACTGTGCTAAAATGCAGGCTGCTAAATATGATCCTGATGCCAAGATGAGTTGAATCTTGTGTGTGGGGTTTGATTGTTATGTTTTTTTTAATTTCTTTTTTGGTGTTGAAACTATGGTTAAGCACAATGTAATATAAGTGTTTTATTTTACATCAATTTGTAATATGGTTTACCCATAATCCGAACTTACGGTTCGATCCATGAGCTCGCATTAAGCGGTGGGAGTCTCCCGACGAGAGTTGCTCCATATTCAAGGCTCGAATTTGAGACCACTTGGTTAAGAGATTAAATGAGCTATCACTTGACCAATCTACGTTACTTGTAATATAAGTGTTTTAATAATGCAATATCAGCATGTCATTGTATTGCATATTTACATCTTTAATTTTTCACCGATATGTGAAGGACTACAAATGTGTTTGGCTCTTTTAGATTAAAATATACTGTATGGTTACCAATTGAGCCTTCTAGCTTGATTGTTTTAGATAAAGTCTAAGAATCTTACTACCAAGTCAGAGGTTTTATTTTTGGTACCAACAAAAAAAAATATACTGTATTTTTTTTACAAAGGCATCATACTTTTGATAAATTTTATGTGATCAAGAAGCACAAATAAAATGATTAACATTTTGATTGGGTGATCTTAGGTAACTTTGCCGATTTTGATTTTGTACTCATACTGTTGTATGAATATACCATGACTTATATTTTAAATTTGGTAAATACTAACACGTGCATTAATTTAACAAGTCAATTATTATACTAAAAATTTATTAAAATATACTAAAAATTCATTAAAATTTGTATTTTTTATATTTTCAAAAAATGAAATGATATGTACTTATTGTTTTTTTATTATAATAATCTTAACAAGCTCGTTCATTAACGGGAACTTTTAAATTTTAAATTGTATTTTTTTTTATAATTAACGGGGTTAAAAGCCCGAATATAATCAAAACAAACTACATTAGTCTAGGAAAAGCAATCTCATAAACATTCTCACGTACTAGGTGAAACAAATTAGAGGGACAATAATCTAAAAAAGTACAATTATAATCATCACCATGACCACAATTTGCAAGGAAATCTGCACATCGATTAGTTTCTTGATAAATGTGACTTAGGGATATATGTTAATCTAGTCGCATGAAGTTCCGAATTTTCCGAACTAGGGCCGAATTTTCCGAACTAGGGCAAAACAATGATGAGAGGCATCACAATGATTGGTGACAAGAGATAGTCATTCTAGAGTTCATCTCCACCTCCAAAGCCGTAATATTTAGATCCCTAGCTAGTCATCCAAAGGCTCCATAATAAACCCAACAACTCTGCTTTAATAGAAGAGCAAGAACCAATATTGCAATAGAAGTCACGCACATACTTGCCCGACGCGTCTCGAATGATACCAGCACAAGCTGAAGCACAAACATCCCTTTCGAAAGAGTCATCTACATTAAGCTTGAACAAAGCACTTTTAGGAGGGAACCATGCGATCAACAATTCTGTTTTGGCACCCAAGGAACCAGAAGTACTAGTTGCTATGGACTCTTCAATGAAACGCGCTTTGAGACAGTGCTTGAAGTAATATATCCAACAGCTTCAACCGCACCTGATTAAAGACTAAGTTATTATGAGCTTTCCAAAGCAGAGATACCAACATACCAAAGAAAATACTCCAGCTACAAGACACATCACCAACAGATTGATTAGTTAGATTATACTCCAACCATCTCGCAGTATCAGTCATAAAGAAACTAGCCCAAGCGTGATATCCAACCACCGTACTCCAAAGTGCAGAAACCTCATCACAATCACGAATTACATGCATCAACGTTTCTGGAGCTTGCTAACAGCGAGGACAACAACTATCACTGGTCATCTACAACGAAAACGTTCTGTGTTGGTAAGCAACCTCCCATGACAAAGCTTCCATAGGAGAGAGCAAATGCGTTGGGGACCCGGCCAATCCCGACCAAACTAACTCGAAGAGTTTCAAAACATTGCCACTAAAAAACGACTCATGCTGGTGTAAAATAGCATCAACTGTAGATTGGATGGAAAACTCACCGCTGGATTCTCTAACCCAAGCTATATAATTGTTATCAGCTGAGGAAGATGGAGGCACAATGACATAACTTTAATTTTAATTTACATGAGTTATTCAATTAATATAACTTTGGAATCAAATTTCGGAGTTCAAAGGTTTTTTTAAGATATACTTTAAAAACAAAGTTAATTGGAAAAATGAGTTGTTTAATATTTTAGGATATGATTATGTTATTTTCTTCGAAGTTTATTTACTTACATATATTTTTAATATGTGTTTTAAAGCATATAGTAATTTTTTTACATTATTTTAATGTTCGATATGATTTTTTTTTTTTAAACAAAATGATAAACTTCATTAAATTGAAAGGAGGTTTGTCAAAGTAGCCTTATATACATTTGGAGGGTCCGGTCCAGGTCAAATATCATAGATTATGGTTTGTGCTAAAGAAGGCAAAATATGAGTAAGAATGTTTAAAGATTTGGCTCATGTGTAATCTTAAAACGTGAGAAAGATGTATCTAAAATATTATATTCAACAATTATAAAATGTAGATCTAAAGTGACATATTCACTATTAAGGTTGTTAAAAAAATCAACGGGTCAATACCTACATGGAGGGTTCCAATATCATGGTTTGTTGTCATCTTCAATCCCTATCTAAGCAAGTCCCTCGATCACAAGAGGATCAAAATATTCAGCATAGAACTTTGTGACACAGAAAACAATAAAGACGTGATCATCTTTATAAAGAACGCCAAAACCCATCCTACCATAAGAAAGCATGCAACGTCAGTTTGTAAGCTATGCTATCTTGGAGGAGCATAGTCGACATTTATTGGAGCGTTGCAATCATGGCCCTGGTTCATTGCATAAAAATTACTCACCATTGAGTGGCCCATGACCGTACGTAACCACAACAGGGTCGAAGCAAAGACCATTAAAAACTTTCTCATTGGGGCACTTCCATATAGCCCAGCAAATGGGGAAAATGAGCTGACTAGCTCGTAACTCGTTCGAAATCCGAGTCTCTAGTTAATTTAATGAACCTGGTTCTTGAACCAAATGAGTTGAACTTGAGCTGAAAATTGAACTCGTTAAATAAATGAGCTAAACTCGAATTAAATATAGTTTGGCTAGTTAGATTCATGAACAAGCTCGATTATATATATCATGTGTAAAATAATTTATAATTATTATACATTTGTATACATTTTTCATAATAATACTCCATCCGTTTCACTTTAAGTGTCTTTTTAACATCAAAATTTTGTTTCAAAATAAGTGTCTTTCTACCAAATCTAGGCAACATTTAATACTGTTTTTCCTTATTTTTCCTTACATTTAATGTTGTTTTAGTTTTGAAATTTGTAATACTAGTAATGATGCATTGACAAAAATAAAAATATTAAATAGGGGTATTTTTGACAAAATACACATAAAACTTACAATAATTATCATAATCAACATTTTCTTAATCTATGTGCAAAAGTCCAAAAAGACACTTAAAGTGAAACGGATGGAGTATATGAATATAATGTATATTGAAACTAAAATCCTTTTAAAAATCAAGTTAAATATCTTCTTTATATTTACTTATTTACACTTATGTAAATATATGTGAACATGAATATATGTATTATTATTAACTATCATTACAGCTAATTGCATACATTTGACCTTATTAGTTGGCTCAAAAATCGAGAATTTTAATCAAGTCGAGTTTGAGATGAAAATAGTCCAAAGTGAACTTCACTCAAAACTTGACTCAAATTTTTTCTTAACGAGTCGAGTTGAGATAAATTCGACTTAACTCGACTCATTTTCAACCATGCTCTATAAGGTCACGCAACCAAGGTCAAAAGTTTGCATTCGGACTAACTTGAAGGGGATATTGTTGAAGCAAACCATACAGCAGCTTGTGTAGTAGGGCATTGACAAAAAAATATTCGGTAGTCTCCATGTCATGCTCACAAAAGAGGACATTTCAAAGGTACATCCCCACCATATTTGAGACTTGCATGTAAGATTTCTCATGTGATGTGCACGTGATATGTATTGACGTGTGTTTCGTAAATAAACAATTAAATATTCATGAGTTTAATCATAATTAGATATAAGGAAGGTTGTTTATGAAAGCTCATTAGTTTGATGAAAGCTAATGGATAATAGTTAGGGTTTTTACCTATTTATAGGAAATAGGTCATGTTCCTGGCTATAAGGTATTCTTTTCTCTTCCCATCACAAAACAACTAAACAAACAACATAGAAAATAGGAAGCAAAGGAATAGAAACGTGAATCGTGGCTTTTGATCAAAGGGCGTTTGGAGAACTCTTTTTCAACTCTAACAATGGATAGAGGTTAATAATCATATTCCTTGTTGTCTCTATAATATGTGAAAGTTATGTAATTTCAAGATCGATCCTTATTATTGCAGTTGTAACGAATAAATTAAACTACAACTTATATTGCACACGATGGAGAAGAGCCCCAGCAAAAATGGTCAAATAAGATGTTGAACTTTCCGTTGTGTTTTGAGTTGCCACACCTTCTTCCCATTAATGTGATTATTTGAGGATGAAGGGCCAACAATGAAGGAGTTATGAGACTGCACGAGCCAAGCATAGTCAAATTTGACAATCATGAGTCATGACCCTATCCTTAGTCCCATGTCATACCAAACAATTCTTGAAATCAATCTAGCTAAAAGGCATCTTAAGAATGAGTGAAACTTCAACCGGATCGAAGATGTTGTTAATAAGATATTTAATACTCATAAATTTTATAAATGCGTCAAGTTTTAAAATAAATTTGTGAGTTTTTTAAAGAAACTCTCTTATAAATTACTTTTTCTAATCCTATTTATAAGTTATCTACTAAAAAAAAATTTCGATCATAATCATCGGTCACTTTTCACTTATTTGTCCCTTGTTTATTAATGTACATTTGTGAAATTTTCAAAGCAAGAGAGTAAAATTGTAATGTTAAAGTATCTTTTTAAAATTTTAAACAATGTAATTACCCTTTTTATCCGTGTTATATGATTAAATATGACTTATAAATAACACTAGAGGGAGTACACCCTCCGATTTAGAATATTAGAAAAAATAACTAAAATCACGTTCATTAAGGAAATTAGTTGATTGTATTTAAGTTTTCAAATGTATCAAAAATAAAGGTATTTTAAGAAAGTAGTTTTGGTAATGAAACAAAAATTAGATGAGGTACAACAATTTTCTAGGTATGTTTTAGAAAAGTAGCATGATAAATAAAAACAAAATTTAAGAAAGTTAATTATTTTTCTTATATTTTTTTTTAAAAATATTTTTTCTCTTATATTTCAAACTAGATGAATACTACGATAGAATATTAAAAAAAAAAATCCATGTAATTTTTAGGTGGACAAAAAGAATTAAAAAAAAACAGAAGAAAGAAAGTAATAAAGAAAGAAAAAGAAGGAAAGTTAAATAATGGTAAGGTTTTAGCGAAACACGAACAGTACAGAAAACCCTTTCGACTGCGTTGCTACCGTCTGCCTCTCCTTCTCCGCCTTCCTCCATCCTTCGCCGGGTAACATTTTCTTCTTCTTTCATTCACCCAAACATTTATTCATTTCTTTTTATTTTTTAATTATTCTTACTTTCTTTCATTTCAATTACATTCTTCTCTTGACTTTGAGGTTTCTCCCCCATTTCAATTTATCACATCACTCACTCACTGTATTTAGTTTCCTTTGTTTTCATTTTAAGGAAGCAATAGAATTTGTAGATTTTGATGCTATATACATTATTCACTCATCAAACACTCTGTAACTTAACTTGTCATGTACTGTATTAAAGATCACACCTTATTTCCACCAACCCATCAACTGTTTGATAAAATGCTTCAATGAGGATACCTTTGTTGCTAAAATGAAAATTGAGATCTTAATACTTTACCAATTTTGAGAAATTTGATTTACGCCAAAGATTGTATTGGTATCATCATCTTTATTATTAGGGTGAAGTACCAACTCAGTCCCTGATATTTTTTCTCACTATACCAACTTAGTCCCTGATATTTTTTTCACTGTACCATCTTAGTCCATAAAAATTTGTAAATATACATTTAGACTCTCGAGATTTTCGGATGTATCAATTTGGTTCCTTTGGATTTTCTTGCATACCGACTTGGTCCCTCATGTTTTAAGGACCAAATTGGTTCATCTGAAAAGCTTGAGGGACCAAATTGGTACATCCGAAAATCTCGAGAGACTAAATGTGTGTTTATAAATTTTCAGGGACTAAATTGGTACTTTACTCTTATTATTATTTATTATTAATTATTAATTATTAATTAAACTATCATCTTGATTTACTTATTGTGTGGATAATCATGTTTAGCAACTCGAACCAGAAATTTCATAGATTTTTCCTTGTTTTGTTAAGAGTGTGGAGCGTATGAACTAGAACAAGAGCTGCTGAAGTTGTATATCAGAGATGGGGGAAATTTGGTGGTCCCTGTTGGGAGCTGTGATTCCTGTGGTTGTTGCTGGGCAAGCTTTTAGAGTGAAGAAGAGGCATGCGGAAGAGCAGCGGTTGAAGAGTGCGAGGGGGAGAGAAAGGAGTTCCGATGAAATCTTTGTCTGCGAAAGGGTTTGCACATCCAAGAGGATGTTGAAAAAGGTTGGCTCGTTCTCAAAAGACCCCATTCCTGATACTTGTGTTACTGTTTGCGGTGTGTCTGATCTTGATGCTTGTGCTGATGCATGTGCCCGCACTGTTTGTGTTAACCAACATCAAGTACCGAACTGGAATGACATATGCCTCAGGAGGTGCCAGAGTGAATGCCTGAAACTCTCTTCTCAATCTTCCTAGGAGTTTCGTTGCATTTAGGAATTGAAATGTGTATGTATACTGAGTTCTATTATGATGGTCAGTGTTTAATCTCATCATTTTTACTCCCTAATCTTGATTTATTAGAAATTCTGTGGAAATGCAAATGGCAGAAACGCACCATTGTCAAAAATATATATTTTATTCCCGCTTATTTTCACGGCTATATATTTATCTTGTGCAGTTGTGCTGAAGTTGCAGCTTTCCAGCGTAGGATAAATTATGATTGATATGTGATCCAACCCCCTTCCGATTTGATTTGACCTTCAATTAGGATTTAGGTTCAGTTATTTTCATACAAGTGGATGTGTGTGTTGATCTTTAATGTCCCCTCTTTGGCTTGCTGCCATTTGACACTTGTTGTGTAGTATAGGGATTTCCGGCATTTTTTTTATCCTTGTTTTAGTTGTTCTCATTGTTGTCTTGGATCATCCAAGTTATGGGAGTAACAAGGTTGTTTGTTAAATTGGTGTATTTGAAGAGATAGCTCTCCTTTGGTTCCCATTCAATCTTCACAGTCTACCAGTTTGGAGCAAAACAATATGGTGCTGTATGCAAATAGGGTCTTCACTCTTCAACTCTTTTTCTGGCCTCTGTTCCTTCAAAGAAAATACAGATGGAAGCTAAACGCATCCCTACTCCTTTTTCTCGATCTGATATCAAAGATGTTTTTCATATTACTATACATGGCTTGTGGTATTCATATTATGGGCCAGTATCCAAGTTTCAATATTTTGGAAGGACTAAACTGTCATTTTGGTCCCTGAATTTACAAGTCACTTTCACTTTCGTCCCTGAATTTGAAGAAATGGCATCTAGGTCCCTGAATTTGTAAAAAAACGTTTCACGTTAGTCCCTGGAGCTGACTGCCGTTAACGTCGTTAAGACTATGCTAACCTAGCCATTACTGAAGTGATGAGACGACGTCGTTTTGGGGTTGGGGAAAAAAAAGACAAGTGGGTTTGGAGCCAACGGTCAATAACGGCCATTTGTTGTTCTTCCCCAATATAATATTAAACCCTAATTCCCAAATTTGGATCCCAAATTCATCTTCTTCTCCATTACAATGCGAAATTCTTCTTCATGATTGAAATTTTACTAGTTCGTTGCAAATCCTAACCCGAAATTTACACCCAATTTCAGCATAGTCTTAACGACGTTAACGGCAGTCAGCTCCAGGGACTAACGTGAAACGTTTTTTTACAAATCCAGGGACCTAGATGCCATTTCTTTAAATCCAGGGACGAAAGTGAAAGTGACTTGTAAATTCAGGGACCAAAATGACAGTTTGGAAGTGTCTTTTTTTTTTTTTTTAAAAAAAAAAATAGTGTCTTTCCATACGAAATACATATGAATATAGTGATCAAACTTAGGATTAGGTTCACATGCTTTAAGCTGTGAAGAATGAGTAATCCAAAATTGGTGATGTACCTATTCATTGGATATTGGTACATGTGGGTATACTTTTTGTGTGGATCAATTCAAAATTATGTTATTTTTGCCTAAGTGTGTTTCCCTTTTACTCTATCCGTTCGTGTATGCAAGAACTTGGAGTGGACTTACGCGTGAATTAAGGATATTAGTTAATATTGTTAGTGATATTGGAATTGATAAAATTTGGTATATTTTTTCAAAATTACCCATAATTATCATTGAAATTCTAAAAAGTATTGAGTAAATAAAGATGCATGTGAAAAAAAATAATAATTAATGCTATTGGAAATTGGACAAGTGCTTATAAAAAGATACTCTCACTATCTATATATTATATATAGGGAGGGAGTATTATTCAAATTTAATTTACATAATTAGTTTATCATCCTTATATCTCGGCTAATTTGGAGACTCAACCTCTCACCCTAAGACAATTGTACCTTATATGTATATGATTAATTTTGAATTTTTATTGCTGTATTCGTATTTGTACCCGATACGGTATTGGTGCAAAATAGGCTTTTAAGAGTAAGATGGACAGAAACAAAAACAAAGACAAAGGTTGTCATGAATATCGACATTTCTGCTTTTTGTTTCACTCTAACAAGTGTGTGTTCTCTAAACTTTTGTTATTGTAAAATCAATGCATGAAAAGTATGAACTTGCAGAATAAGTGCTCCATTATTACAACCTCATCACCGCTCCCCCTCCCTCTATCGGCAACACACCGGGGAAAACCTAGAACCTCTCCGCCGCCACCATTGGCCAAAGCCTAAATGTACAACCACTGCAAACAAACCAAACCCAGCCACCGAATTTGGCACCATCTTCACTCCCAACACCACTATCCCTTGCAACTTCTAAGCACCAGACGTGTTAAGACTTAGGATCCATTCATTCATATTCTAACATCGATAATTAATTAAAAAATACTGTAGAAATGTAAATAAAATAAGATAAAGAAATTATTTTGGACAAAATTAAGTGTTCCCACTTCTTTATTCAGAATCCATTCCTCATACAATAGTGTTGCTTGATAATAGTTTAAAATGGGGAAGAAATAATACAGTGATAAATTGAACTGGGGAAGAAATAGTGCAGTTACAGCAGTGATTTATTAGGCAACATAGTACATAGGATTTGGTAGTTTAAATCCTCTTGTGCAGCTTGGAGGTGAATCAAAGCTGCTGTATTGGTCACCTAGAATTCCCCAAATGCGGTAGCCGTTGTTGATCAATTGTTTTCTTGCATCAGCCTTGTATTTTGCTACTGATACCAATTCATCAGCAGGACTTCTGCACAGAGAGCAAAACAAAAACAATACAAAAGATTTAGGCAGGCAATGAGGATCAAAGAGAACATGGTAATGACATGAGTGTCTTTTTAAATTATAATTTTAATGACTAGTCAGTATTTGATTGGTTGTGCGTAATAGGCTCTGTGGGTCTATATAGGATTTTTTTCGATAACGAGTTGGAGAGTTGGACTGAACTAACCTCAAGATAAGACCAGCCCAGCCATGATAACCAGAATTGACAAGGTTGTCAATTGTGGCTGATCTGAGATACTCCCTCCTTGAAGAGATCAAAATGATCTGAACTCCTCTGGATTTAAGCTCATTGAAGAGATTCAATGAGTATTCAAGAGCAGTGCCTTTTCCTTTGCCCAACCAATCCTCAAAATCTGTCTCATTCAATTTATTTCCCCTGATGTCAATAAAAGGCTCATAAGTCAGAATGCTTTCTTGAAGAAGAAGAAAGAGCAATATGATCTAAACATTAAACCATTTGCATAAAATGATTACTTGATGAAAGTGGATTTTGAATTACCCGTATCCATTATTCTTGTAATAAGGAATTGTAGAGAGCAAAGTATCATCAATGTCAAAAACCCAAGCATCTTTGCCATCTTTCTTCAGATTGCAACTGGTGCTGAGATAAACCAAGCACTCTTCAGTTGCTCTTTCTGAGTCCACTTTGTACTGAGTTGACCTGACATATTTGCCAATGTAATCAGTGCATTCTGCAGGCACAACTTGAAAGTCTCTAATGTTGTGCAGCTCAACATTCATTCTCCAACTCTCACAATAGTTCTTCAAGCTGATCCTCAATCCGCTACGCGTCTTCTGAGTTAATATGTTCCAATCTGCAAATGCCAAAGGCATAAAAAAGCATAGGAAAACCAAAGAGCAGCTAAGTGCTTTCCCCATTTATTTTTTTCCTTATTGAGAATGAATGTAGATTTGGAGAAATGTGGGAAATAAATGCACCCAAGTGTTCCTTTTATGGTTGCAATGGATCAAGACTGAGATCATGTGGCATGGGTCTGAGGGCACATGGATGCAGCAAACCTTGAGCTGTATCCACACCATCACTGTTGCCATGTCTGGCATAAGCCTTAAACTAAGTTAAGACTTTCAACAACTTCTATACAAGTTGACAAAAATAACTTGCTCCCATTCTACTCTCACATATGGTTTATCTTTCGAGTCACATATTTTATATGATTGATTCATACGCTCTCCACATGTTTAATATTTTAATTAAATATATGGGACCAGATCATAGATGAAACAAACTTTTGTGTTAACTGCTAAGCACGAACACAGAAGTTCTTTTTATTGTGTACTCCATAAAAGTCTTACTGATGTGAATTTTAGCTAAATAGTAGTAGTAGGGAGCACGAACACTCGAACACAAAGGTCCCTTTTTATATAAGAAATTTGGGAATATTATTTGTCTTATTTATACTGTAATATCCATTTTCAATTTTTAAAATCCAAATATAATAATTATAAGGATAGTTTTGAAAAAGTATATCAAATTTTCATATTACCAATACCAATGACAAAACTAACACATTTTCAAAGGACATAAATTATTTCAAAATAGTCTTACATAATCATAGAGAAGAGCATTAAGGAGGAAAAACTCAACCATCTAAACTTTAACATTAAATATTAATGATCTTTTCTTGTTTGTCTTTGACCATGTAACCTTATGGACAGTATACTAGTATGTTACTAAATCATTACTGTAATAGAGTTGCCAAAGAACTAACTGTATCACCGAACTTACCTATTCAGTTGAACTCTTTTAATGAATTATAGATTAATGTAAAAAAAAAACTCTTTACACGCATAGTGCACAATACATTTTTTCTATAGATTATAGAGTAAAACGAAAACTTACATTTCAATATATCTCAGTTGTTGAATTCATTTATTACTTTCTGTTAATCTTATATACAGCATCTTATAAAGTAAATGTCCAGGTCTTTCAATAATGTACAGAACTTTGGTCCTCCACTTATGAATATAGATCCGATTTTGTGCTTACAATATAATTTTTTAGCTATCATATCGATATTTACATGCAAAATTATAGTGTTAATCAAATGTGGTGCCACTGAGGAGTGAAGGGCCAAGAGTTGTATATGATCTATTGATATTTTACTCGAGTTGCACAAGGTATCTAAAATCGCGAGGCCACAACATGACCAAGTACATGTTTGTATCTGCGTTAGGAAACCACGTTCACTTGAAAGCCCCAAATTGGAGCTGTTGGGAAACGAGCGTTGAAGCAAACGTGTCCTAAATACTTCTCTGATCTGTTTAATTTAAGACATGAAACAAAACCTAATAATTTGCCTTAAATCTTTTTATTTTTTTTTTTTAAAAAAAGGAACTCTTGTTTGGTTGCATGAAGAAAAATAAGGAGAGAAACAGGCAGAGATTGGTAAGAAAGAAAAGTTGTTTTATCTTCCATGATTTTATTGGATAAAAAAGTGAAAAGATAGGAAATTGATAAAGTTATCCAAAGACAACTATATTCAACTCTATATAATAAAAAACTATTAAAATTTTATATCATTTAACATTATTTAACATGTTAAATTAATTTTTGTTGACCAATAAAACTTACTAGTTTGGAACATGATCAAATTAATAATTCTATTTCGAATAATTTTTTTTATATAACCTATGTTTTAAAAGGCAATGCATACTATTAAAATATTACGTTTTTTTTTTAATTGATTAGAATGTTAGCTATAAACTTACATAAAAGATTAATAAAAAAAATAATAGTACTAAAGATGTTATGCTAGGAAAAATAATTAATGAATATGAGTGAAAAAAATACGCAACAAATTTGTTAGGAAACTAGTAAGGGAGAAGTACATCAAAAACATAAAAGTTATTCTTTTTTTTTTATTCTCTTCCCACTTTTGGAAAGAAATTTCTTTTTTGTCTATCTCATGTTTGTTTGTTTGTTTAAGCTAGGAAAAAGTGTTCCTTCCTTCCTTTCTCTTTTTTTTTTGGACCAACAAAGTTTTCTTACAATCACAGCTCAACACAGGACCCGCGGGAATACCTGCTGCCCCTAATTAGTGGGAAATTATTTTGTCATTCCAAATTTTGACCTTTACAAAATAATGGGGTACTTATTGGTCATAATTTGTCTTATCAATGAGTATTTTTAGGGTACTTAATAAGGAAGGATAAGGAATGCAAAACAAGAAAGTTAATAGTATTAAAAATTCAAGTTCAAGACTTCTCAATGTGTTAAACATGATGTTCATCAAGGCAAAATTATTTGTTTTACTTCTTTAACCAATACCTTTAAAACACGTATTAGCATTAGCATTTTCCTTTGTTTTTGGGTTTTGTGGCTTAATAAATGACCCAAAAACAAAAGAGTCTCTAGTGAAGAGAAATCTTATTGTTGTTTCATAAGTGATGCTCCTCAATGACAATTATAACAAAACATTTAAAATCAAATAATTGAACCTTGTCCTTTTTCAACATAATAAAAAAAAAAAGGATTTAGCTCAACGCATGACCTGTTAATCTTGTAATTTTCAAGAGTCATCTAAACTTCCTCTTAAGAAAAGGTCATCAAACTGTCAAAATTTTCCAAATAATATTTCTTATACGAAGTTATAAAAATATTAATCTAAACAACCAAATCACATGCATTTTCCAAAGAATTACTCCAAAGAATTATTAACCAACAAATCTAATGAAAGTGGGTAAAATTAGTGGCAAATTTTCCTTTTTACCAACAAAACTCCGGTTACTGCTGTCTGTGTCATGAGAGTCCAACTATAATATACTACTTGTTTGGCAAACTTGCATTTTTGCTAATGGTGATCATAGCATAGCGACTGCCGACTTACTTATAAAGTTTCTTGATGCACGCTCCAAATGCTTACGTGTATGGTTAAGTATCAAAATTTTCTAACAGATCTTTGGTTAAGCTCCTTACATATTCCCAAGTGAAAACATGACAAAACCATTAAGATTTTCTTTACTTTAAAGTTTAAACCTTAAGAAGGTTGAAGTTAAGATACTTAAAAATATATTCCCTTCGTTCTTAAATAATTGTCACTTAATTTTTTATTTTTTTTGGGTTTTTTGTTAATTAAGGCTCAACCCGATCCCAATCAAATAATTCACCACCTATACAAGTATTATGACAGATCCCACTACATCCACTACTGCACGATCTTCTCCGTTTTATTCCCTCCGTTCCTAAATATAAAGCTTCTTTGGGGATTTCAAGTTCATTAAGAAAGTGGAATAATTTAGTTAATTGTATTGGAAATGTGAACTTTTGATATGTAATTTCAAAATTACTCCTATTAATATTATTGGGAATATAAAAAGTGTTAAATAAATAGGAGTGTTTGTGGAAAAAAAAATATATAGGGATGGAGGGAGTAAATCTCTAATGCTTGAAAATATTGTAAAAACGACATACATACGAGAGAAAAATAAATTGCGATTTTGACAAACATGGTAAAATCGATTTACCAATACATAGTTGCCTTAATTTATCGTCATTGGCCTATGAACTTAGGTTAAGAAAACTGCAGGGGCATAAGGTGGTTTCAAATAATGGTATATTTGCTTTGCTTTGCTCTCTTTTGTTAGCCCTTGTAATTATTCACCCATAGCTGCTACCTAATACATCAACCAGATCCCTATTTTTTGCTTCAGTATCTACTCTGACTTTTCTATCTCTCAGCCAAATTTTTTGAATAATTGCAGAAGACAAAACTTATAGTCAAATGACATAACATCTCTAGATAGTGACTTACATACATAATAATAATAATAATAATAATAATAATAATAATAATAATAATAATAATAATAATAATAATAAAGGAATTTCATACAAGAAACAAGGAAGCTTGTCTGCCTAGTAGAAATCGATGTCAACAATGACCACTAGTTCGCTATTTTTTAAGGCATTTCACAAAATTCAACTTCTATAACAGAAATTAAAACTCTATATGCTTTAAGGCCTTATGTAATCACCAAAAAAATAACAGAAATTGAATGTGGTTGTTGTGCCACAAATCACAGCACTTCAATGAACAAAAATATGGTTAATCAAAAGGGGTAGCCAAGAAACTACATTGCCATATAACCGACTCATATTCAATATTAATGATTCATTAGTTGTCTACTTTTTGATAACATGTGATCCAGTTAATAGCTAACAAAGGGTTGCATATGCATACTTACTCCGTGGGAATCCCACAAGTACATAGAGGGCCAAAATCATTTAACAAGTAAACAACAGCATGATATAAAATTTAGGAGTCATTTGATCACCCAAGCACCACTATAGGCAAGAACCTAATTTCTTAATTTATGATTTTCTCATGCTACACAAGCATTTTAGAGCGAGGCCTTTAGATTTTGATATACTGAAAAAAAATTCCTTTCCTTTTTATTTATATTTTGGTGGAGGTGGAAAGGTAGAATAATCTAGGCACATTTTATTTTTTAGGCAGAGCTGTGATTGTCAAAGGAGTAGGTAAGAAAGTAACAATTAAAACGTTAGAGAAAATAGACTTTTGGTTGCAAGGAGGAAATTTGATACATAGAAACAAGCAACTACTACAGCACAACAAAATAACCTCTTCTTTTCAACCTAACCTTTAGATGCAATATGATTCACATGGAAAAAGGCAAGAACACAAAGCCACATAAGTAGTTCAGTTGCTCACATGCAGATATGCAATACACACCATGAAACTAGTAATGATAGACTCTCTTTAATTTAAGCTTAAATAACCATTTTCATAAACCCTTTTTACCTATATGATCATCCATCACATTCATTTTATTTCTTTTCTTTTCTTTTCATTTGGCGTGGTGACAAACCACGATCATGTGTATTATCCTATCACAACCTAGTAGATATTAGAAATTACAAAACCTCAGTGATCTTAATCATATTCTACAGAAGATGTCAAGCATTTTACCTTGTTGAGATGGTCGTGAAGTGAACTCTCCACTCTTTGTCGCATCAAAAGCTAGGCTTCTGAAAAAGAGAAGTCGTAAGACGAAGATAAAATGTGCATGGATTCATCCATGTAACAGGTGTAATAGCATCATCGAAGCTCAAAGTAAAAGTTTGAATACAATCAATACAGAATATACAATCAACAGATGCTACACGGAATAGGTGCTGGCCGCTATACATTTAGCAATTGGTTCGTGCAGCATCTTAGTAACTGAGTAACACGGAGGAGTTTTCAATCAGAAAAATTAGAACTACTATAATTCATTCACCAATAATAGAGAAACAAAATCTCCAATATATGCTAATTCCACTTCCTTCTCATCAACAACTATAACAAACCCAATCTTAATGGATACAACTTACCAAATTTTCATCAACAAACCCTTTTACACACTATTCTTCAACAAAAAAATGAAGAAAAAGATGGTCATAAGAGTTCTTCCCTATGAATTGTGAGAAAGGGAAAACATAGCCTGTTCTCCTAAATAAGATAATATCTGACAGTATGAAAAATAACAACCCTAAACATAGGAATGAAAACCTTATACATGTATAGAAACCAAAATCTTCTCTTCAATTGCTTTTATAATACAGCAAGAAAACTACGACCGCTAAATAACCACAAGTTTTTTACTTTTGCTATCAGAGCTCCTGTGCACTATTGGGCCGAAGAGTAGGACTTTGCGCATGAATTATTGCCACAGTGATGGAGAATGACTGTAGTGCAGACAGAGGATGTTGAAAATGAATAAAATATAAACCATCATGAACATTTGACATCCTTAATGTGGGGCTGACATCGCTTGAACCCTGAAATTTGAGGGGCACATCATCTCATTGCATACTTTACATAAATAATCGTTACTTTTGAATTTTTTAGTAAGCATAAGAAGTAAACACTAGATCACAGGTGCATGCATCTCTAAAATATAACAATCTAAAATGGCTTGAAATTAAGAGAAAGACTGCTGCAGAATACTAGTCACAAACAGGTTATGGAATTATTGAGTTTAAGGCTTTAAGCTTTAGGGCCCATAAAATACATCAATGAACACAGTTGTTTCCAGATATATGGTGGAGGGAAACAAAGAAATTAATAGGAGAAACCATTAAAAAAGACCTTGCACTACTTGGTTTTATTGAAATGCAGGTTTCGATAGAACCCTATGGTGTCAAATATCTTTGTAACGATCTCATCAAGTGGGATAAGGCTTGGTGGTTCAGTGGTTGTTTCTGTATGTATAATTTAGTTATTAGTTATTAAAAGTATATTTAGCAAAAACCAATTCTTTTAGTTCTATTCTCTTACCTCCTTTTCAATTACTATTATATGAAATCACAAACATTGTTTTCTTAAGACTTAAAGAGAACAGAGCAAAAAGAGTTATAAAATATAAGATATTAACATACCTCGGTAACTATATCAACTGTCTTGCACTCGCCTTGCTTATCTACTTGAGAAAATGCATCTGCATTTCTAGATCTTCTCTGGAGTACTGTCAGAGGACATCCCTCATCCCAACCACCACAGTCACAATGGCCATCGGATCTCCATCTATCTATCAAACCAGATGGACCACCATTTCTTGTTCTTGGCCCACCATGAATCCCTGCTGGAATTACGATGCTCATGCTAGTTGAGCAATCACCGGTATTTCGACTACAACTTTCAGAAGGCAGCGTGCTTTGCTTTACTGCAGTTTTGTTTAGAAATTTTAAACCCCAGCCTCCTACTTGCTCCGGCTTATTACAAGGAAGATGTTCTTTCGCAACAATGGCAGCCAACTCGAAATTTGGAGGAATGTTATCTTCTAAAAAATTAGTCACACCAAGAGCATGTGGCTCCCATGGACAACTTTCCGCTATGGCACTTGATCCACCAAGCTTATTGAGTGTTTTGTGTTTTGACGATGGAGTACTTCTGAAAACTCGTGACACCTTCCTCGACAACCCCTTGTTCTTGTTGTGAGATTGGCTTGTTGTGGACATTTCTTTGTCATAAATTTCCATGTTACCGAATAATGTAAACTGTGTCTCCATTATTTTGCAATTGTTCGGGCAGACAGTGAAACTAGTCGATACGTTCATCTTTGCAACAAGTTGCCCGCCATCAGGAATCTCCCGACCCTTTTGGCCACGCTTGCTCAAGTGAAACTGGTACACGAAGTCGAAAGACTTATCATCAGTCGAGTCTACCTTCCTCGATTTTGCTACATAAACCTCCTTCTGATCATCAGCGGAAAAAACAAAATGAGGAACCCCTTGATCCCATGTACATTGGATCATTCCCTGAGATAGAGTAGACGAAGCCGAGGACAACCAATCAGAACAAGTAGTGTTGGTGCTAGAAGTAGAAGCAATCCTTTTATGAACAGGAATGGAGCCATACTTATGACCTTGCACCATTGGTGTTTCCTTGAATGATGAAGAGATACTAAAATTGAAAGGAGAGCCCATAAGATCAGAACATATCAACCCTTTAGCATCGGCGAAGTTCATCCGTTTCAAATTGTCATTTCTATCCGAAGCACCAAACTTCTGAAGCAGGGCACTGTTCAATATATTTATCATACTCTTGCTCCCCATTACAGTACCTACTGTCCACTGTTCTCCGACATCAGCGCTTAAAATTACTCCTCCAGTCTCCGCCGTTACAGGACATCCAAAGACAAAGCGTCCTGAACCACCGATAAGTTTAGCTGTGCTCAAGCATTCTGATAAAGTCCACGCACTCGTGGCACTTAAGCTCACAGGTATGTTGCCCTGAGCAGATTTTAATGCACTGTTGTGTACAAATTCCAGGCAGCGCCGAAGATACTTCTCATCTACACTCACCATATTCTTCGGAATCCTGTTTTCTAGTCCATGAACACGCCGGAAAAGTAAATCCTTGAAGCAAACTTTGCTAATTTGTGATTGAACAGCATTTACAACTATAGCACGATGAGAGTTTGATCTTTTCGTCAACTTCTTTATATGTGGTTTCGAAGAGTCCTCGTCCGATAATTCCGTATCATTGCACAAGCTATGCAATGAATCACTTTTCCTGTGGCACACTTTTTGAACCCACAGACTGCTATTTTCCATCTTCTACCGCTTCAAAACTACTCGGATTTAATAGTAGGAACCTTCTCTCACAGTCATCTTCCTTGAACTAAAGACTAAGAATCATTAACCTGAAAAACACACCCAAAAAAAAAAGGGTAAGATACCAAAAGAAATATTTTTTTTGAAAAATTACAAATATGAAGGTTAGCTCTGTGGTAGTTTTGTTTAAAGAATCCATCTATGTGACCTCTAATGATAACAAAAAAATTATGGAAGTCTTACATATCATGTCATACAATAACTTTTAAACATAAAAGGGACAAAAAGATATATGAAAACAAAGAAATTGCAAACCATATGCATAAAACATTGCATATAGACATGTTTGTGATTAAGCATAAGAATTCTCACTATAATGATTTAAGCTAATTCGTTGGGTTATGAAACTAATATACCATGATTGCATGATTTAATTTAACCAATAGTATGCACAATTACAATGAAACAATACTTTACCATTTGATATATATATATATATATATATATATATATATATATATATATATACATGTAATACCTGTAACATGTGTATAAATAAAAAGAAAAGAGACTTTAGAAGAGGTGATGTTGAAGGAAGGAGCAAAGGTTCAATCTTCACACATCTCACAACCTTAAATTCCAAAAAGGATGTCCAACCAACAACTTACAACTGAAATTAACTGAATTAAATCCATACAAACAGAAACCCAGAAAGTACTCCAATAATTCAATAAACAAATGCAAAAAAAAAAAAAGAAGCAAAGAATGATACTAAAAAATAAATAACAACTTTTTTATACCTGGATCCAGAAGAGCCAAGAGCACTTCAACAAAATGAACACAACCCCACCACAATCTTCAATCCTCAAAAAAAAAATGATCTTTTCAACACCAAAGGCAAGGGAAAGAGGAGAACTAATAAACCAAAACGGAGAAAAGAGTAAAAATGGACAGAAACAAAAACAAAGACAAAGAAAAAGGTGAAGAAACCCAAGTTAGCACATGGGAAACAAAGATCAGCGGAACAACACCACAACCACCACCACAAGTAATAATGATGATGGATGATAATACTAGGTTCCAAAAAAATACACTTTTTATAATAATCTTTCAAGACAAGGTTGCAACTGTATCAGTCGTTATTGGTATAATTGAATTGTACTTGCACCATTCTAGAGAGAGAAAGTGAGAAAAAAAGAAAACACTGCTGAACCAAACTACAAACAGTAGAGGCATAGTGGAGGCATGATAAGAAGTCAATAACATGGGGCATGTTTGATGGTTGAAAATCAAGTACACTGAGGAGAGAAGGTGTTTGTCTTTTTATTTTTTTCCGAGTAAGATAGTGTTTGGTTTTTATTAAGATTATGTTTTGAGTTTTTTTTTAATAATTATAATTTAATTTAATGTATTTATTTGTTAATGTATATTACAATGTAAAATTATATTTTTTGAAAAATAAAAAAATTTAACATTTTTCTCATAAATAATACTATGGATTATTTTTTATAAGATTAATTTTTTTTAGATCTCATGTATTTTTTTTTATTTTACTCTTACTGCTTCAATAATAATAACTACATTTTTTAGCAAAGAGATCCGAACATAAACAGATTATAATCTATATCAGATTATAACCATATATAAATTAATTATAATCTAATTTTACTAAATATATCAAACACACATTAAAAATGAAGATTCATTTTGGATGAAATAATATTATTTTATTAAAAAAGCTAATGAGTGTATTTAATATATACTATTTTTTAGAAAGTTACATATGATAAAGAAAAAGCCATTTAAATATTTTTTTATTGTTGATAGATAAAATAATGTGTAAAATTGTTTTTATAATTGTACTAGTACTTAATGACTATTTCTTAAGAAGATCTTCATTTTATTCAATTATATTTTATTAACAATTTAGATATGTACGGGATCTTGCAATAATTTTACTTTCAATTAAAAAAAACAATTTTATTAAATAATCTAAAATTAATTTTAATATTTAATTAAATATCATTAAATGTACATGTAAAATTGACAAAAACAAATTTTTTTAGAGCATCTCGTGTTGTAGGGAGTAGTAGGGACCCACCATTCCTTGTTGATGCTAGTGCTGATGCAGTTATTTGCTATGTACCCAAACAATGTCTACATGGAAAGAGAAATTGAGGGAGAAGATAGAGAGGAATGAGCTGGTAAGCATGATAGTTATGTGACACCACTAAAGCCAAAGGAGGTGCCAGTTGCAGAATTCAGTTATTGCCATTTTCCTTTCTTTTACCTTGCATAGTTGGATTTGTGATTCTCATAATCTCATTCATGGATTTTTTTTTGTTAATACTTTTTCGGATTTGCAATATAATTTTTTTTAATTTAAAATATAATAAAAAATAATTATTTTCTTATTTTTTTTATTTTCAATGTTATTTTTCTAAAAAAAATAGTTATCTTATTTAATTTTTGTTTTATTCTCAATAATACTTTTCTAAAATATCTCTATTTTTTTATAAATTTAAAAAAATGAAATACAATCAACTAACTTCCTTAATAAGCATAATTTTAATTTTTTTATTATATTATAATTGAAAAGAAGTAAATTTATATATTAGTAAATTAATCACTAAACTAGTAAAAAAATTTATTAGTATATTATAATAAAGATATGTGAATTTATTAAATAATGGATAATTTACCAATTTTTCCTAGTTCTTCCTAATAAGTACTAAAAAAAGTTAAGAAATTAAATATGGAGAGTTTTTGGCAAAATAGATTAATTTTTTGGATTCTCTTGAGCTTTAAGATCGAAAACAAGCATTCAAAAGAATATTAGTTTTTTTATATGTTGATATAATGAAAAAAAATCAAAACTTTATGTATTTTGATTTTATTTTAAAAAATCCATTATGGGTTTTTTTTATGATCATTATGGGTTCTTTAATCTAAAGTTAAGAAAATTCTAATTTTTGTTTTATAATCATAATATCTAATAAATTATTTTATTTGATTCTTATTATAAATCAACTTTAATCAAATTACAAAAATAAATAAAGTAAATTAAGATTAGTAAATTGTCTTGATCTTTAAAAAAAATAGTGTGCAAGTTTACATTTTTACTCTCATTTAATATTGAAGTATTTTTCAATCAATTATATTAGAACTAACAAATTTTAATTTAATCTAACTATTTAACTACTCTTGATTTATTCAATTGATTGTTCATTACTCAATGATCTAAAAATATAGATGATTAAGGGCCAATATGAGAGAAAATATAAATGATATTTAAAAATTGTTAAGTGACTTATTATAAAAAGAAGAAAATCATCAAAAAAAAATTTAAATGTGACTTATAACAAGTATTAGAAGAAGTATTTTCTACTATATTAATAGATATTTTTATTAATTTTTTATACAATGATAACAATAAATAGTTATTCGTATTTTTAGAAATTGATTAAATTTATATAGGGTCTTATTTTTTTTTCAAAGTATTTTCTCACACGATAGGTAAAAGATTAATGTCTCGGAGTCCGATCAGACAATTAAACTAAAACTTCTCCCCAATAATTTTTTTTACGTACACCTGAATTCAAGAGTTGTACTTAGAATGTCATGCTTAAGTAATACAAACTCCTTTCATTTGAAGAAACATGTATAAATCCTGTTAATTGTACTTTTATGGATCATTGGTATTGAAATTGTAAAAATTTGATAGTATATTTTTTTTAAAACTAGGTTTATCATTATTATTGGGATTTTAAAAAATGTGAAGTTAGTAGGAGTGTTTTCAAAAAAATATTAATCAAATACTATTGAAAATTGTAATGGGATCTTATAGTTAGGATCAAAATAAAAAATTCCAAAATTATTTTGTATATAAGATCAGAGGGAGAGAATACTCCATTTGTCCCTTACGTCATGTTCATTTAACCATTTTACTTTGTCCCGTAAGTTATGTTCATTTAGTTTTTCAATACTCATTTATATTTCTTTTTCCAAGCATACTCTTATTTGTTACTCCCTCCGACCCATAAGTTATGTTCATTTAGTCATATTATTTTGTCTCATAAGTCATGTTCATTTAGAAACTCAATACTCATTTATACTTTTTTTCCAAGTATGCCCTTAATTATTATATTCTCATTTTCACCACCTATTTCTTCATCCATCTTCAAAATAATCTTTATACATTTATTATTACTCTTTATTCTATTATTAAATGGGGGTAATTTAGTGAAAATATACCAAATTCTTACATCATTTACTAATTTCTTAATATTTGTGTAAAATCTAAATCAACTTAACTTATGAGACGGAGGGAGTACATTCTCTTTTTCACTACTCATTTTTACATCTCTCTTCAATATAATCTTCGTGCACTTATTATTACTCTCTCTCCTATTATTGAATGAGGGTAATTTAGTCAAAATATATTAAATTCTTATATCATTTACTCTTTTTTTAATTTATGTGTAATTTTTAAATCAACTTAACTTATAGAACGGAAAGAGTATAACATAGGAACAGAAAGAGTAATAAAGATCAAAGGGGACTGCAATATTAAAAAAAGAGCAATGATATATAGGTCTACAAAATCAACCTACAAATATGCTTACACTACAAGAAAGTGATAAGTGTCACTTGTTAACTAATCTATAATAAGTAAGTGACATTTGTCACTCTCTCTTGATGATGTACTGCCTCCGACTTGAAATATAAGCAACAAAAAACATATCTTTCTTCGTTTAAAATATAATCAAAATTAACCAACTTTTTTAAATTTTATTTCATTCCTAATGTCACTTTCCTAAAACATCCTAGAAAATTGTTATCTTATTTAATTTTTGTTTCATTCTCAATGCAATATTCCTAAAATATCTCTATTCTTTTATAAATTTGAGAAAAATAAATACAATCAACTAACATCCTTAATTAACACAAATTTAATTAGTTTTGCTTATAATTCTAATCGAAAGAAGTATGTACTCCCTCCGGCTCGAATTATAAGCAACAAAAAACATACTACTCTTGGTTTAAAATATAAGCAAAACTAACTAATCTTATTAAATTTTGTTTCATTCCCAATGCCACTTTCCTAAAACATCTCTAGAAAATTGTAATCTTAATTAATTTTTGTTTCATTCCCCATACTACTTTCCAAAAATACCTCTATTTTTTATAAATTTGAGAAAATTAAATACAATCAACTAACCTATTTAATAAACGTAAAAGTGATTAGAATTACTTATAATTTGAATCGAAGGAAATATATTTGTAAATTGATTTTGTAGATCAATAAATTATTGCTGTTAATAAAAATTTGCATGAATTTTA
The DNA here is from genome assembly GCA_037953625.1 of Crotalaria pallida. Taxonomy (NCBI): domain Eukaryota; kingdom Viridiplantae; phylum Streptophyta; class Magnoliopsida; order Fabales; family Fabaceae; genus Crotalaria; species Crotalaria pallida. The sequence continues at coordinate 121,735,213 of CM075652.1, read as the reverse complement.
GGAGTACTCATTTTGTTAGGCATGTGATGGAGAGAGAAAAGGGGGTTAACGTGGCATTTGGTGAAGAACAAATATCCCTTTGCATGCTTGTTGACCACAAAACTTGGATCAGAGATGCTCAGTTGCGGTATTTCACACACACATGACCTGACAGTGTGACACATTCTCATTCTTGTTTATTCCGGCTACTACTTCATTTAATGCTTCCATTTATTGAACTCATATTATCTCTCTGCTTTATTTATTTCTTGAGCGGCGTTACAACGGAGATTTTAATTGGCTACCGTACCCCAGTTTACAGTACTCTCTCCGTTCAAATTTATTTGGCTTTATGTTTTTTTTTTCCTATTTTTTTTTTCCTTTTTATTATTTTTCCTTTTTACTATTTCAATACATAAATATATTTATCTTTTCAACTTTAACTTTTACTCTTCGTTAATTCTATTTTTATCATCTCTCTCATCTCTAAACCATTATAATTAATTAATGGACACACTTATTAATAAAAATTAAATACTACTACTCCCTTCGTCCCTAAATATAAAATCCTCTTGGCACTTTTATCTTGTTCCTATTTATAAAACTTTATGCCAATTTTTAATGATCATTAATTTCTTTTTTTCCACAAATACCCCTATTTATTTAACACTTTTTAGATTCCCAATAATATTAATAGGGGTAATTTTGAAATTACATATCAAAAATTCACATTTCCAATACAATTAACTAAATTATTCCACTTTCTTAATAGACGTGAAATCCCCTAAAGAGGCTTTATATTTAGGGACGGAGGGAGTATAATTTTCAATAAGGATTAAATATGAGCATTTTAGACAAAATACACATAAAATTTACAATAATCAACACTTTCTTAATTTATGTGTCCATACCTAAAATTCCAAACATTAAACTCTTTCTAGCTCGAAATATAAGCAAAATAAAAATACTCCATTTGTCCTTAAATATAAACTCTCTTTGGAGGATTTCACGTCCATTAAAAAAATGGAATAATTTAGTTAATTGTATTGAAAATGTCAACTTTTGATATATAATTTCAAAATTACCCCTATTAATATTTATTGGAAATCTAAAAAGTGTTAAATAAATAGGGATGTTTGTGGAAAAAAATAATTAATAATCATTGAAAATTGGTATGAGACTTTACAAATAGGGACAAAATAAAAATGTCAAAAGGACTTTATATTTAGGGACAGAGGCAATACTTCTTTTGGTTTAAAATATAAACAAAACTAACCAACTTTCTTAAATTTTATTTCATTCTCAATGCAACTTTCCTAAAACATTCCTAGAAAATTGTTATTTTATTTAATTTTTGTTTCATTCCCAAAACAACTTTCCTAAAATACCTCTATTCTCTTATAAATTTATTAATAAAATTAATTACAATCAACTAACCTTCTCAATAAGCATAAAATTAGTTATTAAAGTTGCTTATAATTTGAGTGGGAAAGAGCGCGACAGATTGAGGACTCCCTCCGGCTCGAATTATAAGCAAAATCAACTAATTTTACGCTTATTAAGGATGTTAGTTGATTGTATTTAATTTTCTCAAAATTATAAAAGAATAGAGGTATTTTAGAAAAGTTGCATTGAGAGTGAAACAAAAATTAAATAAGATAAAAATTTTCTATGGATGTTTTAGGAAAGTGACATTGAGAATGAAATAAAATTTAAAAAAATTGTTTAGTTTTGTTTATATTTAAACCAAAAAAAATATGTTTTTTATTGTTTATATTTCGAGTTGGAGGTACATTATTTATCCATCTTGGTTTCACGTCGATCACCTCCATAAATTTGCTTTTGGAAGCCGAAATTCTAGTTTTAATTCCGAGCATATTGCATGGATGAATGGTTAGTTTGTTTATTGTAACCAGTAGTTACTTGTTTTTATTATAAGACGGGTCTTTATAATTTACTCCATTCGTTTTTATTTCTGTGTTATATCTCAAACAAAACATATCTTTTGAAAAATTTAATTATTATTTAAATTTTTAATACATTAATAGGAGTATATCTTTTGTAACCAGTAGTTACTTGTTTTTATTACAAGACGGGTCTTTATAATTTACTCCATTCGTTTTTATTTCTGTGTTATATCTCAAACAAAACATATTTTTTGAAAAATTTAATTATTATTTAAATTTTTAATACATTAATAGGAGTATATTTTTTTGGTACTATACCTTTTCTTTTTCTATAATCATTAATTTTTTTCATTACTTACATAAACCAAGACATATTAAATAGGAGCAAACAAGAAAAATAACATTTATTACACTCTTGAAATCTTCAAAACGACAAATAAAAATAAAAAACTCTCTAAAAAGGACAAATAATAAAAAACGAAGGGAGTATGTATTTTGTGTATCGGTTAATTAAATCTTTAAAAGAAAATATTTTTTGAAAATTAATATATTTAATTGATTAAAAAAATAATTATTTAATTCTCCAATATAATTTTATCATTTATGGTCTCTTATTTTATGCGTAGGGTAAAAAAACTCTTATAGGAAAAAGTAATAGAAGTCACACTTATTAAAAAAATTAGTTGAGTGTATTTAATTTTCTCAAATTTATATAAAAATATAGCTATTTTAAGAAAATTACATTGGGAATGAAACTTAAATTAAATAAGGGTCTTGCTTTAGAGCACTTGTTAAGGTTACTTGAAGTAGTAAAACAATTATAAATTTACATTAATAACTCTTTCGAAAATCCCAAAATTCATATTTTTTTCTATAACAATATACTACTTTTAGTTGCTTAAAAAGTGCCCTATTAATAATATTTTCCATTAAATAAAATCATCATTCTATTTTCTAAAAATATTTTAAGAATAATTGTATTGAAAATATAAATTTAGTTACCTTTCTCTTATAACTAAGATCACGATAAGTATGTCTTTATATATATATATATATATATATATATATAGTATTAGATACTAGTAGAGGAAGTGCCACTCATTCCATTTTATATACTTCTTCCTATTTCTAATACTGATATTTGGGTCTCAAATATATAAAAAAAATTAACTAATTTACTATTCATAATATAATTATTCATAAAATATTTTTATAAAGTAATTATCTCATACAATTTTATACCTTTTTTTATACTAGTACCATTTTTTTTAATCATTATTTTTCTATACTTAATTTTTCTCTCTATGTAATTATTACTTTTTCTTATTTACTTACGTAAATTAATATTTTATTAGATAAGGATAAATATTAAAAATTATATTTATTACACTCTTAAACATCTAAATAAGATAAATACTAAATTTATAGGAACTAAAAATTCTCGAAAAATGATAATAGATAATAAAGAAAGACAATATCTATCTTTTTAAACTATACACCAAATACACAAGATAAACAAACTTTAAAAAAAAATCATACGGGAATATGCTAGATTTAATATCAAGAGATGATATTAAGTTTTGCAATACAACTTTATTTTTTTATGCTTACTTATCTTATGCTAAAATCATTATATTACTATTAACCTTCTATTTTACACATATATATAGGAATGTAAAAAAAAAACCATTAAAAATTTTGCTTTATCATCCAGCCAACTGACAAAGGTGGGAAACTTTTCCTTTTGACCGGAATGAAAGTTTCTCACTTTTCTTACCCTGTTCTATATTACTTCTTCCATTTTTTTTTATATAATACTTCTTCCGTCTTTTAATACAAGTTCTTTTTAGAAATTTTATTTTATTTATGAGAATTTATTTGAAACTTTAATGATACATAATTATTTTTTATAAATACTTTTATTTATTTATTTTTTTTTAAATTTTAATAATAATTGTAGAGATAATTTAAAAAAAACATATCAAATATTCACATTTATGATTTAACTAACAAAATTATCCAATTTTTTTAGGACAGAGAGAGTATAAGTATAAGTTTCTTTAAGAAAATTGATGAGAATTAAAAAACTAATTAATATTATTACTGTTATTAGAAATATTATGTTTAATGGAGTATCATTTTTTTAAATTCACTGTAATTATATTTGGAATACTATAATTATATAGTCTATAAATTGTTAATCCTAGAGTTTAATTTGAAATGACATTGATTGATATAGTGATTTTTCTTTTAATGATATGATAATAATATTATTGCAATGTAAATATAAATAAATCACCAAAGCTGAACCAAAATGCCAAAGCAATAGTAAAAGTGGAAATAATGTAATTTTCTTAAATTGATGATAAGTCTTTTAAAAATAACAGACTAAATAGATTTTGTATAAAATAATGTATTTAAGAAGTTAAAATTAAAGAATTTTTAACTTTTTTATAAAATACTTTCACTTTTAAAATTGAGATTAATGGCTATGCATTCACAGTGTAAAGTTTTTTATACCATCAGTCGATCATCACCATTTATTTGTATTACTTTCATCTATAAGTCAACGACCATAAATGAATGAATGGTAAATGATATACTGATATTGTAAAAAATCTTTAGATGCATTCTTCATTTTCTCTTTAAAATATATCCTCAATTTTGAAAGTCGAGATTAAGAAACCTCACTAAAAAAATGTTTGTGGCTTTCTGCATAACTTACCAAACAATTTGCAAACTACCGAGGAACCAAAAATTTAAGAATATTATCACAAAAAAAAAATAAAAAATTAAGAATATAGTATAAAATTTGAAACATAACATTGTTTTTTTAAAAGTACAGTATAATAACTGATTTCATGTGATATTAACTGAATTCTATTGTGGTGTTATTGCTGTGAAAAGTGGAAGCGAGTCTTGAATGGTCCAAAGGGCCCAGTGAGGATCGTCAACTGAAATTGTCAGGCCAGGCCGGGTTTGGTAGGACTTTGATAATTCATTCATTACTGTATTTTTTATGCATGCTTTTCCCCACTTCTGAAATGTCCTCTTCCTCACGAGGTTGCTTACGGTTAGAGCATCCATGGGGATGTTCTTAAAATTTTAGTGACAGTCCCTAATTAAAAAAAGCACAGGTGTAGAGAAGCACTTTTTTGTCTCTAATTAACATCTGTTTCAATTTAGAGACAAAGAAAAAATAAAAAGTGTGGGGTGGGAAAAAATATATTAGTGAGTGATAGTTTTTATTTATTGTAAAATATTAAGAGTGTTGGGAAATATGTGGGAAAAAGTTATAAAATATTAAGGACAAAAGTGAGTTCATGGATGTGAAGAAAAAATGTGTTTGTCCCTAAAAATGTTGGAAAGTGTGAAGAATAATAAAATAATGTGTGAGGTCCATTTAAGGACAAAAGACCCGTTCACGGGTGCTGATACTCTAAGGGTTTTCTGGTTCATAGGTATCTATGATAAAGATAAATATGTAAACAAGCATGAAATTGTAAGTTTCATGCAAAAATTAATGTTGAAATTGTATAGTTAATAAATTAAGGAATGGTGTATTTTGTTTTCTAATGAAAATTATTTATCTTTTAATTTTTTTTAACTTATACACTTACTATATAGGCCAAGTTAACAAAATCTTTCTAATTTGATTGGGGTCTCCCAATAAAAGCAACTTAATTAGTAGGGTTATGAGATATAAATATGGGTCCCTATAAATATTAGTAGGCCTCAGTATAGATTTCAAAAATTGTGTTTTCTCCACCATTCTTGAAAAAATAGAAAAAAAATTGTCTGCCTTTTAAAAAAGGTTTTTGTTTTTTTTTTTGGTGAAATAAAAAAAGGTTTTTAAATATGTGATCTACGTACTATGCATGTTCAAAAGTTTATACTGGTATTAGATGAATAAATTGTTTCGAAAATTGTCAAATTTATAAAAAAAATATTTATTAATTAAATCAATTCTTGATGTAAATTTATCCAATATACATTTTAAAACATACAATAGAAAAATCCCTTTTAAAAAAACTTCTTCATGTCATGTAGAGTTGTGGATCCGAGGGATACTCCTTTGTCAAACTACTCATTTTTAGTTTTTTTTTCAATTATATCTTTATTTATTGTAACTTTTTACTATTATTTTCTTTATTTTCATTCAATATAATCTTCACAAATTCATTATTAATTTTTTCTTCAATGACTAAATGAGATAACTTTTTTTGGCTAAAAAATGAGATAATTTTTAATCAAAATATATCAAAACTTTATACTGTATCATCAAATAATCCCTTATTTTAGGTACATAATACTATTAAACAACATTGACTTATTATTTGTTAGGAAAAAAAAAATAAAAGAATACCGTATGAAGTTGTGTGACTCATGCTATCTTTCAAGGTTCATTTCGTAATTGGCTGCTCGTGGATGCAACTTGCATCATGCAAGCCCACATTATAAGTTCTTTTTATCCACGTAACTACCTCTCCATGAAATCTAAAAGTACCGTACTGTTGACGAAAATGACAGAAGTAGAACTTTGAAAATATAAATATCTAAAATGGACCACTGATCTCATCATCGCAAAATTGTGATATTAAATTAGGTTCGTAAATATTGTCCTTCATTTTCTGAGAAGCCATGAATAGCCAAATCTCAATATACTCCTTTTGTCTTTAAACAGTAAATATAAGCATTTAAGGTAAAATTAAGAAAATCGATTAATATTGTTAATTTCTTAATGATATTAAAAATGGTAATATAATATTTGAAATATTTTTCAAAATTATTCTTATAATTATTATTTGTATTCTAAAAAATGTTGACTAAATAGAAATATTTATGAAAAAGAAGTAATTAATGTCATTGAAAATTGAGATAGAGACTTATAAATATTTAAAGGAAAAAAACTCATATTTAGAAATAAAAATGGATAGAATGAAAATGTATAGTGTGTCAACAAAGAACTTTATCTATGAGATGGGAAACAAAATCATTGTCTTTATTATTTTATTTTTACCTTGCCACATGTAGTTGTAGACATGCACATGATTAAAAATACATTTTTCTAGCAGTGATTTTGTTGGGATCACGATATTCATCAACTAAAATATTATTGATCCGTGAAACCAAATTTTTTTTACATACTGTACTTGATTTATTTTCTATGCGACATGTTTGGAAGGATGAAGAGTGAAAGGAAGATAAAAGGCTGAGAAAAAGTTTTTTTTTTTTCATCAAAGCGATTGATTCATAATCAATTTGGGCAATACTGTAAAGGAAGATTTAGATGCCATTTAATTTCGTTCATGTGCACGTAATTACGGTTAGTTAGGTATTCTGGCCACTCTTTTAATTTATTCTTTAGTTAGTCTACACTCTACATATCTCATACGACAAAAAGGAAAACTACAGAAATACAAGGTAGCTACTAGTAGAATATTGTATGAAACGTTGAATTTTTTTCTTCAGTTGTTTTTTGAGTCATACTAAAGGCATTTATTAAGTTTTTTTAGAAGTAAAAAAAAATCACAAATTTCAAATTATTTTTTCAAAAACTTAAAAAATTTCAACTTTCAATATTTTAAAACCATATTCAACTTTTTAACAAAAGCCATATAACATTTTCCTTGTTTTTTTAGCGGGAATGTGAACAAATAAAATTGCTTTTAGAATATGATGATTGACAAAAATTAAATGTTTAATTTATTTCAGTCCGAGCTGTCTTACCAACAACCATTTTGATTTGGATTTTTTTGAATCGAACAAACATTTTGAAATTTGAAACTTAGGAACATATTTTTACAGAAAAAACGAAATGCCTACCTACCTTTCTGCCTTCCTTTATTTTTCTTCATATTCAATAATTCATGATTTTTGGTTCGATTCAGAATAACTTATCATAGTCCATATATATATATATATATATATATATGGTATTCATAGGTGGGGTGGGGGGGGGGGGGGGGGGTGATTTTCAAATAATCAAAGACAACGACATTTCATGAGTTAGCAAACTATATTTCTTATCATGTTCTTCTGGTTCCTTCCAATTTGATTAATTATGTGAAATTTGAAGACATATAGACGCGTATAAGGCACCTTGCTATATCTTTGCGTTGAGTGTAGTACTAGTAGGTCATAATCTCCTTGATTGAAGTATGGGGTCGTCTGCCATGATCACGCATTTTAATTAGCATGATAGTGATTGCTTTGGACAAATGTGTGCATATTATTAGTATCTAATTAAACTTGGTATTTTTTTTTTTTTTGACTTGCTAAACCTAGGTGTTCCAGTAGGTAGGGTTGGAAATGCGCTGAGCAACTCGCAACTCGTTCGAAACTTGACTTGTTAATTAGCTCAATAAACTTGGTTTATGAACTAAAATAGCTGAATTTAAACTACAAAATAAGCTCCTTAAATAAATGAGCTGAACTCGAGTTAAGTATAGTTTGACTAGTTAGATTCATGAACTAGCTCGATTATATATATCATATGTAAAATATTTTATAATTATTTTATGGCAAATGCTTGTTATAAAACTAATTGTATAAAAAAGTTTTTGGAAAATGTGATTTTTTATGTTCCCGAGAGAGTGATAAATGTGGACTTGAAATTTTTTCTATATGTATAATAGTAACCTTATCAAGTGCCCATAACAAACCTTTATTTTATATAAGTATATACTACTTTTTATAATAATATAAAAATATAATATATATTGAAACCACAATTTTTATAAAATTCAAGCTAAATGTTCTCTTCATCTTTATTTATTCACACTTATATAAATGTATGTGACCATGTATATATGTATGTATCAACGACCATCATTCGAGTTAACGTGCTGAATACATTTGAGCTCGTTAACCCACTCGAAAACTTGCAAACTTTAATTGAGTTGAGTTTGAGCAAAAAAAAAAATAGTTTGAATTGAACTCGACACGAGCTTTTCTTTAACGAGTCCAATCGAGTTGACCTAAGTTATACTCGACTCATCTAATTTCTAGCCTGTTCTGTTGTAGAACGTCTGGTACTTGAACTAAGCGGTCAAATGTGCCAGTATTCTACTGTTTGACTTCAGACTGCAGATAGGCACCCTGATTACCAGGATACCAGCTCTATTGTCGTTCTTAGTTTGGGGGGTGGTGTGTGTGTTTGTGTGAGATTGAAGGATGCATACCTGGTTATCTTTCACTCTCCTATATAAGCTAATAACCTTACCGTTGGGTTTCCCTCCTCATCAATGGGTAGGCTGCATAACTGCTAATGGTAGGTGATAATAGCGGGAATTAAGTGGATATTATGGGAGAGTTGCTGCTCATCATTGCATAGGAATCCAAGACACTACAAGAAATATAGCTGTTTTTCGACAGATTTTTTCCGACGGAGTTTTAGCCGTCAGTGTTTTTGTATTTATTGACGGAAATTGCTGTTGGAAAACACGTTTCCGACGGATTAGTGATTTTTTGCATTTTCCGACAGATTTTCCAACGGTTTTTCTAACAGAAAGCAATTTTGATTCTTTTCCGACGGATTTTCCGACGGTTTTTCTGACGGAAAGTATTTTTATTTCTTTCCGACGGATTTTCCAACGGATTTTGTGACGGATAAAATTTTGCCACCTGAAAAAATCAATTCTTAAAAAAAAATATTTTCAAAAAATTTTAATGACTTCCGACGGATGTATTTGTGGGAAATCTTATTTTTTATTTTTTTAATAGTTTTTAATTAAACTTATAATAATTTTAAAAATAAACAAAAGGAAAAGGGAACCACGTTCCCTCGTTCAATTAGAAATTTGAAACATAAGGTAGAGGAAAACCCACGTTCCCTCGTTCAATTAGAAATTAGAAACATAAGGTAGAGGAAACATAAGGAAAAGGGAACCCTAGTAATCCCTCCTCTCCGGCGCCGTTGAAGCTGGTTCGTCAACCTATCGCTGTTGCCGCTGAGGGAATCGTGCTCCCTTCTCCGTCTTCTTCTTCGTCGTTCTTCCTCTTCTTCTCCGTCTTCTTCTTCGTCGTTCTTCTTCTTCTTCTCCGTTCTTATTCTTCGTCGTTCTTCTTCCTCCAGGTAACCACCGTGCTTCCTTCGTCTTCCTCCTTCCATCCTTCTCCTTCTTCGTTCTTCCTTTTGTTGATGTTTGTGTTTTGTGTTTTTTTTTATTTTTTTTCTTTTGTGGTTCTCTACCCTGTATTGAATAACAAAGTTGTAAATACGGTAAGCTCAATTTCCTCTCATTTTTCCCTTTTGAGTTTTTTATTTTTTACTATCATAAAACCCTAACTATATCTTTTTTGGATTTGGTTCCTTTTGTTTTTTATTTTCTACTATCATGAACCAGGAATAGAATTGCAAGTGTTATTTGTTGATTGGATATTGCAAGTGTAAAACTGTAAATAACCTATCTTAGGATGGAAGTTAGTTTGAAGAAAATGATTTTGGGAGTGAGAGGGGGAAACTCTTCCCCTATCAGTCATCATAGGCTATTTTGAGTTTTTATTGTAGGAAACCATATAAGCATGTTTGTGGTATGATTATTGTTAGCACTGAAACTTGGCCATAATAGATTGATGAGCTCATTCAATTAATTGTTAGACACTAAATATCGAAAAGTTGATGGTAAACTAGGGAATTGGAATATAAAATATGTTGTTTATACTAAAGATTCCATGCATCACAGCAAAGCTTACTTGAATTTCGTTTTCTTAAGGAGCTTAATAAACTTATGGGTTTTTATTTTCTTGTATAACTAGTTTCTTTAACCTATGTCATAATCCTTGCCTACTATGTGCTTTGTCAAAGTCATACTTGGTTCATGCGTATTATATTGGACTTGATGCTTTTATTTGCTATACTTTTTCTAATAATGTTTTTTAACAGGAAAGAGTTGGGAGTTTAAAGGAAGGTGTGGGGTTTCTTGAGCTTTGTGGGTTTGAAAAAATAGGTGACTTCTTTTATCTTCTTGGGAAAAGGTTAACATTGCATTACTAAATTCAGCTGGTATTGTATTAAATTCAGCATTGACAAATCCTTATTTTGGTGTTTTAAATACTTGTAATTAAGTTTAAATGCTATCAGTCTTGAATTTGCATGAAAATTGGATTTTTAACAAATCAAAGTGTTACTAATCTGTGTGTTATGCACTCCCCTATTAAGCATACATATTGTGCTGCACAAGTATTTAACCTTGTTGTAGTGTTGAATTGTATAGAGGTAATACCTTTTACATTGTCACCATCAGCCTTCTTTCTTACCTTTATTATTATCAACTTGTAGTGTTTAGAGACAACAAGGCTCTGTATTAAGATCTTAGAAAATAGGAGCACTTCAAGAAGGCTCTTTATCAAGGTGTACTTCTGTCAAATTGGGATTTCACTATACCTGTTTTAATTTGAATCTCCTTCAATGGTTTATAGCACTACCAACCTATCCTATGCTTGCAAAATTAATAAAGGAATCGAGGCTTCAACATATTATGAGACAGATAAATACTATAAAGTGTTGCAAATAGAACATCAAAACACTTTACTTTTGAATCAAATGCTACAGAACAGATAAATCATGATTGTTATGTATCTTGGGTGGATTTTAATCATATAAACAGTTTTCCAAAACCTCATGTATCTTGCAAATTAACACACCTCTACTAGATTATGTATGAACTTTTGATAATACTTGGTATTTTCAGACTACAGGAGCTAGTATTGGAGATATCTTCATTGCATCAGATTGTGCTTTTCATGACAGAAGAATACCCATACCTGTAAGTGTTATGTTATGAATTTTTCCTTTTTTGTACAAGTACCATTATCTAAATCCCATCGTTAATGATTTAGATGAAGAAGGTGGTGGGACCCTTATTGATCAAGTTGCCTTTTAGAAATAAATTAAAGGATGAATATTTGATCTGACTGAAATTACATGTAAGCAAGATTTTGGTTTGGCTTTTACTTCCCTGATCCCACCTTTTTCTGTTTTGTTTACTTTGGAATTTTGCCAAAGATGACCAGGAATGAACCTGCAGAATATTTGATGTAGTACTAACAGATACAAAGTTATTTTTAAAATGAAAACTAATTCAATGGTTTTTTTTTTTGCACTTATCATTGATCTGTTTTCTTGTTGCAGAATTTCCAGATTAAGTGGATACACCTTTGGCTATGAGATTTCAAAATACGAAGGACTCAAGGCCTATATTACTTTTTCATGGGATCCAAAACTATGTGCTTGCCATTTGTCAACATGTACTTTGGCTGCATTGTTGCTGCTGCTAATCTTATCTCTCCCTCCTCTCTCTAGGGCTTTGAGACTTAGACCATGATTTCTTCTAGGCAAGCAAGATTTTCTTATTTGTAAAACTTACATCTAAATTATGTTCATGGATTTATGTTATTTGTGTCTATTGTGTAATCAAGTCCTCTTTACTTATTTATTTAATAGTTTTTTGTGATGTAAATATGTATTGTTTGCTAGTTATTAAATTTTTTAAAGATATATTGTTGATAGACAGACACCTCTAGCGTTTGATAATGTATGCAAATGAATTAATTTTTTTTATTAAAAAAATTGTTTCCGACGGGTAAATCCGTGGGAAAATATATTTGTCGTTTCTAAGCCAATTCCGACGGATATTTCCGTATGAAATATCATACTTTCCAACGGATTTTCCGACGGATATTTCCGTCCGTATTGCGACGGATTTGAAAATCCGTCGGAAATGTTTCCAACGGCCATTATACTGACTGATACTTGGCTGTCGGAAAATCCGTCGGAAAAAGTTCATTTCCGACGAATTTTGGCAATTTTCCGACGGATTTGGCCGTCAGTAATAGCGTTATTTCTTGTAGTGAGAGAATTCCACTTCATTGCCTTGTCCTCTGTGTAACCGCTAAACCGGTATCACGAGGTAAAGGAATCTTCCTTCCCTATGCTTGTCAACCAGAAGTCTTCCTCTTTGTGAATTCGGGGGAAAGGAGGATTTGGACCCTTATTGGGCCACACATACCGGTAATCCGGTTTTTAGGTGTCATGGGCCCTTAAGAAGGCTTTTATGCCGGTAAGCCGATTTACTGAAGACTTGGGCCCTTAAAGGGCTTCTAATGCTAGTTAACCGGTTTCATGAGGTCAAAGATCCTAACTGGACTAGACCTTACAGATAAGCCGGTTTACCGAAGTATAGTTCTACTTCTGGTCCATAACAGTTGCCCCCCAGACCATGGTTTATGGTTGTAAACCTTGGTATAAATTGAGTTAAATACCGGAAAATTGTAATGCAAATATCCTCAAGGAAGGGTTAATCCGGTAAACCGGTTTTTCAAGGACCTTGAAGATCATTCCTGGGGTTTATCGTTTAGCCCTCATACTAACCGGCAAACCGGTTTCGTCTATGGAACTGAGTCCCTTAGTACTTCTCATTCCGTAGGGTACTTCAAATCATCCGGTTTCCGGTGAACCGGTAATCCGGTTTCCCGAAGATCTTAGCAGACCTCCTTTTTTTTTTTTTAGAACGATCGTTCTGGTATTCCGCCAAACCGGTTAACTGGTTTACACCTTCACCCGTGTATAAATAGTTGTTTATTTGTCGTAAAACCAGTTAAAGGAAGAATAATGATCTTTAAAATTTTGTGGTCTTTGAACAATCATCCTGGTCAAAGTTTGGTAGAGACACTGATACACCAATATTATCAAGCCATCCCTCTGTTTTACCGAATTACCGGTTTAGAGGAGGCCCACCGAATCCTCCTCTTGGAATCAACAAATCAACTAACCGGTTTGTCGGACTAACCCAAATCCTGACATCATGATTTGGTTACCCGGTTTCCTGGATAATAGTGATTGCCTTGGTTGGTCCATCATCATCAATTTAGTCACATCAATCTTCTATGCACACGGTTACCAAGGATTTAGGCTTTTCCCAAAGGAATCTTTTCCTTGACTGCCACACCAGTGCCTGTTCCCAAGGTGGTATTTTTGAATTTTGAATTTTCCAACATGCATATGGCTCCAAAATTTTGTGACACTTGGCTAGGTTGCTTTAGTGATAAACCGGTAAACCGGTTTCGATAGCCCTACAGGATGGAGAATTGTCCTTTAACCGGTATCTCAAAAACTCGGTTTCCCGGTTACCAGATGCATTTTATCTGGTTTCAATGCTTCATTCCTTGTGCACAGTCTTCGAGAATTCAATTCAGCACTTCCCAAGAGCATCCCTTTTTAGTCTGCCGTGCCATCTGCTGTTTCCCAGGTAAGATTTTGAGTTTTGAAATTCAAATATACCTTGGGTGAAGTGCCTTTCAACTACTTCAATCAGCAAGTTGTCACCTATAATCCGAATTACCACTCGAAAACTGGGGGTAATTTTAAGACTTCTGTTCAACTTCCATAACTGACATAAAGCTCTTCATGCTATTGCTATCATAAAGTCTATCTTGTCATTAATGACAAGTCTTATTACTGAGACAGCTTTTATCAAGGTATCTGAAAAGATTCTTCTGATGGATTTCACCTTGACTAGATCTGACTAGACCTTCCAAGTACTCCATTTTAAATGCTTCCAATTAATGCCTGAAGTCCTTCCATTGGCCATTCCAGAAACCGAATTTACCTATAAATAAGGGGGATTGTTTCCTTTCCAAACTCACTCCTTCACCACTTGAAGAGTTTAGAAACCACAGAATAGTAGAAAAAACGTGCTCTGTTCTTTTCCTCCTAAGAAATTCGCCCAGCTCTTCTTTAGCCTCCCAGTTTTTCATACTTCCTCAGGTAATTTTCTTACTTCTCTCTAATGGATAATCTTCCACTTTCTGTCATTTACCCCCCTGAAAATTCTTCTTCTTCTTCTTCATCTTCTTCTTCAAATAATTTATCAACTGATTGAATACCCCCTATTAAACCTTCTTATTCGCGCTTAGGAAGTACTTCTATTAGTTCATCTGAAAAAAATATGCTGGACGAACTTGTTAGACAATTCGTAATAAAAAATTATTTTGTTGAAGTAGTTAGCAAACCAACTCCTCCTCCTAATGTTTCCTATCTTTCTCAGGAATCACAGATGGGAAACAAGAGATCAGAAACTAATCCGGAGGAATTCGTCAAACCGGACGATATTTCTGGTTATGAGAGGGTAGACTTAGATGCTTTAGGTAGACCTTCTAAACTTGTAGATTTGGCCAAACTTCGTCTTTATCACCTCCAAGCCAATTTGGTGAGGCCCGGTATTACTCCAAATTTTTACGCTATGGAAGCTCCTAGTGACTAAGACCAGATATGTACAGTGGGTGATACAATGAAAATTTTTTCTTTATGTACTGTGTTTTGTTTGATGTATGTGGTGTAAGAATCCCTTTCACAGATTTTGAAAACCAAGTTCTTACACATTTAGAGGTTGCTCCTTCCCAACTTCATCCGAACGGTTGGTGCTATCGTAGAGCCTTTCAGCTTTTTTGTAATCATTTTAATCTCCAATGCACCATCCCTGTCTTCTTTTATATTTTTGGCCCCTTCCAATCCAGCAAAGTGAAGGGGAAGTGGGCTTGGGTCACACTTAAATCCCGCAGCGGAAGGAGGGTGTTTGAATCTTATTCTGAGACGTGGAAGGAGTTTAAAGACAAATATTTCAAAATAATCGGAGCAAAAGACGTTTGGCCCTTCATGTTTGATCACGGGGGAAATCCCTATTTCCCTCTCTTCTGGTCACCTCGTAATTCCCTTATTGCAGCTAAGCTATTTGCAACTCCGGAAAACCGCTTAACTGATTTAGAGAGGTCCACTGTTTCTTTCCTTATTTCCTTTTGCGACCGCTTTAGGCGCATAAGTACAAAGTCTATTGTGGATTCTTCCCCTGAAAGCTTACAAACAACTTTTGGTAGGAATTTCTGCTTTATTAATTTGAAATATTTTGTACTGCATTTTTTCTTCTCTTCCTATTTCTAACACGATTCTTATGCAGCTGAAATGGCTTCTCCTTCCGATTTGGCAGCGCTTGCGGCAGCTCTTGGAAATGCTCCTCGCAATCTGCGTCCTCGAGTCAGCAAATCTACTGTTCCATGACCTCCTTCTTCCCTAGCAGCTGTGGAGGGTATGGACACTGCTCCTGCAGTCACTCCTAAACGAAGGAGAAATGACGGTCCTTCTCATCCCGAAGCCGGTAGTTCGGCTAATCCTCAGGGTGGAGGTTCTTCTCTTTGGCCTGATGACTTATCCGAGAGTTTCAATCGGATGCTTCTCACTAATTCCACTTCTCAACAATTAGGCAACATGAGCCGAAGGGAATTTGTTTCTTTTCTGAAATCCCTAAAAAGGGAACAAGTCAAGGCTGCATCAACTATCCAGTTTCTAGCGGAGAATGCTGAAAAGGTCTTGTTTGTTGGACCAGATGCTGTGAACTTGGCTGACCATGTCAAAAGAGAAGCAGAATTGGTTCAGCAACTTGCTTCCGAGACCGCTAAATTCAACAAGGCCAAACAGGATTTGTCCCAAGCTGAGGAGGAGTATACTAGGAAGCTGAACACCAAGGTTACTGGGATGAATGCTGCTCATGATGCTGCTCTGACTACTTTGAGGGATGCATTGAGAGACATGGAGTCGGAAAGGGACATGTACAAGGGGAAGTGGATAGATTCAGTCCAATCTTCCTTCATGAATGCTGTTGAACAAGCTAATCATCTGAATCCTTCCTTCTCAGCCAAAGGGATGCATTATCTTCACCGTGTTGAAGATGGGATATTGTACAACTACCTTCGTGATGGCAGTAGGGTGCCTGTGGATTTATCTGACCCTGGTTGTCCTGATTTTTTGGCTACTGGAGAAGAGGATGTTGACAATGATGGTGATCAAGATGATGATGATGAGGCCACTCTGTAGGGGGCCGGTTTACTGACTTTTTATCGCTTTTTATGTCTTTTATCTTGTCGTTTGTTTATTATTCCTTGCACCAAGTGAATCCAGTTGTAATTTGCTTTTTATAATGAAGAATTTACTTTACTTTCTCAAGTCTTGATTTCAAACTATATCCATACTTAGTAGACTTTAAGAATTTTCTATTCTAGCCAGCGAATGAAATTCCTTTATCCTTATCAGACTCGATTAGAATCTGAAAGTAGTCTTACTATCAGTACATGGGTGGTGCCTAATATTTTTTTAGAACATCTTCTAACCCATTTCACTCCTTATAAGGTGGCTAGCCATATAAGTGGTGTACTTTAAGTTGGATTTTATATGATTGAATACCTTTTAAAACCGGTAAACCGGTTTAGGAATTATAGGATTTTTAGTTTTGCTGAAGGGTAATTGGCTGTTAAGTTGGTTTGTGGCATAATTAAACCATGAAACCAATCATTCTAACAAACTAGTTGTTAAACCGATTTGTAATTGTGAAGTAAATGAAGTGATTTGTGGATGTAATCAATCCACGAAACCGGATATCCATGCTAATCAGTTGTTAAACCGATTTGTAATTGTAAAGAAACTGAACGGGTTCGTGGACGTAATCAAACCATGAAACTGGACGGTCGAACTAATAAACCGATTTGCAACTGTGAAACTGTTGAATCCATTTGTGGATTTAATCAGAAAACCGAGTTGATGTGTCCTATAAGTAGTTAATCCGATTTATGGATGTAGAAAACGCACTTCCAAACCATAAAACCGGGTTGGTGTGCTTAAATATTAGAAAATTGAAAGATAGACTAATTACTACAAACTGAAATTTTTGATTACTTCAATGAAAAAAGTTTTATACAAGAGAAAGCCTTTATCTCTACTAACAACAGTGGCATAATGACCTTATTGAAAAGGGAACGACAATGACTTAATAAGCCTTATTCAAAGAAAAATATCCTAACAACTGCTTTCTCCACTCTAGGGGGTTTTTAACTGTAATAAATTCGAAGCTTCGCCGCATTCCATGGGTTCTTAATCCTGTTTCCTGTTAATGTTTCCAGAAAGTAAGCTCCATTATCTGTCTTTGCGCGGATCCGATACGGACCTTCCCAATTGGCAGCTAACTTCCCATGTGTTGGCTCTTTTCCATGCACATCTGACCTTCTTAGGACCAGGTCCCCTTCTTTGAACGAACGACGAATAACCTTCAAGTTGTACTGCTTGGCTGATTGTTGCTGGATCGTTGCCATGCGAATAGTGGTCATCTCCCTGGATTCCTGCAAAAGATCAAGATTCTCCCTCAGAAGTTTTACATTTGTGTCAGGGTCAAAGTATCTTGACCTCAAGTTGGTGGATCCTATTTCTAACGGGATCATAGCTTCACTTCCATAGGTTAATTTAAAAGGAGTTTCTCCAGTAGCAGAATGAGGGGTGGTTCTGTACGACCAAAGCATGGACTCTATGATTTCCACCCACTTGCCTTTACTGTCTTCCAGCTTCCTTTTTATGCCTCTTAAGATACACCTATTTGCCGCTTCTGCCTAACCATTGGTCTGCGGATGTTCCACAGAGGATAAGCGTTGTTTGATTCCCAACTCGCGGAGGAAATTTTGAAAGGCTTCGCTGACAAGCTGGCGGCCATTATCAGTGACAACTACTGCAGGAATGCCAAAACGTGGGATTATCTGGTTGCGGAGGAATTTCTGGATTTGGGCTGAAGTGGTGGTGGCTACTGCTTTGGCTTCAATCCACTTGGTGAAATAATCTACTGCCACAATCAGATGAGTCACTTGTCCAGCGGCTTGTGGAAAAGGGCCTAATAGGTCCATTCCCCATTGATAAAACGACCATGGAGCAGAAATCGAATGCAATTCTTCCGGGGGGGGCAGGTGGACATCTGCATACTTTTGACATTTGTCACATTTTTTGACATGGTTCATGGAATCCAGCTGAATCGTAGGCCAGTAAAACCCGGCTCTTAATATTTTCCTTGCCAACCTCCTTCCTCCTAGGTGATGGATGCATCTTCCTTCATGTAATCCCCTTCTGTACAATAATCCATCCTGAATGATAAAGTGTGGGGCCATTCTTCGTACCTTTCTGGATGCCTCTTCTTCTGCTGGAAGCGTGCCATGGAGTAAATACGCCAAAATAGGGGAGGCCCATGAGTCTTCATCCTCCACTGCTAGTGTCGCACTAGGGTGGAATATAGTTTGTTGCACCACTGATCTGTAATTCCCTGGTTTCTTGGTGCTTGCCAATTTTGATAAGATGTCTGCACGAGAATTCTGCTCCCTTGGGATATGTTCAAAAACCGCTTCCTCAAACGTTTCTGCCAGTTGTTTGCATTTCATGAGGTATTGCTGCAACAGAGGCTCTTTTGCTTGAAAATTTCCTTTTATTTGAGAAATCACCAGTTTAGAGTCACTGTACAGGATAATAGAGCGAGCTCCAAGATCTTTGGCCATAGTCATGCCAGCCAAGCATGCTTCATACTCCGCCTGGTTATTAGACGTTTGAAAATCAAATCTAAGAGAATATTCAATGGAAATACCTTGGGCATTCTCCATAATGATTCCAGCTCCTCCTCTAGAGGGGTTAGAAGATCCGTCCACAAAGAGAGTCCAGCTTTTAGGATCCGCTTTTGGTGTCAACTCTGCTACAAAATCTGCCAGTACTTGTGATTTTATGGCTGTCCTCGCTTCGTAGCTGATCCCATATTCAGAAAGCTCCACTGACCTGGCGATCATGCGACCTGCCAAATCAGGCTTTTGTAGTATCTGTCGGATGGGTTGATCAGTCCGCACCACCACCGGGTGACACTAGAAATATTGTCTCAGACGCCCAGCAGTGATGACCAATGCAAACGCCATCTTCTCCACCTTCTGATATCTTTTTTCAGCTTCCTGTAGTACTTTGCTAACAAAATATACGGGATTTTGTCCTTTCTCCGTTTCCCTGACCAATACAGCACTTACAACCTCATCATTAACAGATAAATATAAATACATCATTTCACCTGATTCAGGTTTACTGAGGATTGGAGGATTCGAAAGGTAATGTTTGAGCTCCTGGAAAGCAGCCTCACATTCTCCAGACCACTTAAAGTCCTTGTCCTTCTTCAGTAACTTGAACAGAGGAAGCGACTTGTAAGCTGATTTGGACAGAAACCTTGTTAACGCAGCAATACAACCTGTAAGCTGTTGAACTTCTTTGACTGAATTTGGGCTCCTCATACGAGTGATTGCCTCGCATTTCTCCGGGTTAGCCTCTATCCCTCTGTTGGTTAGCATAAAACCTAAAAACTTCCCTGCAGTGACACCAAAGGCACACTTTAGTGGATTAAGTCGCATATTGTGCTTACGTACCTTGGCAAGGACCGCTTCTAGATCTTGTTTATGGTTCTCTTGTAGCATGGACTTGACAATCATGTCATCCACGTAAACCTCCAAAGTTGG
Source organism: Crotalaria pallida (assembly GCA_037953625.1). Classification (NCBI taxonomy): domain Eukaryota; kingdom Viridiplantae; phylum Streptophyta; class Magnoliopsida; order Fabales; family Fabaceae; genus Crotalaria; species Crotalaria pallida. The sequence goes on along the minus strand of CM075652.1, from coordinate 121,714,982 downwards.
ACCTATTAGTTCAGCGAAAACTTTGTCCATCATTCTTTGGTAAGTAGCACCTGCATTTTTCAAACCAAAGGGCATTACAGTATAACAATAGGCTGCCCTATCGGTCATGAAAGTTGTTTTCTCCTGATCATCTTCAAACATTGGAATTTGATTGTAACCAGAATAAGCGTCTAGAAAGGAGAGTAGCTGGTAACCAGCTGAGCTATCAACAAGTTTATCAATATTGGGAAGTGGGTAGGTATCCTTGGGGCATGCGCCATTTTCCAGACGCTTTTTTCACCAGGACCACATTCGCCAGCCATGTAGTGTAAGGGACTTCTCGAATGAAACCGGCCTGTAAAAGCTCTTCCACACTTGAAGCAATGACTTTCTGTCATTCAGCACCCATCTTCCTTCTGCGTTGAGCCACTGGTCTGAATGTAGGATCTATAGACAGACGGTGGCAAATAAACTCCGGATCCAAACCAGGCATGTCAGCAGCTGTCCATGCAAATAGATCTCTGTTCTCTCTTAACAAAGTAACCAGCTTCTCCTTCTCCTCTTTTGGCAGATCTCTTTCTACCTGTGTCCAGTGATCTGATGTTTCGCCTATCTGAACTTTCTCCAATTCTCCTTCAGGTTTGGGACGTTCTTCCTTAATGTCTTTTCTCATGTCTAAATCTACCATCATCACACCAGAAGAGGAAGCGGGGGCTTTGCCTTTCTTTATCTGAATCTGTTTTTTTTTTTTTGCATTCTCCTTAGTAGCCTTCAAACTAGCAATATAGCAGGTTTTCGCTTGCATTTGATCTGCTCTTACTTTGATAACCGCACCCTTCTCTCCTGGAAACTTCATTGCCATGTGAAGAGGGGAAGCGACCGCCTGGAATGCCTTCAGGGTGGGGCGCCCTAAAATCACATTATATGCTGATGGGCAGTCTACCACCGCGAAAGATATCTTCTCAGTCCGACATCGATGGGGTGTTCCCAGTGTCAGTCTGATGTCAATATATCCTCTTGGCCTGATAGTGTCTCCGATAAAACCAATCAATTCCTTTTGACATGGGAGAAGATCCTGAGGCCTCAACTTCAATCGATCAAAAAGCTCAGAAAACATGACGTCGGAAGAACTCCCTTGGTCTACCATCATTCTGCAAACTTTGAACCTGTCAATAATCCCTGTTATCACCAGTGGGTCATTATGATGAGGAATGACTCCCTCCAGGTCAGCTTCAGTGAACATAATAGGCGGATGGGATATTTTCTGTCTGCTGGAGGAGGCGACAGCCATTGTTGCAATTTTTAGCTGTCGCTTTTGAGATGTTATAGAATCATTTTCACCTGAAAATCCTCCTGCAATTGTAGAGATTAGTTCTAAATCTTCATTACTAGTACCGCTGTTACCTTCTTTTTTGGCGAGGGAATTTCTGGTATGCCTGGGAGTTCTACTCCTTTTTGCTGGTGATCGGGTTCTCCTCCGTACGAGACTCCTGGTTCTCCTCCTTATTGGGCTTCTGGCTCTCCTTCCAGAATTGCGTTCGTTGGATGATCCTCCAGGAGATCGGACATACCTTTTCAGTTTCCCCCTTCTTATCAGTGTTTCTAATGCGTCTCTAAGCTGGACACATTCTTCGTCTGTGTGACCATATCCACCATGCCAACTGCATCTTTTACGCTGGTTCTCCTTGGTGGGTGGTCTTCTTAGCGGGGGAGGTCTGTCTATTTCCATCAGTTCTGCATTCATAACCTCTCTAAGGATTTGAGACCTTGAAGTGTTCAAGGGTGTGTACTCATCATATCTGGTCTCTGGCTTCCTTCCCCTTGAATCTCCTCTTCCAGTCCTTTCCCCTTCCCGATTACCTTTTCCTGATCCTTTTGGAAAGAACGCTTCCTTCTTCTTACCTGTTCCTCCAATGACATAGTTATCCTGGGCCTTCTGATATTCTTCCAAATTGATATACTTTTCTGCTCTCTCCATCACTTCATCCATGGTTCTAATCCTGTGCATGACCAAATGATCAGTAAACTCACCAGGTTTCAGGGCTCTCATCAACAAGTGAAGGGCCACTGATGCTTCAATGTCACTGATCGATAAGTATTTTGAATTGAATCGGGTGAGGAAATCCCTCAATGACTCATCTTTTCCTTGCTTAATCTGCGATAAGTGATGTTCAGACTTCGGCTGAGCCTTACTGGTAGTGAAATGGCCCAGGAATTTTGCAGCTAAATCTTTCCAACACCCGATAGAGTTGGGCTCCAGTTTAGAGTACCACCGCAATGCTGCCTTTTTCAGAGTCAAGGGAAAAGTGCGACATTTGTACGCATCTTTAGCCCCCTGGCAAGACATTGCTACCAAAAAACTGTCTATGTGCTCCTGAGGGTCTGAATTTCCGAAGTAAGAGTCTACATTAGTCGGAGCTTTGAGATTTCCAGGCATCGGAAAGTTCATAATCTGGTCGGAAAAGGGGTGATCTCTTTCTTCCGGTTCCTCTTCCCTTATAAGGTCCTCCTCAACTTCTGGTGTGGAGAATGTTGTCCCTTTTTTCAGCTCTTTCATTAACTTATCCTGCGCGTCCAAACGCTTTCGAAGGCGCTCCAACTCTGCCTCCAAGTTCATCTTCCTTTGCGAACGTCCATCTGATGATCCTCTGCTCTCATGTTCATAATGCGGGGGGCTGTCATCCTTAAAGGATAGCCTCTGCCGCGATTTTTCATGATCAGTACGAGGGGGACTATCATGCCTGGATCGTTCCTCTTCTATTCGTCTCCTGCCTTCACTCAGGTGCTCCCTTAAATATTTCTGTTGAGTGAGAGTTTTTCCTCCATTCAAACGGTTCCTCAGGTCTCCACCACTATGGTGGCTGGGTTCGATTCGTTCTCCTTGTGACCGGTTATCCATCTTGTTCACAAAAGTGGTGGGAATAGGTTTCTCTCTCCCACTATGGTCGCCAATGTTCTGTTGTAGAACGTCTGGTACTTGAACTAAGGGGTCAAGTGTGCCAGTATTCTACTGTTTGATTTCAGACTGCAGATAGGCACCCTAATTACCAGGATACCAGCTCTATTGTCGTTCTTAGTTTGGGGGGTGGTGTGTGTGTTTGTGTGAGATTGAAAGATGCATACTTGGTTATCTTCCACTCTCCTATATAAGCTAATAACCTTACCGTTGGGTTTCCCTCCTCATCAATGGGTACGGCTGCATAACTGCTAACGGTAGGTGATAATAGCAGAAATTAAGTGGATATTATGGGAGAGTTGCTGCTCATCATTGCATAGGAATCCAAGAGAATTCCACTTCATTGCCTTGTGTGTGTAACCGCTAAACCGGTATCACGAGGTAAAGGAATCTTCCTTCCCTATGCTTGTCAACCAGAAGTCTTCCTCTTTATCAATTCGGGGGAAAGGAGGATTTGGACCCTTATTGGGCCACACATACATGTAATCCAGTTTTTAGGTGTCATGGGCCCTTAAGAAGGCTTTTATGTCGGTAAGCCGATTTACTGAAGACTTGGGCCCTTAAAGGGCTTCTAATGCTAGTTAACCGGTTTCATGAGGTCAAAGATCCTAACTGGACTAGACCTTACAGATAAGCCGGTTTACCGAAGTATAGTTCTACTTCTGGTCCATAACATAGCCCTATTCCCAAGTGTCCACCATTACTAATGGGGGTATCTGAGACTAATCTTATGTGGGATTTGTAGCTGTCTCTTTCAGCAGGGTGTTTTTTTACTAAGAATCGATCACAGGGTTACTAACACCCGTATCCTATCCTTAAGATCTCATAAAAGACCTTACATCAAATAAGCCAACCCATGTTCATAATTAAATTTGGTATTTGGAACTTGATATTTGTATTTTGTTTTGTGTACACCAACCGATACTCGGATCTGGTTTACCCAGAACCCGACTCATCCGGTCCGACCCAACTGAGCTCGCACTAAGCGGTAGGGATCTCCCAGCGGGCAGCGGGGGTTGCTCCATACCCAAGACTCGAACTCGAGACCAGTTGGTTAAGGGACCAAGTGAGCTACCACTTGACCAACCCCACGTTGGTACTTGATATTTTTTTTAGGTCCGTATTCCTTGCGGAACCACCGGTATCCCCAAGAGCACCCTTAATACCAGGGAGCCCTTGAGAATAATCCGGAGCGAGCTGCGTGGCTGGCTCTCCTAGCGGGATGTTTTTAGTGGGAATCGAACACGGGGCTACTAGCACCCGTGTCCCATTCCCAAGATTTCAGTTGGGGCCTTACACCAACTGAACCAAACCTCGTTGGTTTGGTACTTGATATTTGTATCTAACTAATTTATTTTAGCCTTGAAATGTATAAGATCAGAATTACCAAATTAGCATATAGTATAATTCTCATTATTTTTCATATTTTTTATATTTTGAGAAAAACTTGATCAAACATTATTGTTATAAATTTATTCGGTATTTGATTTTTTACTTTTAGGAATCAAATGAAGAAAGAATTTGTCAAATAATATATTGATTCTGCCGTAATTTACGAATATAATCCTTCAAATTATTGATTAAAGTACCACACATTAATACGCGTTATTTTGGGAGATAGTCTTCCAACGAGGCTTCTTACATTTGCAAGAACCGACGATCGAACCCCCAACCACTTGTTTAAGTAGCAGCCTCCAACGATAACTAGCCTCTTTACCGAATACCAATAAAACCAAATTTGTTTAGAGAGATGTTATTAACACCCGTTTTATTACTACTTGCACCCGATTTTTATAAATTTTTGCACTTATTTACCAATATTACCCTTATATTAATACTTACATTCATATGACCAATACTCACACCCTTATTCCTATTATTTGCACCCATAATCCTAAAAACCTAATACTTAGCCAATTTTACTACTTACACCCATCACCTTTAATCTCTCATCACCAACCCACACATTTGATCATCTTCAACCTCTCATCCTAATATACTCGGTCGACTATAATCCACAAGGTCTCTTCCAGTAATTGCTTCAAGAAGCAATACTCCAAAACTATAAACATCACTCTTCTCATTAAGTAAGCCAGAATTGACGTATTCTGAAGCCAGATATCGGAAAAATACAACGCAAGCATTAAAAGAAGGAGCACGAGAGTTACATGGTCTCCCGACAAGAGTTACTTCTTCAGAATTTTAGCCCGTGTCCTCCTACCAGGGATCGTGGTTGATTACAATCTCAACCCACGTGAAAAGCTTAACATTAGGTTTAGTATGGTGTATTTCATGATTAAATTATGCGCATGACATTAGCAAGGACAATTAACCTAAAAGATTAACTCTGCAACTTCTCAATTTGCAGTATGAAATGCAAAAGAAGCATAGGCCACCATGCATGATCAAACACGAAACAAACAGAAAAATTACTTTTGAACATAACACAGTACAAATCCTAAATTCGTTGACATACAGCTTACCCAAAAGTACCCTTTACTCGAGAAATGTGATATGACTTTGTAAAAGCTTTAAATAATGCTAATTTGTTTTATGACTTCCATATTGGATGAGAGGTTGAAAATGATTATGTGGGTTGGTGATGACAGGTTGAAGATGGTGGATGTGAGCAGTAAAATTTACCAAATACGATATAACAAAAAGCAAAACCCATTAGCAAAGAAAATAAAAAATCATGCTTATCAAAGAACAAAATGATCATTTATATTAAAAACAAAAAAACATTGCAGTAGGTCACAAATTTGAGGATGTGAAAAAAAAATAGAAAATTTGTGCAATATAAAAAAAGATCAAATCACTGATTTGGAAATTTTTAAAAAAATACCCAAATAAAAAAACCCTAAAAAGAGCAAATCAAATTTTTAGGATAAAAAAAGGAAAAGGAAAAAAAAGGAACGATGGACGAAGAAAAAAAAGAAAAGAAGAAGAATAAGAACAATGGAAGAAGTAGAAGAAAAAGAATGATGGAAGAAGAAAAGAAGAAGAAAAAAAGGGTGTCAAATATAACCGCCGGAAGAAGGAAAGACGAAAGAACGATGCAAAAAGAGAGTGATATGAAGTCAAAGGGAGTAGAGAGGATATGGTTTGCTTTTTTAGTTTGTCCCGAACTTCTCAAAGAAGTTTTATTAAGGAAAATACGAAATTACCCTTTTTTTTTGGCTCTCATTAATAATGAACTTAGGAGGGAAATACATCATTAAGAGGGAAAATGGATGATACTTTTAGGAGAGAAATCTTTTTTGCCCTCATACTTTTCCTATTTTATATTATGTTGATTATTAGAAGTGAAAAAAATATCATAACTGTACATTATCACCTCTCTTGAAAATATACATAACTTCATTATTTTCCAATAGCTTTTTATTTTTTACTATACTTAATTCCTTAAAATGTACACGAAAGACTCTTGTTAATACAGTATTTGTTTTTAACAAATTATATATATACTTTTTATATCAATCAATACACTTTGACACATTATATATATACTTTTTATATCAATCAATACACTTTGACACATTTAGGGTTGGTTTGGTTTGAGAGAAGAAAATGAGGAAAGAGAAATGAGGAAGAGAGAAGTTTGAAGAAGAGAGAAAAAGGTGAGAAAATGAGTAAATTTATTGATTGTTTGTTATAAGAGAAAATGAGAAGAAATAAGAAAGAAAAAAGTGTTGAGTTTTATCTTTTTCTGTTTGGTTGGAAAGAAAAATACTAAAGAGAAATTAAAATAGCAAATTTGTGAAAAGACAAATATGTCTAAAAAGACAAATTGTTTTTCCATGTATTATGAGTGTATTATTGCCATTTGATTGATTTCCTCCATTTTCTCTCCATTTTCTCTCCAAAAGTGAAGAGATTTTGTTTTGAGATGGGAGCCGCACAATTGTTTTCTCTTCTTCCATTTTTCTTCCCTACTAAACAAGCTAGGTACATTTAACAAATCACCCCAATTTCTCTCCTTCTAAAATCTTTCCTCTCGAAATCTCCCCGAACAAACAAAGGTTAATGACTCAAAATATGATTGTACATCTGATATGTGCACATAGCTTAATTACTCAGTTATTTAAATAAGCTAATAAAAAAATTCTTTGTATCATATGCTTTTTTTCATTAATGAAAAAAATCAACAAATTCTGGCTCAAGATATACATTTAAAACCAATGAAAATACAAAAGATTGGCAAAAAATAAGGGTTTTGATTTTTTGACTTCCCAAGTTGGGTTTTTGATCCCCCTTTAATTTTTTTTTCAAAAATACCCCTAAAAAAAACTTCCCTCCTATCTTCTCTTCCTCCTCCTTCTTCTTCTATTTCTTCTTTTTCTTCTTCACTTACACCTACTTAGTCACACTCTTCCACGCTCACCCCCACTCATATATTTGTTATTCTATTTCTTATCGTGTAAAATGTGCCCTATGCTGATGTCGAAATGTACGAAACATACCGGTACACTTCGACAGAGGCTTATGGCTTTTTTTATTTTTCCCAGTACGCCAAGTCCTGAACGTACGTGTTAAATAACACCTACGCAAAGCCTTGACGTATTGGTTTTATTTTTTCCTAATTTTTTCCCGTATGCCACTGGTAAGGTGTAGCAAAGAGCTCTATATATTCGTGTCTTGATGGGCAAGCTCTGTACATGGGATGTAGTGGTCACCTTTGAGGATGAGCCCAAACATATAACAATGCTCTTCTTTTTGCTAAGACATATTAATCCTTTTTTTTTTCAACTCGCCATGTGAGCAATCACCTAACGTGGAAGGGAGAATGAATAAGCCCACATTATGAATCACCCAACATAAGGTGCATGTGCGTGTCCTACGAATAATCATTTGAATATGCTTTAAGTGCCTTATATATTAGCTTCTTATACAGATTGCTTTCACATGCGTGATATTTCCTTGTCTTCTCCTACGCCCCTTCAGGGGCATACTTGACAAAATTGGAAAAAAAAAAACGAGTACGTCGAGGCCTGTACGCCCAGGCCCTAATGTATTGGGCAAAATTTTTTTTTTTTAAAAGAAAGGCCCTATGCCTTTGTCGAAGCTTACCGATATGTTTCGTACACTTTGACATGAGCCTAGGGCACTTTTTACACGAAAAAAAAAACATAATAGTGGATATGTGATTGGGGGTAAGTGGGAATAAGTGTGGGTGAATGTGGGGGTGAGTGAGTGAGTGTTAGGAAGGAGGAGAAGGAGAAGAGGGTGAAGAAGAAGGAGGAGGAATTTTGGAGGGAGTGTGTTTTTTAGGGGCATTTTCGAAAAAAAAAAAGTTAAAGGAAGTCAAAAATCCAATTTGGGGGGTTAGAAAATCAAAACCCAAAAATAAAATAAAATAAAATTCCAATAATATGGGCCTAGGCCCTTTAGCTTAAGATGAGAATATGAGAAAGGGGAGATGAGAGGATCATGAGTTTCAAAATAAAAAATTCGACATAAAAATGCTAGTTAATAGCTATTACAAAATAAACTACATAAATGAGCTGATCCACTAGTAAGTGGGGCAACTGAGATTTTGTATGGGATAATACAACTTGTGATTCTTAGTAGGTACAATATAGTGTCTGCAAAAATGTATACAGTTATTTATTTCCTATCTACATGTTTGTTCTTCATTCACTTATTGGTATAATATAGTATTAGGACCCCAATTATTCAGTTTCCTCAATCCATCCATACCCAGATATTATAATTCTGGGGGTGGAGCAGGGCCCTTCAAAAATCTACAAAACCTATTTGTAGGTAATATATACTAATCAAACTATTGAGTCAAATCCAAGATTGGATAGAATAGTTGCATTTGAAGGAGTTCACTCCACTGATATGAGCAAAGATATCTGATGAATCAACCATGTCATCTTCTTCTTTCACAACAACCTGTAATTACAAAAATATAAATTAGTAAAAGGGAATAACAATTGTAAAGGCATAATAAGTTGTACAAAATAATTGTCATGTTGTTGATTTATTTAATAATTGAAATGTGCTCTATGAGAATCTTACTTCTTCTTCATCATCTTCTTCATGATTGCTACTAGCAGGCCTATGATTATGTGTTTCTCCAAAGTCATCATTCTTTGCAAACCTTCCTCTAACGCGAGGTCGGCTATCTGCTAGAGTTTTGCGGCATGCATACTGCATATTTTGATTGCATCATTAGTTTAACATGAAAATATGAAGTAACTAGTGTTATATAAGCATGGAAATATCTTGCAAATTCATACAATATATAACAAGATTTCATGTTTGTTTGATATGGTGTTGCTGTTAGCGCTCCTAATTTTCTATTCGCACTTTTTGCATTAGCCATTCTGATTTTTCAAAATAGGAAAACTAAAATTTCGATCGGTTAACATGGAGTGTGAATAGATAATTAGGAATGTGAGTGCCACAGTATGTTAGATGATGTGGTTGTTTTGAGGAAGTACCTTAATTTTCTTGCTGAAGTTTCTTTCATTCCTTTTCTTCATGTATCTATGAATCTTTTCTTTCCTTTGCTCAACAGAAAGTTTTCCAACCTTGAAGGTAGAGTCCTCCAAGGTTGAGATTTCTGGTGTCAAAGTGGCAGAGCTCCCAGCCCCAGCTACAAGTTGCTGACTCTCAACAACACCAAGTGCCTGATAAAGAAATTTACAAATAAAAAATAACAGTTATTTTCTTTCTTAAAACAAAAGCAAAAACATGCCATTCCAAACTATTTTATTAACTTTAGTTAAAGGTTCTGGACTTGTGGAAAGAGATGTACAAAAGGAACCACCCATAAAGTGGAACTTTTCTAATTATGATGCTTTTTTTTACAATCAATTTTATGTTTAAAGGTGTGATTCCTTCTTGCTACTAGTCCAAATTTATGCCACTTTTAACAGGTGACAATGTAAAGGGACTGATATGCTAGCTAGCTACTGTTTTTATGGATATGGGCATTTATATTCTATGGGGCATCAGCTTCTTAGAAAATTGTCCTGGCCATGACCATTTTGCAAAATTTTCACCTCTGATAAAGCCCCTTTTAATTCTAAGAACCACAGAGTAGTAAGTTTTGTAACATTAATAATATTTATTTGGACATTGGGGGTTGGATTTATTTTACCTTATTTAACATATTTCAAACTGAACATTTTTCAGTTGGGTTTTTTACTATAAACTTAACCAAGTAGATCGAAACATAGTTACAGAACTCTCTCAGTAAACCTGCGAATCGCTTACCAATTCATGGTACTTCACAATGTAAAGAAAGTCTTATAATTATATGGTAAAAAATAGCGAACCGTGTATTAGTAACTTGAAATTCGGTAACTATGGTTTGGAAATTGGTCATACCTGAAGGTCTGGAGGGTTAAAAACCCGTGGCATTGAATCTGTACAATACATTCCACCATTCTCTGCTTGGTACTCAAGTTCCTGAGCCTGAAGTTCAGATCCTAGAAGCATGCTCCCGCCGAACAATCCAGAACGATCGGCGGATAAGGCAGTAGTAAGAGGGCCAGGAGGCATGTAAGGTCCCATGCCAGGACCAAGAAAGTTGCAAGATGGAGATGAAGGGTTGAGAGGCATATAAGAAGGGACAGAAGATATGCAATCCTCTTCAAAAACAGAAGGCAATGGAGCTCCCATAAGAGGCCCAACAGGTTCATTCTGATACTGAGAGAAGCCTTCCACACCTGAATTACATGCTGCTAGTTGTTGCACATTAGGCTGCATGGAAGAGAAGTTACCAAACTGTTCTTGATTGTTTGCGACGGGAAGAAATTGCGGAACATTGAAAGTTTGGGGTGATGAGAAGTCTATTGAGGCAGATATGTCATTGTCAATTTCTTCTTGTGAGTCAAAGATGATTGAAAGGTTGCTGCTATTGGTTGTGTTGTTGTTGGTCGCGGTGGTGGTCGTGGTAGTGGTGCTAGTTGGAGTGGTCACTGTATTATTGCTATTGCTATTGCTATTCAATTTAGTGTCTACATCTAATGCTAGAGATATATTTGTCACATATGAGGAGTTTTCATCATAGCAACAATTTGAGCTTGAGGTAACCTCAGAATTCTGAAGAGGCTCTGGGAACAATTCAGAGTCACAAAGCTCCAGAATTCGATCGCTGATCGGGATAGAAATTTCATCCTGAAAACAATGATATAGAAGCAATAATGTGAACAACATGATGATTACCAAAAAAAAAAAAAAAATTACTTAGTACTGAACATACATAATTCAGAATAATTTTGAGTGATCCTTATAGTTTTATAAAATAAGTACATGACTGATTTTACACAATGTTTTTTGTTTTTTTCGCATTATGGGGCTGAATCCAATTCCACATTTAGTTGATAGAAACTAGTCTGATCAGACCACATAGCCATCCCATATTTTGAACTTTCAACAGATAATATTCTCTAACCAGTCTAAACTTTTGTCTATTTCATGTCTTCATCAAATAGTGTGACCATTCTAAAGTGACTAACATGCATAAAAATATGAGTTATGTTCATAATTACAAGCCTTTTGCCTAGATGAAAATGAAATAAATCACTGCACAGAACAACAATGGGGCATTCTACACACTGTATGTAACATACATATCTGGTTGGTTGCATAGTTCAAACAATTTGTTTATAATTGCTAAAAAAAAAATTAAGATATTTAGTTCTTCAAATTGGTTGGCTTTTTTGGGGATTTTTATTGCAGAAAAGAATGTGCATCTATGCCTTCATGTGGCATGTAGGAGCAAAAAGGTATCTAATGATTGTAAAAAAAAAAAAAAAGAAGGAACCAAGACTTTGTATGTTATTAATATATTGAAACTAATGCTTCAATGAAAATTGAAAGGCACTTAAAAGAACCCATCATGCTATACATGTGAGCTGTTGACATAAAGCAATCCCGTCACCATCTCTAACTGAATAAGAATATCAAAATCCCCATCACTTAGAAAAAGCACAAAAGAAAGTTATAAATTCCAAAATAATTGAAAGTTGTGTTGCTATCACACAGAAAACCATGCTGAATTTGATATAATTACAATGCAGTTCACAATGTTTTCCTCAGAAAATGACACATTTTGGTGGCATTCCCTTGTCTTGGATTGGATAAGATAATACAAAAAAAAAAAAAAAAGGTCAAATCCTAATTCTTATGGAATCTCTGATTTGTTCTTAGTGCCAGTCAAAAAAGCATTGAAAAAGAAAAGAATACGTTCTGTACTGCAATTTGTCACGGAAGCCTGGAAATGAAATTGAGAATGACTTCTAGAATTTATATAAAAGCTAATAATGCTAGCTTAATGTTTCCTCTTGGAATATATAGCACTACTAGGGTAAAGGAATAATATTAACAGTTTGATGCAAAAATCAAACTTGAAAAAACAAACAAACAAATCAATCGTTCATGCATGAAAAGAACAAGTGCAGAGAAAGAGAAATTTCATGAGAAATAGATGATAATAAAATGGTACACCCAAGAAAACAACTTAAAACTTCAATTCTACCATATTACATAGAGATTCCAAAAGAAAAATAATCCACTTTCATAACAAAATTACGAGTGTTTCATAAATTCAATCTCATAAAGAAATAAAAATCATTTTGAATCATTAAGATTACATCATGACATACATAATGCATGACACAACGGTAGCTAGAACACATGCATTATAACGAACATCACAAAGATGATCAGGGTAATTACAAGTTAATTAAAAAAAAGATTAAGGTAATTATTACAATGGGAAGTTGCTCCTCCTCCTTTGGTGGCAGTGGCTGATCAAAAACATCATGCATCATGGTGATATATGTGTATCCCCTCGCACAAGAAATGAGGCAATATATTAAAGGCACCCTAATAAAATACAAATAAAAGGGTATATAAATACTATATAACTATTATACTATGAAGTGCAAAATGTAACAATTTGTTGTGACACAGCTTTCTTGGTTACTAAGAAACAATGCACAACAACACTCCTTCATGCATGGAGAAAAGAAAAACCATAAAAAAAAAGGAAAGAGAGAGAAGCTATCATAGATGAGTAGTTATAGCTAGCTAGGAAGATGGAGAGTAATTGGGTATCAAAGACTCAAAGGAATTAGTTATAAGAAGATATATAAGGGCAATAAGCAAAGGGGTCAGGCTGGCACTCGTGGGTGTCAACGCGAGACTCAAGGTGGGCCATGAATTCACTGCAAACCCTCTCCCTCGTGTGACCCTGGCACTGCTCCTCACTTAGATTTTGGGTTGACCAAGCCTTTTATACTATATATTCCATGCATTCACAAATCATTATCATTGTATTCTTTATTTATATATATGCATTTACATGGAATTCGATAAAAATAAAAAGCATGGAGATAATGATTAGCAGGAATATTGGCAAAAATAGAAATTATACTTCATTCTTCCACCCACAATTGCTTCTCAAAGGCTTTTTGGTCCCCTCAAATATTTTAGTTGTCCAAAACATTAGTTTAAAAATGATATTTTGAGGAGTAACGTATAATAAATGATAAATTTTTGGTACGCTTGACATTCAGAAGTTAAATAGGATAGGGTAAGCAAGGTAGTTAGAGCATATATTTAAGCTTGGCATGGGAAGGGGATAAGATCTTAGAAACGGTGAAACCTGACATTAAATGTCGTTTCAACCAAAATGCAAAATTACATTTAAAAAAATACACATGTATATTCAAAAAAATAGAAGATAAATAAGCCAATCACAATTGATAAGTCACATAATATCATATATCAAATCAAAAAGTCTCAAATTTTGTGATAACCACACATTTTTACACGACAGGTTTCAGGGGTAGAACGTTACACCAAGAGAAGTTAATTAAGAAAGGAGAAGGGGTAGAGCATAGAAGTTATAGTGAGAAGAAGGGGTAGAACGTAGAAGGATTTTTGCCTTTTAGGGGAGTTGAGAAAGAAAAAAAAAGAGGATGCAGACTTAGAGAAGAAGAAGAAGGGTTTAAGGAAGGAGACTTAGAGGAGAAGAATCGTTTTGAATTCTGATGGGTGGGAGTGAGAGAAACATAGAGTGAAAGATTAAAAGTATGTAAGGGGTAAAAATTAGGTTTTTTTTAATGGGTGGGTAAAAATGAAAAAGTAAAAAAAAAATTAGGTTAAAATTAGGGTTTTATGTCTCTGGGTCGCAAAAAAAAAAAAAACCAGTTATTGAGTCGCAGTTAGGTCTGAAACCTAGTCTAACCTGGAAAACTCATTCTTCTTCCTCAACGGGAAAAAGCGTTGCGCCTCCGCAATTCGAAAATTCAAAACGATGCTCCGGGATGCGCCACCTTCTCTGCGCTTTTCATGTCGTGCCGACGCGAGTTCCAGGGTGCTACTCGTTGAATTGTGCGCTCCAACGTGTTGGAGCACGCTTTTGACTACCATGATGGTAAGTAAAGATGAATGAATTGAATATATGAAAGTATTTGATATTTAACCCATATAAAAGAGTATGGTTTCCCACAAATTTTTTTAGGTATTTTTAGCTAATGATGGTATCGGAGGAGAGAGATTTCTTTCGGAATTTTATGGATCCACAAGAGTTTGGGCCAATCAATAAGATAGCCCAGATAACCAGATCTTATACAAGAATTAATCAAATATTTATGTGTGTATTATGCTATTTAATGTGTATTATGATAAAAGTAACCTATATGAAATGAGTGATATCACCTTTATATATACTTCTCTCGTTTCACTTTATCTGTCACTAGTCTTTTTAATTTGTTCCAAATTATTTGTCGCTTTAGGAATTCGAGGATATATTAATTGATTTTTTCTAAAACATTAATCGTACATTTAATATGTTGTTTGCCATGCCTGCTTTACCATCTGTCTTGGAAATATGTTTTCTACCCATGTGCAGGTGATTTAAGCGATTTAGGTGTATTAATATTGTGCTTTGCGCTGTTTCGTATTAGTTGTTTATAGTTTCTAGAAGTCTTATCCCTTTATCCATGGGATAGACAAATCTCTCAAGAATTATTCAAGATTTTATCCGAGGGGTCGCATCTAGTACCCTCAAAGTACTAACCTCAAGAATAAATACCAATATTTGAATATCAACTAATTCAAATCAAAATAAAAAAAACTCGAGTTCGCATAACCGCAACTCATAAAACTAAGATTGAAAATACGAGATAAAAAATAAATAGTAAAAAGACTTGTGAACATAATTACATTACCTCACAAGCGAGGGCAAAGCAAATGCATTCTTCAATTAGTCAATACCATTGACCCATCGGGAATTTCAGTTGGAGGATAGTAAGAGCATTAGAAAGGGAATAGTAAGCTGCAAACCAAGCACATGGAAGTGATAATGATAATAAAGAACTTAACTTTTTTAAGAGACAAATTTAGATAACAAAAATATAAGAGTAAGTGTCAAAAAATAAACGTTAATTTTTTTAATAATCTTTCAACTTAGATGTTCTTCGAAATTAGTTTTAAAATTTATTTATTTTTAATGTTTTAGGTCATTGAGTTTTCTGCAATCATTTATAAATGGTCTTTAGCTTGCGTCAGTTAGATAAATTTTAGTCTACAAATTCCAGATATTAGATCCAAACCCCATTTTAATTAAGAAATGACTAAAATGACCTTATGACTTATTTTCCCTCCAAAAGACAAATAAACCCCAAACCCCAATCTCCAATACTATTTCTGAAAAAAAAAAAAAAAAACCCAAGACCCTCCACCCATTCATGCAACTTTCACTTTCTTCCACTTTCATTCCTCTCCTACAGCCCTATACACTCCTTGCCCTAAACCTTCCACGTTTTGCCATTGAAGCACATAAGAAGTTGCTTTGGACGTTCCATAAGTGATCTTTGCAGGTAATCATCTTCTCTTTTGGTTTTTTTTGGTACAGTTATTTCCAACTTTGGTATGTCGAAATTTTGACAAATTCTAACACGGGTATATCGGAATTTTTAAAAAATTACGTAAAGTTAATTCCGATTGATGTGTATCGGAATATATTAAGTGTATAAATATTTCATGTATATTTAATACAAAAATTTCAAAACAAAAAACTGTAATAAAATTCATAGAACCCCGTGTCGAAATTTTTCATTCTGAAAAATTCCGACACTAGTTCGTCGGGTTATCGCAAAAGACAGAAAATAAAAAAAAATTTAACAACTATGAACAAATCAAAGCAACAAATCAACAAATCAATGGATGAATTTCCTTTAAAAAAAACCCTAACATAAAAACAAGAAAGAGAACCAAAGAGAGAAGAGAGTGGCAACAACACATACTTTCCGAAGAGAGAGAGAGAGAGAGAGTGTGTGGCTGTGATGGGGGTGGGAGCGGCGACGGCGGTGTCAGAGTTGGTAGACAGAGAAGGGAGATGAAGGGAGTAGGGTTGGGGTTGGGGTTTGGGAAATGTTTGAAATGGTGAAGGGAGATGAAGGGTATTATTGAGATAAATTAAAAAATGGGGTTTGAGCCTAAAGTTTATTTGGGGTTTGTAGACTAAAATTCTAGTTAAATAGTGCATTGCCAACGATATGCCAGATTACCTTCGCGACATTGATAGACAATGCGCCATGTGACGACACATGAATTAAAAATAATTAAAATAGTTTTTTTATAAAAAAAAATTCGAACTTTCTAATTATTTTTTAAAATAAAAAAAATCATGTAATATCATGCGACGTTACATAGCACGTCATTTATCGATATGGTCAAAGTGACATGACATGTCGTTGGTCATATCATTACTTATAAGACCACTTCTAAATAATTATGCAAAGTTTAAGAGTATAAAACATCAAAACAAGAATTTAAGGACTAATTTAAAAAAAAAACAATTAAATTTAGGAATTAAAAACTTAAATACCTTAAAAATAAATAAAAGAGAAAAGAGAACATTCAAGAGGAAGAGAAAGATCTCCTTAAGGAAAAAAGTCCACAAGCATCATTGTCAACGTACACTTGGAATATATCAAAACGATGATTTAAATACCCACCTTTCTATGCATCTATTGTTGAGTATCTTATGCCCTTCATGTATTTTTATGATATTTCTATCCAAATCGCAAAGCTCATACTTATTAAAAAAAAAAAGAGAGAAATGCTCAGGCTTAAGTAAATTTACATTACCTTGCTTAATAAAAAGGCTTATTTAAATTTTTGGTCAATAAAGTTGATCGAGTTTTGATTTTAATCTTTATCTTTTTATTTGAACTATCCTTAAAATTTTAAATCTTTTGGTTTTGGTCCCATTCACCGTTAATTGATGATGTGGCTAACGGAGTGTCACATCAGCATGCCATGTGTCTTTTTTTTAATTATGTATTCAATTCTTGAACTTTAGGGTCGTTTTGTCATAGACCTTGCTTTTTTTTTTTCCGATGTCTAGCTCCTTAAACTTACTTTTGGGTTTGTCATATACCCCTTTTACCAATTCAGACCAAATTTTGTTGACATATCACACCGAAATCGTAGTCAAAAGCAGGAGATTAGCAACGTGGTGGCACGTGATACCGCGTAGGCAAATACGACCTCTATCTCCAATCTTTTTTTCTTCTTTTTTTTTAAACTAAAAATATATATAATATATTCATTTTTTTTTCATTTTAAAAAAAGGATCTTCGGCCACGTTGCATCACGTGATACCATGGGACTAACCTCCTGCATCTGACTAGAATTCTGGTATGACATGTCAGCAAAATTTGGCCTAAATTGATAAAACAAATATATGGCAAACCTAGAAATAATTTCGGAGAGCTAGGCATTTAAAAAAAAAAAGAGCCTATGACGACAAAATGACCCAAGTAGAAAAATTGGACATATAATTAAGCATTTTAATACGACCATGGTTTAGTTGGTAAAACAACTTATGTTCTTGTCTATATTAAAAGGAGGAGAGATATACACCTTGAAAATTTTAAGGACAAAGATAAAATAAATTTGGAGATTATTATAATCACCAAATTTCATTAAAAAAAAAAAGGAGAGAATTAAGGTATTTCACATTAATTAACTAGCTAGGTTCTTCAAAGTTGGTAAATGAACGTGTTTTTTAAGTATGATATCAAAGATTCGATCTTTGATGTGTGTATAAAAAATACTTTGTTGATAAAGGCAAAACCACTTCGATGATCTCTACATCTCGAAAAGGATTAGTTTTCAACTATTGATCATACGATATCCATGATAAAAAAAATCATTAACCATTGCCAAGTGTATTTTTAAGAAATATATTAACCTTTCTAATATTTTATTTCATGCCCTTCTATATGGGAACCTGGTCAAGAAGAATTTCACTCTTGGAGAACATCAGTTTATGTGGTAGGCTAAAATTTTAAAATTGTTATAAGAATGTATTGCCTGCATGAGTTATGAATTAGAAAAAGGAAACTGTTAGTGGCATTTCATGAGTGTTCGCACATGTTAAGAAACACAAAATTGGTAAGTTTGCATCGGAAATTAATCCATTTATAAAGTTCATGTGTGTTAATGTAAGATGCTGTGAGGGTATTTGCATGGTCTGACTTTAACTGCAATGCTTCCTAATAACAAAAGAATGTTATGGTCCTGAGCTGTTTTAGGTGGTAATCCAGAAGAGGTTGAAAATATCTCCTTATAAGTACGAAGGAATAATGCTAATTTTGGTTACATGTCCATTGGTAAGTCCAACAACTGATGTGAGGCACCATCATATTTCTGTAATTTGGAATGAGAAAAATTCAGAGATAGAGTTTGTTGTCTGCAGACTTTTTAATTGATGGAATTGAGTCTGAGATGGTAATTGAAGAGGTTGTCCTATTTAGGTCACCAATGAATTATCCTAATAAAATTTGATTGTTAGAGCACTGTAATATGCAATGTGAGGTCCTAGAGTTGCTAACCAAGTAGCATCTAACACCAGATCAGCTCCAGAAACTAATAGTAAGTACATTGGTAATTTCTATGCCTTTCCTTGAACCTGAACCTTCACTTCTCTGACCATACCCTTAGTATTTAAGGCATGGTCATTTCCAACCAAAACTTGAAATCCAGGAACATTCTCGATTGGTAGCTTTAGGCTCTGAGCTAATCGTGGCTGCATAAAAGAGTTAATAGTCAGATAGGTTCCCGAAAGATACCCGTGGAATCAGTTAGGTCCCCGAAAGATTTGTGGAATATCTTAAACTCCCCAAAGATCAATTTGGCGTCACGTTAGTCCCTCCCATCCAATTTCGTCAGGAGGGACCTAACGGAATCATACGTGGCATGTTAAATGTTTTGTTGGCCGCAATGCCGTGTTGGATTGTTAAGAAGGTGGCATGTTTGGGCCAACAAAGCATTTAACATGTCATGTAGGATTTTGTTAGGTCCCTCATGGGGGATTAACGTGATGCCAATTTGATCTTTGGGGGTTTAAGAGATTCCACAAATCTTTTAGGGACCTAACTGATTCCAAAATGATATTTGGGGGGTTTAAGAGATTCCACAAATCTTTCAAAGACCTAACTGATTCCACAGGTATCTTTCAGGGACCTATGTGACTATTAACTCTTGTAGAAAATAATCAAAACTACCACTACCCAATAATATATGTATTGTCATGTCATTGATGGTCCCTTTGAATCTCATTGTGCTTACACTAGAAGCACCTTTTAGAGCATTATAGGATAGATGGTGTTTCAGTAGCTCCTTTGTGCTAGTAATTGCTGGTGACGCAGGATCTAGTGTAGTATCATATTCCTTTAACACTTGTATCAACATGTACTATCTGTTTGGACATTTATGGAAGTAGAAAATTTCTCATCACATGTATAGGAGAGGTCTTTCTCTTAGTTGCATCTTAACAGGAGTCATTTTTTTTTATGTTTGGATTTCTCAGGTTTTAAGGCATAGGTCTTTGGTAAGGTGTTGGTAGTATTGGCTGATGTGTAGGGTTATGGTATGACCGAGTTGTAGTAGTATTTTGAGTCTTTTGATAAGAAGTGGAATAATATTTAGGTTTTGGTGACGTACTTCTCCTCAAACAATCTGGCTAGTTAGTGAGATAGCTTTCAGTGTGGAATTAGGGATTTTGGCAATGACTTCTCTCGAAATATTAGGTTTAAGGCCACTAATAATGAAACAATCAAGCCAAGCCTCAACATTAACATCATAAATTTTGTTAGCTAATGTAGTGAATTGTACATAATATTCATTTATTGTGGTAATTTGAGTGAGTTTGAATAAGGTTGCTCTAGGAGAATAAAAAATTTAGGGTTCAAATTCTAACTCTAATGGTCTAGTGAATGTGTTCCAAGAGAGAAAAAGGCTAGTCCTGTTCATTATATGGAACCAAAGAAAAACATCTTTTTCCATATGAAAGGCAGCAATTGTTAAACATTGTTCATCTGGTGTGTTATAATAATAAAAAAAATTGCTCAGCCTTGAAGATCTAATCTATTGTAACACATCAGAACCATCAAACTTAGGAAAATTGAGTTTCACATTCCTTACCTACAGTGGATTTCCAAATCCTTCTGAGTTCATGCCACTAGCTGAGGAATTGGCCTTAAGGTCATCAATCGTGACCTTAGTTCATTCATGTCATTTACATGTTCTTTTTCACATTTTTGGAAAAGTTCTAGTTATTGTTTCATTTATGTAGAATTAAATCTAAAATCCTCAGCCATGTGTGGAGTAGGTGAAAGCACCAGTTTATAAGGAATTAAGGGATTAAATAGAAACTAAGTTGAAAGACAAACGTCAACATCAAGTTACTGAAGGAAAATGTATATAAATAGACACTGTTAGTTCAAACGGGATCACAAGGATAAGTAGAACATAAAAATAGAAGAGTACACTAATGAAGAAAACGGAAAAGCTAGTGAGAGGATAATTTCTCAGCACATCATTGTGATCGAGGCCGTACCCGATACAAATAAAAACAGTTTAAATATAGTACTAGGAAGTGACTCCTAGGTCGTCTCCCAAGGAATATCTTATCAAGCAAAAGGTCGAACACATAGTATGCATAGAAAACAGGGGGGTTTTGTATTGAATGTTGAATAATTGAAATCAAAACAGAATTAAATCAAAACGAAGTAACAGATAAGGAAAAGCGGATAAACCCCTTTGGCTCGTGTTCACAACTCTATCATCGGTCACAAAAGATCAATTTCTTTCCTCTTCACTGTCCAACTCGTGAGAATTAAATACTAAGCGAAAATTCAATTCTCACCCCAAAACCCAAACCTCTAATTAAGCATTAAAAGCCAAAGCATGAAGTTTTTACGAGTTTGCATAAATTAAGCATTCATACACATGGATTATCTCTATAGAATGGAATTAAGCGAACCATAACATATCAATAAGCATGAAAACAGTGAATAAAAACGAAATAGCATTAAGAATAAAACCTCAAGAGTATGTGATACATTACCAAAGGGATTTAACCTAAGAGTTTAGCCTTCCATGAAGAAAAATACCAAAAACGTGTAGAAAGGGAAGAGAGAGAAACCCTAGCAGCCACCACAAGCTTGGAGAGCAAAACTAAGCCTTCTCTATGAGAGAGAATGTAAAAACGTGGAATGATTAGTGGCTCCTAGGGTTTACACGAATTTAGCTTTTTAAATCTCAAAACGGGCCTAAATCATGGGCCCAAATCCTAAGGAAAGCTTATCTCTAAATTAAATCTAAAAATATCCTATAGATAAAATCTAAATCTTAAAAGATATAACTAAATCTCAACTAATCCTAAAGATAGATTACAATTTTCACTTCATCATATATCTTCTCTTCCAAAATTAAATCTTCACTCCCAAAATTAAATCTTCACTCCCAAAATGTCCAAAAAGCCCTTGTGCCAAATATGACCTGAAAATAGAAATAGAATTAATTAGGCTAAATAATCCCAAATTAAACAATATTCAGAATATTAGTCCAATAAACTCTAAATCACTTAATCAAGTTAAACAATTTCAAATGGGCAACAAGTATCAATAATAGGAGTAAAATAATGCAAGGAATAATGGGAAATAAAATGCTCATCAAACACCCCCACACTTATCCTTTTGCACTCCTGGGCAAAACTAAGAAATAAGACTGAGAAGATCAATATGCACTAAAGTGAATCATGCAATGAGATTACTACAACTAATGAATGCAAACCTAAGAGATCACATACTTCACAATGAATTCTAGGAAATGCAAAGAAATGGGCAAAATCGAGCACACGAAGAGAATAAGGACCAAAGAATCAAGGCATCCATGAACATCATCCAATTATTTCAAATATGCAAAGAAAACAAATGACATCATGAGGGTAGTCACAAAGATGATAGAAACTCACAAGGATCACTCAAAAGTGTTTACACTCAAGTGTTTAAGGTTAATCAGTGTTTACACTTAAGGCACATCATGAAAAACAAACACAACCATAAGCTTGACAAGCCTCTAACATCAACTATCAACACACATGCACAAAATGATCAAAAGGTATTTTCAGGGTTGTAATGGGGCCAAGGACAAGGTAGGATAAAAATATGGGAAATGTAGCTAAAACCCAAGGGAATAGAGGAGCAATGGGGAATAAGTAAAAAGAATAAGCACAATCCACCCCAGAATGAAATGATAAACATAACAACAACCTCAAATTTCAATCCTCTATGCCTCAATCAACCTTTTATTCTATTTTTTTTCACTTTTTTTTTTCTTTATTTTTTCATTTTTTTTTTGCATTGCAGAACTTCATGAACGAAAGGAAAGAAGAAACAACAAAAATGACATAATGAGATAAGGCCATAATTACATCACCGACCATAGAGGCAAAACCCAGAACTCACAAGAGATGAAGAACAAATCACCCTCGCTTACTTAATACCCATTCCCAAAACAATTCCAAAGCTCCAACATTCCCTAAGGTTAGGACAATCATGGTTTTTCAGTCATAGGCTTGTAATGAGCTAAAGAACAAAGAAAAGGGATATAAAGGCTCAAAGGGGCTATCAAAGGATAAATTCATTCAAGGTAGGCTCATATGGCTAGTGGCTTATTCAAGAAAAACAATGCCTAAATCATTTCAAAATGTGCATGGGAATATCAAGTATCAACAAGAGTCAAGTCAAGTTCTAGAGTGCAAGTAATCCAGAGTGCAATCACACATGAAAGAAAATTAGGTGACATATATAGCAATCCACCCACAATTAAGGCTCAAATTCTCACAAAAGGGACAATTCTATCACAGTGTTACCACCTCTTAATTATCAAAAGCAACTTTACACACAGAAATGCATGAATTCAGACACAAGATACCAAGAAAATGCCCAAAACTTAGCAAAACCTAAAAAATCAAAGCAAAAATATGCAACCTAAACTACTCTCCCCCCCACACTTAAATCACACATTGTCCTCAATGGAACACAAATAGCAGAATCAGACAGATATAGACAAGTGTAATAAAAGTAGTAAAGAAGGAGAAAAGAAGACTCCCTAAATCATGGTGGGTCAAAAGTGGGGTCGACCAATGAGGCCTCCTCCACAGGTGCATCATCCAAAGAAGGGGTGGTGAGAAAGGGCTTGAGTCGGTGGCCATTGACTTTGAAGCTCTTGCCTGTGGACTCACTCTTGATCTCCACAGTGCCATAAGGAAACACCTGGGTGACTACAAACGGTCCAATCCACTTAGAGCGGAGCTTTCCACTCATGAGCCCAAGCCTAGAGTTGTAGAGCAACACTCTTTGACCAACCAAGAACTCCTTTCTGGAAATTGAGCTATCATGGAGCTTCTTGGTCTTCTCTTTGTAGAACTTGGAGTTCTCATAGGCCTCCAAACGGATCTCATCTAGCTCACTCAACTGCAGCTTCCTCTCCTCACCCGCTTGATCAAGAGCTAAGTTACATTGCTTCACAGCCCAATATGCACGGTGCTCTATTTCCACAGGCAGGTGGCATGCCTTACCAAAGACAACCCGATAAGGTGACATCCCTATGGGTTCCTTGTAAGCAGTCTGATGGGCCCATAAAGCATCCTCCAATCGTGTGCTCCAATCCTTTCTATTAGGCTTCACCATCTTCTCCAAAATCCGCTAGATCTCTCTGTTTGAAATCTCAGCTTGCCCATTGGTTTGGGGGTGATATGGTGTAGAAACTTTGTGCACAACCCCATACTTCTTGAGCAAAGCTTGCATGGATCTATTGCAGAAGTGTGTGCCTTGATCACTGACTATGGCTCTAGGTATGCCAAACCTGCAAAGGATATTAGACCTGACAAAATCTACAACAACCTGAGCATCATTAGTCCTGGTGGCCTTAGCTTCCACCCATTTGGATACATAATCCACAGCAAGTAAGATATAATAAAAACCAAAAGAAACAGGAAAGGGGCCCATGAAATCTATACCCCAGACATCAAACACCTCACAGAACAACATAGGTTGTTGCGACATCTGTTGCCTCCGAGATAGGGCGCCTCCTGCTCTTTGACATTGCTCACATAAGCTGCAGATATTGCTTGCATCCTTGAAGATGGTAGGCCAATAAAATCCAGAATCCAGCACCTTTCGTGCTGTCCTTTGAGTGCCAAGGTGGTCTCCAACTGGTGAAGCATGGCAAAACTGGAGAACCGATTGGATCTCATGATCTGGAATGCACCTGCGAATGATCTGATCACTGCAAAAGCGCCACAAGTAGGGGTCATCCCATACATAATACTTGGCATCGCTCTTCAATTTGTCTCTTTGAGCTTTGGATGCCAAGGGTGGAAAAACAGAAGCAACCAGATAATTAACAATGTCTGCAAACCAAGGAGTAAGGGGAGGGGGATGTGAAACATGCAAAGCTAAAAGCTTCTCATCTGGGAAGTCATCCCGGATAGGAAATGCATCCTCCTCTCTCTCTATTCTGCTCAAGTGGTCTGCGACAAGGTTATGCGCACCACTCCGATCCTGAATCTCAAGATCAAACTCCTGGAGGAGCAACATCCACCTAATCAACCTAGGTTTGGAATCTGTCTTTTTCAAAAGATACTTCAGAGCAGCATGATCAGTATACACTACAACCTTAGAACCTAACAGATATGATCTAAACTTATCAAGTGCAAAGACAATGGCTAACAGCTCTTTTTCAGTTGTGGTGTAATTAACTTGTGTTGAATCTAAAGTCCTAGATACATAATAAATCACATGAGACAGCTTACCAACCCTTTGGGAGAGAACTGCTCCCAAAGCATAATTCGAGGCATCAGTCATGAGCTCAAATGGGAGGGTCCAGTCAGGTGGTTGGATGATGGGAGTGGTGGTGAGTGCTCTCTTTAGCTCATCAAATGCCTTCTTGCATTGGTCTCCAAACTCAAATGCGGTATCCTTTTGAAGCAAGTTGGATAGTGGAAGGGCTATCTTGCTAAAGTTCTGAATAAACCTGCGATAGAAACCTGCATGGCCAAGAAAAGAACGCACCTCTCGCACGCAAGAGGGGTAAGGCAAATGTGATATTACATGCAGCTTAGCAGGGTCAACCTCTATGCCCTTATGCGAAATAATGTGCCATAAGACTATGCCTTGTTCTACCATAAAATGACATTTTTCAAAATTCAAGACAAGGTTAGTCTCAATGCACCTATTAAGCACCTTAGACAAACTATCAAGACATGCATCAAAAGAGGAACCATATACACTAAAATCATCCATGAAGACCTCTATGCAATGCTCAAGTAAGTCATTAAAAATACTCATCATACATCTTTGAAAAGTGCCAGGAGCATTGCATAGGCCAAAAGGCATCTTCCTATAAGCAAATGTACCAAAAGGACAGGTAAATGTGGTCTTATGTTGGTCCTCTGGTGCAATACAGATTTGAAAATAACCAGAGAAACCATCTAAGAAGCAATAGTGAGATTTACCTGCCAGGCGCTCCAACATCTGATCAATGAAGGGAAGAGGAAAGTGATCCTTGCGGGTCGCCTGGTTGAGCTTCCTATAGTCAATGCAGACTCTCCAACTGTTCTGCACTCTAGTGGGAATCAGCTCATCCTTCTCATTTTTGACAACTGTCACCCCAGACTTCTTGGGAACTACTTGAACCGGGCTTACCCAAGTGCTGTCCGAAATGTCGTAGATAATACCAGCTTGCAGCAGCTTGGTGACCTCTTTCTTCACCACATCAAGAATCTGGGGGTTCAACCGTCTCTGGGGTTGTCTCACTGGTTTAGCCCTATCCTCCAATAAAATCCGATGCATGCACATGGAGGGGCTAATACCAGGTATGTCTGCCAAAGTCCATCCTATTGCCCTTTTGTTTGCTCTAATCACATCCAGCAGCTGCTTCTCTTGATCAACAGAAAGGGAGGTAGAGATGATCACTGGAAGTTTCTGCTCATCCTCCAAGTAAGCATATTTGAGATGAGGAGGAAGGGGCTTCAGGTCCAATAAAGGTGCCTGCATCACAGATGGAACTAAAGGAGCAGCAGAATTGGATTTTGCCGCCTGCACCTGAACAAATGGATTACACTCATGCATAACAGAAATGGGGTTAGGGTTAGCATGATCTGAATCTATATCATATGAATCAACAGATGCTGTAGCAGAATTTAAAAACTGGTCAATTTCAATGCATGCAGTGCACATTTCGGAATCAGAACATGCAGAACAAGTAAATGAGCTAGTGAAAGATGGCAAATCATAATCATGCAAAAAGTCTAGAACATGCTCATCAATCAGATCATCAAGAAAGTCAACATGAAAGACAGAGTGGTCATCAAAAAAATGTTTCATAGCATCAAAAATATTGAATCGAACCACACTGTCATCAAATTCCATGGAAAGTGTACCTGCATGCACATCTATCTTGGTTCGGGCTGTTTTCAAAAATGGTCTCCCTAATATGATAGGGACAGCACTACGAGAGGTGTCCTCTTCCATATCAAGAATATAAAAATCAGCAGGAAAGATAAGGTCTTCAACCCGAACCAAGACATCCTCTATCAAACCTGCGGGGTAGGCAGTAGATCTATTTGCCAAATGAATAACCACACCCGTAGGTTGAAGAGGTCCAAGTGAAAGAGACTTGAAAACAGACATAGGCATAACATTAATAGATGCTCCTAAATCTAGCAAAGCATTCTCAAATTTAGTATTACCTATGATACAAGGCACAGAGAAAGTTCCAGGATCCTTACACTTCTCAGGAATATGAGGGACGAGTTTACCTATAAGAGTAGAGACATTTCTTCCCATGTTGATCCTCTCATTGCCCTTGAGCTTCCGTTTGTGTGTGCATAGATCCTTCAAGAACTTTGCATACCTTGGAATCTGCTTGATTGCATCAAGAAGGGGTATGTTGACTTCTACCTTCCTGAATGTGTCAAGTATATCTTTGTCAATCTCTTCCATTTTCTTGCTTTGAGTCACCCCCCTTGGTGGGAAAGGAAGAGGAATGGGGGGTGGTTGTTGGGCAGCAGCAGGTGTTGTGCTTGTGGAAGGCTGAGCTGGATGGGATTTTCTGGTACTTGTGTGCTCACTCTCCTCGACCATTTGGCTCTTCTTGTTGGGTGAAACTAGATCATCTTTGTTGAGGTCAGATTTTGGTGTGGGTGTGACAATCTGCTTCCCTGACCTTAGACTAATGGCACTCACATTCTGGTTTGGATTGATCACTGTTTGGGATGACAACTTGTTAGAATTCTGAGATTGCATAGTGTTGATTGCTGTTGCCATTTGTCCCATCTGATTGGTCAAAGATTGAATGGAGGCCTCTTCTCTTTGAATGGATGTTCTAGTTTCCTATTGGAATTGGAGATTTTGCATGGTCATCTGTTTCATCAGCTCTTCCAATGAAGGCTGCTGGTCAGTACTAGGAGCTGGTGGTGCAGAATTAGCCTGTTGTTGTCTCTTTGCTGGACTGAAGGAGGTACATATGGTGGTCTGGAATTGTTCTGAAATTGAACCTGTGAAGGTTGCTGCTGATCAGACCATCTCAGGTTGGGATGGTTCCTCCAACCAGGGTTGTATCTATTGGTAGAGAGATCAAAATTCTGTGGCTGCTGGTTTCTACTGTTGAAGATGTTGGCGGCATATGCCTCAGGTTGGTCAGCACCAGTCGTTGGTTGCTGCTGCACAGAAGGGCATGCATCTGTGGGGTGCTCAGCGGATGTGCATATGCCACATAATCTAGCAGACAGGGACAACTTCTTCTGGTTGATGGCCAATTGAGTGACCAAAGTTGTAAGTGAATCTATCTTCTGTTCAAGCTTCTCAACATTACCAGAACTTGTTCCAACATCATTCACTCCTCTCACTACGATTGCTGCCCCTTGCATGGAATTGTTGACAATTGGAAGCCATCTTCTCAATCTTGGCTCTGGCTTCTAAAGGTGTCATGTCTCCTAGGGCACCACCACTTGCAGCATCAAGCATGTTTCTCTCCATGAGGTTGAGACCTTCATAGAAATATTGAATAAGCAGCTGCTCTGAGATCTGATGGTGGGGGCAGCTCGCACACAGTCTCTTGAATCTCTCCCAATACTCGTAGATACTTTCTCCACTTTGTTGCCTGATGCCTGATATATCCTTTCGGATTGCTGTTGTTCTGCATGCAGGGAAGAATTTCTCCAAAAATGCCCTCTTCAGGTCATCCCAGCCTGTGATAGAACCAGGGGCCAGATCGTACAACCAATCCTTGGCTAGCCCCTCTAGGGAGTGTGGGAATGCCTTAAGACAAACATGATCCTCTTGCACATCACGTGGTTTCATAGTACCACACACGATGTGGAACTGCTTGAGATGTTTATGAGGATCCTCACCTGCAAGACCATTAAACTTGGGCAACAAATGAATTAGTCCAGACCTTAGCTCATACGGGTCATCGGGATACTGGATGCACAAATCTTCAATAGTGAAATCAGGTGCAGCCAGCTCCCTCAATGTCCTCTCACGTGGTGGAGGTTGAGCCATATTTTCAGAATGATCAGAATAAGAATCAGAATTTATAGGAATAGAAGAAAAAGAAGCAGACTCACTATGTAAAGACTCAACAGACTCACTACCTATGGACTGGTTCCTATTTTGTCTAACTAGTCTGTGATAAGTTCTATCAATTTCAGGGTTGTATGGATGCAAGTAGCTTGGGTTGCCCCTAGTCATGTAGTGAACAGAACACCATTAAGCATAGCAAACTGTCACTAATATGCATGACCAAAATAGGCAACAAAATTTTTTATTTTTTAAAATTTTTTTCTTTATTTTTTTCAGCACCCTAAAATCATGAAAACATATCACAGAAAGTTTGAGGACAAAATTCAAAAAGGAACCAAGTCAAACAATTAAATCAGAGACCAAAAACTAAGAAAATAAAACTTGTAAAATAAAAAAGAAATAGTAAAACGGCTTTTTCAGGGTCCAGACGAAGGAGTTTTCTGACAAAGTGAGAAAAATCAGATTATTCAGAAAATTCCCTTCGATTTGATATAAAATTCGTCAAATTCCGAGTTACGGGTCAAAAGTTGCGACGATTTGAAGAAAGTGCTGCTAAAACTTGGAAAATTTTTCTGGAACTCACAACCAGTGATAATCTGAGTGATCGTGGTGCCTCAAAACCTTTTTATATGATAAAAGTAGTGTGGATGTAAATTTTCATGCAAAAATTCCACCCACAACTATGTGAACTAGCAACCACAGAATCAATCAAATATACTAATTGCAACAAAATAGCAAAACAGCAAACAGTGCAACTTCAACCAATTATCAGAATTGACTTCTAGACCCTAAATCAGACACGACACACTATAATAACTATACTAACTATGACACTAACTAACTACTAATGACCTTTGGCAAGAACCGATAATCCCCGGCAACGGCGCCAAATTTGATCGAGGCCGTACCCGATACAAATAAAAACAATTTAAATATAGTACTAGGCAGTGACTCCTAGGTCGTCTCCCAAGGAATATCTTATCAAGCAAAAGGTCGAACACATAGTATGCATAGAAAACAGGGGGGGTTTTGTATTGAATGTTGAATAATTGAAATCAAAACAGAATTAAATCAAAACGAAGTAACAGATAAGGAAAAGCGGATAAACCCCTTTGGCTCGCGTTCACAACTCTATCATCGGTCACAAAAGATCAATTTCTTTCCTCTTCACTGTCCAACTCGTGAGAATTAAATACTATGCGAAAATTCAATTCTCACCCCAAAACCCAAACCTCTAATTAAGCATTAAAAGCCAAAGCATGAAGTTTTTACGAGTTTGCATAAATTAAGCATTCATACACATGGATTATCTCTATAGAATGGAACTAAGCGAACCATAACATATCAATAAGCATGAAAACAGTGAATAAAAATGAAAAAGCATTAAGAATAAAACCTCAAGAGTATGTGATACATTACCAAAGGGATTTAACCTAAGAGTTTAGCCTTCCATGAAGAAAAATACCAAAAACGTGTAGAAAGGGAAGAGAGAGAAACCCTAGCAGCCACCACAAGCTTGAAGAGTAAAACTAAGCCTTCTCTATGAGAGAGAATGTAAAAACGTGGAATGATTAGTGGCTCCTAGGGTTTACACGAATTTAGCTTTTTAAATCTCAAAACGGGCCTAAATCATGGGCCCAAATCCTAAGGAAAGCTTATCTCTAAATTAAATCTAAAAATATCCTATAGATAAAATCTAAATCTTAAAAGATATAACTAAATCTCAACTAATCCTAAAGATAGATTACAATTTTCACTTCATCATATATCTTCACTCCCAAAATTAAATCTTCACTCCCAAAATGTCCAAAAAGCCCTTGTGCCAAATATGACCTGAAAATAGAAATAGAATTAATTAGGCTAAATAATCCCAAATTAAACAATATTCAGA
The DNA here is from genome assembly GCA_037953625.1 of Crotalaria pallida. Classification (NCBI taxonomy): domain Eukaryota; kingdom Viridiplantae; phylum Streptophyta; class Magnoliopsida; order Fabales; family Fabaceae; genus Crotalaria; species Crotalaria pallida. The sequence continues at coordinate 121,684,243 of CM075652.1, read as the reverse complement.
ATATTAGTCCAATAAACTCTAAATCACTTAATCAAGCTAAACAATGTCAAATGGGCAACAAGTATCAATAATAGGAGTAAAATAATGCAAGGAATAATGGGAAATAAAATGCTCATCACATTGCCTAATTTGGTATCGATGACTCAATGTCTATTTATATTTCTTCCACCCCTAAGCGAAGCCCTTGAGGTGAGTGTTGGGAATCTTTTTCCTAGCACCTTCTCTACAAGCTGTGGGCTTAGTAATGCTTGCCACGTGCTCTTTGCCTTTAACCGAAATGTCAAGCAATATTCCTTTAGCAATTTTCCTTTCTATCCTTGTCTACCCTATCACATTCTCTTGAATGACCTTAGTACCCTTTTTGTCTCTTGTGCTCAAAACAATTAATAACATCAATTCCAAAAATGAGAGAAAAAATTAGAGAGGGAACGAGAGAGTGGGCAAGAAATCAAGGTTGAGAGGACAAGCAGGGAATTCCAAGGCAATCATGAACAAGGGCAACAACTAAGGAAGGTATCACATAAAGTTGATTATTTGAGGGAGACTACTAAACTTCTCTTTTCAAACTTCCCATCTAAATACACCGTGGTTGATACGTGGCGGTTGTTCCAAAAGTGGGGTAAGTGACTAATGTTTTTATTCCAACCCTTGAAGATTAGAGTGGGTCGATGTTTGGCTTGGTAAGGTTCTCGAAAAGTGTAGATGGAGCAGAATTGGAGAAGAAATTGGATGACATTTGGTTGGGAGATTATAAACTAAGAGTGAATTGAATGAACCTAGGTTCAATAGGAAGGAAATGGGGGCAACAAATAAAATCTCGGTAAAGGATGTGACAAAGGATGTAGAGGGCGAGACCGAAGTCTTACACTAGTGTAACGTATAAACACACGTGGGGTACGGTGACAAAAGGTGGTGAATAAAAAGAAATCATTAAGAGAACCTTGGAAGAAACAAAAAAATGATGAGAACCTTTGTAATGCTTTTGAATACAGATCGGCAGGTGGGAAATAAGGAATGGTTGGAGAAAAACATAATTCTCAAACTCATTGATGAGGTTGAGGGTGTGGATAAGATCCAGGACAAATTATATGGCGATGGGTTCTATAATATTAAAGAAACAATGATGGGAGGAGAAAGATATTGTTAAGTGTAGATGATGATAAGGAGATTGAAGAGATTGTAAGAAGAGAAAGAGATTGTTTTAAGAAATTTGAGATAATTGAGAAATGGTCTCCCACGGAGGTTGCTAGGGAAAGATTGGTATGGCTTCAGTGCCTAGGTGTGCCACTCATGGCTTGGAAAGAAAGTTTTTTCAAAACTTTATCTATATATTTGACATTTTTGTTAAGCGTCATGATGGCATAAAAAAAATCCAGGTTTGATTTTGGGAGAGTGCTAATTTCTACTTCCTAAAAAAAACTATAAATGAAATTATGGTGATAAAACTTGATGAGGCAAGTGTTTAGACACTAAAAATCGAAAACAAGGCCTAATACATTAATCAAGCTCAATATGCTACCAAGAAAGCCCAAAAGGAATTGATCCTAATTATTTCATTATTTTATTGGACAGGCGGACCAGCCCTAGACACTTTTCATGCAAGGTGATGCTCTGGCAAAGGACAACCCGCCTTGGGCGCTCAACAGAATGACTGATGTGGGAGATCTCCGTGTAAAGTGCATCTGATCTTGGACAAGAGAGTGCTGGCAACATGAAATATTCAGAACAGAAGAATCATGTGATTTGGCCTTGGGAAGGCACACCCAATCCCTCTTCCTATCCTCTGCTTGCACTATATGCTTCCCTCCTTGAGCCTTGCACCACATCATTGTGTCTTTTCATTTTCCTTCTTTGGCCATCCTTCCTTCCCATCCAACTTTCAAAAATGGGGTTACTTGAGCCCTTCCACCTGCATCACACTGCCCTAAAGATGCCAAACCCATCAAAGAACAACTGCCACGTAATTATCTAGTGAGTAAAGTAGAGGAAGGGCATGATTACATGACCCTTCACTCCATTCCTTAAAAGGAAAAGTTCGTTGCCAACATCAGATCACATTGCTCAATGAATCTAAGAAGTCACCATGGTAGAGAGGCCACCTTTGGACCAAGAGCTAGTAGTATAAGTAGGGAGGGGTAAAACGCACAAGACCCAAACGTTAAGGGAATAAATCACAATTTTCCCTAAAAATATATTAAATAAATTTAATTTTGAAATGGAAAGATTAATTGTGTGTAAAAATAATTGTTATATATATATATATATACACTGCTAAAGTTAATTGTAAAATGAAAAAAAAATTAACTTACAACTTTAGTCCTCAACTTTATAATAAATCGTCACTTTAATATTACACTTTAGTCATCCCTCGCTTTGAAAAACTTTAATCATGTTATTGCAAGGACGGATGAGAGTTAAGTACTCTAAACAAAAATCACACGTGGACACTAGATGGGTTAAAAATGATGTCACTGTGCCACATAGGATTTTTTTTTTTTAAAAAAAAGATATTCATGTGTTGGAGCGTATATCATAATAATACACTGTAAACAGCTAATTCTAAAAGTCCATATCGCTTTCAACCACTCATAAACCCAATCTGAATTACTCTCAAACCACCATCGCTCACATCCCTAATTCTAGAACTCTCGTCGTCACGCACATCTCGTTTGTTGCGTTCGTCATTGGTATTGCCACAAAATCATATCATTAAGAAGGTATGAAAAACCCTTACGTGTTTTTAATTTGGTAAATGTTGCTTAATGTTGATTTAGGGTTATGTCTTTTTATTTGAGATCTCTTCTATTTTGTTTACTGATTTTCTGTATTGTTGTTTAGATCTGATTTAGGGTTTTGCCCTCTTGTTGTTTAGATCTGATTTAGGGTTTTTGTTAGAATAATTGTTGGGATTAGCAGCCGTCACCCAAGAGGGGGGGGGGGTGAATTGGGTGTTTACGAAAACCTTGGAAAATATTCGATTTAAAACGTTTTCATTAAAACACAAGAGATTTGCAGCGGAAAACTAATATAACAACGAAAACGATTATGCCCAAGCGGAAGATAATATTAATAATAATAAAAAAAACTAATACGCGCGGATCAATTTAAACGATACCATCGAAAACGTGATCGCGCTAATTAATTTAAAATCATTTAAATTAATTATTATGAAAATAATCGCTTTGATGCACGAAGGATAATAACAACGGAAAATAAAGAGATAAGGGATAGAAGAGATTGCACCAGAGATTTTATCCTGGTTCGGCAAAGCAGCCTACTCCAGTCTCCAAGCGACCCGCTTGAGCTTATCACTAATATCCCAAAGACGTCTCGCATCCCCGAATACAACCAGAGCGTCCCGCAAGCTACTAGGAACCTCCTTTCGCTAGGGGCCTCAATACACAACCAGATAGCCTAACTACTAGGTGCCCCACCGTTCGTCTAGCACTACCCAATACAGAACAGGGTTCCTCACCCTACAACCACGAACGCAGCACGTCCGCACCAGGAGATTCACTCCCTAGTCTCTAAGGGTTACACACCCCTTACAACAACGGGTTATGATATGAGATTGGGTACAACCAATATAATGCACTATTCTTAGTGCTGATACAACAAGATAAGGTCACTCTAACAATAAAGTGTTCTAAGCAACACGGATACAACAATATGGCTGTATGGCAATGGATATAACAAAATAAGTACTAGGCCAACCCTTTTCTTCTTTTCAAAAAGATAGAATGTGAAAAAGCTTTTCTGAAGAATAGGAGAAGAAGAAGAACAAAACGTGAAAACGTTTTTCTCAAAAAATGATATCAGAAGAGTTAACTTTGAAAGAGATAAAAACATACTTATAAATAGATTTTGAAGATTTGAATTTGAATTTCAAAACAGAATCAAATCACAAAACAATTTTGGAAATAATTCAAATTCAAAATAAAAAAACAAATCAAAAACGATTTTAGAAATAAAATAAAATAAGTTTTAAAATCAAAACCAAATCAAATAGATTTAAAGAATAAAATAAAAGATTTGAATCTTAAACCAAAAAGGAATATTTTCAAAAATAAAATCAAACTCGAATTTTGAAAATAAATCAAAATCAATTAAGTAAAAACAAATCAGGAAACAAATCAAAATGATTCTGACACGTTTTCCAAAAAATCATTTAAAGTAATCGATTACTTTCCTAAGGTAATCGATTATCACCTTTAAAACCAAAACAAGTAATCGATTATTCAGGGCAAGATAATCGATTACAGAGCCCCTGGAAAAATATGTGATGCAACATTTAAAAGCACGTAATCGATTACTTAGGAACAGGTAATCGATTACTGTGTCTCTGAAAAATATATGATGCAACACTTCTAATCGATTATTTGAAGCAGGTAATCGATTACTTCTCTTTAAAAAAGTAACTGATTAGCCATTTTCAAATACTCGATTACAAGCACTCTGGTTTTTCTATGATGCAACAAAAGTAATCGATTACGTTGAGAAGGTAATCGATTATCCCTTCTTGCACTTGTAAAAATAGATTTTCATGACTTAGAGAAAAAAACATCTAGAGTTTGTTTCATCATCTATTTCCACAGAAACTAAGTTAAAACAATCTTATGAAAAACCTTTGTAAAACACTTTTCCTTCTCCTTACTTAGAAAAACATTCTTCTCCATTAAGTTAAGTTATGGCCTTTATACTTACGTAACTATATCCATTACCTTACATTGTTTTCTAGGGGAAAAGGGAAAGACACAACTTCCGCCTTCATTTGCTTGAACCTTGATAGCTTGACTTGTGAGCTTGATTGACTTTGTTTGACTTTGTTTGTAATCATCAAAACTTTGAATATCACTTGAAGTCCTTGGGAAGGCTTGACTTCTAACACTCCCCCTTTTTGATGATGACAAACTTATTCTGAGTGAATCTGCATCACAAGTGTTAAGCAAGCAAATGTATATAGATAAACCCTTAAATCCTTACTAGGAAACAAAACTTTATCAACAGGCAGATATAATATTAATATATAAACTCCCCCTGCAGAGATGCATAAAAGAAACATTAATTCATTTTATAGCTCCGCATCAACTCAGAATCCTTCTCCCCCTTTGTCAACAACAAAAAGGAGGGAGGTCCTTAGGAGGTGCCTGTATATTCCCCCTTTGAGTTATTCTCACCTTCTTCGGTATACTAAACTCCCCCTGAAACACTGAATAGAAGCATTAATAATAACAAGGGAGATTAGTTTCAAAATTTACTCCCCCTATTTGACATCAACACAAGGAATTATGGGAAATAAAAAAGAGTTTCTTTCCCAATACATAGATAGAAGAAGGCATGATGTCAAAATGGAACGAAGAAGTAAACATGTTTTTCATGCAGATTTAAAAAAAATTTCTCCCCCTTTCTAAAAGAATGATTCAAAACAAGCATAACATAAAGGGAGATCAAATGCATCAACAAAACATGTATATGCTTACTATCATCAAAACTTTAAAAAGAAACCTATATGCCATGACAATAAACACATATTCATGCAATTAAGCACATTTGTCATGTAAGCATATATCACAAATACAAGTAACAAAAGAATAAAGTTAAGGATAGAGATACTTATAGATGTTATATTGTCCCATGAAGTTTCTTTACATTAGGAGTTCCTTCTTTGGATAAGTTCACCATGTAGAATTTTGAAGGTGGTCTCCTCTTGTTCGTTGTGTCACACTCCTTCCATTCCAAGAGATAATTTTTATGATGCAGTATTGCTTTCAAGTTCTTGAATATTGACAAGTCCTCTCTTCAATTGACAACGTTGTTCATAGTATTCTAGAGAACATTGCAAGGTAGATACTTGAAGTGATACCTATAAGACTAATTAGGTACAGTGCTCTTGGTATCCATCAAAATTGGATCCTTAGGAATTAGTAACACATGCATATAGAACATGCTGAAAAATAATTTATCCTTCAAGAAGAATTGTACAAAGATATCGAAGAAGGAGTAAATCATTTAAAAAATCCAGCATCAATATAAACATGTGTATCACAAAGATAAGTAGCATAAAATAATTTAAGAGGATAAGTGCAGTGATACTTATCGTAGGTGATAGTTCCTCATATAGTAGGGATTATTTGTGCACTTGTAGAGTTCTTCCTTTAGGTCTCTCATCCTTATTGAACACCATGATAAAAACTCCACTTGCGTCTATTCAAGTCGCATTTCCCTTGATTAAGTTCATATCCCTCTTTGGTATTTTCCATTATGCACCATGAAGAAGTCGGAGTCCTCCTTTGGAATTTTTTTTTCATTTAAGTCCATTGTGCATAGCATTCTTATAAGGTCAAGGAAAATCAACCGCTTTTTATAGACCCTGCAAAAACACTTGAATGCACTTCTTTTGGTATCCAAAGGCTTGGATCCTAAGTGATTAGTAGCATCTTCTTACATGTATCAAAGATACCATGAAGGTAAAAATATGAATAAACAAATTTAAGCAAATGCACTAATCATAAAGAAGGAGTCATGCTTATGTTATAAGTCCACGTCATACCAAACATGTTCTTATAAACGCATGCATGTCCTCATATATCAAAGCGCTATAACAACATCACATATGAAAGTGTAATCATGTGATAATAAACAAGTTTAAGCACACATGATATAGCACACTATATGTAACAGATATGTAGAACTATACCAAAATAATCATGTGCTAAAAGATTTTCAAAATAAAGTAAATCACACATGATTTAATTCAACTAAGAAGTGATCATGATATTTAAAAATATTTAGAAAAAAAATTTTAACACTCATGATACACCTTAGTATGAACAAAATTTAGGATAGTCCAAGTATACCTTTGTATAGTCATTGATATAAGAGGAATAAGAGTTCGATACCTTAGGCTAGTAGATTAAGGATGTAGTCGCCTTTACCCATTGCTTCACCTTTTTAATTTTTGACCATGATGGTTCTTTCATATTCCTTGTGTGAAGCTTTGATGTTGTTAGACGTATTTTTATTTTGACTGACTCATCTATTTCTTTGCCTCTTAGGTATTTCCTTTGATGGTTGCTCCTTTTCTTTTATTTTTGATATCTGGTGCAGGTAATCGATTATTCTCAAAGAGGTAATCGATTACTGCTTCTCAACCTTCCATACTTTGGTTCTCCCGAAGGCTGGTAATCAATTATTTTGATTCACACTTCCAGACCTGTTCATTTTACTACAAAGCACATGCTCGGGATATCTCCAACGCTCAAGTTAATATAAGTTTAACATAATAAGGTGCAGAGCGATAAAACTTTGAAGAAATAAAGTACTATTAAGAGCTTATGAGCAAGAGATGTGTTATGCACTTCATATGAATGTCAATGAGCTATTGTAGGGTACAACTATTCCAAGTAAAGATGATCATGTGTCAAAAGATTTTAAAACTATTAGTTTACCACACATGATATATTTTCAATATGAATTAAGCTTGGAATAGTCTAAATGCACTCTAGTATAGTCATTGGCATATAATGAATGTACATTAACCTTTTTAAACCTGTTGATCAAGGGAGTACTTGTCCTTAACCATGTCTTCACGTGTAGTTTGTTTGCCATAGCATGCATTCCATTTTTCCTTCGTGAAGCTTTGGTGTTTGAGAACTTGTGTCTCCTTCGATCTTTCCATTTAGCCCTTGATGTATGAGATATCAATTTGTATGTTTGTTCTTTCTTTCTTTCTCTTGGTTCTTTCTTATAAGTGAGATCATGCATAAACAAATTACCAGAAGAACCTTTTGGTACCCATTTCATTTTGGGTCCTTGAACGTTAGTCTTGGATTCATTTGGAACTTTTGGAACCCACTTCAAGTTATTTCTCATATTGTGATTTTTCCGATAAAAGCATAAATGAGAAATATGACCCGAACATCCACAATAGTTACAAATAATGACCTTAGGTGATGATTTGACTTTTTCAAGGATAGGTTCATAAGACTTGGTATTTTTGTTTTCAAAAAGCAAAGCACTATTGTTCAATTCTTTACTTGGTTTTTGAATATCAACATTATTTTCAACTTCACCAAGCAAGGAATTCGGACCAATAGCTTTTTCAATATTATGGTTTTCAAAATTTGTATCCTAAACATATTTCTCAAGACATACGCATTTTTCAAAATGGGTTGAGGAACAATCTTCTAAAATATTTTCTTTATCAAGATTATCTCCACTTTTTAAAGTATCAAAAATATTTTTGTTTGGAGACAAATCTTGTAAAGAGTCCAAGTCATTGTTTTCTAAAATTATCATTTCATCACTCAAGTCATTATAAGTAATTTGTAGGTTGTCAAGAATTTTTTGAAATTACCTCAAGGTTTATATGGTCTAAGTGGTCGGATACTTCGTTTTCATTTTCCATTGATTCCTCGTCCGAGCCACTCGATTCCACCATTGAATCCATGAAGCTTTCAAATAATCCTTCTAGTTCATCATCATTGCTTGTTGAGCTACTCCCCTTGCTTATAGGTTCATCATCATAACTTTTGTCTAGGGAGTTAGTCCTCTCAAGCTTGATGTCAATTTCAACTTGTTTCTTCTCCTCTTTCCTGTGGACACTAACACTTTCATGAAGATCATTAGTAGCATAGTGTGTTATCAAAGTGTCCCAAATATCCTTAGCATTCAAACAATTTTCGATAATAGCATATGCATCAACATTCAAAGAATTTTTCAAAATATGCATAGCTTGAATATTGAATGAAAAGAATTTTTCATCAAAATCATTTAAAACATGTTTTGGCTTAAAATCAAAACCATTAAGAACAACATGCCATAAACGAAAACTAATTGATTGTAAAAATATTTTCATTCTAGCACTCCAATAATGAAAATTATTTCCATCAAAAAATGGTGCTTCATCGAATGAAAATCCCTCCATATTAAAACAAATAAAAATATCCCAAACACTTCCAATCTACAAGGATCTTTAACTCAGGCTGTTAGGCCTTTACCAGAGCACGAAGCTCTGATACCAATTGTTAGAATAATTGTTAGGATTAGCAGCCGTCACCCAAGAGGGGGGTGAATTGGGTGTTTACGAAAACCTTGGAAAATATTCGATTTAAAACGTTTTCATTAAAACACAAGAGATTTGCAGCGGAAAACTAATATAACAACGAAAACGATTATGCGCAAGCGGAAGATAATATTAATAATAATAAAAAAAACTAATACGTGCGGATCAATTAAAACGATACCATCGAAAACGTGATCGCGCTAATTAATTTAAAATCATTTAAATTAATTATTATGAAAATAATCGCTTTGATGCACGAAGGATAATAACAACGGAAAATAAAGAGATAAGGGATAGAAGAGATTGCACCGGAGATTTTATCCTGGTTCGGCAAAGCAGCCTACTCCAGTCCCCAAGCGACCCGCTTGAGCTTTTCACTAATATCCCAAAGGCGCCTCACGTCCCCGAATACAACCAAAGCGCCCCGCAAGCTACTAGGAACCTCCTTTCGCTAGGGACCTCAATACACAACCAGATAGCCTAACTACTAGATGCCCCACCGTTCGTCTAGCACTACCCAATACAGAACAGGGTTCCTCACCCTACAACCACGAAGGCAGCACGTCCGCACCAGGAGATTCACTCCCTAGTCTCTAAGGGTTACACACCCCTTACAACAACGGGTTATGATATGAGATTGGGTACAACCAATATAATGCACTATTCTTAGTGCTGATACAACAAGATAAGGTCACTCTAACAATAAAGTGTTCTAAGAAACACAGATACAACAATATGGTTCTATGACAATGGATATAACAAAATAAGTACTAGGCCAACCCTTTTCTTCTTTTCAAAAAGATAGAATGTGAAAAAGCTTTTCTGAAGAATAGGAGAAGAAGAAGAACAAAACGTGAAAACGTTTTTCTCAAAAAATGATATCAGAAGAGTTAACTTTGAAAGAGATAAAAACATACTTATAAATAGATTTTGAAGATTTGAATTTGAATTTCAAAACAGAATCAAATCACAAAACAATTTTGGAAATAATTCAAATTCAAAATAAAAAAACAAATCAAAAACGATTTTAGAAATAAAATAAAATAAGTTTTAAAATCAAAACCAAATCAAATAGATTTAAAGAATAAAATAAAAGATTTGAATCTTAAACCAAAAAGGAATATTTTCAAAAATAAAATCAAACTCGAATTTTGAAAATAAATCAAAATCAATTAAGTAAAAACAAATCAGGAAACAAATCAAAATGATTCTGACACGTTTTCCAAAAAATCATTTAAAGTAATCGATTACTTTCCTAAGGTAATCGATTATCACCTTTAAAACCAAAACAAGTAATCGATTATTCAGGGCAAGATAATCGATTACAGAGCCCCTGGAAAAATATGTGATGCAACATTTAAAAGCACGTAATCGATTACTTAGGAACAGGTAATCGATTACTGTGTCTCTGAAAAATATATGATGCAACACTTCTAATCGATTACTTGAAGTAGGTAATCAATTACTTCTCTTTAAAAAAGTAACTGATTAGCCATTTTCAAATACTCGATTACAAGCACTCTGGTTTTTCTATGATGCAACAAAAGTAATCGATTACGTTGAGAAGGTAATCGATTATCCCTTCTTGCACTTGTAAAAATAGATTTTCATGACTTAGAGAAAAAAACATCCAGAGTTTGTTTCATCATCTATTTCCACAGAAACTAAGTTAAAACAATCTTATGAAAAACCTTTGTAAAACACTTTTCCTTCTCCTTACTTAGAAAAAAAATTTTCTCCATTAAGTTAAGTTATGGCCTTTATACTTACATAACTATATCCATTACCTTACATTGTTTTCTAGGGGAAAAGGGAAAGACACAACTTCAGCCTTCATTTGCTTGAACCTTGATAGCTTGACTTGTGAGCTTGATTGACTTTGTTTGACTTTGTTTGTAATCATCAAAACTTTGAATATCACTTGAAGTCCTTGGGAAGGCTTGACTTCTAACAGTTTTTTCCCCTTATTTGTGGTCCTTTTAGATCTATTTATTGATTTTAGGGTTCGTTCTCTTTTTGTTCTGATTATGTGGTCCCTTCCCCATTATTATATGTTACTTTATATGTAATGCACTTATGTGCATTGATTCCCGTATTATAATATGTATGTTTACATGTTTGTCGTATTTGTGGCTCACACATATATGTTATTAATGAATTTTTGTCCCAAAGCAGAATCACATCAAAATTCACGATGGAGGTTTGTTTGTTAAAGACAATGACGGAAAGTTAGTATATAAATTGGACAAGGTTGAGAAATTGGAGGTGATAAATGAAAATGAGTTAGATGTTTATTCATTATGGAAGCACTATGAATTGCTAGGTTACTCAGACCCATTGAATGTGTGCTAGTTGGTACCAAATGAATCACTATATGTAGGATTAAGACAACTTAGATCAAATATAGATCTTATGAAGATGGTCAAGGCAGCTGGCCTTAATTCTGGGATAATTGACATTTATTATGAACATCATATTTCCCAACTTCTTCTCGGAGGGAAGGTTGAAATCGTTGATGAAAACACTTAGTCAAAAAATATAGTTGCAATTATTTCGAAGGGTGAGGAACAATGGGAAGCAGATAAAAAAAGAAAGGAGGATGAAAAAAGAAAGAAAGAGTCTGAGGCTCAGAAAAGAAAGAAAGAGGATAAGATTGAGAAAATAAACAACAAGGATGATATGAGGAAGAAAGATGGTGAATTAAAAATGAAAGAGGCGCACACTGAAGTGAAAAAGATGGTGGCTGAGAAAAAGACAAAAGCAAAGAGAAAAAGGAATGAGGCCAAGATAGATGCATCTTAAACTCAACAATCAATTGAAATGGATTCCTCTGAACCAACATCAAATGCACTTCCATCAGAAAGTGCAACTTCTTTACCAAAAAGTTTAATTTTATCTCAAATTGTTACAACATTTGATGCGAGACTTAAACTTCCTATCAAGCGTCGTAAACTACCTATCAAGCAAATTTCAACCATGATTGCACCAACAACAACGATATCTATTCCACCAAAAATGATATTCATTCCAACACCTGGTTATAAATAAAGAAGGACCATCAGGATCATCTCCACCACCATCATCACCTCAACACCTGAACATAAAAAATTGATGACATAATATTTAATACTTCCTTACTTTTTTAACTTTTGACTTTTAAACATTTTTCGCACATATTAAGTATGTCTTGCTTATTATAAGTTTTATATGTGTTTTGTTAAAAATACTCATATTTAATCCTTAGTAAAAATTGTATTGGTATTTAATTTTTATTAGGAAATATATTTCTTTTTTATATAAATAAGCATTTTTATTAATGAGGTCTATCTTAAGCATCATCGTTCCCAACACCCCCCCTTTTTTCTATGAAGGGTTTGGGTGAAGTCACACAATAATGTTTAAAAATAGACAAAGTACCATTACAAAACACCACATGAATGCACATACCCTTGTGATATAGTGATAGATTGCTATAACTCTACTAGAATAAGGTTTCTTTTGTTATTAAAACTAGGACAACTTTGCGAGCTATTCCTCTCCAGCAGACAATTTGATCCATGTCCCTTTCACCTTTTGTTCCTTTCAAACTAGCTCCATTGTATCCAGGTTCCTATTATCTCACTACCTTGCTTCACCAATGCATCTATTGCTTCATTAGCTTCCCAGCATTTGTGCACCAAGTCCACTTTTCAGATGGTATATAATAATTTCTTCAATTTATTTTACATGAATCTCAATTTCCATGAGCACCCCTCTTTCCTTTTTATCCATGCTAGTGCTATTCTTGAGTCATATTCAATAATCAAATCCTTTTCTATCACCTGTGGTTGTTGTATCGAAGTCTCAAGAGCAAACAAAATTGTCATGAATTCAACCGTGTTTGATTCCTTCGCACCAATTGAAGCTGCAAATTGATAGTGAATTTCCCGAGTAGAATTTTTAGCACTCCCCTTATACCTGCTTCTCCAGATTTAGCTTTTGATGAGCCATTTTATTCCATTTAAAGATATTATTTGAGGGAGGTTCCCACATAATTGATGGTTTTTTATGCTTCGGCTTGTTCCATCTCGTTACATTGTTGAGATTAATCATAACATATCCCGACCCATATGGAAAGTGTTCACACCAGGATTTTACCCAGTGAACCACCCTCATTTTAATCATAAAAGCCACTTCCCTCTAATCGATTTGCTCACCTTGAAATACCTTCTTGTTTCTATTGTACCTTATAGTTCATATGGTTGCAAAGAATATAGATGCCCAAAACTTTACTTGGAATTGGTTATTAGAAAAAGAGTTCACCCACATTTCAAACCATTTATCCATATTTTGTGGTATTGTTATTTTAACATTCCACCACGGCCAATTTGCACCCTAATGCTTTCATGTGAATTCACTGTGTAAAAACAAGTGGCTCACCATTTCTTCTTCGTTCCCAAAAAACAGGCAGTTTGCATATGTAATTATTAGTATTATGATAGATAAATTGATAAATAAATAAAATAAAAGGTAAATACTTGATGAATTCTTTTTTCTTAGTCATGGATATCCTCCTCATAAGCAAGACCACCCGCGTTACTTGATGACTACTTCATGTTTTGGTCTAAAAGCCCATATCGCTTTCAACCACTCATAAACAAAATCAGATGACTACTTTTCTTATTGGATCAATAGACCCTCACTCATAAGAAAGACCCCGAGCATTACCCCGAACTCCGACTGCGACAGAGCCTATGATTAATTGACCACTTGGACTAATGATAACATGATATATTAAATTTATATATAATAACAAATAGAAAAAGTAAATTTGAAAACAACATAGGTGAGTGTTACTTGAATAAACAAATTAGCAATGAAAATAATTAAAAAATATTAGTTAATAAAAAGATCTCATCTTAGTTTTTGCTTTAGGCCATGAAGTGTAATAAGTCGTCGCTCTCTAGTCCATAAACGCAGATTCTTTTTAGTTCATACCAGAAGATAAGAAGAAAAAGGTTTCTATTAAGAAAATGGTAAAAGAGACTTTTTCTTTCATCTTTTGCATTTATGCAAATATTTGAAGTTCTCGAAAAAATATGGAAAAAAAGTATTTTATCCCATTATCGTTTGGATCATGCGATTTACCCTAGAGCGTTTAAAAAGATAACATTTTTTGAATGTGAAAATCACTCTTTCTATTTACTTTGTCATTTGGTGTGTTGCATAAGTATGTGTACGGTATTGGTACTCGGTACACATACAAGTATGGATATGGGTACGACGTACAACATTTTCTAAAAAATTAGAGTACAAGTACATTTTCATATTTATATTTATTTTATTAATATAATTATTAATAAATTTAAAAAATAAAAAATTGAAAAAACAAAAATAAAATTAATAAGTTGAAATTCATAGGAATTAAATAATTTCCTACAACAGTGACCACACAACGTGTAATGTTTTCACTTTGTAACAACTAATACCAAATAAAAACATTCAAGAAAAAAAGATAGGTTGAGTTCCTAAATTAGTTTAAGCATTTCATCGAACACTTGACGTGCAAAAAAAAAATCAAAATAAAATATGAGTACCAAACCATTTTCATTGCTCTAAATCAAGATAGCATTTACTATTTCATCACACCCAAGAAAAAGAATACAGAGAACTTTTGATAAAACATGAAAAAGAGAAGTAACAATTACTAAGAGAACAAAACAGAGAAATGAGAGATATTTTAGAGGGAGGCACCAAACTATGAAGCAGGGGAAGCACAACAAGAGGCATCGCGAGGGGCAAGCACTGCTAGCGACGAAGGGGGTCAAGCACAGCGAGCGGTGGGGCGGGGGGGGGGGGGTCAAGCATAGTGAGGGGATCAAGCCAGCGAGAGGAAAAGGAGATTTGAGACTACTTGAGAGTGTTTTCTGGGGTTAGAATGAGAGAGGATGAGAAGATAATTGAAAAAATTGAATTTCCCTTATCCCTGTGAACAAAACGCATTGTTTGGAAAAAAAATTATGTTCAGTCATACCTACAACCATGTACGTACCCATTCAAGTACCCAGCCGTACCCATTCAAGTACCCAATTTATTTTTTTATTTTTTTTATTTGGGTACGTATAGGTGTACCCGAGAAGTATCTGTACCGATATATACCCTTTACTCTACGACAACAAGATAGAGTACATATACTTTAGAGGCCGTTAGTTATTAACCTAAATAATCATATGCATCTCATGTGCCTTATTTTTTTCCAAGAAAACTCTTCACTCCCTTTTTCTCTTTGATTGTGTACCTTCCACTTCTTCGCTGAAATCCCTGATACCCAATTATATAAGACCACTGAAACTGAGTACTGTACGTAATAGAAAAGAGAAGACAAAACAAAGAAGAGTTAGTGCATGCATAATCAATTTCGGAAATAATAAGAAGAGGTTGTTGATATTAAAGTGTTGGGTGGTTTCCAAATTTCATGCACCACTCATCATCACTTGAGCTTTTGATTGAAAATTATTTCTGTTTTTCAAAGTTAATCCTAAGACCACGCAACCTCACCTTATGAATCACACCAATCATTAACTACCAAGGACTGCTGAAAGAATCTATGGACGTAACTCACACTTAACTAATTTCCATGGTTTTTGTCCTCTTAGTGTGTTTGAGTCAGTGGAATGGAAGCTAGGGTATGTTAAGGAGTTAAATACACCTTTTTTAAATGTTAGGGGTAAAATGCACATGACCCAAATGTTAACGAAATAAAACAATAAAACACTATTTTCCCTAAAAATATATTTAATAAATTTAATTGTGTAATGGAAAGGTTAATTGTGTGCGTGAATATATATATATATAATCTTAAAGTTAAGTGTGAAATGAAAACAAAAAAATAGCTTACAACTTTAGTCCTCTATTTTACAATGTATTGTCACATTAATATCACACTTTAGTGGTCCCTCGCTTGGACAAACTTTAATCATGTTATTGCGTGTACGAGTGAGAGTTAAGTCCATTCAACAAAAATTACACGTGGACATCAAATGGGTTAAAAATGACACCACTGTGTGTTACATAGGATTAAAAAATAAGATATACATGTGTTGAGGCGTATATCATAATAATACACCGTAAACTGCTAATCTAAAAGCCTTATCACTTTCAACCACTCATAAACTCTTGAGGCGTATATCATAATAATACACCGTAAACTGCTAATTCTAAAAGCCTAATCACTTTCAACCACTCATAAACTCTATCTGAATTACTCTCAAACCACCACCACTCACACCCCTAATTCCAGATCTCTCGTCGTCACGAGCATCTCGTTGGTTGCGTTCGTCCTTGGTATTGCCCACAAAATCATATCGTGAAGAAGGTACGAAAACCCTTAACTTGTTTTCGATATGTTAAATGTTGCTCAAGTTGGTTTAGGGTTTTGTCTCTTTAATTCAGACCCCATTTTGTTTACTTATTTTATGTATTGTTGTGAAGTTTTGATTTTCGGTTTAGCCGATTTTATCCTCTTATTTGTGGTCCTTTTAAATTTGTTTATTGATTTTAGGGGTTGTCACCTTTTTGTTCTGATTATGTGTCCCTTCCCCATTATAATATGTTATTTAATATGTAATGCACCTATGTGCGCATTGATTTCAGTACAAAATTTTTGGTTTTAGACCACACTTTTTTTCTTTTAAAAAACCGTGGTCAACACACAAAATAGACCAAGGTTTTCCATTTTCCGAAGTAACACTTAAGTTAACCATGGCCTATTCCTTTTAGTGTACATAGTGTAGCAAAAGTTAGTTCTCCCTGCTTTAATTGTAGTTCCGGGACCAAAATACTTGACCCCATCACTTGAACCAATTCAAGACCTCAATAATTCAGATTTTGTAGTAGATGAGGCTTTGCATAAGATAGGTTTTGGTATTTCCGTATTATTGAAATATTATGTACTGTTTCATAGTAATCTTTTCTGGTTTCCTGTTGTTTGTTGTTTTCTGGTTTTCTATTATGTATTTTGTTGCCAAAGTTTGAGCATTGGTCGCATGTAACAGGGAATGTTGGGCTTGTTATGTAATAAGGGCTTTGCCATTATTATGTAATAGGAATGAATATTTTTATTATGAAAAAGGGTATAGGTTATTACTGAAACGTTTTCCTGTCTTCTACCAGCCATGCTATTTGTATGTTGGTATTTCTATTATGACTGAAATATTATGTTTTCTTTTCATGCAACAACCAAAAATTTAAAATATGAAAGCTCAAGACGAGGGAGAAAAGAGTACTTCTGGTTTTGAACTATCACCTATAGGATCAAGTGTTGAATTGTGTAAGAAGTTTAAAATTAAACCTGAGAAGATAGTGAAGAAGCTTGGAGAAACCAGGGAACGTCTAGTTGAAGTCGGAGGAGCAAGTAACAAGCAATATAAGCCACCGTTTATTGTTTCACCCCAAGCACAATTCAAGTTATCCGATTTTCAAGTTAGTGGCCAAGCAAAAATGACTAAGAATAAAGAATCTAAACTAATTCAACATCCAAAAAGCCAATTGATTGGTGACAACAGAGGGACCTTAAAGATCCAAGATCCGAAGAAGCAACCCATAAAAAGGACAATGACTCAAGATGATGACACAAAGGCAAAACAACATACAATGCAAAAGGCAATGGCTCAAGATGGCATGGTGGCGAGGATAGAGCTGCAGGCTATGAAAAGGGCAGCCGTTGAAAATAATAGTTCAATGGCAAAGAAACAACACATAATAAATGGGACAACAATGGGATGTGACAATTCAAGAACAAATCAACAACCCATGAAAAGGAAAGCAATGGAAGATAAAAATTCAAGAGCAAATCAACAAAGCAAAAAAAGGATAGCAACTAAGAATGAGAAATTAAGGGCAAATCAACAACATAAAAAAGAGACAACAATTGAAAGTGATAATTCAAGAACAAATCAGCATCCCATGAAAAGAGTAGCTGCTGAAACTGATAGTTCAAGAATAAATCAGCAGTACATGAAAAGAGCTGTTGCTGAAACTAATAGTTCAAGGACAAAGCAACAACCCAAGAAAAGGGTTGTGATTGAAAATGACAATTTTAGTGGTAGGAAAAGGGGAAAAAAAGTCCCAATGTGCCCACATATGTTAATTGATGATTTTCTTAAACAAAATGGTGTAGTTGGTGAAGAGGATGAATTAGGAGATGAAAGCGAGCATGAAGAACAAAATATCATGGAACAAGAAGCAATTGTGGACCAAGATGAAGACAGTGAATTAAATGGTGACGTAATTGAATGTAAATATTTAGACATGTATCATCATTGTTTATTTTATTGTAGGCTTATTTATGTCAGGTGCCCCTGTAGTTTGCACATATTTTGTCAGACGCCCTTTAACTTTATTTTTCAACAAATATACCCCTACAGTTTGCTCCGGTGAGCCATATACCCCTGCATGCCATTTCCGGCCACCGGTGCTGACGTGGACCGCCGGAGTCAGCAAGTGGTAAAAATAGGAGCCCTTGTAGTTTGAGTCTTTTTTGTCAGATACCCTTATATATAGCTTCAAAAATTCATATCTTTTAAACCGTAAGTCCAAAAATTACAAATTTTATGTCAAAATGATCGTATTGAAATATAGAATTTTAAAATGTAATTATTTTATTTTTATGGATAGTTTTGTAAAAAAATTGTTTTTTGGGCAATTTTCTATACGAATTTCGAATTTATGAATTATTAAAAATAATTTATGAATTGGATTGCACTAGTTTTTATTATAGTTTGAGAATCATAAAAATCATGAGTTTTGGCTTTTAAAAATAAATTGTAAAAAACTATAAAAAAAACTATAAAAAAAACTAAATTTAAAATCATCGGAGACTGACATAGTCAAAACTCATGATTTTTATGTTTTTCAAACTACAATAAAAACTAGTTCAATCCAATTCATAAATTATTTTTAATAATTCATAAATTCGAAATTCGTATAGAAAATTGGCCAAAAAATAATTTTTTACAAAACTATCCATAAAAGTAAAATAATTACATATTAAAATTCTATATTTCAATACGATCGTTTTGAACTAAAATTTGTAATTTTTGGGCTTACGGTATAAAAGATATGAATTTTTGAAGTTATATATAGGGGTATCTGACAAAAAAGACTCAAACTACAAGGGCTCCTATTTTTACCACTTGCTGACTCCGGCGGTCCACGTCAGCATCGGTGACCGGAAATGGCATGCAGGGGTATATGACTCACCGGAGCAAACTGTAGGGGTATATTTGTTGAAAAATAAAGTTAAATGGCGTCTGACAAAATAGGTGCAAACTAATGGGCACCTGACATAAATAAGCCTTTATTGTATATTTGCTTTTAATACTATTTTGCTATGAAACAATTCCCTTGGAACTAGCTTCATGAGTTTGAACTTTTAATGCTCCATCCGAATAACTGTAGCTATCAATTGCAACATCATATGTTTATATGTTATTTTATCTTAATTTATATGTTTTATGTGTCAATAGGGACAAGGAAAAAAAGAACTCGAGGACCAACTCTGTGTTTAAAGATACATACAAGACCAACTCAAGATCGTGAAGATGTCATCTTAGACAGTGATGGAGAGCCAATTAGGCCCAATGATCGTACTGTATCTGATCTGAGTTTATTTCTTGGCACTATAGCAAGGAATGCTGATTTTTGTCCATTAATCTATACAAACTTCAAAGTTTTGCTTAAAACTCACAAGGAAGATATATGGAACTACGTGAATGTATGACAAATATAGTTCCTAATTACATTTAATGCTGCCGAGAAATTTATCACAAGTTGATGACTGAGATATATACCTTTTTTGTAGGATAAATTCAATATCCCTGACAAAGGACAGAAAGCAGTATTCTCTCGCATAAATGATGCTTGGAGGCAGTACAAGAGCAAAATCAAGAAGAAACATTTCAAGGCATACTCTACTACAAAGGAGCGGTTGAAACATAGGCCTGAAAGTATACCCGAAGCTCATTTTCGACAACTAATAACTTATTGGAGAAGTAGCATTATTCAAGTAAGAACAGGGATTGTATAGCTTCTTTTTCTTTTATTTTGAATAAAAAAAATCAATATTTTTGTTTTGATTGATGAAGCTAAATGATACATCTTCATACTTTGTTTTGATTCATAAACGTGAATTAGCCATTATTTGAACAATCATCCATAACTAATTATTGCTTCTCTGCAGTGTAGGACATTGCTAAGAAAAATGTCATCAACAAGGCTAAACAAAAGTATTTTCATCATACGGGACCAGTAAATTTTGCAAGAATTCGCTCAAAATTGGTATTTATTTATATATTTGTTTGTGTGTGCTATTTTCTACATAGAGACAAATAAGTCTTCTAATTTGTATTTGTTTGTTCAATCTCATTAAATAACGTAGCGTGCAAAGAAGGAAGATTCGGAAGAAGTCAACCAAGCTGAAATGTTTATTGAGACTCGCACAAGCCGAAATGGAAAAAAAATCGATGAAGAAACAAAATCTATGATTATAAGTTTATTGCTACTCATCAAATATGTTTTCAATTAACATATTTTTATCTTTGACATTAATCCTTTTTTTATTAGGGTAAACTTCGAGATTCAATTCAAGAGTCAAGGGAATCTGCTGAAAAAACATTTCGATCATTGTTTGGCAAAGAAAGGTCTGGTAGAGTGTGTTGCTATGGAAGAACTGTCACATCGTCATAGTTCAAAAAAAAGGAAGAAATTGTTGCTCTTAAGAAGCAACATGCAAAGGAGAAGAAGGAACATGCAAATGAGATGAATAGAATGAATATGCTTGTAAGAAGCTTGTTGAAGCAAAACAACCCAGATTTGGATGATGATGCTTTGGATATCATGATGGAAAATGCTATAGCCAATGAAAATGGTGCATCACTGCATTCTTCTACGTCGACCAATATTCCTAATGTTGAGAAGGTATAATTTGTGATCCCCTTCTATGTACATGGAAAAATGCTATATTTTAGTTTTTAATATGTTACTATGGTTTGCCTTTATATAATCATTTTATAATTTTTGTCTTGTTTCCTGCAATAATAAGAATCATTACTTTTTAGTAAAAACAAAGAAATTAGTGTAGAGACTGGAGAATGAAATTGGGAGAATTACAACCTTGAATAACAATGTAATTCTTCAAATAGGCCAAGAAGTGTGTGTGTTTTTCTTTCAAAGATCAACTACACCAAACATAACAACCACTTTATAGCACAACCATGCCAATTCCTCATTAGTTTTGTGTTCTTTTGGCTTCAAAGTTCAAAGTATACTTTGCTTCATATAAGGTGAGAGTCTCTAAAACTATCGAATTGATATTGTTTTCATGTGGATTTTGATGGTTATAGTGATATGGTGCATTTTGTTTAAGTTATCGTAGCATGACAAAAAAAATACAGTACCTTTTTTTTTGTGGTTATTGAGTTTGCGAAAGTTAGTTGTTGATGAAACTTTTAATAATAGCATGTGTTGGGAGATCAATGAGTTTTTCACCAACAGGGTGATTGATCAGAATTTCAGTGTCTCAGGTTTCCAGTGCTTTTGAATCTTGAACAATTTTAGATGTGAATGCATAATTTTTTTAATGGGAAGTTCCTAATCAAGGATAGTGGTAGTCAAATGTTTAAGGTTTAAAACTTTTTCATGTACAACTTCATTTGTTTATGTAACTGGGTTGAAGTTTTAATCATTCTTTAATAATTATGTGTTCAAGCAAATACAAATAGGTTTTCTTTACATAATCATAGCATGTTTGGTGTAGTTGATCTATATAAGATGCAATTAGAGAGTAGTGGTAATTATATGTAACAACAAGGGAATGTAATAGTAGTAGAAGTGTCGGGGATCAATTTCTGGTTTGTTTTGTTGAGAATTTTGAGTACCTCTGGTACCCTGCATCTTATAGAATTGATTTTGCACATTAGCTTTTATATGCTATATCCATGAAAACATTCTTTTTCCCTTGCATATAGCCAATGCTTACTATGGCAACGTTACATTTTTCATTATAGGAAAACATTATCGTACTCACTGGTTAGGATGGATTATTTGGATGCTCTAATTCATTTGATTATCAGCTTTGCTAGCTGTTGTTTTTAATCAAAATCAAATATGTTATGTGTTGTTATGTGATTGTAAGTTTATTGTTAGTCATAATAGTATTTAATATTTTCACACATGTAGGTTGGAGAGGAAGGTCATGCTCAAGATATTGATGATGAAGAATAATAATGTATGTTACCTCATGATTTATAAAAGCATGTAATGGAAATAGCTTTTTGCTTGTTTATAAATTCAATCTTTATTTAACAAGTTTATATTAATGGAATCTTTATTTATATCTACTTGTAATTTTTTTTCCAAGCAGGAAGGAGGTTGTTCTTTGTTGTTCTATTCAATGATGCTCCATGTAGTTGCTTTGCTGTTTATGTTGGTTTTCCCACTGCTGTCGTTGCTGTTTGTTGTGCTACTGTTTCTTGGGTGCTGTTGCTGGCAATCACAATTGTGTGGTGACTTGTGTTGTCTTTATTGTTATGTTTTGTCATGTGGATTTTAATTTGATCATTTTTCTATTGTTGGGAGTGATGTTAATGTGATGTTTTAATTTATGGTGTCAAAAAGAGAAATTTAGTATTTGTTTTGTTACTACCATCTGGTTATTCATGTGAGGCTTGTATGCCTTTGTATTTTAGGATGGGGTTGATATGTTTTGTTAAGAATCTTGATTTTGATGAGGCACTCAACTACTTTATATTATAGAACCGTGTTTGGATCTTGTGTTTTTTTATTGTTCTTTCTATTCCATGAGTATTCTGTGTACTTTTGGTTTTGGGAACTAAATTTTTTTTCTTATAAAAAAATTTGCATTCTCATCATTAATAGGTTCTGAAAAATTGTGGTTTAAGTATATAACATTGTGTATAGAGCTGTCAAAAATGGGTCAGGCCTGATGGGCCGGCCCATTTAGCCCGAAAATAAATGGGTTGCGCTAAGTAAAATCTTGGCCCGATCATTTTTTGCGCCAGCCCGGCCCGACCCGATAATTAAGTAACCCGACATGGGCCAGCCCGAAATGGATTGGGCTGGCCCGCTGGCCTGATATTTAAAAAAAGTTTAATAGGTTGTTTCTGTTGCTATTGTCACTGGAATCTTGTTTCTATTGTTGCCAAGCCTGAAGTAAGATGCCATCTTGTTTCTATTGTTGCTATTGTCATTGGAATATGTTATATGTGTATGTGCTTATCTCTATTATTCTTTGTTCAATAGGTTGCCAACAGAGACCGGGGTATATTTAGACAAGTTTGCAAGATTCTACTTGCTAGCTATAATGGAAAGGCTTAACTCGTTAGATCTTGCCAAGCAGGTATCTTTACTTGCTATAAAATCCTGCTTTTCTTTTTTTAGAAAATAATAATAAATACATTGCAAATATCTTTAGTGTACTGGTGTTAGGATGTATATACTATATACCACTAAATCATTAAGCTGCAAGATAACTATAACATTTTAGGGGGAGACTAAATTCAGGGCCACACAAAAATTCATTACCTTATGCTCTAGGAAAATTAAAAGCTAAAAAATTAAAGTAACTTCTTATATTTTTTGGCTTTATGAATTGAAAAATGCAACCTTTTAAAAAAATTTATGGCCGGTGGGCTGCCCGTTTGGCCCGCATTTTATTATGGGCTGGGCTGGGCCACTGAAAATGCTGACCCGAGGTAAATTAGGGCCAGCCCGGCCCAGCCCGAAATATGATTGGCCCGAAATGGCCCGGTCCAAATGGGCTGGGCCAGCCCGAATTGACAGCTCTAATTGTGTATAATGTTTGTTTAAATTTGTAAAAGGTAATTGCGGCCTGAAAATTGTTAAAAAAATTGTGCTTTAAAAATGTGACAATTAGAAAACCATAGCCTAAAGGTAATTTTAAAAACTGTGGCTTCAGAGTGGTTCTAAAAATTGTGGTCTAAAATTGATATTCAAAATTGTAAAAATTATTTTTAAAATCGTGATCTAAACTATAATAGCAATGCAAAAAAGATTGTGGTCTAAAAATGGTTATGAAAACTGTGGTTTAAAAGTTTTCAAAACTGTGGCCTAAACTTAACAGCGACATATAAAAAACCATAGTCTAAAAGTACAAATGAAACCGTGGTTTAAACATTGTTAAAAACCCGTGGTATTAACTGAAGATCACATATAATCATATGTAGTCTAAAATGTGTTAAGATAAGTGTGGTTTTAAACAATTGTACAAAACCATGGTTTATACAAATGACCACATTTAGAAAATCGTGGCCTAAAGCTTGACAAAAAATCGTGGACAAAGATGTAAGGAAAACCGTGGCCTAAATCCTTGATAAAAAACCATAGCCTATCCCACATTTTTGGCAACGATTTTGTACAATCGTGGCTGAAAGCCTAAAAACCATGGTAATAGCCCGTGGCCCCAACAACTAGGCCCAAAAAACCGTGGTTTAAAGATTAGACCATGGTTTTAGGCCTTTTACAATGGTTTTTGGATGTGGTCTAAGACCAAAAATGCTGTAGTGTTTCCCCATTATAATATGTATGTTTACATGTTAGTTGCATTTGTGGCTCACATATATGTTATTAACGAATTTTTTTCCAAAGCAGAATGTCTTACATCAAAATTCACCATGGAGGTTTGTTTGTTAAAGACAATGATGAAAAGTTAGTGTATAACTTGGACAAGGTTGACAAAGTTGTGTTAAAAAATGAAGATAAGTTAGGTGTTTATTCATTATGGAAGTACTCTAAAAGCTAGGTTACTCAGACCCATTGAATCGCTAGATGTAGGATACAACTTAGATCAAATATAGACCTTATGGAGATGGTCAAGGCAACTGGCCTTAGTTCTGGGGTGATTGACATTTATTATGAACATCATATTTCCGAATTTCTTCTTGAAGGGAAGGTTATAATCGTTGATGAAGATATCTTGAGTCAAAAAATATAGGTGCAACTATTTTAAAGGGCGAGGAACAAATGGAGGCAGATAAAAAAAGAAAGGAGGATGAGAAAAGAAAAAAAGAGTGCGAGAATTAGAAAAGAAAAAAAGAGGATAATATTGAGAAAAGAAACAATAAGGATGAGATAAGTAAGAAAGATGGTGACTTAAAATATAAGAGGTGAACTTTGAAGTAAAAAAGATGGTGACCAAGAAAAAGACGGAAGCAGAGAGAAAAAAGAATGAGGTCGAGATAGATACATCTCAAACTCAACAATCAATTCAAATGGATTCCTCTAAACCAGCATCAAATGCACTACCATCAGAAAGTGCAACTTCTTTACCAATAAGTTTACGTTTATCTCAAATTGTTACAACATTTGATGTGAGACTTAAACTTCCTATCAAGCATCGTAAATTACCTATCAAGCAAAGTTCAACAACGACTACACCAACAACAATGATATCCATTCCACCAACAATGATATTCATTCCAACACCTGGTTGGTTATAAAGGAGGACCATCAGGATCATCTCCACCACCATCATCACCTAAACACCTGAACATAAAAATTGATGACATTATATTTAATACTTCCTAACTTTTTTTAACTTTTGTCTTTTAAACATTTTTCACACATATTAACGATATGTTGATTATTATAAATTTTATATGTGATTGGTCCAAAATACTCATATTTAATTCTTATTGAAAATTGTTTGTATTTAATTTTTATTAGGGAATATAATTATTTTTTATTATTAATGTGGTCTATCTTAAGCATTATAGTGCCCAAGAAATCATCCCCCCTCCCCCCACCCCACTTTCTATGAAGGATTTGGTGAAGGCACACAATAATGTGCTCAAAGATAGACAAAGTATAATTACAAAACACCACATCACAAGCAAATAGCTATATGACACCTTTGCCTTATGTTACATGAATAGTCATGCTCTTGTGATACAGAACATATCACTATAACCACTACTACAAAAAACATTTTTAAGACTAGTCGATTAAAGCCAATTTCGTGCGAAACCGGTCTTGTCAAGGATAATTGTTAAAACGAGACTGGTTGCTTTGTATAACCAGTTTGAAAATATATAAATTAAAGTCGGTTCGGTGCCGAACCGATCTCGTAGTTTGAAGGAGATTGGTTTTTTCACTAAACCAATCTGGTTTAAAAAAATTGAACCAAATTTATTAAATAAAATAAAGAACCGATTTTATTTAATTATAAATAAAAAATTTGGCAAAACCCAAATAACTTAGCTCGATCTCTTTCCCTCATCTCTCTATCCCCGAAGTCTCCCTCCGCTCTCTATCCCCTAGGTCTTTCCCTCATCAGCTCTTTTTCCCTCTACTCTCAGCTCTCTCTCCCTTAGCTTTCCACCTTCCTCTCTCTATCACAGCACCATCAGACCACCACTTCTGTCAACCCTCAACATTCCATCCTCTAATTTCGTTAACCCTCAGCGTTCCATCGTCTTCTAGGGTTTTTTTATATATCTCTGATTTTATTCCCTTTTGTTGTATTTTGGTTTATATTATCTTTGCATGCAACTTAGGGTTTAATTTTTTTAACTTAGATTGTATTTTCTGAAGCGCCTCTATGCTGATAGGCTTGTTGTATGTTATTTTAATCACTCTACATGTTAATAGGCTTATTGTATTTTATTTTATTTTTTTACTTTTTTAATGTGCTTTGATTCAGGTTGAATGTTCTTTTTGCCACCGTTCTGTCTACTCTGGGGAGGAGATATTATGTTTTGTTCGTGGATGTGACACATGCTACGATAGCAACCTCCCCGGGGAAGGTTGGTTTTTCTCTAGTCCTCCTAGGCATTTCTCAAAGGTCTCCATGCTCTCTCTTTTATGCTCATGGCTATGAAGGAAAAAGGATATAACACACTCTTTATTGAATTTAAAAACTCAAACTAAAATTACGAGGATACTCTCATAATCTTAATATTCCACAATGATAATAACAAGAGTTATTACATACTCATGCTAATACCAATTAGCACCACAAGAGATAACATACCCTTGCTTTAGGCATTGAACCAATAATTGGTTCAAATGGTTGTTAAGGCAATGAGACTAATCTCACAACCATTCCTAATCCACACTAAATAACAAAAATAAAAACTACGTATGGCAAGCATCCATGCCTAAAATACACTCAAACATAAACATAAATTCTTGAAATAACAAAGGAAAATGTGGAAGCTAAGAGACAAAAACGACTAAAGAAAGAAAGTGAAGTCGCAATCACAGAAGGGGATTGATAATCCACAAGGCCTTCACAAAGGTATCACGCCTTTGTTAAGGCTATGGCCCAATCCAGGGCCATGGGGCAGAGCCTCAACTCCTTATAACACAAGAGCTCTCCCACTATAACAAGAGATTTCTTATTTCTTTCTTCAAGTGTGTTTTTACAAATGAGCTTCATGGCTTTATATAGGAGAGGATTGATGTGGACTTGGCTGCCACATAAGCCATCCATATCCAATTCATTCATTCCTAATGATTAGCCATATTTCCCTTCTTTACATTTTGTAAACCCCCCCCCCCCATAAATACACTTAATTATGAATTAATGTTATCTATTGATTAATGATGGTCATGAATGCTTGATGAAATAACAAAAGTCACTCCTTGCTTGCTTGGGCGTGAGCTTCATACTCCCTTCTCTTGGTCAAGTTTTGATCATCAAATAAGAAGGACGATCACTTGACTTTTCATCTTTCACTTTAATTCATAACTTCCAATTAATACAAATGATTACCATTGTTATCATAATGGCCATGCACTTCATGGGGTTGATTGATGACCTTCTCTTAAGTTCAATGAGGACTTCTCTTCTTGCCTTCCATTGTTGGAATTTTTATTGATTGCCCTCAATCCAGATTCCATCATGCTATCATAAGGAATGCGCAAAAGAAGATGTCGGAGTTTCAGCTAAGAAAAAATTCAGGTTCCCGAAACATGCAAGTTTATTGTGAATGTTAACATTGGTCTCTTTTGTCTCATACTTTCATATCCAGTGCCTTACTATACTGATTTGACATATTGGATTAAGTGATTATCATGTATTAGATCCTACGAGATGGTCATACTTTGAATCATAACTGCATTTCATAGGCAACTGGGGTATTAGTATTGTTATGCTTTATCTTTTGAACTACAACTTCTTAGCATTGAATTAGCAAAGGTTAACTGAAAAGTTAATTTAACTTGTCATATGAATGTTGTTTACATAGAAAGTGCATTTAGATTATATTTATTTGTCATCTGATGAACATACATGGTATCTTGTACGTTATTTAGAACATGTGAAGGTTGAGACCACTTGTTCTAAAATGTGGATGTATGCAAGATTTTCCAAATCATTATTCATTACAATTCAAGGAAAATGTTAAGTTAGCTTCATTTCCCTGATTAATAATGAATTTCCTTGGATGTTCTTTAATTATATGGTTCAAAATTAACTCTTTTTTGGGAAATGAATATTTGACTAAAACTAGTTGCTGTCACTTTCACTAGCACTTCTTAACCATTAAGATATACTATAACCTGACACTAGTACTTCTTAACCATTAAGATATACTATAACCAAATATGCTTTTGCTTTACCAAGGCCTGTTGGTTGTTAATATCTTGGTTCCCCTTAAGCATGGTGTCTTGTGAATGGAAAAAATAAATGTTAGAAGAGCTTTACCCCTTGAATCGATCCGTAGCTCGATTTGGATTGATAGGGGTCTAATGTGGTTTCCGAATACCAATGGTGATGGGCCGAAAAAATGCTTTTACTTTTGGATCAATCCCTTTTTTTGGTGATAACCTTTCTTTTCCACTAATTTATATGTCATTGTTTGTCACTTTCATGCCTGTTTTATTCCTCTATACTTGAATTGCCTAGACTAGTGCCGAAAACATCTATTTCCCCACAATTGAGTATTTAGTCAAAAACATAGTGTTAGTCAAACAATTTTCCATGTCAAAGCTATCTTTATTCATTAGCATTACGTTCACTTATCATCCTATATTAGTTCGAATAAGGTGCTTTAGGTAAAACTCTCTTGCTATGTAGCTTTGGCTTGTAAAATATGATTTGTCCAATTGAGCATTACGTTCCTTTTTTATTTTTAACTTTTTGCTGCTTCTCTACACTAATTCACTTAAACAGTTAGGCCTATTTGATTAACTCTGCAATTATGTATATAAAGTTTCACCTTATTTTTGATAGGGTAAAATTAGACAATTGAGTGGAACATGCGGTTAAGAGTTGCCGTATTCATTGCTGAAGCTTTAGATTATTGCAATGACAAGGGTTGTCCATTATACCATGACTTGAACGCTTACAGAGATCTATTTGATGAGGTATTGTAAGACAATACTTCTCTTCCTACTCTTCTGAGGTTGATAGTTATTATACTCTGGTGTATATGTAAATGATACATGGATCATTATTTTGACTTATTGCTATGTTGAAGTCTCTGATTATTCCACATTTGCGGGTAGCGTTGGTAACTGTCATGTGAAACAGGCATGTGTTTCTATGAAACAGAAATTGACAGATTCTTGATAATTTTTTTGTAGAATGGCGACCCCGGGTTTTGGATTGATTAAGAACAGCAGGGATGAAAAAAGTTATAGCACAAATCTTGCTTGCTTACATGCCTCCTGAGTACTTGAGAAATGGTAGCTGCATGTTTTCTGTAATGTTGTATCACATAATATTTTATGTTGTTTTTTTTACTCATTCCTCCCTAAATTCTCCATTCATTTTTGTTGGGTGTCTCTGCATAGTCTTCTTTCTAGCATGACCAACTCATGGTTGTTGTTGTTGTTCTTTTCTATTTTAATTCAATGGCTCTTGTTACATTTTTATTTGCAACCTCATATGCATGAATGGTAACAAACCATTCTTCTCTACTATATAAGGAGTCACACTTTCCATTGTAACTTATTCCCATTCCATTTTTCTCATATGCAATAACAATTTAGAAAGTTCAATATATTATCACTTTGCCAACTTTTATTCTATTTAACTTCTCTTTAATTCTTCAATTGATTTGATCATGTGCTTCCGCTTAGTGAATATACCTTAACAAGTGGTAACAGAGCACTTACTCAACTGAGAATTTAAAATGTCAATTGTTACCAAATTTGGCATCGAGAAGTTTGATGGCAAAATTAGCTTTTCCATTTGGCGTGTCCAAATGAAGGTCGTTCTTACTCAGAACGGATTAAAGAAAGCTTTAGATGGGAAGTCAAAGAAACCGACTTCTATGACTGGCGAGCAATGAGACGAATTGGACGAAAAGGCGCTTTCAGCAATGCAACTTAGCTTATCCAAGGAGGTTCTCCGTGAGGTAGCAAATGAAACTACCGCCGCGGGATTATGGTTAAAGTTAGATACTTTATTTATGATCAAAATCCTCGCAAATAAGCTTCGTCCAAGGAGCGCTTATACACAATCCGTATGACTGTAGGTACATCTATTTAATCTCATCTTGATAAATTCAATTCCATTATCATGGATTTGGAAAACATGAATATTAAAATTGACGATGAAGATACAGTTGTTTTATTGGCTATCTCTTTGCCTTCCACCTATAAACACTTCAAAGAAATAATGTTGTATGGTAACAATGATACATTATCCTTTGAAGATGCTAAATCTAATTTATTGTCCAAAAAAAATTTGATTTAGAAGTTCATTCTGAGGACAAGGGTGAAGGTTTGAATGTCAGAGGCAGAATTCAAGAAAGATGGAATACCAGTAATAGAAGGTTCAGGTCTAAATCTAAGGGCCACAAATCCAGCAAACTTTGTCGCTATTGCAAGAAACCAGGGCATGATATTTCTGACTGTTATATCTTAAAGAAGAAACAAGAAAAGAAAGGAAAAGGAAAGCCTCTTCAATCTGTTGAAGCCGCAAAGGTTGAAAATGATTCTGACAGTGATATTTTGTTATCCATTGTTGATTCTGATAAAAGGAGCAAAACTTAATGGATTCTTGATTTTGGGTGTACCTTTCATATGTGTCCTTATAGGGACTTGTTTTCCAGTTTTGAACCTATTGATAGTAGTGTTGTCTTGATGGGCAATGATGTTCAGTGCAAGGTTCCTGGAATAGGTACTATTCAAATCAAGACCCATGATGGTATTGTTAGGACTTTGACTAAAGTTCGCTATATTCCTGACTTGAAACGGAACTTAATTTCTCTAGGCACCCTTGAGTCTCTTGGGTGCAAGTACTCAGCTAAAGGTGGAGTCCTAAAGGTTTCAAAATGTGCCCTTCTCTTGATGAAAGCTAATCGAATTGGTAGCTTATATGTCTTGCAAGGCTTAGTTGTAACAGGTTTAACAGCGGTATCCTCTTCCATGACCAATAATGATGACACAAAATTATGGCACATGCGTTTGGGTCATATGAGTGAAAAAGGCTTGCACCTTTTAAGCAAGCTATGTCATCTTGGAAAACATGTTACCGGGAAGCTGGAGTTCTGCGAGCATTGTGTTTTTAGGAAACAGAAAAGAGCCGTTTTCTCTACTACGACTCACCACACAAAAGGTATTCTTGATTATATTCACTCTGATATTTGGGGTCCTTCTAAAGTACCCTCTCATGGAGGACACCTCTATATGATGACTCTTATTGACGATTTTTCTCGTAAGGTATGAGTTTATTTTCTGAGATATAAAAATGAGACGTTACCCACTTTTAAGAAGTGGAAAACTCTCGTTGAAACCCAGACGGGAAAGAAGGTCAAGAAGCTCAGAACAGACAATGGTCTTGAGTTTTGTGAAAGTGACTTTAATGATTTCTGTGCACATCATGGTATTGCTAGACATAAAACCATTTCACGTAAGCCCAAGCAAAATGGTGTTGCAGAGTTAATGAATAGAACCATACTTGAAAAGGCTCGTTGTATGCTTTCAAATGCAGGGTTATGGCATCGACGTGATTTATGAGCCGAGGCAGCATCTACTGCATGTTACTTGATCAATCGTTCTCCACATTCTGCACTTGATTTCAAAATGCCAGAAGAAATATGGTCAGGTAACCCTATTGACTATTCTAATATAAGAATTTTCGGGTGTCCCACATATGCACATGTCAATGATGGCAAATTAGCTCCAAGAGCTAAGAAATGCATTTTTCTTGGCTATGCATCCGAGTCTAAAGGATATCGTTTATGGTGTTCTGATTCAAAATCAAGAAAATTAATTCTTAGCAGAGATGTGACCTTTAACGAGTATGTATTATCATCTTCTGGAAAACACTCTTCTGTGTCTTCTTCTACTAGTACAAGTAATTTGCAGGGTACAAGCGAGAAGGTGGAGTTGGAAGTGAAGTGTACCACTAAAACCTCTAATTCATCTCCTAATGAAACTAAAAGTGATGATGATGATGATGATCGTGAACATGACGTTAGTACCACTTCTCTTATTCAGCCACAAGAAGAAGATTATGTTCTTGCCCGAGATAGACCTAGAAGACATATCAAAATGCCATCTAGATACACTAATAGCAATAATTTAATTGTTTATGCATTGTTTGTTGCACAAGAGGTCAATGATGTTGTTGAGCCTACCAGCTATACTGAAGTTGTGTCCTGTGCTGATTCCTCAAAGTGGCTAATGGTTATGAATGAAGAAATCGAGAGTCTCCATAAGAACAATACATGGAATTTGTCAGAGCTTCCACAAGGCAAACAACCTTTAAGATGTAAATGGGTCTATAAGAAGAAATAAGGCATTCCCGGAGTAGAAGATCCTAGATGCAAAGCATGACTTGTTGTCAAAGACTTTAATCAAAAAGAAGGTATTGACTTTAATGAGATTTTCTCACCTGTTGTTCGTCATACATCTATTCGTTTTCTGCTTGCTTTTGTGGCTCTGTTTGATTTAGAATTAGAGCAACTTGATGTGAAGACAAATTTTCTACACAGAGAGCTAGAAGAAGAAATTTATATGGATCAGCCTTGGGGATTTGTTGTTCCTGGTAAGGAGCATCTTGTCTGCTACCTAAAGAAATACTTGTATGGCCTTATGCAAGCTTCGAGGCAATGGTATAATAGGTTCGATTCTTTTATGATTGGGCAAGGTTATTCTAGAAGTCAATACGATGATTGTGTTTATTTCAAAAAGTTTCCCAGTGGATCTTTTGTATACTTGTTACTTTATGTTGATGATATGCTGATAGCATCACGTGACAAACCTTTGATCAGAAAATTAAAAACTCAACTTAGTAATGAGTTCGAGATGAAAGAATTAGGTGCAACTAAGAAGATTCTTGGTATGGAGATTCGAAGGGATCGTCAAGCTGGTAAATTATTCTTATCTCAACATAAATACATTGAGAGTGTTTGATAGGTTCAATATGAGTGGTTGTAAACCTGTTTCTACTCCACTAGCTACACATTTCAAATTATCTTCAGACCTTTGCCCAGAGACAGAGGAAGAGGTGAAGCATATGTCTCACGTTCCTTATGCTTGGCAGTCTTATGTATGCTATGGTATGCACTAGACCCAATTTAGCCTATGTTGTGAGCATGGTGGGTCGATACATGCATAATCCTGGAAAGGATCATTGGAATGCTGTCAAATGGATTTTTCGATACCTA
Organism: Crotalaria pallida; assembly: GCA_037953625.1. Taxonomy (NCBI): domain Eukaryota; kingdom Viridiplantae; phylum Streptophyta; class Magnoliopsida; order Fabales; family Fabaceae; genus Crotalaria; species Crotalaria pallida. Next base: position 121,650,538 of record CM075652.1, on the reverse strand, counting down.
AAAGGTTCTTCCGATATCGGCTTGGTGTTTGACAGAAGCAAGGCTATAACTGATGACATTTGATTCGGACTATGGTGGTGATCTTGATCGAAGAAGATCTCTTTCTGGATATATATTTAATCTTTGTAATTGTCTATCAGCTGGAAGGTTACACGTCAATCTATTACTGCATTATCTACCACTGAAGCAGAGTATATGTCAGCAATAGAGGGTGTGAAGGAAGCTATTTGGCTTCGAGGTTTGGTCAACGAACTTGGTCTAGCACAAGAAACTTTAATTGTGTGTTGTGATAGCCAGAGTGTTATTCACTTGACCAAGAATAATCGTTATCACAACAAGACCAAACACATTGATGTGAAACATCATTTTATTAGAGATATTGTTGCACGTGGTGAAGTTGTTGTGAAAAAGATTCACACATCGGAGAATCCAGCAGATATGCTTACTAAGGCACTTCCAAATGCTAAGTTTCAACATTGCTTAGAACTTGTTGGTCTTTACAGCAGTGTCGAATTCGAGCCAATGTGGAGATTGTTGGGTGGCTCTACATAGTCTTCTCTCTACCATGACCAACTCTTGGTTGTTGCTGTTCTTTTTTATTTTAATTCAATGGCTCTTGTTACATTTTTATTTTCAACCTCATATGCATGAAGGGTAACAAACCATTCTTCTCTCCTATATAAGGAGTCACAGTTTCCATTGTAACTTATTCCCATTCCATTTTTCTCATATGCAATAATAATTTAGAAAGTTCAATATAGTATCACTTTGTCAACTTTTATTCTATTTAACTTCGCTTTAATTCTCCAATTGATTTGACCCTGTGCTTCAGCTTAGTGCATATACCTTAACAATTTTTTCTATTAGAACTAAAGTAGAAACCACATTTTTATCTCCTTGATCTAAAACTCTATAATGTACTCCTTCTGTCCTACAAGGATGGTTAAAAAATTCAAAAGTCAAAAAATTAAAGAGACATACATTTAATAGTTTGTCTAACACATCAACCAATTATCAAACATCTAATTTAATGCATTTTGCATGGATCAACCAATCACAATTTCTAAAATTTTCATTAATTATTTTAACTATAGTTTGGGACAATAAACTTAGTCATTTTTTATGATCCTTGTAGAATGGAGGGAGTATAAACCAAGCAATTGTTCTTATTGTCTAAAACTGTTAGTCTCCTACAAAGCAATGTGATGTTGGATATGATAAAGATATTTGAAAGGGAATTCCTATAGAGCGTCCTTGTATCATTTAATTGTGAGTCTTACAAAAAAGTATTTCGCTCAATCATGTTCATGCATCAAATTGTCTGTCTTCTAGGGAAGGCTTCTAAGTTGTATTTATGTTGGTTTTTACCTTGAAGGTGGTGGTTGTTTTTCAACTTTTGGTAACCCCTATGATATACGGTACCTATTTTTTGAAGGGAGGGTAACTCCAGAAGGTGTTATTTTCAGTTTTGGGACTGTGTTATTGGATCTTCCAAGTGCACGCAAGCATATCCCTCCAAGTCATGTAAGCATATACCTCTATACAATATTCTTGTACCAAATATTCTGGTTTCTGTTTTCTTTTGTTTGTTGGTGGTCATTCTACAATTTTCATATTTCAAATCTTGGAGTTCTATTCTTCTCTTCGTCGTGTGATGCAAGACAACAAACCCAGGCTCTGCCATATTATATTAGTATAGGCTATAGATATAGTTGATGCAATTGAAGACAAAGTTTATTCTTTTATAAATTATGATCATTGCATAATTATCTACATAATAGTGTTTATGTAGCTTACCACCGATAATTCTAAGTTTACTTGTTTTCATTTTTTATTTTTGGTGCTGGTTTAATTTTGCAGGACAATCCCATTTGCCTGGAACCTTGTTACTGCAGTGCTGGTTACATTGATAACTATATTTCTAAATTGAAAACTCATTATATTTCATGAAATTTATCTGTTGCTTTAAGGAAACCTTGACATTGGTTTTAGTACACTTTTTTATAGTTTGCCATCAGCACAAGTAGTCTCTTGCTCATAATTGGGAAGCTGCTTGAACCAATATGGGTCCCAAGGAATTCTTGAAGTTCATCTTTGTTGTTAACTTTCTAACTTGTTTGTGTATCTTCGTCACCACTATTGCTTTGTACGTCATCACGAGGCAGGAGAATTACCTGTAAGTATTTAAAATCCATTATTATTACCAAATGAGATGATAGTTTATGTCAGTAACAATCTATTTTATCTTTCTCTGTTGGAAGGCAGAGCCCAAAGAAGAAGAAATAATTAAGCAAAAACTTAATTATATATACTATTGGTTGAATGAAGAATGGTAACACAAATGAAAAGAACTTATATAATAGAGCATCCCAACTAATCGCTAACTAATGTAACTAACTCAAGTTGAACCATATTAGTCTGTTACAAATTCTTATACTATTTGACCTTGATCCAATTATTTTTTATCTTTATACTCTTGCAAATGTTCTAGTTATATTATATGGCACTTTTTGGATTTCATGGAGTTATATTCGGCTTCAGTAGATTATATGCTATTAATCTAGTTATATGCTTTCATGGGGTTGCGACAATGGTAATCGGTATAATCTATGCAGGTTTCCACTATGCATTGATGTACCAATGGAGATTTAATATTCGTTATTTCTCTTTCATATGATTGCAGGGTGCAGTTGCTTCAGAGAAAGAGATTAAAAAACTTGTATCAATGGGCTTTGATAGGATGCATATCTTTTAGTCTAATTATTGTAGCTTTTGTAAAATGGAAATCTGATCTTTTGTAAACTTGTATCACACGAGAAGTTCTCTTTTGATTCTTAGTCTTTTGATTCTTTTAGTCACTAAAGGTAGTTCTTTACTAGAAAAAGAACAGAGATGCCCGAAGCTTTCCTTGGAATCGGTTATTAGAAAGAGAGTCCATCCACAACAATTCAACCACGACAAGTTTGCACCCAAAGCTTCCATGAGTTCATGGTGTAAAAACAAGTGGCTCACCTTTTCTTCTTTGTTCCCACAGAACAAGCAATTTGCATATGTAAATATTATTGTTATGACTTATGATAGATAAATTGATAAATAAATAAAATGAGAGGTAAATACATGATGAATTTAACTATGTATATATATATATATATATATATATATGCCAATATAAAAGATCCTGAAAGCATCTTTAAGCCATCCAACAATAAATGTGCCAAAGCCGATAGAAATGCAATAAATAAAACAAAGAGTAGCTGTAAATTGGTTAAAATAATGGAAAAGACGAGGTTAAAACAAAACAGAAATGAAAAAAGGAGAGGGGATAGGGGAATGGCAGATATAAATAGGTTTAGTGCACAGATAAATTATAACATCATAATTAAATGAATTGCACCTCACAAAAATAAAAATTGCATGAACTCTACTAATATTATTTCTTTTGGCAAGAGAAATAGAAACATTGATGATAACTAATTTAATACCTGGTGTTTAAAATAGCTAAGGAATTACAAGAAAGGATCTTTCTATCCTATGCACCTAGTGCATAGGTTAATTAAACCTTAAAAAGAAAATATTTTTTGGAAATTGATACACTTAAATGAATTAAAAAATAATTATTTAGTTTTCCAACACAATTTTACCATCTATATTCTCTTATCCTATACATGGGAGGCATAGGATAAAAGAACCATATAAGAAATTATATCAAACCCAAATATTAAAACATGACTGAAGATAAGACAACCATCATCGAAAAAAAGTAGAAAAATGAATACTAATGAATAATATAAAATTGGTTTGATACGATGAATGTGTGTAAAAAAGCACTATATTTTTTATCAGCAATAAGATATTTCATTGATACCGGAGTACAAGCAGTACCGAAAATATTCATGTGTTTCTAGTACATATATAGTGAACAACGAATAGAGCAAAAAATATTGCATGCTCTCTATAACACCCCTTCATCACATGGTAGTTAATATAATTCTTAATTGGCCACCTACATATTTGATCTTCACACATAAATCAATATAAACTCGTCATATCAGTATTCACATCTGCAAACTTGTCACCATGACCTATGCTTGACCCATTTTTGTTTGGTGAGAATGAAGAGTTTCACGAAAATTGAGCAATCACGTTTCCAAAATTGTTAGTTATTGCAGAGTTCTCGTGACCAAAAATAAATTAAAACTTTAGTAACTCAAATCTAGCCTCTCCTCGACTATTCTGTCGAAGATTCTGTCGAAGTAAGTGCATGGCTAGATTTTGCCTTGCCAATGCTACTTGTAAATCCTCTCCCCTTTGTATAAATACCAACTGACATGGATTTTGGTTGTTTTGGACAGGGGCTTAGCTTCGACACTAGGATGGAAAACTACATTATTAACAGTAGCTTGCCCCTCAGTTGAAACGTTAGGGATTCCAGTGTTTTGAGATTGGCCTAGGCTAATATTTGAATTCTCTAGAAATCCAATACCATGATTATGTTGTTAGGAAGCTGATAAAGTGAGTGTTAGAGTGTTGTGCATGCACTTTGTCCTATATTTATTGGTCACATTCTTAAATTTGTACTCCCAGCATCATTGTGCACCAAACTATATCTGAACCCTTGTTGACCATCCCTAACATTTTTAATTATGGGATCACTTGGGTCATTATCATCAATTCCTAATATTTGGTTAAACTTTTTCATGTATATGGCAATTTTGCCACACATTTCATTAGTGACCATCATGGATGAATTAATCATAGTTTCAAGTTGAGTCGTCAAATGATCCACCATTTGTGCATTGCTCTCATCAATTTGTTGATAGATATGAGTGACTGGGTTCACTGATGCATACCTTGAGCGGGTGTATGTAATTAATTGTTCCCGCAGGTTTTGTCAAAAATCTAGAAAATACTAGCATGGAAGTGCTAGTTACAAGAGTAGAATTTCTTACATGGACACCAAAACCATTTCCTTGCCACGACAGTGTCGAAGTAATAAGATAAAAACCTGGTGGCAAACCATAAGGGGAAAACTTGCATTTCTACTTGTTGAACTGCCCCCTATGGCCAACCACTGGACTGGTTAGATTGTGTCACAGAAGTGACACCAAAACTCATACTCCCTATACGTAACGTAGTATTAGCAGTTGCATCTGTAGTTACTAAACCACCACCACTTTCGCTTTCGACGGTAGGAATAGTTACTAAAAGAATCCATGGACGTAACTCACATTTAAAGAATTTTCATGGTTTTTGTCCTCTTAATGTATTTGAGTGAGTGGAATGGAAGCTAGAGCATGTTAAGGAGTTAAATACACCTTTTCAAAAGTTACAGGATAAAATGCGCATGACTCAAATGTTAAGGGAATAAAAGTATAAAACACAATTTAACCTAAAAATATATTAAATAAATTTAATTGCGACATGGAAAGATTAATTGTGTGTATGAATAAATGTTATATATATAATCCTAAAGTTAAATATGAAATGAAAGAAAACTTAACTTAAAACTTTAGTCCTCAACTTTATAATAGATCGTGGCTTAATAATGTCACAAGTCCCAGAAGTTTGGAATATTTTTGTTAGATATACTTATTCTTTTTTTTTTCCAATGCCTAGCCTCGAAGTTATTTATGAGTTTTTCATATACCCCTACTACTAATTTCGACCAATTTTGCTAACATGTAACATCAGAATCCTAGTCAGACGCATGAGGTTAAGCACATGGTGCCACGTGGACGAAGATCCCTTTTTTTTAAATTAAAACACTAAAACATTTAATATTTTTATATATATTTATAGTTAAAGAAAAAAGAAAAAAAGGATTGAACATATAGGTCGTCTTTGCCCATGTGACATCATGCGGTACCACATGCCAACCTCCTGCGTCTGACTAGGATTCCAATGTTACATGTCAGCAAAATTAGTCAGAATTGGTAGTATGGGTATATGATAAACTCAAAAGTAACTTCGGAGAGTCAAACATTAGAAGAAAAAAAAAAGAATAAGGATATCTGGAAAAAGTATACCAAACTTCAGGGCCTTGTGACATAATTAAGCCATAAATCGTCACTTTAATATTACACTTTAGTCATCCCTCTCTTTGAAAAACTTTAATCATGTTATTGCAAGGACAAATGAGAGTTAAGTCCACTCAACAAAAATCACACGTGGACACCAGATGGGTTAAAAATGATGTTATTGTGCCACATAGGATTGTTTTTAAAAGAAAGAGATATACATGTGTTGGGGCGTATATCATAATAATACACTCTAAACTGCTAATTCTAAAAGCCCGTATCACTTTCAACCACTCATAAACCCAATCTGAATTACTCTCAAACCACCATCGCTCACATCCCTAATTCCAGAACTCTCGTCGTCGCGCACATCTTGTTGGTTGAATTCGTCATCGGTATTGCCAAAAAATCATATCGTGAAGAAGGTACGAAAAGCCTTGACGTGTTTTCAATTTGTTAAATGTTTGCTTAATGTTGATTTAGAGTTATGTCTTTTTATTTGAGATCCCTTCTATTTTGTTTATTGATTTTATGTATTGTTGTTTAGATCTGATTTAGGGTTTTGCCCCCGTTGTTTATATCTGATTTAGGGTTTTACCCCCGTTGTTTATATCTGATTTAGAGTTTTGCCTCCTTGTTGTTTAGACTTGATTCAGGGTTTCGTCTCCTTATTTGTGGTCCTTTTAGATCTGTTTATTGATTTTAGGGTTTGTTTCCTTTTTGTTCTGATTATGTGGTCCCTTACCCATTATAATATGTTACTTTATATGTAATGCACCTATGTGCATTGTGATTTCCCCATTATAATATGTATGTTTACAGGTTAGTTGCATTTGTGGCTCACATATATGTTATTAATGATTTTTTTTTCCAAATCAGAATGTTTTACATCAAAATTCACCATGGAGGTTTGTTTGTTAAAGACAATGATGGAAAATTCGTATATAAATTGGACAAGGTTGAGAAATTGGAGGTGATAAATGAAAATGAGCTAGATGTTTATTCATTATGGAAGCACTCTGCATTGCTAGGTTACGAAGACCCATTGAATGTGTGCTGGTTGGTACCAAATGAATCACTAGATGTAGGATTAAGACAACTTAGATCAAATATAGACCTTATGGAGATGGTCAAGGCAGCTGGCCTTAATTCTGGGATGATTGACATTTATTATGAACATCATGTTTCCCCATTTCTGCTAGGAGGAAAGGTTGAAATCGCTGATGAAGACACTGAATCAAAAAATATAGTTGCGACTATTTCGGAAGGTGAGGAACAAAGGGATGCAGATAAAAAAAGAAAGAAGGATGAGAAAAGAAAGAAAGAGTCTGAGGCTCAGAAAAGAAAGAAAGAGGATAAGGTTGAGAAAAGAAACAACAAGGATGAGCTAAGGAAGAAAGATGGTGAATTAAAAATAAAAGAGGCGCACACTGAAATGAAAAAGATGGTAGCTGAGAAAAAGATGGAAGTAGAGAGAAAAAGGATTGAGGCCGAGATAACTGCATCTCAAACTCAACAATCAATTGAAATGGATTCCTCCGAACCAGCATCAAATGCACTTCCATCAGAAAGTGCAACTTCTTTACCAATAAGCTTACGTTTATCTCAATTTCTTACAACATTTGATGCGAGGCTTAAACTTCCTATCAGGCGTCGTAAACTACCAATCGAGCAAAGGTCAACAACGAATGCACCAACAACAATGATATCCACTCCAGCAACAATGATATTCATTCCAACACCTGGTTATAAAGGAGAACCATCAGGATCATCTCCACCACCATCATCACCTCAACACCCGAACATAAAAAATTGATGACATTATATGTAATACTTCCTTACTTTTTTAACTTTTGTCTTTTAAACATTTTTCATACATATTAAGGATGTGTTGATTATTTTAAGTTTTATATGTTTTTTGTTCAAAATACTCATATTTAATCCTTATTGAAAATTGTAATAGTATTTAATTTTCATTAGGAAATATATTTATTTTTTTTTATAAATAATCAATTTTATTAATAAGGTCTATCTTAAGTAGCATAGTTCCCAAACCCCAAACCCCCCCCCCCCCCCTTTCTATGAAAGGTTTGGGTGAAGGCACACAATCATGTGTTTAAAGATAGACAAAATACAATTACAAAACACCACAACACAAGTAAATAGCTATATGACACCTTTGCCTTATGTTACATGAATGCACATACCCTTGTGATACAGTGACAGATTACTATAACTCCACTAGTATAAGGTTTCATTTGTTGTTAAAACTAGGACAACATTTTGCGAGCTACTCCCCTCCAGCAGACCATTTGATTCATGTCCCCTTCACCTTTTGTTCCTTTCAAGCTAGCTCCATTGTATCCAGGTTCCTATTATCTCACTACCTTGTTTTGCCAATGCATCTATAGCTTCATTAGCTTCCTTGCATTTGTGCACCAAGTTCACTTTTCTGATGATATGTACTAAGTTCTTCAATTTATTCCACATGAATCTCAATTTCCATGAGCACTCATCTTTCCTTTTGATCCATGCTAGTGTTATTCTTGAGTCATATTCGATAATTAAATCTTTTTCTATCACGTGCGGTTGTTGTATCAAAGTCTCAAGAGCAAACAAAATTTTCATGAATTCAGCCATGTTTGATTCCTCCGCACCAAATGAAGCGGGAAAATTGATAAGGAATTTTAGCACTCCCCTTTACACGCTTCTCCAGATTTATCTTTTGATGAGCCATCTACATTCCATTTAAAGATATTATGTGAGGGAGGTTCCCACATAATAGATGGTTTTTTATGCTTCGACTTGTTCCATCTCGTTACACTGTCGAGATTAATCATAACATTTCCCGATTCATATGGAAAGTGTAACATCCCGAATTTTTATATGTTAATGTATCTTTTAAATTTTGTGTTTTCGTATGTTTTTGTGCTTTCGTATGCCTTAATATGTTTTTAATTAAATATTTTCATGAATTATGTGCTGTAATTAATTTTGTTACGTTCCTCTAATTTAATTTTAGTTACTTGCTTATGTCCTAATTTAATTTTAAATTACCCTAATTTAATTTTAAGTGCCCTAAATTAAAGCGATTGTAATGACTTAATTATTTATTTGATTTCATATCTATTTTCTTTTATCATTATTTTATTTTATTTGTTGTGGATTTAGTATTGATGTTTATTAAAAAAAAAAGACTTGTATGGCGCGCCCAGGCGCTCAAGCGCAGTGCAGATGCGGGTTGATGCATGTTTCAGAACCAGCCAGCCCTTTTGGGCCTGATTTTGGTGCGTCGGCCCACCAGTTTCTGATGTTGGTGCGTGAATATTATGCTATGTGTTGGCAAGGGGATTCATTTCCCTTCTTGTGCACAAATGAGAACCCTAGCCACCTTCTTCTTCTTCCCACCATCTACAAAGTCACCTCTTTCTTCATAGAGGCCATTAATACATCTCTCAAACACATAAAACCCAACATAAAAAAATTCTATTTCCTTCACTCCTCTTCAACACCCATAACTTTATTCTTCCAAAGAGCAAGTGGGTCATCTCTAACTCTAAGTGAGCTTAGGGAAGGGTATTAAAGCTTGGAACACTTGGAGAGGGCTTAATCTAGGAAGGGGAGCATGCTTTTCGGGGGTCTTTAGCTTCAAAGAGGGACTTTTCACTATTCTCTCATTCTCCTACTTGAGGTAAAGGGGGTAGTTTTCCTAACTTAAGGAAGAGATTGACTAATAAACATGGGTCGGGTTGATATTATTTAAATATATGTTGAGTATTAATTTTTAGCATTTTTATTTTCTCTATGAATTTTATTTACCTTTGAATATATTGGTGAAAATATTGTAATTGTTGAGATTATTGCCTTGATGGTTGCTAGGCTAATAGTTTTTATTGTTAGAGCATATTTGTTACATTCACTATGTGCAAATATTATGTGAAGTGATATTTTGTCATGACAAATACTTATTCTAAATGCTCTATGTTTACAAATAATGGCATGATAGTTTATTTAGGTTTACTTGTCATTTTAGTTTATGCGCTTGATGTTACTCGCATAGAGATAATTGTACGATGCTTACTTATTAATTTGGCTTCTACGTTTTAAGTACATACTTGGAAATGGTTTTTGGTCACTTGTAAGCTATTTGGTTATACGTTCTATGTTATATGATTGGAATTGTAAGTATGATGCCTTTATGTTAGTTTGAGCCTTGTGTTGTCGAATTGGTTGATTATGAAGTAATTACGTCACTTGAACAATCTTGCTTGTTGCATGAAAATAATCGTGTTAAGGCTAAGAGAAAAGAATAGGTTGTTGCTCATTTGGGATTGCACATAGTAAATCGAGTTTTCTAAAAATGAAAGGTGCAAGGCCAAATGAGGGACTTTAGAGCATGCATCATACATGTTGGAATAAGGTGGACGGTGAGAGTTTTGGGAAGGACGTGAAGTGATGGTTCTATGGAACTTATGGACGAGAATGATATAGTGGTCATGGTGTGTCGTTAACACCCACGGTGTCATTGGCGAGTGGGCCCTCTATCCGCTAGAGGGCTAGGACAGCGCCACCCGTGTCGGAGGTCAGTCCCACAAACCGCCCTCATCGTATCGGCCGCTTAGGCACTTCATGATCGCGGAGGGCGATTTCCGCGATAGCCAACTTGGGTAAAATGGTCCAAGTTGTACAAGACACTCTAATAGGGGTGACGTATTGTGCAAACATTGGTTGGAGAATGTTTACTCCCGGTTTGGTCCTGTCCTTGGAGTTGAGGATGTATGTGAGGAAATAATGAGAAAAGAGAATGCAATAACAGTTGCATGAGATGATGAGAACCCATGAGTGGCAACGAAAATGTGAATGAAAGCCCGAGGAGGGCAATGTGATGAATGATGATCCAAATATCGGATCCCGATGCCAAAGACTATTTATGAAAAGAAAATGAGAAAAGAGAAGATAATCCAAGAGAGGGATTCGAGGCATGTGGGACCCAATATTCAGACAAGAGAGAAGTGCATGCATCATTGCACGAAGTGGATTGAAAACGCATAAGGAACATGCATAATTTGCATACACTTTGCACATTTTAATAACAGTTGTAAATGAGAGTTTGCCATGTTGAGAATTAGTACTTATGCTTGAGAACCAAAATGTGTGGTGTGTAAGTTTATTGTTGACTAGTTGCTATAATTGCGAGTTGTTGAATAAATCCTATGAATATGTGATGTTGCAATGTTGCTAATTATGCGTTGATTGAATGTGTGTTGTTTATGTGTGGTTTATTTTTCAATGCCTTTCTTGAGTTAAGATAAACTACTCACCCTTTGTTGTATTTTTATAGGTACACCTTAAGGAGATAAATATGGGTATTCGGATGCCGAGGAAGGGCAAGCTCCCCCGGATGGAGCTTATAGCCTTTGAGTTGGGGCCCTAGTGCTACCATACCTTGCAACCAAGCTCTAGGATGCTCTTATTTTGTTTATGGACATGTAATGGTTATGACTATGCTATTGCTCTTGAGATTGTTCTGAGTCATATTTTATTATGTAATAGGAGATCCTAGAAACTTGTTTTGAATTATTTATGTTCGGAGAAAATGGCATGTAATGTCATTGTTAGATCTGAAGCGTGTGGTGCTTCATCGAGCTTTCTTTCTTTATACTCTGTGGAAATTAGCATGCCTATTATCTTCTAAGTTTATGCATATCTAGATGTGACAGGTGTTTAAGTGAAACGTTGGACTTTCAAACAGACTCTTGCAAAAATTTTAAAATTTCCGAAATTTTCGTGTTTGATAGTTTAGGGTCTTACAAAAAGTGTTCACACCGAGCTTTTACCCTGTGACCCACCCTCATTTTAATCATAAAAGCCATTTCCCTCTAATCGATTTGCTCACCTTGAAATAACTTCTTGTTTCTATAGTACCTTATAGTCCATATGGTTGCAAAGAACAGGCCCGGCCCAGGGCAGGGGCAATAGGGTCGCCCGCCCTGGGCCCAAGATTTTAAGGGGCCCAAAATTAATTTTTTTTAATACTAATATATATGAGTATACTCCATTCTGTTCCAAAAAAAAAAAAAAGAACGATTGCATGTTGAGTTACGGAGTAAAACAGATCTGTTGCAACCTTTTAATGGAGGTAATGGCAATGGGTCTCTTCATTCTCCAAAGATTTCTTATTTTCTTCACCACCTTCCACATTAAATATTTTCTATTCTCAACACCCAAATTCCCAATAATGTTTGACTCTTACTTACTTCCTCTTCTCATATTCTATTATTTCATTATTTGTTTGATTGCTCCTGCTGCTGCGTTGCCCACTGCCGCCCCTCTCACCGGTTGCAACTGTCACTCACCTTTGTTGTGCCGCCCACTGCCACCCCTCTCACCAGTCGCTGTTGACTGTTGATGCGTGCCTGTTGTGTGCTGATTGTTCTGGTTCGATGGTTCCTGCCACTGCTGTTGCTCACCACTGCCGGCATCGATGCGCCGCCCACTACCACCCCTCTCGCTGGTCGTTGTTGGCTGCTGCTGTCTGCTAATTGTTTGGCTTAGTGGTTCCTCTTTCTCAAAATTTAATTTTCATTTCTTTATGACTTATAAGTTTCTTCAATTTCAATCTTTTTATTCCTTTGCTTTGTTGATGCATAGATTTTTAGGTTATTTCATTTATATGAGATTTTGAGTATTTGAATAGAGTAAAAATCATGGATTAGTTTCAGATTTTTATAATTTTATCTTTAGAGTAATTGTTTCTACTTGAATATTTGTTATTTATTATTATTATTCTAACTTTCACAAAATAAAATAAAAATTTGAAACTTTGTTGTGATACCTTATTGTTTTCTATTGCAGAATGTAAATGGCTAATATTCATTAACCATGTTGGAGCCATTGATTTGTTTTGTTTGGTTGCCTTCATTAATCTCTAGGTGTTTTTATTTTTATCATACAATATTTTATTTGTGCTTGTGTAGTTTTTAGATATTCATATTGATCAAGGGCCCATTTATTATTTCGCCCTAGGGCCCATGAGATGTCAGGACCGGCCCCGGCAAAGAACATAAATGCCCAAAACTTTACTTGGAATTGATTATTAGAAAAAGAGTTCCCCCACATTTCAAACCATTTATCCATATTTTGTGGTACTGTTATTTTAACATTCCACCACGGCCAGATTGCACTCCAAAGCTTTCATGTGAATTCACAGTGTAAAAACAAATGGCTTACCGTTTCTCCTTCGTTCTCACAAAACAAGCAATTTGCACATGTAATTATTATTGTTATGATAGATAAATTGATAAAGAAATTTAATAAGAGGTAAATACTTGATGAATTTACCAACGGGGTTTGGTTCAGTTGGTGTAAGACCCCAACTGAAATCCTGGGAATGGGACAAGGGTGCTAGTAGCCCCGGGTTCGATTCTCACTAAAAACATCCCGCTGGGAGAGCCAGCCACGTAGCTCGCTCCAGATAAGTCTCAAGGGCTCCCTAATATTAAGGGTGCTCTTGGAGATACCGGTGGTTCCGCAAGGAATTCGGACCAAAATACTTAATGAATTTTGTTTTTCAGTCATGGGTATCCTCCTTTTGCAAACAATTGTATTCAACTTGCACATAATTTCAAATGAAGGTATTTTTTATATATAGACATATAAGTCCAGTAGATAGAATAGTTAAGAAAAATTTTCCAATTGAGAAGTCGTTCAGGCTCATAAAAATGTGTTCTTATTTTTTTTCTTTTATTATATATTTTTTTTTATTATATATTTTATGTTTATTTAGTATTATGTATTGTATCTTATTTTATATAAAGGTGAGAAGTCATTTAGTGCCTTAACGACTTTTCAACTGAGATAAATATAGGGAAATTTTAATTTTTTTTAGAAAAAAGTAAATAAAATATATTTCTTCTGATCTCTATTATAAGAAAAAAAATTTAACTTCGCATTTACTCTTTTTAAGATAGTTAAGTGCATTTAATTTTTTTAAATTATTAAAAAAATTAGAGCTGCCCATGGGAAATGAAATAAAAAATAAATGAGACAATCATTCTATAGGAATATTTTAAGAATAATTATAGGCTTTAATTACATTTTTGTTCATTTATTTTATTTTCAAGATTCACTTTAGTCGTCCTTAATCTTTTTTTGAATTATGTTGGTCCTTTATTTTTTTTTTTCAAAAGATTTAATTGGATCCTTCTGTCATACCAATATTAGTTTTATATGGAATAGTTACACCCATCACTGTTTCATCGATAAAGTTTCACATATATTCTTACGGTTCACATTGATAGTGCTTTGACTGTCATCTCCATTCATTTCTCAATCACATTATCATTTGTGCCAATATCAATCGACCATCATCGCGAGCTAGCATGCTATACCGTTGGCGAAGCAATACCACTGTTCCTAGCCTTCATTGGGTAATGGGCTAGAAATTTTCCAGATTCTAAAAATATTTTTTAGTTTTCAAAAAAATATGTTAATACACATATTTTGATAAAACTAACTCTGCTATGATAGAAAAACCAAAATGAAGTAATTGAAAAAAAAATAAAGGACCAAAATAAGTCCAAAAAAAAATTAAGGAGCTAATTGAATCTTTAAAATAAGATAAAGGATAAAAATGAAATTAAACCATAATAATTTTGCTCAGTAGGATGACCTGAAACGTATGTGTATTTTTTAACATATGGCTAGGGGTCAGCAGCATCATAACATGACATACCAAATATGTGACTTCTGTGGAACAAACAGAGTAGAATTGCAAGTAGTGAAGCCTTTTCTTAAAACGAAAATGTTAAATCGTTGCTGCTTATGGATATAGCATTAGCCAATATATTACCTGCTAGTTGAGACAAGGAAGGGATTGTTCTTCAACGATTACAAAGGCTATGGTACAATCAATTTTTCGAGAAAGTGTTTGGTACCAGGGACAAATATCATAGAAGTTGTCACAATCTTTTCTCAGAAGAGCTGATATACTTTTAGACTGTAATAAAGATGTAGGGAAATGTTGAAATTGCTACATAAAAGATAAATACATTATTGCGTAGTAATAATTAAACTTGAGGCTGTACAAAAAATAATGGTTATTTGCACCATTTAATTTTTTTATTTATTTTTTTTTTAGTGCTTATTAGTTGAAAGTTGGTCACATGATGTATTAGCACCAAAGCAAAGTCATGGAAGAAACGGCCTAGATCCCATACTGAAGTACTACCAGTTAAATTGCCTCTAGAAAAGGCCTTTCCGTCCAAAGTGTGGCTCTCACTGGCTGTGCAATTTTCTGTATGCTATGCTGACCCCAAAGTATATTAGAAAATAACATATAAGCTTGAAGTTGGCATACTATGCAAAACTAATATTAATATTTTAAATTTTGTGCAAAATTAATAATAATATTTTAAATTTTGTACGTCAATTTTTCTGCATGTGTTATTTTTTAACATACGCTGAGGTAAACATGTTGATTAAAAAAATATTACTACTTTAAAGGGTTAGCATGTGTAATTTTAAAACTCGTAAGCTGAACTAACCCTTAACGCAAGAAACATAAAAAAGAAAAAAAAAATACATACATACATGAAGATATTTTAGGAAAAAATTAAATTTTGGGGAATCAAGTATTAAATGGGGTAAAAAACTAGATCCCGATATAAATTAGATAACATTTGATAACATTGCTAGTTAGAGTCACTATTTCACACACAAAATAACTTCCCTCTATCATTCGTGTAGTTATTCAAATGAAAATGCATGATTAATAGTCATCTTGGTGCTTTTTTTCTAAGTAGTTGAGTGAATATATTCCATCCTCTACATTCAAGTCTACACCCTTCTTGTGCTGGCACTATGTGGCTTCCACAAACCCAAACTATTTTCTTTTTCGGCAAAATGAGATTTCAAGCATATAAATATACAATCTAGTGATAAAAACTTGGGGCAACATGTGTGACCGTATATCAAAGGAAAGCGTAAAAAGTCACCCTCATGAAAGTGGGTTAAAAACTAAACTACATAGTTATGATAAAGTACTACTCGAACTACATCTGGTTAAGACATTTCTTTTGGACATCAAAAAGCACCTTCTTAGCCTTGCAAAGAGGAAGCATGTCTAAAACCCCACAACTGCAGATACAAAAATATAGTGAATAAATCATAAATCATCATATCATAATTTAATACAAGAAAATGTAGAACAATCATTAAAAAAGAAGAAATAAGCAATGATCATGATTGCATTACATATAATATGATAATGAACTAATAACTAATAGCAATAAACATGAATTGGCATAATAATAATCCAAGGGTCGATTTGGTTTGGTTTGGTTTGTGAAATTGTGTTCTGTTTCTATTTTCTGCTTTTGTTAATAATTGCAAAAATGTTGCATCCTGTTCATTTTCATTTCAGTGCCATTTGTTTTCAAAGTAATCTAACAGCCAGTTATCATTCACCCAATAAAAAAATGCTAGTTATCAGAACAACAAATATCGGTGTAGCAAGAGATTGAACTCGTGATTTTTGTAACATACATCAAGAATGCAGGGCAAAGGCTACTTCATTTCATAGATGTCATGTATCGTCATTGTTATGTAAACCACTAGAACAAATAAGATTTAGGGCCGGTTCCAGATTTTCCATGTGGAGTAATAGAAAGTGACACAAATGATAAGTTAACTACTTCAAAAAAAAAAAAAAAAAAAAAAAAAGATTAAGCTCAGAGTAGCAAATTGAAAATAAAAAGAGAGAGAAAAGAAAAAATAGTTGAGCAACAGCAAGCAGGGGCCAAAACCTGCTTATTAGTTATTAATTCAATGTATGCTAAATACCAAATTTCTATAGTCAGAATATTACCTCAACATTCTTCAACTCAAACTCGGGACTATGAGCCAGGCATTCGTTACCAAATGTGTCGCAAGCTCCACTGGTTCCAGTTAACCTTTTCAACACAAAGGATACATTCAAGATGAGATTTCACTAGTGGTACTTTGAATAGAATAAAAACTGTACTGAAAGAAACCAAGCAGCACTATTGAAATACTCACAGATCTTCATCTAAGCATAAAGCATAATTACCCCCACCACCGAGTGCAAGTAAGTCACTCAAACACATGTAGTAATATCGGTTGGATCCTGCACATAAATATATATAATCAGCATATCACAAGTTCACAGAAACAGAAAAGGAAAAAAAAAAACAGACTTAGCAACTTCTCATGCTTAAAATAAAATATCAAGAGCTTATATCCCCACTAAAGATAATTTAGTTGTTCCTAATTGAGGATTGACAAAACTAGTTAAAGTTCCTAATAGTTTCAATTCAATCCCCCAATTAACCTAACTCACCAATTGTCAAAGCCTCAGACACTGAAACATCCGACAATTCTACTGATAGGCGGACCAATCAATATTTTCCTTTCTTCCTTTCTTTTCCTTCTCTTAGGTGTGAATTGCCAAGGCCATATAAGTACAATGATTAACAGTGCTGAATCACATTGAAATGCTCATGCGAAAAATGCCTTTCTATTTTTTCAAAGAAACAATTCAAAAGTATGTTATGATCATAAAGCATGTGAATATCAGAATGGCACAATCCTTACATCAAATTACTACTTAAACTAGAAGACAACATTCAAGAGGTGATCGTGAGTGTGAATAGAAAATTTTGAGGCTCGTTGCTAGCTTTCATCTATATTACACTTAAAAAAGATTATTCCTATGACAAGTTTGCATGCTTCCACATCATACAAAACCAGGTCCTAGTAAATATTGATAACTATGAAAAGATAAAACACAGTAACTCTTGCATATACGACCTCGTCCACTTAGTGATAAATTTAAACAGCACATTAATTTATCAAATTTTCCGGAGTTCCAAAATCATCCTACAATAAATATGCATTTGCACGATAAGAACCCTTACCAGTAGGTCGAAACAGCCTTGGTTGACCATATATAGTTGTAAAGACAAAAGTTTGGTTTGTACCCTATCACCAAAGTAAATAAAATGAAACGATACGTCAAGATGTAGAAGTGCCTTCATAAAGAACCATTATCCCCAAAAAAAAGAGAGTTGACATACTTGATATTTTCGCTTGGGTGAAGGTTTCAAGGGGCATTCTAACAGCCCGCCAAACACGGCACCTTTCATATCTCCAACAATCTAACAATTTCACAAAAAACATTATAAATTCATTGTCAACAAAAATATTATACCTTATCCTAAACCAGTAAATAACATATGTACAGCATTATAGGAGACATGTATCTAGCTCTGAAAGGTAGACATACCAGCAAACCAGGACAAGAAAGTTCACCACTCTTGCGAATAAGTGTACGAAGTGAAACTCCATCTTTCAATGTGCTGCCCTTAATTTAAAGAACAAAAGTTGAATCAATATTTCAATGCAATAGCTTAATACTGAGGAATGCACTAACTAAAAAACTAGAGAGCAAAGTTACCTATAAAGTAATACCCATTGACGTCCTTTTACTATGTTAGGGAGGCATGATTCAAAAAATTCATACAACTCAGGAGAAATAAAAGTTGAGTCATCAGTAAGATTGAGTAGAGTCTTCTTTGAAGTTTTTGGAGTTTGCTGCTCATTTGCTTCTTCGAAAACTTCCGAACTGCTACTACTCCTTCTAGAGGTCTGATCTTCACCAATAATTTCATCTTTTAAAACATCCACGCTATTACATGGGGGACTACAATCAACATATTTATCCAATTTGTCATCCTGATTCTCAAATTTCTCATAATTACACTCAACAGAAGCTGATTGAATTGGTTTAAGATCATGTTGATGCCTGTTTGTCTTGGATCCACCAAAGCTGATTGAAGGGATAGCGTAAGATAAATATGAGGACAGAGATTTACTCTCTTTAGAGGGATTAGACTACACAAAAACAAAATCTCATGTCAAAGATAGAACTAAAGGAAAAAAAGAAAAAAATCAAGTTAATCATTTTCCATCAGTAATACACAGAACTAATTAGCGCAGGTCTTTCAAAAAACAAGGGGCCAATGTATGGCCTTCTTTCAACTTTATTCTTATTTGATTCGACATAAATAGAGGTGTAAGCATATCTTTTTTTGTTGTCCCCAACCTCTAATTGTGAGACAGAGGTGAGATGGCTGCAGAAAGTAAAGACATAGGACATTTATGAAGAAAAAGATATTAAAGCTCGGTGATGTACTAAATTTCAAACTGAATTAAATCTAGGGGTATGGCAATCATACTCCAAATGAAGATTTGTGACCAATTCAATATTCCATATTTCTATCATGATAAGACAGCATGCATATATGTAATATGTTTAATGTATAAAAAAGTGGTTGACCGCAATGGAAGTAGACCGCTGCACCTCCAAGATGAACTTTACCTACAAAGTTAGGGGGTTCCAAACTTCGAATCCTAGGGTCGCCACTTAACGGAGGGCTTATCTAATCACCATCCCAGGCCAGAGGGTTTGTTTCACAACTGTATCTGTGAGGATACCAGATTAAAGATCAACAAAAAATAATGTTCCGTATGGCAGTAACGCCTGAAAGAACAATCTTTGAAATCCTAAGGGTGTGCTGAGCCTAGGAAAACATGTATTGCTCACATAGATGACAATGGTGACAACAACAAAGGCAGCTATAATAGGAGAACTCAACTAAAGAATGGAGTTCGATAGAGACAAAGTAATCAGAGTTCAGCTCCTAGTTTCATTTTATACTCTACCCATAAGTAAACTATTCCAACAAAACAAATGTGTATTTAGAGCTGAAAAGTGAAAACCAAATTATATTCTCCCAAACCCATGTACAATGTGTTATCCAGCACTAGCAACTGAAAACAGTTTATAGCCATGCTAGATAGTAATAGTATATTACTACATCAGACAATACCAACCTCCTAATGTGAATGCAAAAAAATCAGGGACAACCACTTGGTGAAAACTCTAATTAACATTAACATATTCCAAGACCCAATTGTTCAAGAAAACAAATAACACAACTTTTTTTTTTTTGGTATGGTGCATTTGAGTCGAAAACTGAAACCCATGATGATGATAATAAATAATGGAAACAATTGGACCAAAGATTCAGGCTTTAGCTCAGATCAGATCCAAGTTTGAAGGAGAAGGTGATCAAAGCTAATTATATGAAATAATAATTGCAAATCAAGCTAACATTTTTTTAGGTTGTTGGGTTTAGTTTGGAATTATTATTAGGAATAAAAAAAAGAACAAGCAAAATAAACAAATGCAGATAGAAAATTAAAAAAATTAAAAATAAATAAATAAAAGTAAAAACCTGGGGTGAGGAGGAATTGGAATTGGAAGTGGGGTTGGGGTTGGAGTTGGAGTTGGAATTGGAGAAGAGAAGGGAAAGTTTGTCTTTGAAAGCGTACATTGTTTTCTGGAGAGATGTTGAAGCTATGAATGAATATGAATATGAGATATGAAGATGTGGGGATTCAGAATTACAGTGTTCGAGAATATGAATGAGAAGAAATAGTAGTCGGTGGAGAGGAATGGGAAATTAACAGAAAGAAACAACAGTGGAGGAGGAGAAGGTTATATATAAAGGTTGATTGGTTGGTGGAACACATTTGTTTACGTGTTTAACAACAACCTTGTACAACAACACGTCATTCCCTCAAACATATTGACATTGGTGTCTAGGGGTGAAGTCGATTAAAGCTTTTTTTAACGAGTTTCGGTAAAAATAAAAAATAAAAGAAAATTTTATTTAATTTTAGGTTCAGGTTGGGTTATAAGTTATAACTTGAACTTTTTAATAACTCGTATTTTTTCTCAAAATATATATCATAAAAAAATATAATTAATAATTGTTGGTAGAGGCAAAACGGTGATCTCTACGCCTTGGAGGGGATTAGCCTTCGGCTGTCAGCTGGGGATACTCTTGGTGTACACCAAAAAAAATATATATATATATATATAATTAACTAGCTCTCACCTCGTGCAATGCACGGGTTATTGATAATTTAATTTTTTTATATTAAATATTTTAAAGTAATGATTATTATTATTATTATTTTTATTATAAATTAAAGATTGTTATTAAACAACAATGTAAAATAATCTAAATTATCTTGTTCATAAGTTTTGAACTTTCTCATATGAATCAAAGATAACACTTTTTATCTTGCATATTCCTTATTTATTTGATGGATAAAATAACATTTATAATATGATAATCAATTTTATCATGTTGAATCAAAATTAAATCAGAATTAAACATTTCGATATTTTGTGTTTGATGGTATTAGGATGAGCATAATTAATGATAAACCAGAACGTTATTTCATTGGACATAAATTCATTGGAATATAATGACTATTCATTTTTTAAATATTATATTTGTTTATATATAGATCATTATTAAATTAATGTATTCCTAATTTAGTTGATTGATGAATTAATATGTTTTTATATATCTTTATTACATTTATCTTTATATTATGATTAATTAGAGTGAAATCAAAAGTTAACTTTTTGATATTTTTTATTTGATGATATTATGAGTATATTTAAGGATAAATCAAAATATTTCATATTTCACGGGATATGATAATTTATTAGCATTTGTTGAATATAATTATCACCTTTAATATGAAAATCAGAATTAAATCAAAATTATACATTCTTATCTTTTTTATTTGATGGATAGATTAATATTTTTTTAGTACAATTAGCATTTTTTTTATATAATTATCTCAAGTTAATCATAAGATAGGATTGTAAAAAGTGTTTATCCTAATTGTTTAATAATTTTGATTTAATTTTTTTGCAAAGATGATGTTTACTTGAGTTATTTTCTTTAGTTTCTTTGTGATTATCACATAATATTGTTTTTTATTCTGATGACATATATGGGTAAATGAATGAGAATTGTTTTAATCTTTTTAAATAAAGATAAGAATTTAGAATCAATGATTTATCTATTAATTTACAATAATGATAATAATAATAATAATAATAATAATAAATATATGAATAATAATATGATAAGAGATAATGATAAGAGATAAGCCTATATAAAAGATGATAAGATATAAAATATAGATAATTTATCTTTATTATTATTTAGTCTTATGAAATTTTTTATTTGGATTATCCTGTAAATTTTAAGTTTTTATTTGTTTTAGTAGATTACTACCACTTTTGTGGTTTGCTAGTTCCGTCTAGTTTTATGAAATAATTTTTTTTATTGGGATTATTTTTTTAATTTTTAATTTTTAATTGTTTTTGGAGGCTACTACATTTGATAATAGAAAAATTTACTAATTAGCTTAATTTTACTAATTCAATTATCAATTTTACTAATTAGTTTAATTTTAGGAGTTAA
This sequence comes from Crotalaria pallida, assembly GCA_037953625.1. Lineage (NCBI taxonomy): Eukaryota > Viridiplantae > Streptophyta > Magnoliopsida > Fabales > Fabaceae > Crotalaria > Crotalaria pallida. Next base: position 121,628,145 of record CM075652.1, on the reverse strand, counting down.
GCTAATTAGTAAAATTGCTAAAACTAATATTCAATATTATATCAATCTTTAAATTATACACTTTTCAGCTTTGTGTTACGAATATTATTTTTTTAAGAGAAAAACATTATTTAATCCATTGTGCAGAGAATAAAAATTCTACTATACTACTTATAATTTAAATAAACATTTTCTATTTTACAATTTTTATTTATATATTCCCAAGGTTAATACTTATTATATAAGTTGATAAATTTTATTTATTTATTTATTTATAAGGGTATTGAAAATTATTGTTCTTAAAGAGAAAAAAAGTTATATTTTTTTTAAAGAGAAAAAAATATAAAGATTGTTACAATCACTAAATGGATTAACATGAAATATCTTTGACTTAAATCTCTAGATGGAAAAAATTAAAATAATGTTACGTGAAATTTTTTCATACATTAGTATTTTATAACTTTTTTTTGTTTGGAAAAGAACGTAGGATACAAAATTTTTCATTTTTAATTTTTTTTTAATTTAAAATGTCGATATAAGATTAAGATTTCTGTATAGCATAAAATTATCCTATCCAGAATCATTCCAAAGCAAAAACATGCTACCCAACCTAACACACCACGTAATAATCCGTAAACAAATGCTTTTATATATAATAATTTTTATCTATTACATTGCAAAAATGAACTTTTCTATTTAGTATAATGAAAAATTTTATTTAACAAATTAAGTGTGTTTATCTTTTTGAGGATAATAATTATTTTTTTTAACAAAATGAGGATAATGATTTCACATTGATGATAATGAAATTTTTAAATTTTAAAAACTTGATATATGATTATATTTTATAATTATTTAAGACGACACTTTAAGAATTGTAGTTTTTTAGATGAATATAAATTTTTGTTAGATGTTTGAGTTTATCATGGATTCTTTGCTATGACCATAGAAGCCTCATCTATTTGGGTTTATCTTATTGAGGATAATGATTATCTTTTTAACAAACTGATGGGTTTATCTTTTTGAGGATAATGATTATTTTTTTAACAAAATTGAGTTTATCTTTTTGAGGATAATGATTAATTTTATAACAAACTGAGTGAGTTTTTCTTTTAGGATAATGATTATTTTTTTAACAAAATGAGGATAATGATTTCACATTGAGGATAATTAAATTTTTAAATTTTAAAAACTTGATATATGATTATATTAAAAAGTTTCCATTGTTTAGTTTAAATTTATCATTAACTTAAAAAAAACCTAGACTCTTGTAACACGGCACACGGGTGTATTATTGTATTGCAGAAACAGTGTGAGTTCATGGGAAAGGGGGGAGGGAGATTAGAGCTAATGTGTGAGTGAACACTTTATGATTGAAAATTAAAATAGCAAAGTTGAAAAATAAAATAGTAAAGATAACATAAGGAACTGCTTTAAAATTGCAAACAAATGCTAATATAAACAATTATTTTCATCTATTACATTGGGAACAACTCCACCATGGATAAATGCTATTATATACAGTTATTTAAATGTTATTATATACAATTATACTTTCTCTTCATTGCTAGGAAAATTAACCAACTCCTCTAGCTTAAAGCACAAATTAATCTCATCTTGCGCAGTTTCCGGACCATCACTCCCATGGATTATATTTCTGCAGGCATAGGCAAGGATAATTATTAGACTGTGATGATCACCAAAAATAATGGAGAGGTTGTGATGATCACCAAAAATAATAGCATGTCTCTTGGCAAAATAATAGAGTACCTTCCAACAACGACATGCCTCTAATAGTCCCCGGCTCTGATTTCTATGGATCCATAATTTGATGATTATTGTCAATTTGACATCACATTTATAGTTGAAAATATGTGATATCTAAAAAGAGTCCTCGATAATTTGAGTTTATCTTTTTGAAGATAATAATTATTTTTTAAAACAAACTGAGAATAATAATTTCAAATATTTTGAAGATAATAATTAATTTTTTTTAACAAACTAAAGATAATGATTTCAAATATAGATAATTTATTTAATTTCAAATTATAATTTTGGATAGATAATTTATTTAATCTCAAATTATAATTTTGATAAAAACAATGTTATTTAACTACAAACGCTCTGGTGCTAGTATTTCTTAAGCGAACAAACATGGTGCCTCAAAAATTTCTCCGACAAACGTGGTGCCTCGAAAAGGGATCTTTTTATATAAGTATATAGTAGATAAAACACTACACATCTCTTTTTATTACATCACTAAAGATTAATCTTTTCTGAAATATAAAGATTATCGAAATTGATTTTGCCTCTATCAAAATTATCGACAAAGCTTTTTTTCATATCCACCATAGAAATCAAACTCTGAAATCATATTTAAAAAAACATAATTTTTTTTTAAGGAAAAAACATAGCAATATATCAACTGTGTCCAATTTTATCACTTAAGACCCATCTAATCTATCAAAGAAGAGGTGATAAGGTGAGGTTTAGTTGGACCCAACCTGCCATATCTAGATTAGCACAAAAAAACAATACATGCATCTAGCAAATATAACAAAAATTACATTTATCCTCCATATCACTATGAATATTCTTTTGTAAGCATGGTCGATAGCATGTACAACATTATGCTGTATCAGTGAAATGTTTTCACCGGAAATAAGACTTGAGCTTGAATTTTAGATTAAGGTGAATTAGACATATATATGACATTGACTCAACTACTCGTGGACTGCTTGTTATTCTCACTCTGAGTATCGGGCAGGCAAAATTTCCCCAAGAAAAAGGCCTTTTTAAGACCAGGTTAGAGTTGGGCTTTTTCCATGTTATTCTGGATAGCTTTTTATCCCTGGATTAGTTTTTGACCAACAAATATAATTATTTTTTAATACCCGGTGTTTATCTGCATAATTAGATAACTAATTCATTCCCACGTTAATTGAGCCTTTTCAGTGGTGATTCTTTCAACAAAGTAGGAGGTGTAAATAATTCATAATTCTTGATCAGATTGCGAGATCATTGAAATTGAATCAAACTAGACCGAAAAATACAATTCGGTCTGATCATATGATTTGGTCCGATCTCAATTTTTTCTAGGTTATCTTATGGTCTAGTTCAAAATCTCATAATTTTTTAGATCATTCAAACCGCATCAGAGCATATACTCACATTTTTTTTTGCCTTTTATTTTATCACTGTAGTGAATAGTGAATACTAATGAGTATTATCTACATAATATGAAATAGGAGCATTTGATTTCTATTTTGATCTCCCGCCTAATTTTTGCTAATGATTAGTTTCCATTTTTAATCTCCATTGATTGCACATTTAATTACTTTATTAGTGATATTTTTTTTATTGTGTTTTTTTATTAGTAGATTAGAATTAGAATTATATGGTAAGAATTGTCCTTGTGTTTTTTATTGTGTTTTTTTTATTGATTGCCCTGCGTGACTGTCCTTGTGCTTGGCTTATATGGGAAAGAATTGTGAAACAGAGTTGTTGGACCAGTTTTTGTACTGGTAATGTGGAACAATGGATTGAGTTGTCTCTGTCTAAGAATTTGGGAAGAGCATCCTTGCATCAGTGGAGAGTTTGGTTTGGTGCAACGCTGGATTCTATTTGGATGCAACGGAACAAACTGATTTTTGAGAATGAGACTCCTGACCCTGTTGGATCTGTCATGCGTATTAATCACAAAGCAACCTCTATTATGCGGTCTCTGAATAAAGATAATGTGTTGGATGTGGTCTCTTACCAAGCTAGTGGTGTGCTTATCCGTTGGGAACCTCCTCCACACTCTTGGGTTAAACTAAACTCGGATGGATCCGTTTTCTCTAGTACTAACCTTGCAACGTGTGGCGGCCTGCTGCGTGATGAGGGTGGTACGTTCTTATGTGCTTTCTCTTCTAAGTTAGGCAGGTGTACTATTATGCATGCTGAATTATGGGGAATCTTACATGGTGTTCGGTTAGCTATTGGACGTGGTTTTGATAAGATAATTATTGAGGTTAATTCTAAAATTGTTGTGCAGTTCTTAAACTCGGGTTGCCATCGGTTACATCCGTGTGCTCCTCTTGTGAATGAGATTAGATCAAGCATTAGTGGGAGAAGTGTGATCTTTACTCATATCCATCGTGAAGGAAACGCCTGCGCGGATGCTCTAGCCAAATTTGCGCATAGTGTAGATTTTAATTTAAAAGTCTTTGATGTAATTCCTGATTTTCTAGTTTTGCACCTGCTTGCTGATAGCTCAGCAACTGTTTTCCGTAGAGGTGGATAGTAGTTTGTTTTCTCTTTGGGCTGTTTAGCCCCTTTGTAAATCAAAAAAAGATTAGATGACTGTTGCATCAGAATATCCACTTAACGACCAACAAGCTGTTGGTGCAGTGGTGCCAGGGGCTGCACTTGGTAGGGCGAACCACGGTTCGACCCCCCATAACAACGTTGGGAGATGAATAAAACCTTAACCCCGGGACCCCCCTCAAACTGGATTAGTCAGCCCAGTGGGCCGGATACCAGTGTGCAAACCAAAAAAAAAAGAATATCCACTTAACGACCTTTGGTTTCTAGGAGTATTAGTTTTATAGGAAACCATGTATATTAATTTTGGTAGGTTGGCTTTGCATTCTCCCAACAAAGGCCCATATTCCCAACCTTTGCTGTCCCGAGGAACTAATTTCCCTCTACATGCTCTTTCTTCTTCATTTTCCCTTCTCTTATTATTTTTTTTTTCACATAAAGAAACGATTCAATTTCTTCTATCTTCCTGACTCCCTTCCCTACTTTAGTCTCTTCCTTCTCTTCAAATCTCATTTTCATCTTCTCCTATTCTATGACTTACCGAATTGAAGGTCAAAATCTCTCAGCAATAAGATGAAACCGTATTAGAAGAAGAAATTTTATCATCTACTTACTTTGTCAATAAATCGTACCAACTCTCTTTCTCGCTCTGTCTTTCTCTATTGGCTTTGTCATCCTCTCATCACCACGAGGCAGAGAACGAATCAAGCTATTGGGAAAAAGCTGAGACTGATTATATTGGCGCTTTCTCATCGTCTCATCTACTGAGTATTTTAAGTTTTTTCATTCTCATCCCCAAATCCTTAACCCATTATATTGTGTGTTTATATTATGAGGTGAGACTGATTATTTGAACGACTGTCTGAAGGTATTATTTTATGATTTTATTTTATGTTATTTTACTTTGATCCATATTGTTTATGTTATGTTTTGGTGATCTATTTTTCAATATACCAAAACCATTTCAGAAGGGAAAGAATCTGAAACAGCATAGATGTGGCTTCCAATTCCACTTTTTCTTACGACTTTAGCAATTGGTTCACTAAGTTTTGAGCCAGGCAGCCATCAGTTGTTATGATTTTGATTTTCATTCATTTTTTGGTATTTTTTAACTCATTATTTACTTTATTTGTTTCCTTCTTTTCACTGTTGAATTGAGATGAGTCTTGGTAAAGGTGTCATTGTTAGCTATACGGAGGTGGGAGGTGGTGGGTCAAGTTCTTGCAATTTCAGGTATACTGTTCCCCACAGAATGGGACTTACAATTTGTAAATTTAAAGAGGTTGTGAAGATTCATAATTAGTATAGTGCTATAATCTTTCTGTTTTGACTGCACATACATCTTCAATCTCTCTTGCATTCATTTCAGTGTGTGTAAGTTATGATACCTCAAAGACTCATATTCTTTGTTATTTAATTTAATTTTTTAGTTTAAGAAAGCTTGAACTCACTATTTTGTGTATATATACACACATACACTATTACTTATATTATTGTGGGTGTTTGGTTGTGTTTTTTTTTCCAGGGGTTGTTTTGTTGGTAAGGGTGGTGCAGGGATTTGCTAATGTGTGTCTGTTGTTGTACATGTTTTTTGCAGGTTTTGATCCATGTGGTTGTGGTATTGAAAAGAAGTTGGTTAATTAATGTATGTAGATGTAAATAAAAGTTTTTGGATATTAAAATTTTCAGCTCTTTATTTGTTTCCCTGTTGCTTTTTGCATCAGATTCTCATTAATTTAATGCACTATACACAGGTTGCAGCAATTTTGTTCTTTTATGTCTTACTTTATTTCTTATATGGATATATCGATTTTCTTAATTACGGGGTGAAGGTAAGAGTTTAAAAGAGAATAAATTTTATGAGAAATTGTAACATCGAAAGATGTCCATTTTAAGTTATTAAAATGGAGTGTTGTTCACTTGCAAAGCCACAAGCAGACCAGAAGTCGTTCGGGCATCAAACTTCCATAATTCAGTTGCACTTCCCACTTATCCACCTCATCATGGTTTTGGTATGGTTGTAGAGGGTGCCTATAGTGCTATTGGTGCAGGATGCGGTGCTGTTGGCTTCGCACAAGTAAGTTGCTCCTTGCACTCCTTGAGTCTCCATTATGTTTACTTTGTCTATTCACAAAAAGATGGTTGAAGTGGCGAGGTATATGTGCTTCCCATGAACTCACCATGCTGGTGCAATGAGAGTGTTGTCTGACCCTGAAAAGGAGGTTTGAGAGTGAGGGGTGCAGGATGCGGTGCTGTTGGCTTCGCACAAGAAAGTTGCTCCTTTCCCTCCTCGAGTCTCCATTATGTTTACTTTGTCTATTCTCAAAAAAATGTTTACTTTGTGCTAATGCAATGAGAGTGTTGTCTGACCCTGAAAAGGAGGTTTGAGAGTGAGATGCACTTTGCTAATTGCGGGCCATGAAAACTTTGATCAAATTGGATGATTTACATTTAATGGTAAGGGCGAAGTGCTATTTGTTGTTTCAATGATATGTGCGCTATGGGTTAATTAAATCTCTCTGGTATTTCTGAATTTGGTTTCTTATTATGGTCCTGGGTAGTTGCCATGTTGTATATTTTGATGTTCTATCAGTGCCTTAATTATTAAATCTATAGAACCATTCCCTTTGCAATGGCTCTCCAAAAGTAGAAAAGTTCCTAACGATAAGTACTGGTAGGTTCAAGATGGAATATTACATGTTATTGTATTTTTCGTGATTTTGGCATTGCCAAAATAATGTGTTCTGAATCTTTGACCTCCTTTTAAAATTCCAGGATTTGTGCTATGAAATTTCAGGATTTGTGTTGGTGGTATTTGCTACTGCTGCTGATATGCTATTATTGTTGTTCTAGTTGTTGTTACTGCTTGTGTGCTGCTGTCGGTTGCTACTACTGTTGTTGGTTGCTGCTACTATCATCTCAGGGAGTTGTCACAATTTGTTACTTATTTGGATGGTATGAAAAGACTCCTGGACAATGAAGAACAAAAAGTTACCTTTTTCATATAGCTAATTTTCTCAACAACATGTTTATAGTTTAACCTATAATTGAATTTTTTTTATTTGAAATATCATCTATTACAAAGTAATGGATTTTAGTTGTCCCTTTTATTTGGTAGTTTAAGTTTCATAATATTGAATTCTTATTTGGAAATACTATCTACAATTAATATTAATAGGTGTTAAACAATGTCGTGGTGGTGAATCATTTTAATATATTGTTTTTTTTTTATTTTTTACTTTTTTTTTTCAGATTTGTGGATGTGCCTCTAAAGACACTGAATGAAGAGTTTGTGAAGTTGAAGAGTTTGAAAAACCCCTTTTGAGAGCAGTTGTTATTTTGTTTTTCATTTCTTTCGTGACAACTTATGATTTGGATTGTATTTGCTCACTTAATTTCTGCGAATTTTTATCTTGAATTTCTTATGTGAAGTTGTTATGATTTCGTTTATATATCGCTTCGATTAAGTGCCATTATTATCTTGATTTTAATTTTTTAGAATATATTACACTTAAGAAAATCAAAGCCATTTTTATGTGTGACGACCCAACTTTTATTCCAAAATAAAATATTTATATTTAGAAAATACGACCATATTTTTTTTTAAACTAAAAGTCAGTCATCATCCATTATCAAATCTTGCCGAATTATATAAACATCGAGTCATGAAGACAAGTGAAGTAACATCATATTTCATTCATATTAAAAAGGTTACATACCACATTCTTCATTTCAACAAAATACATAATTACTTGATTTAACACTCTAGGCCATTACATTATATTACATACATTACAACAAAATTCATAATAACCTAGAGCATATGGTTCAGGACTCAAAATATAAAATAGTATAGATAAGAGAAAACCTGATGGATCATATCATTCACATTTCACCCCACAACTTAACTCAGTCGTCAGTTCCCCACTGACTTCCAGTTGAGTTGTCCATAAAGTCATCCACCATCTGATTCGCATTATCCACCGGATCCTCATCCTCGATTGAGTCCTCCTCTTCCTCTTCCTCCTCCTCTTGTGCCGAATCATCGGGCACGTATATCGAAGTTCGGGATCGAACTCGAGGGGAAGGACTAGGACGAGCAGGGACCTCTAAAATGATTCTTTCTGAGGATAGTGTTGGACTCGGTGGGATAGTGCGTCTCGGAAAACCTCTTGGTGGTGGTGAAGGGGTTCCATTTCGCATAACAAAATTTGGTAGAATGTGCATGATGTAAACCATTGGAATTCTCGATCTAAGCGGACGCATATGGGAATATGGGTTAGGATGGCGGAAGATAACTTCCACATCCCCCTCATATGTAGCCCTATGGTCCTCAAAATTCCACTCCCCATTAGGGAGCGTCCTCATCTCCACGCAGAACATGTTCCTCCCCATCACCTACACAAGGGACTGGGAATGAGTCATAGCTAAAAGCAATAACAAATGAGAATAACAGTGGCTAGAAATAACAAACACAATTTATCATGTAGAAATAATAAATGCATGTGTATATGCTCAAACTGTCTTTTATAATATCTCGATTAGTGTCGTGATGCATGCCTACTCCTCATTCATGCTACACGGTTTGGCATCCGAGTATCTCAGGCTCGGGATATTCTCAATCCTATGTTTCATCAAACCGGAGCGATTCATATTCAAGCTTCACGATCGATTGGAAAATCGGTCTTCCTAGCATCCTCGTGCTAGGGATATTCTGATTTAACCTTACCGAAGTTCCGAATCTAGATCGGAGCAACTCCTCCTCCATGCATGATAATGCCACACAACTTTTTGTCTTCTTTCTTTCTTTTAAATCACATCCTTAAACATCATGCCTCCAATATGAAGACCCAAAGTTCATAATCCTTCTTAATCACAATTTCATCTTTTCTTTTAGCATTAACTTGGCTAGTGCTTTCTAAAAAAATTCCATCAGCGGCCCAGCCACTTTGTGATGGTTTTATAAGATAGGAGTTTAATCATTTTATTATTAGTTAATGCAACGACCCCATTTAGGACTCCCAAAATATCAACCAAGTGGGTAAAGATTTCCACTGGGACGTGGGAAAAATAATCAACCAAATGGGTGTACGCACTTCCATTGGGACATCCTATCCGAATATATCAACCACTGAATAAAATTCCAGTAGGACTCATCCAGGATAAGAATCTACCAATGGGAATCAAATAAACTTATACATTTATCCGTTGGGACTCCTGTTCGAATATATCAACCACTGGATGAGATTCCAGTAGGACTCTTTCAGGATAATAATCAACCAACGGGATAAAAGGAAATAATTAGAATTTAATAATATAGGAGATTACACGAGTTAATCTTTAATGAAATTATAGAAAAGTAAGATTTTTCTGAAAATTCTTTGAATTACTCGAGTAGTTCTTGCCTACTCGAGTGTTCTTATGAATTTACTCGAGTCTTTAAGAAATACTCGAGTGTTCTTCAATTTTTCCAGAATACTCGAGTCCTCCTTAATTTACTCGAGTGCTTTTACTGCAACAGCACCAGTTTCTGCACCTTTCAATGTCAATTCGAATTCCTTGCATTGTATTTCCATTCTTATGCAAAACAGAGGCATAAACACATATACTGAACATGTTAGAACACATAAACAAGTACATAACAACATAAATCAACATCAAATCACAGAATCAATACAAACTTGGAAAATAACCATTTCAAGACATGAAATTCAATTCCACTTGTTTTTAACTTCGAAAATTAATCCAGTGAGCATTATTAGGTCCATTTAAACTTGTTTGAATCAGAAAACCTTGGGTTTACGACCTCCAAGTCATATTCCCAATTCCAACTTCATCCCTTGATGAACCTTGTGAGGTTCCTACATTTCTAGCTTGAGATTACTCATTCTAGCAATTAGATAACTCCTCCCTTACCTCAGAGAAGCTAAACAACAGATTAAACAACAAGGAAATTGGCTGGATCGAAAATTCGAATTCTGGACTTGTGAAAAAGGGGTTGAACAGGCTGACTTTGGCCACAGATTTCACCACGGATTTGGCATGAAAAAGAGTGAAACAAGTTAGTTTAACAAACTAGGATATACTAACTCCGATCAGGAACAAGTTTGACACAAAAAGGGTTTCTGAAATTACCAAACGAACTCAATGAAGATGAATACTTGATGCTGAAAACTACTCTGTTTTCTCAGCTTTGAACCTCAAACTTTGAAAGTCTGGAACTCGAACTACAGGGGCTTATTTGAAGTGATTCTTGATTCTAATTCAAAGATGGAACTAGAACCTTGAGTTGTGTTTTGGTTTCGAAGGATTTGATTGAGAAACGAAGGAGAAATCAGAGATCAAAGAGTGCTTTGAAAAACTGAAAGTTTGAAACTGAAATTCGGGTTTTGGATGATTAAGGTGTTGAATGCTTCAACTAAGCACTCATTTATAGCCTAGGAATGCTTCAAGTCGAAGTAAAGTCCAGCTCTATGCTTGAAGATTCGAGAAACCGCGTTTTGGTGCGAAAATTAAATGAAAACCGACTTATACACTTTCAGGTCTGTACGAAATACTCGAGTGTTTTCAAACATACTCGAGTATTTATTTAAAAATTCAAATTTCCAAACAGCTACTTATAATACTCGAGTCTTACCTAAAATACTCCAGTGTTTTTGCTAAAATAGGAAAAATTAACTATTTTAATGATACTAATATTGATAAAATACTTTTATTTCATATATTAAAATATAGGACCTTACATCCTCCCCCACTTAAACAGAATTTCGTCCCCGAAATTCCGACTAAATAAACAAATGTGAGTACTCTTCTCTCATCTTAGATTCTAATTCCCATGTTGATTCTGACACTCCTTTTTGATTCCAAAGAACTCGCACTAAAGGAATCTCCTTTCCTCGCAGCTTTCTGATTTGACGGTCTTCAATTCGCACTGGTCCGACTTCAAATGTCAGATTCTCCTTTAAAGGTATTTCATCTGGCTGTAACTGGATAATTGAAGACGGGTCCTGAATAAATTTGCGAAGCTGAGAGACGTGGAATACATCATGGAGATTAGCTAAAGAAGGTGGTAACGCGATCTGATAAGCGACGGGACCGACTCGCTTTAGGATTTGATAAGGACCAATAAACTTCGATGTCAGCTTCCTCGGCTTCATCACTCTCCCGATACCAGTTGTTGGCACTATTCGCAGAAATACATGATCTCCTTCTTGAAATTCGAGCTTGGTTCTACGCTGATCGGCATAGCTCTTCTGACAACTCTGTGCAATCTTCATCTTTTCTTGGATAACCTTGATCTTCTCGGTCGTTTCCTGAACAAATTCAGGTCCGATGAGAGCGTTATCCCCCACTTGGAATCAACATAGTGGGGTTCTACACTTCCTTCCATAGAGGGCTTCGTACGGAGCCATATCGATGCTTGTGTGGTAACTATTGTTGTAGGTGAACTCCACAAGCGGCAACAAACGATCCCAACTTTCTTGGTACTCTAAAACGCAAGCACGGAGAAAATCTTCAGAGATTGAATCGTTCTCTCCGATTGACCATCCGTTTGTGGGTGATAAGCCGAACTCATTCTTAGCTGCGTTCCTAATGCTCGATGCAAACTCTGCCAGAAGCGAGATACGAAACGAGGATCACGATCCGATACAATACTCGAGGGAATACCGTGCAATCTAACAATCTCTTTGATGTACAACCTTGCAAGCTTCTCCAACGGATATTGCATGTTGATGGGAATGAAATGAGCTGACTTCGTTAAACGATCAACTACTACCCAAATTGCATCGAAACCTTCTCTTGTTCTCGGAAAACCACTCACAAAATCCATGGCTATTTCATCCCATTTCCATTCTGGTATGCTCAAAGGTTGCAATTCTCCTCCGGGCTTCTTATGTTCAATCTTGGCCTTTTGGCAAACAAGGCAAGACGCAACATAAGACGCAACGTCTTTCTTCAATCCGGACCACCAAAACATCTTTTTTAGGTCTTGATACATCTTCGTTGATCCAGGATGCATACTCAGCTTGCTTTTGTGGGCTTCTTCTAGTACAGCTCTCCTTAGTTCTTGATTCGCCGGAATGCAGATTCGATCCTTGAATCTCAAAATGCCATCCGATCCTAATTGGAAATCTGGTTCCACTCCTTTTATCCCTAGTCTTTTCTTATCTAGAAGCTCTTCATCCACTTGTTGTAGGTTTCAGAATTGACCCACAAACTCATTTGTGATTTGTAATATTCCTAACTTGATGCAATTTGGTTTGAACTGAACTGCCAAATTCAAGTTTCAGAATTCTTCAATTAATTCAGCTTCTTTCACCATCATCGATCTCATATGCAGAGTCTTTCTACTCAACGCATCAGCTACGATATTGGCTTTGTCGGGGTGGTAATGTAATTCAAAGTCGTAATCCTTTAAGAATTCCATCCACCTACGTTGCCTCATATTCAGCTCCTTTTGGTCAAAGAGATACTTTAGACTTTTATGGTCACTGAATACTTGGAACGTATTACCATACAGGTAATGTCTCCATATTTTCAAAGCAAAGACAATAGCAGCCAACTCCAAATCATGAGTAGGATAATTCTCCTCATGCACCTTCAACTGTCGCGACGCATAAGCAATAACTCTTCCTTCTTGCATCAGAACACAACCTAGACCTTGTTTTGATGCATCACAGTAAACATCAAAATTTTTCTGGGGATCGGGCAGAGTTAACACTGGAGACGATGTTAACTTGTCCTTTAAAATTTGGAAACTAACTTCACACTTCTCATTCCAAACAAAAGGTTGCTCCTTCCTAGTCAGGCGGGTTAAAGGAAGAGCCAACTTAGAAAATCCTTCAATGAACTTCCGATAATAACCGACTAAACCAAGAAAACTTCTAACTTCAGTAACAGACTTAGGCTTCTCCCATTTCAGCACTGCTTCTACTTTAGCTGGGTCTACAGCAACACCATCTCTTGAAATTACATGCCATAAGAAATTGACTTTTTCAAGCCAAAATTCGCACTTGGCTAACTTGTCATATAATTTCTTTTCCTTCAAAGTCTCCAAGACAATCTTCAAATGATTGGCATGCTCCTCTGGGGTCTTTGAATAGATGAGTATATCATCTATAAACACCACAACAAAGGAATCCAAATAAGGTCGGAACACTCTATTCATGTAATCCATGAATATGGCAGGAGCATTGGTTAAACCGAATGGCATTACCACATACTCGTAGTGTCCATATCGTGACCGAAAAGCAGTCTTTGGAATATCTTCCTCCTTAACCCTGATCTAATGATAACCTGATCTCAAATCGATCTTTGAAAACACTGATGCTCCTCTCACTTGATCCATCAAATCGTCGATCCTTGGCAACAGGTATTTGTTCTTGATTGTAACCTTATTGAGTTGTCTGTAATCAATGCACATCCTCATGGATCCATCCTTCTTATTTACGAACAAAACTGGCGCTCCCTAAGGCGACACACTTGGTCTGATGAACTGCTTCTCTAAAAAATCTTCTACTTGCTTCTTCAGTTCAGCTAATTCGGTTGGAGCCATACGATAAGGAGCGATAGAAATAGGACCAGTACCAGGAACTAGATCGATACTGAATTTTATCTCTCGACGTGGCGGCAGACCGGGCACTTCATCAGGAAACACTTCGGGAAAATCTCGAATAATCGGGATTTCCTCTAACTTCGGCTCATCTTTCTTTTCTTCTACTACCGCAGAAAACACACAAACGTACCCTTCAGGTTGCACCCTAGACGACTCTTTACCGGGAAAGACAATCGTTCGAGTCTTGCAATCGATCACCACTTGGTTAGTTGCTAACCAATCCATCCCCAAAATAACGTCGAGTTGGGATAACGGTAGATAGATTAAATCTACTCTAGAGGACAAACTTCCTATATCTGCGGAACATCCAAAGCATGCTCTTGACGTAGTTACCAGCACATTCGAAGGAGTACACACCTTAAGTCTAAATGGTGTCTCCGAAACGGGTAAACACAATCGCTTAACGCATTCCTCAGAGATGAAAGAATGTGTAGCACCAGAATCGAATAAAAAGCGACAAGGCATGCCATTGAGAAGATGGTTACCTTGCACGAGATTGTCTGCCTGCTCCGCTTCTGATCCGGACATGGTAAAAACCTTCCCGTTAACCCATGGCTTGTTTCCCGCACCTTGATTGTTCTGACGCTGGGGTTGATGATAGAGATGAGCGATGTGACCAGTCCTTCCATAGTTGTAGCAAACCGGTGGTTTGTCTCTCCAACACTCCCTTCCAGGATGGAATCTTTGACATTTGTTGCACACTGCACCAGGGGCTGGGAGACTGGGTACTCCAGAAGATGATGCGCTTCCTTTTCCTTTCTGTGGATAAGGACCTCTCCGGTTCTTGTTACCATACCTATGCTGATTGCGATGTGGGCCAAAGCTTCCTTGTCCAATGTCCTTCTTGACACTATTCCTTTCAAAAATGCGGCAAGTACTAACCAGCGTCGGATAGTGTCGGATCCTTTGCACACTTACAACTAATTTGATGTCGGATCTCGTTCCATTCTCGAATCGCGTGCACTTGGAATGTTCATCGGGGTGATACTGGAAGTATGGCGAGTACTTCATCAGCTCTTCAAATTTCTCAGCATACTAGTCAACTGTCAGACTTCCTTGCTTTAGGTCGAGGAATTCCATTTCCTTCTGCAGCCTGATGTCATCCGGGAAATACTTCTCGAGAAACTTCTCTGTGAAGATCCCCCAAGTAAACTCTACTTGATCGAACTCTAGGAATTGACGAGTTTGGTTCCACCATGTAGCAGCTTCACCAGTGAGCATATAAGCAGCAAACGTGACCTTTTGCGATTCTGACAGAGTCAGCGTTCTAAAGATTTTATTCATCTCGTCAAGCCAGAACTGAGCTTTCTCGGGACGACGACCACCCGAGAATCTAGGGGGTTTGCACTTCCTAAAGGAATCTAAGCCTTGAAACTCCGCTGGGGTTCCATTGCTTGGAGGATGGTTGTGCTGCATATTCTCTAGAACTGCAGCCATACGAGTCAAAGCCTCCGCAATGTTAGCTTTATTTCTTCCGGCCATCTAGTCCTACAGAATCCAAAGGGGAAACTTAATTAGATTCTGTGAATTCTAGTCTTATACTACAAACATCAAAAACATCATGTCATGATATGCAATGGTTAGTGTGTAAGGCCACACTCCAAGGCCGAGAGTCGAACCATTGCTCTAATACCACTAAATGTGACGACCCAACTTTTATTCCAAAGTAAAATATTTATATTTAGAAAATACGACCATTTTTTTTTTTGAAACTAAAAGTCAGTCATCATCCATTATTAAATCTTGCGGAATTATATAAACATCGAGTCATGAAGACAAGTGAAGTAACATCATATTTCATTCATATTAAAAAGGTTACATACCACATTCTTCATTTCAACAAAATACATAATTACTTGATTTAACACTCTAGGCCATTACATTATATTACATACATTACAACAAAATTCATAATAACCTAGAGCATATGGTTCAGGACTCAAAATATAAAATAGTATAGATAAGAGAAAACCTGATGGATCATATCATTCACATTCCACCCCACAACTTAACTCAGTCGTCAGTTCCCCACTGACTTCCAGTTGAGTTGTCCATAAAGTCATCCACCATCTGATTCGCATTATCCACCGGATCCTCATCCTCGATTGGGTCCTCCTCTTCCTCTTCCTCCTCCTCTTGTGCCGAATCATCGGGCACGTATATCGGAGTTCGGGATCGAACTCGAGGGGAAGGGCTAGGACGAGCAGGGACCTCTAAAATGATTCTTTCTGAGGAGAGTGTTGGACACGGTGGGATAGTGCGTCTCGGAAAACGTCTTGGTGGTGGTGGAGGGGTTCCATTTCGCATAACAAAATTTGGCGGAATGTGCATGATGTAAACCATTGGAATTCTCGATCTAAGCGGACACATACGGGAATATGGGTTAGGATGGTGGAAGATAACTTTCACATCCCCCTCATATGTAGCCCTATGGTCCTCAAAATTCCACTCCCCATTAGGGAGCGGTCTCATCTCCACGCAGAACATGTTCCTCCCCATCACCTACACAAGGGACTGGGAATGAGTCATAGCTAAAAGCAATAACAAATGAGAATAACAGTGGCTAGAAATAACAAACACAAGTTATCATGTAGCAATAATAAATGCATATGTATATGCTCAAACTGTCTTTTATAATATCTCGATTAGTGTCGTGATACATGCCTACTCCTCATTCATGCTACACGGTTTGGCATCCGAGTATCTCAGGCTCGGGATATTCTCAATCCTATGTTTCATCAAACCGGAGCGATTCATATTCAAGTGTCACGATCGATTGGAAAATCGGTCTTCCTAGCATCCTCGTGCTAGGGATATTCTCATTTAACCTTACCGAAGTTCCGAATCTAGATCGGAGCAACTCCTCCTCCATGCATGATAATGCCACACAACTTTTTGTCTTCTTTCTTTCTTGTAAATCACATCCTTGAACATCATGTCTCCAATATGGAGACCCAAAGTTCATAATCCTTCTTAATCACAATTTCATCTTTTCTTTTAGCATTAACTGGTGCTAGTGCTTTCTAAAAAAATTTCCATCAGCGGCCCAGCCACTTTGTGATGGTTTTATAATATAGGAGTTTAATCATTTTATTATTAGTTAATGCAACGACCCCATTTAGGACTCCCAAAATATCAACCAAGTGGGTAAAGACTTCCACTGGGACGTGGGAAAAATAATCAACCAAATGGGTGTACGCACTTCCATTGGGACATCCTGTCCGAATACATCAACCACTGAATAAAATTCCAGTAGGACTCATCCAGGATAAGAATCTACCAATGGGAATCAAATAAACTTATACATTTATCCGTTGGGACTCCTGTCCGAATATATCAACCACTGGATGAGATTCCAGTAGGACTCTTTCAGGATAATAATCAACCAACGGGATAAAAGGAAATAATTAGAATTTAATAATATAGGAGATTAGACGAGTTAATCTTTAATGAAATTATAGAAAAGTAAGATTTTTCTGAAAATTCTTGGAATTACTCGAGTAGTTCTTGCCTACTCGAGTGTTCTTATGAATTTACTCGAGTCTTTAAGAAATACTCGAGTGTTCTTCAATTTTTCCAGAATACTCGAGTCCTCCTTAATTTACTCGAGTGTTTTTACTGCAACAGCACCAGTTTCTGCATCTTTCAATGTCAATTCGAATTCCTTGCATTGTATTTCCATTCTTATGCAAAACAGAGGCATAAACACATATACTGAACGTGTTAGAACACATAAACAAGTACATAACAACATAAATCAACATCAAATCACAGAATCAATACAAACTTGGAAAATAACCATTTCAAGACATGAAATTCAATTCCACTTGTTTTTAACTTCGAAAATTAATCCAGTGAGCATTATTTGGTCCATTTAAACTTGTTTGAATCAGAAAACCTTGGGTTTACGACCTCCAAGTCATATTCCCAATTCCAACTTCATCCCTTGATGAACCTTGTGAGGTTCCTACATTTCTAACTTGAGATTACTCATTCTAGCAATCAGATAACTCATCCCTTACCTCAGAGAAGCTAAACAACAGATTAAACAACAAGGAAATTGGCTGGATCGAAAATTCGAATTCTGGACTTGTGAAAAAGGGGTTGAACAGGCTGACTTTGGCCACAGATTTCACCACGGATTTGTCATGAAAAAGAGTGAAACAAGTTAGTTTAACAAACTAGGATATACTAACTCCGATCAGGAACAAGTTTGACACAAAAAAGGTTTCTGAAATTACCAAACGAACTCAATGAAGATGAATACTTGATGCTGAAAACTACTCTGTTTTCTCAGCTTTGAACCTCAAACTTTGAAGGTCTGGAACTCGAACTACAGGGGCTTATTTGAAGTGATTCTTGATTCTAATTCAAAGATGGAACTAGAACCTTGAGTTGTGTTTTGGTTTCGAAGGATTTGATTGAGAAACGAAGGAGAAATCAGAGATCAAAGAGTGCTCTGAAAAACTGAAAGTTTGAAACTGAAATTCGGGTTTTGGATGATTAAGGTGTTGAATGCTTCAACTAAGCACTCATTTATAGCCTAGGAATGCTTCAAGTCAAAGTAAAGTCCAGCTCTATGCTTGAAGATTCGAGAAACCGCGTTTTGGTGCGAAAATTAAATGAAAACCGACTTATAAACTTTCAGGTCTGTACGAAATACTCGAGTGTTTTCAAACATACTCGAGTGTTTATTTAAAAATTCAAATTTCCAAACAGCTACTTATAATACTCGAGTCTTACCTAAAATACTCGAGTGTTTTTGCTAAAATAGGAAAAATAACTATTTTAATGATACTAATATTGATAAAATACTTTTATTTCATATATTAAAATACAGGACCTTACATTAAAATATATACCAGTAATATAGGGCAAAATTACTAGTTATATTAAGTATTAACAACTATCCTCTCTCCTCTTCTATCTTCTCTGTTCCTTTCCTTATCCAATAACCATTATGAGAAAACATCTCAAAACCTAGCCATCATAAGCCTTTCGCTTGTTGCCCACTTGCAATCCCCTCGTCCTGTAGCCTTCTACGTCTTCGTCTTTTGTGTCTTGTGCTTTCGTCTTCTACACATCTTCTGCTTCTGTTTTCAACTCTTTGTTGATTGGTAATTAATTCAAGAAGGCTTATGATTTTACCGACAAATTAAAAGATAAAGATCATGTCCATATGTATCCGCCTCCTACCGACAAATTTTTTATTTTTATTTTTTCAAAATATCTTTCTTCTAATAATATATATTCTGATTTTACCTTTGTATACTATGAAGATAGTATACTGGTTTTAAAATTTTTATTTATGTTAATCCTCTAAACTATCAACCTTTTTTTCTCATCTCTTAAAGATTTTTTTACAACATAAGCTAAAAGGATGGTATAATATTTGTTTTTTCCTTTAACCCTTTCACTACTATATAAACCATGAGTTAAAATCATTTCTCCTAAAAAGCACGTGTGATTGATTGAAAAAATAATATTTAATATTTTCTCAACAAATTACAACAAGTGGCACGTAGTGTGACACACTTTTTATGTTAATCGATCATAACCATAAGCAAGTGTATAAGTTTTCCATGAATGACACTGTTCGTGACTGGGTGGGAGAACAACCCTTGTGGAGTTTCAATTAATAACAGTGAGTGAAACGAGAAAGCCAAAGCATGTGACAACGACTCTGGAAAAGCTATTACACGATGCTAAATGGACCAACAGTGCCAGTGACGTTACTGGGAAGTGCCCATGACTTGTCGGAAAGTGGGCTCGATGATGGTGGCGGACGATGGTTTGATGGGCGATGCAGAGGCCTACGGTGGTTGGCAGCTTGGAGTAGATCGAGCAATGGCATGGGTGAAGATGAGGAGTGAGAATGAGCAATTAGAGGTTAAAGAAAAGGACAAAATAGTCCACAAATATAAAGGAGCATGAGTTTAAAAAAAAAAAACTTAATTATGTCATAGGTTTTTGAAGTTTGGGTACTTTTGCCAGATACTCTTATTTTTTTTCTTCCAAAGTCTGACTCTCTGAAGTTACTTCTGGGTTTGTTATATATCCCTATTATCAATTCTGGCCAATTTTGCTGACCAGGCCCGGCCCTGGGGTGGGCATTGAGGGCCACCGCCCGGGGCCCAAAAATTTTAGGGGCCCATAAATTAGTACTTATACTTTGAAAAAATTATTAGTTTCATATTTTTTATTTTTCAATTATTAATAGTTTAGCATAATATTTTAATTTATTTTTTTTTATTTGTTCACTTGACTTATAAATAGGTTAACTTATGAACTTTATTTTTATAACTTATTCTCTTTGTCCCTAAATATAAGATCATTTTGAGGATTTTATTTTGTCCTTATTTATAAGACCTAATACAAATTTTCAATAACAATTAGGTACTTTTTTCCACAAACACTCATATTTACTCAACAATTTTTAGATTCTCAATAATACTTATAAGGATAGTTTAAAAAAAAAAACATATCAAATGTTCACATTTTCAGTACAATTAACTAAATTAACCAACTTTAGTAATGAACGTGAATTCAACCAAAATGATATTATATACAAAGACGGAAGAAGTAACATGAAAACAATTTTAATTACCTATTTAATTAATAAATTTTTTTATTTTATTTCAACTCTATTTTATATAATACCTATTTTTATTATTGATTGTTATTATTGTTTTAATTAATCAAATATATAAATATATAGTGTTTTAATTTATTTATTTTTAATAAATTTTTTTAGTAAGGCCCAAAAAAATTTTCGCCCTAGGGCCCAAAATAGGTTAGGACCGGGCCTGTTGCTGACATATAACATCAGAATTTTAGTCAGACGCAGCAGGTTGGTCATGTGGTGTCGTGTGATGTCACACGGGTGAAGACGACCTCTCTCTTCAATCTTTTTTTTTTATTTAACTCAATATATAAAATTATTTAGATTTTTAGTTTCTTAATTTTTTTATAAAAAGGATCTTGTCTACGGGGCATCACGTGTCTAACCTCCTGCGTCTGATAAGGATCCCAATTTACATGTGGCAAAATTGATCACAATTAGTTGTAAGAGTATATGACAAACCGATAAATAACTTTGGGGAGTTAAACTTTATGAAAAATAAAGATACTTGACAAATGAATCCAGAAACGTGTGACATAATTAAGAAAAATAAAACTCAAACTCCCCATCATATAGAATCTGCCTTGATTCATTTGTGTTTGCTCAAGAGAGCCCACGTGACCAGAAGAAATGGAACTGAGTGAGTGAGTGAAAGGAATTTGGAGATTACAAATGATTTGGAAGAGCTTGAAATGATAGCACAGCAAACAAAATTGTGAAATTTTATCATGTATCAGTAGTATGTTTTTCTAAAAGCAAATTCAATGTATTGGGAAAAAAAGTATTCGTTTTTAAAAAATTAATATATGTTAAAATTTTAAAACTCATACGCTACATTTTTAATGTATAAAGTATTTAAAATTTTTTTAAAAAAATTACATTCTGAGAATAAAAACTAATGAGAGGGTAAAAAACTAGAACCCATTCTAGCACCCCCTTTTCTCTCAATTTTGGTTTTGGGCCGCATTTCATTTACTCAGCCCGATAGGGATTTGTATGTTTACTTTTTGTGCTGGAATATTTGAACCCAAAATGTGGTTATTTGGCTCCCATTGTTTCATCCGTCTACTGAAAGACGGGAATTTCCGTATAGGGGGAAACGGGAAAATGAACCCCATTTAAGTGTCCCGTATAGAAGAAACGGAAACTTCCGTCTTAGGAAAAACGGAATAAGGAATTTCGAATCCGTCTGCTGTAAGAAGCATGTAAAAATTGTAAAATGCCTTTTTTTTTGTACTTCTGTGTACTATAAAACGGATACTTCCGTTTTTTCGACGACGGTATTGTCCGTCTTCTGTAGAACGGGAAAGCGAATTTCACCAAATTGGGGTTCATTATTCCGTCTTTAACAAGACGTGTTTTCCCGTTCCTTTAGAGACGGAAACATTTGGGGGCCAAATAACCACATTTGGGGTTCAAATATTCCAGCACTTACTTTTTTTTTAATAATAAAACTGTGGAGGGGAAGTTCACAGTCCCGGTACTTGGAGCAACAAAGGTGGGGTGTCTCCCCAAGGGATGTTCTCCACAAGGATTCGAGCATCCGACCTTATGGACTTAAGGGTTCTCAATATTCTTATGGTCCTAGCATGTTTCTTCTAGGCCAAACCCACTTGGGTTTTGTATGTTTACTTCTACAATGTCATTGGCATATATATTTTTGGCTTTTTTAAGTGTCAGGTCCCTGAACTTATGAGGTGTTTTGGATTTAATCCCTTAATTTATTTTTGTTTGGATCTAGTCCTTGAAGTTATCAATGTTTTGGGTCTGGTCCTTCTGTTAAGCAGAAGCTCACACCGTCAGTGTCAACCAATATCATGTTGACACGTGTCACAATTTTAAATTTTTTTTTAATCGAAATTTTTTCTTTAGAGTTAAAAAAAAAAAACATTAAAATAAAGCAAAACTTTTGAAATTCTGTTTGCGAACAATGTTGGCCGAACATCATAAGAACCTGTACAAATGAAGCTTTATAGGTATTTGTTCATGAAGTTTTATATGTACTTTATATACAGGACTACTACGGAGGACATAAAGAGTCTGAGATTGATAACTGCTATCAAAACTCCACACCTATCTGATGGTCGATTCGATCTTGAAGCATATGACTATTTGGTGAATATGCAAATTGTAAATGGAGCGGAAGGTGTCATTGTTGGTGGCACAACTGGCGAAGGCCAATTGATGAGCTGGGATGAACACATAATGCTTATTGGCCACACAATCAACTGTTTTGGTGGGAAAATTAAGGTTATCGGAAACACCGGAAGCAACTCTACCAGGGAAGCAATTCATGCCAAAAGAGGAGGGAAGACGCATTAGAGAAGAAGAAGACGTACCCACCGAAGAAGAAGAACAAGATTGGGACTGAACAAAAAAAGCGAAGCACGTGGTTTTAACTTTTAAACATCTTTTTTGCTTTATTTTAATGTTTTTTTTTATATTTTTAAGAAAAAATTTCGATTAAAAAAAAATTAAAGTTGTGATACGTGTCAACATTTCATTGGTTGAAACTGACGGTGTGAGCTTCTGGTTAACGGAAGGACCAGATTCAAAACATTGATAACTTCAGGGACTAAATCCAACAAAAAAAGAATTAAGGGACTAAATCCAAAACACCCTCTAAGTTCAGGGACCTGACACTTAAAAAAGCCTATATTTTTTTTAAAGTCGTTATTGGTATATTTTGAATCGGCAAATGCTAACCAGTGCTCTTGATGAACTTGTTAAAAAGCCAAACATATTAAAAATTCATGAAAAATGTAGTTTTTTGTATTCCCGATACATGAAAGAATGCACACTTATGATTGTTTTTCCATTATTAGTATCCTTAACAGATGCCCTTAGGGCACTTGTTAACAAGACCTTTTTGAATTTTTTCTGGTGGGGTAATGTGGTTATATATAGGGCTGGAAATAAATCGAGCTAAATTGAACTTAGTTTTGTTAGAAATAGAATGTTGAAGATGGTTGTGTCGTGATAAAATTACTATTTTAAAAGTAAGATTGTCGGATATCCGCGGTGCAACTATATCATTAGTTTTGTTTCCAAGATTAGCATATCAGTTCCTTAACTCGTGCACTTGAGATAGAAAACTTGGAATCTCACAATTGAAAGTTGCTAAAAAAAAGGAACGAAGGAAGAAAGAGTGTATTTCATTTTATGCGTATTCCTAGATTAACCAAGGTGACTTTTTATAGCCATTGCCATTACAACAACCATAAACTTATGGCTCATTATTTGTCATAAAAAAAAACTATTTTAGTCATCAAACTGAAATCATTAACCAAAACCGCTAAATAATTGAGCAATAAATAAACAATATCTAATTACAGAAAAACGTGAAAAATACGAAAAGATGTTTGGCCGATTACCTTCCAAAAAAGGAAGGGTACACCTTACACTACCCAAATAGTGGTGGCGAGTGTGGGTATTAGGTTCAACATGACTACACAAAAAGCCCACTAAAACATTTGCTAATATAAAAAAAACAAAAGAATATAAGGGATTAAAATTAATAAGGCATGATCAATGTGGGACTTTGGATAAGGGAATGCCATTACCCCCAACAAGTTAATTCGGCTCAAATCGATGAGAAATAGTCTAGCTTGAAATTTGACTCGAGTTTAATACAAGCCATTTCTTCTACTCGTATTCGGCTTGATTTGAATCGATGAGAAATAGTCTAGCTTGAAATTTAACTCGAGTTTAATACAAGCCATTTCTTCTACTCGAATTTGGCTTGATTTGAGTTTACGAATTGTTGAGATCATTAGCTTAGAATGATTTAGTCTTCATCAGCATGGTTAGTAGTAGTAATTATTATTTCCTAAAATACATTTTGTTAAAAAAACACTACATAAATTTACGCTCGAATTTAATCATTTATTGTTTGTATTCTTCATCTAGTTTTTTCCTTTTTCTTTATTTTTTGGTTAAAATTTTTTTCTATTCTTTTATATTCACTTGTGTTTTGTTAACCAAATAGGCTTGTACTTTCTCGATCTCACAAGGATAATAAAAAATGACAAAATTCAAAAAATTAAAATACATGTGTTTAATGGTTTGTTTAACACGTCAATTAATTATCAACAATTGATTTAATGCATTTTACATAGATTAATTAATCACAATTCAATGTTTGTAATTTCTAAGTTTTTTCATTAATTATTTTAAATTTAGTTAGAGACAAAAAATTTTGTATTTTTTATTATTTTTGTGAAAGGGGAGGTGTATCTATTTATTTTCAATTTAGGTATTTGTGTTTTATGAAACCATCTTAGATATTTGCACGTTGATTGGTGGCCATAATAATGTATTAATGTTGGCGTATCTCAATTAACACTTGAGGGAGGGGGGCTGCGCTAAAAATGGATATCAAATTCTGCCCACAATTTCCATACATAGTGGTACTGTTTATTCGTCGTATCTCAATTGGTGAATAATTTGTCATCTTCATTTTTTATTGTCCTTTACTTCTAGATTTTCTTTTGAGCTTAAGTTATTTATCTCTATCTCTTATCTCATAGTATGCCTAACTAGATTCGGAGAATATATATTATCTCTATCTCTTATCTTTAGTCATTAACAAGAGTTTCCTTCCTTTGTTTTTTCATCAAAGGTGTTCCCATCATAGTTAACAGTTAGAAAGAAACTGATCTTTCTTTTAGGTCCAAAAACTATTCCGTGTCTTGTTCTATTTGCGAGCTATATAGTATAAACTAATAATTATTAATAACTTCTTTACAAATTGTAGTATGACTTAGCTTTGTTGCGCTAAACTGCTTTTTAACAACTACAATTCTACAAAGCATGAATAATATATGCAAATTATTCAATGTATTTTTGAAAATACAATGTACTGCCAGCGTGCAATGGAACATGAACGTGCTATGTTGGATCTTTGGTTCTTTCATAATTGGCAACCAACTATAATGAGTCAAGCAATGCGGTGTGGAATAAACTTGAAATAAAGCAAATGCCAACACAATGATACCTTACTTTCGTACTAATAACCTAGTAACCTTAACTATCTAGTACTATAGCATTCAACCCCTTATATTAACCTTAACATGCATTTTCTTGATGTACCATGTTGCTATGTTAATGTAACGCAATGGTGAAACATCTAATGATAGATAGATCATTGGATTTAGTTTAAAGAAAACCAATTTAAACTGTTAGACGTATGACATAATAATAAGTAAGCGTTATATAATAACTAATAAAGGTATGGATTGCAATATTGGCCTCTGACTCATCACTTTAACAATATACACACAACTTTGTCTGAATTTAGTTTGATTCTAACTCTCAACCAGAAATAGCAGTGTGCCAGCTAAACTACACTACTCATAGTACGCTTCCAATTTGTCAACATCTGAAATTTTGTTCTTAAACCTTCAAATATATACAGAAAATTACAAAATAGATGTGTAGACAAGCAGTTGCAGCTGTTCAATAGTAGTCCTTTTTTTCAATGCTTTTAAGTTTAAAACATATCTATTGTTGGACAGTCTTCAGCTATAATTTTTCAACAATTTGACATGAGGTTAAAACTGATTGGCATTTGTTCACCCAAAAAAAAAAAAATAATAAAATAAAACTGATTGGCATTTCAAATGAATTATTCACACTCTCCCCCAATCAATCATTATTAACAACTTTGCAAAGTATAATAAGACTAATTTTCTCCATTCTTAAATAATTGTAAATTTAGCAAAATGAATTTGTTTCTAAATAATTGTTATATTAAAAAATGAGGTAAAATTAATTATTATTTTTATAACTTTACTTTCATTTAATTAATAAAAAATATAATAAGTGAAAAAAATATCAATTATTATAGAAAAATAAATGACAAAATTGGTTGCATCATTCAATTTTTGTTTCATTCTCAATGCATGTTTCTTAAAGTAGTTTATTTTTTTTTACAAATTCTAGAACACTAAATGCATTCAACTAATTTTCTTAATAAATGTGAAGTTAGGTTTTTTTATTATTATTTGAGACAGGAGGGAGTACTAATCTTTGAAAACTATTAATAGTGTTGTTTGATTAAGAATGAATTTTTTTTAAAAGCCACTTGATTGAGATTAACTTAACTCATGCAAAGTTAATATTTCTTCCGGTCTTAAATATAAAAAAAAAAAAAACAAACAAACTTTACACTCATTAAGAAAATTAGTTGAGTGCATTTGATTTTTTCGAATTCATAAAAAAATAGACTACTTAAGGAAACATGCATTAAGAATGAAATAAAAATTAAATGATACAATCACTTTATTGAGATATTTTTAGAATGATTGTATTGAGAATAGAAAGTTAGTTAAATTTTACTTATATTTGAGACAACTAATAAAATGTTTTTATTTGCTTATATATGAGACCGAAAGAAGTATTAGAGTAAATTTTGCAGTTGTAGTTGAGATTAAAGGGAGTGTATTAAAGTGTTAGTTAAAACTTCCTCCCTTTCATTTATTTTTTTTAAGGGAAAGGAGTATTTTATTTTTAGGTCAGAAACCGTACAAATAATGACAAACATGACAATTACAAATACAAGATATTTCACACTAATAATATTTTTCATTTCAGGTTCCCCCTCTCCCTCCCTTTCATCTATGATGTTTCTAGTGTTTATTTTTTCTGATTTCATATGTATTGTTTTTCAATAAATTTAATGCATAATTAATACCGTTTTTCTTAATTATACCCATATTTATTATAATTTATTTTTTCATGTGGCCTCTAATATAATATATCTCTCTTTTCAATAATGATTATATAGAAATATTAAAATCAAAATATTCTAAATTATTATATCATTTAATTTTTTCTTAAAACTCATACATAACTTTAAAACACATTATATATGAAACGGCATAATACAAACTAAACCAGCAAAGCCAGCTGGTAGCATGTGAGCTGCACGTGCAGTTAGTTACCCTTATACTATAAATACCTTGTTGTAACCAACTTACCACTTTTAGCAATTAACCAAAGAGCTCATTCATTTTTCTGCCCTCTATCTCATTTTCTCTCTAGAATTTCTCTCACTTTTTCATTACATGTTCCTTCATTTTCTTGCCTAAGTACCACATTTTCTTAGCAATCAAACACTTTTAGAAATCTTTTAATCAAATACTCTAATTACTAATTCAATTAACTAATTTATCGATCTTATGCTTTTGACTTTTAGTAAGGACGAACCTAAGGGAGGGAGGGGGTGAGCAATATACTCCCTATGTTCCTATCTTATCCTTATTTATGCAACAATTTTTAGAATTACAATGATAAATATAACGGATAATTTTGAAAAAATATATCAAATGTTATCAATTTTAATTCACCCGCAAGTCCACTCCAATCGCTTATATATAGAAACAGACAGGGTGCATACTTTTTTTTTAATATCATATATTATGAGTACCAACTATAGTAGTTATAATGAAGAATTTTATGTCAGACCCTATCTAAGCAACATTATGGCATGGAATAGACTAGGAAAAAAAAAAGCAATTTACTATTGTCTTGTAAAACATTCCTTAAGAAACTTATTATATGTAATATTTTTTCTTATAATCTTTAAAAAAAAATTCCATACACATGTATAATCAATCCCCCTCACTTGCTTTCTGAAAAATTCCCTCGTATCTATGTTTTCAACTAAATTTTCAAGCTTCAACTATTGGCACATGTGTAATCATAGAGTTGACAAAAAAATTTGGCCCGATCGGGTTGCCCAAATAAACTGATATATAAGCGGGTTTAGACTTTTAAAATAGGGAAAATTATTTTGTCACCCCATGATCTACCAATGCCACCTCAATACTATAATTTATTCCTTTTGTGCTCCAAAAAAAAACTACTTTTACACGGGTCGTAGGGGTTGTTCACGACCTGTGGTCGTAACTCCCCCTTACGACCAGTTCAAAAACTGAATTTTTGAATGGATCGTAAGGAGGTGTTACGACCTGCAGGTCGTAGGGGTTGCTTACGACTACAAGTCATAGCACCCCTTTACGACCCAATCAAAAATTGAGTTTTTGAACGGGTCGTACGTAACCCCTACGACTTGATAGTTACGGAAAATTTTGTATCCATTCTGTTGATGATCTCTAACAAACTACATATTAGCAACGGAATCGCTACAAACAAGTGCGTAACCGTGGAAAATGGCTTCCGTTGCTATTTGTTGCACTTACCCCTTCATATTATTGATCATCAACACAATTCAACACCAATATGAATACTTGCTTTACTCCTTGGCAATACCTCGTAGTCGTAGACTAATCCAATGTTTCATTTCATTTTCTAAACTTGTATTTTAACTTGCACCTATATTATATATGTCTACTTGGCTCAGATTAGTTGTTTTAATTTTTTTTATGTTCAACAGAAGACATTGACATAAACTATTATAAATGAAAATTCATGCATTTTGTGCACCTTTCTTTTTTATTTTGTTAAATATTTGTTTGCAATTAATTCAATCTCATATTGAAAATAAAAAATCAATCCACAAGTTTGCTAGAGATCAGCAACGAAATGGATACGCAATTTTCAGTAGCTGTCAGGTCGTAGGGGTTGCTTACGACCTGTTCAAAAACTCAGTTTTTGATTGGGATGAGTTTTTGATCGGGTCGTAAGGAATTGGGATGAGTTTTTGATTGGGTCGTAAGGGGGTGCTACGACCTGCAGGGCGTAACACCTCCTTACGACCCGTTCAAAAATTCAGTTTTTGATTGGGTCGTAAGGGGGTGTTACGATCGCAGGTCGTGAGCAACCCCTACGACCCGTGTAAAAGTAGTTTTTTTTAAAGAGCACAAAATGAATAAATTATAGTAATGAGGTGACATTAATAGATCATGGGGTGGCAAAATAATTTCCCTAAAATAGAACTCGACTAGATCTCAGGTTTTTTTTAACCCGATTAACAAAGCCCGAACCCACAAGGCATCTGAGCTCTCCGATAATAACTTAAAAAAAGTCCGAATTAGTTTTAAAAAAATGATCCACTACAGAGTTTAGTTAAATGTTTTTGGGTTTTAGTTTATTAATCCCCCACTTAATCACTTGGCCTTTTTTTTTTGCCAAAACCCAAAATTGCCCTTTTTTCTCTCGGTTTATGGCTGGATCGTTGAAGGGCCAGCGAGTACACGTATTTTATATTCACGCTTAGGGATTAATGAACATTCAAATAAAACAAAAAAAAAAAAAAAAACCCAACTAGCATCACAAAATTTGTACTCGCTCTGGGCCACAAGCAGTAAGAAAAAAAAAGGGAACAGCATACGGGTCTCAAATTCTGAAACAAAAGGGAACCAAGCCAAGAAAGCATTATGAGTGAACAAAAGCAAACCCATGCTTATCTCAACCACGAGCAAGAGTTTTAACTGATCCCCAAAATCCTGCTCGACGAACTAGTGGCCTTAATGCTTGTGCAATCTACAAATAAAATGGCAATTACAAGGTGAAAACATAGCTAAAAAGAACTTTTAACAACAAAGAGGATATAGCATCACTCCAACAGGAAAAAAGATATACCAAGGAGCATTCACCCGTAGCATTCCCCAACCGGTTGGCATGAAGGGGCGCTAAATTTGCACTGAATTTCCGTCTCCCAACAGACACAATCTGAGACATGGAAAAACAAAAATTTGCACTCAGGCTGGGCCAGCGGGCAGTAACCTTTTTTTTTTTGTTTTTCGAATGTCCGCTGGCCCCCCGGTGAATGTGTTATAAACAACAAAAAAAAGAAGGTAACTTTGGGTTTTGGGAAAAAAGAAGGATGTTAGGTGATTAAATAAGGGGGGTCAATAAACTAAAACCCGAACATTTGACCCAAATTTAATGCTGACCTTTTTAGTCCGATACGATCATGGTCCGAGCCCGAAACGGATCAATCCGGTTAAGCCCAAATTACCTCATGTTACGATCACAATTGAAAGAGAAAGTAATGAATTCTATTTGGAGTCCCACATTGAAAGTAATGAACTCTAATGTGGGATTTATAAGGACTTGGGTTCTCCCACTACAATAACTAGCTTTTGTGGTGTGGTTCTCCCAAGATCCATATCAATTGGTATCAAAGTTTTTCACCATTTCTTCTGAGCTATGCAATTAACGACGCCGGCATAGCAGTGTTCGTCCGGGACCTCTCAAAGAGGGTATTTTGTGGTGTGTGTGGTTCTCCCAAGATCCATATCACTCATCTCTACGTAATCATATAAGACACTTCTTCCTATATTCCTCAATATAAGCACTTTTATAAATTTTTCTTTAATTCTATTCATAAGTCTCTTTTGCAATTTGCAATGACTCTAATTATTTTTTTCCACAAATATTCACTTTTATTACTCAATAATTTTAATAAATTACAAAATGAATTGTTGAATCTATCACTTGACACTCTCCATTTATTATTACATTTCTAACAACAATAATATTTTACTTCCCTGTGCAAATCCTTATTTTAACTGCTTGTACTCCCCATAATATTTCTCACAACTTGTGATACATTAATACCAAACATTTTAGATTAGAATTCAAATCCTTGATCAAGGACTTTTTGCCACAGTCAAACTGCATGTTTTCTCTCCCTCCAAATTCAGATTCCCTTCTCTTCATGCCCTCCAAAAACCATAACCTTCTCTCTAGATAGAGAATATTTTTCTCATTGCTTCCGACACTTATTTAATTCAGCTACTTTTGTTCTCATTCTCTTCAAATATCATTAAAAAAAGCCATTCCCCTTGTACCAAAAAAATTTATTCACCATTTTCAAAAACATACATTTTTTTTTTCTCACTCACTTCTCTCTCTTAACATTTACTGAGAGAGAGAGAGAGACAGTACAGTGAAGTAGTAGATGCTCCTCTTGTTAGGCTATCCATCCAAAGTAAAGTGAATCCCAAGAACCACAAAAACCATAATGTGTGTTTTAGACTGTGGAGTAGTCACTCAACC
Source organism: Crotalaria pallida (assembly GCA_037953625.1). Classification (NCBI taxonomy): domain Eukaryota; kingdom Viridiplantae; phylum Streptophyta; class Magnoliopsida; order Fabales; family Fabaceae; genus Crotalaria; species Crotalaria pallida. Next base: position 121,596,655 of record CM075652.1, on the reverse strand, counting down.
ACTCAGACCCCAAATCCTGATTCAGCAAAAAGCAGTACCCAAAAAATCCAACTATCAATCACAAGTCACAACCCTTGTTTCTCTTCCTTAATCAGACCCCTCTCTGAATGTGATAGCACCACTTCAAAAAGCCATAAAAATCCCACCTTTAAGACTTTTTTGCCCCCCCCCCCCCCCCCCCCCCCCCCCCAACTAAGCCATTGATTTTGATACCTCTCTCAACACCTCACTCAAACAAAAAATGGGGTTTCCCAGAAAGTCCTTGTTCCTTATTCTGCTCCTGGTTCTGTTCACAAATCTCTGGCCACCCCAGCTTGCTGAATCTGCTTCTGATTACACTACTTTAGTCTACAAGGGTTGCTCCAAAGAAGCTTTCACAGATCCATCTGGTGTTTACTCACAAGCCCTCTCTTCACTCTTTGGCTCATTGGTCTCACAATCCACTAAAGTTAAGTTCTTTAAGGCCACTGCTGGCTCTGGCCAAACCACCATTGCTGGTCTCTTCCAATGCAGAGGGGATCTCACAAACTCTGACTGCTACAACTGTGTCAGCAGGTTGCCAGTCTTATCTGACAAGTTATGTGGCAAGACCATAGCTGCAAGGGTTCAGTTACTAGGTTGTTACATGCTGTATGAGGTTGCTGGGTTTGAACAAATCTCTGGTATGCAAATGCTGTTCAAGACTTGTGGGGGTAAAACTGGAAATGGGAGAGGGTTTGAGGAGAAAAGGGACACAGCTTTTTCTGTGATGGAAAATGGGGTGGTTAATAGTCATGGCTTTTATGCCACTAGCTACCAGTCTTTGTATGTGATGGGACAGTGTGAAGGGGATGTTGGTGATTCTGATTGTGGGGAGTGTGTGAAGAATGCTGTGCAAAGAGCTGAAGTTGAGTGTGGGGGTTCTGTTTCAGGTCAAGTCTATTTGCATAAGTGCTTCATTAGTTATAGTTATTACTCAAATGGGGTTCCAGGGGGGCACTCTCCATTTGGATCATCATCATCTTCATCTTCTTCAGGTAATCACTAATACACACTCAGGATCAAACAGATTACAGTGACTTAAATTTTGGTATAAAATAAGGTTTCAATTTTTGTTTGTTACTGTATGTACTAATGTTCATATGATATAATCTGTTTACACAAGTCAAATTTTGTATCAGCATTCCATAATTGTCCCTATATGTACAAATTAGGGGTGCTAGTTTGTTCAATATGTATCATTTTAATTTTAATGAAGTGGTTTGTTTGTGGCTAATTGATGCAATGACAGGACAAAATGTAGGGAAGACAGTGGCTATAATAGTAGGAGGGGCAGCTGGGGTGGCTTTTTTGATTATATGCTTGCTATTTGCTAGGAATTTGATGAAAAAGCATGATGGTAGGTGTTATATATGCCATTATGGAATTGATGTTTTATCTACTTCTCAGTTTGTGTACATTCCTACTAGTAATTCTATATCTTGATTGTGTCATTTTGGAATATCCTTTTCTTGCACAGATTATTGACTGTTGAAAGATGATGGTTGGCTGAGCTGGCAAAATTCTTTCTACATACATATAGCTTTTGGATGAAAGAGATGGAAATTTTCTGGTAAATAGATTTAGCTAGCTGATAGAAAAAGAGTATGGGACAGGCCAATGTGGGGACTACTACTAATTCTTGTAGTTAGGGGTAAGAATATTTTGTTGTGAAGAACAGTATAATTAGTTCTTGAAATTGAGGATTTTTTTACATTACAATGTAAAAAAATAGCAAGAGGGAATGAATGAAGGAATTTTGTCATCCTGAAGGATGAGAATTTTGTGCTTCCCCTTTAGTCATGTGGATGATTTCTCTTTTCCCTGCTCTCAATACTATTTGACTATAGAGTCCCCATTTTCTTTTCTTTACTAACTTTAACTTGTTTTAAAAGTTGCAAGTTGCAGCATCTTCTCTCTTCCCATGCCCATCCAACTCAAATAAAAAGATGTTTTGGTTATTGTGTTTCTTGATTTTGGTACACTGTGACCAATACTTAACTTCAAGTCAAAATCAATTATCTAAGCATTTTAGATTACCTAGGGGAGAAGAAAAAGCTGGCACAATATTTGGGGCTCATGTGTTGCACCAACATAAAAAGTCTATTAAACAAAGACATGGAGTCCATTAGCATTGGCATGTGCCTTGAGTCCTCTACTTTCCCCTGTCATTTTTGTTGGAAATGCTGTTCAATGGCGTATTTCTTAATGGCATAAGTGCCATTCAAATGAACTGTGTATGTTTGAGAATAAGCCCAGTAAAATTTCCTGGAAAAGATTAATGTTTTATAGCTATGAGATATTGATATGACAAGATACAAATATGTTGATATGATAAAAAAAATAAATAAATTGTAAAATAATTAAAAATATATAAACAATAAATTTTTACACTATGGAGTATTGAATATAAATATATAATATATACTCTCTTCGGTCTTGATTATAAGCAAAAAAAAAAAATTCCCAATATAATTGGCTTATTTATGGTTTTGATCTAAATCCTACATAACTAAATATACTCCCAAAATTCAAAACCTACGGAGTAAATATATTCCCAAAAAAAATATACTCCCTCCAGAGTATTGAAAAGACTAATGGTTTTAAATTTAAGCAAAATTTAACTAACTTTCTATTTTCAATGCAATCATTCCTAAAATATATCTATAAAGTGGTTGAATTATTTAATTTTTGTTTCATTCCAAATGTAAGTATACTAAAGTAATCTATTTTTTTATGAATTTGAAAAAATTAAATGTACTCAACAAAATTTTCTTAATAATTGTGAAATTAGTTTTTTTTTTTTTGGTAATAAAAAATTAGTTATTTTTGTTTATAATAAGACCGGAGGGAGTATCAGATATTCGCATGACATCCAATCTAAAATATCAATCTTAAATAAGGCAGTTCATTCCAATGTTCCATATGCAAGTTGGGGTTAGTGTGGACCTTTGCCATGACTCTTCCAAAAATTATTAGTTTTGTTAGAGTGTAACGGTCTGATCCGATTTTTAATGGACTTTAGGGATTAGATCAATTAAATTAATGTGGTCCGGTCCGGTCCGGTCCGGTGCAGACGTTTTCTATATGCAAAGACCATATCGAACCGAATCTTTCATGAACGGTCCGGTCTATTTAGATCATAACTAAAAAAGTAAAAACTGTGATTTACATTAATTTAAAAGCCACAAACTTGATATGAAATTTAGAGCTGTATGCCACAAACTTGATTATTGCTATGAAATTTAAAAGCATCCAATGCTCTTCTTTGGAGTGGTTCCAGTTGCACGGTGTTTTGCAGCCAACTCCTCTGCCTTGAGAAATTCAGCATTTAAGTGTATATATCCAATATGCATTCCAAAGGAAAACACAAAGGATGGTAAGTCATTACCATGCAAGAAGATAAATGTCTATATCTGGGATGCTTTCTTAATAATAGGGACCACACCAAGTTGCTTTATCAGAATTTCCAATTCTTTCATTTTATTATTATTTTTTTTAATATTTGAACTACCAATCCGATCCGATTTTTGTGGTCTCAAAATTTGTGAAATTGTGGACCAGACCACAATAAAACGATCCAGAAATATTACGACCAGACCGGACGACGAGATCGGACCAGACCATATTTTTCGGTCCGATCCGACCGGTCTCGCGGTCCGGGACCGGATCACTTACACCCCTTTTGTACATACTAGCAAGTAAGCCCGTGCACATGCACGGGGCCATTACGCGAAGCCCCTAATTTAAAGGTGAAATTATTAAAGGTTTCATATCATGACTTAAATTTGATTAACAAATAATTGATTAAAATTTGTTGTCATGACTTAAATTTTATATTTTAAAAATAACCAAATTCTAAAGAAATTCAAATTATATCATGTCAAGTGACAAAACTTTCCTTAACCCTCTTAATCTGGTTGTTTTAGAATTTGTTGATTTGTTAGATTATTTTCATGATTTTTTATTTTTGTAATTTTTTATCCTTTTTTTAAGACAAATGAAGCATTTTAAATAATTTTTTTTTATTTTTCTTAACTTCAATCATAAAAATCCATAATCTTTTGATTTTTTCAAGATAATAAAGTTTATCCCTTTTTAGATTCCTATTCTCAACCCAAGATTATTAAAAACTCTTACTTATGCATCAATGCATAACAAAAACCATTAATTAATAATAATCAACTTGATAGTATTCTTTAAATGTTGTAGATATTTCTCTCATATTTGTCTTCTCGATGATCTAATTAATTTCGGTCTTCTCAATGATCCCATTAAGTTCTCTTCTATTAGTAATAGATTTCTTTTTTTTTGTTTGAAAAAAATTTGAATCAGATTTAGAATAAAATAATTACATTCAAAAGAACAATATAATACCTAAAATTGAAACTTTTTAATGGAATACAAATTTTCGTAACTTATGAATCAATGCATAACAAAAACCATTAATTAATAATAATCAACTTGAAAATATTCCTTAAATGTTGTAAATATTTCTCACATATTTGTCTTATCAATGATCTTATTAATTTCGGTCTTCTCAATGCCATTAATTTCGATCTTAAATGTTGGAGATATTTCTCTCCTATTTGTCTTCTCAATAATCCCATTTATTTCGGTATTAAATATTGTAAATATTTCTCTCCTATTTGTCTTCCCAATAATCCCATTAATTTTGGTCTCCTCAATGCCAATAATTTCGATCTTAAATGTTGGAGATATTTCTCTCCTATTTGTCTTCTCAATAATCCCATTAATTTCGGTATTAAATATTTTAAATATTTCTCTCCTATTTGTCTTCCCAATAATCCCATTAATTTCGGTCTTCTCAATGCCATTAATTTCGGTCTTCTCAATGATCTCATTAAGTTCTCTTCTATTAGTAATAGATTTCTTTTTTTTTGTTTGAAAAAAATTTGAATCAGATTTGGAATAAAATAATTACATTCAAAAGAATAATATTAATAATCCCATTAATTTCATTTGAATCAGTTTTAAATATTGTAGATATTTCTCTCCTATTTGTCTTCTCAATAATCCCATTAATTTTGATCTTAAAATGTTGTAATATTTCTTTCCTATTTGTCTTCTCAATAAACCCATTAATTTCGATCTTAAAATTTGTCTTCTTCTGAATAGATTTTTTTTTTGTTTGAAAAAGATTTGAATCAAATTTGGAATAAAATAATTACATTCAAAAGAATAATATAATACCTAAAATTGAAACTTTTTAATGGAATACAAATTTTCGTACTTATGCATTAATGCATAACAAAAACCATTAATTAATAATAACCAACTTGAATATTAGTAACTGATTTCGATTAAAAAGTAACTGATTTTTTTTCTTTCGATTAGTAACTGATTTTTTTTTAATATTAGTAACTGATTTCGATTAACAAAAAATATTGAATAAAAAAAACCTAAAAAACTAAAAGTTGCTCTATTGTTAAGAGAGCCTAAAGAATAGGAATAGAAAACAACACAATGAACAATTTGATTCAACTTTACCGTTATTTATAAGATTTGAATGTGTTAAAAAAAATTAATTACAGAAGATTGAAAAAGCTTCAGTGCTCCTTGTTTAGAGGAGATTGAAAATGTCCTTCAAATTCTCATTCTCATTCGTATTCCAAAACTGCAGTGAATAATAATATTAGCAAATAAATTATTAGTCTCAAAAACAAATCTTACCATATAAATTATTAGTCTCACCTTCAACCCTTGAAATCAACTCCCTTCAAGTCTTGATCTTTCTTCACTTCCAGCACTTGCAAGAAGGCAAATGGACCAAAAGTTAAAAGAAATACAACAACAAAATTATATAGGTAGAAATTTAACATAAATATTGAATAGAAATTGACGAAAAGAAATTAGAAACAAATAAATAAAGAAATAAAAGATTCTTGAAAAAAAAATAATATTTTTGTTATTAATATTTTTGGGAATAAAGAAATAAATAAATAAATAAAAGAATATGTTGAAAAAAAAAAGACAAAACTTGTGTATGTGTGTGCAGGGGAAACCCTATTATCCCCTTCTCCTTCTTGTTCCAGCCGCAGCCCCATTCCTTGGTGTCTCTCTCTCTCTCCCTATCTTCTCCAGTCGCGCCCTCTTACTGCGAATTGGTTCGATTCGCGAAGCCGCCGTCGCCAGTCGCCATGGTAGCACCCTTCTCCACCAACATCAACACCGACTGATCTCCACCGACAGCGATCCATCACGCACCGTCCTCCATCAACCACCGCCGTTCTTCTCCGTCAACCATCGCTTCTTATGATGTGCATGTGGCTGGATTCACCCCTCAAGCATCAATTTTTGAGTTGGGAAGAAGATTTAGGATTTAGGGTTTTTGATTTTCCCCTTTCTTTCTTCTTCTTTTCATTTTTGATTTTGTTAAATTTTTTTAAATTTCTGCTGTGCTCTGCTCTGTTTGCATCTTGATTTTGTTTGGAACAAAAAAATTTCTTCTTCGTTCGTGGCATGATGATTCATTATTATCAGAGAGAGTGAGAAAGAGAGATAGACGAAATGGGTGAGAGATGAGGAAGAGAAAGAGTCGTGAGGCATGAGGGAGTTTTTTTCATTATTATCATATACACATATATATATTGAGACTTCATTCATTAAGCACATATATTGAGACTATTTAACACCATTGGGCTTCCCAATTAGCACATATATTGAGATTCTCAATTACAACACATTTAATTACCAGCCACAATCAATTAACCCATTTGAATTAGTCAAAATTAGTCAAAATCAGAATTGATTTTGGAGGAAAAATTAGATCTAATTGCAGACCCAGAAGAAATTATAATAGTATTGATTATTTTATTCCAAATCTGAATCAAATCTTTTACAAACAAAAAAAACATAGAGAAATATATGAGGTAGTTATTATGATTGAAGATTAAAATATATTTTTTTAGTTTCTTAACTTTTGGTTTTTTAGGTTTTTTTTATTCAATATTTTTTTCATAGAAATCAGTTACTATAAAAAAAAATCAGTTACTAAGAGAAGAAAAAAATCAATTACAAAATAGTTACTAAAAGTATGAAAATATGGTGTGATTCATTAATTAATAGAAAATAAATTTTTAATAGAAGAGAATTTAATGGGATCATTGAGAAAAACGAAATTAATGGCATTGAGAAGAACAAAATTAATGAGATTATTGGGAGCACAAATAGGAGAGAAATATTTACAATATTTAATACCGAAATTAATGGGATTATTGAGAAGACAAATAGGAGAGCAATATCTCTAACATTTAAGATCGAAATTAATGGCATTGAGAAGACCGAAATTAATGAGATCATTGAGAAGATAAATAAGTGATAAATATTTACAACATCTAAGGAATATTTTCAAGTTGATTATTATTAATTAATAGTTTTTGTTATGCATTGATGCATAAGTTACGAAAATTTGTATTTCATTAAAAAGTTTCAATTTTAGGTATTATATTATTTTTTTGAATGTAATTATTTTATTCCAAATCTGAAGCAAATCTTTTTCAAACAAAAAAAAACATAGAGAAATATATTAGGTAGTTATTATGATTGAAGATTAAAATATATTTTTTTAGTTTCTTAACTTTTGGTTTTTTAGGTTTTTTTTATTCAATATTTTTTTCATAGAAATAAGTTACTATAAACAAAAAAAATCAGTTACTAATGGAAGAAAAAAAATCAATTGCTAATTAGTTACTAAAAGTATGAAAATATGGTGTGATTCATTAATTAATAGAAGAGAACTTAATGAGATTATTGAGAAGACCGAAATTAATGGCATTGAAAAGACCAAAATTAATGGGATTATTGGGAAGACAAATAGGACAGAAATATTTACAAATATTTAATACCGAAATTAATGGGATTATTGAGAAGACAAATAGGAGAGCAATATCTCCAATATTTAAGATCGAAATTAATGGGATCATTGAGAAGACAAATAGGTGATAAATATTTACAACATTTAAGGAATATTTTCAATTAGGAAAACCAATAATATAATATCTAAAATTGAAACTTTTTAATTTGAATCAGATTTTGGTCTCTCTCATTTGGGCTTGAAGCCCACTAACTCAATAAACACTCACATAATAAATGCACTCTTTCTCATTGATTAAGCAATGATTAACAGACTTCTTAAGTCAAAATTGGTCAAAATTGGCTGCTAAAATCATATTTTGGTCTCCTAATTGGAAACCATTATGGATTTATAATAATATTGATTAATAAACTAGGTTGTAAGCTCAATGAGTCAATGTCTAATCTATTCTCACCCTAGCGATCATAATTACAATTTTACTATTAAATAATCACTTTTTAAAAACATTTTAATCAAAATTTTGAGGTTAGACAACTACTAATATTTTAAGATGTTAGATAAGACTAGATTTAAATAGTATTTTGATCTTGTTTTTATCTGAGTTGTATTTTGGTTTAACTTATTTTATATTTATTTTGGTTTTTTATTTTTTCAAAAAAAAATTCATTTCAACCCTGTTGGGACTTTAACAAGACATTTCAAAATATCAATTAACGCTTAAAACTAAAATCGTACAAACATATGTGCAAAAATAACCTTGAAGCCAATGTTATGGCACCGACACCTGTCATCCTAAAAAAAGTAGCATAGGTGCGAAATCACAGCCATTTTTGTTTCACGAGCCTCCAACAACATAAAGACAAAGACAACATAGTATAATTGGTTCTCCATATTGTTCAGTTGACTACATATTGAAGAGGCCAGCCTTGTTCTCTTTAGATTAGCAGAAGCCATGCATATAGAGGAGAGAGCCTAGGCTAAAGCTTCTCTCAAGTCTCACCCTTTAACAGGTTGAGTGTTCTGCTTTCGGCTTTCTTGCACATTGACAAGGAATGAGCAGAAGCTAATAACATGGTACCAAATTTTGTTCCTCTTCATTCCAAAATGGCTTTGGTGTTGTTTCTGCTGGCCTAGGCCTTTAAATTGAGCATCACTGTTCCTGATGCCAACAAACACCTAAAGATCATAAACAATCAACTCATAGCTCTTTGTATTGCCACTGGCCTTTATTCTCATGATTAAGAACTTGATCGAGCAATAATCAACTCTAGCATTCATGTCCAAGAGGAGTGCATTAGCATTAGACAAACTTATGCCCTGTGGACTGCAGAAACAAACTCAAGTTCATAAAAAACCTTAAGCAAAAGAAAAAAGAGTGAGGGATTTAAAAGTATTCATATTAGTATATTACCATGATCAACCTTTTGGAGATCATTTTGTGGCCATTATCAGTTTCAATATTGAATTCCTGATTGCAGAGGCTCCACTTAATATTTTTTTAAATCAATTTGATCAATATGATGATAACAATCAAATATCAGAACCTCTTGCTACCAGTAGTTGCCACAAGAACATTGACCATTTTTAAAATGGTGAAACCTCTTCCTATCTCTCACAACTATCTCCCTCCCAACCACTTTAGAAATAAACTTGAATGCATTGTGGCAGTCACCACATATCCTCAAATTTTTGAAAATGCGGATTGTAGCTCCTAAAGGAAGTTTCATAATCCCATAAACAACGGCAAGCTTTTCACTATGGGCAGACAAGGCGTGTTCTTTATGTTCAGATTCCATATCATGCAATACAAACTTAGTATCAGGAACATAGCCGAGTTTCCTCATTTCATGGACCAATTGCTCCAGATATTTGTACACTGCTTGCACCTCAGGGTGTACAGCATCATCAACCAAAAAGACGTGGACCATGTTTTCAACCTCAATCCAACTACATCCAGGCTCTTTCTTAACCCCTCGGTCCCTCATTAATTTTCTCACCCTGGCCACTTCATCCCACTGACCTAAAGTTGCATACATATTCGACAAGATTATATAGGTTCCATCATGCTGTGGCATAAGCTCAAAGAGTCGCTCGGCAGCTTGAATACCTAATTCGAAGTTCCCATGAATACGACAACCAGTAAGAAGAGCCTCCCAAATTGGTGCACCAGACTCAAAAGGCATGGAATCAGTTACATTCTTTGCTTCTGAGAACAAACCAGCACGACATAACAAATCAATCAAACGAGCATAATGATCCTCTCCAGGGGTTATATCATAACAAGCAGACATTGAATCAAAATAATGGCGTCCTTCTTTGACCAAGCCTGCATGGCTGCAAGCAGAAAGAATTGTGAGAAAAGTTATCCTATCAGGTAATATATCTTCCTTCAGCATCTGTTCATAAAGTTGAATGGCTTCAACACCGCGTCCATGTTGTGCTAGAGCTGCAATCATGGCATTCCAAGATATTGAATCCACATACGGCATTGTGAGGAACACAGTATAGGCAGATTCAACAAGACCACATCTTGCGTACATTGTAATCAATGCATTGCTGGCAGAGAGGCTTGAATCATGACCTAGTCGGACTACCTGAGAATGTATCTGTTTTCCATTGTCTAATGATCCAAGAACCGCGCAGGACATAATCGCCCCAGCATATGAATAATCACAAGGTTCTAACCCCTCTAACCTCATCTGGTTAAATAACTTCAAAGCTTCTTCTCCAAAACCATTTTGTGCTAAGCCCGATACCATAACAGTCCATGTCAGGAGATTCCTCTCTGGCATCTCCTTAAATATTGAGTTAGCTTCTTCAATGCACCGAGCATTGACAAAACCGGACAAAATCGCATTCCATGAAACAAGATCCTTTACAGGCATCTTATTGAAAATCTCCCTTGCCTGAACTACTTTACCACATTTAGTGTAAAACGTAATCAAAGAATTATGTACAGATAATATAAAATGTTCCGAAGGTTGTGCCTCTGTTCTCAGAATGTAAGCATGTACCTGTCTTCCACACTTATAAAATCCAGCATTAGAAGCAGCACTAATCATACTTGTGTAAGTATACTCATCCAGCTGAATTCCCATCAAATGCATTTTCCTAAACAATTCAAACGCCGCGTTATAAAATCCATGCTGCACATAACCAGAAATCATTGCATTCCAAGCACAAGCTATCTTCTCGGTCATCCCATCAAGAAGCTTGCGTGCTGCACCAAGATCATCACTCCTCACATAACCAGCAATCATCGTCGTCCATGACAATTCATCCCTCTCGTGCATTTCATCAAACAACTTCCTAGCAGAACCCATCACCAATGACGAGGACACCAAAGGTGAAGAAGCGCAATTAACATAACAACTTATCAACGAATTCAAAACAGATGTCACATTTCCCACTCCACACTTGACCACCTCGCAATGCAGCTGCTTGCAGTGCTTCTCCTCATCGGCAATCATCGACAAGGCACCAAGCACGCTCGAGAAGCTAAACGAATCAGGGAAAAACCCTTTCCTTTTCATTTCCACAAACAGCCAAACCGCAGCATGACCGTCGCGACCATGCGAGTACGCGGTGATCATGGCATTGTAGCTAACGGTGTCCCGCATACTCATCGGCGTAGCACGAAACACCTGCTTAGCCAGCTTCACGTCACCCGCGGAAGAGTACGCCGCAAGCAACGTTGTTCTCGCAACAATATCCGGTTGGGGAATTTTATCAAACACTCGGCGGGCATAACGAATGTTAGAGGATTTGCAATATACAGCAATGAGGCGGTTGAGGATGTAAGGAGATGGCCTGAAGCCAGAGGTTAGGATGTGGGCGTGGACGGCACGCGCGAGGGTTTGGGAGTTGGGAGTGAGCAGTGTTGAGTAACGATGGGCAATAGAGCGAAAGTCCATGTTGTGAGTGGGAGTTGTGATGATGGTGTGTGAGTATGGTGGTTTTCGCTTTCTGGTTTGATGATTTGAAAGCAAATTGCTTTTTCATAATTGGATTGTGTTCTAACTTCTAACAGTTTGGGAGATGAACATTTATGAGTAGTTTGATTTCAATGAAGGTTCTTGTTGTTTTTACTTCCACTTATTGTTTTCTTCTTGGTTTGGGGCAATGAGCTTGTGTTTTCCATGGACTTGTATCTAAACAGACATTGAAGAGCCCAGGGTAGTAATACCCCTTTTATCCCCCAAACCCCACTTTTTTCATAATACCAATAATACCCCTTTATACAAACCCCAAACCCCATTCATTCAACCTATCTCTTCTTCTTCTTCTGCTCCTCCTCCAGCCGCCACCACCGCTGCTCCTGGTGGCTTGACATCATCATCATATATTGCCACACAAAATAAAATAAAAATAGATGTGAATAATTCCGACTCCTAGGTTCACAATTAAAACATGCACCACTGAAAAGCAATAATGAAATTATCCATAGCACACTGCTGATCAAAAGACAAGTCCACTGCAACATATTCGGGTCAATAATTAGTTGACAAGAATCACACTTGTTTCTGAGGAGGCAATCAATGCTTCATAAAACCAGCAGCATAAAAACACTTGTTTCGACGTGCTTGAGTTGCGGCCCAAGAGGATGGAGTATTTCTGCATGTAGTACTTGAAGTCCACGCCTTGGAGTTTTGCGAAGCCGAACTTCTTTCCGGCAATGGCATCGGCGGCGGAGGCAGGGGCAGAGACGGAGGCGGGGGTGGGGGTGGGGGCAGAGTCGGGAACGGAGGCGCAAGGGGAGGCGGGGGCGTTGGCGGAGCCGGGAACGGAGGCGCGGGGGGGGAGTTGCAGTGGGGGCTGTGGGAAGGTGATGTGGTGGTGGTGGGTAGTAGTGAATGAGGTTTGGGAAAAGAGGGGCATTTCTGACTTTTCCCAGTTAAAATGGGATTTGGTAAAGAAAAATGGGGTTTGGAGACTAATCCCCAATCCTGATACCATATGTCAAGATTCAATATGACCTTACATCAAAGAGATTGACATGAATCAATATAGCTAAACAATATCAAAAATATTTGCCCCACCACTAAAAATAAATAAAGAGATTTTTTTTTTTGGTTAACAAAAATAAATAAAGAGATTAAACAAAATCAATTAAGACACAAACTTTCAATAATAAAAAAAGAAATGCAGAAAAGACATTTCTTAAGTATACTACAAGAAAAATCACTTAAATGCCGAAGTTGACAAAACCCAAGGCAAATAGTGGGTGTTTTGTTTTGGTGCATTCAAACTTTATAAGTACTAAAAACAAGGATACATTACTACAAAAAGTAGTTTTGAGACCACTCAATTAATGGTCTTGTTAAGAACAACTGTTAAAACGAGATTGGTTGCTTTGTATAACCAGTCTAAAAATATATTAATTAAAGTCGGTTCCATGGGAAACCGGTCTCGAAGTTTGAAGGAAACTGATTTTTGCATTGAACTAATCCAATTTAATGAAAATTGAATCGATTAAGGGAGCAAAGCAAAAATGCGCATAGCTCTTTTTATCTTTGCTTTCTTTCACTCAGCGCGCTCTCTCTCTCTCTCTCTCTCTCTCTCTCTCTCTCTCTCTCTCTCTTAGCTTTCTCCGTCTTTGTCTCTCTATGCTCTCTCGCTTAGCTCTCTATCTTTCTTTCTCCGTCACAGCACCATCAGACCACCACTTCCATCAATCCTCAACACTCTATCGTCTTCCTTCGTTTTATCGTCCTTTCGTCAACCCTCAGCCCTGCATCCTCTAATTTCGTTAACTCTCAACGTTCCATCGTCTTCTAGGGTTCTAGGGTATGTTTTTTCTCGTTAACCCTCGATTTCCACCCTCCCTCTTCCACTCTTGCAATCGCTGACGCCGATTTCAACATCAACCCCCTTCTCTCTCTCTCTTAGGATTAGGGTTTTACAATTTGATACTTTATTCATTAATTCGGTAAAATGTCGGTGTTATGCCTTGGATTTATTGATTTTGACTTTCCATATGAACATAAAATTGAAATACATCAAATATGCATATATGATGTTGATTTTATTTTTTATTTTTGAATTTTTCACAAGTTTAATTTTCTGCTTCATTCATTGGGCTACACAATGAATATACTTGAGGGTACTCACTGTGTATTGAATCTTCGTCTGACCTTTGTGATGAGCTTTGTACTTATAGGGGGAAGTAGGCAGACATGGGGAGCAGAATATGCCGAGGTATTATTGGTGCTTGGTCAGCAACGGTTATGGTAGACAAGAATTAAGGCAAGGACGAGAATCAAGGCACATTAAGGACATTGTGTCGGCTTTGTGGGCTCTGCTCACCTAGTATATTTTGGTCCATTACAAGAATGGTGATTACTCACAGTATGGTAGGGGTATTTTTTGTAATTTTACAATAAACGACATGGGAATAACACATTATATTCTCAATCTTGAAGGTGAGTATAAGAAATGATTAAAACACATCCAAATTACTTTCGTGGGAATTAGGATTATATATATGGAATGCTTCTTTTATGCTTTAAACAAAATGAAATTGGTCATATTCCCACCATTGACTTAAACAAATATTGCCAACCAAAGGAAAATAATGAAATTGATCATATTCCCTACCTTTTTTTCACAATTTCTTAAACAGATATTTGAAAGAGAAATGCTTTACTCTTTCGGCAAATTAGTGTAAAAAACCTCCTAACCAAAGGAAAATAATGTCACCACACGGCAACACTTTCTTATGGTTTTGTAGAATTTTAGGTTAATTTTTTTTTTAAAAAAAATATAACATTTTTCTACTTTAAAACATGAAATAAGGTGAAAATACAATGACATGATTAATTTAATTAAAAAAACATAAAATATTTTCTTAAATCGATGTGACGTGGACACCTCCTTGTCCTTGCCCTTAAAGCTGGGAGAAATGATATATTAGGGTGGTTCAGTATACGAGGTTTTTATCTAGTAGGATCTAGAGAGGGTAAATCTATGCAGCCTTGTTCTCGTAAGTAAAGTGGCTATTTCCAGAATTTGAACTCGTGATTTCTTGACTACTAAGCAACAACCTTACTGTTGCCTCAAGGCTCACTCTCATGGAGTAATGTGACACATATTGTAGCTTTCGCCTGATTCGTCCCCGAACCACACCGTACTGGGAGATGAGCCGCTCTGATACCATTTGTAACGTTCCTGACAGACAAATGAATTGCGACTGTCCCCACATACCAACACGGGTCTTTTCAGCATGCTTTATCCTCACTTGCACGCTTTCTGGGAAACTTCTCAAGAGGTGACCCATCTCAGAATTACCCTAAGTCAAACACGCTTAACTATGGAGTTCTTAAGTGATGGGCTACCGAAAAGAAGATGCATCTTGTTGATATGGGTTGTACCAATAATTCATTTAAGTCTTCCTGTACTATGTAGTTCCATTCCTACACAGTCTCAAGATCACCCTCTCATTCCGGTGTGTCGGTTCATTTATGTACCCCTCTCTTAGAAGTTTTTCAGGATCCACTCCTTGTCCGTGCCTCTTACATCAGCGATCACTCCCCGCCCTCGTCTGCCTGGGTCTTACACATATGACCTTCATATATGATTAAGATAATATTAGGTTGACAAGTCGAGTTGACACGAGACAAAAAATAACAAGTATAAAATTAATAAAAATATGTATTTATTCTTGAGACAAAAATAACAAAAATTGATATGATGCAATAATTGTTTCATCACAAAATTTCTTTTATCTTTCATGTTAAATTGGTATTTAAAATTTAAACCTCTAAGTCATTGTTATAATGATAGTTGAGTAGACCATCTCTCCATTATGGTCACTTTACATGGTATAAGTATTATGTATAAGTTGAAAAGTGAAAACGAAAGAGGTTTTGTATTCAAAGAGACAAAGATGAATACTTCATTAGCAAGTGTCCACAATACTATGATTTAGCACAGACAAAAGTGGGATTTTAATATATCACTAGAACAAACATCTTAGACGAGACACTCACATTAATTATTAACTATATAGTAAAGAAATATAGAGAATATATGTTACATGTTTATAATTGTCTTCATTTCAACTATTATTATATTCTTATGGGGTAAAGCTTTAGACAAAAGCAAATAAGTGAAATACACTGGAACCTTGATATGCATGTGAGGATGGATTAGGTGACCTAATTTTATACTCGAACCCGTCATTTCTTGTATCGAGTCTACCCCTACTTGTCCCTTTTGACTCAACTGTAACGGGTCACACTCAGCCCATAGTCATTAGAACAAGATTGGTTCATGAAACGAGTCGGATTCTGCTCACTCCTGTACTCAATCCCATCCAACTCGTTAATTATGAATCTTTCAGGAAAAATCGTATTGAAATATTCCAAATCAACGAATCAAATGAGATTGAGAGCATTTTTCAAAGACAATAATGCAACGAGATTGAGATAATTGGTAGAAGGAAGGCTGACAGATGGTCATAGATCATACCAATAATTTCTGATTTCTGATTCAAGTAAGGCAGACCAGAAGGAAGACTGACAATACCAATAATTTTTGATTTCTGATTCAAGGCAGGCTAGCATGAAGGCTGACAAATGGTCATAGACCATACCAATAATTTCCGATTCAAGTAAGGCAGGCTAGAAGGAAGGTTGACAAATGGTCATTGACCATACCAATAATTTCTGATTTCTGATTCAAGTAAGGTGGGCTAGAAGGAAGGTTGACAAATGGTCATTGACCGATGTCTGATTCAAGTAACATGGGCAAGAAGGAAGGCTGACTAATGGTCATTGACCATACCAATAATTTCTAATTTCTATGTGATTCAAGTAAGGCAGCCTAGAAGGAAGGCTAACATTGGCAAAGCGCAAGTGAGACATGCTATGATCCAGGTGATGAAACCGCTCCTCGAGAAGAAACCACTAGTCATCACAAAGAAACCAATTGAAAAAGTGAGATAGCAAATCTTGTCAACAAGAGCTGCAACCCTTGGGTAGGAACCGTTGATGAATATGACAGAGAGTGAAGCAGCAAAAGCAGTGACCATAAGAGCTCCAACAAAAAGCTGTTGCTGATCCTGTTGCGCAAGGTACATAGCTAAAGCAGCCTGAAAGGTGAGATTGACAATTGTTTTTGATAGAGGGGTGAAGGGACTCCTACTCATTGGGAGCTGCTGCTGGTGATACTCCAGTCTTTCTATCTCAGTGGCATTTGCATACTGTAGCAGATAGCAGCAGCCAGAATAATCATCATCATGGCTCTGAATCACACCTAGAGTTATGGACCTTGTTCTGGTGATAATGGATGGTGATGAGGATATAGGGAGGATGGTCCCTTCATGTTCAGACCTTGGAAAAGCTGCCAAGCATCGTTTCCATGCATTAGCAATTCTTCTAACAAAAAGAGGAAATACAGAAGACATTGAAATAATGGAGATCAGAGAGTTCTGTGGTTTAATTTGAGTAGTATAGTTGTAGTAGTATGTAGTAGTTTTATGCCTTTATTAATTGCTATGAAGCCAAAATAAATTTATATTCATTAGGTTAGGAGGGTGTGATAATTAAGGTTCCGAATTCTCTTTAGAAGTTTCCTCACAATTGCTGAAGAATTGTGAAGCCTAGTTTCATGGCAATTGTTAGGGAGCATGACAATTGTTAGGAAGCTAGCAACGAGAGAGTTTCTCACCGGGTGGCTTTATGATTATTGACTTTTGAATAAAAGTAATGCAAATAAATGGTATATTTAATATTTATAGAGATAATTTTTAAAAAGTATATCAAATATTTATATTTACAATATCATTTTAAATACTACTAGTAACTAATCAATTATATCAATTATATATATATATATATATATATATATATATATATTATAAAAAGAGGATACCTACAATTCAAAAATTGCTGAGGTGGCGCTTCCATAGAATTTTGGCAATTTTATATTTTAAAAATAATTGAAAATTCAACAAATAATTCCTATGATTTTTTGTTTTTAAAATTTAAAATCACTTGATAAGATCAATTTAAATTAATTCAAAATTCAAATAAGATACGTTATCCGTGCATGAGATCAATTTAAACTGTTAAATAAGGCATCTTTTTACTCTCCAATTTTGAAAACCAATATGATAAGATCAATTTAAACTGTCCATGATATACTATCAATTTAAACTGTGCAACTAATTTGATAAGATCAATTTAAAATCAATTTAAAATGTGCAACTAACTTGATAAGATCAATTTAAAATCAATTTAAAATTAATTCAAAATTCAAATAAGATACATTACATACCCGTGCATGAGATCAATTTAAACGGTTAAATAAGACATCTTATTACTCTCGAATTTTGAAAACTAACTTGATAAGATCAATTTAAACTGTGTATGAGATAGAATCAATTTAAACAGTGCAACTAATTTGATAAGATCAATTTAAAATCAATTAAAACTTTACAACTAATTTGATAAGATCAATTTAAAATTAATTCAAAATTCAAATAAGATACGTTACCCGTGCATGAGATCAATTTAAACTGTTAAATAAGGCATCTTCTTACTCTCCAATTTTGAAAACCAACTTGATAAGATCAATTTAAATTGTGCATGAGATAGAATCAATTTAAACTGTGCAACTAACTTGATAAGATCAATTTAAAATCAATTTAAACTGTGCAACTAACTTGATAAGATCAATTTAAAATCAATAATTTAAAATTAATTCAAAATTCAAATAAGATACGTTATCCGTGCATGAGATCAATTTAAACTGTTAAATAAGGCATCTTCTTACTCTCCAATTTTGAAAACCAACTTGATGAGATCAATTTAAACTGTCCATGAGATACTATCAATTTAAACTGTGCAACTAACTTGATAAGATCAATTTAAAATCAATTTAAAATGTGCAACTAGCTTGATAAGATCAATTTAAAATCAATTTAAAATTAATTTACCCATGCATGAAATCAATTTAAAATAAATTTAAAATTAATTTACCCGTGCATGAGATCAATTTAAACTGTTAAATAAGACATCTTCTTACTCCTATCACGGAGGACACTCATTTTTTAAACTGTACCCGGAATAAAATCATTTTAAACTTTTCAACCAACTTGATAAGATCAATTTAAATAGTAGATCACACATGTTCAAATTATTGTTTTTCAAATAAAAAGAGAATACCTTCGGGGGCAATAATTTATGAGGTGTCACTTTCTCTTAATTTTCCCTATTTTTTATTAAAAAATTAATTCAAAATTCAAATAAAATACGTTACCCGTGCATGAGATCAATTTAAACTGTTAAATAAGGCATCTTCTTACTCTCCAATTTTGAAATCCAACTTGATAAGATCAATTTAAACTGTCCATAAGATACTATCAATTTAAAATGTGCAACTAACTTGATAAGATCAATTTAAAATCAATTTAAATTTAATTCAAAATTCAAATAAGATACGTTACATACCCGTGCATGAGATCAATTTAAACTGTTAAATAAGGCATCTTCTTACTCCTATCACGGTGATCCCTCATTTTTTAAACTTCACATGAAATAAAATCAATTTAAACTTTTCAACCAACTTGATAAGATCAATTTAAATAGTAGATCACATGAATTCAATTTATTGTTATCAATTATATAATATAAAAAGACAATACTTGCAATTCAAAAAATGCTGAGGTGTCGGCTTCCATAGTTTTTTGACTTTTTTCTAAATTTTTTGTTTTTTAAATAATTAAAAACATTTAAAAAATATTGCTATATATTGTATGAAGATAAAAATAAAAGAAAAGCAAAATTTTAGGAATTCATTAACTACTTTTTGCTATCATGTATTCAAATTTTAAATATTTAACTGATTCTAATATTTAAAAAAATGATTGAAATCTTAAATATTAAAAAAATATTGAGATTATATACTAATCCATTAACTACTTTGTTGGTTTAATTCCTAATGAGTCAAAATCAATTATATACTAAATCAATTTATTCCAAGTTTCCAATTTTATAAATAATAAAAATCCTGAAAAGAATTATGGATATGTAGATTAAACGATGGAAAGCTACTTGATTTTAACAAATATTCCTCAAGTATGAGATTAAGATAGTATAATTTGAAATTGATTTCGAATATTATAATGGTTATGATTTAAAAAAGAAAAAAAATTATTAAAAAAAAGACCCAATTATATTATATTTATTTGATTTTGCTAAGATTGTGTCTATGATAATGGTGTGATTTTTTTTAGGAATACAAGATTTGGATCAATCAATCAATCATCAATTATATCAATTATCAATTATATATTATAAAAAGAGGATACCTGCAATTCAAAAACTGCTGAGGTGTCACTTCCACATAATTTTGTCAAATTTTTTATTAAAAAAATTGATTCAAAATTCAACAATTAATTCCCACAATTTTTCGTTTTAAAAATAATTCAAACTTATAAGATAATAACAACCGAATCAATTGATAAGAACAAATCAATTTATAAGAACAGGTAACAACATAAAAAACAACCGAATCACTCATTACATGCAATTTCAAATTCGGTAACCTGATAAGAAACAACAAATTCAAATTCAAATTTTAAATGTGATTAAAAAAATTCACCATTTTAATCAATTATAAATAATAGTTTACAACTTAAAGTTGAATCAAAACTACATCCAAAAATAAAAATCGCAGATCAACATTTTTCTTTTGGGGGGTGGGGTAGGTTGCAAGGTAAGGTGCATTATTTTTAAATAAGCCGTGTTAGACTGTTAGGTGAATACTGATCTCAATTTTAGAATTTGAGGAATTGTAGATATATTTATGTTATTTTTTAAGTTCTTTGATGTTATCCTTTTCAAATTTTGGTAGTTTGTTTGCTGCAGATTTTTTTTTTTAATTTGTTGGATGTTATTATTTTCACAAATTGTGATAGTTTTATTGTCAATCATGTAAATAGAATTACGATACAATTTTTGTTTTTTTTTTGCTAAGCTGGGATGCAATCAGAATAAGCATATACTAAGTGGAATGTGAGACGTGCTTCATCTTATTTCAATTATATTCTAATTTTTCTATTTACATTTTTGTTTTTATTATTAGATCTATTCTTTGTGAATATTTTATTTTGCACTAACTAATTTTTTTTCTATATTTACAGAGTTCGGTTGATACGATGGTGAAATAATGTCACACTAGATCTCAACTATTGATTGCACAAAGGGTCAATTTTTAGGAGCAAGATTACAACTATTTTATAAAGGATCCATGTTTAGGAGCGATATTTTTATATCTTCTTTCTTCTCCTAATTTTATTCTACACAATTTCTTTTTAGTTTGCTAATGTGTAATATGAATATTTTTGTAGTTGTTTGTTGAGGTGGTAAATAGGAAATGACATTTCAATATTTACATAGTATAGAACAATGAAGCAGTACCAATTATAATTCTTTCTTCGTTTTCTATTTTTTTTAATTTATATTCACTACGTCCCCAAAAAAATGTTGGAAAATTCAAAGAAATTAGTACAAAAATGGTTTGTTTTTTTGGGATGGATGGAGTATAATATAATTTTCTTAAATCATACTATCAATATAAAATTATAATTTGTTCATTACTAATGTATAATCTTTTTTTTTTGGGCAATTATGAGGCCAAAAATAAGGTTTGAGATGAATATGAGATTTTTTGGAAGATGTTTTTTTTTTCTTCAATTTTCTAATAAGTTTGACTTTATATTAAGTTAAAATAAAAAACCCTTTTATTAAATGTAAATCCGATTGATTCAATTTAATTATTAATAATCTCCTATATATAAAATTATGCAATTCGGTTAAAAAATTTTATTAAATTTTTAGTTTGAAATAATTATCATATATAACAACATTATGCTATCTAATATATCTGTTCATTCTCGTGCATCGCACGGGTAATCTAAACTAGTTTTCTTAAAGAGAAGATTTTTAGTTTAAGGAACTTATATATAAGATAAGAGGGAGTATATATATGAATAATAAACAGTAATTTCTAAAAAATTATATTAAAATTTTTAAATATATATATAGTAATTAATTATTAGTGATAAAAATACAATCAAGAAAAGGAATAAACCTATGCAAATATAGATAGTAATATTTTTAAAGTAAAATTTTCGATAAATAATACTTCATCCGTCTCATAAGTTAAGCAGTTTAAATTTATGTACACATATTAAAATATCTATATTTAATAATAAAAAAAACTAATAAAAAATATACGAAGAAATGAATAGTAAAAAAGATAATATGATAAATAAAAATATACTTTAAAAAATATATGGTTTTGATTAGGCGAAAGTGTGGGGGTGTGTGTGCGTGTGTATATATATATATATATATATATATATATATAAAAGGCTTATTTATGGTTTCAAGCTCTGAAAGTTGGGAGTGTTTTGATTTTGGTCCTTGGAAGTTTTTCTGACCTTGACTCATTCTTAATTGTTTTGAAAATTTGGTTTTAGTTCGTGCAAGTAGGAAAAATCCGTTAACGTGGCTAACGAAACGTTACACCAACATACAAGTGTGCAGGTATGAAGGATGACGTGTATGATCCAGATCCGCAGGAGCAGAAGGGCAAAGCCCAATCCAAAAACACATTTTGATTGGGCCTTGGCGCGGGTCCGGATCATCCACATCATTCTACCGGGACATGCAATATTTGCACACGTATATGCTGATGTGTCGTTCCGTTAACCATATCAACAATTAACGAATTTTTCCTAATGATAGAGACTAAAACAAAATTTTTAAAACAATTTCAAAAAAACTTTCAGGACCCAAAATCAAAACACTCATAACTTTGGGGACTAACAATAAATAAGCCTATAAATAATCATGTATAATGTAGGTAAAAAGGGAGTGTCCAAAGCTGAGATGGTGGTTCCTTCCTTCCACCCTCCCCCGAGACCCGAGTCAAAAAGTTCACTGCCATAATTCATGAAAGCAGATAATTAATATAATGCCTCACTTTCTACCGAAAGTTGCAGGGCCATTTAGTTTGCCTCACTTTCATGGATGTTTCGTCAGAAAATGCCCTTGCAACTTTACTCTACTACACTATGTCCTTTTCTTTTTGGCCGGGTAAGACAAGTTTCCGAGAAATCTCACCTAAATTTCCAACAATTTAATTGAAAATTTGTAACTTTACTCTCATATACTCAGTATTTAAAATTTTCTCGGGTCTACCATGTTTCCAAGAAATTAAGTACTTCTTTAATTTTGAGTATATAAATAACACTTTTTGCATCCATTCATCTAAGCAATGGTTTTATTATTGATGCATGCAGCAAACAGGTTTCATTCTCTCTAGCTAGCTGACTCTGATTGCCATGACTTCCAAAGCTACCAACCAAAACAAAACTAGTATTCAAACCCCATTTCCCTGCAAGGCCATCCTTGAGCTTGTCTTAGCCCTATGCTTCACAGTGTTGATCATCCTCCAGCGACTTCCCTATGAATACATAGACTTTAACAAAGTTCCCACGACGGTAATCTTCAAAGGTCGCCCTACAACCTTCCATTCCTTCATAATATGCATAGTATTTTCTTTCTCAGGTGCAACCTCTGCACTTATTGTGTCATCACATAAGCCAAGGTTTGCAAGGTTTTGTGGCTACTATTCCATGGCATCCATGTACTCTGCTTTTTTAATTCTTTCCTGGGCTGTGTATTGCGAATGTATCAATTAGAAGAAAATAAAATGAAGTTGGACTCCGGAGCTGCTATAGCTACAAGGAAGAGTTTTAGCTTCAACCTCCTCTTCTTGGAAGCAGTTGGCCTATGTATATGTGAGAAAGCACTTGCTTCAAAAAGGCTTTCCTCTTTGATGATTAAAAAAATCCCTAAAAAATTCTACTCCCTCCAATTTATCTAGCAACACATCATTATTATTGGAATACATGTGATCTCACATAACATTTTTGTGACCAATGTTCAAGTGTAGAGATTGTCCGTGTTCGTGGTTAAGTTCGGTTTTGGGGCAAAAAGTCATTTGATCCGTTCATAAAATACGTATGCGGTTTGGTTTGGTTCGGTACAGTTACACAATCAAATCCAAAATAAAACATGCGATTTTGGTTCGGTTCGATCCGATATTAATTTAATTCAAACTTTTATATTATTTTTATAAAAATTAATTTTTTGGTCATAAACATATATTTTTTTGTTACAAGTCATAAACGTGTAGGTATAAAAGCAACTATCTTTGTTGTTGACATTTCTAATTATCACATACTAAGATAACATTGTCTATATGTGCAATGTGCGCGTA
Organism: Crotalaria pallida; assembly: GCA_037953625.1. Classification (NCBI taxonomy): domain Eukaryota; kingdom Viridiplantae; phylum Streptophyta; class Magnoliopsida; order Fabales; family Fabaceae; genus Crotalaria; species Crotalaria pallida. Next base: position 121,572,504 of record CM075652.1, on the reverse strand, counting down.
AGTATTAAGCATAAACCAATGTATTTTTGTATATATATTTATAATTAACGGTCCAAATCAGTTTTTAGAACTAAAACCAAAAACCAATAGGTTTTTCAATAATCAATCCAAAAAAATCCAAACAAATTCGGTTTTTTTGTGGTTTTTGATTTTTTTTTTGGATCGGTTTGCGGTTTATTTTTTATCAATTTGGATCTGAACACCCCTAATTGTCCCTAAATATCTTGTTTGACCATAAGGGAAGGAACGTGTCACCGTTGTGTATTCCAACCTATGTTTCTTGATCTTGCAATAAATGTGCTAAATAAGTCTTATCAATATATCATAATTAATGACACATGTGAGTATGATATGCGCTTTGCAATCTCACTCAATCAAGAGGCGTGAAGATGTATTTTTTTTATTATATATAGAGGCATAAATCTAATTTACAACACTCACATTCCTCTACACAATTCATCATATTCACCCGATTAAGTATAACGTTTGACTGCATTTAGACACACAACTCTCTGTTGGGAATTGTAGTTACCTCAAGTCAAAGGACCAACGATCATGTACACTATCGTCCTTATGAAAATCGCTTATGACACTCTTATAACAATTCACATAAGGTTTTCGGGGTAGTTAAATCCATTACAACTTTTCTGATCTCTTAATATGTAACCGTGAAGACTTCATATCTCATATATTCATAAGCTAAGTCATAACTCATGACATACAATTTTCGGTATACTGTTACATACCATATCAATGTATTATAGTTATCCGTGATAGCTATATTATTTATAAAGAGCCATTTAAGAACAAACATATATCAATAGGATCTTTCTATCAAATCATGTATTTCATATCCTAACGAATTATTGAACTTATTATCCGAGTTTCTCACATTTATTCAATTAAACAATTCAGATAAACACAATTAACAAAATTCATTATATTATTAAGACATTAGAATTTAATAAACATGACATTCAATACAAGCTAAGTAATAGGAGAAATACAATCTCTCTTGGCACACATCAACATATTATTATATTATTATTGCACTCGTAAATCATGAAAACTAGATGGAAGTACATAATATATTGAACAAGATTTATTAACCAGCCATCCATGAACCGTACGGGCAAGATCTCTAGTAGTATAGCCACAGATGTTTGGTTTACAAAAATATTTTCTTTTTATTTTAAAAGTATATCATCTTGTTTCTTGTTTTTCAAAGGTTTGTATAGTAAATAATGAAAACAATCTCTTTTTGTTTTCACAATTTTCTATTCAAATATTTGAAGGAGAAATACTTCACTCTGTTAACAAATTAGCCTAAAAAACATCAAAACCATGAGAAAGTGTCATCACATATCAACACTTTCTTATAGTTTTGAAGAATTTTAGGTTAATTTGTTAAAAAGTGCAACATTTCTCTGTTTAAAACAAGAAATAAGGTGAAACATAGTGACATAACATTATCATAAAAACAAAAAATATTTTTTTAACTTGAAGCATGGCAGCCTATGTGATTCAAGCAAGGCAGCCTAGAAGGAAGGCTAACATTGGCAAAGCGCAAGTGAGACATGCTATGATCCAGTAGATGAAACTGCTCCTGGAGAAGAAACCACTAGTCATCACAAAGAAACCAATTGAAAAAGTGAGATAGGCGATCTTGTCAACAAGAGCTGCAACCGTTGGGTAGGAACGGTTGATGAATATGACAGTGGTTGAAGCAGCAAAAGCAGTGACCATAAGGGCTCCAAGAAAAAGCTGTTGATCCTGTTGCGCGTACATAGCTAAAGCAGCCTGAAAGGATAGATTGACAATTGTTTTTGATAGAGGGGTGAAGGGACTCCTACTCATTGGGAGCTGCTGCTGGTGATACTCCAGTCTTTCTATCTCGGTGGCATTTGCATACAGTAGCGGATAGCAGCAGAAAGAATAAGCATCATCATGGTTCTGAATCACACTACCCATAGTTAAGGATCTTGTTTTGGTGATAGTGATACTGGATGGTGATGAGGATATAGGGAGGATGGTCCCTTCGTGTTCAGACCTTGGAAAAGCTGCCAAGCATCCTTCCCATGCATTAGCAATTCTCCTAACAAAAAGAGTAAATACAGAAGAAGACATTGAAATAATGGAAAGAGTTGTGTGGTTTAATTTGAGGAGTATTGTATGTAGTAGACTAGTAGCAGTGGTGTTTTTATTGATTGCTTTATTAAGATTCTGAATTCTCCTTAGCAGTTACGTTTCCTGAGAATTGCAGAAGAATTATGAAGCCAGTTTCATGGCAATTGTTTGGAAGCATAGCAATTGTTAGGAAGCTACCGACACAAGAAAATTTCTCGTAAGAAAGTCCATAAGTAATGCGAACACCCACCTTAAAGTTGACTGATAAAGTAAAGCTAAGTTTATGATTATTGATTCTCCAGTAAAATTAATACAAATAAATGGTAAATGGTATATCGATAGAGTAACAAAATTATATATTATCATTGCATGAAAATTAAACTTTAATAATTATAGGGATAATTTTGAAAAAAAAATATATCAAATACTTTTATTTACAGTGTCACTTACTATACTACTAATAACTAATTTTCTTAAAAAACATGATTTTTAGTTTAAGAAACTTATATATAAGATAAGAGGGAGTATATGTGTGTTATATATATATAACAAATAATTCCTAAAAAAATTATTAAATATATATAGTAATTAATTATTAATTATAAAAATACAATCAAGAAGAGGAATAAACCTATGCAAATATAGATAGTAAATATTTTTAAAGTAAACCTTTCGGTAAATAATATTTCATCCGTCACATAATTTAAATAGTTTAAAGTTATACACACAAATTAAGAAATAATGTAATAATTTGATATATTTTTATTAAAGTATCTATATTTAATAATTGGAGAGAGATTAATAATAAATGCATACAGAAATGAATAATAAAAAAAGAGAATATGTTAAATAATAATATACTTAAAAAATATAAATAGATATTTACGACAATATAAAAAGGAGTACAACACACAAATAATAATGATGTAAATTGCACGTAAAAAGGAGAAGTGATTAGTTGGCCTTGATTACCATTTTATTTATGGTCCAGACTAATGTAGGAAAATAAAATTTTAAAAAAATAAAAACAAAATGTAAATAGGTAGTTATTTATATTATGTGTCATATACCGATTGGCCTCGACACGAATGACCGGTCCTCCAACTAATAATTTCTATGTAAAAAGGGAGTGTCGAGAGCTTGATTAACCTTCCTTGCACCATCCCCCGAGTCAAAAAGTTCACTGCCATAATTCATGAAAGCAGATAATGCCTCACTTTCAACCGAAAGTTCTAGGGGCACTTAGTTTGCCTCACTTTCATGGATGTTTCGTCAGAAAATGCCCTTGCAACTTTACTCTACTATGTCCTTTTCTTTCTGGCCGGGCAAGACAAGTTTCCGAGAAATATCACCTAAATTTCCAACAATTTAATTGAAAATTTGTAACTTTACTCTCTTATACTTCGTATTTAAAAATTTCTCGGGTAACCAAGTTTCCAAGAAATTAAGTACTTCTTTAATTTTGAGTATATAAATAACACTTTTTGCATCCATTCATCTAAGCAATGCATGGTTTAATAATTGATGCATGCAGCAAACAGGTTTCATTCTCTCTAGCTAGCTGACTCTGATTGCCATGACTTCCAAAGCTACCAACCAAAACAAAACTAGTATTCAAACCCCATTTCCCTGCAAGGCCATCTTTGAGCTTGTCTTAGCCCTATGCTTCACAGTGTTGATCATCCTTCAGCGGCTTCCCTATGAATACGTAGTAGACTATAACAAAGTCCCCACGACGGTATTCTTCAAAGATCGCCCTACAACCTTCCATTCCTTCATAATATGCATAGTATTTTCTTTCTCAGGTGCAACCTCTGCACTTATTGTGTCATCACATAAGCCAAGGTTTGCAAGGTTTTGTGGCTACTATTCCATGGCATCTATGTCCTCTGCTTTTTTAATTCTCTCCTGGGCTGTGTATTGCGAATGTATCAATTAGGAAAAATCCTCTTATTAGAAGCAGTTGGCCTATGTATATGTGAGAAAGTGCTTGAGTTTGGGCAATTGCTTCAAAAAGCCTTTCCTCGTTGATTAAAAATTATCCTAAAAAAAATCTACTCCCTCCAATTTTCTTTTATAGACCTTCACTTAGCAGACACGTAAGAGGATCATGTAAAAAGGATCGAATCGAAGATACTTGTATTTTGTTGTTGCTTGACATTGATCATAGTTTCATGTAATGTTTTACTGATAATATTTATAGGAATGTTTATTTAATTCCTACCGTTTTAATTCAGTGAATAGCATCCTTTATTATCATTATTTTATTGTCTTGTCCATTTGAATATCTTCATGTTTTATATGTTGAATGTTATAACTAGTAGCAGTCTGCCATTTTTTTACATTGAAAGCTTTATGCCCATCAAGCAAATAAAATTTATATGTTGTTAAACTTAAGGATTTATTAAATTAATTACATTATATAATTAGGTGTACAAGAAAAGTCTTAAATTAACAATATTTTGTATTTTAACCCAATTATTTTAGTAATTAAATTGGCACCCACGAGGGTTTGGGAATTGGGAGTGAGCAGTGTTGAGTAACGATGGGCAATAGAGCGAAAGTCCATGTTGTGAGTGGGAGTTGTGCTGATGGTGTATGAGTATAGTGGTTTTCTGGTTTGATGATTTGAAGGCAAATTGTTTTGGCATAATTGGATTGTGTTCTAACAGAGAGTTTGGGCATAATGAGTTTGAGTTTGGGAGATGAACATTTATGAGTTGTTTGATTTCAATGAAGGTTCTTATTGTTTTTCCTTCATTCCCCTTATTGTGTTTGGGGCAATGAGTTTGTGTTTTCCTTAAAAAATGTCAGGAAATTGAGGTCATTATGTAAAAATTGAATGGGTAATTTTGTCAAAAAAAAAAATAATATTGTGTTCTCTTTGTTTTGTTAAAATTGTTCTCTTCCATCCTATAAACATTTTGTTTAAGAAAATTTTTTTATTAACTTTTTTTACGAAGTCTTACAAAATAAATGTAAGCGCTTATTTTGAAATTTAATCTTAACTAAATGCACTCATATTCATAGAGAACAAAAAAAGGATCAACATGGAAAATTGGGAGAGAAATTTCGGCAACAAGTTGGTAGAAGACTAGAAGGTTTTCAAGGTGTAAAGAGCTAATGGAATCTTAATGCTCAAAAATGGAAAACATCTAATGGAAAATAACAAGTAAGAAAACAAATCATGCAATTCTACATACTAAAGCATGAATGAATGAATGAACGGCTAAGAAATATCAACAACAACAACTAAGTCTTTGTCCCACTAGGTGGGGTCGGCTACATGGATCAAATGACGCCATAAAGGCCTATCATAAATCATATCTTTTGATAAGGCATTGATTGTCATATCCTTCTTAATTGTTTCACCTATAGTTTTTCTAGGTCTTCCTCTTCCTCTAGTCTTTATAGTATCTTCCATTTGGTCTACCCTCCTAATCGGGGCTTCCACCGGTCTCCTCCACGCATGCCCAAACCACCGAAGACGAGATTCAACCATCTTTTCGACAATAGGGGCCACCTCAACTTTTTCTCGAATATACTCATTTCTAATCCGATCTTGTCTGGTGTGCCCACTCATCCACCTCAGCATCCTCATCTCAGCTACATGAAGTTTATTCTCTTGTGTGCCCTTTGCCGCCCAACACTCCGTCTCATATAGCATCGCCGGTCTTACAGCAGTGCGGTAGAATTTTCCTTTGAGTTTAAGTGGTACCTTCTTATCACATAACACTCCTGAGGCACTCCTCCATTTCATCCACCTTGCTTGAATCCTATGATTTACATCCCCTTCTATTTATGCATCCTGCTGTAAGATAGATCCAAGGTACTTAAACTTTGGGACTTGTGCTAAGACATGCTCTCCAACCTTCACCTCCCGGGTAGGGCCTATGTGCCTCTTGCCAAAATTGCACTTCATATACTCTGTCTTGCTTCGACTGATCCGGAAACTAGACCCTTCTAAAGCTTGTCTCCACATTTCAATCTTCCCATTTAATTCCTCTCCAGTATCCCCAATAAGAACAATATCATCCACAAAGAGCATGCATTTGGGTATTGGTTCTTGGACATGCTCAGTAAGCACATCCAAGAGGTAGGGGCTTAAACTTGACCCTTGGTGTAGTCCTATCGTTATGGGAAAATCTTCTGAAATCCTACTTTGTGTCCTCACGCTCGTCTTGACCCCGTCATACATATCCTTAATGGCTCTAATATAGGCAACCCGCACCCCTTTCTTCTCCAGAGCCTTACATAGTACCTCTCTAGGAACTCTATCATAAGCTTTCTCCAAATCAATAAAAACCATATGCAGATCCTTTTGTTGCTTCCGGTATTCCTCCATCAACCGACGCAATAAGTATATCGCCTCCATAGTTGATCTCCCCGGCATGAAGCCAAGTTGATTCTCAGTAACAGGAGTCTCCTGTCTCAATCTACGCTCTATCACCCTTTCCCAAAGTTTCATGGTATGGCTCATGAGCTTAATCCCTCTATAATTCGCACAATCTTGTATGTCACCTTTGTTCTTGTATATAGGGATTAAAGTGTTCTTCCTCCACTCATCCGACATTTTCTTGGATCTCAAGATCTCATTAAACAACTTGGTGAGCCAACTGATACCCTTCTCTCCCAAGGTTTTCCATACCTCAATGGGGATACTATCTGGCCCAACCGCTTTACCATTATCCATCCTTCTCAATGCTTCTTTTACCTCAGCCTCCCTAATTCGCCGGTAAAAGGTATAATTTTGGTCCTCCTCTCTAGTGGCTATCTGATCAGGATGTGAACTTTCATGACCTTCATTGAAAAGCTTGTGAAAGTAACACTTCCATCTTTCTTTTATATCCGAATCTGCCACCAAGACTTTGTCGTCTCCATCCTTAATGCACCTCACATGATCTAGGTCTCTCGTCCTCCTTTCCCTAAGTTTAGCAATCCTATAAATGCTTCTTTTCCCTTCCATAGTGCCTAGAGATTGGTATAGCCCATTAAATGCTAAGAAATATCAACAACATTATACAAAAATCTTGTGCGAGATATTATTATAAACACAAAAAGAAAGCTACAGTAGGCATACAAAATTGGTGGAAGAATGCAGCCACTGCAACATATAATGCAACAAAATAATACACTACCTTCAACTGTTTGAGGGATTAAACCCCACTCGAACGTTTAGGTTCTTGACCTTGGCCACAAGGTGCTTTTGGTGAATTTAGAACCCATGCAGTAGAGTCTATATGGTGACAATTTGTGAACCTAAATGAAGGCAAAGATGCAGAAACCGTGCAGCAAGTATAAAAAACCGTTTCAGCAAAAAGCATAGCACTAAAGTGTTGGTATTTGTAATAGTTAGAGCAACATAAAAAGGATACCTCTGCCGAATCAACCTTTGGCTAAAACTAATAAATCTCAATAATTGAAGTTTGGCAGAAGCATCCCTATTTGGGAGTGAACTGAGGGGGTTGTGTGACACCCTATGAAATAATTACCCTTAATTACCCCAAAAATTAGGATTTAAAATTTCTTTTAAGAGGGCTATGATATTTTGCCGAAGAAATGTTTCCTTTCATTAATAACAAAAACATCAGAGATACAAAGCGGAAGACTTAAGTTCGGACAAAGCATAAAAGTTCAATAAAGGTTAAGCTCGGCCCAACTAGGCAATTCGAGTTCAAATTACAAAAGAGTATTTTAGCTCGGCCAACTGGCCGAGACCCATCAAGACTATCCGACTCTAATGATTTACTCTCCCTGTGAGGGAGAGTGATCCTGCTCGGCCGGGGACTGCGTCTGCTCGGGCTCTGTACCTGAAAAATGGTAAGGAGGTGAGCATTACACAGAACTTAAATAAGCAGTTTCTAAAATGACATACCGAACTACCAAGCCAAACACACGTAGTCAAATAGCAAATAAATCACAAGTAATCAAACTCATATATCTCATGCATATATCAACATTTACCTTGGTTCGCATATCCACATCCTCGTCTAGCTCGGCTCACATCATAAACCAGTTAACTCATTGCTAGCTATTCCTCGATTTATCCTCTCGTGTCTCGGATTACCATCTCTATCTCGGGTTCATTACTCAATATTTCACTTTCACATAATTTACAATCTTTTACTCTTCTCGGATGCATACACCCAGTGCATGTCTTACACCATTTAAGTCGGATATTGGAGTGTCCATAACTGCGAGTACCCAGTACCCCTCTTACAGCTGCACATACCCAGTATGCGTCTGACGCGATCAATGCACGCACCCAGTACGCGTCTTCTATGACCAGGAGCACTACCGCCGATCATTCTATGGGGTTAAGGAGAGTCCATAACTGCGAGTACCCAGTACCCGTCTTACAGCGGCGCATCTCGGCGACTTACACGATCAATGCACGCACCCAGTACGCGTCTGCTATGACCAAGACCACTTCCCACCGATTCCGTTCTCGGAATCCTGTGTGAATCATAACTGCGAGTACCCAGTACCCGTCTTACAGCTGCACATACCCAGTATGCGTCTGACGCGATCAAGGCACGCACCCAGTACGCGTCTTCTATGACCCGATCACACAGCCATTTCCTTTTTATTCCTCTTGTCCTTTCATCCATTATTTAGCTCGGCCTCTCTCGGCTCGACACTTAAATTTATTCCCCTTTACATTAATCTTATTATCTACTTAGCTCGGCCCCTCTCGGCTAAACCTAATAACCAGTCCCTCTTTCCATTAACCTTGTTCAGTCTCTACCGTATTACTCTATCCCCTACTTTCCATCCCTACCATTTTCTCATACCCATTCCCATCGTCAATCAGCTCGGTTCAGACATAAATCATAAATATCAAAGCTCATAAACATTTACATACCAAGTTCATAATCACTTATACATCAACAACAATAAGAATAAAGCATTCAGCCAATCTATTATGTAAATACCAGCTGATAGCATATAACAATATTCTGTGTTCACCTAACATCCTTGTTTCTAGTCATTCATTAGTTTCCTTTAACCTTTTTACCTTTCCTTTCTCATATTACCCTAGATCCGTTTCCTAATCTATCACCCACTCTTAGTACCCTTTATGAACACCCTAGAAACCCAAACTCAAGTAGAGGTAACACTCACTCCTTACCTCAAACCGTGAGAGATAAGAGTTGAGAGCTTGAGAGTGGTTTTTCCTTGACCTTGACCTTGTGAGCTTCACACCCTTGAGTCCTTTTCTCTAAGCTTCCACGAGTTCTTCCCAGCTGCACACTCAAAACTGGCTGCTCCAGGGACGCCCGAAACGGAAGAGAACGGAGAGGAGGAGGGTTCCGTTTTGTGAGAAGGGAGGGAGAAAGAAGGTGTTGAGGTTTTGTTTGCTGAAGCTTTGGAGGAGAAAGAGAGAGAGATTCGTAGGAGGAATAGAATGAGAAATGCAAAGTGTGATATCTGGTGTTTTGGGCTTTCTTTTATTCATTTAGGGAAAATATTTGTGTGGTCAAGATTCATTGGCTTCTTGGGGAAGCTAGAATGTGTGGACAGGGTTCATTGGCTTCTTGAGGAAGCCATGAACAGTACATTGAAAAGGACATAAAGCAGTGATAATGACATAAAGTGGATGCTGGTACAACGTACGGATGGTATGAAACCCAAGGGTTATCAGCTCAACATGAGCTGGCACGGAGGAGCGAGGACGTGTTGGCTTGGGTACGTCGGCTAGGATACGTTGGCTCAGTTTGGAGGAACAGCAGTAGTCCGAGCTTCGTTCTCGGATAGGACAATGGGTTTCACGTTGGATCCCCTTTCAGCTCGGTTCATAAGTACACAATCTTATGTAGCTCGGCCGGGATCGGGCCGAGGCCTTAATCTCACATCCTAGGTCGGCCTATGCCCATACTACCCTTCTAACCTTGTACACTTTCTAAGGCTTATTCCTATTCCTTAAATAGATATTTATATACTAAAATTATATTATTAAATATTAATTTTCGGGATGTTACATTCCTCTCCCACTTACAGGAATTTCGTCCTCGAAATTTAGTCGGCATTGAACAGTTGCGGATATGACTGCTTCACCCTCTCTTCGAGTTCCCAGGTAGCTTCCTCCACACCATTTCGATTCCATACTACCTTGAACAAGGGGATTTCCTTTCCTCTGAGTCGTCTGACTTGTCTATCTCCAACTCGGACTGGTAGGACTTCGAAGGTCAGATTGTCTCTTAGCGGCAGTTCGTCCACTGCTATCACATGCGAGGGATCGTGAATGTATTTCCTAAGTTGCGAGACATGGAACACATCGTGGAGCTTTGACAAGTGCGGAGGTAGAGCGATTCTGTACGCTACTGGTCCGACCTTCTCCGATATCTGGTACGGTCCGACAAACCTAGGGGTCAACTTCTTTGTTTTGATAGCTCGGCCGATACCCGTCATAGGGGATACCCGAAGAAATACATGATCTCCCTCGATGAAGTTCAAGGGTTTCCTTCTCTTGTCGGCATAGCTCTTCTGTCGGTCCTGAGCGGCTTTCATCTTCCCTTGTATCATTCGGATCTTCTCAGTTGTCTCCTGAACAATGTCGGGACCAATCAACAAGTTTTCACCTATCTGGAACCAGCATAGCGGCGTTCGGCATTTCCGACCATACAAGGCTTCGAAAGGAGCCATTCCGATACTTGAATGGAAGCTGTTGTTGTAGGTGAATTCTACCAACGGCAATAGTGTTTCCCAGCTTTCCGACTGTTCAAGCACACATGTCCTCAGCAAGTCCTCAAGAGTCTGAATGGTGCGCTCGGATTGTCCGTCAGTTTGGGGATGATAAGAAGTGCTAAACCTCAACTTCGTACCCATGGCTTCTTGCAGACTCTGCCAGAATCGAGATAAAAAGCGAGGATTACGATCCGACACGATACTGCTTGGAACACCATGAAGTCTGACGATGTCCTTTATGTATAGTTGCGTCAGCTTCTCCAAGCTGTACTTCATGTTGATCGGTAGGAAATGAGCACACTTTGTAAGTCGGTCTACCACAACCCAAATGGCTTCCTGCCCTGATCTCGTCTTTGGTAGTCCTGATACGAAGTCCATCGAAATGCTATCCCACTTCCATTGTGGAATCTCCAAGGATTTGAGTAATCCTCCTGGTTTCTGATGCTCGATCTTGGCTTTCTGACATGTCAAGCACCGAGACACATAATCGGCCACGTCGGTCTTCAACTTCGGCCACCAAAATAACCTCTTCAAATCTTGGTACATCTTTGTGGCACCTGGATGAAGACTCATCTTCGTCTTGTGGGCTTCTTCCATCAACTCTCTTCGGACTTCAAAGTCCATGGGGATGCAAACTCTGCCTCGAAATCGTACAAGACCATCAGGTCCTTTAGTGAAATCAGGTTCATTCTTGTCTCCGGCTCTTTCTAGCAGTTTTTGGAGCTCTAGGTCGTCAGCCTGTCTTGTAAGATCCATGAAGAATGTTTTGATAAATGCCAAAAGGTTTTGAACAAGCTTAAATGTGTTGATCAAGTTCAAGCTCAATAAGCAACAACAAACATCAAGTGATAAAGAGAGAGCCAACTCATGAAGACTTAGTTTGGTAGTTTATGTTTTATTGTTTTATCTTTTGCCTCACAAGTCTTTTAGTTTATGAGTTTGGGTAGAGTTATATAGAGGGTAGTGAATCTCTATCATAGTCATGATTATATCATATTTGGAGTATTCACTTTGCCTAAAATCAATAGGTGGCTTAAAGGTTTGAAAAAAAAGGTTTAGATTTTGAGAAAACAAGTTTTTAAGTGTTTTTTGAACTGACTACTCGATTAGCCACTTGTTTACTCGAGTAGAATTTTGCAGTCTTGCGCAAATACTCGATTAAGGGGCTGATTACTCGAGTAGAATTTTAAAGCCTTGCGTAAATACTCGAGTAGTAACTCAGATTACTCGAGTAGTGAACACTGATTACACTTGTTACTCGAGTAATGACTTGGCTACTCGAGTAACACGAGCTGTTACTGTTTTTAAATGAGTTTTTCACTTCTCAAAAGCACTTCTAACCATTCCTAACTTTTGGGTATTCTATATAAACCTTTTCCTAACCTTTGTGATATTATTCCATCATTTTTGATACACATTTTACAAAGAATCAAGCCACTCTATTCTCTCTCACTTTCTCAAGATCAAAGTTCTCATTTTTACATTCTTTGATCAAGAACCTTGAATCTCTCATGTTGATATTTTCATAGCTTTTGAAAGAGATTCATAGGATTGTTATTTTGTTTTCATTTGAGTTGTAATCTTTGCAAGAGGCAAACTATCTACAACAATTGGAAGTCTTGGTTGTGAATCAAGCAAAGTTATTTGGAAGCCTTGGTGTGGCATTTCATCAAGCACTTGGAAGCCTTGTTGTGCTAACAAGCAATTGGAAGTCTTTGAAGAATCTCAAAGCATTGAAAGTCTTGTTGTGGGGTATCGGCAAGCAAGAGAAGAGGTTAGATTAGATATCAATAGGGTTACAAGGCAAGGGTGTGGTATCTCTTGTAGGCTAGCAAGAAGGAAGTCTTGTGAGGCATTTACTTGTAATTTGAGAAACTCTAATTCCTCATAGTGAAGAATCTCTCTTGGTTGAAGAGGGGACTGGAGTAGCTTTCAAGTGGATGAAAGTGAACCAGGATAAATCACTGTGTCGTATCTCTAAACTCTCCACTCTTTACAATTCTTGTTATTCATTGTGTTCTTGGTTGAAAATCTAGAAAAAGTGATTTTTCATAATTGATTGAATTGAATCTTAATTGTGCAAAATTGATTTGGGGAAAATCATTTTCATAACCTAGGTAATCAATAAGAATATTGGTGTTATTCAATTCCGCTTTATCTCTGATCATATGTGTTAATTGATTGATTTTTGTATTTGATTGAAAAGGGATTAATTCATTAACAGAGGCATTAATCGATTAGTTCATGTCATTAATCGATTAAGGCTAAAGAATTTTTCAAGAAAATCATTTGTTTTAATCGTTTTGATTTGTTTCTTGCGAAAATCTTTCAAGGTTTATCTAACATCTATTCAACCCCCCATTCTAGGTGTTCTCCAAGTGTCTCCTAGTTGTTTCATCCACCGAGTGTAGGTTCCAACAATTGGTATCAGAGCTCGGTCGAAAGACACGAGCATAGAGCTTTTTCGTTAAAGATCCTTGAGGAAACTACAATGAGTTCTACGCATCCTTTTGGTGGTGAAGGTGCTTCAATAAATCGCCCTCCTATGTTTGGTGGAGAGGGTTATGGTTATTGGAAAATTAGGATGAGAATCTTTATAGAAGCCATAGATGTGAACATTTGGGAAGCCATTGAAAATGGTCCTCATATTCCCTCAAAATATGTAGAAGGTGTGCTTACACTAACTCCCAAAGATAAGTGGACCGATGATGATAAAATGAAAATTCAATATGATTTAAAAGCAAAGAATATCATCACCTCCGCTCTATCTTATGATGAGTTCTTTAGAGTCTCCCAATGTCGTGATGCCAAACAAATGTGGGACACCTTTGCAAGTCACTCATGAAGGCACTGGTGAAGTTAGGCGTGCTAGATTAAATTCTTTGATGCATGAATATGAATTGTTTCGCATGTTGCCTAATGAATCTATATGTTTTATGCAAAAACGTTTTACTCATATTGTTAATCATCTCATTGCTCTTGGTAAAACTTTCGTGAATTGTGAACTTGTTAACAAATTTTTAAGATGTCTAAGTAGGGAATGGCAACCTAAGGTTACCGCAATTGTTGAATCAAAGGACTTGGACACCATGGACTTAGCAACACTTTTCGGAAAGCTTCAAGAACATGAAATGGAGCTTGAACGTTTGCATATGCATGAAGAATCGGACAAGAACAAAGAAAGAAAGGGAATTGCTCTTAAAGCTCAAAGGTAATATAAAAAGGAAGAGAGTTCCGATAATGATGATAATGAAGATTCCGATTCGGACATTGACGAAGAAGAGATGAAACTTATACTAAGAAAGTTCAATAAGATTCTAAGGAGAAAAGGAAGGTTGAACAAGGACAAAAGTAAAGAGAAGGATCCCCCACACTACAAGACAAAGACTTCAAAAGAAGGTATAGTTTGCCATGAATGTGGAAAGCCCGGTCATCTCAAGTACTCATGCTCTAAGTATCTTAAGAAGAAGGAGAAAGAAAAGAAAACTAAAAGGGCATACATAGTTTGGAATAGTGATGATGAAAAAGACAAGAAAAGTACATCAAATAGTTCTTCGGATGATGAAGATGCCGCTTGTCTCAATTTGATAGCTCTAGTAAATGAAGAGGAAAGTTCAAATGATGAATCAAGTGAACAAAGCGACGAAAGTGATGTAAGTCTTACTAAATCCGAAATTTCTTCCAAATATGAAATGTTATATAATGCTTATGAAGAAATGCATGAACAATTTAAGAAACTAGCTTTGAAAAATATTGAAAGGAAGAAGCTCATTTTGAAACATCAACAAGAGATTTTAGAACTTCAAAAACAAGTTGATGAGCTTAATCTTGAAAATGAAACTCTTGATCTTATATATGCTAGTTCTTCTTGTGATTGTGCTAGTAGATTGAATATTGTGGTTGATTGTGAGAATTGCAAGTTGCTTAAAGATGAAAATGCTATTTTGAAAAATAAGCTTGCAAGTTTCACAAATGGTGATATTAGATTGCGCACATTGTTAAATTTTCAAAGAGAAAATTCAAACAAGTTTGGTTTGGGTTATACTAATGCTAAGAGTAAATCTCATAGAAATGTTGTTGATTTTTCTAAAGTTGATTTTTCAAATGCACCAACATGTTTCTATTGTGGTACTCATGGACATACTTCAAATGTGTGTTATATTAAAGTGCATGGTATACCTAAAGGAGATTTTGTTTGGGTGGAAAAGGGTGAGAGTCCCTACACTAACAAAAATGGATCCAAAACCATTTGGATACCAAAAAGCAAAGCATGATTGTTTTTGTAGGTATGATTGAAGAGCAAAAGGACTTTCATATGTTATTCATTCATTTGCTTCTTCAATTGGTATCAAGGAGAAAATCCTACAAATTGGTAACATTCGATATTATACAATTGGTATTTTCAATTTGATATTGTTGGATATTGCTCATAGTTCTCTCAATTGGTATTATTTCTTATAATGTGATATTGTTTATACTATTGAGAAAATACTATTGGTATCAAATTCTTACAATTGTTTTACAATTGGTATCATGTTATTGGTATACAATTTGTTATAATTGATATCATTGAGTAATCATTAGATGATTATCATGCTTTGGTTGTTATATCTTATTAATCTCTCTATTTTTGGCTTAGATCTTATATTTCAATTGGTATATATTTCTTTTTGATAATGCCAAAGGGGGAGAAATGTATGTTTTGAAGAGAAATAGTATGTTTTGACCATTTTGGGGAGAAATGAAATGGTATGTTTGGAGAGAGGTTGTTTTGTTGTTTTTATGTAGGTTGAGCAAAGTTGTTGAAGATAGGGGGAGAATCAAGCTTTCTATCAATTGGATTTCAAATGTCAAAAGCATTTATTGAGGGGGAGCAAGAGTCTCACCAAGTGATCAAATGGTTCAAGCATCAACAACTTCAATGAACTTCATAATTTCAAAACATGTTTGTCATTTTCAAAAAGGGGGAGATTGTAAGATCCATGAAGAATGTTTTGATAAATGCCAAAAGGTTTTGAACAAGCTTAAATGTGTTGATCAAGTTCAAGCTCAACAAGCAACAACAAACATCAAGTGATAAAGAGAGAGCCAACTCATGAAGACTTAGTTTGGTAGTTTATGTTTTATTGTTTTATCTTTTGCCTCACAAGTCTTTTAGTTTATGAGTTTGGGTAGAGTTATATAGAGGGTAGTGAATCTCTATCATAGTCATGATTATATCATATTTTGAGTATTCACTTTGCCTAAAATCAATAGGTGGCTTAAAGGTTTGAAAAAAAAGGTTTAGATTTTGAGAAAACAAGTTTTTAAGTGTTTTTTGAACTGACTACTCGATTAGCCACTTGTTTACTCGAGTAGAATTTTGCAGTCTTGCACAAATACTCGATTAAGGGGCTGATTACTCGAGTAGAATTTTAAAGCCTTGCGTAAATACTCGAGTAGTAACTCAGATTACTCGAGTAGTGAACACTGATTACACTTGTTACTCGAGTAATGACTTGGCTACTCGAGTAACACGAGCTGTTACTGTTTTTAAATGAGTTTTTCACTTCTCAAAAGCACTTCTAACCATTCCTAACTTTTGGGTATTCTATATAAACCTTTTCCTAACCTTTGTGATATTATTCCATCATTTTTTATACACATTTTACAAAGAATCAAGCCACTCTATTCTCTCTCACTTTCTCAAGATCAAAGTTCTCATTTTTACATTCTTTGATCAAGAACCTTGAATCTCTCATGTTGATATTTTCATAGCTTTTGAAAGAGATTCATAGGATTGTTATTTTGTTTTCATTTGAGTTGTAATCTTTGCAAGAGGCAAACTATCTACAACAATTGGAAGTCTTGGTTGTGAATCAAGCAAAGTTATTTGGAAGCCTTGGTGTGGCATTTCATCAAGCACTTGGAAGCCTTGTTGTGTTAACAAGCAATTGGAAGTCTTTGAAGAATCTCAAAGCATTGGAAGTCTTGTTGTGGGGTATCGGCAAGCAAGAGAAGAGGTTAGATTAGATATCAATAGGGTTACAAGGCAAGGGTGTGGTATCTCTTGTAGGCTAGCAAGAAGGAAGTCTTGTGAGGCATTTACTTGTAATTTGAGAAACTCTAATTCCTCATAGTGAAGAATCTCTCTTGGTTGAAGAGGGGACTGGAGTAGCTTTCAAGTGGATGAAAGTGAACCAGTATAAATCACTGTGTCGTATCTCTAAACTCTCTACTCTTTACAATTCGTTATTCATTGTGTTCTTGGTTGAAAATCTAGAAAAAGTGATTTTTCATAATTGATTGAATTGAATCTTAATTGTGCAAAATTGATTTGGGGAAAATCATTTTCATAACCTAGGTAATCAATAAGAATATTGGTGTTATTCAATTCCGCTTTATCTCTGATCATATGTGTTAATTGATTGATTTTTGTATTTGATTGAAAAGTGATTAATTCATTAACAGAGGCATTAATCGATTAGTTCATGTCATTAATCGATTAAGGCTAAAGAATTTTTCAAGAAAATCATTTGTTTTAATCGTTTTGATTTGTTTCTTGCGAAAATCTTTCAAGGTTTATCTAACACCTATTCAACCCCCCCTTCTAGGTGTTCTCCTAGTGTCTCCTAGTTGTTTCATCCACCGAGTGTAGGTTCCAACCTGTCTTTCTTTAATGAAACCCACAAAATCATTGGTTACCTGCAGCATCTCCAAGACAACACTGTTTTCTTTTTTTTGTATGCCGAGGTTAAGATCACTGAACTCTTGCATCAGCTGCATCTCTCGGACCATCATGTTGCTCAAGTGAAGACTCTTCCTGCTCAGTGCGTCGGCCACCACATTGGCTTTTCCAGGATGGTAGTACAAGTTGAAATCATAGTCTTTCAAAAATTCCACCCATCTGCGCTGTCTCATATTGAGTTCCTTCTAGTCGAACAGATAGTCGAGACTCTTGTGGTCACTGAATACCTCAAATTTTGTGCCATACTGGTAGTGTCTCCAAATCTTAAGGGCAAACACCACGGCTGCCAATTCGAGATCATGCGTAGGGTAGTTCTGCTCGTGTTGCCGAAGTTGCCGAGAGGCATACGCCACCACCTTTCCTTGTTGCATCAGCACACAGCCAAGGCCCTGCTTTGAGGCGTCACAAAATACGTCAAAGGTTTTGGTCGGATCAGGTAAAATCAACACAGGCGAGCTCGTCAACCTTTTCTTTAGCTCTTGAAAGCTCTGTTCACACACCTCGGACCATTGGTACGGGGCATCCTTTCTAGTTAACGAGGTCAACGGTAGCGCCAGTTTAGAGAATCCTTCAATGAATCTCCTGTAGTATCCTGCAAGACCGAGGAAACTCCTGATCTCAGTGACCGAGTTGGGTCTCTCCCACTTAAATACCGCTTCCACCTTGGAGGGATCAACTGCTACACCTTGCTCGGATATCACATGTCCAAGGAAATGAACCTCGTTGAGCCAAAAGCTGCACTTAGAGAGCTTAGCGTAAAGATTCTTGTCCTTCAACACCTGCAACACCGTTCTCAGATGCTGCTCATGCTCACTCGGATTTTGGGAGTAGATGAGGATATCGTCAATGAAGACTATCACAAGCGAGTCCAGGTAAGGTCGGAAGATTCTATTCATGTAGTCCATGAAGATAGCTGGGGCGTTGGTAAGTCCAAAGGGCATAACCACGTACTCAAAATGCCCATACCTTGATCGGAAGGCTGTCTTCGGAATGTCTTCTTCTCGGACTCGGATTTGGTGATATCCAGATCGGAGATCTATCTTCGAAAACACCGACGCTCCCTTGAGTTGGTCCAACAAATCATCAATCCGAGGGAGGGGATATTTGTTCTTCACCGTTACCGCGTTGAGCTTCCTATAGTCAGTGCACATTCTGAGACTACCATCTTTCTTTTTCACAAACAGGATTGGGGCTCCCCACGGCAATACGCTTGGTCGGATTAGCTTTTTGGCCAAAAGTTCTTCCAACTGTTTCTTAAGCTCTTCTAACTCAGGGGGCGCCATTCCGTATGGAGCAATTGAGATCGGGCCAGTTTCCGGAAGGAGGTCTATACTGAACTCTACTTCTCTATTCGGCGGTAAGCCAGGCATTTCGTCCGAGAAAACCTCGGGGAATTCTCCGACGACAGGGATTTGGTCTAAGGTCGGTTCCTCTATTGCCTCTATCTTTGCAACAGAAGGGCCACTGAAAATTACGGTCTTTTCTCGGCAATCGAGTAAGACACGGTGTTGAGACATCCAGTCCATGCCAAGGATAATATCTAGCTTGGTTAAGGGTAGACAAATCAGATTGACTTTAAATTCTTTGCCTAATACTTGGATAGGACACTCTAGACACATTTTAGAAGTGATTACAGAAGAATTGGTTGGGGTAGAAATGGATAGTTTGTAAGGCATTTCTACTGGGGACAGTTTTAGCCTATTCATACAATCAAGGGAAATGAAAGAATGTGTGGCTCCACAGTCAAATAGCACGGCACATGGAATATTGTTTACTTGACAGGTACCTCGGATCAGTTCGTCAGTATCAGTCACCTCTTCACCATCCAGGGTATAAACCTTGCCCCTCTGCATTGGTCGGTTGACACCGGTCTGTTGAGCCTTGGTCACATTGACCTCTTGCTTCACAATATTCTTGGTACACCGAGCTGCAAAATGGCCAGGCTTGCCACATCGGAAACAGGCTCCTCTGGCGCTCGGGTTCAGACTCCAGCATTCTCCCCGGTGTTGCCTTCCACAATGTTGGCATATCGGATACGGGCCAGGAACAGCCACCATCTGACCACCACTCCTCGGGGTTGTTGACATTCTTGGGCTTGGAGTCACATAGGGAGCAGATCTCTGAACGGCTCCTTTCCCCTGATCGGACCCACTGCTTTCTGTGCCGACCTGCTCCTCTTTCCATCAGCTTTCCTCTTAAGTCCTTTCTCATAGGTACTAGCCATGTTCACCAGTTGTGAGAGATTGGCCACGTTCTGATATTCGAATGCGAGCCGAATAACGTCACGGAGACCAGACTCAAACTTGATGCACTTGGTACGCTCATCGGCATCTCGGTAGCTTCCTGAATAACGGATCAAATCTTCGAACTGAGCGGCATACTCCCCAACGCTCAAGTTCCTCTGTTCCAGCTTGAGAAAAGCGAGCTCCTTCTCCCTCCTAACATCCTCGGGAAAGTACTTTCCGAGGAAGCGGGCTCGGAACAAATCCCAAGTGATGACCTCATTAGCCGCTTCCAGTCCTCGACTCTGTTGATCCCACCAGTGCTCGGCTTCATTAACCAGCACAAACTCGGCCAACCTCACCCTGTACTCATAGGGAGGTTGCAGAGATCGGAAGATCTTCTCAATATCCTGGAGCCATCTCTGAGCTCCATCTGGGTTATATCCTCCTTCGAACCGAGGTGGTTCGTTTTTCCGAAATCGGCTCATCCAGTCTATCTCGACCGGAGCCGGAGGTTGAGGCTGAAGGGCTGCAGCTGCAGCTGCTGCGGCTGCGGCGATGTTTTGAGCGAGGTTCTCAGCCTGATTCTGCTGAGCCTGCGCTTGGTTCTGCTGTAGCTAAACCAGGGTTTCCAACACAGTGACAATTCGATCGTTATCAGCTCGTCTCCCAGCCATGCTGTTCGGTCATGGAGAGAAAGCCAATTAACTTCCGAATAATCAAGTAAATATATATATTTAGACATGTATACCTATAAGCCCTATTGTCTGACCTAGACTCCTAGACTCTACTTATTTGTCACTCTCTTGGTGAGTGACCACTGGAGTTCCTTGTAACTCGAATAGGCCGAGGAGAAACTGCTCTGATACCAAAAATTTGACACCCTATGAAATAATTACCCTTAATTACCCCAAAAATTAGGATTTAAAATTTCTTTTAAGAGGGCTATGATATTTTGCCGAAGAAATGTTTCCTTTCATTAATAACAAAAACATCAGAGATACAAAGCGGAAGACTTAAGTTCGGACAAAGCATAAAAGTTCAATAAAGGTTAAGCTCGGCCCAACTAGGCAATTCGAGTTCAAATTACAAAAGATTATTTTAGCTCGGCTAACTGGCCGAGACCCATCAAGACTATCCGACTCTAATGATTTACTCTCCCTGTGAGGGAGAGTGATCCTGCTTGGCCGGGGACTGCGTCTGCTCGGGCTCTGTACCTGAAAAATGGTAAGGAGGTGAGCATTACACAGAACTTAAATAAGCAGTTTCTAAAATGACATACCGAACTACCAAGCCAAACACACGTAGTCAAATAGCAAATAAATCACAAGTAATCAAACCCATATATCTCATGCATATATCAACATTTAGCTTGGTTCGCATATCCACATCCTCGTCTAGCTCGGCTCACATCATAAACCAGTTAACTCATTGCTAGCTATTCCTCGATTTATCCTCTCGTGTCTCGGATTACCATCTCTATCTCGGGTTCATTACTCAATATTTCACTTTCACATAATTTACAATCTTTTACTCTTCTCGGATGCATACACCCAGTGCATGTCTTACACCATTTAAGTTGGATATTGGAGTGTCCATAACTGCGAGTACCCAGTACCCGTCTTACAGCTGCACATACCCAGTATGCGTCTGACGCGATCAATGCACGCACCCAGTACGCGTCTTCTATGACCAGGAGCACTACCGCCGATCATTCTATGGGGTTAAGGAGAGTCCATAACTGCGAGCACCCAGTACCCGTCTTACAACGGCGCATCTCGGCGACTTACGCGATCAATGCACGCACCCAGTACGCGTCTGCTATGACCAGGACCACTTCCCACCGATTCCGTTCTCGGAATCCTGTGTGAATCATAACTGCGAGTACCCAGTACCCGTCTTACAGCTGCACATACCCAGTATGCGTCTGACGCGATCAAGGCACGCACCCAGTACGCGTCTTCTATGACCCGATCACACAGCCATTTCCTTTTTATTCCTCTTGTCCTTTCATCCATTATTTAGATCGGCCTCTCTCGGCTCGACACTTAAATTTATTCCCCTTTACATTAATCTTATTATCTACTTAGCTCGGCCCCTCTCGGCTAAACCTAATAATCAGTCCCTCTTTCCATTTACCTTGTTCAGTCTCTGCCGTATTACTCTATCCCCTACTTTCCATCCCTACCATTTTCTCATACCCATTCCCATCGTCAATCAGCTCGGTTCAGACATAAATCATAAATATCAAAGCTCATAAACATTTACATACCAAGTTCATAATCACTTATACATCAACAACAATAAGAATAAAGCATTCAGCCAATCTATTATGTAAATACCAGCCGATTGCATATAACAATATTCCGTGTTCACCTAACATCCTTGTTTCTAGTCATTCATTAGTTTCCTTTACCCTTTTTACCTTTCCTTTCTCATATTACCCTAGATCCGTTTCCTAATCTATCACCCACTCTTAGTACCCTTTATGAACACCCTAGAAACCCAAACTCAAGTAGAGGTAACACTCACTCCTTACCTCAAACCGTGAGAGATAAGAGTTGAGAGCTTGAGAGTGGTTTTTCCTTGACCTTGACCTTGTGAGCTTCACACCCTTGAGTCCTTTTCTCTAAGCTTCCACGAGTTCTTCCCAGCTGCACACTCAAAACTGGCTGCTCCAGGGACGCCCGAAACGGAAGAGAACGGAGAGGAGGAGGGTTCCGTTTTGTGAGAAGGGAGGGAGAAAGAAGGTGTTGAGGTTTTGTTTGCTGAAGCTTTGGAGGAGAAAGAGAGAGAGATTCGTAGGAGGAAGAGAATGAGAAATGCAAAGTGTGATATGTGGTGTTTTGGGCTTTCTTTTATTCATTTAGGAAAAATATTTGTGTGGTCAAGATTCATTGGCTTCTTGGGGAAGCTAGAATGTGTGGACAGGGTTCATTGGCTTCTTGAGGAGGCCATGAACAGTACATTGAAAAGGACATAAAGCAGTGATAATGACATAAAGTGGATGCTGGTACAACGTACGGATGGTACGAAACCCAAGGGTTATCAGCTCAACATGAGCTGGCACGGAGGAGCTAGGACGTGTTGGCTTGGGTACGTCGGCTAGGATACGTTGGCTCAGTTTGGAGGAACAACAGTAGTCCGAGCTTCGTTCTCGGATAGGACAATGGGTTTCACGTTGGATCCCCTTTCAGCTCGGTTCATAAGTACGCAATCTTATGTAGCTCGGCCGGGATCGGGCCGAGGCCTTAATCTCACATCCTAGGTCGGCCTATGCCCATACTACCCTTCTAACCTTGTACACTTTCTAAGGCTTATTCCTATTCCTTAAATAGATATTTATATACTAAAATTATATTATTAAATATTAATTTTCGGGATGTTACAGGTTGGTTGTTCCTTCAAATTTTATTTTATAATATGCAATTATCACATAATAATAACAAACAAACTCGTAACATGATTTGAAGTAATGAGTGCAAAGTAACAAGAGTGAAGACCCAATTGCACAATACCAATTTGGTCTCAGACAATTCATAATACCATATTTAGTCCCTAAAAAAATTTCATGCCAATTTTGTCAATAACCTTTTTTCCATACCAATTTTGTCCCTTAAGATTTTCTTCCTACCAACTTGGTCCCTCAATTTTAAGAATCAAATTGGTACATCTGAAAATCTTGAGAAACTAAATTGATATGAAAAAAAGTTGAGGGACCAAATTGGTACGAAAATTTTTTTTAGGGACTAATTGTGGTATTATGAATTGTCAGGAACTAAATTGGTACTTTGCAAAATCGAGAGGGACCAAAGTGGATCTTCACTCAAAGTAATAATGATTAGAAGGAAGTCCAAAAATAGTACTCCCTCCGATCCTATTTATAAGTCACATTCTAGAAGGATTTTTTGGTCCTATTTATGTATTTTTTAGGAGGCATTTATTGCTATTTTATCTTATTTGCCCTTTGCCCATTAATGTGAAGTAATACATTGTGAAATTCCCAATGCAAGTTAAGATGGTAAGATTATAATGTTGAATTATTTTTTTAAATTTCAAGAAACCTAACTACCCTCCTTGATCCGTGTGATATGATTAAGTTTGGCCTATAAATAAAACCAAAGGGAGTAGTAATAGTAATTAGCATTAAGATAATACTAATGAATAAATAAACTTACGCAAAGACATAACAGTGATTCTCTATGTTGCAATGAGGCATTGCCACCACCTTGCCGCCTGAATCCCAATGTCGTCGTTGTTGACATCACCACCGTCAATGTCCCCATCTCAGCCACCATCTTCGTCGTGGCCACCCCTTGCCCCGCTACTGTTGTCATCATCACCGTCGCCATCGCCACCATCGCTCACCATCGTCATCACAACCACCATCCTGCCAGTGTCGAATTTAGCAATTTAAAGAGCTCACCTCTTTCTCTCGAAAGTTTTTCTTCTCACCTTCTTATTTTTTGGGTACGTTAATATATACTTTTCCGCTCTTATTTATAAGATTTTTTTGGAGTTTTTCACTTTCATCAAGGAGAATGATTAAATTAGTTAGTGACATTAAAAATGTGAAAATTTGATATACTTTTTCAAAATTATCCCTATAATTATTATTGGAAATCTAAAAATGTTATTGAAAATTGAAATGAAATCTTATAAATAAGATTAAAATAAAAACCCCAAAAGATCAAAATAAAAAGAAAATGCAAACTCAAATAAAAGAGATGTAAATGAGCTACAAACTCAAATAAAGGATAAGAGAAAACAAGGAATAATAAGGATGTAAGGAAAATCCCAAAAAACTAAGCCGGATTACAAAAAATAGTAAAAAATCGTAACCAAACATACCTCGAAGAATACCTAAAATCGTATGTATCTCGACGTACCCAATTTTTTGTTTGGATTCGATACATACTCAAGCCATACTCGTATCAAATACTTATCTGATAGGCATACTTAGAAAATTGGAGTACACATACTTCACACATGTTAGGTGAACACGGTATCATTGCTGGGAATATGAATTTAATTTTGTTTAAAGCTTAACAGAAGCATTCAAAATAGAGTCCTTTTCCCATACATATTAGAGTCACACGAGTATTGTACTCATTTTATTAACCTCCTACACCTCATGCATCCAATAAATAACCTGAGATTTTCGAGGTTTTTTTTTTTTTTCCACTAAGGGTTCGTTGTCCGACAGGCAACTTTTTTTTTTTTTTCCACTCAAAGTTGTTCATGCGGGCAACTATGGGTAAAAAGGCTGGGTTCGTTTAGCATTCGCAATTAGGATGGATGTTCATGGAGCCTGTCCGTCCGCAATTTTTTGCGGGCAGGACATTGATTTTAATTCCAACAAAAAAAATGCCCGCCTGCCCTGATCATTTTTTTAGCGGGCATTCTCGGGCGGGCGGCGGGCCACCCACGGGCCGCCCATTAATTTTTTTTTTAAAAAAACATATGTCATATGTTTCCTAATTTCTAAGTATTGATTACTTAAAAAAAATTGATTGTTATTCTGATCCAGCACAAATTTTAATTGATTGCTTAATTTTTATTTAACTGTTTGACCGATTTTTTTGCTTTCAGCCTTTCGTTGATTGTTTTTATGTGTTTTTCAAGTATTTTGAGTAATTTACAACCTTACGTTAGTTACGTACCGTTAGCATTTTTTAATTTTTGGTCTCTTTATGGGCTTTTATTCAATTTTTAAATTTTTTTTAATTAAAGCGGGCCGCCCACAAGCCCACGGGTGGGCGGGCAGGGCCTCAATTTTTCGCCCACAAGCCCACCAAAATCGCGGGCATTGGCGAGCATGCGCCCATGCCCGCCCGCCCACCCGTTCAAATTGCCAATGCTAGGTTCGTCACTTGCCTTTGTACTTTTATCATATAATTTGGCTTAATTATGTCACGAGCCCCTGAAGTTTGAGGTACTTTTGCTGGATACCCTTATTTTTTTTCTCAATGTCTGACTCCCCAAAGTTACTTCTGGGTTTGTCATATACCCCTACTACCAATTTTGCCAACATGTAACATTGAAATCTCGATCAGATGCAGAAGGTTAAGCAATTGATGCCCCGTGGGCGAAATTTTTTTTAAAAAAAATTTTAAAAAACTAAAAAACTTAATATTTTTATATTTTTAGTTAAGTAAAAAAATATTGAAGAGAGAGGTCGTCTTCGTCCGTTTGACATCACGCGGTACCACATGACCAACCTCCTACGTCTGACTAGGATTCTGATGGTACATGTCATCAAAATTGGTAGTAGATGTATATGACAAACCCATAAGTAACTTCAGGGAGTCAAACATTAAAAAATAAAGTATAAGGGTATCTGGTAAAAGTACCCCAAAGTTCACGGACTTGTGACATAATTAAGTCTTTAATAAATGATAATGATAATTATTATTTATATATTATTTTATTAAGTATGTAAAATAATTATTTGGATCTCGTTATGGATCATCGTTTAACACATTGAAATGGTATCTATAGTTTGAAATCAGGAAGTCGGTTTGATGGCTCACCCTTTGAAATCTGGTTTGTTGGACCAGCCTCTAAGAGTTGGTCTTACTGCCTGACCTCAGGAAGACGGTTTGATGGCTTGACCTTTGTAGCCCGGTCTTACAGTTAAACAACCTTGGATATATACTTATCGTTTTTATGGTTCAATGGTCTAACACGGATCTCAAAAACCCCAACCCAAATTGGAGGATGTAAGTGAACAGTGCCCAATGGGCCTCATATTACCGGTGTAAGTGTGTAACAAATCAGCAGCCCAATAGGAGTATGAGTCGCAAGATCTTGCTTGTTGAAGGATCGTATATCTGAACCTTCGTTGTATTGAAGCGTCAAGCCTTTGATAGGCACAACTTTTCGTTAAGAGGAGATATAACGATCATTTATTAATTGGTAAACTTCCTCATAAAACCAATCGTTGGCAGAAATCATGGTACATCGTTAACCAATTATGACATCTCATTACCATCACTACACCTATAAAGATAGGTAAGACATGAAGGTACGACAACCTACCCTCTAGCCTCCACACAAAGACAATCATAATATTTCAAATATATATTATAATTTCGATATCATTAATTAATTTTCCTTAATTTGTCTAAAATTAAAATCAAATGCTTATATTTAAGGAAAAAATAAAATAATAATATAATATTGATTTGTCATAGTTTTATAAATATAATATTAAGACTTTCTGTGATGCCCTTAAAAAAGAAAATAATGTATTTCTTCCGGTTTGAAATATAATTAAAAAAATATTTTTTTCTCTCTTGATATAAAATATAGACAAAATTAATATACTTTTTAAATTTTGTTTTATTCTTAATACTACTTTTTTAAAACATTCCTAAGAAAATTGTTATTTTTTTCATTTTTGTTTCCTTCTTAATAATAATTTTCTAAAAAAAAATATCTCTTTTTTAATAAATTTTGAGAAAATTAAATATAATTAACTAATGAATAAAATTAGTTTTTTACGTATAATTATGATGCAAGAAAGTAATACATAAACAGAAGCAAGAGGGTACTAGGAGAAGAATCGAATCCGGGTAAGAAGAGCACGAGTCATTGACACAGTTCCCCGCAATCTCAATTTGTACGGTACGTGATCTACGGGATAAATTATGCGAATCTGAGTTTTTGGCTTAGTTACACTTACCACTCCTCTTGTTCTTTTTCCAATCATCACCCTTTCTGATCAGAGGAATTTCTTCTTCATTATTCATTATTCTCCTGCTGGATTTCTAATTAATTTGATTTTTTTTTTAATATATGATCTTGTGGATTTAGTTTGAAATTGAGAAATCCAGATCCAATTTTGGGTGATAATTTTGTTTGCATAATTATAATTATTCAATTACTGTTGCCGAAGGACTTGATTTAAGTTTAGTTGCAAATTGTTTACGTTTCAGAATGGCATCATCCAATAGAGGGCAAGGTGGAATTCAACAGTTGTTGGCTGCTGAACAGGAAGCACAACGGATTGTGAATGCTGCCAAAAATGGTTTTCGTTTTTCTGTTTATTTATACTCTTTCATATCTTCCCAGTGTTTTTGCTCTTACTCCTTCTAATAATCTTTGGTCTGTTTATGTTCAAATTTTTATGCCTCGGTCATTTATGGAAAATAAAGTTTTGTTCTCCTCTATTTTTTATTTAGGCTTGTCTTTGGTTCCTAAAATGTTCAGTGTGTTTTGGTTTTAATCCATAAAATTTATTTTGATCGGACTAGTCCTTCAATATTCAAATGTTTTGGTTTTAGTCCCGTTGTTAGGAAAAATGTTATCTGCATATGTGGCTAGCGGAACACCGCATCAGCAGCCAAATAGGTGATATGATGTGGGTGATATAGGTCCACGAACGCAAAATGGTCCAATATACCTGAATCATCCATGTCACACCATCTACTTAGCGTTACCTCACACTATGTGGCTGCTAATGTGTTCCGTCAACACCATGTTTCGTTAACCACATCTAAGTCCGATCAAAATAACTTTTAGATACTAAAACCAAAACACATTGAACTTTTAGGGACCAAATACATAAATAAGCCTTTTATTTGTATAATTTTTATTGCATTTGACCTTTAATTTTTATCTAGAAGGATGAGTTCTTGGTTTTATGGCAGGTAGGCATTGTATGCATATCTCCTCATATACATGATGGAACAAATTATCACATTGAAAAATGTTGTTATGATATACCAGTACCCTCTCTATGTCCTGCTGCCACCATCCTTTTATTTTTATCCTTACTTGACAATTTATCACAACTTTTTGTTTGTACACTGATCCATGTGATACTCTGCATCTCTGCTTGCAGAAAAATTGGCCAGGTTGAAACAAGCGAAGGAAGAAGCTGAAAAGGAGATTGCTGAATACCGAGCCCAGCTAGAGCGTGAGTTTCAAAAGAAAGTTTCAGATGTAAGTGTATGATTACATTTATATGTGCAGCTGTTAGACTATACCTTTATCTTATTCTAAAAAGTGTTAATGTTTTCTCTAACTTGTGTGCATTATTTCCAATGAATACAGAGCAGTGGAGATTCTGGTGCTAATGTCAAGCGTCTTGAGCAAGAGACTGATGCAAAAATCCATCACTTGAAAACGGAGGCTGCAAGAATTTCGGATGATGTTGTAAGCATGCTCCTCAAGTATGTAACAACTGTGAAAAATTAGGATCATGATGATATATTGGTGCTGCATACTCCTAAATTATGTTTATTATTGGCTTGGCTCTATGTATTCTGGTGCGGTTTGTTGTGTGATGTACTCAGAAATGATGATTTTTTTATGTTCGTTAAAATGAACCGTTCTGAAGTTCAAGACAGTTCTTTTGGTGAAGGAATTTGAAGACATTTCTCTTTGGTTTTCCACCGTTTTAATAGGTGTCTGGATGTGTTCTGTGATTCTGTCCATGTGCGAAGTCGGAGTGCATGGTTTATTAGTATTTCTTAAATTCTCCCTCTCCGTTTATTTCTCATTTCTCAATAAGCTCCAGAACAGAGTATAGGCATAAACTAAATGCCACCTTCATAAATCTGAAGTCTAATCTGGATCTGAACCACAGCAGGAACAGAGAACTAATGGCGTCTGTGCACTTAGGAAGATGATCACTGACGGATCATTTCATCTTGAACCATTCCGTTAACTAGAAACTCAACCAACCACGAGCCCCAAGAGTAAGCTTAAGTAAGAATCATACCATGGTATCCTATTGTTTGTATATTCACTCTCTTTTTGAAGTCTTTATGTAATCTTGGGTAAAATGCTGCCCTCATTTGAATCATCCTTGATCCTGTTCTTAGTTCATCTATCCATCAGATACACCCTCATCTCTTCCAAACAAGTCACTTTTGGCTTTTGTTTGGCCCCAACTATGACACTGTTGAATGTTGGACATGTTGTTCAATGGCATGTTTCACTTGAAGTTGAATGTAAAATAAGACTTCTCCAGAATCTTGGTATCTCCTTTATAAGGCATTTGAAAGCTCCGTCATTCTCATTTTTTATTTCCTCATCTCTGTCTCCCAAGCTATTGCATACGTAGCTTTTGCAGTTCTTTGCATCATGTGCTTCAATTTTTCCAAGGATATTTCTTTCTAAAGTTGTTATACATGTGTTCACACAAAATCTCTGGTCCACATGTGGAAGCAAAGTATCGATTGCATTCTTCAATCCTTGCATAAAAGGAAATCAAATTGTAAATGACCAAAATGAATCTAATAATAATGGATAGAGGTCCAAACTGAATCTAATAATAATAATAATAGATAAAGAACCAATTTAAAGTGGTAGCGGAAATAAAATGAGGTAATTACATTTACCTTTTGCCTATTTGAGATAAATGTGTAAGTTATATACTGTGTTTGTCCTCCAAGGTCATTGATCAGGATATCAATAAACCATATCCATGAATCAGTGTTCCCTGCCTCAACCATGACATAAGCAACGAGCAACATTTGGTCATTTGGGTCCACCCCAATTTCAACTAGGAGTTGCCCACCATATAGACCTTTTAGAAAGCATCCATCCTACCCAATTACAGGCATGCATTTGAGAAAACTATCCTTGCATGCTTTCAAACAAATATACAATCTTTAGAATATAGGCATCATTATTTCTCCAACTTGCTTCAAATCTGGTTCATCACCCCTATAAGCCTCAAGTTTTAGTTTCACAGTTGAGCTAGGATTAGATCTTAGCAATTCATTGCAGTAACCATAGGTTCTAGTATATGACTCCCAGAATGAGCCATCCACTTGTTCCTTTGCTTCATTCCTAGCCCTTGATGCTTTTGACTAAGTGATTCAACCATTCCACTTCTCTTGAGTTCTCTAATTGTCTAAATTTCAGCTTTGACTTTTCTCTAAGGGGTTTTGTAACTTTGAACTAAGCTAGTTGACTCTTAGCAGACTCACCCTCTGTTCCCTAATGCATGTATATTTATCAACTATTTTCCTCAACTGCCATGTCTCCTCATTTGGTAGCTTAAAACAATATGCTAACCATGGACATCCTTCCTTGAACCTAACTCTCATTCTAATCTTGACATTCTTCAAAATCTTCGTCGAATCTCTGCTAGAGTAAATAACATAAGTAGTGATTGCTTCCTTGAATGCTTGCTTGAAGACAAAACATATTCTCACATCCCATCAGAAGTCTGTTATTTTCTTAGGCATCCGGAACGTTGGTAGCTTTCTAGACCTTACCATATTATCCTCATTTGTGTCTCTTCCATTGTGTAGTTCTTCACTACCATATTCACTATCAGACAGACCCTTGGGCTTCCTCATTTTCTTACATGACTGGATTTGTTGGTGATGGATGATGTTGTATTTTTCTTTGGCCTCCCTCTCCTCTTTACGGGGCCTTCCATGTCAAGGCCAACACCACCAACATTATTTTCAGGGTCATCGTCAGCATTTGTTGTAGCTTTAGTCTTATTTGATGTAGCATTAGCATTTGCCTCTGTAGGAACTTCATCAGGTAAATAAGCAGCAAAATAGTTATCTGCATCTGCATATTCATCAAAATAAAATAACTCTATTAACTTATTGCCTGGAAGCTGCACAAATTTCTCCCTCTTCATAAAAAAACTGCTTATAAAAAAGTATCGAGATTTCAAATCAAGATAAACAAATTCACAAAATTTAAAAAAAAATATATTTTTGCAAGGACCAAAATCAAAGAACCTCACTTTATAGAGCCTAAAAAAATATGACAATCACCTCTTTGCATAGGTGTATTTATACTCTTAACCACATACTTAATAAGATGAAAGATTTTTGGTTAATTTTGTTAGAAACTTTAGAAAGATATATATTTTTATGGGTTTTTCTAACATTTGTCTTATGATATATATTAAGAAATTTATTATAGATAAGTTTGCATTAGGAATGATACATTAATAAAAATTTTGTGCACTAATTATATTAATTTTTTATTTAAACTTATTCCATATAAATTTTTTAACATATACCTTAAAGTATACTTAGAAAAACCCTATTTTTATCACAATGGCATATGACAATATGCGATTATGATGTGCTCTGCGGAAACTTTGTGAACCCTTCTTCTTCGATTCATTAATGTATCAGATCTGAATTTCTCTTTTACAAACCTTTGTGATCCTAATAATCTTATGAATTTTTGTGAAGGACTTTCTCAAGATCGCTGAGAATATAAACCATTGAAATTTCATTGAATAGTTATTTTTTAGTTTAATTAATCTCTTGCGTAACTTCTTAACGAAAGCTAACATGTTTATGTGGAAATTAATTGCTATCATCTCCTAGTGTCCATACACAGGAAATATTTTAAAAGTTAGGAAAGATATATCAATGGAGATTAATACACCATCCGTCCATTATCCGTCATTCATTTGTATTACTTTAATCTAAAAGTCAACAACCATAAACGGGTGAACGGTGAATAATGCACTAATGGTGTAAAAAACCTTTACACTATCGGTGCATTCACCATTTTCTCATATCAATTACCAACCTTTATATTTATCACAGGAAAAATAGCTAGGCAGCAATGCATAAACTAAATTTATCCTCAAAGCAAGAAATGCAAAAAAAGAACTACCTATTTTACAAAATTTACTCTACATAGTTGTTCCAACTTCCACATTTGTTATCAGCAAGTTCACAACTACTAGATCTTGCAACATTTGCTAATTGATTGAGCAATCTATTTATATATAGCTTATTATCAATATAATCATCAGCAGCTTCTTCAATGATGGTCTCCAAACCTGGCGAATTAGAAGGCTTCTTTGGTAAAATTATGGGTGCCGGGGCAACCTCCATCCAAGAACTTAGGTTTCTGATTCCCTTGGCCATTGATGAATTTGACAATAGTGTTTTGAACTCCTCCTCTGATGAATTAAGAATCTTCAAATTGGAAAGAATTTCTCTCCTCCTCCTATGGCCAGAAAGAAGAGAGACAAATTAAATATGGTTCCTTTAAAGTCTTTGTAATGAAGTGTTTTGTGGTTTATGATTATTTCTGTAACAATGATGTGCTAGACCCTTCTCTTGTGTATTTATATATAAGTTAGTTTAAACTAAGAATAATAAAACTCAAAGCACGAGTTATAAGGAGGAAATATCTAAAGAGTACCCACATAAATAGGTAGCAAGTCTAGACACGTGGTGAATTAAAAAGGAATAATGGAAACCACTAACCGTATAAAAAATAAAAAGGAAACACAAACGTGTGCAATGCATAATTCATGGCTGGCCGTCCAAACCTACACACCAAATGAATTAATTTTTTGTTTGAGAGAAGAAAAAGTAAGCAACTCCTCAGTTTTCTCTCCTCCATATATTTCAATTATTATTTTTTTTTCTTCGAAATTCCAATTTTTTATTTCAGTTATAATGGTTACTGGTTCTTAGCTTTATTTTTAATAATATTAATACTACCCCGTTCCTTGATATAATCTTTTGGAACTTCATGACAAATAAGAAAGTTAGTTAATACCAACTAGGGATGGCAATTTCATACCTGAATGGGGATCTTCGCGGGGCCGTTTGGGGCCCATGAGCGGGGAATTTTCCTCGTGGGGACGGGGATGGGGGAGAATTTTTCCCGGGATAATTTCGAGGTGGGGAATGGGATTTGTCCCCCGTCCCCGAACATTTATACATATGCCTTTATAAATTTATTTGTATATAGATTTAATATTAGGTGTTTTTGTAATTTCAAATCTATTATAATAATAATAATAATAATAATAATTTAAAAAAATACATTAGACTGCTGAATTAAAAAGTTAGAATAGAAAATTAGAAATTCACAAATTAGATACCCTATATATTATCCTATTTTTTCTCCTTCTTCTTCTTCGTTCTATATTTTATCCATTCCCTTATTCTCTCTTTTATTGTTTTACATACTACAGTTCTACGAATTTAAAGCAACAATCCGTCTAATGAAAACCTCAATTACATTGTTGAAAGCAAAAATCAACTACGAATTTAAAGTTTTTTATTGAAATATTATTTCAGTTTGTAATTTTGCTTTAATCTCAATTTTGATGACACTTTTAGATTCCTTAAATGTTTTGTGTATGTGGATGACAAAGCTATCATTTAATACCTTTGTTTAGTTTTATAATATTTTTTGATTGAATTTTCTGAATTTTAATGATTATTTTTTCTACTGTATACAGATTTAAAAATTCTATTCAACATGGTTAATTTTTTATCGGATCAAATTAAAGCTATGAAACTTTTTAAATATTTCGCATATGTTTAGGTTCCCCGTGGGGATCCGTGGGGTGGTGGGGAATGGGGACGGGGAACCATCTCTCCCCAGGATGGGGTTTGGGGATGGGGAGGAAATGAAATCCGAGAATGGGGAATGCGAAAGTACTCACCGCCTATTCCCTACCTCGTTGCCATCCCTAATACCAACATGCGTTGGGATAAATGGTAAGCGGCTCGGTCCCGTTTAAGCAAGGTCTCGAGTTCGATTTCTTGTAAATGCAGAAAATTCATGTCGGGTGACTCACCTGACATAGCCAGACACGTGACCCGGGTCGGATCCGAATGTACCTAGGTAGTACTTGGGAATCGGATAGACAAAAAAAAAGTTAGTTAATAATATTGGTTTAGTAACATTGTAATTGAAACATGGGCTTGCTGACCATTTAAAGTAAAAAAAAAAACAAATTCTAAATTTCCAGTATGTGTGGAGGCTCACTACTTCAAGAAATCATTTATCTTTGTAACCTTTAAAAAAACTAAACTCTTAGAATTGGTTCACTCTAATTTATTAGATTTTAAGAGTTTAGTAAGTTGAGGAGAGAAACATTATTTTGTTACACCTGTACATGATTTCTTAAGGTAAATGAGAATTTACCTTTTAAGATCCAAATATGAGGCTAAATCAATGATTTTGAAATACAAGGCAGAAGTGGAAAATCAATTAGATTGAATAATTAAAATGATTAGAATTGATAAAGGAGGATAATGTAGTACAGATAGTTTTTTAGAGATTTTTGTGAGAAAAATGACAGAATACATGAATTCTTTGCTCCTTATACCCAATAACAAAATGACATGCATTGTCAAAAGGAAAAATCGAATTCCAAAAGATATGATGAATGCTATCTTGCTTTTTTCTAGTTTGCCTGATAACTTTAGGGGTGATACTGTTTTTACAACATGATATATTTTGAATGAAGTAGTTCACAAAGTATTAGATAAAACACCCTATGAAATGTGGGAATGTTTTTACCTATCCTGAAATTTTTAGGAAAATGAGGTTGTTTGTCAACGATTGATTTATCTGATTTTAAAAGGACTAACATTGATTTTTATTGGTTATGCTCTTAATTAACCGTGCTTCCCACAAATTTATTTCTCTTAGTGGCAGCTTTATCATTGAATATAGATATGCTGAATTCTTTGAACATGCGTTTCCATATAAACATAAATGTGAATTTTCCAGGTGTTAGTTCTACTTCATTAGGCTGTGGTGCTGCATCTTTAAATGTGATTGCACATCCATCTCTGCATGCTTTTAGTTCAAATTAATAATCTTACTAAAAATGTTGTAATTGATGAACTCAAAAAGAGTGAAAGGCAAAGAACAAAAACTAGTTTTGGTTATGATTTCATTACTGCTTTTTTATTAAAAAATTTGATGTTGATATTATGTACTCCTTCCGACTCGAATTATAAGCAACAAAAAACATATTTCTCTTGGTTTAAAATATAAGCAAAATTAACTAACTTTATTAAATTTTGTTTCGTTCCCAATGTCACTTTCCTAAAACATCTCTAGAAAATTGTAATCTTAATTAATTTTTGTTTCATTCCCAATACTATTTTCCTAAAATACCTCTATTTTCTATAAATTTGAGAAAATTAATTACAATCAACTAACCTCCTTTATGAGCGTGAAAGTGGTTGAATTTGCTTATAATTCGAGCTAGAGGGAGTATAAAGAAATTGTATTTGAGTTTACATTTTTCAATTTTCTATTGTATATATTTTATTAATAAAGATATATATATATTGACATATTCGTATTTTAGTTTTTTTTAGAAAATGCTCTATCCTATATTGGTATTCGTACCAATTACCAAATATATGCTACACATACTCATGCAAGATCACCTAACCCTGATCCAAAAAGTGTAAAAAATTTATTTTATTCTTTTTAAAAGAAAAAGGTGAGAAGATAAACTTTCAAGAGAGAGAAAGAGGAGCGGAGAGATCTTTAAATTTCTAAATTTGGTGATAGTGTTGTGGTATCGGCACTGGCGGGATGGTGGTTGTGATGACGATGGTGAGTGGTTGTGGCGATGGCTACGGTGGTGATGGCAGCAATAGCATGGTGAGGGGCGGCCATGTACACGTGTCAATAATTATCAATGCGACTTGGCAATGTTGACATGAACAACCATTGATCACACATGCACATCATTTTTTTTTATTTATTATTACATGCCCTAAATCACAATTTAAAAAATACATAATAGATAAATTACATCAATTCCTAATACAGATTTATCCAATATGAATTTTCATAAATTACATCAATTCCCCATCTGTTCATACTGGGTAAATTTCATATTTAAAAAAAAAAAAAAAAAAAACCATATTTATATATAAATGTGATTTACCCTGAAGTGCTAGTGTATATTATCTCAAGTCCACGATGAAGATGCTATATTATATGAACATCCCTCCACAAAAGGATTACCCTAAGATGATCATCTCGTAGTTTTCTCTTGGTTAAACTATCTTAGAAACAGCTCGGCTCAGATTTGAATAATAATAGTACTAAAACAAAAATGGATATATGGAATCTCATCCAATGGCTTCTTCCTTAAAGAATCTTACAAGCACGCATTGGTTAACATTGTATATTGGTATGAAAGTAAAAACCATGTTGACATGGACGGTTACATCAAAACATGTACTACTTTGTTCTCTATGTATTTTTACTTTGGGAGAGAACCTAGTCAAGGAATAACACCATAATACATCTCATTGTTTCTAAAACTTCCAGTTCCTAGGTACTTTTTCTGATTTTATGTTGCTGCCTTTGTGGACCTTTTTCTTCCTTACCAAATCAACTTTATCATTGTTAGACTCAGGCTCCTTGGATTTTCTTGTGTCTGGAGGAGTTTCAGCAACCACATGTGATTTACACTGAGTATGTCTATTTTGTAGCACAGCACCATTCTTTGTAGCAGAAAGCCTTCCACCTCTAATCTTGTTTGTATTCCCGATCATAACATCGTTATCTGAATTAAAAGATTGAAACAGAGTTAAGAGGTCAGCTTTGTGAGAGAACACACATGATAAACTGTGAACCAATCTGCAGGCTGCAGCTAGATAGAAATCTCATAAAACAAAACAAAAAAACAAAGAACATACAACATAGAGAACAGACAAAAGTACGATTAAAATAGAATAAATGGTAGATGTGCGTTAAAATAAAATAAACTCTTTTGAATCTGAAATATTTTGGTTTCAGCAAATGTCTTCAACATATAGAACCATAGAGAACAGACAAATTCCTTTTTAATAAATGTATATTTAGACCTGTTCTAAGAACTGTAGACAAGAACACCAGCAATACTTGCTGGACACAAGCATCTATATTGTTGTAGCCTTGAAGGTTGTCATTCAAAAAAACAAATTTTTTTATGTTGAATTCTAGTAACTGAATGACATCAGAAGGTGGCATGTCACATAAAACTTCATCACAGTTTTTGAAAATTAATGAGAGAGAGAGCATAGCGATCTTGCTAAATTTATATATAATAATGGTTAATGATACATTGGGCACACTTCAAAAAGCGATTCCCTAATAACATAATACTACTACTTTACATTCATTAAAAGTTGTAGATATCCCCATCACAAACTCAAAAGTCCAGATTTCCCGGAAATATTCTTCTAAGTACGCAACCTTTCTAATAATGCAAGTGCAACTGAAAACAATTTTGAATCATCAACCATGTGAAATGCTTTAGTTACGAGTTATGATTTCCTTCAAAGCACTTTGAAGGAAATCAGGTTTTTATCTGAAAGCTCATTTTGTCAAAGGAACTTAGAGTTGCATTGGATCCTTCTAGAAGCAGCTTTGATGAATTATTTAAAGAGTCATGCTAACAAGCGCCTTAAAGATACACTTTAAGGAATCACTAAAAATTAAATTTTTATTGGGAAATCAACACATAACACTTAATTTATTTATACAACGCTTACCAATAACAACTTACTCATTTTGATTCCTTATAAGGGCACTCGTTATCATTTTCCTTATTTAAAAAGATATATATATTTTCATATATTCATACAGTAAATCTATCACAAAGTACTTAACTCAGCTTCAATGTCCTATTAAAAAAAGCCCATCACATTCTTCTCTATTCTATAAAAGCATAATTTTTCGTATCAACCTCTAGACAAGGTTCAGCCTTTCATATTGCAAAAAGCATTTGGTATAAACAAATATAATTAAACAGCAAATAATGGAGCAAGTATGAGATTTACCCGGACTAGAAATGACAGCACGAGGGCGTGGAATTGAACTTGCTCTAATATTTAGTTTATTCTCATCAGTTCCTGTAGATCCTGAAGAATCAGATGACATACTGCAGTCCCCAAAATCTTCAGTTACAAGTACTCGCGGAGTAAGTACATGAGGCACATAACACTTTGGTGCTTTGACAATGGATCGCACAATGGCATCCTTCTTTTCTCCATCTGAAAAATCAGACAAGAATGATTGCATATCAGTAAATAAATGGGATAGATAATACCCCACAACAGTTTTACTGATTGCACACCAGATAGTGACACAATCAAAAGCATGATAATGTTGGCCACAATGATGCCAATATTGCATTAACTGCATATAAATCACACTCCCATTCTTCAAACTTAAGCCAAATTGATGGGGAAGAGCTAAAACTAGTCAAATGGAAAAGAAAAGAAAAACTGCATGATTCATCCATGTAATTACTTTCATAAGTAGTGCTTCATATATTTGCCCTGTTTTTCAAGAAAATAACATCCTTGATCAAATGGAAAAATCACATGCTCGATCAAGCCACAGAAAAGCAGAAAGCTCATGTATGTCATATACTATATTTCTCAAGGTTTATATCTCAATTGGGGGTCAACCGCCACCTACTTTCTTAGGATTAATGTCAAGCATGGACACGTAAAAATATAGAGAGCTGAAACAAGTATCAAGAGTTTCTGCATACTCCCTCTAGTCCTTAATATAAGGAAGTTAGTTAATATTGTAAGCGGTATTGGAATTGATAACATTTCGGTATACTTTTTCAAAATTATACCTAAAAATATTTTTGGGACACTAAAAATTGCCAAGTAAATAGCGATGTTTGGAAAAGAAGTCATTAATGCCATTAAAAATTGGAAAAAGGGACTTATAAATAGGACCCCAAAAAGTTCCCAAGAGGGGCTTATATTAAGAACCGGAGGGAGTATTTTATTTAGAACTATCAACCACCGAAGAGATACCATACACTTCCTCTCCTTTATTCAAATTGCAGTGTTAAAGCACTCTAGATACTGCAATACTAGAGTATGGTGCAAGATTAAAGAAGGTAGAACATTCATATCAAAGGTTGACAAGAGAATGTACAATTCTCGTGTACTGCTAGCAATTCATTGCCTATCATTGAAAAAGAGAAGAGCCATATCACTTCTGCAGAAAGAACATACTTATGTTACTTCCCCTCCCTGGAAGCAGATATGGACAAATCAAGGATATGAGAGAATAAGGTATTTTGCGTAGCTTTTACCCATGCTAAGCTTAACACTATTGGTAGATGCCAGAGATAGTCCAATGTTGATCCTAACTGCCACCAACTCACCACTCACTATGATGTCTTACCTATAATAATTTTCAAGTGAAACCTTTATACCTAAGTTGGAAATTCATCCCGGATGAAATAGAATTGATCCCAAACATTTCTGAAAATGTATAATAAAAAGTTTCTATATTTCCTGATACCCCAAAATGAATACCAAATGCCAAATATTATGGTTAGTACATGCTGCAGTCAATCTTTAGTTAACAGTCATATAGCAAAATATAAAAGCACCATTTTTACATTAGTACATATATACATATGAAGCAAAATATTGCACTTATGCTAATGCCCAAGATTTGCAAAATACACCTCTGTTGAGATTTGACTCAATTAGCAATACTCACCTCCCTTGAAATTCAATTGTCATTTCACTTACCTTCTCTGCAGGGGTACGTTAGCTTCTCTAATGAGAGATAAGTGTAGGTTTTGTAGCGAGATGAGTGCCAGGTGTAATTAAGTCAAACCTCAGGAGATTCATGAAGTTTCCCATCAAACATAGAGCTAGATGAATATTATATTATACTATATATATCCACACAGACTGTAGTGTGATAGCCA
The DNA here is from genome assembly GCA_037953625.1 of Crotalaria pallida. NCBI lineage: Eukaryota > Viridiplantae > Streptophyta > Magnoliopsida > Fabales > Fabaceae > Crotalaria > Crotalaria pallida. The sequence goes on along the minus strand of CM075652.1, from coordinate 121,532,273 downwards.
ACTTCTTCAAAATCATTCAAACACAGACCAAGATGAATATACAACTAACCCTTTTTCATATAATTTGCCGGGCAGGAAAAAAAATTTACTCCACTCGTAAACCATTTAATCATTTTATAACAGTCATATGTATGTACCACTCATTTTAGAGATTAACACCTTATAAATAGACATGATTTATGACAGAGCATTATGGTATGGTTTGATTCCATGTAGCCGAACCCACCTAAGAGTCGTGTGCTAATTTTATTTTAATTTTTTCAGTCCCGCATCCAGGATACTGCAACTGTCTCTCTTAACAAGTGTTGCTGTGTGTTAAGGTTCCGTCTCAAAATCAATAGGCAATGAGAGGTGTAGGCCAATAGGTATTTAAACCATATCATAGAAGATAAGGTAGACGATATAGGACTTCCAACACGCCCCCTCCAACACTCTTAATGATCAAACCTTGGCCTTTAAACCTTGTAAGATACGTAAGGGACTAGCTTTGCCCAACCAAATAATTTAAAACAATAAAAACAATGAAAAATAAGTATATAGTGTAGTACTTGTAAAAATTAGAAATTCATGATTTACCTGGAGAAGAAAGGGAGGGGAAAGATTTCAAACCAAGGTCCCTTGCATCACCATGATCACCACCCTCCTGTTGATATGGTTCCAGTCTAACCTTCACCTTTGGATACACTGAACAATAAAATCAAATAAATAATTACAAATTTCATATCAAATAAAGGTATCTGATACAGAAAAAAAAATTGAAAAAAAAAAAATTGAAATACTCACTTGATGATGAGTATTTGGTCAAAGCTCCTAACTTTGACTATGGGCAATGAAGTATGAATGAGAAAAGCTTGTTGAAGGGAGGTAAGATCGTAAGAAGGAAAGGGGGTTACTGTTTCTGTTTGGGGGAGAGTTTCATCAGATCATAGCTCAAAACAAAGCAATCCTTTTTGAATTATGGGGTTTGGTCAAACACTGTCAGTTTTCATTACTACTCGTATTTCATTATTACTATTATTATTGAGAGAGGAGTGAATAAATAAATAAATAAATAAATAAATAAATAAATAAATAATAAATGGGGTCAAAAGACTCTCATAAAATGAAGCGTGGATATTAAGAAGAAGAAGAAGGTGATTGATTCCTTTCCTTCTTTCTTCCCGCGTTGAGTTGAGTTGAGTTGGGAAGTTGGGAATGGTAGGGTCTACTACAGTGACAGTGACAGCGACACCACCACCATGCGTTTCTTCACACCCCAATCTACTATTCGCATCATATACGCCACCGCCACCCCTTTTTCAAATGCTTTCAACGTTTCTTCTTTACAAAACTGTCACTACTTTCGATACTCGATTGCAATATAGTTCCATTTTCGTTTTTAAGATTTTGAATTTTATTTTATTTTTTTTAATTTTTAATATTGTAAAATTTTATTCATGTTAGTCCTAGAAGATATTTTATTTAATTTGTCTTTCAGTTTAATTCTTAACTTATGCACATTTAACTCAATTTGATTCTTGATATTATTAAATTTATTTCAGTTATATCCTTGAAATGACTACTAACAAGATTTTAGTGAGTAATATTTTACCATATCTAAACTAAAGAGGAATTTTCCAAATTTGAGGGACGAAAGTAAATCTATTTTATAATATGAACGACCAAAGTGATAGTTTTGTCTTTTCTTTTTCCTCTTGGCTACACGGTTCATTTGGTCTCTTACTATATTTTTTATTATTAAATTGTTTTTTTATTTTTTTATCAAATTGATCCCTCCCTTTTTTTTTCTTTCAAATCATCTCTGAGTCACTATTCATTTTACGTGTCAATAAGATATTGGTCCACATTTGCATCATGAGAGAGACAAACGACACGTGTGCTCATTATATTGGTTCACATAAGATAAGCAGTAACTCAGAAACCAAATCTGATATTAAAAAAACTTGAGGGACCAATTTGATAGCGAAAAATATGATAATGGATCAAATGAGTAGTTTAACCTTACCCCTACCTACTTTTCCCTTTTTTAAGTTTACAAATTACTCTCTCTTTGCCTAAACAAAAGTATTAGATAATAAGAAGGTTTAACAACGTAGATAGTTCAGTTGGTGTAAGGCATATTTTTGAGATCATAAAGATGGAATATGGGCGTTAATAGCCTTGTGTTCTCGTCGAAAGAGGTAGTCACAAACCTCACACATGATTAGTTTTTTAAAAAAAAAAAAAAACCATTAGTAGTGGTAGATTGTTGAAGAAAAAAATATTTATTGGGAGGGTTTTGTCAATTTTTATAAGCACTTTATTCAATTTTCAATTACATTAATTACTTTTTCTTTTCAAAAATACTCGTGTTTGTTCAATACTTTTTAGAGTCCCAATAATAATAATAGGAATAAATTTGCAAAAAAAATATATCAAATGTTTGTCAATGACAATGTTAATCAAACTCTATATTATATTTGTGAGACCAAATGCTACGATCAGAGAGCTCCTCACAAAATGGAGCTCTCTCAAGAAAAAGTTAGGCAAATAAAATGCAATGGGACATGCCATGTGTCCTGAGCATTTTGTAACTTAAAAATCTGAAACAAAATTGTGAAGTCTTGCTTCTGTTCAGGATTGCACCCGAAAGAGAAATATTACAAACTAATGCACATGTATTTGTACAGTTAAAAAAATGAAGTCTTGCTTCTGTTCAAGATTGCACCCGTACAGTGAAGGTACAGTTTAAGGGGAAAAAAATACTAACTAATGCACCTGTACAATATCTATCTGTTCAGTATTTATTCCAATGTTTTGAAAACCGAACCGATTGTCAAACCGGTCAAGATAGAGGTTCAAGGTTCAATGGTTCAACCGTGGTTGAACCGCTATTGAACCGTTGATAATTATATTTTGGAATTTTCTAATGTAGATCTTAAAACACATTAAAGAATTTATATTGGACAAATTTGCGTAGAAAATTGATGTAATTAATACACATAAATTTTATAAATAAGTCAATTTTTAATATAGACATGTCAAATATAAGTTCTTAACATGTGAGTTAAAGTACATATTAAAAAAACTAAAATATAATTATTAAACTAATGCATCAAATATACTAACATATATTATTGAGTCCAAAGTAAAATTTTTGTTGTGTTTGGTACATTGAAGCAATGAGAAAAGTAACTCAGAGTACCTCCCTAATATAATAGAAATGGGCTTTGGGCCCATTTTGTAGTACTTAGTAGAGCCAAAAAAGTAAAAGAGTGCTCAAATCTAGGGTAAACACAACACCTTCTTTGTTTTGCAGAGAACTCCATAGCGGCAGCGGTAGCATTCTCTTAAAACCTAGAAGAAAGAAAAATAAAAAAAAGAAAGTTGCTCTTCTGCATGAAGGAAATCATCCCTCTCCCTCTATACCTATCTTACTCATTTTTCCTTCTTCTTCTTCTTCTTTTGTTCTTAATGAGCTAAATCTCCCTGTTCCTCTTCTTGGTTTTGTTGTTCTTCCTCCATTTTCCATAACCGTTCCAACCGTAAAAGCTCCGGTTTTTACCGGTTTTTCTGATTTCTGAACGGTTCAGCACCGGTTTTTGGCATGGACGGTTTCATGTTAAGATTGGATCGGACGTCTGCTCGGTTCATCGGTTTTTCGGTTGAACCGACCGGTCCGGTCCGGTTTTTAAAACACTGATTTATTCAGTACAATATCCATACAATTTGAAGAAAAAAAAATCAAACTCTATTATATATTTGTGAGTCCAAACTCTCAAACTAGGGAGCTCCTCACGGAATGGAGGCCTTATCGACAAAGTTGAGAGAATAATGGATGATTAGATATGCCGCATGTCCTTGCCTTTTTAATTAATTTTGCCTTTGAGTTAACTTTGAATTAATTAATTTGCTTTTGAAAAGATGCAACTGCTGACTTGAAACTAAAGGATACACCTACTGATTTCAAGGATACATATTTTCAAAAGGTTTTGAAAAGATGCATCTGCTGACTTGAAACCAAAAATACACCTGCTGATTCCAGATGAAAGGGATACATAGTTTCAAAAAGGTACACATGTTGAATTAAAATGAAAAGCTACATTTACTAAAAAGAAATTCAATAACAACTTAATCATTGAACACATTGCCACCAACGTAGCAGAATTAATTTGGGGGTCACAGAATTATTGAACATGTTTTGCTTGCTTTCTTATCTTCAGACTTAGAAAGTGTTGTGCACAAAAACAAAAAACCATGTTAGAATGGCTCTCTCATATTGAGCAATTTTGTCTAATGGCATTCGATCACAGAATCCATTGACAGCTGCATAAATGACTAGAATTTGTTTTTCAATTGGAAGTGGTGCATATTGTGGTTGTTTCAGTACTTCTGTCAGCCTTGAACCTCTATTGAGTAATGCCTGAGTCGTTGCATCAAGGTCTGAGCCAAATTGAGCAAAGGCCAGGTCACAAAATGATTGACCACGTTTCTGCTTGAAATGTAGAAATACAATATCTCCTTTGTCCTTTTCTTATCTTCAAACTTCAAAAGTGCTGTCAATAAAAATCCATTTCATTGTTGGTGATTATATACTATTGACACAAAATGGAAAATCAAATAACCAAACAACGACACAAAGACACTAGAGAAGGAGTATCTGACAAAAATGTGTCAAATGTATACTCGTAGACTCAACAGGTGTCAAGTGAGGAAAAAATTCAATCACACAAAAAGCAAGCATATTCAGAACGTTAACACTGAATAAAAAAGAGAGGTTATCAAACCTGATATGCAACTTTTTGCAATCATTACGATCAAGAATTGACACAGACTCAAAGGGATGCAAGGCTTAGGAGAAAGAAAATTACAATAGAAAAAAGAAGAAAACGACAAACAAGTCAAGGTATGTGAAAATTCTTTCTTCTTATAACATAAATAAAAATTCTAAGCACAATTATAAATCTAAGTTCAACAACTTGAACTTTGAATTAAGATTGATATATGACAGGAAAACGGATGGGAGGATGTCACTGCATCTAGAGTGGCAACACTAATTTTTTTTGGAAATTTTGGTTCAGCACAACAACCAACAGGTATAATTGTGCAAAAGAAAGACGGTAAAATAAGATATAAGTTGGTGGAGAAGATAAAAATTAGAGTGTGACTATGGTTAAAAGGAAAGACTAATATGCGGTGTATGACCCTCTTTGAATGACAAACAAATGCAATTAAAAGCATGTTATCTTATTGCCTTTAGATTTGAGGAGAGTATTAGTTTTGCGGTTTAGCTGTACTATACCATTGGTTAAAGTTTATGTGGGGGTTGGCTGCTTTGTTGGGTATGTGTTATCTTACATGTAAAAATTTATGTAGATGCATAATTGTTGCATGTGCATCCCCTTTCCTGTACTTGGGGTTCTATTTTTGTTTCGGTTAGAGCTTAGCATTCGGTCGTGATGGATATTATACTTCTTAACTTTTGGATTGAATTTTTTTTATAAGATAAAAAAAATTCTGAATATTATTAAAATTAAAGAAAATATATATATACATTTGCGAGTCTTATCCTTGAAAAAATCTAAATTCAAAGTTATCAATTACTTCTTTTTCAATAAAGTCTACCTAGACTATCATGAATTTAATTTTATATTTTTTTAATGTTAAATTGAACGTATTTAATTTTTTGAACTATTTGATTTTAAATAACAAATACAATGATTGATATATATCGAGCATTAAACCAATCATAGTATTATTAGAATATTATTATTCAATAATAATATAATTAAAAATATTCGTACAACCCGTGCATTGCACGGGTTAAAAACTAGTTCATTTTATATTTATAAGAAATATTTATTGTTTTCTTCATCCTATTTGTCATTTGTTCATTAACGTGAAATAATACATTTGTGAAAATTTCAATACTAATTGAGAAGATAAAATTGTAATGTTAAAATATAATTTTAAAGTTTTAAAAAATGTAAATACACTTAATCTTTGTAACGTGGCTAAATATGAGTTATAAGTAATAAAGATTACATTGAGTATTATATACAGAAACATATTTATCTTTTAACAAACTTATTAATTTTTTCCCTCACTCTCACTCCTGTGTTCAATCAAACAAAGGAAAGAAAATTTTTCTCTCTCGCATCTTTTTTTTTCCGTAACATCAAATAATGAAAAAATTTACTATTTTTTTTCTTTAAAACTTTTCTCTCCATTATTTCTTTTTTCCTTTATCTCTTGTGCAACAAAAGACAGGGTAAATGTCTACAGAAGAGGACAACAATGATACCATGTTTTGATGAGAGAGTGAAAATATTAGAGTTTGGGGTAGAAGACTGCACAATAAAATATTGAAAATATTAACTGAATAAATTATTTTGAAATGTGGATAGAAATTAGTAACGGTTTACCATTTTGGAGTGTAGTAGGCCTTAATATTCAACTTACTTTTCAATTTTTAGAATAAATACTACTAATTAAAGTGTCAACATCACATGTAGTCTGTTTTAGTTGGTTTCAATTTCGATGATACTTTCATATGGGAGTAACTCACTGTCACGCTCTATTTAATATATGGTAACAAAATAATGAGGGCAAATAGTGAAAAATTAATTCTTGATTTTCTTAAGTGGCATATAAGAGAGATTGAGAAATCTGAATTTTACTGATGGTGAAAGAACCAACAAGTCTAATATATACAAGCCTAATACATGGCTCATGAAAGAACCAACAAGTCATCAACTAATTGATTTTTGAGTCATCAACTTCCTTAACTAATCTTCAATTGACCAAACTATACTGCATCAATTATTAGTAAGGTCCAACAATTAAAATTGAGGCTCTAACTGACTGTACCACTTATTATGGAAAGCAAGTTCATCAAATTGATGTGATTTATAACCATAACTTGTTTAATTAATTATTTTTGTCTAACGGCAAGTTAGATACATGTTATTCAAGAAAGAAGTGAAACTTCAAACAAAAAAATGCAATAAATATAAAAGAAATATGGTTTTGTTTATTCTGTTTGAGCTAATCTTGCTGCTTTCTTGTATTGGTTGTGTATGGTTTTCTTTATTGACTATGAGCTTTCACCTGCACCTGCTCTAGTATCCTGTCTTTGAATATTTGTAACAATCATGGTATTTCTGTCAGAAGATCACTTGAACATGGCTCTGCCTTGAAATCTCAGCTTTGCTCGTCTTCTATTTCCCAAAGAAAGCAAGCATATGCTGCAAGAATGTTGCTGGAAGCAGAAAAGTGGTGAACAATTGCATGTTAATTATTATCACATGTAGTCTACTTTTGTAAGTTGCTTCTTTTCTAATGCAGAATTCTGCCCAATAAAGACTCACCAATCATCATGTCTGCTGCACTGGTTATAGACAATTCAACAATCCTTTCAAAAGTAAGATTTACTCTAAATCAAGAAGGATCATATCACATGTCAAGATTAAAAGTTGTTTAATAGTCACATGTCCACTTAAAAAAGTCATGCATTTTTTTTCTTCTTCTAATATTCAGCATTCACTAAAAGTCTAAAACCAATGAAGCTCAAATAAATTGTACCTGTTCCTAGGGGTAGCCTGAACTGCTTGCTCAAATAAATTCGTAACCTTATCCTGATCATGATGAAGCTCCCACTCAAGTCTAGCATATTCTGATATCGTTTCACCATCACCGGGATCAGCTAAGATCGCACGTGAGTAATAATCCTCTGCTGCTTGAAGATCTCTCTTGGACTGTACATTAAGTTGGACAAGGAGAAGGGAAAATACAATTTTATGAGCCTGATAACCCTCCTACCATAAACTAAGTATGCAAGTTCTCTTTGTAACTCTGGTGCTATAAAATGATCTGATATGCATAATAAGGTAGTTATTATTATAACTTATTTGAAGGGGCTAGTGCAAGCCTTGTGCTTGTTGAAGATTTCATGTTAAGCTAGCAGAAGCTCAACCAACTAATCACAGTTGATGCCTCAATTGTTGTTTGTGTCTACTATCCATAAATCTCAAACCTCTGTGTGTGTGTAAAGGAATTAGGTAACAGAAAAAAATGGTAAAAAGACTCTCTTCTGTCAAAGTACTAAGCCTGCTAAAGAAGATTTTGTGTCTGTCCAGATCAAAATTTAGATACATCTGCACATTGCAAGCTTAGTATATTCGTAAAAATACTGAAACTAGTCTTGGTGTTGAATCATGCCTAATGTATGCATGCATGTATGTATGTATGTATGAACATTAAAAAAATTCAGAAAGAAGTATTTCACCTCAAAGAGAAACTGAGCATACTTTTTCAGAAACAAAGGATTGTTGGGATTTTCATCAATCATTTTCTTAAAATCATCTTCACTAAAATTAGCTGTATCAATCTCTTGTCCATCTGCAGGTAATGATGTTGGGATAATTGGATCACTTTCTTCTTTTGAGGGCATGATAGGTTCAGTCTTTTGTTCTTCCTCGTCATTCTGAACTCAATTATAAATTGTAAGTATTAAACAATGAATGTGTGTCATTTGAAAGACAAATCGGACTTTAGGAAAAAAAGGGAATGTAAATCATAAAATAGAGAAAATAAAACCAAAATGCACCTGAGTTTCATGTTTCTCAACCTCATTTTCATTATCTTCTGTTTCCCAGAGAAAACTAGTATATGCTGCCAGAACATGGCTGAAAAGAATATGTTATATGTTAAACTTTATCTTGGACATGGAAAGCTCAACCTTTTTCATGTATAAAGTGAAGCTTCAAGTTTCTTCAGGCTACAATGAGGTTGAAGAGCTTACTTTAATCCAGGACTAACCGAAATGCCTATGCCATATTTCAAAATGAGCTGGATGGTTTTGGCACTGTGGCTTACCTGTCCTGTGGAGCAGCTTGAACTGCACGTTCAAAATAGTCCAATGCTGAACATTTTAGGTATGTTGAAAGGAGCAAGGAACCAGAGATTCACAATGCTGAAGGCATAGGAAAGAATTCATATTGAAGGAATGTTTGATCCATGTTGTACAATCCCAAACAGAAAAATTTAATGTATAATCAGTTATTTTGTGACTTTATAAATAAAATAATGTTTTGATGATCATTAGATATTCGTTATGACAAATAAAAAGTGGGGATGTTTCAGGTGCTACCTGATTCCGAAGCTAAGTGACAAAACCTAAACCTTACAAGCAAAATGCTTTGATACTTACCAGTTGAAATAACCACCACTGGCAGTAAGCCACTTAGTCAAATTTGGACATCATGCAGATTGTTCTGCTGTAGGTTTTTATGAGATCAGTGAGATTCTTGGGTTAAAACAACTAGCTACTAAGTTCTGCATACTCAAATAAGTTAGGACTGACTCTTGAGAAGCTATTAGGTTCTCTGTTTCGGTATAAGGTTAACTCATAAATCAAACGTTGTGAATAATGGATGACCTTAAAAGTAGCCTAGGTACATGCTAAGTAGTTAGACCTGAGGAAGCACCAGTGAAAAGAACAAGTTTAAACTATGAACAGAGTTTCTCGTCAATCTGGTGAGGCTCTCATGGAATCAGTCAGCATCAATCAAAGGTTTAATATCAACTGTTACTGTCCATATCAATCCAAAACAACAGAACTTGCATCTATTCATTTCGGAATAAAAATTTATGTCTTTATGAATGTAAGAACTCAATAACATACAAACTAAACTGAAATATGCAAGGATTAACACATCTCAATTTCTCAAGTGCAATTTCTAGTCCAAAATTAATGTGCAATGTGGAACAAATAATTCTATTATCTGAGAGACCCTCGGTATTCATAAGTCACTTTGGATCCAAATTAATCTGACTCGAACAGATAAGACCTATTTCATAGGACAAAGTTCTTCAAATACCTATTTTTTACTATCTCAAGACTCAAACTCGAAACCTTACTTAAGAAAACCAAACTTCTTGACACTCAAAGTAATAGGCATATATTTTTTTTTTTACGTTAACCAAGGGTATCCATTTATCCTATGGTCAAGGAACTAATCATTTTCTAGATGTGTGGCTGCGTCTCCTGGCAATTAACTTTGATTTTTGACCTGACACGATATCTATTGATTCAGCGAGGGCTTACACCACTAGACGAACTCGTCGTTGGTCTGAGTAATAGACATTAGTCATGTTAAACAATTAACTAAAAAAATAAGAGAGAGATCCATGAAAAAAAAATAGATAACTCACTTGTAAAACCTGTACATATTTCTTAAGAACCAAAGGGTGGCAGGGATACTCATCAACCATCTTCTTCCAGTACTCTTCAATATCCTCACCTTCTAGCAACTTCCGATTAAATATATCATCATCATCATCATCATCATGACATCATCATCATCATCAGTCTAGGGGTGTTCAAAAAAACCGGTTCGGATAAAACTTAATATAGCAAACCGGATATCCACTCCGGTCCATTTGGATAAGAAACGCTAAGAAGAAGAAGAAGAAGAAGCTAAGAGACGAAGAAGTCGCGAAGAGAAGAGACGAAGAAGAAGTCGCGATTGAGAACGGCAGAACGTTGAGAAGAGCTGATGAACTCGCGAATTGAGTAAGTGACCGAAGTCCCTTTCTTCTCAATCTCCATGAACAAAGCCTCTTTCTTCGCAACATTTCTTTTCCCAATTTCTAAACCCTAATTTCTTTAATCTCCTTCATTTGTTAAATATGAGCCCTAATTTCTTCGATTCTACCCTAAATTGTTTGACCCAGGTTGAAAAACGTTATTGGGTAGCTGATTTTTGGTTGTTTTGATTTGAAGCTGACGTTGTTGTGGCTCTCTGCGAAGAAGAACTCACTCTGTGACCTGCAACAGCCAATAGGTTCTTGTTGATAAAACTTTGCACCTTTTCATGGTTCTTTCTGTTCTTGTTGAAATATGAGTTTTGAGAAGCTTATTTTCATGTGTTTTTTGATGCACTATTATTAATTTTTAGTTGGGTTTAGTATATATATGTACGTATGAAGTGTGGATTGTTATTTGATGCACTATTATTAATTTTTAGTTGGCTTTAGTATATATATATGTAAGTATGAGTATATATGTAGAAGGAATTGAATAAGCAAATGATACATCAATAATATAATATCTGCCTGAATGAAAATTGACGTACCCTTGTCCCCTGTTACTCCTGAGGTTCATGGATGTATATGGCATCATTCAAATTAGACCTTAAAAGTTTTCATGCTAACATGTGACAAGGAATGATTTTCATTATATTGACTTATTTGACCATTTACTTGCAATTTTTTTTGTGAAAACCTTTCTTATAGCTTAACTGTAATCATGATAAGTGATCTTAACACTACCACTGTTTACATTTTCCACATTGATACTTTGATATTTCTGTTTGATATGAATATAGGACTTACCATTGTATTTTACTCTTATCTTATTTTTACTATATATAGACAATATTTTTTATACCAGTTGAATATATATGTATGTATTTTTATAACAGCTCTCATTTACGAAATTTTCAATTCTTTCTCTAAAGTTGACTAGAAATGTGGTGCACAAAATATGGACTTATGAATGATTAGTACGTTGCTGTTATCAACTGGCTTATCCTCTTAGGACATTAGTTTGAAGTAATTATGTTCAGTTTGTCATATAAAATCTAGTTTTACAAATATTGTTCTTATGAATGATTGTAGCCTATTGTTCCAGAATGCTAATCTGGATACAGATGATCAAGGTGCATTCCCTATCAAGGGCACTATTAGAATTAGAGTATGCACAGTATGCAGTGTCCAAAAAGGATAAGCCAGAATAGCATTCCAGGTTTTGATTTGTCTTCAAATTCACTACATTCAAACTTTAGAAGTCAAATTTTAACTTAGAACTTGCCCTCCTATGTGTTTTTTCACTTCATTTCTAATTCTAAATATTATTACCCTAATGGCCTAATCATACCACCCATGACTAAGGACCTACTGATTTCATTCTTCTTACTTGGATTAACAGGGTAAATTTATTGAATCTTCATGTATTTCCTATGTATTTCTGTTTCATATGAATGATAAAAACTTATTGATGCATATAGTATTTTTTGCTTCTTATCATAATCAGGATATTTGGCAACCAGCTTTTGTTTGTTATTGGTTTGAGCTATACTAATCCAACCTATGCTGCTGCCATACAGCCTGCAATTCCAGTCTTTACATTTCTGTTTGCTGTAATAATGGGGTCAGTTTCACTTTTACCAATTTCTACTTCAATTTTAATCTACCTACAGTCACAAATGCACATTCTTAATTGTAGTACAGAAGAAATAAGAACATTAATAAAAGTATTCAGATACACCAGGACATAATGTAACCATACCTCAATAAACTTATTCATGCAGCACAGAAAGAGTGAACTTGCTCAGATATGAAGGTCTGGCAAAGGTTGGAGGAACTGTTATCTGTGTTTCTGGTGCCCTATTGATAATTTGTTATTTTCTATGTCATGGTATCTATATATGTATATCAGTGTATGTGCCAAGGCTCTGTTGTATACCAGTTTTGAAAAATCTGGTTTAAAAAACCAGTTTTTTAGGGAAAAAACCGGATTTTTGAAAAATCTGGTTTTATAAACCAGTTTTTTTATGGAAAAAACCTGACTGTTGAAAAATCCGTTTTTTATAAACTGGATTTTTGGAAGAAAAAAAACCGGTTTTTTGAAAAAATCCGTTTAAAAAACTGGATTTTTGAAAAAAAAAAACATTTAAAAAAACGGTTTTTATCCGGTTTTTCCTAAAACCGGTTTTTATTTTAAAAAACTGTTTAAAACCGGTTTGTACTATGAACCGGTTTTCAACCGCTTTCTAACCGATCCAGATCCAGATTCAAATTTAGAACCAGTTTGGTTATATATCCAAACCAATTAATATGGTTTACTGAATTTTGGACCAGTTTTAACCATAAACTGGTGCATGAACACCCCTACCTCAAAGTGTATTGCTATTTTACATGGACAATAAATATAGAATGCTTAAGGTTTACTCCATTCCACACCTAACTTTGTAGAACCTTCATATATAGATAATACACAAAGCCATTGCTTCTCGCTTGGTAAATGAGATTTCATATCATATTGGCTTGTGATAGGACCCATATGTGAGAGAAGGGGGCAGAATTGGAAGGAGGATATGTTAGGTAGCTGAGCTGTCAAGTTGTTATAGGCTTGTGAGGGAATGCACATGTATGGGGGGTCTATTAAAGGTGAGGTTAGGAGTGTGGGAGAGTCGGTTAGGAAGTTGTTAGTGTATTCGACATTTTTGCTTGGGCAGAGGTGGTTATCACCTTTGAAGGTTTGCTCTTGGGGTTACAGGGGTTTTCTCTTGTAATCATTTCTATCTTTCACATATAATACATAAAATTCCTCTCTCTAATTTCTGGGTTCCTAACAATGGTCCGACCTACCGGATCGTTGGCCGGAGAGGAAGAAGTGAGGCTTAACCATGTACCACTGGAGAAAGAGATTCCAGTGTTCGATGGTAGTGGAGATGCTTACTGGTGGGAGCTTCAGATTGAGCGCTATTTTGACCACAAGGGAACACCTGAGGAGCAGCGTGTGGCAGAGGCAGTAACAAGGGCGGTGAAGGGACGAGCTCTCATCTGGTGGCGATGGTGGAGTTTGCGAAACCCAGGTGCTGTTTGGCTTAAATTTCAAATAGCATTGCTCTGGCAATTTAAGCCGGAGTATAGGGATGTTTTGCCACTAAACGAAGAGCCGAAAATATTGGAGATAAGGGATGACGAGCCACTGGAGGAGATTCAGAACAATCTCCGCCCCGGAGATTGTGTTTGAAGGAGAAGGTAATGGTTCCGGCGAGGCCAACAGCATGGCTGAAAACAGCCATAATGCAGAGGAAGTTATGGTGGACCTTTTCAAGGAAGCAAATCTGATTATGATGTCACCGGTACATCAAAATAACACGTCAGTGAAGAATAAAGACATGAGAGGAATTACAACAGAATGTTGTGTTGGTGATAAACTTTTGGGGAAGTCACACACGAGGTGCCAAATTGAACATGCAGCAGAGGCAAATAAAAACAAATTGGAGCACATCCAATTTTTGATCTCGAAGGATGAAGAGGCATGGAGAGATGCCAATAGGCATGAAGGTGAACAAACAATGTTTGTTGGAGTTCAAACACCGAAACTTCACAAGATATTTTCGGAATTTGACCAAAGGATGTGCTGTGTTGGTTATTATTGGTATTTCAATCCTGAAAATGCATTATTGGAAAATCTTTATTTTCCTGCCAAAGCATATTGCTTCTCCTTTCACTTAATTATCCAGGACCCTTTGGGCTCTTCTACACTTCCGTTAGAGTTTCCTAAGATCCCTCTTTGGCTAAATGTTTATGTCCAGAATCAGTCTGAAGCATTAGTTCCTTCATATGGTGGTGGTGTTAAGGATGATGGACTATTTCCTTTGGGTTTTGGTGCTGTTTTAAGCTTTAGACTTGTGCACTTTGGTTCATCGAAGTTTCAGTTAATGACAGAATAACTTTTAATTAGCGATTTAGTGATCAAGATAATCGGGGCTCTTCGAGTGTCCATCAAGAGATACCAAAGGTCGAATTCCAAGATATTTATAGATAGTCATGGTGTTACACTTTTTGTAACATCCTCACTTGATGCTAGCAAGTTAGTAGCTTTGAAGGATTCCTCTGTCATTGATTCTAAGGCAAATTCAGTGTTGGAAACCAACAAGCGGGCTAAGCAAATACTAGAGGGGGGTGAATAGGTATTTGAAGCACTAATACCAAATATTTCGAATAATAATTGAAGAATGGAGCTAAGACTGAATTTTCTGAAAACAGACACGAAATACTCGAGTTTTTCGGGAAGAACAACTCGAGTCTTTCTCAATATACTCGAGTTTTTCCTGTCAGATAGCAGCAAAACCAAAAACGAAAATTCAGCAATTAACCTCAAATCAATCCAATACAAAACAGAAACTTATCCAACAGAATAGCAAGCAATCTAAATAACTTTTAACACTAAGATTCCTTGAACTTGCTACCTAATTGAATAAATCCTAATTGTTTGAAATGATTTAAGTTGATTGAGCTAGAAAGTAGATTGAAAGCAATAAACCAACACTCAAGCAATTTTATCCTGGTTCACTCCAACAATGAGCTACATCCAGTCCTCCTAATCAACTTAGGAGTTTCTACTAATAATCAAATTGTTAGAAATTACAAGGATTACTTGAGAATGGCCTCACTCAACCTAACCCTTCAAGAGTGTACCAAACTCTTGATTTCTACCCCAATTTGATTCCGGTGATGAAGAACTCTTCAAAAGCTTCCTTGAACTCCCTTCAAGAAACTCCACCGGGCTAGGAACCTCCTAGTCTTGTGCTTGAGAACCTCTCAAGACTCTAACACCCTAAGCCACTTAGGGTTTGCTTGGGAACAATCCAAGACTTTGAATGATCAAGCTTTTTGTATGTGTATTACTAATCTCACAATGGATTAGCACAAATAAGCACAGCTCAATGTAGGAATTGAGGCCTAAAACTCAACTTGGAAGAGAATAACAATATGAGTGTGAAGTTGAGTTTTTGAGAATTAACACTTGAGAAGAGGAATTAATGAAAGCTTGTAATCAATATGCTCTTGTAGTCTTGTTTGTTCTTGTGCAAAAACAAAGAGACTTTTTACAATAAAGTTCTGAAATGCTCTCTTGGGTTGGATGAGACTCAAGTGCCCTCAATTGGGTTTTGAGTCTCTTCCAACGTTCATTTTTGCTAACTGGGCAAAAATACTCGAGTCTTTTGGCCAATACTCGAGTCTTTTTGGCCAGTTAAGAAGGATTTGGTGCATGAACAAGACTAACGGTCATATTTGCTGACCTGGCATAAATACTCGAGTCTTTCTCAAATTACTCGAGTATTTTGATCAGACATAACAAAAATTAATTTTCAATTTTATTTTTCTTCTCAAGTATTAATTTTGGTTAATCTCAACCTAATAAACATATTAATTATTTTATTCCTAGAAGAGACTAACTAATTCTACCCACTCTCAACATAAATGAAAAATTACAATTGCAATACAAATGAGAATGAGTGAACACTTGTCTTCTTTTCTTGAATTCTTGTTGTTGTTGATGTTGCAAAATCTTCAAGGCTTGATTGTTAATTACTTTGTCATTATCAAAATATAATCCACATAATTAGGAGCATTGAACTTACAATCTTCCCCTTTTAGGTGATGACAAAATAATTAACACTTGTAACACTTGTTGAGCTTGATACCACTTGAAGATGCAACTCCCCCTCACTGTAGGATCTCTTTTCACCTATCTAAAAATTCAGCTTGTGCAAGAAGTTATGACATTTTAATTTTAGCAACAAGCCTATGGTATTAGAGTAATCCACAAATATCAGAGTATATACCATAATCAGAAAAATTTAGTTGCAACAATATTCAAGGACAGGTGTGTAATATCTCTCTCCCCCTTTTTGTCATGAGCCAAAAAGATGTAACAATTGAGAAAAAGATAAAGGGAGGAGAGGCACATAATTGGAAACCCCATAACCAACTATGCAATAAAACAGAGACATAAAAAATAAAGAGCTCCCCCTGAAGCTTCGCAATAACACCATAATGAAAACTCAATTCAATAACACCATAGATTTAAAAAGTCCAAACGAAAAGTGCAATAACAAACACGAAGTTTCAAACACCAAATTCTCAAAATACATAAAATGCAACAAAGACCAACATAATGAAAACTAATATAAAATCCAAATGCAACAACATCAATACATGGATGGAGCAGGATCATCTGGAGGATGATAGAACCGAGAGAAGGCCGCCATCATCTTATCAAACCGTCGGTTCATCTGCTTTGATTGTTGATCCAGGCGGGAGTAAATTTGGTCTGAGTGCTGATCCAGACGGGAATAAAGCATAGCAGACTCTGCACTCATCCTAGTATCAAGACTCACAAAGTCATCACGCTGGGCGTCCATAGCAGTCACAAGAGAGTCCATCCTCCCATCGAGAGTGTCCAGTCGTGTGATAAGTGATAACATTATCTCTCCATCCCGAGTTATCAAACCCATATTGAGATCTAGTAAAATCATCAAAATTAATCCCATTCTCAATTGGGTCCCCACCTTCGGTCTGAGCAAACGCTGCAGCTTCCTCTTCTAGTTGTTGGGCATCCATCCCTTGTTGAGCTGCAACATTCTCAGCCCTCTCCAAATTGGCTATGTCAGATTGGTACAAGTACTGTCCGAAGGGCTCATGAAACTCCATGCCTTGATGATTCAAAGTACCATTGTTGAGGCAATGTTGGTTAGCATGAAGAGTCCACTCGTGGACTTTTCATTTCGAGGTATAGGGAGGCGACGTACATGCATGGGATAAGGTAAACACTTAGGGTGCTTAGATCGGGCAGCAGCTAGCATCCTATCCAAAATAATGCGACACCAATTCAACTTCTCATTGCTCAGAATGACACTTACAAGCCTAAGTTCATTGTTGGTTGGTTTTACATAATTTGGTGAAGTTTGAGGAACGATGGCAGTCAATGTAGTGCAGGACCCTAGATTGGACAGTCATCATAGATGAATGCTTAACCCCTTGGGCCCATACACGACCGAGGCGCAAAAGACTTTAAAAAATTCCAGCTAGCATCCTATCCAAAATAATGCGACACCAATTCAACTTCTCATTGCTCAGAATGGCACTTACAAGCCTAAGTTCATTGTTGGTTGGTTTTACATAATTTGGTGAAGTTTGAGGAACTAACTGATGGCAGACAATGTAGTGCAGGACCCTAGATTGGACAGTTATCATAGATGAATGCTTGACCCCTTGGGCCCATACACGACTGAGGCGCAAAAGACTTTGAAAAATTCCATCGGCATTTGCCTTTAGAGAGTTGTCCCCGTGTCGTGAAGGGCCCAAAAGCATGGTAAATATCCTTAATGCCAATAGTGAATCTTACACCCTCAACCATGGATTCCATAACAGTGTCATTCAGCCTAAGGTTAGCATAAAAAGTTCTAACTAGCCTAGGATAAATTGGACCATTAAATTCCAGAAAACGAATAAGTTTTTGGTGCCTAATGTTAGAGACAAAGAAGAAACCCTTACTCTCGAGAAATTCACTGTTAATCCAGGTGACTACACCAAACGTTCTTGTAGCAAAGCCCTCAAACCTGTCCAAGCACTCATCCTCTTGATAATACTCAGGGATGTCCTCCTCGGATGATGATTCGGCAATCCTTACTCTTTTTCCTTTCCCAGATGATGAAGCCATTGAAGAATTTTTGAGAAAATTGAAAAATTTGAAGGTTAGGGTTTGTAAAGGGGGTGACAAATTTGAGGAGGAAGTTCGTTGAAATTCGTTGAAATAAGAGATGAAAAGTGTTTAGGGGATGTAAAACTAATGAGTTTTGGCAAAAATTTGAGTAAAATCTGAGAAACACTTTTCATCTCTTATTTCAACGAATTTCCTCCTCAAATTCGTCACCCCCTTTACAAACCCTAACCTTCAAATTTTTCAATTTTCTCAAAAATTCTTCAATGGCTTCATCATCTGGGAAAAGAAAAAGAGTAAGGATTGCCGAATCATCATCCGAGGAGGACATCCCTGAGTATTATGAAGAGGATGAGTGCTTGGACAGGTTTGAGGGCTTTGCTACAAGAACGCTTGGTGTAGTCACCTGGTTTAACAGTGAATTTCTCGAGAGTAAGGGTTTCTCCTTTGTCTCTAACATTAGGCACCAAAAACTTATTCGTTTTCTGGAATTTAATGGTCCAATTTATCCTAGCTAGTTAGAACTTTTTATGCTAACCTTAGACTGAATGACACTGTTATGGAATCCATGGTTGAGGGTGTAAGATTCACTATTGGCATTAAGGATGTTTACCATGCTTTTGGGCCCTTCACGACACGGGGACAACTCTCTAAAGGCAAATGCCGATGGAATTTTTCAAAGTCTTTTGCGCCCCGGTCGTGTATGGGCCCAAGGGGTTAAGCATTCATCTATGATGACTTTCCAATCTAGGGTCCTGCACTACATTGTCTGCCATCAATTAGTTCCTCAAACTTCACCAAATTATGTAAAACCAACCAACAATGAACTTAGGCTTAAGTGTCATTCTGAGCAATGAGAAGTTGAATTGGTGTCGCATTGTTTTGGATAGGATGCTAGCTGCTGCCCGATCTAAGCACCCTAAGTCTTTACCTTATCCCATGCATGTACGTCGCCTCTTGCGCAACTTCCAAGTGCCTATACCTCGAAATGAAGAGTCCACGACTCTTCATGCTAACCAACATTGCCTCAACAATGGTACTTTGAATCATCAAGGCATGGAGTTTCATGAACCCTCTGGACAGTACTTGTACCAATCTGACATAGCCAATTTGGAGAGGGCTGAGAATGTTGCAGCTCAACAAGGGATGGATGCCCAACAATTGGAAGAGGAAGCTGCATTTGCACAGGTTGAAGGTGGGGACCCAATTGAGAATGAGATTAGTTTTGATGATTTTACTGGATCTCAATATGGGTTTGATAACTCGGGATGGAGAGATAATGTTATCACACGGCTGGACACTCTCGATGGGAGGATGGACTCTCTTGTGACTGCTATGGACGCCCAACGTGATGACTTTGTGAGTCTTGATACTAGGATGAGTGATGAGTGCAGAGTCTGCTATGCTTTATTCCCGTCTGGATCAGCACTCAGACCAGATTTACTCCCGCCTGGATAAGCAATCAGAGCAGATGAACCGACGGTTTGATGAGATGATGGCGGCCTTCTCTCGGTTCTATCATCCTCCAGATGATCCTGCTCCATCCATGTTTTGATGTTGTTGCATTTGGATTTTATATTAGTTTTCATTATGTTGGTCTTTGTTGCATTTTATGTATTTTGAGAATTTGGTGTTTGAAACTTCGTGTTTGTTATTGCACTTTTCGTTTGGACTTTTTAAATCTATGATGTTATTGAATTGAGTTTTCATTATGGTGTTATTGCGAAGCTTCAGGGGGAGCTCTTTATTTTTTATGTCTCTGTTTTATTGCATAGTTGGTTATGGGGTTTCCAATTATGTGCCTCTCCTCCCTTTATCTTTTTCTCAATTGTTACATCTTTTTGGCTCATGACAAAAAGGGGGAGAGAGATATTACACACTTGTCTTCTTTTCTTGAATTCTTGTTGTTGTTGATGTTGAAAAATCTTCAAGGCCTGATTGTTAATTACTTTGTCATCATCAAAATATAATCCACATAATTAGGAGCATTGAATTTACATTCGGAAGTTCATGGACAAGGTTTTTGGCATTTATCGGTACCAGGGAATTTGATTGAAGTGCAGCATCTAATTTTGTCACTATTTTGTAATGCATGTGCCAAGCCCGAACCTATTCTGCAAGGTTTTTTAGAGGCTACCAATGAAGATAGTTTATGTCGGGTTGAAGATTTTATTGTTGAAGGCAACATAATCGGCTCTGCTGTGCACTTGCACCGGATTAAAAAGGTAGATATCCAAAGTGTTCGGTTTGGGGTTCAAATTGATGCTACGGGTCATATGTCTTCCCCGTTGCTCTCTTTGATGGTCTTTGATGTGGACAATGAAGAAAACCAATCAAAGACCCAATGGGATCCTGGTGGCAGTTCTAATTTTTCATTGGTAATTTCAGTGTCTTGGTCATCATGCTTCAAGCTGTGGGACCCCGGTAGAAACTTGTTTTCAGCTTCCACAAGCTTTATCGGGTCAGCATTGCTGCTACAATTAACCACTCATCTCAAGATTCCTCAACCGCTAGATTTTTCAAATTCCAGCCTTGAGGACGACAAGGCTGAAGTTAAGCAGTCGACATTGATAGGACCCATATGTGAGAGAAGGGGGCAGAATTGGAAGGAGGATATGTTATAGGTAGCTGAGCTGTCAAGTTGTTATAGGCTTGTGAGGGAATGCACATGTATGGAGGGTCTATTAAAGGTGAGGTTAGGAGTGTGGGAGAGTCGGTTAGGAAGTTGTTAGTGTATTCGGCATTTTTGCTTGAGCAGAGGTGGTTATCACCTTTGAAGGTTTGCTCTTCGGGTTACAGGGGTTTTCTCTTGTAATCATTTCTATCTTTCACACATAATACATAAAATTCCTCTCTCTAATTTCTGGGTTCCTAACAGCTTGTATGGCTTCTCAT
This sequence comes from Crotalaria pallida, assembly GCA_037953625.1. NCBI lineage: Eukaryota > Viridiplantae > Streptophyta > Magnoliopsida > Fabales > Fabaceae > Crotalaria > Crotalaria pallida. The sequence goes on along the minus strand of CM075652.1, from coordinate 121,511,095 downwards.
TTGGTACAGGAAGATTGAGATGTAATGACAATCAAGAACTGCCATAAAATCATTGGTTTTCAAATTGTTGTAACGAACTAAAAAATATTCTCAATTTATTATGAGTGGAATTTCCCTCATAAAGTGCAGAGAAATCTCACCAGCATAATATGTAGTTGCATGAGCATATTTCCAATTCCTCAATGATGGTTCTACCAATTCTAGACGTCATCCTAGTGAAACCCTATCAAAACATAAATAACTTCAGGTTAATTGGCTTCACCATAGCTAAAGAATAGTCATTTGTTGATAGTGAAAGAACAATGTCCCACATTTCGGCCTTAAATTCAAGCAGAATAGTCACCTTTCCAAGCTTGTGTATAGAGTTGTCAAGCAGAACAACATAATATTAAAATAAGAGTAATATGTCAGATTAGTCCGTCCCTGACTTTGTAAGCGTAGGTCAAGTTAGTCCCTGACTTTATTGAAATAGCAATTTAGTCCCTGAGATAGGAGAACGTCGATCAAGTTAGTCCCTACCGTCACTATCGCAATGATGTATTTGCTTTAAAATGGGATAAATATAGGGACGTATGTGAATTAAAATGAAATCTCAGGGACTAAATTGCTATTTCGATAAAGTCAGGGACTAACTTGACCGATGCTTACAAAGTCAGGGACTAATCTGACATATTACTCATTAAAATAAACTTTCATGCATACATTTGTAATCTAGTCATATGACCATTCTCAAAATAGTGCAAAAAATTTTTAGTTAATATTATTGGTTCATGCCGGCAGAATGTCAAGTTCTTGAATACAATGAAGCTTCATTCGCAAATAACACCACAATTCTGCATCTAATGAGCTTATTATCAAATTTAAGGAATGAATCTTTACTAAACATGATCTTTTAACATTAATTTATTATATAAAACAATAAGGAATTATCCTGGTTTATTTAAGTCACGGCCTAATACATGTAGGATTAACAACCCTTGAATGTGTTCACCCTTGCAAGTAGAGTTGTCAAAGTCAGGTCGGCTCGAAAAAATCTGAAAAATCTTAGAGTCTGGGTTTCTTATTTTGACATGTATCCAACCTAGGCATTTAAGCCCGGACCGACTAGTTTCTCGTTTGGGTCGGGTAAACCCAACCAGGTTCGTGCGGGTCCTAATAAAGAAAAAATATGCTCACTTTCTTAACTTTACATGTGCAGATGTTCAGTATAAAAGGAAAAAAAAATTATTATTGGAAAAAAAAAACGTGTAGAAAATGAAGGAAGTTTATTCATTAATTTTGAAAAAAAAAAGATATAAACTGCTATTGACATCGATCTTAGGGTTTGTAGTGGATCTGAAAAATAGGAAATGTTCCTGACCTAGGGGACCTCAAGACCAATGACTAGTGGTCCTGAAATCTGAGTGAGATCAGGGGTTTATATGTTACGGTAATGAAATGTTTTTGAATATTCAGTTGGAATACCCAGGTTCTCCCTCTGTCAACTAAGGGTGTGTGCAGCGTGTCAACATAAGGATGCGAAAACCTTACCTGAACCTAAGGCATGAGAATGCCTTTTATAGGGTGTGCGGGTGTGGCCTGTATTGAGGCCCGTTAGAATTACCATGCTGACGCCAGGCTCTAAATATTTGATAAATATCTGTGGCTGTCTAGTGATAGACTGCGCAGTACTGTGTACCAGAGAGCCTGTGGACTGTTCAGCTGGTCTCATGTCTAAGCCGTGTGCTGGACAAGGGGGTGCTCTATTAGAATTTATATTGTCGTGCCCGTACCCTAGTTTTTTAGAAAATACCGTACCACTTACCCGATTTTGTAACTGTATCCGGTGTCCCGTACTGGTGCAACGTAGTTACCAAGTAGGGAAGACCAACAAGTAATCGGAACTTTTTGATTACAGATGCAACAACAACAACTTAGTACAAGTGATCAAAACACTCCACACTATTCCCTTTTTCTCCGAACCATTTTTACTCACATCACCTCTTTCCTAATTAGGGCTTAATAATCCGCGCTCCCCACTCATCATGAACTGTGAAGTTTGCCAGCTCAAGGAATTGGTAACTAATACTTTCCCCTCCATCTTTATTATTATTATCATTATCAGCAACCACTCCCTTTAATTAAATTTCCATCGTTGATTGCAGGAATTGGAGCACTTTGAGATACGCGAAGTTTTGTGATGTTGTTATTATTACTATAAGCTATAGTTTGGTTTTGATGTTCAATTGAGATAACTAACTAATTTGCTGAAAGGGTTTGTGGATGGATGTTTGCAGGCATATTGCATACTATCGTCTTTCATCGTGCCTTGGGTCTTGTCCGTCCTAAAGATGTCGACATGGAACTTTTTGATATCACTTATGTATGTTCCCAATTCTCAGTTAGTTAGTTTCACTTATGTATGTTTTGATATCACTTTCTTTGTGACATTATTGAAATTACACAGTTGGACGAAAGTTATTCATGTTATTCCCTGAAACCCTATTCATGTTATTCGCTTTATTTTCTACAAGGAGTAACGTGAATAACTGTTGTCGATCCAAAAGATGATTGTGTGATTTCGGTAATGTCAAAGGACGAAAGTGTTGGGCGTTTGTGAAGTTTAAGACGAGAGTGGTAGTTTGCGTGTTATTATGAGCCATTAGTTTCTTGATAATTGGAAACATAACAGTATCTACTTGTGTTTTATATATGCGTTTGGTTTGCTTGAGAACTGAGGAGTACACTGTTAATTGACATATATATGATAGTAATACATTGGACGTAGTGGAGATGAAAATGTTGCGTTGGATAAGTGGACATATTAGTCTTGATAAGATTAGGAATGAATGCATTACAGAGAAGGTTGGGTTAGCACCTATTATAGAAAAGATGGTGGTATGGAACATTGTGAATAGGCGGTTCGTCATTTTTTTATACTATTGTGACAAGACTTTCTGTAAGATGAACCTGATATGCTGTACAAGATATTGTGAATTCTGTATATGGTATGCATTGGTTAATTAGAGAATCTGGTAACTACAGTGTGGAACTTTGTCTTAGTTGGTTTGTGCATATTTGGAGAAGACCTATAGAAGTCCAATAGGAAGAGTAGATCAGATGCAGGGTAGCTAATGTAGTCACAGGTAGATAGAGATTAAGAAAAACTGTAAAGCGAAACCATGAAGAAGGGTTTAAAGGTAAAATGGTTTGTCTACAAAGTATAAACGTGATTTATGATAGGATATTATGATGTTGATTATTTCATGTTGCAAACTTTACTTAGTGAGAAAAGGCATGGATGTTTTAGTTATTGTAATATTAATACATTCAATTTCTACACTCTACACTTTCAACTGGAAAAACACTGTAGTCTACTTTTTTAATGATTGGCTATGCGACTGCAACTCTCCCTGTGTAGGTGCAATGTGGAGAGGTGGAGCTTGAAAAGAAAATAGATGAAAAGATTGAGCAGTTTGTTTGTTGGGTAGAGAAGCATCCTAACAAAAAGAGTCGGGTCAGTGATTTGTTTCCTGTTTTTACCTTTTTATTTTTAATTACCTGTCACGTCTATCTATTCTTCAAGTGTGCTGTGAATGCTGCTAGTAGGGGGAAAATATTCTTTTCAAGGTCCCTTTTGTTATCTTCCTGGATGTGTTCCTTTCAAGGCTCTGGTGTTAAACTTTGTTGTTGCAATCTGTGTTTCAAGCAACTCACCAGTTGGTCTTGTCACTAAATCATTTTCATCCAAGTACCTGATTCTGAATGTAACAATTTTCATTGGCATATCCAATTTTCCAAGTACTTTCTTTAATAAAAGGAGCATAACTTCTGCTATTGGTTTTATTTTTGGGGTTCAAATCAATTTGAATTTTCTTGATATGTGTTTAAATATGTGTAATGTATCATATAGTCCTGTTTGCAAATCATGATTCACTATAAAAGTTAATTTGGAATAATTAATTTTTTACGATAGGCTTCCAAATTGACTATGCAGATATGTTTATCTTTCTATGAGGTAAAAAACAAACAGGCATCTTGGTTTAGCAACAAGATTGAACGCCTGTATTGGGAGCAGTGGTATATTAATCTGAATGTGGTCCAGCACCCGAAGGCACATACTAGCAAGTCTCATCATTGCAAAGTTGTTGATACAGGAGGTTCAGTAACGTGCTCCTCTTCGTCAAACTAAATTTCTTTTATGTTTCACTCATATCATGTGGTCAATTCCTTTTAAACTTACACTTTTTGTGCGTGTGCCTATTTTGCTATTTTTCTTGTAAATAGAGGGAGGATTGGAAGATAGAAATGCACGAAGTGCAGCACTTGAAGCATCACTTCGTGAGGTTTTATTTCAAATAATTAAATTCGTTAACGAGAAGAAGGATCATGTTCCCCCTATACCAAATCTTGAGGGTCCTGTTTCATTTCCCTATGAGATTACAATACCCAGGTGAGCTGAATTTACTGTGGTACACATTTTGATCATCCATTTGATATATTTCCTTGATCTTAGATGCTTCAAACTAATTTTATGTGGATCAGTGGCTTTGATTTGGGATGGTTTTTCTGCTTGTTAGATAGCATTGTTGATGCGATGTCATTCTAGCCTTTTTTTTCATTATGAAATTGAAATCTATTTAAAAAAAAATAAAAATTCATTAGTTGTTTTTGGTTAAGAAGGATTAAGTTAAAGTACATGGAGTACAATGCAAGTATGATAAGACAAGAGTAAGCAATGCTTTAGATGTGAAAATATTAGTTATCGCATCATACCAAAAGAAGCACACTTAGGTATCTTGGATCTATCTTACAAATTGATTGGGGAGATCAATCCAGGGTAGTCAATGGTGGTGCTATCTCACCATTAAAGAAAACCTTCTGTTGCATTGTGTTTTTAAGAAGTGGGAGTCCACAGCTGGGATCATGGCCATTTCGTCACCAAATTACTACAATTGTGGCCCTTTTACTTCTGCACCGACTGAAATCTGTTTTATATTCTTTACAAACAGAATTCTTTTTTTTATATGCACTTAACTTGGTAAGACATCTTTTTCGCCCTAACTTAAACTAATGAAGTCTCAATTTTTCCCTCAGTTAAACTATGGAAGTCTAATTTTTTCCCTCCAACTCATGTTCCTCCAAATGATTAATTAGGCTTTGCAGCAGCTCCTTTGCACTTTCCTAAGAGAGCATCCTCTTCTCTTTGTTGCACCAATTGCTGCTTTGTTTTGCACCTGTTAAACAACCCCCTGTCTTCACACTGTTTGTCTCACGCTTTCTGCTCCTGAAATTTCCCAGCACTTAATCTCCAATCCTGTGTCAGCCTCTGCACTCCTATGTTTCGCACTTGCTCAGCTTGTTGTAACTTTTCTGGCCTAGCCCATCTCTGTTGAGTCTTCAAATCTATGACTTTGAAGTATTCATAATGAATATATTTTAATTTGAGTAGTTGTTAACATTTGAGGATCTATTATGTGTTTTAGAAAATATGTATGCTGTCCGAACTATCTTCATATAATGGCTGTTTCACTGTCCGCTACATTGCTATAGCGGTTTTGGGATTGGCCACTCCGCTCCGTTATTCTGGATTCACGACTATGGATCACACATAAGAATCTAGATGGGTGGAGAAAATGGCAAAATGCCCGTGAATTGTGATCTCAAATTGTGTACCAAACTGAGGAAATTTTTTTAGTGCAACTTAATGGATAAGCGAGACCCTGTGGTAGTTTATATTTGTCATTTCAGCTCCAACAAGACAAAAAAAAATAAGTGTAATGGGAACAAGAATGCTCAAGTGGATGAATGGATTTACAATAAAAGTTTGAGTACAAATGTACACGAGAAAATGAGATTAGCACATATGGTGGAAAAGATGATGGAAACTTGCCTAAGGCTCCATTGATAAAATTGGATCAAATGGAAGTAGTCCAACAAAAAATGTGGCAAAACACCTATAAAAAAGAATTGCATAACTTCCATGCAACCAAATTTTGGATTGTTGCACAACAACCCTTTGATAAACCAATGGTTGCTTGACAAATCATCTAGTGAAAACATGTCATTGCCGCATTTGCTCTATGTGAGACATAAGGACTAAATTGAAATAACTCAACTTTGATATTGGATCAAATTGCAAGAATTCAATTTTGATTTATACAGAGCTGATGTGCCATGACATAGATTAACTAGATGATTTGTCAAGCAACCATTGGTTCATCAAAGGATTGTTTTGCAACAATCCAAAATTTGGTTGCATGATAGAAATATTCAAAAAAGAATGAAACTAGTAAAAAAGAATTTTCGTTCTTTACTCAATGGTTTACTGAAAATTAGGTCTTCAATAAATTACATGGTGTCAATTGATCCGTGTAACTGATGTCTGATCAAACCTAGGGAGATAAGGCGATAAGCCTTGGCTGGTATTGCTGTTATATTTCTTTATAGTCATGTAGGGACAAAAATCTTGATTAGCTTGGGTCTAGCTATGTTGAGATTAAGTGTAGATTTTGGACTTTTAGAAACTGAATTTAGAGGGGCATAATTGTCTTGTTGATTGCTAACCCCTTTTGGGAGTAAGTTACTTTAGTATCTAGTTAGAATGTTAGTTGTTGGAATTTAAATAATGCATGTTGCCTATAAATAGATAGAGAGGTGAGAGGGAGAGATATCTTTTGTCATTTGGTAGAAAGGATTGGGGACTTTTGGGAGGTGCAGAGTGCAGACCCTCTTAGTTCTGCAAATCAATTGCAATTTGGGAGATTCTCCCTATTTCTTAGTAATCAAATATCAGGGTTCTATCACTTGTATGGTTATATTATTGTTTTATTTCGAATATAGGAACTGCTTAGTTATGTTAACAGCTTACTGTAATGCTTTTAGTGTATGAGAGGTTCTCTATCGGTTTTAGTAATGTGAATACAATGTCTCTCCCACTTTGCTACTTTAACATGGACTGAAATGTGTGTATTTTGTACTCGTATTTAGCTTTCAACTGGAATGATTTGTGTTTTATTGCTGATGTTTGTTACCCATTGATTGTACCAATGTTAGAGAGTGGATTTTTTGGATGATACGTAGTCATGAAAAAAAAATGTCCCCATCCCTGTTTTTTCCTTTTTGTGGGAATCATTTCTAAATAAAGTGAAGATGTTGTCCAGTTGGACTAATGTTAGTATGATGCTTCATGCCATGTGTTTTCTAGAGTATGATAAGCAGATTTTGTGAGCTACAAATATAAATTTTCAGTTTTTCCTCATTGAAGGAAAAATGATTCAGATCAGTTCTGAATTTATAAATGAAGTTGTTGATGAACTCTAGCTGTAGCAAATAGAAATATATATAAATTCTTTTGTTTAGTATTGGGTATGTGGTAATCCACCAGAAGAATATAAGGCTATTTTAGGCAATGCTTATTTATTCATCACAATGTTCCCTTTTCCCTTTCTTCTTAGTCCTTTGATTTCCTCTTTGATATTGTTTATATTCTACTTGCCATCAAGGGGTTATCCCATCCTTCATTGTACACTGTATAGCAGCCATTGTGTTCATGACCTTCATCTCTATTATTCTGTTGTCACATATTTCCTCATAGTTCTGAAATGTAAGAGACAGTGCAAAAGTTTCCCCTAAATCAACATGCTGGATACTGATTATAATATTCTTTTCCAAATAACTGCATGACATCTGCCCTGTTTGTTGATTAATCATCTGTGACACGTAAAGAACTCTTATGAAAGAAAGTAATGGTCAAAACCTGTTTTCTATTATTTAGGAATCTGTATCCGCAATTGCTCTGGTTTTTATTGTCTTGGCATCGGTTGATAGGTGTAAATAGCAAGTTACGTAAGGCCTAGATTAATTTCTGTACTTTGTATTGTGTGAAGATTGCTGTCCTTATGATCTTGCTTGTATTTTCTTGATGAGTTGCAAATGCACTTTTCTTTGTAAGTTTCCTAAAGCTCATAAATGCCAAGTTAACATTGTGCTGTCATTTATTAGTTCATCGGATTCTGCATTTGGGATGGACATGATCAAGAGGATGCTCCAGACTGGGCATCCAACAATGCTAAGTTGATTATCAGAATTTGTGAAGCTCTGCATGATGATAAGCTGGAAATTTGTTGCTGAAGAAAGCTACTAAGTAAGGCAATGTTCAATTTCTGTAAATAAAAAGGAATCTATAGGTGCAAAATTAGTTATTCGTCTTTGCAAATGCTTCCTTTTCATGTCTCTATTTTATTTCTTTACATATCTTCTTCTCTCTAGAACTTAGTATATTCTGTACAAGCTATGTCTAATGTCACTTGAACATCTTACCCCAAGTATACTACCACTGTGTGTGTCAATATATCAAAAGATGAATAATTTTATATGTGTGCGTTTATAGTCTATGCCTTAGATTGTGAATCTGACATACCCATAAACTGAGCACATGTATAAAAGAAGAGTAAAGAGAGACTGTAGTTGGGAACAATGACATGTGTATGAATCATCTCTCATTAACCACAAGTACTGAATTTGCCATACCGTGCATACCAGGCCCGCCTTGAAGAGAGTCTTGTAAAAAATAATATAAAAATTGGCGAATCCAAAAAGAGTTGCCTACCCATACCCCAACCCGTAAATCGCACCCAGTAACTAAAGTATGAATGAAGAGTGAAGAACAGTATAAGCAGGCAGTGATTACAACCAGTGGGAGTAGAAAAGGTGAAGTGGGCAGCAACTAGACCTAGTATTAGTGGAGAGAATAAATAGGAAAATGGATAGGCAGTTGGGGGGAGTTTTGATTCAAATCAATGTTAGAGAATCGTACCGTTCATCAAACCTGGTCAAGGCACTAGATGACTAGAATAGTAGTTTACTAGTTTAATTAGTGGGTCATTATTGGCTGTGTTTAATCAGGTTCTCGACTATAGTCAACTGTTCAAGTGCATGTTTGATTATTTAGGTAACTGTACCGGTCATGGGTTTGGTTCACCGGTTGAACTGGTCGATGTGATCCGTTTTAATAACATTGATTCAATATTCTAGAGCTTGGAAAAGGTTGTGGGTGTGGCTCAGGCCATTGGGTAGAGACTAGAGACTGCACTGAACTTCTCTGATTTTCTTTGTTTCTTTTTCTTTTACCTACCCTCTGTATCTAGGCTTTTCTGCAATTTTCTGTGTAAACTGAGCTCTTTCACTGAATTTTCCTCCTATTTTCCCAAGTAAATATCAGTTTCCTGTGTAATTCCAGGTGATTGCGCTCTATGACCGCTTTATTAGCTTCCTAATTAGCAAGTTTAATCACTTCTTAGGTTAAGCACTTCATAAGTAATATAGTAGTAGTTTAAGATTTGAAGCAGCTCCTGTTCCAACTAAGGGGAAAACTCTTAACCAGAGGCAAGTATTTGACCATTTCAAAGACAGAGTGCCTCAATCCCAAAACTGTATGTGCTGCTTATTAATCCACAAAAATTGCTTTTCTAAACGCCTCTATCATCATCATCTCGGATGATTCAACCTTCACCTTCCTCACTCCTCAAGACAACCGTTTTGAATGTTGAATCTAGTGCCCTTCATAAAAACAAACATTTGCCATCCCTATTGACAACCGAGGGCCGACGGACTCTAACATGGAACTTTGTTTTCATATGATGAGAGAATCACTTGCAACTTCGATTTGATATCTTTTATTGGCTTAGCACTATTATAGTATTATTTAGTCGATAGCTATACCTTAAATTGTGTAATTTTATTTGAGAAAATAGTGGGATTAGTCTCACTTTGTGACATCGATCAAATTAGTTCTTGAAATTATTGAATTTGTAAAATTAGTCTCTTAGATAGCAAAACACAAGCCACGTTAGTCCCTGCTATTAGTTGTTTACAAAGTCAGTGACTAATTTAACTTTGTCTACAATCTCAAACTAATTTGATTGATATTTAATGGGTTTTTTTTTTTTTTTGCCAAAACGACATTTTGGTCATTTCGTTAATCCTTGATAAGGATCATTGGAGGTCATTATGACTCATGTTTTTTTATCTCAATGATCAATTTAAAATTTTAAAAATCTTAGATTAAATTGATCGATATTCACAAAATTAAGGACAGGACTAATGCCATACTATTCAATTTTATTTCATTATATTGTAGCAATGCATAATCCCGCGCATCTATAGGTGATGCATTAGGCGCTAGGTTGTCAAGTACTTTTAATATGTATATCATTGGATTTGGCCAATAATTCAAAAAAATTGTTTTGCAATTAAAATTAAATTGTTTTGTGAAAATTTAGATGACATGAGAAGAAAATATAAAATAGCCAAAGTACAAAAAATTATTCTCGCAAAAATTATTTGTATTGAAAAAGTATATAATATATATTTAAAATCTTTGGCATTTATGGATAGCCAATTTTCCAAAAGACACCACTCAAACTAGAAATTCGCATGTTCTTTCATTTTCTCTCTACTTTTGTTGTTACATGCATGAGATCTTTTATAGGAAAAGATTTTAGACACGATTGGCTAAGATGTTAGCATTTTTTTTAGTTGTTTACAATTAGCTTTATTTTTTTTTTTAAAAAAAAAAAAACCTTTTGACATTTTAGCATTTGTTTTGAAATTGACCTCCCTCTTTTTTCTTCTGACCACAACTTTAGGTGGCTTATAGAAAAACCAATTTTAACTTCTAATATCCTCTCTTAAATTTGAATCGATTATACCTAAATAGTCTTCAACTTCAAGAACAACTTAGTTTTGAGTGGTTTTCTAAAAATATCTATATCTTGATCTTCTGAAGTACAATACTCCACGATCATTTCTTTGTCTTTGATTAAGTCTTCAATGAAATGATGTTTGATGCCAATATGATTTTGTTGATTTATTAACACGAAATATCTTTGTTAGACCATCTTATTGGTATTTCAACTCACTCAATATTCTTCGCAGTCAAATTGCCCGAGTAGCACAATTTGTTGCTACAATATACTCTGCCTCTACTATTAAAAAAAGAACACTTGTTCTTTCTTGGGGGACAAAAAAATACCCCTGCACCAAGATGAAAAGCATAACCCAAAATGCTTTTTCGAATGTCAATTTCACCAGCCCAATCGTTGTCTACGTATCAACTCACATAGCTCATACAATCAAATTGACGTTTTAGACATTTAAACATAATTCATGACATACCTTTCAAATTATTAAATTATGTCTATATCTATCAATCTCATACTGAAATTAGTTCATCTACAACATTTAAAACAAGTACATAAATTAATCATTGGTTAATAGGACTCCAAGTCATATAACCAATTCACGATTTCACAATAGTTTCCTCAAGCCTATGGTTGCTTGAACTATAACTTATAGCAATCAATCACTATCCTAGTGATATGAATGAAATCTCATATACCTGGAATTGACGAAACAAAGATTGAAATACTCAAAGAAGGGAAAATGGAAATTAATAAAAAGAATTTTTTGTGAGATTAATTTTTGTACTTTGTGTGTTTTATATTTTCTTCTTATAACATTTAAATTTCTACAAGGCAATTTTATTTTACCAAGAAAATATTTAACTTCAAAAAACATTTACCCACCGTGGCTCCAATACTCAAAATGCCTTGGGCTTAATTGCATATTTGGTCCTTTATCTTATTTTTTAGATTCAGTTTGGTCCTTTATCTTTTTTTTGGAATTATTTAGTCCTTTATCTTTTAAAAAAAAATCCACATATATCCTTCCGTTAGCATCTGTTAATTACTTGACGGAGACGCTGACGTGGCACTAATCGAGCACGAATTGAGCACGAACCGAGCAATAACCGAGCAATACCCGTAATAATCGAGAACTAACCGAGCACGGACCGAGGAATAACCGAACATGCTCGGTTAGGTGCTAAGTAAGCTAGAAGCTCGGTTCGTGCTCGGTTATTGCTCGATTATTGCTCGGTTCGTGCCACGCCAGCGTCTCCGTCAAGTTATTAACAGATGCTAACGGAAGGATATATGTGGATTTTTTAAAAGATTAAGGACTAAATAATTTCAAAAAAAAAAGATAAAGGACCAAATATGCAATTAAGCCAATGCCTTGTAACCAAAATATTGGATCGGAGGAGGGCAATGTTATAGTATCTGATAAAGTTGAAACGAGCCATTTGATTTGATTGGTAAATTATATTATTATTATAATGGGAAAACATATATTTTGGTCCTTTAGTCCTTTGGTTGGTGTGTGAGTTTTTTCCTCTCCCAGTTATATTTGGGTTAAATAAACCTTGCCTTTGTTCAAGTGGTGTGGTTTTTCTTGTCCCAGTTTGGGTTTTGTTTTTGTGCGTTTGAGTATGGGAAGAATTTTTGTTTGTCCATATCTGATGACCTTCCTATCTTCTCCAATAACTAGAAGACTGATATTCAGGATAGCTTTTCCCTTCCAGATCTTTGTCTTCTCCTCTGTCCAATGGCTCTACCTCCTCAGATCTGAGGTTCTTTGACGCCGATATGTGCTTACTTCCGGCATCGATGAGATAGTTATCTTGGAAATAAATGCTGTTGAATCTCTTGTTAGAGTTCGAAGCTGGATGTGGATGATGATCCTGATCAACAGAGAGTTTGCTGTTATGGCTGAGTATCTACTCTTTTTTAGCAATCTTTATTGTATGAAAAATATGTGATTTATTATTGTATTGTTGGATCTACTTATACCATTTTCTGTAATGGAATGAAATACATATTTTCCTCTAAAAAAAAGTTATTTTTTTTAGTTTCATCCTTTAGCTTTTTTGTAAAAAAAAAATTTCGTCTTTTAAGTTAGTGACGTTTGCCTTTCCATCCTTTCTGTCCCCCATTCTCTAATACCGTCTAACTTATCCTACGTGGCTTGCTGACATCGTTTTATCCTCCCCCATTGCAATTACTACCGAAATTCAAATGACGTCGTTTCAGTACAATGTACCAAAAATGATGGCGTTTTATTGCTTTCACTGCTCCAAGTTAAGTTACGTCAACGATGTCGTTTAAATTGCCAAGTGGACCGACTTAGCTTACTTAAACAAGGTCATTTTGTTGATTTTAAGGAAAACAATGTCCTTTTGTTGGGGAATATGAATCCTAAACTCGTCTTTCAATTGTGGAGGGAATATGGTGTTGGAAGATGAAGGTTCGAAGCATGGATTTCATTTGACAAGGTATGGTTAATAACATTAGGGTGTTGTTAACGAGTGCCCTTAGGACACTTGTTAAGGAATACAAAATAGGTAAATAAGTATTGGAAAACTAAGTTTAACGGTTTACGAAATCTTAAATTTACTATTTCCAATGCAAAATAACCACTTAAGTTGCTTAAACAATGCCCTAAGGGCATTGGTTAGCATTTTTCATAACATTATTAGGATTACTATTAGAGCTTTCGTTTCTTATTCTGAGGTTCATAATACTCCCTCTGGTCCTATTTATAAGGCATATTTAACCATATCACACAGACCAAGGAGAGTTGTTAGATTTCTTGAAACTTTAAAAAAATACTTCAACATTACAATCTTACCCTCTTAACTTGCATTGAGAATTTCACAATGTATTACTTCACATTAATGGGCAAAGGGCAAATAAGAGAAAATAGCAATAAATACCTCCTAGAAAATACAAAGTGACTTATAAATAGGACCAAAGAATCCTTCTAGAATGTGACTTATAAATAGGACCGGAGGGAGTATCGATATTGTCGTTGTCGCGGCCGGGGTCCCGGGTCGCCCTCGGGGCCTCGCCTACGAGTGGGGGTCAACTAACCCAATTTGGAGTCGCCACCGCATTTTGTTGCAAAAATGCGGAAAATAATTATTATTAATTAAAACGGATAAAGCTTGGTCTCGAACTAGAAAGATTCCGAGTTCGGGAGTCGGTTACGAGCCGGGGAAGGTATTAGCACCCCGTTCGCCCATTAGAAAATGGTACTTTTGATTGATTTTAATTAAAAGACCTAAATAATTGGTTTGCCAAAAAATATTTGTTTTTTATTGTTGTGCCTGACAAGGTTGCCCTTGGTCCTACGTACCCTCGTAAAATGAAGAATCAAGCCTACGTAGTTCTTAATGTTTTAATTTTAATGTTTATATTTAAAAAAAAAATTTGTTTGATGTGAAGAGGAAATATACACAAGACTTCTACATTTGGCCAAAGAAAGGTGGATTTCCAAATCGCACATTGTTAATATTTAATTAAAAAATCTATTTAATTTTTATTAATAAAAAAACGTTTTTCTTCTAATTTTTATAATTTATTTATATATATAAAAAAAATTTTGTGTACATATTTTGGTGCGGAGAGGAAGTTTGAGAGATCTCTCCATTGAATTTGGGAGAGAAAAATCGACTTACCAAAACACAACAAATTTTTAAAACAACAACTAGAAAAATCTACATTTTTAATTTATTATTATTTTAAAGAAGATTATTTTATATATGTATTTTTGTGCAGAAAGGAAGTCCAAGAGATCTCACCTCTATGATAAATTTGGGAGAGAAAAATTGACTTATCTAAACACAATCAATTTCTATTATTGCAAAAAAAGATAAAGATTCTTAAGAAATTAAAAAAAATTACATTTTAATTTTTAGTATTTGATTAATTACTAAAAAATCTAGAAGTTAAAAAAAAAAAAAGGAAGAAAAAAAATGAAAGAAAGAAGGAAAACACCTGATGATTATGGGAGATGATGCTACAGTGCTATGGAGAGAATATGTGACAAGGAAGGGCTGCAGCACAACATCATGCGGTTCTTGGAATGAAAATAAGGGGCACAGAAAACGAAAGGAAAAATTATCACAAAACTCTATGTAAAATTATTTCTCTCGAATTTTTGTGTGCACCTCTCCTCAAAAAAATTCTCTTCCAAAAATTTTCCTCCTCCTTACAAAGTGATGAAGGGACTTCTATTTATAGTAGAAGTTAAGTTAAGAAAAAATCATTAAAAATCAATTTCAAAATAATGATAATATCTTTTCAAATATTTTTGATTTTAAAAGAAAATTCTCGATTAAATCAAATTGATTCTCAATTGATTTTTATATTTAAATTGATCTTGAATTGGTTCTAAAAAAAAATCGATTTTCAATCTTTTGAATTGATTGTCAAAATTTGAATTGATTTTCAATCATTTCAAAAAGAGGATAATCCTTTCCAAATAATTTTTTGATTTGAAATAAAAAATTTTCAATTGAAAAAGAAATATTCTCAACCCAATCAACTTGATTTTCAATCCTCTAATTGATTTTCAAAATTTTTTTAAAATGATTCTCAAGATTTTCTAAATTGATTTTTAATCAATTCTCAAAGTCTTTCTTTTTTTAAAAAAAAAATGATTTTCAATCTTTTGAAAAAAAATTCAATCTTTTGAATTGATTGTCAAAATTTGAATTGATTTTCAATCATTTCAAAAAGAGGATAATCCTTTCCAAATAGTTTTTTTGATTTGAAATAAAAAGTTTTCAATGGAAAACAAAAAATCTCAACTCAATCCAATTGATTCTCAATCCTCTTTAATTGATTTAAAAAAATTACTTGATTTGCAATCGATTCTCAATTTATTTTTGAATTAATTTTCAATCTTTTTCAAAAACAAGTTGGTAATCTCTTCCAAATAAAACATATCATCAACTAAATTCAAATTGATCTTCAATCTTCCTTCATTGATCATAAAATTTTTTAATTGAGTTCTCAAAATTTCAACATAAACTTTTCAACTAATTCTTATTTTGAAAATTTCAATGCAAACCTTTTTTTTTAATAAATAAATGCCAAAAATAACTTAATACACCTGAATTAGAAAATAATGGGTCCAAATAAAATCTTTTTTTATTTTATTTAAAAATTCAATTATAACAACTTGAGGATAAAAATCTAATTAACCAAAATATTTACAAATTTAATTTTTGACCCCGGACAAAATTAGGTGGCTACAGCTTCCCCTCTTTACTTGTTTCTTAACAGAGAGCAGGCAAACCAGGGTTTGCATGCTATCATGGTAAGGAATGAGTAAAGAAATAGACACCGATTTTGTTCGGGAAGAAACAAGAAACATACATGATCTGGAAGTTTGATAGAAACAGAACTGGTTGATGATGATTCTTTAGCATTTCTACCAGGATATCACGAAAGCCTAATAACAACGAGATTCTTCGACATTTCTGTCAGGATATCACGAAAGCTTAATAACAACGAGATTCTTCGACATTTCTGTCAGGATATCACGAAAGCCTAATATTAACGATGATTCCAACATCAAAATGACTTTCGGCGTTTGTGTCGGGCGTCAAAAGACCCAAAATGATTTTCGACATTTCTGCCGGGGCATCAAAAAGCCCAACAAAAAGCCCAACCAACATCACAATGACTTCAGCGTTTGTGCCGGGCGTCAAAAGACCCAAAATGATTTTCGACATTTCTGCCGGGGCATCAAAAAGCCCAACCAACATCAAAATGACTTTAGCGTTTATGCCGGGCGTCAAAAGACCCAAAATGATTTTCGACATTTCTGCCGGGGCATCAAAATGTCCAACCAACATCAAAATGACTTTAGCATTTATGCCGGGCGTCAAAAGAACCAAAATGATTTTCGACATATCTGCCAGGGCATCAAAAAGCCCAACCAACATCAATTATTTTCGGCAAAGCGAAGGCGGTTGAAAAGCCCAACTAAATGATTTTTTTTGAATTTATTAGCTTTGAGTATGCATGTTCTGGTGATACAAACAATGCAAAAAGTAATTAATAGAAATCAATGCAAATGAAATTATGGATGAAAAACTGGTATGCTGCAATGGATAATGTAACTTGTGCAAATGATGTAAAAAAGTATAATGCAAGATGAACTCAATGCAAATGATAACAATGAAATGAATATGATTTGGAATCAACAATGCAATTCTAACTTTTTTGAAATGTAAACCCATCAGGAATTAATGGGTTTAAAATGCAAAAATTTTTTTGTGTGTTTTTTGCCAACAAGATAAACAGGTCTCAACTCTATTGCTCTTGAAAACCAATACCGGGCCATACCAAAATCTGATCAAGACAGGCATGAGCGAATTTTTGACAACCTTTTTCTTTAGCAACATCTTTCGACAGCTCAACAATCAAACATTTGTCATTAATCAATCATCTTCAAACAACCTGAAGTTGTCGAAAATCTGCCCCAGTGCATTGTGCTAAAAACAATTATTGGGGAATCAAAGTAATGCCCCAATATCTTTCATCTAGAGCTCATTAATTAATCTCTTCAAAAACTACCCCAATTTATTGTCTGACCAACAAATGCAAGGGAATGATCAATGCTTCAAATTATCTCTTCAAAAACTACCCCAGTATCTCATTCTAGGGATTTATTCAACAAAATTTTCCAGAACTGCCCGAGTTGACTATATTAGCAATATTTGCAAAGGAACTAACAATCCGCTTGACCTCTTTTCAAAACTGCCCCAGTATTTCCTTCTAGGGCTTGTTAAAAGTTTCCAAAACTGCCCCAGTTTGCTTGGCTGACAACAAAACTTTTCAAAACTGCCCCAGTTTGGGAAATGTTTCACCAAGGGTAAGGAATCTTCAAAATTTCCCCAATGCAACCTTCAGGACTTCTTTTCTGGTTCTATTTGCAATTTCCAATATCTCTTTGTTAAGAACAAGTTGGTTTGTGCTTGAGGATTTTTTTTTGCCCTAAATTTTGCCTAGGGAACCCAATGTAGGTTCCTAGCGGGTTTTTATCTTATGATCCTAATTTTTGCCTAAGCCGCCTCTTTCGAGTTTTACGACTTAGCGGATCGCTCTAACTTTTGCCTAGGTCGTCCTTTTTCAGGATTTTCAACCTAACGAGCTCTTTTTTGTTCATCTTTTTTTCCTCAAACACAATAATTTCTCAATTGCTTTTGAATTGACTGGAAATTGCAAATCTTTTTCATTCATTCCACTCAAGGTTAGGACTTTCTCAGAGAACATGTTCTTAATAACAAAAGATCTTCAACCGATCAAGTTCCTTTCAACTTATTTTCCTCACATATCTTCTTAACAAGAAAGACTAATGTAATGATCATATGAACATGGAAAATATTTGGATGATGGGAGTAATTGATTCATGCATTAAAAATGAGATATTGTTCATCAAAGTTTCAATTAATTTTAATGAAGTCAGTGTTTCTCCGCCCTAGTGTGTAACTCAAGCAAACCAATCCTCAACGAGGTCTTTTAAAACTTGTAATGTGGCCTGGCTAAGGGTTGACAAGAAAAGGTATAAGGCTCAAATTTTATTTCCCTTCCCTTCCTTTCTCCTTTCTCTTCAATTCCCTGTTTTCTCAACAGATTTTGCACAACACTCAAATCATCAAGAGGATTTTCCAAAAGGTTGTAACATGGTCTGGGGGTAATAATGTGGCAAATGAAAGAATGGATATAAAGGCCCAAAATTTATGTTGAGTTTTTAATGAGAATATTTTATTCAGAAGGATTAAAATTGTTCTTTTTCATCACATAATTGATTCATGGGCTTTGCCTTATTTAGACAAGCACACTTGCTTTTTGCTTTTTTTTGTTTTTTTTGGTTAATTATTTGTGCTTTCCAACATCCACTTTGGATCTTTTTTATGGTGGCACTCTTGACCATGGAAATTGCCTTCCTTGGTTTGATTCTCATTAATACTCGGGTAAAATATTTTTGGTTTAAAAGAAGAAAATTTTTCTTGTTGGGCTCAATGGGGTGAACAATGGATGAAATGTGTTTGGATTTGTGAAATAAAAAGTAATCCTCCTTGATATTTGCATGCTGGAAAAAACTGTTGACAAACTACCCATCCCGGTTTTATCACATGTTGTTGGTTTGAGAGAAATGATCTCCACTTCAAAATGTCTAGGCTCAACGGGGTGACTAGGGGTATCTCCTTAATGTTTGGAAATTCAACGAAGCCTTGTATCACTGGAAGGACTTGCTTGAGTGTCCACACTATTTTGGGTCTTACATTTGCATCATCCTTCCTTTAATTTCAAATTTGAATCAAATATCTCAAATTAATGCAGGAATCAATTTTGTTTTTTTTTTATGATCTTATTCAATGGAATATGGTGAGATGATTTATTCACATGATCAAAACATTAGTAAATAATTGTTAAAGAGAAATGTAATGAAAATGAAAATTTCATTAAGGAATAACTTTGAGATGGCCAAAAATGGCCTACACTTATTGAATACAAAATGAAAAACATGGATGCACACTATCATGTGTCCACTGCAAAATTTATTAGCTTGTGTGATTAGGCAGAGATTCGTTGTTCACATCAGGAGCGCTGACTTGAAAGTTCAATGAACCACGATCTATCAGATTCTGAACTTCAAATTCAAACAACCTTCCAAAGAGTGTCCCGCAACACCCATGTGGTAATCACAATGTTGATCAGCTTTATACCATGGAGATAGTGGGTCAAGTGAAGGGATTTTTCCAGGCTGTGGTTCAATTACTCCTTGCTTTAGCAAATACTGATAAAGTTCAGTGTAGGTCATTGGTATTGGATCGAACTGTCTTCTTGGCTTTTCTTGGCCAGTATAAGATGGTTTGAAGTTAATGACTGGTGAAGAATGATCTTGTGGGGTGAATGAGTTTCTTTGATTTGTGGGCTTGGCTTGGTTTTTGTGAGTTTGCTTGCCTCTTCTTTCAATCATCACCGCATTGGTTTCTCCTCCATTCTTCATCATTAAACTGGGCTTCTTTGTACCAGAAGGATCCCCTCGATCTCCATTAGACATCTTTCCAAATCTGAGTCCTCCGTCGATCTTTTCACCCACTAGTATCATGCCAACGAAGTCTGCAGTTATGAGATCAACCATCTTCTCATAGTAAGAGCTTGGCAAGGTATCTAGAAACATTGAGTTCATCTCCTTCTTAGTTAGTGGAGGGTCTACTTGAGCAGCCAGAGCCCTCCACCTTAAAGCATACTCTCTGAAACTTTCAGAATTCTTTCTAGCCATGTTCTGCAGTTGGGTGCGATCAGGTGCTATGTCCATGTTGAATTTGTATTGATTGATGAAAGCTTCAGATAAATCTTCATAAGTGTGAACTCGGTCTCTTTCCAACCTCATATACCAACTTGATGCAGTTCCAGCAAGGCTGTCTTGGAAAAAATGAATCATCATTTTATCATTTGCAGCATGATTGGTCATTCTCCTTGCATACATGGTTAAGTGCTCTCTAGGACAAGTGTTTCCCCGATACTTTTCAAAATCAGGCACCTTGAAGTCAGGGGGCACCACCAGTCCTGGCACTAAACACATATCCATGGTGCTTTTGATCCAAGATGGCTTATTTCCTTCCACAGCTTCCAATCGGGCTGCCAGAGACTCTAGCAGTTCTTTAGTCTCGGGGTCAGAGTAAGTTTTTTCCACTTTGCTGGTTGCAATAGAATCAGGCTTGTAAGATGGTGATTCTGTAGGGGGATTAAGACGAGGAATAACTTTGGGCTGAGTATCTTTTGGAGGCTGAGAGGAATCTCCAAGATTTGTGACAGGTTGTTCATCTTCACCAGGCATCTCGAAATTCACCCTCATCAGTCTTTCTAGCATTTGACCGACCCTAGTCATTTGCTCCATTGACTGACCCATCGTATCCATTTGCTCTTTCATTCGGAGCATTTCTGCTCGAAGCTCTTCTATGCTCTCATTTTCGGCAGCCATGATCTTGGTTTTTAGTCTGGTTTGGTACCGGTGTTTATGAGCAATAGTGACAAAACCTAGACTTGTTCAAAAATATATTTTTTATATTTTTGCTTTATGAATGATGCACTAAATGCAAAAATGCATGATGCAGTGCCCTTAGAATCCAAAAGATCCTATATGGGGGCGAGTAAGCCTTCATTACCAATATGAGGTATCAGGATGGATTGACAGCATTCATATAGTTCTGGCCAACTTCGGAACGACGGTGGATCGCTCCAAAATTTGTATTTATCTTATTAAAATGAAATATTATGATACAAATGAAAATGCATGCCCCTAGGGTAAGTGCCCCTAATTAGGGGCTATTAAGCCTTCATTACAAAATACGGGATGTCATAATGAATTGACAATAACCATATAGTTCGGGCCCACTTGGAACAACGAGGGATTATCCCAAGTGAAATAATGATATAAAAATGAAAATTTACCCTTAGGGCGGTGGGCCCTATTGCGGGTTTAATGCGCATGCAAAGAAAAGGCATTCCTCATGGCATAAGGATACCAACGTGCAGTGGCTTTTCTTATATCATTCGGGCTTGGATAGCAATGAGTTACAAATTTTTTATGTTTTCTTTTTTTTTGCGGGGTGGTAGTCCCCGACAAATAATAGTAGCAGGGTAAGGAAGAATAAGCCCCCTCATGGTAGATCCTACAGGGTTTTTGGGATGTCTATTGGCCACAGTCCTACGACATTGTTCTATGGTATAACTAAAGTGTAACACTCTAATTTGATAACTTGAAAAAGAGTATATATTTTTTTAATTTAATTTTTGATTGACACAATCCCCACAGCTTTTTCGAAGGTTAAGTAGGTAACAGATTAACTGTTTTGACACCTCTTAATCTTTGATAGTGAATGAAGGGGAACCATGACTGACTTATTCAAGTTTCAAAATAGAATGCTACACAAAGTGTACTCCATGGTGGCTCTAGACTTCTAAAGGCCCCGGGATTGCCCTCACTCTTTAAGGTGAGGACCCACCTCGCAAACTATCGACAAGAGTTTGGCTACGCCTCCTAAAATAGGTAGGACGCACCTCCCAAAAGTCGTGCTCACGAGAAATGGTTCTCAGTCCGAGTGGTACTTTCACACACTACAAGAGATCATACACTTGGTAAGTCAAAGGTAGGGCAAAAGCACCCCTAAGCTTAGGGTTTAAATAATAGTACCCGGGTATAGGGTTTTCGTGTGTGCAAAGATCCGTGTACAAAACCTATTTCGGGGGCATACAAACCTTTTTATTTAAATTAAAAAAATAAAAGAGATTACAATAAAGAATAAATATACAATTTAGCAAAAAAAATAAATAAATTAAACAGATATATACAATAAACAATTAATTAAAAGCAAACCAATTAGAAAAGGCAATAGGTCTATTAAAAATAATCAATCATTTAGGCCTGACTCTCTTATTGAGTTTTATCCCCAGTGGAGTCGCCAGCTGTCGCGGCCGGGGTCCCGGGTTGCCCTCGGCGCCTCGCCTACGAGTGGGGGTCAACTGATCCAATTTGGAGTCGCCACCACATTTTGTTGCAAAAACGTGGAAAATAATTATTATTAATTAAAATGGATAAAGCTTGGTCTCGAACTAGAAAGATTCCGAGTTCGGGAGTCGGTTACGAGCCGGGGAAGGTATTAGCACCCCGTTCGCCCATTCGAAAATGGTACTTTTGATTGATTTTAATTAAAAGACCTAAATAATTGGTTTGCCAAAAAATATTTGTTTTTTATTGTTGTGCCTGACAAGGTTACCCTTGGTCCTACGTACCCTCGTAAAATGAGGAATCAAGGCTACGTAGTTCTTAATGTTTTAATTTTAATGTTTATATTTTAAAAAAAAAATTTGTTTGATGTGAAGAGGAAATATACACAAGACTTCGACATTTGGCCAAAGAAAGGTGGATTTCCAAATCGCACATTGTTAATATTTAATTAAAAAATCTATTTAATTTTTATTAATAAAAAAACGTTTTTCTTCTAATTTTTATAATTTATTTATATAAAAAAAAATTTGTGTACATATTTTGGTGCGGAGAGAAAGTTTGAGAGATCTCTCCATTGAATTTGGGAGAGAAAAATCGACTTACCAAAATACAACAAATTTTTAAAACAACAACTAGAAAAATCTACATTTTTAATTTATTATTATTTTAAAGAAGATTATTTTATATATGTATTTTTGTGCAGAAAGGAAGTCCAAGAGATCTCACCTCTATGATAAATTTGGGAGAAAAAAATTGACTTATCTAAACACAATCAATTTCTATTATTGCATAAAAAGATAAAGATTCTTAAAAAATTAAAAAAAATTACATTTTAATTTTTAGTATTTGATTAATTACTAAAAAATCTAGAAGTTAAAAAAAAAAAAGAAGGAAGAAAAAAATGAAAGAAAGAAGGAAAACACCTGATGATTATGGGAGTTGATGCTACAGTGCTATGGAGAGAATATGTGACAAGGAAGGGCTGCAGCACAACATCATGCGGTTCTTGGAATGAAAATAAGGGGCACAGAAAACGGAAGGAAAAATTATCACAAAACTCTATGTAAAATTATTTCTCTCGAATTTTTGTGTGCACCTCTCCTCAAAAAAAATTTCTCTTCCAAAAATTTTCCTCATCCTTACAAAGTGATGAAGGGACTTCTATTTATAGTAGAAGTTAAGTTAAGAAAAAATCATTAAAAATCAATTTCAAATCATTTCAAAATAATGATAATATCTTTTCAAATATTTTTGATTTTAAAAGAAAATTCTCGATTAAATCAAATTGATTCTCAATTGATTTTTATATTTAAATTGATCTTGAATTGATTCTAAAAAAAAAATCGATTTTCAATCTTTTGAATTGATTGTCAAAATTTGAATTGATTTTCAATCATTTCAAAAATAGGATAATCCTTTCCAAATAATTTTTTGATTTGAAATAAAAAGTTTTCAATTGAAAAAGAAATATTCTCAACCCAATCAAATTGATTTTCAATCCTCTAATTGATTTTCAAATTTTTTTAAAAATGATTCTCAAGATTTTCTAAATTGATTTTTAATCAATTCTCAAAATCTTTCTCTTTTTTAAAAAAAAAGATTTTCAATCTTTTGAAAAAAAAAATCAATCTTTTGAATTGATTGTCAAAATTTGAATTGATTTTAAATCATTTCAAAAAGAGGATAATCCTTTCCAAATAGTTTTTTTGATTTGAAATAAAAAGTTTTCAATGGAAAAAAAAAAATCTCAACTCCATCCAATTGATTCTCAATCCTCTTTAATTGATTTAAAAAAAATTACTTGATTTGCAATCGATTCTCAATTTATTTTTGAATTAATTTTCAATCTTTTTCAAAAACAAGTTGATAATTTCTTCCAAATAAAACATATCATCAACTAAATTCAAATTGATCTTCAATCTTCCTTCATTGATCATAAAATTTTTTAATTGAGTTCTCAAAATTTTAAGATAAACTTTTCAATTAATTCTTATTTTGAAAATTTCAATGCAAACCTTTTTTTTATTTTATTTTTTTATTTTTTATAAATAAATGCCAAAAATAACTTAATACACCTGAATTAGAAAATAATGGGTCCAAATAAACTCTTTTTTTTATTTTATTTAAAAAATTCAATTATAACAACTTGAGGATAAAAATCTAATTAACCAAAATATTTATAAAATTAATTTTTGACCTCGGACAAAATTGGGTGGCCACAGTCGTGTCTTTTTTGAGTCATTGTGTGTTTGATCAGTGAGAGAAGGTTGTAAGAAAATCTTACACCTTTCAGCGAAAGGTTTTGTGGTATCTGTGTGTTCATTTAATGATAGATTAATGGTTTAATGAAAACCTTTCTTTATGTTGTGTTTGTGTCCAGGTTTTGGTTATATTATTAATTGAAAAATGATTTAGAGACCTACAAGCCTACAAACTCACACATAAGATTATGACACTTGTTATTTTCAAGTTAAAAAAATTAAATAAAAGAATTGAAATGACAAATGTCAAGATCCTAATATGTAGGCTTATGAGTAGGTCTCTTTATGTAGGTCTCTTAATCATTTCTCGATTTCTTGACTGTTAAAAT
Organism: Crotalaria pallida; assembly: GCA_037953625.1. Taxonomy (NCBI): domain Eukaryota; kingdom Viridiplantae; phylum Streptophyta; class Magnoliopsida; order Fabales; family Fabaceae; genus Crotalaria; species Crotalaria pallida. The sequence continues at coordinate 121,486,311 of CM075652.1, read as the reverse complement.
TCACTACAGGGTAGGTTTATGGATGAGGATTGGGAGGATTAAAGGGGCTTGACTTGGCCAAGATTATTTTAAAAAATTCATAATCTAGCTAAATCCTAAAAATACTAAAGATTGTTGATAGGAAAGAGAAGTACCAATAGGTACGTCAAAGTAGGGGTGTTCATAAAAACCGGTTCGACTGAACCGAACTGGAATTGAACCAAATCAATTTAAAAAAAAACTGATTTTATTTTGTTAGATCCAGATCCAAAAATGGACCGGATAAAACTTAATATAGCAAACCGGATATCCACTTCGATCCATTTGGATAAGAAACGCTAAGAAGAAGAAGAAGAAGAAGAAGTCAAGAAGAAGAAGAAGCTAAGAGACTAAGAAGTCGCGAAGAGAAGAGACGAAGAAGAAGTCACGATTGAGATAAAACTGATGTTGTCCAGTTGGACTAATGTTAGTATGATACTTCATGCCATGTGTTTTCTAGAGTATGATAAGCAGATTTTGTGAGCTACAAATATAAATTTTCAGTTTTATAATTTGATTAAAATGATCCCTCTGCCCAGCATAAGATTACACAAATATTATTCATGTTAGTCCTTAGAAGATATTTCATTTAATTTTTCTTTCAGTTTAATTCTTAACTTATATACATTTAACTCAATTTGATCCTTGATATTACTAAATTTATTTCAATTACATCCTTGAAATGACTGCTAACAAGATTTAGGTGAATAACATTTTACAATCTCTGGACTAAAGAGGAATTTTTGAAATCTCAAGGACTAAAGTAAATCCAGTTTACAATATCGACGACCAAAGTGATAGTTTTGTCTTTTCTTTTTCTCTTGGCTACACTATTCATTTGATCTCTTACTATATTTTTTATTATTAAATTGATTTTTTATTTTTTTTTATCAAATTGAACTCTCACGTTTTTTTTTCTATCAAATCATCTCTGTGTCACTATTCATTTTACGTGTCAATAAGATATTGGTCCACATTTGCATCATGAGAGAGACAAACGACACGTGTGCTCATTATATTGGTTCACATAAGATAAGCAGTGACTCAGAAACCAAATTAATAGTGAAGAAAAGTGAGAGACCAATATGATATTAAAAAACTTGAGGGACCAATTTGATAGCGAAAAATAGGATAATGGGTCAAATGAGTAGTTTAGCCTTACCCCCGCCTACTTTTCCCCTTTTTTAAGTTCACAAATTACTCTCTCTTTACCTAAACAAAAGTATTAGATAATAATAAGGTTTAACAACGTCGATAATTCAGTTGGTGTAAGGCATATTTTTGAGATCATAAAGATGGAATATGGGCGTTAATAGCCTCGTGTTTCTAGTAAAAACACTTCGTCGGAAAAGGTAGTCACAAACCTCGCACATGATTAGTTTTTTTTTAAAAAAAAAAAAAATCATTAGTAGTGGTGGATTTTTGAATAAAAAATATTTAGTGGGATGGTTTTGTCAATTTTTATAAGCACTTTATTCAATTTTCAATTACATTAGTTACTTTTTCTTTTCACAAATACTCTTGTTTGTTTAATACTTTTCAGAGTCCCAATAATCAATATTATTATAAATCCATAATGGTTTCCAATTAGGAGACCAAAATATGATTTTAGCCGTCAATTTTGACTTAAGAAGTCTAATGAGAGAGAGTGGATTTATTATGTGAGTGTTTATGTGAGTGTTTATTGAGTTAGTGGGCTTCAAGCCCAAATATATTTGTTTTCCCAAATATATCGAATGGGGAAAAAATGGTGGGATTGAATTCTTAGTATCGAAAATGGGCAGTGAAATCTCCAAGCTATCAAATGGGGATGGTGCAGAGAAAAATAGAGATGGAAACTTTGATGGGAGCTCTTCTCAATCAATACTCAGTAGCGATGTTTCTGGTAATCAATACTCAATACAAGAATAAACTCATTATTTTTAACTCATCTTTATTTTTGATTTCCAACATTTCTTTCTCTATAAAGTTGATTAACTTAACATTGCAGAAGGCTTTGTGACTCCAACCTCTGTGCTGAAATCTCGATCTGGGAACTCCGTTCTGGAAAATAATAAAACTCTAATTCGTAATGATGAAAACATTGAGCTTCGTTTGTCAGGTGCCGTTTTAGTTTCTCTTTTGTAATATACTCTGATAATATGTACTCCAGGTGGCGTTTTAGTTATGTCGATATACTGCAATTGAAGTGATTAGTTATCTTGAAATACATTATGTGGCTGAGTCATATGCTCTTTTCTTTTATTCTTTTGTCTGAAAAAAAAATGGTGGGCTGGAAAGATTTTTTTGGTTTTGCATTATTTTGTATTAACCATTTAGCTACATGATATCTAACAATAATGCGGGCACTTGGGAAAAAAAGTTAGATCAATTTGACAACAAAGTTCAAATATTTCAATTGAATGAAATGATGGGTCTGTGTCTGATTTTAAGAAAAAAGTGGACTCAAAGATCAAAATTGAGGTTTAGTAATTAATAGTACTCAAAATTTTAAGCAATTAAGCACTTCTTGTCACAATAATCCAATTAAGGTTGATCAATTTGACACCAAAGTTCTTAGTAAATATTTTGGTGGAAGGTTGATCAATTTTGTAAATATTTCTCTCTTATTTGTCTTCCCAATAATCCCATTAATTTTGGTCTTCTTAATGCCATTAATTTCGATCTTCTCAATGATCCCATTAAGTTCTCTTCTATTAATTAATGAATCACACTATATTTTCATACTTTTAGTAACTAATTAGCAATTGATTTTTTTTCTTCTATTAGTAACTGATTTTTTTTGTTTATAGTAACTTATTTCTATGAAAAAAAATATTGAATAAAAAAAACCTAAAAAACCAAAAGTTAAGAAACTAAAAAAAATATATTTTAATCTTCAATCATAATAACTACCTAATATATTTCTCTATGTTTTTTTTTTTGAAAAAGATTTGCTTCAGATTTGGAATAAAATAATTACATTCAAAAAAATAACTTATGCATCAATGCATAACAAAAACCATTAATTAATAATAATCAACTTGAAAATATTCCTTAAATGTTGTAAATATTTATCACCTATTTATCTTCTCAATGATCCAATTAATTTCGATCTTAAATGTTGGAGATATTGCTCTCCTATTTGTCTTCTCAACAATCCCATTAATTTCGGTATTAAATATTTGTAAAAATTTCTCTCCTAATTTTATTCCCAATAATCCCATTAATTTTGGTCTTCTCAATGAAATTAATTTCGGTCTTCTCAATGATCCCATTAAGTTCTCTTCTATTAATTAATGAATCACACCATATTTTCATACTTTTAGTAACTAATTAGCAATTGATTTTTTTCCTTCTATTAGTAACTGATTTTTTTTGTTTATAGTAACTTATTTCTATGAAAAAAATATTGAATAAAAAAACCTAAAAAACCAAAAGTTAAGAAACTAAAAAAAAATATATTTTAATCTTCAATCATAATAACTACTAATATATTTCTCTATGTTTTTTTTGTTTAAAAATGATATGCTTCGGATTTGGAATAAAATAATTACATTCAAAAAAGTAATATAATACCTAAAATTGAAACTTTTTAATGAAATACAAATTTTCGTAACTTATGCATCAATGCATAACAAAAACCATTAATTAATAATAAACAACTTGAAAATATTCCTTAAATGTTGTAAATATTTATCACCTATGTTGGAAACCAACAAGCGGGCTTAGCAATTACTAGAGGGGGGGGGGGTGAATAGTAATATGGAAGCAACAGTGACTAATTTTCGGTGCAATTAAAAGATAATTGATCAAAAGCTTGTTTTTCTGAAACTGGGCAATTTACTCGAGTGAATTTAAAAACACTCGCGTGTTTTTCAGAAAACCTGAAAAACACTCGCGTGAAAATGAAGAACACTCGAGTGAAATGCTACGAAATACTCGAGTGAATTGAAAAACACTCGAGTGTTTTATGCAGAACAGAAAGGAGCAGTTTCAGAGAAATTTAGCAAAATGATTCAATTTCTTAAAGACTAATCCAGGGCAGATATAAATCAAAGTAGAGGACAATTAAACTAAGTTAAAACAAGTTGAAAACAAGTTAATTGCAACCAATTGCTACTAGAATTATAAAAGCCCCTTTCTAGAGAACTTAGGGTTTGGTTTTACTTGAAAACTAAGAAAGCTATAAAAGAGAGTTTTATCCTGGTTCACACTCAATCTAGTGCTAATCCAGTCCCCCTAATCAACTTAGGAGTTTCTACTAGTGATCAAATTGTTAGAAATTACAAGGATAAATTGAGATTCCTCACTCAATCCTAACCCTTTTTCAAGAGTGTACCAAACTCTTGAACTTTTCTACCCCAACTTGATTTGGTGATGAAGAGTCCCTTCTTCTTAAGCTCCTTGGAACCTCCAAGAGCCCACCAAGCTAAGAATCCTCTTAGTCTTTGTGCTTGAGAACCTCTCAAGGCTTGAGAACTTGGATACCTCACCAAGTACTTGGATACCTCACCAAAATTTTCTAAACAAGTTAAAGTGTTTGAGTGTTTGAGAATTTTACAATAAATAATTCTCTTACAAATGAAGCACACTCTCTTAACTCACTAAGACAAATAATAAAGATGAATGCTTGGTTGAGTTTAGAGAGAGAAAATGATTTTAACACTTGAGAGAGAGAGAGAATCAATGAAAGAGTGTAAGCTTGTTACCTTGGATAATGACCACTATTCAGAATATAAGTGAGGGGACAAAAGGGAAGGAAAAACCAAGTTATTCTTCCTTTTTGTCCTCTTCTAACGTTTAAAAAATTTGCTGACAGACCTAAATCACTCAAGTCTTTTTGAAAACACTCGAGTGTTTTAGTCAACTCTGATAGTGTTGCCTTTTTACTTTATCCAACGACTATATTACTGAAAATTCATAAATCACTCGAGTGAATTGAGAATCACTCGAGTGAAGTGAATTGCTCAATGTTGGAAAAATTAAGTTTTTCTAAAATTGTTTTCAATTCTCTTCTCAGGTTTAATTGGTTTTAATCTCAACCTTTCATGCATAGTTATTGTTTGACCTTATGTGAGAATAAAAACCTAAACTACCCACTCTCATAAATAAAATAAAATACATCAAAATTAAATGAGAATGACTAAATAACTAAGCACTTGATCTTCTTTAATGTTGGGCTTGCATTCTTCACTTTAAGTCCATAATTTAATTACATTGTCATCATCAAAATTAATCCGCCTTAATCGGAGACTTGATTTTACAATCTCCCCCTTTTTGATGATGACAAAATAATTAAACCTCTAGCACTTGAGAGCTCCCCCTCAATCTAGGAACCTTTTTAACCTGTACAATCCAGAAAATGCCAAGCACAACGTAATACAATAATAAACATAATCAAGTGCTCATTGGTATCAGAGCAAGAGCATATATCATTAGAGTGTAAGCAAGAAAGCGGAAAAAAAAAAGCTCTTTCTCTTTAATCTCCTTTCTCCCCCTTTTTGTCATGATCAAAAAGATTAACATTTTGGAAACAAGGTGGAGAATGAAGGATACCAATAAGAAAACTGTTCCTTTAAGAGTAAATAAGAAGCAAAATATGACTATGAAGCAATAAAGACACTTTAAAGAACATGAAAACTATGAAGAAAACATGATTAATGCATAAATATCATAAATCCATCATTCCAACACACCAAAATAGACCATAAAACATGAGTTTTAATCAAAGTACACCCAACTCCAAAAACAACAAAATACTCAAAAAGTTCAACATAGCTAAAAATAAAGACATAGTCATAAAAATAAGAAGTGCAAAGGAGCATCAGGACTCAAGAGGGTGGTGGCTGCTGATCATCATCACGATGATAGGGCTGGAATCTCCCAAGAGCTGATAGAATCTGACTAAGATCGGAGCGCACATGTCCAAAGTTCGCATCCACACTAGCAGAATGGGCATCAAGCCTACCATGAAGAGCTGAGTGCTGAATGTCCATATGAGTCCTCATATCAAACATAGTTGCACGCTGCTCTTGAAGTTGATTGTCAATAGCATCCAAGCGCCCATCAATGCGATCAACTCTCCCAGTCATATAGGTCCTAAAGTCCTGAGCCTCCTGAGCCAATGAGGCAAACCTCCCATCAAAACCGTCCATTCTCTCATCCATATATACCCTGTGCTCTGCAAATTGGGAGTTCCAGGACCCCGGCATATCAAAATTAATCCCATCAGTAGGATCATCCTGGGGTACTCCACTACTCCCTCCGGCCTGCTGATCAAAAGTGGCATGCTCCTCCTGTAGCTGCTGAGGGTCAACGCCTAGCTGATCTGCAGCTTGTTGAACATTGCCCTGACCCCTCAGAGCAGCTGCCTCATCAAAATATAAACATCGATTACTGAAGTATTCGATGTCCATCTTACCCAAAGAGATGTCAGAAAAGGCATGGATTTTTGCAGGTAGACGAACGACAGACTCTATTTCTAGAATTTGAACCTCAAAATGTTGAAGGAGTCTGCACACATGCATTGGGTAAGGGAGGTGTTTCTTAGGTTTGGAGTCGGAGGCTTGTTTCATCTTATCAAGGATAATGGAAGCCCAATTCAAAACATTACCATTTAAAATGGCATCCATAGCTCTAAGTTCAATTTGAATGGGGCGGGAGTAATTTGGAGAAGTTTGGGGCAACAAAATATGGCTAATGATATAGTGGAGGACTCTATTGTTGGCGGTCATGTGGTTTGCCTTCTTCTCACCCTTAAGATATGCACGATCGGGGCGGAGTAAGTTACGGAAAATATGGTCAACATCCCCTTTTGATGTTCCTTCGCCCGATCGTGAAATCCCAAAGACTTGGAATAAAGCCTTGGGGGTAACCTCAAAACGTTTTCCTAACACGGAGGTCTCATATGAATTCCCATTTTGCCTAAAGTTCGCATAAAATTGTCTAACTAGCCTAATGTAAATAGGGCCATTAAACGATATGAAACCCATAAGCTTTTGAGTTTTGAGGGCATTGACAAAAGGGAATCCTCTACTATTGAGATAAGCTTCACTTACCCATGTTTGAGTAGCATAATCGTTGGAAGCAAACTTTCTCTCCCTCTCAATGCAATTAGCTCTTTGGTAGAAATCATCCTCCTCCTCTTCACTGGGTTCCTCCATTCTAGGCTTTTTCCCTTTTCTTCTAATGTCCGATGATGAAGCCATTTGCTCTTACAATTGAAAACTAGAAGAAATTTTGTGAATTTGGGGTTTTGGGGAGTTAGGGTTTTGGAAAGGGAATGATGAATTTGATGGATAAAAGCGTGGATTTGATGTGAAATAAGGATGAGAATGAGTTTAGAAGATGAAATCTTGTTGAAATATGAAAGAAATAGTGATTTTGGGTGAAATATGTGATGAAAGAGGTGAGAGAACAGAGAAAACGCATGCAAGGAAAGAGTAGGGTTCGAGCAGTTCTGGGCAAAATCGCAGCAGCATCAGATTAAATCTGATGAAAACACTCGAGTGAATTTGAAAACACTCGCGTGTTTTTCAGGTTCGCGTGAATTTTAATTCACTCGCGTGTTGGCCGAAAGTTGGATTTTCAGAAAACTGCGATTCACTCGAGTGAAATGGGATTCACTCGAGTGTCGGCCGAAAGCTTGATTTTTCCCTAGACTCAAAACACTCGAGTGATTTAGAAAACACTCGAGTATTTTCCATCAGACCTGCTCAAAAACTTTTTCAATTAAAACTGATTTAATTTTGAATTAAAATTACTCGAGTGATTTTAGGAACACTCGAGTCTTTTTATCAGTTATGCATAAAAACACAGTTTTAACACTCAAAAACACAAAATTAAACGCATTTAATGAAAACTAAAGATAGGAAACATAATCACACACAGTTAGAACATAAATTTATAAGCTCTCAAGGCAATTTCAATCAAGTATCACTACACATTAAATTTACACACATTTGGTGATTTTCAAATGGCACAAATCAATTAGTTTATACTAGACTCATCTAAAATACCAAGTTCACCTCTTATGTGATAGAAGGTATCCCTTGGTAAGGGTTTTGTAAAAATGTCCGCTAATTGATTTGTGGTACTTACAAATTCAATTATGCAATCACCCTTTTGAACATGATCTCTTAGGAAATGATGTCTAATTTCAATGTGTTTAGTCCTTGAGTGATACACCGGATTCTTAGTTAGGTTAATGGCACTCGTGTTATAGCATTTTATGGGAACACTTTCTAATTTTAAACCAAAATCCGATAATTGTTGTTTCATCCACAAGAGTTGAGCACAACAACTACCGGCGGCGATATATTCCGCTTCGGCGGTGGAAAGAGCAACACAAGCTTGCTTTTTAGAAAACCATGACACTAGTGAACTTCCCAATAAATGGCATGTACCACTAGTGCTTTTGCGATCAAGCTTGCATCCCGCAATGTCGGAATCTGAATAACCAACTAAACTAAGACTAGCATCACTAGGATACCATAATCCGGTGTTAATTGTTCCTTTAAGATATTTAAAAATATGTTTAACCGCGGATAGGTGTGATTCTTTAGGATTTGCTTGAAAACGGGCACACATGCATACACTAAACATAATATCCGGTCTAGATGCGGTAAGATATAGAAGACTACCTATCATGCCTCTATATTTACTAACATCAACCGGTGTACCTTTGTCATCCTTGTCTAGGTAGCATGATGTGCTCATGGGAGTATATGCTTCTTTGCATTTGTCCATTCCGAATTTTCCAAGGAGCTCCTTGCAATATTTTCCTTGATGCACAAAAATCCCCTCCTTGACTTGCTTGATTTGAAGTCCTAGGAAGAACTTGAGCTCCCCCATCATGGACATTTCAAATTCCTTTTTCATCAAGTTAGAGAAATTTCTACACAAGGACACGTTAGTGGCACCAAAGATAATATCATCTACATATATTTGCACTAACAAAATGTCCTCTTTGGTTTTATAGATGAATAGGGTATTATCAACCTTTCCCCTTTGAAAGTCATTTTCTAATAAAAAGGTGCTTAATCGATCATACCAAGCTCTAGGAGCTTGTTTTAATCCATAAAGTGCCTTTTTCAATTTATAAACATGGTTTGGAAATTCATGACTTTCAAAATCGGGTGGTTGCTTAACATACACTTCTTCATTTATGAAACCATTCAAGAAAGCACTCTTGACATCCATTTGATAAAGAGTGAATTTCATTATTGATGCAAAGGCAAGCAAAATTCGGATTGCCTCAAGGCATGCAACCGGAGCAAAGGTCTCTTCATAATCAACACCTTCCTCTTGGTTGTACCCTTGGGCAACAAGTCTCGCTTTGTTTCTTATAATCAAACCGGATTCATCAAGTTTATTTCTATAAGTCCATTTTAAACCAATTATGGTATGATCATCGGGTATAGGCACTAATTCCCAAACATCATTTCTAATAAATTGATTTAGTTCTTCTTGCATGGCCATAACCCAATGTTCATCCTCAATTGCATCTTTAATTGAATTTGGTTCGATTTGAGAAACAAAGGAAACAAAATGACAAATATTTTGAATTGACCTACGAGTTAACACTCCCTTTGAAAGGTCTCCTATGACATTGTCAATAGGGTGAGCTTTCACCGTTTTCCAAGCCGGATCAAGTTCATCCTTGATTTCTCCTTCATCCTTTGATTTTTCCATCTCTTTGTCAACATTGGAAATCTCAAGTCCATCATCACTACCATCACATAAAACACTATCTTCTTTCGAAGACTCATTAAAAACTACATGAATTGATTCTTCAATAGTCATAGTTTGTTTATTATAAACTCTAAAAGCTTTACTATGAGAAGAATAACCCAAAAATATTCCCTCATCCGATTTAGAATCAAATTTTCCAAGTTGATCTTTTCCATTGTTTAAAATGTACACTTTGCATCCAAAAACATGGAAATGGGATATATTGGGTTTTCTACCTTTGTAAAGCTCATAGGGGGTTTTCTTTATCATGGGCCTAATTAAAATTCTATTCATTACATAACAAGCCGTATTAACGGCATCGGCCCAAAAGTATTGAGGTACTTGAGAATCATTTAACATGGTTCTAGCAAGTTCCTCTAGCACCCTATTTTTCCTCTCAACAACTCCATTTTGTTGAGGAGTCCTAGGTGCCGAATATTGGTGCTCAATTCCATGCTTATCACAAAATCTATCAAATTTATAGTTTTCAAATTCACCTCCATGGTCGGTTCGGATAATAATCACTTTTTGGTTTACTTGGTTTTGGGAAAGTTTAATATGGCGTTTAAAAGACTTGTAGGCCTCACTCTTAGCACTTAAAAATAATGTCCATGTAAATCTTGAATAATCATCAACAATCACCAAGGCATAGTAGTTGCCACCAAAGCTTTTAACTTGAGAAGGTCCAAACAAGTCCATGTGAAGCATTTCCAATGGTCTTGTTGTGGACACATCATTTTTGGAACTAAAATGATTTTTAGTTTGTTTGCACTTCTTGCAAGGAGTGCAATCACCTTTAATTTGAAAATTGAGCTTTGGTAAACCAACTACTGAGTCTTTGGATTGAAGTTTCTTAAGTTGATTTACATTAATGTGAGCGGTCCTACGATGCCATAACCAAGTATCACTTTCTTTGCTAATTAAACATTTTGAAACTAAAGAAGTGATATTATTCAATTCAACCATGTAAGTGTTATTAGACCTTTTTCCAACAAATTTGATAGATTCATCTTTGTCACTTTTTATGAGACAATGAGTAGAGGTAAATAATACATGGTTACCAATATCACATAATTGACTAATGCTCAAAAGATTATGTTCTAATCCTTGAACATAAAGTACATTATCAATAACCAAGTTGGAAGAATTACCAATTTTACCTATACCAAATATTTTGCCTTTGTTGTTGTCCCCATATGTGACATATCCCTTTTCCTTAGGAGTAAGCTCAATGAAGTGTTGCTTATCTTCCGTCATGTGCCTAGAACATCCACTATCAAGTATCCAAAGTTGCTTTCCGGTTCTAAGGCACACCTACAAGACATAATCACTTGCTCATTTTGGGTACCCAAATTATGTTGGGTCCCTTTTTGTTAGTCTTGGATGATTCTTCCTTCTTAATCCAAACATAAGTACCATTTTGAATTCCAAAATTTTTGATATGGCACTTATTGTTTGTATGTCCAAATTTTCCACAATAAAAGCAAGTTGGTTTCTTTGTAAAATCAATTTTTGAGAATGAACCAACCTCTTTATTTTTCTTTTTCTTGTGGACATATCCTAGACCGGTTTTGTTTGAATTGTGTCTAAGAGAACCAATCAACCGATCTAGGTTTCTATCACTTTTGTTAAAAGTGTTTAGTTTGATTTTTAAATCATTTACTTCCTTTTCAAGCTCACAACACTTTTCACAATGAGTGATGGTATATGATTGATTTGCATTCTCACAAACATGACTAGAGTTAGCAAGTTCTAAGGATGCATTTTGGAGTTTCAAATCATTAATAGATTTTTCTAATTCATTGATTTCCTTTTGATACTCCAAAAGCTTCTTTCCTTTTTCTTTGTTAACTTTAGCAAGTCTTTCAAATTGAGTGAGCATTTCATTATATTCATTTAGCAAATCATCATAAGAAATAGTATGAGAAGAGGTGTAAGAATAATTAGATGATACCTCATCCTCACTCTCATTGTCATTTCTTTCACTACTTGAGGAGGTTTCATTGTCATTCTTGGCCATGAGGCATAGCTTGGCTTCCTCATCATCCGAACTACTTGAGGATGACTTGGAATCCTTTTCCGGTTCATCCCAAACAATGTAAGCTCTTTTCCCCTTGCCATCTTGAGTCTTCCTCTCATTCTTTCTCAAGTAGGTGGGACATTCCATTCTTATGTGTCCTATCCCACCACACTCATGACACTTCACAAGTTCACTTGAGCTTTTGTTTCTTTGCTTGTTATCCTTGGATCTTTTGTCTTGAGGTCTCTTGTCCTTAGAGAATGATGAACTACCCTTTTTGCCTTTGAGGAATTTGTTGAACCTCTTGGCAAATAAACTAATGTCTTCCTCATTTAGAGCACGATCGGAGCCTTCACTTGAAGATTCATCTTCATCCTCTTTTGACATTTTGGTTGAGGCTTTTAGAGAGATGCTCTTCTTTTTCTTGTCTGAGTCTTCATTTAAGTGAAGTCTTGATAGTTCCATCTCATGTTCTTGGAGCTTCCCAAACAAGGTGGTCAAGTCCATAGATTTTACATCCTTAGCTTCCTTGATGGCGGTCACCTTAGGTTGCCATCTCCTATCAAGACATCTCAAGACTTTGTTAGTAGTTTCACCATCTCTAAATTCCTTTCCTAAGCCAATCAATTGGTTAACGATATGTGTGAACCTTGTTTGCATATCATTGATAGACTCATTAGGAAACATATGAAAGAGCTCATATTCATGAGTTAAAGCATTTAATCTTGAGTCTCTAACTTCACTAGTTCCCTCATGAGTAATTTGCAAGGTATCCCACATTTCTTTAGCCGATTGACATTGTGAAATCCTATGAAATTCATTTTTGGACAAAGCGGAGAAGATGATATTTTTAGCTTTTAAATCATATGAAACTTTCTTTTTATCATCTTCATTCCAACTTGTCCTAGGAATAACAATGGCTTCACCATTAATCACTCTTCTAGGAATATAAGGACCTTTTTCAATTGCATCCCAAATATCGGTGTCTATTGCTTCTACAAACACTCTCATCCTAACCTTCCAATAAGAATAATCTTCACCATTGAAGAATGGAGGTCGGTTAAGAGACATAGACCCTTCTTGTTGATTGCTAGAGCCCATTTGTTTCCAAAAGGATCTTTTTCGAAAAAGCTTTTACGCTCGATCTTTCGACCGAGCTCTGATACCACTTGTTGGAAACCAACAAGCGGGCTTAGCAATTACTAGAGGGGGGGTGAATAGTAATATGGAAGCAACAGTGACTAATTTTCGGTGCAATTAAAAGATAATTGATCAAAAGCTTGTTTTTCTGAAACTGGGCAATTTACTCGAGTGAATTTAAAAACACTCGCGTGTTTTTCAGAAAACCTGAAAAACACTCGCGTGAAAATGAAGAACACTCGAGTGAAATGCTACGAAATACTCGAGTGAATTGAAAAACACTCGAGTGTTTTATGCAGAACAGAAAGGAGCAGTTTCAGAGAAATTTGGCAAAATGATTCAATTTCTTAAAGACTAATCCAGGGCAGACATAAATCAAAGTAGAGGGCAATTAAACTAAGTTAAAACAAGTTAATTGCAACCAATTGCTACTAGAATTATAAAAGCCCCTTTCTAGAGAACTTAGGGTTTGGTTTTACTTGAAAACTAAGAAAGCTATAAAAGAGAGAGACAACACCAATTTTATCCTGGTTCACACTCAAACTAGAGTGCCAATCCAGTCCCCCTAATCAACTTAGGAGTTTCTACTAGTGATCAAATTGTTAGAAATTACAAGGATAAATTGAGATTCCTCACTCAATCCTAACCCTTTTTCAAGAGTGTACCAAACTCTTGAACTTTTCTACCCCAACTTGATTTGGTGATGAAGAGTCCCTTCTTCTTAAGCTCCTTGGAACCTCCAAGAGCCCACCAAGCTAAGAATCCTCTTAGTCTTTGTGCTTGAGAACCTCTCAAGGCTTGAGAACTTGGATACCTCACCAAGTACTTGGATACCTCACCAAGATTTTCTAAACAAGCTAAAGTGTTTGACTGTTTGAGAATTTTACAATAAATAATTCTCTTACAAATGAAGCACACTCTCTTAACTCACTAAGACAAATAATAAAGATGAATGCTTGGTTGAGTTTAGAGAGAGAAAATGATTTTAACACTTGAGAGAGAGAGAAACAATGAAAGAGTGTAAGCTTGTTACCTTGGATAATGGCCACTATTCAGAATATAAGTGAGGGGACAAAAGGGAAGGAAAAACCAAGTTATTCTTCCTTTTTGTCCTCTTCTAACGTTTAAAAAATTTGCTGACAGACCTAAATCACTCGAGTCTTTTTGAAAACACTCGAGTGTTTTAGTCAACTCTGATAGTGTTGCCTTTTTACTTTATCCAACAGCTATATTACTGAAAATTCATAAATCACTCGAGTGAATTGAGAATCACTCGAGTGAATTGCTCAATGTTGGAAAAATTAAGTTTTTCTAACATTGTTTTCAATTCTCTTCTCAGGTTTAATTGGTTTTAATCTCAACCTTTTATGCATAGTTATTGTTTGACCTTATGTGAGAATAAAAACCTAAACTACCCACTCTCATAAATAAAATAAAATACATCAAAATTAAATGAGAATGACTAAATAACTAAGCACTTGATCTTCTTTAATGTTGGGTTTGCATTCTTCACTTTAAGTCCATAATTTAATTACATTGTCATTATCAAAATTAATCCGCCTTAATCGGAGACTTGATTTTACAACCTATTTATCTTCTCAATGATCCCATTAATTTCGGTCTTCTCAATGCCATTAATTTCGATCTTAAATGTTAGAGATATTGCTCTCCTATTTGTCTTCTCAATAATCCCATTAATTTCGGTATTAAATATTGTAAATATTTCTCTCCTATTTGTGCTCCCAATAATCTCATTAATTTTGGTCTTCTCAATGCCATTAAATGTTGTAAATATTTATCACCTATTTATCTTCTAAATAAACTCATTAATTTCGATCTTAAATGTTGGAGATATTGCTCTCCTATTGTCTTCTCAACAATCCCATTAATATCGGTATTAAATATTTGTAAATATTTCTCTCCTAATTTTATTCCCAATAATCCCATTAATTTTGGTCTTCTCCATGCCATTAATTTCGGTCTTCTCAATGATCTCATTAAGTTCTCTTCTATTAATTAATGAATCACACCATATTTTCATACTTTTAGTAACTATTTAGTAATTGATTTTTTATCTTCTATTAGTAACTGATTTTTTTTGTTTTATAGTAACTGATTTCTATGAAAAAAATATTGAATAAAAAAACCTAAAAAACCAAAAGATAAGAAACTAAAAAAAATATATTTTAATATTCAATCATAATAACTACCTAATATATTTCTAAAAGTTTTTTTGTTTGAAAAAGATTTGAATCAGATTTGGAATAAAATAATTATATTCAAAAGAATAATATAATACCTAAAATTGAAACTTTTTAATGAAATACAAATTTTCGTAACTTATGCATCAATGCATAACAAAAACCTTTAATTAATAATAACAACTTGAAAATATTCCTTAAATGTTGTAAATATTTATCACCTATTTGTCTTCTCAATGATCCCATTAATTTCGATCTTAAATGTTGGAGAAATTGCTCTCCTATTTGTCTTCTCAATAATCCCATTAATTTCGGTATTAAATATTTGTAAATATTTCTCTCCTATTTGTCTTCCCAATAATCCCATTAATTTTGGTCTTCTTAATGTCATTAATTTCGGTCTTCTCAATGATCCCATTAAGTTCTCTTCTATTAATTAATGAATCACACCATATTTTCATACTTTTAGTAACTAATTAGCAATTGATTTTTTTCTTCTATTAGTAACTGATTTTTTTGTTTATAGTAACTTATTTCTATGAAAAAAATATTGAATAAAAAAAACCTAAAAAACCAAAAGTTAAGAAACTAAAAAAAATATATTTTAATCTTCAATCATAATAACTACCTAATATATTTCTTTATGTTTTTTTTGTTTGAAAAAGATTTGCTTCAAATTTGGAATAAAATAATTACATTCAAAAAAAATAATATAATACCTAAAATTGAAACTTTTTAATGAAATACAAATTTTCGTAACTTATGCATCAATGCATAACAAAAACCATTAATTAATAATAATAAACTTGAAAATATTCCTTAAATGTTGTAAATATTTATCACCTATTTATCTTCTCAATGATCCCATTAATTTCGGTCTTCTCAATGCCATTAATTTCGATCTTAAATGTTAGAGACATTGCTCTCCTATTTGTCTTCTCAATAATCCCATTAATTTCGGTATTAAATATTGTAAATATTTCTCTCCTATTTGTGCTCTCAATAATCTCATTAATTTTGGTCTTCTCAATGCCATTAATTTCGTTTTTCTCAATGATCCCATTAAATTCTCTTCTATTAAAAATTTATCTTCTATTAATTAATGAATCACACCATATTTTCATACTTTTAGTAACTAATTTGTAATTGATTTTTTTCTTCTCTTAGTAACTGTTTTTTTTTATAGTAACTGATTTCTATGAAAAAAATATTGAATAAAAAAAACCTAAAAAACGAAAAGTTAAGAAACTAAAAGAATATATTTTAATCTTCAATCATAAAACCAAAAGTTAAGAAACTAAATTCATTCCTGTTAGATATATATGTTTACAATATCTGATACCATTCTGCATTTTTCGTTGCATAATGAATGTGTTTGATTTGGTAAATTTATACAATAGAATAATATATTTTAATTCAGATATAATAAGATATATATGTAACAAATATTATCATTCACTTTGCAAGTTCAAGCAAAAAATTCAGCACTCTCTGCCATCTCTGAAATAAAACTATAATTTTGAGACAAGAAGAATTGTTTGGTTTGAAATTTTTCGGTTTCTTAATTCATTTCAACCACTATTGCAGATTTAACCTTAATCAAAAACACTGTTTCAGTTATGTTTTTCTTACCATAATACTATGATTTTTATGTCCTAATTTGAAGTTTTGCTATCAACTTATGAAATTATTATGAATTTATGAATGTAAAGGGTATGAAATTACTTTGCTGGCAATTCAATTAGTTATTCATATTCAATGTTAACTTGATATGGATATACTGTACAAACAGAAACTAAGTTCAGTATACTACGTTAACTGAACAACTTTAACTGAAGAAACGGAATGTCCAAAACTTATGTGGATGGTTAAATATATTGGGAATGAAAACATACCAAAGTCTACCTCTTTTTTAGTTGTGCAGAGGTAATAGTAATTGCAAACAATTTTTTTGGTAAAGCCCAACATGTGGCTATGAAGTTTTTTTTGATAGCTTTCCTATATGAAATTTTTTTTGGTAAAGCCCAACTAATGAATAAATATACAACATGCTTTTTATCAAATAATATTTAATAAAAACTTTCTTAATTTTTATATAATATAAATATTTAATATGTTACTCAATTACTAAATAATACCCTTCCCTCATGCACGGGCTTGCTTACTAGTAATAACAGAATACATTTGCAAAAAAAATATATCAAATGTTTGTCAATGCCAATGTTAATTTATTTTATATTTATAAGAAATATTTATTGTTTTCTTCATCCTATTTGTCATTTGTTTATTAACGTGAAATAATACATTTGTGAAAATTTCAATACTAATTGAGAAGATAAAATTGTAATGTTAAAATATAATTTTAAAGTTTTAAAAAATGTAAATACACTTAATCTTTGTAATGTGGCTAAATATGAGTTATAAGTAATAAAGATTACATTAAGTATTATACACAGAAACATATTTATCTTTTAACAAACTTATTAATTTTTTTCCCTCACTCTCACTCCTGTGTTCAATCAAACAAAGGAAAGAAAATTTTTCTCTCTCACATCTTCTTTCTTTTTTCCTTAACATCAAATAATGAAAAAATTTACTATTTTTTCTTCTTTAAAATTTTTCTCTCCATTATTTCTTTTTTCCTTTATCTCTTGTGCAACCAAAGATAGGGTAAATGTCTCCAGAAGAGGACAACAATGATACCATGTTTTGATGAGAGAATGAAAATATTAGAGTTTGGGGGAGAAGACTGCACAATGAAATATTGAAAATATTAACTGAATAAATTATTTTGAAATGTGGATAGAAATTAGTAACGGTTTACCATTTTGGAGTGTAGTAGGCCTTAATATTCAACTTACTTTTCAATTTTTAGAATATATACTACTAATTAAAGTGTCAATATCACATGTAGTCTTTTTTAGTTAGTTTCAATTTCGATGATACTTTCATATGGGAGTAACTCACTGTCACACTCCATTTAATATATGGTAACTGTAACATCCTGAAAATTAATATTAAATAATATAATTTTAGTATATAAATATTTATTTAAGGATATGATTAAGCCTTAGAAATTGTACAAGGATTAGAATGGTAGTATGAGCATAGGCCGACCTAGGATGTAAGTATAGGACCTCGGTCAGATCCCGACCGAGTTAGATGAGATTGAGTGCATATGAACCGAGCTGAATGGGAACCGAACGCGGAACCAGTTGTCCAGTCCGGATTAGCCGACCTCAACGCACCTCACAGTATCATCCGAGAAGGAAGCTCGAACTACTGCTTTCCTACAAACCGAGCCGACGTATCCTAACCGACGTACCCGAGCCGACACGTCCTAGCTCCTCCGTGCCAGCTCATGTTGAGCTGTTGACCCCTTTGGTTTTCGTACCGTCCGTACGGTACTATCCTTCACTTTATGTCCCTTTCAATGTACTATTCATGGCTTCCTTTGGAAGCCAATGAATCCTAGCCACACATTCTAGCTTCTCCAAGAAGCCAATTAATCCTAGCCACACAAATATTTTCCCCTAAATGAATAAAAGAGAATCAACATACACAACACAACACTTCTCACTTTCATTCTCTCTTTCTCCTACGTCTCTCTCTTTCTCTCTGAAAACTCCAGCCACCAAACCCCAACATTCTATCTTCCTCTCTTCCACCAACCGGAGACCTTCTCCTCGCCGTCTTCTCTTCCGTCCCGGAGTCCCTGGATCGCTGTGGAGTTCGTGTGTGGCTGGTGGAGCTTGTGTGCAACTTGGAGGAGCTCGTGGCAGCTTGGAAGAAAGGAATCAAGAGTGTTAAGCCCAAGAGGGCAAGCATCAAGGAAAGCCTCACTCAAGCTCTCAACCCTTATCTCTCACGGTTTGAGGTAAGGAGTGAGTGTTACCTCTACTTGAGTTTGGGCTTCTAGGGTGTTCATAAAGGGTACTAAGAGTGGGTGTTAGTTTAGGGAATGGATCTAGGTTAATGTTAGAAAGGAAATGGTAATATGGGTAAAAGGGAGCTAATAAATGAATTAGAAACATGAGTTTGAAGTAGGGATGAGTACTGTTATATGCTATATGTTGGTAGTTACATGATGGATTGGTTAAATGCTTTGATTCTTATTGTTGATGTTGTATAAGTGTTTATGAACTTTGTTGTATAAATGTTTATGAGCTTTGATAATTGTTATTTATATCTGTGACCGAGCTGGGCCGAGCTGGGAGAGGTTGCGTATCGGTTGAGGAAATGGTATATATGGAAATTAGGAGAGATAGAGTAATAAGTCAGATAATGAGAAAAGATAATGGAATAAGGAAATGGTTAAAGGGGTGAGCCGAGAGAGGCCGAGCTAAGTGTATAATGAGATTAATGTAAAGAGGAATAACTTAAAGGGTTGAGTCGAGGTGGGCCGAACTAAAAGAGATGGTTAATAAGATAAGAGGAATTAAAGAGAAATGGTTGTGTGATCGGGTCATAGCAGACGCGTACTGGGTGCGTGCATTTATCGCGTCAGACGCATACTGGGTATGTGCAGCTGTAAGACGGGTACTGGGTACTCGCAGTTATGATTCACACAAGGTTCCGAGCACGGAACCGGTGGGATGTGGTCCTGGTCATAGCAGACGCGTACTGGGTGCGTGCATTGATCGCGTAAGTCACCGAGATGCGCCGCTGTAAGACGGGTACTGGGTACTCGCAGCTATGGACTCTCCTTAACCCCATAGAATGATCGGCGGTGGTGTTGCTGGTCATAGCAGACGCGTACTGGGTGCGTGCATTGATCGCGTAAGACGCATACTGGGTATGTACAGCTGTAAGACGGGTACTGGGTACTCGCAGTTATGGACACTCCGATATCCGACCTTAAATGGTGTAAGACATGCACTGGGTGTATGCATCTGAGAAGAGTAAAAGATTGTAAGCTATGTTAAAGTGGAATAATGAATAATGAATCCGAGATAGAGGTGGTAGTCCGAGGTAAGAGAGTAGTGGCTGATGTGAGCCGAGCTAAGTGTGATTGTATGAGGTGAGTCGGGCTAGATGAGATTGTACGATGTGAACCGAGCTAATTGATATTACATGCATGTGACATGGTTTGATTACGTGCTATTTGTGCTATTTGACTACTTGTGTTTGGCTTGGTAGTTCGGTATGTCATTTTAGAAACTGCTTATTCAAGTTCTGTGTAATACTCACCTCCTTACCATTTTTCAGGTACTGAGCCCGAGCAGACGCAGTCCCCGGCCGAGCAGGATCACTCTCCCTCACAGGGAGAGTAAGTTATTTAGAGTAGGAGAATCTGTTGGGTCTCGACCAGTTGGGTCGAGCCAAAGCACTCTTTTGTATTTTTTATTACGGATTGCCTAGTTGGGCCGAGCTAAATTTTTATTGAACTTATATGTTGGTATATGAACTTCATGTATCTGATAATGAACTTTTATGCTTTAATCGAATTAAAGTCTTCCGCTTATATCTCTGATGTTTTTATATTAATGAAAAGAAATTTTTAAATCCAAATTTTCGGGTTTAAGGTTAATTATTATATAGGGTGTTTCATTTTTGGTAACAGAGCAGTTTCTCCTCGGTCTATTGGAGTTGCAAAGGACTCCAGTGGTTACTCACCAAGAGAGTGACAAATAAGTAAAAGTCTAGAAGTCTAAGTTAGACAATAAAGCTCATAGGTATATATGTTTATATATATATATATATATATATATATATTTACTTGATTATTCGGAAGTTAATTGGCCTCCTCTCCATGTCCGAACAACATGGCTGGGAGACGAGCTGATAACGACCGAATTGCTATTGTGTTGGAAACTCTGGTTCAATTACAGCAGAACCAAGCGCAGGCTCAGCAGAATCAGGCTGAGAACCTCGCTCAGAACATCGCCGTAGCAGCTGCAGCTGCAGCCCTTCAGCCCCAACCTCCAGCTCCGGTCGAGATTGACTGGATGAGCCGATTTAGGAAGAACGAACCACCTCGGTTTGAAGGGGGTTACAATCCTGATGGAGCTCAGAGGTGGCTCCAAGATATTGAGAAGATCTTCCGATCTCTGCAACCGCCCTATGAGTACAGGGTGAGGTTGGCCGAGTTTGTGCTGGCTAGTGAAGCCGAGCACTGGTGGGACCAACAGAGCCGAGGACTGGAGGCGGCTAATGAGGTCATCACTTGGGATTTGTTCCGAGCTCGATTCCTTGGAAAGTATTTTCCTGAAGATGTTAGGAGAGAGAAGGAACTTGCTTTCCTCAAGCTGGAGCAGAGGAACTTGAGTGTCGGAGAATACGCCGCTCAGTTTGAGGATTTGATCCGCTACTCAGGAAGCTACCGAGATGCCGATGAGCGTACCAAGTGCATCAAGTTTGAGTCTGGTCTCCGTGATGATATTCGGCTTGCTTTTGAATATCAGAACGTGGCCAATCTCTCGCAATTGGTGAACATGGCTAGCACTTATGAGAAGGGACTCAAGAGGAAAGCCGATGGAAAGCATAGCAGGTTGGCACAGAAGACAGTGTGTCCGATCCGAGGAAAAGGAGCTGTTCAGAGGTCTGCTCCCTATGTGAATCCGAGCTCAAGAATGTTAGCAGCTCCAAGGAGCGGTGGTCAGATGGTGGTTGTCCCTGGCCCTTATCCGATCTGTCAACACTGTGGAAGGCAGCACAGGGGAGAATGCTGGAGTCTGGATCCGAGCAGAGCAACAGGATCCTGTTTCCGATGTGGCAAGCCTGGTCATTTTGAAGCTCGGTGTACCGAGAATATTGTGAAGGAAGAGGTCAATGTGACCAAGGCTCAACAGACCGGTGTTAACCGACCAATGCAGAGGGGCAAAGTTTATACCATGGATGGTGAAGAGGTGACTGATGCTGACGAGCTGATCCGAGGTACTTGTCAAGTAGACAGCATTACATGTGCTGTGTTATTTGATTGTGGAGCCACACATTCTTTCATTTCCCTTGACTGTATGAACAGACTAAAACTCTCCCCAGTAGAAATGCCTTACAAACTATTTATTTCTACCCCAACCAATTCTTCTGTAATCACTTCTAAAATGTGTCTAGAGTGTCCTATCCAACTATTAGGCAGAGAATTTAAAGTCAATTTGATTTGTCTACCCTTAACCAAGCTAGATACCACTTGTTGGAAACCAACAAGCGGCCTAACAATTTAGTAGAGGGGGGGTGAATAGTAAATTGAAGTAACGATACTAATTTTTCGAATGTAATTGATAATAACAAATTTCGCGCTTACTGTTTTAAAACAAAAATAATTTTCTGTCCAAAAATGAATGAACTACTCGATTAGTTGATGGACTACTCGAGTAGTGCGTGTCAATTCAGACAGTGAACTGAGTTTTCAAAATAAGGATTTCGCTAACACAAAGCCAAGAACAGAAGCGGATGATTTGCTATCTTAAGGTTCTGAAGAAAGATTAAATAACAGAAATAAACGAAAGCATGTTATTATACTGGTTCACTCTCTACCCACTTGAGAGCTACGTCCAGTCCCCCCTAAACCTTAGGGAGTGTCTACTAAAAATCAATTAAATTGGATACAAACAGGATTAATTAGTGAACCTCACTCAATCTAATCCTAACCCTTCAAGAGTGTACTAAAATCTTGAACTTTACCCCAATTTCAATTGATTCTCTGTTGAAGAACCTCTTCAACCTTCCACAAAGAGAGCTTCTTGAAACCTTCAAGAACACCTTCTCCCTTTAGCAATAGAGCCTCTTGAAACCTTCAAGTGCTCCTTCCTTTCTTCAATGGAGTAATCAGATCACAACGAAACGGCTCCAACCAATCTCAATTGACAATGAAAAAGAAAGCTAGAATACTAGAGTGAGATTGATTCTTAGAAAGGGATTGGATCAAAGGTTCTTTTTGGGTGCAAGGTTTGAAAACGTTTTTTTTTTCAAGATGATCCGTATCGCTCTTGTTGAAGAGGTAATCATTATATTGAGTTTTCAAATCACCAGAATCAGGGAGGAGTATTAGAAAACTAATTAGGAAAGATTCTCCCTTGATTGCCTCTTCAACAGTCATATTAGAATTAAAATACTGACAGATCTGATACGTACTACTCGAGTAGTTGGAGCACTACTCGAGTAGTGAGAAAATTTGTGGACTCACTGTTTCTCAAGCTACTCGATTAGTTCAGCAACTAATCGATTAGTTTGAGAACTAATCGATTAGTCAACAGACTACTCGAGTAGTTTGTGGAGAGAGTGAGCAGACTAATTTTCATCAATGCAGACTACTCGAGTAGTGCACCAACTACTCGGGTAGTTACTGCTACTTTTATAAAAATTAAAGACCAGAAATGATTTTCCAAAGCACCTAGTCCCTTTCTAAGCTTTTTCAAATATTTAACTTAACTAGTATTCATGCTAACTAACTCATAATCGCTTGAGTAACATCCTAAGTCTACCACCCACACTCAACATAAATATAAAATATTACAAGGGAGCGGGAAATGGAAAACTTCTAAATGGTTGTTGTTGCTTTGTCTTCATCAAGGACAACTTGTTGATTTATTTGTCTTCATCAAAACCTTTTTGATTCTACAATCTCCCCCTTTTTGATGATGACAAATCCTTGATAATATAAACCTTGTTGTTTTGCATAAACTCCCCCTGACTATATGCAACATCAGAAACCTGCACAGCATAAACAACAAGACCATTTCTCCCCCTTTTGGCATGATAAAAAATGAGCCTAAATTAAGAGCAATATGCCAAAGGAAGAACATAATAACACATGTTGGATTATGAGCAATGATAGCACTTGATGATTTATAGCCCGAAAAAAAACTTTTCTCCCCCTAAAACAAATATACTTAAGAAGAGGCAATTAAATAAAAAAAATTTAGCACATAGCCCTTCAAAAGTACTTGGAAAAAAAATTAAGTTTTGCTTGAGGGTACCCAAATTGTTTTGGGCTTATCGGGATTTTCATCTTTCACAATCCAAACATAATAACCGTTAGGCACACCATGAGATTTAATTCTACAAATATTTGAGGTGTGTCCATGAATGCCACAATAAAAGCAAGTTGGCTTTTTAGAATAATTAACATTTGAAAAAGAACCAACTTTTCTAAAATTCTTTTTATTGGCATTCATGTATCCTAAGCCGGTTTTATTTGTATTGTTCCTTTGATTTTCAAGAAGTTGATTTAATCTTTGATCACTTCTTGATAAAGTTGCAATAGTGTTTTTCAAATTTGTAACTTCATGTTCATGACTTTTGCAACTTTCACAAGGAGGGATTTCTTGAATTTTCAAAGAATCAATACTTTGTTGTAGTGCTTCATTTTTACTATTTAGCTCATCAATGCACTTTTCTAAATTCAAGACTTGCTCTTTATATTTCAAAATAGATCTTTTTCCTTTGTCATTTGATTTAGCAAGTTTCTTGAATTCTTTATGCATTTCAACATAAGCATTATATAATTCTTCATAATCATGAGACTCAGATTCGGAATCGGAATTTACCTCGGTTCCTTGCTTACTTGAAGTGAAACTTGATGATGCGCCTTCATCAAATCTACTCACCAAGCAAAGATTGGCTT
Source organism: Crotalaria pallida (assembly GCA_037953625.1). Classification (NCBI taxonomy): domain Eukaryota; kingdom Viridiplantae; phylum Streptophyta; class Magnoliopsida; order Fabales; family Fabaceae; genus Crotalaria; species Crotalaria pallida. The sequence goes on along the minus strand of CM075652.1, from coordinate 121,461,653 downwards.
CTTCCTCATCACTTGATGTGCTTGAGCTTGTCTCTTTGTTTTCATCCGGTGCATCCCACACTATGTAGGCTCTTTTGCCCTTTTTCTTTTCATCTTTATGTCTCTTAAGATACTCAGGACAATGAGGTCTTATGTGACCTCTCTTACCACATTCATGACATTTAATTTTATCTTTTGAAGAACAATTTCTATGGTAGGAGTCCTTAGGTTCCTTTGTTCTTTTTAAATCATTTTTATTTTTAAAACATTTACGGAACCTCTTTGCTAGTTTTTGAAAACTTTCATCATCTAAACTAGATTCGGAGTCATTACTAGAGCTAGAGGAATCATCACATACCTTAGTTGATTTTGTGGTGGTCTTTAGTGCGATTCCCTTATTTTTCTTATCCAACTCCTCATGCAAAGTTAGACGGCCTAACTCCATCTCATGCTCTTGAAGCTTTCCAAAGAGGGTTGCAAGATCCAAGGTGTCTAAATCCTTTGACTCCATGATAGCTGTGACCTTGGGTTGCCATTCCCTGCTTAAACATCTCAATACTTTGTTAATGACTTCAGAATTAAGAAAAGTTTTACCAAGAGCTATGAGATGATTTATGATATGAGTGAATCGCTTTTGCATGTCATTAACTGACTCATTAGGGAGCATGCGAAATAACTCATATTCATGCATTAATGTATTTAATCTATCCCTTCTAACCTCGCTTGTCCCTTCATGAGTAAGTTGTAGAACGTCCCACATTTGTTTCGCATTTTTACAATGTGAAACTCTGAAGAACTCATCATAAGACAAGGCGGACGTGATGATGTTTTTAGCTTTCAAATCATAGGAAACTTTCTTTTTGTCATCATCATTCCAACTTGCCCTAGGAATTTCTACAACTTCATCATTTATTTTTCTTTTAGGTATATAGGGACCATTTTCAATTGCATTCCAAACATCAATATCAATCGCTTCAATAAATATTTTCATTCTGGCTTTCCAATAAGCATATCCTTCACCATTAAATAGTGGAGGACGGTTTATTGAAGAGCCTTCCCCTCCAAAAGGATTGTTAGAGCCCATGGTTTCCTTAAGGATCTTTTCGAAAAAGTTTTTACACTCGATCTTTCGACCGAGCTTTGATACCACTTGTTGGAAACCAACAAGCGGCCTAACAATTTAGTAGAGGGGGGGGGGGTGAATAGTAAATTGAAGTAACGATACTAATTTTTCGAATGTAATTGATAATAACAAATTACGCGCTTACTGTTTTAAAATAAAAATAATTTTCTGTCCAAAAATGAATGAACTACTCGATTAGTTGATGGACTACTCGAGTAGTGCGTGTCAATTCAGACAGTGAACTGAGTTTTCAAAATAAGGATTTCGCTAACACAAAGCCAAGAACAGAAGCGGATGATTTTCTATCTTAAGGTTCTGAAGAAAGATTAAATAACAGAAATAAACGAAAGCATGTTATTATACTGGTTCACTCTCTACCCACTTGAGAGCTACGTCCAGTCCCCCCTAAACCTTAGGGAGTGTCTACTAAAAATCAATTAAATTGGATACAAACAGGATTAATTAGTGAACCTCACTCAATCTAATCCTAACCCTTCAAGAGTATACCAAACTCTTGAACTTTACCCCAATTTCAATTGATTCTCTGTTGAAGAACCTCTTCAACCTTCCACAAAGAGAGCTTCTTGAAACCTTCAAGAACACCTTCTCCCTTTAGCAATAGAGCCTCTTGAAACCTTCAAGTGCTCCTTCCTTTCTTCAATGGAGTAATCAGATCACAGCGAAACGGCTCCAACCAATCTCAATTGACAATGAAAAAGAAAGCTAGAATACTAGAGTGAGATTGATTCTTAGAAAGGGATTGGATCAAAGGTTCTTTTTGGGTGCAAGGTTTGAAAACGTTTTTTTTCAAGATGATCCGTATCGCTCTTGTTGAAGAGGTAATCATTATATTGAGTTTTCAAATCACCAGAATCAGGGAGGAGCCTTAGAAAACTAATTAGGAAAGATTCTCCCTTGATTGCCTCTTCAACAGCCATATTAGAATTAAAATACTGACAGATCTGATACGTACTACTCGAGTAGTTGGAGCACTACTCGAGTAGTGATAAAATTTGTGGACTTACTGTTTCTCAAGCTACTCTATTAGTTCAGCAACTAATCGATTAGTTTGAGAACTAATCGATTAGTCAACAGACTACTCGAGTAGTTTGTGGAGACAGTGAGCAGACTAATTTTCATCAATGCAGACTACTCGAGTAGTGCACCAACTACTCGAGTAGTTACTGCTACTTTTATAAAAATTAAAGACCATAAATGATTTTCCAAAGCACCTAGTCCCTTTCTAAGCTTTTTCAAATATTTAACTTAACTAGTATTCATGCTAACTAACTCATAATCGCTTGAGTAACATCCTAAGTCTACCACCCACACTCAACATAAATATAAAATATTACAAGGGAGCGGGAAATGGAAAACTTCTAAATGGTTGTTGTTGTTTTGTCTTCATCAAGGACAACTTGTTGATTTATTTGTCTTCATCAAAACCTTTTTGATTCTACAATTATCCTCGGCATGGACTGGATGTCTCAACACCACGTCCTGCTCGATTGCCGAGAAAAGACCGTAATCTTTAGTGGCCCTTCTGTTGCGAAGTTAGAGACAACAGAGGAACCGACCTTAGACCAAATTCCTGTGGTCGGAGAATTTCCAGAGGTTTTCTCGGACGAAATGCCTGCCTTACCGCCGAGCAGGGAAGTAGAGTTCAGTATAGACCTTCTTCCGGGAACTGGCCCGATCTCAATTGCTCCGTACAGAATGGCACCTCCCGAGCTAGAAGAGCTTAAGAAACAACTGGAAGAACTTTTGGCCAAAAAGCTAATCCGACCAAGCGTGTCACCTTGGGGAGCTCCGATCTTGTTTGTTAAAAAGAAAGATGGTAGCCTCAGAATGTGCACCGACTATAGAAAGCTCAACGCGGTGACGGTGAAGAACAAAGACCCCCTCCCTCGGATTGACGACTTATTGGACCAACTCAAGGGAGCGTCGGTGTTCTCAAAGATAGACCTCCGATCTGGATACCACCAGATCCGAGTCCGAGAAGAAGACATTCCAAAGACAGCCTTCAGGACGAGGTATGGGCATTTTGAGTATGTGGTTATGCCCTTCAGACTTACCAACGCCCCTGCCATCTTCATGGACTACATGAATAGGATCTTCCGACCTTACCTGGATTCGTTTGTGATAGTCTTCATCGACGACATCCTCATATACTCTCGGAGTCCGAGTGAACACGAGCAACACTTGAGAACAGTATTGCAGGTCTTGAAAGACAAGGAGCTATATGCCAAGCTTTCTAAGTGCAGTTTTTGGCTCAAGGAGGTTCACTTCCTCGGCCATGTGATATCCGAGCACGTTGTTGCGGTTGATTCCTCCAAGGTAGAAGCTGTACTCAAGTGGGAGAGACCCAACTCGATAACCGAGATCAAGAGTTTCCTCGGTCTCGCAGGGTACTACAGGAGGTTCATTGAAGGATTTTCTAAGCTGGCTCTACCCTTGACCTCGTTAACCAGGATGGATACGCCCTACCAGTGGTCCGAGGAGTGCGAACAGAGCTTCCAAGAGCTAAAGAAAAGGTTGACGAGTTCGCCCGTGCTGATTTTACCAGATCCGACCAAAGCCTTCGACGTGTTCTGTGACGCCTCGAAGCAGGGTCTCGGCTGTGTATTGATGCAACAAGGAAAGGTGGTGGCTTATGCCTCTAGACAGCTTCGGCAACACGAACAAAATTACCCCACCCATGATCTCGAATTGGCAGCTATGGTGTTCGCCCTCAAGATTTGGAGACACTACCTGTATGGTACGAAGTTCGAGGTGTTTAGCGACCACAAGAGCCTCGGCTATCTGTTCGACCAGAAGGAGCTGAACATGAGACAGCGCAGATGGGTGGAATTTTTGAAAGACTACGATTTCAACCTACACTACCATCCCGGAAAAGCCAACGTGGTGGCTGACGCACTGAGCAGGAAGAGTCTTCATCTGAGCAATATGATGGTTCGGGAAATGCAGTTGATGCAGGAGTTTAGCGATCTTAACCTCGGCATACAGAAGAAGGAAAATAGTGTGGTGCTGGAAATGCTGCAAGTAACAAATGATTTTGTGGGTTTTATTAAGGAAAGACAGTCTGCCGACCCAGAACTCCAGAAGCTTCTAGAAAGAGCCGGAGACAAGGATGAACCCGACTTCACTAAGGGACCCGATGGTCTCATACGGTTTCGGAGCCGAGTTTGCATTCCTTTGGACTTTGAAGTCCGAAGAGAGTTAATGGAAGAAGCCCATAAGACAAAGATGAGTCTTCATCCGGGAGCCACAAAGATGTACCAGGATCTGAAGAGGTTGTTTTGGTGGCCGAAGTTGAAGACCGACGCGGCGGATTATGTGTCTCGGTGTTTGACATGCCAGAAAGCCAAGATCGAGCACCAGAAACCAGGAGGATTACTCAAGTCTTTGGTGAGGAAACCGCAATTGGTGGTTGAAACAACTAAGGAACCCTAGAAGAACACCTAGAAGGGGGGGTTGAATAGGTGTTTAAGAAACCTTGAAAGATTTTCGAACGAAACAAATCAAAACGATTAAAACAAATGATTTTTGCAAATTCTCTTGATGTTAATCGATTAGCAAAGGCTATTAATCGATTAGTTCCGAATGCTTGATTTAATCTAATCGAGTAATAACACTAGTTAATCGATTAATCCCTTTCAAAATTGAAAAATCACTTTTCAATCAAATACGAAAATCAATCAACCAACATGTATAACCAGAGATTCAGCGGAAACAATTAACACCTATATTCTTATTGATTAACCTAGGTAATAAAAATGATTTTCCCCAAATCAATTTTGCACAATTAAGATTCAATTCAATCAATTATGAAAAATCACTTTTTCTAGATTTTCAACCAAGAAAACAATTAAAGACTTGAATTGTAAAGAGTTAAGGGTTTAGAGATACGACACGGTGATTTATCCTGGTTCACTTTCATCTGCTTGAAAGCTACATCCAGTCCCCTCTTCAACCAAGAGAGATTCTTCACTATGAGGAATTAGAGTTCTCAAATTACAAGTAAATGCCTCACAAGACTCCCTTCTTGCTAGCCTACAAGAGATACTCCACACTCTTGCCTTGTAATCCTATTGATCTTCTCTCTAATCTAACCTCTACCCCTTGTTGATAATCGACACAACAAGTCTTCTTTGTTGTTGTAGATGGCTTGCCTTTTGCAAAGATTACAACACAATTGAATACACAATAACAATCCTATGAATCTCAATCAATAGCTATGACAATTCACAATAAGAGATTCAAAGGTTCTTGATCAAAGAATATGAAAATATGAAAGCTTTGATCTTTGAAATTGAGAGAGAATAGAGTGACTTGATTCTTGTAAAATTGATTATGAAAATGATGTATATCGATCACAAAGGTTAGGAATAGGTTTATATAGAATACCCAAAAGTTGTAGCACTTGAAAACTGATTTTGAGAAGTGAAAATCGTATTTTAAAAAACCAGTTCAGCAGTGCTTAATCGATTAAATCTTTACTTAATCGAGTACTAATCGATTAAATATGTTCTTAATCGATTAAACATGTCTGATACTTGTTTAAAACTTGTTTTCTCAAAAACTAAACCTTTCCTTTAAAACCTTTAAGCCACCTATTGATTCTAGGTTAAGTGAAAACTCAAATTATGATTTAATCATGACTATGATAGAGATTCACTACCCTCTAAATAATCTACCCAAATAAAAGACCTAAGAAGCTTGAGAGGCAAAAGATAAAACAATTACAATTACACTCAAACTATGTCTTCAAGAGCTTGTTTTCTCTCTTCTTCATTTGATGTTTGTTGTTGCTTGTTGAACTTGAAACTTCATCAACACATTATAGCATGTTCAAAACACTTTGTCATTATCAAAACATTCATCATGGAACTTACATTTGGAGATCCCACAATGGAAGTGGGACAGCATCTCGATGGATTTTGTGTCGGGTCTACCAAGGACGAGATCAGGGCAGGAAGCCATTTGGGTTGTGGTGGACCGACTTACAAAGTGTGCCCATTTCCTGCCGATCAGCATGAAGTATAGTTTGGAGAAGCTGACGCAACTGTACATAAAGGACATTGTCAGACTCCATGGTGTTCCGAGCAGCATAGTGTCGGATCGTGATCCTCGCTTTTTATCTCGGTTCTGGCAGAGTTTGCAACAAGCCATGGGTACAAAGTTGAGGTTTAGCACGGCTTATCATCCCCAAACCGACGGACAATCCGAGCGCACCATTCAGACTCTTGAGGACTTGCTGAGGACATGTGTGCTCGAACAATCGGAAAGCTGGGAAGCGCTATTGCCATTGGTCGAATTCACTTACAACAACAGTTTCCATTCAAGTATCGGAATGGCTCCTTTCGAAGCATTGTATGGTCGGAAATGTCGGACGCCGCTATGCTGGTTCCAGATAGGAGAAAATTTGTTGATTGGTCCTGACATTGTGCATGAGACAACCGAGAAGATCCGAATGATACAAGGGAAGATGAAAGCAACCCAAGATCGACAGAAGAGCTATGCCGACAAGAGAAGAAAACCCCTGAACTTCGTCGAAGGAGATCATGTATTCCTTCGGGTATCCCCTGTAACGGGTATCGGCCGAGCTATCAAATCAAAGAAGTTGACCCCTCGGTTTGTTGGACCATACCAGATACTGGAGAAGGTCGGACCAGTAGCTTACAGGATTGCTATACCTCCGCACTTGTCTAAGCTCCATGATGTGTTCCATGTCTCGCAACTTAGGAGGTACATTCATGACCCTTCGCATGTGATAGCAGTGGACGAACTACCGCTAAGAGACAACATGACGTTCGAAGTCCTACCAGTCCGAGTTGAAGACAAACAGGTCAGACGGCTCAGAGGGAAGGAAATCTCCTTGGTCAAGGTTGTCTAGAATCAGAATGATGTGGAGGAAGCTACTTGGGAACTCGAGGAGAAGATGAAGCAGTCATATCTGCAACTGTTCAACGTCGACTAAATTTCGAGGACGAAATTCCTGTAAGTGGGAGAGGAATGTAACATCCTGAAAATTAATATTAAATAATATAATTTTAGTATATAAATATTTATTTAAGGATAGGATTAAGCCTTAGAAATTGTACAAGGATTAGAAGGGTAGTATGAGCATAGGCCGACCTAGGATGTAAGTATAGGACCTCGGTCCGATCCCGGCCGAGTTAGATGAGATTGAGTGCATATGAACCGAGCTGAATGGGAACCGAACGCGAAACCTGTTGTCCAGTCCGGATTAGCCGACCTCAGCGCACCTCACAGTATCATCCGAGAAGGAAGCTCGGACTACTGCTGTTCCTACAAACCGAGCCGACGTATCCTAACCGACGTACCCGAGCCGACACGTCCTAGCTCCTCCGTGCCAGCTCATGTTGAGCTGTTGACCCCTTTGGTTTTCGTACCGTCCGTACGGTACTATCCTTCACTTTATGTCCCTTAGCTTTCAATGTACTATTCATGGCTTCCTTTGGAAGCCAATGAATCCTAGCCACACATTCTAGCTTCTCCAAGAAGCCAATTAATCCTAGCCACACAAATATTTTCCCCTAAATGAATAAAAGAGAATCAACATACACAACACAACACTTCTCACTTTCATTCTCTCTTTCTCCCACGTCTCTCTCTTTCTCTCTGAAAACTCCAGCCACCAAACCCCAACATTCTATCTTCCTCTCTTCCACCAACCGGAGACCTTCTCCCCGCCGTCTTCTCTTCCGTCCCGGAGTCCCTGGATCGCTGTGGAGTTCGTGTGTGGCTGGTGGAGCTTGTGTGCAACTTGGAGAAGCTCGTGGCAGCTTGGAAGAAAGGAATCAAGAGTGTTAAGCCCAAGAGGGCAAGCATCAAGGAAAGCCTCACTCAAGCTCTCAACCCTTATCTCTCACGGTTTGAGGTAAGGAGTGAGTGTTACCTCTACTTGAGTTTGGGCTTCTAGGGTGTTCATAAAGGGTACTAAGAGTGGGTGTTAGTTTAGGGAATGGATCTAGGTTAATGTTAGAAAGGAAATGGTAATATGGGTAAAAGGGAGCTAATAAATGAATTAGAAACATGAGTTTGAAGTAGGGATGAGTACTGTTATATGCTATATGTTGGTAGTTACATGATGGATTGGTTAAATGCTTTGATTCTTATTGTTGATGTTGTATAAGTGTTTATGAACTTTGTTGTATAAATGTTTATGAGCTTTGATAATTGTTATTTATATCTGTGACCGAGCTGGGCCGAGCTGGGAGAGGTTGCGTATGGGTTGAGGAAATGGTATATATGGAAATTAGGAGAGATAGAGTAATAAGTCAGATAATGAGAAAAGATAATGGAATAAGGAAATGGTTAAAGGGGTGAGCCGAGAGAGGCCGAGCTAAGTGTATAATGAGATTAATGTAAAGAGAAATAACTTAAAGGGTTGAGTCGAGGTGGGCCGAACTAAAAGAGATGGTTAATAAGATAAGAGGAATTAAAGAGAAATGGTTGTGTGATCGGGTCAGAGCATACGCGTACTGGGTGCGTGCATTGATCGCGTCAGACGCATACTGGGTATGTGCAGCTGTAAGACGGGTACTGGGTACTCGCAGTTATGATTCACACAAGGTTCCGAGCACGGAACCGGTGGGATGTGGTCCTGGTCATAGCAGACGCGTACTGGGTGCGTGCATTGATCGCGTAAGTCGCCGAGATGCGTCGCTGTAAGACGGGTACCGGGTACTCGCAGCTATGGACTCTCCTTAACCCCATAGAATGATCGGCGGTGGTGCTCCTGGTCATAGCAGATGCGTATTGGGTGCGTGCATTGATCGCGTAAGACGCATACTGGGTATGTGCAGCTGTAAGACGGGTACTGGGTACTCGCAGTTATGGACACTCCGATATCCGACCTTAAATGGTGTAAGACATGCACTGGGTGTATGCATCCGAGAAGAGTAAAAGATTGTAAGCTATGTTAAAGTGGAATAATGAATAATGAATCCGAGATAGAGGTGGTAGTCCGAGGTAAGAGAGTAGTGGCTGATGTGAGCCGAGCTAAGTGTGATTGTATGAGGTGAGTCGACCTAGATGAGATTGTACGATGTGAACCGAACTAATTGATATTACATGCATGTGACATGGTTTGATTACGTGCTATTTGTGCTATTTGACTACTTGTGTTTGGCTTGGTAGTTCGGTATGTCATTTTAGAAACTGCTTATTTAAGTTCTGTGTAATGCTCACCTCCTTACCATTTTTCAGGTACTGAACCCGAGCAGACGCAGTCCCCGGCCGAGCAGGATCACTCTCCCTCACAGGGAGAGTAAGTTATTTAGATTTTAGAGTAGGAGAATCTGTTGGGTCTTGGCCAGTTGGGCCGAGCCAAAGCACTCTTTTGTATTTTTGATTACGGATTGCCTAGTTGGGCCGAGCTAAATTTTTATTGAACTTATATGTTGGAATATGAACTTGATGTATCTGATAATGAACTTTTATGCTTTAATCGAATTAAAGTCTTCCGCTTATATCTCTGATGTTTTTATATTAATGAAAAGAAATTTTTAAATCCAAATTTTCGGGTTTAAGGGTATTTATTATACAGGGTGTTACAGTAACAAAATAATGAGGGCAAATAGTGAAAAAATAATTCTTGATTTTCTTAAGTGGCATATAAGAGAGAATGAGAAATCTGAATTTTACTGATGGTGAAAGAAGCAACAAGTCTAATACATACAAGCCTAATACATGGCTCATGAAAGAACCAACAAGTCAACAACTAATTGATTTTTGAGTCATCAACTTCCTTAACTAATCTTCAATAAACCAAACTATACTACATCAATTATTAGAAAGGTCCAACAATTAAACAGGGCATGCTCTAACTGACTGTACAACTTATTTTGGAAAGCAAGTTCATCAAATTGATGTGCTTTATAACCATAACTTGTTTAATTAGTTATTTTTGTCTAACTGCAAGTTAGATACATGTTATTCAAGAAAGAAGTGAAACTTCAGACAAAAAAAATGCAATAAATATAAAAGAAATATGGTTTTGTTTATTCTGTTTGAGCTAATCTTGCTGCTTCCTTGTATTGGTTGTGTATGGTTTTCTTTATTGATTATGTTCTGTCACCTGCACCTGCTCTAGTATCCTGTCTTTGAATATTTGTAACAATCATGGTATTTTCTGTCAGAAGATCACTTGAACATGGCTCTGCCTTGAAATCTCAGCTTTGCTCGTCTTCTATTTCCCAAAGAAAGCAAGCATATGCTGCAAAAATGTTGCTGGAAGCAGAAAAGTGGTGAACAATTGCATGTTAATTATTATCACATGTAGTCTACTTTTGTAAGTTGCTTCTTTTCTAATGCAGAATTCAGCCCAATAAAGACTCATCAATCATCATGTCTGCTGCACTGGTTATAGACAATTCAACAATCCTTTGAAAAGTAAGATTTACTCTAAATCAAGAAGGATCATATCACATGTCAAGATTAAAAGTTGTTTAATAGTCACATGTCCACTTAAAAAAGTCATGCATTCTTTTTTTCTTCTTCTAATATTCAGCATTCACTAAAAGTCTAAAACCAGTGAAGCTCAAATAAATTGTACCTGTTCCTAGGGGTAGCCTGAACTGCTTGCTCAAATAAATTCGTAACCTTATCCTGATCATGATGAAGCTCCCACTCAAGTCTAGCATATTCTGATATCGTTTCACCATCACTGGGATCAGCTAAGATCGCACGTGAGTAATAATCCTCTGCTGCTTGAAGATCTCTCTTGGACTGTACATTAAGTTGGACAAGAAGGGAAAATACAATTTTATGAGCCTGATAACCCTCCTACCATAAACTAAGTATGCAAGTTCTCTTTGTAACTCTGGTGCTATAAAATGATCTGATATGCATAATAAGGTAGTTATTATTATAACTTATTTGAAGGGGCTACTGCAAGCCTTGTGCTTGTTGAAGATTTCATGTTAAGCTAGCAGAAGCTCAACCAACTAATCACAGTTGATGCCTCAATTGTTGTTTGTGTCTACTATCCATAAATCTCAAACCTCTGTGTGTGTAAAGGAATTAGGTAACATAAAAAAATGGTAAAAAGACTCTCTTCTGTCAAAGTACTAAGCCTGCTAAAGAAGATTTTGTGTCTGTCCAGATCAAAATTTAGATACATCTGCACATTGCAAGCTTAATATATATGTAAAAATATTGAAACTAGTCTTGGTGTTGAATCATGCCTAATGTATGCATGTATGTATGTATGAACATTAAAAAAAATTCAGAAAGAAGTATTTCACCTCAAAGAGAAACTGAGCATACTTTTTCAGAAACAAAGGATTGTTGGGATTTTCATCAATCATTTTCTTAAAATCATCTTCACTAAAATTAGCTGTATCAATCTCTTGTCCATCTGCAGGTAATGATGTTGGGATAATTGGATCACTTTCTTCTTTTGAGGGCATGGTAGGTTCAGTCTTTTGTTCTTCCTCGTCATTCTGAACTCAATTATAAATTGTAAGTATTAAACAATGAATGTGTGCCATTTGAAAGACAAATCGGACCTTAGAAAAAAAAAAGGGAATGTAAATCATAAAATAGAGAAAATAAAACCAAAATGCACCTGAGTTTCATGTTTTTCAACTTCATTTTCATTATCTTCCGTTTCCCAGAGAAAACTAGTATATGCTGCAAGAACATGGCTGAAAAGAATATGTTATATGTTAAATTTTATCTTAGACATGGAAAGCTGAACCTTTTTCATGTATAATGTGAAGCTTCAAGTTTCTGCAGGCTACAATGAGGTTGAAGAGCTTACTTTAATCCAGGACTAACTGAAATGCCTAAGCCATATTTCAAAATGAGGCAGATGGTTTTGGCACTGTGGTTTACCTGTCCTGTGGAGCAGCTTGAGCTGCACGTTCAAAATAGTCCAATGCTTTCTCCTTGTCATGATGTTGCTCCCACACCAGCTTTGCATAATGCATCAAGACTTCACCATCAGTAGGATCTGCTAGGGTAGTGCGAAAAAAGTACTCCTCAGCCCCTTTAAGGTCTCCCTTAGACTGCCAGCAGATGTCAAAAATTAAACGTCAGCATATGAAAAGAACTACGAGAAACATCATTCTTGTGTAAAGTAACTCCCAGTAGTTGTGAAATTTTATGTCCTATTTGTTTCCAAATTTTGTTGTTTTAGTTAACCAATTGGTCTTCCATTTACTTATTTATTTGCTAGGCAAAAGTTAAGGGATAAAGCTCCTCTAAAGTGAGGAGACAAAGGTGCATTTACCTTCGATTTGATAAAATGCATAAAAATCTCAACTCATTCTCATTTTACTTATACGCTCACTATAGACAAACCTTTTTCCAAAGGCAAGGGAGACGGGTGCTACCCGATTCCGAAGCTAAATTGACAAAACCTAAACCTTACAAGCAAAATGCTTTGATAATTACCAGTTGAAATAACCACCACTGGTGGTAAGCCACTTAGTCAAATTTGGACATCATGCAGATTGTTCTGCTCTAGGTTTTTATGAGATCAGTGAGATTCTTGGGTTAAAACAACTAGCTACTAAGTTCTGCATACTCAAATAAGTTACTCCTATGACTGAAACTCTTGAGTAGCTATTAGGTTCTCAGTTTTGGTATAAGGTCATCTCATAAATCAAACATTATGAAGAATGGATGACCTTAAAAGTAGCCTAGGGACATGCTAAGTAGTTACACCGGATGAAGCACCAGTGACAGGAACAAGTTTAAACTATGAACAGAGTTTATCATCAATCTGGTGAGGCTCTCGATGATTCAGTCAACATCAATCAAAGGTTTAATGTCAACTGTTACTGTCCATATCAATCCAAAACAACAGAACCTGCATCTATTCATTTCGGAATCAAAAATTATGTCTTTATGAATGTAAGAACCCAATAACATACAAACTAAACTGAAATATGCAATGATTAACACATCTCAATTTCTCAAGTGCCATTTCTTGTCCAAAATTAATGTGCTATGATGAACAAATAATTCTAGTATCTGAGAGACCCTCGGTATTCAGAAGTCACTTTGGATCCAAATTAATCTGACTCGAACAGATAAGACCTATTTCAGAGGACAAAGTTCTTCGAATACCTATTTTTTACTATCTCAAGACTCCAACTCGAAACCTTACTCAAGAAAACCGAATTTTTGACACTCAAAGTGATAGACATATTCTTTTTATGTTAACCAAGGGTATCCATTTAACGTATGGTCAAGAAACTAATCATTTTCTAGATGTGTGGCTGCCTCTCCTAGCAATTAACTTTGACTTTTGACCTGGTACGATATCTATTGATTCAGTGAGGGCTTACACCACTAACTCGTCGTTGGTCTGAGTAATAGACATTGATCATGTTAAACAATTAACTAGAAAAATAAGAGAGAGATCCATTAAAAAAAATAATAGATAACTCACTTGTAAAAGCTGTGCATATTTCTTAAGAACCAAAGGGTGGCAGGGATACTCATCAACCATCTTCTTCCAGTACTCTTCAATATCCTCACCTTCTAGCAACTTCCGATTAAATATATCATCATCATCATTACTTACAAGGTTATGAGATCCAACTATATCATCAAATCCACTTCCATCAATCCCAACACCTGTAGACACTGCAAGATACATGGGAGGAGGACTAGGTGGTTCAAGCTCAACAACATCATCATCATCATAATCTTCTTTAATCAAATCCATTTTCTTCATACCAAAGCTAAACTCACCACCACCACTACCACTACTACCTATGGTAGAAGAAGTTGCTGTTTTGTTCAAAACATGTTCAGGGTCCGTGTCATCATGTTGAAGAGGGTTGTTGTATATTGCAAATGATGGAGCTGAGTGCAAGGTTGTTGACTCAAACTCCTCATCTTCTGCTTGAGACTTGGGACTATGAAGAACCTTGTCCATGGAGCCACAAAATAAGAAGAAGAAGAAGAAGAAGAAGATATGGCACTCTATCCCTTTAGTTGCTAAAAATATTGGACTTAAATAAACTCACAGTACAGGGTCGGCTAAGATAATGCTAAAAAAAAGTCAAAGCGAAAAATCGAAAATTAAACCTCAAACAAATTGTTTTTGACCCTCACTTTGATAGGTTTTTCAGTTTAATCCTTGACTTTTCAATAGTTCCTCTTTAGTCTCTCACTTTGAGAAAAGTTATTCGCGTTAGTCCCTGACAATTATCTCTGTTCATAAACGTTAACATCTGTAACCGTTAAATAACATATACGCATGTAACCGTTAACATCTTACACATTATGTTGAATTCAAAAAACAAAAATTGGAGGAAGAATAGACTAAGGCAGTAAGGCCGCTGAAGAGGCAGCTGCAGAAGCTAAGACAACTGTTGAAGCTCTGACAGCTACAGAAAATACTGCAGCTCATATATATATATATATATATATATATATATATATATATATATATATATATGTGTGTGTGTGTGTGTGTGTGGCAGCAGCAGCATAACAATTAGACGTCGTATAAGTTATTTAACGTTCACGTATATAAGATGTTAAGATCCATGAACGGAGAAAGTTGTCAAGAACTAACGTGAATTGCTTTTTTCAAAGTGAGGGACTAAAGAGGAATTATTGAAAAATCAGCGACTAAAGTGAAAGCTCCTTACAAAGTAAGGGACTAAAGTGACAGTTTAGTCAATTTATTTTTGGTTTCATCCACCATGGTTTAAAGGTTTAAATACTTTTTTCGTCCTTTATCTTATTTTTAGGTTTTAATTTGGTCCTTTATTTTTAAAAAAGTTAATTTAGTCGCCTTTATTTTTAACGTATGTAACTATGTAAGTTTCATATAAATATGACAATTTGTGCTACTCGGTCGTGCTCATCTCCGCCCGGTTCGGCTTCGAGCTTTGACTGTGTCTTACCTAAAAAGCACGGCTTAAAATCGTGCTTCAAAAATGGTCTTTAGGCCCGCACCGTACGAGTTTCGTGCTTTTGCATGCCTACTCGACAACCATTTAAAATATATATATATATATATATATATATATATATATATATACACACACACACACACACACATGTAACATCCTAGAAATTAATAGTAATATAATAAATTGATAAAATAATATAATTAAGGATAGGATTAAGTCGTAGAAATTGTATAAGGGTAGTGAGGTAATAGGAAGCATAGGCCGACCAGATAAGTAGATGTAGGGCCTCGGACCGACCTCAGCCGAGCTAAAGAACTAAATAGGAACAAAACGCGAAGTCTATTGTCAGCTCGGATTGGCCGAGCTCATCGTTCATTGCATTATTAAGCCGGCCGAGCTAAATAGGTCAGACGCGGAACCTGTTGTCAAGCCGAACTAGCCGACCTCAGCGCACCTCACGTCCGTATCCGAGATGGAAGCTCGGACTACTGATATCTCTCCATACCGAGCCGACACCTCCTAGCTCCTTCGTGACAGCTCATGTGGAGCTGTTGGCCCTTTGGGTTTCGTGCCATCCATACTATGTACTATCATTCACTTTATGTCACCATCATTGCTTTATGTCCTTTTCAAGCCACTATTCATGACTTCCTCAAGAAGCCAATGAATCCTAGCCACATGTTTTGACTTCTCATGGAAGCCTCCAATGAGGACCACACGAATGTTTCCTCTAAATGAATAAAAGAAAATCCAACACACAACACTCAACACTTGGCATTCCACTCTCTTTCTCCTTCGTCTCTCTTTTTTCTTCTCTGAAATTCCAGCAACCAAACCCCAACCCACTTTCTTCCTCCCTCTCTTCCACCAACCGGAGAACCCTCCTTTCCGCCGTCTTCCTTTCCGTTCCGGAGCCCCTGGACCGCTGTGGAGTTCGTGTGTGGCTGGTGGAGCTTGTGTGCAGCTTGGAGGAACTCGTGGCAGCTTGAAGAAAAGGAGTCAAGGGTGTGAAGTTCAAGAGATCAAGCATCAAGGAAACCATTCTCAAACTCTCTACTCTTATCTCTCATGGTTTGAGGTAAGGAGTGAGTGTTACCTCTACTTGAGTTTGGGTTTCTAGGGTGTTCATAAAGGGTACTAAGAGTGGGTGTTAGATTAGGGAATGGATCTAGGTTAATGTTAGAAAGGAAATGGTAAAAAGGGTAAAAAGGGAACTAATAAATGAATTGGAAACATGAGTTTGAAGTAGGGAGGAATATTGTTTTATGCTATATGTTGGTTTTTACATGATGGATTGGTTGAATGTTGTTATTCTTATTGTTGTTGTTGTATAAGTGTTTATGAACTTTGTGTATAGTTGTTTATGAGCTTTGATAATGATTGTTTATATCTGTGGCCGAGCTGAGTGAGGGTGAGAATGGGTATGAGAAAATGGTAAAGATGGAACGTAGGAGAGATAGAGTAATAAGTTAGAATGAAAAAGGTTAATGGAAAAAGGGAACGGTTAAAGGGGTGAGCCGAGAGAGGCCGAGCTAAAGAGACTAAGAGGAGTTGAGCCGAGAGAGGCCGACCTAAAAGATGATTAAAAAGATAAGTTAAAGAGATGTTGAGCCGAGAGAGGCCGAGCTAAATAATGGTAAAATGGATAAGAGGAATAAAAGAGAAATGGTTGTGTGATCGGGTCATAGCAGACGCGTACCGGGTGCGTGCATTGATCGCGTCAGACGCATACTGGGTATGTGCAGCTGTAAGACGGGTACTGGGTACTCGCAGTTATGATTCACACAAGGTTCCGAGCACGGAATCGGGGGGATGTGTTCCTGGTCATAGCAGACGCGTACTGGGTGCATGCTTTGATCGCGTAAGTCGCCGAGATGCGCCGCTGTAAGACGAGTACTGGGTGCTCGCAGTTATGGACACTCCTTACTCCATAGAATGATCGGCGGAAGTGCTCCTGGTCATAGAAGACGCGTACTGGGTGCGTGCATTGATCGCGTCAGACGCATACCGGGTATGTGCAGCTGTAAGACGGGTACTGGGTACTCGCAGTTATGGACACTCCGATATCCGACCTTAAATGGTGTAAGACATGCACTGGGTGTATGCATCCAAGAAGAGTAAAAGATTGTAAGCTATGTAAAAGTGGAATAATGAGTAATGAATCCGAGATAGAGATGGTAATCCGAGGTAAGAGGATAGTGGCCGAGATGCCGAGTGTAAGAATTAAGGAAAGAGTATAAGGGGAATCGATAGGATGTGCCGAGGTATAGTTAATAGGCAATGGATAAGCTGAGTAACGATGTGAATCGAGCTAATTGATGTTGTACGATGTGAGCCGAGCTAAAGGATGATGTATGCATGTGGTTTGATTACTTGTTATTATATGCTAACTGTCTACTTGTGTTTGGCTTGGTAGTTCGGTATGGCATTTTAGAAACTGCTTATTTAAGTTCTGTGTAATGGTCACCTCCTTACCATTTTTCAGGTACTGAGCCCGAGCAGACGCAGTCCCCGACCGAACAGGATCACTCTCCCTCACAGGGAGAGTAAGTTATTTAGAGTCAGATAGGTGGATGGGTCTCGGCCATTTGGGCCGAGCTAAAATATTATTTTGTATTGGGTCTCGGCTAGTTGGGCCGAGCTAAAACACTTTTGTATATTTTAACCTCGGATTGCCTAGTTGGGCCAAGCTAAACTTTTATTGAACTTGTATTTTGAAATATGAACTCGGTGTACCAGTTATTGAACTTTTATGCTTTAATCGAATTTAAGTCTTCCGCTTTATAACTCTGATGTTTTTGTATTAATGAAAAGAAATTTTAAATCCTAATTTTCGGGTTATAAGGGTAATTATTATATAGGGTGTTACAACACACATATGATAATATCTAATAATTGGTAGTAGCACCAGTGATATGTATTAAGTAACGTATATGTATTAGAAAATAAGTAAACAAGCATTATATAGTGTAGTGGATCAATGGATCTTTTCTTTTTCTTTCAAGTTTCGGCAAATTAAAAAAAATAAATAAATTGGGTTGGCGTGTCATGCCGTGTTAGCCCGGCAAAAGTCCGATCGTGTATCGTGCCTTTCCGGGCCGTGTTAAAAAAGCACGGGTATAATTCGTACTCCAAAATTGTTGTGCAAGCCCAATATTTTGTCGTGCTTATTCGGGACGACAACCCGATAATGTTGTGCTTTTTGGGTTTTAGTTTATTAACCTCCTAGTTAAATTACTTGACCCCTTTTTTGCCAAAACCCAAAAACACCCTTACTCAAAAAACAATAGCTCGCTCTTAGGTCAGCGAGTTTGTAATTTTACAAGCTCGCTGACCTATGAACGAGCTTTATTTATTTATTTATTTTTTTGCCTTCTCGCTGCAGGATCAACAAGATTGTTAAAATATTTTGATCAACTATTTTGAGTTTCTGACATGACATTAGCTATATGCAATTGGGGCAGATGGGCTGCAATAGCTTCCTATCTTCCACAGAGGACAGACAATGACATAAAACTATTGGAATACCCATTTGAAGAAAAAGTTAAGGAACCAAACAGGGATTAGTGATGGTTATGAAAAAGAAGGACATTCTTCTAATTCAGAGCCAAAGGGCCAGTGGGAGAGAAGGCTTCAAACTGATATTCACATGGCTCTAGTTTCATTGTTCCGTCATGACAGTGTTAGAATTCACCGCCATACATAACATCAAAGTAGCTATCAGCTTTGACCCGTGCATCTCCTTTATTGCCGATCACCACCGCCGCCACCTTAGGAGTCGAAACCTACAGATCTGTATTTCAGTCCATTATTCCTCTGCCATCATCGTCGACTTCGAGCTCCAAATCCATTTTCGACAATAACATGATTCACGTTCCAGATCCGTGTAATGTCGGGGACGACGACAAGAGAGCAAAGAGAAAAGACTTTTTATTTTTGTCCCTACCCATTACTCTTTGGCCCCCACCGACTGAAACGAGTTAGAGGATTCTTTCTGCTTGAAACAAGGCAGAATCAAAATAAAACAATTTAGTCCCCATTTACCGACTTTACGAAGGCGGAATATGATTTTCAATTTTCAAAAGGCGGAAACAATTTTTTTTTTGTTTACATGGGAGGTCTGGGACTAGAACACATGACCTGGGGAGGGGGAAATCATAAATGTCCCTGCAGCCACCAACTGGGCTGTCTTACGCGGACGAAACTATTTTAATTTACTATCGATTTGCATAAGGCGGAAGAATTACCAACTATTTAAAAACGTAAATAGTTCCGTTTGTTAAGGAGCGGAACAATTAAAATGTTCAAATCTCAGAAATGTCCCTCCCTGAACCCTTCACCTCCCTTTTGTACGTGAATGAACGGAGGGACAATATTGGTATTATAATAAATTTTTAATGTTTCCGCCTGATGAAAGGTGGAATGCTCTATTTTATTTACGACTTTGGAAAGACAGAAGATAATATGACTTGCATAAGGCGGAAATTGTTTTATTTTGTTTCCGCCTTGCTCAAGCGGAAAGAATCTTCCAACTTGTTTCATGCGGTAAATAACAAATGGGGACATTAAGATAATGTGTGGGGCAAAAAAAAAAGTCTAAGAAAAAAATGGGGACAAAATATTTTTTTTTTAAATTTCAAGTTGTGACACGTGTCAACATATCATTGGTAGACACTGACGGAGTGAAGTAATGCTTAACGGAAGGACCAGATCTAACACAGTCAAGGTTGTCAAACTCGCGAGTTAACTCGTAAACTTGTACGAGTTTACGATCCTACCCATAGAATCGAGTCAACTCGCATACAAACTCGCTTCCCACTAAACTCGGGTAAACTCGTGCAAACTCGGGTAAACTCGGGTAAACTCGTGCAAACTCGGGTAAACAGCAGTGGCCTTGCGGATATTTGAATTTTCTTGAGCTTTTACTTCTCAAAAGAAAATTTCCACCGTCGGATGTCCAGATAAACGAGTTAGGAAGCGTATAAAAAAATTTGAGCACGATCCAACGGTTAACAAAGAAGATACTAGTCGATCATTGAACGATATTTTCACTAAAATAACACTATAACCACTATTTTTACTTAACTAACCACTTAAATCATAAAACCATCATATTTGGTTGTTGTTAAGTTGGTTTGCTAATATTATTTATTGGGTTCTTATATGCTATAACAACATTTAAATATATATGTTTAATTTTTAGAGTAAAAACTATGAAATGGAAGTTATGAAAGTTATCTACAGGTTAATTTTAAAATAA
The DNA here is from genome assembly GCA_037953625.1 of Crotalaria pallida. NCBI lineage: Eukaryota > Viridiplantae > Streptophyta > Magnoliopsida > Fabales > Fabaceae > Crotalaria > Crotalaria pallida. The sequence goes on along the minus strand of CM075652.1, from coordinate 121,441,381 downwards.
GTGGACTCGAGGTAAACTCGTACGAGTTTACGAGTCGAGTTTACCTCGGCCTCACGAGTTTACGTAAACTCGCGAGTTTGACAAACTTGAACACAGTGATAACTTTAAGGATCAGATAAAAAAAAGGTTTGGGACTAAATCCAAAATATTATTAAGCCAAAATATTTTTAAGCCAAAATATAAGACCCCTTTACAACTTTCAATAACATTTAATTACTCATTTCCACAAACACCACTGTAAAGTCAACACGTTTTATAGTTCCAATAATAATTATAGGGGTAGTTTTGAAAAAGTATATCAAATTTTCACATTTCCAATGTCACTAACAAATTTATCAAATTTATCCACTTTTCTTGATGGAAGTGAAAACCCCCAAAAGGATCTTATAAATAGAACCGAAAGGAGTAATACGTGGCACAAGTGTTGATTGGCATGCATTAAAGATAATGTTAAAAAAAAAAAAAAAAACACACACACAACAACTGTTGTGACGTGTATGGAAACAACAAACAGAACAAGTGTTGGTGTATCCGTACTGATGAAAAAAAAAAAAAAAAGCATTCCAAAAACTTTAGTGACTAATATAACTCAATTCAAAAATCTTTAAAGACTTTAATATTCTTTACATACATACTCTAAAGAATAAATTGATACAACCCAAAATCTTTAATGATTAAAGTGAGTCATACTCCTTTTTATTACCTTTACCCCTATGCCCCCGGTTTATATATCTTACCAAATTAAATTCATGTATGCATTTATTCCAATTGTACTACTTAAGCTTTGTAACAAGATGCACTTTGGTTTAGCTTGTTGTCCTCGTGCTAGAACAATTGTGGAAAGATACTAAAGTCATTGAGAAATAGGAAAATGAGTTTTCCGAGTTCTGATGAGCTCACAGATTAAGCTTTTACTTAAATCTTGTGCTTAATTACTTTATAAATTGCCAAGATCCGACAAACAAGGAGAACCTTAGAATAAAAAACAGTAATGTTATGGGATTAATATATATATATATAAAGCTTAAAAACTCAACTTATAAATTAGTTTACATAAAAAAAAAAAAATATATATATCACAAAAATTGCACTTTGCTTATTAATGATTAGATAATAAATGGCAAATACCACTCTTTTATGATATAAGTTAATTTGTAGATTTATTTGAAAGCTTATATATATTTGTTGGGACTAAATATGACTTATGTAGTTTTTGGTGAAATTTTATTATACATAAGATTGTTTTTTTAATTATGAGATCACATACATGATTAATTTAGAATCAAAATCAACGTAATAATCTCTACTTGATGAACATGTATGGCTAGTGGCAATAATAAATAAGGTAAAATTATTCATTGTTTGATTTTTTTTTATCTTATTTGTTTTGGAAAGGTTAAGAAATAAATTGATACTAATGATTAAGTCAAGGAGATTAATGATTGTGTAATGACGGTGTTTACACTGTCAGTTCATCATCCATCATTCATTTGTATTATTTTAAATTAAAAGTCAATGACCATAAACACATAAATGATGGATGATACACTGACGATGTAAAAAAGTTTTACACCGTCGGTGCACCAACCATTTTCTCTTAAGTTAAAAGATTAAAATGAAAAAAAAAGGACAAAATAATCATATAAGAAATTTAGCCATAACTTTATTACTGCACTAGCTTATTTATTACTCCCTCGGTCTCATTTATAAGAAAAAAAAAGACATTCCAATAGTGGTTTTAAGTATAAGAAAAAATTAAATAATTTTTTATTCTCAATACAATCATTCCTAAAATATCCTCATAATGTGGTTGAGTCATTTAATTTTTGTTTCATTTTCAATGTAAATTTACTAAAGTATTAGTCTTTTTTCTATGAATTTGAGAAAATTAAATACATTCAACTAACTTCCTTAATAAATGTGAAATTAGTTATTTTTCTTAAAAATGAGACCGGAGGGAGTAGCACATAAAAAAATTAGAAAAATGATTTAGAGACCTACACAAAGAGACATACACACAAGCCTACACATTAAGATTGTGACATGTGTTATTTAAGTTCTTTTATTTTATTTTTTACTTAAAATATAACAAATGTCAAAAATCTTATATATAAGTTCATGAGTAAATCTCTCAATATAGATCTCACAATTATTGTAAAAAAAAAAATAAAAAAAAACTATTCATTTTTCCCGTGCTAGCTAGTGCTGCTAAATGAATCTTTGTGTGTGTGTGATAATGTTTAATTAAATATTAAATCTAATTCTACAAATAATGGAATTAAGTATATTTTAATATTTGAAGGAAATCTAATTTAGCTTTCAAATTTCCAGTTTAATTCACGAGGTCGAGGTCAAAAGACGACCCACCAGAGACAAGATGAACGTGATTCTATTCAAGAAGAGTGAGACGTAAGTCTCCCATCACATGAAACTAACTAAATTTGGGACTTTTTATTCACCCAACGAAGGCATCTAGGAAAGAGCTTTCACTATACCAAAAATTACATATATTTATTGGCCATAAGTAAGGGTATAGGTGCAGAACAAAGTAATCAAGGGTGTGGCTAACATGCTCAATATTGAGTTTTGATTTTGAGAATGACATTAACTTTGTCATGGTAAAAAGTAAAAATTTGGCTGTAAAATATATATATATATATATATTTTTTTTTACGCTATTTAACTTTCTTAGTTGGTCATCAGCCGATGTTAACGGAAAGTTGAAATCGACAAAAGGGTAAAATGTCGGATGTACAAGTGACGTCGACGGAAGTGTACTTAAACATTTTGTTTAAAAGTGACTTCGAAGGAAGTGAACGTACAACCTGACAATGGGAAGATTTCGACAAAAGGGTGTGTGTCGACAACATAAGTGATGTCGAAGGAGGTGTACTCAAGTTTCGTGACTTGAAAGTGACTTTGAAGGATGTGTACGTGTGTCGACAGAAGGAAGAAGCGGAAACAAGAGGTCTGTGTCGAAGGAATGATGGCGCAGAAAAAGAGGAAGTCAGAAGCTATCACGTCAACATTGGGAAACGGAAGAGTAATTATGAAGGCATTTAATGCCCCTTGTGGCTATAAAATCCCCATTTATGAGAAGGAAAAGCCATGAGTTAAGATGGAAAAATACAAGGAATGCCTTTGTGAATTCTGGAAAGAAGAGAAAAGATTCAAATTTCACATAAACATGAGTTCATTAAAGACTAAAAATGTGGGATTAAGGTGTTCGGGTGTTAGAAAGGAAATGAGGGAATTTTCACCCCGGATACCTCCTTTATCCTCATGAATAGTGAAAGACTAAGCATGTGGGATTACATAGAACCCATTTCTGATGTGTCGGATCAAAGCGAAGAACTCCGAATTGGAGGAAGCATTGAATCTGACAAATAAGCATTAGAGAGGCCTTTGTAATCCCATAGGCCAAGGTTTGTGCCCTGCTAGGGTCGACTACGGCCGTTTTTCCTATTAAAGAGGTAAAGGAAAAAAGACCTTTGATGGCATTCTACTAGAATAGTCGGAGGCATGTTTTTTGATTGAATGCTAGTGAAACAGTAGTTAGTCAAAATACATGTCACTGATATCAATCGAATGAATCTGAGGCCAACAGCAGGTCGGAGGTTTACTTCGACAGAAGGCCTGTTTGTCGAAAGGGGCTTGATGTCGGCTGGCATCCCAGAACCAAGAGGCAGGAGCACAACAACGTCAATGCTTCGAACAACAAAGAGACTTAGACAAGAATCAAATGGTTGCAGTCGAAGAAGTGTGTCGGTCGAAGGGGTCTCAGCAAAGATGTCACCACGGAGTCCGACAGAAGTATCCACTAAGCCCAAACCACGACGTGGGCAGTTACATCGTGGGGGATAGCGTAGTGGGTAGTTAATAAATCGTGGGTTCTGCGGTTATGCAGAACGTGCAAGAATGCTTTGTAAATAGTTTTCGGCCTATACCTATAAATAGGAAGTCTCTAGGTTGTAATGGGGGTCGGTTGCTAGGTTGACACACATAGGCCAAAATCCTAAACGTCTCACCAGAGCAGACAAACGGAGAAACGCCATTGTAAAGAACCTCAGCCTTCCACCCTTTTAAATTCAATGCAATATTTAATCTTTCATGCATCTTTACCTACCCGCAATTTACTTACTCGCAATTTTACATTCTCAAGTCATTTACTTTACTGCAAATTTTAATCGCTTTCATTTTCGATTCCAAGTCATTTAAGTTTTCTGCAAACTTTAACTTCGCCGCATCGTGTTCTTGGTGTCGGTTTCTCTTTTCAATCGCATTTTTAACGCTTTCTTCCCCAAATACCACAAAATACCAAAAATACGGTCAAATTCCTTTCGCAAGATTACCACATAACCTGTCTTTACCCACACCCCTTCCATCACCGTCAGTTCGGCAAGCGTCGGGCGAAAATCCCACAAACAAATTGGCACGCCCAGTGCGACAGGTTCAGAGTAACTTGTGCTTACGTGTATGCATTTGAGAAGTGGCATAACTTTGCCATCTTCATCTTCAATGATTGTTACAAGTCAAAGTGGTCAACAGACCACTATCATTTCAGAAATTGTTACACCTGCTGTTTCGACAAATGCTCCTCAAATGACCGCAGGAAGAGGTTCCGCCGTGGAATCGACTGTCGTGACTGCAATTCAACGGCCAAATAATGGCCCGAATGGCGGTAACCTCACCAGTGGGTTGACTTTTGGTAGTAATTCGAACAGTGGGGGACAAGTTCCTCCGTATGGTTTTCCACCTAGTTTCGTACCAGGGTCAACCTTAACATGGCCTTTAAGTAGTTCGATTGGCAGTACTAATACGACAACAGGGGCCACTAACATGGCCTTTATGCATTCTGCCACGGATATAGCTGGCACAAGCAACGGTTCGAGGTATATGCCTATCAATCCCGTCACACATATCCGTCAACAAATCGAAGAGGCCAACGTTCAATTGGTTGACCAATTGACGGCTCAGTTAAGTTCAGTGATCAATCCGGTGATGTTGGTGACAAATGAGACTTGTGGGAAAATTGCTCAATACATGAAAAAATTAAACCAAGTCCTAGGAGTTGACGACAATGAACACGACGAGTCCGTCAATGCGCCACCTGTAGATAGAAATTTACAGAGACCAATCTTGGTACAAAATTACCCTGATGGTCAAGATACACGAAACATTGCTCGAGTGTTGTCACCACAGCAGGACAGTAGAGTTACAACTTTGTGGGATAATGTTCATATTAATCCAACTTTCAATGCAGGTAACGTGATACCAGAAAATCCCCAAGTGGTTTTCCACCCTGGTGTCGAAGCGCCACAACATGTTCAGAATCCGGCGCAAGTTGCGTTCATGCAAAGAGGAGAAGATCTTCAAGCAGCACTGGCAAGACAAAATTTGGCTAGACATTTGATCCGACAAGGAAGAGAAGCAAGAGTCGAGCCAGATGATGTAAACCGGATAGTCGAACAAGCGCTGAGTCGGATTGGGTTTAATGTCGGCATGGCTAACCAGCCAGGTTTTAACTCACCCTTTCCGGAGTGGGTACAACTAGCAGAAATCCCAAGGGGAACGAAGGTGCCGAAATTGTCAAAATTCGTCGGGCAAGCAGGCGAATCTACTGTCGAACATATCACTCGTTACATCATCGAATTGGGTGATTTGGCCGCTGATGAGGCAATCAAAATGAGGCTATTCCCTAGTTCTTTAACAAGAAACGCTTTTTCTTGGTTCTCAACCTTACGATCTAATTCTATTCATGCTTGGACCCAGTTGGAAAGATCTTTCCACGAACAATTCTATAGAGGCGAATTGAGAGTTGCCATGACGGATTTGTTAAGTGTAAAAAGGTTTGCTGGGGAGCCTATCGATGATTATTTATCGCGTTTCAGACAAATGAGGAGTAGGTGTTTTACTCCGATTCCTGAACCGGAAGTAGTTAAGATGGTTGTAGCTGGTTTGGAATATCACATTCGAAAGAAGCTAGTTACCCAACATTTGTTGGATTTGGCTCAATTAGCCGCCTGCGTGCGGCAGATTGAGAATCTAAGAGATGAGAAAACAAAGGGAAGAGATTCCAAAGTTCTCAAGAGAGAACGCATTCATTATGTCGATTCTCAGCCTTCTGACGGGGAGGCATTCGACGGTGGTTCGGAGGTGAACGTGATAGAATTAGGAAACGAAAAACCTTACACGTGTTCCGCCTTGAGACCATCCAAACCCGTTAACGAAAATTTGTATAAGAAAATATACACTTTCGACGTTTCTAAAACTGAACAAGTTTTTGACGCGTTGTTAAAGGATAAACAAATTAGGTTGCCGGAAGGCCATAAATTGTTGAAAAAAGAAGAACTGAAAGGAAGAAAGTATTGCAAATATCACAATAATTGCACTCACAATACCAATGATTGCTTTGCTTTCAGGGACTTAATTCAACAAGGGATCGACAAAGGGAAGCTGAAGTTCTTGGAGAAAGAGATGAAGATTGACACGGACCCGTTCCAAAAGGAAGTTAATGAGGTCGAGTCTCAAGGAGTGTTTTCTATTAGTAATCTATCACTGGCTTACAACACTGAAGTGTTTCCGGAAGTCGGAGAATCATTCCGACATTTCTGTAAAAGAAAACAAGATGAAGATCTTCAAATTTGCCCAAGGTGTCAAGTGGTCTACGATCAAAAAGCCGCGACACAGAAAGGGAAGGAATCCAGGAGAGAGGATCAAAGAAAGAAGATAAGAGCCAGGATACATGAAAGAGAATACATCCGACGAGAGACGTCCCGAGAGGCCCGTCGGCCTTTATCCAGTCGAAGAATTTATGGAGGACGTCCCTCAAGGCTAACAGTGCATGAATGACTCATGCAAAAGAGGCAGTCAGGGTCGACATCTGGGTCGATCTATGAAGGTTTAACCCAAACTCAGAAAAGGAGGCTCCAGAGGATACGGAAGGCAGAGGCTGAAGAAGTTGACATCGAAGAGTTACCCATGAATGACGAAGGATGCCTAGTTGCAACCATGAAGTCGAAAACGGCTAAGGGATGAAAAGGGGCAAAACAGAAACAAAAATGGGTGAAGAAGTCAGAAGGGTCTAATCAGGTGAGTGAATCATATGAAGGGGACTCTGAAGATAGTTTGGACATCATCGTTAATGATCAGGACATGATAGATGCCCAAAGCAGAAAAATCAACAGCCTCTCGATCAATAATGTTGGCTTGCCGTTTGACATGCCAGGAGACCATGCACAAGAAGGATATGAAAGTGACAGATCCGATGATTCGTATTTAAGTGACGAAGTGTCAGGTCTCCCTGAATGCCTTTTTCTTTTGGATAGGCTTCACTTGGAAGTGGATATCGGACACATTGCACAGTTCGAACCACTAGAAGAAAGCAAAAGGGAACACTTGAGGCCTTTGCATATCAATGCCATCGTTGACGGCAAACCTCTTAACAGGGTGTTGGTGGACGGAGGCGCTGCCGTCAACGTTTTGCCATGGAACGTGTTCAAAAGGATGGGAAAAGCATAATCAGACTTGATACCGACAAATGTTGTTGTAGTCGGTTTCACAGGGAAAATCGCCCAATCACACGGTGTAACGATGCTGAAAGTCGAGGTGGGATCCGTTGTAAGGGATACTTTATTTGTGGTGGTTCCATCCAAGGCTAGCTATAACTTGCTCTTAGGCAGAGATTGGATTCATGCTGTGGGGGGCCGTTCCTTCGACGGCCCATCAAAAATTGGTGTTATGGAATCAGGAAAACAAGGTGGAAGTCATTGCTGCAGATGACAGTCCATGCTATATGCAGCAAATGCATGTAGACTTCAAAGTCTACAATCCAAGCATCAAGCCGATTCGACTTGATGCTGAGCATTTCCAGAAGCCCATAGTAGACAAGTGTTTAATGGAAAACTATGGGATCTCAATTGTCGCAATGGACAAGGCCGTCGAGCAGCGGCCTTCGACCAGCAATAATGGTTGATCGACAGCTAGAGAGACTGTCGGCCTACGTGGCCGATAGGATGCAATGTACCATCCAAACAGGTGCATTCCAGGATTGCATTGTAGATGACAGCCCTTTGGGATTTGAAAGGGGGTGGACAGATGAAGAATCTCGGTTCATCAGTGAGGATCCCAGAGATGAAGTAAATTTGGGAACGGCTGAAGAGTCGAAACCCATTTACGTTAGTTCGTTGTTGAAGGAGGAATTCCGACAAAAGCTCATCAATCTCATCAGAAAGAACAAGGACTGTTTTACTTGGGGATATGAAGACATGCCAGGACTCGATAGGGAATTGGTTGAACATAGGCTGACTTTACGGTCTGATCACAAACCAATCAAACAAGCAGTCCGACGGTTCGCACCTGATGTAGTTCTTAAAATCAAGGAGGAAATAGAAAGACTGCTGAAAGCGAAGTTTATCAGGACGGCAAGGTACGTCGAATGGATGGCGAATATAGTCCCTGTCGTAAAGAAGAATGGAAAAATGCGACCTTGCGTCGATTTCAGGGATCTAAATAGTGCCACACCAAAAGACGAATACCCTATGCCGATAGCTGATATGCTGGTGGATTCGGCATCTTGTCATGAGATAATGAGCTTATTAGATGCTTTTTCAGGATACAATCTGTGAAAACCTACAATCGGTGGGTGAAACAACTAGGAAACACTAGGAGAACACCTAGAAGGGGGGGTTGAATAGGTGTTATAGAAACTTTGAAAGATTTTCGCAAGAAACAAATCTAAACGATTAAAACCAATGAAAATCAATCAATTAACAAAAATTATATGATCAGAGATTAAGCGGAAACAATCAACACCAATATTATTATTGATTCACCTAGGTTATGAAAATGATTTTCCCTTTATCAATTTTGCACAATTAAGATTCAATTCAATCAATTATGAAAAATCACTTTTTCTAGGTTTTCAATCAAGAACACAATTAATAACAAGAATTGTAAAGAGTAGAGAGTTTAGAGATACGACACAGTGATTTATCCTGGTTCACTTTCATCCACTTGAAAGCTACTCCAGTCCCCTCTTCAACCAAGAGAGATTCTTCACTATGAGGAATTAGAGTTTCTCAAATTACAAGTAAATGCCTCACAAGACTTCCTTCTTGCTAGCCTACAAAGGATACCACACCCTTGCCTTGTAACCCTATTGATATCTAATCTAACCTCTTCTCTTGCTTGCCGATACCCACAACAAGACTTCCAATTGCTTGCTTCACTCACAAGACTTCCAAATGCTTGTTCTTCAACAAGGCTTCCAAGTGCTTGATGAAATGCCTCACCAAGGCTTCCAAATAACTTTGCTTGATTCAAAAAATCAAGGCTTCCAATGTTGTAGAATGTTTGCCTCTTGCAATGATTACAACTCAAATGAAAACAAAATAACAATCCTATGAATCTCTTTCAAAAGCTATGAAAAGATCAACATGAGAGATTCAAGGTTCTTGATCAAAGAATATGAAAATGAGAGCTTTGATCTTGAGAGAGTGAGAGAGAATAGTGTGGCTTTGATTCTTTGTAAAATTGTGTATAAAAATGATTCTAGTTGATAGAAATGATTAGGAAAAGGTTTATATAGAATACCCAAAAGTTGGAGCAACTTAGAATAGCTTTTGAGAAGTGAAAAACGTATTTAAAACAGTTACAGACCCTGTTTACTCGAGTAAAATAAGTGTTAATCGAGTAATATGAAAATCTGATAAATTTCACTTGAGTGAAAAAGGTTTTACTCGAGTAGAAGTTCAGATAATCGATTATCAAAAGTTTGTTAATCGATTAGCAGTTCAAAATACACTATTAATCAATTATCAAAATCTGTTAATCGATTATTAACATTAAAAATCACTTACAACTTGTTTTCTCAAAAACTAAACCTTTTCTTTCAAACCTTTAAGCCACCTATTGATTTTAGGCAAAGTGAATACTCAAAATATGATATAATCATGCAATCAAAAGAGATTCACTACCCTCTAATGACTCTACCCAAACTCATAAACTAAAAGACTTGTGAGGCGAAAGATAAAACAATAAAATACAAACTACCAAACTAAGTCTTCATGAGTTGGCTCTCTCTTCTTCACTTGATGTTTGTTGTTGCTTGTTGAGCTTGAACTTGATCAACACATTTAAGCTTGTTCAAAACCTTTTGTAGCTTGTTCAAAACCTTTTGTCATTATCAAAACATTCTTCATGGATCTTACACAATCAGATTTTTATTGCTGAAGGCGATGTGTCGAAGACTGCATTCAGATGTCCAGGTGCAATAGGAACCTTTGAATGGGTGATGATGCCATTCGGACTTAAGAACGCAGGGGCCACATATCAAAGAGCAATGAATTTGATTTTCCACGATATGATTGGCAAGTTCTTGGAAGTATACATCGACGATGTGGTGATCAAGTCAAAGACCCAAGAAGAACATTTAGAGAGCCTGGAAAAGGCGTTTAACAGGATGAGGAAGCACAATTTAAAGATGAATCCAATCAAGTGCACATTCGGGGTCACTGCTGGTCAATTCTTGGGGTTTCTTGTTCATAGGGACAACATTGAAGTCGACAAGAACAAGGCCAAAGCAATCATAGAAGCATCTCCTCCGGCCAACAAGAAAGAGGTTCAGTCATTCCTTGGCAAAGTAAATTATTTGAGAAGATTCATATCAAACTTGTCGGGAAGAACCAGAGCCTTTTCACCTCTTGTGAAGTTAAAACAAGATGAAGATTTTAAGTGGGGATCGGAACAACAAGCGGCTTTTGACGATTTGAAGCTATATCTGTCAACGCCACCAGTAATGATGCCGCCTCAGCCAGGTTTCCCTTTAAAATTGTATATATCAGCCTCTGATTATACCATAGGTAGCATGTTCGCCCAAGAAAATGAAAATGGTGTAGAGAGAGCTGTATTTTATTTAAGTAGAGTGTTGAATGATGCCGAAACACGGTATAGTGTCATAGAGAAATTATGTTTAGCACTCTATTTTTCTTGTACAAAACTTAAACATTATATGAAAAGTTTTCATGTTTTGGTTTTGTCGAAGTCTGACGCTATTAAATACATGCTATCCAAGCCAATTATTCATGGTAGGATTGGCAAGTGGACATTAGCGTTAACTGAATTTTCACTTCAATATGTGCCATTAAAAGCCGTCAAAGGCCAAGTGGTAGCCGACTTTTTGGCAGATCACCCATGTGTAAATGTGGCATTATCTGTTGGATTTGTCGGCTTAAGGCCTTGGACGATGTATTTTGATGGATCGTCGCATAGAAAAGGGGCGGGAGTTGGAATTTTGCTCATATCCCCCGACGGAATTCCTACAGAATTCATGTTTAACCTCAAATATCAATGTTCAAATAATGAAGCTGAGTACGAGGCTATTTTAATTGGCCTTGAGATTTTAATTTTCCTAAAGGCCAAAAACGTGGCTATAAAAGGAGATTCTCAGCTAGTTATTAAACAGTTGGTTAATGAGTATAAATGTTTAAGTCCGAAGTTGGCCAAATATTGTAAAATGGCACAAAAAATGATGCGCCAATTTGACGATGTTTCGGTCGAACACATATATCGGTGTCATAATCAAAAGGCCAATCATTTGGCCCAAATTGCATCCAGATACCGTATATCAAAAAAGGTCTTGAACAATGCGACAAAAATCGAAGAACTGTTATACCCCCCTCACGAAAGAGAAGTAATGGTGAATGCATTAGCATCCAGTCACGATTGGAGGAAGCCCATAGCCGATTACTTGGTGAATCCATCCTCTAATGTCGAGCGAAAATTGAAGCTGAAAGCCACCAAGTTTACGTTACTAGGAGGTGATTTGTATCATAAATCAGTTGACGGTAATTTGGAGGTATGTCTCGACAAGGAAGATGCTTTTGTAGCCTTGGCAGAAGTGCATGAAGGAATTTGTGGAGCGCATCAAGCCGGGGAAAAGATGAAATGGGTCCTCCGTAGGCAAAGAGTTTTTTGGCCAACCATAGTGTCAGATTGCATGAACTTTGCTAAATCATGTGAAGAATGCCAAAAACATGGCTATATTCAGAATGTTCCAGCAGGAGAGCTACACTCAATCATCAAACCTTGGCCTTTTAGAGGATGGACGTTAGATGTCATTGGCGAAATCGTTCCACATTCCTCAAAGGGGCATTCAAGGATCTTGGTAGGTGTCGATTATTTTACCAAATGGGTGGAGGCGATACCTTTGGTGAAAGTTGAACAAGAACAAGTAATTGATTTTATCGAAGACCATATTGTCTGTCGATTTGGAATTCCTGAGACTATAACTACTGATCAAGCATATATTTTCTTGGGAAGCAAATTGTAAGGATATCTGGCGTCAAGAAGGATCAAGTTGCTAACTTCGACACCTTACTACGCACAAGCCAATGGACAAGCGGAAGTGGCCAATAAGTGGATTATCAACATTATCAAGAAGCAAATTAGAGGGAAACCACGAAATTGGCATGAAGTTTTGACACCTGCATTATGGGCTATCCGAAATTCTCCAAATGAAGCAACGGGTACGACTCCGTATATGTTAACATATGGCCATGAGGCCATGTTACCAGTCGAAATAAACTTGGAATCAGTGCGATTTCAGAGGCAGCATGAAATGCCTGTGAACGATTATTGGAATTCCATGTTTGATGAATTGAACGAGGTGCATGACGAAAGACTTTCGGCGTTGGAAAATATCATGCGACAAAAGGAAAGAATTGCTAAATATTATGACGCCAGAGTTAAATTTAAGTCATTTTTACCGGGTGAATTATAATGGAAAGTGATCTTGCCCATCGACAAGCATTCTAATGAATACGGTAAGTGGTCACCAAAATGGGAAGGACCATTTCAAGTGTTAAAGATTTTTTCGGGCAACGCGTACGAATTAATTGAAGTTGAATCGGGAAAGAAGATCAAAGCAATCAACGGCAAGTATTTGAAAAGATATAAGCCGACAATGATGGAAGTAAACATGCATTGAATCAAATTGCAAATCCATACGATAAAATCAAAGTACAGAAAACAAATACAACAGACAAAAACAAAAGTTCACCCGAACAGATTACTAAAAGAACTCCATTCCCTGGCGAAAGCATCTCGACGTCGGAGTCCAACCCTGTATTCTTGCAAGTGGGTACCCAAAGCATTCGTAATCTGCTGATAAAGAGCCACCAAGGCAGCAACTTTGGCAACCAATTCTTGGAGAGTGGCCTTGGTAGCCTCCATAAGCTGAGTCATCTCCAATTGATCTTTCTCCCGACGGGCTAATTCGTCCTTCAGTTCTTGAATCTTGGCCCCGTTCTCCTCCAACCGTCGAAGTGTTTCGTTGGCCTTGGAAGAACAATCAGCATCTGCTCTTTCCAAATCCATAACTTCGACCTCCAACTTGTTTTGATTTGCTTTGACATCTTCATAAACTTCGATGTCTTTCAAAATCTTGGGACTATCAGTAGTCCAATTATTCACAAAACGTTGCAGGCCAGCCAATTTGGATTCGACGTCTTCTGGAATAGGATGCTGTAGGAGTGAATTGATAGTAGAAGACAAAATATCAACAGTCGCAGAATCGACCAACAGCTGATCAAAAGGCCGACAACAAATGTTCTTCAAGGTTGTCATCATCTGATCCGCCACTGATTCGGTGTCCCTTAAAGGGGAATTCATGGCTTCTTCAACATAGCGTGCTTTAGCCATTAATTCCCGAAGGGTAGAGAAGGCAGTGGAATGGGAAACCTGAATTGAAGGATCCATGGCACTGGATGAAAGGTTGCAAGAAGGAGCTTCAACAGGAGGAACGACGGCAGAACTAGATGAGCAAGGAATTGATAAACTGCCGTCAAAATCTTCAAGATGGACCGAGTTGTTGGGGACCTAGGAAAACAAGAAAAGAAATTTGGTGAGGTCACTTTAATGTTGCACAAAGGGCGAATAAGTAAATTCATAGGTACCTCAAACGAAGGGCCACATGCGTTAGTGGTCACAGGTCCCACGACAGCAACAGGGGAATCTACAATTTGAGTGTCAAGAGGCTGGTGGTCTACGACATCGTGATTGGACTCTTGGATAACAACTTCAACTGCAGCCGACGAGGAAGTATCGTCAAGACATCTCTGCATGGAAGCCTCAATAGTATTAAGCCTATCGACTTGCTCCGGGGAAACTTCAACATGAGGGTCATCGGAAGACAAGTCATCCATAATCACTTGTCGATGAACAGGGCGTCGTTGCAAATGGAAGTTGGTGTCTTCGACGATGTCTTCTTCACTAAATGGGTTAAGTGCTGGAGTGGGGAGGAATTCACCAACATGAGGGTCATGATGAGAAACATCGACAAACAGATCAGGTACAGTTCCATGAGCCCTTTGAGTGGCAACCTGAGTAGATGGTTCCCTAATAACGATGCCCTTGGCTTTTGGACGAGAATGTTGTTGAGTTCGGGTTGAAGGATTTGAAGGAGGATGAATTGGAGGAGCCGACGTAGCAGTAGACACTTGAAGTTTCTTTGAAAGGGGATGCACCAAAGAGCTATCAGTCCTTTCAGGGTCAACTTGGGGTTTACTCGATTGATGTTCCTTTCGTCCCTTGTGTTGTTTCTTGGCTTCGACGAAATCATCAATGGCATTAGAATGGCGCCGTTTTTTAGATTTCTTTGATGACGAAGGATCGCCACCTTTCTTTTTCGACGCGTTGGCCTTAATAGCCGCCGAATAGTCAATGAGGTTCGGCTTGACCACTGAAAATAAAACGACAAATTAGGAAACAAAAAGAAAAGGAGTCTAAACTACGTAAGATGAAGTATTCGTACCAGATTTGTCGGCTGCCACATCTGTCGGAGTCCTAGCACTCATCCTTTCAACAATGGTATCGTAATCCACATGATACGTGTTGAAGTAAGATTCCCACCAACGCACGAAATTAGGACTAGCCAAGAAACAAGGAGTAAAGCCGACAAGGTTGAAACGGCTAAGGGAAGCAAGGTTCTTCAACACGAACCTATTCAACACAGTTTCCCAAGGAGATTTATAGTCCGTCAATTGGCCATGGTGGAATTCATGAGATACCGATGAAAGCATAGGCGCAGGTAACCCTTGACAAAGGCCAAATTGCCTTGACACGCAGTTGGGATAATGCAGATAAACTTCTTTTTCTTCATAAGCAGATGAGGCGGGTAAACCACTAAACAGAATCCGTTGGCTTAGATAATGTGCCCAAAGGACATCATTCAACTGCCTCTCCTCAACATTAGAACCAGGAAAAGGAAGACGAAACCAATCAGGTCCCAGAGCCCTATCAGCAAAAGGAGCAAAATTAATATCCTCTGACGACATGGTGATGTTGGCAAAAATCTTCATAAAATGAAGAAAACTGTTGGTATGAGACGAAAGTGCAGGAACCTCATAGTTCGCCATCAAGCAACCATAGTTGAACCGGAACGGCAAACAACATCATGGGTGGAAACTAAATGACATTTCGGAATGGCATTCAACCACAAATGCAGCAGCCAAGTGGGGCCTCCGACGTTAGCCACCAGATGTTCGTTGAGTCTAACAGTGTCGGAAACATGGCTTATCGTCGAATACAACTTCGCCAAAAGGAGTTGACTCAAGGCCACCTTTCTTTCCTCATGAAAAATCGTGGCCAAGGGCACCAAAGATTTGTTGATCTATCGGGATTTGGTGCAAAAGACAAAAGCACTGAGCCATACCGTCAGAAATTCAACATGTTCTTTATCGCTGACTGTCGGGTTGTCCCTGTAAACATCCAAGTGTGCTTCAACATAGTTGGTAAAGGCATAAGACCCACCACTAATATGCACAACGTCGTTAGGTTTCCTCTCCACAGTCAAAATTTCTCCGTCAGGACGAAGACTGGTCAAAGCAGCAACGTCGAAGAGTGTGGGAGTCATCATGCCGTAACGGAAGTGGAAACAGTTGGTTCAGCGACACCAGAAGTAACATGCAGCGCAGACTGGAAGTTGTTAAAATAAGAAGGTCTTCGAAACCGGCCCTCTTCCATGATTTGTTCTTGTGAGGCCGAAGCCTTTCAAGCCACTCTGTAAACTTAGTGAAAGGTTTTACATTTCGTAAAACCCTGCGAGAATATCCCTTGTCAAAATGACAAGTGTATACAGGGTTGAGAGTGGCTACAGGACGGATCTCATTAGGGTTGGAAAGTGGAAAATTGGCACTCTTAACAGGGTCTTGAGCCTCCGATGAAGTCATTAAAGGGTCCAAGAAAGTGGGAGAAGGATTGACGGGTTCACCATCAGGAGGAATGAAAGAGGTTACGGGAATGATCAAGCTACGCTCGTGATATGGGTAGGCATGGCAACGGGGCGGTGTGGGGGCAGATTATGCACTTCCCACACCCGCCCCCGTCTCAAAAAATTGCCCCCGCCCCCGTCCCTCGCCGGGTATCATAAAAGCCCACCCGCCCCCGTCCCCGTCGGGGGTTGGGTAAAACCGCACCGCACCCGTCCCCGCTTTCCTTTTAAAAACAACTTTTCTAAAAGAGTTTTTCTTTTATAATATACCAACTTTTTCTTTTAAAAACAACTTTTCTAAAAGAGTATTTTCCACAAGTGATTTTTATTAAGAGTCAAAACATTATTTTTAATATTTTTTTTATTACTATTATTATAAATTATATATAATATATAATATAATATACATATATAGTGTGAGCGGGTCGGTTTCGGGGCCGGGTGCGGGGCGGATAGTAGAATTACCACACCCGCCCCCGCCCCGTGATTGAAAAAGCGGGTTTTCCCCGCCCCCGCCCCGATACCCGATTAGAACGGTTTTTCCCCGCTAATGGCGGATCGGGTTCGGGCGGGTGCCCGCGGTTCTGGTTTTTTTTGCCATGCCTAGATATGGGACACTCACATCGATTTCAGGGTCAAGAACCGCTTGAAGAGCCATGATTAACACAGAGTTTGAGAAGAGAAAAAGGGTTTAGGTCAGAAAACAGAAGAATGTAGTGCCAAGCAAGAAAAGATAAAAGGGGGATAATGATAAGCGATCAAGTTTAAATAAGAAGTGAAAAGACGTGGAAGACCAACACAATGGTCTAATCAAAAGCGTCAGTTCAAAAAGATAAACTCACCGTTCCAGAATTCTAATAATAAAAGGACAGTTTGGAAAGATACAACTTTTGGCATCCTCCGAAAAGACGCGTCGAATACCAAAACTTGGGGGGCCTCTGTTAACGAAAAGTTGAAATCGACAAAAGGGCAAAATGTCGGATGTACAAGTGACGTCGACGGAAGTGCACTTAAACATTTTGTTTAAAAGTGACTTCGAAGGAAGTGAACGTACAACCTGACAATGGGAAGATTTCGACAAAAGGGTGTGTGTCGACAACATAAGTGATGTCGAAGGAGGTGTACTCAAGTTTCGTGACTTGAAAGTGACTTCGAAGGATGTGTACGTGTGTCGACAGAAGGAAGAAGCGGAAACAAGAGGTCTGTGTCGAAGGAATGATGGCGCAGAAAAAGAGGAAGTCAGAAGCTATCACGTCAACATTGGGAAACGGAAGAGTAATTATGAAGGCATTTAATGCCCCTTGTGGCTATAAAATCCCCATTTCTGAGAAGGAAAATCCATGAGTTAAGATGGAAAAATACAAGGAATGCCTTTGTGAATTCTGGAAAGAAGAGAAAAGATTCAAATTCCACATAAACATGAGTTCATTAAAGACTAAACATGTGGGATTAAGGTGTCCGGGTGTTGGAAAGGAAATGAGGGAATTTTCACCCCGGATACCTCCTTTATCCTCATGAATAGTGAAAGACTAAGCATGTGGGATTACATAGAACCCATTTCTGATGTGTCGGATCAAAGCGAAGAACTCCGAATTGGAGGAAGCATTGAATCTGACAAATAAGCATTAGAGAGGCCTTTGTAATCCCATAGGCCAAGGTTTGTGCCCTGCTAGGGTCGACTACGACCGTTTTTCCTATTAAAGAGGTAAAGGAAAAAAGACCTTTGATGGCATTCTACTAAAATAGTCGGAGGCATGATTTTTGATTGAATGCTGGTGAAACAGCAGTTAGTCAAAATACATGTCACCGATATCAATCGAATGAATCTGAGGCCGACAGCAGGTCGGAGGTTTACTTCGATAGAAGGCCTGTTTGTCGAAAGGGGCTTGATGTCGGCTGGCATCCCAGAACCAAGAGGCAGGAGCACAACAACGTCAATGCTTCGAACAACAAAGAGACTTAGACAAGAATCAAATGGTTGCAGTCGAAGAAGTGTGCCGGTCGAAGGGGTCTCAGCAAAGATGTCACCACGGAGTCCGACAGAAGTATCTACTAAGCTCAAACCACGACGTGGGCAGTTACATCGTGGGGGATAGCGTAATGGGTAGTTAATAAATCGTGGGTTCTGCGGTTATGCAGAACGTGCAAGAATGCTTTGTAAATAGTTTTCGGATTCCTATACCTATAAATAAGAAGTCCCTAGGTTGTAATGGGGGTCGGTAGCTAGGTTGACACACATAGGCCAAAATCCTAAACGTCTCACCAGAGCTAACAAACGGAGAAACGCCATTGTAAAGAACCTCAGCCTTCCACCCTTTTAAATTCAATGCAATATTTAATCTTTCATGCACCTTTACCTACCCGCAATTTACTTACTCGCAATTTTACATTCTCAAGTCATTTACTTTACTGCAAATTTTAATCGCTTTCATTTTCGATTCCAAGTCATTTAAGTTTTCTGCAAACTTTAACTTCGCCGCATCGTGTTCTTGGTGTCGGTTTCTCTTTTCAATCGCATTTTTAACGCTTTCTTCCCCAAATACCACAAAATACCAAAAATACGGTCAAGTTCCTTTCGCAAGATTACCACATAACCTGTCGTTGCCCACTCCCCTTCCATCACCGTCAGTTCGGCAGGCGTCGGACGAAAATCCCACAAACAGCCGGTAATTGCAATTTGGTCATAGAGGCTTATCTTCTAAATTGATAAGGTTAGGGAGAAAAAGCCTATACTGTTAGCCAAATTTGAATAATAAGCCTATACTGTCAGCGGCGGCTTTGCGTCTGGAAAGGGAGAAGAAGCCGCCAGCGGTGGAAGGAAGAGGATCGGAAGAAGACGAGCCGCCACCACCGCCGCCGCAGTGAGAGGGAGAGAGAAATCAAGAGAGAGAGAGAGAGAGAGAGAGAGAGAGAGAGAAAAAAAAAAGGTGGTTTCTTCCGCCACCGCCGCCTCCCTCTTCTTCCTTTCCTCTTCCTTCCGCCGGCGGAGGCGGCGGTCGTCTTCCCTGGCCTCCCTACTTCTTCTTCTTTCTTCTTCTTCGATTGTTTTCTTCTCTTTTCTTTTCTCTTTTCTTCTTTTCCAGGGATGTTTTAGGAAATAACATTCAGAATGAAATAAAATTTAAGATAATTGGTTAATTTTGCTTATATTTTAAAGGCAAAACTATTAGATTGGTCCTGTAAGTTATTTTTTGGTTGCGATTTCGTCCCTTAACTTTTTTTTGTTTCAAATAAATCCTTCCATCCAATTATGTTTTAACACCGTTAATGGGAGCCTCCTACGTGGCAATCAATGGTCTTACAAGGCTAAAAATCAACGTTACACCCCAAAACGATGTCGTATGAGACCAAAATAGAAGCTTATTGGGTTATCCCTAACTGTTTTGGTTTTCTCTTTTGGCCTCATATGACATCAATTTGGGCGTGTAACGTTAAGTTTTAGCCACGTAAGACCAACGGTTGCCACATAGGAGGCTCCCATTAACGGTGTTAAGACAAAATTGGATGGAAGGATTTATTTGAAACAAGTTACAAACTTACGGATTTATTTGAAACGAAAAAAAGTTAAGGGACGAAATCGCAACCAAAAACTAACTTACAGGACCAATCTAGTAGTTTATTAACAAAATGATTTTTTTCCTTATATTTCAAGTAAGAGGGAATAATTTTTCAGTGACAACCTCCACCCCACTTCTTTATGTCTTTAATTATTTTCTTCGGTAGCAGGTCACTACTTTATGTCTTTAACACCAACTTCCAACCATTCACTCCTTGATCTCAAATTTCCTATGTCCCAAACAACTCCTCCATTTCTGTACACCCATACAAGTGGAGCATGCAATGCTCATCTACCCAAATAAGCCACATGCGCATGGAATGACAAAATTCGGAATAAGCATTTTAGACCTTGCCTTTAATCAAATATGGGTTGAGTTTCGGTTTTACAACTTAGAAAATTGATCAATCAAACTCAACTTCTCAACCAAACTTATTTTATTTTTGAACTTTTTAATAATTTTTTATGAGAAATAAGTGGAGTGATAAAGAATTGAGTAGCTTTTAAGGAGGAAAACAATTGTTATATAATATACAGACAATGTTAATTATAAACAATTACAACAAGTAATATACATGTAAATCAAAAGATGGGAAGATATATTTTATATTATACTTATATAATTGTGCATCAATAATTTTAAATTATCATGCAAATATATATTTTTAGGACAATGGTAGAGTTGAACAATTGGTGGATGCTCTTAGCTTTCCTAGAAGCAAAAGATATATCTTTTTATTTAGAGTAATTTATCACTTTGGTCTCTGAATTTACACAACACTTTCACTTTAGTTCCTGAAATTAGCAAAAATGCTTTTAGCTAGGTCCTTGATTTTGTAAAAAGTCATTCACATTAGTCACTGCCCCTAACTCCCGTCAACAGACGTTAACGGAGTGATAACGTGGCTTATTGGGGGCCTGAAACGACGTCGTTTTCGCTTCCCCGTGCACTTATAACGGAGTAAACTGTCATGTTAGTCTCATCAGCTCTGCACCAGTGTCATGTTCACTTACAAAACCTAAGAGCATTTTTATTAATTTCAGGGACTAAAATGAAAGTGTTGTCTAAATTCAGAGAACAAAGTGACAATTTATTCTTTTTATTTCTCTTTTAATTTTCAATTCACTTCTCTCTACCGATGTCGTCCATTCTTCACTACGGTCTTGTTTCTAGTAAAAGAAGCGATGAAAAAGCGAGGGAGTTTATGTCATTCATAAACATTTATTACAACTAGAAACTTGCATATTTTTATCAGCACGGTGAGGTTTTGACTTTTATAATAATGTTATTGATGTCTTAGATTGTGTGTTGGTTTGCTGTTAAATGAGATAGAGCAAAACCTAATCTATATGAAATATAATTATTTCAATGATCCGTGCCTTTCACAAATACTAGTTATTGATACAAAAGTTTTTGGTGTTGCCTAACGGATATTCCAGATACTACTTAGATATATCTAGATCCGATCCGTGTCGCGTATCAGACTATGACAGATGAATCTTTTAATATGAATTTTTTGCATGCACGAGGAATCAAACTTCAGACCTTGCTTAAGCGAGACCTTATCACTCGTCCCATCATCTCATGTTGGTTCTTGGTGCATTGTTATGGCTCTCCTACTTGCAAACATGAAAGTGATGCATGCTGGTCATGGAAGATGCAGAATTTCAAGAATCCAAGGTGCCCTTTTGTATCAACACCCTTTTTCTTTAACAAAGCTCCTTGAAAAGGTCCGCTAGCTAATCCATCGATTTGTTAAGTAATCAATTACTACTAAGTAGACTACATAACTATATCAGTCCAAAATTAAAAATTAAACTAGCAGTTTTTAAAGTCATTTCAGCTTAAATTCAAGCCATTGTCCCCACCCTCTTAGAATCTAGGAACTCTAATTAGCAAACTATAGTTGTGCAAAGAGGAATCACATTTACTATATATAACATAAATATGCGCCAATCACTCAAAATACTCAATAACATGGCAAATTGGTAACCTTCTTGGGAACTAGATACTCTAAAAATAGGAATGCATGCTCTGTAACATACACAACAATCTAGCCTAATTTTTACTTGTAATACACGAAGTTGAACAAATGAAAGAGGATGAAGGAAAAAAAAAACAAAAAACATTACCAATTATTTTTAAGAGCGAAAACATCGGTGAGAAATGAACGCTTGAAAATGAAAACCAATCCCAATGATTCGCTGTCCTTAGAGTAGCATAGTGATTCCTAACAGACAATGCCTTATTTTCCCTTTCTTTTCACAATTTCTTTTTCTATTTCCTTCCCAGCCTTCATGTCACGCCCTCCCTCGTCGTCCTCCTCTTGGACGACCACGGCTGCAGGCAAACCTCCCCGCACTCGTCACTTCCCTTCCTTCTTCTCTTGGTTTAAGATCCTCAAACGTACTAAAACTTCTGACAAACTATACAAGAAATACGTTAGATCTTATCAGCTCAAGTAATATATCATCATATGCAATTGCATTGCAATCACCCTATAGGCTATAAAAGAAGCCATATATATTATAGGGTGCATTGCAATTGATTGTCCTGTTCTCTTTGTTCATTTTTTTATTCAAGTCCTTCCGGTTAGTTGTTGCATTATTCAATGTCTCATATATTGGCTCCATTCCAGCTATTGGAACTCAATGTCATCTCAGCGCAGGACTTGGCTCCGGTGGGTCGTTCCATGAGGACCTATGCTGTGGCCTGGGTGCACCCTGATCGGAAGCTTTCGACCAGAGTTGACACCCAGGGCCATACTAATCCTACGTGGAACGACAAGTTCGTGTTTCGCGTGGACGATGAATTCCTCTACGCGGACACGTCGGCTATCATGATTGAAATCTATGCCTTGCATTGGTTCAAAGACATCCATGTTGGCACGGTGCGTGTCCTTGTTGCGAACCTCATCCCTCCACCGGCTAGGCCGTTTCACAACAACCATGCCCCGATGGGGATGCGGTTCGTGGCGTTGCAGGTCCGGCGAGCCTCCGGGAGGCCTCAAGGGATCCTCAACATCGGCGTGGCGTTGCTGGACAGTTCCATGAGGAGCATGCCGCTTTACACGCTCAATGCATCCGCCGTAGGGTACCGCCACCTGATGGGAGAGAAAGATGCATACGAGAACCACAACCACATTATGAGTCCTCAAGTGTTCAACGCAAATGCCAAACCAGAGCTGAGGCGAACCAAGAGCGACTCGAGCTCCATGATAGGCTCTGAGGCCATGGCTCGACAAAAGCGAGCCGCGGCCAACAAAGGTAGAGCAAGTTCCAACATCACAGGTTCAGAAGTTAGCTCCAAAAGTAGCGACAGCAGCATCATGAAGAAGAAGAAAAAGAAAGGCAAAAAAACAAGATCAAAGCCTAGCTCCGTGTTGAGTGGTTTTTCTGGTGAAGGTTATGCAAAGAAAGAAAAAGAAACTAGCTCTGTTCTTAGTGACTCTGCATTGAAATGGAAACATAATAACCATAAACAAGAAGAAGAAAATATGAATACTAATAAAAAAATTGCATCTAGTGCAAGTGCCTCTGAGCAGTTGCAAGCTGAACCGCCACCGCCACCTCCGCCACTGCAACCGTTATCACCTCATCATCATCATCATGATCATGATCATGATGATCATGACCATCATGATCATGACGATCATGAACATGATAATGATGACAACACTGAGGAGGTTTTCCATGGTGTTGATGAAAACATTGTAACTGTAACTGCTTCATCATTCAACTCTGCTTCTGAAGCTGCAACAAGCGACCTTGACATGATCTCAAACCCTAACCACCATGGACGAGTTCCCATCACCAACATTGCCTACCATGCATCACCCAAACCGCAGTTTAGTAACTCTTCGGCATCGGAGTATCGGAGCTCTCCGGCGGCGCAGTATCGCAACTCTCCGGCACCGGAGTATAGGAGCTCCCCGGTGCCGCAGTTTCGAAACTCTCCGGCACCAGAGTTCCGGAACTCTCCGAAACCGCAGTTTCGAAATTCTCCGGCGGTGGTGCAACAGTTTCGAAACTCTCCGGCGCCGAAGCATATTACATCTCCGGTGCCGATGTACCTCAAGTCGCCGGGGGTGCATCAGTTCAGGAACTCTCCGAAACCGCAGTTTCGGAACTCTCCCGTGGTGGCGCCGCAGTTTCGGAACTCTCCGGCGATCTCAAAGTTTAATCCTGCGGTGGGGTTCCCCGGTTCTCATAGAGGTACACCGTTGCACCGGATGAGTAGTGCGTTTGATCAGTATGGAACTCCAAGAAGGTCTAACATGGGGAATGTGGTTCCTCCGTTAATCACAGAATCGGAACTTGGACCGTCGCCGTCGGAGGTGGCGGCGGCGATCGCGAGGAAGCCGGTATTCGATGATGGGGAGAATTCAACAGTGGGAGGGTGGAGCTTGGATGAGCAGAGCGTTGAAGGATTGCAGTCAAAACTGGAGCGGTGGCGGACGGAGCTGCCGCCGGTGATCGACCGCGGCGAGGCCTCAAGTTTCCCGTCGTCGAGTTCCAAAAGCAAATCGGTGAGCCGCCATTCGCGGAGGCACACGGACGGTGGAGCTGGGTTGTTTTCTTGCTTTAGTAAGATTTGTGGTGTGGAATGTTCCATTGTTTGTGGTGGCCCTAAAGACAAGAAGAATCAGCGCCGCCGCACTCCGTCGGCGTCGGCGAACAACACCAGCTTACTGTGAAACCAACCACCATGATGATGAGATATGAGAAGATGAAGAGTCATCATCAGGTTGGGTTGGTTGATGGAATATGAATGTCCAACTATCCAACATGAAGATCATGCATGCATGGCTATTATTGGGAATGAGGAATATGGACTAAACTGTAATTTTATTTATTATTTATTTGTTTAATCTATAATTTTGGTACTCTTTTGTTGTTCTAATGCATGTGATCAGCTACACTTTCACATGGCTGGAAATTCCACATTACAACAGAAGGTATGCATATATACATTATATTTATTTATATTTATATAAATCTTTTTTTTTTTTTAATAGTTGTAGATTGTATTAGATATGTTACGTTTGTAATGAATATATATTGAATTTATGGTTCAAGTTATAGTTGACCGATGACAATGTATGATGCGGTTAAAGTGTTATGTTTTGTTGGAAGATGATTTTTGAATAACAAGGACAGATTGGGTGTGTGTGTCTATATATATATATATATATATATATATATATATATATATATATATGAGGCATCATTTTGCAATATTGACATGATGTGAATAGAGAGAGGGGAAAAAAATAGATGTGTGAAATTGTAAATATGCAGTGTGTTGATGTTCAAATTTGTTGCAGAAATAATAGAACTCATTTTTTTTAATAGTTGTTATCACTTTGTAAGAGTCTAGCTACTTGAACTTCTTTACTAAATGTGAAACAAGTGCTAAAAATCAGTTAGATTTCAAAGTTCTCAAGAAAATGCCATTCAGTTAAAATGTCACATTACCTTTTGTTATTCTGATTTTTTTTTTGCAAATAAAGCCTTTCATATCTTGTCTGTTTACCTCAACCATGTAGCAATCTTATTTTGATAATGTTTCACTACTGGAAAAAAAGACTTTTAAAATCGGTTGTTTTGGACTTTTAAAATCGACCGTTGTGATGATGTTGAAAACGATGATTTTAAAAGTCAAACTTTTAAAATCGGTCGTGAAAGTGGGAACATTGAAATCGGTCAAAAGAAATGATTTTGAAAGTGGAACATTGAAATCGGTCAAAACTCAAAACGACCGATTTTGATTCTTCTTTTTTTTTTCGAACAAACCCATTATATTCCACTGATTCTTTTTTTTTTTTCGAACAACCCATTATATTCAACTGATTCTTCTTTTTTTTTAACAAACCCATTATATTCAATTGATTCTTCTTTTTTTTTTAACAACCCATTATATTCAACTGATTTTTTTAATCATCATATCTGATAAATCATCAATCTAGTATTTAACTATTTTGAAACAAAAAAATAAGTGGAAAAAAAATCATTAAGAATCAGAGTCCAGAAGCAAGAATCATTACAGAGAATCAGCACAAACATATTTCAACATTGAATCTGAAAACCATAACAGAGTATGCTCAAAAAAGAAATATAAGTAACTCATAACTGAGAAGTGGATCTGTGGAGGTGATGACCCACTTCTTCTTCGCTTTGGACTTGGATCTGTGGCGGTGAGGAGGGTGTGGCCGAGGTGGTTGATCTCGGCCTTGGATCTGTGGAGGTGATGACCCACTTCTTCTCCTCCTCCTCCCGATTCGGATCGCGATCTTTCCACCTCGGTGAAGGCGGCTTCGTTGTTGACGGCGCCAGGCGAGAGAGCGAGGGACAGCGCAGGCGAGAGACGAGAGAGAACGGAGATGGTGAGAGAGAAAGAGAGATGAGTTCGAAAATGAAAGAAGAAGAAGAATGAGAATTATTGGAGATGGGGCGCCGCACAGTAGGAATAAATGGAAATAATTAGGGTTTCCTGGAGTGACCGGTTATTTACAAAAATGCCACCGCATTTCTACATTCTAACTCGGTCAACAGTGACCGATTTCAAAAATACTTACGAAATCGGTCGTTTTGACTGATTTTAAAAGATAAAAAAATTAAAAATTTAAAAAAAAAAGAAAAAATACTTACGAAATCGGTCGTTTTGACCGATTTTAAAAGATAAAAAATTTAAAATTTAAAAAAAAAAAGAAAAATACTTACGAAATCAGTCGTTTTGATCGATTTTAAAAGATAAAAAATTAAAAATTTAAAAAAAAAAGAAAAAATACTTACGAAATCGGTCGTTTTGACTGATTTTAAAAGATAAAAAATTTAAAAATTTAAAAAAAAAAATATTTACGAAATCAGTCGTTTTGACCGATTTTAAAAGATAAAAAATTAAAAATTTAACAAAAGAAAAAAATACTTACGAAATCGGCCGTTTTGACTAATTTTAAAAGATAAAAAATTAAAAATATAAAAAAAGAAAAAAATATTTACGAAATCGGTCATTTTGACTGATTTCAAAAGATTAAAAATTAAAAATTAAAAATTAAAAAAAGAAAAAATACTTACGAAATCAGTCATTTTGACCGATTTCAAAAGATTAAAAATTTAAAATTTAAAAAAAGAAAAAATACTTACGAAATCGGTTGTTTAACGACCGATTTCAAAAGTTAGATTTTATTTACAAAATTGCCACCGCGTTTTTTTTAAATCGGCTTTACAACGACCGATTTTAAAACCCCGATTTCAAAACCTTATTTTCTAGTAGTGTTTCCAACACCAATTACAATTCTGAGCATTGTTGCCAAGTTGCAACAAGCTTTATGCTCACAAGTTATAGCTAATTTGTACCAAGCTAGCTACTTCACTTTTAATATATACATAATTTATTCTTACAACTCAATTGGTAGATAAACTGATGTCTTAAACATAATGTTCAAATCAGTAGCTTACTATATGAACTCCCTGGGATCAGTAACGAAACCAGTTAATGCAGATGCTGCTGCAGTATACGGTGAAGCAAGATATACCTGGCCTTCCTTGTGCCCCATCCGGCCAGGGAAATTTCTATTTGTTGTTGAGACACATACCTGCATTAAGAGTCCTTTCATTAGTTACATCAAAAGGAACAACAATAACTCAAAGTTATAATAAAAAAAATTGGCATTACAATTATAAATAATGACTCCAGAAAGTAACATTGGATTTTTTCAATGGGATTTGGGTTATATAAGAAGGACCAAGTGCATTAACTGGGATTGCTTTCATGCTTCTCTGTTTTTCTGATATTATTATCATGGGATTATTGTCAGACAAGAGTTTGTTATTTTGTGTTTTTTGGATTTGATTAAAATTTGTTCTTGGAAATGTTTGCGTGCAATACAAGAGTAGAAGGAAGGGCTCAGATTTTCTTTTCTCCGTTGTGTATTTTTTCTCTAGGATGTTTGAAACACCGCACAACTCTGTTACATAAACATCAATATTTGACATTTATACGAGACATCTGCTTTTTCAGGCAAAAATTGATGGTTCTGCAATTTCTCTTTCTTACAGGATCCACCACTTTTTACCCAAAAAGGTAGGTGATATAAAATACATATGTCAAGCAAACATTTTCCTTCTAACAATGGTCACTGTAGTGACTTTGTTGTTATCTATCTAATATTATATTAGCAAAGTTTCCCCCCATTTTTCACCACCCCAAATTATCCCGCCTTTTTCTCTCTCCCATGTGGACCCCCCTCCCCCAAACTTCTTTTTTTTTTTTCCACCCATTGCCTCACCTTTATTTTTTAACTGCTCTCTCCTGTTTCGACTATCCCGTCCAAAGAGTACTAGGGTGCTTCTATCATTCACCGGTTTTTTATGCTTCAGCTTTTTTTTTATTTTTTTTTATTTTAATAAATCTAATATATTAAAAAAAATATGTTTTGGATTTTCTGTGTTTTTTTATGTACATGTTTTTGTTATTTGGATTTGAATTTTTTTTATATATTCTTCCGGACAAATGTAATGGTCCAAACAAGTAAAATATAAAACAAGGGTGCTTCCACCATGCACCTGTTTTTGGTGTTTCGGCTCTTTTTTTAATTTTTAATTTTAATAAATCTAATATATTAAAAAAATATATGCTTTGGATTTCCTGTATTCTTTTTATGTACATATTTTGTTATTTTGATTTTGAATTTTTTTTATATATATTCTTTCGGACACTGGTAATGATCCAAACAAGTAAAATAATATAAAACAAGGGTGTTTCTACTATGCACCGATTTTTGGTGTTTTGGCTCTTTTTTTATTTTTTTTATTTTAATAAATATAATATATTAAAAAAATATGTTTTGGGTTTTCTGTGTTATTTTTATATGCATGTTTTTGTTATTTGGATTTGAATTTTTTTTATTATATGTTTTCTGACACAAATAATGTTCCAAACAAATAAAACATAAAACAAAGGTGCTTCTACCATGCACCGGTTTTTGGTGCTCGGGCTCTTTTTTTAATTTTTTTATTTAATAAACCTAATATATTAAAAAAAACTATGCTTTGGGTTTTTTGTATTCTTTTTATGTACATGTTTTTGTTATTTGGATTTGAATTTATAATGCCATTAATTACTTCTTTTTCAAAAACAATTTTATTCACTTTTTTTAAAAGCGAATTTTTTAGTTTAAAAATATTACATACAAAAATGTTAATCGATTTCAATTTATTGACTCTTTCGTAAATAATAATATTAATCGTCTCCTTCCTAAACAATTTTTAAACAACAATTTTTGCATTATTATACTTTATTTACACTTAAATATTATTCATATTAAAATTTCTCATAACTATTCAATAATAAATTAAAACTAATCTATATAATATTATATTACCGGTGATTCCCCCCATTTACTACTGCATCTCGCCCATTTGCTCCCTAGCGTGGTCCCCACTGTCCATTTCCTCCTTCCTAACTTCCTCTCTCACAATAGCTGCCCAAATTTCCCTAATCTCCAATTGAAATTGAAAATTCCGCCCGCCCAAATTGAAAATTCCTTCCTAAACAATTTTTAAACAATAATGTTTACATTATTATACTTTGTTTACATTTAAACATTATTCATATTAAAATTCTTCATAACTATTCAATAATAAATTTAAACTAATATTAATTGTAACTTTGTGAAATGTTTTATCAATATATTAAAACTAATATTAATTGCAACTTTATGAAATGTTTTATCGATTTCGTGTTTCTCCCGTGCATCGCACGGGGTTGGGGGCTAGTGAGTTAAAATAGTCCTTATAGGCTTATACTTTTCAAATAAAATTTTCTCTTCTTTGATAAAAAAAATGGAATAGCTTTCATAGGCCTTAAGCACATATGGTGTCTAGTTTCCATAGACTAGAGATGGAAATTGACTGTACCTCCTTCACTTTGGTTTCAAGTAATTATCATGTTTTGAATCACAATTAATAGATAGAATTACTATAATATAATCAAGGTCGATACTAGCACTTTCTGGGGCCGGCCGAAATAAAAAATATGAGGCCCCTAATGTATTAATAAAAAGTTAAGTATGTAAAATTTTTAAGCTAAAATTTGACTAAAAATTAAAGAGTTATAAAAATTGTAAAAGCGAAATAAATATGAGAATTCTCAATATATAAAAAAAAATAATGTAAAATTTATACATCAAAACTTGAACAAATATAATAACACGTTCAAATTATAACATTGTAGAATATATTTTATTTTCTTATTCAATTATTTTTTACTATTAAAAATTTTAAATTACAAAATAGATTATAATTTTTTTTTTATTTTTTGGGGCTCTTTTGACCCCGGGCCCTAGGCGGTTGCCCCTTGGACCTGCCCATAGGGCCGGCCCTGAATATAACTAATTGGAACCTTTCTCGGTACAATACCAACCCCACCCCACCATAAAAATTGTAATCATATAATTAGAATTCCTTTGATGAACAAGATAATAAGAAAGTATCATGTAGCTATCTAGAGTTTGATGAACTAGTATGATTCAATATTGTTATCTTGTTAGCATAATCTATCCTATTCATCTAATGTACTTTCTATCTTATGGAATAAATTGGATTAGAAATGAAAAGGATATGATAGGGCAGTTTTCTCCCATACCCTTACACAGTAACATTATTGTCATCACCGCCAGTCTACCACCAACATCACCATCTCATGAATGTCATCATTATCTGGTATGCACCAAACACTAACCAAAATAAAAGTTATCATGTTCATATCTTATTCATATCTTATTCTGCTCTTTATCTTATCTTGTCCTTATCTTATACTAACCACCAAATGAGTACTTGAAGTGTCTTAAAAGCACATTGAGGAACAACATAACACAACGACCACCACTACCTTACATTTTTGTTGTCATCACTAGTGTAGTCAAAAGCGTGATTCAAGGCGTTAAAGCGCACGATTCAACGCTTTTCTAGGGAAGAATCGCACCGCTGTTGGTTTGTTGCGTGTTCTCGCGCTGGAGGAAGAGGGAGACGTTTCCGTGTTTTCGACTCGAATTTTGACCCGACTTAGGCCCAACCCTAATTTAACCTTTTTTTTTTTTTTTTTTGCTTTTCTTTTACCCAGTTACGCGCCCAGACCTAGTGAAAAATGAGATTTTTAACTTCTCTTTCACTCCCACATTCTTTTCCCATGTTCTCTCTCTCTCTCTCGTCAGTACCAAAACAAAAAAAGTTTCTTTTCCTCAACGTTTTCCTCCTGCAAGTCTCAAGTCTTAAACTCTTCTTCCTTCTTTCATACTTAGATACTCTATTTTTTTTTTTTTTTTCAATTTCTTCTTCCTTCTTCATACTTCATATTTCTTCCTTCTTCATCCTTTGATTTTTTTTTCTTTCTTCTCACGTTTTTTTCCTTCTTCTCACGTTTTTTTCCTCTTACTTCCTTCTTCATAGTTTATACTCTGTTTTTTTTCTTAGTTTATGTAGATGTGTGATTATCCCAAACTTGTAACCTTTTGATTTGATATATGATATTATATGATTTATCAATGTGATTTTGCTAATTTCTTATCTTCTAGTTTTCTGGATATATATGTCAATTTTTTTAGATTTGTGATATTTTCTATATTAGTTCACATATATTAAGGATATATTGAATATTGTAAATTTTGTGTGTTATTTTTAAAATGTTTTTATTATTATTATTATTATTATTTTATTTTTTTTAATAAATAAATATAGGGTCATAAGCTGCTGACATGTGTCCCTCTAGTACGCCACGTCAGCACCGTTAATGGTGGAATTGACGAAAGGACCAAAATCGCTACAAATCGTATATTGGGGACCAAAATCGCTACAAATCGTTAATTGGGGGACCAAAATCGCCAAATTGAAAAAATTGGGGGACCAAAAGTGCAATTAAGCTGCTGACACGTGTTCCTTTGGTACGCCACGTCAGCACCATTAACGGTGGAATTGACGGAGGGACCAAAATCGCTCCAAATCGTAAATTGGGACCAAAATCGCCAAATTAAAAGTTGGGGGACCTAAATGGCCGAATTGAGAAAATTGGGGGACCCAAAGTGCAATTAAGCCTTATTAGTATTTAATTTTTATTAGAAAGTGTATTCATTAATTAATATATGATAATTTAAATATGAGAGAAATGAAATAAGTAGAATTAATAATAAACTGAAGAAAAGTAATAAAAATTATTGAATGAAAATTAAAATGGAAAAAATATATTTATTATGCTTGAAAAGTAAAAAACAATAAAAAAATATATGATAAAAAAAGTGTTAATAAAACTAAAAAAAAAATATGCGAGGGAATAAGGGAGTAGTTTTTTTACTCCCTCCGATATATAAATCTTATATATTAAGCATCTTTGAAGATTTCTTTTTTATCTTTAATATAGATTTTCTTTTCAATTTTTAATGGCATTAAATTCTTTTTTACAAACACTCTTATTTATTAAACACTTTTTTATATTCTCAACAATAATTATAGGAATACATTTGAAAAAGTATATCAAATATTTATATTTCTAACATCACCTTTTGTGGGGTCCAGCATGCAATAATAATTTCACAAAACACAAGTGGCATGATGCTTGGCTTTTGGTGACCCTTGTGAGTTGTGGGGCATGAAGCTCCACAAACTTCTCTGCTCCCAAAATACTGACCACACCCTTCCCTCCCTTGTTCTACCTTTTCTCTCTGAAACTCTCTCATCTCCCTCAGCTTCTTTTTTTGTTTTTTTATGGCAGTTGAGAGCCTTTTATTTTGTTTGACCATCAAAGTTAAAGTAGCCATAATGCATGTGGCTGGTGATGGTTGGCAGATTAGATGGTGCAATATGGCAAGAAGAAGAATGGTGTCTGGAATTAGTTATGCAGAGGACTTTTGCATCCATGCATTCACATTGTGTTTTACATTGATGTAAAAGTCTTTTGTATAACTTATTCTAAGCTCTCCATTAAACAAAAAAAAAAAAAAAAAAAAAAAAACAGAAAATCTAGATCTATACTTCTCTGTAAGTCCTTCACTGACAAATCATAGTTACCAAATACGAGGTACAAATTAATTTTGGAACATGGTTTGTCAATTTTTTATATTACTATTTTAAAGAAAATGCTAACAAAAGAGAAAAATTTATTAGAAAGTGTAGTTTTTTATTTTTTCGAGAGAAAAGAGATTAGGACTGTTACTAAGAATGTAGTTCAAGTTTAATATATACCTGGGGTTCATTCAAGCGACCATATGTGTCTTTTGGGCCACCCATACATGCAGCACAACTAGGACTTGCAGGTGGATCACAACCGGCTTCTTCAAATATCACTGAACATGTCTTCCCACCAGATCCAGGTACCTCAATAGTGTACAAGTCCATCCATACCTGGAAAAAAAAAAAAAGTTGTAATAATAATTTTTTGTATGCTATTTTGGTGAATAAATTTCTGAATTTAGAAAATAATGGTCACGTTCTTGAATAGAAATAGTACACAACTACTGACCTTTTGAGTAGCAGGAACTAGAAATGTAGGAACTTTGACTCTTTTCCCCTGCAGTGTCAATGTGGAATTGGTATTGTGATGTTTTAGATGGTAATAGTGATTTAGGAGAACACTAAAATAATGACTTTACATAAACGAGCAATGTCAATTTTGGATGTCAATTTTGGATGTACATATAACATTTCGCTATAAAAGTGACTACCTTTTGTTTTGGTAAACATAAACACACTATCTGCATAAAGGTGCAGGGCTCAAAATTATAGAAATACTTAAAACAATACTCAATATTTTTCTCACATACGAATGTTTAGGCATCAAGGGTTATGTTTTCCTTATTTTGACAACACAGAAGAATTATAATACATTGACTAATATATATCTGTGTGTGTGTCTATATATATATATATATATATATTTGTGTGGGCGCACGCCTGTTTACAATATAGAAAGCTTCTTTTTATTCATTATTTGTAATAATTGCATACTTTCATGAGAAGTAGAAAAATAAAATGTTTGTCCTTAATTCCAAAACTTGTGAGAAGCTTTATTATGATATACAGAAATATAGAGGATCGCATGGTCTTAACTCTTAAGACTTGACTATGTTTCATTTCATCCTTTATGGTGAGAGTTAACTGGTTCAAGCCCCCTAGAGTTCATAGTGTATTAAAGGTTTAACTTTACAATTTACATCATAAATATATCTCTTTTTCATGTTGAACAAAGAAATATAACAAGAAGTTAACAATAATAGACTTACACTAGCTAAGAAAACTTTTGCAGCAGCCATAAAATCTTCAGTCTTTCCACCTGTGCATGACCCAATGTATACTCTGTCAATTTTCACATTGTTGCATTCTCTAGCCAGAGCACGATTATCAGGGGAATGTGGCTGCATAGTTCAATACAAGATTCATAAACTTTTAAATGGCAAAATGAAAAATGAGAAATATGATTTAGTTAGAGTAAAATTACCTTTGCCACCAATGGTTCCACTTCTGATATATCAAATCTATACTGAGCTAGAAATCTAGCATCAGCAACAAAGAAAAAAAGAGGGTTATCATGAATTATTCTGAAAATATGAAATTGAGCTTTATGGTGAGAAAAAATTATGATAAGTAGCTTTTAAAATTACCCAATTACTTGTCACTAGCCACTAGCGGAACTTAATTTGAAGTTGATGAAAACATCAAAACAAAATTCATAGTTCAGCTTAAGTACAGTATTTGTAGAATTTACCTTTAAACTCATCTACTTTAGTCTACTATATAACTTCATTTTACTCATTTGTTTAATCAGTAAAGTGAAAACCTTAATTTATATTTCAAAGAACAAAGATTCTTTAAAATTGGCTCCTAAGCCAAACCATATTCAGAATATCTCATCTCTGCTGCATCTAAAAATATAATCTTGGAATAAACCCTTGAATTCATCTCTGGAAAATCTAGAGTTATAATACTAGATCCAAGTATATAGTAGGCCTTGATAATTACAAACAAAAGAGAATTTATACCTCGGCAACTATATATGGATCAAAATAATCATTGCCTGTACAAGGAGACATGTAACTTACTTACCTTGCTTTCTCATCACTAAAAACTGGTTCATAGGATGCAGATGTCTTATCCTGTGCACAATAAAGAAGCAATATATTATCAAAACAAGATGTGGAAGCTCTATCTAGTGAAAGCAAAAGTATGATAAGCAAAATTCAATTTCAAGCATTACATTATTAGAACATATTTTAATTGACAATTTAGCATTTTGCATGCAGAAATTAAGCACATAGACAAACATCAAGGGTATTGAATACTTGAATACTGATTATTAATTCCACCAACCTCAAGGTATTTGTAAGTGGTCCTATCAGCAGCAACAATACCATTTTTCCCTCCAGCTTCTATGACCATGTTGCACATTGTCATCCTTTCTTCCATCTAAAACATAACACTTCAGAAATCTTAAGTTTGTGATAACATTAGCATAGGGAAAGAAAGCAAAAAAGTTTAAGTTCACATACAGATAAACTTTCAATAGTGGTCCCAACAAACTCCATGGCTTTGTATGTTGCACCAGACATAGATATTTCACCAATGATCTAAATTGCAGATAATGATTGGAAACACCGCCAAGAAAATGATGTCATATAATTCTCTCATGTCACACATCATTTAAAATTTAAATTAATCAGTAATCACATTTCATTCAAATGGAAAAACATGCTAGAGGAAACGATCACCTACATTCAAAATTAGATCCTTTGCCAGTAAATAGTTTGGCATTTCACCATCCAGTACAAATCTCAATGTTGCAGGCACCTGAGGTTTAGACATTCATGAAATTTGACAGTGATTCATGAGAACAAATACTAAAATGCAGAAGCAAAAGGATAGTTATGTTGTTTATTCTTAGAAGAAAAGTATTAACCTTCATCTTGTATGTGGGGGATAATATATACTCAAAGAAATTGAGGTAGTGAGTAATAAAATAACGATGCCATAGTTTAAAAAGATTTCCAAACTGAAACTAATGGTACCTTGAAGGGTATGGTAGCCAATGCAATTAAATGTTGATTTCATAATAATTATGAGTTGTTTGTATTTCTAACTTCTAAGTGACCAAGTGTCTATTCACAGTTTCACACTATTCATTAACCTGTTATATCTTTGTAAAATTAAAATTATGATTGAATAGTTGGAGTCTGAACACTGAACAGTGCTAATTAGCATTTGCCTCATAAAATTCTACTCCATATTATTTAGCAGCTAAGCTAATGATCATTATCAAAATATATGCAGGAATGAATGAGATCATTTTTGTCAAAGTTTATATTGGACAAAGTCCTCAAATGTTTCAGTGTGTAATTACTAATGATATGATGGAATGTTTTGACATGCCTTGAGTAAGATCTTCCCAGTCCCTAATATAAAAGCAGCATCAGTGTTGCCAGCTCCAGTAGCAAACTGACCAAATGCTCCAGCTGATGTGGTGTGAGAATCCGTTCCTAATAAGACCTGTTATCATATAGCAAATGACCATAACAGTTTTGGAGCCTATAAATTTCAAGCTTTAACATTTCAATAACATCATTGAGAACAAAAAAGAGTTACCTCTCCAGGTCTGCAATGTCCCTCCTGTGCTAGAGCAACGTGACAAACTCCTTTATAATCAGGGTTAGCCTGCAAGATATATACATAAAATTATTATGATGTCTATAACATTTATGGAAGACATTCTTTTCTTTTAAGCAATAGAACTTTATTTCTTGGCAATTTATAAATTACAATGACTTTAGTTGCCAAATTAATGTTCTTTGACCATATAACTTTAACTAGCGTTTAAGAAGCTCATCACTTTACTCGGTCATCCACCAAACTGAGCTGAGCCTAAAAGTTGTACTAGCAAAATTAGTGCATTAAAATTTAAAATATATATTACACAGATAAGTCTTACCCTAAAATTGCTACGATCTTGAATGTCATAGAAGTACTTAATATCTTGCTCGATGCAAAAATCTCTTGCAATATCCACATTACGATGTGCACGTTCATCATTTGTGAATATGTAATGATCAGGAATAACTACAACCTTTTCACGGTCCCATACCTTCACTTTCAAAATAGCCACAAAGTTAGTATATTGTTTCTATAAACAAAATTAATGAATAGCTCTATTACCAAAAAAGAAAAAACTAATGAATAACTAATATCTGTACATACAGCATAAAATATAAATTTAGACTGGGGAAAAAAATTAAAATTGGGCTTTAGGCCAATATAAAAACAAACAAACTCTCCTCACTCAATTATGTATTGTGCATCAAGTAATTTTGCAATTAAGATAATGTAGGAAATCCCAATATTTCACTTCAATGGAAAGTACTAACTGTTTATTCATTTCTTTCTATATGTTAACAGCAAATTCAGTTTGAAAGTTAAAATTCAATCTCAACCAATAGTAACAGTTTTTCTTTACCACTAAACACTAGTAAGAAACATGTGCTTGCAAATATGATAGCAGGTTGAACCTGTTTTTGTGCTTTGGTTCCTTGAGGTACACTCTTTTTTCAAAAAACAGGTATCATATTAATTTTTGTGTTTGCTTAATAATTTATAATTTATTCTTTTAAACTCATCAGATGAGATGTTATACTATTGTTACTGACTAGTGTCCATGATCATGCAATAATTTTCCATCCATTACGTGTTGTATCTGATTATTCATATCAAAATGATTGTAAATTAATTTATAGTTAACCGTACCTTTGCTGTGTTGCCAAACTCTTTGTTGAAGATACCACATATACCAGGACAAGTGATATCATTGATCATCAAAACATCAGCATTAACCCATGCATTTTCACCTGGCCTCACCTCACCTTTCTCAGCTGCTCTTGCCAGTATCTTCTCTGTCATAGTCATCGGAATTTTGCTCTATAGTAGGAGTGCATACACCAACAACACAAAACCTACCATTATTATTAGCACTAAAATAATATGAGCTAGTCAATAAATGAAAGGAAAAACTATTAGATTCATCTTTGAGTTATTTCTAATTTATAAATTAGTTCTTTAAGTTTTTTTCTGTAAGTTCCGTTCATTTTCGTTGTTGTTAAATGACAGGTGGTACCATAAGAATTTAAAAAAAAAATAATAATCATTATCCCATTTTTTTAACATATGACACCGTTAATTAATTGAGTGACATACCAACGAGAGTGGCTTAGTTGGCATTGTGGAACCAACTTAAATCCTAGGAATGGGATCCGGGTGCTAGTAGTCCGGGTTCGATTCCCAGGAAAAACACTCCATTGGGCACCCTCATGACCTCAAAGCGAGTTAGTCTCAGGAACCCCCATTAGTAGTGATGAATTCCTGGGATACTATGGACTTGCAAAAAACATAGATCTAAAGAAAAGTTGAGTGACACGTGTCACTCAATGGAAAAAATTAACAAAAAGAATGGATATGTTAAACGATAACAACTTACAAGACTTATTTAAAAAAAAAAAAAAACTTAAAAAACTGACCTAAAAACAATTTAAGGGAATCTAATAATTTTGCAGAAATGAAAAAAACATGGAAGCAATTATGTAAACAAGAGTTGAACCCAACTGATCCAGTTGCACAAGGCTTGCTTTTGTTCTTCTGGGGTGACACAACACAAAGAATCTTCTTCTTTGAAATTGTTGTCTTGCATCTCTTATCAATTGCAAAGGATGATGAAGGAAAAGCAAAGACACCTAAATCTCTCTGAGGCAAGAAGATCAGAGTTGTAAATTTGTGTTACTAGCTAAAAAAATAAAGTACATTTAATCAAGTTAAGGTTCAAGAGCTAAGAATCTAACAAAGCAATTGCTATAGCTAATGAATATGATAATAGAAGGAATAATTATGGCATGTAAGTTTAAGTCATAATAGTGGGAAAATGTTAAGACCTGGCAACTGATGAAAGGTGAACAACTTAAAGCCATGACTGAAGTTAATTAGGTGGTAGTGCAAATTGGATGATCAAATCCAAGTAATAATCATGGGAGAACGCTAAGCAGTATCTTTGTAATTATTTCTTTTTTTTTTTAAAACAGAATAAAATACTATATTGTTTTGAGGACAGAGGATGTAAAGAACAAAAAGGAAACGGAAATGAGTGTGATCAGATGGCTGCAATAGACTAGTAATAGCAAAGCAGCTTATGGTCACAATCCAGATGTCTTTAAAGTTTCAACACTCAGGTCAAAGATGATAATATTTTTTTTTGAAAAAAAGATTGTTATACGATCATGTTCCTTTATGTGAGTAAAAATTAAATGATGTTCAACTTTTGTTTTGTGTACGAAAAATGTTTGATTAAGAAAGGCGGTAAATCTGTAATTATATTTATGATTTCTCCGCTTACGAAGAGATTAGCCTTTGGCTGAACATTATTGGTACACACAGATATACGTGTACATTTAGGATTTGTCCGGTGGTCAAAATATAATAGGGACATAATAAGTAGATGACATGATAAGATATGATATGAGCATGATAACTCTTATCATGTTCAATGTTTGAAATATACCATGTAACAATGACATTGATAAGATGTTGATGATGGTAAAAGTGGTGGAAAGGGTGTGAAGCCACAATCTTATCATACCCATTTCTAACCAAGCTCATGTCATAAGATAAACAATACACTAGTGCTTCGAACTGGAAAGGAAAAGTCAACAGGAAAGCATTCTTGTAACACCCCTAATTTTCGTCTCCCAAATAACCAAGAAATTAATTATAACAATTATTTTATAATTGATTTATATTGGCTTGGAAAATTTTAGTTTTTGTACATTATGTGTTTTTATAAAAATATGAGAAATATTTTTATATGGTTATTTTGTACAAAAATGTGAATATTGTAATTTAGTCCTTGGGTTGGGACCTAATTACAATATTAGAAAGGTTTTTAGAAGGAAAGGAATTAAATTATTAATTTTTGAATTTTATCAGTATGTAATCGGTTAGAAGGGCTCTGTAACCGGTTACACGATGAACTCAGAATCTGGGTTAGTGGATTTTGATGAGTAATCACCCAATTAATCCAGAAACCGCCACGAATCTCACTCAAATCACGCTGAGGAACGCGTGTCGCCTTGCATGCAAGTCTGATTTCTCTATAAAAACCCGAATTGTTGATGAATTTGGGTTGATTTTCTGATAGAAGGGTTGAAACTCTGTTTTTAGGGTTCTCAGATTCGTCTCTGAAATTCTCCTTCGTTTCTGAGATTTAGAACATGAGTGATACACCATTACAAAGCTTGAATCAAGGGCTTTGTATTGATATACAATTTGTGAGTTGAGAGTCCCTGAATCAAGATAACGAAGCTTGCCAAGTTGAGGTGTTGATGCTGTCAAACCTCAGCTTCTGATTTCTGGAGCTGACTTTGAAGCTCGATTTTGGTAAGCACACAAACCCTTTTGGTTTCAAATCTATTCCTACCTCTAGTGCATGTTGCAGAGAACTCAATTTGACTATTTTCCCCATTTCTTAATTGGGTTTTGCATGTCAAATTCCCTGGTTTTGGTACCTTGTCCAACTCTATCTGCATATAGTGGATTTAATGGAGATCTATGTTGGAGCCTTTCTCTCTGCAATGTTTTGGATCAAGCACGAACCTAAGGTAAGGGGGAAGCTTACTATTTGCTAGAATGAGAATAAATTGTGGTAGAATATAGGATGAGTCACCAAGAGACTCAAAGGGCATAAGTTGAAATGGTTAAATGGCTTGGAGGCCAATTTGAGCTCAATTGTTGTTTTGAGCAATGTTATCTGGATGCATGCAAGCTATGTTGATGTTGATTTCATGGCTTAATTGGATATTATGTGAATTGATGCATTAAGTTGTGAAATATGTGCAATTATGTGCAATTTGAGTATCTAAATTGAATGCATGCAATATAGATAGGTTTCTGTGGTTGAACACACTAGAATTAAGGTATGTGAACTCTATTTATGAATGAAATTGGTTAAATTTGAGTATGGTAGAAAATGGTGTGAAAAACCTCATTTTTCAGTGTATTTCTGCCTAATCTAACCGGTTAGTCGAAATCTGTAACCGGTTAGAGACTGTCAATTTTCAAAGGAAATGAATTTCTGAAATTTGCTAAATGTCCATACCATTTGTACTCAAGTTTAAGCTAAAATTTCATACAAAGACCAATCTAAAACTATGTGTTTGAGCACTGTTTGGTTTAGATTGGAGGTGATGAGTTAATATCTTAATATCAAATGATAATTTCAAGAAGAAATTATGCACAAATGAAATGGGATTATGACTTAGATCTTTTGAATGATATTATGTGTTGAACTTGAGGTATTCTGATATGCTAAGGCCTTGTGATTGGATTGAGTAGAGAATTCAAGAAAAGATTCATTGAAAATCAATGGTTTTATATTCAGATTTGTAATTCTAAGCGGTTAGGTGATAATGTAACCGGTTAGTACCTGAAACTTAAAAATAAAAGTTAAGTTTTTGAATAAGGATTACCAATGATTACAATCTCTCAATCCAGGTCTATGAGCATAGGTTAAATTTAAATTCAAAGGTGAATTTTATGAGTAAAGCCATACCTCAAGATATCATTCAGAAGTTGTGTTTTCTAAGTCATAATAATGGAATTAATGGAAAGACCAATCTTAGTAATTATGTATGCAATGCATGCATAGAGAAAGGTGATGAAATAGTTTGGCAAGGATTGTTTGTGATGTTCGGGGTACACGACCCTGTACTCTAGGAGTACTAAACTGATGCAACCTACTTGATGACACATTCTGGGAATGTGGCCATTGTCTGGGACATGGTTTCTTGGACACGTTCTGGGAACGTGATGCACACTCTGGGAGTGGTGCTTGATTTTATTCCAAGTATGGTTTGCGATACGTTCTGGGAACGTATGTGAGTGTTCTGGGAACACATTGGTATAATAATAGAATTAAAGATAAAAACCAACCTTAATGATTGCGCATTCATGCATATAGAATGGAAGATGAGTTGGTAGAACGTTTATCATATTCTGGGAATATGAGGAGGGTACTCCGGGAGTACCAAATTATAACCTACTTGATGACACATTATAGATATGTGGCCAGTGTCTGGGACCTGGTTTTATACGTTCTGGGAACGTATGTTAGTGTTCTGGGAACACATTGATATGCAACCTACTTGATGACACATTATAGATATGTGGC
The DNA here is from genome assembly GCA_037953625.1 of Crotalaria pallida. Taxonomy (NCBI): domain Eukaryota; kingdom Viridiplantae; phylum Streptophyta; class Magnoliopsida; order Fabales; family Fabaceae; genus Crotalaria; species Crotalaria pallida. The sequence goes on along the minus strand of CM075652.1, from coordinate 121,399,315 downwards.
CAGTGTCCGGGACCTGGTTTTTATGCGTTCTGGGAACGTGATGCACACTCTGGGAGTGATGCTTATTTATCCAAGTATGGTTTGCTACACGTTCTGGGAACGTGATGCACACTCTGGGAGTTATGCTTATTATCCAAGTATGGTTCGGCATTACATTCTGGGAATGAATGTCGGTGTTCCGGGAACACAAGGATGTATTGGATGGACGTCCAAGATGGACTTTGTTAGAGGCCTCAGTTGTGGAAGGAAATCATGCATCATGCCACCTGCATTGAAAGAATTATGATTAACCGGGTGTGCTCATATGATTATGCATCATGATTTGCTACATGTTGACTTGTGGATGTTAGTTTTATTCCCATTTGATTATGCGAATATGTATAGCTAACCCCCATGCCCTTATTAGGTATTGATCGTGCATCTAGATTGCACAAGAATCAGTAAAGGAAGATGTCCCTTAGGTGCATGCAGAGTGTAGAAAGTGTGGGTTGGGAACCCGTTGTGCAGATATCGAGGATCCGACCAGAAGGATGTTTGGACAAAGGACCAGTGACCAGCTCTATAACAATTCTATTTTTAATAAAATTTATATGATACATATTTTGGAAAGAGGTATCATAAGAGGAATTCGGTTTCATAATAATACTTATTTGGTATTAATGGACTTGTTGTACTTGATATATTTTGGGAATGTAATATGATGATTATACTATGTTTCCGCAAACTTTGATTTTACTAGTCACCTTCATCATTAATCAAGTGTTTGTGAAAATAAATTTTCAAGGGAAGGGATAATTCTTATTTTCAGATCTTTTTCCAACAATAACAAGTCCAAGTAATCATAAACTTATTACTTTTCTTATAAAGTAAGATGATATACAAGGAGTGTTACACTTTTATGGTATCAGAACAATGGTCCTGACTCTTGGTCCTTGGGTGTGTGGTCCAATACGCTGGTCATCGATATCTGCAATGTTTCCTGGGAAGCATGCTTTCATATACTTCCAAACTAGAGCTAAGGTTATGGGTAATGGCTCTAGATAAGTGACTTATTCTGTTATTAAGAAATGTTCTATGTAGTCTAAGTAGAAGTATGATAGTTGTATGCTTCTCTTTGGACATGTGGTAAACCTAAAACCATAGTGTTGGTTTATTCCGTTCTCATAGAACCAGAGATAAGGAAATCTTAAGGAGTTGTAGTTAAGTCCTTGACTCTGAGGAGGAATGTTTACCCTCACTCGTGTTAAAGTTAATCAACTTTTCAGACCGAGTGTAGGGCAGTTATCTTCTTAAAGATCAACCTTGTTGAGTTTGTTAAACTCTAAAGCTATCCTTTCTTTTGTTCCTTTTGGATAAGGGTAGTGATCAAAGTTGCTCTATGCCTTACCCAATCTGCTACCTCAAAGTGGAGACTCCTATAAATCTTCTTGTAGTTGTTTCCAAGGTATGTCTGAATCGTTCTATTAAGGTATTAGACTTTGTCTATCTACCTGTGTCATGATTTCATTTGATCTTAAGCACGGTTCGGGAGCCGAAGGATCAAGTGATCATGATTAATGACGATAGAACAACTCTGTATTAGGATTTCAAAGCTTCGAATCTGGAATCCAATAGATCCATGTGTTTTCTTCTGGGCAGCAGGGAAGAAAAAAGTGGGTTAAAGAAATCTTGGTTACAAGAAATGATGTTAGGTTCACCCTTGAGCAAAGAGATAGAGTTTGGAATCAAGTTAATTCTTGAAGTTGATTCTCTCTCTACTACCCTTACGATATGGTATCATCGGGAATGGTCAAATGAAAGAAGCACATAGGGAAGTTGCTAAGAGGTTATGGGTGGACCAGGTTAAAGGAGTCTAAGTATTTTCTAAGAGTGATTGGAGGTTGGATTAACCCCAAATCAGGATTCGGGACAGGGATACACTTAAGACTGCATTTTGATCTCGATACGGACATTATGAGTAGAAAATAATGCCGTTCGGATTGACTAATGCACCTGTTCTTTTATGGATTATAAGAACGGGACCTTTAGATTATATTTGGATTCGTTTGTGGTTTCTTCTAAGAATCCGGAGGGACAGGAGGAACATCTCGGGATTGTGTTGGGAATCCTGCAAGAAGAGTAGTGGTGTATTAAGCTCGCCAAAGATGAGTTTTGGTTGAGCGAAGTTACGTTCGCAGGGCATGTGATCTTTAAAGAAGAAATTGCGATGGATCCAGCAAAGGTAAGTTTATGGTTGAAATAGGAACAGCCTAAGACTGTGACTGAGGTGAGAAGTTTCTTAGGGCTGGCTGGATATTATCGCCGGAATATTGAGGGATTTTCTAGGATCGCATGGCCTATGATCAAGTTGACTTGGAAAGATCAACTGATTGTATGAAATGATTGGATGTTGTTTAATTATGGTGGGGCAATGATGGATTATACTCCAATATAATATGATTAGTCCAAGAGGAATTATGGAAAATGTGAGTAGACTATGATTTAAATCATTTCAGTGATGAATTCAGTTGGAATCAAGGTATTAGAGTATGATTAAATCCTATTTTGAGTTGGATTGGATGATGTAAAGAAAATGGTTTTGAAATTCTTTGGTTTAATTTCTAAAACTGTACTTCATCAACCAGTTAGAGTTTCTTGAAACCGGTTAGAAGCTGAAAGCTTCAACTAAAAATTTAAGTCATTTGTGAAGAAACTTTTGGTATCAGTAGACATCTTCCTCCAATCCAAACTCAATACCAATTACCTAAGTAAAATTTAAGGAAAGGATTTAATGTGGTAAAATAACAATGCCTTGATTCATCATTGAAATTGATTTAAGAGGCTTGAATCAGAATATTTATGGACTAATCGAGAGTTGAAATTGAGGAGCTACTCCAATTAGAAAAGGTAGAGAATTGAGCTGGACGATGCAAAAGAGACGATAAGCATTAAGATAAGAAGGTTGTGATTCATGAACAAGTTTGAAGTTCGAAAGTATGAATGACAATAAGAAGAGGAAGAGTTGAATGTGAGACAAAGGCGATGGATGGAGTTTTTAAAAGATTATGACTTTGAGCTTCATTATCATCCTGGCATAGCAAATGTAGTTGCAGACGATTGAGTTGATAGGCTATTCATGTAAGTTCGGTGATGGTTAAAGAGGTATTCTGATCGAGGAGTTCAGAGGCCTAAGTTTGGTAACCCAAGAGGAACCCTCTAGTATTAGATTGGGAATGTTGCCAATCACCAACGAATTCCTGAATCGGATTTGTGAATTACCATCAGAAGATGAAGAGAAGAAAGATAAGTTGACTTTTGAGGAAAAGGAGTTAGATCTCTATGAAGAAACGAATGAGATTTAATCTTTAGAATTAAAGTCTGTGATTATGGATATTAGAAAATATATTATGGAAGTAAGGGATTTATGAAGTGTTGTCTAGGACAATCTAGAGGAGAGATCCAAAGGCATGAACTTCAAGAATAGATTATGTTCGAACCCAAGTTAGCTATCAACTATCAAGGAATAAGGAATTTCTCGATGTTGGTAAGCATGTGTGAGAACTATGGGAAAGTACATGAATTTCATGCGAGAAGTATCAGAATTCAGAATAAGGGAAAGATTGATGAAATAAAGGCCCAACTGGAGAAAGAGGAAAAGTAAATGGGAGAATATCAACCACGGAAATATCAAGGTTAAGGAATCCTCGATTGAAGAAAAGGGACTAAGGAGGAAATAGGGAAGAGAACATTCGTCCATCTCAAGGTGAAAACTGCGAGGCACATCACTTTGAGTTTAGTTGTGATGTACCTAAGGGAATAGTCAATTCCGATTGTAGGAAGCTGGAGTATTACTCACCGAATTGTCTTGAAGGAAAAGGTGAGAAAGAAATGGATGAACCCAGCACAAGAAGAATTCACCGGCTGAGATGAGGGTTGAGTGTGATCCTGACGTAGACAACCCAAGTCTATCTCTTCCTTTGATCTGAATTAACGTAGTTAAATGTTTTCGATTACGTTAATCTAATCGTTTGAGAATATCAATATCCTATTGGAAGTTCAACTTCAATCTTTCTGTGATCAAAACCTTTATCACAGTTGGATGTGATAAATCACTGTGGACACTACAGAAATAGAAAGATCAGTTATGGCTAGAGAGATTAACAAGCACCGGGATAGGACAAATCTTTGTCTCCCCAACGGAAATGTCTCTAGAACTTGACTATCTAACTAAGTCTGATGGTGATAATTACCCTATCTTTAAGTTCATCTAACTTAAAGACCTGTTGTATGGTCTTTCTTGCGAAAGATTATATCTGAAAGGAATGATTTTGTTACTAATGGTTTGAATATTAGGACTGATCACCCTAATGTCTCAAATTATTAAGGAATAAAGTCATACAAATGTTTCTTTGATCGTGCTCGAAAGATCAGAGTGCGCAGCCCAAAAAGTTTTTCCAAAAAGTTTGATGAAAAGTGTTTTATTTGAAGAATGTTTATGTGAAGTGTATTACTCAAAAGAGTATTCCTTTTAAAAGAATTCCTTCACATAGGAGTTTTACGCAAAGAACTTTTATTGTTTAAATATTTTATTAGAAATGTTTCGGAATAAAAGAATTATATCGAAACTCTTTTAAGTGGGGGAGTACCCTAAAGAACAAATTTTTGGGAGTTAGATGAAGTTTTCTAGTATAAAAACATTTTGGAAAAGTGGAAAATTTCAGAAGATGAATTTCGGGGACGAAATTCCTTTTAAGTGGGGGAGTAGTGTAACACCCCTAATTTTCGTCTCCCAAATAATCAAGAAATTAATTATAACAATTATTTTATAATTGATTTATATTGGTTTGGAAAGTTTTAGTTTTTGTACATTATGTGTTTTTATAAAAATATGAGAAATATTTTTATATGGTTATTTTGTACAAAAATATGAATATTGTAATTTAGTCCTTGGGTTGGGACCTAATTACAATATTAGAAAGGTTTTTAGAAGGAAAGTAATTAAATTATTAATTTTTGAATTTTATCAGTATGTAACCGGTTAGAAGGGCTCTGTAACCGGTTACACGATGAACTCAAAATCTGGGTTAGTGGATTTTGATGAGTAATCACCCAATTAATCCAGAAATCGCCACGAATCCCACTCAAATCACGCTGAGGAACGCGTGTCGCCTTGCATGCAAGTCTGATTTCTCTATAAAAACCCGAATTGTTGATGAATTTGGGTTGATTTTCTGATAGAAGGGTTGAAACTCTGTTTTTAGGGTTCTGAGATTCGTCTCTGAAATTCTCCTTCGTTTCTGAGATTTAGAACATGAGTGATACACCATTACAAAGCTTGAATCAAGGGCTTTGTATTGATATACAATTTGTGAGTTGAGAGTCCCTGAATCAAGATAACGAAGCTTGCCAAGTTGAGGTGTTGATGCTGTCAAACCTCAGCTTCTGATTTCTGGAGCTGACTTTGAAGCTCGATTTTGGTAAGCACACAAACCCTTTTGGTTTCAAATCTATTCCTACCTCTAGTGCATGTTGCAGAGAACTCAATTTGACTATTTTCCCCAATTCTTAATTGGGTTTTGCATGTCAAATTCCCTGGTTTTGGTACCCTGTCCAACTCTATCTGCATATAGTGGATATAATGGAGATCTATGTTGGAGCCTTTCTCTCTGCAATGTTTTGGATCAAGCACGAACCTAAGGTAAGGGGGAAGCTTACTATTTGCTAGAATGAGAATAAATTGTGGTAGAATATAGGATGAGTCACCAAGAGACTCAAAGGGCATAAGTTGAAATGGTTAAATGGCTTGGAGGCCAATTTGAGCTCAATTGTTGTTTTGAGCAATGTTATCTGGATGCATGCGAGCTATGTTGATGTTGATTTCATGGCTTAATTGGATATTATGTGAATTGATGCATTAAGTTGTGAAATATGTGCAATTATGTGCAATTTGAGTATCTAAATTGAATGCATGCAATATAGATAGGTTTCTGTGGTTGAACACACTAGAATTAAGGTATGTGAACTCTATTTATGAATGAAATTGGTTAAATTTGAGTATGGTAGAAAATGGTGTGAAAAACCTCATTTTTCAGTGTATTTCTGCCTAATCTAACCGGTTAGTCGAAATCTGTAACCGGTTAGAGACTGTCAATTTTCAAAGAAAATGAATTTCTGAAATTTGCTAAATGTCCATACCATTTGTACTCAAGTTTAAGCTAAAATTTCATACAAAGACCAATCTAAAACTATGTGTTTGAGCACTGTTTGGTTTAGATTGGAGGTGATGAGTTAATACCTTAATATCAAATGATAATTTCAAGAAGAAATTATGCACAAATGAAATGGGATTATGACTTAGATCTTTTGAATGATATTATGTGTTGAACTTGAGGTATTCTGATATGCTAAGGCCTTGTGATTGGATTGAGTAGAGAATTCAAGAAAAGATTCATTGAAAATTAATGGTTTTATATTCAGGTCTGTAATTCTAAGCGGTTAGGTGATAATGTAACCGGTTAGTACATGAAACTTAAAAATAAAAGTTAAGTTTTTGAATAAGGATTACCAATGATTACAATCTCTCAATCCAGGTCTATGAGCATAGGTTAAATTTAAATTCAAAGGTGAATTTTATGAGTAAAGCCATACCTCAAGATATCATTCAGAAGTTGTGTTTTCTAAGTCGTAATAATGGAATTAATGGAAAGACCAACCTTAGTAATTATGTATGCAATGCATGCATAGAGAAAGGTGATGAAATAGGTTGGCAAGGATTGTTTGTGATGTTCGAGGTACACGACCCTGTACTCTAGGAGTACTAAACTGATGCAACCTACTTGATGACACATTCTGGGAATGTGGCCATTGTCTGGGACATGGTTTCTTGGACACGTTCTGGGAACGTGATGCACACTCTGGGAGTGGTGCTTGATTTTATTCCAAGTATGGTTTGCGATACGTTCTGGGAACGTATGTGAGTGTTCTGGGAACACATTGGTATAATAATAGAATTAAAGATAAAAACCAACCTTAATGATTGCGCATTCATGCATATAGAATGGAAGATGGGTTGGTAGGAACGTTTATCATATTCTGGGAATATGAGGAGGGTACTCCGGGAGTACCAAATTATAACCTACTTGATGACACATTATAGATATGTGGTCAGTGTCTGGAACCTGGTTTTATACGTTCTGGGAACGTATGTTAGTGTTCTGGGAACACATTGATATGCAACCTACTTGATGACACATTATAGATATGTTGCCAGTGTCCGGGACCTGGTTTTTATGCGTTCTGGGAACGTATGCGTTCTGGGAATGTGATGCACACTCTGGGAGTGATGCTTATTTATCCAAGTATGGTTTGCTACACGTTCTGGGAATGTGATGCACACTCTGGGAGTGATGCTTATTATCCAAGTATGGTTCGGCATTACGTTCTGGGAATGAATGTCGGTGTTCCGGGAACACAAGGATGTATTGGATGGACGTCCAAGATGGACTTTGTTAGAGGCCTCAGTTGTGGAATGAAATCATGCATCATGCCACCTGCATTGAAAGAATTATGATTAACCGGGTGTGCTCATATGATTATGCATCATGATTTGCTACATGTTGACTTGTGGATGTTAGTTTTATTCCCATTTGATTATGCGAATATGTATAGCTAACCCTCATGCCCTTATTAGGTATTGATCGTGCATCTAGATTGCACAAGAATCAGTAAAGGAAGATGTCCCTTAGGTGCATGCAGAGTGTAGAAAGTTCTATTTTTAATAAAATTTATGTGATACATATTTTGGAAAGAGGTATCATAAGAGGAATTCGGTTTCATAATAATACTTATTTGGTATTAATGGACTTGTTATACTTGATATATTTTGGGAATGTAATATGATGATTATACTATGTTTCCGCAAACTCTGATTTTACTAGTCACGTTCATCATTAATCAAGTGTTTGTGAAAATAAATTTTCAAGGGAAGGGATAATTCTTATTTTCAGTTCTTTTTCCAACAATAACAAGTCCAAGTAATCATAAACTTATTACTTTTCTTATAAAGTAAGATGATATACAAGGAGTGTTACAATTCTCATATTAAAGGAAAAGTCAATAGGAAAGCATTCTCATATTAAAGTCAAAAGGAGAGCATTATCATATTATACTGTCTCATTCTCACCAAACCCATAATAATAAAGAATAAGACAAACTATCAAATATTGTTTTTCTTATCTTATCCACTAAACAAGCTCATCATGATCAAATAAAGAAAATCATCTAGTGTTTTTGTTCTCTCAGAAAAAGAACATTTTCTTTAAAAATTAGTAATTTCATCCTTTCTTTTTTTTTCGAATTTCAATTTCATCCTAAATTTTTTTTCCTCAACTTGGTCCTAATATGTTTCCTCCTTTCCCTCTCATAACTCATTCAATTCACAACCAAAATTCATATTCGTGAATTCATTAAGTTCAAAAATGAAAAAAAAAAAAAATCTACTAAGTGCATTTGTTTTTTTTTTTAAATCATACCTATAATTATCGTTAGAACTTCAAAAGGTGTTGAATAAAATATGAATATTTGTGAAAAAGATAGTAATCAATATCATTGATAATTAGATCAAATGCTTGTAAAAAGACCAAAACATAGTGCTTATATTTACGGTGAGAGGGAGTATTTATCATCCAAAGTTCCAACCAAAAACATATTGAAGAGGAACATTTGATGTATTAATCTTAAAGTTTAAAAACCACTTCATCATGCTTCATCTCGGTGACTACATGACATAAACTGTACTTTATTAATAAGGAGCAATATTTACAACATCATTACAATCATTTCACCCCAAAAATAATCGCAATCATTTGGTTCGGAAGAAGCAGGGAAAATGGAAAGAAATTATGCATTTAGATCTACCAATAGCTTCACTGTTTCTCCTTAAGCCATTATTAAAAGTTCATTATAATGGTCAGAAGTGGAAATTCAGCAGAATTAAATGACAAGGAGTGTTTTTGTTCATCAATATCCATCCATCACATGCACCATGGAAATAAACATGACAAGTTTAATGGTGCAATATTTGAAGACTGCATTCTGAGCTACCAAAATGTTTTTGCTCATCAATATTCATCCAACAAATGCACCATGGAAGTAAACAAGACAAGTTTAATGGGCCAATATTTGAAGACTGCATTCTGAACTACCAAAATTGCATCTAGTTTGCATCCGTTCACCAAAACTGTTATATAGATAAAATATAAAAAATAGATGAAAATGTATTTTGTCCTTCCAATGAGTAAATTCCACCACTTTGAACATCCTCCAAGTTCTACATTTACATAGCAATCAAAATAACAATGTTTGTCAGAGTTATATGATTCTATTCTCTTACTAGACATTTTATTGTAACCATAAAAAGAAAACAACCTTCAAGTGGCAAAAACTTCCGAAAATCCTGACAACTTTGCAGTGCCTCAGACGATAATTCTGGTAGGACCAGATGAAATTGAAGCTTGCTTCACAGTATCTCCTGCAAAAACCACAAAAGAAACCACTTGAGGGACAAAAACATGATGTAGCCCAAAAAGCATTGTACATAGAAAAAGAGGATTCACCAATCATCCAAACATGTAATAAATCTCTAACTTGGATAACCAAAGTCAAGCTTATACTACAGCTTTACATCATAGTTATGTTAACTATATTTTAGACACAAAACATACTCGTAAAAGAAATTTACAAAGGTAGTAAAACTAAATGTGTCTAATCCTGTTAATACAGCAAACCACATCTTTTGAATCACTGCCCTTTAATCTATTAATATGGTAAAAATTTCAAAATGAAACAAGTATTTTAAAGAGGAAGACAGTCTGGTTTGAAATCTAAATACTTTGTTATTGTGTAATGTGTGAAATTTGTGAGCAAGTTTGTTCATTTGGCATTATTTTGGCTTCTCAATGCTGCAAGAATATTGAACACTCGATAGTTTAGAGACGGTTTCTCTTAAAGATAGTGTACAAGGTAGGGAGAAATTGTTAATTGATTTTTGTCTGTTTCTTTTTTCTCACTTTTCTTATTAGTTGAGGAGATAATCAGAATAAGTTCACACACAAAAAAGTTCTTATGAAAACGACTTCCGTAACAAATAACCTACAGTACGCTGTTTTGGCATCGAATAGAAAAGCCAAGAAGCTTTTTTTATCGGGGCTTACCAACATGATGTGGAGTAAATCATTCAAGGAAAATCATAGATATATTGAGGGGAAAAAACAAGAAAAAAGAAAAGATGAAAGCTATAACTAGAAAGGGGAAAAAAAGGAATAGAACTGCCTGAGGAAGTAACAAATTATCTCCATGGTCTTGCCACAGTAATATAGTAACCTGCTATAACATTTTGATACAAAAATGTGACTATGTGAGGAAGATTTTTTTTTCTAATTGAACCTTGCTTTGTCCAGGAAGATCATTTCAAGGATAATTGCCTCTCGATAAGATAACACTCAGAATGGATTATGATTATGAAAACGATGTTCACTCCAAAACAATGGATCACATTATAAGCAGTTAAGTACACTGATACTCCTCAAATGCAAAGGAATGAAGTATAGGCATAAAATTAACCCCGAGTCCCTGAATGCATAAAGTCCAACCAATAACAAAATCATAACTCACACAAAACTATGTTCGATAGGAAATTGATTCTAGAAACCTATTATACAAGCAAGTACTTAAAATAAATATATAATGAATGATAAATCTCTTTCTTTTAATTCCTTATAAGCTAAAAAACATTTTCTACATTATCAAAATTGAATTCATGCTTCCATTCACTCATTCGAAAATTGCTTGAGTCTAAAGCAGGGGAAGAGATAGAAATGAAATACCATGTGTAGGACGTTGAGGAGGCGGGGCTTCGCCATAGATGGCTTTGAGCCTTTCTAGAGGAACCACTGCAGAATCAGTTGAGGCTTCAGCAAAAAGCTCCTGTTTCCAATCCCACAAGGTCTTTCTAATGGCCTTGTTGGATTTGACAAGAGATTCCTTCTCAGCCTCCAGAGCTTGAAGGGTCTTTTGGTTACTCAAAGATCTCATGCACAGTAATCCAAATGAAGCGGCGAGACAAACATTGATCACTGTGTTGTTGTTTGAAGCTCTCCTACCGATTTCAGCTATCTTGTTAAGAAACTCCATTTATTTCCTATAGCCGGAATCAAAATCAAATTAAAAACCAACACAAGGCAAAACAAATGGTAATTAAAATGAGAAAAGTTACGCAGATGGGCAATGGTGGATCTTGAACAAAAAAGATGAGGTGGCCATGTGACATTTTAGGAGAAAATTCGCATAATTTTCTTAAATACATTGATGAGATGTTTACAAAATTTCGAGATGGCTAGAACTCCTTCATGCCCCCATGAAGATCAACCTTTGGGCACCACAAACCTAAAATTTAGGATAAGGCTCCTCTGAAGTGAGTTCGTCATCGTCCAAAAATGATTGGTCATCGTGGGAGTGCACTAACCACCAAGTGAAGGGGTCCAAATCTTTGAGTCACCTCTTTGGGAAGACTCTGATCTGAGGGTTAGTCCCACAACTTGCTATGAAGATACCGGACAAAGACCACCGAAAAGAAAAGGTAAAAGTTCATCTATAAAGAGAGCAAGTTGATAAAGTGCACCAAATCTCAACCCATTATTGATGTAACCTAATTTGCTCACTTTCAAGGAGCCTTTTTTCATTTCGGAAAAAAAATTCAAAACCGAATTGCCTAGAACTATGTCTCTGAGGGAGGTGCATGCATCGGGTGAGACATTCATTCCAACATCAAAAATCTAAATTTATGGGGTCCGATCCCTGCCGTGTATATGGAAAAGGCTTTGTTGGTCTCTACGCCCCGGAGGGGATTAGTCTTCGACTATCGGCCGAAGGATACCCTTGATGCACACAAAAAAAAATCTAAATTTATTTGTTATCCATTTAAGTGATACAAGCAATTCCTTAGCAATATACTCTCTCACTCTCACAAACAAACACACAGCAAGGTTAACTCTATTACCAGATAGTAAGGGAAAGGATCTCAATGCATGCACATATGTTGTATGATGCATTGTATTTAATATTTATTCATCAAAACTAATAATAAAATCATCCTAAAACCTCCACAAAATTGGGTTTTTTTTTACCTTATTTATTTAAAGACAATATATCGGGAATCTTAAAAACTAAAAAGAGCATCAGATAAAGAGAATGTTTACCGGAAATGGTGACGGGCACCAGAGGGTGGTAGGCGACGGTGGCGAAAGTGATGTGAGAGAGAAGGAAGGCAAGATATAACAAAGGGAACAGTATAAGGGCTTTCCTCGCTAAACGACACCGTGTGGGATCGTTTACCATTTTTTTTTAGCGAGGGATTTTATTAACTCTCACTTCTTTTTCTTTTTTTTTTTTTTTTTGTTTTTTAATATGTATCAAGGTATTTTTCGGTTGATAGCCCAATATTAATCCTCTTTCAGGGCGTAGAGATTACCAGAGTAAGGTTTTTGCCTCTACCAATAAAACATTTTTTATATTCACAGCAGAGATTGAACCTATGACATCATGCTTAAAGAACTCAATTACTCCCACTTCTTACGATAATTTTGAAAATAGAAATATTGTTGTAAGTACAAAACAAATATTTCAGTGACGGGATATGAATAACAAAGAAGTGGGGGTAGCTTTGGGTAAGGAGTAGCATAGATAGTTCTGGATGCATAAAACTCATGTTAGGACACTCTCCTATGATAGTCAGACATGCGTGTTATATGTCAGTAAAATTAGCTATATGTGACAAATAAGTTCGGAAAGTAAAACATTGAAAAAAAAAATAAGGGTATCGGACAAAAGTACCCCAAACTTTAGAGACTTGTGACATAATTAAGCCAAAAAAATAATTGATGATATAGGATGATTGATTTATTGTATATAAAAAAATTATTATTGATATAGATTAAATCCCAACTTTGCCCCTTCTCTAGTTGTCACTATTATTACCAACCCTCGCCTTTCTCCTTTAATCACCACTGCCATCACCCTTTCCCGAACATCCACCTCGCCACATGGCAAGCAACCAATCTTATCTTTGCCAAAACAATAACCCCAACTTTTGTGTGTCTCTCTTGCAACACGTTGTACAACAAGTGCCAATGACACGTTTCGAGATTGATCTCAATAATGTTTTACCAATGTCTCTATGTTTTCTGATTCTTGGATTTTATTTTGTTTTAGCGAAGAAAAAACTGGAACGGATTTGTCATTTTTAGATCTTAAGTAGGATAGTTATTTCCAAATTTACAATAAATTTGTTGTCAACGATGGCAATGACCATGGAGAGAAGTTGACTCACTAAAACTAGGACTTTAACTCAATGGTGAAGGTCTTCGTTGTCTAGTTTAGAATAAGGTTTCATTGTCTCAAGGATCGTTGCGATGTATGTGAGGGTGAGGTGCAGGGGGACAATGTCGTGAGGTTTATGTAAAGTTGGTGACTTGGGTTCTCTCACAAAGTTCAAGCTAACTCGGGTCAAGCTAGTTCTTTGGCCGTGCCATAAAGCACAAACTCTGTATTAGATAGAAAATGATTGCCTGAACATGGTAGTAAGATGATTTTTAACATGTTCAAACATATTTTATGTGGCCCGCACGAGTTGACTCATGGTTTCATCGTGTTCTATCTCTATTAGAATGAGCTAATATGACTTGAGGTCTATCCAAGAATTTAGAAATGCCTAAATCCATTAATTATCAGCCAAAATGAACAAAATATATATATTTTTTAAATTTATTTTTTTCTAATTCAATTTTATCTTGAAGGAGAAATTTGAATTAGTTACATTGAAGTACGAAATTCCTTTTAGAAAAAAGTAAAAGAATTATTTTATTACTAGTAATTAATTAGTTTGTTTTTTTTTCTTCCAAGAAGTTAGTAATTACTCCTTCCGGTCTTATTTATAAGACCCTTTTGAGGTTTTTTCACTCCCATCAAGGAAAGTGGATAATTTTGTTAGTGGCATTGGAAATGTGAAATTTTGATGTACTTTTTCAAAACTACCCTTATAATTATTATTGAAACTCTAAAAAGTGTTGACTTTATACGGGTGTTAGTGGAAAAAAATAATTAAATGCTATTGAAAATTGAAAACGTGTCTTATAAATATGACCAAAATAAAAACCTCAAAAAGGTCTTATAAATAGGATCGGAGGGAGTAATTAGTTAATATATTCAATTAATTTTGAAAATTTAAAATAAAGATCATTAATTAACTACGAGACAAGACATTAGACAACGTGGAATATGTTAAGGAACTATTTAAACATCAGGTAGAAAGACAAAGCATAGAAAGAAGAAAGAAACATTATCCACTGTCTGTCACTGCTGAGTGGCGGGAAGCAGCAACAGTGGTTTTTGATATTCATTTCCGAATCGAAAAGCCAACCCCTCCTCTGAACCCTAGAATCTTCAAACCTATCTCCACTTTCCGTCTCAATGCAGTGGTTAGCTATCAGAAACGGCGTCGTTTTGCTGCCGCGTTGGCGTTCCCTCGCTCTCTCTCTTTCTTCTCCTTCACCTGCTCCATGCACTTCGTTCCTTCCCTCGCGCTTGTTCAAGTAAACCTCCCTCCCTCTCTTTATTATTATTTCATACTTTGTAAATGTTATTTATCAAGATCAAGAAAACGAAAAGGGATATGAAATTGAATAATAGTTATAAGGCTAAATTACGTGTTTGGTCCCTTGCTTTATTTTTAAATTTCAAATCGGTCCCTTACATTTTTTTTGTCTTATATTGGTCCCTCATGTTTCTATTTGCTATCAAATTGGTCCCTCCTGAATTTGAATTTTGTCGGTATGCTTGTTTTAATCGCATCCTGTATTCATATCTGTGTTTGCTATATTACTAATGACAAGTTATTTGTTGGGAATATAAACGCTGTTACTAAATATAACAGCTGTAACTAATTTGGGAGTTAAGTTAACTAACTTCAATACTCCCTCAAGATGGGAAGTAGATATCCAAGTTTCTCAGTTTGGACATTAAAAAGTGAAATTAGGGATATGGAAGGGGTTTGGCTGAGTGTAGGATTTGAGGCTAAGTCAATGGCTGACTGATTATCACAGAAAAACCATAATATTATCAGCTGAGACACCAAAATATCAAAATAGCTGTTTTAGCTGAAGGAGCTCACTTGCACACAAAATGGGTGGCTTATAAATTTCCATGAGATCAAATAATCGCCAAGGAAGACACAAAATCTAATGGTTGATTGTTTAGTATCGGTGCTATTACCCCCGATCAGCATCTGCAACACTTTGATGAGGAGGTTGCCTTTGACATATGAACTGCATGTACATTCAGATACTGCAGCACGTGATGCACTGCATGCAGTTTGTCTTTGACATATGAATCGACTAAGGTGATGAACAATAAAACTAATGTTAGGCTTGAAGACAGGCCTACACACTTTATTGACAAATTAGGAAACATATATTTAGTCAAAGAGAAAGGCGGGTGACCAAGTCTATAATGTTCCAACCACACTTTATTGACATCATTCTTGGAGATATGATGAACAAAAAGACAAAAGACATGCATTCTCGAAATGACACAGTCCATCCTGTTTCTCAGCACACCCAATCATTTTCCACGACCTCTTTTCCTTAAACATAGCAAGAAGAATTAAAAATAACAAGGCAGTCAAGACTTTTAGCCATTTGGGAAACAGAAAGAAGATTGTTGAAAATTTTGGGAACATAGAATAGGAGGACATTTTCCAATGAGAGTGTTGGTGAGAGATCAATATTACCTTGTTCCCTAACCATAATGGACTTACCATCAGCAGCGAAGATAGATTTATTACCTGAACTAGGCTTGTTTTTGAAACAATGTGACAGGTAGGTCATGCGGTTGGTTGATCCCGAATCTATGATGGGAATGTATATTTAGCCTCAAAGGTTTCAGAAATCAGAAACTTACCTTAGTGATCTAGAGAGCTTAAACTGGCTGTTAAAGTGTCCAGAAAATTTCACAGCTTCTCAATTTCTTCTTTGCCAAGGGACTGAACATTAGCTTTGTACAAAGTGCAAGTTTCCGCTTCTTTTTCCTGGATTGTAAAATTGGTTTTGTTTTATCTGACCAAATAGGAATAGTTAATAAGAGCAAACGGATGAAAATCCTTAGGGCAGACCCATTTCTCTTGAAAGATTCCAAAAGGTATCATCGAATACCTCATGGACAGTTGTACGCTTTCGGATACTGTCCTACCCATATTATGAATTTCTAACTTTCATTTTGAATTTACATACCACCATAGCTGAATAGATCATAATAATTAGGTCAACGACAACATTTTATTAGGCTCACAATGACTTGTACAAGCCGTTACTATATTATTTCGATTTAATTTTAAATTTGTGTTTTTTATGCTAATTTTATATATTATACCACAGTCATGTTGTGTTCTATAATTATTAAAATTTGGTGTATCCTCTTGTCCGTGTTGTATTGTATCTATATCCTGTGTTGTATTCGTGTTTCATAGGTTAATATGACAAGTGCAAGTGATTATGTTCATGGTTATTACCTCTATCTAGATCCTTCCATAATTCAATATGCAAAAATCAGCATTATGATATGAGAATATGACTATCATGTATGTATTGAAATGGGTGATATGCGAACTAAATACTTAGATACATACTTCATGTTATTGTGTTTGGTGGCAAGTGGGACACATTGTGAATTTATTATTCTGATTTCAGAAATTATGCTATAATTTCTTTTAATGTTATATTTTCTTGACTTGGAGGGTGAACCTTGGTGCAACTAGGGTTGCTGCCATGTGGCCTGGAGGCCATGGTGTCAAATCCTAGAAACAACCTCTCCACTTGCCGGGGGTAAGGTTGTTTACATATCCCCATCCTGAGCCCCGTGCACTCTGGTGCCCCTTATTATTATTGTTTTTACAATATTTTGATATTTTCTGTACTTGCAAAACTTTAGTGATTTAAATTTCTATTCTTTTGTGGTATAGCATCTAAATTTGAAACTTGTTAATGAACAGAGGACAACGTGAGAAAGTATCATGTTTTACAGATAGGAAGGTTTTGAGGGGGAGCAGTAAAGCATCCAAGAAGCACAAAACACCAAAGAATGTTTTAGATGATAAAGATCTTTCTCACATATTGTGGTGGAAGGAGGTGCCATTAGTTTCCTGTACCTAGTTAGATTTCAAACTTAGCTGTGGCTTCTTAAAACTTTTATTACTTTGATTAGGCCATGGATTCTTTTGTGAAACCTTGCATTCTCTTTCCTTTTCCCTCTCAAAATTTGGCAGAGGATGGAGACGTTCAGAAAGCCTTCAACTATCCAGCTGTTGAGAAGGATTGAATATTCCAATTTGCTGGGCTTGGACACTAACTTGAAAAATGGAAGGTACTTATGAAATTGAGGCAATTGTTTTTTGCTTTTACTTTCATCTAAGACTTGTGATACATATATACTTTTTCTACTTTCTACTTTTTCCACCTCAACGTCGTCCCCCAAAATAGCTCTTCGGTTTTGGATTGGCTTATGCTAAGATCCTGATCCCGAATCTAAGTAATGGCACTCAGGTCTTGGAAATGAGCCTTGATGTTTTAACTAATGGTATTATTATAAGAAAGTTGATAGAAAAATAAATTTATTTTTGTGTAGTCTGAAGGAAGGAACACTCAATTGGGAAATATTGCAGTTCAAGTCAAGATTTCCACGTGAAGTTTTGCTTTGCAGAGTATGTTTTTCTTTATCCCATTTTTGAAGCTTTGGTTAGGCCTTGACAGTAACATTTGAAGGCAGCATTGTTTCCGATTTGTAACAAATTTTTTCTTTGTTCTTTCTTTGACATTAGATCTCTATTTCTTTACTTAATGGTGTAATCTTTCTTATTATATGATTCTTTTCCATTTTTATTTACTGTTCAGGTTGGGGATTTCTACGAAGCTCTTGGGATAGATGCTTGTATTCTTGTTGAATATGCAGGTTTAAATCCCTTTGGTGGTCTGCGATCGGATAGTATTCCCAGAGCTGGTTGCCCTGTTGTGGTATGGGCATTATCGTTCTTGTGCACATTGTGTTTTTTATCTTCTGTTAACAAAATTTTATATTGATAACATGGTTATATTCATCTCAAGAAGCTTGATAATATATGGATGGATGTTAATGGAGCATTCAGCATACTAGAAGAAAATAGTGATTCATCTGTCACATGTTTAGTATATTAGTTTTATACCCAGTGTGTGCAACAGTATGGTACTTGTACATTGCAATTGCCATTTTATGAATAGCTCTAGTGATAGTATTTGAGAAGTTTGCTTAGTTGGGCAAGGGCTGACAATAATCTAGCTGGACCAAGCATCCTTAAGCTCAAGCTCAGCTCAACGAAAATTTGCTTGGCTCAAGCTTAAGAAAACAAGCTTATTTTGATAGCTCAAGCTCAACTCTCCATGAGCCTTGACTCTTAGGTTTTTGTAACTGTTTTTGGAAGTTTGACTAGTATTCTGATTGGCATATTAAATAAATATCTCTAGATTATAATTGTAGAGAAATTCCGCAAGTTTAATAAAATCCGAGAGCTTTAAATTTCATATGGTTTCTGAAGGAAAATTTAGTTAATCAGTTGTGCTGAAGGAGATTTTTAAGTTTTTTTGTGCGCACAGATAGGTACCTACATTAGTTTAGAGTTCAACAATGGTTTGGTTCAATAAAAAAAGGGCGGCCCAATGCACGAGGCTTGTACCTAGTGGGGTCTGGAGAGGGTAGATGTATGCAGCCTTACCCCCGCAAGTGGAGAGGCTGTTTCTAGGATTCAAACCCGTGACCTCTTGTCCACTAAGCAACAACCTTACAGTTGAGCAAAGGCTCACCCTCAACGGTTTGATTCAATAATTGGTTGTTTTATATATTTAAGTATGTTTTTGTTTTGTTTCCTTTGGTGACAGAATCTTCGACAGACCTTGGATGATTTGACACGTAATGGTTTTTCAGTGGTAAGCGTGGCAATTAAATGATATTCTGTTTGTCTTTCATTTTTATTTTAAAATTCCATCTTTTCCTTTATGAACTTTACTGGGCTTCTATTTATGTCTCTGTATTGCTTGTAAATAATTGTTATGATGAATACCAACTTTTCTAGTATATGCTAGTTTATTGAGTGCCTGCATTTTGGTCTTAACAGTGCATTGTGGAGGAAGTTCAGGGTCCAACCCAAGCACGAGCTAGGAAAGGTCGCTTTATATCTGGGTAATTACACCTTTTATTACAAGCCACAAGTGTCCTTTTTATTTTGGGTGAATTTATTGAGCTTCATTTTGTTATGGCCCAGGAAGGAAGAGAAGTTTGTCTTTCTCCCTAATATTTGCTAGTCAGAAGTTGGTCAGTTGATATGTTTCTATGTGCATATTTTTTGATAGAAGAAATGATACCAGGAATCCTACTTAACAAACAGAAATCCAAACCTAAAACTGAAAATAAAATACATGGTTGCATTATCTGGTTCATTTAATAAACTAGATTAGGGTATTGAAAGGTAATACAGGTTTCTATTGATTAACTTTACCCTTTTGGGAATCTTCGTTATTTATAATAATGTTTGTGGTTGCCCTGGTATACATGACTTTTAGTTTATACAATCACTTAGTCACTAATTTTTAAAGCTGCGTCTCTGCACCATTTTTTTCCTGGTAATTATTTTGAGATTTACCAAGTGTGTTCTCTTGCCGACTTAATGTTCAAAATTTCAGGCATGCTCATCCTGGAAATCCTTATGTATATGGACTAGTTGGGGTTGACCATGACCTTGACTTTCCAGAACCAATGCCTGTAGTAGGTATGAATAAGTTTTTTCTTGAGTAAGTGAAACAGTCAAGTGAATAAATTTTGTTTATTGGTCTCTTGAGATTGAAATGTTACTGCACATGTTTCATATTTATTTATAGTTATAGTTTAAACTTTCAACAGTTCCATCTCCTATCCTTTAATCCATTAGTAAATGCGGGCTAAATTACATATAGAAGTTGACATCTGAATCGGTTATGTGTAGCCTGACAATGTTCTTGAATTTTATCTATGGTGAGATACCTGATATGATGGAATGTTTTTAATACATTATCTACTAGAAAACTCGCCTAAGGTGGTTTGTTCATGTCAAATACCACTAAAGGCTCCATTGCTCAAATGAGAAATGTGAATCAAAAGAAAAATAGTGCATTTAAAAGGGAAGAGGAAGACTTAAGAAGGCTTTATGGGAAACTTTAAAAGACGAAATGATTGTAATGATTTTACTTAAAATTTGGTTTTTGATACCCAATGGCATCAACTGGTCTATGTAGCCTACCACACCTAGTCAGATTAGGTATGCTAATTGTTGTTGTATCTTCACCATGATCAGTCTGGTTAGTGTCTTTATGTCAACCTTATGCATATTCTCGTACCACCGAACTGCTAGGTTCCGGCAACTCTAGCTAGAAAGTGGCTTCAAACTCAAAAGGTGGGGGGTGAATTGATTTTTCAAGAAAAATTTGCAAACTTTCTGAAAAATGATTTAGGAATTGCTGATTTTGATTGAAGCAGTAGTTGGTCTAATGCAAATGAGTAAATGAGTAAACACTTAGCAAAGAATGAAAACCAACTAGATAGCAAACAAGTATTGTAATAATAAACACACAACTAGAGGAGTTAAAGGTAAGGGAAGTGCAAACTTAGTTCTTTTATACTGGTTCAGACACACTGCTGTGACCTTCGTCCAGTCCCCAAGCTATATATGCCCAAGTGTTTCACTAAAACCTCAAGCTTTAACCAGGTTCTTGAGACCTTTATAGAGTATAGCTAAGCCTAAAAAATCGAAGGGATATTTGCCTTTTAACAATGAGAAGGATACCTCTAACCTCTCCTCCTACTCACAAATGAAGGATGCCTCACCTTATTATCAATTTAGAAAGAGAAATATAGAAGAAATGAAACACTATGAAGTGTGAATGTTACAATTTGAAGCACCAGAAAACAGATGAAGGTGCACAAAGATGGAGTTTTATTACCATAAGGATTCAAAGATATGAGTAGTGCGTTGCCATGTTAGAAACTGTATTTTTTTTTAAAAAAAATCTAAAGGAGGTTTATATAGTACTGGTCAAGGAGAAAAGCTTGTTTTAGGAAAACCGGGTCAAAATCTATTGGATTTAAAACTGGATGTCGAGGCCTTCCGGCAGCCTTTACTCAAGTAAAAGTATTACCTTACTTGATTAAAGTGATTATGAAAACCCAAACTATTTGATCACGCAGGCTCTTACTTTGGTAAAGAGCGGTTGAAAAACTTAAATTTTTGTACATGCACACTTACTCGAGGAAGGTCTTGCCTTTACTTGAGTAAGGCACTTCTGGAATACCTTGAATTTTTGGCTCTCAGGTCTTTACTCAAGTAAGATGTCTCCGTTTGAATGAAAAAGATTTTCCAAAGCCCTTTAAAGCATATGATTGCTCTACTTTTAAATCTATTTGAAGGAATCAAGCTTCTAGTCAAATACTTTTTATTGTAAAAATTTATCCCAAAACACACGACCTTAAAGTCTTCATGATTCGTGCGGCTTGAATCTTTCACCCTTTTTTGTTATCATAAAAAGATTAACCTGAAATAAGCAGTCACAACTGTTCCACTGAACTAATAGATTCTTCTGGCTTGAGAGCAAGGAATATTTGTTAATTGGGACATCTGTTATTGGCTTATAGTTCAATTTTGAACTTGTGGGATTGCATTACTTAGACAAAGTGATTGATAGTTAAAATTGGTGAAACTGTATAGTAGGAAGCATTCTTTGGATTTGTGAATTTGTAAACAGACCTTCCGCTCGGTTTGTGAAAGGGGAAACGGTTTGTGAAAAGGAAACCCTTGGAGGAAAATTCTTTCTCATTTTTTATTTAGATTGAAAAATATATTATACATATAAGTTTACTTTTCATTTTACATTTCCATTTGTTGGTTCTAATAACTTCCAAGTGGGTAATCAGTTAAGGTCATTTGTCATGTACGTTTATATACCTCAAATATTCAGATTCTTTTTATTATATTGGAAGGCTCATATTAGAGGATATCTTTTTATTCTAGGAATATCACGTTCTGCAAGGGGATATTGCATCATTTTAGTCCTAGAGACTATGAAGACATATTCTTCAGAAGATGGTTTGACTGAGGAAGCGGTAGTTACAAAGCTTCGTACTTGTCAGTACCATCACTTATTTCTTCATACATCTTTGAGGAAGAATTCTTCAGGTTTGTACTTTCTTGTTTTCCTTTGTGGCACATTTTGGTGCATAGATATGGAGATTTAACAAAACCCAATATGAAGAGTCTGACAGGGTGCAAACTCATTAATATTAATTTCCTTGTTGAATCTAGACTTGTGTATTGTGTAATATCTTAGTCTCTCCTTGTTTTATTTTTTCTCGGTCCTCCAGTAAATTTATTTTTTTTCTATGAAAATATTTTAATTATTTATTTTTATATAAATAATGTTAATGAAAGTCATGTCATCAGTAAAATGAGTTTTATTTAGTGCGTGATTGAATTAGCTTACTTTGGAGTTTGTATTCAGAGAGCTTAAAGTTGATCACAACATTGCTGTAATCCTTTTGATCTATTTCTTGTTTAACATCCAAATAGAGGAGCAGCTTTTTCTTACAAAATAAGTAATTCCCATCCATAGTTTTCTGCATCTTTGTTATGTTTCAGTAGTTTCTGTCAAGAACTAGCTCTCCCAAAATTTTAAGCTATTACATGAATTATCATAGATGGTTTTACTTTTAGGGTCTTAGAAAAACAATCATCAATGCACATTACTCCGTGTCTCGAGAATCTAAAAAAAAATGCAGTTTTCAATGGTTATTTACTACATTTAGCTTCTTAACAAGTGCACCAAGGGCACTTGTTAGCATTTGCCTTACTTTTATATGTAACTGCACCTCACTGTCTCTACAGGTACCTTCCGTTGGGGTGAATATGGTGAGGGAGGCCTCTTGTGGGGAGAATGTAGCTCCAAGCATTTTGAATGGTTTGACGGAAACCCAGTCTCTGAAATTTTGTTGAAGGTATGAATATGAAATGTCTCTTTCATTTTTTAAATGTGTGTTTTTGAGTATAAATGTGTCATTTGAGGTGGTTATGTGTATGTTTCACTTTGGCACACTATAGGTAAAGGAGCTATATGGTCTTGATGACGATGTTACATTTAGGAATATAACTGTGCCTTCAGAAAATAGACCTCGTCCTTTAACTCTTGGAACAGCAACTCAAATTGGTCAGTCCATATATTGATGAAAATATTGTACCGCTGGTTATTTTCTATCTCCTTAATTCGCAGATCCTTCACTTTCAGGTGTCATACCAACAGAAGGAATACCTTCTTTGTTGAAAGTGATACTTCCATCAAATTGTACTGGATTACCTCAATTGTGAGTAAGGGATTTCTTTTTATAGTATGTGGTTTCTTTGTAAATTATTTCATTTTAGTTACAGTCCAATTCTCCCTTTAAATTCTTTGTGTATACTATTTTGTTTATTCTTTCTTCTTCCTTTACATTGAACATTATGATTGCAGAATTGTATGAGGTAGGTATTTTCTCTTGCTGGATAGATTTTAAAACTTGTTTGAGTTTTGCAATTTTGGACAATGTGTTGTATAATTTATAGTCTTATAGGTACTAAGATTTTAAAATTAAATGGTTTAATTTTCTCATTGTTTTTCCCCTTCAATTTAGAATTGAAAAATAGCTTCAAGTTCGGTGTGCTGCATGTAGTGATTATTCTAGATCCTCTTCTGAATCTTTGCCATTGTTTATTGTGATTATCAGGT
Source organism: Crotalaria pallida (assembly GCA_037953625.1). Classification (NCBI taxonomy): domain Eukaryota; kingdom Viridiplantae; phylum Streptophyta; class Magnoliopsida; order Fabales; family Fabaceae; genus Crotalaria; species Crotalaria pallida. Next base: position 121,375,421 of record CM075652.1, on the reverse strand, counting down.
ATGTAAGGGATCTTCTTCTGAATCCACCTTCGTATGAGATCGCATCAACAATTCAAGGTGTTTTCCAATGAATATCTTAATGTGTGTCTGTAATTCAACCATTGATATTTCCAATTACATTTTATCAAAATATTTACTGAACATCATTACCATTATCGTCATTGAAGGATGATACAATGACAGTTCTTCTATATGGTCATCACTTATTATTTTATTATATCTCTAACTTTTAAAGGGCATGATATTTTGTCCTTAACTATGTACTGATTCTCTTCTGCTTTTCTTTGGCAGCAACATGCAAACTTATGAGCATTGTAACATGCTCAATTCCTGAATTTACATGTGTTCCATCAGCGAAGGTTGTATTCCTGTCACCTGTCTAAACTCTAAAGTGTGAATGATTCATGTTATCTTTTGGTGTAGGACAAAGAGTTTAGATAGGATTCTACCAAGAAATAGATAAGGTTTGAGAGAAGAAAGAGTCATTGATAGAAACTGGATCAGAGTAGAGATATAAATGTAGTGATATTGATTGAAATCAGTGAATGATACAAAATCTCAAGGTATTCTGAGACCAAAAACTCTCCCTATGCCCAAAGGCCCCAACTAGTAACAAGTGACCAGATAACTCCCCCTCTAAATTCGTCTTGTTATTTATAGTCAACATGCCTTATTTTTAATAACTAACACACACCTAGGCCCGGTCCTAACCTATTTTGGGCCCTTTGGGGGAAGAAAAAATTGGGCCCCCTAATTTTATATATATATAAGATATTTTGGCAAATTTTATGTTTATTAAGAAAGTTGGTTAATCTAGTCAATCGTATTAGAAATGTGAACATTTGATATGTTATTATAAAAAAAGTAAGAATAATATTAAATTATATATATGAACCTCTAAAATTTCTGGCCGTAAATAATTATTTTACAAAGTAATAAACTACGTCCTACGTAATATAACTTGGTTAATAAATACATAAAAGAAAAGTGTTAAATGTTACAGTAATATTAGGACCTTGGGTAATAAATAGTGACAAGGAGAAGAATCGAACACGGGTCTATATAAAGAAAGTGAAAAACGTTAACCACTTACACCATGTAACATAGTAATATAGAATCATCTAACTATAGTTATATATATTATTTATAAATTAATTTTTTTTATGGGCCCCTAGAAATCTTGGGCCCAGGGCGGTCGCACTCATTGCCCTGCCCCTGGGCCGGGCCTGCACACACCCTAACAACCCCTAATTGTTATTCTAATTAACTTTGATTGAAGGGGCTACCTATCAGTCATACACAGCCAATGACCGAGTTCTTCTGGTGTAACAAACCAGGAAAAAAGAATGTTCTTCTTAATATTTAATAATTCTAAATTTAAGATTCAAGAAAAAGGCCCACCACAGAAAGCTGAGGTTTCTGTTTTATATTCTTTCATATTACATTACATGCCAACTAATCTTCTAGGAATTCCAAATTATAGTTGATAAACCTCAGCTTCATTGGCACAACTTACTAGAAAGCAAGTTAGAAAAAGAGCTTCCAAAATGTGATCCCTGAGTTTTACTACTAACCTTAACTCACTTAGAATTCGTGGGACTTACATTCACTAGAACTCCTAAATAACATAAGTCTGGCCTAAAACATTACCCACGGGCCACAGCCAGAAGCTTTTAAAATCGAATAAAATATCTGAAAATTACAAAAATAACCATGCTACTAAGGAGTATTTCATTTCCAATTGCTCCTCATCACCTTTTTTCTCTTGAGAGTGAATTGTATCCAACAAATGTTGAATAATTACTGCGTGGTTGGCATAGCTGGTAAAATTAGATTATGATTATTTTTATCTGTGATTATAATATTGTTAAAATTATAATTTGTTTATGTTTGGGTCTCTTAGTTGAAAAATGAATTTAAGCTGATCAGTTTTGTTTGAATAGTGTAAAGAAGATTATTTTTATTGAGTAAATTATATAAAAGGGTATAGAGTGATTGTTGGAGTGATAAGGGTAGAATAAGAAATTACATGGTTAAAAAAAAATTTACAGCCACGAGGGAGATGGTAGATTTTGATTATTTTTCCAAGAATATAATATAAAATTATAATCTGCATTGACAAACAAACACATTAGATTATGATTATTTTGAAAAAAAGAAAGCTAAAAATACAATCTTAAGCAAAAACAAACACGCTTTAGTGGCACAAGATAGATTGCAAGTTTAATGTGGCCATATTGAACATCTGCAAATAATAATGGCTGTATGCCATTTTTATCAATTACTTATAGCTAAATACCATAATCAAACATTTCTGTGTTTTGAAGTTCATTTTTTTGGCTTCCTTTAATGTATGACAATCAGGCCTTAAAAGAAAACTGTTCTAGGTTTACATTATCTATTAACCTTTATGAATTCTTCAATTAGTAGAATGATTTCTAGCTTTAATTTGTAATGGTCACAGCAATGGTTAGAATTTTTGGCATAATCTCTTAGGAATTTGGCATAAAGTTTTGTCCTACTTATTTCTTTTGAAGCCTCTAAAACATGATAGCCAACCATGCTCCCAAGGTTTAGTTTTAATGGATGTTTCAAGGCTAAGAGTTGTTCAATTGTGAAGATTATGAGGTTCAATGTCAACGCCTCAACGGAATGGAGACCTGTATAAGCTAAGGTTGGTTTAAAATACATTATTGTCCGAGACGAAGCTTAAAGTGGTTGACTGTTTTTTATCGAGAAGCTTGTGGGGAGGTTCAAGGATTTTGAATTTTTCCTTGAGATAATTTGTAAATTGTAATGGTCTTTTTGTTTACTTCTGTTTGTAGTCTCTCTCTACTCACCAGAGGTTGAGCTCTATTGTCGGGGTTATCCGGTTTTTGTGCTCCCTTTTTGGTGTCATAGGAGATTTATATGTAATATGCTTTCCCTGTTAAGAGAAGCTGGGGATTTTAGATTAAGAGGATTGATTTATTGGAGATTGTGATCTTCTACTCTCATTGCTCATTTTAATGGACAGTCAATCCTCATCAATTGATATATTTATCTACTATTCCTGTCTCCATTTTTCCCTGTCACAATTTCATTATTTTCCTTTGTAACAGTGTCTGATTCTTAACTGTATTTGTGCAGCTTGTAAAGCTACTTGAATTGCGGGAGGCCAATCATATCGAGTTTTGTAGAATAAAGAATGTACTTGACGAAATTTTGAAGATGTACAGAACCGTTGAGCTCAATGAAATATTGAAACTTTTAATTCATCCCACATGGGTAGCTACTGGATTAAAAATTGACTTCGAAACCTTGGTGAGGCCCAGCGCGTCTGTGTTTTTTATCTTTTTCAATCCATATCTAGAGAGGGGGGATAATTCACTTCTAGAAGTTTATTTGGTACAAATGTAGAAAAAAACAATTAAATAGTGCACCTTAACTTATCTGTTTTGATAATTTCCTATCGCGTGAATAAAATCATATTATGTAGTGATAGAATTCTAGAGAGAGATGAGAGAGAAATTCTGTAAATGGATTCTATTATTGAATCTAAAATGAGTTAGTTACATAATGAGGTACTCTTTTCTATTTATAGAAGAGTCCTATTACATTAAGTTAAGTGGATGAGCTGTCAGCTAAGCTGACAGCTGGCTAGGCTAGATTAGACTAAGTCAAAGCTAACTAACACTAACTAATATCTATTTACAATATACTATATACACTGATAGTCCCCCCAGAAACCAGACCCACCTATACAACAATTGCTAATAGTCCCACTATAGCCAAATTACCCTGGAGACATGGTATTCTACTGTACAGTAGATGCTTGAGGGTGAATAGGTTGCTGAAAATGAGGAACAGGACAACAGCCTAGTAAGGATGCCTTTTGAGATGTAAATTGAAGATGACTGAATATGTTCAATTTACTCTTGAGAAGGCTGAATCTAGCATTTGATAGGGGCTTAGTTAGAATATCTGCAACTTGTTGCTCACCAGGACCATGCTCAACAATGAGTTTATGATTGAGAACCTTTTCTCTAACCCAAAAAAGATCAAGCTCAATGTGCTTAGTTCTTGAGTGAAGAACAGGATTTTTAGAAAGCATGACAGTGCTCAAGTTATCACAATAGATGACTGGAGTATGAGAATTGAATCCTAACTCACTAAGCAAACTCTGAACCCACATAAGTTCTCCTGCAGTGTTAGCCAAACTGCGGTATTCTGCTTCAGCAGTAGATCTAGCTACCCACTCTTGCTTCTTTGACCACCAAGAAATGAGATTAGAGCCAAGATAGACAGCTGACCCTGAAGTAGACTTGCGATCATCAGGATCCGATGCCCAATCAACATCACAGTAGGCAAATAAACTAAGAGGTGAGTGTGCAGAAGTTGGCTTGAGAAGAAGACCTTGATCTATAGTGCCACTAAGATACCTTAGAACACGTTTTAGAGCTTTCCAATGCGCTTCCAAAGGGTGAGAAAGATACTGGCAGAGTTTATTGACAGAATAGCAAATATCAGGTCTTGTTGTTGTAACATACTGAAGTGCACCAGCCAAAGACCTATAGAGTGCAGGATCATTCAGGAAGTTGCTGCCCTGCTTTGTCAACTTTAAATTTCCAACCATAGAAGTAGGCTGACTCTTCAAATCAGTAAGATGAGATCTTTCTAGAAGATCTTTGATATATTTAGATTGAGTGAGAAGTAAGTCCCCTGAATGTAGCCTCTTAATCTCAATACCCAGAAAATAATCTAAGGAACCTAGATCCTTCAATGCAAAGGCTAGATTCAGATTGGAAAAGAGAGTCTGAATGAGAGAAGGTGAAGTACCAGTGATAATAATGTCATCAACATAGCAAAGAACATAAAGTCTGTGAGTAGAAGAAGTTTGGATAAAAAGAGAATGATCACATCTGCATTTTCTGAATCCCAAACTTAGTAAAGTACCAGCTAGCTTATCAAACCAGGCCCTAGGTGCTTGTTTGAGACCATAAATGGCCTTATTCAGCTTGCATACAGTAGTCTTGTCCCCAATCTGAAAACCCTCTGGCTGCTGCATGTAAACCTCTTCGGGTTTACTCTATCCAAAGCATGATCCTCATTAGTGAGATACTTAGGAGGAATTTGTGGACTAACCACAAACCTTTGAAGACGATGAGAAGCAATCACTGCTTCTACCTGTTGCTTCCAGACTAAGTAATTCTTATCTGAAAGCTTGGCAGAAACTGAGTGAGAAAATGTCACCGGAGTGAAGAATGTATTCACTGGTTGCGGTGGAGTAGTAGGTGCGGAAGCCATGGATGCTCAGAATCGAACAACACAAAACACACTGATGAGAAGAGGAAGAAAACAATCGCAAGTGAGAAGAAGAAGAGAATTGAGGTGCGATTTCAGAAATGTTGAATCGCAAGTGAGAAGAAACCTAAATTGCGATTGGAGAAGTAAAATCGCAAGTGAGAAGAGATGTGAAATGTTGATGCAATTTCAGAAATGAGAATCGCAGATGAGAAGAATCAATGATGCGATTTCAGAGTGAAGATCGCAGATGAGAAGAAGCATGCGATTTCAGATTGAAAATCGCAGGTGAGAAGAAGAGAAGGTGCGATTGTTTATGCTTCTCAGGTGTGAAGCAATTGATACCGTGATAGAATTCTAGAGAGAGATGAGAGAGAAATTCTGTAAATGGATTCTATTATTGAATCTAAAATGAGTTAGTTACATAATGAGGTACTCTTTCTATTTATAGAAGAGTCCTATTACATTAAGTTAAGTGGATGAGCTGTCAGCTAAGCTGACAGCTGGCTAGGCTAGATTAGACTAAATCAAAGCTAACTAACACTAACTAATATCTATTTACAATATACTATATACACAGATATGTAGACTTCATTTTGTTCCTTAGTTAGATATAGTGCATGTGGTTTCTGTTAATTGTTTCTTTTATGGCTTCCTTTGTTCGCAAATATTACTTTTTTGATGTTGAAAGCTTTTTCCTAGATTGTGCTAAATATTACTTACTGACTTTGTTATGGCAAATTGAATAAATTGTCATGTGCTGTTGTTCATGCACATAAAACTCCACACATTCTGGAGACCATCAAATAACTGTTATGTCATTGTTAGGCTGTTACTGTTTTCTCAAACTGTGATTTTTCCTTCTCATTTTATTATTTAATTGCTGAAAAAGTTAATATAAACAATAATATGTAACAGTGTTTCTGAGTTTTATTTGGTTTTACGTGGTTTAACATTGCATTTCACTTTAGTAGTGTATTAAGTTAATGTTCAATGTGTTTGTACCATCCTGTACTACATTATACCACTCACATATTTGACTGTATAGATATATAAGCTGCACCCAGATTGGGTATGGTTTTCTCTTATTTCGCACACTTCGTTCTTGGCCAATATTTCTGCTTCAAATTGTGTTGGCTTGTAAATTTTGTAATGTTTCCTTTTTATCTTTCAGGTTAATGGGTGTGAAGAGGCGTCAAGTAAAATTTGTGAAATAATCTCTCTGGATGGTGAGGATGATCAGAAAACCAGTTCCTTTTCTGTCATTCCAAATGATTTTTTTGAGGATATGGAGTTTTCATGGAAAGGTCGAGTTAAAAGAGTCCACATAGATGATGTATTTACTGAAGTTGAAAGAGCGGCCGAGGCCTTATATTTTGCAGTAGGTCTCTGTAACCCAACCTTGCCTTTTTTGTAAGCAAAATAAATACCATTAAGAAGTTACCTACTAATTGTCAAATCTTTTTTATTTAATGCTCTGTTTGGATGACAGAATTGAATTTGACTAAGAATGTTACTTTTTATGTATGGAATAAAGAATCGAGGTATAAAAATGTAATTGTGAATTGAAGATACTGCCGAAAACTAGGCCAGCATTAGAAGCAATGGTGTTAGACTTAGAGTATGCTACAAAGATAATGAATGCTATTTAACACATTGTTTTTAACTTTTGTGCTTGAAATTTTAATTCTTACGGTCTAGGCTAAAGACTTGATAATGGTATAAAATAGCTATTTTTCAATTCCATGGAATTAAACTCAAGATAATTGGAATTGACAATTCAAAGACTTAATTGTAAGCCAAATTCCATGCACCAAACGGCACCCAGGTTGTTGGATTGCAAAGTGCATGTGACCAATCCCACATTCCCACCTAGTAGGAAAGGCTTTTGTTGTTGTTGTTGATTGCCTGGTAATATTAAGTTAGGATGGTATTATTTGACTGGAATACCTCTTTAGATTAGATACTCATGGGCTATATGGTGTTTTAATGAGGAGAGTGAAGAACATTTTCCTGAACTGCAACCTGCTTCTCCTCGGACCATCTGCACCAGCGGGTTTGTTTTTTACCCTGCCTTAATGCTCCATGATTTAAAGAATTAAGTAAGAAGGGATATATATTTATGAGGTTGAATTCTTTTGATGTTTCCTTGCTCATCTCTTCATAATTATGTTTGTAGCTTTTTGCATGTACATTATATTTAGAGATGTGTGTATATTTTATTTATGTGATTCCAACATTCTTGCAGGTTACTGAAGATTTCAGTCCCATTGTTTCTAGAATAAAAGCTACTTCATCGCCACTTGGAGGCCCCAAGGGAGAAATATTATATGCTAGGGAGCATGAGGCGGTTTGGTTTAAGGGCAAGCGTTTTACTCCTGTTGTCTGGGCTGGTAGTCCTGGAGAGGAACAGATTAAACAGCTTAAACCTGCCTTAGATTCTAAAGGTAAAAGAGCAGGCGATGAATGGTTTACCACAGTGAAGGTGGAGGCTGCCTTATTAAGGTGTGTTTTTCATAAAAATGGTGGATTCATTTTTTGAGAATTTTTTTTTAACATTCTCTCTTTTTAATCATACGTGATGTTATTTTGTTCCAGGTACCACGAAGCATGTGCCAAGGCAAAAGCAAGAGTTTTGGAACTTTTAAGGGAACTTTCTACTGAATTACAATCCAATATAAACATCATTGTCTTTGCTTCCATGTTGCTTGTAATTGCTAAAGCACTGTTCTGTCATGTGAGGTTTGTAAATGTTCTTAACTTCTGCTAATTTGTGGATGACATTAAATGGTATTTGACCTTCTTGTGGTGCACTTTTTTTTTTTTTTTTTTTCACTAGATGATATGGATTTGTGTGAGATACAAGTAATTCGCTATCATCATTTTTATAAGCAATTCTAATTTGTTCAGAAAAGATGTGTTGTTTTCTAGTTTTCCTCTGTTGAACCATGGATTTAGGACCCTTCAAATCATTTTAGGCTGACAAATTAGATTGTAAATGTTAGAGCTGCTTCTGTACCAGCAGTTTGTATCACATTATTCCTATCGATATATTCTCTGTTTAAAGTCCTCTCTCCTTTTCCTTCTTAGCCATGGGCCTAATACTTAAACAGAAACCTTGATTTGAAAACTGTTATTTTCAACTTTAATATCAATGTGATGTAACATTATTCTTCTGTGTTTTGAAATCTGAGGTTCTAAATGTCAAATTTCAATTTAGTATCTTACTGAACTGACCAGTATTCTCTCCACCTCGTATACTTATCTTTCTCTTTGATTTCTTGCAGTGAAGGGAGAAGAAGGAAATGGGTATTTCCCACACTAACAGGATCCCATGTTATTGAGGTAGTATATAAGGACTTGGAGTGCAGTGGGGGAAATTTATTCAATTAATAGATTTGCTATTATCATTGTTCTACTTTGGTGCTAGCACTGAATGTTCTGTTCTATCTCTCTATTATCTTATTTTCTTGATAGTTAAAAGACATTTTATAAGAGAAAAAGAGGAAAAAATGTACAGTTACAGGGAAGACAAGGTATTAATCAAAATGGAAAATTATAGATTCATGAAAAAATATAGAAAGTACAAGAATGCAGCAGGGCTGCCTTATATGAAACAGTGAGATTCCCTTGAAACAACATTGGGCGAACCATAAAGAGAAGCCATAAACATAATCCTATCTCATAAACAGGATACATGGTAAATTATGCTGCTTGATAGACAAGGCTGAACAAGAGTGACAAATCCACCAAAAGAGAAATAAGAACCTGCAACTATTAAATGGCTATAGAATTGGAACTATTGGATTCCATAATCACATAGCTTGATGATTACCACCAAAAGGAACACATGAATAAGTGATAGGGAACTTTACAGTGTGTCAACCAGTCAATGCAGCAAGGGAAGAAAAAGCATCAATTTTACTTCTATGCTTGCCAAGCCACTACATGCGAAAATGTTCTTCGAGCTTGGAACAACCCGGAATTGGAGAACATAGAGAACTTTTCTAAAATTATCTGTATCTTTGTCTAATATAAGAGTCATGTCATACTTAATGGTTTATACCTCAATTTTCCTAAAAAATGAAATGGAAATTCAATAGCTTTTAATTTCGATGAAACTATTTTATGAAGTTTTTTTAATCAAATAATGTTCACACTTCATAGGGGCAGATTCACAAACGTTTTTTTTTTTTTTTTTTTTTTGTATTCACCTGTGAGTTGTGACATTTAACTGCCTTCTAGTTTATCATCCAATAGCTGGTTGTTCTTTTTTATTAACTTGTTTGCAGTCATGGTGTTGTGACTACTATGTTATTGTTGTTGCAGGATGTGAAGCCATTAGAGGAAAAACAAGGGATGAAGATAGTTGATTTATTACCTTATTGGTTGAACACAGCTGAAGGAGGCGCTGTACATAATACTGTTGATATGCAATCATTGTTTCTTTTGACTGGGCCGAATGGAGGTGGTAAATCAAGTTTACTTCGGTCACTATGTGCTGCTGCGCTACTTGGTATATGTGGACTTACGGTTCCCGCTGAATCAGCCCTGATTCCTTCTTTTGATTCCATCATGCTTCATATGAAGTCTTATGATAGCCCAGCTGATGAAAAAAGTTCATTTCAGGTAAGGTACTGGTTCATGCAATTATGCTATACTCTCATGTTAGTCTATAGACGTAAATCATATTGTGTTAATGGTTCACGGCCTTCAAGGTTAACCATCAAATGAGGTTGGGTCCATACCTGATTGTTATAGACTTATAGCTGTAGTGGCAACTCTGATTACATACTCTTCATGATATTATAGCATACACTTTTTTTTTCCTCTTTAAATTTTCATACGCTTCTTTGCTTTCTTAATTATTACTCCATCCGTCCCTATATTTAAGACCCTTTTGGTGGAATTCACTTCCATTAAGAAAGTTGGTTAACTTAGTTAGCGACATTGGAAATGTGAACATTAGATATAATTTTTCATAACTATCCTTACAAGTATTATTGGAACTTTTAATTTTTCATAATATATTTGCAATTAAATAGTTGTTTGTTGTTTTCTACAATTATAAAGTTATTAGTGTCTAAAAAAATTTCATTCACCATGTATCCACCTCAGGTAGAAATGTCAGAACTTCGATCGATCATTGCTGGAACAACCAAAAGAAGCCTTGTGCTTGTTGATGAAATATGCCGAGGAACAGAAACTGCAAAAGGGACTTGTATTGCAGGCAGCATTGTTGAAACACTTGATCATATTGGTTGTCTGGGCATTGTATCCACTCATTTGCATGGAATATTTAATTTGCCACTAAACGTCAAGAACACTGTGTACAAAGCAATGGGGACAGTGTGCATTGATGGACAAACAAAGCCCACATGGAAGCTGACAGATGGAATATGTAAAGAAAGTCTTGCTTTTGAAACAGCCAAGAGGGAAGGAATGCCGGAGTCTATTATCCAAAGAGCTGAAGATCTCTACTTGTCAGTTTATGCAAATGAATTGCTCCCTGGAGAAATTTGCCCAAAGCAGGAACAATGTTCTTATGAGATGAATGTTAATAACTCTAATGGAACACATCTTCAATCAATAAAGTTTATGACAGGAGGAGCTTCTCATGATAGGATAACTTTAGCTAATCAAGTGGAAGTTTTACACAAAGAGGTTGAGAGTGCTGTCACTGAAATATGCCAGGAGAAGGTAATGGAGTTCCGAAGAAAAAGGATTATACCGGATCTTACCGATATAAAGTGTGTCCTAATCAGTGCAAGGGAACAGCCACCTCCATCTACTGTAGGTTCTTCAAGTGTCTATGTGATTATCAGACCAGATAAGAATCTCTATGTAGGACAGGTACACTCTTGACTCACTATGTTTTCTTACTATATTTTCCTTTTTTTTTTTTCCGGTTCCTTCTTTTTACTTGTTCTCTTATGCTGTGGGGGCTGGCATTTAAAAGACAACCAATATTCTCCGCATGATTTTTAACCAACTAATTTAATCAGTATATCTAGAAATTGGTTTACTGGTATTAAATAGCTGAACCTGCAACCAGCATGTGAATTGACTGAAGTTTGTGCAGTTCAGGTTGGTATCTGGATCTTCACATTTGTCTCACATAACCGGTTACTTGAAGGGATAGATAAACAAAAAACTCTATAAATGTGATCCATAATCCTATCTAGTTTCTCACCATAGTAAGTATCTCTCTTTACATGACCCTGCAAACTTCACAGTAGTATCCACTCCTCCGTGTTATTTAATGTTATATATGAAAAATGGACAAAAAATGATTTACGAACTTGTTGAAAAATTATAGAGAGATTCAAACTTCAACTAGTTTTGAAAATACCAACAGCTGTAACAAGGATTCTGTAATTGACAAAAGGTTGTCTTAAGTGTTAATCTTTTATAAACAAAAATAAAAAAAAAACTATGTAACTTGTACATTATCTTGATTTCATTGTCCCCTTCTATTAAAATTTGTCAATTAAATTGATTGATTTTCATCTCTTATTCCCACGAACTTTTTGGTACAGACGGATGATCTTGAAGGGCGAGTTCGTTCCCACCGCTTAAAGGAAGGGATGCAGGATGCATCATTCCTTTATTTCCTTGTCCCCGGAAAGAGCCTGGCATGTGAATTAGAAACTCTGCTCATCAACCAGCTGCCTAGTCAAGGCTTTCAGCTAGCCAACGTGGCCGATGGCAAGCATAGGAACTTTGGCACTTCCAACCTTCACACAGAATGTGTTGTTGCTACTTCTTGTCCTTGATAACTAAATATTGACAACATATTTATGAGTCTGTAATTAGGAAATGACAGTTAAAAACATGACATTGACAAACCTTGTGAAATTAATTTATATGAAAGTGGATGAAACTCAAGACCAGAAAGCAGTGGCTGCAGCGTTTTTGGTAGATGTAATTGCTGCAGTTGCTTTTAGTTCAACCCTGCTAGCAGATGTTTTATTTTTTTTTATTTATTATTATTAACCTGACTTGTATAATGTAAAACATTTCTATGCTAATCTGGTAACCACTTGAATTGTCACATTTTGTTCATGGAATTCCATTTTTACACATCTTTTTAATTAATATTTTATCATGCAATGGATAGGTATCAAAATCCGGAGTATGACAAATTAGTCTAACCTAAACTATCATACAAGGAATAAAACTTTTTCTAAAAGAGTACTAGTCCTCGACCCCACTTTTTAGTTCTCCGACTCCATTTTTTTCGATGGGGTTCAGTCGGAATATTTTTCGACATCCTCGAATCAGAAAAATGAAATTTTCAATTTTAAAAATGCATTTTTTCAATAAGAGGGTACTCAGAAAAATACATTTTTCGACTCGAAGGTATCAAAAAATATTCTGATTGAACCTTATCGAAGAAATGAGGGCTGAGAACTAAAAGGTGTAGGCCGTGAACTAGTACTCTCTAAAATGAGTGTGTAAAATGCGAAACCAAAATAATTCTATCAATAGATTAGAGAAATTCTATTCACACTCGGGTTTTGCTAACTGCACTCGGATTTTTAAATTTTTTCACAAAAAAAAAATCCAAATTTGACCTTGCATCCGCACCTGTTTTTTTATACATTTGGATTGTCTCTCCAATCGGAAAGGCTTTCTGAATGTACAAAAAATAGGTGTGCGTGTAACACGACGATATGATCCGAATAAATTATACATTTGGAAAAATTTTCCAATCGGAAAGGCCTTCTGATCGGAAAAGCTTTCCGAATATACAACGAAAATAGAAAAAAAAATGGCATTTTTGGAATTTCACATAAACAAATGGGTGCAGTTAGAAAAAACTGGGTGTAGATAGAATTTCCCCTTGAGTTGAGATTTTGATACATATGACGGTAATACTTCCTCATTTATATGGAAAAATAACATTTTCAAGCTATATATATTAGAGTAACTACTAATAAAATCATGTTTTTCCCGGAAGAAATTTGCTACATAATTTAGAACATTAAAAAAAAAAAAGAATTTTCTTAGCCATAAGAATTCAAAAGAGGATATTTATTGTTGAAAAATTAAATACATAAGTTTTTTATACTTTCAATGTTATCCTTAGATATAAGGTTAAGAAAACTCTTAAAAATATAAGTTTGGCTTTTAAGATCTCAAATTACCTTTAAAAAAATGATTGCAATGAAGGTTTTTTTTTTAATTATTATTATTAAAGGCTTATTTTGGTCCCACAATATATTTGTGTGTATCAATATGGTACATGCCAAAATCTTGAGAGACTAGTCTGATATTCACTCAATTTTATTTTTCAATGTTAATATATTAATTTTTTCACCAGAAACTAATTCCATTTAGATGCTTGATTGCCCTCTTTGTTTGTAGTTATCTTTTAACTTAGTATTTCTTTTTATTAAGATTAATTATAAAATAATCTGATATTCCATTTAGATGCTTGATTTTTAATTATTTTTAATAAATTTGATTTTTTTTTTAAATTTAAAAAATTCACGTGGCATAATCTGACACATTACCTATCGATGTGGCAGCGAAGGTGATGTGACATGTCCTTGATCATATTTCCATTTAAGTGATGAAAGGACCATTTTCAAAATTTGAGTAAAGTTTAAGGACTCAGAGCATTGAAAAAAAAATTTAAAGACCAATTCTAAAAGAGCATCTAAATTCGGGAACTAATAACTTAAATAAGGCAAAAAGAATTTGTAAAAAGAAAGAGTATAGCACAAGGAATGCAGGGAAATGCAATATTAGTTTCATTGGATTTGGTTCAGTTATAATGACCAAACCAAATCACTTGTAGACAAAAATTGGCTTAGTTATAAAAAACTGATTTTAAGAAAGTGGTTCATATGGTTCAATTGTGGTTTGGTTTAAATGGTTTGGTTCTTTTGAATACCCTTATTTAAAACTAAAAGAGATATATGCAAAATAAGAAAAATTAAGAGAGACCCATTTTTCAAAACTAAGAAATAAAGATTAAAAGAAGTCAAATAATGTTTGCAATGGAAGTGTTGAAGAAATTAGGGTTCAGAGATTAAGATATACCTAATGTTTGCGATCAGGGTTTGTATTATTGGGAACAAAAATAGTGTTTGCGATGAGGATCGAAGAAGATGAGTGATCACCGCCGATTAGAGAGACATGTGAGATTGACATTGTGTTGCAATGACGATCAAGGAAAATAAGTGAAAGTGGTGAGGCATTTGCGATGAGGAGTGGATAACTTCAAGACGGAGAGTGATAAGAGTAAATGAGATTTACGTTGTGGTGAACTTGGTGAATTTGTGATAGACTCATAGACGGTTCTAACAGTTTGAGCAGTTCGGTTTAACCAGTTTAAAACAGTTATTGGTTTTCTCAAATGGACCGGTTTTAATCTGAAATAGAAAATATGGTTTTAACCGGTTCGGTCTTGCTTCAGTTACAGTTATTTTGAAACAATTCCCTCTATTCGGATGAGGTATAACCATCGTTGTCAAATTCGAGAGTTCACATAAACTCATGAAGATTAGATAAACTCGAATCGTAAACTCGACTTATAAATACACGAATGTTTACAAATCTCAAAATGTTAATGTTAATTAATATCATATTCTTGAACATAAACATACTTAATATCACTCCATCCCTCGCTCCCTTCCCGCGACGAAATTCAAAAGTTTATAGTGAAGAAACAACACAACACACACCAATTCTCTCTCTCTCTCTCTCTCTCTATGAATCAATGGCGGGCTCCTTGAAACGATGGACGGTAACCTACACTAAACACCTCAAACAGAAACGCAAGGTCTACCAAGACGGATTCCTTCACCTCCACACTTCCACCAACAAGGTAACTACTATTCTCTGCAATCTTCCAATTCAATCCATGCCCAAATCTATAACACCTCAATTCTTCTCTCCTCTCCGTGCTGCAGGTTATGCTTTACGACGAGTGCGAGAAACTGTTAGCGTGTAGGGTCTTGAAGGAAGAAGAGGAAGCTGTTAAATCTGGTGGCACTTTGGAGTTCAACGGTTACCTTGTTGATATTGGTGCCCCCGAGGGTCACAACAACAACAACAACGCTCAATCTGATTTCAATCTTGAGACCAAACACAACACCGTTTCCAGATTCAAGACTCCTTGCAGTATGAACCAAATTTGTGTGCTAATAATAAGCTTAATTTTACGAGTCATGTACCAATTTAGTCCGTGAAAATTTGTAAATACACATTTAGTCCCTAAAGATTTGCAGATGTATCAATTTGGTCTCTCAAGATTTTGGATGTACTAATTTGGTCCTTAAAATACGAGGGACATGTAAGAAAATATTGAGGGACTAAATGTGTATTTATAAATTTTGAGAGACTAAATTGGTACACTGAAAAAACATCAGGGACTGAGTTGTTACTTCACTCTAATTTTATAGTAATGTTGACAATTTTAACTTCTCATTGGTGATTTATTGCTTATGTCTTTCTGTTTTGTTTTCTGTGATGGTGCAGAAGATACCAAAGTAAATGGGAAGGAGAAGAATATTGCACAGTCGCGGCGGCCTCTCAGTCCATCACAAAAAATTATCAAAGGTTGGCAATGGCATCATTATTTTCCCGAATTTAGGTCCTAAATGTATGTTTATGCTTTTAGAGTTACCTTGTCGAGTGTTTGATTGTAAAACTTCCGACACATTATAAGGGATTGGAGGGGCATAAAGTAAATTTTCACATAATTGATAAGCATAAAGGAAGTAAAATTATCATTAGGTACATAGTTTTCTTGGAAACGCATGCCTGTTCTTTGCTGCTATTGGTGTGTAATAGGTTCCACGTTTGGAGCTTCTAAAGTTACTTTTGAAGGCTCAAAAGTGAGTTGGTATTCGTGTCAACTTGTTTGACAATTTTATAGCAAAATTGGTTTTGCATGAAAACCATAGTTTGGCCGAAAGTGACAAAACGTAGTTTTCGTGTCGGATTGCAACTTTTGTACTGAGTTATCCTACAAACTTGATTTAGAATAAAAACATCCATAGATAAAATCACTTCCCTTTAAACTCAAATTTAACTGAAATAAATTTTACAAAGTTGCCGATTCTTATTAACTCATTCTTTTGTATACAAAATTGTGCCCATGCTACATATAAGTAAGGAACTAAGGATGATAGTTTGTTAGCAGTAGTTTCTAGCTGTGAAGTATAGTTGTATAGTAATAGTTGCAAATATTGCAGAGTTTAAAAAGAGAGAACTGTTGAAGTACTCGTCGCCAAAGATCAGTCCGGAAACAACAAAACCTAGTACAACAGGTTAGTCTGTCATGTTGATAAATTTTCATTTACATGCTGATGTTGCCTTGCATAAGTTGCATTGCTTTCTTTTTCAATTTCTCATCTTAATGCAAAACATTGGGTAGGCTTCTTAGATTCTTCCTTGTTACTCTCTTATGTTTAAATTTGAGATACATATTGAAACTGACAGTGTCAGTTAATTGCAGAACATTATGATCAAGTGGAAGTAGCTTCCTTTTTCTGTTCTGTCATTTTTTATCTTCTGACAATCCAAATTTTTCCTATTCCCATTTAGAATATCAAGTTCTATACACCACACAAATGACTCAGAAGGCAAAGAAGTACCATGATGGTTTTTTACGACTAGTTATTTGTGGATCCCGTGGGGAACAGGTTGACTTTAAACATATATTTCTTTTATTTAAAAGTCATTTTTGTTCTTCTGATTTCAATATATAATATGATAGGTAAGGTCATTTTCTTAAATACACTATTTAATCCCTTTTCTTTGTTATTCACTCCCTTGCCAACTTCTGTTATGGGATAAGATGTTCTGATCTTTAGTCACTACTCACATATTTAGTTGCAGTTAGGATCAGTCATTGGATAAAAGGCACAATGAATGCTTATTCTCCCTCGTGTCTTTATTTCAGGTTATGCTGCTTGATGCGAGCAGGAAACTCTTAGATAGCAGGTTCCTTAAGAAAGATGACATAATAAGACCTGGTGAATCAATTGCATTCGATGCATATTTGATTGACGTTGTTGAGCATCAAGGAAGTCATATACCAGCTGTCAGTGTTCAAAGAAACAATTTTACTAATGTTGAGAGAATTGAGAATGACAAACAACAAACTTCTGTGGACACTAACACTTATGCAACTGTTGGAAAAAGTGGTTAGATGATTTTTATTGATGTTTTTGGCTAGCTGTTTTTTTTATGCATTAGTTATTTTTTATTTTTAGATTAGTCATTGTTTTTTATGGCAAACAGCAAACTTCTTCTGAATAGGGTGCTCATAGATATCGTTTGCCTTTTATATTTCCAATCAATTCTTTGGCTATGCTGTATCTTTCTCTTTTTGGTTGTTACTCATCTCGGTTATTAGAGCTTGTTTCAAAATATAAGGAATACGGGTAAATGAGGAAGAGGGAGAGGGTGCAGAGTATGCAACTCCCTATATGCCAGCTGTTCACATGGAGTTGGCTTTTCTGAGCTGAAAATAAATTTGCAAGTCGCAGTGATGAATGCATCTATTCATCTAAACCAAAGATACTCATCTAATATAGTGCACATAAATTACAAAAAATATGCTTTTAATTAAAAGAACGCTATAGTTATTTTATTATACCTGATCTAACCATTGAACCGTGATCATCTCATTAAATGTTTATTGCTGAAGGACCAAATGTAAGAATACAAAATTACAGCTGTTGCCTGTAACTTAATAGGGTTCTCCAAGCACTCAACCCCATAGTTCTTAGTACTTACAGCTCTGTTGTGCAGCATGCCAGTAACATATATTTGCCTTTAAATTGTTCCTTGTTTAATTTTATCACCAATCCACTCAAACCAGTGAATCAGTGGATCTTTCGTCTTAATGGATTTCCTAATGTTCGAATATGATCAATTTCTTTTGAAGTCAATTGAGGGAAGAGGGTGTATATGTTTTCTAGATTCATTATCTTATTTTTTTCATCTTCTTTTAGTATTCACTTATATATCCTTTTCAATTAAGAATGGCAGGTCCTATATACAGCACAAATAACTCAAAAAGCCAAAAAGTATCATGATGGTTTTTTACGACTTGAATTTTGTGGATCCCATGGGAGGCAGGTTAATATTCGAATATAATTTTCTTTTTGAACTCTTCAACTCATCTTGTTTGCATCTCCATATTCCATAATAAATGTCTTTGATCTGTCATCAATTTGTTTGAATTTCTGTTTATTTTCAAATTATCTGAATCTTTAGATTCGAGTCATGCAACTTTTTCGGTTATTGTCTTTGTAGATTTAACTATATACTCATTTTTTTTAGCATGGTATAATGCTAAATTAATTTGTTATGCTCCCTTTAATGTTCTCTTTCCAGGTTGTTCTGTATGATTTGAGCAAACGACCTTTAGAACACAGGTTTCTAAAGAAAGGTGAAGTTATAAGAGCTGGTGAGTCAGTACATTTTGATGGACATTTAGTTGATGTAGTAGAACCTGAAGGAAGTCATCAATCTCCGGCGAAGTTGAGTGAACGAGAGATTGGTAATAGTGTCATTGAGAGAAGAAAACTAAGACAGGGACTGAATGGCCGTATCAAGGTCAATCCCTCTGTTGCTAGAGGTTAGTCCAAGACTTTTTTCCTTTTCTTTTTTTCTAAATAAGGTTAGTACTTGATTTATTTTGAAGTTTCTTTGTTTGTTTGTGTAGTTGTATTGCTATATAGTTCTGTGGATGCCATCTGAATGTTTTTGAATTTGTTGTCAACCTTGCTTTCTGCAGCCATGGTGTCACTAATTTACCATTTCATGTCCTCTCGTCATGTCCTTTTCTCATTTAGTTTATGTGGAGTTTGAGCTTCTGACCAGTATTCATTTTTACGAATTAATGTAATCCATCTATCAAGTTGATTGCAAAAAATAAATTTTATGTATTAATGATTTGGGGTTGATGGCTTGGCTCCTTTCATTTTCAGTAAAGACAGCTAATAAGGATGGTATCTTCCCAGCTGTTTTATGCTAACAGTTTGTCATTCACTCCTTCAGGGAAAAAAAGCATTTTTACCTTGTATGAATTTTGATATTTCTTTTTCAAATGACTATTGGTATACCTTGCAGGACAATCTTTGAGTAAACCTTGTCTTGGGGAAGATGCAGGCTTGAACTCTCTCTTTACCATGGAAGAGAGAAAATCAAACAGTGCAGTCCAACCTATCAAGCCTTTACATGATGGTTTGTGCTTAGTAATTACATGCAGCTTGGATTCTCATCTTCCTGTTCCCTTTTGCATTATTTTCCCCCCTCTGTCAATATGAAATTGTTATATTTGACTTTTATTTATTTGCAAGCAGTGTGTGGATTAATAATTTCTTCATACATGTTAATATCTTAGCTCAGGGTTAAGCTTATTTGTTATTTCTGATTCTAACTTTTCCTTTTAAATAGACATAATTGGTTGATGTTGCATTATCAGCCTTTACTGCACTAGCATTGGTTTTGATTTATTTTTCAAATCATTGTTTCTGTACCTTGCAGGAGAACACCCAAGTAAGCTTTGCCTTGGGCAAGATGCAGGCTTGAACTCTCTCTCTACCATGGAAGAGGAAAAATCAGACAGGATAGTCCCACCAATCAAGCCTTTACGTGATGGTTTGTTATCGTCTGCAGCTTGGACTCTCATCTTCCTGTTTCGTTGCATTATTCTTCCCTCTCTGCCTATAGGAAGTTTTTTCTTGGGTAAAATGCCTATAGGAAGTTGTTATATATGACTACTATTTATTTGCATGCATTGGGTGCATTAATAATTTTGTTCATAAAATATGATAATCTTAGCTCAGGGCCAACCTTTTTGTGATTGTAATTCTAACTATTGCTTTCAAACATACATAATTGATCGATGTTACATAACCGTACTCTAGCATTGGGCACAAAAAGAATTGGAGAGTGTTGTGCTGAACATTCTGCGACGAGAAACTCAGTCATCACATGCCTTTGATGTGACCTGGGTTTCTCTTTATCAATTCAGTGACCAGCTTTGCTGATCTTAATACATTGCTTCATTATTTCTATACGCTACTGATTTCTGGCATGTGTGCAGCCAGTCAAATATTATCCTTTCTACAAGATCCTATGCCTCAGGAGAGTTATGTCACAGGTTAGACATATAACCTTCTTGAATATGAATATGTGAAATAACTTGTATGTTGTCGAATGATTTGTACAATATTTATATACATGGACAGCCTAATCTATCCCGAAAGTTTAGGGATTGTAATGAACTCACTTAAGCAACTAATAATAGTTCAGGATACAATAGAATCTGATATAAACAAATAATATCTCAAATTTTCAATAAACCCAACTAGCTAACGAACTTCTTTCGAGCCTGATAATGTGATTATATTGGCTACTTTCAGGCTGTCGATCGCCCAATAGGGCATGTCAAGATATTACTGATAGGGAATCAATTGAGACTATTAAATCCCTCAATATCAAAGGCAAGTCAAGATGGAATTGTTGTATTTTCTGACATTTATCTGTGATTTTAACACAGTTCTTGATAGCTTTTCTTTGCTTTCTCTTAAGATATGTTAGTATCTCCTTGCTGACTCTGCTTAATGTGGGTTCTGTAAAACAGCATGTGGTGATAGTTTCCAGTTTACTGAGAATGTCAAAATGTCCCATCAGGTTCAGTCTCTCTCTCTCTCTTTGCTTTACATTTTTTCAAATGCCTTGCTGAGTCTATTGTGGATTAGAAATCATATATAGATAATACTGGTAGTTAGATGCAGAATGATAAGTGATGTTTGAGGGATTAGTATGATATGGTTGAGAATTTTTCTGAGGCATTGTTTGGCCAGAGTAAAGGGTCTGCTAGCAGAATTTTGTTTGAATTCTATATTTTGGTGAAATCTTAAGCTGTTTCAAATTTATATGTTTGGTTTTAAAATTGCTGTAGCCCCACCAAGACAAGGAAGCTCAGTCAAATATGATTCAGGAAGATACTGATTTATCCATCTTAAATCCGGGTGGTCATTCTTCTTGCCAAATTACCATTGAAGATGAGAGTGCTGAGGAGTTCTCATGCAAGACGGATAAGTTCCCTAGTTTTGACCTTGGGTTTTAACTTTTAACAGGTAATGCAACTTCAAACGTATCTTATTTCTTGAGTAATTTCCTCATTACTTGGGGGATTTGCTATTTCTTGTGGTTAATGCACATATATAACACTTCCATGATCAGGTAAAAGGAAGTTGAAATGACAGAAGGCAGAAATATTACCTATATTACCTGCCTATCTCAAATTCATGAACGGGTGTGCGTTCTATGTTGTTTCTTGAGGGCCAGTCTGGTGGTATACAAACTATTTTTGTTCAGATTGTAATGAAGAGATGCATATGCGAGTTTCAATCTCGGAAACTCGAGGCAGCATTGCTGCCAAAAGAAAATGCTACTCGCTCCATTCAAAAAGGATAGTAATAAATCGAAAAAGTGAAAAAATTAAGGAGAGATGTAATTAATGGTTTGTCTAACACATCAACCAATTATCACATATGTATTTTGCATTGATCAACCAATCACAATTCAAAGTTTACAATTTCTAAGTTTTTCATTAACTATTTTAACTTTAGTTTGGGACAAAAATTTGTCATTTTTCTCTCCATTATGTATATTGAAGCTTTTCTGGCAAATAGAACAAGGAATTGGAACTTCCGAATATAAAATAGTTTATTTAAACCAACAAAGTCATCACAGTTGATAGTTGGTTGAGTTCCTTAAGCATAATGTCAGGGATTCGATCCCTTCCGTGGGTATAGAAAAGGTTTTGTTGGTAAATGCAAAATCCACTTCGGTGATTTTTACATCTTGGAGGGGATTAGTTTTCCACTGTCGGTTGGAGAATACTCTTGGTGTACACAAAAAAAAAAGTTTAAGTTTTTAGTTTTTTTTTAAGCTTTACTTTTTAGTCATTCAACTTAGGTATTTTTTTGAAATTGGTCCTTGAATTTATTTTAATGTTTTGAGTTTTAGAACTTTGCTCAAACATATTTGGAAATGGCATTTTTTGTCACTTAAGTGATAACATGATTGATAACCTATTATGTTACTTTCTTACTCTGAAGCGTGGCCGCATGGGTACTTCTATCTGCCTGTCATATACGCCTTGGGTATTCCTGGGTACGTACGGGGTGCGTACCCAAAAAAAATTGGATACTTGAATGGGTACTACTTACCGGACATACTCACCATGTGGTGTGACTAAACATAATTTTTTTTCAAACGATGTGTTTTGTTCCCAATGATAAGGGAAAACTATCTTTATTCAATATTTTTCAATTATTTTTTCACCATCTTTCATTTTAACCTGAAAAACACTCTCAAGTCTCAAATTTCTTTCTCCTCTTGCTCACTTGATCCCCTCTGTCCCTCACTATGCTTGACCCCCCCCCACCTCTCGCGATACCCCTCATTATGCTTCCCTCCTTCGTTAGTTTGGTGTCTCCATGTCTCTGTTTCCCCTTTATCTGTTATGTTCTCTTATTAACTGGAACTTTTGTTTTTTATGTTTTATAAATATTTCTCTGTTTTCTTTTTCTTTGTAGTGATGAAATAATGAATATTATCTTGATTTAAAATAACAATGAAAAGTGGTTTGATGCTCATATTTTGTTTTGATTTTTTTTTGCACACCAAGTGTTTAAACTAGTTTAGGAATTCAACCACTTTTTTTTTCTACGCTTAACTGTATTTTTGGTCCTTTATTTTATTTTCAAGATTCACTTTTGTCCTTTATTATTTTTTTGAATAATTTTGGTCCTTTATTTTTTTAAAAAAGGTTCAGTTTGGTCCTTTCGTCACAAAAAAGTTAGATTTCACCGGAATATTCCATCTCATCCCCAGAATATTCTGGATTAAATAATCCGGAATATTATTCCGGGAATAATCCAGAATATTCTGATGAAATTTAACATTTTTTCAACGGAAGGACCAAAGTGAATCTTGAAAATAAGATAAAGGACCGAAAATACAATTAAGTCTTTTTTCTATTATGCACCGCTTTTTTTTCCCATATTTTGTGTTATTTTTTCATGTTTTTTTATTTTTTTTTATTAATTGTTACATAGTGCAAACATTATTATAGGTTGCGTCATTGTATCGTAGGAAATTATTAATTCTTATGAATTTCAATTTGTTGATTGTATTTTTATTTTTGCGATTTTCTATTTTTTAAATTTATATATAATTATATTTATAAATTAAATATATATAAACACGTACCCGTATCCTATTTTTTTTAAATATCCTAACCCGTACCCGTAGCTGATATCGGTATTGTACCCGTACTCATGCAACACAGCTTTCTTAACCTGGATTCCTAAGGTGCTATGTGGCATCATGTTGCACATGGTTTTTTTCTTGTTAAAAAAATCAATTTTTTAAAAAATAAGTAAAAGATTCAATTATTTTTAAACTATTTTATTTTTAATAAATTTGAATTTTTTAAACATGTGGCATCATGTTAAAAATTTGATTTTTTTTTTAGTTTTGGTTCTTGTCGTTAGGATAGTTCTATTTAATGTTGACGCAGTAAAGGGGAGTCATGCCACGTGTAAAAAAAAAATATTTAAAAAATGTCATGTGACACTAAAATAATTAAAAAGTGATTTTTAAGGGTCAAAATGAATTTTGGTTTTGATTCATAAAAACATAATAGTGTTCCATATCTAGATATTTGACAGAGATTTTATGCAACATTTGATTTTTTTTTCAATTAATCTTTTTTATTGTGTACTCTAAGTATGAATGACAATAAGTAATGTATTGGTGTTGGAAAAACTATGTGTTCCCCCTCTCCGCATCCACATTGAAAATAATGTCGGTGTCCTTCCCATACACATATGGGTACCTATATACCTATCAAAATTTTATAAACCCTAGCATGGTCAGAGCTGGTTATAAAATAAAAAATTATAACCCTCGCTCACGTATGATATTGAGAAATATATATACAAGAGATAGCTACAGAATATATGTTGGCAATATAAATAAATTGCCTAAGTTAAATAAACTTAAAAAAAAAAACAATTCCTCACCCACTCAAAATTATAGAGACTCGTTGGAGTTCTCTTTTTTTTATTAATTTCTCTCTTGTAGTTATTACAAGTTTTTCTTCTTTTCTGAATTGTACATTTTACAAATGAATGAGCAACTTATTTATACTAGATGAATTTTGTTTCCCGTTCTAAAAACTAGGAGCTCCTCTTGGTGGTAGATACTAAACTTAGTAACCTTTTTTTTTTGTAACATCTTTGTTTTTGCTGTATTGAAAAACATACGCGTATTCAATAACAAATTTAGTTTCCAACATCCTCCCTTAAATTTGGCTTCATCATTCCGAGCATGTTTTTCAATTTCAAGAACAAATTAGTTTTGAGTGGCTTCGTGAAAATATCTGCTACTTGATCTTCAGAAGAGCAATACTCTACCACGATTTCTTTGTCTCGGATCAAGTCTCGAATGAAATGATGTTTGATGTCGATGTGCTTGCTACGTCCGTGAAGTACCGGATTCTTTGATAAAGCAATAGTCGATTTATTATCACAAAATATCCGTGTCGGACCACCTTGTTGATGTTGCAGTTCACCCAATATTCTTCTCAACCAAACTGCTTGAGTAGCACAGTTAGTTGCGACAATGTACTCTGCCTCTGCTGTCGAAAGTGCAACGACTTGTTGTTTCTTGGAGGACCAATAAAATACTCCTGAGCCAAGGTGAAAAGCATAACCCGATGTGCTTTTTCGAGTTTCAGTTTCACCTGCCCAGTCATTGTCTGTGTATCCAATTAACTCAGGTTTATTTGAACTTGAATAAAAAATACCTTCATTGATTGTGCCTTTGATATATCTTAGGATTCTCTTCGCAGCTTGCCAATGGGATTGTCTCGGTGATTCCATGAATCTGCTAATGAGGCCGACTCCATAGACTATATCAGGTCTTGTAGCAGTCAAATACCTAAGACTTCCGACTAACATTCTGAAATGAGTTGAGTCGACGAGATCGCCACCGCTTTCTTTTACAAGCTTTAGTCTCTCCTCGACTGGTGTGAGCATCGGCTTAGAAGCCTCCATCTTGAATTTCTTTAAAACATCTTTTGCATATTTATTTTGAGATATAAAAATCCCTTCATTCGTTTGTGTCACCTCAATGCCTAGAAAGTAGGACATTAGGCCCATATCTGTCATTTCAAATTGAGTTGACATATTTTCCTTGAATTCAGCTAGCAATTTTGAATTAGTGCCAGTGAATATCAAGTCATCGACGTACGAACACACAATAATAAAATCTCCAGCTTTATTTGTTTTAACATATAAAGCATGTTCATATGGACTTATGTGAAATCCATTATTAATAAAATATGTGTCAATACGTGTGTACCATGCTCGAGGTGCTTGCTTTAATCCATATAATGCCTTTTTTAATCGATATACCTTATTTTCGTCTCCTTGTTTTTGATAACCTGGTGGCTGCTGAATATAAACTTCTTCTTCGAGTACACCATTTAAGAAAGCTGATTTCACGTCCATTTGAAAGATTTTCCATTGATTCTGTGCGACAAGAGAGAGAATCATACGTACCGTGTCCAATGCCAGGTTTCTGCTTGTATCCTTTTGCCACCAATCTTGCTTTATAACAATCTACCTCACCATTTGGATTGTATTTCGTCTTATACACCCATTTGACTCCAATAGGCTTCTTTACTTCTGGAAGTTTTGTTAACTCCCATGTGTCATTTTTCTCGATCGCTCGAATCTCCTCGTTCATTGCTTTAATCCAACGATCATCATTGGCTGCTTCTTCATATGCCACTGGATCACAATCTGCGAACAAGGCAAAGTAATTTACCTCGTCCTCCCTGTCTTCTGGGTCATCATCTCTTCCGACTATAAAACCCTGCAAGTTAGAATTTGGGCGTTGTGCCCTTTGTGGATACCTTGGAGGTGGCGCTTCAAATGCTGCTTCATCTGCTCCTATAGCATCTCTTGGATGTTCATCTTCATTGTCATCTTGTTCAATCTCTTCATTTATTATTATCGGAACAGGCAGTAGTGTTTCCTTTTCTTTATCTGTCCAGTCCCATGCTCCATATTCATCGAAAGTAACATCTCGACTGATAATTACCTTTTGAGTCTCTGGATTGTACAGCTTGTAGGCTTTTGTTTCCTCACTGTATCCGATGAATATGCATTTTTCTGCCCTATCATCTAACTTCTTCCTCATTTGATCGGGAACATGTGCATAAGCGATGCAACCAAAGACCTTCATGTGACTAAGATCCGGCTTCGACCCACTCCAGGCTTCTTGTGGTGTTCGATCTCGAACACTTTTAAAAGGACACATATTCAGGATATAGACTGCACAAGCTACAGCTTCTGCCCAGAAACTTTTGGGTAGTTTCTTGCAATGTGGCATGCTTCTAACCATATCCATGATAGTTCTATTCTTTCGTTCTGCCACTCCATTTTGTTGTGGAGTATATCTGGCAGTCATTTGATGTTTAACACCATTTTTTCTTAAAAAATCATCACATACAATATACTCAGTTCCTCTATCGGTTCTTAGGGTTTTTAGGGTATGACCACTACGCCTCTCAATATACGCCATAAAGCTTTTCACCGTATCACAAGCATCAGATTTATTTTTTAGAAAATACACCCATGTCTTCCTACTATAGTCATCAATGAAAGTGATAAAATATTTATTACCTCCATTGGATTGAACCTCCAAATAGCATAAATCAGAGTGCACTAGCTCGAGTGGTTTTGTGGCTCTCCATGTACGTCCTTTAGGAAAGGGATCTCGATGCTTCTTTCCTGCTACACACGCTTCACATAGCTGATCAGGAGCTTGGACAACAGGCAAACCAGTAACCCATTTTTTATTGGCAAGAAATTTGATGCTTTCAAAGTTGAAATGCCCTAACCTCATGTGCCAAAGCCAATTATCATCGACATTTCCTACTTTGAAACACAAATTAGCATCATACCTGATGTTCATCGGAAATAGTCGATTTCTCGACATACTTGTCTTCGTTATCAGGCCCATCTTGACATCATTTATGGTGCAACCTTCTTTATTGAATTTAAAATCATAGCCTTTCTCTGCTAGTTGGCCAACACTTAAAAGATTTTGACATATTCCAGGTGCATAAAATACATCAGAGATGTAATTTAAGGACTCGTCATTAAGTCGAATAGCTATCTTTCCTTTCCCCAAAACATCAAGCTTTGAATTATCACCAAGCTTGACAGCACTGCGGAAGCTTTCATCAAAGGAGGAAAATATATCTTTATTTCCGGTTAAATGATTGCTACAACTCGTGTCTAATAACCATTGATGATTATTTTTGTTAACTCCTGTGTGACTAGTTAATAGTACTGCTTTCATTTCATCTTCATTTTCAGCAATGTGAGCATGTCTCTCTCTATTATTCAATGTTTTAGTACGACATTCTTGACTATAATGCCCATATTTGTTACAATTATGGCATTGAATATGAGATTTGCACTCATATTGAAAATGTCCATACTTGTTACATTTATGACATTGAATAGAGGATTTATTTTGAAAACCTTCATTACCTCTAGTGGCTTGTGTCATAGAATACCTTCCTCTTCCTCTCCCTCTGAGATTCTGGCCTCTTTGATTGTTCTCCACCTTCCTTGGAAAAGCTCGATCATTTCTTAGATTTGCTTGAGCTTTTAATGTTTGCTCCATTGTGCCACTTGATTTCTCATTCATCCGCATCTCACGTGATTCTAGAGACGCTTGCAAGTCGTTTAAGGATACCGTGCTAAGGTCTCTTGATTCTTCTATCGCAGCTACCACAAAGTCGAATCGACTTGTGAGCGTACGCATGATTTTCTCCACTATTTCTTTTTCTTCTTTATTATCACCATTATTTTTCATCTCATTAACCAGCTTATCTACTCGTGAAAAATAGTCACGAATAGTTTCACTCTTACCTTGCTCCATCATCTCAAATTGTCTTTTTAGGCCTTGCAACCTCGTTCTTTTAATTGGATCACCACCTTCATAGGTTTTAGTTAAAATTTCCCATGCTTCTTTTGCTGTTTTTGCATGGAAAATTTTCTCTAAAACATGCAGCTCCACCGATTGATAAATTAAAAATAATGCTTTTTCGTTTAGTAATCGGTCTTTTTCTACTTGTTGTTGGTCTCCATCTTCTGTTGTTGGTTCAGTGAAACCTTTTTCCATAATGTCTCCGTAGCCACTAGTTTTTAGACACAACTCCATTAATCGCTTCCACATTGAAAAATTTGTTTTTCCATCAAATTTAAAAATTGAGGTTTGAATGTGTTGTTGAACACCAGCGCTTGAACTTGCTGCCATTTTAATATTCCCTAGCTCTTGATACCAGATGTTGGCAATATAAATAAATTGCCTAAGTTAAATAAACTTAAAAAAAAACAATTCCTCACCCACTCAAAATTATGGAGACTCGTTGGAGTTCTCTTTTTTTTTTTATTAATTTCTCTCTTGTAGTTATTACAAGTTTTTCTTCTTTTCTGAATTGTACATTTTACAAATGAATGAGCAACCTATTTATACTAGATGAATTTTTTTCCCGTTCTAAAAACTAGGAGCTCCTCTTGGTGGTAGTTACTAAACTTAGTAACCTTTTTTTTTTTTGTAACATCTTTGTCTTTGCTGTATTGAAAAACATACGCGTATTCAATAACAAATTTAGTTTCCAACAATATACTAAAGAGCATGCATGAATATCTGACAGCATGCATGATTTTCTAAGTTTGTTACTACGATAGAAGAGTGCATAACAGATGAGATAAGAACAAGTGAGATCATGATATTATCTAATAATAAAAATTAAATTTTTTAACCCTCAGCGAGTGTTATAAAATCAAAATTCTATAACCCTCGCTGGGTGTTACAAAATAAAAAATTATAAGCTGAGGGGTCAGCGAGGGTTATAAAAAGTTGAGCCTTCAACGAGAAGGCATTTTGGGTAGTTTGGTTTTTAGTAAGGTTGATAGTGTATTTTCAAAATAAAGGGATCAACTAATTAACTGGGATAAAAAAACTAATTCCCTTGTATGGGCACCTATATACTCATATCCATATCAAGATTTCTATATTAGAATGTGTTTGATATAATCGAAAAAAAATTAGATTATAATTATATTCAATATATTACAATCCATTATAATTATAATTGAATATAATCTGAATTTGTTTATGCTTGAGCATGTTTACTAAAAAACAATTTTAAAATAATTTTTTTGTTTGCATTGTGTTAAAAATATTATATTTACATAATAAATTAAAAAAAGGGTATCCTCGAGTTTAGATTTAGAAAAATAAAATGTTTTTTTCGTTGAGTTTAGATTTAGGGGAAAAAATGAAGTGGAGTGAACATTTTGATAATATAATCCAAATGCAAAAAAGCATACACTCTTCAAGTTTAGATTTAGCGGAAAAAATATTTTTTTTAATGAATAAAATCTTTATTACAATTTAAACATTTTCCATTAAAAAAATTACATGTTAGAAAGCATTTTATCATAAAATAAACATTTTTATTGAAATAATCATGGTTTTCAAATAGGTACTTAGACTATCGTTTGATACATTGTTACTCCCTCCGTTTTCTAATGTTTGGCCTTTTAGGTTTGAGCACAGAGACTAAGAAAGTGTTAATTATTGTAATTATTATGCATAGTTTGTCTAAAATGCCCCTATTTAATCCTTATTGAAAATTGTAATAGTATTTAATTTTTATTAGTAAGTGTGTTCATTAATTAATGTATAGTGGTTTAGAGATGAGAGAGATGATAAAAGTAGAATTAATGAGGAGTAAGAGAAATGATTGAATGAAATTAAAGGTTAATATTGAAGAAAAAAAATATGTTTGTGTATTGAAAATGTAAAAGGCCAAACATTGTGAAACAATAAAAAAAAGCTAAAAGGTCAAACATTATGAAACAGAGAGAGTATGTACTTAGAGACCAAAACGAAAACTTGTTAAATTATTAGAGACTAAAACAAAAACTCGCTAACCTTTCGACTAAAACCATACTATTTGACACTAAAAAATCACTTCTTAATTATTTCACTACCTCGTGACATTGTTTAGTTTTTTTATGTGTGGTATAATTGACGTGATTTTCTATTAATCATGTTAACACTTAATGGGCAACCAAAAAAAAAAAAAAAAAAATGTTAACACTTAACAAGACAGTGATCAAAATTTTAAAAAAATATATACATATTTTTAAGAACTAGGATCAACAAGGATTAAAAACAAAAGTCATTTAATTTTCGGGAATCTTTAACTAATTCGAAAAAAACTTCTCTTTCACGAGGCAGACCCTAATTCTAGAGAGAGAGGTTTTGCCTTCTCTCTAGATTTCTCAATCTTCATAATCTTCTATTTGATTTTTTTTGTTTTTTTTTGCTTTATCAAAGAGAGATAGCGGTAGAAGAGGAGGGGGATTAGTCTCTTCATCTGGAGGGTGCATTGTTTCAGCCCCAGTTTTTCTGGGTTTCATTCTTGCCTTTGTGCAAGTTTTGTTATATAAATAAGAGTTATTCTTCAGTTGTTTTTGGTATTTTTATTTTGGGGAAGTCTGTGCTTTTTGTTATCTTCCAGATCTGAGGGTCATCTTCTTTCTTTTTTCAAATAATTGGAAGAATGATAGCAGATATAGCTCTTCACTTGCAAACTTCTAACTTGACTTTTGTTCAGCGGCTCCATCTCTACAAATTTGAGATTCCTTGTCGCCGAAATGTGCTAAGTTCCAACATTGATAAGATTGTTATCTCGGAGATAAAGGTGTTTGAATCTCATGTTAGAGACCGATTTTGGAAGAGATTGATGACACATGTCCAAAGGGAATATGCTGTTGGTACATTATACCTTGCTTTTCTTAACGTTATTTGTGTGAAAACTATGTATTTTGTTTGGGTAACGTTGGTTTTTCTTGTACTATCTTCTTCTATTAAGTAAAATCATATTTTCCCTTAAAAAAATAATTAAAAAAAACATATTAGTGCAAGAAAGAGTAAAAATAAAAAATATGGTACAAATTCTAAATTGCGCCGATGTGCACACACTTGGCCTTATCCCTATCTAATCTATCCGTTTGTTCCATTGAACTTGAAAATATGAATTGATTCTAAATCCGGGTCAAAATTTAAACCGGCTCCAAACCGGTTTTGAACTAGTTCATAAACCGATTTTATTAAAACCACTAATTAAGTTTAAAAACCAAACCATGTTAAGTGGTTTAATATGATTTGGTTCAGTTTCTGAATCATGAACAACCTTAGCTGCAATGGAAAAAAGAAGGTTTATTTTATAATTAATCTTAATAAAAAGAAATACTAAGTTAAAAGATAACTACAATATACAAAGAGGGCAATCAAGCATCTAAATGGAATTAGTTTCTTGTCCATTAAACAAGATGATATCATTGGTGAAAAAAATTAATATATTAACATTGAAAAATAAAATTGAGTGAATATCAAATTAGTCTCTCAAGATTTTAACATGTACCAAATTGATGCACACAAATATATTGTGGGACCAAAATAAGCCTTTAATTAAAAAAAAAAAAAAACTTCATTGCAATCATATTTTTAAAGGTAATTTGAGATCTAAAAAGCCAAACTCATTTTTAAGAGTTTTCTTAACCTTGAATCTAAGGATAACTTTGAAAGTATAAAAAACTTATGTATTTAATTTTTCAACAATAAATATCCTCTTTTGAATTCTTATGGCGAAGAAAATTCTTTTTTTTTTTTAATGTTCTAAATTATGTAGCAAATTTCTTCCGGGGAAAAACATGATTTTATTAGCAGTTACTCTAATATATATAGCTTGAAAATGTTATTTTTGCATATAAATGAGGAAGTATTACTGTCATATGTATCAAAATCTCAACTCAAGGGGAAATTCTATTTACACCCAGTTTTTTCTAACTGCACCCATTTGTTTATGTGAAATTTCAAAAATGCCATTTTTTTTCTATTTTCGTTGTATATTCGGAAAGCTTTTCCGATCATAAGGTCTTTCCGATTGGAAAGTCTTTCCGAATGTATAATTTATTCGAACCATATTGTCGTGTTACACGCACACCTATTTTTTGTACATTCGGAAAGCCTTTCCGATTGGAGAGACAATCCAAATGTATAAAAAAAAAAAAAAAAAACAGGTGCGGATGCAAGGTCAAATTTGGAATTTTTTGTGAAAAAAATTTAAAAATCCGAGTGCAGTTACCAAAACCCGAGTGTGAATAGAATTTCCCTAATCTATTGATAGAATTCATTTTGGTTTCGCATTTTACACACTCATTTTAGAGAGTACTAGTTCACGGCCTACACCTTTTAGTTCTCAGCCCTCATTTCTTCGATAAGGTTCAATCAGAATATTTTTTGATACCTTCGAGTCGAAAAATGTATTTTTCTGAGTACCCTCTTATTGAAAAAATGCATTTTTAAAATTGAAAATTTCATTTTTCTGATTCGAGGATGTCGAAAAATATTCCGACTGAACCCCATCGAAAAAAATGGAGTCGGAGAACTAAAAAGTGGGGTCGAGGACTAGTACTCTTTTAGAAAAAGTTTTATTCCTTGTATGATAGTTTAGGTTAGACTAATTTGTCATACTCCGGATTTTGATACCTATCCATTGCATGATAAAATATTAATTAAAAAGATGTGTAAAAATGGAATTCCATGAACAAAATGTGACAATTCAAGTGGTTACCAGATTAGCATAGAAATGTTTTACATTATACAAGTCAGGTTAATAATAATAAATAAAAAAAAATAAAACATCTGCTAGCAGGGTTGAACTAAAAGCAACTGCAGCAATTACATCTACCAAAAACGCTGCAGCCACTGCTTTCTGGTCTTGAGTTTCATCCACTTTCATATAAATTAATTTCACAAGGTTTGTCAATGTCATGTTTTTAACTGTCATTTCCTAATTACAGACTCATAAATATGTTGTCAATATTTAGTTATCAAGGACAAGAAGTAGCAACAACACATTCTGTGTGAAGGTTGGAAGTGCCAAAGTTCCTATGCTTGCCATCGGCCACGTTGGCTAGCTGAAAGCCTTGACTAGGCAGCTGGTTGATGAGCAGAGTTTCTAATTCACATGCCAGGCTCTTTCCGGGGACAAGGAAATAAAGGAATGATGCATCCTGCATCCCTTCCTTTAAGCGGTGGGAACGAACTCGCCCTTCAAGATCATCCGTCTGTACCAAAAAGTTCGTGGGAATAAGAGATGAAAATCAATCAATTTAATTGACAAATTTTAATAGAAGGGGACAATGAAATCAAGATAATGTACAAGTTACATAGTTTTTTTTTTATTTTTGTTTATAAAAGATTAACACTTAAGACAACCTTTTGTCAATTACAGAATCCTTGTTACAGCTGTTGGTATTTTCAAAACTAGTTGAAGTTTGAATCTCTCTATAATTTTTCAACAAGTTCGTAAATCATTTTTTGTCCATTTTTCATATATAACATTAAATAACACGGAGGAGTGGATACTACTGTGAAGTTTGCAGGGTCATGTAAAGAGAGATACTTACTATGGTGAGAAACTAGATAGGATTATGGATCACATTTATAGAGTTTTTTGTTTATCTATCCCTTCAAGTAACCGGTTATGTGAGACAAATGTGAAGATCCAGATACCAACCTGAACTGCACAAACTTCAGTCAATTCACATGCTGGTTGCAGGTTCAGCTATTTAATACCAGTAAACCAATTTCTAGATATACTGATTAAATTAGTTGGTTAAAAATCATGCGGAGAATATTGGTTGTCTTTTAAATGCCAGCCCCCACAGCATAAGAGAACAAGTAAAAAGAAGGAACCGGAAAAAAAAAAAAGGAAAATATAGTAAGAAAACATAGTGAGTCAAGAGTGTACCTGTCCTACATAGAGATTCTTATCTGGTCTGATAATCACATAGACACTTGAAGAACCTACAGTAGATGGAGGTGGCTGTTCCCTTGCACTGATTAGGACACACTTTATATCGGTAAGATCCGGTATAATCCTTTTTCTTCGGAACTCCATTACCTTCTCCTGGCATATTTCAGTGACAGCACTCTCAACCTCTTTGTGTAAAACTTCCACTTGATTAGCTAAAGTTATCCTATCATGAGAAGCTCCTCCTGTCATAAACTTTATTGATTGAAGATGTGTTCCATTAGAGTTATTAACATTCATCTCATAAGAATATTGTTCCTGCTTTGGGCAAATTTCTCCAGGGAGCAATTCATTTGCATAAACTGACAAGTAGAGATCTTCAGCTCTTTGGATAATAGACTCGGGCATTCCTTCCCTCTTGGCTGTTTGAAAAGCAAGACTTTCTTTATATATTCCATCTGTCAGCTTCCATGTGGGCTTAGTTTGTCCATCAATGCACACTGTCCCCATTGCTTTGTACACAGTGTTCTTGACGTTTAGTGGCAAATTAAATATTCCATGCAAATGAGTGGATACAATGCCCAGACAACCAATTTGATCAAGTGTTTCAACAATGCTGCCTGCAATACAAGTCCCTTTTGCAATTTCTGTTCCTCGGCATATTTCATCAACAAGCACAAGGCTTCTTTTGGTCATTCCAGCAATGATCGATCGAAGTTCTGACATTTCTACCTGAGATGGATACATGGTGAATGAAATTTTTTTAGACACTAATAACTTTATAATTGTAGAAAACAACAAACAACTATTTAATTGCAAATATATTATGAAAAATTAGAAGTTCCAATAATACTTGTAAGGATAGTTATGAAAAATTATATCTAATGTTCACATTTCCAATGTCGCTAACTAAGTTAACCAACTTTCTTAATGGAAGTGAATTCCATCAAAATGGTTTTAAATATTGGGACGGATGGAGTACTAATTAAGAATAAGGCATGTTGACTATAAATAACAAGACGAGTTTAGAGGGGGAGTTATCTGGTCACTTGTTACTAGTTGGGGCCTTTGGGCATAGGGAGAGTTTTTGGTCTCAGAATACCTTGAGATTTTGTATCATTCACTGATTTCTATCAATATCACTACATTTATATCTCTACTCTAATCCAGTTTCTATCAATGAATCTTTCTTCTCTCAAACCTTATCTATTTCTTGGTAGAATCCTATCTAAACTCTTTGTCCTACACCAAAAGATAACATGAATCATTCACACTTTAGAGTTTAGACAGGTGACAGGAATACAACCCTCGCTGATGGAACACATGTAAATTCAGGAATTGAGCATGTTACAATGCTCATAAGTTTGCATGTTGCTGCCAAAGAAAAGCAGAAGAAAATCAGTACATAGTTAAGAACAAAATATCATGCCCTTTAAAAGTTAGATATAATAAAATAATAAGTGATGACCATATAGAAGAACTGTCATTGTATCATCCTTCAATGACAATAATGGTAATGATGTTCAGTAAATATTTTGATAAAATGTAATTGGAAATATCAATGGTTGAATTACAGACACACATTAAGATATTCATTGAAAAACACCCTGAATTGTTGATGCGATCTCATACGAAGGAGGATTCAGAATAGGGTCTAGAATTCAGAAGAGGGTCTAGAATAATCGCTACATGCAGCACACCGAACTTGAAGCTATATTTCAATTCTAAATTGAAGGGGAAAAACAATGAGAAAATTAATTTTAAAATCTTAGTACCTATAAGACTATAAATTATACAACACATTTTTTGATAAATTTTAAAGTAATAATTATTTTTATTAATTCGCGTGAATGAGATAAAAGTGACTTATAATAACGGACAAGGAGGTAAAAAACTATGGTTGCCACAACACAAATAGCCCACACTGAATGTGGGAGTACCCATGTATTATACACAGGGCTACGTATAAAATTTGAGAAATGATAACTCAACAAGTTGCCATTTTCAATCTCAGCCATTAATTTATGGAATCTTGTTTTTAAATGGCTAGGATTTAAAACATTGATTTAGGTGCATCACATAATATAATTGCAAACTAAACAAACTCATAACAAAAACTCAAAAGGTGCATTTTAGACCTTTCCAGAAAGCATATTGTCTATGGAGTATGGACCATAGTCTCATGCCACCACTATAATCTGCAACAAGAAGTCGAATAGCTACTTTCCAACTTCCTAAGCTAGCAACAAAAGTGAAGGAAATTGAGATGAGAAAGAAGCAAGCAAATTAATTCAGCATGATTTATATTATTCTAACATTACTAATACAAGAATCTATCAATATATTCCAGCAGCTATGAATGGTGTAGTAACAATGAAATAGAATGCAGAAAATAAACCTCAGAACTTCTTTATTCAAATGACACTGACCATTTTGTTTCTGTGAAAGAGGCAAGGTAAAGCAATATGCTTTGACATATTCACAGGAGTGAAATAGAATAAAGACAAAAAATGAATCTTTGTTAATATAAAATTGAGTCAGAAGATTATAGAAACACTACCCATTCTGAAGTTAAAACATCCATAATAGAACACTTCAATTATACCCTACTTCAAATGAAAGAATATTTTTCCAATTCTCATCATCAGTTGAAATCCTTAAGTCGCTTTTTGAGAACGTCCATCGATTTCTTTTTAGCACTTTGCTTTGTACTTTTATTTGAAAGGCTTCCAAAGATCCCATCCGGAGAATCCTTGAATTTATCACAAATGGTAGCCACCTTCTTATAATCCAAAGCATAGTAATTTTTCTCCCTTATAACAGGATTCATGAAGTTCTCAGGTTGACTACTAGACAAAAGATTAATTAATTGTCTTGCTTCTTTCAAGCAGCTCTTAAAACTTTCCTTGTAAATTTCATCCAAGCCAGCGGTGGCAGAGTAGAATCTGTCATCTGCAAAATTCTCTAACATCTTAAGATCATTGTTGATGCTAAGAACAGCATTTGCATTGAACCTTTTGACGCTATCACTAAGGAAAGCAGCCACAATTGTATTGGAAATGTGCTCAAGTGCACCAGTCCCAACTTTGTACATAGCATCCAAGGGTAAAATTTGTTGCGCGGTGGACATCAGAGAATCAAGGTAAAAGATCACTTCATTCATGTAGTCATTTCCATTCGGCTTTGTCTCCTCTGAAGTCCAATTAACACTTTCTGTAAGAGTCATGTACTCATCTATTTTTGTGTTTACCAATCTCAGCAGTTTAATATAAGCTGAACCCCTTGTATTATTCAGTAACACCTTTGCAGTTAAACTAGCTTGATTCTTCTCAACAGATCGAACCGGGACATCGCACTGTTGGGCTGCATGTCGAATGAAAAAATCACAAGCTCTTTCAAGAGCAGTTATATTTGCAGCAATCTGCATGGCCTGAGACACGGTGACGCTGCCACTATTGATTGTATCAAGTAATGTATCATTTACTACTTCAATGAGGAACTTGTCCAAATACTTCCTCACGACATCGAAATATCCGGTTCGTACACCATAAGACATGTAATCAACAGAGCCTTTGATGAAGGATCTCACAATGTGACATACATCAGGTACCATAGAGGAGAACGGCGCAACATATGGAAAAGCAGGCATAATATCTGATATCTGAAGACTAAATGCCTGAACAATATTCTCATAATCGGTATCCTTTTTTGTCACCATCTGCTCATATGAGTCACTGCCAAGAACCTCAACAGTTTGTTTCCGACATTCATCCAAAAGAAGCAGATGGTACTTATCTCTGCTGTTATCAAGCACGTCGAGAAGTGGGCCTATTTCGTATCCATATTGTCTTAGAGTAGACCCGAGAAGTGTTACATAATCCTTAACCAGGAGAAGATGGGTGGCAGAGTTCATATGTGAGAATTGCACATCCAACACTGATGTCATTTTAGCTACAGCAGTTTCCCACATGGTTTCAACCTGATCAGGTAGCAAGAGCCCCCCTGCAGTCCTCAGGACCCTATCCTCCACAATGAAGTACCCAGCAATCTGAGCCAAAAATGTCTGATATGATTCAACAAAAGGTTGCGCCGAAGATACCTCCAAGTCTGAATTCAATTGTAACAATCTATTCTTATAGTAATATTGATGAAACTGCTCCAAGATCCCCATACAACTATAAATATGACAAGCACGGTAAAGTGGTGTGAGGTCAAATTTCATAGCAGAATCTTCATCAACTTCTACAACATCCAAAGTATAAGCTTGGTCCTCTGCTACTGGGATATTTTGCTCATTAGCCTTTCTCTTCTTTTCTAACATTTCCTCATCCCTCTGACGAACAGACGCGGCGTAACCAATTGCGGTTTGGCCAATAAATTTACAAGAACTCCTTATGTGAACCATCCATTCATTAACTTGACTGCATACTTTCTTCTCAATGTGCAATTTTATAGCAGGAATTCTTTTCTCTATCACCTTTTTGAGAGCCTTGGCATGAATATTCTCCATGTAATTATTCTCAAGTAAATCCACAGTTTTCAATGCAGGGTAAAACTGGCCTTCAGAAATGTGATTGTTGCACTTAACACAAAGCTCCAACACCTGTATACTGTTCTTGGACATTTTTATAGCTTCGGTGACATTCTTCTTGACAGAGTAAGATTCAAGAAGCTCATCAAGCTTGACAATAAGGGTGGTTCCAACCTGCTGCAACTTAAAATTGTCACTTTGGAGTTCACTCTTAAGCTCTTCGGCGTCAACCAAGACGCCGCGGAGTTCATCAACGGCGAGGATGAATTCCTCATAGTGCATCTTGCACATCTCTTCAATCTCAGCTTCCTTTTTCTTGACTACATAATGTAGCTGGCGAAGGAGCCCCTCGGGGCGCCCCATCTCGAAGGCATGCCTGACAAGAGGACTAAGATCATCTCCATTTGCTATCAATGTGGCTAGAACCAAATCCTCTCCCTCATCACCAACAACCTCAACATCATTTCTCCTTCTTGTCTTTGTATCCATTGTCACATGAATCCTATCCTAGCTAGGAACCTGGAAATAATATACTTCCTTATTATTAATTTAATACATGCATGAGCAGGACACATTAGGAGAAAATAAAAACCATTTTTTTATTTTTAATTTTTGTTTACAACACCAGACATGAAATCAAATTAACATTGTAAATATAATAAAATTCAGAAGCGGGCAGGGTAAGATGACGGAGATAATCATAACATAATAAATTAAAGAGAGAACGTAAAAATGGAAGAGAGAGGAGAAACTAACCGGAGAAGGGAGAGTTGAAGAAGCTACCATGTATTGTATGGAGAGGGAAAAAAAAATCTAATTATTTTAAGTAATGTTTTGGACAGTTGTCACAATTAAGACGGTTAGATTAATCCAACGGTCGAGACTGAAGGAAAAACAGGGAGCAGTTCCCTCCATAAAGTCAGAGAGCAATTAACGAAACATCGAACTTTCCTTTCCTCTCTCTTTGATCCCAGAAAATCTCATCAGAAGAAATGGAGAAGGTGGTGGAAGAGGAATTGGAGAAGGTGAAGAGGGAATGGGATGAGACATATTCCAAAACCCAGGAGCATGTAAATGCAATTGCTGACTATGGCAACAAGTCAAAAGATGATAATTCACTTGCTAGATTGAATGGGATTGCTCAGGATTCCTTGCAATTGCTCTCTTCTTTCATCTTCAGGCTTGATCTCCTTGCTCCTCAGCTCCCCACTCATCAACATGTTCAATCTGCTCGATCATTGCTTCAGTCTTGGAAAACCCTATATCACAAGTATCATCTCTCTCTTTCGGTGTTTCCTTCACTGCCTAGTATATAGATGTTTCTGGTCTATTCTATTCTTTATTGTCGTAGATATCTGGAGGAAAAGTGTGTGCTGTTTGGTCTTGAATTTGAGAGGGGAAAACAGAATGGAATCCTTCTTTACTTACCGATGGATCACGGTCTAGTTGAATTAATTATTACTAGTGAGTTGAGTTGTATGTATGTTTATATTTTTGTTGATAGTTTGCGTTTGACCTTCTGTCTTAACAGTTTGCGATTAAGTCTGAGGAATGCCAATTTGCAAGCAAAGGCGAACATGAGGAAAGCTGCTCAAGAAGAGGCAATGTTCTTGACTGCCCTTAGAAATATACTGTTGTTTTGCCTACATGCTTTCTTATTCAATGTCTCTAGTTCAGTATTCAGATTTTTGCATTCTTTGTGTCCTAATGTAGCATTATTCTGAATATATCTTATCAACCACTACCTGCTAGCTGCTGCTAATGATATTGAATACAAATTTCATTGAGAGCAAGCTGTTAATATTATGATATACATGTGTGATTTTGTTGTTCTCTACATTGGTGCTTTGGACTGCAGTTTGAAATTTTGTTTCTATACTATATGCAGAGAGAACTTCTTCTTGGTGGTGGGGAAGAGTCGACAATTCGCAGGCGCAACCTACAGTATGTTCTTGGTGCTAAATTTAGCTGGGTTGCAAATATGCTTTGCTTGTTTTAATTTGTCTTGTCATTGCATTGGAAAATTCATTAAGAATCAGGTCAGATGAAGTATTTTGGTTTGTTTAAATTGTAATTGCCTTGTAGGACTAAAGCTGGAATGACATCTGCAGCAGAAAGCATCACAGAAAGCCTACGTCGTACTCGTCAAATTATGGTTCAGGTTTGTTACTACTTACCAGTTTGATTCTTTTCTGAAACAGTTACCATCTAATCATCGTTCCACTAGTTGGTCCCTGTAATATGGATCAATCAATCCACCGGGTTCTATCAAGAGCAAAACTTTTGGTGAAACCATAAGACCTAAGAGTTAGGTATTTGGCAATGGTTTTTTTTCCCCCTAATAGGTGATACTCCAACTTCTTTTATTTTTCTTGTGGTGTTATGAGATCTCACATTTTCACCCCCAGAACATTGATTTCTCTTATATTATTGAACTTGCATTTAGTATACTGTCTTACTACTTCGTAATTGAAAACCCTTCAATTTCAAAGTTTATCTACATAATTCAGTTTTAGAATTTACCCCCCTCAATTCATCAACCAGGACTATATCTTTCTCGGAAAGCATGGATTGAGGAACTAGTTATTGAATGTGCTCATTAAGTACATTTAATACTTGGTGAAAAGTTACGAGCTCAAAAACTGACTATCGGTGCTTGTGCTTCTATCAAAAAAGAAAAAGCTAACCAGCAATATAAACCTATTCTTACATGAAGATATATTTTTGCTCCTCCTTAAATTAGCTCACTAGTTGGTGCTTTGCTGTATTGTGGATATTCTTTATAGCTCAAATATATGTGATTCAAATGCCAGTCTTCTCTAGCGGTTTCCACAGGACTTCTTCTGGAACATTATTATAGCCTCTCTATAGAATAAAGAAACCATATGCAGGTTTATGCTTGTTTTTGGTTTTTTCAACCAAACCTTTCAATAGGCATATAGACTCTACAACATAAAACCAAATCAATTCTGATATGCATGAATTATTAGTTTCAATCTACTATCAATTGCCATTTCCAAAAGTTTCATAATGTGACTCATGAGCTTGATCCCTCTGTGGTTTGGACACTTTTTTATTTTTGTAAGCAAAAATTGCTCTTGCACCCTAAAATTTGGTGTAAGTTGGTGTTGCACCCTAAATTGGTCTTGCACCCTAAAAGTGCTTCCTTTACCTGAAACTCTCAAAGTTTGCAGTAGGTTATAATTCTGATCTTCCTCTCCGGTCTTTTATCTCTATCTTCATGTAGGAGGTTGAACGGAGCACAAGCACGGTTATGACTCTCGGTAGGTGCCTTTTCCTCCCACCCCCTTCCCATGTGTATGTGTATATTCATGTTTGTGCTACCTTTTTTTGAGTTTGATACTTTTTCCCTTTAGTTTACACATAACAAAACTTTGGTATTGGTGTATATGAAGTTTATACAAATACAAGGAAATACGCACTAAATGATTTTATGCTGGCTACATAATTCTGTTAGATCTGAATGAATCTTTTGCAAATTGAGTTGAGTGAAGGAAGCCAACAGCCAGCAAGGAACAAGTATTGAGTCAATTGCAAGGTCTTGATTTCTTGTGGTTATCAAATTTATAACTTCATCATGCTCCATGTCACAGCTCTCGTAAATCCTTTTTTCCTTCCAACAACATCATGTGGCCCTCGAGTTTTCTATGTTCGGAAAGCTTAATAAAATTTATTGGAATTCATCGTTTTTGTGGGATTTTGTTGTTCCCTTTCTATCAGTAGCAGAACGTGTTAGAAGAGCTTCATCTCAGTGGTAGTTTTCTTATTTCTTGGATTTCATTGTTATGGGAAAACTTATAATCTGGTTTAGAAGTTGCAATGAACTTTAGAACCAGTTTTGACCTCAAATTAAGAAAGAAAAATATGACCCTTTGCTTTTGAGTCCACCAGATAACAACTCCATCATTGAACAATTTAAATTTATGTTAAGTGCAGAATATATCCTTTATAGCTATCTTCGCAGAGATATGGTCTGGTGAAATGTAAATTATGCTGTCTCTTCTACCTTTCATATAATTTGATGTGTTACCGTTACCTGATTTCTGAGTGATTTATTGAAATTCTGATATTCTAGTAAGAAATACGAGTTAATGAAAAGTTCTGAAAGTACTTTTTTTTGTGCATTTGTTTGGCAAACCTGCTTGGATATACAGAGGAATCAACAGGAGTATTAAAAAAGGCTGAAAGTGAATATAAAGGTCAGCGCTCATTGTTGATGCGCACACGGAATCTGCTCTCTACGATGCAGCGTCAAGATGTCTTGGACAGGTATGAAAAGCAAAAATCAAATGAATATTATTCTCCGCCAATCTCATTTAGTTTTCCTAATGAATGGTTAATTGCTACTTATATCTGAACAGGGTGATGCTCGGAGTTGGCTTCTTCTTGTTTTCCCTTGCTGTTCTTTATGTTGTTTCCAAGCGGATTGGGATACTTACCTTGCAGCGGAAGGTTACTGAAGCTATCAAGGCCGGTGTTGTAGGGCGGGGAGGGTTAAGACCCCAAGCTGTTGCTGATGATATAAATCTTCATCAAGTCAGAGTTGATCCTCTAGATCAAAGAATGCATGATGAACTTTGATGCTTTTTTAAGGAAAACTACCATTTGTCTCAGTTTTTTTGTGCTTTGTCCTTTTAGTTTCTTCTCTCTGATTTTAGAGCAAGAATTCAAAGTAAAGAAATGTTTTACTAAGTAGATTATAAACTATTTTCAAACGTATATCACCCAATTTTGAAGTTGAAATTGTTGCTTTCAATGGGCTTGGGTAGCCCGTTGTCTCGAGCCTGACCCTTGCTATTAGGCCGGCAACATGGGCAGGCCCGGGCTTGAACCCAAATCCACACGACGCCCTAAACTTAATGATGGATGTATTTAGATATAAGAATTAATATAAATAACTAAATTGTAGTGATTAATAAATATAAGAATTAAACTAAATAAATTATTTAAAAAGGGGAAGGACCTAAATCAAGTGCACCAGAAACTGGAATAAATTCATTCATGTGTATTTTCTGAACCAGGGTAAGAAACCACAGAGAATCTATGCTTTTAAAATTTGGGTTTTCAGTAATACATTTTTAAAACTTGGCAAGTTTTTCAATATGCTTCTCTGATCAGCAGGCCTT
This sequence comes from Crotalaria pallida, assembly GCA_037953625.1. NCBI lineage: Eukaryota > Viridiplantae > Streptophyta > Magnoliopsida > Fabales > Fabaceae > Crotalaria > Crotalaria pallida. The sequence continues at coordinate 121,331,485 of CM075652.1, read as the reverse complement.
TCCAAAATTATTAAAAATGGTGAAAAACAAGGGTTATTGACAGTGTTGCATAACTTGCATTTAAATTGCTTCCCAGACATTTTACCAATTATGGAGTAGAATGAGAACATTACACCCTCAAATAAAACAGAAACTTAATCAATGATGGAAAATTATAAACTTAAAAATAGAACAGAAACTTGTCTAATTTTTATTCGACAAAACTAGCTAATAGCTTGTAGCCGTGAATTTGTACCTTGTAGCTATGAAGTTAACTAAGAGTCGTGAGCTTATAGCTTTTAGTTAAATGTTTGAAATAATGTTGTTCAGCAAAACTAATTTTTTAATTAGCTAGAAATTGTTAAATGATCTAAAAGGACTTGCAACATATTATTTATATTTGATTATTTTAATTTATTCTTTTTGTTCTTTATTTATTAAATAAATGATTAATTAATTAATTCATAAAGTATAAAAATTATTAAATTATAATTAATTATATATTAGGGTAGATAAATAATTAATAAAATATAAAAATTATTAAATTGTGATTAATTATATATTAGAGTGAAGTAGTTTGAGTAGAGAGAGAGTGTGTGAACAATTATTTATATAGTAGGGTAGGGAAATAATTTTGAAATTTTTTTAGGGTATAATTGATATATGAATTATTGAAATTTAGTTTAGTTTCTTGAAAGAAACTAGTTTTAAAAAACTACAAGCTCCTATTTAAAAGCTATAAACTATTTCAATTTGTGTCTACCGAACGGGACTAATAGCTTATTGACCAAATCTAAAAACTTATAGCTAACTAAAAAGTTCCTAGCTAGACATACCGAACAAAGCCTTGATAAAATATAAAACTAACCAATAACAAACATGACTATACAAATTCAAAAGGGCTACCTTGCAAAATTTAAAAAACAAAACTAGTACCAAACTTTGTGTGTGTCTAACAATACCGTTGACATTTTGTGCAATAACAAAACTTTCTATCCCAAATATATAATTAATGAAAATACGAAAAAAAAAACTTTCTATCCCAAATTACAGTATTAATGAAAATCTTAGAAATTACAAATATTGAATTTGTGATTGGTTGATCAATGAAAAATGCATTAAATTAGTTGTTTGATAATTGATTAATATGTTAGACAAATCATTAAATGCATGTCTTCTTAATTTTTTGACTTTTGCATTTTTTATCATCCTTGCGAGATGAAGGGAGTAGTTCATTAAGTTCGAAATGAACAACTAATAAGAATATTGTTTATCAAAATTGTTGAAGATGGAAAAAATATTTATATTTCCAAATGTTTTAATCATTTTCGTGCATATGCAAACCATGTCAATCTCGAAATTGTAAATTGGTTAAACATGATTAAATGATAAAAAAGTGGAGGGAGCATATAAGGATAAGGATGGTTACACAAATCACAATAACCTGAAGATTATCTCAATGCGCCTTAGGTACACCCCAATTCAATGGAACAACAGTAAACAAATAAAACATAAATTTTAGGCTAAATTACTTATTTGGTCTCTTACCTTATTTTTCAATTTCAAATTGATCCCTTACGTTTTTTTGGTTTCAAATTAGTCTCTCATGTTTCTTTTCGCTGTCAATTTGGACCCCAAGTCACTATTAATCATATGTGGACCATTATGATTTGCTCACGTGTCACTATTCATATTCAACATATATGGACCACTATGATTTGCTCACATGTCACTATTCATCCTATGTGAACCAATATGATATTGACACTAGGATGGATAGTAACTCAAGGACCAATTTAACAGCGAAAGAAACATGAAAGACCAATTTGAAACCAAAAAAACGTAATAGACCAATTTGAAATTGAAAAATAAAATAAGGGACCAAATGAGTAATTTAGCCTAAATTTTATGGCATGACATCTTGAGAAGGATGGTCATTGTTACCATTCTTTATTCAGCTCCTTTTTATTCTCATTGTTATTGTCCCTAACTCTTTATTTTCATCATTGTCGCACTTATCATGGTTGCTGTCGAGGTCTCAAATTTTATGCTCGGGGTGGAATGACATCTAAGCAAGTTTTTTTATTTGGATTAATATATTTATAATGAAACAAAATGGAATATGATAAAATGGATTTTATTCGATTTTATCAAAAACTCTACTGTTATTTTATTTTTTTCGAATTGAAGTGTATGTGATAAAAGCAAACAGTAAAATAATAATTTTATCCCATTATACTCAACTTCACCCACTCCATCATATTTTTTTATGTTCCTTTCCACCCACAATAATATATCCAAATATAATCCAGGGTTCATTGTGACCGATAAAAATATGTGAGTCATCCCCTTTGTATCTTTGTCTTTGTTGCGCTGTCTTATTGTACGTTTTCCTATCTTATTTCAAATTTGAAGCACAAGAACGACTAATTTAAACTACTCGCTTCGCCTCGAATTATAAGCAATTCTAACCACTTTTACGCTTATTAAAGAAGTTAGTTGATTGTATTTAATTTTCTCAAATTTATAAAAAAAATAGAGGTATTTTAGCTAGGAAAGTAATATTGGGAATGAAACAAAAATTAATTAAGATTAAAATTTTCTAGAGATGTTTTAGGAAAGTGGCATTGGGAATGAAACAAAATTTAATAAAGTTAGTTAATTTTGCTTATATTTTAAACTAAGAGAAATATGTTTTTTGTTGCTACCAATTTAGTTTTATACCAGAATATGGTTATAATGTGTGACAAAGTAAATTTTTTAAAATCATGAAGAGACATACATTTAACATCATGTCATGAAAAAACTAATTAGTTGTATCATATCACTCTGAAAGACTACCTCAGTGAAATAAGTTACCAGCTTCGTGATTTTGAAAATTCAATGCTCAATGATAGAGCTTAAGTCGCAAAGAAAATATTTAATAATAAATTGGAAAAGTTTCTTTGAGCTCTTTAAGTGATTCTGGACTTAATTCCAAAGACAAGCATAATAAGATGGTGGATTATGGTGAGGATGATGGCTATGTAAGCCTACCCATGCGTGTGGTTAGTTTGGTTTGAATTAGAGGATAATTCAAAGGTTGACTATTTGACCACTGATATTATGCACAATCCTATATGGCTTATATCCTCCTTGGGGTCAAAAAGTTAGCTTAAATGGAGAAAAGGGTCTTAGAAAAGGATGAGTCAAAGTATGTAAAGTGAGGGTACTTTCTGTGCTAACTGAGTAAAAAATGGAAGAAAGTGTAAAATCTTTTAATAAATTATTACCATACTTTTGAGTGATATCATTATTGTCCAAATAAAACAAAGCATTTGCAAGATTGGTCGGTAGTGCCAAACACCCAACATATTGAAGATCAGATCAACATACAATGACCATTAATTTGGAGAACTCTATCCACTTTCATGTCTTAAAGTTTTTGACATAGATGTGTGCCTTAAAAATTCTGTCATGAAATTGATGATCAAGTTGTATTGTCATCCATTCTCACTTGAAAAGCATTTACTAAACATTTTCATATGTCCATGGTACTATGTTAGGGCTAACAATAAGCTAAGGGGTTCAAAATTAGTTCAATACTCAATTACAAATCAGTTTGATAAACTTTTTAATAAACTAAATAAATTAAACATAAATAAAAAAATTGAGTTCGTTAAATAAACTAGTTGAATTTAAGTCAATCATAATTCAAATCATTAATAAGAATAGGTTCAATTCTCTTAAACTCGCAAATTTAATTGGAAAAACTTAAATTTGCAAGTTTAAGTTTGTAAATTTAAGAGAATTGAACCTATTCTTTCTTCCAAACTGGTTCAGGCTATAAGTCTTTTTTTTTTTTTTTTTGTGTTCAAATGACCTATCACGATCTATATATAGGAAAGACCTTATGACAAGACCCGAGCTCAAACTATCTATAACAAATGACCTATAGCCTGAACCAGTTTGGAAGAGCTCAAATATGGGCTTAACTCGTAGGTAAGTCACAAGACTTAATTATGAAGTCAATCTCTAGTAGATAAAAACTTGATCGGAGAAGATTATCACTGGATTATCTATAATTATAGAAGATCGTCACTTATCTAAATAGGATAATATCACATGCACGAAAATTATCCTCAGAGATAAAAGATTTATCAAGGGAAAGACATCAGGTCATGCACCCTATGCCAATCCTATAAATATCAGCCTTCATCAGAGAGATGAAGACACAATTCCATCATCAATACACACAAGTACAACCATTACGCTCAGAAAGTATACACAATATACTCGATATTCCATGGATAGAGAATCTAAGCAGAGATAGAGCACCAAATTTTTGTCATCCTCACGGTGGTAGTTGATCACAAACCTACCTTTGAGACTTTACATCATCATCATCAAAGCCACCACAAATAGTAATAGAGCCATAGCCTCGAGATCTAAAACAGTCAGCCCAATTTGCTCATACAAAGATTACAAGCCTGCTAAACGACCTTCCTAAGAGAGGGGGCTCATCTCTAAACTCTCTCAAGAACAACACTTACATCGCCTACATCTCTCTCTCATGCACAATATTAACGTGCCCATAAGAACTACATAGCCTTGATCCCTAGAACATAGTTCGAAAAGGTAAGTAGGACCGAGAGCTCTATCTCGCTAGACTAAATATCTTTAACAAAGATCCCTATCTTATTTCTACATAACACTTGGAATCTCACAATGTTAGATTGCATAGAAGAAGGAATGAAGGAGGGGAGGCAAAATGTTTTTCGATTCTATATGTTCAGTAGACTGAAAAAGGTTCCCTTATAAAACCTCGACCATAACCTTTTCAACAACCTAAAAATTATGGCTCATTATGTGTCATTATCCTATAAATTCGTTTATGCTATTAAGTGCAAAACAACTTACTCCATAAACCAAAATGGCCAAATAATGATGCTACTGAAACTACAACGGCTATGAACTGAAATCATAGGGTAAAATAAAAAAGAACGTTGGTTAGTGGCTTTAAAAAAAAAAAAAGGACCCTTACACTTCGCCTCACAACACTCGAGCAAACGCCAACGGGTGTTTGCGCTTGTGTATTGGGCGTTACATGCTTACTAAAAAAAAGGCCAATAAAACATTTGTGAGTGTAATATAATGGATAAAATAAAAAGGCTCAATGTTAACAAGAAATGAGCAATGTGGGACTTGATATTTTCATGAGAATGTCATTTATCCCAATAAAATCATCACCAATAAAAAGACCCAAACAAATAAATGGGATCTTGCCAATTTTATAATTATAATTATAATTAAGAAAGGAAGATGCTGACTCCACTAAACCAAGATCTACATTGATACCCATCATGTTACTCTTGTGAAAATTTACCTTCAATTTAGAAGCCAATTCAAAATAGCGAAGAATAGACTTGATAGTCCATAAACTTTTCCATAGGCCTTACCAACAAAAATAGGGTCATGCATCCGCATACCACAATAGTAAAACTACAACATTAGAACCACCAAATCTGAATGCAGCATAATTTCCTCTCTGAACAACTTCCTTAACCATTCTAGCTAGTCAAACCTTTACCGACAATGAAAAAGAGAAAATCCAACGGACTCCCTTGTTTCAAACCCCTCTTGATACTCATCGGCCTCCATAATGGGACTACCATTAACCAAAACTGAAAAGCTACCATAAAAATTACATGTTTACTTCTACTACCTTCACTTCATAGGAAAATTAAGTTGAAAAATGATTTAGAGACCTACAAACCTACAAATTAAACCTACATATAATATTATGACACTTGTTATTTTTAAGTTAAAAAAATTAAATAAAAGAACTTAAATGACAAATGTCAAGATCCTAATATTTATGTAGGCTTATGAATAGGTCTCTTTATATAGGTCTCTCAAACATTGCATAAGTAAATTAACCCATCATGTAATCAAGAAAGTTCCAACTAACCATGTAGCAGTGGAAAATTCGAGCTTGGTGATAGGTACGCGAACGAAAGGTAAACTCTTATAATCTAATTCAAGACAAGATATCGCCTAACAAGTTTACTTAAAGACTTAATCCAATTAATTCCTTTCTTTCAATATAAAACATTCTGAAATTGTTTCTTCGGGAACTTTCTTGATTACATGATGGGTAAACTTAATTTTTAGTTTCTTTGCCATATTTTTGAAGGCCGGAAGATTGTTAAAGAAGAGAAGTTGGATATGGTGTATGCTAGGTGTGAACATGTGGTATTGAATGAGTTAGATATGGTGATAAGTTCAAAGGCTAAGTAAATCAAGACTCTTTAGGAGTAGTCTTTCTATTTTTAACTTGTGTTTGGATATAGTGTTTGCTCAAGTTTGTCATCAAAATAGTAATTGTTATTTTTGTTTTAGAGTTAATAGTTTATTAGGTCCCCCAAATATACATCCGACATCAACTTAGTGCCCGAAATTATTTTGGAAACAATTAGGTTTCCAAAGATCAAAATGACCTCGCTCGCGTTAGTCCTCCCGTCCATTAATTCGTCCGTCAATTTGTTAAGTGCCACATGACGCTTCCTCATTAGCTATTTATCCCAACGCATTTACACATGAAACACCATATTATCCCTCCCTTAAATTTTTAGCCGTCGAATATATCCAGTAATTTAAATTTAAAGATAAAAAATAAAAATAAAAAATCTCATTCATCTTCTTCAACTTAGATGAAGGAGGAATCCGAACAAAAAGAAAGAAAATAGCAAAGCAGAATCGGAACAAAGAAAGAAAAACAAAAAGAAGCGTGCAAAAATAAAATTAACCGCATGTTATTCGTATTAAATTTGCAAAAATAAAATTATTATTATTCTTATTAAAGCATAATAAATAGTAGTCATGCTATTACTTTCATTTAACCACATGTGAATAATGTTTCAACGATAATAATGTGAATATAATATAATAATGTGATATTATATATGGTGCTAAGCTCAAAAGTAACTTGAAAATAATAAGTTGAGAAAGTATTTTCTTGATTATTGAATTTTGTAAATATCATATTCTTGGTTGAGTGCAAAAGTCAACGAAGAATAGGTTATGTTAGTATTGAGAAGCGATTTGAACTCAGATTATACCAAAAATTTGTTGAAAATAATTTTAAAAACAATGACTTTTATATCACGATAGTATTGTATAAGTCATTGATCATTACCTTATATTTCCAACACAATCCGCTCTTGCTATGGAAATCATTGATCAATACATTATATCTCTAACCCAATTCACTCTTATGCTTTGTTTGGTTGTAGAGAAGAAAATGAGAAAAGAGAAATAGGAAAGACAGATTATGGAGAGAAAAAGAATGACGAGAAGATGGATAGATTTTTTTTCATTGTTTGATAAGAGAGAAAATGAGGAGAAAATGAGTAGATTTTCTATTAGTGCTTCTCTTTGTAATTTTCTCTCCATAATCTTTCCATTGGTGGAGAGAAAATAATTTGATATGGGTCCCATAAAAAAAATTTCTCTTCCCTTTTCTTCCATCAATCAAACAAGAAAAAATTCACTTTTCTTTTCATTCTCTTTCTTCCCAAAATCTTTCTTCCTAAAACCTCTTATCCCAAACAAAGGCTTAATCATTAGTGGGTGCTTTTAAATGTTTAATTCTTGATATGATATGGATTTTATAAAATATAATAAGCAGAGAAGATATGAATTTGAAAGTGATATATGGTCAACTGTGATTTGGATTTTTTAAAATATAATAAGTTGAGAAGATATGAATTTGAAAGTGATATATGGTCAACTGTAAAATTATATATATATATATATATAGAGAGAGAGAGAGAGTTAAGATCCGTTGATAACAGGTGTAAAACTTGGTCATTTACAACTTCATATAACTTTTTATATATTATGAAATTTGTCAATCCAACCTTTGAATTATCTGTTGTTATCAAGTAGATCAAGTCTAAAAAATTTCATAGAATATAAAAATTATTTGATACTTCATCGATGCATTATTAGATTACATATTTATGAATCTCCGAATGATCTGAAATTTGATATGTATGATCATCATGATAATAACATATAATTCAACAGTTGGACTGACAAATTTCATAATATATAAAAAGTTATGTGAATGTGTAAGTGACCAAGTTTTACACCTGGTACAGTGTCAATGGACCCTACCTAGGGATGGGCAAAATACTCATGCCCGCGGGTACCCGCACTATTCCCTTTTCGAGGCACTACGTTTGCCGGAGAAATTTTCGAGGCACAATATCTGTTCAAAATTAATATTTAAAATTAAATAAACTATCTATATGTTGAATATGTTGAATCATTATCCTCATTTTTTTAAAAAAAAATCATTATCCTCAAAAATATTGATAAACACAAAGAGATGATGTTTGAACATTATCTGTATGTGAAATTATTATCCTCAGTTTGTTGAAAAAAGAAGTAATCATTATCCTTAAAAAAAATATTAAAAAAAATCACTATATATAACATGATCTCACCTTCATTCTTTACCTTTGTTTCACCTTCAGATCTCTCTACTTCCAAGAATTCTCTAATACCTTTGTTTCACCTTCATATCTCTCTACTTCCAAGAATTCTCTAATTTTATTATTTCGTATTTTATGTTCCTAATTATTTATTTCTTATTTTATATTTGATTTTTGTTGTGTGTTTGTAGCATAAGAGAACACCGATGATGATAATAATAATAATAATAATAATAATAATGTGTAAATAATGTTTCTCACTCTGACACTGTCGCACTCACTCGCATCCAACTCTTCCTATTTTCATGCTTAGCCTCGACGGATCCAACCAAGATCATATCGTAGCTATCGCTCAGTGACCCGAATTTTCAAACCCGTTTTGGAGGCCAAAACATAAACCCATTTGAGGTTTGGATTTTTCATTCCGAATCTACTACAGCTTTGATATTCATTCTGTAAACATTGTTAAATATTATCGTCCTCAAAACATAATTCATTATTTTTAAAAAAATATTTGAAAATCTCTCACGACAATTTGGTACCTGAAAAAATTAAGTTAAATAGATTATTCAAATTTTCCACATCATTCTTCCAACAACATTAAAATATCATCATTAATTCTATTTAATAATTAAATTAAAATTAAAATCCTATAAATAAGTCTCATAATATATTAAAAGATAACAACAACATTAAAAAAAAAAACAGGATACAAACTACAAACCCAAAAATTTTGGGGAAGTTTAACACACAAAATTGTTGACCTTGAGGATGCAATGATCCCAGTCACCCTTAGCATGACTCTACCTTTGATTTTGGGTATACAAACTCCCTTCAATAATCATATAATACTCGATTCAATAACAGATTAAATAAAAATGGTTTGCAATGGATAAATACTTTAATTGTTATAATCTCTACAAAAAAAAATGTAATAGATTAAAAACAAAGGTACATACATTTCAAAAATTGAAAAAAAATAATTCATGATGATTAGAACAATTAGGATAAAGATTTTTTAGGATCAAATCTTATGATTAATTTGAGATAAGATAAACGATGAAAAATATCAAATATTTAAATATGAATAATAATAATAATAATAATAATAATAATAATAATAATAAATGTGATAATCATATTAAAAAGATAATAATTTATATTAAAAAAATACTAAATTATCATGTCCCATGAAATAGGAAATATTTTGATTTACCCTTAAATATACTCATAATATCATCAAACAAAAAATATTATAAAAAAGTTTAATCTTGATTTCACTCCAATTAATCATAATATCATAATAAACGTAATAATGATATATAAAAAGTGTTACTTCATCAATCAACTAAATAAGAAATACATTAATTTAATACTCATCTATACATAAACAAATATAATATTAAAAATATATATAAAAAAAGAGCAGTCATTATATTCCTTATAAAATGCAATGTGTTAACTAATTAAGACAATCAAAAATAACAAGTTCAATGTCGTCTTCATTTCCTATGAAATACGGAATATTCTAATTTATCCTTAAATATACTTATAATACCACCAAACAAAAAAGATGAAAATATTTAAATATGATTTACTTTTGATTCTTTAAAATAAAGTTGATAATCATATAAAAATGTTAATTTATCTATTAAATAAATAAGGAAGATATCAGATAAAAAGTGTTGCTTTTTATTTATATAAGAAAGTACAATATTTCTCAACAAACTCATTTAAATTTTTTTTTAAGTATAGTGTTTGATTTAAGTATCTGCCTTTTTGTATAATTTTTTTATTGTTATGTAGTAATAATCTTTACTTTAAAATAAAAGCAATCTTTACTTTAAAATATTTAATATAAAAATTAAATTATCAATAACCCGTGCATTGCACGGGATGAGAGCTAGTTTATTTATATATCATATTGAATTTTAAAGATAAAATTATAATGATAAACATTTATCATATGTATGTAATTCTTCATCTTATAATTATTTTTATGTGTAATGATTATTACCAAATATATAATTATATAATAAAAGTTAAAACCCGCGGGTACCCGCGGATACCCATTACCCGCACAAATACCCATAAATACCTGTGGGTGTGGGCATGGTATGCACTACCCCCGCCCGTGGGTACCCATGCCCATCCATATTCCTTCCTCATATATATATATATATATATATATATATATATATATATATATATTATCGATTAATCATGTATCATGATATCATTTTTAATACTTGATTTTTTATTGAAGGCACATAAATCTTATATTAATAGTGTATTATTTTTTGGAAAATGTAGTTTTTAATATTTTTGAGAAAAAATTAAATAAAAATTTGTGATAATTTTTTGTTATTACGATAATTTTAGAGCACTTGATAACAATATTTTTTTTTTATAAGCAAGGGCATTATAGTTAAACTCATAAAATATGATTATTTACTTTTATTGGTTCAACAATTCTTTTCTGGTTGGATTGAAAATATCATGATGTCACGTTATCCAAACAACGAAATGAGTATGCCTTTGAAAATGCAATCTTAAGCCATCCTGTTATTTAAAAAATCTAACATGCTATACACAAATGTTTTAGCAAAGAAATGTATCTAGAATGTAAAGTTTTTTATCCTATCGAAATATTTTGTATATATATATATATATTTTCGAAAGTCAGTAAATAATACTATTTTTTCTGGTAAATAACATGCTGACAATATAAAAATTTCTTTACACTATTTATGTATTATATTTTTTTTGTTGGATCCACGGTATCCATCCGTGTAAATGGTGTAACTTAATGACTAATTAGTTCATATATTGATTAGATTTTTTTTTAGGGTGACACTCCTAATCATGCACTTTCTTTTCGTACGAGTCAGGGATTGAATTTGTGATCATATGATCAAGGAACACAAATCTCATACATCTGTACCAACCTCCATTGATTTTTTTCCTTTAACTTTACATTTTGATACAGGGGAACTTAATATATGGAGATTTTCTTTTTGTCGGGCTTCACATTTTTTGTGACCCAACTAATCCACATCGGATCGGCGAACTGTATGAATCTTTGACTCAATGGTATGGATCCTCCCAAAAATTGTTGTCTTACTAAGACTCGAGTCTTTAACCCTGAAATCCCTAAGCGCCTAATCAGTTTTCACTAAGACAATCATCCACTTGGGTTACGGAGATCTTCTTTCATAGTTCATGATATTCACATTATAATCCAAGATACTTTTTCTTATCTGAATATTAAATTAATTATTATCTTTCCTTCTGATTTGTTCAACTGCATGTTTTTTTTTTGGTGCAAAGGGAAAGAAACAGAAAAAACAAAACCAGAAAGGACTAAGGTCTCAGAGAGAAAACTCCCATAGCATCTGCAAGCAGATGGGGGCTCAAGGCAGCAGGCGGAGCCAAGAAAATAGACAGCAAACTTGAATTCGTAGCTCCAGCTTTGGCAAGGACATCAGCACAAAAATTCCCTTCTCGAAGAATATGCTTGAACAGCAGCTCCCAAGGCCTCGACTTGAACTCATCAATCTCACGAAGAATAGCAGCATACCGGTGATAAACTCCAGGATCCTTCCCAACCAGTCTCAGAGCTTCCAACGAATCGCTATAACATATCACCCTTCTCGCCCCGTAGTTCCAAGCAACCTCTAAACGATTACGAATAGCCTCAATCTCAGCATGTAAATTATATGAGATTCCAATATGACCAGAGAAACCCAACAACCACTTCCCAAGGTCATCACGCAGGAGACCTCCAAACCCTGCAGGCCCAGGGTTGTCAAAACAACTACCGTCCACATTCACAGCAATAAAACCAGCGGGAGGATTCTCCCATTTAACCCAACGTTGTGGAGAAGAAGCAGCTGGAACAGGATTAAGCTCATTCTTAATTAAAGAATACAGATTGTTAATAGAGTTCATAACAGTAGGAATCGGAATTTTCAGATGATCAATACACATAGCATTCTTGGCTCGCCATATCCACCAAAGAGAAGCGAAGAATAAAGCCGAATTTTGAGAATTACCCATCCGAATCCAAAGCACCGGGTCAGTAATAGATGCAAAATCCGAACAGCAAGACCAAAGCCCAGATAAATGCCAAATATTTCTAGCCTCACCACAGTCACGAAAACAATGCATGACCGTTTCCTCTTCCCTACAGCAGCGAGAGCAAGTACCGTTCGTTGTCAAACCCCGCCGAGCCCGGAGACCATTAGTCAACACAGAATCATGAGCTATAAGCCAAACAAGCAATTTGATGTTCTCCGGGATTTTAAGCTTCCAAATCCAAGACCAGTTAGCATGAGGGGGGTTAATAGGAGACGCCTCTGACCGCTCCTTAAGCCAGTCATACCCAGACCGAACGGTGTAAATGCCCACAGGATTAATGTCCCAAACCCAAACATCATGAAGAGAAGCATTTAATTTAGGAACCCGGCCATGAAGGATACAATCCTTAGCCTGTTGAGGAATATCAGTCCGGATATCATCTAAAGACCACTGTTGACCAGCTACTAAATCACGAATCCGGAGGTCAGTATCATGAATTTGAATGAAAGGGACCATCTTCCAAAGAGGGCCAACATGCAGCCAAGAATCATACCAGATGGAGCTAGCACCATTCCCAACTCTAAAAACAAATCCATCTTTGAGAGAATCACGAGCTTTGCAAATAGAATTCGACAAGAAGGATCCGTTCTTGTTTTCACCAAACAGAAAATCGCCAAGCGCAAGCGGACAATACTTAGCACGAATCATCCGGACCCAAAGCTTGTCAGATTGATGCACCATATCCCACACATGCTTCCCCAGCAAGGCTGTATTATTAAGCCGAGCCTCACGAATCCCCAGCTAGGGATGGGCACGGGTGCGGGCGGGCACGGATAGTGCATACCCACTACCCTATCCGCGGGTATTTGCGGGTATTTATACGGGTAACGGGTATTTACGGGTACCCACGGGTTTTGAACTTTTATTATTTTTCCTTTAATTTAATGATCCACATAATGATAAAAAAGCTCACGGGATCTTCAATTATACTACACGTCAGGCATACATGAACTTCCACATAATAATAGGAGAAAGGTGGCCTCAAGTATCATAGTGCATCTCTGTAGCAAATAAATGTTTGAGATGATTGCTAAAATTACAGGGCATTTTATTATATATCTTTCTTCGCTCTAGAGTCATGGTCTTATGATAATTAATTAACTCCCCACTTCCCATAATATATATATAGCCGAAGACTATGAAGATTTTAATCAGTATATAGATCAATAGATGTACCTCCAATTTTAATCACTACTAGTAAAATATTATTTATACTAATATATATAATATTTAATAAAATATTTTTTTATTTATACGGGTACCCGCGGGCGCGGGTACCATAATACCCATCCCCACCGATAAGGGAATAATGCGGGTACCCGTCACGAGTATTTATGCGGGTACCCGCGGGCATGGGTATTTTGCCCATCCCTATCCCCAGCCCACCCAACGCTTTTGGCTGAGAAACCTTGCGCCAGTTCACTAGATGAATTCCTCTATGATCCTTTGAACTCCAAATAAACTGTCTCGTTAATGAATCTAATTTATTGCAGATGCTCGAAGGAAGCCAGCAATTTTGCATCACATAAGAGGGAATAGAAGATAGAACCACATGAGCTAGGGTGAGTTTGCCTGGTTTGTTAAGAAGGCGAGACTTCCATGAGGCAAGCTTGCCAGAGATTTTGTCAAGCAAGAAACTGAAATCTTCTTTAGTAACACGACCAGAAAGCATCGGAAACCCCAGATACTTATCAAGGTTAGAAGTAAACCGAATGGAGGTAATGCTGTGAAACTTATTCTTTGTCGAATTAGGGACGCTAGCGGAGCTAATAGCGCGAGACTTCAACAAGTTGACTTTGAGCCCAGAAACTCTACAAAAATCATTAAGCACCTGAGAGGCAAGACGAACTTGAGAAGCCTTGGCATGAGTAAAGAGGAGGACATCATCCGCGAACAACAGATGAGAGATACCAGGTCCCTGAGGGCAAGTCTTTACAGGAAGCCAAGCACCATTATTAACTTTCTCAGAGATAGCAAGAGATAACCTCTCCATGCACAGAACAAATAAATAAGGAGATAAAGGGTCACCTTGGCGAAGACCACGCTTAGGCTGAAAACTAGGTAAAAGAGAGCCATTCCAAGAAATGGAATAAGTGGAAGAGGTGACACAGTACATGATTAACTTAATAGTATTCGATGGAAAATGGTAAGCCTCCAAGGTATCTCTAAGAAATCTCCAATCAACCCGGTCATAAGCCTTCTCGAGGTCAAGCTTGAAAGCTAAGATTCCTTTTTTCCTTTTGGATTTATGCATATGGTGAATTATCTCTTAGAGAATAATAGCATTATCAGGAGTGCCTCTGCCCGGAATGAAACTGCTTTGAAGAGGACTAATCATCTCATCAAGGAAAGGTCGAAGTCTATTAACCATCACCTTAGTGATGATTTTATAAATCACATTACATAAGCTAATGGGTCTGAATTCCTTGAAATTCGTAGGCACATCAACTTTAGGAATAAGGGCAATAATTGTTTCAGATATTCGAGCATCAAACTCCCCGAATCTAAAAGCATCCCTAACCAACCTGTATACATCATCACCAATTACGTGCCAGAAGGATTTAAAGAAGATCGCTTGGAACCCATCTGGCCCAGGAGCTTTGTAAGGTTTCATGAATTTGACCACATTGTAGACTTCCTCCTTTGTAACAGGGGTGGTGAGCGCCGTCAAGCAATTCTGATTCAAATGAGGGGGGTTGATAGAGCAATTGTGTATCATTTGAATCATATCCAGACTACAGAAGAGATCCTTAAAGAATTTAATGGCTTCGGCTTTAAGAATATTGTCATCATCACAAAGAATGCCATTAGGAAGAGTTAAAGAATGGATTTTGTTCCGACGTCTTCTTACCACTGTTTGAGTGTGGAAGAATTTTGTATTTCTATCACCAAACTTGACCCACTGCTCTCTAGATTTTTGAAACCACATCATTTCCTCACGATGAAGGATTTTGGCATATTGTTGTTGGAGGTCTCTCTGAATGCAAAGCAAGCGCAGACTATCAGCAGACTCAAGACAACGCTCAATACCCCTCAATCTTGCTTCAATGTGCCGCTTTGTTTTAAAAACATTACCGAAAGTTTCCTTGTTGAACCTGATGGAATCATCCTTGACCGCTTGGAGGCTTTGAATAAAAGAAGCACCACCTTTGGCCCAAGCATTAACCACAACCGGGGAGTACTGATCATGAGACAGCCACGCCGCCTCAAAGCGGAAGGGGCGGGGAGACCTGTCCCTGGGTTTGCCACCACACCGAAGGAAGATAGGACAGTGATCCGAATGCAAGCGGACAAGATTCTCAACTATAGCTTCAGGGAAAGCCACCCTCCAAGCAATATCAGAATGTCATTAAAATCCCCTAGCAACATCCACGGGGAAGTAATGTCACTGTGAAGGGACGCAATATAATTCCAAAAAGCTCCCCTAACAGAAGGGGTCGGGCTGGCATAAATAGCAGAACAAAACCAGACGTCGTTCCCAGCGTGAAACCTTACAGTGATAGCCTGGTTACAAGAAGTGAATATAGAGCAAAAA
Organism: Crotalaria pallida; assembly: GCA_037953625.1. Taxonomy (NCBI): domain Eukaryota; kingdom Viridiplantae; phylum Streptophyta; class Magnoliopsida; order Fabales; family Fabaceae; genus Crotalaria; species Crotalaria pallida. The sequence continues at coordinate 121,315,351 of CM075652.1, read as the reverse complement.
GGGAGAATGTCTGGTGTAGCTAAAAACCAAATGCCACCAGAGTGACCAGAGGCTTCTTCAACAAAAACGGGACTATAACCAGCACGAGACCAGAACCTGTGCACGGAATTAAAAGCTACATGAGTTTCCATAATAATAATAATAATAGAAGGAGAGTACCTGCGAATAAGATCCCTCAGGTGCCTTCTAGCAGTCGCATTGCCTGCTCCCCTAATATTCCACGAGAGAACAGATAAGTTCGTGAAGGACCTCATCATAAAGCACAAGAATAAAAGGAAAGCAAGCATGGGATAGCTACTCATGCATGGAAACATCATTAGGAACCACATCATGATGAGAAATTTGAGAGTCTGGAACAAAATCCACTGGTTCCAAGGGTGGTGTGGAAGAGTCATGCACCGGAGAGGAAAATTGCGTACCATGTATAGAACAGGAAGGGGGGTCCTCTTTCTTGTAGAAGGGTACACCAGAGGAGATGGCTTGAGGCGCTAATAAGGCCCCTGTTTCAAGCACGGGAGTGCCAGTGTTTATGGGGTTTACATAAACTTCTTTCCCCGCGTTTTTTAAGAGCACGTGAGTTGGGGTACTTTTATCTTGCCTCCTGCGTTTTCCACTATCCAATTTAATGGCTTGATTCTTAGTAGTAGGCCCAACAACATTCCTAGGCCCACTCTGAACATCTTTGGTGACGGGGCCACTAGCACTTTTTGAGAAGCCACCAATAGTAATCTTATCATTTAAATTGGAAGGTTGCGGAATCTTAGGAGAAGATCTCTTTCTCCTAGTCACAACCAGCCAATCCCCATGATCAAGTTCCGCAGGATCAGGGATAGTAATCGCCTTGTCCCCGACTTTCACGGGATCCTCAGCGTTGACCTTAGGGTTACTATCTTTGACCTCCAACTGAGCATCCCCGCCTCCAGCTGGGTACTCCGCCACCGCCGGTTCTGGTTGGATATGAACGGTGTCGCTAGTAGGGTTCACAAACTTTGGATCTTTACAATCCCTAGCAAGATGTCCATAACAACCGCATTTAGAGCACACCAGGTGAAGGCCTTCGTATTGAACTTGATACCAGTTGTCTCTGAACCAGACTCTACCAACCACTGGAACCGTGAGATCAATTTCCACGCAAACCCTTGCGAACCGCCCTCTCTCTACATTAATAGTGTTTGTATCCACCCTAACTGGTTTCCCAACGGCAGTAGCAAGTAACATAAGGATGCTTGCTTCATAATACATTAGATTCAAGTCCGGAAAACGAATCCACACTAATGTTTTAGAAACACTAGCGTTTTTGGAAAAAAATTCTGGAGACCATGTACTTATGGCAAGATAGTGATCAAAAATCATCCATGGACCACCCTCCATGACTTTTGCCCGATCAGCAGCAATATCAAACTTAACAGTGTAAAACCCATGTCCAACGTCAACCATGTCAAAGCCTCCAGCAAGCTTCCAAATCGCTTTGAGTCTGTTTCTTAGAACCACGTAGCCCACAGACTTCCCCAGTAACTTGATCACAAGGGCTTCCTTCCAAGGAGTGCAAAGGTCCTCAAACACTCGATCATCAATGAACACTTTGGGTCGAAGTCTATTTCTACCCTCTAACTCAATCCTGCCGAGATTATTTGCAAGGAGATCAACTCCTGCAAGAGGAGATACATAAGTCGTACCTCCCATGAATTTGTTTCTCCATGACACGGATACAGATTCCTTGTTATGTTGTAAGTCCGGTGGCTCCTGTGGCACAACATGAGTTTGAGTCGCAGAGAAAACCATTCCCTCAGCCATGTTAAATACATTTCAAAAAAAAAAAAAAAAAACTGCATGTTAAATTATTTAAAGGCTTAATTATATTTTTTTTTTATCTCATTTTGACTAATATTACAAATTTAGTCTTTTTCTTTTTTTTTTAATTTGATCAATTTGATCTCTCAATTTTCAATTTGTGATCAATTTCGTCCCTCATTAAAATTGACAATAACAATGTTGATATAATCAAAACTTGGCCACATATCAACCTCTTTCTAACCTCTGAAACATGGGTACTCCTAAACTGATGACGTACTTATTGGGTATTTTTTGGATACCGATACACGTACCGTAGTCCTGGATACTTGTAACTTATATGTCCATATATATTTTGAATATAAATCATATCAATAATATCATTTTTGTCTTATAATTTGTATGTCAATGTCACAATCAATCTCTAGTCTATATATCTCGACTTATTTTAAGCCTCAATATCTATTTTTAAGATACTTATATTCTATTTCAATGCAAATTTTGTTTATTTATACCTTGTTTATATATATATATATATATATATATATATATATATATATATATATTTAAAAATTTGAATTTATATTGTTATACTCGTAACTCAATTTTTTAGAAAACGTCGTACTTGCACCCGGTACTATACCTGTATCCGATACTATACCCGTATTGGTGCAACATAGATTCTAACTAAAAATTGATTTAATTAATAAAATTAAAATGAAAATAAAAAAAAGAAAATAAAAAAACGAAGAAGCCTGTTCATATTCTTCCTCATCCTCCTCTCCCACCTCACACACCCACCTCTCACCCTTCACGCTATAGGAGATCTTCTACAAATCACCAGATCCCTTGCTTTCATCGCTCTCTTCCTCTATGGTGTAGTTCCACGTTACGACGTAGCATGAAGGGGGGCAAGGGATAACGAGGAAGAAGATGAACTGATTCTTCATATTTTTTTTTTGAATTTTTTATTATATTTTAATTTAATTTCATTTATGAGGAGGTTGATACATGTTTAAGCTAAGTTTTAGCCATATCAGTATTATTATTGTCAATTTTAATAGAGAGATAAATTAATCATGAATTGAAAATTGAGGAATATAATCAATTTTTTTTTAAAAAAGAAAAAAGATTAAATTCATCATATGAGTTAAATTGAAAAACCAAAAGTGCAATTAAGCCTTATTTAAACTTTATTTTTTTTTTCAAAAGAAATTACGTATGATATTATATCACATAATTGTTTAAAGATAGATACAGATCATCTCCATTTCTTGTACAGGTTATAGGCCCATGCTTGAGAATGAGTCTTATCATTTTTAAATAAAATTTTTAACATTGTATATATTTTTATTTTTATCTTTTACAAATTATTTTTCATTCTTTTTATACACACAATATAAAAATTAAAATACATTAAAAAAATAAAATAAATAGATATATTGATACTACGTTCCTATTTTAATTATGCAGCAGTATAGAAGTTTGCAATATCGATGCATATTGTTGCTTTTTATTGGAATTTTTCATGATATCACTATCAACTTTGCATATTTAGTTAGGAGTGGTCAATCTGCTTACGTTTTCGTTCAATTCTTCTAACATGAAAGAAGAAGTAAGCAAAAAGAAAAGAACTAAGACAACACATAATCAAAGTTAGGTCCTAAATTAAAGCGAAACATTCATTCTGAAATGTACCCTAAGGCCACCTTTTGGATTTGGGGGAACATAAATGACAGGTATGTTCAAATTATGCACTTCATTACATTTTCATTCCTTGTAATTGCGGCCATTGTTGGGCCCAATTTGTAGCAAGCTTTTGTTCTTATGATCTTCACACTATAGTCACAAATTGATAAATAACTTTTCAGTTTTCATTTGCTTTATGATTAGTTGCTATAGCTGTGTCTTTTAATCATATCAGGGGTTCGATCCTTGCCGTGAATATGGAAAAGACTTTATTGGTAAAGGCAAAATTCATTTCAGTGATCTTTACATCTCGGAAGAAATTAATCTTTGACTAGGTTGGAGGATACTATCAATGTGCGCGGAAAAAAAAATCACGGTTGGTCAGATTTAAAGCTAAGGGATAGTGGCTTTTAGTGTCATTACAACTCTGAGTTCATTAGACTACTTACCTACCTAAACACAATTCCTCAACTGCCAATTGGTTGATCAATCTCTAAATGATGTCTTCATTGATGTAATCACGCTTACAGCGGGGGTGAAGAATCATTCGAATCAGTCTGCTGAACAAACAAGCTAAAACTTAAAGTTAAATCTGATTATATGAGTAATATATATTATCAAATTGTTTTTCCTGTAACGTATTATGAAAGAAATATATATATACTAGCTCTCATTCCGTGCAATGCACGGGTTATTGATAATTTAATTTTTTATATTAAATATTTTAAAGTAAAGATTATTATTACACAACAATAAAAAAAATTATACAAAAAGGCAGAGACTAAAATCAAACACTACACTTAAAAAAATTAATTTAAATGAGTTTGTTGAGAAATATTGTACTTTCTTGTATAAATAAAAAGTAACACTTTTTATATGATATCTTCCTTATTTATTTAATAGATAAATTAACATTTTTAAATGATTATCAACTTTATTTTAAAGAATCAAAAGTAAATCATATTTAAATATTTTCATCTTTTTTGTTTGGTGGTATTATAAGTAAATTTAAGGATAAATTAGAATATTCCGTATTTCATAGGACATGAAGACGACATTGAACTTGTTATTCTTTACTGTCTTGATTAATTAACACATTGCATTTTATAAGAAATATAATGACTGCTCTTTTTTTTATATTTTTATTATTATATTTGTTTATGTATAGATGAGTATTAAATTAATGCATTTCTTATTTAGTTGATCGATGAAGTAACACCTTTTATATATTATTATTACGTTTATTATGATATTATGATTAATTGGAGTGGAATCAAAATTAAACTTTTTTTAATATTTTTTGTTTGATGGTATTATGAGTATATTTAAGGATAAATCAAAATATTTCCTGTTTTATGGGACATGATAATTTAGTATTTTTTAATATAAATTATCATCTTTTTAATATGATTATCACATTTATTATTATTATTATTATTATTATTTAAATATTTTGATATTTTTCATCGTTTATCTTATCTCAAATTAATCATAATATTTGATCCTAAAAAATCTTGATCCTAATTGTTCTAATCATCTTGAATTATTTTTTTTCAATTTTTGAAATGTATGTACCTTTGTTTTTAATCTGTTACAGTTTTTTACACATTATTATTATTATTATTATTATTATTATTATTATTATTATTATTATTATTATCAATGATCTCTTATGTTACAAACACCAACAAAAATCAAATATAAAATAAGCAATAAATAATTAGGAACATAAAATACGAAATAATAAAATTAAAGAATTCTTGGAAGTAGAGAGATTTGAAGGTGAAACAAAGGGAAAGAATGAAGGTGAGATCATGTTATATTGTTATATATAGTGATTTTTTTAAAAATATTTTTTTTAGGATAATGATTACTTATTTTTTCAATAAACTGAGGACAATGATTTCACATACAGATAATGCTCAAGCATACTCTCTTTGTCTTTATCGATCTTTTTGAGGATAATGATTTTTTTTTAACAAAATGAGGATAATAATTCAACATATTCCACATATAGATAATTTATTTAATTTTAAATATTAATTTTGAACAGATAATTTATTTATTTTAAATTATAATTTTGATTAAAAACGATATTATCTACCTATAAATGTTTTGGTACGAGTATTCCTTAAACGAACAAACGTGGTGTCTCAAAAATTTCACCGACAAACGTGGTACCTCGAAAAGGGATGTTTTTATATAAGTATATAGTAGATATATATATTAAATTTGTAAATATGAAATTCAATAATAAATTTATTTGTAATTTGCACTACTTAATAATTTTTTTTAATTATTAATAAGTAATAAATAAATAACTATATATTACTACCTTCATTCCATATCTTGCAACATTTTAGATGCTTGGGACACATATTAAGAAAGTGTTAATTATTGTAAGTTTTATATGTGTTTTTGTTTAAAATGGATTAAGAAATAAATTCATTTTGGAAAGTTGAGTATAATTTCCTGATTCGATAAATATATCATATTCTTAAGTAAATTTTTTTTATAGGTTGTTTATCCTATGCACATGAAGGATAGGTTAGAAAGAGCAAAATTGAAAATAGAAGATGCCAATGTTTGTTTTTTATTTTGTTGTACACCAAGGGTATCCTCCAGCCGAAGACTAATCCCCTCTGAAGGGTCGAGATCACTGAAGTGGGTTTTGTCTCTACCAACAAAGCATTTTCCATGTCCACCGCAGGGATCGAACCCCTGACATCATGCTTAAAGAACCCAACTATCTACCAACTGTGTTGGTCTTTGTTGGTTGCCAATATCTGTTTTGAAACTAGAGAAAATGTAATTGTTATCTTTGCAAATCTTAGAGATGCTAACTACTATTTTTTTTTTTTTTAAAAAAAGAAAAAATAGCTTTGTTCCGTACTTTTTTTTTTTTTACCTCGTGTGTTTGAACAAAAATGATTGTCACATGCAAGTGTGAGTATGAAATAATAATAAATAAGGATGACAATAAAATTCACACTTGTGGGTATCCAATCTGATTGAATTTAAGGAACTCAAAATCGAAATTCGCTTTAAAAAAATGGGAGTGGGGCAGGTTTGGGATTGTAAGTACTCACCCTCGCTCCCGAACCCGCCCTAATATAAATATTAAATAATTTTCATTATAATAATAGTTAAATGGTGAAATCAAACTAACGTATTTGGCTAAAACCATGATTAATTCTTAAGTTTTTAGATATTTTTAAAAGGCTTAATTGCATAATTGGTCATTTATCTTATTTATTAGATTCACTTTGGTCCTTTATCTTTTTTTTGCAATTTACTGGTCCTTTATTTTTTTTAAAAGATTCAGTTTGGTACTTCCGTTAAAATAAAGTTAAATGAGAAGGAATATTCCAAGAATATTCCCCCTTCTATGCTTAATTGCATAATTGGTCCTTTATCTTATTTATTATATTCACTTTGGTCATTTATCTTAATATTCCAAGAATATTCCCTCCTCTTCTTCTTCTTCTTCTTCCTCTGCTCTCTCCTTACAGCGGCGGCAACCACCATGGGCTCACACCCTCTTCCCTCGAAAATCATCAAATTTCTTCAACATTCTTCAATTTTTCACGGGTTTTAAGCTTTATTTTCATTATTCCTCAAACAAATTCGTGTTTTTCGTTCTTTTTTCCTCAAAATCCGAATTCTAGGGTCCCTTTTCTAAAACCTTGGTTATCGACAATGATCTCCTTTGAACCTGCTGGAAAACGTGTGAAAACACGTGCAAAACGCTTCAACAACTCCGATTAATTTCTAAAAATGATTAATTTCTAAAAATGGCGGCGACGGTGGCATGGGCGGTGGAGGCGGCACCCATGGTGGCTGCCGCCGCTGTAAGGAGAGAGCAAAGGAAGAGGAAGAAGAAGAGGGAATATTCTTGGAATATTAAGATAAAGGACCAAAGTGAATCTAATAAATAAGATAAGGTGAATACTTCGGTACCCTTTAGTCTATGAAGGGTTTGGTACCCTCTCTATGTGGATCACTTAGATGATGACAAATATACATGGGTGCAGAGTCAAACTTATTTGGTTGAAAAAGTCAATGTTTACAATTAAGTCTTTAAGGATCCAAATGCAAAAATACAAAGTTATTGAAGGAAAAAAAAAGTGCAGAACGTGAAACTTTATCGTTTTGCAACTCTGTTCTTCTTTTTTGACTATCGTATAGTATTTAGATTTCATGTTTGTAAATCTTAATTTCAACACTCAACTAATGAATTTTTAATTTTGCAACCCTGATCATTTTTTTTACTACTGTTTCTTTCCTTTTCCTTTTTTATTTTTTAAATTCAAGTATCAACATGATGAATTATTAAAGCAATTCAGATGACGCTAACTAGTAACTGCATGAATCAGCATATATATAATCATTGGTTCTGATGAATTGGTTTCAATTTGGTATCAATAAGAACAACTTTTAAATGATTCACACAGAGAGGGTACCAAACCCTTCATAAACTAAAGGGTACCGAAGTATTCACCATAAGATAAAGGACCAATTATGCAACTAAGCCTAGAAGGGGGAATATTCTTGGAATATTCCTTCTTATTTAACTTTATTTTAACGGGAGGACCAAACTGAATCTTAAAAAAAAATAAAGGACCAGTAAATTGCAAAAAAAAGATAAAGGACCAAAGTGAATCTAATAAATAAGATAAAGGACCAATTATGCAATTAAGCCTTTTTAAAATTTGAAGTTTATTATTATATATTATTTGAATTATAATGTATTTTATATAAGATTTTTGTTTAATACAATAAATTAAAAAATAATTAGATGAGTTACTCGCAGAATTTCCCGAACATGATAGGATGAGTTTGAGTTTCACTTTTTCATACTCGCTTTCCTTAAAACACTCGAATTTACCCCTCTCTTAATGGGTGTGAGGTTGGTATTGGTGAAACCCGCCTCAAATCCTACCTATTGCCATGCCTAATAATAAAGGGCCTAATTGATATAAAAAAAATTACCTTGTAAAATTTATCATCAAAATTTAAACAAAAATAAAAATTGAATGCATCAAATTGTAACGTCAAGAAATACGTTTTCTTTAGTTATTAACTTAAATGTGAAAATACCGATTTTCTATATGGTTATTGCATTATGTTTTGATGATAATAAAAAAAATTTATGAACAAAAGGGGCTTTAAGAAAAATTTATGAACAAAAAGGGCTTTAGGCTTAAAGCCCAAACAAACAGAACATATACAATCTATCACATGCCTCTACTATGACCAGTGGCTGAAATATATATATATATATATATATATATATATATATATATATATATGTGTGTGTGTGTATATATATGTGTATGTATGCTAGAAGAGCTAGATAAACAAAAGCTGGAGCAACTTCAAACATCTCCACATCCTGAGCACTATGACCATACTTAGAGAAGATGTCAGCTGGTCCATTAGCTTCATATAACACATGCATAAACTCAACTCGGCATTCTTGTAACAGACCCTTTATTTCTCTGATCAGGGGAGCACACGGGTGAGATGGATAACAGCACCTTTTGGATTTGATAGTTTGATGATAGATTTAATTTCCCTTCTCTTGTTCATGTAAAAAAAATAACTTTGCCAATCAAATAAGTAATATTATTTTTCATCCAAAAATTTTGGTAAATTCTAAATGCATATAGAAAATACTAAATGTATCCAAGGTGTTATAATTTTTGACAACGTACTTCCAAATATGCTTCCATGAAAAATTAATCATTATTTTCTTAATTTCCTTTTATCTCTCCTCGCACTTATCCAACCCCCATTTTGGTTTACTTCCACACGTTGTTGCCCCAATTCTTTTTCTTCCCTCTCATCGACCTTGCCAACTTTGATCTCATCATCATTAGCATTGACCTATCTTAATCTGTCATCGTTATTGATGCATCCCGCTATGAAGAAAACTATCCTCCACCTTGATACATATTAGGAAAATTGTCCGTGTGATGTATGGGTCTTAAATTTCGCTATCCTTTCCATTTTTATTTTTTTAAAGGACTTTTCATTTGATCAAACATTAAACATTAATTTACATGTGACTTTTTTTTAGAGGACAATAAATTTATCTTTTTTTGGAATTATATTTTATATGGTATTTTTTTAATTATTACAAATTTACAGTGAAATTTATTTTTTATGATCAGACAAATTTATGTAATTAAATCGGAATACAATACTTATAATTAGATAAAATGAAAAAAAGATTTATAAAAATATTTATAATATGTGAAACAATCATGTATACTTTAAAAACGTTATGAATAACTGTTATTATTTTTTTCGTGTTTTTTTGTGGGACAATTATATAATATAAAATTGGAATAATATATAATACACAAACTTTGGTCTATATATTAAGCAAAATGTGAATACTTAAATATGTCTTTTGTCACACACTTATCATTATCAGGAAAAAAAATTATAGTTGTATGACACATGTTGAAGTGAAAAAATATATTTGTAATGACCAATAAAAACATGTTAAATTGAAAATTAAAAATGTAAATAAACCAAACAAAAACCAATTGTACTTCCAACTTCCAAAGTTTGGACACGACTTAAGAACATCTATTTTGAAAGAACCATGAACAAATTAATATATAAGAAGCAAAATACTTAAAAGAAAAAAGATCTTTATCCTTACCTCACCAGCGAGAACACGTTACCTATAGTTGCCTCAAGCATTTTGAAAGCAGTCACCTTTATGATATCAATGGTTAAGCAAATGTTTAAGCAAAAGTTGCAATGGTAACCCATATTACGTAACCATGTTCAAGACATGTATGTATAAATATATAGTAAAAAATACAAACCTAATAATTGCGTATTAATGCAAATTACATATAATTTCAATAAAAAAATAACATATGGATAATTTATTGAAGACGTTATAATTCAATGTAAAGCCAACGTGCATATCCATATATTAGAAGCCCTTTTAGCACCGGATCAAATTGGAAGATCAAACACATATAAAACTAATAATGTAACATTCTAGCAGAATTGATTGGTTTTTTATTAGCAATTACTCATTTGTTTTATTAGAATAAATTACATCATCGATAACCATCACATACGAAATTATTAATTTTATGGATTTTCATTAGCTTTTTGCAAAAATATCATTGAAATAAAACTATACGTAGAGTATTTATTGTTTTCGCTAAGATCAAGAATACATATTATTCCCTCGATCGGTTTCATAAGGATGATAAAAATGGCAAAAAAATTTGTCTCGAACTAAAGTTAAAATAATGAATGAAAATGCTTAGAAATTGTAAACTTTGAATTGTGATTGTTTGTTCAATCCAAAATGCATTAAATTAGTTGTTTGGTAATTGGTTGATGTGTTAGACAAATCATTAAATGTTTGTCTCCTTAATATTTTTTTATTTTTGTGGTTTGTTACCATCCTTGTGGAAGGAAGGCCGGGAGTATTTCCTCAATCCTAAATCTAAATCTTTATGATGAGAAATTTACATCCGGCCATCATGAAGGTAGGTTAATTTTGTTAGTAACATTGAAATTGTAAAAATTAAATATACTTATTTAAAATTACCTCTAAAGTTATTATTGACATTTTAAAAGGTGCTGATTTAATAGAAATATTTTTTTAATAGAAGTTTTTTTATAAGCGATTTTTTTTTTGGAAAAAAAGTATTTAAGTTTTATTAGAAATTGAAATGAGCTTATGCAAATTGGAAAAAATAAAACTATAGATACAAATGGATAAATATATATGGATTAAATGATAATTTTTTACTTCAATATTTTGAATGAAACTTTTTAGTTGAAATTTCACACAAATTGACGATTTCTTGCTAAATATTTTGAATATATATATTTTTATTAGACTTTTTTTACTATTTTTTTACCTATATTTTTTATATTTTTATTAATCTTGTTTAATGATATTGTGTAGTGCATTATATATATATATATATATATATATATGTATAAATATTATTTTTTAAAAATAGTTTTTTATTTAGATTTAATATTTTTTTTACTTTTAATATTGATTGATAGCATGTGTAGTGAAGAATACAATAATTAAAATAATAAATTTTAATTTTAATATTTTGAATAAAACTTTTTTGTTGAAATTTCACATGTATTGATAATTTCTTACTAAAATACTTCGGATGTATATATTTTTATTAGACTTTTCTTTTATTATTTTGTTTACTTTATATTTTCTATCATTTTTATTAGTCTCGTTTAACTATATTATGTAATGCATTATATATATATATATATATATAAAGTATCATTTTTTAAAAATAATTTTTTATTTAAATTTAACAGTTTTTACCCTCAATATTGATTGATAACATTTATTATAAATATGTAGTGAAGAATACAATAATATATAGATATAGAAATGAAAAGATTAGAAATGATATGAACGGATGTGATTTACTTGCAATGAATGACTGAGATTAGAAAGGAAATTAGGAGGGAAAAACTATCATTTGGAGGGAAATAAAATTAACCCTCAACTTCTCCTATTTTATAATATGTTGATGATTAGTAATTCCTTTTATGACAGTCATTTCGCTTCTCTCTCCATCCTTGATGAACTCACCTCTTACCTCAACTTCTAATCTTTCCCATTTTCAACCTGAATTTCTATTTTCATTGTTTATTCGAAGAAAATTGAGGAAGTAATGGTTAAGAGTAATGTGATGTGAATATCAGATTTGATATCTAAGATAAGTCAAATGTTTAATTCAGATGTCAAATCTAAATGATCATGTAATATTAATTTTGCATGGAAGCATATTCGGAAGTTTATTATCTTCTAAAATTTTACTAATCTCATACGACAATCAATAAATCAATATGATTAATTAAAACAAAAAAGGTTTATTTATGTATTTAGTCCCTAAAAGTTAGGAGTGTTTTGATTTTGGTCCCTAGAAGTTTTTTTGACCTTGACTCATCTTTAATTGTTTTGAAAATTTGGTTTTAAACCTTGTTGTTAAGAAAAATTCGTTAATTACTGACGTGGCTAACGGAACGTTATATCAACATACACGTATGCAAGTATGGAATGTCATGGTAAGATGACGTGGATGATCCGGACCTGCAGGAGCAAAAGGGTCATAGCCCAATCCACAAACACATTTTGGTTGGCCCTCGGCCCTTTTGCTCATCCGAGTCCGGATCATTCACGTCATCTTATCGTTGACATGCAATACTTGTACACATGTAGGCTGATGTGACGTTTCGTTAACTACAACAGCAATTAACGAATTTTTCCTAATGGCAAAGACTAAAACCAAATTTTTAAAACAATTAAGATGAGTCAAGGTCAAAAAAACTTTCAGGGACCAAAATCAAAACACTCCCAACTTTCAGGGACTAAAGTCATAAATAAGCCAAAAAAAAAAAAAGTATAACTAAATATATAACATCTAATAGGATCCAATCAACCCATCGTGGGAAGCACACCAAATATGAATATCCTTCCAACCCATTTTTTTAAACTAACATCAAGATTAAAAGTGAGATTCTATCTCATCTCGTGGCGATCATGAGCAATGAGGGAGAAGCAGAAGACTAAAAGAAAAGTACATCAATTACGTTCGTTAAATAAGAGATTCGAATAAAATCAAATCATTGAAAAGGATTGAAGCTCAACCTAGTATATAGTAATAAATAACAAACCAAGCATGAAGATCGAAGGCATATATTTCTACTCTTTATTTGAAAACAACGTTCAGATATGTGCTGCTTTTAACTCTTCCATCTTCCTATCTCAGTTCCTTTATTTATTTGGGTTAATTTAAGGTTGCTCAATATCTTCTTCATATCCTTAGTGGTTTTAAATTCCTCTTTGTCAGCAGAATTTTCATATAGTAATAATATAGAATCCCAGACAGGGAAACACACATTAATTTTAAAAGTATACAACTTCCATTTTAAAACCTTAGCTTTACTATCATTACATTTGATAAATATTCTCCAAACATATCAAAAGCTATTGGTAATAAAAAGGGCCATTATTTTAGAATTTTTGTCTGCTTATGCTAACTAGTTGTGCAAGAGAGTCTAATCAGACAGTGTTTACTATATATTGATTATTATGAAAATAAAATAATTTTTTCATATATAATTTTTTTTTTTTCGGTTTATAAGTTTAAAATTGAAAAGTTTTTTTTTTTTTAAATAAGCATTTTTCCTATATCTTCACACATGAGCATTGTTTGATTATTCTTGATGTAATCATTTTAATTTATGCAAAAGACTATTTTATGAAATTAACTTATATGCAAAAGATTATTTTAATTTATACACATCTATCCTAGCCATAAACATAAACAAACGAGTTTATACACTTTTATGAAATTAACATATGAAAGATTTTTTTTTTTACATAATTCAAACAAAAAAATTATCTTAAAATCGATTTTCAACGATCATATTCAATCATATATTAACGAATTCAAATTAAATTATAATCGATTAAAATATGCATGAATATTTTTAAACAATTTTTAGATGAATCAATGGTCATGAAATAGATCATTTTTTTTAAAAAAAAAAAGTGTATGGATATCTTTACTTGTCTAAATAAGATCACACATAAGGCTATTTTTGGTAATTAGACTTAATGCTGTAAGGGTCTTACGTAACATCAAGTCATCAACCCTCATAAATTAATTTTTCACTTGCCTTAAAGTTGAATCAACAACTTATAGAACTACACCATAGACACGACTCTTTGCTGTGTAAAGATCCAGTTTTCAGATAGTTAGGTTACTTTAACCATGATGTCAAAGGTTTGATTTCTGCTGTGGATATGGAAAAGACTTTGTTGGTAGAGGCAAAATCCACTTAGGTGATCTCAGAAAGGATTAGTCTTCGGCTACCGGCCGGAGGATAGCCTTGATACACAAAAAAAAAAAAAAAAAAAAAATCAAGTTTTCAAGATTTTTTTAAAAAAAATCCAGTTCTTATAATTTTCCATTTAACCAAATCGTTTTAGATACAATCATGTATAATTAAGATCTTGAATCACTTCTAGTCTCATCTATTTAATAAAGTAAAAGGAAGTTACCTATTGGCTTCATGCACTTAGTGAGAAACCAACTCAACACAAAATATCAAGTTCAAATCCAGTGGATTTTGTCGTGGTATTCATGACTCAATCAGGTTTGAACTATGTCGATGATGAATTAACAATGTTTCAAAAGATCTGTTGATAAAAAAATAATATCATTTTTGGTCCATGATCGGAGTGTCCACCGCCGACCGCAGTGACTAATCTCATTGCTGACTTGTAAGCATCTCTAAAGGGTGGGACATCTGGTCCCGAGATTTAACGCTGCTGCATGCACAAGGCAGGATTCGAACACCTGACATGGATCAATCTCTACCACTGAACCATACGCTCGGAGTTAAAAAAAATAATAATATCATAAACCTTAAATTTTAAGTAATGATATAGAAGCTTAAAATATAAATAAGCATATATTATATGAAAGTGATATATGTTACTTGAATACTTGTTAGCTAAATAATAGCAATTAAATAACCCTTTGAAACCAATTCATGATATCAATTTATTTATAATGTTCATAAAAAAAATTATTTATAATGTAGGCATAAATTTTTTATTTTTTATTTTTGATATTGGCATAAATTAATTTTGTACACCTATATATTATTTTTGTTAAATTTTTTCAAAGTTCAAAGTTAAAGGGTTGTGTCAAAGTTTCACATTAAGAAATGAATTCTAGAAACCATAGGCATGCCACAACATAACCTATATCATATTAAACAATTAAAACCAAGATACTATTAGTCCAACTTAAATACTCTAAGTGTCCCCACGACATTAAAATACCTTGATCCTAATCTAAGATGAAAAGACACCCAAAATGAACAAAATATTAGGCATACACACAAAAAAAATAAATCATATGCGATCCTGTCTTTCACCTTTTCTAAAATAAAATTAAGTGCACATACATGCTTAGCTGTTAAACAAAGTGTTTTAGTAGTACAAGTACTATATATTATGGCTTTTACTTTATTATGACGATCAAACCGTACAGCACACGGATTTTATCACTAGCTGTACCTAGTTGATTTACATTTTTATATGTCGTTATTATTATTAATTAATTAAAAAGAATGGGAAGCATTATTAATTATTAGGCTTGGTGGTGTGTTCATCAGGCTTTCTTTCTCTTATTTGTCTTTTTTTTTTCTCTATTTGTTTTCCTTTGAGACATCAACTAAACGACACTAGATGATCCATATATCAATCTTCTAGAGTTAGTGCACATGCGAAATTTGCGAAATTTGCTGATGAGTAGTAGACTAGTAGTGAAGTTAAGTCTCCATTTTAAGAAACCGTTATGTATAGAAAATATATTATATATATTTTTTAAAGTTAAAACTCATTTTGATGTTTTGATTTTTTTTGTTGTACACCAACCGGTACCCGGATCTGGTTTACCCAGAATCTGACTTATCCGGTCCGATCCAACTAAGCTTGTAGAGGGGGTTACTCCATACCCAATCCTCAAACTCGGGACCAGTTGGTTAATGGATACCACTTGATCAACCCCACGTTGGTATTTTGATATTTTGATGATAGATCTTTATGTACTGAAAGTGATTAGTCTCTCACAGTCTTAGTGGGAAAAATTGATATACCTTGAGTTAAGGGCCTTGCTAAAATAAACAACAGAAAACATACATCACCATTTTGTCTCAATCATTTATATTTGGTAGATGCTTCATGCTTGGTTTAGGTTGTTGTTATTAATTACTTGAACTTCGTTTAGAAAAATATTAAGAGATCTACATGCAAATTTACATATATGATTGTAATACATGAATTTCATGCTCTTTTATTTTATTTTTTTAATTTAAAAAAAGACAAGTGTCAAAATCTTGTGAGTAGCTAAATTTGCATGTTCCTTTACGTAGATCACTCAATCATTTCTCATTCGTTTATTAAAAATCTGACTCAAATAATGTTGAAATGCCTGTTTAAAATTATAAATCTCTCAAAAAAAATTATAAATCTCTCTTTATTACTTTTCCCATTTTCAAGATTTGATTATGAGGTATCTTGCTTAAGGAGATCGATCAAGCTCTCCTTAATTATCATTCAGACCAATGGGTATTATTAATAAGACTAGATCATGAGCACTTGGATTGATTTATTTTTCTATAGCTTGATCAAATGTTGGCTATTGATGTTAAGACTACATAATTCATACAATAATAGTATTTTTTTCCTAAGGAAAAAGTCATTGAAATCTAAAGTAGTAAGGTTTTAGTTTCAAAAAAAAAAAAAGTAGTAAGATTTTAATTTGATAATAAAGTAAGCAATGGCTTATCCACCTTTAAATAATAGTAATAAGTTTAGATCTTAATAAATTTTTAACTAATTAAATATTGAATAAAATTTATCAAAAAAACTGAATTCATTTTTACTTGAATTTTTTAAAATAAATTAAACCTACTTAAGAAATATTTTCTCTTATTTTTACAACATTTATTATATATTTATTAAAAACGTGGAAGATTTCAGGCCTCCTGCAGTACACATTGCAACATCTTTCCAAAAATATAGTTACAAGTTGACACCTGTCCCTCCACACCATCATAACAATATTACTAAATTCACCCAATACCATAAATGGCATCCAACACTACTATGTATTTTAATGAATCTCATAAACGTCATATGTAT
This sequence comes from Crotalaria pallida, assembly GCA_037953625.1. Taxonomy (NCBI): domain Eukaryota; kingdom Viridiplantae; phylum Streptophyta; class Magnoliopsida; order Fabales; family Fabaceae; genus Crotalaria; species Crotalaria pallida. Next base: position 121,298,118 of record CM075652.1, on the reverse strand, counting down.
TGATCCCCTAAAGTAGTAAGCAAATTCAACACCTGGGGTATGCCTATTGGGGATGTTGTAATTTTCAGTTTTAGAAAATGGCCACCACACATATTTTATGTGCCATCCCTTGGATTATGCTTCTTAACTAGTAATTTTGTGTCCAGGTGCATAAGCCCTAGCTCACACGTGTCCTCACACAACAAGACTTTTCCCTTTCTTTTCTCACTTTAGCATCAAACAATGCAAATATAATCTTACTTTGTTTTTTCTCCTTAGTTAAACATGTCACCTAATGGCTTAGCACATGCATTCTTCAATTTTAATTTCTAATATACCCTTGTGTTAAAATGGAATGACATTGATGATTGACTAATTGCAAACTTCCAGATTTTGTTGGTGAGGAAGTAGATTTTGCTTAAGAGCCGGGGCTTATCACAAGGGTATGGCAATTACAAACATCAACCAGATGTAAATAATAGTCGTAAGGGCGAAGTTGCAATTCATAAACAAGCATGTTTCTCTAGTGTTACGTGACAGTTGGACCCTTTACATATCATCAATTGTTCTCTTATTCGTTAATATCAAAAATTAAAATAGTACCACAAGGATGATTAAAAAAAGGATGATAAAAAATAGTACTAGTATAATGTTTGTCACAAATTAAAGTTAAAGTAATTAATGAAAAAGTTTACAAATTGCAAATTTGAATTGTGATTGTTTGATGAATACAAAATGCATTAAATTAATTGTTTGATAATTGATTGATGTATTAGACAAACCATTAAATGCATGTTTCCTTAATTTTTTTTTATTTTTTGCGATTTTTTTTATCATCTTTATAAAACGGAGGAAATATGTATTATAATAACAAGGCCAACAGATAATTGAGATTCTTAATTATGTCAAAAATTGAAAAAAAAAACCGTTGATCGATGTAAAATCTATTTCAATGATTTTTATGTCTTCAAAGGAATTAAAAATAAAAAAATATTAATTTATCCAAATATAATTAACTGAATATTAATGAAATTCTTATTCTTTCATGATTATTAAACTCTCAAGTTAACTTTTAAACTCTTTCGAGTTTAGAATTCTAGGTCATAAAAACGAGTTGACTCTCACGAAGAGTCAACTTGTTTTAATAAATTCTAATAAAATTGATAAACTTTCAAATCGACTCTCAAGTTTTCAATCCTACATTTACATAATGATTTAGTTTCAAAAGTTAAAAGGTTCTTGTTTTTTTCGATTCTAAAGTTGAATTACTTAGCAATATATAACATATTCATAAAGCTAATTTTAATTTAGTTTTAGTATTGTTTTTTAGTGTCATATCAAGCTATAAAATAATATAAGTAATAGACTTAAAATCATATAATATTTGGAGGCAAATAATGAATTATGATAATATTATATGTATATATATATATATTTAAGATAAGTATTTTTTTTAGATAAAAATATTTTTATTTTTTTATTAAATATAATGTTAAAATGCTTAAAAATAATTTAAAGTAAAATTTTAAATTATATTTATGTTAGGCTTAAATATCAAGATGGTCCCTATAAATATTGACCTTTTTGAAATTGGTCCTTATAAAAAAAAAGTTTTTGTTTTGATCCCTGCATTTACAGAACGTTTTGGTTTTGGTCCCTCGTGTTAAATGTGAATGAAAAATACCGAAAACATAATATATTACATTCTATGATCAATTAAGAATGATATTCTTGCATTAATTCTCAAGGGTATGTAAAAAAACAACTTCTATTACATAGAAGAACCAATTCAAAAACAATGACAGTAGTGGGACCAAAACCAATGAAATATAATAATAGAGAGACCAAAACCTATTAAATCTAATAATATAGGGACCAAAACAAATTACCAAAATAATTATGGGACCAAAATTTAACAGGAGAGACCAAAACCAAAACTTTTTGTAAATGTATGGATCAAAACCAATTTTTTTTTACGGGGACCAATTTAAAAGAAGTCAACTTTTACATGGACCTTTTTGATATTTAAGCCTTTATGTTATAGAATATGTTATTAAGTAACATTTACTCTTACTCCATCCGTCCTATTATCTTGGTAAAAGTCAAACAAGTCAATGAAAATAAGAGAATATCTCTTTAGTATAATGCATGATTCATTTATTAATTACAAATTGATATTACACAAATTTTTATATCATTACAATTAATACATATTGCAATATTGCCTCCAAAAAAAAATCTTTAAATGTGTTTTCCTTATTTACTTATCAATCATCGATACAATATACAATTTTTAAGATTTTTCATTGGTTTTTTTTACTTTAATATGGTATAAATTTTTTTTACATTTTTTACCAAGATAATGGAATGAGAGTACATGTTTAAGAGTCGAATTTACTAATGATTCATGTTTATCAAAGATTCACTAGTTTATCATGGTCCTTTGAATACCAATTAACTCTAATTGTAATGTACAATTCTCTATGTAAATTATGTGATTTGGGCGTTTGGCACATACAACAAACATAAGCGTTACCTTGTACTTACACGGTGAAATGGATGCACTGTATGTCTTTTTTTTTTTAATAAAAGAATGGATAGGGATTATAAGAAAATGACAATTGATTGACTGATAGAATCAAGTTGGGTCATAGCTGCAGGTATAAATATGCAACAAACATCACACACTAGACACTACCACAGAACTTGGAAAACAAACATTACCTAGATAAGAGCCAACTTATTAGGAACCTTTTTACATGTATTGGGGAGTTATGGAAGGAAACATGGGTTGGGGTATAGCAGAAGAGGAGGGTTGGAGAAAGGGACCTTGGACTTCTGAGGAAGACAGATTGCTAATTGAGTATGTCAAGCAACATGGTGAAGGTAGATGGAACTCTGTTGCTAGGCTTGCAGGTACCAACCAAATTTTTATAGACTCAATTTTGCTTCTTAATTCCCAACATATATAGTTTTATACTCTATAGTTGTATAATCTATAGTTTATAACATAATTCATTATCCATTGACTTTCACATTAGAAGTGACATCACAACTATAGCAACAGAACAAGTTGCTATAGACTTCAACTCATTAAATTGGCTACCCTTTTTTGGTCTTTCTGATCATGTTATTGACAATTCTTAAGTCTTGAGTGTCACCCTTTAGACTAGCTTTTTTAATCTTTTTTTTTTATTCTTTTTCTTTAATCTTTTGTAAAAATGTCTGATTATGTTTGTCTTTTTTTTTTTTTTTTGAACAGGACTGAAAAGAAATGGGAAGAGCTGCAGACTGAGATGGGTGAATTACCTGAGACCAGACCTTAAGAGGGGTCAGATAACACCACAAGAAGAGAGCATAATTCTAGAGCTGCATGCTAGGTGGGGAAACAGGTAAATTTTGAGAATTCCACTCATTTAAAATTTCTTATTAATTAATGTCTCTATTTGAAGAGTTTTGTTAATAAGGCCTTGACTCATAAATCATTAACAAAAAAAAAATTCAGGTGGTCAACAATTGCAAGAAGCTTGCCAGGGAGAACTGACAATGAGATAAAGAATTATTGGAGAACTCATTTCAAGAAAAAGGCGAAAAATCCCTCCGATGCTGCCGAAAAGGCGAAAAATCGCCTCATGAAGAGGCAGCAATTTCAACAGCAGCAGTATCAACAACATCAGCAAGTTCAACAACAACAAAACCAACAACAACTGCAATTCAACTTGGACATGAAAGGGATCATGAATTTGCTTGATGAAAATGATCACATGGTGCCTTCTACATCTCAAGAGACTCGAGAAATCGTCGGCATGTACCCGAACACCACACCATATGAGGAAGGCTATTTCTACTCTATGCTCAATGGCAATGCATCTGCACCAGCCTCCACCTCAAATGAGGAAATTGTGTGGGATGGGATTTGGAACTTGGATGATGTTCTTTACAATTTTAGTGCAGCTAATGCTACAAGCAAAGCTAGTCTGCATAACTTGGTTGCTCCCTTTTGTTAAGGCTTTTTATTTTATTTTTAGTGTTGAATTATGCTAATAAGAAGCATATATATAGTACTCCATATTTGAGTCACGGCTTGATAAGGCTCCAAAATCCAGGAGCTTGGAGTTAGGATCATTATTGTTGCATAAGGTGTGGGGCTTAGGGTAGCAAGTTATATTCTGAAATAAGTAGAGTACTGTAATTGTGTAATATGTCAATAAAGTGTCTCAATTTTGCTGATGAAGACTTAAATGAACTTGTAAGTTGTAACCCCATAAAAGGGACTGAAATGAACTCTGCTTTTTTGCTGTATTGATTGTTTTTTTGTATACCTAGAAGTCTAAAATTGAGTATTAGCAACTTTCTGGCGTATTGGAAAATAAAGTGGAAGAATATATGAAATCATAAGCTAAACTCCCTTTGCATAACCTTAACAATGATTGTAAGCTGTTTTCTCTTTTTCATGCAATTGTCTGAAAATAGAACTTAAGCTTAAAAATAGAACTAAAGTGCAATATCAACAATTGAGCCTTTTTTGCCACAAGATACATGGATCAATTTACATTGTAAATCATATGTCCAAACAAACCATTCACATCTAATCGTTTTAGTTAGTCTTGTCTATAATTTTTCTTTAAATATTTCTTCCGGTGAATGAGCTACCTTCTATCTAATCCATGTATAGAGGTTTGAGAGTAAGTGATCAGGTAGAGGAAGATCTTGTCATTCCTTTTCAGGATTCTGAAGAGGCGTTAATGCTATAGCCCCTAATCAAGTCTTCAACAAGTAAGTATAAATTCAATATCAGTGTTTTAATTTCATATAATCACATATATTATTTAATAAAATTCTTACATCTATATCATCAAGCATTGGCATATTCGTTTCGTTTGTTTAAGCAACACATAATACAAATGCTCTCTTATTTTTATCATTTCTTTCAAATGAATCAATTTGGGATTAGGCTTAAAACTACAATAGAATTGGACTCTTTAAATCGCATATATCTCATCAGATATCATTTTTAATTTCACAAATCATCTTTTTACATGTTGATTGTACATTTGTACCGAAGACATGTCAATAGAAGTATCACCTCCGATGCTGATTCTGCTAGTTTCGATTCTCATCATATGGTGGTTTCAGAATCTAGAATTCAAAGAGGGAGAGACACTACCCGTAATATTCCAGAAGGAGAAAAAAAAATTGAACTAAATTTTTTTATAGCCAATATTTTTGTTGTCGTTTTTGTTTAAATACCAACTTAATCCTGATATTTTTTCCTAAGACCAACTTAATTCCTTAAAATTTGAAAATATATATTTAGTCCTTCAAAAATTTTTGGTATATCAATTTGATATCTCAATATTTTTTTTACATATTAACTCGGTTTATCATGTTTCAAGGACCAAATTAATAATGCTGACAAATTTGAAAGGCCAAATTAATACACCCAAAAATCTTAAAGAACTAAATATGTACTTATAAATTTTCAAAAACTAAATTAATATAATAAAAAAATATATTAGAGACTAAATTGGTACTTCAACTTTTTTGAAGGAAGAGATAGCTCGATATCAAGGATTTGAGTCTTGAGCACCAACATTTCATATTCACAACTTTATTAATTGACTTGACTCTTAATGACTTCATCAAATTCATATTGATTTAATTTTCTTGAAACAAAAAATTTACTGAAAAGTGGAGTATGATATATTTTTCTTTCTAAAAAAAAGAGTATTTCTTTACACTATTTGAGATTTAGATCGAGTGCATTCATACACTATTCCTATGTTAATTAGAGTTCATCAATCATCATGCGTACGTCAACAACCATGAAATTGTTAACTAAAAAGTCATAAATTCGAAAGATTTAGAAATTGGACACTGTTATTGTGATCGGATACTAACTTCAAGAAAAATATACTTCCTCCGTATCTACATGTAAACTCTCTCGATAGATTTTATGGTTATTAAAAAATTGATTAATTTAATTAATGATATTAGAAATGTAAATATTTGATATGTATTTTCACAATTATCTCTATTAATAGTATTAAAAATTTAAAAAGTGTACATATTGATTTTTAATTGTAATTATATATTTATATTTTTGCTCTTTTATCTTATTTTCAAAATTCATTTTGGTCCTTACTTTTTTTTTATTTTCGTCCTTTATTTTTTTCAAAAAATTCAATTTGGTCCTTTTGTTATAGAAACAATATTAGTTTTATCTAGAATATTTATACCTACGTTGCACTAATATGAGTATGATACCGGTATCGGATACATGTACTTGGTACGTCATTTTCTAAAAAATTAGGATAAGGGTATGGTATTGTAAATTCAAAATTAATAAATAAATATAAATAAAATGTATTAAAAAAATAATATTGACACTGACGTATGTTAAAGTGTCTTCGGATGAAAAGTAGATGTTCAAGATCTATTGAGATATAAAGACAAGTACAAGTCTTAAGGCTTGGGAGTTGGAAGTCCCGGATTTGATCTCGGGCGCCACCATTTGGTGGATTTAATTTTCCTTCCCTTATCCCCATAAAAAAAACAAAAAAAAAATATTGTCTAAAAAATCGAACATGTTACTGATTATGTAAGTTAAATTTAAAATAATGGTGTGAATGTAGGAGAAAAATGAGAAATTACCAAAGTTCTCGGTCGAATATGACATAGTTTTGCAATGATACATGTTCAAAGTGTAGTCAAACTTATCTGATATGTGTAACCGGTACGTGTACCCAACTCAAAATTAAAATAATAATAAATTGGTATATACCCATACCCAATATATAATAACAGTACCATACGTGTACCGGTACTCAATATGTACCAAGTATGGATATATACATCATTTGTTTTAAAGTATCTATGCTTCAGAGATTTACACCCATTACTATTCAATAGATAAAACTTAATATATATTCCTACAGCTCCATCAATAAAGTTTTGATTGTCATGTCTATTCATATCTCTATCACATTGTCATCTTTGTCCACATCGATCAATCACTACTGCGAATCAGCTTACCCCATCATTGGTGAAGCAACACTACCATTGCTAACCATCTTCGAGTTGTGGCTTGGAATTTTCCAAATTTTGGCAACATTTTCCAATTTTCGATAATGAGTATAAATATTGCGATAAAACTAAAACTGATATGATAGAAGTGTCATGCTAAATGTTTTGGAACATATCAAGAATCATAATAAGTTAAAAAAAGGTTACAGACCAAATTCAATATTAAAAATAAGATAAAGGAGAAAAATATAATTAAGCCATATAAATTTAATATATAATTAATATTTTTTTCAATTATATCATTATTTATTATAATCTCTTTCCCACTTTTAATTAGGGGTGTATCATTATTTTGGATTCAAAGGTAATTGTGTTTGTATACAATTATATGGTATTTTTATCTTGACTTATGAAAAAAGAAGGTTGGGAAGAGATTGTCCAGGGGTGAATATTTTGATAATGAATGATTGTTAGTAGAGCTGTCAATTTGAGCTGACTCAGCACATTGTAGGCTATCGGTTTTTTTGGGTTGGGTTGGGTTGGTTTTGGGCTAATTTTTTTTTGATAAAATAATAATTAATCATAACCAAATTAAATTTTCATAACATTTTTTGTTGATTATGATGTCACTATTAATCATGAAAACAATAAATGAAAAGGCAAAAGGTTATATCTCATCTTAATTTTATCATTGTCCAATCCTATGCAATAACAAAATGTTGGAACATGCATATAAAAAAGTTTAAGTTCGGACCAAATGGGATGACCTAGCCCATATCAGGCTGGCCTTGTCAAACTAATGAATTGTCAAGTTGGGCTGAGCTAGATAAAAAAATGGGCTAAAATTTTCTCTGGCTCAGCCCGCCTATGTCGACTTAAATGGGTCAATCCATCAAGCTTGGCCCATTTTTGATCGCTCTAATTGTTAGGTACTTATCTATTACTTTATTTTATACTTCTGGATGTTGATAATAGATATTGTTGTTTGTTAAGTAATTGAACTGAAATATTGTTTAATTCATATTGTTAGACTTCAAAAATTTTGAATACTATTAAATTTTGATAATTTAATATTATGAAAATCACTATTACTTTAGGAAAATGCTGAAAATTGTCCATAGGATGTTTTTTAAGATAATAAAAAAGGTAATTTTAACTTGAAAAATGTTGAATTTAAAACATCGATAACGGTGTGGACTTAGATTTCCATTATGAACTTTCTGTTAATGTAACTAGTAAATTTTCCCGTGCAATGCACGGGTTTTAATTGTTTTTTCTATACATTGATTTGAGTATTAGATTTTGAAAATGTGTTTTTTAGATGATAAGTTGATATAGACTTTTTTTTAATGATGAATGACATGTATTTTATTTGAGTAGTAATATCATTGCAAGCAACTTAGCAAAATGCTCTAGATAATAAGTTATCCCCAAAGCTCTTCATAAGAAAGAATGCATATGAAATCCGTGTACAAATTGCTTTCATGATGGTACAATCACCGTCGTGACCAATACAAAAGAAATCTCCCAATCTCATTGTATCTCCTTGACTCAACTCTTATCAGCAGTATTTGCACTTCTTCGCTTCTTCAAATAATCTCATCTCACCTAATAATTTAGCATTATAATCAAATTCTTTCAAATTTTGATCTTTTTCATTGCTAGAAGACAAAGCAGAGCAAGGTTAAAATAAATCTTACAACAAATAATGTAAAGGTTGAAATCATAAATAAATCTCGTCAAAGAGAAAAATTATGAACCTACAGCTTTTCATTACACTATGGTGTGAACAATACATAATCAAGGAACGAAAAAAAGACCCTGCTTCAACATAAAGGGTGATTTAGAGAATATCTCTAAAAACTACATAAGAAAGAGCAATGGGTGATTTACTGTGATTCAACATAGACTGATATAAGCCATCATAGGCCTCAGGTAGGTTCAAAACAATCCTAAACTTGTCGCATAAGGAGCAGACCCTCCAACCTACAATGATATAATCATCATCACCCAAAAATCTCCTAATAGAAATTCTACAGGATTACCAACTGTTACAGAATCACATACCCTACATAATTTTTATTCTTAATTTAAACTTTTTTTTGGACATAAAAATACCTGTTTGAAAAAAAAAACCATTAGAAAAAAAAAACAAACCCAAAATTCAAAAAATCGAAGGATTTGTGCCAAAAATGTTAAAAAAAAAAAGAGAGTCTTCACCCATTTGTGCCAAATCAAAAACCCATTATGGTTTTTCCTTCATTCACTGATTTGGAAATTTGTAAAAAAAAATATCCAAATAAAAAATCCATAAAAAAAAAAAGCAAATCAAATCTTTAGGGTCACAAAAGAAGAAAAAGAAAAAAAAAGAATGATAGAAGAAAAAAAGAAAAGAAGAAGAATAAGAACAATAGAAAAAAGAAAAAAGAAAAAGAAGAAGAAAAAGACCGATGGAAGAAGAAAAGAAAAAGAAAAAGAAGAAAATGTGTCAAATGTAATGACATACACATAATAGAATTTAACAATTGAAGAAAAATTACATCAGTAATTGCATTTGAACTGAATGAAAAAATAACAAAAATATTACAATTTTAAATAACATGATTCAATGTTTTGGGGAGAGGAAGAGGCGATGAGAAAAGAGAATGAAATGGACGGTTGAGATTTAATTTTAAAAACACCTCATGAACGGCTGAGATTAACAATTAGGTACTCTTCATTAATAACATGTTTAGGAGGGAAAAATCACCATTAGGAGGGAAATGTTTTTTGCCCTCATACTTCTTCTATTTGAATATACTAGTAAGTATTCCCGTGCGGTCGCACGGGCATTAGTTTGGCTATCAATTTTCTCCATTGTTATGCCATTTTAAATTGAGATGTTAAATAATACTCCCTCCGTTTCACTTTAAGTGTCTTTTTGGACTTTTGCACATAGATTAAGAAAGTGTTGATTACGATGATTATTGTAAGTTTTATGTGTATTTTATCAAAAATACCCCTATTTAATACTTTTATTTTGTCAATGCATCATTACTAGTATTACAAATTTCAAAACTAAAACAACATTAAATGTAAGGGTAAATAAGGAAAAACAGTATTAATGTTGTCTAGATTTGGTAGAAAGACACTTATTTTGAAACAAAATTTTGATATTAAAAAGACACTTAAAGTGAAACGGAGGGAGTACTATCAAAACATATAAGTAATAAAAAAAGAAAAAGAATTACTAATATAAAAAAAATTAATAATTAACATCATAGAGAAAACATTAATAATTAACCAAGCCATTCAATTTTTTGTTCAATTTATATGCCTCTTCAGCACTCTTTACTTGCAGAATCATGAGAAACAACTGAAACACAACTTATAGCATAAGCAAAAAAATATGCAGCCCATACAATCAGTGAAGTATCAAAAGATGTTGAATTTGGACAGAAAAATATTTTGAAGCTTGTTTCTGTTTTCAGCTATTAACATGCATATAATTGTAGATATAAAACAAAAGAAATCTTCCATGTATGAAGCAGAGTCCATAAAAGGCAGACCCATCACTGCCCTTCAATAATGAATAAAATACAAAGAATAAATGCAAGGCAGATAAAAATTACAGATAATAAAACAAAGTGCATCAATGGAGCCTATTATTGGGATAATAAGCCTGCTTCTAAATCTACCAATGTGATTGTAAGAAGTTCTTCTGCATCTATACAATCAAAGCTAAGCCTCAAGTCCAAATTTTTTCTAGCATTAACCAACATAGTATCTATCAAACCACCATTAGTGTCTTTTCTCTGCTTTTCTGTTGTTTCCCTTTATATCAATGCTGCTAAAGCTTCTATGCTGCATGAAGGATGCAACTTAAATCCATAAAGCAAACTATCTTCTGCTAACACTACTACAGATAAGTCATTTCAGACCGGTTCTGCACCCCATTTGAGACTGGTTTTTAACCAGTCTCAAAAGTGGCGGTCTTATTGCTATGCCTATAAATGAGACTGGTTTCGAACCGGTCTGGTTCCCAACTAAACAGACTGGTTTCTAACCGGTCTGAAAATGAAAAAATAACCGGTCTCTATTGAAATATGAATCAGTCTCATTGAGCATTCTTAACCGGTCTTTTTTGAAAGATGAACCAGTCTGATTGAGATTTTGAACCGGTCTGAAAATTTAAAAATAACCAGTCTGATTGAGCATTTTGAACCGGTCTGAAAATTTAAAAATAACCAGTCTGATTGAGCATTTTGAACCGATCTCAATTAAATTTTTAACCAGTCTCATTGAGTGTTTTGGACCGGTCTCAATTAAATTTTGAACCGGTCTCATTTAAATTTTGAACCAGTCTCATTTAGTGTTTTTAACTAGTCTCAATTAAAAAAACACATGAATATAATATATAATAAAACTAATAAATAATAACTAGATGCTAAAATTATATCATAAAAACCACGTTATATATATGTATTTGTTTCAGTATTTCTACTACAAGTTTGATCAACGCCAAGTATACATTCCTATGCCCAGTGAAACTAACATATGCTAAAGCCGGCCTGTATACATTTCTATGCCCAGTGAAACTAACACACAAAATGAGAAAGTCGGCCGGTAACTGAAAAACATTAATTCTTTGCAAAATTCCTTATAAGGAACTTGTCTAGCAACCTACTTATATTCTGCAACCTAGCAAGATTTCCTTTTATAAGCTCCACTGTCCAGCCACCTTATATTTTGATCAAGGCCAAGTATACATTATTCCTGCAACATAGCTAGTCAGGAAACACATCCGTCTCAATTTTGGACAGCAACACAACCAACACAACCAAAAACAACCAACACAACCAGAAACATAAATAATGGTCTTGAATAGCGAAGAGAAGTAGGGAGTATACCTAGCTAGTGCAAGATAGACCAGGATTCAAGTAAATATGCTGCAAATTCTTCTTTAAAATTATCAAGTTGTTTGTGGCTATATTCTTTAGTGGAGCTGCAATCATCAAAGTACTGTAATTCCAAGAAATAACATAATCAATTTCAATGATAATATAACCAATATAATTTAACGATAATAATATAATAAATTGAATTACATCTCATACAACATAGAAAATGAAGAATGGAACAAATTATTTAAAAAGATTATTTGATTTACATTTAGTATTTAACTGAATTGCTTAGATATGCCCACCCAATATGTGGCCATTTTTCTCCAATAGCTCACCAGTGGGACCTCTAATTGCTGCAACAAAAAAAAAATTATTCAAATTTAAAAATAGATACAGTTTAAGTTAGCTTTAGATACATGATTTAAGGGCATACATGTTAGGATTGATAAACCAAGTACTAAGTCCTAAGGTTTAGGACTCTTAGGAATTAGGATACTAAAAAACAACTTAATTCTAAGTGTAGTGTCTAGTTAATGGTTAAGGAATGTTTTTACCCAGTTAATAGGTTACCTAACTAGTTAAATTTTCCCGGATAACCTGTTATGAGAGCCTCTTAACCAATTATTCAGCAGAATTTCAGTAAGAACATGCTTTGGTCCTTCTTATAGAAAACCTTGTTTGCATTTCAATAACAATGAATTTCCAGGTGCTAAGATGAATAGACCAATCCTTTAAAATAGCAATAATACATCAATGAAGACATACCTTCGGCCTCCTGTTGATTTGACACAGTAATGTATCCCATAGAATTTTGTCACAAGTGAGTTTTTATATTGAGAGATATGCTGGTAATAATTTGGAAGTATCCAAAGAAACACCTAAAATAACAAAAAAATGGTCTGACTGCATTAGCTGCATCTCTGATTCTATTAAAGCCTCCATCCGAGCGTGTTCCCTGTCTCTTGGATAGGTCCTATATAGAAATGAGTAGATTAAACAGCGGAGGGCCATTGGAATTCCTATTGCTGTGTAAAGAGACTTAGCCAATGATGCAGCATTCTTTCTATCTGTTAAAATCTCTTGAGATTGACTAGAACCTACAGGAATGGGCTTATAACCATAAACATGCTGAGCCAAAATCCCCACTGCACGGCTAAGTAGTCAATCCCAAATAGCGTCGCGGAGCGGTCACCCCCTAAAATGGGATAGCGGGATAGTGGGTAGCGGGATGGCCGCTATTGAGACATATATGTAACGCTGAAAAATTAAATATTATGCTACACAAATACACATATATATGCTGAAAAATAAAACCCAAAATTTGTAATATTTCAAAAATCAAATTCAAGCAAAAGAAGAGCAACAATCAAGTGATCAACCATATCAGGTTTATGCCCTTGGGCCTTAGACAAAAAGGGAATATCCAAAATAAGTTGTAATACTAATAGTCTAATAAGATGAAAGAAGGAGTATGCAACTGCTTTGAGAAGATCAACGTGTTATATGTTGATCAAAGAGGAGAAGATGAAGTGTTTACTGTTTAGGAAGAAATAAGAAACAGGGTTGCATACTTGCACGTAGTAATGCCTGTCTTTTGAGTTTCTTTTGATTTTTTTTTTGTTGTAATCTGATTCTGATTTGTAGTGTCTTTTGATTATTTTTTTTGTTGTTGTAATCTGATTCTAATTTTGTATAGTGTTAAGCCCAATTTTTTTGGTTGCATGTTATTCTGATTTGCATAGTGTTAACTGTTAAGCCCAATAACAAAGGCCCATTTCACTTTAAAAAAATTAGGGTTTCCTTCCTTATCCCCTATGTCTCAGCTGCAGCCGCCGGGTCTGATGGGGTTACGGGTCGGGTTTCCGGTTTTCTCAGGGGAAAACCCTGTCGCGGGTGAGACGGCCGCAACAGAGCCGCGATTCGCGGCCGCGACGACCGCGACCAATTTCGGGGAAGCGACGGCGTTTCGCGTCGCAACCGCCGCCGCGCTGCTACGCTTTTCCGGGATCACGCCGCGACTGGCCGCGATCGACTACCTAGCTGCACGGGGAGCGAAAGATGATAGTATAGACTCGAAGGATCGGTCCATTGCATATACACTTGTTCGGGATCTCTCCGGAACTATCTCTGCAAAAATTGGCCTGATGTCCATACACTTGACAAATTAACCTATGCATAAACATATGATGGTAACAAGCATTGCAATAATGACAAAGAGCTGTCTCCTTTCAGTTCAAGATCTCAACAAAAGCAATAAACCGTTCTAACTACAGCTAGAAGCACACACAGACTTGTTTTGTTTGCACAAAGTAAGGAAAAATTAATGATAAAAGAATTGAAAAAAAAACCAAACAATTTAGTATTACTAATAATTTGAAAAACTGAATTGAACAAATGTGGCAGAGTTAAAATAGTGTGGACTTTGGAGAGCTAATTAACGGCACCTACTCTGTATTTCATTACTGCAAGTTGGTTTGGTCTAAAATTTAACATCCCTTTAATTTTTGTTGTGTAAGAATGTGTCGAAGGAGGGGTGCTTGCCCCATTCTAAGGTCAAAGACATACCACAAGCCTTAGTGAGGACTTACAATGATATTTACATATGACCAACCAATTAAGGACCACAAATGCAGTTTAACATATTTAACAGCATATAAGCTCAATTTAACATCTTAACAAAAGTTGGAAGGTGTGAAAGATACATATAATCCAGGCTGCTGGTGGCAATTATTATAACAAATAATGATTATTATTATTAAATGGAAAAAAATGATTAAGCAAACAGAAAGTAAAATGTTTGGTTTGAAAGACCTACTTATTTGTAGGTGCTTATACATACAAGACCTGGATAATTGGCACCTCAACAAAAATAACAGAAAAATGACATTGTTGAACCTAACATCATTCAATTATGAGTGTGGCTCCCTCTAAAGTGCAAAATGAATTATATTCTTCACATGAATTTTGAGAATAATGAAGGACAAAATCGAGCAACTAATGAATCCCTAATTTCACACATAAATCCCTAATTTCAGTTGAATCAAATAATCACATCTACCAATTAAATCCTTAATTTCACACACAAATCCACAAAACAGCATGAACAATGACAAGAGCAGTGAGTAACAAGGAGAGAGAGTAGAAATGAAGCACACAAGAATGGAGGGTGTGGTGAAACAAACCTTAGAGAGTGGCGGCGTGAGCGAAGGTGAGAGCGGAGGCAAGAGCTGCGGTGCTAGCGGCGGCGAGAGACAGCGCGAGGGAGTGAGCGAAGGTGAGAGCGGAGGCGAGAGCGACGGCGTGAACGACAGTGCTCCAAAGCTCAGATCCACTTCTCCCGTGACCAGCGTGATGAGTGTTGCGCTCCACTATGAGTGATGAGTGTTGCTACCTTAGCTTTGCTGGAGAGAGAAAGGCAGGGAACGACGACCGGTTTTTGCAAGAGAGAGGCTTGGACTTGGGAGGGTTTTTGTGATCAGAGAGACAAGAGAGGGAGTGATATCAGAGAGAGGAATTCGTGTGAAAATTACATATTGGGACATTAATGTATTTTTTTAGACTGGTTGTCTAAGTGAACCACTCTCATTTGAACTTAATGCCAATTTCAGACCGGTTCAGCACGGAACCGATCTTAATAAAAAGTCTAAAGAGACTGGTTCCGTAAGAAACCAGTCTGATTTGTGCTAGTGTATGAGACTGGTTCCGCACGGAACCAGTCTGATTTTAACAAAAGACCCAAAAAGAGATTGGTTCCTTGTGGAACCAGTCTTATTTAATATATTTTCAGACTGATTATACAAAGTAACCAGTCTAGTTTTAACAAATGTCCATTAAGAGAGCGGTTCCGCACGAAACCGATCTGTTTCAACTGATCTAAAATGTGTTTTTTGTACTAGTGTAAAAGAATTTCTGCTAGTTCTACCGAGTTGAAATCATTGAAATGGAAAAACTTGGTGTCACTCTTCTACAGAAACCTTCATTAGAACCAATTACTCGTTTCATTGGTTCGTACTAACCTGCAAATATAACTACGATTTTTCCGCGGTCCATGACAGACATAATCTCCTCTAAGGCTTCCAATCCGTAGTCCTTATCGTCTGACTTCTGCATCGGTATCAGTCCATAAGCTTCATAACAAAAAGAACTCCCCCTTCTGCTTCCTGAATCCTACTCCTGGTTTTCGGACCCGTATGACCAACAAACTTGCCAACTAAATCAGTCCGTTGTACTTCTGTCACCTTATCAGTAGGTAGAATTCCCACCACGTGGAGTAACTTTCCCAGGATGTGCACTACCATGGTTTTACCTGTTCCAGGATTGCCAAGCTTACATTTTAATTAAACAAAATTGATGGCATCACCTAGATGCATATATGTTAAACACTCAAACTTAACTTGTGAAACAACGGTTTGAGATGGAAGGAAATTAATCCATACCAAGCATTGAAGTAGCGATCAAGTACATACTGCATACTTGAAAGATATAAAACATTGTATTGATAAATATAAAATGTCATACTTGACATCAGGATCTTCTTTAATTTGCAAGTTATGTAACCAACTAACCATTAAAAACCAAACCAAAATGATAGATAACATCCTGCAAGTGAACACACAAAAACCAAGACAAAAGGATTTTAGCTAGCTATTTGGTAGTCAATATCAGATAGTTGCAATTTTAGCAAGTTAGCATTTCTAATTTCACATGCTTACATAAATTTTCACTTGGACCAAACTTGGAAGCTTTTTAAAAAGAAAAATACCTGAAATAAGCAGGAACACAAAATATGCCCTATATAGAGATTCACAGGAACACAAAAGAAACTATCAGTTGTTATGTGTTTTCATAGAAACTCAAATTAACAAACTCACTTAAGCTATTGTATTTCTAGATTAATTTCTCAATTACAAATTGATAGGAACACAAACTATTATTTATTGTGTTTTCAGAAACACAAAAGAATATACTAACCTAAGCTATTTTTGGATTTATAACTTACTAACAAAATAACAGGTTCTATCCTTTTACCACTAATTCCTTTCTATACAAATAATTCTATTTATGTTAAAAATGAACTTTTTATACAAATTCCAAGTTCTAGCAAAATGAAAAAGTAAAATGTAAACCCTGTATGTTGACAACTTCTCTAAGTCCTTCAAAAGCACCATTGAGTAATAAACCACAAACCAAACCAAACCAATGAGTAAGACTAAGAGGAAAAGAAACTAATCTACAATATATATATATATATATATATATATATATATATATATACAAAGGGAAGGGGAAATCAGCATACTGAATGAGTGGAATGAGAAACACTTTCCAACCTAAAAATTCCTCACTCCCTGATAGCAGCAACAATAGCATAGCAACAACTGTGCTACAGAAGCAACAACAACTCAACAGCAGCAACAGCACAGTAACAACAGCAGCCATAGCATAGCATGCAAAAGCCAATTTTGGCAACACAATATTGACTAAGATTTCAATTCTCATACCATTTTTCATATTTCTAGTTCTTATTCTTTACTTTTTCAATGAACTGAATCACTCAAATCAGATTCACTAAGCATACTTTAGTATTTCCTCAAATTGTTTCGAATCAATCTGATAAGTTTGGATCAGACAAAAACTCTTCAATATAGAAAAGACATATACATTAAGACATAAGGAAATATCAAATTATTAATATTTTTTCTATGCCTTTTAATACTGGGTAGTAACTTAAGATCCTGCACATAAAACCCAACAGCATGATTGCATATTTTGGTAACATTGAAGGTCAATTCTTTTAAATTATTGTGACCTTTTACCCATTGGAGTTCAATACTTTGGCAGTCCTTTACTATTATACTAAATTACTAATTACTAACTACCATCTGAGTAAAAGAATAGCATGCAATTATTAAAAACAATAGAGCAGGAAAAAAGATTGAAAAAAGAACAAAGTTCTAACCTTTGGTGTTCCTGGTAGTATTTCCCTTGTAGTTTTCTCTTAAAATTGCATAGGATCAAAATCTGCAATTAAAGAAAATAAAAAGAAAGGTGACATACACATAATAGAATTTAGCAATTGAAGAAAAATTACATCAGTGATTGCATTTGAATTGAAGGGAAAAAATAACAAAAATATTACAATCTTCTCAATCCACGGCGAAACCTTCTCACCTTCGATTGAAGACACCCAGACATCATCACCGCCACCCTCATAGCGGCTGTCGTTGCCGCCATGACCACCTACTATCTTGACACCAACACCCGCACTATCGTCACCTCCCAACAACACCTTCCAGCCACCATCGCCTCTAAAACCACCGTTCACCGCCGATAGTTCCGGTGACGGTTTCTTACCCTGACCCCTTGAATAGTTGTTGATCACAGCCACCCCTTCCTCTGCATGTTCACCCTTCTCCTCTGCTGAGATATTCCAATGACACCATAATCAGATTTTGATAGGGTCTTCGAGGATATCTTTCCCAGTTTCCTTCGGTGACTCATCTTCATTATACTCTAGACACTGTTTCGGCGGCTCCTTCGATATAGATCCTTCCTCTTCGCCTTCTTCAGATGCGTTGCTTCGTTTCTGCATAAGAAAAAACATAGAAAGGGTTTCGAAAAAACAAAAAAATAAATAAGAAGAAGATAACTGAATCGATCCATAGATGAGAAGGTAAAAAAAAATCAATGCAGCTTCACATCGAGCCACTCAACCATGTGTTGGAGAAATGAAACGTCTCAGGCTTGTCTTGGAAGCTGACAAAAGAACGGTCCAGATCACTTGCTACGGTTCATATCTTTTTTTCCATATAAATCGACGCCTGGGATCAAATATATTAAAAAAAACATAATAAAACACAATTAAAAACGTAATTAAGACAAATCGCAAATGGAAACTTGTAATCAGGGGGGATTAGGCGCTAACACAAAAAAGGAAATCAGATTCTCCAACTTTATATTATGTTGATGTTGATTAGATAACAAGACCCTTACTTTTATTTTTTGGCAATTTATTTAGTCTTTACTATTCCCTCCATCCCTAAATATAAGACCATTTTGACATTTTTATTTTGTTCCTATTTATAAGACCATTTACAAATTTTCAATGAGCATTAATTACTTTTGTCCACAAACACCCCTATTTATTTAACACTTTTTACATTCCCAATAATATTAATAGGAGTAATTTTGAAAATACATATAAAAAGTTCACATTTCCAATACAATTGACTAAATTATTTCATTTTCTTAATGGACGTGAAATATCTCAAAGGTGCCTTATATTTAAGGACGGATGGAGTATTTAGTTTTAGAATGTTAGTTTATTATTATGTTATTATATTTGGTTATGTATATATATACACACACATATGTACATCAAGACCAACAAAGCCCAGCACAGTTGGTAGATAGCTGGATTCCTTAAACATGATGTCAGGAGTTCGACTCCTGCCGTGGGTATGAAAAATGCTTTATTGGGAGAGGCCGCACCCACTTCGGTGATCTCTCCGCCTCGAAAGAGATTAGTTTCCGGCTATCGGCTGGAGAACACCCTTGGTTCAAACAAAAAAAAAAAACATATGTACATCAATACCGATTTGATAACAGTCCAATCATTGAACTTGACAGTCGAAGAGTAATCCTCTATGAGGCGTAGAGATCATCAAAGTGAATTTTGCCTCTATCACTAAAGTCTTTTCCATACCCACAACAGGGATCGAACCTCTAACATCATGTTTAAAAAACTCAGTCATATTACCAACTGTGTTGGACTTTATTGGTTGAACTTTGAACTAATACCTGATCAATTCAATAATCAATCCGATTTTCAAAACATTGATAATACTGATATATAAAAATGTTATAGTCAAAATATCTCAATTTTATACATTATTTAACTATATTTTAATTCTCGTGTGCAATTCTATAATGAGAATATCAGAATCATGGTTTTGAAAACCGGACCGGAATAGCCGGTTCAACCGGAAAATCGGTGAACCAGTGGAGGTGCTGGTCCGGAATAAGCCAGAAACCGTTCTGGAAAAAATCGGGATTGAATCGGTTGAACCGGTATTAAACCGTCAAAATCGGTGGAAAACCGGTTTGACCCGGTTTGAATTTGGACCGGTTTGAATTTGGAAGCCCAAATTCAGCAAAAATTTGGTTTTTTTTTTAAAAAATTTTTTTTTTTCAAATAACGAAATCCTATATGCTGGAAACTTAAACGGCACCAATATGAGTCTCAATTACGCGTTTGCTCTCATCTCAACGAGAAAGAATATTAAAACTTTAGATTCTAGAATTTAGAAAAATCAAAAATCAAAAAGTCAAAGAGGCAAAGAAGTGAAGTGAAAAAAGAAATAACAGTGAGTGACATACAAGAAGGCAGTATCAATAATCAACAGAAAAAAAGTAAAAAGACACAAAAAGTACTAAATTATATGATTATATACACACGCCTACATTAAGACTGGTTGGACCACGGTTCGATCACGGTCCAACCATTGAACCTTGAACCAATACCTTGATCGATTCAATAACCGGTCCGATTTTCAAAACATTGATCAGAATACACTATATGGACGGAGGGAGTAATTTTGAGCTCATCTATCTTCTTTGATTTTTTGTTTCCATAAGTTCTAAATTACCCTCATAGGAAGTTCAAAATACGAGAGCTCTTATGGTTCTTCTTCATAGGACATTTACCCTCCCAACCTCTCGTAATTACACTTCTGCCACTCTCTCCCACCACCCACCACTCTATCTCCATCTCCTCAATTTGCTTCAACTCTGCATCGACCACCGCTCTCAGAGACTCACCCAACAATCTCACTCTCAAATCGTAGCTAATGGGTTGTCGCAAAACGCTTTCCTCACTACCAGGCTCGTTTCGGCATACGCCACGTGCAAGATGATAACCATGTCAAGGCACGTTTTTGTATCCGTTGAGACCAAGAATGTGTACCTCTGGAACTCTCTCATTAATGGGTATGTTAAAAATCATGATTTTGATGAAGCTCTTGCGTTGTTTCACGAAATGGGTCGTCGTAGTGTGGTGCCTGATGATTATACTTTTGCGACGGTTTTTAAAGCTTGTGGTGAAGTTGAAGACATGGGGTTTGGGAAATTGGTTCATGGGATGAGTATAAGGATTGGGTTTGTGTCGGATATTGTTGTTGGGAACTCTGTGATGGCTATGTATAGTAGGTGTGGTGAGTTTGGTGATGCAATGAAGATGTTTGATGAAATGCCTCAGAGGAATGTCGGTTCGTTTAATGTTATAATTTCTGGGTGTGCTGCATTCAGAGGTCCTGGTTATACTTCATGTGATGATTTGTGGAAGTTTTTCGTGAGAATGCAATCTGAAGGGTTTAAGCCTGATGGTTTTACGGTTGCGAGTCTCTTGCCTTTGTGTGATGGTGGTGGTGGTAGTAGTGATGGGAAATGGGATTTTGGGAGGGAACTTCACTGTTATCTTGTGAAGAATGGATTGGATTTAAAGTTGGGTTCAGATGTTCATATGGGGTCTTCTTTGATAGATATGTATTCAAGGAGTAATAAAGTTTTTCTTGGCCGGAGAGTGTTTGATCAAATGAAAAGCAGAAATGTTTATGTGTGGACAGCATTGATAAATGGTTATGTACAGAATGGAGCGCCTGAGGATGCATTAGTTCTTCTCCGTGAGATGCAAATGAATGATGGAATACGACCAAATAAAGTATCACTTGTTAGTGTGCTTCCAGCTTGTAGCATACTAGCTGGATTGATTGGAGGGAAACAAATACATGCTTTTTCTATTAAAATGCAGTTAAGTGATGATATTCCCCTATGTAATGCTTTAATTGATATGTATGCCAAATGTGGAAGTTTAGATTATGCAAGACTAGTCTTTGACAATGGTTCTTACTTCAAAGATGCTATCTCTTGGAGTTCAATGATCTCTGCATATGGATTACATGGGAGAGGAGAGCAAGCTATCAATATGTATTACAAAATGCTTCAACAAGGTATCAAACCAGACATGATAACAGTGGTTGGTGTCCTTTCTGCTTGTAGCAAGTCAGGATTGGTAGATGAAGGCATCAGTATATATAACTCATTGATTGCTAAGTATGAAATGAAACCAACAGTAGAGATTTGTGCTTGTGTTGTAGATATGTTCGGTCGATCAGGTAAGCTTGATCAAGCCTTAGAGTTCATCAACGAAATGCCTCTAGATCCCAGTCCTAGTGTTTGGGGATCTCTTTTAAGTGCCTCTGTAATTCATGGAAATTCAATCACAAGAGACCTGGCTTACAAGTGTCTCTTAGAGCTAGAACCGGAAAACCCTTCAAATTATATCTCGCTCTCAAACACATATGCTTCTGATAGAAGATGGGATGTGGTTACTGAGGTGAGAACAATGATGAAAGAAAGAGGTATGCGAAAAGTTCCGGGTTGCAGTTGGATAACTATTAGCGGTAAGACTCATTCTTTTTCGGTCGCAGACAAAGCACACCCCTCATCCAGTTTAATCTATGAAATGTTGGATGACCTTGTATCAATAATGACAGGAGATGTTTGTGTTGATATTGATATTTTGACTTAAATCTCATGGTATTTGATGAGATGGAGAGTCTTTTGAAGTGCATAGCAAAGATTGAAAATTGGGCAGCCAGATAGCTCAGCCATCTCTGGTGCAATTTGCTTGGGGATCTTTCATGACTCAATATCGGATATGTTATTCATTATATATTCTGAACAAGGGCAAAAAGGCCCCCTCTTATATCGGAGTAGTTGGTTTTTGTAAATACGGTTTACTTTTAAGTGGTGTCTTTGAACAAGGTGAGTGCAATTTATCCCGGTGAGATACTGGGCAACCAATCAATGTGCAAACGAGATGCTTGGAAGTTCACATCAAACCATCATCAGAAGTCAACGAATCTCCATGCTAAATCTTAAAAGGAAAATGTTTTTTCAACAATAGGATTATATGCCCGTATAGTTACCATATCATGATGCAACCATGGGTGAGTCTTCAAGGATTCCGTATTTCAAAGTGATTATGTGTGTTACCTGAACGTCGATTCTAGTTATACAAACTAGGAAAATGCACGGGTCTTCAATTTTGCTATCCTTCCTTTTTTTAAAGGCTTTCCATTTGTTCAAACATTAAACATTAATTTTATTTACATGTGATTGAATAAATTGAAATGATAAATTGAAAGGAAGACTTTCATGATCAACATATTGTAAAAAAAGAAATATTGAGAAGAAATATTGTGTTAAAGATCAACACAATATTGAAAAGAAATATTATTATACACACACGTTTACAGTTATTTGGGCATTAAAGGAATAATTTAAAGCAAGAAAGAGAATTCGTGTCAGCATCCAGAATTGGGTAAAAATGCCAACAGCTTGCATGTTACAACTTACAACAACTTTTGTGAGACAACTTGAAGCATTTTGATACCAAAAAAAAAATAATAATAATAATAATTGAAATCATAAATGTAATATGTTTAATCAAAAATTTAAATGATAAATTGGAAGGAAGGTTTTCATGATCAACATATTATAAAAAAATAAATATTGAGAAGAAATATTGTGTTAAAGATCAACGCAATATTGAAAAGAATTTAACTTACTTCTTCACATTCTTTGATCTTCTTTTGTGCACCATCAAGTCTTAAGTCCCTGACCTGTATTAAGAAATGTTTGAGCAAAATTCAAACACTTAAAAATACCAAAAAAAATGAAAAAGCTTTCTAGCTACCAATTAAAAAAAAATAATACTAACTGCTCATATGCTTAATGTTTATGACAATAAGGAAATAAAATATACTTAATAAGGAAATAATTTCAGTTGAAATGAAGGCTTTCCACCAATTTAAAAAATAAAAAATAAAAAAATACTAACTGTTCATATGCTCAAACAACCAAGGTTTCCTTCTTTATACGTTTTTTTTTGCAAGTGACATTTTGATACCAAAAATAAAAAAAAATCTCATTGAAAGACGAAAGGCCGGTAACAAATAAGCTTTAAATAGAAAACAAAATGACCAAGCATTTATATATATTTATATATATATATACGGATTGTAGAGGCCTAAAGGGACAGGAAATGTACGATGGTGCACATAGTAGCTTTGATAAAATAAAAAATTTGCATAATAATCTGATGGACTACCTTGTAAGTTTGGTCACCAAAGAAGTGAATTTCATTGAAATCATCAAGGTAATATGTTTAAACAAAAATTAAATGATAAATTGAAAGAAAGGCTTTCATGATCAACATATTATAAAAAAAGAAATATTGTGTTAAAGATTAACGCAATATTGAAAAGAATTTCACTTACTTCTTCACATTCTTTGATCTTCTTTTGTGCACCATCAAGTCTCAAGTCTCTGTATTAAGAAATGTTTGAGCAAAATTCAAACACTTAAAAATACCAAAAAAAAATGGAAAAAATACTAATTAAAAGGAAGGCTTTCTACCAATTAAAAAAAATACTACTAACTGTTCATATGCTTAATGTAACCTTGTCACTTTTCAAGCTTTCCATGACTATCAATTGTAAGCGGTCAGAATAGCATTTGTTGCATCGCACATTGAAAGGAAATAATGAAAAATACTAACTATTTCAATTGTAAGTAGTCATAAAATAAAAGGAAAATGAAAAAATTAAAAATATATGGACGGATGTGATTTACTTGCAATGGAAATTTAGGAGAGACATGAATGGATGTGATTTATTTGCAATGGATGGCTAGGATTAGAAACAAATTTGGAGGGAAAAACTATTATGGAGGGAAAGTAAAAAATACCCCTCAACTTCACCTATTCTAATATATGTTGAATATGTTGATAATGAAGTTGATCATAACATTTCCTCTTAAGGTTTGTTGGATTCCATGCTACAAATCTACTCATTAAGGTTTAGTTGCTAAAGAGCTTTCATTCAAATCAGGCCTTATTACTGCATGAGTAACCAAAGAATCCAAAATTGTGAGAAAACAGATTCAGATGGTGTTCACGTTCTGATTCGCAAGATGACAGGCTGATAACAGAGATCATTTCAAATTTAACAGCATCAACAGAAAGTTGGCTGCAAGTACGACATTGATTCCACAACCCATGCCACTGTACAGTCGCATAGAAGCGTTTTATCCTCAGTTTCAATTTCAATGCCTCTTATTTTTTGTTATTAGTAATGTTGTTGTCTTTATTATAAATCTTTTCACACAATATTGGGTAGAAGAGCAATTTAGGAAGATTAAAATTATGGTGTGTACTCAAACCACAGGTTTTCCTGTCTATGCAACTTTGCCCCTTTGTTTTTTGTTTTGTTTTATTTTTTAGGGGAAATACTTGATACATTAAAGGCTTAAATATTCTTTTGGTCCTTTATTTCATCATTCTGTCATGACAGTGTTAAATTTTCATCGGAATATACTGATTTTTTGCCTGAGATTAATTTTCTAATAACCAGAATCTGCATTTTATTGTCGTAATTTGCAATTTTTTAAACAAAAAAAGGCAAAAATGTGAGTGAATTTTCACTCCGAAAAAGTAGAACGACATTGAAATTTTATCAATCAAAGTGTCAAATATGATGAAAAATATAGATTTTGACGAGAAGATGCAGATTCTGATTACTGGAATAAGAAACTTATTACAAAATTAATATATTTCGATAAAAATCTAATCATTAAGACAAAAGGGATGAAATTGACAAATATCATAAATACGAAGGACTAAATTGACGCTTTTGAAAGACAAATGATCAAATTGAAAACTAAAAATAAGATAAAGGACAAAAAAAAAAGTATTCAAGCCTATATTAAATAGATAATAGGTCAGCAAAGGCCACCAGGATTGCAAATTATGGAAAAGAATTCATCCAATAAACCATATGGTAGTTTCTACTTTCTAGCATTTGAAGCTAAGACATGAATTGCATTATTCGGTGTTTTGTTTTATTTACCTAAATTCATTCATTAAGAAAACTAGTAAAACCTTTTCCTGCTACTCTACTAGGTGCTGTTTTGCTTCTATGACAATTTTATTCTTGTTGTTTGGTACTACATTGAAAGTTCAAGGCATCAAGAGGCACTACTAATTTCAACTCCGGAGTAAACCACCAACCTCATTAATTAATACTGAAATTTATAGCAAAGTTGGTATGTTAGAAGCGAAGGTACCTGATTGCAGATCCCCTACCAACGACAACACAATCTATGCAATTGACATGAGCGAAATATAACAATGTGGATGTCTACTTTGACTTTATAATTTTAGTTAACAGAAGCGGGAGATGCTAAAGAATCCAATGACATTAACGGGTTGAATTGAAATATAGATAGGAGGTAAGGAGGTGAATTATTTTGCATAATGTGATGCGTTAAATAACTTAATATTGGTCAGGTGTGTTTATTTAGTTTAACATTAACGACAATTTAATTTCAAAAGCTGCAGTATGGGTATGGAACTTTGGTGTGGCTCCAGTACCGTTTCCACACGTGGGGTGATGGATGTGACTTATATTAAACCTCCCTTGGGGTATTGGAAAAAATTCCGATAAGGTTCGGTCGGAAAAAATGGGATTCTGGATTTAAAAAATGAGGTTTCGGGACTAACACTCAACAAATGGGTTGGTGTCATCTGACTGATCCGAGGTCATTCCTTGCTACCATGTTTTTGGCACCATCATAGCTGGGATTAAAAGGCTGATGCAAAGGCTTAGATCTCTTACTCTTGTTCACATATTCAGGAGGCTAATAACTATGCAGATGCCATGACCAATAAAGGGGGTGAGTTGGGGTTACCCATCTTGCTAATGGAAACCCCTCCCATGGAGGTTTTTCAATTTTTGCTTGCTGAAGGTTTAGGGGTTGTACTAACTTTCACATAAGGGAAAGGCATCATAATTACAATCACCTTCCTTCCGGGGGAAGTAATTGTAATGAAAATTGAATCTCAATGGAAATGAATGCAACTTTTAAAACAAGAGTGGTGCCAAATGTAATTAAGTGAAACATATTTTCTTGTTCATGTCAGTAACTTTCAGAACAAGACGGACGGAGGGTAATTAAATCAAACCTCAAAAGGAAAGTCTCCCTTATCTTATACCAATAACCTGGAGTAGTGACTTTCGAAACAATTCAAGGAAGCTTGAATTAACTGTTCAAGATAATTACAATGTTATCTTTAAAACTCCAACCAAAATGAATCCTCCAACCTAAAACTTCCAGGGATTTTTTGTTTCACGACCTTACAAAAGGTAAGAATAAAACCACAAGACATCATGGCGACAAGTCAAAATTTCCCTCCAGAATTGAGTAAACTTCAGCAAGGGATGTCACCTTGAAATCTGGTTTGAATTCAACATCAGCATAATCGGGAGAATTATATCTTCCTGTCTCATCCAGCAAGCATGTAAATGCTCCTGCTCGCTTTCCGCAAGCCACCTGCAAAAAGATCAAACATGTAACACCAAGCAATCAACGTCATATGATGTGTTATTTGGCACCTTTACAATTACACCATTGATGCCCTCAAAAGACCACGAAACCTCACTTTGTTAGTTATTTATTGTTATGTTTTGATAACTGTTTTTTTGGTCACAGTTCCTAAAGAAGAATGAGCCTCACCCTAGAAAGAAAATTTATTAACATATTCTAGAACTTAAAAATTCAGAATAACAAAAATAAAAAAGTTTCAAGTCAGCATAAAGATGTTGAAAATTTGTGCAAAAATAGAGGTATGCAAATAATATCTTTCAACACAACATTCAACTTCACTTGAAATTGCATAGCTACAACCATAACAGTGTGCAACTAGGAATATATCATGGATATTAACGTAATCAGGAATAGAACCGCTTACATCATCTTTAAGACTATCCCCAACCATTATTACTTCATTTGGTTGAACTTCCCAAGCAGAACAAATATGCAGTAGCGGAGCTGGATCAGGTTTATAAGGACGAAATTCCCTGCTTAATGCTGGAGAGAATGTAATCTGCAGCAAGGAGGTATAATGTATAATGAAAGAGTTTTAACACTTTAAAAAAAGAATGAAACTAGTTATAAAGTAATTTTCTTCACCGTGCTATCAGTCATGGAATATAGAGAAGAGGGGAAAAGAGACAGAGAAGTGTGCATGATCAATTTATTAAGCCTATATTAGAAAACAGCAAATGGACCTTCCAGAAGAATATCCACATATGATTAATTAGTCAGTAGTCCAGATGTCGCAATCTCAATCTCCAGGTCATTTTTTTGTTTTCTTTATTTATTTACTTTTGTTGGAGGAAGGAATAAATGAAATGGAAATATGGAATAACAAATGTCTGGTGGTTAAAGTCGTATATTAACTCCAAATATTTAATTTATAGTCAATAATAGCAACTCTGAGATATATATACACCAACCCTTTTCACAATAATGAAAGACCAACAAAACAAAGTACCATCTTATTTGGGTATCAAACAAGTGAAAGATTCAGTGTCAAATTCCTATTGTGGTCCTTTCAAAGTGAGTACAATTCATAGTCCATATCAAAACTAAAGACAAAAGTAAAATGGGGGAAAACAGATAACCTGATTGAATTTGTAGATACACTTACCCCAAACCTTTCATGGAACAAATCAACTGCAGATTTCACATTGCGTGTGATCAATCCCCTCCTGAAGAAAGAAAAGCTAAATATCATGAATAAACTTACTCACAAATTGTAGGCATAACTACCAAAATCATAACTTCAATATTCTAGGGACAAATTGAATGCCATTGTCAACAAAAAGAATTATGGTGAGTTGACAAATGCCATTGTCACAAAATAAGTTTCATATTAAAAAGTATGTAAAGCACAAATAATAGGGCATATATAGTCCCAAAAACCACATAAACAATTGATTATGTTAACACAGTGACTTAAGTGTCTATAAGTTATTAACAGAATCTGTGAACATACATATGAACATGGGTTGCAGTATGATGTATAAAACTAAAGCATACATGTTCTTTCACCAATTAATCAATCTTTATGGTCCATGCCTATGAACTACCATTGCTCCATAGAAGTGGAAACTAGATTATTTGCACTTTCAGTGCTTACTTAACACGCATGTTTTGTAACTAAAAGTCTAAAATAACATTTCGTTCATTCTCAAATTGAGATATGGAGCACACAAAGTTACAGAACCCAAGCCTCAAAAGTTTATGAACATACATTGAGCCTGCAGCAGATTATCTTTCTGCTAGTTCTCCCAACAACTCAATAGTCAAGGGGAATTGATGAACCCTGAGCACAGAACCAAGGCTGCTTCTGTTCAGTCATATACTCAGGAGATACTTAGAAAGAAAAGGTGCAAACAAAGAGGAACACTTCAAAAGAAAAACACAAAACCATGGTAGAAAAACCTAAGAAATTTAACCAGAAACCAAACATGGATATTTTTTCCTTTGGATAACAAATAAATGTAGACCAAAAATAAATTATTTGACGCTTTGAAATTATATTAACATAAGATGTTTATTCAGAGACCAAAAGGGTAAAAAAAGTTTAAAAGTAAAAAAAAAAAGGATTGCATCAATTAAACAATTTAGCATGAGGGAACGCATTCCAAATAAATCAGTATGCATTCCTCCAGAAGTTACTTGGAAGAAACAATAATATGAAGACCTAAGAACGAGATGTATATAAGTTTGAAAATAGAAAAAGCTAATACAAACAAACCAGTATTTACCAAATAAATGTCATTCATTATTCAACACAAAAGGACATTGTTTCATCGATGAGGCTAGTTTTCACAAACCTAAATGATAAAGTCAACATTCCAGCAATATGGAACTGCATGCATTTCACTTTCACCAAAGAAACACATCATACAGAATCTCAACCCAATAGGGTTTAAAGATAGTTATACTAACTTGTAACCAGGAATCCACAAGTTAAACACTACAATCAAACACACCATGGCATAAGAGGAAGATACTGTGATTAACTGGACCTTATTTTGTTAGAATCAAGAAGGCCACAAAGCTCAGCTGCACCTGCACCACAATTCACCATCATATCAAACTTGGGCAAGCTCATGTACAATACATATCAAAATCTTAAAACAATACACACTTTTTCATTAAAAAGAGAAATCTTGAGGTACACCCGATGTTAGGCAATCATCCTACGTTGTACCACAGAGCGGGTGAGCCAAGTCAACTATGTTGTAGACCGCAATTGTCTAGCATTTCAACCACAAATTCTAATATCTTTTAATGCTGATTAGCGTTATTGCAAGGATAGTAGAAAATGGTGGTAACTGGTAGCCTATATGCAGCTCATGAATAATGCTTGGTGCACAACTTTATGGAACTCACCAGTCACCACCTAACATCACCGTGAAGTGACAGAATCATGGCAAAGACGGTGCAAAAAAAAGGTGGGACCCATTGTGACAAGAAGGAAATAACAATGGGAAATTTCACTGAACTCCACTGAAGTTGGAAAAAATATGTTGTTTTGTTACCTCATGTGCCACATTGTTCTAAAAAGTGTTCAATGATTTGATATTGAAATCTAGTAAGTTAAATTATGTGTTTTTGACCAATCAAAATAAGTGACATGAAGAGACACACTTTGAAGGGACAGCAAATGTGATCCCTTTGAAATTTGGCTTAAAACAAATGAGTATCCCTTTCGAAAATTTTGTAAGAGGTTTATGTTATCATTACTTTTCTAAAGGTGATGTTGAAATTACACAATGAGGACGTAACTTTTGAAACAAAAAAGAGTGCCTAATAACTATTGTGATTATTCCAAGTT
This sequence comes from Crotalaria pallida, assembly GCA_037953625.1. NCBI lineage: Eukaryota > Viridiplantae > Streptophyta > Magnoliopsida > Fabales > Fabaceae > Crotalaria > Crotalaria pallida. Next base: position 121,267,419 of record CM075652.1, on the reverse strand, counting down.
CTCTACAGTCAAAACCCAGTTAAAGTCAAATTAGAGCACCATAGACCAAAGCCCAAACACACAAGTTCAACTTACCGAACTTCATCATGATATAATCAACGCAAAATTTCTTATTTAGTCCCTTATCTTATTTATTTGGTTCAAAACGGTCCATTATTTTTTTTAATCAAATTTTGGTCCTTTGACTTATATTATGTCTCAATTTGATCCCTAACAATAGTTTTTAAAAATATTCCTTTAGAACATTTCCCTAAGCTGATCAAAACACATATAATTCCATTAAAAAATACACCTACTATTTTAACCAATATAACATAATAGTCTAATGAAATATGTTAAAAACCAACTTAGGACCAAATTAATAAATAATAAATAATAAAGGACCATTATGAAACCGATAAATAATAGAGTTTAATATTTGTCCATTGCCAGCATAAAATGTCTGATGCATCATCCACCATCAATTTATAAGTCAACTATTGCTAACCAATCAACGGTGAATGATCGGTGCATACAATATACAATATTTTCTCTAAATAATATAACCTATCACCAACAAAACCTATAATAGCACTATCAATCACAAAATAATAAGAAAACCTTAATTGAATGAAAGAAGATATGGAGACAGATACCGGGCATGATTTGGAGACGATCGAGTCCCTGGCGCTCGTAATCGGCGATAATCTCGTAAGCCTTGCGTTGTTTATCGGAAGGGAAGTTATCGATATGGTGCAAGATATCGATCCCGGAAGGGTTCTCGGCTTTGATTCTTTTGTACTCGTCGTCGCCGAGTACGGCCTTGTACATGGCGGGGAAGTCGATGGCGGGGACCGTGAGTGTGCCGTCCATGTCAAAAACGACACCCCTCAGGCGCGTTTTGGATAGAGACGACGTCGTCATGGTTTGGGTAATGAATGATGATGATGATGAGGGGAGAAAGGGTTTTTTCGTGGAGTTGGATAAGAAGAAGAATAATGAAGGGGGCATGGGGTGTGAAGTGTAATAATTTGGATAAGATACTGTAGTAGTGGGAGTGGGAGTGGTAGGAGTGATGCTATTGGTTGAGTTTGCAGTTGGTGATTGGTGGTTAAAGAACCGTGCTTGTGGAAGAGGGGGTTTCTGGTGACACGCTACATTTTTCATCTTCCTACTTCTATTTCATCTTATGCTTTGTTGCTCTTCCATTTCCCCAAAAGGAAAGTAGCCATAAAAGGTGCTGCTATTAAAGGAAGGGAGATGTTATTTGCACCCTTGTTATTGTTACATACACCCAACTTTTATAATTTTTTACACCATTTCCTATATTACCTTCATCATTACTATTCACACTCATACATCTATTATTTACACTCATCACCAATATTTACACCCTAATCCTAAAACCCTATATATATACATCTTATATATTACTCCTTACACCCAACTTCTTCTTCTCCTCCATACAGATCCTCTTTTTCATAAAAACCTATTCACCACTTTGCTCACTCAAAACTTGCATACCTTTTTAATCATTGAAAACAATTTTGTTGACGTGTTGTTTATAATCGAAGGTAATTTCTTCTTCTTTTCCTGTCTCAATTCGTGAAAGATGCAGACGAACGCAAGATAATCAACAGATCGGATGATCAATCCGTGAAAAAATACACGGATGAAGAATCTGTCAACAACGACGGACAAGGGATCCGAACAAATAGAAACGGATGAGCAATCCGTAATTGTGACGGATGATCCATCCGTCAATGGGACGAACGCGCCTTCCGTCCAGGGGGCGGCGGATGCCCCATCCGTGAGGGCTACGGATGATCCATCCGTGCAGTTGTTTTTTATTTTTTAATTATTTTTATATAATCTTATATCACTTTTTGAATGAAAAGAAGAGAGGCAGCGTAGAAGAAGAGAGACAGCGTAGAAGGGATGAAGAAGAAGAGAGGCAACATAGAAGAAGAGAGGCAGCGTAAAAGGGATGAAGAAGAAGAGAGGCAGCGTAGAAGAAGAAGAGGAGGCAGTGTGTTTGAATGAAAAGAAGGTTTAGTGTTTGAATGAAAAGTGGGTGTGGAAGGGAAATGGGTGTAAGTAAAATGAAAAGAAGGTTTAGTTTTTTAGTAGAAGGGTAATATAGGAAACCTGGTGTAAAAAATTATAATAGTTGGATGTATGGAACAATAACATGGGTGCAAATAACATCTCCCTTAAATGAATTGCATTTTTTTTCTTTTCCTAATATTCCTTTAGGATCTAAATATAAGTTTTTTTTAACCTAAGTCATTTTTTTCATTTTTCAATACTATTAATTATTGTAAAATTTTATTTGTATTTGGGTTCTGCTAACTATACTAGGATTTTTAAATTTTTTTCACAAAAATCTTCAAATTTGACATTACACCTGCACCTATTTTTTATAGGTTCGGAAGGCCCTTCCAATTGTAAGAGGACCCGTACACCCACTCTCTGCACCGCCTACCCAAATGAACAGTGGCCCGCGTACGCACGCGTGTGACATTTGGGCTCAATATAACCACTTCAAAAAATCCAATTAGATATTTGCTAGTGGGAAGGGAATGACAAATATATAAAGACTAAATGTTAATTAAGAATGAACAATGTGAAACTATTCATACTTCTAACAATATGAACCTATAAAGTTGCACACTTAGTTCTAGTTGATCGGAGATATTGCAAGCTTAGCATAAAATGCAATTATGTATTTCTTTTACGAGTAAACTGTCACTTTAGTCCCTGAATTTATACAGCACGTTCACTGTAATCCATGAAATTAGCAAAAATGTTTTTAAGTCCCTGACTTTGTAAAAAGTCATTCACATTAGTTGTTGCCCCTAACCCCCGTCAACAGATGTTAACGGAATGATAACGTGGCTGATTGGGAGCTTTAAACGACGTCGTTTTTGCGTTCCCGTGTACTTATAACGAAGTAAACTATCATGTTAGTCCCATCAGCTACACCAGTGTCATGTTCAGTTGCACCAGTCTCATATTCAGCTGCATCAATACCACTAGGAAGAGGTTCTGTGAGATCCATTTCAACCCAAAATCTAGTGTATTTCTTGCTTTCTTAGGTTAAAGTATTTTTATCGAATTTGACCATTTATTCAATTTTGTTACCAATAAAGTGAGGAACATCAAAATCATAATATTCAATAACTAGATTAGAAAAAGGAACTCAGACTACTACTTTATCATTCCACTCACTCAATGAATGGAAATTAGGACACCATTCCCTCAAAGTGAGATGATCATATATCAACCAGAGGCTACTTACAAAAAAAAAAAATCTTCCCTCTTTTTATAGACATGACCTAGATTAGTCATAAAGATAACATTGTGACACACTGATACATGTTGTGTACGTGTTATCATTTCTTTATAACCTATTTTTCTCCCTAGAAATTTCACGATGATGTTGTTCTTCTGAGTTTTGCTGGTACGACAATGTTCTTGCTCGGCCAGAAAAAAGGAGGGTCGCACATAGCTTTTTTTTAACATACCATCCATAATACTTATTCTATGTTTTTTTGCAGCTACAGAGGACTTTGCATGATGTTGGAAATAGGGATCAAATACTCAACGGAAAAATAAACGAAATATCCTATTTCCAAAACAGGATCCATGCGAGAGAGCATGATTCAAGATAGAAAAACATTTACCTCTTGGTGTGAAGAGGAGAACAACGATGGTCAGATCGTCCACGAACAATCCGCGTCAATCACAAGTGCATGCAACAACATAGTCGTGCCTCTATTAGTGTCCACACGAACAGATTCCCAATTGGAATCACGTCTCTCTTCTCAGTGCTAGCGGAGAAGAGAGAGATTCAGTGTATCACTCACTCTCTGATATGCACAGCTAGGGTTGTCGTTCCGTGTCTCACACGCACTAAAACCTAAGGCTGATACTATAATTTATAATAGTATTAGACTAGCCGGCTGTGCCTGGTAACACATATCAGAATGCGTCGCACAGTCATGCAGTGCATCGGACGGACGTAAATTTTATAAAAATACAATAGTTGTATTTTTATCAAATGTGATATCTTCAATCTATCTATTATTAGTGTGTGACCCATAGGTTCCTAAGACGTTGGCAACAAAGTTAAAATCTCATTTTAAGTTTACAAGCAATGAGCGGTATCTAGCAACACATCATTGCTACCCAAGTGACAGGAATGTTTGTGATCTAACATAACCTTCGTGCGACCAATGATCATGTGTAAATTTAATCCTTTTATCCAAATATCTTAGTTACACTCGTGGTATGGAATGTGTCACCCATGTAAAATGTAACTTATGGTTTTTTGATTCCTAAGTAGACGCGTCTAAACAAGTCTCGTCAATATCTCATATTGACTATCTTGAATATAGCCATACATTGCACAGTCTCACTCAGTCAAGGGGCCCAGAGATATAATTCCTATTGACAATGAAGGACAAATCTCATCTATGTCACTCACATCCCTCTACATGATTTGTCATATACCCGACCACAACCGTTATGATCACATGGTTAAAGATGACGTTTAATTGCGTGCAAGCACATAACTCATCATGTTGGGAACAGTAGCGACTTCATGTCGAAGGACCATGTACACCATTGTCACTATGAGAATCGCTTATGACACTCGCTTAATAACCCATGTAACATTCTCATGGCCGGTTAATCCAATACAGAATTGTCCTAATGTATACTTACGTGAAGACTTGATATCACATATCTGTGACCGGTGAAATATAGTCATCAGTCCGTCACATACTAGTCTCGATATATTATAGTTGTCATTATTAACTGTAATACTCAATTAGGGAATCTTTAAGGATAATTGTCAATCAATAAGATCTCACTATCAAGTCATGTGCTTGATATTCTTATGACATTGAACTTATTATCCTAAGGACTTTATTACATCTATTTAATTAAACAATTAAAGCATAAGAGAAAATGGATAATGCACTAAGGTGTAAAGGTTTTTTACAACATCAGTGCATCATCCACCATTCATCCGTTTATGGTTGTTGACTTTTAGAAAGAAGTCATACAAATGAATGGTGAATGTTGGACTAATTGTGTAAAAAACTTTACACCGTCAGTGCATACCCATTAATCTTAAAGCATAAATATAATAAATGAAATGTCTCAATATTATTAATAATAATAATAATCCATAAACATAAAATAAGTGCAAGTAAAAGAGTAAACACCCTAAACACATGATCACTAGGCGCATCATCCAAATCATCTTTTTTCAATGCACTCATCGTTATTAATATCACCTCTCCTGTCCCAAAATAATTTCTTTACTTAACATTTCTTTCCAATTTTCAACTCCCCCCACCAACTTTTCTCTAATTCATATTACCACACTAATTTTTTCAATTTCCAAAATCATCATGAGTATAAATTTCAAGACTACGGCCACATTTGAATATACAAAAAGTATTAGAAAAAAGTATTTAAAAAAAATTCTTCATAAAATCATACAGTATATATTAAGAAAGTCAATAAAATCATTATAAAAAAAAGTCAATAAAATCTTATCTTTATTATAAGAAAAATAAATAAATAAATTTATTACCAATAAATAAATAAAAAAAAAAACACTCCCACTTTTTTTCTCTCTCTATGCCCTAGGGTGTAGAAAACTCGAATAAATACTCTCTCTCTCAACATCACTCCCTTCCCAGCTCATCACCGAACAGTAGAGAGAGATAGAGAGGGTGGGTGATGGAGCATGAAGAGCACGAAGTTTACGGCGGTGACATCCCCGACGAGGTCGACATGGAGGACCAAGATGAACAGCAACCGCACAATCCCCCTTCCGACCCTAACAAGGTTCCTCACTCTCTCTCATTCCCCCATTCCTTTCCCTTAGGTTAATTTCTTCTTTTCATTCATTTCATTTAATTTCATTCCTCTCTCTTATAGGAGTTAGGTGACATGAAGAAGAGACTCAAGGAGATTGAGGACGAAGCTGCCACGCTTCGCGAATTGCAGGCCAAGGCCGAGAAAGAGATGGGAGCTGTTCAAGGTTTGTTAATTGTGAAATTAGAATTTTTTGTGTTATTTAGTTATCGGATTTGGTTTTTAAATTTTATGTATATGATTTTTTTTGGTGATTGAAGAAGATCTTGCTGGTTCTTCTGCAACACAAGCTGAGAAAGAGGAAGTGGATGCTCGATCCATCTATGTTGGTAATGTGAGTATTTATTTTTTTTATGTATTTTATTCCTTCTGCTTCTTTTGTTGGTAATGTGATATGTTGCATCGTGTTTTATTTTAGAGATTAACTCAGTTTGTCCCCTCTGATTTAGCATAACTTGGCGTGCAGTGTCAGCTAGTATGGTTTAATTTTTTCAAAGCGTTAAAAAATTACTTTTGGCACTTGCATTGTGTTTTAGTTTGGGGAAATAGTTTTGTTTGTACTCTCCAATTTGGTCACTTGGCGTGCCATGTCGGCTTGTTTGTTTGAATTTTTTCAAAAGTGTTTATTTTGGGGGAAAAAAACTTTTGACACTTGCATTTGTTTGGTTGGATTTTTACCAAAAGACAGAAGCTGCAAAAGGAGCTGAAATTCTGCTTGTTTTTTCTGGGGACTATTTTTCCATTTTCTCTACGAATCACTTGTGAATAATTACTTTTTTTTTTTTCTCGAGTCTGAACAAATGGGCCCTAAAGTTCAATTTACTCCTCCCATCTTTGCATTGTGCACAATTTGGTATGGAAACTTTAAAATTTTGGCTGTTAGAGTTGGATGGAAAATAAAATGGGAGGATGAAAATGCACACATTTGGAAGTTTACAGGATCGTTTTGCACATTTTGAAAATTTGAGGATCAAGGTGCACGTGGCTCTAAGTTGGAGGGGGTTAAATTAGACTTTTCCCTTTTTTGTTTATCTATGCTTATCAAGTACAGTATATTTTGTGCAAAAGTAGAGTGATTAAGCTGTCTGTATTTAGGTCTTGTAGCAGTATGTTTGGTTGAGCTTTTAGAAAGGCCAAAATCCGGCATGTTTGGTTTCCTAGAGAGTGCAGGCCTAACAAGCAGTTTTGCAGTCGCCAATTGTGCAAAACCCTGGTATCACGCATACCACAGGGTCCATAATCTGAAGCTGACCACCATACTAGTAGCCGTTGTGAAATCGGAAAATTACAAGCAGCCCGCCTCACCTTTGAGTAATTTCAATTTCCAAATGTGTGGAGTGTCTGAGAGGGGAAAGAGTTTACAGGGTCTAGTCTGGGAAGTAATATTATGGGCCATAAAATTTTTGGTGCCTTTGTCATATAAAGAGGGCATTTAATGTGTCTTTGGTTTGGAGCATTGTAGTTAGGATTATACCATTCGTGTCACGAAATGCAACAGAAAACTGAGTCAGTGATGCAGAACAACAGCTGTATCGAAACTGTACAAGAATTGCAGCAGTAGACCTTGAATCACATACGAGTCTTGTGAATCGCAGGTCGAAGGTGTTTCTAACAATACTGGAGTGCAGCGTTCCGGTTCTAGTTTTTTTCTTTTAGAGTTTCAGATGCATTCTTCTAAAATGAACGGACCATGCGGTAGATGTGCTGGGTCTGCGTAACCTTTTTCTGAGGAAAAACGAATTTAGGGATTTTTTAGGCGAATTTAGTTTTCTTTTGCATTTTTTTTTTCCTCATTGAAAGGAAATGTCATTGGGGTGAGCTTCATTGTCTGAAATAAGCTTAGTCTTATTCTCTAATCTCTATTGATTTTAGTGAAGTATATAACCATGCTACGACTAAGTTCAGTTTCTAACCGGGGAGCCATTAAAAAATAAAAATATAGCTAGGAGCTACTAAACTCACATGGCCACAAGTTAATAACCTGCAAGAGGTTCAGGTCATGTGTCTGACTAAAGGCCATATTCTCCAGATTTACTGAAATGCCCATGTAAACTTAAAAGAGACAATCTCTGCAGCTTCTTAATGCTGCAAGACCTTCTTAATGCTGCAATGCCCATGTCTAATAAGTTATTATTAGACCCTAGTACCCTACATCAGGCCTATGCAGGCTGTTAATACTTGTTCACTTTTGAAGTTTGTGTTGATCCTCTTGTTGCTTGCGTCAAGGCACATCAATGTATTTGATAACTTGCCTGTTGCAGGCTTGTAGTGTCCCATACAGTCACATGTCTAATGCATGTTGGAACCTTTTTTCATCAGTTTTTAATTTGATTATAATCTTATAAAGCTTCAACTGTTTATTGCAATTTAGTAAATGGTTTTAATTTTTAAGAATGCAAATTTCGATTCAGGTTGATTATGCATGTACACCTGAGGAAGTCCAGCAGCATTTTCAGTCATGCGGAACAGTGAATAGAGTCACAATATTGACAGACAAATTTGGCCAGCCAAAAGGATTTGCTTATGTAGAATTTGTTGAGGTTGATGCTGTCCAGAATGCTATCCTGTTGAACGAATCTGAATTGCATGGGCGACAACTTAAGGTCTTTATTGTCAGATAGTCTATGTAAATTCAATTAGTCACTCACTTTGCTTTTTCCATTTAAATATACTTGACTCTGGTTTTTCCCTTCAGGTGTCTGCCAAGCGCACAAATATTCCTGGCATGAAACAGTATTATGGAAGAAGACCTATTTTCCGAGGAAGAAGGCCTTTCATGCCACCTGCATTCTATCCATCAGCAGCTGGTTTTGGGTAAGCAAATATCAGAAACTGAAGGCATAAAATTTACCTTGGATTTGTTGTTGCTTTCTTTTGTCTCTGTTATGCTTTTGTAAATTGTCTTAGGAGCTACAAATGCTTTTAATTGTGCTTTACATCTAGCCTATGGCATTAGAAAGTGTCAAATGGATATGCTGATAGGTCTCTGGTCGGTTGGTTTTCTAAATCAGATTCAGATCTTATTGCAAAGAGGGGAAAAAAGTACTATTCTAAATTACAGCCATAAGCATGTTTTAAGCTAGGGAGGGAACATGATGTTTAAATATACATTTCTATTGCCATGTAACAACTCATCAGAAAACTAGAATGGTACTCCATTTGTTTAATGATAATGGAGAAAACATTTCATTCACTTACAATCATTTATCAAAATTAGACGCTAGTTTTAAACTCTTAAAGTCTTAATTTTATTTTTTTACATGTTATACATTATGTTTTGATTGTTCTTTCTGTGATCTGACAAATCATTACTAATTATTTATTCATGGTCACTCCTTGTGTTATCTGATGATCAAATCATTTTACATGCAGAAGGGTTCCGAGGTACAGGCGACCCACAAGATACAGGCCATACTAGTGCTCAGTCTCAGTTTAATAGATGGTCACATGTTTATGATAAGATGATTACAAATTTACAAGAAGGCAATTTGCCATTGTAGTAATTTTCAGAGAACATGAATCTTATTTCAGAGAACAGAGATTAATTGCTCTTGCTTTTTCTTTCTTGGTGGGTGCCCTTGCCTGTTGTTGACATTGCATGTGTATGATAGAGGACAAATATAGGTTCATCCCTTTGATACTGAACAGTTTGTGTTCCTAGCACCTGGGAGTGAATATTTATACTCATTAATGATGGAGGCAGCTATGTAGGTAAAAATTTTCAGTAGTTTTTTTTTTAATTCTGAACCACAACATTAAACTATTCAGTTCGGTGTTAGACTCTAAAGAAAGAGGAATTGTTTTCTTGCTGCCAAAGTCCGGTTCCTAATGATAGTTTTAAGTAGGTTTATTGTTATTCCGTGGCATATCCTAATTTGGAAGCTGAGAAGATGGGTTTCGAAAATGATTATTAGCTTCCGGAAAATCGTAGGCTCTGGTCTTCTTGTTCATCCTTGTTAATATTGTTGTGTTGAGTCTCTTGTGGTGGTGCTATGTGTGACACCACCTCATGTGCCAAATGTTTTTAAATCCTAACCCTATATTTGGTTGTACAAGAGAAAATGGGAAGTGAGAGGTAGAAAAGGGTAGGGATGAGCATTGGCTTGGATATCCTACTTAATTGGATTAGTTTTCTTATGCATCTGATTAAATCTGATCTAACCCCCTTCTATTTGTCCCGAGTTATCCTTCCGCTCTTGTTATGTGTTCATGATTTTATCGAGTTGAATTTAGAAGTTTACTGCATTATTCTTTTAGGAGTGGGTAATTCACTAATTATTGCTTGGATCTTCTTGCCTAAACATTTCATGATGTTTCTTCATGCTCCAAAAGGATTAGGTTTTAGTTGTTGGCTTGAGACATCCATGGTCTACAAAAAATATTTTATATGCCTCTAGCTCTTTCCCTTGTCATCTTGGCAGATGCTTGCATTGAAACTTAAAACTAGAGTTGTTTCTGTTGAGTTTTTTAAAGTGCTGTTGAACATTTTTTTTTTTTTTTAAAAAGGAAACTTGGAACTGCACCACTAAATTGTGGTTGATCATACTGAAAGTGTACTGTGCTTAATCTGAACTTGATCCATTGGATCTAAGCTACCACTTTAAGGGAATTGCTTTTCGGCCCCCATTACCGACTTTTTGGCCCCCATTTCAAATTTTCATGGACCAAAATACCCTTTAGCGTGTTAACATTTTCGGTTCTATGAAATCGGAAAAAAATTCCGGTTTTGCTGAACCGGAATCAATTTAAACATTATTCCGGTTTTGTTGAACCGAAAATTGGATTCCGGTTACACTTCCGATTATTTGAAACCGGAAAAGAAATTCCGGTAATAGGGAACCGGAATAATTCCGATAGTATTCAACCGGAAAAAGTGAAATAGGTAGAATTACTTTTAGAGCAGTTCTTGGAATTGGAAGAAGATGAACCATCATCATCAAGAGATATTTGCAGAGCATCAGCTACAACACCAACTTGTGTAGCTTTCTTCCTTATACAATCAGCAAACATAACTATAGCACCATTTTCGGTATACCCAACCGGAATTCTTCCGGTAATACTGAACCGGAGGAAATCTTTAGGGTGCCTTTCAATATTTGTCTCTCTGGTCTTCATGAAAATATACTACTACCTTATTCAGAGTTGTGCAGCATTTCAGAATTTCTTCTCTTGTTTGGACTATTATTGTTGTTATTATTTTGCATGTCATGATGAGATGTTGACCCTGCAAGATGGAAATTATTACCAGCTTGGGATTGAAGGGTTCAGTATCACGGGAAGATTAACTCTCTACTTTCTTCCGGTTCAGTATTACCGGAAAATTTCCGGTTGGGTATTACCGGAAGTATTCTGGTTTAATTATACAGGAGGTCTTTCGGTTGAGGGAAACCGGGATTTCTTTTCCGGTTCAGCAAAACCGAAAAAACTTTTCCGGTTTCATAAAACCGGAAATGTTAACACTGTTAAGGTATTTTGGTCCATGAAAATTTGAAATGGGGGCAAAAAAGTCAGGTGTGGGGGCCAAAAAGCAATTTCCCCACTTTAATATGAGCAGACGATTTGGGCTACCCGACTAGATTAGTAGATTTTGGCATCTCAATTTGGGATGAAATTTTCATGCGTAAACTCACTGCTCACCTATTTACCATGCAAGTTTGGATTGACATACCTATACTTGTGATATAAAAGTCACATACGCACAAAATACTTGGAAGGATACATACAGATTATGGATGTTTATATTGTTTTTTTTTTGGACTTTCTTTAAGGCTGAGGATAACTATCACAAAAGTGAATAAATTTGATGAGAAATGATGCCTTGGAGAATTCAAAAAATTTATATGCAGGAGTATTTAGTATTACAAGAAATTTTTTGGGTGCAGGCGTTGAGGTTTAGAAAATCTTAAATAGGTTTAAGAAAACCCATAACTTTGTCAATTGAGTTGCATGCTCATTTCGGAAATTATCTTCTTCTAAAGTACATAATGTTGCAATTCATGACAAATCATTTGCAAGGCTTAGGGCCATTTTAATTTAAAGTATGCAAACATAATTCTTCAACTTTTTTAAATATCATTAAGGTCCAAAACAAAAGATTGAACAACTCAAGTAGAGTAGAATAAACAACCACTCATGAACATGATAAAATATACAACCCACAAACTAATTTATCAGCAAAAGACATCAATAACATCAACATCTTCCATATGCAAGTCTCGTGGCGTTTGTTTTCCATTCAACCTACAGCCATCAGGACCAATAAATCGCATTGCACCAAACACAAGTCCCTTGCGCTCACAATAATCCATCATCAGAAACATAAGCCTTGTGTTCATCCCCATCCTGTAGTACAAGACTTCTTCGTTCTGCCTTTGAACAATGAGAGTAATAGGTTTTTCTCCAGACCTAATGCTCAGACACACCATATTTACCTGTGTCGCTGTCAAACATTCTTCTGAATTTGGCTCATCATCCTCTGGAAACAGTTGCTCTTCCTCCTCTGCAGATGCATTTTCCATTACATAACTTTCATCTCCATAATCTTCATAAAACAGTTGTTCATCATATTCATAATCTTCATTAAACAGTTGTTCTTCATCTTCATAAAACAGTTGTTCATCGTATTCATAATCTTCATTAAGCAGTTGTTCATCATCTCCTTGATCTTCATAAAACTCTTCATAAAAAAGTTGTTCATCATCTACCACACTCTCCTCAAAGTCAAATTTGTCTGAAAACCATGGTTCATCATCTGAAAAGATATCTAGGGCTGGCATATTGAAGGAAGCTTCCCTGCACTAGGCTTTGTACTTTTATCTCTTTGCATGTGTATTTATAAAGGACCAGAAGTGAGAAGTGAAATAGCCTAGGAGTATGTAGTAGCTCCCACGGGAAATAGTAGGAGTAACTCATAAGAGATGACGTTTGGAAAAGAGCACGCGTACTCCATTCAATTTACTAGATAGGTGCAATTTTATTTAATGTGCACAAGTTACTAAAGCAATTCAAAAGACTCGTTGCTTATTAAATGCATTCAAAAGACTCTGGTACCTACACCGGTGCCACCCAGCCTCAGCCGCAAGTGCATCAAATCTTCGATAATTTCGTGAAGATAAAGGTTAATAAGGGTCCACAAAATACTTCCTCAATCCCTTATTGCATTTTTACCTTATTCATGTAATTAAGAAAAGTAATCAAAATTCTAAAATTTATCAAAGAATATGTTGTAATTTCAAAGTTGATCCTATTTAAAATTTTACAGTTTTATTTTTTTTTTTTTTAGTGTAATTATTAGACTATTATCTCTATCAAAATGATGAGAATTGTATTTAGAATAAACTCTTGAGTGCTACTTAGATATTCTAAAACTTTTTATAAAAATGGATAAGAAATCTACCCTCTTCCTTCTTTTATTATTTATTTTTTTAGAGAGATTTTTCGTTCTTTTTTACTTGTTCCATTGAGGATTTCAAGAATGTAATGAATATTATATTTGATGTTTATTCCTGTTTAATACTCCCTCCGGTCCTATATATAGGACATACTTAACCATATTCCTCGGACCAAGAAAAGTAGTTAGTTTTATGAATTCTATGAGAATATATTGTTACATTACAATTTTACCCTCTCAACTTTTCTTAAAAAATTCACACTCATTAATGAACAACAAAAAACACATGCATTTAATAAGGGCAAAAAAGATAAAAAGCAATAAATGATGCATAGAAAATACAAAATGTCTTATATATAGGACCAAAGATTGCTTCTAGAATATGTCCTATATATAGACCGGAGGGAGTAGGATATTGATTTACGTAAACAATGATAAAAAATAATGACTAAAGAAAAAGAAATGGTATAGTAAGAAAAAACATAATTAATTTATTGAAAATCAAAATAATCATTTCATTTTATAAAAAAGGCTTATTTATGGTTTTGGTCCCTATAAGTTGACCTCGTTTTGAATTTAGTCCTTAAATTTTTTTTTTGACCTTGAATGGTCCTTAAATCTTTTTAAATTTTGTTTTTAGTCCTTAAATCTTTTTTTGACCTTGAATGGTCCTTAAATCTTTTTAAATTTTGTTTTTAGTCATTCTGTTTGTCTTCTTCCGTCATCTGCCGACATGGCAAACGGTGTGCCATGTCAGCCCTTATATTGATTGCCAACGATGCAGCTGATGTGGACCTCCCACTCATGTGAGCAGGAACCGAGCATGAACCGAGCATGAGCCGAGCATTAACCATGCATGAGATATCGACCGAGTACGATGCAATTGGTAACAGCATAGCTTGGTCCTTGCTCAGTTCATCGTGCTCGGTCGATATCTCCCCTCGGTTTGGCAAGTCATGCTCGGTTCATGATCTGTTAATGCTTGGTTCCTGCTCGGTTCCTGCTCACATGAGTAGAAGGTCCACATCAGATGCATCGTTGGCAGTCAATGTAAGGGCTGACATGGCACACCATTTGCCATGTCAGCAGATGACGGAAGAAGACAAACAGAAGGACTAAAAACAAAATTTAAAAAGATTTAAGGACCATTCAAGGTCAAAAAAAGATTTAAGGACTAAAAACAAAATTTAAAAAGATTTAAGGACCGTTCAAGGTCAAAAAAAGATTTAAGGACTAAATTCAAAACGAGGTCAACTTATAGGGACCAAAACCATAATTAAACCTATAAAAAATATATATTTTTTAAATAAAACATACTCGTTCTTATTTATTTCTCTTATTATAAATAAAATACACTCTTTAAAATATTTAATTATTGTTTAGATTTTTTTAAAAAAATGGTTTTTCTAACCTATACACCTATTAATTAAACTTTAAAAAGTAATTATTTTGTGAGAAAACAATACACTTAATGAATTAAAAAATAATTATTTAGTTCTTCAATACAATTTTATTATTCATATTCTCTTGTTTTATGCATGAGATGCATATAATAAAAAAAATATTAAAAATAATTAAAAAAATAACAATTAGAGGAACTCTTAAAAAAATACTCATAAGCTAAATGATTTGTAACTGCAATGCTAAATACAAAACTACTCCAGCGGCTTTATTTATAAGATCTTTTTGAGATTTTTTTTTTCACCAAGAAATGTTGTTAAATTTGTTAGTGACATTGAAAATATATGTGAAAATTTGATATACTTTTTCAAAATTACCCCCATAATTATTATCGAGATTCTAAAACATGTAGATTAATAAGGATGTGTGTGAAAAAAGTAATTAAATACTATTATAAATTTAAATGAGATCTTAAATATAAGATCAAAATAAGAGCATCTCCAATGCCAAGAACCAATTTTGATTCTTAGGTGGTCCCCACAATATTTTTTATATTATCTTACACTTCTCCACATCCTAAGCAACTCTAACACAATTTTGTTCCAACCCCAAGAACTTAACCATGGTTCTTGAATGGACCCCACACCATACCCCACATTACTTTTTACATATTATTTAAATTTTGCATATTATAATAAAAATTAAAATGTAATTCAATTAATACCAATAATTCAATAACAATAATTTAAAATTATTAAAATACATAAAAAAAATAATAAAAAAAAACTGCAATAATTTAAATGAAAGAAATGGATAGAAACGGATAAAAACTATAATTTTTACTCTAACGGATAAACACTCTCAATTGATTCAATTTTTTAATTAAAAAAATAATAAAGACAAGGCAAAAAAGTAAAAATATGCACACGGTTGTGCATATAGGAGTTGCTTCTCCTTCCTTGATGAGACTATGACTAGAGCTACCAATTCGGGCTGGCCATTTCGGGCCAATCATATTTTGGGTTGGATCGGGTTGGCCCTAATTTATCTCGAACCAGCATTTTCAGTGGCCCAGCCTATCCCATAATAAAATGCGGGCCAAACAGGCCAACCCATGGGCCATTAAAAATATAAGATATACTTCAAGTTAAAATAATTACAATCAATCCTGAAATTAAAACGAAACACTAGCTTGCAGCTGTTCCTATAGTGCTTATAAAATATCATGCATTCATCATACTGCAGTAAATCAGAGGAAGACGCGACCCACAGCGATGGCGGCTGGAGGAAGACGCGACCCATGAGAGAGAATAGAGCGCACCAAGAGTGGTTGTTTAGGTTTATTTCGTTCTTCTTCTTCTATGAAGATGATAGGGAGGTTTGGAGAAGCGGTTATTTTAGGGAGGAGCTGAGAGGTGTTGAAGGCGAGAATGGGGTTTGAGTCTTTGATCTGTTTGGCGATCTCGGTGGAAGTGTTGAAAGGGTTGGTGGTGGTGATCATTGCACCGAGGGACATGACGGAGTGGTAGACGACGAGGAAGTAGATGGAGTTAGGGGAGAGGAGGAGGATGACATCATCCTTGCAGATTCCCATAGAGGAAAGGGAGGAGGCGACAGAGTGAACGGAGAGCCAGAGGTGTTAGAAGGTGAGGTGGAGGCCGATGGAGGAGTCGATGAAGGCGGTGGTGCCGTGGTGGGTTGGTGACGAGATGAGTGGCTTGATTGCTAATACTATTAGAGTGAACACTGCCTTTACTTGCCTGCTTTTCTCTGCATTTCTGTTGCTATGGCTTTTGTTCACCAAAATTTGAGTGCATCAAAACAATTGAGTGGGAAATGACACTGATGGAAATGTGGACCAAGAGCACATTTTGAGAGTACCGAGAGCACCTTTTGAGAATACCAAAAGCAGCATAGCACCTTATGTCCTTTTCTCTTCAACATATCTTAGTCAATCAAACACAAAAGGCCCAACTTTATGAAGAAAAAAAATTTATACATTTTTAAAATATCGGGCCAGCGGGCCAGCCCAACCCATTTCGGGCTGACCCATGTCAGGTTAACTTATTATCGGGCCGGGCCGGGCCGGCCCAAAAAATGGTCGAGCCAAGATTTTACTTAGCCCAACCCATTTATTTTTGGGCTAAATGAGTCGACCCATCGGACCTGGCCCATTTTTGACAGCTCCAACCATGACCCTTCTCCTTCCTCCGTGAACCTTGTCCTTCTTCTATCCTCCATCAACCATCGTGATACCCTCTTCTTCCTCCATCAAGCTTTTTCATTTTCTTGTTCATCCTTGTTAATATTGTTGTGTTGAGTCTCTTGTGGTGGTGCTATGTGTGACACCACCTCATGTGCCAAATGTTTTTAAATCCTAACCCTATATTTGGTTGTACAAGAGAAAATGGGAAGAGAGAAGTAGAAAAGGGTACGGATGAGCATTGGCTTGGATATTTATCCTACTTAATTGGATTTGTTTTCTTATGCATCTGATTAAATCTGATCTAACCCACTTCTATTTGTCCCGAGTCATCCTTCTGCTCTTGTTATCGTGTTCATGATTTTCTCGAGCAGAATTTAGAAGTTTACTGCATTATGTTTTTAGGAGTGTGTAATTCACTAATTATTGCATGGATCTTTTGCCTAAACATTCTGTTATGTTTCTTTGTTCATGCTCTAAAAGGATTAGTTTTTAGTTGTTGGCCTGAGACATGGTGCACAAAAAACAAGTTATATGCCTTTAGCTCTTGTCATCTGCGCGGATGCTTGCATTGAAACTTAAAACTAGAGTTGTTTCTATTTGAGTTTTTAAGCTATGTTTGGATTGAGGGAATATGATGGAATGAAATGGAGTGGATTGGTATTTTATTATGTTCATTGTTTGGATTGCATTTGTAACAATGGAGTGAAATGGAGGATGATGGAATAGATTGCCACACATTTCCATCCAAAACCTCAATTTTTCTTCCATCCCAAATTGGGAAGAATATGATGGAATCAAAATTTTGTTCCATTTTATCCAACAATGAAATAGTAGTTGTATCTTTTTCCACTCCATTTCTCTTCATTTCACTAAACTTCGTTTCATTCCGGTTCATTCATTATTATATACCCAAATATTAAAGTGCTGTTGAACATAATTTTTTTTTTTTTTAAAAAAAAAGGAAACTTGGTAGTGCACCACAATTTTGTGGTTGATCATACTGAAAGTGTACTGTGCTTCATCTGAGAGCACGAGCAGACAATTTGGGCTATGCTACCCGACTGATTAGTAGATTTCGGCATCTCAATTTGGGATGAAATTTTTATGCGAAAACTCACTGCTCACCTACTTACCATGCAAGTTTGGATTGAGATATCTTGCCAGCAATGAACATATCTATACTTGTGATATACGAGTATTAGTCACATACGCACAAAATACTTGGAAGGATACTTACAGATGATGTTTATAGTTTGGCAAACGCCAACAAGTGCATATTTGTTAAGAAACATTAATAAAGTAAGGTTTTTTGTATTCACAGAAGATGGAAGTATCCGTCCATTATTAGTTAGTTGGGGTTTTCTTTAAGGCTGAAGATAACTATCCCAAAAATAAATAAATTTGATGAGAAACGATGCCCTGGAGATTTCGAAATATTTATATAGGAGTATTTAGTATTTCAAGAAATTATGTTCGTTTTTGGGTGCAGGAGTTGATGTTTAGAAAATCTTAAGTTTAAGAAAACCCTTAACTTTATCAATTGCATTGCATGCTCATTTTGGAAATTATCTTCTTCTACAGTACATAATGTTGCAATTCTTCACACATCATTTGCAAGGCTTCGGGTCTTTTAATTTTAAAGTATGCATACATAATTCTTCAACTTTTTTAAATCTCATTAACGTCAAAAACAAAAGATTGAACAACTTGAGTAGAATAAACAACCACTCATAAACATGATCAGATACACAACCCACAATCTAATTAATCAGCAAAAGGCATCAATAACTTCACCATCTTCCATATCCAAGTCTCGGGGCATTTGTTTTTCATTCAACCTACACCCATCAGAACCAACACAGTTGCTCTTCATCTTCATAATCTTCATAAAACAGTTTATCTTCATCTTCATAATCTACATAAAACAGTGGGTCTTCATCTTCATAATCTTCATCATCTTCATAATCTACATAAAACAGTTGGTCTTCATCTTCATGATCTTTATAAAACAAGAACACTTGTTCTTCATCTACCACACTCTCCTCAAAGTCAAATCCGTCTGAAAAACATGGGTCACAATCTGAAAGGCTATCTAGGGAAGACATATTGAAGGAAGATTCTCTGCACTAGGGTTTGTCCTTTTACTATCTCTTTGCATGTGTATTTATAAAGGACCAGAAGTGAGAAGTGAAATAGCCTAGGAGTATGTAGTAGCTCCCACGGGAAATAACTCAGAAGAGATGACGTTTGGAAAAGAGAGCACGCGTAATACATTCAATTTACTAGATAGGTGCAATTTTGCTGTATTTAATGTGCACAAGTTACTAAAGCAATTCAAAAGACTCGTTTCTTATTAAATGCATTCAAATTTCAAAAGACTCCGATACCTACACCGGTGCCACCCAGCCTCAGCCGCAAGTGCATCAAATCTTCGATAATTTCGTGGAGATAAAGGTTAATAAGTGTCCACAAAATACTCCCACAATCCTTGTTACTTTCATCCACAAATAAATTAATTTAGTTAATTGTATTGGACATAATTAAGTATCTAGCAAAAGTATTTCAAAGCTTAGAGACTTGTGACATAATTAAATTTAAATTTTTTTCCACTTTTAATACTCCCTCCTGTCCTATTTATAAGACCCTTTTGGGGTTTTTCACTCCCATCAAGGAGAGTGGATAAATTTGTTAGTGGCATTGGAAATGTGAAAACTTCATATACTTTTTCAAAACTACCCCTATAATTATTATTGGAAATCTAAAAAGTGTTGACTTTATAGGGGTGTTAGTGGAAAGAAGTAATTAAATGCTATTGAAAATTGAAAAGGGGTCTTATAAATAGGACCAAAATAAAAACTCCAAAAGGGTCTTATAAATAGGACCGGAGGGAGTAATCTTTAGAAGCAAGAAGATTATCATTGCAATATGCATTTAAATTGTGCCTATGAAGTCAAGTATATACTTCATCCGTCACTAAATATAAAGCTTCTTTTGGGTATTTCACGTCCATTAAGAAAGTGAAATAATTTAGTTAATTGTATTGGAAATTTGAACTTTTGACATGTAATTTCAAAATTACCCCTATTAATATTATTGGGAATCTAAAAAGTGTTAAATAAATATAGATGTTTGTGGAAAAAAGTAATTAATGATCATTGAAAATTGGTATGATGCTTTATAAATAGAGACAATATAAAAGTGTTAAGAGAGCTTTATATTTTGGGACGGTGGGAGTACTAGTTTTAAGCCGGTGCATTGAATGGATTAATTGTTCTTTAACCTTCATGTTGATTTATTAATCACTTTCATGCTTAAATAATTGCTAATCACTGTGTTTTCGAATTGAATCAGTACCAACTAATTTGTAAACATAAATTTATCGAAAAAAAACTCTCGCCAAGTTACTTGTGTTCAACTAATTTGTACCAACTTATTTGTAAATATAACAACAACAAAAAAAATTGACGTAGTTATTGAAATGGTTGCCAAACTCAAAACTGAAATTTTGTTCAGTAACGACAATTTAAACCCTTGCTAAATTAATAGCTTAAATCGTGATATTTTACTATCAAACAATTTGTGATGGTAAAACCCGTCGCTAAAATAACGCATTAAAAAGAAAATTGAATGTCAAAAGTTAAAAATTTTAGTCGTTTATAACCATTGCATTTTTTAAATGATCGCTGATAAGCTCAAATCCCAAATTCTGTTAAAAGTAGAAACAGTTAAAAATGTACTTCCTCCGACTCGAATTATAAGTAACAAAAAACTCATTTCTCTTGGTTTAAAATATAAGCAAAATTAACTAACTTTATTAAATTTTGTTTCATTCCCAATGCAACTTTCCTAAAACATCTCTAGAAAATTGTAATCTTAAATAATTTTTGTTTCATTCCCAATACTACTTTCCTAAAATACCTATATTTCTTTTATAAATTTGAGAAAATTAAATACAATCAACTAACATCCTTAATAAGCGTGAAAGTGATTGAATTTGCTTATAATTCGAGCCGAATGGAGTAGTTAAATGAACATTTTAAACTGTAAGGTTTTATTTGAAAACAGTTAGTGATGGTTAAAATCACTATTAAATAAATCAACATTTTACGATAAAAACAATTCATGATGATTAAAACCGTCACTAAACCAACACTTCAAAATAGAAAATTGAATTCAGAAGTTAAATTTTGGAGTGGTTTATAACCATTACATGTTTGAAATGGCCGCTATTAGGTTCGATTCCAAAAATTCCATTAAAATTAGCGACACTTAAAATTGTAGCTAAATGAACAATTTCATCTGTGAGGTTTTATTAGAAAAATAGTTCGCGACTATTAAACCAACGTTTTAGATTTGAAACAGAGACACGTGGATGTTTCTAAATTTCAGCATTTTCCAACTTTTAATGTGGAGGCTCCAATTTGCTGAAAGTGAATTTGGAGCTTATAATAAAATACTCCTTCCGTTCCGTTCCGTCCCTATATATAAGATCAATTTGGGAGATTTCACGTTAATTAAGAAAGATGATTAATTTAGTTAATTGTATTGAAAATGTGAACTTTCGATATGTATTTTCAAAATTACCCCTATTAATATTATTAGAAATATAAAAAGTGTTAAATAAATAGGGGTGTTTGTGGAAAAAATAATTAATGATCATTAAAAATTGATATGGGGTCTTATAAATAAAGACAAAATAAAAGTGTCAAAAGTGTCTTATAATTAGGGATGCAGGGAATACTTTTTTATCTTGAAAAAGAAATAATTATATATATATATATATATATATATATATATGAGGTTTGCTAACATATGTAAAATGTTTTTTCAGTCGGTACATTTTAGCACAGTGTACCAAGTTTTAGTTAACAAAAATACCCTCATACATTAGAGATACTAAATTTTAAGGATAACGATATTTTAATAATTTCTATTTTAAAAGTTAAAAAAAAATAAAAAATCAGACCCCTTCATCTCTCATCTATCTCTTTAACAAACTAGATTCCCTCTTCTCCCTCTCAATCCATCGCCAGCCAACCACCCACGTCCCTCAATCCACCGCCGGCGAGCCACCCACACCTAACCTCAAACCACACCGCCGCCCAGCCACCCACACTCAGACACGAATCACCATCGACGGCCCCCGGCGCAACCACCACAACCCACAAACCAAACACTCACCTGCAACCCACCACCCCAAGAACCCCAATAGCCACCATGACATCAACCTCAACATCTACCATGACAGCCGCCATCAACCCCAATAGAGCAAATTGTGGAGGTCACTGATATTTTATTTGGGGCAACAAGTTAAAATCATGCTGGAAAACTAAGCCATGTGCAAAGATGAATCAAGTAACAGAGTTTGTATGTGGTTGAACACCGAAAAAAATCAAAGGTTTGTAACAAAAGAAAATGTATAGGACCATAAAAAAAATCAAGGAACAGAGTTTGTATGTGGTTGGCCGACGCGATGGGTTCAGAGGGGGAAGAGGGATTTAGTTTGTGAAAGAGACAAATGACAGATGAGAGAAAGGTATCAAGGGATTTGGGGGGTGTGTATATATATATATATATATATATATATATATTAAACTTTTAAAACGAAAATTATTAAAATATCCTTATACTTAAAACTTAGTATCTTTAATTATGAGGGTATTTTTGTTAACTAAAACTTGGTACATTGTGTTAAAATGTACCAACTGAAAAAACACTTTACATATGTTAGCAAACCCTTTGTTATGATCCAACGGCCAAAATTAACTCACTAATCCCCTTTCATCATTGCTAATACCCTCATGTTACCCTTTTCTATCTTATACGAAATTTTATTTAATTTTGATTTATTTAATATTTAATTAATAATTAGGTAATTAAAATATCACGTGTCTGCATATGATTTGTGGATGTTGTCAAATAGGATAATGCAATTTGTTTTTTTATCAAAAGGATGATGGAGGAGCGAAATATGCATTAAAAAATTTAACATGAGGTATTGTTTTAACTCAAAAAAAAGTAGAGGGATGAATATCTACAATTTAAAAATTTAAGGGACCAAAAGTGCATTTTAACCTATAGTTTTTTAAGATTTAAATATGTTTTTTATCCATGAAAATTTAACAAACTTTGTTTAATCCTTATAATTTATTTTTAGTATATTCCAAAAAATATTGATTTTTAGACTTGATGTTGCAATATTTCAATTATTCACTTGAATAATTAGTATGAAAATTTCATGAAACGATGATAACAATATTATCAATAAAGATTAAAACAAAAATTTTAAAATATATAACGACCAAAATTAAAGAGAACATTTTCAATGACTAAAAAAAAATTTCTACATTTTTTGGGATAAAAAATAGTCTTAAATATTTTTTTAATTCTTTATCTTATTTTTAGGTTTTAATTTGGTCATTTATCTTTAAAAAGATTCAATTTAGTCAACTATGTTTCAAACGTTTGTCAATTTCATCATTCTGTCATGACAGTGTTAAATTTTTACTGAAATATATTGATTTTGCCTAAAATTCCTTTTTTAATCATCAGAATCTGCATATTATCGCCATAATTTGCAATTTTCAAAAAGAAAAAAAAGGCAAAAATGTGAGTAAAATTTCACCCTAAAAAAGTGCATCGACATTGAAATTTTACCAATTAAAGTATCAAATACAAAGAAAAATGCATATTTGGGTAGCTGGAAGAAGAAATCTATGACAAAATTAATATATTTCGGAGAAAATTTAACATCATCATGATAAAAGGATGAAATTGACAAATGCCAAAAACATAAATGATTAAATTGACTTTTTTTTAAAGATAAATGACCAAATTGAAATCTAAATATAAGATAAAGACAAAAAAAAGTAATTAAGCCTAAAAAAAATGGTTTTGGCTAAAAAACACCAAATATATTTGGTGTTTAAGTATACCATGTGTTATTTTATGATTGGGTTTACATGTAACCTATTGTGTAATTAATATGTATCAACTTAATGAATTTCCAAATATAAACCTCGTTAATGAACTTATATATTGTTTGCATTTAAAGATTTTTTTTATTAATGAGTAATAAATAAAAATATCTATATATTATTTTTTTTAATTATCATCTATGCGAGTATAAGTTTTTAAAATGATTTATTTTAAAAAAAATCATAAATTCTAATTTCACTAAATATATCTGAAATATTAATTTATGAAAGTGTAAATCAATTAATTTTTTTTATTGAAATATCTCTGACGTAAGAAATGTAAATCAATTAACTAGGATTATCATGACTTTTAAAGGTGTAAATTAAATAATTTACCTATACCAAGGTTATTTTGCCATTGTGTGTTGTAGTATTTATTTTTTTATTTTCAGTGTATTGGATTATTAAATCTACACTAAAAAAAATTTTAGAATATGTTCTTGAAAAAATAATCAAAATTCGACATCTACTTCATAGGTTCTGTAGATTATTTTTTATAAGATTATTTTTTGATACATGTGTAATTTTTCTATTCTACCATTATCACTCGAAGAGCTATAACTAACTTCGTACCCTTTTTTTAATTTACTCGAAAAAAATAATCTTCTTTACACTATACAAATAAAATAGGTTAGCTTAAATTCATTTTCAGCTAATATATTTAAATATAAACAAATTATAATTTTAACAGATTATAAGCTTAATAGATTATAGTTAGAAATGAAAATAATCATAATGTATATTTTTTCAGTTGTATCAAACACGCACTTAAATGACGATCCATGTATCATTCACATGACATGTTTGTTGGAAACCAACAAGCGAGCTTAACAATTACTAGAGGGGGGTGAATAGTAATTTGATGCAGCAATACCAAATATTTCGAATGATATTAAAAGAATTGAACAAAAGCTGATTTTTCTGGAAATAGCTCGAAATACTCGAGTCTTTCTGGAAGCACTCGAGTGTTTCAGGATGAACCACTCGAGTCTTTTATGATCCACTCGAGTCTTTGAGTACGAACAACTCGAGTATTCAGAGAAACACTCGAGTCTTTCGTACAGAGTTGCACTAAACCAGTTCTGAAAAATCAGCAACTCACTTCTAATTAATCCAACACAAATCAGAGACCTATCTAACAGAATAGTAAGCAATTATGACGACTTAACAACACTTAATTGCTATGAACTTACTACCTAATTAGATAAACCCTTTTCCTTGAAAAGCTTTAGGTTGTTTGACCAAGAATAAGAATGAAAGCAATAAATCAACACACAAACAATTTTAGCCTGGTTCACTCTTAACAATGAGCTACATCCAGTCCTCCTAACCACTTTAGGAGATTTTCTATAAATCAAATTGTGAGAAATTACAAAGGATTAATTGAGATAGCCTCACTCAACCTAACCCTTCAAGAGTGTACAAAACTCTTGAATTCTACCCCAATTTGATTCCGGTGATGAAGAACTCTTCCAAAGCTTCCTTGAACACCCTTCAAGAAGCTCCACCGGGCTAAGAACTTCTTAGTCTTAGTGCTTGAGAACTCTCAAGACTCCAATACCCTAAGTCTCACCTAAGGTTTGCTTGGGAACAATCCAAGACTTAAATCAACAAGCTAGTTTGTATGTGTATTACGAATTTCACAATGAATTCGCACAATTAAGCACAACTCAATGAAAATTGAGACCTAAAACTCAACCTAAGAGAAAAATGACAATATGAGAGCAAAGTTGAGTTTTTGAGAGATTAACACTTGAGAAGAAGTTTGGAGTATGCTTATTGTCTCTTGTTTTTGCCAACAGTGTGCAACTTATAGAATTGGAAGATTGGAGAAGACCCAAATGCCCTACATGGGTTTTTGAGTCCTTCTAACGACTTTATTTTTGCTGACTGTGCCGAAAGACTCTAGTCTTTTGGCCAATACTCGAGTCTTTTGACCAGGCTGAAAAAGATCCGTTGCATGTACAAGACCAACTGTAATATTTGCTGATCTGGCACCAACACTCAAGTCATTTTCAGAAAACTCGAGTGGACACTCGAGTCTTCATCAGAATACTCGAGTGGACCAAAACACTTGAGTGTTTCGATCAGAGATGGTAAAAATTTATTTTTCCCTTTTTGTTTTTATTCTCAAGTATTAAATCAAGTTAA
The DNA here is from genome assembly GCA_037953625.1 of Crotalaria pallida. Lineage (NCBI taxonomy): Eukaryota > Viridiplantae > Streptophyta > Magnoliopsida > Fabales > Fabaceae > Crotalaria > Crotalaria pallida. The sequence goes on along the minus strand of CM075652.1, from coordinate 121,241,420 downwards.
TCTCAACCTAACGATCATATTAATTATTTTACTCTTTAGAAGAGATTAACTAATTCTACCCACTCTCAACATAAATGATAAATTACAATTACAACCAAATTGAGAATGAGTGTGCACTTGAATAATTTCTTGATTTCTTGTTGTTGTTCCATTGTCTTCAAAGCTTGTTTGAATTACTTTGTCATCATCAAAATCATATCCAAATAGTTGCTAGGCGCATTGAATTTTCAATGTTAATTTTAAAGACCATGACCCCTTGAACTTATATGAAGACTCAACATTTCAAAATTAGGCATGCCAACGGGTTAGGTTTGGGGCGGGTTTTGCCAATACCAATGTCGCACCCATTAAGAGTGTAACGACCTAAGTCGTCATAAGGATTATGTTATATTAAATGCATATTATTAATGTTTTTTAAGAAAATGATATTGATGTTTTTATGATGGTACATAAAAATAAGAAACAATTTAAACCGGAAACTTTCATATAACTGCGTCATTTATATTTCACATAAAAATTTTGGTTTAATGTACATCATTTTACATTGTTTCAGTCAAAAGATATTGCATCATAACTCTGAGTTAACTAATCTCAATCAGTGCACATATACATATATATAATAAAGTGTAACTCAGAGCAGTCCACTAACTCAAAATATACTAAAAGTCAGTCTACATACTAATGATATATACCTAGCATATAACCTCATGGCTCATCAACCATCCACTGACTCTCGATCGATGGCACTACATGATCACTCTCCCCTCCAGTCTGTACGGCGTCGCCCTTAGCTGGCTCACTCTCGCCCTCCTTGAGATCCTCCTCCTCAGAATCCACCTGAACCACCGGAGGTACACGTTCCGGTGATGGTGCAAATCTCACAGTCCGAGATGGACCCGGACGAGAAGGATCCTCAGGTCAGCTCTCTCGGGAGGAGTGCGAGCGGGAGAAGCTGGTTTGAAACAAAAATGAGAACGACGACGTGCAGGCTGGGGCGGTGGAGTACCATGGCGATAAGTAAAAGCAGAAGGTATATGCTGAGCATATATCATAGGTATGCGGAACCGACGAGGACGCATATAGGCCAAGGGGTTTGGGTGGCGAAAGATCAGCTCCACCTCCCCTTCAAAGGTGGCTCTACGCTCCTCATACTCCCATGTCCCTCTCACAGGACGCATCTCCAGGCACGCCAAAAATCGAGACATCACCTAACAACAAATAGGACAAAGGGAGTAAGACAGTGTCATTCACGTACAAATAAATAATTAAATGAACTAAGAATAAACAAAAACAATTAGTCAAGTAGAAATTTAAGTCACATAGGCAAATAGCAACTCAAATAATCAAATTGATCATTACTAAACAATAACTATCAAGCAATAATGTATGTTTCTAATGCATGTGCAATGCAATACGATGCAAGTACTCGATGCAATCTCCTCTGTGATATTCTATGAATATCATGCACTTGACAATTTCACGTTTATCGATAACGTCCTCAACGATTTAATTTTATGTTTTATCGAAAATGTTCAAATGATCAAATTTTACGTTTTAACGAAAATGCTCAAACGCTCCACGTACATTTGACGACAAAGTACCAACGATTCACACTAAATAGGAAAAGCAACTCGGAGTAAACGTCTTTCAACCAAGTATACAAATACAACTCCTTTGTAAATTATACTAAAGACCGTCCTCCGCAATCACGAAATACTCCGAGAGATCGATAGAATAAAATTATAGTCATTGTAAAATTATCCCGAGTCGAGTCTGCAAAACCCACTCATCATAGGACCACTTTACCTATAATTAATTCCCACGGTTATTTGATGTATCACCGTCATAAACCTAATTTCCGCGTATTCTCATACCGATTAATCAAATCGAATGTGTCTTTTGTAACACACTATGATTTATTACCCTTAATTCCCCATTATTGAAAATGTAAATTTAAAATTTCTTTTTAATTTAATAAAAATCACCCGTCAAACGGACGGAGTTTTGTTTGTTTTTCGGACTAATCCAAAATTTAACCTGTGAAAAGCATTATCAAATATACAATCAGAAATAAAGCATTATCAAATTTAACCTGTTAAAAACATATAACTTCATCGAAATAAAGAAAAACATCCTAAGTCTCTCTCAAAATATATATACAACTCATATACATCAAAAGAATATAGGAGGCTTAGGTCCAATAATATGTACTAATCCCATAACAACCCTACTCTCCCTGTGAGGGAGAGTAATCTTGCTCGGCCAATCTTGGTGTATGCTCCAGCTCGGTACCTGAAAAATGGTAAGGATGTGAGCATTACACAATAAAATAGGAAAAGCAGTTTCTACTATGCTATAATGAACTACCAAGCCAAACACATCTAGCCATGTGATGCACAAAAATCAATCAAGCATTCCCATTCAATTCAATTATTCTCACACTCATAACAATTGATTTCTTTTGTAGTTCCTTAAATTCATTATTTCATACTTTTCCATCTCATTCAAAAACTCATACTTTTCTCATCTCTTGTTTGATTTCACAATTTCATTTCTCTTCTCATATCTTTTTGAGTTTTACATAGATTTTTAGAATTTATTACGTGGATCCATCATTGCGTACAGTCTCCTTCGGAAAACGTCTTACAGCTGCACATCAAGTGCGTCTTACGCGATCTATGCGTACAGTCTCTTACGGACAACGTCTTACAAGATCTGGAGTGGCACAATCCAATTATACCTTTATTATTATATGGTCCGTGTGTCCATCATTGCGTACAGTCTCCTTCGGACAACGTCTTACAGCTGCGCATCAAGTGCGTCTTACGCGATCTATGCGTACAGTCTCCTTCGGACAACGTCTTACAAGATCTGGATCACACACTATTTTGCCTTTAATCTTTTAAGATCTTATTTCAATTATTTCATTCTGTAGCCACTTTCATGAATTCATTAATTTCATTATCTCTTTATACTTCTAAATTCCAAAATATACAGGGCAATTTCAAAGAGACATACCTTCCAATATCAAATAGCATAATCATTATAATTTTATAATTCTAGAGTCCAACATAATTTGGCAAATTATTAAACCACACATTCAAGTATCAATCATCATATTTATGCACAAAATAATACATTTCTATACCTTTCTACTATGTTAACTGTCCTAGGGTTCTTAAACTTAATCTAACATAAAACTCTTAGTACCCACTATATACATAACACAAACTACCCCCTAGAATATGTCAACACACACCCCCTTACCTCAAACACTTAAAGATAAGGAGATTCACTTGCTCTAAGCTTTGAGTTTGCCACCAAAGAACTATAATCCAAGGGAGGAACCTAATATAAGAGTCATAAAAAGAAGAGTTATCATTTATGCCATGGTTTCTTGTCAAGATTCAAAGAAATGTGAAGCTTTCATTGCTTAGAGTTGAAAACCACCATGAAAGGGAAGAGAGAGAAAGGGGTTACGAATTTATGGAGAGAGAAAGGGAAGAAATTCATGGCTTAAATACTTACTTGGAGTTAGGAAGGAAGAAAGCTGTTGATGGGAAGATGGAATCCTTTGCTCCTTGGAAGATTTGATGATGGAGAATAGAATCCCTAGGGAGATGAAAGGAGGGGTTCGAACATGAGAAAGGGAAGAGAGGGAATTGTTTGTTGATGTTGGTGTTGTGCATTTAACTTTCCTTTTCTTTCATGTTAACTCTTTGCCTTGAGTTGAAATGTGTGGCTGAGAGGGCACCCTTATCTATTAAGCCACGATTTAAGTGGCCCCCACTCGATATTTTTTTTTCCAGATTTTTATAGGGGTAATCGATTACTTACCCCTCAGTAATCGATTACTCCTTTGATGCAACATTTCTTAGTACATTCAGCATAGGACAAGTAATCGATTACTGCACTGGAAAATAATCGTTTACTTCACAAAAACTCAAGGTAATCAATTACTTCAAATGAGGTAATCGATTAAAAATGCTGCAACATTTAAGTGTTTAATTCACCAGAGGCCTTGTAATCGATTAATCCCCTACAGGGTAATCGATTACCCTTTGAAAAATCTCGTTTTGATGGTTTTCTATCTTCAATTCATTTCCTTTGACTCATTTCTCACTCCAAACTTGATCTACTACACCTAACCTCTTCCTAAACTTGACAACTCATATAATAACTTGCATAATTCACATTATATTTAATATTTAAATTGAGGATGTTACATCTTTTCCTATTATCCTATCTTAACTCCTTGACACCATGCATGATTTCAATCACAACCAAGTTATTAGGGTTGACTTCAAATTATTTATTGGGTATTGATTTGATATTAAAAGAAAGTGACACTAAAACACTCTTTTTAATAGTAGAAAAATAAAAATTTTAACTTAAAAGAAATAATTAAAATATTAGTGAAATATTGGATTAAAGAAGGCTTAATTGCATAATTGGTCCTTTATCTTATTTATTAGATTCACTTTGGTCCTTTATCTTTTTTTTGCAATTTACTGGTCCTTTATTTTTTTTAAAAGATTCAGTTTGGTCCTTCCGTTAAAATAAAGTTAAATGAGAAGGAATATTCTAAGAATATTCCCCCTTCTAGGCTTAATTGCATAATTGGTCCTTTATCTTATTTATTAGATTCACTTTGGTCCTTTATCTTAATATTCCAATAATATTCCCTCTTCTTCTTCTTCTTCCTCTTCCTCTGCTCTCTTCTTTACAGCGGCGGCAGTCACCACGGGCGTCGTCGCCGCCGCCCATGCCACCGTCGCTGCCATTTTTAGAAATTAATCGGAGTTGTTGAAGCGTTTCGCACGTGTTTTCACACGTTTTCCAGCAGGTTTAGAGGAGAAGACCATTGTTGATAACCAAGGTTTTAGAAAAGGGACCCTAGAATTCGGATTTTGAGGAAAAAAGAACGAAAAACACAAATTTGTTTGACGAATAATGAAAATAAAGCTTAAAAACCGTGAAAAATTGAAGAATGTTGAAGAAATTTGATGATTTTCGAGGGAAGAGGGTGTGAGCCCATGGTAACTGCCGCCGCTGTAAGGAGAGAGCAGAGGAAGAGGAAGAAGAAGAGAGAATATTCTTGGAATATTAAGATAAAGGACCAAAGTGAATTCAATAAATAAGATAAAGGACCAATTATGCAATTAAGCCTAGAAGGGGAATATTCTTGGAATATTCCTTCTCATTTAACTTTATTTTAACGGAAGGACCAAACTGAATCTTTTAAAAAAAATAAAGGACCAGTAAATTGCAAAAAAAAGATAAAGGACCAAAGTGAATCTAATAAATAAGATAAATGACCAATTATGCAATTAAGCCATTAAAGAAAAATACATTTTTTAGGTTCTGTACAGTGTCTAACCGGTTAGAAAATCCTGTAACCGGTTGGTCACATTCAAATTTCCCTCTTTTTTCCAATTTTACAGTAATTAACCGGTTAGAAGTTGCAGTAACCGGTTAGTCACTACAGATCAGTGACAAATTGGCCTTTTTATACATCAATTCAAAACCTTTCACTTTCAATCCTTATCAATCACGTCAGAACATTCTTGAGCATATTTAAACATGTACAAATAAATTATACACATCAATTTCATGAGATTCATATATGATTCATCAAGCTTGCACATAATCACATAATTGACACTTAATATGTCAAAATCAATTTCAGAGCTAAACAAGCCACAAATTCAGTTCCTTTAGTTCATATGAAGTTATTATGATATGTCCAAATTAGTTTTGGAACCTATTATGACTTCCAGGCCAAAATCCCAATTCAAAACCTATGGCCCTTGAGCTTGTAAAGCTCTTTTACATTCCAAGTCATTTAATAATCATTCTAGCAAATGAATATCTTCTCCCTTATAATCACATTATAATTTTTATAATAATTAACGTAATTACATATAATTATATTTTATAATCGGGGATTAATTTTTGGGGTGTTACAAAGAGCAGGGCTGATTTGGGTGCGGGTTTAAGTAGAGCGGGTATAAAAACGTGAAACTCAAACACATCCCATCGAGTTCCGGGAAACCCACGAGTAATCCATCCAATTAGTTTTTAAAATTATATTTTATTGTATTAAACAAAAATCATATATAACATACATTACAATTCAAATAAAATATAATAACAAACGTCAAATTTTAAAAATATCTAAAATATTGCGAATTAAATCATGGTTTTTGACAAATACGTTAGTTTTACTTCACCATTTAACTATTATTATAATGAAAATTATTTAATTTTTATATTAGTGTAGGTTTGGGAGCGGGGGCGGAGCAAGTAATTACAATCCTAAACTAGTTTCACCCCATCTTTTTAAAGCAAATTTTAGTTTCCGTTTTCTCCAAACCCAATTAGAGCAGATTTTTCCCATCAAAATTGGATCGCTTTCGTTGGGTACCCGTGGATGTGAGTTTTATTGTCAAACCTATCCAAAATCATAATTGTTAATTAGATCTGATCGTCAATCTACAACATACAATTTTCAATGCATTATAATTTTCTTAATTAACTTTAATATTTGAATATCAATATTTATAAATAATGTTATTAATGGGTAAATATATTTCTAAAAAAGACAAAAAGGTATTTTTGTAAAAAATTTGGTTATAATATGTTGATTTGTTCCAACTGAAAAATCACTTTTCTCATATTACATTTTTAATTATCTATGATATAAGTTTTTTTATAATTATTTATTTTTATAAAATCATAAATTTTTATAATTAACATATTTATACAAATTACATAAAGGCATTTTTGTCTACAATAATATGTTATACTGTGTTAATTTGTTCAAACTGAAAAATCACCTTTTGCATATTACATTTTTAATTATCTATGCTATAAGTTTTTTTAATAATTATTTATTTTAAAAATTATAAATTTTTATAATTAACATATTTTTTAAAAAAATATAAGAGTATTTTAATCTACAATAATATGTTATATTATGTTAATTTGTTCCAATTGAAAAATCACATTTCTTATATTATAATATTTTTTCATTATCTATGTTATTTCTTTTTTTTAAATAATTATTTATTTTTTAAAATCATAAATTTTTATAATTCACATATTTCTACAAAACACATAAGGGTATTTTTTTTACAATAATATGTAATACTATGTTAATTTGTGTCAACTTAAAAATCTTCCTTCTCATATTATATTTTTTAATTATTTATGTTATAAGTTTTTTTAGAATTACTTATTTTTAAAAAATCATAAATCCCAATTTCATTACATTATCGTGTATTTGAATAAAAAAATTATTATTTTTTAAATTTATGATGTAAGTTAAAAAATAATTTAACAATTAAAAAAAAGTAAAAGCTCCTAAAATCTTTGAAGATTACAATAATGAATAATGAATCATCATTTCAAAAAATAAAAGATTACAATAATAAATGATGAATAACCTGCTATACCTGTTATAACAGGTAAATAAGGATGGTGCGTATATCCACCAAAACAAAATCCGGTGTAATTTATCCTTAAAAAAAAATATATTCAAGCATAATTTTAATTTAGACAGTGTTAAAAATTTTTTCCCCAATTTTTTACCATTTAATTGAAAATGTGTTTATTCACTATTCTCATTCCAAAATTTCCTCTTTTCAGCTTTTAAAAAAAAAAAAAAAAAAAATCTCTCTTCCCCAAACCTTACCACCTTCACCCTTTTACCTCTCCACCGCAGTCCACCGTTATCTCGCCGTAGCCGCCACTGCTAGCCCTATCGTCGTTGCCAGAGGTAGGTAGCTGAGACTCTATTTTCTACTATTATCGCTATTAATTAAGTTAGTTTCACAAACTAATGGTTTTAGTTTCTAGACTTAAACTTGATTTCACAAACACACCTTTTGTTAATTAGTTTATTAAATCTCCCTATGATTGAATGTATCTTTATTATTTTAAAGATTCAATACATATACAGTGACATGCTGCTATTTGATTAGTTAATTTTGATCTTGATCCATGAATGATTTGCTTAATATGCAGTAGTAATTTACTATGATGATGGTGCTTCTACTAGTTTAGTTTTACAACTTATGATTTGAGAGCATCCTAAAGGGAATAGTTGGAAGTTGGAACCAATGAATGAGTAGGTAGGTGTACATTAGAAAGCTTGAAGGTGCATGGATGAGAAGGCGGTGTTGGAACGAGTGTTCGGGCATTCCTCCTCCTCGGATAGCGAAAGGGAAGAGGAGGAAGAGGTGGTGGGATGTGATTGGGAGGAAATCCGGGAAGTGAAAGGGTTATGGGTTTCTAGAAGCTTCCTATCTCCACACCAGCAATCTACTTTGTGCTCCGCGATCCGATCCGAGAATTGGTTCACTGAACCATCCAACAACCAAGCCATGCGATTCGGCGACCTACCCCCGTGGGCCATTCGATTAACCCATTCCATTCGCGATTCTGTGCTGTTGGCTTCTGATGATGATGACCGGTTACCGCTCCCGCTAGATCTGCTTTCGAGGCAGCCGCTGTTTGATCAAATGATAGTTAACATGTACCAGCCGGGAGAAGGAATCTGCGCTCATGTGGATCTGTTGCGATTCGAGGACGGCATTGCCATTGTTTCGTTGGAGTCGTCTTGTGTCATGAATTTTACATCGGTGGACAACGAATTGGTTTCGGTTCCGGTTTTGTTAAACCCGGGGTCGTTGGTTGTGATGTCAGGGGAAGCACGGTACCGTTGGAAACATGAGATTAATCGCAGGCCTGGGTTTCAAACATGGCAAGGACATGAATTGGATCAAATGAGACGCACCTCTGTTACACTCAGGAAACTCTGTGAATGAATCAATCTTATTAGGTATCACATTAGCACATTCATTACTCAATCAATTCTCAATTTTGATTATTTATTTTATTCAGTGATCAATACAATTTTTATATATATGGAACTGAGTCTCATATCTTCAGAGGGATCACAGTTAGTGTTATGTAATCTAGATTAGTGTTTTCATTTGATTTTATTCTTTGTTATTGTTTAAGAAGTACTTAACAAATTGAGATTGAGACTACAAGAGGGACACCATCGCTCATCTCAATCAATTGGAAAGGTCCTTGTTTGCTCATCTTTTACTGCCATTATTGTAAAGCAGATTTTGAATGAATTAGAATTGAGTAATATGTCAGATTAGTCCCTGACTTTGTCATCGTCGGTTAAGTTAGTCCCTGACTTTATCGAAATAGCAATTTAGTCCCTGAGATAGGAGAACGTCGCCGTCACTATCGCAGGGATGTTTTTGCTTTAAAATGGGATAAAGATAGGGACATATGTGAATTAAAATGAAATCTCAGGGACTAAATTGCTATTTCGATAAAATCAGGAACTAACTTGACCACCCTTACAAAGTCAGGGACTAATCTGACATATTACTCCAATTAAATTTGATTTAATGTGCTCTGTTTGCTTCTTTTTAACTTATAGTAGTTGCTCTTTAAGTTAGTCTTGCTTTCAGTTGCCACTTTTTGTTTGATAAAATGTTTGAATCACTGGTATATCGATGATGCTCTGATTCAGACTTATGAACTTATGGTTAATTTTAGTTCCTGCAATTTGCTTACATTAGATGACTAAGCACATCTGTAAATCTCTGTTTTTTTTTGGGAATATATGAAAGTAGTGTATGTGAATACATGTCTCTTCATTAATTGGCTTGCACAATGTTTGTTTCAGTCCTGTTTCTTGAGTATGGTTTAGATCACAATTTATGATTTATCAATTTTAGCACTGTAGACTAATAGACTAATAGAAATAATCCAATGATAAGAGTTACAGAAGAAGAGTTTAGATCCATAAACCTTATCAAGATATGGAAGTTAAATGTTGATCATTCAGTTTTTATGGGCCAGAAGTAACATGAAGTCATGAAGACATTCCTTTATCGCATTTTAATTTCAAGGTTGAGGGTACAAGATATGTAATGATGCTAAGCGACATTTACAATGATGCTCAGTTTGAAGGCACTTGGGATAAATGTCAAACTTAGGATAAAGGAGTTTGATAGGCAAAAGTGGGAGTTTGGAATGAGATATATGACAAATTGGCTATACTGCAAGTGGGTGATTGTTGGAAACATATAATGTATGCCGAGATTAACTTTATCATGACATTGTTACACATTTATTTTGATAAATAGATTGACAATTTTATTTTGATAAATAAAGTGATAATAAGTTTGCCATTATCTTATTTTTCATTTTAAATTGTTTAGTTGATAACTTGATATGATAAAGGCCATATTTGGTAAGGCAAACCTATAGCTTATCTGGTAGCTTTTAACTTATTGACTTGGTCAATAAGCTATTAGAGCTATTTGGTGGAAAAAATAATAAAAGTAGCTTATAGCTTTTGAAAGCTATCTGAAATAATTTTCAAAAAAATAAAAGAACTTTCAATAAATTATATCTCAATTTTGCCCTGTATTTTTTTTCCTAATTATTATCATATATCTTGTCCAAATTATATTGTTTAGGTCATTTAACAAATTTCGGCTTGTTGTGTAGCTAGTTTTGCCAAACAGTTTTACTGCAATAAGTTTGTTATTTTCAGCTATAATCCCACAACTTTCAGTTAGGTTCACAGCTATCAGCTATAAGCCCACAGTTATCAGTTATAAATTCACAACTATAAACTAGCTTTGCCAAACAAGCCCAAATTCCTTGATTGAAGTTAGGGATTTGTTATCATAACATAGTCATGATGATGATAAAAGAAATTTTTCATATTTTAATCAAAATTGTTCTTGATTATGGGATATTTGAGGATATAACATCAATGATCGGAATATATAAATATAGTTTTATTGGATAAAAATTAAGAGATTAATGAGTGTGTATTAACGATGTACATTTTTTTTTATACTATCAGTTTATCATTTATCATTCATTTGTATTACTATTACTTTTCATTAAAAGTCAACAACCATAAATACGTGGATGATGCATAATGCATTAATGGTGTAAAAAAATTTTACATTGTTAATGCATCAATTATTTTCTCAAAAATTAATAGTTTTTATTTATTAAATTCCTTATACAAATGATGCATATGGGGATATCATCATTAGAGTTGTCCCTAGGCCAGGTAGGAGGGCAACTTCCTAGGCCCCCAATTTTTTTTTTACCTATAAATGTTTTTTACCTATAACTAAAATAAAAAAAATTAAATAAATAAAGAAAACACGTATAAAGATGACTCAATAGTTGATAGACTTTTTTAATCAAGCTTAAAGCAAATGATAGGGTAGATTTCTTCAACCCTTCTTAAAAGAATAGCTACTATGATACTTACTTAAACTTGATATTATTAATGATTTTTTTTAATTATAAAAAAAAAGATAAAGGTATTATGTTAACGTGTTGTAATCTATCTTGCAAATGTATTATGTATTTAATTTTACGTAATTAATTATTTTATAAGAAGAGGGCCCTTATTTCTAATTTTGCCTAGGACCCCGAAAATGTTAGGAACGACTTTGATCATCATTGAACTAATTTAATTGAGAGATATTCTGGTGTGAAAAATATACGGTAGTAATTTTCTTAGACTTGAGCTTGTCATAATAATTAACAAGTTATTTATTATAATTTGATTTTGGACATCTATTGCCTCTAGACGATAGTTGAATGTATATTGGATATGATTAAATACTTATAGAATTAAAGATTAATCAAGATGGGATTCATCACATCTTGATAATGAGGTTGAGTTCTATGATTATAAATTGTAATATTAAAACTTTGGCTAGGGCAATTGAAAATGAATTGTTTCTTAATTCATTTATTAGTTAATTATTATGATAATTAGTTTGGTATAAATCTATGAAGTGTATTAGAGTTTGACAACAATACCATTTACTAAAGTTAACCTAGAGTCGTAAAGGTGGAGGTAAATATTATATTTTTTTTAATGGTTTTTGAAAATAAATAATATTACTTCATGCTATCTTAATGTAATAATGTTAAGGAGTATTGCTATATGCCAACCTTGATCAATAAATTAGTTTAACAAATTTATTACATGTTTGGTATTGAACTTACGAAATCACACACTAATAAGTTTTTTTTTAATTTTTTTTTATAATCAACGGGGCTAAAAAGAACCCGAGAAACTACATATTAGAAACGAAACGAGGAAGAGAAATACCCCAACAATCCTCTCTCAGAATACAAAGAAGAGGGGAAGGGGGATTGTCAAAGTGAATGCCCCAAGTTTGCTAGATAGTCAACACATCTATTAGCTTCTCTAAAGATATGACGTATTACAATTTGCCATTGCCTCTACAGAAGGATTCTGATTCATCGCACCAAGCTGAAACATTGGTGGATGAAGGACAGAACCCATCCACTAGGTTGACCCCAACTTTTGAATCCAACTCCACAATTAAGCGCTCTATGCCCATGGATGCAGCAAGTTCCAAGCCAATAAGTAAGCCCCACAGTTCTGCTTTGAGCATCGTACATCTTTCAACCTTACATGTGAAGCCCCTAACAAAAGAGCCATTGTCATCCCTAAGAAGACCACCACAAGCTGTTTTGCCCTGATCAATGACTGAACCATCTACATTTAACTTGATATAGTTCGTGGGTGGGTACAATCATGAAATATGGGCTTCAACCCTGCTCTTTGTTTGCAAACCAAGACTTTCAACTTTAGTGAGTTCTTCACCAAAGCTGGATACCTGCAAGTGAAGAGAATAAAAAATTGTGGTCCTCCCATTAAAGACCAAGTCATTGCGGTCCTTCCAAAGTTTCTACACAGCAATTGCAAATATAGTCTCCCATTTAAGAGAGCCCACCTTCATGCGGCCAGGGGTCAAATTAAGTAAGAGCCAGTCCTCCATACCATAACTGTAAAAATAGCACCATGATTCATTATCCTCATCAAAAAACCGATCCCAGAAGATGCGAACATGGTCGCAGTCCCGAAAAGTGTGCATAGCTGTTTCTGGATAGGCGTTACACCTAGGACAAAGTGAATCAGTTGCAATGCCATGCTTGACTCTTTCCGCATTGGTAAGGATTTTCTCATGAGAGAGCTGCCAAAGAAAGGTGGTAATGCGTTGGGGCCCATTCATTTCCATAAAAGTTTTGCAACATCAGGATTAACATGAACATTCACCACACTATCTGTACGGCTAAAGTAAGCACTTTTAATAGAAAAGGTACCATCTGAGCTCCATTTCCATGTAGGCATATTCGCACCCTCATCATCAACGGGGGGCTTTGTGGCTGCAAGATACTTCCGGGCTTCCTCAGTAAGAATTAAATCAAATGCACCCCAATTCCATTGTCCCATGACAGTGTAAGAAAACAAAGTGCGATAAAGATCAATAGGAGAAATATGATCACAGGCGTGGTATTGAAGAGGCCCTAGCTTAGAAATGAAAGAGTCTAACCAGAACCTCACTTCTTTACCATCACCTAATGACCAGTATACCCTTTAGGACATGTTACCATTGCTTGACAACTTCTTTCCACAGAGAAGAACTAGTGCATGTGACGCGCATAGATGGCAGAGAGAGAGCCACATTTATATTTAGTCCGAAGGACCTTAGTCATCAGAGAACCTGTATTAGCAATTAAGGATAAGCCAATCTTCATGATGAACGCCATGTTCATAGTGTGAAGACTACGAAAATCAAGACCACTATGAGTCTTAGGAGAGCAAATTTTGTTCCAAGAAATCATATGACATTTCCTATGATCCGGAGAAGAGCCCCAAATAAAATTCCTGCACAGTTTCTCAATTTCATCACCAACACTAAGAGGGATAACCATGGATTGCATGATGTAACCAGGAATTCTCGTTACAGAGGATTGGGCAAGAGTTACTCTTCCAGCTAACGATAAGGTGTTAGCTTTCCAACTAGCAAGCTTTCTTTTGATCTTATCAATTAGAAAATTGTAATTGGCTTTGGTATTACGACCATGCAGTAGAGGAGCGCCCAGATAGAAGCCAAGATTATATGTGTCCTGTATGTTCATGAGAGAGCTAATATCCTGTTGGAGATCCGTATTAGTGTTACCAGAGAAAAATACCATGGACTTCTCTAAACTAAGAGTTTGACCTGACGAAACACAAAATTTGTTTAAGACATTCATCATGACACCAGCCTGCTCCAATGATGCTTCACCAAATAGAATCAAATCATCAACAAAAAAGAGGTGAGATAATGGAGGTACATCCCGACCAATGACAACTGGCTTCCGAGCTCCTGCATTTAACTCATCAAGAATACAGTTGGCTAATCTTTCTATGCAAATAATGAATAAGTAAGGGGAAAGGGGGTCCCCTTGCTGAATTCCTCTAGATGGCTGAAAGCTATCAAGGTACCTGTCATTCCAGTTAATCTGCATAGTCGAAGTTGATATACAATGATAAACAAGGTTAACCCAGTTCTCATCCAAACCCAAGAAAGATAATGATTCCCTCACAAACTGCAAACTAAGCTTATCATAAGCTTTGGCTAGATCAATTTTCACTGTCATAAACCTTTTAATGGCTTTCATTTTTCGCATTGAATGAATGACTTCTTGAAGAATAATAATATTATCATTACCTTGTCTACCTGGAATGAAGCTGCATTGGCTTGGAGCAATAACTTTGGGAAGAATGGTGTGGAGACCCCACTATTTTAGTAATTGTTTTGTAACTCACATTGCAGAGAGATATTGGACAAAACTGAGATGGGAATTCAGGAACATCAACTTTCGGGATTAGTGTTAGATCAGTTTGATTAATGCCAACAATTTTTGACAGGTCAACAATAACATCTCGAACCATCCTGCATATAGATTCACCAATTGTATCCCATTGGCTCTTAAAGAATAAGGCATGAAAGCCATCTGGCCCTGGAGCCTTGTAGTTGCCCATGGAGAAAAGGGCGTGCCTAATCTCATCATTAGTAACAGCTCCATGAATTACACTTAGGGGTGGAAACAGGTCAGGCCGACCTACAGGGGCCTATAACTGGCCTAATAAGAGGCCAGGCTAGGCCAGGCTTTTTTTGCAAACAGGCCAGGCTCAGGCTATTAAAAAAGCCTATATAGTCTAAACAGGCCAGGCCCAGGCTATGTAAAAAGCCTATTTAACTTAACAGGCCGGCCTATATAATTTATACTATTATTATTATTATTATTATTATTTAGTTATTAGTTATTATTATATTATAAAAAAATACAATAAAAAAATTTAACTTGCACACTTATTAAATGAAAATGCAAACAAGTCCCACATTGTTTAACATGGTGCATGCTCTTTGGTTCTGAAGAAATGTTTGGCTATATGAGGGTAGGAAGGAGACTTAATATAATGCATCTATGCTTGCATTTGTTGAAGAGTTGGTCGATGTGAGACTTAATATGTTGAAGCTTGCCTTGCCTTGCCTTGGTTATGTGTAATTATGCAAGTCCCACATTGTTCATTTCATAAGAAATAAGCCCACATCGTTCATTCCATAAGAATAAGAAATAGGCCTTCCACCCCTTGTTGTAATCCTTATGAGTTATGAAGTCCCACATTGCCTATTAGAAAGGAAAAACTTGTGTCTTTCCTTATAAAAAGGACCACTTCCATAGCTTTTATGATAAATGGAGTCACAATGGGCCTCAATGGCTAATTGGGCCACATGGCTAATTTAAAAGTTTTAATATTTGATCAATAATTTTTCTTGTTAGGAAATTCGGTTGAACCGCTAACCCTTTGGTTTTTTTCGGTTTTTGACTGGTTTTTCCGGTTTGGAAATTGGTACCATGATTGGTTCACCAATTTACTAGTAGGTCTATTGGCCTATTTAAAAATTTTAGTTTATGTAAGCTTTGTAACAGGCTTATAGACCAGGCCAGGCTTTTTAACAGGCCAGGCTCAGGCTTGAAAAATTAATTTAAACAGGCTAACAAGCCAGGCCAGGCCACAATAATTTATATAGGCCGAGCCTGCTTAAGGCCAAAGCCTGGCCTGGCTTGTTTCCACCCCTAATTACACTCCAGTCATCAGAAGTACCGGTTGGATAAACCGTATTCATAGTGAGCTTAGTGTAGTTACCCAAATGCGGATAAGAATAAAGCTCCATGAAAAAAATCCTTAACCATTAGACCTACTACAACTGGCTTCCGAGCTCCTGCATTTAACTCATCAAGAATACAGTTGGCTAATCTTTCTATGCAAATAATGAATAAGTAAGGGGAAAGGGGGTCCCCTTGCTGAATTCCTCTAGATGGCTGAAAGCTATCAAGGTACCTGTCATTCCAGTTAATCTGCATAGTCGAAGTTGATATACAATGATAAACAAGGTTAACCCAGTTCTCATCCAAACCCAAGAAAGATAATGATTCCCTCACAAACTGCAAACTAAGCTTATCATAAGATTTGGCTAGATCAATTTTCACTGTCATAAACCTTTTAATGGCTTTCATTTTTCGCATTGAATGAATGACTTCTTGAAGAATAATAATATTATCATTACCTTGTCTACCTGGAATGAAGCTGCATTGGCTTGGAGCAATAACTTTGGGAAGAATGGTGTGGAGACGATTTGCCACTATTTTAGTAATTGTTTTGTAACTCACATTGCAGAGAGATATTGGACAAAACTGAGATGGGAATTCAGGAACATCAACTTTCGGGATTAGTGTTAGATCAGTTTGATTAATGCCAACAATTTTTGACAGGTCAACAATAACATCTCGAACCATCCTGCATATAGATTCACCAATTGTATCCCATTGGCTCTTAAAGAATAAGGCATGAAAGCCATCTGGCCCTGGAGCCTTGTAGTTGCCCATGGAGAAAAGGGCGTGCCTAATCTCATCATTAGTAACAGCTCCATGAATTACACTTAGGGGTGGAAACAGGTCAGGCCGACCTACAGGGGCCTATAACTGGCCTAATAAGAGGCCATGCTAGGCCAGACTTTTTTTGCAAACAGGCCAGGCTCAGGCTATTAAAAAAGCCTATATAGTCTAAACAGGTCAAGCCCAGGCTATGTAAAAAGCCTATTTAACTTAACAGGCCGGCCTATATAATTTATACTATTATTATTATTATTATTATTATTATTATTTAGTTATTAGTTATTATTATATTATAAAAAAATACAATAAAAAAATTTAACTTGCACACTTATTAAATGAAAATGCAAACAAGTCCCACATTGTTTAACATGGTGCATGCTCTTTGGTTCTGAAGAAATGTTTGGCTATATGAGGGTAGGAAGGAGACTTAATATAATGCATCTATGCTTGCATTTGTTGAAGAGTTGGTCGATGTGAGACTTAATATGTTGAAGCTTGTCTTGCCTTGCCTTGGTTATGTGTAATTATGCAAGTCCCACATTGTTCATTTCATAAGAAATAAGCCCACATCGTTCATTCCATAAGAATAAGAAATAGGCCTTCCACCCCTTGTTGTAATCCTTATGAGTTATGAAGTCCCACATTGCCTATTAGAAAGGAAAAACTTGTGTCTTTCCTTATAAAAAGGACCACTTCCATAGCTTTTATGATAAATGGAGTCACAATGGGCCTCAATGGCTAATTGGGCCACATGGCTAATTTAAAAGTTTTAATATTTGATCAATAATTTTTCTTGTTAGGAAATTCGGTTGAACCGCTAACCCTTTGGTTTTTTTTCGGTTTTTGACTGGTTTTTCCGGTTTGGAAATTGGTACCATGATTGGTTCACCAATTTACTAGTAGGTCTATTGGCCTATTTAAAAATTTTAGTTTATGTAAGCTTTGTAACAGGCTTATAGACCAGACCAGGCTTTTTAACAGGCCAGGCTCAGGCTTGAAAAATTAATTTAAACAGGCTAACAAGCCAGGCCAGGCCACAATAATTTATATAGGCCGAGCCTGCTTAAGGCCAAAGCCTGGCCTGGCTTGTTTCCACCCCTAATTACACTCCAATCATCAGAAGTACTGGTTGGATAAACCGTATTCATAGTGAGCTTAGTGTAGTTACCCAAATGCGGATAAGAATAAAGCTCCATGAAAAAAATCCTTAACCATTAGTTGGAGAATCTGATCATCATGAATCCAGACCCCCTGCTCATCTTTAAGGGCTTCAATGCAGTTCCTGTTACGTTTTATCACTGTTGAGCGGCGAAAATAGGATGTATTTCTATCACCCAACCTGATCCATTTAATTCAGGCTTGGTGGAACTAGAACACCTCCTCACAGTCTAG
This sequence comes from Crotalaria pallida, assembly GCA_037953625.1. Taxonomy (NCBI): domain Eukaryota; kingdom Viridiplantae; phylum Streptophyta; class Magnoliopsida; order Fabales; family Fabaceae; genus Crotalaria; species Crotalaria pallida. The sequence goes on along the minus strand of CM075652.1, from coordinate 121,223,192 downwards.
AATCATTTCGTACTCGTCCCATAATTCCTTCCTCAAGGCAGTAAGGTAGAGGTTAGGACCATTACAAAGGGCACAATGAATAACCTCTAGGCGATTTAAAAATCGCCTTTTCCTGCAGAAAATATTCCCAAAAGTATGATGATTCCATGCATAAATATCTCGAGTAAGCCTCTGAATAATAGAAACCCAATCATATGATGTTATCCAGCTTTGTTTAACTTGGTCTGCAAAGCCCTCATGAGTCAGCCAGGGAGCAAGAAACCTAAACTGGGATATGTGAAATCTTCTAACGTTTGCAGTATCTAGTTTTAGCCACAAACCTGCATGGTCCGATGACATTAGATGAACATTAATGACAAATGCCAAAAGAAAAAGCTCTCTCCAAGCATCATATGCCACGATTCTATCAAGTCTTTCAAATAAATCTCCTCTCTGCCAAGTAAAAGGTGATCCTTTAAAACCAATATCACTCAAGGAACAGTTCATCAGGCATTGTTCAAATTTCCTCATGGGCCCATGGTTTAAGGGAGCTCCTCCTTTCTTCTCATTGTCATAGAGGATGGTGTTGAAATCACCCCCTACGCACCAGGGCTCAATAATCCTGACACTAAGTCGCTCCAGTTCTGCCCAAAGTTCCTCCTTAAAACGTTCCTATGGGTGAGCATAAAAAACAGTGAACAAGAAGCTGTTATTGTGGCTTAAAGTGACCTTAAGATGAATACATTGGGGGGTGGTGGATATAATTGCCACCTTTATTCTGTCGCTGCGCCATAACACCCAAATACCTCCTGAAAGACCAGAGGCTTCAACATGAGTGGAATTATTGAAACCAAGCTTTCCAACAAACCTTATCAGCATTATGGCCACTGATTCTAGGTTCCAAGATAGCTACCATTGAAAGATTATATATTCTAGCAAAGTCTTTAACAAGACCAGGAAAAGATTTCGAACCTGTTCCTCTACAGTTCCACACAAGGCAATTCATAAACACAAAAGCTATGGGGGGTCGGTGGCAAGTCCACACAATTAAGCAGATGAAACATGAGGCTGAGTCTCATCCATGGCTGACACAGAGCTTGCATTAGAGACCGATTGCGGATTTATGTTCTCATCAATCAACATAGGGTCATCTTTATCCTTATCTGGACCTTTTTTCCTATGTTGGACCAAAACAAAGTCCCTAGCCTCCTTAGAAGGTGGAATAATGAACCGCAACAAAGGATTCCCATCGTTCTTATTGGCTTGGAATTCATTCCACATTTCCTTTTGTTTCATATTCATAATTTTGAGAATTTGCTTTTCCTCCTCCGTATTCCTACATCCTTTTTTTGGTGTATCATCATTAACTCCATGCACAGCAGCATCGTTCAAGATAGGGGTATCTTTGTCATTTTTAGAATTATCTTTATGACTCTTGATTTGCACGTGTTGAGGGCGTGCCTGATTCTTGGCTGCTTGTTTTGTATTCCGCACATGGCCTTTAGCTTTTGAATTAGTGGCACGTGGCAGTCCCTGGTCCTCACTCCCTGGAACAATTATTTGTTGAGTCATAACCCGAAACCCTAAACCCTAAAATAAAATTATTTTTTTTTCAAATCAATATTGTTGATTTCTTGGAAAAAAGAAAAGTTATTAAATTCATAATTACGTATAGTTAGATATCAAGAAATAAAAATATAAATATAAATAAGAATATAAATAATAACAAAATGCAAAAGTTTTATGAGTAGAATCTTCTTGAAAGATTTAGCATTCCTTTAGTATTAAGAAACAATTAAAATTGATTAAATATTAATTAAAATAATAAAAAGGAAGATTTTTTAGCCACAATATCATAAATAACCGGTTAAGGGGGGTAATAATCGGTTATTCTGATTTTTTTTGGATAATTATGGGAAAATCAAAGTTGTTTAACTAATTAAAGTTCATGTTTAACCCGTTAAGGTTACTGTTTAACCAATTAAGATAATGTATTTTGCCTTAAAAATTTAACCGGTTAAATTTGCAAAACTCTCCAGAAACAAAGGCGATAGAAGGAAAAATCTGAGATATTTCTACCCCATAATCGGTTGAGATTATTTATTAATATAGGAGGGACGAATTGGCGGAGGATACATACATTTTCCTACATTTTTCAAGGCTGATACAACTCAAACACTCTAAAAATTCCCTTGAACTCAACAAAAAACCTACCTTGAGACTTTATTCTTGTGTAGATCAGCAAGTAAGGAAGCTTAGAAACTAGGAAATCATTGGATACAAGGTTAAGGAAGAAGGCTAAGGTTGAAGTATAGTCACTCCTCTTCCTTTTGAGGTAAGAGAGGTTACATTTTCTAAGTCTAGGATAATATTTGAATAGAAAACTATAAGTATGAATCAAGTTAACAAATCTATGAGTAAATGCTTGATTATGTAGTTGAATGAATGATATGGTAACATGTGTTTGATTATAATAATAAGCCTAATAAACTCGAACTATCTATTACATTGAAATTAATATAGGAAGAAGCAAATAATTAATGGATTATATAAGTTGAAATGAATTAAATGAAGTACAAGAATGATAACTTGATAGGAATTATATTGTGATTTTTGGATTTCTTTGAAATTCATTGAAATGAATGTGTTGCATGAATTATGATAAGTACTTGATATGATATTAGATATATTCAAGGCAAAAATAACAACTATACATTATGAGGATTGATATGTATTATTGAATGACTTAATGGATAATAAAGTAGATAAGTAAAGGAAATGATACTAAAATAATATTGAGAAGTTGTGCAACTAGAAAAATGAGGGATACCAGTGGAGGTTAGCACAGATGGTATTAGATATGTTGCTACTTAAACAAGTGGTTGGGGGTTCGATCCCCAGCTCTTGTGAATGTAAGAGACCTTGTTGGGAGACTGCCCCCCGAAAGGGCTCGACAATGTCGAAAGGATTAGTCACCTAGTTGTGCGGGTGGATACCTTGAGAAACCGGGAAAAAAAGATGAGGTATCCGTTTACACCAAGTTAAATTGCACCAACTCTTATGTCGCTCATAAGTCTTACACCAAGTCAAATTTAATCAAATTAACCGTTGGATTGAAAGTTCCTATCGTGTAGATCATCTATATTATATTTCACAAAAATCCAAAATTATTTAGTACTTCATTTATATACATCAAAATTAACGCAATATAATATTTTTAGAAAAAAACATTCGTGAAATGAAATTCTCGAAAATGTAATTTCATTTCTCGAAATAAACACTCTCTTAATTATTAACCCATATAATCAAAGTTCAAAAACACATCATATATGACATTTATAGAATTATGACCAAAGTTTATTTCTTAAATATATTTTTGAACACAAATTGATAATTCTGAGATTATTTATATTCCTATACTTGTTCAGAACACTAACAATTCATTTCATTGCACATAATATTACCCAAGCTCAACACCATCGTGATGTACTTCCAATAATTCAAAACTACCATGTGCCACTGTCACCATTGCTAGCCACCTCATCTGCAATCGTCCGATATCACACTACCCCACCGCTATTAGGGGGATGTTTGGGATATGTTTTTGTCACAACCTTTACATTTAATGTGTGGTAATTAACCAAACAAATTGCTATCATGTTAAAAATTGAATAGAGCCACACAAGTAAGTCACCTACAAACAGACAAATATAATGAAAGGCTACTTCCTTTTTAGCATTGTTTAACATGTGGTGGAGTAATGGAAGTCATGTTCTAGTTTTTTTTTTAATAGATAAAGGGGAAAACAATCCAAACAAATAAAGGAACTACATAATCATTCTGGGTAACTAACCCCGTAAGCATTCTCACAAACTATAGGGAAAACTGAAGGAGGAGGAAAATAAAAAAAGTTACAGCCAAATTCATTTCCATGTCCAAGGTTATCTAAAGCATCCGCACAACGATTAGCTTCTCTAAAAATGTGACGAAGGTGAACATTCCACCCTCCACCAAGGAGGTTCTTGATTTCTCTAACCAAAGCGGCACAATGATGTGTGGCAGGGCATCCAGAAAGAACATCAGAGACAGCAACCCGTGAGTCCATTTCAACTATGATGCGAGAAACTCCTGCCTCCTTTGCCATTCTTAAGCCCTATAGAAGGCCCCACAACTCAGTTTTGACAGAAGACGCGATACTGAGATTGCAAGAAAATCCTTTAAGAAACGAGCCCGTCTCGTCACGAAGGACACCACCACAAGCAGCACTTAGCGAGGGGCAATGCACTGACCCGTCAATATTGAGTTTGCACCAGTGAAAAGGCAGAGCTTCCCAAGCCACTAACGTCTCGTGTTTCAAATAAAGACACTTTTTTTCCCGATCCATAGAGTTGACAACCACTTTAGCATAACTCACAACATGTAGAAACAAAGCAGGATCTGTATCACATCTATTTTCAAAAATTCGAAGATTCCTGTTTCTCCAAAGGCACCAAACAACAACACCAAAAAACACATTCCAAGGGACTTGCATCATATTAGCAAAGTTACCACTCAAATTGGCTTTAATCCAACTAGCCAAGTCAAGAGAGAAAAAATCGTTCCAGAAATTCGAAGGAATTGTGTGTTGCCAAAAGGAGCGGCTTATATCACAATCCCTCAAAGTATGGATCACTGTATCGGCACTGTTATTACAGCTAGTACATGCATCATTAGAGCACATGCCCCTTTTAAATCTCTCAGAATTTGTTAGAAGCTTACCATGACAAATCTTCCATAAAAGGGTTCGAATTCGTTTGGCCCATTCCACGACCAAACACACTCAAAATTTTTGTTGTTGTTTGACATCACTTCGTTGCTGCCCCTAATCAGATTGTATGCAGATTTCAGAGTGAAGCATCCACTTGCATCATCCATCCAGGCAACAGAGTCATTCCATGCGTCTACGTTAGGAGGAACGACACTTGCATTAAGCTTACAAATGTATTCTGGCAGAATTATCTTTAGTACATCCCAGTCCCAATCACCATTAATTGAATAATAATGGATAACAGAATTATTCTAGGTTGGGTGTTATGTTAGAATTATGGTAAATTGGGATATTTTATTTTCAAACTAGTTTAGCTTGCCTGTGCGATGCACGAGAATGAACCAATATATTAAATTGAAAAATGTTGTTATATATTATAATTATTTGAAAATAAAAATTAAATAAATATTTTTTTAACTGAATTGCATAATTTTATTTATGAGAATTTTTAATAATTAAATTGAATCAATCGGATTTACATTTGCAAAAATTTCTCGGTAAACTACATTGATAGTGCAGTTTTCCTCGAGTTCTTCTTGATTTTATAAGAGTATTCTCAAACCTGCTTTACTCCTGACCCTTGGTAGTGCCACATATAATTGTCCATGAGTGAAAACTGGTCTCGGTAGATACAAACCAACTGTAGACAACGTTTGGCCTTGGGACTTGTTAATTGTCATAGCGAATGATAGAACTACTGGAAACTGTCTTATTTGAAACTTAATTGGAAGTGTTTCATTGTTTGGAACCATCGTCATTCTAGGTATAAGTACTAATTCACCAACTCTATTTCCAGTTAAGATGAGACATTGAAGCACATGATTTCCCATTTTTCTTATTTGAAGCCTAGTTCCATTACATAGACCATTTGATTGGTCCACATTCCTCAGTAACATGATCGGAACTCCTTCTTTCAATGTTAATTTATGTGGTGGTAGTCCAGAACAGTTTATCCCATTCAACATTTCAGAAGATATTGCATCTAGTTCGGATTCCATAGTACCTTCCTACGTGCAGATTGAATCTGAACTGAAATATATTTTTTCTTCTCCTGGAATTTTTGTCATTATATATTCATTAACTTTAGCAACAACCTCCAATGTAGGTCCAAGAATAGTCCTTTCTTGGAACTAACTTGTGTCTTGTAAATTTTGCAAAAGTTGTGGGTACGCAAAATCAATTAATTCATCCAAAGCTTTTTCTGATTTTTTTTATCAACTTTTCTTATGGAATTTGAACTTCCGCTTCACCATCTGTTGATTCTCCAGCAAGTCCATCTCCTATTTTCAATAACCAGTCACTGAAATCCTTCAACTCATTCACATTTAAGTTAGATGAACCAATTGTCAATCTCATGTTTTTAGTTCACTACAACAGAATAGCTAAAAGATCCCGGTTCCGCATGCCTAATGATCCCGGTTCCGAACCGGGATTGTATCCCCTGGTATAACAAGTCTGATTCTTATGATCCCAGTTGTTTTAGAAAACACGGAACCGGGATCAATAAAAAAACAAGGAACCGGGATCAATAAAAAAACAAGGAACTGAGATCAATAAAAAAACAAGGAACCAGGATCAATAGCATATATGATCACAGTTGATTTTTAATAATGAACTGGGATGTTTAGTGTATATGATCACTGTTGAGTTTTTTAAAATGAACCGGGATCTTTAGTATATATATATATATATATATATATATATTTTAATTTATAATATATTTGCTATATCCATATATTTAAATAAATTGTCAACATTTTTTTTTGCAACAAATAAATGCCATAATTATATACATTAGAAACGTAAATGTCAATACACATTTAAGATAGATAACTCCCAAACTGAAACAAATGGCTCCATACATACAAAAGGCATCATATAGATGTTACATAGCCACAATCAAAAATATATGGTGCGCTAAATTCAAAACTAAGCTAAGGTAACTCGTCAAAAACATATGTTGTTCATTCATCCTTGACTTCATTCAGCAATTCATCGGAGTAGTAGGTGTACTGACAATCTTCAATTTATCCTTGACTTCATTCAGCAATTTATCCTTGGATTCCACAACATTGTTGTAATGGAAAGAAGCTGAAATAGCAGCAATATTGCACCAATATCCCAGTATCTGATAATATAATACAGATATCACAACTGAAGTCAAGCAATCAAATGCATCAAATAACTAATATATGGAGATTTGGATGAGCATGATGTGCCACATTCTCTGCTAACAATCATATATGATGAATTCTTATTATTCCTAGCCTGTCAGGTTCAATGGTGTATGTTTCGTCCATCACTACTGTCATCAAATCAATAGAGGAGTCACACACACAACTATTGCAATGAGATAGCACTGGTAATAGAAATCAATGTTACTATAGATATTAGTAAAAAGATGACATACTTGATACTGAACCAAATGACTTAAGCTTTTGGAAGAAATTGGTTCTTGACAAATCACTGTTCCAAGTATATATGCTGCGAACTTTAGGAGTTTTTTTTATGATCGAGTGAAATTGCATGTTACTATTAGTCATCAAATTCTAATTGAGTGAAAAACGAGCACAAAAATTTGAAGGTAAAGTGCTTCGAAAATGTAAACTATACTTATAAAGTATCATTACTGATGCCAAGAAGAGTGTACCTCTGAAATTGGAGGCTTGATTTTTTCTTGGCCTGCAATGCTTCAGCAAGCTCAAAATCCAAAGCAAGCACCCTTTCTAATGCACTACCACCGACAGAGATTTCATTGAACACGGGGAATATGTTTCCTAACTCTTGATTAGCCTGAGCAAAGTACACAAAAATAAGAATCTGGACAAATATATGTTCCATACCGATGAATGCAACAAGAATTGTTTACCTCATGTAGCTGCATCAACTCTCTTTGCAGACCTGGAAAACTTGGCTCATTACTATTATCATCAACTGGCGAAAGCAAATTCTCATTTTTCATCCGTTCCAACTGCAATCAAAAGAAAAAACATAGAGATCACATTGGCATCAGACATAGCTATAAAAATAGCAACTCAAGGACCACGAAAACACAAATGCTATCCATATTCCCCTGTCCATGATATTAGACAAGGACAACACTAATTTTACAAGAAAGGAAACTTAATGAACTTGCAGAAACCTCAAACGGAACAAAAAAAAGAGACAATGAATTCATTCCTTTTGGCTAATGATCGGTCCACAAAACACTATTAAACAAAGCTTCATGAGTTTTCATATGCCAGCTCTCAAACAATCTGGATTCATAATGATAAAGGATGTAAACAATACCTCATAAGAAAATATTTTGTCTGGAAACATTGTAGCAAATCTTGACATAAGTATGAGAATCAATGCACAGATCAACGCTGAAAATGAAATTAAAAGGTAGAGGAAAAACACTGTAAATACAGCAAGGTCATGAGTATATCTCATACTTAAGAGTAAAGATCCCAAGAAAAAAATTCTCAATATATGATAACGAACATCAAGAGTGTATGAGCAAAACTTACAGTCATTCATATCATGCAATGCTATGAAGAAGTACACATCAAGAAGACGAGGTGCCATGCTGAGTGCTTTCAGCCTATCAGAGTAAGGAGTACTGATTGCAGACTGCAATATTGTGGCCATCACTGGAAACGACCAGGGACGTTCCTGACATACAACATAAGTATGTTATACCAGGGGTTTAACCAAGCAAGCCATGAAGGTAACACAATGAACCATAACACCTAATTTCTGCTATAAAATTTATCTCAAAACTTAGACTTGCGAAGTATAACTACACCAATTATGATAAGTAGGGGCCCTACAAACTACAGCCGAGCAGTCTTTGCATCAGAAATACTTGAATCACAAGAATTTGAATACATGAAGACGCAAAAAGCCAGCCATAATAGTAAGCAATTAAAAAATGTTTTAGGTAATCAAACTTCTTCAAGGGGATGTCTAAGAATCAACAATATGAAAGATCCCTTCTCATCTTCCTCTAACTCCAAATGTAACCTGGGACAGTTAAGCTGAAGCTTCTCACGCAGTGACAACAGACCAGTTTCCACTACAGCTTTTGCCACTTTTGAGTAATTACTGATTAAAGAAATCCTTTTTATCTTGTAAACATTAATCAGATGCTTAACAAATTCCACTTCTCCTTTTTTCCCAGTATAACCCCTTATAGTAGCAAACTTCAATAGATGATTAGTAAAATTACTCATTTCTCTCAATCTCTTCTGGAACACACTAGAGTAACCACGGGAATTTGAAAACTTAAACACCTATAAAACAAAATTATAATTAGGAATCATCATATTTTGCCTAAGAACGTGCCACTCTTCAACATTTAGTTTAATAAATCAGTAATAATCAAACAGAAACATTCTGGTATGGTAATTTCAAGAGTTTTGAGAGAGAGGCACGTTTGGATCAGCAACACCAATTGCACCGCTTTCCTCGGATTCAGAGTCTCCTCCTCCATCTTCTATAGTAGAACCAGTATATGCTTCATCCATAAAGGCATACCTCCAATTTATATCAATTAATTAACAAAATACAGAGAAAAATAAATAAATAAATAAATACCTTCGAGAAGAAGAAGAGCAGCGTCAAGGATGGAAGCAGAAGAACTGAAGGCGTGGTGGAGGCAGAACGAAGCTGAAGAAGAAGAGTGGCGGCGATGGAAGCAGAAGAAACCAGGGAGCACACGAACCAGGGACAACTTTTTCCCCTTCGCAAACTTATGGCAGCACACGAACCAGGGACACGAACCAGGGAGGAACGGCGGTGTTCACTAGCTCCTTCATGGCGGCAGCATCAGCCACGAACGGCGGCGGCACGCGATGGAAGTGAGGAGTCGCGATCTCCTTCGTGGCTGCGGCGGTTCGATCTGAAGAAGAAGTGAGTCGCGATTTGCGACTGGACTGAACTTCCTGCTATATAAGCTACAGTGTTAAATTTCTCATCCTCTGCACCATATGGGAAAATTCCATCCTGTCGCATACCTTTTCTTCTTGGTGAACCTCACAGTAAAAGTCATGAATCTCAGGATGACTCTCTTAGTATTGTTCCTGTTGGAAATGATTCAAGAGAAGAGGAAACGTTTAGAGCTACTCTTGTGATTGATTTGGAGCCTAGAGAACCGACACCGGGTATAGTTGATGTTCACATTGAAACAAATTCGGAAAACGGTCAGATCATTCAAGGTCAACTTCAGGGAATCACAGTAGGTATAGAAGACATGTTTCTCAAGGCTATGGTTCGATCTGATGACGGTGGTGCAGCGAGAACGGCGGCAACAGGGAGAGAGAAAGAGAGAGAGCGGGACGGGGAGAGAGAGAGAGAGAGGGACGGAACGAAGGAGAGTGGCGGTGGCATGACCCCCATTTTGGCAAAGGGAAATAGGGTTTTTCCCATCTCATTTTAGATCCTGGTTCCGTGTTTTTGTTATTCATCCCAATTGAAGTAAAATAACGGGATAAATAAAGTTTGTGTGATTTTTAATTTTTAAAAAATAAAAAATTATATATGTTATAATATTGATCCCGGTTCCGTGTTTTTTATAACCGGGATCAATAAATTTATGGTATTTTTTAGTTGTCATTTGTCTATTAATCCCAGTTCCGGAACGGAACCGGGATTAATATTCAGCTACTTTTTTGCAATTATGTAGTAGTGGTTAGCTGAAGAACTTGGCAATGTTCCCACAAGTTTGATGAATTGATTGTTGCTTGTACAATGTATTCTCTTGAACCCTTAGGGATGACAGGCAATATTTGTCGGAAGTCTTCACCCAAGACTAGACCTTTCCTCCAAATGGTTTTTCTGGATTAAAAGATGGTGAATAGCGCAACACATCTTTCAAGCATCTATCTAATGCTTCATAACAATATTTACTTACCATCGGTGCTTCATCCCATATGATTAGTTTTGCCTTATTCAGGAGTTTTGCATGAGGGCTTCCTTGTTTGATGTTACAGGTTGAACCCTCATTGATGATCAATGGAATCTTGAACCTTGAGTGAGTTGTTCTTCCATTTGGTAGAAGTAACGAAGCAATTCCACTTGAAGCAACATTGAGGACAATGTCACCCTTCGATCTCACAGCTGCAGACAATGTATTCCATACAAAAGTTTTTCCTGTTCCTCCATAACCATATAAAAAGAAGAAACCACCATTGTTGGAATAAACAGCTTCCATTATTTTATCATAAGTTTCTCTTTGTTCATCAGTTATTGTTTGTAGCAGTTTATTCAAGAGGTCAGTTAAACTTCGCCGATCAAAATTCAATTCCTCAGCAATTAACCTTTCCCGAACATTTGTCAACACATCTTCCGAAGGAAATGGCATGTGTGGATAGTCTCCAAGGCTTCTTCCATTGGATTGTAAAATTTCTTCGATATCACTGAGGGCAATATTTTTTATTTGATCGTTGTCCAAAATAAAATCTGCATATAATGGTTGGAGAAAAAAATTTAAAAAATTAGCATTTTTAAATATGTTGTAAATGCATCCTTATAATATATGTAATTTAGAATAAATAATTGTTTGATTAAGAATGAGATTTTCATACCTTCGCAATTCACAATTCTTCTTTGCCTATTGAGAATATCCTCAGAAAGATTTGCCCAACACCTCTCCCAAACATATTTTGGTTTAGACATGTTATTTGATATCAACAGTATCACAAACAGTTTCCTCATGTAATCGCCTGAAGCCCAGACACTTGTTTCATTGATTGCATCTATGAACTCCTTATCATCCTGCAATAACCCAAGAGCATAACATGCCTCCTTAAAAGAGTTATAAGTAATGCCCTCAATTGTTCTTATGTCCTTGAAGCTCGCAGCACCCTTTTGAATATTCAATAAAAGCCTAAGATAATAGTCTTCGATATTTGCAGGTGGAACATGGGAAAGTCGTCCAATCGCGAATCCCTTTTTCCTTGGAAACCACATGGAGCAATTTTCTTTCCAAACAAATTTTGTAGGAAAATCTGTGTAGGTTAAGTTATGTGCATCTGGATATTTTTTGTTTGCCTTCATCCACTGCAACAACATTGTAGTCTTGCATTCTACTCTGTCTAAAACATTCTGAATATCTTCCTGATCTTTGTAGATTATTGGTTGTGATCTGGAAGGTGATACGGTAACCTAATGACTACAGACTCTTTATATTGAATATTAAATCCAAACAATCTCCATGCTGCTTCACATGCGGAGATATACCTGTAATTATAATAATTTGTTAAACATAATAAAATAAGTTATTGAACTCATAACACTAGTACAAAATACATTTTTCAGACCACCTTATTGAGACCGGTTCCGTGCGGAACCGGTCTGGAAGTTAAAATTAATTCAAACCAGACTGGTTCAATTAAGTGACCAGTCTGAAAAAAATTTAATTGAAGTCGGTTCCGCATCAGAACCGATCTGGAAATTGGTATTGGTCTATTCTAGAGTGGTTATTTTTGACAGAACAGATTGTAATACTTAAACTACAAACAAAACATGACCCCACCACCCAAATTTAACAAAACAATAACACCAACAACTAAAGACAACACAGAGGCAGATTCAAGCCTTATGACAGCACATTCAAGCATGTAAACATAAATAAATCCCTTGAAGCCTCATGACCTGTTACATTTTCAAGCATGGAAGCCTTATGACAAATGATCCAAAACATGACCTATTATGCTTTATGACAACACAAATGCAGCACAGACCAGGGAACCAAACTTTTGTAGAAATAATAGCCTATCTCTAGATCTGGTGAACCAAACTTTGAGTTCATAGCATCATAGACCAGGGAGCTTAAAAATTAAAAGAATCACAAATTAAAAAAAATCATAAAAAAGGGGCCAAACAAATTAAAAAGAATCGCAAGCTAAAAATCATATAGTTTTCACCTTAGAGCAACAACAGATGCGAGTGAGTAGTGGGGTGACGGCGAGTAGCGCGAAAGGCAACCACCGAACAGAGGGAGAGAACGCCGAACAAATGGAGAGAACCACCGCCATCAAACAAAGGGAGAGAACCGCCACCGAACAAAGGTAGAGGGAGAGAATCGAACAGAGAGAGAATCACCACCATCAATAGAGAGAGAGGGAAATAACAGAGGAAGAGGGAAAGAATCGCGCCATCAACACTCAACAGTCTCTCTCTGTGTTTTGCGTTAACATTGAAAAAAAAAAAGAAATAGCCTTGCTGGGATTCGAAGGCTCAACCTTTATTTAATATAAAGGGATAAGCTCCATTAAGCTGAATGCCATAAGCTAGTACAGTGGGCTTATCAAAATATGATAAGTATAGCTTATATTTTGTTATAAGCCATTTTTATAAGTTTTCCCAAACACTTCAATAAGTACTTATGATATAAGATAAGTCAAATTAAGCTAGAAAATAAGCTCTTCCAAACGGGGCCTTATTCTCAGAGTTGTATTTCGTGAGAACTCTCTGATTTCAGGGTTTGGATTCTAAAATATACAATAGAGTTTGATTAGGATATTTTATTTTTCAAATTCCAAATTCTTCTAAATATAATCATTAAAATAACAACTTAGAAAAAGAAAAATGAGAAAATAATAAATTTTTTTGCAAATTTTGAATAATTATTATTAATAATTTTGTTTCTATATATAAGATTTTTTTCCTATTTATAAGATCTTATGTAAATTTCCAATAAAAATTAATTATTTTTTCCTCGAATAGTACCATTTTTTACTTAACATTTTTTATATTCTTAATAATATTTATAGTTCTAATTTTGAAAATATATATCAAATATTAACATTTTTTATACTATTAACTAAATTAACCAACTTTTTTAATAATAATTGTTATAATGTGAATTATATCAAAAGGTGTTTTATATATACACACACGAAAAAATATATAGAGAGAGTATAATAATATAATAAAATATACTAATAATAACATTTAGAAAATCCCAAATATACCCTTTTGGTTTTGTTTTGTTTTTTCCTTCCCTTCTCACCCATTTATTGTTCTCTCATAACCGAAAACCACCCTTCTCCTCTTTCGTTCGTTTCACTTCTCTTCTCAACTCTCTCTCTCTCTGTGTTCTTCACCCTTCTCTTCTCTTTTCATTCTCTCTCGTTCGTTCCTTCCTTCCTTCGCTCTTGTTCCCAATGGGCAAGTACATGAAGAAAGCCAAACCCAAATCCGATAACCATCTCTCCCTCTTAGACTCCTCCACCACCTACTTCGGCGTTCGCACACGCGCCAAAACCCTAGCTCTTCGCAACTCCCAACCCGGACCCGAATTCTCACCCGTTTCGGGCGGCTCCTACCTCCAGCTACGCAGCCGCAGGCTCCACAAGCCACCGATTCCGATTCCGTCGCATGATTCTTCGCCCAAGCGTGCCAGGGTTCAAAACCCTAAATCCCCAATTCCGAACCCTAGCTCTGGTTCCGTGCTCGGGAAGGGTGATTCGGGAGCTGCTGAGGAGGAGGTGAAGAAGGGAATCGTGCATGAGAGTGTTGATGGTGGTGCTGTTGGTGTTGAAGAAGCTTCCTTTGGGGAAAATTGCTTGGATTTTGAAGGGAGAGAGAGGTGGGTATTCGTTCATTTTTTATTTTATTTTATTTCAAAAGTTTCATCTTTTTTTACTTTTTTGTTTATTTTTGTGTTTGAATTTGAATTGGGGTGATTTTGTTCCGTGATTTTTCCATTTTGAAGCTACAGAAGGGTGAATTTTTTGTTTTTTTTTTAATTTTCAAAAAACAAATTCAATTTTTTGATTGATTTTGTATTTGGCCCCGCTTTGAATTTGAATTGGGGTGGTTTTGTTTCGTGATTTTTAGTTTTGAAACATAGAGAAAGGAAAATGGAAGCTGAAAAAAAATATTCGATTTACTTAAACCAATTTTATTTTTGTTTTTGGACAATTTGTTTTGCAAAAATGTGAAATTAATGAATGCTGCCACCTTTATCGTTATAGCAAGCGACAAGAACAATCGAACCAGTTGGTTTTGCAAATTTTTGTTTGTAATGAACAGTTCTTCTTATTGCTGAAATCATTGATAAAATGCATTTTTTTTCCTTTTTATAAGCACGCCCCTTTTGCTCCTTTCAGATTTTCGGCACAACCTGTGGCAGAGATAAGAAGCTGAATTTGAAACTGGATGTTTTCTTGTTCAATGGTTGGGTTCTTTTTTAATTGTGGTTAGAAAATAATCTACAGAATCTCTTCAACAGCATAAGTTTACTTTTACTTTATTATCGGGAAGTTTTGGTATTTTATCATCAAAATGTATTTGGAGATGGCTTTTAAAAATATTTTTTTAGGAGATAGAATGATCGATGGGTGTGAAGAAATGGGGTTATCTTGTGCATATGCTACTGTATGTTTAAACTTTAAACATTGATGTATTAACTCTGAGTCGTTCTCATATCTGAATCAGTATGTGTATAATGAATTTTAAATGGTTTTAAATCTTTTGTTCTTTTGGTATATAAATGTCATGAAGGTCAACCTTGGATATTTGAGCGTTATCATTTATGCACTTTCTGGACAAACTCTTTTCTGAAAGATTATTCTGTCGTGATCTTACTTTTGCCATTAAAGCTCTTTTACGTTTCTGGTCATGATTATGGTTTACGTTAAAATTGTTATTTTCATTATTTGTAGCAGGAGCACTAGGGAGTCAACACCTTGCAGTTTGATAAGGAACCCAGACGCTATCAGGACCCCTGGTTCAACTACCAGGCCTACTTGCTCAACTGATCGAAGAACAGAGCATGCTGCTAGAAGGCAAATCCCAACTGCACATGAAATGGATGAATTCTTTGCTGAAATTGAAGAGAATCAACAAAGGCAGTTCATTGAGAAGTATGCTTTCGTATTACTGGTTTGATTTTCTCAGTTTTTTTCTTGCTTAACTGCAGTGTCTATTATTGCATTCATCACAAGCGAATTTATTTATTTACCATGTGGGTTTGATTGCAGGTACAACTTCAATCCTGTGGATGAGAAGCCGCTACCAGGGCGTTATGAATGGGAAAAACTGAAAACCTAGAAGGCTTAGTCTTAGTGTTCCATCAAGACACCTATGAAGTAGCAGGGTTAGAATTAGTTGAAACAGGTGGTGGTGTTATTTCCATTTTCCATCACCTTCTATTTACTTGTAAAGAAAGTAGGGCCTTCAAGATGTGTAGACTAATGATCTGTGTAACTTAAGTACTTAACAGAGGTGATGATTACACCACAATACAAATCAAAAGTCCTTTGTCTAACAGATCATTTATAAGGGGGAAGGGAAGGGAAGGAGCTTTAGGTTGTAGGATTAGTGATAAGCCAGATTAGGTCAGTATCAGGTACAGGAACTTACTTAGGTTTTCTTTTGTTCTTGTATTTTACTCTTCTTATTTTGTCTATACTTGTACTGATGGGAACTTGAACAAACTCCTAGGAATAAAGCTCCAAATCCCCTCCTCCACATGTTTGTCACTTACTTTGGCATCTCTGTGTTCTTATCTGTTAAATATTTGCCTTGTCTTGATTGTGATACACTGAATCTTTTTCATTTGTTTTTGATGGAGTCTTGTAGCAATGTTGCTGAAACCTGGTGCTGGTTTTTTAAGCGTCCTATTGTGGTGGGTGGGACAATGCTAACAGTGAAATGTTTTTTGTCTTCTCTGTTATTATGTCTCCACAAATAACTTTATTCAACTTTTTAATCACCAAACATCATGGGAAACATTCGCAAATTGGAAAATGATGCATGCTCAGCTTGAGGATTATGTGGGCACAATTTTAGCCCTTTACCAAAAAAGTTGCTGCAGCTCATTGTTTTGGTGATTGTGTGAGCAATGTGAGAATCACAATTCCCGGACTCGAAAGGAGCTTGGTTTGGATTACTCAAATTATTAAAGTGGACAGACTTTGGCTTTTACTATTGGGTGAGAATATGCCCTTGATATTCTTTGTCGGTACTTTTTTTTTTTTTTACACCAACCGGTACCCGGATCTGGTTTATCAAGAATCTGACTCATCCGGTTCGACCCAACTGAGCTCGTACTAAGCGGTAGGGTCTTCCAGCAGGGGTTGCTTCATACCCAAGGCTCGAACTCGAGACAAGTTGGTTAAAGGACAAAGTGAGCTACCACTTGACCAACCCACGTTGGTTTCTTTGTTGGTACTTTTCTAACTATTTATAATACTAACTATTTTTAACTGATATCATATCAACAAGTTACCGTTTGAGTTAATGTAATGATCTCGGCGTTGTAAACGGGTTGAGAACCCTTGTACTCACTATTTTATACAATTTGGCTTATAAACAGAATTGTTTAAGTATCATGAGTTTATATATTTTTATCATGGAGTTACGTGATAACAAACATGTAGTAGGTTTAAGCGCATTTCAAAAGTTTAATTTTAAACCTTGGACCAACCATTTTTTTTAGATGTTTTGGATTCATAATTCATATTAGACTCCCAATTAAAGTGAGTTGAGTTGGGAAGACTCATTAAAAGGAAATGACTGCTCCAATTCCTATTTTTAATTTTTTTTTTTAAAAAAAACCCTCGATTTTTAGATTTTATTAGTGTATATAGACTCTATCACTTGGGCCACCATGTGATGGTTTTGGGGCAACCCTTTTTTAAAGACTTTGTATATGTATCCCTTGCACCAACTAGTACATGATACCAAGATGTTGAGCTGATAGCTAGTACAGACTACTCTAGTTTACTTGACCCCTTAAAAAAAGTTAATTTAATTGACTATTTATCCATTAAAATAAAATTGTTTATTGCCTATAATGCAAAAACAATTGTAGATGATACCTTGTAAAGAAACCCCCTTTTTTCTTAAAGAGTATGCATATTGCAAAGTGATTCTACCCCCTCTAGCATGATTGCTTTGATTGGATAGAGTGCAATTGGTAGCTATCACTAATTCAGTCCTGTACTATTTACCAAAGACATGCCTTATTAGAATGAGTGGCAACAAAAATTTTCCATAATGGCTTATTCCCGTGGCAACAGAATTCTCATTTATTCAGAATGACAGAAAATTTCAAGTAGGCAATCGAATGAAGGGTTGAATAGTGTCATGCCAAAACAAACAAAAAGTTATCTGCTCAGTAAAATATATTGAGGAATGCCAACTGCTGTCACTTTAAAAAAGGAGAGATGTTAGGGGCCACAGGGTCAGGGGATTCGAATATTTTTTTGTCATAATAGCATTTTTTTTATTCTTTTATTTCTTACGATGATGCGAATTTATTTCCTCCATCTTATTTTGGGAAAATGTTTTTACATCACCTTTTTAATTATAAAGATGTAAGGAGTAGAGAGATAAAAATGATGAATGAGATATGATTTGTAATGTAATGAAAAGGAAAAAAAAAATAAAAAGAAAAAGCAAATGTATAAAAAAGTGTAACAAAAAGAGTGAGAAACTGAGAATATCACCACTCATTATTTTGATGACATTTAATCCAAACTTTTCATTTTACGTTAGTGCATGTTTTGGTTTTGCGGTAAATTAGCCCATATTCTGGAATGTCAACGCTACTAGCAGTTGCTTCTGCTCCAACATAATTTTGGAATAAAAATTGATTTTCGGAATGGTAGCCAAACATGCTTTAGTGGTTTTGTACAAAGACAAATGTTAAAGATTTTGGTAGAAACAATTTCATTAAAAAGTGAAAATTTCTTTTAAGTGAAAAAGTGATTTAGTTTTTCTTACTCTCTTCTTCATTTTTTTTAATCAAGGATATTCTTAGATCAATCCACGAGTCATCATTTTTAAGTATGAAAAATATAAAAATATTATAATGAGTTTTGTCTCTTTAAAATATTTTTCATCAACACAGTGAACTTCAAACGAATTTCAAATATCGTGCTAACAAAATCCAATTATTATAAATTATTTTGAGTTTAGTCGATTTTTCACTCTCATATTTTTAACCATTTTTCCATCTCACATCTTGTTTCACTCTCAATATTATTTCAAAGTGTTTTTCTCATGCATTAATGGGGCTAACGCATTTGGCAACTGAGACTGTCGCAACTAAAGCAAATGATCAATGGTACAATCCCTAACTTTTAAGTATGTAAAAGACTCGCGTGGTTAAATATCTTAAGAAACCAAACTAGTGTAAGTCTGAGAAATATTTTCAAGCAACTAATAAAATAAAGGATAGTTAAAATATTACAAAAATTTTCAAAATTATAATAATTTTTTATATTTTTTTAAAAAATATTTTAAGAGCAATTTAAAAAAATACGAAAAAAATTGTAAAAAGACATTAAAAAACTAAGTTCAACACTTATCCATATACGAAATATAGCATTTTCTATACAACATTATTAATTATTTTTCTTCCTTAAACAATATCATACTTGCTAACATTCCTCTATATTCTTTTTCTAAAATGATTTTTCTAAGGTCACATATCAAGAAACTCATATTTAGTAAGTTTATATGGAAATTGTCAGATTTACAAAATTTATGTAAATTAATTACATCAATTTAAAAAACATATTTATTAAATGAGTCTTAACATATCCTGTAAGGCATACGTAAGAAAAATCTTCTTTTTTTTTTTTAAATGTAAGTATTTTTTTTTTAGTGTGCTATTTTGTCCGACGAAAGATGATAAATTAATCTTCCAAAATATGGTCAAACATTTAAGTCGTCAGGGCTCCTCCCAATAATGTTTTTTTTTCATATGCATATATTCATGGATTATAATCAAGACTTCATGTTTAGGTGATCCAAATTTGTTTCACTAAAAGCAATATACTCCCTCCCTTCCTTTATTTAAGCACTAAATAGTGCAATTGTCTTGATATTTCTTGTACTTAGTCCAATTTTTAATGACATTAATTATTTTTTTTCTTAAAACACTCATATTTACTTAACACTTTTTAGAGTTCAATAATAATTATATGGGTAATTTTGAAAAAATATATCAAATATTATCAATTTCAATGTCACTAACAATATTGACTAGGTTCTTTAATTCACGTGTAAATCAACTTTAGAAGCTTATGTATAGGAACAACTACCCTAAAACATCTAAACTTAGTTAATTGTAGTTAGAAAATGTGTTTTTTAAAATTCTTAAAAGATGAAGTGTAATGAATTTATGATTAAATTTTCTTTTCCGGTAATTTTAACCGGTGCATGACTCTTTATTACTCCCTCCGTTTTTATCTATCTGTTATATTTCAAACAAAACACACCCTTTAAGAAATTCAATCATTACTTAGATTTTCAATACATTGTTAATTATGTTTTTCCCCACTATATCTCTTCTCACTCTTTAATCATTAATTATGTATTTACGTAAACCAAGATTTATTGAATAGAGACAAACATGAAAAATAACATTTACTATTATACTCTTAATATTCTCTCAAAAGATAGATAAAAAAACAAAAAGTCGTTTAAAAAAAAGGAAAAATACTCCCTCCGGCTCGAATTATAAGCAAATTCAACAACTTTTACGCTTATTAAGAAGGTTAGTTGATTGTATTTAATTTTCTCAAATTTATAAAAAATAGAGATATTTTAGGAAAGTAGTATTCGGAATGAAATAAAAATTAATTAAGATTACAATTTTCTAGAGATGTTTTAAAAAAGTGGCATTGAGAATGAAACAAAATTTAATAAAGCTAATTAATTAAAATTATGTTTTTTTGTTGCTTATATTTCAAGCAGGAGGGAGGAAGAAGGAAATGGGGGAGAAGTAAAAATGTAGTAAGTCGGTAAGTTTGCAGTCTTTTTGTTTGACACACCGGACATTACCTGATTGTATGAACATCAAAGTCCTGCATGTAGTTCCCCGAATAATGTGTGTCATTCCCCATAGAGTCAAAGGAATCATCATGTGTGGGAGTTCATTTCATTGATAAGTGTCTTCTAGCGGTTGAGCAAATCATGAATGCCCGTTTGAATTTTTACTCCATGTAGAGAATAATCGTCCTAATCTCTCCTTAAAGAATTTTGCATTTTGCAATGAAAAGAGAATTTTGCATTGGGAATTGGAGATCTCACAGCTACGGCCAAAACCACCCACCACTAACAACCATTTCATCATTAATTCAGTCACAAGGTCTAGATATGCTGGTGGAATGTGAACCAGATTTCACGAGAATGTTTTTCTACTAGTATTTGCACCCGTGCTATGCACTGTGCGTGAAAATCTAAGTTTTGATTAGAGTAAATCATATTAGTAAAAATATATAATAAAAATTACCCAGAATACTGTTATGTTTTTACATACACTTAGACAATTTCAAAAATTATTATCATTACTTTAAGGGAAATATCTTAACGGCCAAAAATTATTTTGTTTTGTTTTTGAAATCAGCATACTGTTAATTACATCACTTCTTATCTTAATGCTTGCAATGAAAAGCTTAAAAACTTTTATGGTGGAAACTTTTACCATTGGACTGAGGATAATCAACATACACAAGACAAGTGTAATGATAAATCGGGAGTTCTAAAAAGAGAAAAAATAGCGAAGGAAAAGCACAAAGGAAGGTATTACAGGATAATTTAATTATATGCCTGAAAAGGCTAAACTGATGCTAATAAACAAATAAACCCCACAGAAAATATCAACATGCACAAAGCTCAGTGTTGAAGTTTATGCTTAAGAGAAAAAGAATACCCAAAATCAAAACATTTGTCACTGAACTCTGTTTAGATGTTTCTCTCAATTAATGTTATACATACAGAGGAGAACCTTAAATTTGTTTTGTTATTTGCTCCCACGCAGAAGTAAGCACAAAATTAATAAGCAAATTAAAATTGATTAAACAAAATTATTTTTGCATTTTACAAAATGAAATGATTTATTTCATTACTAAAACACGAAAGTTAAAGAATAATTAAGCTGGTAATATTTATGCATCGAGGATTTTTGTTTAGTATTTATAATAAATATCAGATACATTACACAAATATTAATAAAAGCAACAATAACACTTGAGCATTAAAAAAAATTATAACTGAGACTGTCTGAAATATGAAACGGCAAACTTTATTTTTTCATAAAAATTATTTAATTATAATTTAGATAATAATTATTTTACGTTTATTTAAAATAGAAGAACATAGAAAAAAATTAATGTTGATTCACACTATTATTGTCCAGTAGATCTTAGTATTATAAAATCAATTTCACAGTAAATTCTTTGTGCATATGCATGGGCTAGAGTGCACAAAATTGTCAACCACATTTAAGTATAAAATTACACATGTTTTTTAGTATAATTTAAATAGGACAACTTTTCTCCATGACAAATAAAACAGAATACCATAAAGAATGTCCTTATTGATAATATTTCTAGAAACAATTATTTGTTTTATATTAATCGACTAATATATTATTTTATATTATATGGTGCAATAATTATTTATTAATCTTTATATGTATTGTATGGTTACAGTCTTAACTCATTAATATGAAAAGGATTTTTTGCTACCATGAAATGAAAAAATAAAAGACTTAATATTGTAGTTATAAAGAAGATTATCCACATTAGAAAAATTTATTGGGATTATTTACAATGATGTTTCTCCTTTATTGCTAACAGATGCAATAAAGAGGAAGGCTGACAGCATAATTTTAAATCATTATTTGTTTTCATATATTTAAACTTTAGTTATTAGATGATTATTAAAAAAACTAATATATAAAATGGCCAATTGTAAATTAAATGATACTCAATTAAAGTATATACAAATGGAAAATTAGGATATACATAATATAAAGGTAAGAAATATCGGGATTTAATTTATTGGTTTGAACCCGTGCATATGCACATGAGAGAATGCACAAATTTGTCTTTAAAATAAAATATAGTATTGCATACGGCATTTCAAGTTCATCAAAAATATATATGAACTATATTTTTTGTTGTAATTTAAATTACACATTTTTTTAGAGCACAATCGAGGCAAAATATCAAATTAAATGTCTTAACGGATAAACTTTAATAAAAAATAACATTGTATTTATTTGATATCTTTTGAATGATATATTATCTTAGATTGTATGGGATAGAAATTATTTATTCATGTATACATATAAGAGTTTAAAAAATTATCCAAGGATATTAATAATTTTATCATTCATTAGTTCAAATTAAAGTGTGTAAGTAATACATCAGTTAAATAATTACATATCAAATTAATATAATTTTTCATAAGATTGATCACACTT
This sequence comes from Crotalaria pallida, assembly GCA_037953625.1. NCBI lineage: Eukaryota > Viridiplantae > Streptophyta > Magnoliopsida > Fabales > Fabaceae > Crotalaria > Crotalaria pallida. The sequence continues at coordinate 121,200,189 of CM075652.1, read as the reverse complement.
TCTTATTGTAAATGACATGAAAATTAATTATTTCAATGGATATATAAATCTAAAAGGAAATCTACTCTATCAATATTGATATTCCTCCATGTAATCTATTAAGTTGTCTATCACCACAAAGGAAGAACATAAAAAACAATGAAACATAACATCCCTTTAAACAGAATTGAGAGTTAGAGAGAGCGGGGGGACCTCGCCGGTGTGAGCGAAACAGTACCGAAGATCGCCGATCCAGAGGGCAGGGACATCGTCGGCGGAGACAAAGAGAGGGTTAAATAACACAAAATCAATTACCTCATTAATCTTACATCAAACTGTAAGTAAGTAGCTTTCCTCTTGCATAAGCTCACGAGTTTTATAAAAGACGAAAAATGAATCATATGTAACACAAATGATGAAATTGATGAGAAAATAGGATAAAAGAGGATTAAAAGAGAACATCATTTAAATCTATGAGAACAATTAGAACAATAAAAAGGAGTAACTTAATCAAGCATGGTGTGCAAAATTACATATCTTCATATAACAAATCCATCACTGATATCTATCTTAAATATATAACATCGTTAGGGAGGGAATTTCCTCTTGCACAGGCACCACTTATACCTATCTTAAATATATACCATCCGAGAAGGAAGCTTCTCCTTTATACCATTATTATATCATATAGATTGTGATTCCACTAAACATGACAACCTGAATGCAAGTTCACTGCAATACACTGACTTGTTAGCTGAATAAACAATTGCGGCTTCTAGTGACAAATATTCAGCTCCCAAACATTTAATTTAAAAATTTGTCAAGGATAAAATTTCACAAAGGTTTCAGCTGTTAGATGGAACTACTCATCATAAAAGTATCAAGATGAGAAAAAGGAGTTGGATTTCATAATTAATAAATCTAAAAGGAAATCTACTTTATCAAGAATGATAAATGTCCATGTACTCTATAAAGTTGTCAATCATACCAGGAAGGCCCCTATAAAGATTTGACATTTGGCACCCAAATGCAGGACCACTCTATGATGCACCTCTACTGATAATAATTATTCTCAGAAATCCATGTTATTTAGGTAATTTACTGATAAATGCAAAGCATGATGCAGGGGTCCCTTAACAACTATTTCTCTTTGGCAAACTAACCACGAAAATTTCTTTGGCAACTGTAGGCTTCTATCTTAGACAGCAATAAACTTTGATTTCACAAAAAGGATTGTAATAGTGATGCAAATCAAGTAATTATAACGGCAAAAGAAGATCAAGAGATAGAAAACAACTTATCCACAGAAAAATGACCTATTAAGAGAACCGCTAAGGAGAGAATCATCACGGGAAAGCACCGTCATCGTTGCTGTTGTAATTGCCAATGTCCACGTTATGTTCCGACGTTAGTGCAATCAAATGTCTTCAATTATAAGCTGAAAAGGCACAAAGGTAGATAACACCGCTGCATAGGAGAATATAGCAGAGGCACAACAGATCACAGAGGATCAAAGATAGCTAACCGTGCATAGAAGAATATAGCAAACCATAAAAAGATGGAGTTGAAGAGAGAACCCTTATAAAGATCAACTAATGGCAACACATAATAACCCATATAAAGATCAATAAAATGTGATCAAGTCATTTTCTTTTGACCTCAAAATAAAATATTAATTTGAACACACATGAATAAATTTGTGTGAATGTGATACAACAAAATTCAGCAAAAGCAGGGACCAAAGAGTAGCTACCCATAAATGGCCAGCACTATAAATGCCTTTGGCTAATCCCGTTCACCCAAATATGCACTTATGTGCTTCTAGGTAGTGCAGGAAACTTTATCAAGATTAAACTTAGAAAAGATTGTGCAGTGATTTATCAAGCAGGGTAATCAAAACAAATAAAACTTCGAATGATCATTGATTTCATATTTCAGCCACATCCAGTATCCACTCTTCCTGCATACCTCTCTTTGTCACAAAGCAGCTTCCTTCCTGCAAATATAGAGCACAAAAATTATAACTTAAAAACCTGAACAAAATAAATTGTTCTGATTCAAGCCAGCATATAAGAGTTTGGCCAACCATTGCATTTTCATGAAAATATGCTCGAGTTTGGCCAACTTATCTCTACGAAACTGTTAAATAACGTATATGACCAACTAAACAAAAGAAACTATAGGCAACCATATAATCGGAATGCTTATATAATGTAGGAATACAAAAGGCTAAAATTTTAGAAGGCCTAATATAAGATGTCACAGCTTAAACAATTATTTAAACTCATCAAATAGTAGGATAATAACAGCAAAATATAGATGCTTCTCAAATTGAGGCAAACAAATTTATATGCAATAGTAATAACATAAGAAGCACCAATCATAATCAATCACCAAGAAAAGGGTATGCAGGTAAATAAAAATTATTGTCCCCTGCACATATATAGTAAAACTAATATGAAAATGAATGAAGGGTATTTTATTTCTGTATGATTTCTAAACACCACACCATGGGCATCATCATCCTAAAAATAAGGTTGAAAACAATCAACAACTGCTACAGGTACAAACATAGCAGAGAAACAACATCATCTCATTTATAACCCACTTTTTATTTTATTTATATTTATTAGAGTATTTGGCAACCCCTATCTTCAATAAGATAATAAAACCCTTTCCTTTCTCTCTCTGACCTATTCTATCACACGTTCTCTCTCTTCACAGAGGCCAACAACAAATATAAAGAAAGAAGGAAGAAACCTGGAAACTCCGCGCATAAAAGATTTAGTGATCTTGCAAGCAGGGCAGTTATAACATCTACCAAACAACACTCATGAGAAAATGATAAACCAAGATGGAACAAATCAAAACCAAAATAAAAACTAAACATTTTGGTCAAGCCCAACAAACCACTTAATATGTCTAATATATCAAAATTAATACTTAGATATCATCTAATATATCAAAATGGGTTCAAGCATTTTCCCAAACAAGTAGTAGGCAACGGATAAAACCAAACTTCAACCAATCAATAAAGCATTAGACGAATTTTTGCAGTACAAATCAGAAGATAAACTACAAAAAAAAAAAGACCTTTAGATCTTCAAAAAGAAACACACTCAACTCAAGTGAGAATATCCACAATCTCCTTCAATCTCCAAATTCAGTAGAGAACACCTTCTAACTCCTGTAACTAAAGAAAAAATTTATTTCAAACAAAATATCCACAAATCAAATTCCAACAGATATTGCCTTCTTAGATTACTCTATCAAAATATCCACACAAAAATAAGACATCAAGATAGATAATAATAGCGTGTAAATAAATATCAAATTATCCGAAAAAAATGAATCTCACGAACCTCGTCAGGCATTTCAGTTCAGGAGGGAGTGAGATCCAACATCAAGAAAGTGGTCACAGAGTTAGTACTTGGTAGCGGTGAGAATCAAAGAGCGTGTTTCATCGCAGAGGGAGTGTAGAGATTGAGACTTGAGAGGAACGGAAATGAGAGAGAATCGATTTATTATCGAGGAAGAGGAACATTATTTGTTAAGAAAGGGAAGAATGAAGAAAGAGAGAGAAGGGAAGAGAGACTGACAATGAAAAGAGAAAATGAGAAAGAAGAAAGAGAGGGCCTAGAAGAGAAAGGAATTTACATGTGACTATTTGAGGAAGGTAAACAGGAAAAAGAGCAGAGCGAGAGCAAAACCCGGGGAGCAGCTGCACAACTAAGAGACTGCAGAAGAAGAAAAGGACAAAGAGGGAAAAAAAAGAGGAGGAATTAATATGCGGCATTGGAGGAGAAATGGATACAAATGTTGAGGGAAGGGCCGGGTTGCAATAGCAGGGGTGTGTCCAGGAAGTCAACTGTTAAAAACACCCCCTACGGTAATAGCTGGGCTCAGGATGACGTGGAAATGAACAGTGGCGTTAGAAACTCCGGATTGTTAGTGTAATAGGATATCATCTTACTAATCAGACCTTTAATTGATGAATATACTCCTTTCCTTCCTTATTACTATAGGTTTTTTTTTTTTTGAAGGAAATAGGCTTATTTATGGTTTTAGTCCTTGGAAGTTGAGAGTGTTTTGATTTTGGTCCCTGTAAGTTTTTTTGACCTTGACTCATCCTTAATTATTTTAAAAATTTGGTTTTAGTTCTTGCCATTAGGAAAAATTAGTTAATTGCTGATGTAGTTAACGAAACGACAAATCAGCATACACATCTCCAAGTATTGTATGTCACCGATAGGATGACATGAATGATCTGGACCCGCAAGAGCAAAAGGGTCAAGGCCCAACCAAAATGTGTTTGTGGATTGGGCTATGGCCCTTTTGCTCCTGCGGGCCCGAATCATCCACGTCATCCTACCATGACATTTCATACTTGCACACGTGTACGTTGATGTGACGTTCCGTTAGTCACATCAGTAGTTAACGGAATTTTCTTAACAACAAGGACTAAAACCATATTTTCAAAACAATTAAGGATGAATCAAGGTCAAAAAAATTTTCAGGGACCAAAATCAAAACACTCCCAACTTTCAGGGACTAAATACATAAATAAGCCAAAAATTTATTTCTATTTATTTCTTATATTTAAAGTGTAATAAATATTATTTTTCATCTTTATCCCTATTTAATAAAGTATTTATTCATGTAAGTCATGGAGAAAAATAATAATTGAAAGAAAAATGCTTATTTATGTCTTTAGTCCCTAAAAGTTGGGGGTGTTTTAGTTTTGGTCCCTAAAAATTATTTTGACCTTGACTCATCCTTAATTGTTTTGAAAATTTGGTTTTAGTTCTTGTCGTTAGGAAAAATCCATAAACTGTTGATGTGGCTAACCCAACGTTACATCAACGTACATGTGTATACATGTATACAAATACTGTATGCCACCAGTAAAATGACGTGGATCATTTATTTTCGTCTTGTACTTGACGGAAAACTAATTTTTTGTTTTCGTCTTGTTCTAGACGACAAACTATATTTTTGTTTCGTTTGACTCTTGAAGGAGAAAATAATTTTGTTCTCCTGTCAAGTGTAAGACGAAAGTAGGGATGACAATGGGTCCGGGTAATAGGGTATCCGGATCCGGACCCGTTCATAAATTACTGGACCCGAATTCGCGCGGGTAGCCGCTGCATAATGGATAGGCGGGTCTTCGAGTACCCAGACGAGTTTTGTGAGTACCCATCAACAATTTTTTTTTTAATGAAAAAAAATATTTTTTAAATTAATTTCTATGTTTTTTTATAGACCGAGGGATCCTTAATACATCATTACACACTCTACTTAATATTAATCCCTACCATTATTAAACAGTGACAGACATCAAAGAAATTTTCTCGTTAAACACAAACACACTAAAGTTTTATATATATATATATATATAATGCATATATGTAAATATGGACGGGTCTGGGTACCCACAGGTCTGGATATCACAGACCCAGACCCAGACTCGTTCAAAGCGGGTACCTAGATGGGTCAATTCTTTAGACCCATGAGTCTATTTTTTGGACCCGGACCCGAACCCGTTGCAGATATTACCCGTGGTACAATTGCCATCCCTAGACGGAAGATCCTTCCGTGAACATAAAAACGGAATTTACACTACTATGATCATTTTTGTCTTAAAAAATCAAAATTGGGAAAAAAAATTCAACTATCGGCCAAAACTTAAAACCCAAAAAGAACTCTCAAACTAGAAAAAGGTTCAAAAACTAGTTCCCTTGCAGTGGGGTAGCATTGATGGATTCTGGCCCAATTGCCTCTACCAAGCCCATATGGGCTAACAAACTCCTGGTTGGTTGAAGGACTTCACGCAGTAGTGGCCTATTTATTTGGGTTTTGATTTTTGGCACATGTTTGAATTTTTTGCACCCATTTTATATTTTTAATGACAAAAAGACCTGAGGGCCAAAATTAAAACGCTGAGGTCCTTTTCAAACATGAGCCAAAAATCAAAACTATTGTCAAACAACATAACTTAAATAATATATATGTTAGTGAAAGAGGAAGTTTGAGAGAATGAGAACAAGCAAAGATAAAATTATATCTATTCATCCATCCATCCATTCAATACAAAGAGTATAGCTCATTTATAGGCATTACCATGTAACTCATGGAATGAATTATGATTAATACATGATCAATGCAAAACATAACTTACTAGGGAATATTATAACCTACTGTATAAAAAGATAACCTTTACTATTGTATAAAAAGATGTCCCATTTGAGCTTTCCTGTTGCTCCATTTTGATATCCTGACTTGTTAGGAAAAGTTGGGCAATGCTACACATCTAAGATATCCATGTGGCATTGTTGGTTACAATTAAATTTTCAATTTTTAATTTTTTTATAAATTTTTTAAATTTGAAATTCAAAATTATATCTATTCAAATAACTCCCTATATCTGCACTTTCTCTTTTTTTTTCCTATCTATTCAATTTTTTTTTTGGGATTTGCACTTTCTCTATTTCTCATTCTTTGTGCAAGAGATGCTTCTGGTATGTTCCTATTCTTGGCTATGCATCTCATTAACTACCTTCTTCTTCTTTCAACATCAAAATTTTACCAATTAAATTTTCAATTTTTAATTTTTTTTTTAATTTTTTAAATTTGAAATTCAAAATTATATCTATTCAAATAATTCCCTATATCTGCACTTTCTCTTTTTTTCTTTCCTATCTATTCAATTTTTTTTTTGGGATTTGCACTTTCTCTATTTCTCATTCTTTGTGCAAGAGATGCTTCTATATGTTCTTTTTTTTTTGCTATGCATCTCATTAACTACCTTCTTCTTCTTTCAACATCAAAATTTTGATATCGTAACTCATTTGCTTCTTTTTCTTCTTCTATCTTTTTCTAAGTAATTCTCAACAATTATATCATACAGTTACAAAACTTATAAATTACAATGGAAGTTACAACAAGTTACATTTATTTCATTCTCTGGTCTTTCACTTGCTATATTTCTCTTAAAAATATCTCCAATGATGATGGGCCAAAGGTGCTTCCATGACATGCAAAAGGTGCCACCATGGGCAACATGTTTTTTAATACTTTATTCAACATCTTATGCAGGTACCATATTTTAATGATTATTTTTTAATGATTTTTCTTATTCTTATTGTTTTGGTGGTAACCAATTGAAGCATATTTATGATCCATTATTGGTATGATATTACATTTTTTGACATTAATTTCTTTAATTATATTACTTAATAACATGGATTTATATAATTACGCTGTTATCAACATAATGAAATTTATAATTATCAAGTATGATTAACAATTTTAATAAATATGGACTATATTTTACTTTCGGTTTGTTTTAAGTTGGGTTGTTTCACTCCGTTTTTCTTTTTGCATTATTCATTGCTTTTGATTTTTATTTTTGGGTTGCCAAAACGTAGAACAAGGGAAACTTGCGGCAGAAATAGTCATTCAAATTGATTTTGCCAAGTAGATTATTGGTATGATATTACATTTTTTGACATTAATTTATTTAATTATATTACTTAATAACATGGATTTATATAATTACGCTGTTATCAACATAATGAAATTTATAATTATCAAGTATGATTAACAATTTTAATAAATATGGACTATATTTTACTTGCGGTTTGTTTTAAGTTGGGTTGTTTCACTCCGTTTTTCTTTTTGCATTATTCATTGCTTTTGATTTTTATTTTTGGGTTGCCAAAACGTAGAACAAGGGAAACTTGCGGCAGAAATAGTCATTCAAATTGATTTTGCTAAGTAGATGATTTTTATGGATCTTTTCAATTGAAATGATGTACTGTACATCTTGGAATATTTTTTTTTAATTTATATGGTTTTTGTATGTGAAGTAGCTACTTATATTGCTGATGATTATGACTAGGCTATTGGAAAGAGGATAGAAAGGATACATTACACATAGATTAATGGGACTTCAAAAGTTTAATTTCCTAATTTCTTTTTTTCCTTTTGACTTGGAAGAAGCTGCCTTAATTTCCTAATTTTTGTTGCATATTTCATATTTCTTTCTAAATGTTATGGTTTGAAAATTGTTACAGTGATAAGAATGCAGTTTAATCGAGAAAAAAATTTTAAAAAGAAAAATATTCACACACTTATCTCTTTTTCAAATGCTTATATCCTTATTTTTTTTTTGTTATTCCTTAATAAGATAATAAATAATCCTTATTATCTTATTCGTGTAAAAAAAATTAACGGTATTATTATCTGAGAACTCATACTTTGAATTATTATTCAAATCCTTTCAACTTGCGTTATCACACATATGTTATACAAGATAAAATCATTTCAAAAGTATACTCTTTGTTTAAAGATTTGTGATCACCAAGAATTACTTTACCTATGAATAAAGCAAAAGTTTTTTTGATATCCATGTACGTATAGCGATTACTAGAAGATCTTTTTTAATTGTATAGTAGTTTCTATAAATTAGAGGCAAGTGTGCTAGAATAAAAAAAATAAATAAATAAAAGTGCGGAACATGGGTAAATTGCTAAATTGGGATGGTCGACCTGTAGAAAATTTTTCCATATCCAGCAGTGTCTCAAAATTTTCATTTTCATATCTAGCTTTTAAAATTTAAACATTTTCTCTTTCAGTTTTTTAATTTTGAATATTGGTTCTTCAATTAGATGTAAATTATAAGTATCTCTTATTTGCACAAATTTTAATGAATAAAGTCATCTAAATATCAATAAATTAATATTATTTCACAAATAGAATATAACTTAAGTAATACAACAAATTTGATACTCAATCATTAATACTTAATTATTAACTAAATTCAATTATAAAAAAATAAAAGCAAAGACGTGTACAGACCCGTGCAATGCACGAGCTAAAAACTAGTAATATATATGTTAGTGAAAGAGGAAGTTTGAGAGAGTGAGAACAAGCAAAGATAAAATTATATCTATTCATCCATCCATCCATCCAATACAAAGAGTATAGCCCATTTATAGGCATTACCATGTAACTCATGGAATGAATTATGATTAATACATGATCAATGCAAAACATAACTTACTAGGGAATATTATAACCTTCTAGGGAATCCAAAGTAAAAGGGAATATGGACATCCACAATGCTTCTAATATTTATAGCACTCCCCCTTGGATGTACATACTTTTGAAATGTGCCTCGTTAAAACCTTACTAGTAAAAACCAACTGGGAAAAAAAACTAGTGAAGGAAAAAGAGTACACTACTCTTTATATCTTATACGCGGTAAAAACTGCCTCATTAAAAACCTTGTCAGGGAAAAACCCAATGGGATAAAAACCATGATGAAGGAAAAAAGAGTGCAGTGCGTATCAATTTCTCCCCCTCACGTAGACAAATCTTTAAGTCGACGAAGTCCAATCTTGTGCACCAGCTGCTCAAAAGTTTTAGTCGGTAATGATTTTATGAAAAGTTCTGCTATATTATCACTTGAATGGATTAGATGAACATCTATATCACCATTCTTCTGAAGTTCATGTGTGGAGAAAAACTTTGGAGATATGTGCTTGGTTTTGTCTCCTTTGTTAGAATTATTGATAGGATTGGCAGCCGTCACCCAAGAGGGGGGTGAATTGGGTGTTTATGAAAACATTGGAAAATATTCGATTTAAATTGTTTTCAATAAACTTAAAGAGATTTTGCAGCGGAAAACAATATAATGTTGAAAATCGATTGCGCTTAAGCGAATAATATTAATACTAATAGAAAAACTAATATGCGCGGATACGAATTAAATAAGAACAACGAAAACCGTTACCGCGCTTATTATTTTAAATTCGCTTAAAATAGATTATTACGAAAATAGTTGTTATGATGCACAACAAATAAATATAACAACAGAATATAAAAGAGATAGGGATAGAAGACATTGCACCGGTGATTTTATCCTGGTTCGGCAAACCCGGCCTACTCCAGTCCCCAAGCGACTCGCTTGAGCTTTTCACTAAACCAAGACGCCTCGCGTCCCCGAGTACAACCAGAGCGCCCCGCAAGCTACTAGGAACCTCCTTTCGCCAGGGACCTCGATACACAACTAGGAAAACCTTTCCTAGATTTCCAGATAGCCTAACTACTAGGTGACCCACCGTTCGTCTAGCACTACCCACACACAAAGGGTTCCTCACCCTACAACCACGAACGCAACACGTCCGCACTAGGAGATTCACTCCCTAGTCACTAAGGGTTACACACCCCTTTACAACATGGTTATGATATGATTGATCGGGTACAAGACCTATAGTGCACTCTCAATAGTGCTGATACAACAATAAAGGCCACTCTAACAATTATGTGTTCTAAGCAACACAGATACAACAATTAAGCTCTATAGCAATGAAGTCAAGATAAGGTTGTTACAAGGCCAAAATAAGGTTTAGTTTTTCTTCAAAAAGATTGAGCGTGAAAACCAGAGAATATAAGAAGAAGAAAAAGAAGAGCGTGATTATCAGAAGTTGTTCAAATGTGGAAGTGTGAAATGATTTTCCAAAACAAAATAAATAGAGATAGTTTTGAAATCAAATCAAATCAAAAAATAAAATAAAAGATTTAAGAATTAAAATCAAAGATTTGAAATTTGAATTTTGAATTTGAAAATAGAATCAGAATCAAATCAAAAACGATTTTGGAAATAAAATAATTTAAGTTTTAAAATCAAAACCAAATAAAAAAGATTTAGAAAATAAATCAAGGATTTGATTCTTAAAACAAAAAAGGAATATTTTCAAAAATAAAATCAAATTCGAATTTTGAAAATAAATCAGAATCAATTAAGTAAAAACAAATCAGGAAATAAATCAAAATGATTCTGACACGTTTTTCAATAAAACTTGAGGTAATCGATTACTTCAGGGAGGTAATCGATTATCCCTTTAAAAATAGAAACTTTGAAATTCATTTGAAAAACCAGTAATCGATTATCACATGCATGTAATCGATTACTTCACTTCTGTTTAATGTATGATGCAACACATATAATCGATTACCACTATTCTAATAATCGATTACAGAGCCTCTGATTATTATATGATGCAACATCATGTAATCGATTACTACAAGGCATGTAATCGATTACTTTGTCTCAGGAAAATATATGATGCAACAATTTTAATCGATTACTTGAGTCAGGTAATCGATTACTCTCATACAGAAAGTAATTGATTAACAAGATTCATTTAATCGATTACAACCTCTCTGATTTTTCTATGATGCAACAAAGTTAATCGATTAACTTAGGCAAGTAATCGATTACTCTCTCTTCATACATAAAAATATTCAGAGTTTTGTAACATCAAGTATTTTCACTAAAACTAAGATAGAAAAACTGATTTTCACAATACTTCTTTTTCTTCTCCTTTAATATGAAAAATATATTTTAGAAAAACTTATATTGGCCTTTTAACATAATATAAACCTTGACTTCATTACCTTACATGATGTCTAAGGGAAAGGGTTAAAAGGTCTTCTATTTGCTTGAGCCTTCAACTTCATTTGCTTGATTCTTCAAATTGAAGCTTGGACTTGAATGATGAAGAGCTTGTGATTGCACTTGATATGAACTTGAGAAGTTTGAGTTTGTTATCATCAAAACCGTATAATGATTGCACTTGAAGTCCTTGGGAAAGCTTGACTTCCAACATACTGTAACCTTCCTTTATTTGAGCAATGCATGCAATATTATCTTCATATATCACTGTTGGACTCCCTTTGATTGCCTCAAGACCGCTTGACTGTTGAACATGTTGAATCATCGATCTTAGCCATACACATTCTCTACTTGCCTCATAAAGTTCTATGATTTCAGCATGATTTGATGATGTTGCTACCAAGTTTGGTTTGGTTGAGCGCCAAGAAATAGCAGTTCCACCATATGTAAACAAGTATTCTGTTTGTGACCTTGCTTTATGTGGGTCTGACAAATTAAATATCCAACATTTGAATATCCAATTAATTTGGATATTGAGTCTTTCACATATAATAATCCCATGTCAGTTGTTCCTCGAAGATAACGAAGGATATGTTTAATACCATTCCAATGCCTTCTCGTTGGTGCAGAACTATGTCTTGCTAACAAATTTACAGAAAATGCTATATCAGGTCGTGAATTATTGGCTAGATACATTAACGCACCAACTGCACTTAAATATGGTATTTCTGGACCAAGAATTTCTTCATTATTTTCTTTAGGACGAAAACGGTCCCTCTTTATGTCAAGAGATCGAACAACCATTGGTGAGCTCAATGGATGAGCTTTGTCCATATAAATCTTTTCAGAACCTTTTCTATATAATTGGATTGATGAATAAAAATCTCATTTGTTAAATACTCAATCTGTAGGCCGAGGCAAAATTTGGTTTTTCCAAGATCTTTCATTTCAAATTCCTTTTTTAAATATGTTGTTGTACTATCAAGCTCTTCAGCAGTTCCAATGATATTAATATCATCCACATAAACAACAATTATGGCAAACCTAGTTTTAGATCTCTTGATGAACACACATGGACTAATGGGATCATTTTGATATCCTTCTTTTAGGAGGTATTCCTTCAGACAATTATACCACATTCTACTAGATTGCTTTAAGCCATATAAAGACCTTTTCAATTTTAAAGAATACATCCCCCTATGCTTCATGATACGTGCTTCAGGCATTTTTAGTCCTTCAGGGACTTTCATGTACACATCACCATCAAGTGATCCATATAAGTAAGCTGTTACAACATCCATAAGACGCATTTGAAGTCCTTCAAGGACTGCCAAGCTAATTAAAAATCTAAAAGTAATTGCATCTACCACAGGAGAATAAGTCTCATCAAAATCAACTCCTGGTTTTTGTGTAAAGCCTTGTGCTACAAGTCTAGCTTTATATCTCACAACTTCATTTTTCTCATTACGTTTTCTCACAAATACCCACTTGTAGCCTGCTGGTTGTACGCCTTTAGGCGTTTGGACTACAGGTCCAAAGACTTGACGTTTCTCAAGAGAATTTAACTCTTCTTGAATTGTTTCTCTCCATTTTGGCCAATCATTTCTTTGTCGACATTGTTCAATTGAATTTGGTACTTGATTCTCTTCTTCATTTATAATATCAATTGCTATTGCATAAGCAAAATATTCATCAATAAAAATTTCATTTTGGTTCCATCTTTTTTCTGTAGAGACATAATTTATAGAGATCTCATCATTTTCAATATTTTCAGGTACCTGAACCTCTTCTATGGTAATTTGTTTATTTATGTCATCTACTTGATCATCTTCCATTTTCTCATATGGAGAATTTGAAACATTATTTATGCAAACTTTCTTATTAAACTCCCTTTTCTTCCTTGGATTTTTATCTTTGGAACTGGGTGGTTGATCACGCTTTAGGGGTAAATTACAGTTTGATTCTTCCAAGGAAAGTTTAATTCTTGCGGGAGCATTTGCTACTGGAATATAAGATTTTGTAACCTTCTTTGCATCTATAAATGCATCTGGTAATTGATTTGCAATTTCTTGCAAATGGACAATTTTCTGAACTTCAAGTTCACATTGACTTGTACGAGGATCAAGATGGGAACTAGATGGTGTAACTCATATGATATCTTCATTTTCAAGCTTTTGTTTTTCTTCCCCTAATGTTGGGAACATAGTCTCATCAAATTGGCAATCGGCAAATCTTGCTGTAAATAAACTCCAGTTAATGGTTCAAGATATTTAATAATTGATGAAAACTCAAAACCAACATAAATTCCCAACCTCCTTTGGGGACCCATCTTTGTGCGTTTTGGTGGAGCTATTAGGACATATACTGCACAACCAAAAATTCTTAGATGGGTTATATCTGGTTGCTGGCCAGTCACAATTTGTAGCGGGGAGTACTTATTATAAGTAGTTGGCCTTAATCGAATAAGTGCTGCAGCATGCAGTATCGCATGGCCCCAAGCGAAAGATGATAATTTGGATTTTATAAGTAAGGACCTAGCGATTAATTGTAATCGCTTAATAAGAGATTTAGCTAGACCATTTTGTGGATGTACGTAGGCCAATGGATGTTCAACTTTTATCCCAATTGATATGCAATAATCATTAAATGCTTGGGATGTGAATTCTCCAGCATTATAGAGACGAATTGTTTTAATCATATAATCTGAAAATTGTACTCGTAGTCGAATTATTTGGGCAAGTAGTCTCGCAAATGCCATATTTCGAGAAGATAATAAACATACATGAGACCATCTAGTAGATGCATCTATTAATACCATATGAAGGAGTAATTGGCCCATATATCCCCTTGAATACGTTCAAGAAAATAAGGAGATTCATTCTCAACTTTTGTTGGTGATGGTCTAATGATTAACTTTCCTTTATAGCATGCAGCACATGAGAACTCATTAGGGAGAAGAATTTTTTGGTTCTTCAAAGTGTGGCCATTTGAGTTCTGTATAATTCTTCTCATCATTATCGACCCCGGATGGCCTAACCGATCATGCCAAATTATAAAGTTTCTCTTTTGATTAGTGAACTTCTGGTTCACTATAGCATATGCTTCAATTGTACTAATACGTGTATAGTACAAACCAGAGGACAAAGCAGACAATTTTTCTACTATATATTTTTCACCGGAGACAATTGATGTGATATAAAGATACTCACTATTGTCTTTATTCATTGTCTCAGTATGAAATCCATTGCGACATATATCTTTAAAACTTAACATATTCCTTTTTGATTTAGTAGACAACAAGGCATTATCTACTATAAACTTTGTTCCTCCAGGTAACAATATAGTGGCTCTTCCAAAGCCTTCAATCATATTTGCATTTCCCGATATTGTATGAACATTTGCCTTCATTCTTATCAAATTAGTGAAATATTTTTCATTTTTAAGCATAGTGTGAGTCGTAGAATTATCCACTAAGCAGATGTCTCCATTATTGGTGGTGGTGCCAACCAAGAAATTACTCATTCTTCATTAGAAAAAAATAAAAAAAAAATATTTAGATTGTTAATACGAAGAAATACTATTGTGAGGGAGAAGAAAAAAAATTGAAGTGTAATCATAGCCAAAAACATCTTCATCTTATTAGTAAAGGAAACTTTTTTTTTTTTTTGGGTTTACATGGGAGGTCTGGGACTAGAACTCATGACCTGGGGGAGGGGAAAATCCTAAGTTTCCCTGCAGCCACCAACTGGGTTGTCTTACGCGGACAATAGTAAAGGAAACTTTACAGTAACTTTATTGAAAGAAAAAAACACTCAATATAGAAACTTTATTTATACTAGCGTGTCGACAGGCACGGGAGTGCCTGTCGCCCCGCATTCTCATTGTCCTGTTTTTGTCATAAAGAGTTGTTTATAATAAAATGATATATTGAAAAATTGGTTTTATGAATATTATTAATATATTAAAGATGTTCATTTTCAAAATATTTTATAAGATAATTGATGGTAGTGAATAACTGAATATAGTTATTTAAAGTTTGAAAACTCCTCTAACATTAAAAATAAATAACATATAACTTATAAAAAATCCAAAAAATGTTCTATATATAAAAAAAATTTTGATGCTTAAACAAGATTAGATGTGTATAGTGCCCTAGCGGAAATTATTGTGTTAAATCATGATATAAAAATCAACTATTCCAACATTGGGAAATTAATGCTAAAAAAAATTTGGTGCGTTGATTACAGGTCCAATATCTTTACTTGCTTCTATATTTTTTTATGTATTTATTTAAATTAAATATAGTAAGTATTAATTCGTATTTGAAAATAATTATATTTATTTAAATACAACTCTGAAACGCGTGTCTTTATCCCTTGCATAAAGCAGAAAGTCTGATACGCTTGTCTCTTTTCCCTGAACACACCTGCATAAAGTAGAAAGCCTCAAAACACGTGTCTCCTTTAGCATCTTTATTCAAGAAATTCACGTGGCCTTTACTCAGGACTTTCTCCTGTACTTGGCTTTTCGATAGGTGAATTTTGTTTTTTTAATAATAGTAATGTTTTTTTTTATAATATAAGAATAGTAATAGACAAAGCAAACTTATCCTTTCTATTTCAATGGGCAAACACATTCCCTTTCTCAACCTTGTGCTCTTGTGAAAATGATCATTTTCATCCAACAACGGTAGTGCTTAAAGATGCATAACCAAAGCCGGAGTGACACCTCCTTCCCCAATTACGTTAACTACATCCTTTGCACCATTTATAAAAAATAAAATTCACACATATTAAAATACATGCAATAAACAATAACGACATAATTGGGCATAAATCGTGACGAAATGAAAAGATCCAGTGGTGGAGAAAGAAAGAGGAAGAAGAATTAAGATACAGTACCGTTTATCGCATGAGAAAGTGGATTTCCTTTTGGGAAGGCATTGATCTTGAGTCCTCTGAAAATCCATCCAATCTTCAAAGAAGAATAAGAAGAAGAACACTGCATCCCTAACCAGGAACTGAGATGATGTGTGAAAGATATCAGAAACAGAGAGAAAGAGAGAGAAGAGGGGAACATTGCATCCCCAGCCAGGAACTGAGATGATGTGTGAAAGAGATCAGAAAGAGAGAGAAGAGGGGAATGGGGGTTTCGTTTTTGAGACTACAGATGGGAGAAGAATTGCACAAATAATGGTAGTAGAAGATATGGAAATGGGGGTTTCGTTTTTGGGAAGGTCATATTGTTGCAGTTTCTTGCACGAAGGTAGGTTTAACTTTTAAGTTTGTACACAAAAAAAAACTGCCTTTTTATGTTAGAGCAGTTTTTTGTTTGAGAAACCACCCACTAAATAAACCATGCTAGGAATTGGAGTTTAAGGGTATTATTGGAAATCCAAAATTACGTACAAACCATGTTTGCTTTATATAATAGTATAGATAAAAAGGGAAAACACTCCAAATTATAAAAAAAGGGAAAACACTCCAAATATAAAATTCAATGACATAAAGTAATGCATAAAAATACACCACCACATAAAAGTTCATCACTATAAGCTTATATTTGGACATTTTCATCACCAATCAGGTGATCAATTTTTCCATCAGGGTCAACAAAGAAATCTGCAACATCAAGATGAGTAACATCCATTTGGCCATAATCAGGCTCACCATCTTCACAAAAATTGGTCTCTATCTTTTTTCCTTTATTTTTAAGTGATTCTTGATAAAGATCTGCAAGATGCTTTGTACAGAGACGATGCCAATGACCTTTGCTACCACAATGATAACATATTTCATCATTTTTGTTACTTTGCCCAACTTTGCATTTATCAATTTTTTCATTGTTTTTCCACTTCACGTGGGGAGAGGTGTACTTTGGATTACCACCATGACTATGACCAACGTGTGATGTGTTCTTTGAATTACCACCTTGACCATGTCCATAATATTCATGTTCACGACCATAATTATGGCCACGACCACGGCCACAGCCACGAGTATGACGATCGTGTCTAGCCACATTCACATAAGGGAATGAGACACTAACAGTTGGATGACTCTCATGATTTCTCATTAGAAGCTCATTATTTTGTTTAGTAACAAGGAGACAAGAAATCAACTCATAATATTTCTTAAAACCCTTTTCATGGTATTGTTGCTGCAAGACCATATTATTGACATGAAAAGTGGAGTATGTTTTTTCTAACATGTCAACATCAATGACTTTTTCTCCACACAGTTTTAATTGGGAATTACTCCCTCCGGTCCTTATTATAGGGCATGCTTAACCGAATTACACATACCAAGGAAAGTGGTTGGTTTTATGAATCTATGAGAATATATTGTAACATTACAATTTTACCCCCTTAACTTTTCTTGGAAAATTCACACTCATTAATGAACAACAAAAAACACATAGATAGTCAAAGCATTTAATAAGGGCAAAAAAGAGAAAAATCAATAAATGATGCATAGAAAATATAAAGTGACTTATAATTAGGACCAAGAAAACTTTCTAGAATGTGACCTATATATAGGACCGGAGGGGGTAATTCTAAACATTGCAGAATTATAATCACTTACGGTCTTAAAATCTTGTAAACGTAAGTGCTTCCAATCATAACGAGCTTTTGGAAGAACAACAGTTTTTTGATAATCATATCTTTCTTTTAAATTGTTCCAAAGAACAAGCGGGTCCTTGACCGTAAGATACTCAGATTTTAACCCCTCATGGAGGTGATGACGATGAAATATCATGGCCTTAGCCTTATCTTGGTTAGATGCTTTGTTCCCTTCTTTAATAGTGTCTCCAAGACCATTAGCATCCAACACTCAAGACAAGTAATTTTTTCCAGTAATATCAATTGCCACAAACTCAAGTTTTGCAATATTTGACATGATTAATACTATCAAGGAAATATAACAAGTTAGAGACATCAACATAGAAAGAATGAAAAATTATGTTAAAAGAATAATAAATTATGTCAATAGATTGTCCTAATGAATTAGTTAAGGAACTTTATATCTTAATAAAATAATATACGCCATCTTTTTTTTTTGTGTGTGCGCACTTATAGAATATGATCGGAAGATATATTGTATTAACATAGGGTAAATAACAATGAAAAATAATAATAATCAAGAAATATAGAAAACGCTAAATTAATCGTGTTGCAATGCTTAATACAAATATGATTGAGAGTCTAGAATTATACCTTATTTTTGAAAACATGGACTTCTAACAATTGTATGTGCCTTCTCAGTTGGTTATCCTTGCTGATAACGTGTTGTAAAACAACTTAACTTAATAATATATATGTTAGTGAAAGAGAAAGTTTGAGAGAGTGAGAACAAACAAAGATAACATTATATATATTCATCCATCCATCCAATACAAAGAGTGTAGCCCATTTATAGGCATTACCATGTAACTCATGGAATGAATTATAATTAATACATGATCAATGCAAAACATAACCTACTAGGAAATATTATAACCTTCTAGGGAATCCAAAGTAAAAGGGAATATGGACATCCACAATGCATCTAATATTTATAACAAAAACCCATTTATTTTGGGTTCTAGTTTTTTTTTTTTGCTTCCTTATTAATTTTTGAATCCCCAAATATATTTTTCCCCAAAAATATCATTATGTGAGTATTTTTTTCTTTTATATGCTTCATGCAAAGCTCGCTTGGTGGTGAGAATAGGATTAGGAAATGATAGGATAGAAAGCAAGATAAGAGAGTGAGATGAAATTTGAGCAGGATAGCTCTTATCATGTCAATTATTTGGTGGGCACCTGATTAACGATGATATTGATGAAGTGATGACACTATGATGATGATGATGGCAGTAGTAATGTTAATGTGTGAGAGTATAAGGGGAAATCTGTACTACCTATCATGCTCATTTCGAACTCAGCTCTCGATATAGGATAAAAAAATATATTAGACATAGGATACGATAAGCCACATAATAACATTATCATATCCCGTTGGCTCACCGAACTCCGGATAGTAACAGGATAGGACAACTATCCTATCTTGTCTTTCTTATCTTGCCAAATGCTCATTTAATGGTCTGGATATGATAAGAACGTGATAAGATAAATAACAGGATAAGAGCAGGATAAGATATGATCATGATAGCTCTTATCCTATCTTGTGTTTCGTTCACACTAGATTAACGATGACATTGATGAGGTGGTGATGGTGGAGGCAGTGTGATGATGATGGCATAGTTGTGTTAATGTATAAGTTCATGATAGAAAATTGACTTAAATAAATGTTTCAACCTTATAAATATGATTGATTTTGTGATTAGTCCTTGTAAAAATTTTGCGGCTTATTTTTTGAAAGATTTTTGTCCCTACAAAATTGGCAAGGTTAACTGCGACATGATTATACTGATGTGGGCTATTGTCAACCATGTCATCACATAATAGATAAAGATTCAGTGAAGAATAAATGCCAAATTTTTGTATCTTTGCTATGATTGAAGTAGGTCGAAAATTTTTGCAATAACTAATCACAAATTCAACCTTATTTAAGCCTAAAAAAATTACAAAACTTCCTTATTAACTTTTTTGAAATTGCACCATTAAAAATGATAAGTTACAAAACTAATACAAAACAATTTATAGGATTAATTTGAAAATATAAAAAACAGAGTACCAACTAAAAAAAACTTAAATAACTTACTTAAAAAAATCAATTTGAAGATAAATCTAAATTTAATAACTCTCATAACTTTCCTAAATTTTGGTTTAAATTCTTATAAAAATTATTTTTTACTTTTGGTCCTTATATGTTCAAAAAATTCGATTTTAGTTCTTATCGATGGCATTACTAGCGTTTTCGTGGGACATATGCCCTACTAATTGTTGACATGATGACCAATTATGATGTGAGAAACTAAAACCAATATTTTTGTAATATGTAAAGACCAAAAAAAAAAAAATAGTACAATAACTAAAAACAAAACTAGTTTGTAATGCAACAATGAACAATCCCTAAAGGCATATGTGATGAAATTGAGAAACTCCAAAGGAACTTTAGTTGGGGCAGCAGTCAAGAACAAAGAAAAGCCCACATGATTGACTAGAATCAAATTCGTCTACCAAAAACTCATGGAGGATTAGGATTCAAAAATATGCAATTGGATAATAATGATTTTACTATGAAAGTGTGCTGGGGAGTGATCACCAAACCGGAGGAACTTTGGGTACGGGTTCAAGGGAAAATATGGCAGAGGTGAGGATTTGAGGAAACGGGTAAAGGCAACGAATGGTGACTTGCGAACTTGGCAAAGTATGGCTGATATGTGGGCGATGGTAATTAGTAACATGGTGATGAAAATTGGGGATGACAAGGGAACTCTCTTCTGGAAGGACTAGTGGATTCATAGGACAAGCGACCTGTCGTAATGGTGCAACCGGAACAAATTCCTTAGAGTTTGGTGACTGATTTTTTGGATAGAGATAAAAACTGGGATATAGCAATACTCCAAGCTTGTCTCCCATGTGAGATTGTTCAAATGATAAGAGCGATCCCCCCTCTCACGGATAATGATGGTGATGACAAACTAGTGTGGGGAGGACATAAGAATGGTCAATTCTCTATCAAAGAGGCATATGTGATACTAGCAAATGACACCCCACAGCCCCCTGTTATGGATTGGAAAATGCCGTGGCAAATGAAAGTACCAGAACAATATAAAATTTCATATATGGAAAATGGGTAATGATAGACTTCCTACAAATGAAAAGAAAAGTAAATGAGGCCTTAGAGTACCCTTTTGCCCGCGTTGTGTGGACTCCCCAAAGACCACCTTACATGTCATGAGAGATTGTAATATAGCCTTTCAAGTTTGAAATTAAACTAGTTTGATATCAATGTTTTTTTCTGGTGATTTAGGCTCATAGATAAGGAATAACTTGCATGGAAGTCACAACTGTTGCACAAGGTACTAATGGAAGACAACCTTTATTACAACTTGCGTCATGGTTTGGAAGTGGAGGAACAACAAACACGGAGAAAACATATCTCTAAACTCAACCTGGAGGAGTAAATGGATTTTACACATGGTGAATGAGATCCTACAGGTAGAAAATATTCCAACAACTACAAGCATTAAGAAAATGGAGACTAATTATATCTCCCGTAAGGCACCACCAGAAGGATGGTTTAAACTGAATACGGATGGGGCTTTGAAAGGAAATCTTGGACAAGTAAGATGTGGAGGATTATTGCGGGACTTTGATTGAAAATGAATGCAAGGATGGTGCTTCAACATAGGTATTTCCTCTGCTTACACAACTGAGTTATGAGACATTTGACATGGGCTACAAATGGTTTAGGAAGCAAGAATTATGAAACTTATGGTGGAAAGTGATTCCCTCACCATAATTTCTGAAATTCAGAAGATGGCTAATAGCGATAAGTCAAGAGAAGACCATGTGTTACTCCCTCCGTCCCTTAATATAGGGCACCATTTTGGTAGAATTGGTGTACCTTTTTATAAGTTGTTTTAAAATATTTAGGTAATATTAAAGAGTTTATTCCAAATACACCCATCATAATTGCATATGGATGATAGGGTAATAATTACAATAGAGAGAGAGAAATGAATAGAGTTGTAAAGTTTTAAATAGGGGTAACCTTGAAATGACAACATATTTTTTGATAAATTTGAGAGTAATAATTACTTTTTTTAATCTGTATAAATTAGGTAAAAATGACTTATATTAAGGGACAGAGGGAGTACTATCCAAAATCATATTGCTCTCTCAACAATATTGGGTACTAACCTTTGCTCATACATTCAGAAAAGTCAATATGTGTGCTGATTTTCTGGCTAATAAAAGCATCATGATGAATTATGGTTTTAGGTAGGGATGGGCAAAATACCCATGCCCGCGGGTACCCGCAAAAATACCCGCGACGGGTACCCGCACTATTCCCTTGCGGGTGGGTACGGGTATTGCGATACCCGCCCCGCGGGTACCCGCATATATAAAATAATATTTTTTTTAATAAATATTATATATATATTAATATTTTTTTATTACTTTGAGAATATATAAATTTTATTTTATTTATATTTCATATTGAATTTTAATGATAAAATTATAATGATAAACATTTATCATATGTATGTAATTATTTATCTTATAATTATTTTTATGTATAATAATTATTACAAAATATATAATTATATAATAAAATTTTAAAATCCGTGGGTACCCGCGGGTACCCGTTACCCGCACTAATACCCGTGAAGGGGCATGAGTATGCACTACCTGCGTCCGTGGGTACCCATGCCCATCCCTAGTTTTAGGTCACTTTTACTTCCTGATAATGATATGTGAAGTCTCTTGTTTAATGATTATTGTAGCATGGCTTTTCTTAGACTTTTTCATGTAATGTAATTGTTTGAGTTTAGAGTTGTTGCGCCTTTGTTAAAAAAAAATCAAAACTAGTTAAGTGCATGTTTGGTTATGTGGTGAGCTAAGTCCAAAATCAATTTCGGAATGCCAACGCTATTAATAGTTGTGTTGTTTATGCTCCAACGTGATTTTGGAGCCATAATTGATTTTCTGACTCGTAACCAAATATGCTGTAAATTTACATAGAGTGTCACATATTTAAGACATTTTTTACTAGGGTTTTTCATTCTTTTTTTCTAGGTTAGGACACACTTTGTTACAAATTATATTGATGCGATAAAAAGGTGTGCGAAGAGAAATGTCGCTAGTAGTATCGAAAATAATTTCGTCCCCTTTATAAAGTTGCGGCTGTGGCTGGTGACGACCACTTTCACTCCTTATACCTACCTCCACTCTCTCTCTCTCTCTCAAATTTTTCGTAACCTCTGATTCTCGACGGTTTTTATTCAACCCCGATCCCCACGACGCCGTTTATCTTCGTCCACTTGGTAACCTTCTTTTCTCTCTCATATTACTCTCAATTTCCCCCTCCTCTGTTTCCAAATCCCTAACACTTTCAACTTTCAAGTTCCAACTAGATCTCCTCTCTTTTTTCAACCTGCTAGGGTTTTTCGATTTCAAACTAAACAAAAATTTGGGAAATTTTGAAAACCCTAACTGCTTTCAATTCCACTCTCTGCTTTTCATAAATTAATGTTTCCTCCTGTGAATACTCTCTTTTGTGTTTAAAAAACAGATTCAAGCTTTTGCTTACAAAAAGTGCATTTCTTCACAGAATTGTAATTAGTTGCAGTTTTTTTTTTCTTTTCTGTTTAAAGATCCAAACTTTTATTAAACTTTTGCAGATGGAAATTATTTTGTTGTGTTTTGTGAACTTATTTTTTAGTAATATCAGTTTTAGATATTCCTTTGATTTCACTGACTGTGTTTAACTTATATGTAGTAAAAGTAAAACCCAGCAGTGCTCACTTTTCCATGTTTCTTAAACCCTAAAAATCTATCTAAAATTCAGAGTAATTTGGTGCTGTTATTTTGTATAATGTAGAGATTGAAATTCTAAGATCTGCATCTAGTGCTTGTTAACTGCTCTCATTCATGGAGCATAACACATCCTTTTCATGCCACTTGAAAGTGAAAAACATCAATGAAATTTGTGCTAGTTGATAAGCGAACAATTTTAAGACCCAATTCTGATTCTTGAAAATTCTGTTGTGCTTTACATTCTTCTGATTGCTATTGGTAACAAGTAAGTAGTTGTATTCTGATGTGCCTGTCAATGTTTAGTTCTTTAAGTAGCCTTTAAGCACAAAAAACTTGGCAATTGATATGATGGGTTTATGGGTTTAAAAGAACATGTACTGCTTTGCATACTGACCTAAGAAGTTATTTGTCCAGGGAATTCTGTTTATCTCTTTTATCATTATTACTAATATATTAAGGGTATTTTGTGATTGCTTAGTGTCTATTTAATGTCTTGTATGCTCATCTTCTTTCTTTTGCAGGTGTAAATGGGCCGAAAGCGTAAGAATGGGGCAGCAATGCTGCTAAATCTAAGAGGACAGTCTGATGAAGCTCCTCAAGATTTGCAAGAGCAAAATCATGATCACAGTGGACCCAACACTGAGGATGCTGGTCATCAGTCCAATGGTGATGATAAATCCTTATCGGTTCAAAAGCGTTCGAGTGCAAGGGTAGCAATGCTACAGAAGCGAAGAGGACAACACAAGCGAAGAGGGCGATCTAATGCAGGCCTTCAAGATTTGCAAGAGCAAAATTATAACCCAGAGCATAAGAGTGGGGCAGGGATGCTAATAAAGCTCAGCAGAAAACCTAATGCAGCCCCTGAAGATTTGCAAGAGCAAAACAATGACAACGGGGAACCTGATAATGATGATGAACCCAATGGTGGCAATTCCTTAATGGCCCAGAAGCACAAGAGTGGGGCAGCAGTGCGACAAAAGCTAAGTGGACAACCTAATGCAGTCCCTTCAGATTTTCAAGAGCTAAGTGATGATAACTGGGAACCTGAAACTGAAGATGCATCTCGTCCTCAGTTCAATGATGATAATAATTCCGTAATGAGCCAAAAGCTCACGAGTTCAGGGGAAGAAATGCTACAGAAACTAATAGCACAGCTTAATGCAGCCCCTCAAGGTTTGCAAGAGGAAAATTACGATAATAGAGAACTTGAAACTGAAGGTGCACCTTGTACTCAGCCCAATGGTGATAATAATTCCTTAACAAGCCAAAAGCGTAATAGTGCGGAAGCAGCAATGCCGAAAAATCTAAGAGGAGGACAACGTAATGCAGCCCCTCAAGATTCGCAAGAGCAAAATTATGACAATAGGGAACTTGAAACTGAAGATGTACCTTCTCTGTCCAATGCTGGTAGTTCCATATGGGGCCGGAAGCGTAAGAGTGGGGCAGCAGTGCTACGAAGGCTAAGAGGACAACCTAATGCAGTTCCTCAAGATTTGCCTGATAACAGCGAACCTCAAACTGAAGTTGCATCTGGTTCTAAGTTCAATGGTGATAATTCCTTGATGGGTCTAAAGCATGATAGTGCTGGGGCATCAATGCTACAAAAGACAAGAGGACAACTTAATGCAGTCCCTCAAGGTTTGCGTGGGGCAGCAATGCTACAAAATCTAAGAGGACAACCTAATGCAGTGCCTCAAGATTTGCCAGAGCAAAATCATGAGAATGAGGAATCTGAAAATGAAGATGAGCCTTCTCCTCTATCCAATGGTGGTAATTCCTTAATAGGCCGAAAGCGTAAGACTGGGGAAGTATTGCTACAAAAGCTAAAAGGACCACTTAATGCAATCCCTCAAGGTGTACAAGGGGAAGATTATGCTAATAAGGAACCTCAAACTGAAGGTGCATCCTTCTCTCAGTTAAATGGTGATAATAATTCCTTAACTGTCCGAAAACGTAATAGCGTAGGGGCAGTAATGCTGCAAAAGCTAAGAGGACAACATAATGCACTCCCTCAAGCTTTACAAGAGGAAGATTATGATAATAGGGAACTTGAAACTGAAGATGCACCTTCTGCTCAGCCCAACGGTGATAATAATTCCTTAACGAGCCAAAAGCGCAAGAGTGCAGAGGCATCGTTGCTGCAAAAGCTAAGAGGACAACTTAATGATGTCCCTCAAGATTTGCAAGGGCAAAATTATGATAACAGGGAACCTGAAACTGAAGGTGCGTCTTGTCCTCAGTTCAATGGTGATAATAATTCCTTAATGGGCCAAAAGCGTCAGAGTGCCGTTGCAGGATTGTTGCAAAAGCTGAAAGGACGCCTTAATGCAGGTCCTCAATGTTTGCAAGAGCAAAATTATGATAATAGGGAACCTGAAACTGACAATGGACCTACTCTTTGGTCCAAGATGGGGCAAAAGCGTAAGAGGGGGGCAACAATGCTACAAAAGCTAAGAGGACAATCTAATTCAGTCCCTCAAGATTTGCAAGAGCAAAATTCTGATACTGAAACTGAAGAGGCACTTGTACCTCTTTCTGATGATGATAACTTAATTGCCTCCACGAGCCAGACTAAAGCTAAGAAACAGAAAAAGTTTGATCCATTACTTGTCCAGATAATTGGTAAGGGAAAATAATTATATGTCAAATATTAATCATGACATTATGTGTGCTAAATTTACTCTTTGTGTACATGTGCAGACATTGAAACTAAGGAAACAAGCCTTCGCAAAATGACTGCAGACGAAGTATGGGATTTGGAAAAAAACTTGAAGATTGTTGTTCAGCTCAATGGAAATGGACAAGGAGAAGACAATGGTTCAAATTTGTTAGTTAGATTTTTGGGTAAGCTCAGCAAAGATCAAACAATTTGTCCTATATCTATCAAAGGTTGGCCCAAAATGCCTAAAGACAAAACCTACCAGCAATGGAAATATATTGAGGTAATAATGATGGTACAGTCTAGATCTTTCCTTTCAATTTTTTCCTATGCTACAATGAATCTTATTGGGTGTTTTAATAATCTCTGCAGGACCATTTCTTATTTGATTATGCTGCTGGCTGCAAATGGGTTATGGGTAACTTAGGTGACAAGTGGAGGACTCACAAATATAATTTAAGGCGCGATTACTTCTCTCCTAATAAAACAAAGGAAGAAGTGATTGATAATTCTCCTCCTGGAATAGATCGTGCTCATTGGGCAATTTTTGTGGAACATTATTTTGACTCAGACACACAGGTATCATTCTAATGATGATTTCTCCTTTGTCATTTCAAGTCAACTTTGAGATGCATTGACCAACTGTTTTTGTACCAATTAGAGAAAATGTCTCCAAAATAGCTTGAACCGAGAGAAGCTTAAAATTGTGCATTCTGGTGGTAGTAAGAGCAATGCAAGAAAAACTCGTGAAATGGTAAGTTAACATCAGTTGGTCTAATTTGGAGTCGGTCTAATTTGGAGTCTAAATGTATAATTACTTGTCAATGGCAATTTCAATATTTTAAAACTGTATAGATACATGTGTGTTTGTGTGTGTATGTGTGTGTGCGCACGCACGCACATGCATGCGCTATATTACATCCATTGATAAGTTGTGAAGAATTTAACCATAGATAATCTCGTAACCATCCCATCAAATAAGTAGAAGATTCATTAAATTTCTTTTTTCGTCTTCTAACTTCCCTTGTTTGTATCCAATGGTAGGTTGAAAAATTGGGAAGATCAGTTTGTAGAGGAGAGGTTGTTGTGTCAAATTTAATGAGGAAAGATGGAACCTGGCTAAATGAAGAAGGAAAGAAAGTGGCCGTAAGAGTCTTATTTTTGAATTTCCTTTTTTCATTGCTTATTGATATTTGATAGATTGTCATGGTCATAAATTCGTAATGGTTGATCCAATCAAAAGATAAATTGCAGGCTATATTTAATCTTTATTGTCACGATTTATGAAATGGCTGACACTGCTATCAGTTTCTGACTTAAGAGAACTACAATTAGTTAGGATTTGGATCTTGAATATTTCTTTTGCTGTTTTACTATTTGTGAGTAATTGATATCTATAACATCTTAATCTATTTCCTTCTTTCCCTGTAGGAAAAACTTTTAAAGTATCTACCTCAAGACCAAGCCCGTGCTGCTACTTTACCTGTATCTTCAACGATGATAGCTACTCCAAATGATGCAGTTGGAAAAGTATTTGGAGCTGATCATCATGGTTATGTTCGTGGTATGGGGCCTGGTGCTACCCCTTCTAAAGTATTTGGATTACGTGGACTATTCAATCACTCTGGACCATCAAGCTTAATGAGTAACGTAGTTGAGGAACGAATTGGACAGTTGGTGAAGGAAGTGGACACTCTGCAAGAGAAGTTGAACGGATATGATGAGATCAAAGAGTGCATTGGAGAGTTGGTGAACCAGATGGGCACTTTGCAAAAGAAGTTAAGCGGATATGATGAGATGAAGACACAACTTGCACAAACTCGGGCTGAGTTGAGGGAGACTAAGGCACAGCTTTTACAAAGTCAACTTCAGGTGGCTAACCTTTACAAATTCTTGGAGGATAATTTAGATTAAGTTGCCTGTTTTATGCCAAGATGCTCTACACAGCCATCTTCACCTAAAAAAGATGTCAACCATCTTTCTGTTTTTCTATTTGGATGTTGGGAAAAGTGAACTTCTAATTACTAGTTTGCTGTTATATGCGTTTGGTGAACTTTTGAGCACTAGATTGATGTTATCTTTATTTAGCGAACCCTTGATGAACTAGGATGGATTTCTGTTATCTATATTTTTTCAAGCTTGTTTCTTTAAGATTTTTGTTTTAATATCTTCTTGGAAGCAGCAAATTCTGAGATATGCAGTATGGTATGACACTGGTATATCAGTATATGGATATGGTAAAGTTTTAAAATTAACGGTCTTGTTACTTGTTAGGACACTTTTTTAATATTACTTAAGGTATTAAAAAAATTGATAAGTTCGCGTTAATTCTTTTCTTGAAAATTTTAAAAGATGCATTTTCTAATAGTTTTATATAGAGCCGGCAAAACGGCCCGGCCCGACCGGGCCGGCCTGAATAAGCCCGCATTAAATCCGGGCTTAGGTAACAAAATTTGAGCCCGAATTATTCCCGGGCCTTTTTAGCCCGGCCCGGTCAAGGCCCGAGCCCGAAGCGGGCCGGCCCAAAACCCGTCCGGGTAGCCCGAAGTAAAAAAAAAAGGAAATTCATACTAATGCCAATCATCATGGTACACTCTTTTTTTCCATTCTTTCC
Organism: Crotalaria pallida; assembly: GCA_037953625.1. Classification (NCBI taxonomy): domain Eukaryota; kingdom Viridiplantae; phylum Streptophyta; class Magnoliopsida; order Fabales; family Fabaceae; genus Crotalaria; species Crotalaria pallida. The sequence continues at coordinate 121,171,043 of CM075652.1, read as the reverse complement.
TTCATTCTTATTTATTTATTTACTCATGCATGCCCTGTTTAATTTGTTTCATCACTCTAAATTGTAATTCTAATTTCACCTCCTTGACAAGTGTGGACTCGTTTATTTATATATATATATATATATATATATATATATATATATATATATATATATATATGCAGCAACAATGAATTCCATCACAGATCATCATAACTAATTTTTATTACCATTCATCATACCTTAATTCTTTTACCAATTTGCCTTTTTTACCATTTAATCTACTCATAGTAATCTACAATGCTTCCCTTCCATAGGTTAAAAAACTCCATGTTTTTCCCTTAATTTTTGTCTTGTAGTGATTAATGCAGCATCTGGTTGCTATAACTTGCCGTGGCAGAGGGACTGAATTTGCCTTGTTCATTCTGCTGTTGCTATTGGTGCCCTAGTTGCCTACAGTGTTGGTGATGTGAATCGCCACAAGACATGGAGTTTTTTCACCTATGGAAGGGAAGCATTGATGCTGCATTTTGGACTCAAGCTCACTTTTCCACTTTGCACTCAAGCTCATTTTGGATTAGCTTTATCCAAAATTATGTACTATCTCAATCTAATTTTGCATCATTAAGTATATTTGACTCTTATAATAACAACTTGAAAACTACAAAAATCATGCATATAGTAGTAATCTTGAGTGTAAGAATTTTTTTGTTTAAAAAATTAAAAAAAAAATTTTAAAAAAGTTGCCGGGCGGCCCAAGCCCGGCCCGCTACCCGCATAGGGCGGGCTTAGGCATGAACTTAGAGGCCCGAATTTTAGCCGGGCTTTTTTAGCCCGGCCCGAGCCCGAAGCGGGCCGGCCCGAACCCGGCCGGGTAGCCCGAATTGCCAGCTCTAGTTTTATACTGCATTTGGTTTTTCATCGGGCAATTGTTAGTATTTAAATTTAACAGTGGGGAGATAATAATTTTTGTATCAAAAAGTGTGTAATTTGATGTGTTATTTGTTGTGATTGGTTGTGAAAATAATGATTGAGTGGAGTTTCAACTCTGTCCATGATGTTTTTTCCATGTATCAATATAGTCTTTCAAAATGTGTAAATGTCAAATTGGTCTCTCAAGATTTTTGGACGTGCTAAATTTAATTCCTTAAGATTTTTAGATGTACCAATTTGATCCTTAAAATATGGAAATCTTGATGGACCAAGTTGGCGCATCCATATATCTTGAGGAACGATGTTGGTAAGTGAAAATCTTGAGAGACTAAATGTGAATTTATGAATTTTCAGAGACTAAATCGGTACACTAAAAAAATATCAGGGACAAAGTTGGTATTTCACTCGTTAAGTTATTAAATTTTGTATTTAAATAATATTTTTTAAACTAATCACAACAAATGACACATTTTCTGTCACAACAAATGTACTCTTAATAGTAAGATAATTGGAAAAAGAATTTGTTAACAATTGTCCTAATAATACTTTTTAAGCCATCAATAAAAAATATTTTATTGAAAATATATAGCCTTAATTATACTTTGAATCATTTATCTTATTTTCAAAATTCGCTTTGATCCAAAATTATTCAAAAAGGATCAAAATGAATCTTTTAAATAAGATAAAGGAACAAAAATATAATTAAGCCGAATATATACATAAAATTTATCTATTTTTTCTTCATTAAATACAACATTTCTTAATAACATTTTGTGTTTTTTTTTTATTCCTTATAAGATATGCTTGTAGAGTACTCATTAGTTTTCCTTTAAAAAAAAACTATCGAATATTTTTTGACGTGTAACGATGTGAGATAGGAAGATAGGAGACAAAAATGATGGGTGATAAGATGTGATAAGAAAAAAAATAAAAAAGTTTAAATAAGGATGCATGAAAAAAGTTAAAAAAAAATATATCTAAAGGTAGTAAAATATTATAGGCAAGGCTGATGAACATTTTGATGTAACAAATAGTTTTTGCTCACTCTATCCTCCCTTGCGGTCATGCGGAGTCGCAATATGATATTCTAAAACATGTTTAGCATGTTGCTGGTTGGATCATTACTGTAGCTAATCACTTTTATACATGTCTTTATCAGTTTAACCACGTTTAAAAACCGAAAATCGTAGCTAATTTCTTCAATGAATTTGTCACTATTCCACGATTTTAAACCATGGCTATTCTGTTTAGTTGTTTAGATTTGCTTCATATCCATGCAAGGTTTGTAAAAGTTCCCCAAATTTAGATACGGTAAATTCGCTTTATTCAGATTTTTCTTTTTGTTAAGATCTTTTTGTAACTTTGGATATAAACTTATAATCTTGTATGATGTTTTGTTTGGTTGGAGGAAAAAAGTAAGAGGAAAAAAAAATTTAATTATGTCATAAGTTCATAAAATTTGAGATATTTTTGTAAGATATTCTTATTTTTTTTCAATGTCTGACTTCCCGAAGTTACTTCTGGGTTTTTCATACACCTTTGCTACCAATTCTGACCTATTTTATTGACATGTAACATCGGAATGCTGATCAGACGCAAGATGTTAGACGCATGGTGCCACGTAGGCGAAGATCCTTTTTATTTTTAAATTAAAAAAACTAAAAAACTTGATTTTTTATATTTTTAATTAAAAAAAAGGATCGAAGAGAGATATCGTTTTCGCTCATGGGACATTAGGCGGCATCACATGACCAACCTCCTGCTTTCGACTAGGATTCAGATATTACATGTCAACAAAATTGACATGAATCAGTAGTACGGGTATATAACAAACCCATAAGTAACTTCGACTCTTCGAGAAGTCAGACATTAAAAAAAAAGAATAAGGGTATCTAGCAAAAATACCCAAAACTTCAGGGACTTGTGACATAATTAAGAAAAAAAGACATGAGAAATTTTTTATGTTTTTTGGTATTAGAAAAAAAGAGGAAAAAACAATGAAAAAAGTGTTAAGTTTTCGATTGAATAAAAAATGAAAAAGGAAAAATATTATTTTTGTTGGGGTTTTGAAGGTTTAGAAAAAATATCATAAAAATTTATATCGTTTCAAATTTAGAGAATCTAAAAAAATTGCATTATTATAATTTGTTTTTATGTTTGGTTTTTTAACAAATGAACTATGACAATTATTAGTATTTACTTTTTGTTAATAAAAATAAAGTCACCTCAAGTATATAAAAAAAAAAATAGCGCGTAAAGTTAAGTAATATGATGGAAAATTTATGTATTTATCAAATTAGTTTCTGATTTTGTGAATATCGATAAAATTAATTTATGAGATTATCAAAACTCTAAATTAGTTTCTGAGATAGAAAAATGTAAGTTACAATAATCCACGCCGTTACCGTTAGTGGTCCATAAAGTCAAAGATTAATTTAATCGATTGTCAACAGCCTTTGTTTTTGTTTTGGCAATTCCATTACTCTGTATTAAGAATCACAGTTGACATAATGTCAAATAGTAATATGATTCATATCCAAGAACCGATATGAGATTTTGAAAATCTTAGTTATGAAATTGATCGATACCCTTAAAATCAGGAATCAATCTAATATATACTCTTTGTGTTTTCTTTACATTTTGGGAAAACATAGAATCCTATAACAATTTTTTAACATCAAATCGTAGAGTAATAAATTGTAAAGAGTGTTGTTGTTTTAAAAAAATTTAAGATTTAAAACATTACTAACAATAAACTTAGCTTTTCAATAATTTTTATTAATTTTTTAATTCTTGGATATTTATTTCTGGAAAACACTTTTTAAAAAATATAAAATAATTATAATTAGAATTCATTTTTTTCCAATATATAACCTATATAAAAAATCAGAAAAAGTACTATCAAACAATTTTTGTTTTAAAAAAGCTTTTCACGTTAGATAAAATATGTAATTATTAAATAGCTTTAATTTTTTACTTTGGAAACTCTGATTTCAACCTTCTCCTGATAGGATAGGTTTCAAGCAAGAAAAAGCTAACAGATCAAACATAAACCATTCCTCAAATAATAATATTTCATTCTTCCATTTTTATAATACATTTCTAATTTCTAATAAATTTATATAAAAAAAAATAATTAAAGATAGTTATTATTATCAAAATTATAAAAAATGTAAATATTTTAAAATTATCCTTATAAAAAAAATAAAATACAATCTAAATTATTAATGTAGTCATTATAACAGAAAAATAAATTATTTCTTGAAATATAAAGCATATAGTGAAATTATTAAGAATATATTTGATATAAATTATATTTAATATTACTTAAATATATAAAATAACTTATATTTAAAAATAAATAAATTATAAAAAAAAGTAACTTATAAATAAAATAGAAAGAAGCATAATACTATCATTTATTTATTTTACGATTTTTTTTCATATCCATGATGTTTTAAATTGTGATCTTGTTCAAAAAAAAATAAAAATAAATTGTGATCTATAACCACAATTATAGATTGCAATATTCAAGTTTCAAGTTTCAACCATGGTCTCTGAAAAAAAAAATTATAAATTGTGATCTTGCTTGCATCTTCCATCTTCATTCATCCAAACGCGCGTGGTAGAGTTTGTGTTTCACGCTCCCTCGAAAACACTTTCAAAAGCTCAAAATTGCGCTCTCTCTCCCTCCCTCCCTCCCTCTCTCTCTCTCTCATCAGTGATCAGTGTCACTGACTCACTTCCTCAAATCCTCTTCTCTTCCGTTTGAGTGGTCCTCACGCACTCACGCTCGCTGCTGCTGCTGCCGCCGCTCACCTTCAATCTCTGTGAATGACTTGTGAGATTCTTCAATTTCAATCCTTTCATTCTTTGCCTGCCTGCTTAGATTTTTAGGTTATTTCATTTATTTGAGATTTTGAGCATGTCTTTGAATAGATTAAAAAAAAAAAATAAAATCATGAAAATTAGTTTTAGGTTTTTATAATTTTATCATGGGTCTTGCTAAATGTTAAACTTTCTAGAAGTAGAAAAAACATCACAAGTCCCGTCTTTCTTCTCTCGTAAACTTAAAAAACTTCAATTTTCAATGCTTATAAACCATATTTAGCTTCTTAACAAGTGCCCTTAGGGCACTTGTTAGCATTTTCCTTTTATCATATCATAGTCATAGATTCCTATAATCCTATTCCTATCCACGGTGGTTCAAATGTTAATTTTTTTTGTTTGGTTTACATGGGAGGTCTGGGACTGGGAGGTCTGGGACTTGAACCCATGACCTGGGGAGGGGGAAATCCTAAGTGTCCCTGCAGCCACCAACTGTGTTGTCTTACGCGGACTGTTAATTTTTTTTTAAAGATTATGCAAATTGGCTGTTGCTACTTGTTAATTACAGTATTATTCTGACTTCCAAAAAAATAAAAATAAAAATAAAAATTTGAAGCTTTGTTGTGAATTTGTGATACCATACTGTATGTTTCCTATTGCATAATGCAAATGGCTAACCTAACATTCATGAATAGTGTTGGAATCATTGATTTGTTTTGCTTTATTGCTTTCGTCTCGTCGGTCAATCTCCAAGTGGTGTCATTATTCTTATTATGTTTCAAATTGTGTTTGTGTAGTTCGGTAGTGTTTTATGAAACATTGTCGTTTAAAAACCATTGTCAGGAAGTGAAAAGAGAAAGAAAAGAAAACTAGAAGACCAATTTGTAGAACTTTGTTTGAATATTTGTTCAACATTTGAGTAGTTCAATATTTTTTGTTCGAACTTTGTTTTTAAATATTCACGTTGACTGAGGGTCTCAATTTTTTATTTTGCCCTAGAGCCATTGGAACGTTAGGATCGGGCCTGTCAACAACCAGCAATGCACGACGCCAAAAAACTCTATCAATTACTCTCCAACAACAACAACAACAACAACACTTCAGACCCAAATCTCAAAGACCCTAGTGTCCTATACGAATCCCTCTTCCACCAGCTCCACACCACCTTCCAACAATTCTTCTCCTCTTTGCCTCCTCTCCTTAACAACGACAAAGAATATGAGCCTCAGAGTGGGTCCCATCCGTGTCCGAATTCACGGCTGTGGTCAATTGTTGAAGATCTTTCTCACATTCTTCGCTGTTGTTTGGTTGTTCTGACTCTACCTAACATCAACCAACAATTCCTCCTCCTCAATTGCCATTTCATTCTCACCGCTTTGAAAGCCTTCGTTTCCGTTCAAGTCACGGAATGCCATGGCGGAACCTTCCTTCGGTTTCGTAATTTTGTTTCTGATGTTGATATGGACCTTCCTGATTCTTCAGCTCCGTTTCTATGTGCAGTCCTAGAGGTACTACTGCTTATACGCTCATTTTTATTTTGGCTTAATTATGATTTTTATCCTTAAATATTACTAGCTTTGGTGGTCATACTTAACACATTACAAAGGTTAAGAACTGTAGTTACATTTCTTGAAATTTTAAATAGATATTTTAAAATTATAATTTTATTGTCTTAACTTGTATTGAAAATTTCTCCAGAGTGTATTATTTCACATTAATGAACAAATGACAAATAAGAGAAAAAAACTATAAATGTCTCGTAGAAAATACAAAGTGACTTATAAATATGAACGGAGAATTCTTCTAGAAGACGACTTATAAATAGGACCCGAGGGAATAAAAAAAATAGGTTTTTAGTCCATATTCTGAGTAGTTAAGTGATGATGTGTCAATGAGAGAGTCGGCTCAGCTGGTAGAGCCATGATATTAAGTGTTAGCGGGCTTGCATTCAGACCCTGTGACCATGCTTTTTTTTCCTTCCTATGAAAAAATGAAGAAAAAGTGGAAAAAAATATTTCCCTATAAAAAAGAAAGAGATGATATGTCAACATCGCAATCGATCACGTAGGCAATTAGTGTGGCATGTGTCAGATGTGGGTATCATCAAACTTTTGGAACATATGAGGAACAAAATTGGTTAGAAAAAATTTAGGGACTAAAACCAAAACTTGACCAACTTTGAGGGACCTAGAATATATTCGAGTATTTTATTTATTACTCTTTTGTGTGTTGGTAATGATTATTTGGTGTGCTTTGCTGCTATGTAATCCAATTCATTGGTTAAAGTTATGATATTTGGGATGTAATTAGTAATTCTTAACTATGATTTGTTAATTTGTTGTAGAGTAAATACCCCAAGTTTGTCCCTAAGAAAAGAAAATGTTTTGTACAATTTTGTCTGAGAAAGTGAAAATCCTTATTTGGTCTTTAAGAGTGTCAAATATCAGTCAAATTAGTCCTCGGAAGGGACTAATGTGTCCATAAAATTTGAGATTCTTGGGTATCAGGTTGGGATTTTCGTTTTTCAGGGACTTAATTTTGGCGTGCACATTTTCTCAAGGACTTGGGTATTTGCTTTTTTTTAGTGGAACTTGTGGATTCAGCTACACGTGATTTTTTATTTGAAAATATAGTAGCATATGAAATGTTTAGTCTATTTAGATTTTAGATCCAGTCCTTCAACTTAGAATACCAAGATTTCTGTTATTATTTTGGTTGTAGATATTTAGCATAGGTTAGGTTCTACTGCGCATTACTAATAGCAAATTGGTCATAGCCAAGTCTTCCAAAACTTTGATGAGAAGAAAAGCAAAATTTATCTTAAGCTATTTAGGGTAAAGTTTTTGTTGGTTGTTTCTCAAGTTTTCTTAGTTTTCCTCTACCTATTTTAGTCGGACTAGTTTTAAAACCTTTTGAACTGTAGATGTTAAGGCTCTTGCATAAGTTGAATAGATTAGTAAAGAACTATTTATAATGATGAGCAACTCTCTACTAGGAGCTAGCTTTTTTGATGTAGTTAGACCTGGTTAATCTAACATGATATTAGAGTCTATCCCAATGTTGGACCACTCGTAGATGCCCAATCCTGCAACCATCACTATGTAGATGTATAGCCCGGGGTGTGTGTTAAATGTTGAAGTGTCACATCAGTTGTATAGATGAGTAAAGAACCATTTATCATGACTTGAGCAACCTCCTCCTCCTATGAGTGCCCTTTGGATGGTGTTAGGCCCAATTATTCTAACAGTAGAGAAACTAGGGGATGAAAAGAAAAAAGATTATGTTTTGTTTCATCACCTCATTTCATATTTACATTCAATTTGTGTCAACCATAAATTTATGTGTTCCCAAGAATTATTTATATGTATATTCTAACAGTAGAGAAATTTGGAAATGAAAAAAAAGCGACTATGTTTTGTTTCATCAATTCATTTCAGATTTTACTATCGACTTGTTTCAACCATAAATTTGTTACGTCTGTAATAATGATTGTTACAGCTTCCCAAGAAATATTTACATGCATGTCATCATCTTGTTCTGCACTTCTGCTATTTTGCGTAATTTAATACATTTTATACATCTGCCATGTTGAAACTTGTATAGGATTCTTACGGGTGTCGTGTCCAACTGAACTTGACAAATTTATCTCAGGTATTTGCGGATGAGCTTTTAAGACATCATTCATTGAGAAAATATCTTATGATCACCGATTCAACATATTCAATCAGTGAAAAGCTTTTCTCATGCCGTTCCAACCATGTTGATACGGCAAGTGTACTGGAGGTGATATCTACACATTTTATCCAGTCAATTTCTACTGAGAATGCATTTGAGAATTTCATTGGTCGGTTGTTTTTAAATTGTGGCAAGGATTCTAGATTTCCTAGACTAAGCCTTGCACCTGCCATAATATTGCTGCTTGACCCTATTATGCTTTCTGCACCAAAGATGCTCCAGGCACATTTAATTTCATTGGTTTCTGAAGTCATTGGTTCTGGCTTATCTTCAGAGAATTTGGCTCCAGATATGAACTTCTACCTAACAGCATTTGAAAAATCAGTCACCTTGTATTCTCTCCATGTGTCTAGTTTGCAAATGGTTGGCTTTAACTTAGAATTGAAGCCTCTTAATCAATCCTATCTGCTTGAGACGGGTCAGCCAACTTTTTTTTCTTGTATTCAGCAAGTCACAAGTAACAGACTAAATCAGGTTATGTCAAAATCAGATAATTCATGGGACTCTTATCAATGCAAAATGTCTTCCAGAAAGAAAGCCAACCGTTTGACCGAGTTCATTTCATTTATGAAAGGGAGGCAATACATATTTCCTGATTCGTGCAGGGACATGGCTGCCTCATTCTTAGATTGCTTAATCCATCGAACTTTCTCTCAGGATGTTGCTGGAGATGCATCATGTATAAACGAAAATACAAGTGCCTCAGATATTTTTCTTCTTTCTTCCATATTGAAGTTAATGAGTATTTCGTTGATACAAGCAATTAAGTGTCTAATTAATAGTAGTGATTCAGGTTGTCTGAAAACCATGGGAAGTACCTCTGTACGTGAGAAATATGATTACTTGATCAGCATCATTAGCCATTTTCAACAATTTAAATTCTGTTTACCCATTCAGACTTTCTTGGATGATATCATGAAAAGTCAGCAAACAAATCTCTCAGTGTCTAAGTCAGTGCTTGTGCACTTTTCAGGCTTGCTATCTTTATGTTTTAGTAGGGGTCTTGATTTGTTAGCACAGGGTTGTATTTCTGTAATTATGGCACTGATGTATCTCTTCAATTTTGAAGAGGGAGATTTGGTTGCTTTAGGGTCGTTGAGGGATCCATTGCAATCTTGCTCGTCCGAAATTCCATCTGATAAGACTAGAGAGGTGAAGTGTGCCTTCGGTTTTTATGAACTTTTTGCATTAAACCTAGTTTGTATTTCATCCCTAAATCATTGGGCATTGTTGCAGGGGGCTGGAGATAAACAATTTATCCATAAAGTGGCAGCAGAGTTTCAAAGAGTTCGAACACGTAAATTAAGGTACACATTCTTTCTAGTTTTTTTGGTCTTAGCATAATGTTATTAGTTACTACTAACTTGATTTCTTGTAGAATATATGGAAAATATCTCATAATATCATTGTCGTAATTTAGAAAAATTAAGTATCCTAAGATGATATAATGATTCGTTTCTCATTTCTCATAGAGAAATTTTATATCCTCCTAGAAATCATCCTACTCACATAAAATGGACACATGTTAGATCTATAAAGTATAAACCATTAATTAATCTTGATTTTTTTAATAATTTTCTCTTTTTCCAAGTAGTTAGGAGGATTTATAGGAGAAGTTGTAGGAAGATGTAACATTTCTCTCGTTTATATTCCCTGATTTATTTTACATACTTAGGAGCCTCGTGTATGGGGCTACCCATTTTTAAGGACTAGAATTCTAATATTAGTATCAATAGGACTGTTAGCTTTGTCTTTTGTATCGCATTATCACTACATCAAATAAATATTATTTTATTCTGATATTATTCTGAGTCCTTCGTTAAGTAAAACCCTCTTATTCAACAATTTCAATTTCTTTGTTTACAAATACCCTTCACCAGCCACATTAGTCTTGCTCATGTGGTAAGTGAATGGTGGTGGGTTTTGAGTAGAGGTCATATATCTAATCCAGTCAAACCCAACAAAGTACCATTTATTTAGCTTCCGTGTTTGAGGGCTCACTTTTTCTTGCCACAAGTTATTTGGTTTAAAGTTTTGAAGTTGTGGTCTATCATGTAAATATGGCATCTTTAGAAATTAGAAGGATTACCCATTATTAGATTAGAGTAAAGTATATTGTATTCACTTATCTTTGAACTGGAGGTCTGATAAAATCATGCAGTTACTTGCATTGACTTTCTTCCATGGTTTAAGAATTACATGGGCTGGCTCCCCAAACTAACTTTTATGATGATAAAGCTCATTCCACCTATACTCGTTTTGCTATTCTTCCATGTTGATCTTCGATGTCTCGGACTCTCAGTATAAAACTCTTGTATAAGAATATTATTCAATCAACCAATGACAGCTAGCTCAATTAGTAAGATCGAACTGCATTGTCTAAAAGGTTGAGTTTGATTGCTGCTGGTATCCTTTATCGGTAGGTTATATGTAAATATAACTATAAGCCCTTATCGAAGCTTGTGGTATGCCCTCACTTTGAATTAAAGACATGTTGAAATGAAGTTTTTTTCCTCAAAATTCCTGAAGTAGACAATGGTTTTGTGTAAATAGGTTCATCCATTCATGGATCACATCGTCGAATCTAATTCTGTTACAACCTTAAATGCTTTATTGTGTTCTGAACCATCTCACTTGACATTTTTTCCAGATCCAATTCCGTTGCCACTGAAGAAGAGGAAGAAACAGAGGAAACCTGCAATGGGGAAATATTCCTTGATTGCATATTAGAAGGCTCCAGAAATTTACCTGATTATGATGAGCTTGCAGACTTCCTTGAGTGCAAGAAAGAGAAAGATTATTCCAGATGGCTGAAGGGCCGCCAAATATTTCGGAAACGGAAGTATGAGAAAATGATGAATTTAAGGAAGATTAAGAAGAAAGCAGTCTGGAACTCTATGAAAACTAGCAAGTTTTTTAAGCGTTCGAACTTCGAAGCAATGAAGTGATATAAATATATCATTGATTTGATGCATGATCTGTGCCTCATGTATATATTATATCTTTTGTTAATTTAAAGTGGTAGGCTCTTAGATATGCTTGGCCGATTGTTAGTAAACGTATTTTTCCTTTTTGTTTTGTGCAACATAAGTCCCAAACATGCTTAATCGTAACTTTTTCACTGGACATGGCAAAGGGTAGGAGATGGGAGAAGATACCTTTATACATAATTTAGCATGGAAGTCTCTATTATATTTGTGGAGAAATTGGCAGAGTTATAAGTAAGTATCAAGAGAACAAGTTTCTGCTGATCTTCGGAATCTTCAGCAGTTTTCAAGTCATGACTAGCGTTTTGGGCTCAAATTCTTGTAATATGAGCCTATATAATTTCCCAAGCCACTACATCAACCACAATTATTTTGTGTTTGGCAAGAATAAAAACATGGCTGACTTGCTGTTGTTATGGGTAAAAATGAGATATAAAAACCCAAAACAAGAAAAGTATCAAGACAAATGTTGACTTATATTAATTAAATGAAATCAAGTGATACATCTAATATATTGAAAATTGATGTTTTAGTTCATGAAAAAGTATATTGATTTGCAATGTTTGGTCTAGTAAGGATTGTTCATATACCACAAGAGCGTTAGTTTGAATTTCAATGTTGAAATGAGAATTTTTGTTGGCACTTCAAACTTTTTTGAGTTATGAAATTTATCTTGATTCTATTAAGTCGTTGAGATTTATTTAATTAACCTAAACTTTTATCTCCAAGCACAAGTTTATTTGATTCTTTTCTTTAAGTGCATAGAGCTTATTTTCATTTTTATTTATATATTTATTTTTTTGCATTAAACACTTTTGTTCAAGTTATTAAAAAAAAAAAAACACATTTACTGAAGTTGTGAAATGGGGTGGAAAAAAAGTGTCTTGTTCTATTGGTCACACATAAATTAGAGGGAAAATAATTCTAGGGAGTCGGAGGAAAAAGTTTCATTTTTTTCTATTAGCTAATTAAAAAAACAACTTCCTCCTATTCTTAATGTAATTTTCCATTGGAAAAAATTTACAAGAATTAAGAAAGTTAGTTAATATTGTTGATGTTTTTTTTTTTTAATATTTGTTGATGCTATTAAAATTAATAACATTTGGTATACTTTTTCAAAATTACCCTTATAATTATTATTGAAATTCTTTAAAAAAATGTTAAATAAATAAAAATGTTTGTAAAAAAAAGTAATTAATACTATTAAAAATTGAAAGAGATATTTAAAAATAAGACAAAAAATTCACAAAAAAGTTTATATTAATAACTAGAAGGAGCACGTTAAAAAAATTAATTACAAAATCAATCAAGAGAAATTATACTTCCCTACTTTTTTAGGTGTAGGAAGTTTAAGAAAGGAAGATACAGGAAAATACTCCCTTCGTCCCATTATCTTGGTAAAAGTCAAACAAGTCAATGAAAATAAGAGAGTATCTGTTTAATATAATGCATGATTCATTCATTAATTACAAATTGATAATATACAAATTTTCGTATCATTACAATTAATACATATTACAATATTGTCTCAAAAAAAAATTTAAATATGTTTTCCTTACTTACTTATCAATCATCGATATAATATACAATCTTTAAGATTTTTCATTTATTTTTTTACTTTAATATGGGACAAATTTTTTAGCATTTTTTTTACCAAGATAATAGGACGGAGGGAGTATGATTAAAAAAAATACGGATAGTGTTTAAAAATGAAAAATATAAATAAGAACATAATACAAAAGAAATTATGAGGATATAAAGGTTGATATCTTTATACTTCTAATATTTTTCATATTTTTTCTTTCTATTCATCCAAAATGTTGATATCTTTTGTTTTATATGTATTTTTTTATAGATTTTCGGTCTCATATTTATATATATGTTATTCATTTATAAAATTCAATGCATAATTAATGTTATTTTTCATCCAATATACCTCTATTTTTCACTTCCAATATCTTTCTCTCTCTTCAATAACAATTACAGTATATGGAAACATCATAATCAAAATAAAGTACCTTAAATTTTTACATCATTTAATATTTTTTAAAATTCGTGTATAATTTTAAAATATACTGTTTATGAAGCGGAGAGGGAGTGCTATCATAATGCTAATTTAGCATGTTTGTTTTTTCTTAAGATTGTAGTAGTTTTGATTTTTTTTTTCAAATATAATCATAATCTAACATATTTATTTGTCAAGGTGGATTATAATCTTAGATTATATTATTGGAAAGATAATCAAAATCTCAAAGTTCTCTACTAGCAGCTGGATATTATTTTTTACGAGATTATTTTTTTAAATTCATGTAATTTTTTCATTATACCTTTATCACTACAACACATTAAATACCTCATTATCATTTTACATTTTTTGCTAATTTATTAAGTAAAAAATAAATTTTTTTACACTATCCAAGTAAAACATATCAGCTTAAACTTTATCTATGTCAAACACTAGCACTTAATGGATAAGAGGCGTTCTTTTTTTATTATTATCCGGGCTATGGTAGATTATTAGAATTATGAAATAAGATTGAATTGAAGACAAGAGAAATCACCTGAGAAAATGAGAGAAGAATTTTTGTAGCGTGAATTAATTGACTTAGTGGATAAGAGACGTCCTTGCCAATAAGATTTCTTGCACGGAGCCGCACCCGCATTTATTTTATTTTTGGATTTTTTAATCAAAATATTTTCATTATTGTTTATACTTAATAATAATATTGAAAGAGTACCTCAAAAAATTGAAAGAGGGTTCACCAAAAAAAACATTGAAAGAGGTATTTTAGTATTTAATTTGGCAACGAGATTAGCCTTTAATCCTTGGTTGGAGGACGCATCCATCCCTTAAACAGAAAAAAGAAAAAAAGTGTAGCGTACTTTTTTCATGAGCGAAGAAGGAGGCTACGCAACTTTGTTTGTTTGTTCCGTTTCATTTCATAACAAACCATCAATGTAATGTAATGAAAATCAAACATCACTCTTTCTTTCTTTCTTTCTTTCTTTCTTATGCATTCATTATTCACTTCCACCATCATATCATATTCCTAATCGATTAATCTGATGCCAATTCCAAACATTCCCTTCTCAATCTGACTCTCACGCTTATCCCTTTCCATTTCCATTTCCCATGGCACACTCATCCCCTCCTTCCTCCCCTCCCACCGCCGACAACTCCGACGCCGACCACCGCCTTCGCGAGGCCGAGGAGCGTCTCCGCGACGCTATCCACGAGCTCCACCTCCGCCAGCGCCGTGCCGCCGCAGCTCAGCACCACCACCTCCTCAACGCCAAACTCGACTCTCCGCCGTGCGATCACGGCCCCGATGAATCGTGCGTCGCTCACGCCATCGGTAACCTCTGCCAGACGTTTCTTCTCTCCTATGGCGTCCGCGTCGGAATCGGTATTCTCCTTCGCGCGTTCAAGCTCGCTCGCAAGCAATCTTACTCCTCTCTCCTTGATCTCAAGGTTCGTCACTCGTTAATTACCTAAATTCAATTTGAATTAGGGTTCTAATTCTCCATTTCTCTGTATGCTTATTTACTAGTATTGCATTCATCTTTTAATTTAATAATCGCTTTTGACTTTTGCCTATGTTAGAATTGCGATTTGTATTTTTAATTAAAAACAAATAGGGTTTAAATATGTTTTTAGTCCCTGGAAACATTAGAGTTTTAGTTTAGTCCCTATAAAAAATTTCCTTGGTTTTAGTCCCAGTGATGATGTGACTGACTCACCATTAGACACTTGTCATAACAATTATTGATATGACCAATTGTAGTGTTGATATATCATTCACAAGGACTAAAATCAAAATTTCGGAGTAAAAAATTTGTAAGAACTAAAATAAAAATTCTCTAAGATTTGCATATTTAAATCTAAACAAAATTACTTCTGTTCCTATATATTTAAGTCTTTCATGATTATGACGCATGGATTAAGGAATATGCACCAATGTTATGTTTGTTTGACTGAAATTTGTGTATGTTTTTCTTAATTTGATCATGTACCAATAACCAGATACACATTTCTAAACATGGGTAGAATGGTAAAAACAGTAATTAATGTTCCATTGGTTTTGTAGAAAGACTTGTATATAAAACAATTTTTTTCTTCCAAAAAGACTTGTATTCAGGAATGGAGGAGTATTCGGTTAACTGTTTTTTATCTTGTCTATTTTTGGTTGTTAGAGTAAAATTTGATTTAAATAATTCGGCCTGTAACAGAAGAACGAATAAGACATTGGGATTTTGTGTGACGTTTTAGAGCTGGTTTGTTTAAGCTTTTTCCCTTAAAAAATCACTTTTATTAAGAAGATCACTTCTGATATTTATATTCTTGTTTGGTTGAGTTTTGACTGAAAATGTTTATCTGTAGAAAAAGCTGAAATTTAGATTTCAGAAGAGCCTGAACTTTTTATCTTCTCACAAAATGCTTATGGAGAATCACTTTTATTTTAAGCCAAAACAAACGGATTATTAAAGTGGTTTTAAAATAATTATGCATTTGAATTTGTTAATTTTGATTTATTCTGTTTAAATTGATCAAGTAGGGTATTATCCAGTTCAGTTCGATTGTTTTGTAACTAATAGTATTGAGTGGCTTGGTTGGTTGGATCTTTGTAGCTTTCAGTTTTTGTTCAGTGACATGTGTATTGCATAGACTTTTGATCATTATGTATTCTACATTTTTTTTATTTAATACGAAGCGGAGAACATATGAGAATGTATATTTGTATTTTGTTTCCAGCAACTTGTTTCAGAAAAAGATCTAATAGTGAGAGAAGAAGCGTGCCGTATTGGTTTACTTTTTGGTGGTTTCACTGGATCTTATCATGCACTTAGATGTTTGTTGCGAAAGTTGAGAAAGAAAGAGACGCCGATGAATGCGTAAGTCGCCACGCAAACTATCTCTTTCTTGATTTGTTTTTATAGCTTCTCGATAAACTTGCTTATTTATGACTTGTGCTTGAATATTGTTTTATGCTGTTCACATTTGTACGCCTTGCTTATTTATGACTTTGTTTAAGTGGATGATGGAGCAGAATTTTAGCAGGTTCAGTTGCTGGCTTCTCAATTCTTGCATTAAATGATAAAAATAGGAGGCGCACTCTGGCTTTATATCTGTTGGCTAGGCTAGCCCAGGTATCTGAAAGCATATCCCCAAAACAGTTTCGGAGCATTCTAATTTACATGGAATTATCTAAAACATTTTTATCCTCTTCAAAATGTTGTGTGTACAACAGTCTGATGCATATTTTTCTTTATCAGTGTGCATATAATTCAGCAAAATCAAAGAACCAGTTTCACCTTTGGGGAAGTCATTGGAGACATGGTGATTCTTTGCTGTTTGCCCTAGCTTGTGCCCAGGTATTATGAATTTTCATGCTGGGATATCATTCTTAATTTATCTGCCTTGTTATCTGTGTCTGATAATTGGTATCAGTATTACAGCCATAAAACTGGAAGGAAATATTTTTGTCAGTATCCTAGACAAACCATGCAGTAATGTTTATTCTATTTTGTATGCTGAAAATACTATAACTAGTATTGGCAGTAGATTAGAGCAGAGATGACATTTTAATATACATTTCTTTTATAAAAAATAGGAAAAATACTCATCTTAATACACATCCTTGCAATATTGATTTGTAAATCAGACTTTGGTCAGAATATTGCTTGCACTTTATTCATTTTTTCGGACCCAGACCAAAATTCCTCGTGACCTTTCTGAGTTCAAAATACTGGACTCCCAGGTTACTGTTTTATTGACTTCTCCAGACATTCAAATTGCTTTTTAATCAATCAAATATCTAGATTCAAGAGTTGCATTCATCTATTGGAAGGTCCTGATTCTAACAATTAGGATTTAGGATAACTAAATGGAAAAGGAAAAAACTCATGGTTGTTTATCATGGCTTTCTTGTAATGTCGTAAGACTTTTATTTATCTACTGACATGTTCCATGGTATTGTTTCTTATGGTGTTATCAATAAAAATTTTATTTCAGGTTATGTATTCCTTTGTAATGCGCCCTGAGAGCTTACCAAAAGCCTATCAAGACTTCATTCAGAAGACAGGACCAGTTGCAGAGCCTGTATATAAGGCTGTAAGGGATAGCTGTAGAGGTTATAAAGTTGATGTTGCTTCGCTGCATGCTTACTTGACTCGCATAGGAAAAGCTGACTATGTAAAGTTGGAAGAATTTCCCTCCATTATTCCCTGCTCCATCATTCATCCAGGAACAAACTCATGTTTAGCTCACCAAGGAAAAGCAACATCAGCAACGTTCAAGAAGACATTCCCACTTTACTTCTCTTTGACCTTTGTGCCATTTGTTGTCCTGCACCTACAGAAGGTATTCCCTTGACAAACTATTTCTGTTACTTGTATATCAGAATATCAAATGCTTGCATAGATAAGAAAGAAAAAAAATAAAGGTTTTGCCTAAAAGAAGTATGTCCATAACTTAAGTATTTATGGGAAGTGTCCTTTTTAAGTACTCTGGATGATTGAATAGCTTGTTGTAAGCTTTCCGTATAGTTGATTGTTTCTTTTTCAGTAAAAATTTCTTAGGTGCTGTTTGCCATATTAAATTAGGCTTGAAAATGGAATTGAAGTATTGAACTCTCAATTCCATTTTTCTTGTTTGGTGTGTATGCCAGAGTTAAAATTCTAATTTTGAGTCAAACCTCATGGAATTGAAAAAGAATAATGCTTGTTAGTACTAAAAGCATTTTTACTAATGTGTATGAATGGCTTGGGTGAGTGAAATCAATTATCCTATGTGATTTAGTTGCGACTGAGAGAGTGTTTTTCAAATTTATCGGGGTGTGTTTTGTAACTGATTCATACAACTCGTGTGTAGATTTTTTGTACTATATAGCATTGCTAATTGGAAAATAAGGATTTTATACTATCCAAGCTCAAATGTTAAAAACAGCCGTAAGCTGAGTTGCTTTTGTAACTTGAATAAGATTATGACTTTGATAACTGATTATCCGCATATTGTCTTCAGTTTCAGTCAGCCAATGCTACAGCCCATGCTTCTATCACTGCCGATGCTATAACTTCTGTTGTTGCCATTGTTATTATGGATGTTTCATTTTTTTTTCTGATGACGATGATTGTATTTTCAGTTCACTGATGCTCCTGTCCGGACATTCTGGTTTGCCACTAAAGGCGCTATTCGCTCGACATCTTTTTTGTCTGCTTTTGTTGGAATCTTTCAGGTGTATATTTGTTGTCATTGTTCTCTTTATTGTTAATATTGTTGTCATTGTTCTCTTTATTGTAACATTTACATTTGTATTTGATAAATGTCTTTCTGGCTTTGCAGGCAGTCATATGTTCTCATAGAAAAGTTGCTTCAAGAGATCACAAGCTTGTATATTGGATAGCAGGGGGAGTAGCTGCCCTTTCAGTGCTATTGGAGAAAAAAACAAGGCGTGGTGAGCTAGCTTTATATGTTCTTCCCCGTGCAGTTGATTCATTATGGTACATCTTGGTGAATAGACACCTGCTTCCAGATATTAGGAATGCTGAGGTATGCCTTCAAGTCATCATGCACTGAATTTACATATGCATTTCGTTGATCTTTTTATTTAATAATCTATCCACAGTATGTTTCTTCTCTAGTGACAACCTGACTTGTTATGAAAGGAAAGTCAGTATTTTTTCTGTTTAGGCCTCTTTTGATGTTTCTGTTAGTTCCAAAATCCATCCATGTAATTAGAGGGTATGAGAATTTATGAAAGGTTGTTTAAGGAATAGGAATGTGAGCAGTCAAAGGAACTAACTTATAGTATTGTCTTTGCCAGTTGATATTGATTTGTTTGTTGAGTTATTTCCTTTTCACATTTGGGATACCTGTTTTCATTTTTGATTGAGTTTAAGGCTCTTAACAGTATAGGAGATTGACAAAAATGTAGAAATTGTCTCATTTCATGCCTTCAACTGGTACAGGTATTTTTGTTCTCTCTCTGTATGGGAGGGATCATGTATTACTTGGAACATGAGCCAGAAACCATGGCCCCATTTCTTAGGGGTCTGATCCGCCGCTTCCTTGCCAGCAGAATAAGCAATCCAAGCCCACCATCTAATACGACGTCGACTACTACTACTTCTACTTACCTGCAAGCTCTTGATGACATGACAAAGCCAAAATTGCAAGAAAAGAGGGAGACCGAGTCATCCTCAGAAAAATTAAATCTTGAATCTATTCCTGGGCTTTGACAGTGATTGGATTTGAGGGTGACGACGGCTGGAGAGAGGACTCACTCTCCTGAACTCTGTTTCTTAGGTTACAAGGAATCCGTATTCAAGTCGGTTATTTTTGGATTAAAAGGAGCCAGATTCAGTTTTAACTTCACCATTGGTTCCTCATTTTTTGATTGAATTTTAATGAACTGCTCTTAATTGTTGCCAATAAGAATGAAAATATTAACTGCTTAGCTGAAGATATATTGAAAGAGACTTTTTTCGCCTATAAAAAAAGTCAATGAAGACTCATTTGAGTATTTCTTTTATTTTTCTTCTATGTAATGTATAGTTACAATATTACAAGCGTATATACACTATAGTAGCAAATTTATTTTTGTTACTTGTAAAAGATATGATATATGATAAGGATACAAAATGTTAAGAGTGTTATTTTTATCACTTGTAATAACTATGGGAATGTAATAGACTTTTTTAGACAATTTGTAACAAATATGCTAAGTTTAGTTTTTATAGTCCTCCCTTAAACTTGGTTTTACCATTCCAAGTGTATTCTTGGTTTTTTAACGTCCTCCCTTAAACTTGGTTTTACCATTCAAAGTATATTCTTGGTTTTTAACGTCCCAAGTGATTTTGTAAAGATATCTACAATTTGCTCTTTTGATGCACAACAATCAACCAAAATTTTTTTATTTCTTACCAAGTTTCCAATAGTGTTTGATATCAATGTGTTTCCTATGGTTATTAAACATTGGATTCTTCGACAAAGCAATTGTTGATTATCATGAAAATGATGAAAATCCTTGTTGGGCAATCCTCTTAATGTAGTTCACTTGGCATTCTTTGCAACTACATTGCTTCGTGCACAATTTGTTGTGGTTATGTATTCAATCTCAATTGTTGAAGGGATTTGATTTTCTAACACCCCTTTTTGGGTTTTTGACCCCCTTTTAATTTTTTTTTTCCAAAAATACCCTCCCTTCATCTTTTTTTCTTCTTCACCTCCCTCCATCATTTTCTTCTTCTTCTTTCTTTCTTCTTTAACCCCCCTCCATCTTCTTCTTCTTCTTTATTTCTTTTTCACCTTCTTCTTCTCTCTAACACACTCACACTCACTCTCTCACACACACACTTGCTAACTCACCCCCAAACTCACCCACAATCACCACCACTCACATACTGCACTATTTTGTTTTTTTTTCGTGTAAAAAGTGCCCTATGCCAATGTCGAAGCGTACAAAACATGTCGTACGCCTCGACAGAGGCGTGGAGCTTTTCTTTTTATTTTTTTACCAGTACGTCAAGGCCTGGGCGTATGTGTAAAATACACGTACGCCTCGGCATTGGCGTATCGGGCTTTTTTTGCACGCCAAAAAGAAAAGCTCCACGCCTCTGTCGAGGCGTACGACATGTTTTGTATGCTTCGACATTGGCGTAGGGCACTTTTTACACGAAAAAAAAAACCAGAATGGTGTAGTATGTGAGTGGTGGTGATTGTGGGTGAGTGTGGGGGTGAGTTAGTGAGTGTGTTTGTGTGGGAAATGGAATGAGTGTAAGTATGTGAGAGAGAAAAATAAGAAGAATGAGAAGAAGAAATAAAGAGGGAGTTGAAGAAAGAGAAGAAGAAGAAGAAAATTGGGGGGAGGGGGGTTTGAAGAGGAAAGAAAAAAGAAGAAGAAGATGATGATGATGATGGAGGGGGTGAAGAAGAAAGAAAGAAGAAGAAGAAGAATGGTATTTTTGGAAAAAAAAATTAAAAGGGGGTCAAAAACCCAAAAGGGGAGGTTAGAAAATCAACTCCCTTGTTGAAAGTGCATCAACTGGTTTCTTGAAGCCCAAAAAAAGGGAGGTTCTACAATGCTCATTAATGAGTTTTAATTTGTTAGTAGTGTAGTAAATAGATGCAGTAAAAAGTAAAACTTGGACAAGGTAAAATTTTTTTTTACCTCATTATACCTGCACAACCGGTACATAGAAATTGCAAAGAGGTCCCTCTTCATTTCAGCATCCACATGAAAATTGAATTTAGATCTGTTCCCCAAACCCAGCGTTCTTCTTCCCTCCCTTCCCCAAACCCAGCGCGACTCTCGTTTTCCTCCGTTCTTCTTCCCTCCACTGTCGTCTTCCCTTCGTTCTTCTTCTTCGTTTCACAGTCGTCTTCTCTCCGGTTCGTCTCCTCTCCGCCGCAGCAGTTCTTCTTCGCTTCGTTCGTCTTCTCCGGTTCGTTTGTCCTCTCCGCCGCAGTTCGCTTCGCTTTGACGTCTTCTCCACGCAGTTCGCTTCAACCTCAATTTCGCTTCGACCTTAATCGCAGAAGAAGAAGCAGCAGCCGCACACTCAGTAATCGTTTTAGGGTTTTTAGCTTTCTCACTCTCTCATTGATCTGTGAAGTAGTCCAGAGAAACCGACAATTCCACCAAGTGTGAGTTTCTTTTTCTCTTTAATTTGTTTAATTATTAACTATTATTTGATCTATTCTTTGAAATTATGTAGTGTAGATTTCGATTTATCATTTTTTTTAAATTCATAATGGTTATTCTGCGATGTTTAAGATTTACTAGTTATTGCATTTTACATTTGTTAGCAGAAGATGAAGAAATAAGCTAAAATTTAGTTCTTTGGTAGAGTATATTTATCAGCTTCTCATATAATCAGTTTTGTACTTTGTAGAGTCACTTCTTTTAAGCTTATACAAATGGCCATTATCGGATCAAACAGCTGATGCTCCCTTATTATTGGAGTCATATATGTCTTTTTTATGTGACTTGGGGCTTTTTCTGTTCCATACTAAATGTTTTATTAATTCTCTTGTTTGCAACCTTTTTCTGTGACTCAAGGCTTTCTATTTATTAATTATTAACAAATTTTCCTGGAGGTGATATATTCAGGCTTTCCATGACAACTTGCTTTCCTGATATCATAATCTTGCACACAAAATACTTAAAAGAGGTTTTTTAGTAACCAACTAACCATGAACACATATTCAGGATTTTTTTTAACTTATTAAAAAGGTAATCTTTATGGGAGGTGATGTATCTAGTTTTTCCATAAATTGCTTTCCTGAAGATCTTAAACATGTGTCCATAACCATGAGCACACAATAAAAAAACTCTACTTAACAATGGTAACGCATGTTATACTTTTTATTTATAAATTATTATTCATATTACATTTTCAATGGACAAGATCATCACAGGCACACTCAGGCATGTTATATGTAGATTACAAGCTTGTGCAAGTATTTGTGTTATCTGCATTTGTTTTGTGTGAATTGACTTTTTTCAAAAATTCTTTGATCATTTTTTTTTGAAATCATGTAGTGTAGATTATGATTTTGCTTTTTGCCTTCATTTTTATGCGGTTCATCCTAAAGGCTTCACTGGCTCACCTATTGGTTTGACCCGTTGATTGGTAGGATGATGAATCGATGATGATGATGCTTAAATCAAGGCAAATGTTGCACAGGGAATAGGTATACTGCATTGATATCTCAGGAAACTTGGCTCAGAAGGTGTTATCACTTTCCTTTGCCTTTTTGTTTAGCGATGTGGATTTGTAGCTTTTGGGTGATGCTTATTTATTCCCTTCAAATTTATGGTTACTTAGTTAATGGATAGTTAGTGTCATTATTTATCTGGTACATGATTAAAGTCCTTTCATTTTTTATCACAATGAATTTGTTATTTATCACAATAAGCTAAATTTAGTTCTTTGAGAGACTATATTTATCAGCTTCCCATATAATTAGTTTGTAGAGTCACTTTTTTTTAAAGTTGGAACCCTCACTCACGACGGCTCACTCCCCAGTGCTCACCTCTAAAGTTCTATTGCGCCATCCAAACAAGTATGTATACACAAGCATAACTACAGTCAAGTTTTCTCTACATGTCATATTTTTTTTAATAGAAAAGGATTACTAATTTTCTTGCTCCATGGTTGTTGGCTTCACTACAGTTGCTATCCAGCTTATGGTTCACAACATGCTAGATATTTCATTTGACTGAATCGAAGGGCTTGTCACCTTATTTATCTCCCTTGATTCGAAGAGGTAGTGATTAGCCTATTTTACTTTTTCCATGCTAATAATGATGCATGAGAAGTCATTGTTCAATACTGTATTTAATTTTAATTATGTTTAGATGTAACCTATTTTATTTTTTTAGATTAATTATGTTTAACATTATTCATACTGTATTTAAGAAAAAAAAAGAGAGGGCACAATCATGTATTTATTACCTTAAAGGTGACTTTACATGTTTGATTGCTCTTGGAAACAGATTTCTTAAGAGTGGGGGCACTGGGGAAATCATGTATTTATTAGCATGAGTTGAGTATGAGTTGAGTGTGTATGCCCTTCAACAACCTTAAATGTTGTTCCTTATCTCCTAATTCATGCATAATCTCTTGCTTCATACTAATTCTCTCCTTCTCAAGCATATCAATTCTCATATGCAACTTTTGAAACTCAGCTTGAGCTTTGCAACTCATATCCAACCTTTCTTTTTTCTGCCAATTGATGTTCTGTATATTCTAGCATTTCCTCAAACATTGATAATTGTCATGTACATTGATAATTGTATTAAATGTATGTGGTGTGCAATTCAAACTGGGAGCAAGGAATGTGGATATTATGTCATGATACATATGCTTATCATTGTCACTACAAAAATTAAGGATAGATGGAATGAGGTAATTGAATATGACTATGTATGTTGAGTATATATGGAACGAAGTAATGAGATATATTATATATATTATTTGTTTAATTTATATTAATGATTTTTCATTTTATTATATTTCAAGCATTTTTGCACAATCCGCCAAGTCCTCTACCAAAAGAAGCTATTGATACTGTTCAGAAGCATTGGGCATCCTTTATACTTAAACTAGATAGCAATCAATGACATTTAGTTAGTAAATAATCCTATTATTGATAGGAATTTATTGTGTTTTGTATTGACAACTCTTGCACTGAAAATATATCTATCTAAATTACGTTTTTTCTGTTTTGATGTTCTATTTATTACTCCCTCCGCTTCTATTTATATTGAGGTAATTTAGATAAATAAAACACAATAAATAATTATATAATTAAGTTTTTCTGTTTTGGTGTTTTTTTTCTTATTTATTACTCCCTCCGCTCCTATTTATCTAAATTACTCAAATACATTTCATTTACTTTACCTCCAAGAAGTATTATAAAAAAGAAATGATTACTTCAACGCCCTCAAGTACATCTTAATGTGGTTTTTTTCCAGCTATTCATGGTTTGGCCAATAAAATAACAAGTACTTCAACGTCCTGAACTTTGTGCAATAAACTACCACGTACTTCAGGGTCTTGTGGTATGTAAACAAGGAACAAGTACCTCAACGCAAGCCCTTGTATGCAAACAAAAAACAATGTACTTCAAGGAACACAAGTACGTGTTTATCTGTTGATTTTTTGCCACATACTTCAAACAGTTGAAATACGTTTTTTTACATAGACACCTCTTACCATTGAAAATAGGACGTACTTTAGGCTCCTGAAGTATGCCAAATACATTTTATTTACTTCACGTCCAAGAAGTACTAGAAAAAATAAAGGATTACTTCAAGGTCATGAAGTACGTCTTTATGTGGTTTTTTTCAGCTCTTTATGGTTTGCCCAATAAAATAACACTTACTTCATCGCCCTCAAGTTAGTGCAATAAAATTACACGTACTTCAGGCTCGTGTCGTATGTAAACACGCAACAACTACCTCAAGGCAAGACCCTTGTATGTAACCAAAAACCAAATACTTCAAGGCCCAACGCTACGTCTTTATGTGTTTATTTTTTTGTACATACTTCACATAATTGAGGTACGTTTTTTTAAATACATACTTCTGCCCGATGAAAATAACACGTACTTCATGACCCTGATATATGTGAAATAAATACCATGTACTTCGCGGCCATGACAAAAGAAATATACGAGGGTTTAGGGTTAGGGTTAGGTTTTAAAAATAAATATGTTGAGGGCACACTAACACAACCAAGTACGGGCCAAGATGGTCAGCAATTAATTTCAGTCGTCAGATTGTTTCTTATCAATGGTTTTGCTTTCTAACTTCCAACTCACCAGGATCACTGGCATGGCTGGGTCATACACTGAAACAATCTCACCTATTCATCAGAGTTAATCAATGGCCCTAAATAATCTCTCCTAACTTACACAAGGACTGTTGACGAGACAATAATAATAAAATTACTAATTTCTTTAATACATTCCTTTATCATATCACTAATAATAATATTCGTAATATTTTCAAAAGTATTTTACATCACCCAAAATAACAACTATTATTTATTTTTTAAGCATTTTTATGTTTAAAATTTTTTTTCCCACGACCACTACTTTTTTATTTTCCAAATTATATTAATATTTTCTCTTCACCATTACTCCATTCAATAACAATTTACTTATTTCTCACAAATTTTTTTATTACTTTAATTACTTCATATTTCACTTTATATTTACATATATTTCACTTTATATTGACCCCTAAAAATAAATACTTACCTATATTTTGTCTTTAATAAATTTCAATAAATATTAACTATTTTTTAATTAGAGGACTTCTACTATTTTTAAAATATTTATGTCAATTATCATTGTATTTCTTTTAACACTAAAAAAATTACGATTACTTCATTATAACATGTCTACAATTGCAGATGTTTTCCATCAGGTTTTAACGCCCAAAAAATGTGGCCCTTCTCATTAAATTAACACAATTATGTTTCTGTTATGCTTACCAATTATGTGGTCCTTTAAGTAAGACTTAATCGTACTACTCCTTAATTCTCGACAACAAATAAACACTCCTATTGAAAATTATAAAGTACACTTACACTAAAGAGAAAAAAATTTACTCAGATGAGACTAACATAAAGGACCAAATGAATATCACTTATGAAAATCACTCCCTTTGATCCTTACTACTACAGGCTATCATTTTCGTAGATTATACGAAAAAAAAACCAATTTAACACTTATTAACGACTTTAGTTCATTTCATTATACATTTTATAAAATTAACTTATAGATGAGTAGAGATATTTTACGAAATATGCATTGGGAATGAAAAACAATTAATCAAGATCACAGATTTTTAGTAGTGTTTTATGAAAGTACCATTGCAAACGAAATAAAATTTAAGAAAGTTGATTAATTTATCCTATATTTTAAACCAAAATAAATATATTTTCCCCTTATATTTCAAGTCGGATTAAGTACAATGGAATTATTCTACGTTTACGATTTAGGGTTTAGGGTTAACGGGTTTGTAAGAAAAAATTAACGGTTTAAAAAAATTTCAGAGCCATTTAAATTTGTGCATCTGCATATGCACCCTTAAACCAATATAGGGCACCATTTTGGTAGAATTTGTGTCCATTTTTATAAGTCGTTTTAGAATATCTAGGTAATATTAAAGAGTTTATTCCAAATACACCCTTCATAATTACATAGGGGTGATAGGGTAATAATTACAATAGAGAAAGAAATGAATAGAGTTGTAAAGTTTTAAATAGGGGTAACTTTGGAATGACAACATATTTTTTGACAAATTTGAGTAATGATTATTTTTTTAATCTGCGTGAATTAAATAAAAGTGACATATATTTAAGGGCAGAGAGAATATGATTAAGAAGGGAGTAAATTGCAAAATATGCGAATAAAAAATTAAAAAAGCCAACAAACCGCCTCTTACAAGTACTATGGGTAACCAATACCCTTTCTAGACCCATCACTCAATTTTAAATGGCCAGGATTTCACACTAACTACACACCTAGTGCACCATAGTACTTTCATCCGCAAAACCCAATGACCTCCCACTGCGCATGCAAACTAACGCGCATGTTATAACTTCCCCCCAAAAAAATACCCAAACAGCCAAACTAAGATGAAAAGTATAAGCGAAAATTTGAAATGGGAGCCAAAAAGTCGAATAGGGGGCCAAAAAGCAATTTCCTAACCGAAAATGCTTTTTCGTATCTTCATGTCATTGGTAAAATACTTGTGTATCCAATAAGCTCTGTATTGTTAGAGCTTGAATAAAATATGCTTTTATCAATTATTCCTTTAATTTACCTCAAAATTCTTTTCACAATTTGCCTATGAGATTGTTGTGGTGAATTTTTAACTCCACACATTAACATCATTCCTGTTACCATCATGCCACCAATGCCATTTTATCTTGTACACGCCAACTAGATAATATAAAAGCTATCATACTCTTATATGTCAAATGTTAAGAAAGAGTTTTTGTTGAGGAAACAAATTTAATGAAAATTTATTGGAAAACAAAGATCTTAGGATGCTCAAAAGAATAAATAATGTGCACATGTAACTATATTTTTGTTTTTTAGTAACATTGACAAATGACAAGAACAAAAACAAAAACCTTTTGTTAGCAAAACCCAAAATAATTACCATAAGTTTGTGAAATTTTCATTTATTATGGAGATGATCATCTCTTAATTTATATGTAAAACATCACAAGAACTTGTTAAAAGTACTCCTTTTACTTCATAGAGTTAATAAAGTTTTGAAATATGAACCCCAAATACTCCAAAAATAGAAAAGTATTTGTGTCGTATCCATGTCCGATACCGATATGTGTACAATACTTCCCGATACGTGTCCCAAAATATTCAATTATTTTTTAAAAATTTTAATTACTTTTTATTTAATTTTAATTATTTTTTTAAAAAAAATACTTTTAGATACTTCTCGATACTTCTCAGATATTTGTTTGACTTTATTTTGAAATTTTTAATAATTATTTTTTTAAAAGTAACTTTTTAATTAGTATGTTTACTAAAATTAAATAACCCTTTTTTTATGTCCTTTAAATTTTGGAGATTAGTAGGTCTGTACTAGCAGTGTAAAGTTTTTTATACCATTAGTTCATCATCCACCATTCATGTGTTTATGATCGTTGACTTTTAGATAAAAGTAATACAAATGAACAGTGAATGATAGACTAATGGTGTAAAAAAAACTTTACACTACTATCGGTGCATTAACTATTTTCTCTAAATTGTGATCATTATAGTTATGATCTAATGTCATTTTGAACTAATGACAATATGAATGAAAATTATCAATAATGTACAATCTCTTTTAAATTTTAGTGTGTGTATATATATTTGTGTTCACGTATCCTATGTCGTATCGTATCTTGAATTTTCAAAAATTCTCGTATCCCTGTATACGTGTCGTACTACGTATCGAGACTTCATAGGTTATGAATAGTAATAAAAATAAGGAAATATGCCTTCAAGTCTTCAACATTTAGTTTATCAAATAAATCAATTACTAAGACAATAATTTAATGTGTTTTCTTGATTAAAAAAACATAAAATATAACAATTTTAAATTTTTTTATTTATTGCCATAACATTAATTTTGAGATAAAATCTTTTACATATTTTTTACTACACCATATTTAACCAAACAACTCTGTTAACATCAGTATTTGACATCTATACGGGTATAGACACCTGCCTTTTTAGGCAAAAACTGATAAATCCTGCAGTTTCTCTTTCTTACAGGACTCACCACTTTTTACCTAAAAAGGCAGGTGTTTGCCCCAGATGTCAAATACAGATGTCAAGATAACATTTTTGTTAACCAAATGTATGCAAGCCAACCGACACCAAAATTCATTATACAACTAAGTAGTAATACAGAACGGCCTATAAATATATTCGAACATTGAAAAAAACACGTCAAATATATAGGTGCTGAAGTGAATAAGGGGAACAAAACGACCCCATTACTCGATTTACAAAGATTTGTACTGCTCAATAAGATGAGATGCATGAAGGCGTGACGTAGGGGTCTCGGTGCAACCCAGTTTTTTCAAATATGAAATCTGCAAAACAATTAATTAATAGGTTATTCACATCTCTAAGACACAATTCCAATCCCTCCCTCTACACTTTCATGTACAAGCAACCAATGAATCTAAAAAAGGCAAAGTGAGGGATGTTGCAAACGTTTTATCGGGAAAAAGGAGAAAATGATTTCAAACTTCTAAACAAAAACCATTTAAATTTGAAAAAGATTAAAATAAAGGTGCCAACGTTGGAAATAATCGCAACTTCGTCCAATTATTTAGTAGCCTAAGCATAGATCATTAGCAAAGCTAAACTTGTTTATAAACAAAATTTTGGAAATTGAGGCTTTCTATGAAAACGTGGCACCATCAGTGGTCATTAAGGGATGAAGATTTTCTAAGAAAATGTGGCACCAATACCATTAGGTAGTAAGGAAAAGGTAAGAAGTAAGAACTATAAGTTCTCCCTTTCAAAATGTTGCACCTCCACGATTAGCAATATTTGTAATCAAACAATATCTATGAGAATCAGAATAAGGCAAACAACAAAGCAAAAAGTGAACAGGGTAAAAAATATTAAGACACACCACAAACTATCCAATCCTAATCATAAAACTTGTTACTACAAAATCATTAAAATAAATTTTGAACATATAGATTAAGAACCATAATTTGACAAGAGTGAACAGTAGTTTGCCTCGTGAAATAAAATAAAATTATTCAATTTATTAATCAATAATATCACTATAACTTTTTAATGAAAAATGAAACTCATTACAAGAGGAGAAACACTTGTTCAGAAGGACAGTCACGCACCGCGAAAGGAATTAGTTCTTTACTCATAGAGTGAAGGGATACTCTTGGTTAATGCCAAAAAGAGAATTGTAGAAAGCAAATTTAAATAATTTGGGAAAATTTGTTAGATGTTCATGAGTTCTGTAACCATAGGAAACCTTATACCAAATAAATCACTGAAGGAATCAACATTGAATTGCATAAACCTTGTATTTATACTAACTTTATTGGGGTGAATTACTCTGAATTTTAACTTTCATTAACGATATACCACACGACAGGAATGAAACAAAAATATTAAAACAAGATATATAACATGTCCATGAATTCCTACCTGCTTGTCAGTTGGTGTCGCTGAACCCATTGCATTTTCAATCCTTAGTTTCAGGAAATGTTCCTGAAAAGTGCAAAATATACTCTCAATTCTCAACTTTGATATCAAAACTAGCAGGAAAATACATGCCTTGCTTACATGTCAACGCCCCACATACAGGGGAAAACTAAACAATACAAATGTTTTGCATAGTGCATTTATTAAGATCGTTAGTGAAAGGATCCTGTTGAAATTTCAGGGATCAGCTGGAAAAGGAGAAAATGGAGAAACTTTGAAACTAGGATATGATTATTTTATGTCTTGTATTTACTGACACAACCCACTAGCACAATATTCTACTGAAATAAGACCCCTTAAACAATAAGAATGCCAATATTCAAACAGATTTCATAAAGATCTAAATGATAACTGGCAAAAATATAGCAAACCTGTTTTTCCCTCATAAGATGAGCACGTTTATCAGCCGGAATCTGCTCCCATTTCAAAACCTACGAGGAGATACATATCATATGCTAGGAGTTCCATTTATTTTAAAGTTACTAGTATCTAGAAATGAATCTACATTTGGTTTCCGCAACATCTAAAGGCACTTACGTATTGAGCGTACTCAAATGCCTCGTCACAACTTAAGCAAGACTTTAGTGAAATCAACAAATCCTGAAATTGAAACTAGAAGTCAAGGCGATATAAAACAGCTAATTGCAAGACACCGCAACATAGACAGTTATCACTTATCACACAACATACGTCAAAAGAAGTAATGAGAATTTGACAGACTTCTGCCAGCAAAGGCAAGTGTTAGTCTGGTAAGAGGGAGAAATATGTAGATCAGCATATGTGCCTAAATAATTAATTACTGCAATCTTAAGCTACAACCCATGTCAATTTCAAATCTAATGCATTTAATTATTGGAAATGTTCAACACGAACTGAACAATAACACGCTCAACCACTTCAACTCCAAGTTCATAGTATATATCAAAGGATGGATGAACTCTGCCTAAAGAAGCATTGAACATAAATGACTGAAAGTTGGTTATGTGAAATAAATATATAGGAAAATGATCTGCAGTTAAAAAACAAGAAACCCAGAAAGATAAAGATATTGCTAGACCTTGTGTTTGTTTTTCTTCTGTCTAAGGCGTTCATCAATTACAAAACCAACCTGTAAATCCAATAAGACAAAAAAATTTAGTAACCAAATAAGATAATAATTTTGGAAAGAAATCCTGAAATCCATAATGCACAATATCTGTAAAATGCCTCATTTACCAATTCCTGCAAAAATAATCATCTTTCAAGATATAATATATGAAAATCGTACATATATTCTAATAATATTTTAAGAGAGATGCTAAACGGCATTGCAAGCTCTATTTCCTTGAAATCAATATTAAGGAACTTAATTGATTCACTGAGCTCTTAGTTTCCGACAATAAGAAACCCCACATAAGCCAGTGGTTATTGAGCACAATTTTAGCAACCCAAGAAAGCAAGCTTTAATTTAGAAGTGAATATGATTTTGAAAAGTGAAATATTTAATTTTCCCATGAACACTCACACTTTTTGGTTGCTAAAAATGTGCCCTTGGGCACACAAAAAACCCATAATAAAATTCATCCGTCCATATGTCTTCACCTAACAACTTAAGCTTCTGGGAGAGTTGGTTTGTGACATGGTATCAAAGCCTCTGCATTCAAATCTACCATTCGATTCTTTCTGCTCTTATCCTTCTAAATAAAAGTTGAATTTTAGCACATGGTAAAAATGGAACTGCATTTTGTCCATGCTTAAAGCCCAAAGGGCTCTTGTATGAGCACATGTTAGAAATATAAAAACCATTGACGTGCTTTCACCTAATAGTTAAACTACCATGGACAGGAAACAAAACTTACTAATGTTTGGTTAAATGAAAAGTCCAAAAAACCCCTCTGAACTTAGAATGATGTGAGCTTCAGTCCCTGAATTTTAAAAATGTACAAAATGGACCTTGAACTTTGGAGATTGGATAGTACAGTTTATTATGCTTTTGCATATGAAGTGTATTCATGGCCTACTTATGTCTCTGTATATCTTTCACGGTTTCTTTCTTTTTTGCAAGTTCAAATTACTAAGATAACTGTATCCAATAAGACATGTGTATGATATCCGTACCAAAAAAAAAAACTTTGGCATATACTTCATAGGAACAAAATTCACAGCATTTTTTACTTTATATAATGTATAGTCACCTTGTCAAGCAACCTCTTTGGTTCATGAAATGCTTTCTTTTTGGCACACTGATGGAATAAATGGGACACAACAGATCTCTCCTCGACACTAAATCTGCAAAACATTAACCTTTAATTATTAAAATCAATTTTTCAAAATCAATTACTACTTAGATCAGTAAAAAATACTCATGATATAACTATCACAAATAAGGAGAGAAACCTTCTTATGAAATTACTGCCATAGTGTGCCTCTGCAACTTCTGCAAGCTCGTTGGAATCCTCATTAAAATGACTATCGAGTAAGTCATTTGGCATAGGGACCATGTCTGCTTCGGAGTTAGGCTGTTGCTCTTTTATTGTACACTTGGCTGTTTCCTTTTGAAGAGCTAATTGATTTATCTGTGGTCCTTGCATATTTGTTTCACCCTACATAAAGGTATACAATTCACTGAATGCAGACTTATAAATAGTTGAGCATGAATGTGACACTAGCAGAACTTGGGTACATGCTAGGAAGAAAATGCAGCATCACGTCAAGAGACACAGAAAGAAACAGCATTCTAGAATATGTATGGTATATTAGACACAATTCCTCAACTCAATTCCAGCTAAAGACTCTTACACTTTAGTTATGAAACTATATGTTCAAAATCATCAGATAAATGGCAAAGAAAATTCCATAAACATGAAACTGTTGGCAGTGGTTATTAGAAATCATGATCTCAGAGAAAATGATAGAAAATTGACAGGAGAGTAGTAAGTAGTAACTGACTGAAATTGACTTGAGATAAAACTATCTCGATTAACTAGAATCCTAACTAACTAACTGCACAACTAACCATATGACAAATGTCACAGCTATCACTAACTAACTGTAAGCTTAACTGAAATAGCAGCTGGTAGCAATCCATAGAGAATATATAAAATATATGATACCCCTATTACTCTATTGGTTAGGGAATGTAAACTAATGTAAACTGTATCACTTGTCTAATAGAAGTGAGAGGTTGCTGCAAGTGTTTCTCTTTGAGCAATTTCGAAATTCAAGTTGGCATCCAAAGCTGGTAAAGAAAATTTTCAATTGAAAAGCTTTGATGAGCAAAAATGAAACTGTAAGTTAGTCTCCTATTGGATGAAAACATGGGGCAGATGTTCAAAATTGGTATGATTTTAAATTATTGATGATTGATTCTATATTTGCTTAATTTGTAGTTGGAATATTTAATATAAATTATGGATATCCTACTATGTTGGGGCACTAGGTTATGTTTTTAAAATATTATTATAGAAGTTTAAAAAGTCAGTATTGAGAGTTGAATGTACTCTTCCTCCACAAACTGATTTTAACTTGAGTTTGTCAAGTGGTGACAAGAACTCCAAATATTTTATAATCTTGATAAATGTAATAGCCCTGCATATTTATAATTAGGAGATTATTAAAGGGAACAACTATTACTTCGATAAAGGAATAAGAATTTCAAACAAACTTTCATTCAATAAATTCGATAAAAAGGCAGCATGACATACCTGAACTTCTAGAAGATGACGGGGGATTTCTTTCAAAAAGCGTGAAGGTTGAAGCATCTACAGACATGCAAAAGTTAGCAACATCTAACAAAAAACATATATAAGCTGAAAGTTATTCAAGACAAACCTGCCAGTTTGAGTCCATCATAACATGGAGAATAAAAAGCTTCTGCCGAGCACGAGTCATTGCAACATATAATAAACGTCTTTCTTCCTTAGAATCGTATGAGAATTAGAATCTTAACAAGTCTAGAACAATCCAGTAGGAGACAGATGAACATATGAAAAATTCATCCAACTATCAAGCAATAATAACATACCTCAACTAAGGCCCCAGTGTCCTTTACAGTACCTTTGTAATCATGCAACAGAGGGATCTCAGATTCATTTGCCTATTACATAATACATATACCAAAACATCAGCAAAATAACACACTGAAAAAACCAAGGAATTATGATCCATGAATAAGGAAGTCACATATCAAAAGCCATATCACAACAAAGATTAATTCCTAGACCTGTTGAGACTCACTAACGTCGTGTCTGGATATTTAATTAACTTCTTCGAAGCAAAATTTAAATAACTTGATATGATTTTTCATCACCAGACTATGCCAACCGTGACATAGGGTGAGCAGTTGCATAGTCATGTTTAAGTTAAACCAGGTAAAAATGTTGTCCATATAATTGATAAACAAAAATAATAACTTTTAAACATCTTTTTTGAAAAACATAAGTTAACATGCAGAATAAAGCAATGAATTACAGTTCATGAAAAAAGCAATTACATATCAAGATTCAGATAACAACAAAGATGAATTCCTCCACAATGTTAATTGCGACACTTTGGTAACGGTGTACCTCAATCTTTAGTACTTTTGAAAAATAGAAATTTAGTCTTTAAATAAGCTGAAACATTTCTTTTGCCACCAGACTATGCCAAGTCAGTGACTCCCAATGAGCAGTTGTGCGGGCATGTTGCAATTTAATCAGGTTTAAAAATGTCAGCCATATAATTGTTCAAGGATCACATGAATAAATGTATTCAAACATTTAAACATGTATTTGAAAATTTCAGAAAACACATACCTTGACTATGAAGACAACATCCCACTCTAAACCTTTTGCCTACACGTCAAAGAAAGTTAAACATGCATTATTATTGAGCTATACTCCATTTGTTACTAATTGAGATAGGTAGTACCTGATGAATGGTAGTCAATGTCACAGAATTTTCATTGTCCTTCCTCCGAGCACGAAAATTTTCTTTCTCGCGCTCAAATAAATAATCTATGAATGCTTTAAGCACAAAAATGCAGCCTTTATCTTCTGATATTTCCCTTTCTCCATTTACCTCAACTAATTTGTTGGAGAGAAACTCAGAGACATCATCTAATAGGTATTGAAGAACCTGAAGAAAGGCACAATTCAAACAATGGGTGAACAAAATATAGGGTTAACAATGAGTTCAACATGAAAATAAAAAATAGCCGACATTATACTTCAATTTTAACATTCAGAACAAGATGTTCTTTCAAACATGACATGCTATCAATTACATACAATTTATTTCGAAAGAGCTTCCACCTTCAAAAGGACCCTTACAATGAGTATAAGACACATTTATGGTCAATCTATTCATGCTCACTCATTTAACTATTAATTGCAATAACAAGAGGCTTTGGAGAACAAGCTAACTTAAAGTTAAACTTCTCAACTGTGAATAGCTATAGGCTATAGCTATTAGGGTGTTCTGATGCTAGGTTAGGCTTGTCTTTCCTGAAATGATATTCATCTGTTTGTATAAATATAGCGATAGGGAGACTAATAACATTAAGTTAGCCATTCCGATTCATAATTCTCACTCAATCTTCTCTAGCATGGCATCATAGCTTAAGTCAGAGAAAACCATAGTCCCTCCTCCACTCAAAAACAGAGAAGAAAAAAAGTTTTAATGCTGCAGGGATATTTTAGGAATATGCTTTGTTGAGCTGGCAAGTTGTTAGAGGGAATACGCTTCATGGGGATCAATATAAGAGGAGAGGTAGTGAAGGTAAGGGGTCAGTTAGGAATTTGTGGTGATTTCAGCATTTTGCTGGGCAGAGAATGCTCTAAGCATTCCTATGAGGAGCTTAGCTCGGGGATTACAGGGTTCTTCCTAGTCATACATTTCCATTTCATTCAATAATACATACTATTTCAGCTTTTTTCTATATATTCTGATTCTTGGTTAATAAAAATTGTTTCCTCCAAAATGACACTAATTGGGCAGGATGAAATGGTATGGGTAGCCATCAAAAGATAAATTTGCCAAGAGTTGTGGAAAGATAAGGCAATAAGTTGTGCTGATACATCCCCACAAATGTCAATGTATGGACTAATGGCAAAAGCATTTGACAGAAACTGCAATGGCATATGCAGGCTCGATCTAGGGTTGGTTAGATCAGAGCATTCTAAACCTCAGCAAAGTATAATCATAGCAAAGGGCGAACAAGGAAGCTGGAGAAGGAAAACCAGCTAAAGAGGCAGCCAAAGAACAGTACCACTGCCTAAGGATACTTCTGTAAGACGATTAGATACTTAGGGTTTGTACCCCAGTAACTAATGCCATGTATAGAGAAAGAAAAGGGTATTTAGAGACAAAGCCCTTAATGTCAGAAGCATTCACCCCATTATAATTCATATAAGAGGAAAGGGCCATGTATAACTTGCAGTACGGTGTATATTGCAAGAGTGCAACTGTGTAGTTTAAAAGCACATGTATATACAACATGTACTGATAATTACTATTACCTTCACAACAACAATTTCAACATATACAAACACAATAACCATTTTTTCCTGACAAAATCGATAATAGCAACCGAGTTTTATCCTGTATCAAATACTTACAGATCTGATGTCGTGGTCTTCATTCAGTAATTTCCCTCCATCAACATCAATGGTCGCTCGTTTCTCAAGAAGGTATTTCTAAAATTCAAAGTTCACAGAATAATAGCTATATCAATAAAATTCGAAGAATAGTGTCATTGTATGCAATATTTTCATTAAAGATCTATATGTTTATTTTAAAACTGTGTATCTTCGGATTTATCTAACAAAAAGCAGCAAAAATATGAAATGTATGGTGCCGAATCATGGAGGACAGCTGAATAGCTTTTGCTTGCATTACTGTTTTTCCACATCCAGGTTCCATATCCCGCAAACCGGAAACTCCAGTAGAGTGCATTAATACATTTAATCCTTTGTGCTAAATATTATGACATCTCTTTCCATGTAATAATGCTGAAACACAGGAATATTACCATTACCCAAACTAAAGTTTTGCCCAACAATATTACTACATCAAGTTCCTAAACTTGGCCCTTTGTCTAATATTCCATAATTGATATTTATTTCCAACTCTACATCAACCTTGCAATCATAGATTCTTTGTGAAAGATTCCCAAATCCAATATACATAACCTTAAACTTTAACAAGCTAAATGTTTCAACAGAATGCACTAATATAATTGTATGCAGGCACCTACAAGAACGTTTCGTGGAGCTATTAACAATAAACAGGTAAAAAATAAACAAAAGAATAAGTTCAAACAACAGCTAAAAGCCACTTCAATCCGACATATTAAACCATATTAAGAAAATACTAAAACGTGTGGACCTAAACAGTAATTCTTTTAAGAGAAGAGTTCCAAGTGAGAGGTAAAACAAACCTCGGGTATCATGTTTGCCACACTAGTTATGATAGATGAGATTGATTTCTCCTGTCATAATCGAAAGAGACTGATACAATAATTATTACTTCAAAAATAATAGGAAAAAAAAGGCCAGCAATAAAGTGTGGAGAAAGAGTTTACCCGCTGAACAAGCTTCAATATCATCTCTAGTGTCATTAAAACCTTCCTTCCATGGGTAAGCTCACTCCTATAATCAATAAAAACTACAAAAGTCATTATATCAATAATTTTTAGAGTCAATATAAACATAACAAAAAATAGACATGTATATCAACCTGCCTTCACAAGCAAAACACCAATCACCATGGAACACGCTCGTGGGTGGATGTGTGTATTAACATAATAATGCAATACAGTTATACTGCAAGCTCAAAATCCTAGATTGTAAAGAAGTATTAACATTCTTAGAAATATCTTGACAGTTAATGTGCATTTCTATAGTCAATTTATGTCTCAATAAAGGATAATATTACAGTTATTTTATCAGGCAATTATTTATATAAAGGTTCTATTTCAAGGTATTGTTTTCAAACCTAATATCCTTTGAAAGGAGGAAGAAACCTATAGCTATCAGGTCAAGTATGGAAGCTAGGCATCAACCACTGGGAAGAGTAACATGAGAACTCATGTTTAAGAAAAAGATAGTTGCTCAAAGAGCAGAACATCTCATGAATGACAACCAATGAAAATCCTAAGTCCTAAGTGATGCAAAAGCAGTTCTATATATCCTTCATTCCATTTGTCCGTCCACGGAAGGAAGGACCAAGCAGATTTAAATTAACTATCACTTTGTAAGGAAGAAAATCCAGTCAACAAAATTGCTCTACATTTGCAAAGTACAATGTCCAGCCCTCAGATGTTTTAACTAAGTCCCTTAGAGGCCCTTCCAATAAGCTTTGTCAATCTTATACATGCATGCCAATTTGAGGAATTCAGGGGCAGTAAGTCTCAGATACAGTCCTTTTGTCAACTTGATTTAAGCTTTTTAGCCTTTAAGTTATGCATTATTTAAACAACAGCAACTCAGCAACCTCTCTCTTGCCGATTCGCTATTGAAACAAAGGCCTACGATCAAAGCTTCTTTCCAGCCCATGTTTCGCAGAGCCTTAACGGAGATGAGACATTAGGAATGTCAATAGTAGTGACTAAAAGGGTATTACAAAATTGTTGAGTTCCATACGATTATGTTACTCTAGTGACAGCTTTCTCTTACAATTGTGACTGTCGACACATTACTATAGAAACTTGCTTGAGACCTAAAAGAAATGATTTTTGAGTTATCACTAC
The DNA here is from genome assembly GCA_037953625.1 of Crotalaria pallida. Lineage (NCBI taxonomy): Eukaryota > Viridiplantae > Streptophyta > Magnoliopsida > Fabales > Fabaceae > Crotalaria > Crotalaria pallida. The sequence goes on along the minus strand of CM075652.1, from coordinate 121,131,592 downwards.
AACAACAGCAACCAAGCCTTTGTCTCATTAGGTGGGGTCAGCTACATGGATCAAACGACACCATAGTGGTCTGTCATAAATCATGTTCATTGATAAGACATTTATATCCAGATCCTTCTTAATTATTTAGCCTATGGTTTTTCTTGGTCTTCCTCTGCCTCTAGCACCTGAAATATCATCCATTTGATCTACTCTCCAAACCGAGGCTTCTATTGGTTTCCTCCACACATGTCCAAACCACCTAAGGCGGGACTTTACCATCTTTTCTACAATAGGTACAACCCCAACTCTCTCTCGAATGCACTCATTCCTAGTCCTATCTAGTCTAGTGTGTTCACTCATCCACCACAACACCCTCATCTCTGCTAGATGAAGTTTATTCTCGATTTATCACCAAACAATAAAATTTAAGCAAAAAAGTTCAAGCTAAGAGATTATACATACAAGCATGAAATATGCCCTGTATAAAAAAAGTTTTAAAAAATCCCCAAAATTAAAATGAAATATTTCTCACAAGATCATCTCCATAATAATCAATATATTGAGGAGAAGCTTGACAGATTGGGCTAATTTTTACAGTTTCATCATCAAGTCATCGTTATTTCATTAAAAAGTGTGTAAGTTGATTACTTTCTTTTGATAGTATTAATGTTAAAGGTGCGATAGGTAAAGCTAATTGTTTTTTTGATGATAACACCATGCACTTTTTTAGAATATGGGGTTCATGCTCTTACAGTACAATAACAACAACAACAACAACAACAACAACAACAACAACTAAGCCTTTGTCCCACTAGGTGGGGTCGGCTACATGGATCAAACGACGCCATAAAGGCCTATCATAAATCATGTCTTTTGATAAGGCATTGATTGCCATATCCTTCTCAATTGTTTCGCCTATAGTTTTTCTAGGTCTTCCTCTTCCTCTAGCCCTTGTAGTACCCTCCATTTGGTCTACCCTCCTAACCGGGGCTTCCACCGGTCTCCTCCACACATGCTCTTACAGTACAATAGGAAAAAAAAATTCAACTACTTTATATTAATATGAAAAAAATTTCCATGAATGAATGTATATAAAGATATGTTTTCCCAAACCTTTTGAAGGTACCAGAAACCTTTGCACTAAAGATGTCACTGGCAGCTACTAAGAAACTGCACTTTCTAACAGTTGAAATTTTGGTGATATGGTCAATTACCTGAAAAGGGAAAATTAATCTGAAACCCACATGCAAAAAGAATATCTGAAAACTAAAGAAAAGATAGAAAGCCACCATGGATATATCTCCCTCGTGAAGATTCAAACTGAAAATCTTTATAAAACTACATTTACCCTCTTCTTTTGATCTTTCTCAAAAGGCAGTAAAGCCTTGAAGACACGACTATACGAACCATCATCACAACCAGGAAGCGCTGTTTGAAGCATGGCAATGATAGTTCTGACTACCTATTATAAGTAGGGACATGTTAGCAACATATAGCATGCATGCAAAGGTAAAGATACAACCATTCACAAATCAGATAGTTAGGATTAAAAACATAAAACTTTCAAGAGCTCACTAGAAGGGGGTAACCCAACCAATTATCAACCTATTTTTTGCACTCGATCAGACCACAAGACAAACATACCATAGGATTCCATCTATTTCATAGTACCCATATAATTGTTACATATTTTAGTCATTCAACAAATGACTCGGGAAGTTCACCATCAATGTCTAAGCATAGATTCATGAAAATATAATTAAAAAAGTTGGAGAACTAATTTCATTGCCATCTCGAAGTAAACTATGATGCCATCTATTCCGGGTTCATATTATTTAAGGATAGTTTAGTATTTTAAGCTTTATCCTTGACTTTTTAATACGCACAACCTGTTTGTGGAGGCTCATAAATGATTAATGTCTTAACAACAGTCAAGTAGAAACTGTTAGAAATAAAGACATTTTTAAACATAAAAAAATTACCTTTTTTCTGTAAAAAGCCACGCCATGAATGTTAAATGGTATTTTCCTATCACGGAAAGCCATTTGGAAAGCTTTCCCCGATATCTGAAACAAGAAGAAATGGAGGTGAAGACCACTCAGTCAAATGTAAGGTAGTTGCTTTTGTACATACTTATAATAGCAAGCAACATCACCTGCCTACGGTAAAGAATTGCAATGTTGCCATAAGAACAGTCAGCTGCTGAATAACTAGATGAAATTTCTAAGATCTTGTCAACAACAAATGCACATTGGCCATCCTCATTGTGACACTCCTTTAAAACTATCTGCATATTATTACCAAAATCACTTAACCGTATAAATAGGAAAACAAGAATTAAACATACTTTTCAAAACAGCACACAGCAAGACATAAGTACCTTGGATCCAGAAGTGTTATCGGTGAGAACATCCTTCATCTTACAACGCTTGATGTTATTTTGAATAAGGGAAGATGCAGCCTCAACAATGCAGCGTGTGGACCGATAGTTTTTATTAAGCCTAACCTGAACCAAAAAGTAAGTTATGCAAGCATCCAAATTTAGGCATTTAAAGCTTATACATTTTTCTTTCAGTACATGCAACATAACCAATTACAAGTTAACCACGTAGCACAAAAACATAGCAGTGGAGGACAAGAGAAACCTCTTTGAAGTTTGGAAAATCCTTGCGAAAGGAAATAAATCCAGAAATGTCAGCTCCGTTGAAACTGAAAATGGACTGTGCAAGAATAAGACATTGATTAGATCAGTTATTACAAGGATGACAAGTGCACAGAGACCGAAAAATAAAAATGTCCAACCACTAATTTCTCAAACTTCAGGAATTAAATTTTAAAAAGAAAATATCAAACCTGATCGTCATCACCAACGATCGTTATTTTATTATGGGAAGCAAGAATCTTTAGAAGCTTGTATTGCATGGCACTAGTGTCTTGGAACTCATCGATAACAACGGCTTTAAAAGAGTCCTGACACTCTTTGAAAACTTATTTGCAGTTTAAACAAACATAAGTTAGCACAACCAACTGTCACACATTAATATTCAAATAACGGTATATTTCAGAAATTACTTACCTTCAGGAAAATCAGTGAGTAACTTCACTGAACAGCTGATTAAATCATGATAATCCAGAGCATTACAAGATTTTAATATGTTATTGTAATTCTCAAGAATTTCAGCCTGATTAAAATCCAAAGCAAGGAATCAGAAGTGATATAGCAGAATAAAGGTCTGTGTTTGTGTGTGCATGTACGAGTTGAAGTCCTTTATCAGCTTACTCCTATTTCATTGCCCATTTCACGATACTCCGCAGAAGTTCTTCCCGAAGCTTTGGCCTAATAAGAAGTACAGTTATTGCAAATGAAACTCAACTTTACAGTATAAGATAAGAAACGAAGGAATCGGAAGGCCTTTATAACATGATCATAAAGAATTCAGTGTCGAAGGTTAATGTAGGAATTGAGAAAAGCTCAATTTTCAGAATAACAGTTTGCTGGAATTGTGTGTCTAAGCCAGACCACACAAGGATATATTAATACTAGCAAGGTATTAGTTACAGTCATAATTGCAATAGTAATTAGCTCCTTGATTAAAGCACTAATTGAGTTTACACATACACTAATTACAAGATATTTTTACCAAAAACCAACCATTTCTTCTAAAACTGAACCTTTTTTGTGTTATGCACAATGCGGTTTTTAATATATACAATACCTGCGATAATAATTTTACATTAGAGTTGAGGAAGCTTAGTGTAGCTTTTCAAAATGATGCATCAGTTTAACATGTTAAAATGAAGTTTAGAATGATTTGCCATTTAGACAGAACAACACACCTGAGTCACAAAGTTAAGCCATTTCTTTGCCTTATCCTTGACCTGTTTAGGGGTTGTTGTTTTGGACTTTTCACCAATCAACAATCCATCATCATTATGCCTTCTTTTTCCATTTTCCAATAATCGGACAGCCTCAATAGCTGCATTTCGCTGTTGCCCCTGTCCATATATTAAGAATTCAGATGTACGGCCTAACCTGCAATGTAAATTCCGAAAGTATTTGAGCAAATGAGTTAACAGCCTATGGGTACCATTTCTGATATCGGGTTATCAGTTTTTGAATTGAATAATGGATTATGAATGATGACTCATGCCACAATTAGCATTGGAATAGCAACAAAATTTAACTGCAGCTCCAGTAACAAAACACACGTTATAACTTATAAGAAGCAACATAAGGGAAAATTAAGAGAAAATCTCCATCTAATTGAGAACAACATACTTTTCTCCATGTGAACGACAAAGTTGCAAGGAAAATGAATGAAAAGTACTGATTGTAAGTTCTTTCGCTGTTGCCTTCCCAGCTATGGATCCAATACGTTCTCTCATTTCAGAAGCGGCTGCTGTTGTAAATGTCATTGCAAGAATGTTTGAAGCACTAATTCCCTGCACATGTTCGGAAAAAAAATGGATGGAACAAATGATACATTGAGCAACGAAATTTAAATAAAAAGGTAAAAGCTAACCAATCCAGAAAGAGTGAGAAGAATCAAAGTCCATTACAGTATCTATATTTTATAGCACAAAAATCTGGGGTACCTCATTAAGCAGCATCAAAACACGGCCAACCATTGTGGATGTCTGGCATATAAATAAACAAAGACAATTTAGATCCAATAAACAAAGACAATTTAGATCCAACATGAAAAACAAAGACGCAGTGTAAAAAAAAAAAAAATATATATATATAGGTTAGTGACTCAATATTGCAATGGACCAAGTAAAGAAGAAAAAGTTGAGGACCTTTCCACTTCCTGGACCAGCTACAATCATTAAAGGTGTTGAAATATCAGTGCATGCCGCTTCTCTTTGCCGGTCATTAAGGGATTTCAGGTATTTCAAATATTCATCGGGCATGTTGCCACTTTGTAAACATTTCAAAGTATCCATTTGTTCTTCTTTAGGATCTAGATCAATCCCATTGCTAAATAGGTCACCAATTCTTATATCCTCAGAAGCAGAAATAGTTCCTGGAGTCAAACTAACATCACAAACAACATTGCTCTCGCTCAAAACCTTCTCATCGCAGATTCCTGCTTTTTCCGCAGATTTCTGCTGACACAAAATGTTGATTTCTTCAAAAACTGACTCATCAAAGTCCTTTTCTTCATTAGGTTCTAAATCAACCTCATTGCTCAAAGGATCACCGATTCTTATATACACAGAACCAGAAGCGGTTCCTGAAGTCAAATTAACATCGCAAGCTACGTTGCTCTCCCTCAAAACTTTCTCACCACATCTACGCTCTGCTACCTCCTGCTCCGCCGCTTTCTCCGCAGATTTCTGCTCACACAAAATATCAATTTCTTCAAAAACCGACTCATCAAAGATTTGCTTTTCTTTAGGCTCCAAATCAACCTCATTGCTCAACGGATCACCAATTCTTATATACTCAGAACCAGAAGCGACATTGCTCTCGCTCGAAACTTTCTCATCACCTCTACGCTCAGCTACCTCCCGCTCCGTCGCTTTTTCCGCAGATTTCCGCCGAACCAAAATGTCAATTTCTTCCAAAACAGACTCGTCGAAATCTTCGTCGAGTAGCCCAGTCACTGAGAAATAATCCAGTGGCGTACCACATTCTTTCTCTTTCCTCGGAGTTTTGAAACACGATCCAAGCACATTCTCCTTCCCAGCACTAACTACAGTAGTACAAGATATTCCTCTTTCACTTAAACAGCTGCCAATTGCACCGGACGGCGATGGAGCACAGTAGTACTCATTCCTTGATGCATTGTGCCGCCCGGTGTTCAACGACACCTCCGAAAGTGGAACTCTCTTCGCTGGGGAGTCAACTTCGCATGCACTCCTAATTCTATAAAACAAAAACAGAAAACGTTGAACGCGGAATCAAATAAACGAAATTAGATTTTCAGTTAACCTAACTTGAATTTTTATTATTATTCAATTTCCTAAACCTAATTGAATAGAGAATCATATTTGATTAGAGAAAATGAAAATGAAAAAAAATCAAAAGATTAAAAGAGAGAAAGAGGAGTTACTGGTAATGATCGGAAGGTCGTTTACGAGGGAGGAGTGGCTTTGCGGCTCTGAAAGTTGAAGAGATTGTGCCACTTTGATGGTTAGCCATTTCTGCGAATGAGAAGAGAAGAGCGAGGTTCGGTTGCTGTAAGCATATATGGGAGATGGGACTGTGAGGAAGCGCCAAAGGGCTATGGTTTCTCCATTTTGAATATGTTTTCTTTTTCTTTTCTTTTTCCCTCCTTATTCTGTGATGCAAAAAAGTGATTATATATGGAGCAATGTTTTTCGTAAAAAAATAAAAATTGAAAAAACGGACAATAGGGATATTTGCATTTTGCTATATGCCTTTATCAAGGCAATGTTTGATTTAACATTTTTTTTTTACAATAGTAAATGGGTGGAAAGAGAATGGAAAAAGAGATTTTAGAAAGAAAATTGTTTGGTTCAAAAGAAAAAAATAAAGAGAAGAGAAAAATAAATGAGGTCCAAAGAAAAAACTTTTTCTCTTCGAAAGTTCAAAGAAAATGAATAGAAAAGAATAACTCTTATGCTTTTGATAAAAATACATTTTTCTTACTTGCCTCACAATATATTTGCTACATATTTTTTCATTAATATTCATTAACTTTTTTTTTTAGCGTAGTATCTTTAGTGTTATTTTTTTTATTATTTTTTTTTTGTAAGTCGTTAACTAATATTCCATACAATTGAAAAAAAAAACGTAATATTCTAATAGTATATATTACCTTTTAAAACATAAATTATATAAAAAGAAATTGTACGAAACAAAAATATTCCTAGCTAAATCTTATTTTTGAACAATAAATTTATTAATTTGATGTTTAACGATAGAAAATTTCAATACTTTTTTATTATATAGAGGGGTATAGTTGTCTTTGAACAACCTTATCAATTTCTCTCTTCTTACTTTTCTCTCTAACCAAACAAAAGGAAAGCAAACTCAATTTTTCTTTCTTCCTCATTTCTTCACATTTTCTCTCATACCAAACAACCACAAAATCTATTCATTTTCTCTCTGTAATCTCTTTTTCCCATTTCTCTCTTCCTTATTTCTCCCTTTCAATTTTCTTTCGTGCAACCAATCAAAGTCTAAGAGCGTAAAGTTATCTCAAAAAAATGATATTTTAAAATTTAAAGAGTGAAATTTATAATGTTTCAATGTTAATTTTATATTTTTAACACCTTAAATATTATCACCATTAAGGTAATTTATAGCAAATGGACAAGGCAAAGGCAATATATATCACTATGAGACAATTTTTATGCTTGTAAGAATGTGACAAGGAAAATTTAAAAAAAATAAATAAATAAAATTTCGGAAACGACAAATTAAACATGCTCAATATTTTTTTTAACTAACATGCTGAATATTAATAATGATATATTATAATTTGCAATTGTTATCTTCGTAATTTTTAATTCAAAATAATTTTTTCTATTACTTTATTTAAATTGCATTTTTTTACTAAACAAAAAATTAATTTATCAATTGTACTTTTTAAGCAAATCATGTTTGAGTGCACTTTATATTTATCTTATTTCACTCGGATTTAATCATTTGTTGGAAAAATATTGAGTAGTTTTTAATTTTTTATTATGAAATAATATTCACAAACTTAAGTCCATGTAAGACAGCCAAGTTGGTGGCTACAGGGACACTTAGAATTTCCCCTTCCTTCAGGTCATGGGTTCTAGTCTCAAACCTCCCATATAAACAAAAAAAAAATATTCACAAACTTAATGTTCAATTGCCTAATCATATATTATTGCTCAGAAGATGACTAATGAAGGGTGACTTACCATCAAGGATATATATATAGTTTGTGATTGTCATTATTGATGGGATAAAATTACACGTGTTGAGATTTGGGGATAAACACAAAAAAGGATGAGCATGTATTCCTCTCATTCCCAATTAATTTTCTTTTCGCATGCATATTATTGAAGTTAAAAACAAATAACATGATTAGAAATTTAGAATAAGGGTCTTTACTAATTTTAAATTTCATAGACTCCAATTAAACTATCTTTAACATCTGAACAATAGATATGTAAATCTTTTTTTTGTCTTCTCGTTTCACTTCATACATTTCGCTCACTCTTCAAACACTGTAATGCACTTGAAATATCAATAGTAAGTGAAATTCATGTTAATCACTAATATAGGTAAATTAATTCTTTATTAATATTTTATACTTTGAATTTTTTTTATTGAGTCATAGAGAATGCACTATTTTTTTTAATGACCCAAAATGACTCCAAACTATATATGCGTGTGTAGCCTAATTACATTTTTTTTTTGTCATTTAATATATAATAATCAAATATTAATTTACTTCTTTAATTATTAAACAATTTTTTTTTGTCCTTTATTTGTTTAAAAGGTTTTAACCTGGTCACCCAGTCATAGCAATTTTAATTTTGACGAGAAAGTTCTAAAATATTACCTCCTATAACTACAAAAGGTTCCAAAACCACACTCATTCTTCCCCTTCATTTCAATTTCTTTTATTTCTTCCTTTTTTTTCCTCTTTCTCCATTCATTCTCCCTTCCTCGCCTCCTCCATCAGCGCTTGCAATCTTTGCTCTTCCAAATATAATCAGACGGGTTAAGACTGTGAGCATTATTTAAGATAAAGGCATAAGGAAAGAGACAAGAAAAGTACAGGAGACATCCGACTCCTAGATGAAAAGGACGACACTTCTCGAAACAAGATGATGCATCTAAAAAAGTTCTAGGTGGCGTTGGCTTTTTTCGTTTTAAAGTATTATTTGTCCTAAGGCATACCATGCCTTGTAATGGGAGAAGACGAAAGAATTATGGATGCGAGCAAGAATCTTAAGGATTAATTTTGACTTTTTCTTTTTGGCCCCCATGTTTTACTCCTTGGCCCCCATTTATTTTTAAAAGGACGAAGTTGCCCTTATTATACCAACTGAAACAAGGTGGAAGTTACTTTCTGATTTTAACAAGGCGGAAACAAATAGAAAAATGGTTCCGATCTCAAAAAGGCGGAATAATTTTTTCAACTTTCGACTCTTAATAGTCAGAATAATAATTATTTCGATTTTTACAAGTCGAAAACAAATTTATAGATTTTTCTGACTTATATCAATCGGAAACAGCTGCCTATATAGTCTGCATTTTACGAGTCTTCCAATCCACAATTCCTCCATACTTGGAAACAGCTGCCTTGACAGATTCAAATGGAGTTGCAGTATCAATAAGGGTTCTTGTTGCATCAAGCTGGTTTGCATGAGTGGGTAAGTCAACTGTTCCTACAGCATCATCGGCAACATTGGTTTGAGGTGGATCTATCTTTAGTTCACTGTGATCATTATTTAAGATAAAGGCATAAGGAAAGAGGCAAGAAAAGTATAGGAGACATCCGACTCCTGGATAAAAAGGACGACACTTCTCGAAACAAGATGATGCATCTAAAAAAGTTCTAGGTGGCATTGGCTTTGTCGTTTTAAAGTATTATTTGTCCTAAGGCATACCATGCCTTGTAATGGGAGAAGACGAAAGAATGATGGATGCGAGAAGAATCTTAAGGGTTAATTTTGGCCTCATACCAAGCACATAAGGACTCCCCACGTTCGAGACTTTTCACCAAAGTAATTATAACTTTGCTCCAAGGTCAAAATCCTCCTTGCCTTTTACCCTACTTTAAGTTGTGATACAAAGTTACCATAATAAGAATCAAGAGACCATAATAAGAGTAATTCACCAAAGTGCCCAACCAAAAGCTACTTAAGAGCTTTGTTACTAATAACATCTCGCTTGCAAGGAAATTGAGACTTCTTGTACACTTGTTCATTGCCAAAGCAAGATGCATGTCAAGTACCATCTTCAAACTTATTATTGTTTAAGATTAAATTGATACTAACTTTTTATTGAAAACAATTTGTGACTTGACTAAAAAGGCTTATTTATGTATTTAGTCCTTGAAAGTTGGGAGTGTTTTGATTTTGGTCCCTAGAAGTTTTTTTGACATTGACTCATCCTTAATTGTTTTGAAAATTTGGTTTTAGTCCTTGTTGTTAAGAAAATTTTGTTAACTACTGACGTGGCTAACGGAACGTCACATCAACGTACACATGTGCAAGTATGGAATGTCATGGTAAAATGACGTGGATGATCCGAATCCGCATGGAATGTCATGGTAAAATGACGTGGATGATCCGAACCCGCAGGAGCAAAAGGGCCATAGCCCAATTCACAAACACATTTTGGTTGGGCCTTGGCCCTTTTGCTCATGCGGATTCGGATCATTCATGTCATCCTATCGGTGACATACAATACTTGCACACGTGTATGCTGATGTGTCGTTTCGTTAACTACATCAGCAATTAACGAATTTTTCCTAATGGTAGGGACTAAAACCAAATTTTCAAAACAATTAAGGATGAGTCAAGGTCAAAAAAACTTCCAGGGACCAAAATCAAAACACTCCAAACTTTCAGGGACTAAAATCATAAATAAGCCGACTAAAAAATATGAGTGAAATGCAGAACAACTAGAAAGGAGCAATGTCATCTCGAGGCTTGCCTTCGACTTATGGTACGGTGCCAAACACGACTGACCACCCTAGAGAGTGAAAGTAATATAGAAGCTTACATGATATATTTATTATGTGAGGTTTAAATTAAATTATGTGGATTTTGTCATAAATAAAATTAAATTTTGCATCTTGATAAGATGAAAATAAATAACTAATTTCAATAATTTAAATATTGGCAAAATTATTTTTAATACTTAATATTTTATTTATTTTAGTTTCTGTTTCATAATATCCGTAATAGATGGGATAAAATATCATTAACTAGCGATAATTATGTTCTCTCAATCTCATATTCACAATATAGTTACACATTGTCACCAACACACCAGTTTAATTATTGTCCATAAACAGAATTTTTAAAAGGAAAAAACTTCATTAATATATGATTAACATTTTCTTAACTTATCAAATTGAGAAAAAGTTAATACGTAATAATATTTAAAAAAAATAGAAATTACATTAAAAACCTCAAATGAAGCTATACAAAAAGTCACATGTTATCAAATTTAAACCATGTTTATAATATTTGTCTTACTCATTGTGCGAGATGATGAGTAGTCCAATTGTTTATCCCATAAATAAAATAAATAAAAGATAAATATTAAAAGACTTATCTAACTTTCTATTAAATTTCAGAAATCTCTCAAACTCAAATGAATTTTCATTATTCAACTTGATTGTATCAATCAACGCTTGTAATTTTGGTCAATCCAAAAACTTACGCAACTTTCAAATCATTAATAATTGCTAAAACCATTGTAAAAATAGAAATAGTAAAGAGAAAGTATTTTGGCTTAAATATTTTAAAATTTTTAGCATATATAATACATTGTAATTTCCTAATGTAAGAGATTACTATTATCCATTTCAAAAGAAAGAGAGAGATTACTATTAGAGAAAATGAAGAATGCATCTACAGCATAAAGATTTTTTATACCATCATACATCATCCACCATTCATCCGTTTATAGTTGTTTACTTTTACTATTATCCATTAAAAAAAAAGATTACCATCACTATATGAAATAGTAAATAGTAGTAGTAAATTTGGAAAGAGGATAATGATAAATTCATAATGGATGGCAAACTTTATTTTGAACCCTAAAAAAAGACGGGGAAAGAGATTTGAACGGCGGTGATCGATAGACACAGAGACACCCAAAAAAGGGAAAATCAAATCAAAACAAAACCCTGTGAAAGAATTGTTTCATAACCAACCAACTCAACCCAACCCAGATCCATCCACCAATCATCTCTCTTTGATCCCTCCCAACGCGCCAAATACAAACCCACCGCCTCCACCACCCCCCCTTCCCTCTCTCACTCACTTCACAAAACCAAGCACAGGTTACTCCTCTCTCTCTCTCTCTGCACCCCTCAATCTTTTTCACCTTTCACACCTTTTCCTTCCCCATTCTTTCTTTTTCTCCTTACTATATATATATATATATATATATATATATATATATATATATATATATAAGTTATAGATATTATTTCTTTGTTTATTTATTTATCAAAGAAATGAAATGCTCATTGTTGGTTTGATTTGTTGTTTGGAATTGATTTATTGATTGCTGTTGTGTTGGAAGGGTAGGGTTTGTGTGATGGCGGAACCGACGAGTCCACCACTTAACGGGAGCCACGATCACGACGGCGTAGGTGATCAGAGCCCGCACGGCTCTTCGGCTGCGGCGAGGGAGCAGGACCGCTACTTGCCTATTGCCAACATCAGCCGTATCATGAAGAAGGGGCTTCCTGCTAACGGCAAGATTGCCAAGGATGCTAAGGATACCATGCAGGAATGTGTTTCTGAGTTCATCAGCTTCATTACCAGCGAGTCAGTCCCCCTCGTCCATCCCTCAATTATTATTATTATTATTATTATTATATTTTCGAATGCTGAGGGTGAGCAATGGCGCAATAGTAATGTTGTTGCCGCCTCCTGACCCAGAGGTCAGGAGTTCGAAGATTGGAAACAGCCTCTTTGCTTGCGGGATAAGCTTGGTTATCCTTGCCACGTGCAGTGGGCTGCCCCTTATTTTTATAGTTTGTTGCTAAATTTTGATAGTGTTGATGCCTTGTGAGTTGTGACCTTGAGTCGAAGGTTCAAACATTGGAAACAGCCTCTTTGCTTGCGGGATAAGCTTGGTTATCCTTGCCACACACATTGGCCGTCCCTTATCTTTATGTCTTGTTGCTAAATTTTGATAGTGTTGATGCCTTGTGAGTTGTGACCTTGAGTCGAAGGTTCAAACATTGGAAATAGCCTCTTTGCTTGCGGGATAAGCTTGGTTATCCTTGCCACATACATTGGGCCGTCCCTTATCTTTATGTCTTGTTGCTAAATTTTGATAATGTTGCTGCCTTGTGATCTTGAGTTAAAGGTTCAAATATTGGAAATAGCCTCTTTGCTTGCGGGATAAGCTTGGTTATCCTTGCCACGTACATTGGGCCGTCCCTTATTTTTATGTCTTGTTGCTAAATTTTGATAATGTTGCTGCCTTGTGATCTTGGGTTAAAGGTTCAAATATTGGAAATAGCCTCTTTGCTTGCGGGATAAGCTTGGTTATCCTTGCCACATACATTGGGCCGTCCCTTATCTTTATGTCTTGTTGCTAAATTTTGATAATGTTGCTGCCTTGTGATCTTGGGTTAACGGTTCAAATATTGGAAATAGCCTCTTTGCTTGCGGGATAAGCTTGATTATCCTTGCCACGTACATTGGGCCGTCCCTTATTTTTATGGCTTGTTGCTAAATTTTGATAATGTTGCTGCCTTGTGACCTCGAGTCAAAGGTTCAAATATTGGAAATAGCCTCTTTGCTTGCGCAATAAGCTTGGTTGTCCTTGCATCGTGCACTGGGATGCCTCTTACTCCTTCCAGTCTCGATTATTAAAAAAAAAAAAAAACTACCTTCATACATGTTAAGGAGATTAGTTAAGTGCATTTAATTTTCCTAAATTTATAAAAAATAGGGGTATTTAAAGAATGTGGCATTAGGAATTAAAAAAAAAATTAATTGAGTAACTAGTTTAAATAAGGGCATTTTAGGAATGATAATATTTAATTATAGAGAGTTAGTTCTCATATTTGAGACCACTAATAGGATTTTTTTTTTAAATTTTTCTTATAATCGAGATTGGAGGAAGTATTTTTACGGTTTGATGCTAAATTTGGATAATGTTGCTGCCTCGTGAAATGGAAGTCACATGTTCAAATAATGGAAACAGCCTATTTGCTTGCGGGACAAGCTTGGTTATCCTTGCCTCATGCATTGATCAGCCCCTAATTTTATGATTTGATACTGAAATTTGATATGTTGTAGTTTTTGGCAAATGAGATTTCTTCGAATGCACTAGTGACATGATAATATGTTGGGGGTATAGGATATTTTGGGCAATATTTTGACATGATAATATTGTTTATGTGAATTGGGCAAGCATGTTTTGGAATGTAGGGCTAGTGAGAAATGCCAGAAAGAGAAGAGAAAGACTATCAATGGAGATGATTTGCTATGGGCGATGGCCACTTTAGGATTTGAAGACTACATTGAGCCTCTTAAGGTGTACCTGCAAAGGTACAGAGAGGTAATTTCATATCTCATTTTATTTTATTTATATTTTGTTCATACAATATGAGGGTGTATTGAGGAGACAATTAGAATCATCTATCTGAGCTAAATCTTCCTTTTGTGCATCTGGCTCTAACGAAGTTTAAAATATAGTTACCACAACAACAAAAATGATGAATTTATTCTCCCTAGTTTTTGTTTCCAATTCCATATTGAGGAGGGTCAGGTGGGACTCATTCCCGGAGAGTGGGGGACTTTTCAAAGAAAGGGTCCATTAAGTTCATTAAGTTCAACATTATCAGCACTGACTTTTCAATGTTGTAGTTCTGATAATGTTCTTTATGACTTTATTTTTTATCTGACTGAATCCCTTTCCTTTTTATCTGGCTGGTGATTTTGACATGCCCGCAATTATGACAGATTGAGGTTAGTTAATCCTCCCCTCAGCTTATTTGTATTATTTATCCAATGAAAAACGCCAGTGCTGATAAACCATGAATTCTGATAGGGTGACACTAAAGGATCAGTGAGAAGTGGTGATGGATCTACTAGACGAGATCAAGTTGGCCTTGCAAGCCAAAATTCTCAGGTGTGATAGCATAACCTTTATGGAGTTTTTTGGGCTTAAGATTTTGTTTTCTGGTGAGGTTTAAATAAAGTTTAGTTCATTATTGATATGTTCTTTCCCTATGTTGTATGCATGTGGTAGCTTGTTCATCAGGGTTCATTGAGCTATATTAGTAACCAGGTATTACTCTCTCTTTGTCCCCCTTGAGTGCATCCATTGTCATTGTTTAGTTTTATTCCCTGAATGCTTGGTATCATAACCATACAAATTCGGTGCCTAATCTTCAAAATATATTCTTTCAGATTGAGTTTTTAACAGCTCCTAGTTAGTTATATTTTACTGGAAACTTTTTTGCTTTAGAAAAGCACATGACCTTTGAATAAATATCATTTGGGCTTTTAAGAATATGGATGTGTTTTGCAAAACAAAGCAAGACAAAAAAAAAAAACCAACATTGGGTTTCTCGAAAGTCAAAACAAGCAAACAAATAAATGTCTTGCCAAATTTACATTCCATACACTCCATCTTGCTTTTACTTGCTCAGAAATCACGTGCTTCTAGGCTATTTTCCATAGTGCTAGTTTACTGTTTACTCCCTCTCTCAACTCTCCCACAAGGAATATATCATCTACCAATAGCATGCTTTGTGGCATTTGGTCTTGGGTATGTTCTTTTATAGAAAATATCCCACGATTTGCTGTCTCATTCTTCATTGAATTGCATGAATCAATTTAGCAGTAATAGAATTTCTTTTCTTTTTGCTGAATCACATGAAACTTTACCTAGTTCCATGTCTGAAATACTTATCATAAAAAGAGGAATAAATTTATTTTTATACTCAAATTGGAAATTGCAAATTTGCAACAAAACAAACAGATAGAATCTAAATTTTAAATGGAAACAAATTAAAAAACTCCACCTAGACTTTTGGAGTTTTTTAATCCGAAACATGGTAAAGGATAAGGGCTCAAAGTTTGGATAATTGATATGGGAAAATCCTCGGTGGTCCCAAGATGTGATTGCACACTAGTTGTAGACTTGGAGAGCTTTTTAAGAGCTTTCTTTGGATTTTGACTAGTAAATTAATAGTGGTGTTCATTAGTTTAATTTTGTTGTTTGAGGCACCAGAAATGTTATCAGAGGCCTCACAATCCAGAACCCAGAAACCAAGTAAGGAGGAGGAAGGAATGAAGCAACAATGAAATGGCAAATTTTGGGCATTTGAGGTTGTTGTGGTGGGCAGCTTGGTATGGTAGATTAGCAATTATTTAGCAGCGATAATAATAACAGTGGCTGGAACTGCAGAAGGAGTAGATGGAACATGATTAATCTGAACCACATTGGTACTTTGGCAGTACCATTTAGCTTGAAACAATGGGTCACTAGTTTGACCAAACCTTTGACAAGTTAACATAAGAGAAATTGGAAACCACACCTAATGTGGGCTCAGGTCATTTATTATTATTATTATTATTATTATTATTATTATTATTATTATTATTATTATTTATTTCTTTATGCATAGAAGGGTGCATGTCATGTGATTATTTATATACATTGAATAGGCTTATAGCACAATATAGATATGGCCAACAAAGTAGTATGGAACAGATGATTAAGATACTCCTCCTCAGGTTTAATCATGCCCAACTTGTTATAATGACAAAAATAGTTAACCCTACTCCCTTTATGTGCCTTTGTGAGGATATCATCTATTTGTTCTCCAGTTCTTACTTATCTTGTAAATACAAGTTCCTGCTGGATCTTCTCTTGAATGAAATGGAAGTCACCTTGGTACCCTTAACGTGCCTTGACAGCACTATAGTGCTGCTATTGCACAAAATTAACTACTTTGTCCGATCAAATTTTATTTTTGTTAGTTGACTGACAGTTATAGTTTATCCTGTATGGCATTCTCTTATTACGATTTGCTTAGGAGTTGGTATTTTGTTAAGAAGTGTTGTTGAAGCTTTGCTTGATGTTTTGAAATAAGCCTCGCTGGAACCATGCCATTTCATGCTAATATTAGCTATGCTATTAGCACTTTCAACATGCCGACTAATAATTCTTTTCTTTTTTTTATCTCATTAAAATTGAAGAAGTTCTGTAGAGCCTGTTGCTCAGAATTAGTGACTTCTCTCTTGGCATATTTTAAGGAAAATATTAAGTTGTTTCTAGGTGATAGTACTTTGCATTGATAACAAAGCCATATGATGGAGTATGCAGTAGGAACAATTGAGTGATGCAAAATGAATATTCGGATTATGGAAATATATCATACTCGTATATGGATTGATATGTTCATTATAAGATTAGTTATCTAGGTTGTTCTTGTAATTTAGGACTAACTTTGAATCATAACCTTTTATTTAAATTTACACAACTTGGCTCTGGACTTTGATTTCTAAACCTGTGTTTTAGGATCTCTTATTATTGAGTGGATCTGTTCTCTGTCTGTTCTGATGCCCCTTATTCTTTCCCAATTCTGTTCAATATAAACTCAATTCTGTTCAACTTGAATGACCTGTGTTTTCTTTTGCTTTGGTGAAAGAACATCTTCAGACTAATATGTTTTTTTTAATTTATGGGATTTGCAGGTGCAGCCACAGCATATGGCTATTCCTTCAATGCAAAGCCATGAATAAATGCTTCTTCCTATCTCATTTATTTCACTTAAATGCTTGTACACATGGCATGGACGGAAATAATATTTTGATGATTTAAAATTTAGGTCCTCGTTTAGGGTAGAGAAGGCATGAGTGTCAGAATTTTGTTGCGGCACTCATGTAGATTTACATTTATCAAAAGTTAGCTGCCTGAAGGGAGACAAATGTCTGGGGTAATGCATGCCATGTGTCTAGCTTTTGTCATGGTGAGAAACAATTTCTATGCTGCATTTATTATTTATTATAAGTTATATAATCTGGGCCGTAGTGCATTTATTTATTTATTTTATTTAAATTAGGGCAAACAATTTGTTTCTTGCGTCGTTAGTTATGATTCATTGATTCTTATAAAGTTTAACTTGGTAAAGCACAAATGATCTAAGGAAGGACTGGTAACTTCAGTAAGTGAAGTTCAAGTTCAATGGATAGTGTACTCGACACTTTTGAAGTTTGAGTAATGCTGCATATAACACTATTTTGCACTGTTAGATAGTATAATGATAATGATAAGATGTACTGTATCACTAAACATGTACTGTGTTGGGTATTAGATGTCACATCTAGTTTCAAGATATTTTAACTATGGATTTGTAAATAAGAAACTTCTATTGATTGATATTGAAAGATCGAAAAGGACTACTTCATCCTTATTGTCTTTCATTAAAATATAGATGCCATGAGCATCGCACCAAGCCACCAACCACTTCGGCTACCGAAGTCGTTGCCATTGTTTCTGATTCGGTAAAACTAGTTTATAGCTGTGTGCTTATAACTGATAGTTGTGAATTTGTAGCTGATAATTGTGAACCTAGCTGAAAGCTGTGGGATTGTAGATGAAAGTTTACTTATTGTGGCCGAGTTGTTTGACAAAACTAGCTGTGCAACTAGTTGAAATTTTTCAAGTGACTTAAAAATTATAATCTAGCCAAGATATATAATTATAATTAGAAAAAAAAAATAAAAGGTAAAATTGAGATATAATTTATTGAAAAGAGAGTGAAGGGACACTTTGGTCCCTCAAGTTTTTTGACAGGGACACTTTAGTCCCTCAAGAAATTTAATTCATTTTTAGTTCCCAAAGTTTTCCAAAAGTACCAATTTAGTTCTTGTCCTATTTTCGTTAGCCACTTCATTGAGGGGCTAAATTGGTACTTTTGGAAACATGAGGACTAAAAATGAATTAAATTTCTTGAGGGACTAAAGTATCCCTGTCGAAAAACTTGAGGGACCAAAGTGTTCCTTCACTCTTTAATGAAAGCTCTTTTGTTTTTTGAAAAGTTATTTCACGTAGTTTTATTAAAGCTAACTTTCAAAGGTTATAATTTTTTTTTTAATTTTATGTTCATCAAACAGCTCTAGAAGCTTATTGACTATTGATTAAGTCAATAAGCTAAAAATTATTAAATAAGCTCTAAATTTGTTTTACCAAACATAGCCAATGTCATGAACTATGTTTCTTTTTAAATCCATGGCCACCATTGCACCATCATCACCACCATACTCCATTGACCACTGTCGACATTATCCACGACACCTAACAATTTCGAAGAACCATGACGCGATATGATGGAAACCATGTTAAGAAGGGATGAATGTAGGTGTTTGCCTTAGGTATCAATGTAGATCCACTTATTAGAAGATGAATATTTATAATACATTTACTTGTCTTACCTACAAACTAAACTTGATCCCTGTGAGCAACAAAATTAGTGCTTTTTCCATGTAAACTTCCGCTTCCAAGTTTGTATGAAAGAAAAATATTTTTTTTTTTATACCCAGATAATATAAAGGTCAATGGTGCATTCAAGTTATAATGATGAGTAGTCGTACAAAGGCTGTCTTAGTCTCTTAGAGATATGAGAGAATACGTGATAGTAATAATCAAGGCAAAAAATGTGAGTGGAACCTTTAACTATAAGGTGAGCTTTTAAATGATCCATCGGGTTATTGGGTTCCACTTTGATAATGAAAAAGCATTAGCATCCTACTATAGACTTCCCAAGTCCCAAGAGGTCGTGTATGGTTAGATTTTAAAGTTTTCATCTCATCAATCATAAATTGTTGCCATGTTGGATGGGAAAGTACTTCTAAACGGTTTTAGGGATGGAAATAGATTTCATGGAAGAAACAAAAGCATAATAGTGGGATAATAAAGGGTGGTAGCTTAAGAAGTTACTCCCTCCGAATCGAATTATAAGCAACAAAAAACATATTTCTTTTAGTTTAAAATATAAGCAAAATTAACTAACTTTATTAAATTTTGTTTCATTATCAATATCACTTTCCTAAAACATCTCTAGAAAATTGTGATCTTATTTTATTTTTGTTTCATTTACAATACTACTTTCCTAAAATACATCTACTTTTAATAAATTTGATAAAATTAAATACAATCAACTAACTTACTTAATAAGCATAAAAATAGTTAAATTTGCTTATAATTCGAGTCGAAAGGAATACAAAGGAAGGGAAATTAAAGGCTACTTATGACTAGGTTCTAAAGTTGAAATCTCATCAATCATAGTTTGTCGCCATCTTGAATGGGAAATGCTTCCTAGACAATTTTAGGAATGGAAATTGTCGTGGACCGGATCGTGGACCGGACTCCGGTCCGATCTACCCCCATCTTAACCGACCGTACGCCGAATTCTTCGACATTTTACGGGCCACTGGATTACAGCTATGAACAGGCTACCAACAGCCTTATCTTACTAGCTACAGTCCCATCGCCCTAGTTTTTTTCCTATAATTGGTCGGTTATCTGCTCGGCCAATCCTTCAACTCGGCAAGGCTCAAATCACCTCACCGAGCTTGGGGGGCTTATGTGATGGACTAGACTTAAGAGCCTACCAACAGGCTCAACCCAACTAAGCTAAGGTTACACACAACACACCTAACAGGTAATCCCCTATAAGAACCACCATGCTAATAGGGGTTAAGGTATGTTCTCTCATCCCTACTCTCAAGAACTACGTGTGGCTTGATCCCCTTATCACTGGGGGTACGTAGGACCGAGGTCACCCTCGTCAGCTGCAACAACCTCAAACACACATCGTGATGTATCCCTAACAATGGAACATCACAGAAATAGATTACAAAGAAGAAACAAAAACATAATGGTGGGGCAATGAAGGTGGTAACTTAAAATAAGTTACTAAAGAGATGAAGATAATGAGTAAGATAGCAAGGTACCTTTGAGAAGGGTACGCCGGATCCTCGGCAAGCGACTTTCGAGGGCTCACAATGGTTAGGGGCCTATTTTAAATGAAAAATATTTTTAATTGTATATTCTCATTTTCTTTTCTACTTTATTGCGTTATTATGTTTATTTATTTATTTATTTTTTTAAATTCCTATAATGGTTCTATTACATTTCATAATGATTAGCTAATAAATAATTGTAACCTTTACAAGACCTAGTTGTTGATTGATTGTATTATTGTGGACTTGCAAACATTAGTACTATTTTAAAAAAATCTATATGTCATGGAAAATGTTGTCATTTTTTAATATTAAAATTTATGAATTGCAATATTTTGTTCAAATTTTGATATTAAAGTTTTAAAAAATATATGGTTCACTGACGATGTAAAGCTTTTTTACGAGATAGAGGAAAGGAAATCAAAACCACAAATAATATCCACCAAACATAATACTCAAGAATTGAACTTAGGATCTCAAACTCCCAAACCTTAGAGACTTAATGTATAATCAAGTGGGCGTAACCCACTTGTCAATTATGTTTTCATTTTGTTTTATTGTAAGTCATAAGATCTTCATCCCGCTATCTTGAATGATGGAAGTCACAATTTAGTGAAATCACCGGATCCAAATCCATATATAGGGGTGTTTGAATCAAGACAAGTTCAAGGAAGAGCATACATTTTGTATAATTGCCTATATACGTGATATTTTTAATGTAAAAATCATTTTTAAAATATTTAATATGCATATATTTGTATATGTTGATGTTTAAGTTCCTTCTTGCATATATTTTGTATAACTAGTAATATACATGTATTATTCTTGATCGGTGAAATCATTTCTCAGAAGGATCAACAAGTACTTTTATGATGCCATGCAGAGTGTAGGGAAAATACTTCTAAATTCAAGTGTTCAATTAGTCTGCATTTATAATGTAATTTTTTTATATCATCGGTACGTCATTTATCATTTATTTACATTACTTTTAGTATGAAATTAATAATCATAGATACGCAAATAATAAATGATGCATTGACAATGGAAAACTAATCGTAGATACAATGTAAAAAAATATTTGCATGCACAATCTATTTTCTCATTAAAAAATAAAATAAAATATGTCATCTCTTTATGCTAAATGTAATGGATAACATGAGATCCTCTAACAAGTGAACGTAGCTCACATGATCATGTATCAAAAACAAAAAAAAAACCCAACAACAAACAACCAACTATAGCGCTCATCAAATGCCACAAAAGTTTGGTTTTGATGCATAGTCTCGCCATTGTGAGGTGGTTATATAAACCTGAAACTAAGAATGGATAGAACAATTCATTCGGAGTTTTCGTAGATCCATCAATCGTGGTGTTAAATTCATATTCAAAAATTGAATATTTCACTATGGTTGTATGCATACCACATAAAAGAAATGAAGTCTAAAAAAGTTTTTTTTTTTTTTTTTTTTTTTTTGTGATTCATTAGGGCAGCTTATTTTGTGGAGATTCTTCATTTATGCAAGGACTTTGATGAACCATTTTTAATTTTTTACCGTAAATCATCTTTGTTTTGATAGAACCGGCATTAGCCAATGGGAAGAATACTTTACCTATTTAAGACTAAAAGTTTAGGGCAGAGCCAATGCTTCATGTGCACTTACACTCTCGTAAATTACTCATGTGAGATTCTCATATATGCAGCGAAATTTGAACTAATAACCTTATAAATTATAGACCAATTTCTTATCAAGTGGACTAACCTTTAATGGTGCTTTTGTTGTTTGCTTGATGTCATTGTTCATCTCACACCCGTTGGACAGTGAATCCGACCATGTAAAATGGAACAAATGATTGATCCAATCGTATAAAAAAACGCCAGATACCATCTGACTGAATGTGAGGAACACTTTTTCACGTATTAATGAAATCTCCATATCATTAATATCGATAATCATATCTAACATGAAAATTGTCAATTTTAAAATATCATTCCATATAAAAAAACAAAGCAGATAAATTTCTAGGCAGACAAAGTTAAAACTCATAAAAATTGTCATAACTTTCATGGATAATCAAATTCTCACCTCATACAAGGTCACCATGCAAGCAACCATCTAAGCATCACGATCCTGAATTAAACAATCTTCATCACTGCCATTACCACATTGGATCCAAACTGCTTTATATATCATTAACGGAAATTTCAAAGATCCCTAGCATAAAACGTAAAATTGCAACCATGTTACATAAATTTTCACACAGATGAATCTCTAACTTCAACGACTATTGTACAAAAGGCTCTAAAACACAAGGCAAAATTGTTCTTAGTTCTGCCACTACAAGTCTACAACACTCCAATTAGCATGTAATGCTTGGTGACAATAACTTGACGATCTATAGTGTAATATCAAGATATTAATCGATTAAGGCATTGCAATTTCAACCAAGGGAGACCACATCAACATGTGAATTCAATAAGTCGGTACTCCTTTTGTTGCTGTGCAGTGTTCTGTCTACTCTGCTTCTACCAACTCATTCCAGCAATGGCGTCATTGGACAGGAGAAACTAATCCCTGCAAATCAACATAAAGAAACAGGCCTCAATAAACACACTCGTTCAGAGGCTTGGAAATTAAATCAAGAAAGTCAATTGGTAGAGAGATATATAAAGAATAAAAGCAGAGGAGTGTGTGTATATATAAGAGCCTACTAGGTATTAATAAGGGATAAGGATGCTGTTGGAGGAACACCCTATTAATTTTATCAGGAAATTACTATTAAGCAATAAGCAGGGATCAATATGTGAAATCCTCTATCTTAGCAATATCATATAGTATCATATAGTATAACACGTGCCTACTCGCTACCAAAGTACAAACATACTTCTTTAATAACAGTTTTTTTGGTATGTATTAAACTACCAAGATTTACTAGTACTATAGGACTCCAAGGGAAATTTAAATTTTGAGTGAAGGGACATTTTGGTCCCTCAAGTTTTTCGACAGGGACATTTTAGTCTCTCAAGAAATTTAATTCATTTTCAGTCCCCATGTTTTCCAAAAGTACCATTTTAGTCTCTCATGTTTTCCAAAAGTACCAATTTAGTCCCTCAACGAAGTGGCTAACGGAAATAGGACAGGGACTAAATTGGTACTTTTGGAAAACTTTGGGGACTAAAAATGAATTAAATTTCTTGAGGGACTAAAGTGTCCCTGTCGAAAAACTTGAGGGACCAAAGTGTCCCTTCACTCTTAAATTTTAAAATTAACATTCTGAAATGTATCATACTAAAGGGAATGCCAATCAGTCAAGGATAAAAATGGATACAGCCAATGATATGATGAAATAAATACTAGATATAAGAAGTTCAAAAACAAAAAAAAAAAAAAAATATACAAGATATAAGGACTCTTAACAGACCCCAAATCTTAGAAACAAACAAGGTTCAACTAAGATATAAGGACTCTGAACAGGAAATGATGACGAAATGGGTACAAGCTACTCGCCGGCTATTAAAAGACAAAAAAATCAGAAGCAGTGAGCTAAAACATAAGTTTTTTATGGCACACGATGCACTGGTGCAATTGGCAAAATTGAAACATTGAAGTGCAGGTGTGCAGCAAACTTCATATTAAATATATTTTAACAATCAACCAAAATCCAAACACACAAGACTTCAAGTATTAAGAAAATAGCACTGGTGCAATTGGCAACATTGAAACATTGAAATGCAGGTGTGCAGCACATTTTAATATTTTATATTAAATCTATTTTAATAATCAACTAAAATCCAAACACATTAAATGTCAAACAAAATAAAGATCTCAAAGTTGCAACAAGACTTCAAGCATTAAGAAAACATCTAAACACGCATAAGAGATCGATAGTCATTAGTCATTACATTCTTCTCCTTATCAGTCAAAATACTCAATAGAAATATGGCATTATTTTCTAGAATATGGGTATCAGAGTTTCAGGCCCTTGGAAAAGCCATCTATCTAGACCAGCCAAAAAGCACACCCGCTTTCACATTCAAAGAGAAAAGATAACAGAGAAGAAAGAAAGATGAGAGACAGACTACAGACATGAGTGCAGAAAGGACCAGGGGTCTCTTTGATTGTGATCCTAATGGCTAAACAAGGCCAATGTGAAGCTGATCTAAGGAGCCAAGTGACTAAATTTACTTGCAAAATAGGTTTCAACATATTTCGTTAAAACTGATATCATTTTCATGTTGCCACACAACATACAATAGCACAAGTTGCATGCACTATAGCCTACAGAGAGGCAACATGAACATTGCAGAGCATGGGGCTTTTGCTGCCCTGTGGCAGGCACACAGTCCAATGGTGTGCCATTAACGACTATGAGCTAACATGAGCAAGAGGAACAATGTGTGTATGACTGGAGGACCATACAGAGATAGTAATTCTCCTGTAATTGTTTTTCCTTCGGATACGGAATACTGTCCCCTTTCTTTTCCCCCAATTTACATTTTCTATCAACATGACCACATGAGGACAGATCTCCCATTTAATATAGTTGCTTTGATAGGCAGTCTTTGAATAAGAGTCTTCACATTGCATTGTGCAGGAGGACAGCTACATGGCCATAGTTTTAAGATATGGAATGGAATGACCCTCCCTTTTCCCCAGCATCACGAACATAAAAGAACAAAGATGAATTTTACTTCTATGACCTCACATAATAAAATATTTCTATTAAAATTTGAAAGAGGTCGCCACGTATCCTTTTATATATTCTTCGACCAACAAACTGAACTATTTGGTCCAAGGGGAGCGAGAGGGCGAGAGGGGAGAAGGGAATGGGAAAAATGGGAGAGCACGTTCGGGGATTTGAACCCAGTTACTCACACTTCATATTCCACGGCTTAACCAACTAAGCTAACTCTAGGGGGACTGAACATGAATTTCTGCCCTTATTATTTTTATGCTATCTGATGAAACAAGTTGTGAAGTCTGATGGAAAATAAAGTCTAGAGTTGAGAGAGTATATATACAATTAGCTGGAAAAAGTAATGGAACTCAATCAAGTTCACAACAGAAAAACAGTCACATATAAGTAACCATATGAAAGCAAAGTATATTTAAAATAACACCGTGTAAGATCCAGCAATTAAATGTGGCATAATATAAGAGTTAACTTACCAGTACTTTATCAACCCATCCCAGCCACATGTTGCTACCTTACTCGTTTCCAGGGGATGCCACTCACAACCAATGCAAACACCTTCATGACACTTGAGATTTCTGTAGAGTTTGCAACTCTTCCAATCCCAGAACCAACACTTACCTTCACCATCTCCCGACATAATAAATCGTCCATCCGGCGAAAAATTGACTTGACATGCATAACCAGCCACTATATGTCCGGCAAACCTCTTTTTCTTGTTAAGTTGAAACTTCTCCCTAGTGCTATAAATAAGTATCTGGTTATCCAAGCTCTGCGCTGCGAGCCAATTAGTGTTTGGATGAAGTGAAATGGAGGGCATAGAGTGCATGTGAGGCTCACTAATATACTTTATGACAACAGGAATACCAAACTCCCAAACCCTAAGAGACTTATCATCACTAGAAGTAACAAATCTTCGGTTGTTATCGACAAACGTAATCGTATTCACAGCCCCCAAATGCTGATCATACTCCTGAGTTATTTGCCCGGAATTCATATCCCATTGAACAATCTTCTTATCACTCATACCAGCCAGCAACACATTCTGCTTATCATCATCCGGATTAAGCTTCACCACATAAGGGATCTTCCCCGTCGTGAAAGTGGAAATCACTTGCCCCGTCTCAGTATCCCAATATTTGATATTCTTATCATAACCGGCACTCAAGAACTTAGTCCCGTCATTAGTAAAACAAATATCCCTTACCGCCTTCGAGTGCCCCATATAAGTTCTCATACACTTCCCCGAGTTAAAAACATCCCAAATCTTCACCTTCGTATCCATACTCGCAGACAGAATCAAATGGCCAAACTTAGGAAAGAACCGAATTGCGGAAACACCCTTCGTGTGCCCGCTCCAAGTATGAACCAATCTCTTAGGTATAAAGCATTTACTATTACTCGCTTTCGCATCCTTCGGCGCCGCGATCCAAGACCTACCCTGATAATCCCTCTCCTCCTTCCCATGAAAAGTGCTCTTATCCGCAACAACCTCTGCCTTCTCGCCTCCGAATCCGCTCTTCTCCTCGCCTTTCTTCTTCGCATACTCCTCGGCGTACTTCTTCTGTTCCTCGGTCAATTCACCTTGCAACCCTTCCTTCTTCCCAGCCCAGGGACTCTTCTTGTTCTTCAACAACCACGCCTCCGAAGCCGGGTTCTCAATCTCTCCAGCCTCGTCGCCCGCGCCCTCATCCGCATCAACATCATTCTCATTATCCCGGCTGATTTTCTCCATCTTCCGCTTCTTATGCTCGTGCTTGGGGATGTTGTAGACCGAGACCGCGTTGTTCTTATGCAGGGCTTCGAAATCGCCGACGTAGTTATTAAAAGCGGAAGCGGAGGGGTCGGCGGCGTAACCGAATTTGTGGAAAGTGTTGTACTGCTCGTCGAAGAGGAAGGGTTCGATGGCGGCGTCTTCGACGAAGCCGAGCTTGTGGTTGCGAAGGCCCTGGGCGATGCCGTCTTTGGCGTAGGGGTGAGCGGGGCCCACGATGGGGGCCCAGAGCTGGTCGAAGGTGGGGTTGAAGGCGACGGCGTGTTGGGTGGGGTCGATGGGTTTGGAGAGGGAGGAGGAGGAGGAGGAGGTGACGGAGAGGGCGAGCATGGTGTCGTCGACGGTGGGGGCGGCGGAGCGGGAAGGGAGGAGGCGGGGAGGGGAGGAATCGGGGGAGTTAGGGTTTTGTTGGGAGGGGGAGTCGGGATCGTCGTCGTCGTCGTCGTTTTGGTATTGGTGGAGAAGATCCATTGTCGTTTAATGGGAAGAGAGGGTAAGTGAAGGGAATAGCTGAAAGGGGGTTTGTTATGTAATATGGTGAGGGATAGGAAGAATCGGGGATTCGGAGTTGGTGGAGGGAGGAAGATTGCGATTCAACTGGATTTGCAGTAAGGAGTAAGGACAGTGGGAGGAGGTTTAACAAACCTATTCGGCTCAAATACACATACACGGTATTTTACTATTTTACATAAAAAAAAAAAATCAAATTGATTCTTTAGGTTTTTTTTATTATTTTATTGATATTGATATCTCGTGTTTCTCTGTATTGTCAATTTGCTCTTTGAATATCATTGTTCAATGTCATGTGAATCAATAAGATATATACACGTGTTATTTTTCTTTTCAATATTGTAAATTTGGACTACTATGATGTTGACACATAGGATAAACAGTGACTTAGGGATCAATTTGATAGAAAAAAACACGAGAGACCAATATGATACCAAAAAAGATGTAAGAGACTAATTTGAAATTGAAAAATGAGGTAATAAACCAAATACATAATTTAGCCAACCTATTCTTATTTTTATTTTTTATAATTTTTTTTGTCAAAAGTATTTTTTTGCTATTGCACATTGTGAAAAAAAACTCCTAATTTGCTAAATAATACTCCCTCCTGTTGGAGAATTTTCAATTAAAATAGTTAAATTTGTTAGTCACGTTATCATATTATTGTTACTAAAACTCTAACAATTGTTGATTAAATAAATAAAAGTGTTTGTAAAAAAAAGTAATTGATTGTTGTTGAAAATCGTAATGATGTTTTATAAATATGACCAAAATAAAAATATTAAAGAGATCTTATGTATAAGAACGGAGAGAATATTTGACAAATGCATGACACTTAAATAACCAAAAGTATGAAATATTATTGACAATATGTGTATTTGTTTTGTGAAAACGTTTTGTATTTTCATTTTTTAAAATTGTTAATAATTAAATGCTTTAAATACCCTTTTGATCTTTTATCTTATTTTCAGGTTTCAATTTGGTCCTTTATATTTAAAAGAGTCATTTTAGTCTTCTATGTTTATAAAGTTTGTCAATTTCATTATTTTGCCATGACAATATACTGATTTTGCCATCAAATTTTTTTTTATCAATAGAATCTGCATTTTGTCTCCAAAATAATCCATTTTAAAACAAGAAAGGCAAACATGTGGGTGAAATTTCATCCCAAAAAGTGGAACAACATTAACATTTTACTAATCAAAATATCACACACATTGGAAATTGCAAATTTCAAAAAGAAAATACATATTCAGACGACCGGAAGAAGGAATGTGAGACAAAATCAATATATTTCAATAACAATCTAGCATAGTTATGATTAAAGGGTGAAATTAACAAATGTTAGAAACATAGATGACTAAATTTACTCTATTTAAAGATAAAGAACCAAATTGAAAGATAAATATCTAAAAAAAAGACCAAAAAAGTATTTAAACCTTAATGACCCTTTGTTTACTTTATAATTTATATGAATTACAAATGTGACCTCGTGTTTTCATTTCATTTCCATTTTCAAAATTTTGTAAAAAAAATGAAAACAATAAAAAGTTATTTTTCACTATTTCTTATATAAATATTTGGAAATAGAAAATAAAGTGAAAACACGTGATTACATTTGTAATTAATAGAAATTATAAAGTAAATACATGGTCTTAATTATAATTATCAACAATTTTAGAAAATAAAAATAGAAAACGTTTTCGTAAAATAGACCGGCCCGTAGTTTTTGGGATTTTTAAGAAAAATGATCATGTGAATTTATGATTAATTTTTATTTCTAGTAATCTTTACAAGTGTTCGTAAAACATTTGTTAGCAGGATTTTAATTTTTTATTAGCTCTTAGGGAAAAAATTAATTTGATAGTTTGTGAAATTTTCAATCATTTAAATAGAAAATGAATTATTAAATCTTCCCTTCTAAACCTTCATAAAATTTCCCTCCCATGTTGTGGGATTGGAGATGGCAATTTGGTTTATTTGATTTTTTTTAAAAAAAAAAAATCAACTAATTATATATGTCATTAGCTCGTTTTTATAATATGATTGGATAATTTTTTTATGACTCATGCAAGTTGATCCTTTGCTCGGTCGAGTTTGTGCTCGATCAAATCATTCAAGTATGTATTTTGCATACTAAGCTCGCATTTTAACATGTAAGCATCAGCGAGTCCATTTTTCCAACTCTAGATAGAGCTAACGAAATGAAAGACAATTTTAACATTGTTCTTTTAAAAGTAACTAGTTTTAAAAAATAATATTTAGTAGATGTTTTAGAAGTTTGATATCAACTTTCATTTAACTCTCAAATACTTGATTGGGTTACAGAAGAAAAAACAACCCAACCCGTTAAACTGACCCAACACATCAAATATCAGTTGGGTTTGTTTGGGTTTAGTGTGTTAGCGGGCCGGTTTTGACCCACTTACACCCTATTGAGTTAGGAGAAATGACAGACTAATGGATGGAATGAAGAATATGATGTCATTTTGATTTTTTTGGGGATTTAATTGATGTAAAAAAATCCTTTAGGAACTAAGTTGATACCAAGTATGTAACGCCCTGATTTTTCGCATTATTAATTTCGGTTTTTTTTTATTTATTGAATGAAATAATTATTTCATTGTAAATGATTATTCAACCTTTGGGTATTTTCATAAAACATATTGCATTATTTTATTTATATATTTTAAATTAAATTCGTTTAAAAGAAATTTTCCATATTAAAATAAATTTATATGCTTTTTATACTTTGCCTAGCTTTTGATATACTCAATAAAGAATCATGTTCAGTACTTTCAAATTTGTGACACTATGATCTTCTTATATATAGAATGAATATTTTAATTGATGATTAAATTCTATTTGTTGATACTCTTTAAATTAATTACCTATCTGAAAAATACACGGTTTATATTTATACCTTGCTTTTGATATTTTCAATACAATATGAAAATTTGTTATTTTGTGTTTACTAATATTTAACTATGTTCTAACCTTGTAGTTTTCCTAAATGAATTTAGATTATGCTTAACTACTATTATTATTAATATTTTTTTTAGTTAAAGTAAATAAATTAATAAACAAATAAATAATAATAATATGATACTCCCTCCGTTCCTAAATATAGGACCCTTTTGGGAGATTTTACGTTCATTAAGAAAGTGAAATAATTTAGTTAATTGTATTGGAAATGTGAACTTTTGATATGTATTTTCAAAATTACCCCTATTAATATTATTGGAAATGTAAAAAGTGTTAAATAAATAGGGGTGTTTGTGAAAAAAAGTAATTAATGCTCATTGAAAATTGGTAAAGGGTCTTATAAATACGGACAAAATAAAAGTGTTAAAAGGGTCTTATATTTAGGGACAGAGAGAGTACAATGGAAGGAAAGGGGGCGAAAACCCTATCTTCCTTGACTGTGCGCGGGGGGGGGGGGGGGGGGGGGACCTCGCAAATCACGAGCCAGCCTTCGCTGCCTCATCCTTGCGCCGACGACTCTAGTTTGGAACCCTATCACCGCTCTCAACGGCCACAAAGCGCTACCGCAAAGCTTCCTCTCTTCTCCCTCAAACTCGCGTCAAGAACGGAAAAGGAAAAGGAAGCCGCCGTCGCCGCCCTTTGAGTGATACTGTGCTTCTTCGGGCCACCTCGGTTGGGATAACCGACAACTCCATGAACTAGCCATGGGTGGAGTCTTGGACTTGATCCGGTCGGGTTGTCTTTATTGCTTTAAAAATCAGATTTGAGGATGACGAAGGAGCTTTAGGACCAGCCGCAATGCGAATCAATGAACCTCGACACGTTTGGAAATCATCGTACGAAAAGAAATACGTCTGCTGAAAAACAAGGTAAGGAGGAGTCATTTTCTATTATTTAAGCACATGGATTATTGGGTTTATAATGGAATTGGGAAAAGGTAGTAAGCTAGAGCTAAAAATCAAATTTATAATTTCGATTTGAGATTAGAGTATAATTAATAAAGTATATAATGAAGAATTATATTATTATTCATCCTTTTAACGTAAAAGTAGGAAGTGAAGAACCCCAGGAAATTGATTTACTTTATGTTAAAACTTAGACACACCTGAGTGTGTTGATTAATTGTGCGTGCATGTTTTGCTTGTTTGACTATTTGTGAGCTTTAATATGCTTGTTGATATTGATTATGTCAATTGTATTATTTTTTTTGGAAGGGTAAAGTGTGTTAATATGACTTTAGTTGATTTGATCAGAAATACTTAAAACTATGGAATGTATGTTTCATATCTGATTTCTAATTAGATAATTTTATACTCCGTAATACTTATTCATGGACTATGTAATCATAGACTTGGTGTAATGCTATTATGATAATGAACTGAAGTATGATAAATTAATAATTGACTTTTTGCGTTCTCTGATTTTCATTATGCTCTTTTATAATCCTTTTGCTTAAATTATATGAAAATGTCTCATTCCTCGTGATTTAACATTTTAGGTAACGTCGGGATAACGGATTCCGCAGCAGAGCAGGTAAAAAGGAAGAACTATATTATATTATTTTAAATGTCAATATTGCATAATCCCGATATTTTTCAACTTTTGTAATAATAAATCTATATTTTGTTAAGTATTTTGTATTAAATAAATTTGGGATGTTACGAAGTACATCTTTAAGGAGCATATTAGAGTATTAACTCTTCAAAAATTCTTCAAAAATTGTTTATTTATTGTTTTTATGTTTTTGTGGATTCATGTAACATTTTTCGTTTTTTATTGAGTATTGCATGTTTTTTATTATCTTTATTTTATGGAATCTTTGACTTTTCTTGAAATACAAATCGAAACATAGATAATGAAAATATTAAATATTGATAAAATTGAGAAGAAAGAAATAATATTAATTTATGGTATGAAAGTAATAATGTGTATAAAGTAATAAATATTCTAATTTACAATCCATTATAAAGATTAAAGTCCAAAGAAATCTACTTCCTGATTTTTTAATTATTTAATAAATATCTGTCTTTTAAAAATAAACATGGTAATAGTATTAATTATCAACTAACAATTATCTTACAATATCGAAATTAAAATTACTTCAAGATTTTTTAAAGTGAAAGAAATATTATTAAACTAGCTCTTACCCCGTGCAATTCACGGGTTGTTGATATTAAATTTTTTTATATTAAATATTTTAAATTAAAGATTATTATTATTTTCATTATAAAGTAAAGATTATTATTAAACAATAGAAAAAATAATTATAAAAAAAGATTATTCAATATACTTTATTATGATAAATAAAAAATTATTATTATTATTTTGATTGCTTTTTTTTTGTCCATGACCGGAGTATCCACCGCCGACCGCAATGACTAATCTTCTCGCTGGCTTGTAGGCACCTCTGCTGCATGCACAAGGCAGAATTCGAACACCTGACCTTGCTTAAGCGAGGATCAATCCCTACCACTGAACCACACGCTCGGGGTTATTATTTTGATTGTTTTGTTTGATGGTATTATGAGAATAATTAATGATAAATCATAATATCCCTTATTTCATTGGACATGAATTCATTGGAAGATAATGACAGTTCGTTTTTTAATATTATATTTTTTTTTTTGGTACATAAGGAAAGAAAAGAAAAGGAAAGAAAAGAGCAAAAAGAAAAGAGCTAAGGTCTTGGAAGGGACACTCCCATAGCATCAGCTAGCAGGCTAGATCCCAAAAGTTACTCTTGCCCACGCGGTTCTATTATATTTATTTATGTATAGATCAATATTAAATTAATGTATTCCTTATTTAGTTGATCGATAATTAGCATGTTTTATTAATTAGAGTGAAATCAAAATTAAACTTTTTTATTTTTATCCTGTGCAATGCACGGATTATTAATATTTAAATATTTTAAAGTAAAGATTATTATTAAACAACAATAAAAAATGTTGAAAAATTTTGTACTTCCTTATATAAATAAAAAATAACATTTTCTATCTGAAATTTTCCTTATTTATTCAATAGATAAATTAACATTTTTTTTACATGATTATTAACTTTATTATGATGAATCAAAAGTAAATCAGAATTAGATATTCCTTATTTATTTAATAAATAAATTAATATTTTTATATGATTATCAACTTTATTATGATAATTAAAAACAAATCAGAATGAAATATTTTGATCTTTTTTGTTTAATGGTATTATGAGAAAATTTAAGGATAAATTGGAATATCCACTATTTCATAGAACATGAAGACGACATTGAAATTGTTATTTTTGACTATCTTGGTTAACACATTACACTTTATTATGAATATAATGTTGGCTCTTTGTTTTATATATATATATATTTAATATTATATTTGTCTATGTATAGATGAGTATTAAATTAATGTATTCCTTATTTAGTTGACCGATGAATTAACACGTTTTATCATGATATTATGATTAATTATTAGAGTGAAATGAAAATTAAACTTTTTTATATTTTTTTGTTTGATGGTATTATGAGTAGATTTAAAGATAAATCAAAATATTTTCTATTGCATAAAACATGATAATTTAGCATATTTTAAATATAATTATCACATCTAATATGAAAAATTATATATAATTAAACCAAAATTATACATTCTGATTTTTTTATTGGATAATATTATAAGATATTTCTTATATTTATTTGATGGATAAATTAATATTTTTTTACCTTTATTATTTTTTCAATATAATTATCACATTTATTATTATTATTCATATTTAAATGTTTTGATCTTTTTCATTATTTATCTTATCTCATGACAAAAACCAAAAAAAAAAATCATAAATAAATAGAAAAACATTGTTTCTTCAAACAGGCAAAAGACTCACCAAAATTATTTCTCACCGGAATACGATCAGGGTATTTCTTCTTAATCCTAAAAGCCTTAACCCTTCTCTTCTTTGAAAAGAGAAAAGGATCAATTATTTGCATATTCTTTCAACAAAGAATAATCAAAGTAAGTATGTATAACAACTTACCAAAAATTCAAAAAAAAAAAAACTTACCAAGGTCATGCTCTTGTTTGAAGTAACTCATTGATGTCATTCTTCCTGAAATTAGCATTAAGCAAAAGTCAATTAAAAGTATAACAAAATATGCATCATTTAATAATAAGTAATTCATCAAACACTCAAAAATCAAAATTAAGAGTTCTAAGTAGAGGAATAAACAAAAGTCAATTAAAAGTATAACAAAATATGCATCATCTCATAAGTAATTTATCAAACACCCAAAAATCAAAATTAAGAGTTTTAAGTAGAGGAATGAGAGAAAAAATAAAAATAAAAGAAAGAATTTGGAGA
Organism: Crotalaria pallida; assembly: GCA_037953625.1. Taxonomy (NCBI): domain Eukaryota; kingdom Viridiplantae; phylum Streptophyta; class Magnoliopsida; order Fabales; family Fabaceae; genus Crotalaria; species Crotalaria pallida. The sequence continues at coordinate 121,096,665 of CM075652.1, read as the reverse complement.
AAAGAATTCTTAGAATTAGATAGAACTTTAAAAATTGAATGGGAGAGCCTATTATATATATATATATATATAGTGATTTTTTTAATATTTTTTAAATATTTTTATTGAGGATAATGTTTTGTTCAACAAATTGAGGATAATGATTTCACATACAGATAATGATTATATAAATTTTAATAATTAATTTAATTTCAAATTGTAATTTTGGTTAGAGATAATGTTATTTATCTACAAACATATAATGATTAAATATAAATTTAAATAATTTATTTAATTTTAAATTGTAATTTTGATTAGAGATAATGATTATCTATCTACAAATTCTCTGGTGCGAGGAAAGCTTCATGGAACAAACGTGGTGCCTCGAAAATTTTTCCGGCAAACGTGATGCCTCGAGAAGGGATTCTTTTATATATAGATAGTAGATAATAGATTTTTTCGAACATTAAAAATAATATGGATATATAATTAAATGTAATGATTATGATTTTGTATAAATTTTGTAACAAATAAATACTTTAGTGATTGTTCTAATCTTTGTACTAATAAAAAAATGCAATAATTGATAAAAAAAAAGACATAATTACATCCAATTCAAGTTAAAAAAAATAAATTGATTAAAACAATTAGGATAAAATTTTTTGAGGATCCAATCGTATGATTAACTTGAGATAAGATAACCGATAAAGATATGAAAAGAAACATAAACAACAAATAAATCAAATATAAGACGAAAGATTATGCAATTTAAAACTGAATCGGATAAATATTAATTTAAATAAATTATTGTCTATACGTAAAGTTTTTTGTTTGATCAAGAGTCTGTTTCACGTTGTTGTAACACCTCGAATAAGGCGCAAGGCGTTTGGGACAGGTTTGTGGTTAGTAGCATTGCATAGTTTTGGCGGGAAGAAAGCATTGTGTCTTGGATTAATAAGGGAGTTAATATGTTTGGAACCAGATTCGTCACGGTTCTCTGGTGGATTTGCAGAGCTTGCTATGAATGTATCAAGCTTCAGGTTACTACAACTCAAACGATGTTGCATCTAGCAAGTATGATGGTTGTTGATATTGTTAGGTGTTATGGCGTTTCTGCTATGGAAGTTAAAACAAGCAAGGTGGGTGTCAAGGGCTCGTCCTAGCAGCAGGAATGTGACTGTGCTTAACGTGGACGAGAGTTCGTTAGGTTATTCGGGCTGTGCGGGGTTTGGTGGTTTGCTTCGTAAACATCATGGTGAGTGGATTTGTGGTTTTGGTGGATACTATGGTGTTTCAAACAATATTCACATGGAGCTGCAAGCTATATTCCACGGTTTGGAGTTAGCTTGGAGAGTGTCGCTCAGATTGTTTGGAAGCATTGGCGTTGGTCCAAGGAAACATTAATCACTTTCATGCTTATGCCTCACTTATTGCTTGCATTAAGGATGTGACTAAAAAGGACTGGAATGTGACCTTTGTCCACACCATTAGAGAAGGAAATCAATGTGTGGACTACTGGGCTAAGAAAGGTGCATCAATGGATACTGGTGTGGAGGTTTTTGATATCGCTCCAGCAGAATTTCACCGTCTGCTCATTGCTGATGCTATGAGCACTTGTTTCCCTAAGCTCTAGTTTTTTTTCTTTTTTATCCAATGTAAAAAAAAAAACACCTCAATATTATGATTTTTTCTTATCTTATATATGCTCATAATACAATAAAAAAATAAAAATACTTTAATCATGTTTAATAATAATAAATGTGATAATCATATTAAAAAAATGTCAATTATAAAAAATTATTATTTTATCCGTTAAATAAATATAAAAAATATATCATAATATCATTATATTAAAAAGATAAAATAAAAATGCATAATTCCGATTTAATTTTGATTTATCATATCAAAACGATAATCATATTAAAAAATATTAATTATCATCTCCCCATAAAACAAGGAATATTTTAATTTAATTTAATTTTAACAAATATTTTTAAAACACTTATCATCACCAACAACTTTTTTATAAAAGCCTAAAATATCTTGCAGAATATTGGGATATCTTGATCCTATTATCCATGGCCTCTTTCTCTTTCTCTTTCTCCTCCATCATCATTCATCCAACAACTTTACCCGCCCCGCGCACACTCTCAACCAACTCTTTCTTCCCCACTCATCAATGTCTCTTCCTATTCCCACACTCTCTCTCCCTCTCTTCTTCTCTCCTTCCCCGCTTCCCAAACCACTTTCTTCTTCAACCACCACTCTCTCCTTCCATTTCAAATTCAAATCGCTCGTTCCCCACTCCTCCCTCTCCGATAACGATCGCGAAGAGCACCGCTGGCTACGCGAGGAGCAGCGCTGGCTCCGCGAAGAGCAGCGCTGGCTCCGCGAGGAGCAGCGCTGGGCGCGTGAGCGCGACTCTCTCCTCCGACAAATCTCCGACCTGCGCCTTCAAATCCAAGCCTTAGAAAGCCGCGTCTCGACGCATGACGTGTCTCCCGATGCGGTTGCGAATGCGGTTACGTTGTTGCAGGTCTTGAAGGATAAGAATTTGGTGCTGGACAGTGAATCCAGTCTTCGGAAAATGGTGCTGGAGGAGAAGAAAGAAGAACAAGACGAAGAAGAAGAAGAAGAAGTGATTGAACATCATGAAAAAGAGATTGCGGTGATTGAAGAGAGTGTTTCTTCTACTTCTGCTTCTTCATCAGCTACGGTGCAAAAGAGGATTACGTTGCGGAAGGGTTCGGAAGGAGAACAAGTTCGAGAGTTGCAGGTTCTGTTTTTGAATTTTTTTCTATTTGTTTCATCAGTTTTAGCTTTTTTATTTTTAGGGTGAAATACTAATTTAGTCCCTGATATTTCTCATTGTACTAATTTAGTCTCTGAGAAATTTATAGATATTGATTTAGCACATTTAGCCGCTTGATTTTTGGATGTACTGTTGGTCCCTCGGCGATTTAAGGACCAAATTGATACATCCGCAGAGTTCCCTGAGGGACCAAATTGGTTCGTCCAAAAATTTTGAGAGACTAAAGGTGTATTTATAAATTTTCAGGAATTAAATTGATACAACAAAAATATCAAGTACTAAATTGATATTTCATCCTATTTTATTATTTTGATTTGCTGCGATAGGGTGATAATTTTGGTATGTTAATTTTGTTAATGTGCAGGAAGCATTGTTAAAATTAGGGTTTTATTCAGGTGAGGAAGATATGGAATATGTCGCTTTCGATAGTGGAACTGACCGTGCTGTCAAGACTTGGCAAGTTAGTCTTCTTTTCCATCAAAATATTTGGATTATGATGATTATTAAAAAAAATTTTGCTATTACCTATTGCAGCTTTAGTTTAATTTTGATGCAATGTTAGTGTAAAGTCTACTGCAACCAATCATATTTGTAATGAGATAGTTAGTTAATGTGAGAGAGTCAAATATTTTTGATAATGTCTTGTGGTAAATGATTGAATGACAATGTCATCCGCACTGACTTGGTTTCAACGAATACCCATCCTCTTGTTTTAAAAAAATTGCATTCAGCTCTCAAAAGGGAGATGAATGTAACTCGTGAAACTAGAGGTGTGGAGAGTGTAATTAGGCTAAACAAACATATGGGAAGGTCAGTGTAAATTCTTTCCCCTTTTAATTACATTCTATATACTACTGTGTTCTTTATTGCTTGGGTATTTTATTTTCATGATCTGTTTGATGGGTATATGATTTTCAATTTTTTTTTTAAAAAAACAGGCTGCTGTAGGTGTTCCTGAGGATGGTATCATGACAGATGAACTTCTTGAAAGACTATATTTGGAGATTAGTACAAAGGACACAGGCATTGCAAAGGAAAACAAAGATTCTGCTACTGTTTTATCAAAGGTACACTTGCTCATTATAGTATGTATCAAAATCAGATGAGATACTTTTGCTTCCTCCCTCTTGAGTACTGAGAACATGCCAATTTTTTTTTATCAGTTTATCTAAAATGTATTGTCCAAAACAGTAGCAGCTAAAATCCCATATGAATCCTAAGTCATAGTTAATGAGTTTGTCCATTTAATCTTGATGGAAATCTGAATATGCATTGGAAGATATATACTAGGCCCACCTAAATATAGGATTACTTATATCTTTTGTTTATATTTTTTCAAAAGACTTCAAGTTTAGATCTTGTTCTTTTATGTTAATTTTCTGCATTAATTTTATCACTGGTTTTTACTCCAAATTTGGTTTTTGATAGAGCACCCACAAAAGTGTTTTAACTAGCTCACAGTTATCAAGGACAACTCCTAAAAGATTAAGCTTAATGAAGGCCCAGGGACTGTTTTATATTTCTAAAACAGTAACAGAATCTGTTGAATTGAATTTTTATCATTCTGTGAATTATAGGATGCCGAAAATGGAGCCGCAGTTGCTTCTGTGACAGAAATTTCAGAGGTTCAGAAGAAAGTTGTGGTAAAAGATGATAAAGGAATACAAGTCTCCTCCCAAAGGGGAGTTTTCCTCCTTGGAGAGAATCGGTGGGAAGAACCCTCAAGACTTGTTGCAAGTTCTAGAGTTGATAAGAGCAAGAACAAGGATGGAACAGCTAAATGCCTTCAATGTCGGGGGGAAGGTCGCTTGTTATGCACAGGTATGACATTTTGCTTTTATTTTAACGAACCGCCATTATCCTTTAATAGGTTCAGAATGAAAGACAATTGTCGTAGTTAAATCACTTTTAATTTGATATAACCTTCAAGAAACAATGCTGTTCTTAAAACGTAACATGTATTTTCTAAAACAGGTTTTTCTAATCCTCATGCTGAGCTGGTATTAGTTTTCTTCTGTACCCTTTGCCCTCTATATATTCTTCTTTGGAGGAATTAACAACTTAGGTATGCCTTTGTTTCTTCATGCATGCTTCAAATTATAAGGAAACAACTCCTAAAATAGTTCCTTAGACTGCTAGGTGACCGGCGTACACATACAATATTTTTTAACAAATTTGTTGTTGGTTTGCTTGTTTAGTTTCTCACTAGGGAGATATGTTTACCTTTTCATGCTGATAATTTCTTTATCTTCTTCAATAAATATTCCGTTCACATTTTGATAAAAAGGATTCTAGGCTATGTTAGGTTTATGATAATATTAAACCGCATTCAGATCTCCTACAATAACCATTGCAAAGACAACCTAAGATCAGTTTTTGACAGATTGATGTGTGTGTCAGTTGGTTTACCAAATGTATTATTATATGAACACCTTTGAAAAATCTCCTGCATATACCCACTCAACTTCCCTTTCTTTTATTGCAGAATGTGATGGTTCAGGCGAACCAAATATTGAACCTCAAGTAAGGGATATTTAATTTTCTAAAGAAAACTTAGGTTCTTATTTTCCTTTATTGCACAAGCTTTTGAGCTTACCAATAAGTTCTCTGATGCAGTTTTTGGAATGGGTGGATGAGAATACAAAATGTCCATATTGTGAAGGCCTAGGGTATACTCCATGTGATCTATGTGAAGGAAAGCCTACGGTATAGGTATGGCATACATTTCTTTGTTGTTTCTTGCATGTATATGGTTGTCAATATCAATGCATCACAAAATTTGTAATCTATTTCTTTTTTTCTTTTTTAAATTTTCTGTCCAAGTCCTAATGATATGTAATCTGTAACAACCCTGAAGCGAACATTAGGGCAAATTATCTGTAGTGTAATTTGTGTGTCAATCACACATCAAACCTGAGAAGTAGAAATTTAAGAGGTTAGACAGGGCTTTGGAGCTTACACAGCTCAGTGAGACTTAACAAGGAAACCTCACAAACTACAACTTAATTGTTTTTTAAGCTTCTAAACCTCCAAAATGAGTGAGGCCCTATGTTGTTCATAGATAGTAATATAGTATACTCACATACAATTTCTTCCTTCAGAACTACTTCGTCACAAATTTCACCATTTGATAAAAATGAAAAGTTTGATGCTCAATTTATTTGTAGATGCTTAACAGGGAGACTGTCATTTATTATTAGGGAGATTTTATTAACACCCAGTTTATTAGTACTCATGCCCATTTTTTAGAATTTTTTTTTTTAATTCTACCAATATTACTCTTTCTTATGAACCTTCCTAATTTTTAACTTTTCTCTTTAATTTTTACTCACACCTTCTATTTCTCTTAAACCCTTTCACCACCACAACCACAAGTTCTCCTCTGCTCACATCCACACCCCTTTCCTTTCCACAAGTCTTCTCTTCAATTTTTTGTCACCATTGTCGTTCTCCCTCTACAACCCGTTTCTCTCTTTGAAAGTTAGTGTCCATCCTCTTCATAGTCACCGCATCTTCTTGTTTGTCTCATTGCATCTTATTTGCATCTTCTTGTTCGTCTCATTGAATCGGAGCGAGATCATCTACATAATCCAACAAGGGCAACAACTCTAGGTCGTGAAAGGAGCGGAATGTTAAAATACTAGTGCAGTACCCGTGCGATGCACGAGTATTGTGTCAAAATTAGTTAGGTAATTAAAAACTTAAGATACAATTTCTAAAATTTGTAAATAAAAAATTCAAAAAGCAGAATATGGATTATAACATTTTACTTGTCATTAAAATGATTAACTCACAATCAGTGGAGGCTGACACAAGTGGAAGGGGCTTGTGTCCCTTAAGCATGGTCGCGGGTTCGAGTCGTTCCCGAGGCGCATGTGAATGGAGCAAGCCTTACTGGGAGCATCGCCCCCGAAAGGAACCGACCGTGGTGCGAGGGATTAGTCACCCAGTTGCGCGGGTGGATACCTGGTTCATTAAAAAAAAATGAACTCACAAGCAACCAATTAATCATTTATCGTAATCCATAGCCTTAATGTCATAATCATTCAAAAATATATGGGAATTAAGCGAAGAAATCCGTAAATAAATTAAATAAATCCAAATCAAATTACAATTTATTTTTGATAACTTTGACCACAACTTCACAATGTACATGCGGCAAAAATTATTTTGGTAATGTGCATTATATCAAAGTAAGTTATAACAATAATTTGAAATGACTTATCATTTGCGAAGAGTAAATTAAAATTAAATGTTATAAACATTTACATATTCAATAGAGAAGTGATTAATGTTAAAACTGCAATTACTGCTTTGGTAAGAAAATGTATTATTGAACTTGTAATCATAATAATTTTGCACGCATAATAACTAATTATACATGATTAAATTAGATATGATAATGGCTGATTTTAGAATTGATCCTTCAATTTATTTTTTTATTTTCTTATGCTTTTGAGTCCTTGAACTTTACTCAAACTTTTAAAAATTATTCTTTTATCACTTTAAATGATATATGACCAACATGTCACACTATTTTTGTCACGTTGAGTCGTTGATAGGTAACATGTCACGTGACGTCACGTGGGTTTTTTGAATTAAAATAAAAACAAATTAATTAAAAATAATAAAAACTCATAATTTTTTCTTAAAAAAAAAATTGAACCTTTTAATAACTTTTAAACGAAATGATTTTTTTTAGAAAGTAGCTGTATTATAAAGTACTTGAACGTGTGTGACCACCACAACCATGCATAAGTATTTAGTTTCTTGCTATCAAATTGTACCCATACCTTTCTTGAATCTATTTTCTTGCACTATTACAAAAAATAAGCACATCATATAAAAAGGGGAAATTGTCATCACAATTTTATTTTACTATAAGCAAGTAAAAGATTCTGAATGTAAATTTGAATTTCAAACATAACAAATAAATGTCCACATGCTTAAATGATTATACTATAAGCAAGTAAAAGATTCTGAATATCAATTTGAATTTCAAACATAACAAATAAATGTCCACATGCTCAAATGAGTATATACTTCAATGAGTTTACAAATGAGTTTGCTAATATTATATACTTCAAAGATAACGAATGAATTACCATCCTGAAAAACAAAGGCATAGTTGTTGCTTATCCCTTAGTTGGTCGAAGATTTGAAAAATGTGAGTAAGCTTGTGTTAATACACCAAATGCCTATCATCACAATCACTGTCCAAAAGGGAAAAATCTTGTAAAGTGACCATCTTCTTGCCATTCCTTTATTTACATCAACAAATGCTTTCAAATTTTAAAAAGGTTTCTGAACTTTATATACTGTCAACACAATCTATATGTCCTCTTTGTTACCTTTTGGTTTTTTTTTTCCTTTTAGGATACATCAACAATGAGGGGAAAAAAATGAGACTAAAAAATCTGGAAAGTTGTCCAAATAAAAAGCTAAAATAGGCCAAGCAAAAACAAAGCTGGAATTAAATCAAATTCATTTGAATTTATATAATTTTAAATTAAGATTTAATTAAATTAATTTATATCAGTTAACCCAAGGATATTAATAATTTTATTATCCATTGGTTAAAATTAAATTGTGTAAATAAATGTTTGGCTAAATAGCACTTTCGAGTATGGATGGGTATGAGTACCCACAAGCGCGGGTAGTGCATACCGATGCCCATACCCGCAACTATTTGCGGGTATTTGTACTGGTAACGGATACCCATGGGTATTTGCGGTTTTTAAATTTTTATTATATTATTATATACTTTGTAATAGTCAATTATACATAAACACAATTATAAGAAGAACAATAACATACATATGATAAATTTTTGTCATTATAATGTCATCTTTAAAATTCATTATTAAATATAAATAAAAGAAAATTTATATGTTATCAAAGTAATAAAAGAATATTTATATATAATATTTATTAGTAAAATAATATAATATATATGCGTGTATCCGCCCCTTAATACCCATTCTCACCCGCATAGGGATAGCATGGGTACTCGTTACGGGTATTTCTGCAGGTACCCGTGGACATGGGTATTTTGCCCATCTCTACTTTCGAGTAATAATATAAATAATTTCAACGGATAGTGTAAAGTTTTACTCTATCGATACATCATTCATAATTCATTCGTATTACTTTTATTTTAAAATTAATAATTATTAACACATAAATGATGAATGATACACAAATAATATAAAAATCTTTACCAAATCTTATTGTCATATAAAAATTATCTAATGATCTTAATATTATTAGTATTACTTAATATACTATAATGTACCACTTATGATAATGTTTATTATGTGATGATATGTGCTATTAAAATTGATTCGAATCAGTTAATGGTTTGCCATAATACATTTTATATCTATTATTTAAGTCTATGTGATTTTATTTATGAAAATGTTAATATACTGTGAAACTTTTAAAAAATATATTGTGAATTGACAGGATTGCTACAGCCCGTCAAACTATTAAATTGGTAGTTAGCTTTTTAACTTATTTTTTTCTTTACTACATATTCTTTCCACGGATTCCCGCTTATTCTTCTTCCCTTTGGGACACGTGAACTCCACTCTTGGTAACTGCCCTCTACTGTAGCAAAAGTACCTTACAGATAAGACTATCCTATTACTTTTATTTTATCCAAACTATTACTTATATCTTTTACTTTTTCTTTCTTCAAACTATTACTTAGATCTTCTGGTTTTTTTAGTCTTATTTAAGTTTTTTATCCCTGAAAGTTGATCGAGTTTTGGTTTTGGTCCTATCTTTTTATTTGATCGTTCTTAATCCTTAAAAGTTTCAATTTTTCGGTTTTGGCCCCTACTGTTAGGGATCACCGTTAATTGATGACATGGTAAACGGAGTGTTACTTCAGCATGCCAATGGCGGGAAAAAAATATTTTTTTTAAAAAAAATAAATTTGAAATATTATATAAATAATAAAGATGAGAAGAAAGTCGCAAACATAAATTGATAATACACACCACATAAATGATTAAAATGAAAATGTCAAAATTAACTACAACAAAATTCATTTTTTTTAAATGAAAGAAGTATTTAATAGTGATCAGGGTATAAAAATTTGTTGAATTTTCTCTTATATTAACAAACATGTATATTATATTTATTTTTCACAATCTACGATACCAATTAATTCATACTTATTTCATCCGTCCTTAAATAAAAGCATTTGGAATAAACTTGTACGTGAGATAAAGAAGTTAGTTGTGTTAATTAAATAAAACAAAGCATTCTTCAAGAAGACAAACTTTATTATACCAATTAAATAAAAGCATTTGGAGTAAACTTCCTTATACCAGTTAATACAAGTCTTTTTTTTTTAATAACTTGGGTTAATTTTTTTTAATATTTTGTAGTAGTTGTGTTCCATTAGTTTTTTTAATATTTCGCCGCTATAAAAATATCTACATCACGTTATTGAATTTTAAAGTTATACTCCCTTAGATTTTATATATAAGTCGCAACTACTAAGACAAAGTGCTATTTGTGGTTAATTTCAATTGAGGATTTTGAACTTGCTTAAATAATGTAGACCAAGTGCCATGGGTCTCCTTTCTATAATAGCATTTTCATAAATCACATAGTTAGAAGGTAAGTAGAGAACAAACCAAAGCCTCATCATCAAAGACAAATCTCACTCAAGTGGTCTTAGGAAATAAAAGGCAATAATAGAAAAAGTTCAGCTTCTGAAAATTATAATGAAAAATCTACTACAGCTTATATAGCAAACAAAATATGCTGGAGACTCTTTGAAACAAACTACACGGGCCATCATGATAGCTGGAAATCCTCTAACCTATACATCATTATGCTTCGGAAATTTTAGTACTCCCCCAACAGTGGTATTATTTGATGCATCACAATCTTGGATTCCTTTTTTACAGAGCTGAACATCAAGCCATGACTTTTTCACCTGAAAGGAAAATTCAGCGCTTAAAAATTAAATAGAATTGACATTTATTAACCTCTAAGGGTGGAGAGGGATTATCAAGTATTGAGTACTCTCTAATATCTATTTGAGGGCCAAACTCTTCCTCTGGGAATTCTCTCAGCATGACATTCACCTGCAATAGAGTACATTTAAATCGCAGCATGTGGTCTTATTTCTATTAGGGTCTCGAACATAAAACTTTCTTATATGATTTTATGTGGACCATTGAGGGGACATCATGTATTCATGACATTATTTAAATATCCACAGCCAAATATTATAAAAACTATAAAAGAAAATCACAGTTAATTTTGTCACTTGTCACTTGTGTTATTAGTTTTATGAGTGTTAATTTACTTGGTTACATGCCTTTCATTATATGAGCAGGTTGGGGCAGGTAGGGTGCTGGTTTTAAAAAATTCTGAGTTTACTTACAAGGATGAAATACCGTAAATCATATAGGAACTGATACATGCCAAAAAAAAAATGTCCATTCACAGAGATAAAGAACCAACCTGGCAGTTACCATCTCCTTCCACCTTATGCTCAATCACATCATATAAATCCAGTCTAAAAAGGATCAATTTCTGAAAATTAGGAAAAAAATCGACCAAAAAAAAAAAGAACATTTTACTGTAGATTACTTTCAAAGAAATGGTGGAAAAAACAAAAAGGAGAAAGAATTAGATAAAACAATCTGTGTTTTTGACATATTAAATCTTACTTGTCCAATATTCCCCTCTACAATCCCCCTCTCTTTCGTTTTCCAAATAAATTGGCTCAAAAGATAGAGATTAGAGAGATTGTGTAAAATTTCATGTGGTCAAGGATGGGATCTCAAAAGGGATCATGTTAGTTGGGGTTTGTTTTGTAAACCTTCAAATGATGGGGGTTAGGGTGGCTTCTAAAAATATTGATTTAGTAGTTAAATGACCATGGCAAACCTTTAGAAACTAAGTCATAAAGGCAATAAGTTATTCAAAAATGAACTTATTAAGTCACCAAGTCTATTGGGTGTGACCCTCTATTCTATGGCATGGGGTGACTTTATGGCTGTTCACTCTACTCCTCTCTAAAGAAACGTTAAAAACTGCGCTAATAGGTGCCTCAAATCTGTGCCAGCATGCTAAAGAAACCAGGTTATTCAGAAACTAACTCCTTAAGGCACCCAGAGCACTGGGCATTCATTAAGGCTTTGACTGGGTTTTAAATTACTGCACAGTAAGTAAAGGCTGCTGACATATAGTTTTAGTATTGAACTTCTATCTAGGAAAAAAACTCAAAACAAGAGATAAAAAAACAAAAGGAACAAAGACCTGTCTAGCAGCCTTTGATGATCTGATATTTGTTCGTCGTCAGATGGTATTTTTTCATTGGTTTTAGGAACATGCTGCAAAAACACAAACGAGAAATAAGTGTGCAAGTTACTTTAATATGTTAACCATATATCAGTTACTATGTGTCAAGTATTCAGTGTTATACAACTCCAGATTTCTATACAGGGAATAATATGGTACATAATTATGTTTTCATTGATTTTTGTATCTCGGGCGTTAATTAATAATTGGTCTGAATATAGTTCCTGCATTTGAATTTCAAGAAAATAATATTTTTTTTACTTCAAGCCTCATGGCCCAACAAGAATTTTGTGTATGAAATTTATTAGTAATCATCCAAAGAAGGCACAATCCAAATGGAAAATAATACAATAGGAAGTTACATTAAATAGAGAAATATCGCCACTTTGAAAACAGCTGCAAGAAGCTACACTTACAGGAGTAGGGATCATCTGGTTCAATCTTTTGCCAACTTCACCATCAATAGCAGACTCATCTGATATTTCCAACGAATTCCAAAAGTCATCACTGGTAACAGGTACCTCTCCTGAGGCAGATGACGAACCATAAACTCCAATTTCATGCATGTCGTTGTCCCTTTCACCTCGGCCATAATTCTCCATTTCTTTCATATTGTTTGGTTCATTTGAGGTGCTCTGGCATGACTCATTGCCTACACGTTGATGACAATCTATCATGACAAGTTTTATAAAATCCATCACAGGAAACAATAATACAGAGTCACAGACATCAAGTTTGTAGTACCATAGTTATAGTTTCCATTTGAAGAAATCCAGTCTTGTGCAAGAACAGATTCTCGCAGGTTCTCATTTAGGAAATTTGATATGCCAGAAGCCTCCATGGATTCAAGTTGCGATAATTCTTCTTGATAAGCGCGTGCAACAGCTTCGTCACTCTCCACGTACATCGGTTGACAGAAGCCTTCTCTAACATATTCCACCTGACCTAAATCCTGATCATATCGAGTTATGATGCTAGGTGAGCCTCTATTAGAAAGTGTGCAATCTAGAAGATGGAGGCCCCATCGAACAACATCAGGATCTAGGTCATGCGTTGCCATGTGGCCCATGATACACATGCAAATCTATCCACTCCAGGAACTAACTTGATTTGTGTATGTGCCCTGAAACCCAAAGAGACCAATTGGCTGAAAAACAAAACATAAATAAATGATGATATTCACATACATAGGATTCAATGCTTTCAAACACGAGAGTGCAAAGGCCAATATCTATCCAATATATATATATAAATTATAATAAAGCATCCCTTTTGGTGTGATAAGTCATAAGAGCAATAAATTTGAAACAAGAAACTAAAAACAAACTAATAAACTGATCAGTGATTAGCCAATGAGAAAAATGACCAGAGTGGAAACCAATGTTCAATGTCAAATGAGATAAAAGATGGGGATATGGTTTAACCAAAAACCTATTGCTAGATGATGCATTGAACGCCTCCTGATATCAACCTAACTTCCAATTATAAAAACTATGAAAAAGAACACGGTTTTTTTGTATAAAAATGAGCTAACTCAATCAATCATAGCAACAACGAAAAAGCTATGCTCCATAAACCAATTATAACAATGAAAGAATCCCTCTTCTGTCTTCACAACACTTCATATACATTCAAAATTATATCAAAACACAATAACAGAACAAAAATAAGACTAAGACTTGAATAATACTTCTCAAAATGAGCTCTTGTTGTTGTTGCTGTTGTAACAGTACAGAACCATCTTCTTCTTGTTTGATGGGTTATCTAGAGTGAGGATAACTTTCCCTGGCTCATTGTTTCTGAATGTGTTCCTGATAGGCCCTCCACGTGAACCAATCTTCTTCCCTTTCTGAACAATGATTGTGAAAGAAGCCTCATCACTCGGAATGTATCAGTTATATAGAAAAAAGAATCCACTTGTGAACCTTCCACTTGTGCTTCCGCCTCCTTAAAGGAAACCTACAAAGTCAAACAATATATTCATCATTTAACATAGAAAAGATGAAGAAGGGGAGAAAGAGTTCTCACAATAACGGCAACATCATCAGCATTGGGTTAAGGAATGACCTTTTTATAGGCCGCGTCATCAATCCTGGGCACCATGATGTCACCGACAATGCAGCCGAGTGGGTGGTACTCAAGGAAGCGGTCGATGGGTTCGCGGAGGAGGATGGCGGCGGTGTGGATCTGGGTGGAGGTGGCCAAATCGGAGAGATTGGACAGGATTTCAACCTCAACACAAAGCAACCACGAAGGAAGGAAGGAAGGCCTACGGTTAAGAAGAAAAAGGAGGCAGAGAAGGAGAGCGATGGAAGAACCAATGGAAGGAAGGAGGAGAAGGAAAATAGAGCAATACTGTACATACAATGAGGGATGCATTTGAAATGAGGGAAGTGGGAGGTAAAATAAGGTAACAACAGGGGAAGGCTGCTGCATTTATTATAGAACAAAAAGACAAGAAGAATAAGCATGGGAACCCATATGAAGACAAGCGTAATAATGTAAGGCATTTGATGCATTTAATGAGTAACAAAGCTCAGCAAGCGCAGGCGGGTCGAACAGCGTAGGCAAGCTAAAAGGTTTAGCTATAGCAAAAAGGAGATAACACTCCACACATCACGTGCTGCCCAGTTGTGGAGAAAGTCCGGATGGGAGGTGAACAGTGCTGGAGGGTGCTAGTACAAAGCTTCATTTGTGATAGTGTATAGATATATAAACATAAAAGGTAAAAAGAAAGAAAGGATTACTAGAAGTAAAAAATATGAATGCCCTTTCAGATGAATGACGAAGCCGTTAAAATGTGCTGATGATTGAATGGTTACAATTGGTAATGGGTATTACAATCATGCATACGCCAAGTCGTTAGTTACTCACTCATATGTTGGTTGATTAACTCGAGAAACAAACGAACGAATATTGTTGAAGAGATGACGAGTAGCATGGTATCGCCATGTATGTATATGGCTTAAGTTGAAATCGCGGGATCCTAATATTTTCTCTAGTTTGAGGCACATCTATAATGCACGAGCTTTGTATCAATCAAAAAAGTTTTCTTTCACGTATATGCAATAATTGTTGAGGTTGGTGGAATAAGTCAAACGTGTTAATTTCTACCGAAGATATGAACACTCGGAGATTATGCGAGATATCTTTGAGCACATCCTAAAACAACCAAGTACCGTACCCGTTTACTTGAGATGGTCTGTCAAACTTTAACTATGTAGACATTTAGTGTTTCATTTGCATATCTGCAACATAAGACAGGCCATCACTTCGTTTGGGCAACAAAGAAGTTGAGAGATTTGTTTCGAAGATATGACTTGTTTTCGAAAGTTATTGTCACTAAAAATGATATTGTCTTAGGGAATTCAGTCAAAGAAGTATTTCTTGATTCTTACAATATGTTTTGCCGATTTCGTATGAATAAGAATGTGGTAAGTAAATGCAGGAAGATTATTAAGGACAACGAAAAAGTTAAGGTATTGCTTAAAGATTGGGATAACGTTATTCATTGTCTTAATGTAGACAAGTATAATGAATATCAGGAGAAAATATGAAGGTAAATTCGGTCCAAGGTTCTTGGAGTATATTGAATGTAATTAGTTGTCTGATATTAACAAAGTTAATTTTGTGAATGTTTGGACTAATCAGAATAGAGTAATAGATTACAAACCCCCATTAGTATCCCCAAACCCCTTTTTTAAAAGTGCAATTACCATAATGCCTTAATTAAAAAATGTAGAATACAAACCCCTTTTTTTATCCCCAAACCCCAAAACTCTTTTTCTATCCATAAACCCCAAACTCCTTTTTCATATATCCTATCATAGAAACTTCATCCTCCTTATTCTCTCAAAAAAAAAAAAAAACCTCCAATGCAGTGACGGAGTTTGTCTTCCTTAAGTGTTGATGATAGTCATTTAATAGCAGTGGTTTAGAATTGTGTGTATGATGAATTCATGTAGGGAGGAGTAGAGATGATGTTTGAGGGAAGGTGGTGGTGGTATGGAATCCCAAGTCAGATAAAGTGGCATTGATCAAGGCGATGATGATGTTGAAAAAGAAGAGCACAAAAGCGTGTCCAAGATCCACAACATCATGATGATGAGATTGAGGAAGGTGAAGGGCATTGACAACATATTTTAATATCTTGGAGGAGGAGGTAGTTGAGGAGGGAAGAGGATGGAAAGAGAGAGCGTGGAGATGGAGAAGGGAGAGAAAGAGGGAGAAGGGAAGAGGAAGGGAATGGCGGAGAGGGAAGAGAGAGGTGGAGAGGAGGGAGTGGATGCCAAAAAAACTACTATTTTTGAGAAGGGAGAGAGAGGGATTGAGTGATCAAAGAGGTTTTTTTTTTTTTTTTTTTGGAGAGAATAAGGAGGATGAAGTTTCTATGATAGGATATATGAAAAAGGGGTTTGGGGTTTATGGATAGAAAAAGGGTTTTGGGGTTTGAGGATAAAAAAAGGGGTTTGTATTCTACGTTTTTTTTAATTAAGGCATTATGGTAATTACACTTTTAAAAAAGGGGTTTGAGGATACTAATGGGGGTTTGTAATCTATTACTCATCAGAATATGCTTTGTTTACATTGAAGTGTTTACACTTTTTTACATTTTGATTTTTGGTTTGTTTATGTAATAATGCTCATGCAAGATTGAAGAAGTTTCTTAAGGATAGCTTGAGGGATTATCCTATGTGTTTCTCTGGCATCTGACATGAACCATATGATAGAGCTACAACATTTTGATTTGAGATTAGTAGAATGACCGTGGAGCATATAGCAATATTCTATTTTTCAAGTAGTTACACTTGATGATATCCAAGAATGTTATAGAACTTATTTATGAGCAATTTACAAGTCTTGCATAGAATTGTCATCTTGATGTAGCCTGAGAATAGTGACACTTGCTCAAATGGACGATGTGTTCGATTCATAAGGCATTCAACAAACCTAATCTTGTTTGTTATGAATAGAAATTATAGGGAGGAGTTGCCTCGGATTAAAAAATGGAAGCATCAAGATCAGAGTACAGTTGATGATGTTTGTTGGATGCTATATGAATCGCACATAATACATCGTCCATTTGAGCAGGTGTTACTATTCTCTGGTTACATTCGAGTGACAAACTTATATAGGACTTGCAAACGACTCATAAATAAGTTTTATAGCGCTCCTTGAAACCATCGAGCGTAACTACTTGAAAAATGGAATATTGGTTCCATGCTCCGTGGTCATTCTACTAATCTCAAATAATTGTTGCAGCTTTATCATATGGTTCATACTAGATAAACACGTGGTATGATCTCAAGCTATTCTTAAGCAATTTCTTCAATCTTGCATGAGCACCTTCAACCCTATTACATAAACAAACCAAAAATCAAAATGTAATAAAAGTATAAATATTTTAATGTAACAAAGCTCATCATTGTAACAAATAAGATTATCTGTATGTTGTAGTGTTCTCTAATTGCATAATTTGATTGGTTCAAACATCCACAAACTAGATTTTGTTAATATCATTCAACCAATTACTTTCAACATACTTTAAAAACTTTGCATCAGATTCACCTTCACATTTATTTCTGAATTCAGCCACACATTCGTTTTATCAATCTACATCAAGCCAATGAATAACATTATTCACTCTTTAAGCAACTCCTTAGTTTTTACTTGTCCTTAATAGTCTTTTTTGCATTTATTTACCACATTCTCATTAAAATAAAATTGGCAAAGCATATGGTACGAAATATTTATTTGATTGAATTCTCTAGGGCAACATCCTTGTAAGTGGAAATAACTTTCTGAAACAAGCCATCTTTTCAAAACAAACCTCTCAAATTCTCTAATGCCTATGCAAAATGATCGCTTGTCTCATGATGCAAATACGCAAATGCAACATTAAATGTCTTCATAGTCGAGATTTGACTGACCATCGCAAGTAAATGGGTACAATATTTGTTTGTTTTATAGGTGTTGTCGATCAACAAGACCTTATTAAATTAGATGATTGAATAAATGAGATCGAGTTCGAATGGGCGTAGAAGATATCTTGCACAATCTCCAAGTCTTAATATCTCTTATAGAAACTAACATATTTAGCTTCTTAAACCAATCTCAACAATTGCTGCATATATGTAAAAAGAAACTTTTTTTGTTGATACAGAGCTCGCACATTATAGATGTGCCTCAAAACTAGTGCAAGTATTAGCATCCCACGATTTCAACGTTAGCCATATACTACTTAGTCATACTATGCTATTCGTCATTTCTTCAACAATATTCTTTTGTTCTCGAGTTAATCGACCGACATATGAGTGACCAACTAACGACTTACATATGCATAATTGTGATGTATTCATTCAACCATCATTTCCTTCTAATGGCTTCGTCATTAATCTGAAAGTGCATTAAGATTTTTTACTCGTGCAATTTTTTCTTACTTTTCAGTTCTTCTTCACGTTCTTGCCACCACACCCCAAACCCACCATCACCTCCAAACCCTCCTAAAACCCGCCCGCCCTCCCCTTCCTCCATTGTGACCTCGAGTCCATCGAGATCAACCTCCTTTCGCTTATCTCCCTTCTCCTTATTAGCCATCTCAACATCCTGATCCATCATCATCTTCATCAATTTCTCAAGCCCCACCTTAGGCTTCTACCCAAGCACCTTATCTGCCTTGCTCGCATCCACTTTTAAATTATCAACCTCACTTGACCTGAAATACCTCTTATCAATCGCCACATGATCCTTCCAATTCAGCCCCACATACCCAAACGCCACCTCCAAGAACTCCTCTACTGTGTGCGACTCCTTTTTCGCCACCACATAATCATCCGCCTACTCCTGTTGCAGCATCAGTCACATAACGTAGTCCCCAGCGAAACCCCAATCCCTCGAAGCCTGAAGGTTTCCAAGGAAATGCTTACTCCGGAGCCCGATCATGATTTGACCCACGGCTTGGGATATCTTCCTAGTCTCGAAATTCTCACTCCTACGAGGGGACTCGTGGTTGAAGAGTATGTCGTTGAATTAACTAATGCAATGAATGCAATGACTTAAACTTTTTTTTAAAAAAAAGGGAGTAAAACGGTTTAGATAATGCAATATGCTTCGGCAAAACAAAGAGAGAAGTGGCCAACACCCACTAATTACCCCACTTTCCTCACCCTCACAATAACCATTTACCTCTAAATAAATCACTTAAATTAAAAAAAAAAAAATAACTCAAAACAAATGCAAAAACAAACCAGAGCCAGAAAGTGATCATAATCAACCGTGTATTATGGAGACATCAAATGATATCAATCCTATAACGAGTGAAACTTTTGTCACCTCACTTGTTAATTTATTTCCAAAATTATCTTTAATAAAAAAAATTAATATTTTCTTATTTCTCTTCTTGTTCTCATATTCACACACCCTACTCCCACTCAGATAAGATTAAACACCCCATTACGCAATTACTCCCTCTGTGTTGTTTTGTCGCAGACATTATCAAGTACAAAATTTTCCTTTTCAGAAACTTCAATTCCTCGTACACACTTGCGACATCAATATCCTCAGTAGTAAAATCTTCACTTAAAATTCCACATTGATCATCTTTTACCCTTGGCTAGGATGTCATTACAGACCCAAGCTGCAACTTCTTCACTTAAATTAGAACTCCATGTTGACCTCCCTTGGCTGAATTCAACTCCAAGTGTAGATCAACCTTTTGTGAATCAATGATAACATTTGTCTTAGAGTAACTATCAAAACCAATACTTTCCCTTTCATTCACAGAATTTTGAAGATTTTGATCAGCAACACCAACTACTGCAATTGAAGAAGCATCAATTTCCACCCCTTAATTATACAACACCCAAATGCAAATCCATCCAAATTGATTCCATTGGTGCAAGGAGAAGATTAACAACTGATAACCTTCACTTTTTAAATCAGTTTGGATGTGAAAACCTTCACTTGACCCTAAACTCATGTTTGATTGTTTGAATGACTTTGCTAGTTGACATGATTGAGTCTATGGATTTTTAGTTACATATTTATCAAATTTAGCAAAATAGGAAGGGAACTGAAAATAAAAGTATGATTGGCATTGAATATTAGACAAGAAACATCCTTGCTTAATCAACTGACTTTGAGCATGTTGATCATTTCTACATTTAACCAAATATCAGATTCCCTGCGCAGGGTGGCAATTGATCGGTAATGCAAAATGAAAATAGCACATAGATCAAACGTGATTACAATACGCTTCATAACAGTATCATTTCTTAATTAATCGAAATATTACCATCAACATTTAACACAAATATCAAGACTGTTTCACTAACATATATAATTAATAAATAACATTTATAAATTATAATGGAATGGATACTGTTCGAATTATATATGCTTTTACTAATTGTGAGCAAAAAGTTCTACTTTCCAACTTTGCACTATCACCAAACTGATCATATTTTTACTTGGAACTTTTACAAGTTTGTCCTAGGTTTGCCACTGGCAGCAATGCGCCTTGTCACTGTCCTCATAGTAACGAATTCTTCTGCAGCAGATGGGTGTATTCCAACCTAGACGAAAGAATCAAGTGATGCAGTTAGGAAAATATTGAGAGATCAACAGAGGATATTATGAAGAACATCTTGGCACGTGACATTTCTTGAGGAAAGGATGACAGAGTGATAGTCTCGACAATATAGAAACCTAAACCAACAAAATCTTGGATTCCGCTCAATTCTAAAGTCAGGGCTTTTAGTTTAGCTCCTACTATTAAGAGACACAATTCTCTGGCAGAATTCAGGATTTCTTATACAAGTTTTTGAAAACCAAATTAGTCGGTGAACTGCTAGAATAATTTATGCAGGATTTAATGGCTCAACCGTGCTAAAACCTAATTGAATTAAACATGATTATATACTATATGAATATATATGGGATGGCAAACCTCCACTCCTGCATGTGGTTGCTGTTGGCATCCTCCACATTTTATTACGACAGATGTAGCAGACCCACGAAGGTGGTTGCACTAGGAAGTGATGGGGAAGTATAAGAAGTTGGGTGTTGATAAAGGTTGATGATGAAATTTGGGGGTAATTTTGAAATGTTTGGTAGAAAATTTATAAAATATGGGCGTTATATTCATTAATACAAATAGAATCGACCTCAATTTAATTATGGGTCACACTTGCAAAACGTGGACCAACTTTTTTCTCCTATTCTTTTAAGGGCATTACTTCCATGCAACCTAATTTTGGGTTGTTGTCATACAATCTTTTGTTTAACCAATAATACTTTGTCATCTCACATATTTTTGGGTTGACACTTATGAGTTTTGACTTTTTAAAAAATGACATGACAACAATACATGAGGTGGCAATGCATCATTGGTTCATACAAAGGATTGTTTAGCAACAACCCAAAATTAGGTTGCATAATAGAAATTTCCTTCTTTTAATCAGTTTTCATTTTTATTCATATAACTCTTTACTTTGTTAGCATTCAATTTTAATAGTGATAGTATGATTCTTTAATTTGCTCTCATGCACAAACGATGTATACCAATTTTTTTCCTTTTCATTTTAAGAAGACACTAACAGCAAAAAATTACATTATATTTTAGATTCAATACTTTGATTAACTTTTTGGTACCTGAAAAATTGTATGTTTTTGGTTTTATTCCTCACAATTTTTTTAATGTGTCCTAAAAATTTTAAAATATTAGGCTTTAGTCCCAGTCATCAATTAAGTGATTGTGTCACAGTCACCAATGGTCATGTTAGCAATTAGTAAGACACATGAGCACCAATGACCATATTACATGTCAATATGTCATCACTTAACTGATTACAATGACTATACCAAATGTAGTATTTTAAGGACTCGCAAAATAAGAAAAAATGTGTGAAGTTTATATAGGGTTTGCATGCATGAGTAAACCTGAATAGCAATGTGTACCAGCCTGCCATTCAAAATTCTGCACTTGATTTCGAACACCAGCCTTGTTAATCAAATGTGAAAATTTTGAGGAGCAGGGATATACGTACTAATCGCTTGTAATTATATTTCCTAAGGACGAAAGTGGTTAAGTGTTGGGGTGCTTGTTTGCAGAACAAAGCTCCATGAATTTGATTAATTCCCAGCCAACATGGGTCATTTTCGTATAATAACCAGAACTGGGTCATCCAATGAACCACATCAAATTCGTGTAGTTCACACCAGTTTTCAACCAATTTCATTGGTTGACCCAATTTTCAAATCAGCAGTTTGAGTGAGTTGACCAAATTGGCCAGCTAGTTTGGTTCATGATCAAACTGTTTGACTGGCCAGTCTGGCCTGATTCTCCTAACACTGCTTTTATGCCATTGCTCTTGCAGTGACAATATATAACCACTGACCCACAAAAAATTTAAAATAACAAATTAAAAAAATTCAAGAAGTTGGGAACTTACTGTACTGTCAAACTGTGCCTTGGTAGCTCCACATTTCAACGCAACGGCAATACCCTATTGGTCACCAACATTCATATCAAGAATTTTGAAGTATAAGCATCTTGACAAATGAAATGCAGAAAATAACCAAAAAGCAGTAAATATTAGAAGCATGCAATAAACCAAAGGTGCATGAACACCAGAACATGTCATGGAGTAACATATAAGATAAACTAATTAACTAATGCTACAAACAACTACCCTAACGAGGCCCCACTAACAAAGGCTGGCCCAGTGTTCTATCACATTTATCAGCAAACCCTCATGTCCACTTTTCCTCTAATTGTTGTTTAAAGCATTTGGAATTGTGGATGTATTTCATTTGTTTTTCTGCTTTTTCCATGCCCTCTTTGCATTAGTGCTTAATATATTTTTATTTTATACATTACATGACATAGATTCAAGTCATCACACACCATTCACAACACTGCATGAGTTGGGCATGACCTGGACACAAATTGTTAGTTAAGCACTTCTCTGACACTTCACACTTCCTGCACACTTCTCTTCAAAACTTAAAACAATTTTACTTATTTCAAAATGGATGAAGATGGATATTTTTTTGTTTTCACGAGAACCCTAGGCCTTAAATAATAGTGCCATCGTCATCCTACACCATACATGCAGCTAAATTCTTGACCCCAAAAAGATAGAGTCAGCAAGGTACCATTTCAGATTCAATAAAATACTTTTAAACAATTCAAAAAGAGAAAGGCATAACAAATTTGCCAGAGAAGAATAGTAACAATGTACTTAAGAAAAACAGAAATGATCCTAAACAATTAATGCAAGACAACGTTCAATTGGCATTTCAAAAATAACAGCCAGTATGAAGGCATAAGATACCTGAATAATTTCAGGAGCATCTGGCCCGCACATGGATGCTCCAAGAACCTTATCGGTATCGGCATCAACAACAAGCTTCATAACTGTTTTTTCTTGTCGTCTATTTGAAAGGGGGGAAAAACGTAGATTAATGAGAACATTTTGATTTTTTAAATTACCAAAAAGATTCTCCCTGATTTAGATAAACAAAAGCATTAAATGACCAAAGGGTCCAAGTTATCAAGAATTCCGAAATACATCAGTTTCCAATAAATGCCAAGTGAGTTCCAAAATCACTAGGCATACCCAGAGATGGTATTTTTCATAGGATTGAAGGATGATGTGAACACCAACAATTCGCCATTAGCTTGCTCTATTGCTTGCTCTTCACTGAGACCAACTACGGAGAGTGGTGGAATGCTGCAGAACAAAGAAAATGTGAATATATTTAAGCCAACAAAGGAAAAAATAAACATAAGAAGGAAAATTCTTGTTTTTATAGGCAAATAATTTTCTCTTTTTTTGGGGGGGATGGGTCTTTGCACTTTATCTCTTGGGACAAGGGAAATACATACATTCATGACTTATCAAATTCAAAATAATTCGTAATCTGACAAGTTGTCAGGCAAAACCAACAATACCTGAATACTGCATAGGGGATATTATTGTAATCAGGCTTGCTTGGTTGGCTAGCAAATACCGTTTTCTGTATAAAGAAAACAGATGAGTACACTAGAAATCCACAAGTCAACAAAATTGTAGGACCAATCCACCACCAGCAGAGTTGCCCCACAGTCAACAAAACCAAAAGATTAAAAGGGACATTAACCAAGGGGAACACTTACCGCAAAGCATGTTCCTTCCATCAAGGCTACTGGAGTAAGATTAAATCGATTAGTTACATCACCCACAGCCCATATGCTAGGTATGTTAGTGCGTGAGTACTCATCAACCTAAAAAAATGGAATACAGAAAATATATAAACTACGAGTGTCGTAATCATTCATTAGTTCACTAATTGTCAATACTCAATCCAGCATCCAGTCATTGGCAAAAGCATTTCATATGACATCATAACTAGATGAAGAAATTAACTAGGATGAAAGGAATAAATAATAACACACAAAATTATCTATGTATTGCAAAAGTTCAAGCTGAAATCCTAGAAAGAGGAGAGTCTCTAACTTCTCCTCAAGGTGAACATCATCGCGACCATTATGTCTAGCAATAGCAGATGCGAGTCAGTTTTTCTACTTCAAAGGCGCATAGATCAGATATATGAATCTGATATTGTATCTCTGGAGCTCACATGATTACACATCATAACATGCAAATCAATTTGCCATATTTCCTTTTTGAAACACAGCTTGATAGTTCTTGTTGTATTTGGATGACGGGTAATAAGAGGATCGAAAAGGGAAGGGGAATAAGTTATCATGTTTGGAAGTTAAAACAGATGCAAAGGGAAAGGAATTCATGGGGAACAATGCCCTCTCTCTCCCCCTCAGACCAAAATTGGGGGGAATGGGCGGATGATAAGTTTTTTATAGATGAGAATTGCTGTGCTAGATTCTGTTATAATTTGAACCCAAACAACATAACAAAATTCCATTTGGTTCCCTTATTTATCCTCCAAACGAGGGGCAGGTGGCTTTGTTCAATTCCTACCCTACCCTACCCTTTCCGTTCCACTCCCGCTTGTTGAGTTCTGTTCTGTTAACGAAAAAAACATCCATACACAGTGTAAACTAATCATATATAATCAAGTACGACATAACTTTAGGATTGCAGAAGGACATTGGGTTCATATATACTACAGATAGCTAAATGAGAATAAATCATTCTTAGTTAAAAGAGAGGGATGAAAGGGCACACAAAATAACAAGCAAAAGATGGAAACAGAGAGGTACAGACCTTTATAGCTCCAATGTTGTCAAGCTCCACACCTACAGCTTCTAAATTTAACCTCTTCGTATTAGGAGCCCTACCTGCAAAAAAACACTTATAAATAATTTTTTTTGACAAGGCAAGCAAAAAAAACCATGAGATAAAGTTGCAGAAAGCATTAATCATCATTTTTATGGAAGAGGTTAGCAAAACTGATGGTCCAAATCTATGCTAGGAATTAGGCTATAAAGGGTCATTAATCCTGAACTGACCAGATTATCAACAAACAAACAGCACTGGACAATTATATGCAAAAAACCCACCAAATGTTTATGTTTAAATTAATAAAGAGAATGCTAGCGTGAGCTTGACTTTAAGAAAGAAAAAACTGAGATTTATGCACTTGGGAATTTATGGTTGTAACTTGTAGATAGTAACATTTTCAGGCTCCGAAAAACTAATCATTCAAAAGTCCATGTTATATGTATCCTTACCAGTGGCAAATAGTACAACATCAACGACCAGCTCCTCACCATGATCTGTGATAACTTTAATTCCATCCTCTGTTTTGATCAACTAGAAAATAAACTTGTCAGCATCAAGACTCCAAGAAAAGAAATGAACAAGAGTTTGAACAGTTAAAAGTTACTTTGTTATGGCAAACATGAGTTGCAAATTCCCATAAGGAAATACCTGTGTTAAATTTGTCCTTGGGTGTAAATTAACCCCCCTAGCTTCAAGATTTCTAGCCACCACTGCTCTCATTTCATCATCAAAACCTCTACATGCAGAGAAAGAAAGTGATGCTAACAAAAAAATGAAAGAAAAATGCAGCCTAGCCTATTAATAAAACGTAGAATAACAAATGAAGAAATAATATCACAAGAAAAAAGTTACATATATCTGACATAACATAAACCAGTACTCTCAGCTTTGAAAACAGAAATTTTACTTAAATAAATACTAATGAAGAAGTTTAGGATGTAATCACAGGCTTCAAGAAACCAAAAACCAACAAATTCGTACACACTAGAGAAGTCACACAGCTATAAGGCCAGCAATGGAGAATCATTAATAAAATTTGGATAAAATGGAGAAGTCACACAGCTATAAAGCCAGCAATGTTGTATGGGAATGAATGCCAACGGGAGAATAAACTTCATGTAGCAAATATGAGAATGTTGCGCTGGATGAGCGAACACGTTAGACAAGAAAGGATGAGGGATGGATGCATTGGAGAGAAAGTTGGGGTAGCCCCTATTGTAGAAATGATGGTAGAAACTCGCCTTACGTGGTTTGAGCATGTGTAGAGGAGACGGGTAAAAGCCCAGGTAAGGAGAGTGGATCTAATGAAGGTTAGCACAATTGTTAGAGGTAGAGGTAGGCCAAGAAAAGCCATAAAATAAACAATTAAGAAGGATTAACGCCTTATCAATGGACATGATTATGACAACATTATGGCGTCATTTGTTCCATGTAGCTAACCCCACCTAGTGGAAATAAGGATTGGTGGTTGTTGTTGTTAACCAAATTTGGAAGGTGTAAACACCATTGTTAAAAATACACAAGCTATGAAATTATTGTAATTTACTCTTACTTTTCAATCGAAGTACAGTTATTTGGTTGTATCTTCTTGTTTTTCCTTCTTTAAGTTTTCAGAGGATTAAAATTAAACATGAATCAAATATGCATATCGGAACCAACCTCAACGGAAGTTCCCTTCTGAAGACTAGATTGACTGTGGAGCCCATCCCTTGCCATATAGTTGCAAACTCAACTGCAATATAACTGAAAACAAAATTTATACATAAGTAATCTTGGAATAATAAGCAGTTGAACTAAAACACATCCGAATGAATAAGACAGAGACAAACCCTCCTCCAAGAATCACAGCACGTTTAGGTAATTCCTCCAAACTTAGAGCCTCATCAGAAGTTATACCCAACTCCTGCATAACAACCCCCAAAGCAAGAGATGACATCAGCAACTCTTGCACAAAGGACTATAATAATTTGTATATAATGAAGATTTTAGATTAAAAATAAAAAACATATGAAAAGCATTTCTGAAGAGAAAGTGATGGCAGCACAGTTAGAAAGCGAAAAGGTCAAAATAAACATTCCAAAGAAAGAAAGTATTCCTGTAGCTGAAGCATTGAAAAAATTAATAAAAAAGTAATGCACTAACTTTATTTTCCTACGCTGAAATAATTTTCATACATGCTTCTATTCATTGCTGAAGTTTTCATTTCAAACATTCTCTAAGAAGGCATTGCACATAGAAATTCATAACTGCCATGCGTTCAAGTACATGCCAAATTAACTAATATCACATAATATGCATATCACACGATTAAAGCTATGTGCAAGGATAGTTTGCAGTGACATTTCAAAATAAGTAAATTCACCTGTCCTGGAATACTTGGGACTTGAGCCCTACTACCGGTAGCAATCAGAATGTGCTTTGCTGAATAGGACAACTTGGTGCCATCCAACTGGGTCACCTCAACTTCATTTGGACCGACTATCTTTCCCTCGCCTTCAAATAATTTAACCCCGGCATTGGATAACATTCGCTTGTAAATTCCATTTAATCTGTTTATTTCGTTAGTCTGCAGTTTTGCAAAAGAACTTTGATTACTGAATGTCATACAGATAAACAGCTATCATGTATAACTGGTACGAATAAGTTGCTCTCTACTTCAATAAATTACCACAAGATAGGAGGACAGGCATTTAGACTTTACAAATGAAACAGTATCTAGAGAAGGCAAAGATAATACAAACTTCACCTTATTTAATATTTTAGTAGCATTGTTTTGAAGGCAATAATACTACAGAATAGGGTGACTAATATACTAAAAGTTAGCTGTTAGCCCTCCTCACGATCTTTAATCTTTCTGGTATTGTGTTTTTCCCTTAGTCCAATTCCACTATAACAATGCTTTCCCAGAAAACAGTTAATATCTTTTTAATTTTGGTAACAGAGGAAACAATTTTACAATGCATACACAGAAAAATTAATAATTCAAATAAAAACATAAGAAACCTGACATACCTTCTTTTCCAAGAGCTTCTTCCAATTGAAATCAACCTTCTCACTCACTTCCCACCCATAATTTCTGGCATCCTACCAAACCAGGCAAATTTTTTAAATCATCAAACAAGAGAAAAAAAAAATGATGACAAAGGAAACAACGGAAAAAAAATTACACACTCATAGATAGATCAGCTAATAATGTAATGCATCAAATACTTCACGGGAAACTGAAGTACTCCTACTGCAGAGCATCAGATCTAATCATCTAATCTAATGTATGAATCTGGTAAAACTAAGCCCTTCAAGCTTGGGCAAGCCATATGTTCTTTGTATGCTACAAGCTAAACTGTTTTCCATTAGGGAGGGAAATGATACTCTTACAATAGGAGGGGAAAACATTTTAACTGAACAATTCACAACAGAAAAAACGCGAAAAATGCAAAAACAGGAAAAGATACACCAAGTGAACTAAGCATGCCAATCGATCTACATATCCAACAAAGAGTCCATGCCATACACTATACTTACCTCAATATCACTTCCAAAAGATGCGCCATAGACCAAAATCTTCTTTGGAACACAACCACGAAGAACACACCTTTGAAATAATAAAAATAAATAAATAAATCAGAATCACTTTATCGAACTACTTAGTAACTGGAAGACGTATTAATGATCAGTAAGGGAAATGAAGGCAAACACGACAGAAACTGAACTGCATCATACATACAAAGTGAAAGTCACTCTACAACACCAACAACAAATTATATCATTCAAGTTCACGGAAATTAGATCTAAAATATTCGGTGCCATAAGACAACAGAAAAACAAGAAAAGATAACTCATCTATCTATATACATTATACAACACCGGTATTTTCAAATATTATGAGTATGTTGCATTAACTATAAAATCATGACTGGACTATGAGTCAATGACTTAAATCATGCTCATCCATAGAATGTACTTACGTTCCACCGACGCCTCCAAAGGTTTCGGAACTAATCGGATTAAACGGAAGCTCACAAAGCCCAACCTATTTATTTAACACACAACACAGGTTTCAGTTGTGTTTCACAATATATTATATTAATTAATAATTAGATCATAAATTAAATAAACTTAGCAGAAGTAAATCAGACGCAAAAAAATAACATAAATAAAATACTACTACTACTACACTAGTTCAGATTATAATTGATGATAGAAACTAATAATAAGAAATTAGTATTATTATTAAGATACCTTGGCTCCATAACTAGCTGAGAATCTAGAAGCACGAACTCCGCCACTACCAGCACCGATAACGAACAAATCAAACTCGAAATTCGAGCTGACTTCTTCTCCGCCGTGTTTGTTCAATTCGGTTTCGCCGTCGATGAGCATCTTCCTCGCCATCGTCGCTGCTAACTACCTAACTAACTAAATCTGCATCGCAAGTATCGTTACTATTAATTAATCAATAATGATGGATTTTCGTTTTGGCGAGAAATAAATAAATAAATTGAAATCGCGATAGGAACATGAAGATCACCTGCGTTGTTTGTTGGAGATGGTGAGAGAGAGAGAGAGAGACAGAGAGAGAGAGGGAGTGTGTGTTACTTAGGTTTTTCTAGTTTGGAAGAGAGAAGAGTGAGAGAGAATGAAAGAAATGAAGCGGAGTGAGTGAGTGAGTGGGTGATAGAAATAGATGGATGGATTTGGACACAGTGCTACTTCACATACAAATCAAAGTCCACCACGTCTTCGGCTTTGACTATTATTAACCTCACTCTTCACTCTTCTCTGCTTCTACTAGTACTAGGAAACATCCCGTGCCACGCACGGGGCCAATACGGTAATCAACCCAAATAAATATGAAATTATTGAAGTGTAAATATATGATGATTAAATATTGCATATTTGGTTGTTAGATAGGTTAATTTCCAAATTGATTGTTATGATAAGTACATCTTACTATCATTTATTTATAAAAAAAATATGACATATCTTAAGGTTTATAATTATATAATTATGTAAGTTTGTAAATATTTGAAATTTATAGGTATTAATTAAAATGTTAAATGATATTTAAGTAAGTGAGAATATAAAAATAAAAAAAATGGTATTAATAGTGAACATGACTTTATTTTATATTCTTAACAATGTAAAATACATGATTACATAGATAAATTGCTAAATAATCGAAAGTAATTTTTATTAATATTCCCATAAATTAGTTAATATTTAATAATATAGAATTAAAAAATAAAGTTTTCATGTAATTATAAATGTTAAAAATAAGATTCTTACATTGAAATATTCCCTCCGTTCCATTATCCTGGCAAAAAATATGAAGTTTTTATTCTTCTCGAATCATTCAAATAAATACAATACCATAATAAATTAAAATTCAAAATGCATTGAAAATTAATTAAAAAATTACTCCCTTCAATCTCAAATATAAGCAAATAATAATATCTTATTAATGGTCTTAAATATAAGCAAAATTTAACCAACTCTTTATTTCCGATACAATCATTTCTAAAATATCTTAAAAAAGTGGTTGTATCATTTAACTTTTGTTTCATTCTCAATACATATTTCCTAAAGTGGTCTATTTTTTTTATGAACTCAAACAAAATTAAATACACTTAATTAATTTTCTTAATAAGTGTGAATTTAATTTTTTGCTTTTACATGAGAGATGGAAGGAGTAATAATAGGAAAAAAAAGCACGCATTGCTTGCAATTTGATTGAGTAAATGAGTCTCAAATCCACTTTTGGTTCATAAATGGGTCCCACGTATTATCTTATAATTTTTTACACTTTTCCAAAAGTTAAGAACTCTATCAACTTTTTTCCTCCAATCCCAAACTCAACTTTCGTTCTTAAATGAGACTCATAATCTACCCCACACTTTTATATTTTACATTTAATTATAACTATAATAGAGTAATATATTATTAATATTTAAATATATCATTTAAATGATTAAAAAAATATATCATTTAAATTACTGTAGACAAAATACATTTAAAAAAAAAACCATCATATCCATTATCACCGTTCACCGATCACTCCTCATCTTATCATCTCTCATCCAATCACTACCCACCCTTATCATATTTCATCCAATTAAAACTAACATAATCTATTATTAAAAAAAAAATACACATAATCTCTCTCTCACATACGTTGATTTGCTCTCAACATTCACTCACTCCATATCACACAAACCTCTTTCAATTTCTCTCACGCCTTTGTTCTTCATCTTTAATACAATTTCATCACCATCATCAAATCCTTTCTCTCTAATTCTCTCTGCCTCTGCTCGCGAATCTCATCTCTTCTCCCTCTACTCGCGAATCTCTTCTCCCTCTACTTGCGAATCATCACGGTTTCATCAACATCATGAAGACCAAACCCATCATAATCAACATCGATCAGGACCTCCAACAAACTTTGATCATTCCTTGCATGCAAGATTAAAGCCTTGATCCATCGAATCGGAGATTGAAGCCTTGATCCATCTCTCTTCACTGGTTTATTATTTTATTTTATTTATTTTTTTGCAATTTCCGTTTTTAATTTATGTAATTTCTGTTTTTTTTTTGTAATTTTTGGGTATTTCTTGTCATTTCTGGACTCCCAACCATATGTAATTTCTGGATTTCAATTTTTTTCTTCATTCAATTTTTTTTTTTCATTCAATTTTTTTTGCATGCATTACAAATCAAAGGGAGATCAAGCCACAAGTCTTATTTTCATATTTTTTTTTTATGTTTTTGGGATTCCTTTAATGTGTTGGTACTGTAATCTCTGTTTCTGTTCTGATATGTTTTCTTTCAAACTTTAAGCTTCTATTTGTATTATGAAGGCCTGGGGTTTTTGCACTATCACTCATAAAAAAGCCCCTTTTGGTCTTTGTTATTTTAATAAAATTTTCTCTTATATAAAAAAAAACTGGTTTGATTTGTTTTATAGATTTGAACTTTGAATGAATATCTTATAAAGGCTGTCATTTGATTTATTTTGAATAATACTGTTTCGAATAATACTATTTTGAATAAAGCCCACGTTCCTCCCTTGATGTGTATTTATTGTTTTGAATAAATCCCTGTCTTTTAGGAATAATGAAACATCTAGGTGCTGTAGTTCCAACTGAGGGTCCAAAAGGGCTAATAATCCTACATGAGTACATATCATAGACTTTTGTTAGTGGAAGTGGGATTGTTAGAACATGCATCTAGGGATATTTTGTTTTGAAGATATTTTTTAATTATTTTTAACTAAAAGGTAGTTCAGTAGTTTCTTTCTATTATTGTCTGCTTATATCAATTCAATCTTGTTTATAAGCAGGTTGATAAGCTGAAGGTCTTAACGAATCTCTTGCCAAATCTGCTGCAAAAGCTAAAAAGCTTATTTTAAATAACAAGTAGACTGTAAAATTATGAATTTTATGTTAGATTACTTACAAAGTACCTGACTAACTTTGGGGCCAAGTAGCCAATAAATTAAAGGCTCAAATTAAATAGATACTGTAATTGCATATGATAATTGCATATAATTTCCTGATCCTCATTCAATAGATAATTGCATTTCAAATTAAATAGATGATTACAATCATCAGAATAAAAAATTGAATAGATTATTCAAGTTAATGAGCTCTCTGTTGAGTGTTGGCATATGCTTTCTCTAACTCCTGTTCAGCCAAATTTTTCTCAGAATTGCAGTTACAGCCAAGAAAAAGTTATAATAAATGCTCATGATATATCTGAGATAATAGTAAAAAATTAATTTTTGTATTATGGGTTAGTTAGCTATACCGGTTACAAATTCTTAAAATGTATTATTATCAGCTTTTGAAAAGCTTCATGACAGATCCTTAACATGACTTTGAACTATAGATAGTTGTTTTTCCATTGTTTGTGTATGAAATCATTTAATAACTGATAGAAGTTTTACTCTTATGCTCTCCTTAGAAGCAATAATTAACTAAAGGATTTCTAATGGCTCTAATGAGTGAGCCTTTTTTATAGTCATCTGCTCTCTCTACAATGCTTCTTGATTGCTTGTCATTGACCTTTTAACCAACAACTTAGCAGCAATCATCCCATTCTTTAGCAATGAGCTTTCTGCCTCCCTCATGACAGCAGCCGAAGTAGTATTCTCAATTTACTTTTTAGTATTTTTTGTAGCTTTCTCCATCACAGATATCCTCTTCACAACATTCTCCTCAAAATACATTACATCTTTTTCGGTTTCTTCCTTCACCTTCCCCAGCATTATAAGATCAGGCTGCCATTTGCCAATCTTAGTGTAGTGGTATCTCAATGTTACATTGAAATTTCTAGATGCAAGGAATTATCAAATTTCTCAACCTTTTATTCTTATCTGCTCTGACCTTAGGGGCTTGTTGTGTCTAAGAAAGATAATAATTCTCCCCTCTACTTACTATATACCTTTTCTTAGAAAGGTAATTCCAAATAACTTGTTCGTAGATTATGAGCTTTGACCTTCCTATGTAATTTTTTTTGGCTTATTTGAATAATCTTATTGTAAAAAGACAATGATACACAGGAAAGGAAATTGATGAGAAAATTATAATGCTTGTATTAATTCTATGAATTAGTTGACAGATTCACCTTTATTCACTGTAATATGTTGATAGCTGTTGCTGATGTCTTCTGTTTTTGTGCTATTGTCTGCTGCTGTTTTTCTGTTGCTGTTTTACTTATCTTGTTTCTGTCTTGGTCGACTCTTTCTTATTCTTGCTGCAGGAAAACCATCATATATAACTATAGCATACAATAATCAGAATTGTACAATATAATTTGTCTAACTATGCATGAAAACTTATGTGTATATTTAGTATTAATATTGATCATTCTTGACATGGTTTCCTTGTGAAAGCAATAACTGTTTATGCATAAACATTATTTACATGGTTTCTTCTCATAAAAGTAATCACTATTTATGCATAAAAAATAATAACATTGAAAATGTGGTTTACTTTATCCTTATTAATTTGACATTATTTGTTGCCTTATTTAGGAACTTCTACATATTCATTATGCGTCATTTATTAACTTAACATTTTTATTTATCATATATTCTTGTAGTACAAAGTCACCAAAGTTTAGCCTTGGCATGTATAAAAATATCATACCTCATAAATGATCAAACTCCTGTTGAACTTCCTCTTTCTTCCCATTTATTTTTATTCTTCTCATTCTGTAACCAAATCATCAACGAAGGAAAAAAAATGAGTAACAAAGCACTCGTAGAAACTTCGAAAGTGTTAAATTTTATTTTTGAATAACATTTCTTTCTGTTTTTCTTTTCTTTGATGAAATGAAAATACCTTAAACAATAGAACATAAGTGTAAAATATCATTTGCATTGATGAAACCTCTAATCCATTAGCAGTAGGATCTCACTTGTGATAACTGATAAGCTTGGTATACTGTATGATTCACGTTAAAATTGTGAAAAATTTATCTCTTTCAAATTGTTGACTTTACCGTGTTTTTTGTCTTTCCTTTTTTGACATAACTTGTTATTATTCCTGGAAATAATTACAGATAAAAGAGAAGAACATGGGTTAAATTTATTACCTGTAGAAGAGATTGAAGAGAAGAAGCCATCCAGGTAGCATTTTACTATCACATGAGCCTGAGATCTCTGACATGTTGAGGCTACAAAGCATATTGAAATTTCAGTGAGGAAAACAAACTTTAAGAAGATGAAGAAAGATTGTGAGAGGAATAGATGCATTTTTTGTTTCAGTTTGGAGAGTGGGAAGCAAAATTGAAATTTGAGGAAGAGAGAATTTCAATTTTTTATTTTTTTAAGTTTCTGGGTGTAATTTTGAAGGGGGGAGAAAATAATTATTGTCTCTTAGTAGTTGATAATATACAATTGAAGTTGTATAAAGCTTCTTGAGGAAGCTAGTCTTAACAACTTAAAAATTCAAAATTGAAATTAGTGTGGGGCGCCAACATGATGAAGTGATTACTGTTTATTGAGTGACTTTTTGACCGATTGGCTTTTTGGAGTAGAATAGAGATATAGATATGAAAAAAAAACGAAGTACTCTTAAGTACTGGGGCGTGGGTCCCATGGTGGGTTTCCCACCTGTGGGATACCCACGCTGCAATAGTCTCTACTACTTAAAAAAATAAAAAGGATGAGTACTTGTAAGTACTCGAGTGGGGCCCACGGTGGATGTTTCCCGCCTGTGGGTAACCCATTGGCTTTTATATAGTATAGACTACTAGTAGTCTAAGAAAGATAAAAATTCTCCCCTCTACTTACTACTTATCTGCTCTGACCTTAGGGGCTTGTTGTGTCTAAGAAAGATAATAATTCTCCCATCTACTTACTATATACCTTTTCTTAGAAAGGTAATTCCAAATAACTTGTTCGTAGATTATGAGCTTTGACCTTCCTATGTAGTTTTTATGGCTTATTTGATATCATACCTCATAAATGATCAAACTCCTGTTGAACTTCCTCTTTCTTCTCATTTATTTTTATTCTTCTCATTCTGTAACCAAATCATCAACGAAGGAAAAAAATGAGTAACAAAGCACTCGTAGAAACTTCGAAAGTGTTAAATTTTATTTTTGAATAACATTTCTTTCTGTTTTTCTTTTCTTTGATGAAATGAAAATACCTTAAACAATAGAACATAAGTGTAAAATATCATTTGCATTGATGAAACCTCTAATCCATTAGCAGTAGGATTTCACTTGTGATAACTGATAAGCTTGGTATACTGTATGATTCACGTTAAAATTGTGAAAAATTTATCTCTTTCAAATTGTTGACTTTACCGTGTTTTTTGTCTTTCCTTTTTTGACATAACTTGTTATTATTCCTGGAAATAATTACAGATAAAAGAG
Source organism: Crotalaria pallida (assembly GCA_037953625.1). Classification (NCBI taxonomy): domain Eukaryota; kingdom Viridiplantae; phylum Streptophyta; class Magnoliopsida; order Fabales; family Fabaceae; genus Crotalaria; species Crotalaria pallida. The sequence goes on along the minus strand of CM075652.1, from coordinate 121,060,413 downwards.
AAGAACATGGGTTAAATTTATTACCTGTAGAAGAGATTGAAGAGAAGAAGCCATCCAGGTAGCATTTTACTATCACATAAGCCTGAGATCTCTGACATGTTGAGGCTACAAAGCATATTGAAATTTCAGTGAGGAAAATAAACTTTAGGAAGATGAAAAAAGATTGTGAGAGGAATAAAAGCATTTTTTGTTTCAGTTTGGAGAGTGGGAAGCAAAATTGAAATTTGAGGAAGAGAGAATTTCAATTTTTTATTTTTTTAAGTTTCTGGGTGTAATTTTGAAGGGGGGAGAAAATAATTATTGTCTCTTAGTAGTTGATAGTATACAGTTGAAGTTGTATAAAGCTTCTTGAGGAAGCTAGTCTTAACAACTTAAAAATTCAAAATTGAAATTAGTGTGGGGCGCCAACATGATGAAGTGATTACTGTTTATTGAGTGGCTTTTTGACCGATGGGCCTTTTGGAGTAGAATAGAGATATAGATATGAAAAAAAAAAGAAGTACTCTTAAGTACTGGGGCGTGGGTCCCACGGTGGGTTTCCCACCTGTGGGATACCCACGCTGCTATAGTCTCTACTACTTTAAAAAAAAAGAAAAAGGATGAGTACTTGTAAGTACTCGGGTGGGGCCCACGGTGGATGTTTCTCGCCTGTGGGTAACACATTGGCTTTTATATAGTATAGACTACTAGTAGTCTAAGAAAGATAAAAATTCTCCCCTCTACTTACTACTTATCTGCTCTGACCTTAGGGGCTTGTTGTGTCTAAGAAAGATAATAATTCTCCCCTCTACTTACTATATACCTTTTCTTAGAAAGGTAATTCCAAATAACTTGTTCGTAGATTATGAGCTTTGACCTTCCTATGTAATTTTTTTTGGCTTATTTGATATCATACCTCATAAATGATAAACTCCTGTTGAACTTCCTCTTTCTTCCCATTTATTTTTATTCTTCTCATTCAGTAACCAAATCATCAACGAAGGAAAAAATGAGTAACAAAGCACTCGTAGAAACTTCGAAAGTGTTAAATTTTATTTTTGAATAACATTTCTTTCTGTTTTTCTTTTCTTTGATGAAATGAAAATACCTTAAACAATAGAACATAAGTGTAAAATATCATTTGCATTGATGAAACCTCTAATCCATTAGCAGTAGCATCTCACTTGTGATAACTGATAAGCTTGGTATACTGTAAGATTCACGTTAAAATTGTGAAAAATTTATCTCTTTCAAATTGTTGACTTTACCGTGTTTTTTGTCTTTCCTTTTTTGACATAACTTGTTATTATTCCTGGAAATAATTACAGATAAAAGAGAAGAACATGGGTTAAATTTATTACCTGTAGAAGAGATTGAAGAGAAGAAGCCATCCAGGTAGCATTTTACTATCACATGAGCCTGAGATCTCTGACATGTTGAGGCTACAAAGCATATTGAAATTTCAGTGAGGAAAACAAACTTTAGGAAGATGAAGAAAGATTGTGAGAGGAATAAAAGCATTTTTTGTTTCAGTTTGGAGAGTGGGAAGCAAAATTGAAATTTGAGGAAGAGAGAATTTCAATTTTTTATTTTTTTAAGTTTCTGGGTGTAATTTTGAAGGGGGGAGAAAATAATTATTGTCTCTTAGTAGTTGATAGTGTACAGTTGAAGTTGTATAAAGCTTCTTGAGGAAGCTAGTCTTAACAACTTAAAAATTCAAAATTGAAATTAGTGTGGGGCGCCAACATGATGAAGTGATTACTGTTTATTGAGTGGCTTTTTGACCGATTGGCTTTTTGAAGTAGAATAGAGATATAGATATGAAAAAAAAAGAAGTACTCTTAAGTACTGGGGCGTGGGTCCCACGGTGGGTTTCCCACCTGTGGGATACCCACGCTGCTATAGTCTCTACTACTTAAAAAAAAAAAGAAAAAGGATGAGTACTTGTAAGTACTCGGGTGGGGCCCACGGTGGATGTTTCCCGCCTGTGGGTAACACATTGGCTTTTATATAGTATAGACTACTAGTAGTCTAAGAAAGATAAAAATTTTCCCCTCTACTTACTACTTATCTGCTCTGACCTTAAGGGCTTGTTGTGTCTAAGAAAGATAATAATTCTCCCCTCTACTTACTATATACCTTTTCTTAGAAAGGTAATTCCAAATAACTTGTTCGTAGATTATGAGCTTTGACCTTCCTATGTAATTTTTTTGGCTTATTTGATATCATACCTCATAAATGATCAAACTCCTGTTGAACTTCCTCTTTCTTCCCATTTATTTTTATTCTTCTCATTCAGTAACCAAATCATCAACGAAGGAAAAAAATGAGTAACAAAGCACTCGTAGAAACTTCGAAAGTGTTAAATTTTATTTTTGAATGACATTTCTTTCTGTTTTTCTTTTCTTTGATGAAACGAAAATACATTAAACAATAGAACATAAGTGTAAAATATCATTTGCATTGATGAAACCTCTAATCCATTAGCAGTAGGATCTCACTTGTGATAACTGATAAGCTTGGTATACTGTATGATTCACGTTAAAATTGTGAAAAATTTATCTCTTTCAAATTGTTGACTTTACCGTGTTTTTTGTCTTTCCTTTTTTGACATAACTTGTTATTATTCCTGGAAATAATTACAGATAAAAGAGTAGAACATGGGTTAAATTTATTACCTGTAGAAGAGATTGAAGAGAAGAAGCCATCCAGGTAGCATTTTGCTATCACATGAGCCTGAGATCTCTGACATGTAGGCTACAAAGCAGATTGAAATTTCAGTGAGGAAAACAAACTTTAGGAAGATGAAGAAAGATTGTGAGAGGAATAAATGCATTTTTTGTTTCAGTTTGGAGAGTGGGAAGCAAAATTAAAATTTGAGGAAGAGAGAATTTCAATTTTTTATTTTTTTAAGTTTCTGGGTGTAATTTTGAAGGGGGGAGAAAATAATTATTGTCTCTTAGTAGTTGATAGTATATAGTTGAAGTTGTATAAAGCTTCTTGAGGAAGCTAGTCTTAACAACTTAAAAATTCAAAATTGAAATTAGTGTGGGGCGCCAACTTGATGAAGTGATTACTGTTTATTGAGTGGCTTTTTGACCGATTGACTTTTTGGAGTAGAATAGAGATATAGATATGAAAAAAAAAGAAGTACTCTTAAGTATTGGGGCGTGGGTCCCACGGTGGGTTTCCCACCTGTGGGATACCCACGCTGCTATAGTCTGTACTACTTAAAAAAAAAAGAAAAAGGATGACTACTTGTAAGTACTCGGGTGGGGCCCACGGTGGATGTTTCCCGCCTGTGGGTAACCCATTGGCTTTTATATAGTATAGACTACTAGTAGTCTTAGAAAGATAAAAATTCTCCCCTCTACTTACTACTTATCTGCTCTGACCTTAGGGGCTTGCTGTGTCTAAGAAAGATAATAATTCTCCCCTGTACTTACTATATATCTTTTCTTAGAAAGGTAATTCCAAATAACTTGTTCGTAGATTATGAGCTTTGACCTTCCTATGTAATTTTTTTTGGCTTATTTGAATAATCTTATTGTAAAAAGACAATGATACACAGGAAAGGAAATTGATGAGAAAATTATAATGCTTGTATTAGTTCTATGAATTAGTTGACAGATTCACCTTTATTCACTGTAATATGTTGATAGTTGTTGCTGATGTCTTCTGTTTTTGTGCTATTGTCTGCTGCTGTTTTTCTGTTGCTGTTTTACTTATCTTGTTTCTGTCTTGGTCGACTCTTTCTTATTCTTGCTGCAGGAAAACCATCATATATAACTATAGCATACAATAATCATAATTGTACAATATAATTATTCTAACTATGCTTGAAAACTTATGTGTATATTTAGTATTAATATTGATCATTCTTGACATGGTTTCCTTGTGAAAGCAATAACTGTTTATGCATAAACATTATTTACATGGTTTCTTCTCATAAAAGTAATCACTATTTATGCATAAAAAATAATAACACTGAAAATGTGGTTTACTTTCTCCTTATTAATTTGACTTTATTTGTTGCCTTATTTAGGAACTTCTACATATTCATTATGCGTCATTTATTAACTTAACATTTTTATTTATCATATATTCTTGTAGTACATAGTCACCAAAGTTTAGCCTTGGCATGTATAAAAATATCATACCTCATAAATGATCAAACTCCTGTTAAACTTCCTCTTTCTTCCCATTTATTTTTATTCTTCTCATTCTGTAACCAAATCATCAACGAAGGAAAAAAATGAGTAACAAAGCACTCGTAGAAACTTCGAAAGTGTTAAATTTTATTTTTGAATAACATTTCTTTCTGTTTTTCTTTTCTTTGATGAAATGAAAATACCTTAAACAATAGAACATAAGTGTAAAATATCATTTGCATTGATGAAACCTCTAATCCATTAGCAGTAGGATCTCACTTGTGATAACTGATAAGCTTGTTATATTGTATGATTCACGTTAAAATTGTGAAAAATTTATCTCTTTCAAATTGTTGATTTTACCGTGTTTTTTGTCTTTCCTTTTTTGACATAACTTGTTATTATTCCTGGAAATAATTACAGATAAAAGAGAAGAACATGGGTTAAATTTATTACCTGTAGAAGAGATTGAAGAGAAGAAGCCATCCAGGTAGCATTTTACTATCACATGAGCCTGAGATCTCTGACATGTTGAGGCTACAAAGCATATTGAAATTTCAGTGAGGAAAACAAACTTTAGGAAGATGAAGAAAGATTGTGAGAGGAATAGATGCATTTTTTGTTTCAGTTTGGAGAGTGGGAAGCAAAATTGAAATTTGAGGAAGAGAGAATTTCAATTTTTTATTTTTTTAACTTTCTGGGTGTAATTTTGAAGGGGGAAGAAAATAATTATTGTCTCTTAGTAGTTGATAGTATACAGTTGAAGTTGTATAAAGCTTCTTGAGGAAGCTAGTCTTAACAACTAAAAAATTCAAAATTGAAATTAGTGTGCGGCGCCAACTTGATGAAGTGATTACTGTTTATTGAGTGGCTTTTTGACCGATTGACTTTTTGGAGTAGAATAGAGATATAGATATGAAAAAAAAAAGAAGTACTCTTAAGTACTGGGGCGTGGGTCCCACGGTGGGTTTCCCACCTGTGGGATACCCACGCTGCTATAGTCTCTACTACTTAAAAAAAAAGAAAAAGGATGAGTACTTGTAAGTACTCGGGTGGGGCCCACGGTGGATGTTTCCCGCCTGTGGGTAACTCATTGGCTTTTATATAGTATAGACTACTAGTAGTCTAAGAAAGATAAAAATTCTCCCCTCTACTTACTACTTATCTGCTCTGACCTTAGGGGCTTGTTGTGTCTAAGAAAGATAATAATTATCCCCTCTACATACTATATACCTTTTCTTAGAAAGGTAATTCCAAATAACTTGTTCGTAGATTATGAGCTTTGACCTTCCTATGTAATTTTTTTTGGCTTATTTGAATAATCTTATTGTAAAAAGACAATGATACACAGGAAAGGAAATTGATGAGAAAATTATAATGCTTGTATTAGTTCTATGAATTAGTTGACAGATTCACCTTTATTCACTGTAATATGTTGATAGCTGTTGCTGATGTCTTCTGTTTTTGTGCTATTGTTTGCTGCTATTTTTCTGTTGCTGTTTTACTTATCTTGTTTTTGTCTTGGTCGACTCTTTCTTATTCTTGCTGCAGGAAAACCATCATATATAACTATAGCATACAATAATCAGAATTGTACAATATAATTTGTCTAACTATGCATGAAAACTTATGCGTATATTTATATTAATATTGATCATTCTTGACATGGTTTCCTTGTGAAAGCAATAACTGTTTATGCATAAACATTATTTACATGGTTTCTTCTCATAAAAGTAATCACTATTTAAGCATAAAAAATAATAACACTGAAAATGTGGTTTACTTTATCCTTATTAATTTGACTTTATTTGTTGCCTTATTTAGGAACTTCTACATATTCATTATGCGTCATTTATTAACTTAACATTTTTATTTATCATATATTCTTGTAGTACATAGTCACCAAAGTTTAGCCTTGGCATGTATAAAAATATCAGACCTCATAAATGATCAAACTCCTGTTGAACTTCCTCTTTCTTCCCATTTATTTTTATTCTTCTCATTCTGTAACCAAATCATCAACGAAGGAAAAAAATGAGTAACAAAGCACTCGTAGAAACTTCGAAAGTGTTAAATTTTATTTTTGAATAACATTTCTTTCTGTTTTTCTTTTCTTTGATGAAATGAAAATATCTTAAACAATAGAACATTAGTGTAAAATATCATTTGCATTGATGAAACCTCTAATCCATTAGCAGTAGGATCTCACTTGTGATAACTGATAAGCTTGGTATACTGTATGATTCTCGTTAAAATTGTGAAAAATTTATCTCTTTCAAATTGTTGACTTTACCGTGTTTTTTGTCTTTCCTTTTTTGACATAACTTGTTATTATTCCTGGAAATAATTACAGATAAAAGAGAAGAACATGGGTTAAATTTATTACCTGTAGAAGAGATTGAAGAGAAGAAGCCATCCAGGTAGCATTTTACTATCACATGAGCCTGAGATCTCTGACATGTTGAGACTACAAAGCATATTGAAATTTCAGTGAGGAAAGCAAACTTTAGGAAGATGAAGAAAGATTGTGAGAGGAATTGATGCATTTTTTGTTTCAGTTTGGAGAGTGGGAAGCAAAATTGAAATTTGAGGAAGAGAGAATTTCAATTTTTTATTTTTTTAAGTTTCTGGGTGTAATTTTGAAGGGGGGAGAAAATAATTATTGTCTCTTAGTAGTTGATAGTATACAGTTGAAGTTGTATAAAGCTTCTTGAGGAAGCTAGTCTTAACAGCTTAAAAATTCAAAATTGAAATTAGTGTGGGGCGCCAACTTGATGAAGTGATTACTGTTTATTGAGTGGCTTTTTGACCGATTGACTTTTTGGAGTAGAATAGAGATATAGATATGAAAAAAAAAAAAGAAGTACTCTTAAGTACCGGGGCGTGGGTCCCACGGTGGGTTTCCCACTTGTGGGATACCCACGCTGCTATAGTCTCTACTACTTAAAAAAAAGAAAAAGGATGAGTACTTGTAAGTACTCGGGTGGGGCCCACGGTGGATGTTTCCCGCCTGTGGGTAACCCATTGGCTTTTATATAGTATAGACTACTAGTAGTCTAAGAAAGATAAAAATTCTCCCCTCTACTTACTACTTATCTGCTCTGACCTTAGGAGCTTGTTGTGTCTAAGAAAGATAATAATTCTCCCCTCTACTTACTATATACCTTTTCTTAGAAAGGTAAATTCCAAACAACTTGTTCGTAGATTATGAGCTTTGACCTTCCTATGTAATTTTTTTTGGCTTATTTGAATAATCTTATTGTAAGAAGACAATGATACACAGGAAAGGAAATTGATGAGAAAATTATAATGCTTGTATTAGTTCTATGAATTAGTTGACAGATTCACCTTTATTCACTGTAATATGTTGATAGCTGTTGCTGATGTCTTCTGTTTTTGTGCTATTGTCTGCTGTTGTTTTTCTGTTGTTGTTTTACTTATCCTTGTTTCTGTCTTGGTCGACTCTTTCTTATTCTTGCTGCAAGAAAACCATCATATATAACTATAGCATACAATAATCAGAATTGTACAATATAATTTGTCTAACTATGCATGAAAACTTATGCGTATATTTAGTATTAATATTGATCATTCTTGACATGGTGTCCTTGTGAAAGCAATAACTGTTTATGCATAAACATTATTTACATGGTTTCTTCTCATAAAAGTAATCACTATTTATGCATAAAAAATAATAACACTGAAAATGTGGTTTACTTTCTCCTTATTAATTTGACATTATTTGTTGCCTTATTTAGGAACTTCTACATATTCATTATGCGTCATTTATTAACTTAACATTTTTATTTATCATATATTCTTGTAGTACATAGTCACCAAAGTTTAGCCTTGGCATGTATAAAAATATCATACCTCATAAATGATCAAACTCTTGTTGAACTTCCTCTTTCTTCCCATTTATTTTTATTCTTCTCATTCTGTAACCAAATCATCAACGAAGGAAAAAAATGAGTAACAAAGCACTCGTAGAAACTTCGAAAGTGTTAAATTTTATTTTTGAATAACATTTCTTTCTGTTTTTCTTTTCTTTGATGAAATAAAAATACCTTAAACAATAGAACATAAGTGTAAAATATCATTTGCATTGATGAAACCTCTAATCCATTAGCAGTAGGATCTCACTTGTGATAACTGACTGTATGATTCACGTTAAAATTGTGAAAAATTTATCTCTTTCAAATTGTTGACTTTACCGTGTTTTTTGTCTTTCCTTTTTTGACATAACTTGTTATTATTCCTGGAAATAATTACAGATAAAAGAGAAGAACATGGGTTAAATTTATTACCTGTAGAAGAGATTGAAGAGAAGAAGCCATCCAGGTAGCATTTTACTATCACATGAGCCTGAGATCTCTGACATGTTGAGGCTACAAAGAATATTGAAATTTCAGTGAGGAAAACAAACTTTAGGAAGATGAAGAAAGATTGTGAGAGGAATAGATGCATTTTTTGTTTCAGTTTGGAGAGTGGGAAGCAAAATTGAAATTTGAGGAAGAGAGAATTTCAATTTTTTATTTTTTTAAGTTTCTGGGTGTAATTTTGAAGGGGGGAGAAAATAATTATTGTCTCTTAGTAGTTGATAGTATACAGCTGAAGTTGTATAAAGCTTCTTGAGGAAGCTAGTCTTAACAACTTAAAAATTCAAAATTGAAATTAGTGTGGGGCGTCAACTTGATGAAGTGATTACTGTTTATTGAGTGGCTTTTTGATCGATTGGCTTTTTGGAGTAGAATAGAGATATAGATATGAAAAAAAAAGAAGTACTCTTAAGTACTGGGGCGTGGGTTCCACGGTGGGTTTCCCACCTGTGGGATACCCACGCTGCTATAGTCTCTATTACTTAAAAAAAATAGAAAAAGGATGAGTACTTGTAAGTTCTCGGGTGGGGCCCACAGTGGATGTTTCCCGCCTGTGGGTAACCCATTGGCTTTTATATAGTATAGACTACTAGTAGTGTAGTACTGCCTTATTTGATTAACGACGATGTCGATTACTCCAGCTAATGATTAATCACAATATAAACTTGGATTTTTTTAACCTCAGATCCTAAAAACACCTTAATCTAGACTTGTTTTCTTGAAAAAATAAAAATGTAAACTTAACTACATTATTTTCTATAAAACTTAACTACTTTTAAACTCTTAACATGAGATTAAGCAAACTCTATAAATTTACAAATCAAATACTCCCTCCGTCCCTTGGGCACCAATTTTTAGTAGATTTTTAGTCTATTTTTATAAGTTTTTTTTGTTTGTTTACAAGGGAGGTCTGGGACTAGAACCCATAACCTGGGGGAGGAAGAAATCCTAAGTGTCCCTGCAGCCACCAACTAGACTATCTTACGCGGACTTTTTATAAGTCTTTTAGATAGCATTAAAGATTTAATTCCAAATATAGTTTTCATAATTTTAAAAGGATGATGAGATAATAATTGCAATAGAGAAAAAATAAATAAAGTTGTAAAATTTTAAATACAGGTAACTTTAATTTGGAATGACAACATATTTTTCGATAAATTTGAGTATAATATTTATTTTTCTTAATATGCATGAATTAAATTAAAGTAACTTATAACAAGAGACGGAGGAAATATCAAATAAAAATTGATATAGGTCACTTGGTAATTAATTACTAATAAGAAAAATAACATAATTTTTTTAATGTATACTCCCTCCCTCTCATAAAGTTAGTAAAGAACATAGAAATTTTTTGTCCCAAGTTAAAGCTAAAAATAAAAAAATTAAAATTGCATTATATATTTTATGATTGGTTAATTAAGGAAACATGCATTAAATACCTGCTTTAGTAATTGGTTAATTTGGGAGACAATACATTAAAAGCATATACCCTTATTTTATAATTGGTTAATGTGGTGTCGCGTGATGTCACACAGGCGAAGACGACCTCTTTCTTCAATCCTTTTTTTTTTCCTTTTTTCTTTAACTAAAAATATAAAAGTATTAAGTTTTTTAATTTAAAGGAAAAAAAAGGATCTTCGCCCACGTGGCACCACATGCTTAACCTCCTTCGTCTGACTAGGATTTCGATGTACATGTCAGCAAAATTGGCAAGAATTAATAGTAGGGGTATATGAATAACCCAAAAGTAACTTCGGCGAGTCAGATATTAAGAAAAAAGAAGGATATCTTACAAAAGTACCCAAACTTCAAGAACTTGTGACATAATTAAGCATAAAAAAATAATATATATATAAACAAATCAATCAAGAATTTAATTTATTCCACAACAAAATAACATGTGTTATTTATTAATCAATTATCATCAATTAAAATATCACTACGTTACATTTGTTATTTTCCTTATAATATACGCATCTTATTAGGGATGTAACGGTCCGATCTGGTCCGATCTTTAATGGATATTAGGGATCGGATCAATTAAATTAACATGGTCCGGTCTAATTTGGTCTAGAAATTTTTCATGTACGAAGATCGGACCGAACCATTTATAAATGGTTCGGTCCGGTCCGGTCCGATCCGGTCTATTGGACCATAATTTTTTATTTTTTTATTTTAATAAATTTAATTTAACACATAATTAATTACTTGGCAATTAAAAAAAATTAGAAAAATTTAACCTGTACTAAAACATTACTACACTATTAGAGTGTAAGGCTTAAATTATAACATACTTTAACATAGTGTATATTGAACACAGTATACACTTCCAAAGTGAGGGGCTGTGACTTTGGCCTTGTTAGTATGAGACTTAGGCAATGAGCAGCGATTAAGTTCGGTATTAACTAACCAATTCGATCTGGTTTTAACGATCTCAAAAAAAAAAAAATGAGATCATGGACTGAACCATATAAGAATGGTCTAAAAAATTTTAGATCAGATCGGACCACGAGACCAGACCGGACCATATTTTTCGGTCCAATCCGATTCGATCCGACCGGTCTCGCGGTCCGGGACCGAATCGCTTACACCCCTACACCTTATGATACATGTTATCTTTCATATAACAAAAATTAATTTGTATATTGATTTTGTAATATTTCTTATGGCTACTCTTACTAAAAAATAATTTTTTTAACATACCCAAATATGTCACTATTATTGTATTACACTATTAGCCTATCCCTCTAAAATTGGGTTGAAATGGTTTTTTCTTTTCTTATTTTTTTTTTTAAAATTCATCTCTATTCTCAAGACAACAAATACTGGTTTCATAGTTTCACTTTTGAGTTTAAAACTTAGAGGATTACTCTTTGGCACCCAAAAACGACTTTTTGGCCCCCATTTTTAATTTCCATGGGCCAAAACACCCTTTTGCATGTTATTATTTCCGGTTCTACAAAGACGGAAGAGCGTTTACATCTCTGTAGAGTCAGAAATTTTTCCAGATCTACAGAGTCGGAATTTTTTCAGCTCTGCATAATTGAAAATGATGGTTCATCTTAAGTTTTTTTTCCTTTCTTTCATGGGCCATCATTTTCAATTATGCAGAAAGGAAAAAATTCCGACTCTACAGAGCTAGAAAAAATTCTGACTATGCAAAGCTGGAAAAATTTCTAACTCTACAGAGACGGAAACGTTCTTCTGTCTTTGTAGAACCGAAAATAATAACACGCAAAAGGGTGTTTTGGTCCACGAAAATTGAAAATGGGGGTCAAAAAGTCGTTTATGAGGACCAAAAAACAATCCTCAAAATAATATCACTTCATTTTTTGATTTTTGTGTCACTCAATCACCACTATCATCATTGTTACTCTCTCGCTATCACAATTGTTGCGATCACTATTATCACCATAATTGTCACCTAATAACCACCATAGTGACAACTTAAATCCCAACAACCACCACTACGACGACCAAAACCGACCTATTCAGTACAATCCTTGATGATCACCATCACCAACGTCATAACCACCACATCCTCACTTGCTATCAATATTCCTCCTTGTACCACCATCATCACCACTTGGTGCACCACCACAGTAACCACCCCAACCCTAACCATCACTACCCTCGGATGATAAAAACCACCATCATGATCACCCCAACCCCCTCTATCTCTCAACGACACCACCACCACCTTTATGTCCACCTCAACTATCACCTTTCATCATCATCACCATCACCATCACCACATCCTCTCTCCGACCAACATCTATCCCTTTACCATCATCACAAAAATTACCACCAATTGCCACTCAAATCACCACCAACGCCAACAAGAGTCCAAAACCACTATTGTCCCTCTGGTCACCACCCATGATGAGCACCACCATCACTACCACCATTCTCAATCGCAACCACTATAAAAATGACCACCAGCTCAAACTACCAATGATAATCCATATGGAGGTTGTTATTAAACAGCAGTGGTAGCATATGATGCATAACGTACTAACAACGCTATAAAAATTATAAGTTTGAAAACCAAAAAAATTGAAATTTGTTATGAGTTAATGAAAATAAGAAGAGAGAAGAGAGAAATTGAGGGAGAAGAGAGAAGCAGAGAGAAATTGTATTTCACTTCTTGGGGCAAAGTTTACAATACATATGAGTCCTATTATATAGGAAAAGAGGAAACCCTATCATGAATTTGTTTCAACTAAAGATAAACATAAATTAGGGATAAACACAAACTATGATAGAGTCATCCACTTATTAGATAAATACAAATTGTTCATAGCACTCCCCCTTGGTTGACTATTAAGAGAACATGCCTCTTTAAAAACCTTCCTAAGAAAAACCCTATGGGAAAAATGAGCGAAGGAAAAAGAGTACACAATTCTTCTTACGCAATTGGATGCTGCCTCATTAAAAACCTTGTCAGGAAAACCCATCGGGAAAAAACCATGACTAAGGGAAAAAGAGTGCAGTGCGTATTTATTTCTCCCCCTGATGCGAACAATTATCTCTGAGATATTACACTATTACCTTCGCAGCATAAGTTTCATGATATACCAAAAGTTCATTAAACATTCCATTTGTAATTCAAGATTTCAAGACAAAATTTTGTTCTTTCCAAATCCTTCATTTCAAACTCTTTCTTTAAGCAATTTACAACATTTGTAAGCTCTTCAGAAGTTTTAATAATATTCAACTCATCAACGTAAACATCAATTATAACAAATTTCTTGCCACATCTTTTCATAAAAATACATGGACAAATTCGACCATTTTATATCCGTCATTGATTAAATATTCACTTATACGATTATTCCACATCTCAATTTACTTCAAACCATAAAGACTTTTATTCAATTTATCACACTAAAATGTGTGCTTAGTTTCATTCAACAATCTTCTTGTGAATGAATAACAATATCTTGCTAATAAATTAATATCAGATGACATATTAAGTCACGTACGACATTTAACAATCAAACAGAGATTAGTATATAAATTAGTTGTTATTTATCAAAGCAAATCACTTTAGAAGTTGTTGTCCCCAACTTGATAGGCACAAATTGAATTTGTTAAATGTTCGATCTTCAGGCAGAGGTATTACATTTTGAAATGTTTCATTTAACTTTAGGTAATTCAAACAATATTGAAATAAAAATGTATAGATACTAAAATAAACACATAACATGAACCATAATCATATAAGTATTCTCAAACAATTACAATAAACATATCCATAATTGCATGACATACATGACATCATATATATAAGTCAAAACAATATATAACTAAAAAATATAAATTATTAGCTAAATCTAAATAGATATATACATGTATATATCAATATCCTTAATTCTTCTGCAACTTCTCATATTGATATAATGATATCATTCTCGAATGAACCATGATAATGGCTACAAACATATAATGCATTTTATGTTTGCTAGAATTAAAACTTCGAGTCTATTAAAAATCTCTTGGAGTTTGAACTATAGGTTCAAAATTATTGCATTTTGCAATTTAACTAATTAAAGAGCACATGTCGACATTTTATACTTTATGCTTCAAACATTTTAATTATCCATGGATATGGTTTAACCATATTAAATAGTTCAAGCATATGCTTCGAGCATATTGAATCCTTAAGAGATATTCATATATATGTTATTAATCAAGTTAGCCATAAAAATCTGCTATAACATCATTTCACACAAATTGAATCCTTTATATATTGCCAGACTAATCAAGTATCGAAAATACTTGTTCCACCATAGGGAAGTATTATTCCTCATAATCAATGTCAGATCTGTGTGAATTTATTTGGGCAATCAATCTTGCTTTATATCTCATAATTTCTTCTGTATAATTTCGCTTATGTACAAAAACACATTTGTATCCATCTAACTTTACACCTTTTGGTGTACGAACTATAGGTCCAAATACTTGTCGCTCTTCAAGCGAATTCAATTATGCCTCAATTGTGTCTTTCCATTTTGGCTAATCATTTCTTTGTCTATATTCCTTAATAGACTTTGATTCATGATCCTCATCTTATATCATTTAAGCGCTATATCATATGTAAAAACATCGTCAACGTTGACTTCATTTCGGTTCCATTGTATTTAAGTCATGACATAATTTATTGAGATCTCTTTGTTTTCACACTTTTCAGGTACCTGACTTTCTTCTTGAACTGAACTATTAATTATGTCTAAGGATTCTTCAAGAGTCACTATATCCTCAAATTGACCATCTTATTTCTTTGCTCCTTTTCGTTTTCGAGGATTTTTATCTTTGGAACCGATGGATCTGCCACGCTGCAAGCGTGCCTCATACTCATTTGCAATTTTAATTTGTCCACATCAACTTCATTGGAGCATTAGCAGCTGGAATTTGTGATTTAGTCACTCTTTTTAGGTCAGTAAATGCGTCTGACAATTGGTTATCTAAATTTTGCAAATGAATCAACTTTTGAACTTAAGTTCAAATTGTTTTGTTCGAGGATCAAGGTAATATAACGATAACTCTTTTCAAATAATTTCTTTTTCCAACTGCTTATTTTCTCCCCCTAATGTTGGGAAAACAAATTCATCAAAATGATGATCGGAAATCAATCCATAAATGACTCTCTTGTTTTTGGTTTGAGTTATTTTATCATGGATGGAGATTCATATCCAACATATATTCCCAACCTTCTTTGAGGTTTCATCTTAGTGCGTTGTGGTGGAAAATATACTGCAACATCCAAAAGTTCTTAGATGAGAAATATTAGATTTCTGACCAAAAACCATTTGTAAGAGGGGAAACTCATGATAATTTTAATGGCTTGATGCGAATCAGTGTCATACATGTTCCCAATTAGTAATGACAATAGACATACAATAGTTAATAACTAGATTTTGATTGATACAATTGCACAAGTAATCTCGCAAACTTCTAGTTGCGAATTGCTAATGAAGAATCGTGTGACCATCCAGTTGATGCATCAATTAAAAATATAAAATACCTAAATGATCCACATGATAGAAGTAATGACACATAAATGTCACCTTGTATTCATTCCAGATTCAATCCAAATTTCATGGTGATGGCCAAATAAACTTTCTTTTGGGAACAATTATTAGCACATTGAGATAATCAGATTGAAGAAACTTCGGGTTCTTCATTGGATGTCAACATAAGTTTTAATTATTTTTTTTTCGCATCATATAGTTGATCTGGGATGGTCTAACCAGTCAAGCCAAACAAAAAAAATATATTATAATTTATAAACTTCTAGTTTATAAACTTTTGGTTTTACGATATGAGGTATTTCAATTGTACTGTATACGTGTAAACTGAAAAATTTTCCAATACCTCTAGATAACAACTCTTTTAGAGCTCTAAATTATCATCGTACACGAATTTTGATAAAATATACTAAACTATTTTGAAAATAAAATTTTACATATACCTTCGAAACTTGGTATATTTATTCGTGATCCACTACATTATAACACATTGTTAACCCCAATAAAAAAAATTAGGATATGCTATTTTAAATTTTTTATATCCGTAAAATTTTGTTATAAAAATATATTATGTATACATGTGATCAATTATTTATGTGGTTCGTAAATTCCAATCTAATTATTTTAATAATGACAATGAAAAAAAATTAAAAATTAATAAATATCTCACAAAAGAACCACATTTTTCTTCAATAACTAATTTATATGTCTCTTCAATGGTATAAACAAATGCACAAGTATATCCATAATTATATTTGCAAATTATTCTCTTCATCATAATGGCAGTAATCATTTTCAATAAAAAAAATATTAGAATTTTTTCATCACTAATACTTTTAAAACATTCCAATAAAGAAGCACATAAATTTCATGTTGTGAGATTATCGCATTCTTGTAATTCCATATTGAAAAACAAAACGACAAGGCACATGTACTCATTTAGGATAAATTTCTCCACTTATGCATATTCTTAAGATGACAATAGCTATAAAAAATTTATAACTAACCTCGGAAAATGTACTACTCAACATGTGTGTAGAGCCAAGAAAATAGAAGCCGACATCTGTGACACTCTATGAAATAATTACCCTTAATTACCCCAAAAATTAGCATTTAAAATTTCTTTTAAGATGGCTATGATATTTTGCCGAAGAAATGTTTCCTTTCATTAATAACAAAAACATCAGAGATACAAAGCGGAAGACTTAAGTTCGGACAAAGCATAAAAGTTCAATAAAAGTTTAGCTCGGCCCAACTAGGCAATTCGAGTTCAAATTACAAAAGAGTATTTTAGCTCGGCCAACAGGCCGAGACGCATCAAGACTATCCGACTCTAATGATTTACTCTCCCTGTGAGGGAGAGTGATCCTGCTCGGCCGGGGACTGCGTCTGTTCGGGCTCTGTACCTGAAAAATGGTAAGGAGGTGAGCATTACACAGAACTTAAATAAGCAGTTTCTAAAATGACATACCGAACTACCAAGCCAAACACACGTAGTCAAATAGCAAATAAATCACAAGTAATCAAACCCATATATCTCATGCATATATCAACATTTAGCTTGGTTCGCATATCCACATCCTCGTCTAGCTCGGCTCACATCATAAACCAGTTAACTCATTGCTAGCTATTCCTCGATTTATCCTCTCGTGTCTCGGATTACCATCTCTATCTCGGGTTCATTACTCAATATTTCACTTTCACATAATTTACAATCTTTTACTCTTCTCGGATGCATACACCCAGTGCATGTCTTACACCATTTAAGTCGGATATTGAAGTGTCCATAACTGCGAGTACCCAGTACCCGTCTTACAGCTGCACATACCCAGTATGCGTCTAACGCGATCAATGCACGCACCCAGTACGCGTCTTCTATGACCAGGAGCACTACCGCTGATCATTCTATGGGGTTAAGGAGAGTCCATAACTGCGAGCACCCAGTACCCGTCTTACAGCGGCGCATCTCGGCGACTTACGCGATCAATGCACGCACCCAGTACGCGTCTGCTATGACCAGGACCACTTCCCACCGATTTCGTTCTCGGAATCCTGTGTGAATCATAACTGCGAGTACCCAGTACCCGTCTTACAGCTGCATATACCCAGTATACGTCTGACGCGATCAAGGCACGCACCCAGTACGCGTCTTCTATGACCCGATCACACGGCCATTTCCTTTTTATTCCTCTTGTCCTTTCATCCATTATTTAGCTCGGCCTCTCTCGGCTCGACACTTAAATTTATTCCCCTTTACATTAATCTTATTATCTACTTAGCTCGGCCCCTCTCGGCTAAACCTAATAACCAGTCCCTCTTTCCATTAACCTTGTTCAGTCTCTGCCGTATTACACTATCCCCTACTTTCCATCCCTACCATTTTCTCATACCCATTCCCATCGTCAATCAGCTCGGTTCAGACATAAATCATAAATATCAAAGCTCATAAACATTTACATACCAAGTTCATAATCACTTATACATCAACAACAATAAGAATAAAGCATTAAGCCAATCTATTATGTAAATACCAGCCGATAGCATATAACAATATTCCGTGTTCACCTAACATCCTTGTTTCTAGTCATTCATTAGTTTCCTTTACCCTTTTTACCTTTCCTTTCTCATATTACCCTAGATCCGTTTCCTAATCTATCACCCACTCTTAGTACCCTTTATGAACACCCTAGAAACCCAAACTCAAGTAGAGGTAACACTCACTCCTTACCTCAAACCGTGAGAGATAAGAGTTGAGAGCTTGAGAGTGGTTTTTCCTTGACCTTGACCTTGTGAGCTTCACACCCTTGAGTCCTTTTCTCTAAGCTTCCATGAGTTCTTCCCAGCTGCACACTCAAAACTGGCTGCTCCAGGGACGCCCGAAACGGAAGAGAACGGAGAGGAAGAGGGTTCCGTTTTGTGAGAAGGGAGGGAGAAAGAAGGTGTTGAGGTTTTGTTTGCTGAAGCTTTGGAGGAGAAAGAGAGAGATTCGTAGGAGGAAGAGAATGAGAAATGCAAAGTGTGATATGTGGTGTTTTGGGCTTTCTTTTAATCATTTAGGGAAAATATTTGTGTGGTCAAGATTCATTGGTTTCTTGGGAAAGCTAGAATGTGTGGACAGGGTTCATTGGCTTCTTGAGGAAGCCATGAACAGTACATTGAAAAGGGCATAAAGCAGTGATAATGACATAAAGTGGATGCTGGTACAACGTACGGATGGTACGAAACCCAAGGGTTATCAGCTCAACATGAGCTGGCACGGAGGAGTTAGGACGTGTTGGCTTGGGTACGTCGGGTAGGATACGTTGGCTCGGTTTGGAGGAACAGCAGTAGTCCGAGCTTCGTTCTCGGATAGGACAATGGGTTTCATGTTGGATCCCCTTTCAGCTCGGTTCATAAGTACACAATCTTATGTAGCTCGGCCGGGATCGGGCCGAGGCCTTAATCTCACATCCTAGGTCGGCCTATGCCCATACTACCCTTCTAACCTTGTACACTTTCTAAGGCTTATTCCTATTCCTTAAATAGATATTTATATACTAAAATTATATTATTAAATATTAATTTTCGGGATGTTACAACATCAGATATGAGTCAACTTGATTGAACATAAGCTTCCTTATATAACTTTCAAAACAACTCATAGGGAGATCATTAGGGAACAATAACAAAAAATTATATCAAATAAAGATCTACTTTAATGTCATATTAATTTACTTCATGAAAAACATTAGTATTTTCATCTTTCAACATAACGTTCAATAATAATTGACAAGAAACACAATTAAATATATAAGGCAAAATAAAGAATTTTTTTCTTAAAGTAAAATCATACTTGTTTGACTGTCTTTGCATCATAAAAATAAACGTGCTAACATTTAAAACTAATAATTTATGGCACATTAGCAATATCATTGATACATCAAATAATAATTATCACTACTAAAGAAATATTTGTATTAGAATTAAAACTTGTCGATATAATAGTGAAATTATCCAATTTAATAAAATGATATCACATATTGATTTCATCAATAAAGGCACAATAACCCAATGACTGGTGCGATTGAAATGGCCCGTGGGATCCCGAGTATGACACTTAGTCAAAACATTTTTTTTTAAAATAAAAATTTTATTAGTTCAATAAGACAATCAACCAAAATGGTTGAAGTTGCACAATGATGAGTGTCAGTATGGGTTCAAATTCCATCCAAGACAAATTTTGCTATTATATATATATATATATATATATATATATATATATATATATATATATATATATAATATATAAAATGGAATGCAATGGTCACTCTTGAATCCATGACTTGCCATACTGCAGTGATTGTTGCTACCAATATGGCAACTCCTTCGCATTAGTTTGAAATGCATAATATATAGATGTATATGTATGTTTGTGTATGTATATATATATATATATATACATACATATACCACGGTGACTGCAGAGTTATAAATTGCTTCTGTCTTGTTTAGGACCCATTACTCATTGAACATATTCGTTTTCTCATTATTGTCGTATTCATTTATTTGTGGTTTCAATTTAGAAACAGCTTCACAGTTGGATTTGTATTGGGATTCAACGACAACAGAGTTTCCATCATTTTCGGCAATCAAACTTTATAAAACAAAAGGTATACCAAAATTGGAGTTTGTTTCAATATTTTGGTGGATTTTTTTTTTTGTCAGAACTCTAAAATATGCTTCTGTATGCATTGGCTACTTTTTTTTTCTTTTATATATATGGGATCTTTAGATCCTTCCCACAAAGGCAATTTTCTCTATACCGATGGCATCAATTTCACATGTAGTACGTATCACATGATTTGCATTTTTTTTTTCTAAATATAGATCGGCTTCCCTTCCTTGCCTTTTTTTTTTTAAATACTTTGGGATCATATATTATATATCAAAAGAAGAGAAAATAAATAAATAAAACATTAATAAAAAAAATTCACCTTGCTTTTGATAAATTAGCTTTAACATCTTTTAGCTTCAACTTCGTAACGTATAAACCAACTCTTGGTTATGAGTATCGTCAGAACCGGGTTCATTTGTCGCCTGTGGCTGAGGGGAAGGAGTAGGGTCCGCTGCAATTAGGCCATCACCCGCTGCTTGTTGCTCTCCTTTAATTTTCTTCGCCACTTGTTGCAGCATCATCATCAAAATATCATATCACCCTTATTAGCTTACTGGTAACGATTTTTTAATGGGTTTTCTTAACCTCAGCCCTAAGGGCTGAGAATAAGCATCCCAAAGTGATTGGAATTTCTTGAAAATGATGCATATAATAAATCAAAGGACTTATATTTTTATTTTTTCAAGACATATCAACCACTTTGGGATGCTTATCCTCAGCCCTTAGGGCTGAGGTTAAGAAAACCCTTTTTTAATTAGCCAATACCAAAATTGAGGACAGTCGGTGCCTCGGTGGAGCAAACATAGGAGTATATTGAAGGAGGCAAACAACAATATATTCTTGGCAGTTTTTATTAGAGTTTCGTGCTGATAACGTGTTATGAATTAATGAAAATAAGAAGAGAGAAATCGAGGGAGAAGAGAGAAGCAGAGAGAAATTGTATTTTAGTTCTTGGAGCAAAGTTTACAATATGAGTCCTATTATATAGGAAAAGAGGAAGCCCTATCATGAACTTGTTAAACTAAAGATATCCATGCTTCCTTGCCCTTAAAAGCATGTCACACAATCAAGCATTATAATATTTTAAATTTTAAAAGTAATTGCACTCCTCAATATTATATTTTCAAGTTTCAGCCAAGGGAAACCCATAATTACAAAAGATAATTGCCAAAACAGTAATCACATCCAGCATTACACATATGATATATCCTGTAAATTAAAAATGGCGTTTGAGAAATTGATATACATCTTGAGAACTTAAATAAGAATGTTTAATCACAGTAAAAGGTAACCTACATTGTTTAAGCTAACAGGCTATAAATTACAACCGAACTCTGCTTGTTTCGAAAAAGAAAAGGCTACACCCAGCCTTTCATCGATATCAACCGCTTCTCAAGGACAGGGCTAGGTAAGGAACAATGTGACTTTTTTTTTTTTTTCCTTTTTTTTTTTTTATAAGCAACAATGTGACTACATTACCTATACAAAAAATTTAAAGTTACATGTTAACAAATCAGCAAGCACAATGAAAGACAGAATTGCTAAAACATCCTCCCTTTGTAGAAATCTTTCTCACACATGTTTCATTGTGAGAGAATCCTCCATTAACAGGAGATAGGTGGATTCTGTCCATGATGTTAACTCTAGGGGCCTCAAGAATTGCCTTAGGCAGAGTTAATGCATATTGCATGCCCCAAATTGAAAGCGGCCTCATATATATGAGGGAACGGTAAGACCCATCCATTGTCCATCCCTCTGGAGTCTGAAACCAGTATCTGTTACGGGGCAAAGGAGATGAATGAATGAATTAATTAACAGCTAGTAACTTTCATCGATTCAAACATTGAATTAAATAATTATCATTATGAATCATAAGGGAGGGTGAGCCTTGGGCAACAGTAAGGTAGTTGTCTTGTGCACAGGTCATAGGTTCAAAATCTAGAAACAGTCTTCCTGGGGGAGAACATCACATGTCCCACACATTACGCTACTCAATGTGCCAAAGTATGGGGATTGGTCAATAAACTATAATATAATGAATTTTTAATACTTATTTTCTTTGGGCCAATGCCACACTTTGGCACATGACCAAAGAGTGGGACAACAGATTTGGTCCCCTCTCCATATTTGGTGGAAACCTCGTGCACTGGAATGCCTTCATAATTGAACCATATGTATTATATCTAATAACAAAAAAATTCTAATGTGTAAAGCCGGTGTGTTAGGAGTCCCACATTGAGTAACTTAGGAAACTCAATGTGGTACTTAAGCCATGAGACTCTCCCACCTAATAGACTAGTCTTTTGAGTTGGGCTCTTCTCATGTGCTTAAGTCCTAACAATTAGTGTCTTTCATTGAGAGGTTGAACCACGGAAAGGGCTACCTATAGGCTGGATTAAGGTATATTACCGAATACTGATAGGTGAGTGGAGCCGCCAAAAGAGAAAGGGCTACCATCGGGTCAGTGTCGATAGAGTGAAAGCCGCCGTGGACGTCGGCCCTTAAAGGGGACGACAATGTTAGGAGTCCCACATTGAGTAACTTAGGAAACTCAATGTGGTACTTAAGCCATGAGACTCTCCCACCTAATAGACTAGTCTTTTGGGTTGGGCTCTTCTCATGTGCTTAAGTCCTAACACGGTGTCATGTGTTAATTTCGTGCATACAGTTGCAATGTAAAATAATGGATTTTGTGACATCGTGAAATATACACAGGCGAACAAAAATGCAAGAACACAGGTAAAGTGGTAAACCACACAATTAGCAATAGCAGGGGACATAAGAAGTTACCCGTATCCTTCTTCTGACCAGCCTGCCAGAAATATACCCTCAGCAGTTGTGAAGGCCTCTTCTTCCATTCCTGCAAGGATCATTGTAGCAGCAACACCGTAGGTCACACCTGTCCATATTTCCCGGGACTGCATGCAAGTCTCATCCACCTTACCGTTGGGATGCATACCGTTAACAGCACCCATCCTGCCTCCTTTAACTTTCATGACATTGAAATCATAAACCTTCCGGAGAGCACTTTTGATCTTGGAATCATCGAAAAGGGAGGGCAGCCCTGAGGAGGCTGTATACCATTGCCCAGCTAATTGATCTGCTTGAATGGATTTACTGTTACTGCTTGATCCACTATCATAGTTAAAATAAGAACCGTTCCAGAGTTTTTCTTCAAATGCTGGTTTAGCCTTCAAATACTTCCTTTTGCATGTTTCAGCAAAATCCCTGTCTCCTAGTTGAAGGGCCATTGCAGCTGCAGCTTGAAGAGCTGCCAGCCAAAGACAACCACAATAAGCACTCACACCATGGACTGTCCACGTATCATAGGTTTGATCAGGGAACCCATCATTCTCAATAAGGCCATCATTATCTCTATCAAATTGGTCCATGTACTCCATTGCAGTACGAACAGCAGGCCAAACATCTACTCCAAATGACATATCACCTGTTGCAGCAAAATCTCGATACACCTGAAGTACAAATTTTGGGTTCAAGTCCTTCCACTGACTAGTATCATGAATGTTATAAGCATTCATTTCATGCCATGGATCATGCGTCCCCAAATCATGAGGCACGGCCCCTCTAACCTTCCGAATTCCCCAGTTTCCCTCTGCCAAAAACTTAACTTTCCTTCCATCTTCACACAAGACCGCTTTAGCAAAATCACGCTGTATATTTAATTCAATCCTGGGAAAGAGTTCAAGAAGGGCAAATGAAGCATAGAAGTGTACATCATATGTGCACCACATGACATACTCTACACCTTCCAAATACAAGAACCTTCCAACATCATCTTCATATTCTTGTTTCGTCATTGCAAAAGGTTGCAGAGTGCTTGTGGAGTTCCCTATTCTAAAAGTATCCACTGATTCATTTTCATCAGAGACTTCTCCAGTATCTTGTTCATTCACTTGATTTTCTCCATTAGTAGCAGTAGAATCATATTCATTATCTGTCGTAAACTCAGCATCTGCACCTTGTCTGCAGTGCACTGTAGCTTCAGTTACTTTGACATTTGCATATTCCAATTCTTTTGACTGATCCTGGCCATTTCCCATATTTGAGGATAGCAGAGGAGTGTCTGGCACAAAAATCAAGGAATTAATTCTTAATGATTTCACTAAAGAGTAAACTGACAATAGACACCACCAATGACACACTTATTGAAGAATATTCGACTGAAATGCAACAAGGTTATATTCATACATACCAATCCAAATTGTTCCTCCAGCAACAAGAAAGTAGAGTTCATTAAACAATGTAAACTTGTACCTGTTAAAGAAAATTTAAAAACATTATCTACTCATACAAACAGGATAAAATAGACAATAGCACACATGCTCAATTCAAAACATAAAATCATATTTTGCTAAATAATACAAGGGGCGGCAGGTGCCTGGTTGGATCTGGTGTTTCCTGATAACATATAACTTGTGGATCCTACAAACCCAACCTCTATGGAAACCTCTTTGCTGACAAAAAAGCTGGACGTTAGCTACAAAAAGCAAATTTGGCTTTATGGCTTGTACAATACACCAATACCTAAGCTTTGAAAATTTGACTGTAAAATTAATAAATTGCCTGGCATTGACCCATAACCAAAAAACAAAAAAAAACAAAAACAAAAACAAAAACCCTGCTAATATTTTAATACTTAAACTGAGAATTTTATTTTAATTTTTGATAAGTTATGAGATAAGTGATTCACCTAACAAAATGAAAAAATGAACAAAGAAACAACAATGTTTCAAAGCTACCCAATCTCTCAACATTTCGTAACAGAAACCATTATAATAAGACCATGGGCTATATACAAAGTAAAAGCAAAATGCCCTCCTAAAGGCCCTAATCTTATCCAGAGGAATTTCTCATCCAAAAATAGTTAAATTGAGAATTACCATTCTGGTAGTTTCTCATCCTTAAGAACAGGATTTTGCCATTTCTCAATCTCTTCTTCCCACCGTTTGTAACCTGTTTACAATTCAAAACACAATAAGGTCTTCAAATACCACAGAAGAAAATCTCAAATCACTTGAGAAATGTCCATATCCTTTTTCTTATGATGTGATTAAATTTAACAGGAATACAAGTAAACCACAGGCCTGAAGTAAGTTTCAATCAAATCAGACAACATACCTGTTAATGCATCATGGGCCAAGTCGACGGCAGCTCCCTCAGAAGCCCCATAAAATTTTGTATATCTCCTGCAGAAACAGAACTGAACTTATCAGAACAAAATCATACAAAAGAAACGTGTTCTATAGGTATGCTACATTTCTTGCAACTTTATGCAAAGGAAATATTACTATCTTAAGATTTCCTACAAAGATTCCATATACCAAGGCAGTTTGAAGGGTATCAAACTAGTTTGCTGTTTCAAAATCAAGTAAGGGGGATGCTAATGATTTGAAGATTTGGTAGAACTTTATTTAGGAAAATGATGTTTTACAAGGATCACATGCAACACAACAAAGCAAGATAATCTGATATACTGGAACCAGGAGAGCGAGGGCAAGACCTTCATAGAAGCAATAAATAAAGATATAATATCAAGAGACATATTGGCCATTTTTGTTACGCGCCATTAAAATAAAGCAAGAGTTTATTCACTTGGATAATGTACTGTTAAAGGAACATCCATAGACATTCCAAAAGCCAGGTACATGGAGAGTATAGAATTGTAATGATGACATAACAGAGAATCATATATGCCTGAATCTTGTATGTTCTACCCATTTTGATCTTAAGGGGGCTCTGTCGGAACCAGATAGGACAGATTTAAAAATAACAAAATTTCTGTAAGCTCAGCTACTTAGAGGCACAGCTGGACTATTAACAGAAACAAAAATATCATTAAAATTCCCTATATCCCAAAATGAAATGCATGCCACTTCACATAAAGTAGTACAAACCATATTTTGAATAGAAATTAAGAGACTTAACATCTGGATGCAGATAATATATGCATATGCAACTATGAACTACTGTTTCATTTAAAGTTTACCCATGTAGTTCAAGAATAAATATTAACTACCTAAAATATTCATGCATAACATTGATTACCTGTGGTAAGTGCTGCCTTTAGAGAACTTCACTTTTGGAGATGACCATGCAAGACTAAATGCAACAGTGCATTTTCCATGGGGTTCCACCCAAGCTGATGCTGAAACAGCAGCACACAGTGTCTCTCCAGGTGATGAGGGCATGCTAGGTCCGGAAGAAAAATTCTCCCGCTCGAATTGCCCATCCTTAAAATACAATCATTTCCATTAGAACCAAACCTGTATACTTTCCAGAACAAAAATATTTGGAAGAAGGCAGGTAATGGCAACTATAAATATCATTCAGAAACCAAAATAACTCGAGTAACCAGTACCTGCACCATTTTCTGCCACATGTCTTTCGCTGTTGCGCTACTTCCTTCAGACAGCCCAAAACTTGGCAAAACAGAAACACTAACATTCTGTGTTTCACATGCAGCTATTGCAAAAGTAACAGGAGGGTTGCCTTTAGCTGTCCTGCAGTAATGGAATAACCTTAAGAGTTAAGAGTATTACCACCATATTCATCATTTATATAGCATTTTTGGAGAGTGGACATGTATGCACAATGTATACACGCATACAAATATGACAAGCCTGAATAATGGAAACTTTCTGCAGGGTAACTAAATAAAAACAGTACCAAAAAAATAATTGCTTGTGCAAAAAAGAAAAAAATAGCAATGAATAATTTGGAATTACTTAATTCATTTCAACATGTTCATTGAAAAAAAATCCTAAGCCAAACAAGGTAACCCTAAGTTATAACAATCTTTATAGCGTTTTCAATTGTCTTGTTATCTTTCCAGCAATTTTTCAAACGTCTCTAGCATTTTTGAGTTGCCTTCCAAACCAGTGTTTTAGTGGAGCTCAGTTTTTTGTTTTTGTTATTTTCATTTTGAAAGTTATAATTTGTAACAAGCTTTAAGATTAATGAGCTTTATCTTGAGGGGGAGAGTTAGAATAATGATACTTGTGTTATGTTATTTTTAGGAATCTTATCTTTTTAAGATATTATTTATGCTTAAGGGATTTTCTCTGATCTATAGTAAGTTATTTGTTTCCTTGTATAATTAGGATGAGGAGTCTAGTATTAGTATAAATAGGATTATTGAGTGTCTTACGGAACAAATAATCATCGCATAAGATTAATACAAGTCTCACAATGTTCCAAGTTTATTCTCTTCCTCCTTACATACATAAAACCCTCCAAGTCAATATATATCATAAAAGACTTACTTTAGTATTTTATTCCTTCCTCATGCTAGTAAATCCATACCTACTTTCATGAATGCAAAACAACTATTGATAATGAGAAAGAAAAAATTTAACTTGTCCACCCAAAGAAAGAAAATAACTGGTGACTGCTCGCAAATAATTTTTTGATAAAACGAAATTTCAATAACCAGGATGTGAACCCCACCCACTACTAGTTCTTAATTCTTCTTTTCTTTTGGAGATCAAATCTAAAGGCCATCAGACCACATCACATTATCACGACATAATGTGTGAATTGTGATCCCATATGATTAAAAAAAACTGTTCCATCTTTGCTAATCTCGTGAACATTAACCTTAGACAAGCTGGAGGAAGAGCTCCTAAACCCTACAGTTGTACTCAAAGGGACAGGCATCATATCAGTCTCGGCTCGTTAATAAGGATACAAGCAAAGTTCATTCAAGCCTGAGCTCCTAGAGCACCTTTAAGCATGTAGGTATAAACTACAAATAGAAATATGCAAACCAGCCGTCACAAATAGCTATAAGGTTTTGATAACTTGCTTGTGATGTAGAAGTACACCGGAGACTCCATCTTCAGCTCTATGAATGAAAAAGAAAAAAATGAGTTACAATGTTGTTCAAAGCTTGTGCTATAGATAAGCATACATATAACAGATTGGGAGGAGGGGACTTACATGAACGGTACATTCACATGATCTCCTGTTAAGTGTGAGTTTCCGCCAATGGAATTCTGTGGAAAATTAATACAGACAGTTATTTATCCATGGCCCAGTTATTGCATGGTTTAATTTAAAAATGTGCACCATGTGTTTTTTGGGACAAATTGAAAGAAAAATTCAGAAATAATATCTTACCGCCCAAGTAAACAGAAGGCTGACTTTAGCTCTTTCCTTACCAGTATTTACCAACTACAGCAAAAACAAGTAAAACCCTTCAATAAGCCAGGAATACAATGCATTGAACCCAATTCTTAATGAGAGGACCAGACATAGACAGGTGGATTGTCCTTTCATACGAGAGAACACCATCGTAGATGATATGCAAGTTTGACATAGACTAAGAGAAACAGTCAATTAATATTTTCAACTACGAATGCTAAACTGCAGCCTCTAGTCTGTAATTTCTATAACAGAACATATCAATAAAATGGTAAAAAACCAGCAAACAATATTAAGGAAGCTAGCCATCCCTTTTTTGAAAGATAAGAGGCAATAGGTTTAGTAAATCACATACCGTATAAACAAAAACAGCAGCAGGTAGACTGCTTTCTCTATAATTATGAGGTATGAATGGGGATATCTGTCGGCATGACACTTTTAGTTCTGGGTCTGGCTCACCTACGAACAAAAAAACTATTGGACAAGAATTCACAAGGATCACACACATTTAGAAAAGAAAGAACTGAAAAAAAATTAAGATACCATCATAAACAGTCCAAGCTCTTGGAAACAAAGCATGGTAAGTTGAGTGCTGGCCGTTTAGATTCCATCCCCATGATGATATACCCTGGTCATCGGCTTTCTTGCGAGATCTGAAAAAAATTAACATGAAAATGAGTCCATGGAGCACCCAACATTACCAAATAGTCTAATTGTCGGAAACAAGTAATGTCATGCTGGCTTGGTCACTTTGTGACTTCTGTCAATCTCCAAAAAGAATGTAATATTCACGAAACACTGTTTTACCAACTTCCCATAAATTCTTACTTACCTTAAACCTTCATGCTGACCGGGAGCCAAAACTGACGCAAAACTTTTGTTTCCTCCATCTCTGCTTATAAAAATCTGCAAGTGAATATAAGGCACAGTTCAAATGGGCATAAATAGTAAACAGAAAAAGGCCACAGGATCCTCTTTAACAAGACAACACAACTAATGAAACTAGAAACTAAGTTCAGCACTTCCATTTTCTTCTTTTCTGGACAAAAAAGCTCAAGTCTGTCACACAGTAGAAAACCATTATTAACACCAATATAGTTAAGATCCTCAAATATAGAGTTACTTGGGGCTAACTTCTACATTTTTTTTTGCACAGCAGCACTCTGACTCCTCACGTATCCTGTCTACTTTCCAGATTTATCCAAATTATGATGTAAATTCTTTACTTTTTTGCCTGAATGATTTGTGATGCTTGTCATTATAACTAAAAAAATTACGTGCAATAATAGTAGCATTCTTGGACGTGACACAAACATTCAGAAGAAAAGAAAGCAACTTATCTCAGCACTTTCTGGCTCTGATCTCATATCTCATCTCAACAACTAAACCATATTCCAAAAATAAAACAAAGGATTTTCTTAACCTAAGCCATAAGGATAAGGATAAGAAGCTAAAGAGTACTTTTATATTGAGAAGCTAAATATAAATACCTAAAGAGACGGTGGACTAAGATTGCCAATGACCTTTTACTGTTTTTTGACCTCTTATCCTCGGCCCTGGGGCTGAAGCTAAGCAAATAAACTTGAAAGGGTTTTATTGTTACTTTAAACTGTTCCCTAACTTATTCACGTAGCTTATAGACAAATGTTAGTTGCTAACTACCAAGATAATCAAATATATAATTTGCTTCTGAAGTTGCACCCTAAACATGTCAGTGAAATTGTAGCAAGATAATTAATAAAATAAATCCATACATTCACACAAATCAATCCTAACAAAATATAATCATGTTTAAAGGTATGCAATCAGAGAAGAATATAACAGAGGTGAGGAGTAGCAAGTGGAAGAAGGGCTTACAGAGAATTGGTTGGCCATGACAGGTGAAGCTTCACATAAACCAGGAATAATTTGCCATTGTCGGAACTCACCTCTAAAACCCCTTGATATGCTGCCACTTCTGTGTACGCACAGATATGTTATCAATACAGGAAGAAAAAGGCTTATTTGTTCTGGAGAATTACGATTAAAGAAACAACAACAACAACTAAGCCTTTGTCCCACTAGGTGGGGTCGGCTACATGGATCAAACGACGCCATAAAGGCCTATCATAAATCATGTCTTTTGATAAGGCATTGATTGCCATATCCTTCTCAATTACGATTAAAGAAACAAGGGGAACAAATTTAGGAAGATTGACCATTAAACAATTGAATGGTTAATCTATTGTAATGTAACATACAGGATTAACCACCCAAGTTATTAATGAGTTGCTTTCAAATGGGCCAGATCATACCCCATTCCTCCGAGTGGAACCCCTTGAGATGCAGATGGCTTGTAACTTTCTCGAGTGAAAGGATCTATAGGCGCTTTCTGCAAAAATCAGGACAATGGACTCAAGTATGGAACATTAATTTTCTACAATCCAATCTAAGTTTTGGACACTTAAACCATTGAATAACTTTTAGCAGAATGCAAATTTAACCAATCCAACCATTGAATCATGTGATATTCTCTTGACGATCATGCAAAACACTTTATATTAGCTAAAATTCATCCGTGCGCAATATAGTAGCAGGCAGTCGGGCAAGGTTGTTAAACTCGTGAGTTAACTCGTAAACTCGTGTTCACGAGTTTAGGTAGAGGAATCGAGCTAAATCGTATGAAAACACGATCTTGGATAAACTCGGGTGAACACTTGAGTTCACCATCGAGTTTACAATTTCACTTACCTATTCAAATTACATTCTCTAAGCACCCAAATAACATTGTTTCATGACTAAAACACCTAAAATGATGTTTCATGGCAAATGATAAAAAGCTCCCTTTTTGACCAAGATAAAATCGGGACTCCCATAAAATTTGAGTTCTCGAAGTTCTCTATCTCGGACTTTTCGCTCCTTTTTCGACCAATTTTAATTCCTATCATCACCCTCTGCGAAATCTCTTTTATTTATGGTAGAGTTTTAATGTGAAACAATAATTATGAGTTATTATTATGTGTGGATGTTATATATGTTATGTTAATGTATACTTTTTTAAATTGGTAATCTCGTACGATTTCACAAGTCAAGTTTACCTAGCCTCCACGAGTTTAGGTAAACTCTCGAGTTTGACAACCTTGATAGCAGGATTCACTTATATGTTTAAAAAACATAAAGTGAAGCTATACGACAAAGTATCAAGTAGTTTTAAATTTGTTTGGATTTTTACGGAGTTGACGTACCTCATGAGAACTTTACGGAATTATAAAACAGGATAAGTAGGCCCCACCTTATCTATATATGTTTAAAGCGAAAGAGGAATATCAATGAATGACCATAGAATGAAGGTGAATTTGAAATTTACCCTTCCATGAGAAGCCTCCTCCCTAACGTACGACCACATGCGTATACCCAATTTAACCTGAAATTTCGAAGTTCGATTCGCAAAAGACATAGCGAAACATTAATACGCGGAAAAATAAAATATAATTTATATACATGGAATTATTCCAAATATAAAAGCAAACAACCAAGTCAATCCATGACAATTAAGTTAGAGATAGAAAACACTTGCCATCTTAATAGCTTCCAGAAAAGTGACACTAAACTCTTTAAGAAGATTGGCATGGCTGTTTAATCTCCTCCTCCAAGCTTGTTCAGGCGGAACTGCATCATCGAAATCAAGCTGCGCAAAGGGTGAAAACCACACAGATTACTTCAAACACCGCTAAAATATTTATTTTTTTTTTATTTACATTGCTTAGTGCGTGTCTGGTATAGTTGAAAAAAATAAAATTAGATTGCGATTATAACCGAGGTATCATCATCATCATCATCATCATAAGAAGACCAGGATGCCAATTCAACAAATACATAAATTATTCAAGAAAACTATAATCAAAAGTTGCAAGTGGCAAAAAACTAAAAATAAAATCAGAGTCTTAGTGTGTTACGGAGTTATGAGAAAGAAACACTTTCCTGTTCTGCAGATTATTGTTTCGGAGCAGCAACAAAACAGTAATACAAATTACTACTTAGCATAATCCAAGCAAATCAAATTAATGATTAAAAATAAATAAATGAATAAATAGCAATGATGACTTACGAGGTGTAAAGTGGATTTACTGATATACTCTTGAGTAGGCCATGAATTCTTTCTACTATGAAAGAGGTTCCCGCTAACCATTCTGCTCTTTGATTTGATCTCAAACTCAAAAGCAAAAAATAAAAAATAAAAAAACAGAGCAACGCAACGAGGGGAGAGTGTGTGTGAAGCAACGCAGTTATGGAAAGAATGGTGGTGGTGATGATGATGATGATAACTGATGAGAAAAAAAGAGAAGGAATATTAGGAGAGTGAATTCTGTTTTAAGAAAAAGTAGAGATTCGATTGGTGGCGGAGTGGAGCGGAGCAAAGAGCAGAGCGAAGGAATTGCGTGGCGATTCCTGGATTTGCCGTCTGTCTCTCTCTCTCTCTCTCTCTCCTCACCGAGTTATGTGACTCGCTCCATGCTTTAACTTGAGTTGAGTTGAGTTGAATGAATTGATAACTCGGATCGCTCTGGCCAAGAGGAAGCACTGGAATTAAATTAAATATAATAGTAATAGTTTAATGAATGAATGGAGGAGCCTTAAAAAAAAAATGAATGAATGGAGGAGGGCATGACTCACATGAGACTATGAGAGATCTCTCTAGGACCAGCCTCCCTTTTCATGTTTTTTGTTATTTATTAGGCTTAATTGCACTTTTGGTCTCAATGTTTTCAATTTGACGATTTTGGTCCCCAACTTTTAATTTAATGATTGGGTCCCCCGATTTATGATTTGTAGCGATTTTGGTCCCTCCGTCAACTATTCCGTTAAAGGGTGCTGACGTGGCGTACCGAGGGACACCTGTCACAATCATAGAGGTCCACATGTCAGCACGTGGAATTTTCAAAAAATTTTAAATAAAATAAATCAGAATATATTTAATATTATTTTAAACAATAATAAAAAATTCCAAAAAATAATATAAAAATTCTGTAAAATATTTTCAAAAAATTTGGGCTATTTTTAATATTTAAAAAATAAAAAAATTAAAATTTTTAAAAATAAGTGAAATATTTTTAAAAATTCTGAAAATTTTATTTTTTTTGTTTTTAATATTCTGAAAATTAATATAAAATTCATTAAATTTTTTAATATTACCAGTAATATTTTAAATATTTTAAAAAATTTAATATTATCAGTAAATGTTTTTTTAAATATTTTTTAAAAATTAATAAAACAATACTGGATCAACTAAACAATATTTGAATTTTTTTAATTTTTAAAATATTTAAAAAAACATTTACTGTTAATATTATTTTTTTTAAATATTTAAAATATTACTGGTAATATTTAAAAAAATTTTAATTAACTTTATATTAACTTTCAGAATATTAAAAACAAAAAATAAAATTTTCAAAATTTTTAAAAATATTTCACTTATTTTTAAAAAAAATTTATAATTTTTTTATTTTTTAAAATATTTAAAATATTAAAAAAGTCCATATTTTTTGAAAATATTTTACAAAATGTTTCTGATTTTTTTTTATTTTTTGGAATTTTTATTATTTTAAAATAATATTAAATATATTCTAATTTATTTTATTTAAAAAATTTTGAAAATTCCACGTGCTGACACGTAGACCTTTGCGATTGTGACACGTGTCCCTCGGTAGGTCACGTCAGCACCGTTAACGGAATAGTTGACGGAGGGACCAAAATCGCTACAAATCGTAAATTGGGGGACCGAAATCGTCAAATTAAAAGTTGGGGGACCAAAATCGCCAAATTGAGAAGATTGGGGGACCAAAAGTGCAATTAAGCCTATTTATTATTATGTATTTAGTCATGAAAGTTGAAAGTGTTTTGATTTTGGTCCTGTAAGTTTTTTTGACCTTGACTCATCCTTAATTCTTTTAAAAATTTGGTTTTAATCCTTGTTGTTAAGAAAAATCCATTAACTACTGACGTGGCTAACAGAACGTCACATCAACATACACTGAAAAAAAAAGTTAGTGTACTTGGCGCGCAGAATTGTAATTTCAATTTCAATATCGTCCAAATTGAAATTGAGATTGAATTATGATTCTATTTTGGATTGAATAAAGAATTATAATGTAAAATTGGAATTCAAAATTCAATATTTAATTTTATTATTTAGGTATAAGATGTAGTATTTAAAAATTAAATTAATTATATTTTATAGTTTGTGACTCGTGTCTTTACCTTTTTTGTGTGTCACAATTAACGCTTGTGTTATAGAGACATTATGATGTTTTGCTATCAAGAATCATACTCCCTTTGTCCCTTAATATAAGTCACTTTTATATAATTCACGCATATTAAGAAAAATAATTATTACTCTTAAATTTATCAAAATATATGTTGTCATTCAAAAGTTTCCCTTGTTTAAAACTTGAAAACTCTATTTATTTCTCTCTCTATTGTAATTATCACCCTACCACTCCTATACAATTATGAGAGATGTATTTGGAATAAACTTTTTAATACTAAGTAGATATTCTAAAACGACTTATAAAAAGGGACACAATTCAACCAAAATTGTGTCCTATAATAAGAGACGGAGGAAGTATATTCTCTAATAGTGATGGATAATGGAGGGGAAGAGAGAAAAGAGTTATACATATGAGAAAAATCTTAGAGTGGAGAAGAGGGGGAGATGAAACATTGGGAGTGGACTAGATACGACAAAAAAGTTCGACTCGATCGGGCCGGCTCGCACAAGCCCGATAAATAGATGGGCTTAGACAATCAAAATACGACCCAAATAGATATCGGGCCTTATTGGCTCGTTTTAATAAAACCAGAACCAAAATTGTATGTTGCCAAACAAAACAATATCGAAAAATAAAACAAGTTTTGAAAGGAAAAAAACTAAAAATCAATCTAAAAACTTTATCAAATACGCCTAAGGGCATCCACAGCAGAGTCTAACTTCAGACTCACAAGACTCTAACACATTAGCATTACATCATTATTCTGCTATCAGACTCAACTTTAAACTTTTCATATCTGTTAAATCAAAGAGATTTTGATGATAACAAATGCACAAGCTCGGTGCTCGGTCAATGTTTAATCAGCTCGGCAAGATCCTCGGCTACCTGTAGCAAGTCGGCTTTTGGATTCAAGCTCGGAAGTTGCTAGGTCATGAGCAGCAACTACGAAGTTAAAGATCAAGGTCGGTAGACGCTCAGGTGCAAATTCGGAAGATATGAAGTTAAGCCAGTAGCAAGTCAAAAGATCGGCATATGCTCGGCATATGCTTGAGCCAGCGGCAAGTGAGTAGCTCGGCATCAAGCTCGACTCTTGCTTGGAACTAAAGAGCTCAGTTCCCAAGCTCGGCCAAAGCTAGGATGTCAAAGCTAATCATATGCTCGACCTGTTTGCTCCAGAAGAGCCAGTTGTCGAACCCAGAAGATCAGCTTGGAAGGTGTTCGGCAAATTGATCACGCGTGCAAGTCAGCATCTCCCAGTTCAAGCTCGGGAAGATGTTCGGAACAAGCTCGGAAATGATCAAGCTCGGCAGACGCTAAAATTATCGGTTAATCAAGCTAAGGTATCGAGATTGATCTAAAGCTCGGATCTCATGCTCGTAGCTCGGCTAAAGCTCGGGTCAAAAACTTCAGTTCAAGATTGAATATCAAGCTCGGCTAAGCTCGGATCTCAAAGTTCAGTACAAGCTTAAATGCAAAGCTCGGCCAAAGCTCGGATGTCAGTCTTCAACTCAAGCTAGGACTTAAACCTCGGCTCAAGCTCGGATGCATAGTGCTCAGCGAAAGATCAGCTCGGCCAGTATGTCCCCAAGCTCGAACATTTGTCAAGCTCGGCAACACTGTTCATCTTCTTCAACAAGCAGCAGCACCGCAACGCTCGCATCTCTTCGTTTTTGTAACAGTTTTATTTTTACTGAGTGTGGGTGGTAAATTAGTTTTTAACTCAAACATATAATCTCTAAGTTTGAATTTCAAATGAGTTAAAAACAACGGTTAGAAACAGGATTAATTTGAAATCTGACTTGACTTCAATATGACCGTGGGAAAGGATAACATCTCTCAAAATCTTTATAAAAGGGAGAGTTGTCTCTTTCCAATGCAAGAGAACACATATTTAAGAACAAACACGTAGAGACCATTTTCTCTTCATCTCTATAAATCCCTTTCTTAACCGAATCGAAAAACTCAATTGGTTTCACACTTTCAGATCTGTATTAGATTGAGTTTTAGGTTGGAGCCAAACCTTTTTATTTTTTGTAAAGAAAAGAAAGTCCTTGAAGGTTTCAAGGCATCTTGAATGTTTCAAGATTTGAAGTCTCGAGAGGTTCTCGAGCAGAAGTGCTGAAGAGGTTCTTCAGCCATCAGTTCAAGTCGGGGTAGTTGTTTAGGTGTAGAGTGGGTCTCTTGTAATTCCTGTTGTACTCTTATTGAATTGATCGAGTAAAGGCTCCCTAAAGTTTTTATGGGGGACTGGACGTAGCTCACAAGGATTGTGAGTGAACCAGTATAAATCCCGGTGTTTCTTCTTCATCATCTTTATCATTTTCTGTTACAGTTCCGAGCAGATTTAATCAGCTCGGTTAAATCATGTTTGCTCGGATTCTGCTCGGCACAAACCGCTGCAAAACCGATCTTTGTGTGGCGCAACTCGGTAATCGATGCTCGGCTCAGATAACCGATTATCAGAGCTTTCTCGGTACAAAGTCGGCATTTTTATTTAAACAGCGAGCAGTATCCGACCAGTTTCAGTTTTATCCGCAAAATTGGTACTATTGCTTCAAACTACTATTCACCCCCCCTCTAGTAGATTGTTAGGCCGCTTACTTGGTTTCCAACAATTGGTATCAGAGCTCGGTCGAAAGATCGAGTGTAAAAACTTTTTCGAAAAGATCCTAGAGGAAACCATGGGCTCTAACAATCCATTCGGTGGTGAAGACTCTTTAATAAACCATCCACCACTGTTTAACGGTGATAGACAACTTATTGGAAAGCTCGAATGAAATTTTTATAGAAGTAGTAGATATTAATATTTGGGATTCAATTGAAAATGGTTCCTGCGTTCCTAAATGTAAAATCTGTGAAGAAGTTGTAGAAATCTCAAGGGTAAGCTGGAATGATGATGATAAAAAGAAAGTTTTATACGTTTTTAAAAGCCAAAATCATCATCACTTCAGCTCTGTCATGTGATTAATTTTTCAGTGTGTGTCATTGTAAAAAAAATGCCAAACAAATGTGGAACATTCTACAACCTACTCACGAAGAGAGCAATGAGATTTGACGACCTCGGTTAAATATTTTTTTTGTTCGGCCAATTAATAATGTTTGAAGGAACCGACAAAGAGAAGAAGGGGATTTCACTCAAGGCCTAAACTCAATTGACTGAAGACTCCTCGAACAGCAATTCAAATTCAGAAGATGAAGAGAAGGCAAGCCTGTGCTTAATGGGTAAATATGATGAAGCTTCGCCATGCTCGGCGGTCGGCTTTTCCGAGCAATCCGACATGGTCTCACGACAGTGTTCTCGGACATAATGAAGAGACAAGCTCAAACACATCAAGTGATGAGGAAGAAGTCGATCTTTGCTTGGTGAGTAGATTTGATGAAGGCGCATCATCAAGTTCCACTTCGAGCAAGCAAGGAACCAAGGTATATTCCGATTCCAAATCTGAGTCTCTTAATTATGTTGATTTATTTAGTGCTTACATTGAAATGCATAATGAATTCAACAAACTTGCTAAACTAAATGATAAAAGAAAAGGCACTATTTTGAAATTGAAAGAGCAAGTCTTGAATTTAGAAAAATGCATTGATGAGCTTAACTGTAAAAATAAAGCACTACAACACAGAATTGATTCTTTGAAAATTCAAGAAATCCCTTCTTGTGAATGTTTCAAAAGTCATTAACATGAAATTACAAATTTGAAATACTATTGCAACTTTATCAAGAAGTGATAGTGATAAAATGTTAAATCAATTTCTTGGAAATCAAAGAAACAATTCAAATAAAACCGGTTTAGGATACATGAATGCTAAGAAGAATAAATTTAGAAAAGTTGATTCATTTTCAAATTTGAATCTTTCTACAAAGCCAACGTATTTTTATGTGGCATTCATGGACACACCTCAAATATGTGTAAAATTAAATTTCATGGTGTGCCTAACGATTTTTATGTTTGGTCTGTGAAAAATGAGAAGCCCAAAATGTTTGGGTACCCCCTAAGAGCTTAATTTCGAACATATTTTTGATGGGCACTGTGCTAAAATTCTTTTCATTTAAAAAGGTGCTTCTTCAAAAGTATATCTGTTTCTGGGGTAGATAGGTCATATTTCGAGCATATTATCATGTTTTAGGGGGAGAA
Source organism: Crotalaria pallida (assembly GCA_037953625.1). Classification (NCBI taxonomy): domain Eukaryota; kingdom Viridiplantae; phylum Streptophyta; class Magnoliopsida; order Fabales; family Fabaceae; genus Crotalaria; species Crotalaria pallida. Next base: position 121,021,672 of record CM075652.1, on the reverse strand, counting down.
GGGCAAGACTATATATCTTTTTCCATCAACTGCTTGCCCTCTGCTTCATTCACTCTCGGAATATGCTACCTACCACTCTTTTGGCAAATGTGCTTAATTCTTCGGCTCCTTTTTGATCATGCCAAAAGGGGGAGGAAGGTGTTTGTTGTTTTTGGTGTTTCAGCGTTAACAGGTTGACGAGCATACAATCAGCGGAGTGTTTTCCGAGCAGCTCTACAAATTTTCGATCAGTTTTCGATTAGTTTTCGAGCATACATTCAGGGGGAGCGCACAAAAACAACAAGCATTTGTCATCATCAAAAAGGGGGAGATTGTTGAATCAAAGAGATATTGATGATAACAAATGCACAAGCACGGTGCTCGGCCAATGTTTAATCAGCTCGGCAAGATCCTCGGCTACTTGTAGCAAGTCGGCTTTTGGGTTCAAGCTCGGAAGTTTCTAGGTCATGAGCAGCAACTCCGAAGTTAAAGATCAAGGTCGGCAGACGCTCAGGTGCAAATTCGGAAGATCTGAAGTTGAGTCAGAAGATCGGCATATGCTCGACATATGCTTTAGCCAGCGGCAAGTGAGTAGCTCGGCATCAAGCTCAACTCTTTCTTGGAACTAAAGAGCTCAGTTCCCAAGCTCGGCCAAAGCTAGGATGTCAAAGCTAATCATAAGCTCGGCCAGTTTGCTCCAGAAGAGCCAGTTGTCGAACCCAGAAGATCAGCTCGGAAGGTGTTCGACAAATTGATCACGCGTGCAAGTCAGCATCTCCCAGTTCAAGCTCGAGAAGATGTTCGGAACAAGCTCGGCAGACGCTAAGATGCTCGGTTAATCAAGCTAAGGTATCGAGATTGATCTAAAGCTTGGATCTTATGCTCGTAGCTCGGCTAAAGCTCGGGTCAAAAACTTCAGTTCAAGATTGAATATCAAGCTCGGCTAAGCTCGGATCTCAAAGTTCAGTACAAGCTTAAATGCAAAGCTCGGCCAAAGCTCGGATGTCAGTCTTCAACTCAAGCTAGGATGTAAAGCTCGGCTCAAGCTCGGATGCATAGTGTTCAGCGAAAGATCAGCTCGGCCAGTATGTCCCCAAGCTCGAACATTTGTCAGCTCGGCAACACAGTTCATCTTCTTCAACAAACAGCAGCACCGCACCGCTCGCATCTCTTCATTTTTGTAACAGTTTTATTTTTACTGAGTGTGGGTGGTAAATTAGTTTTTAACTCAAACATATAATCTCTAAGTTTGAATTTCAAATGAGTTAAAAAACAACGGTTAGAAACGGGATTAATTTGAAATCTGACTTGACTTCAATATGACCATTGGAAAGGATAAAGTACCTCAAAATCTTTATAAAAGGGAGAGTATTCTCTTTCTAATGCAAGAGAACGCATATTGAAGAACAAACACGCAGAGACCATTTTCTCTTCATCTCTGTAAATCCCTTTCTTAACCGAACTGAAAAACTCAATTGGTTTCACACTTTCAGATCTGTATTAGATTGAGTTTTAGGTTGGAGCCAAACCTTTTTATTTTTTGTAAAGAAAGGAAAGTCCTTGAAGGTTTCAAGGCATCTTGAAGGTTTCAAGATTTGAAGTCTCGAGAGGTTCTCGAGCAGAAGTGCTGAAGAGGTTCTTCAGTCATTAGTTCAAGTCGGGGTAGTTGTTTAGGTGTAGAGTGGGTCTCTTGTAATTGTTGTTGTACTCCGATTGAATTGATTGAGTAAAGGCTCCCTAAGATGTAGCTCACAAGGTTTGTGAGTGAACCAGTATAAATCCTGGTCTTTCTTCTTCTTCATCTTTATCGTTTTCTGTTACAGTTCCAAGCAGATTTAATCAGCTTGGTTAAATGATGTTTGCTCGGAGTCTGCTAGGCACAAACCGCTGCAAAACCGATCTTTGTGTGGCGCAACTCGGTAATCGATGCTCGGCTCAGATAACCGATTATCAGAGCTTACTCGGCACAAAGTCGGCATTTTTATTTAAATAGCGAGCAGTATCCGACCAGTTTCAGTTTTATCCGGAAAATTGGTACTATTGCTTCAAACTACTATTCACCCCCCTCTAGTAGATTGTTAGGCCGCTTGCTTGGTTTCTAATAATATCTTTTACCACAACAGAGTCTTAACATCATACTCACCAAATATGCCTTAACATTACATTATCATGTACTTTTATATACAATTTTATTTCAATAATGCTTTTGTAATACAATTTTAATAATATTAATTACGTATAATTTAAAAAAATAATCCCAAATAATATTTAAATATTAAAATTAAATAAAATTTAACATTACAATAATTAATGGTACTTACTAAAAATAATAAAATACATAAAAAATTCAATATAACCCAAATTCTTATAATTTAATCAACGTTTCCTTCTTGTCCTCCAAAATGTTGCCACAAATACTCCATTAAATCCGCTTGCAATTGATAATATTGTATGCAATTACGAAATCGCCTATGATTTTGGATGTATATCCTTAAACGACCATTGATTTCAAATTATTTATTTATTTATTTGATTATAAAAATATGTATTTTTATTTATCTATTTTTTTTCATAACAAGACAATATATTTAAGAATAAAAGAGAAAAAGTATATATTTAAAAATATTATTTTTATTTTTTTAAAAATATTATTATTATTTGTATTATTATTATTTATTATTAATTTATTGTTATTATTATTTATTTATTGTTAATAATATTTATTTATTATTATTACTGTTATTATTATTTGTTTATTAGGGTATTATAAAATTAAAAAATGAAGAAAAAGACAAAAAACGGGTCCCACAGTCTTAAGTTGAGTCTGTTATTTTACCTACTCAACTTAAAAATTTTCACCAGATTTTAAAGATTAGCAGAGTCTTGAGAGAGTCTGGAATAAAATCTGAACTTAAGACTTTTCATCAGACTCTCTCCAAATTCTGTTGTGAATGTTCTAAGTTCACGGAGCTCATGAGATACGAGCATGAAGTACTAAAGTATTTTTTAAGGTAACTTCTTGCCATAGGGCAAAAGAAATCTTATCTTATATAAACATAAACTATCAAACTTAAATTTATAATTTGTGCTTAATAAACAAATGAGTGTAATTTACATAAGAGAAATTAGTTTATACACTGATAGTGTAAAGAATTTTTTACACTGCCAGCACATCATTCATCATTCAAATATTTATGGTTATTGACTTCTAAATAAAAGTAATGCAAATGAACAATGGATGATGTACTGACAGTGTAAAAAACTTTACACCGTCAATACACATATTAAACTCTTTACATAATCATATACTCCCTTCGGTCATATTTATAAGACCCTTTTGGAATTTTTATTTTGGTCCTATTTATAAGATCCCTTTTCAATTTTCAATAGCATTTAATTACTTATTTCCACTAACATCCCTATAAAGTCAACACTTTTTAGAGTTCCAATAGTAATTATAGGGGTAGTTTTGAAAAAGTATATCAAATTTTCACATTTTCAATGTCATTAACAAATTTATCCACTATCCTTGGTGGAGTGAAAAATCTCAAAAGAATCTTATTATAAATAGGACCGAAAAGAGTATTAAAGTTTTAAAACTTGAAAATTGAAAGTCTCGGATTCCATCGTATAGTAATTGTTTCACCGGTTATGTTAACTTCGACCTCAAGTGTATGTTAGCGATAAGGAATCAAAATAAGACAAATATGTCTTGAAAAATTAAATTAATTATTTCTTGAAACACATTTGGGAAGCCCATCCCTGGAAGTTATAACTGACTGATAAGTATGAAAGAAACGAAAAAGATTTCTTAGAAGCCAATCTAGATATATGACGTCTTAATACAAGAGAAACTGGTTATTTTCTCCACCGTTTCAAATGAAACAGCCAAACACAGTAAGACATTTTTTTTAAGTATAACACAGTAAGACATTGATCTATAGGAATAGGAAAAATCTTGATGTATATCTTTGTTAAAATGACTGGCAATTTCCATGCCATTGCATAATAACATGGAATAGCAATACCATGTAACGATTTAAATTCACTTCAAAAAAAAATGTAACGATTTAAATTATTAAATTACACAAGACAAGGCAAATTGTTACTGACGTTTTGAACATATGACTTGGAGTGAACTTTCATTATCCTCACAGTTTGAGTAACTTTCTCGTATTCACAGAATAAATGAGTTTATTATGCATTGATGTCTAAGCTAAGTAAAGCCACAATAAAAATAAATTTAGTCTCAGATATATATACATATACCTGCAAAATGTCACAGCCACGTAAAATGATTCTTTCAGGCTAAATTTCTTAAATGACACCGGTCTTACATCGGTCAAAAACAACTTATTGATTTTGGTTAACACTCTTTGTAACATACAAATAACATTATTCAATGATGTGCAAAAATAAGTGTTGCAAAATAAAGGAAAAACGTACTACTTCCTTCCTCTCTAAATATAAGATCATTTTGACGCTTTTATTTTGTTCTTATTTATAAAATCATATAACAATTTTCAATGATCATTAATTACTTTTTTACACAAACACTCTTATTTATTTAACACTTTTTAGATTCTCAATAATATTAATAAGGATAATTTTGAAAAAATATATCAAAAATCCACATTTCCAATATAATCAACTAAATTAATCAACTTTTTTAATGAACGTGAAATCTCTCAAAGAAATCCTAGATATAGGGACGGAGGGAGTATATGGTTTGCCCCTTTGGTTTTTGTGGGGAGCTTCTAAAGTGTGAAATGCATGAGTAGATAAATGATACTCCTTTCGATTTTACATGTAAGATATTTTTCATGTCCACCGAAAAATTAGATTAAAGTTGTTAATAATATTAGAAACGCAAATATTTAATATACTTTTTCAAAACTATTCATATAATTGTTTGTCTAGTTCTTAGGTAATAGCTTAATAGAGATATTTTTAAAAAAAAAAATTAATTAAATGTTATTGAATATTGGAAGAATGTCTTACAAATGAGATACTAATAAATTTACTTTTTTGCTAATAAAAAAAAAATAAATTCATTTGTGATAATCAGCAAAGATATTAGTATAATCTTATAAAAAGAAAAAAGATATTGGTATAATGATAAAGGTAATTATAATCTTAAGGAAGAACCATGGTTCAAGCCCTCGTAAAAACATAGTTGGGAGGCTAAATAAGGCAGTGCCTGAATAATTAGTTTTCAAGAGTACCTAATTATAGATAGAGTCCGAGAAAACCACGTAAAAAAATCATGGCTTATTTAAGTTTTTGGTTCTCGAAAGTTGATCGAGTTTTGGTTTCAGTCTTTATCTTTTTATTTGACCGGTCTTGATCCTTAAAAGTTTAAAAATTTTGGTTTTAGTCCCTGCCGTTAAAGATCCGCCGTTAATTGATGACGTGACTAACGAAGTGCCACGTGTCTTTTTTTTTTTAAGTAAAAGATACTTGAAAGTTGATGAAATTTTGGTTTTAGTTCCTATCGTTTTTTTATCGGTCAAGGTCCTTAATTAAAAGTTTAAAAATTTTGGATTTGGTCCGTGCCGTTAATAAAATACTATTAATTTCTGACATGATTAACGGATTGTCGCATCATCATGTCATGTATCTTCATAATAATGGGTTATTGCCACATTGACAGATGACATGTAAGAACAGTAGACATGTAATAATAATATAACAATATAGAATAAGACATGATTTCTATCATGTATTTGGTTTATTATATAAAAAGAAAATGCGAAATACTAAAAATCATCATATTTTCACATATTGAATGTTATATACTTGTATGATATCTATGGGTTTGTTTAAGTTATTAGATTCATGTAAGTTAGGCAATCTACGACCAACCATGACTAGAGTTCTACGTGGCTAGGTTATCCGTGTCATCTACCAACGTGGCAACAACTCATTATTGTGTAGACACATGACATGCTGATATAGCAATCCATTAACCATGTAAACAATTAACGGTATTTTACTAACGGCAGGTACCAAAACAAAAAATTTTAAACTTTCAAGGACCTTGCCTGATAAAAAAATAGATAGAGACTAAAACCAAAATTCGATCAACTTTCAAAAACCTTTTACTTAAAAAAAAAAAAAAGACACGTGGCATGCTGGCGTGACACTTCGTTAACCACGTCAATCAATTAACGGTGGATATAGAGCCGACAAAAAAACCCGGCCCAACCTGCCCGATTTTAAAGCGGGCTTGGACTCTTAAAACGTAGCACGAATAGATCCCGAGCTTTTTTAACCCGAATTTTAAAGTCCGAACCCGTCAAACATCTGGGCGGCCCGCTTAAAAAAAGCTCGATTTAGTGTAAAAAGATGACCCGCTCCCAGGTTTAATAAGATTGTTTTTTGCTCGAATTTTATCCGAACTTTTTAGCCCAGGTCGGCCCGAACCCGCTTGGGTAGCCCGAATTGCCACCTCAAGGTGGACCCCTAACGACAGAGACTTAAACAAAAATTTTTAAATTTTTAAGGATCAGGATCGGTCAAATAAAAATATATGTACTAAAACCAAAACTAAGTGAACTTTCCGAAAAAAAACTTAAATAAGCCAAAAATCATTTGTCGTCAGAGAATTCTAAGGTACACGTAACGTTACTCCAAAATCAATGCCAATCTACTATTCCTCCTAATGTGGTAGACCCTACCCCTTCCCATACTTCACTGAAGCCCAATTCTTCATTGTCAACACCTTCCATGTCATCATTCCACCAGCCGCGGCCATTTGCATCTGCTCAACAGACAATGAAAATAGTAATGTCCATGATAGATTTCAAACACATTATTAAATATAACACAGCATGTATGTATGCGTGTAAATCATACAATGATTATAAAGATGTCTTGGCTTTTTGTTGATGGAGTCATTCTCAGCGTATCCTTTTTGCTTTAACTTTGATTCACCTCCAAGAACTACCACATGCTTTTTCACAGTTTGGTTCTCATTTCCACTTACTAACATAGAGATAAAAGATCCAGAGATGAAATAAAAATGCTGTTAAATGAAAACTAAAAACGAACAATCTAAACAAGGTTTAGCATTGATCCAAAATTCTTTCACTATTTGATTGTTCAAAGGGAAACCTTAAAGTCATGTTTTTGTTTGTTAGCAGCCTTTCAAAGAAATTCAAACAAAGAAAGGTTGTATCTGTTTCTGTTATTTTTTAAATTCCTGTCAAGTGTGAAGTGTCCATTCAGTCTCAAACCTCAGTATCAAATGGCTTCATTGGTATCTTTTCTATCACATTAACATCGTTATCCAATAGCAGTGAATTCATCTATGTGAAAACCACCAAGATGTTATGTGCAAATAAGCAAGAGCCAGTTCAACAAAAACTGAAATTCATAAGCTTAAGATCTTCTGCCTAAGCGATAGGTTTGGTATTCAACTTTATAGGCTACTTTAAACTCAAATAGTTGCCTCGACTCAACTAGTAGATAAAAAAGTTTTAGTTATACAGCTGCCCCTGTATTCAAAAAGTCATTAGAGACAACTCTCTTCCTCTGAATAATGGTATACTTAATAAATAAATATTCAGTCAAAAGAGGCTGCCAACTATAAAAAGAACTTGTCATCAAACAATAAGAAACTAAAAGCAGCATGACTTATATGTTCTCATCAAACTCCAAATGAAACTTAAGGCATGTAACACACTAATGGTCCCAAAGGAAGCCCATGAACAATTGGGCAAATTGATGAAATTAGAAATTCAATGCTACTTGATCTTCCAAAAAAAATGGATTTAAAGAGGTTGTCGGTAAATATTGTTTTTTACAAGAATTCCAAGCAGAATAGACTAAACCATAGATCTTGGTATGACATAATCATCAAGACTTTATACACAGAAGCTAATGTGCAAGAATTAGTCAAAAAAAGTGGCAGGCAGTAATAGTATAAATAAATAGACTTATAGACTATTTGCCTTAATAACGGTTTTAAATTTCGGGTCAAAATTATTAAAGTAAATATACTAATCAGGGTAATTTTGAATGAGAAACACATGGCTCAAATTTATTAGGAAAGGAAGGCAAACCTTCAAATGGGTTTTTCCTTTTCCTTGATTCTTGAATATCCTCTGCCACTGAATTTTCTAAGTCATCAACATCAAGTAGAATAACTAAGTCTCGTTTCTCTTCATCAGTTTGCTTGAACTTTTCAAAAATCAATTTATCACTGCCACTGTTTTTCTCTTCTTCAACTTGTTTGACAGTTCCAGCCTGCTCAACTCTGGGTGCGCTTAAACCCAGAGGTGACTGAAAAGGTGTTGACTTTCCCTTTTTTTAAAAAATGAACAAATAAATGAATAAATAAGAGAATTTCGTCAGAAAAACAAAGGCCGGCTGTGGTTTTGAATTGAATGGGGGCACTTCTTTTTCTTTTCAATATTTTTTTCTAATGAAAATGACAAGAACAATTCTGAAAAGCACTCATTATTAAACTCTTGGTTCGTTTATCATTCACCATGTCCTTATATATCTGACAAACAAAAAATTAGAAATCAAATGCACTACCCATCAACATCATCAAACCAAAACCTCAAATGCCTAAAATCCCGTATAGATTTTTTTAGAAAGAGTTACTTTTTAATTTTTTTTTAATCAAGACTTCTTATTTTCTGTATCAATAAAAGCTACATTATTGGTGCAACTAAATAAAGAAAGATGACTCCATATTCACTCACACTGGGTTACTCCAAACTCTAAAGTGTATGATATCACGTCAAGTTTAAAAATGACTTAAAGATGCTACTTGACAAGCCAAAAAATGCAAAAATAGCATTCCATTAAAAATACAATATTTTCCCATACAAGGCTTTTATCTTGATTCCTTAGCTTTTTTTTATACGGGGACAAGAGAAGGGAAATTAAATCCATCAATAAACCACCAAATGGTGGTGCCCAAGATTGAATCCGGAACCTCCAACTCCCAACCCTTATGACTTGGTACATAACCATATGAGTTACACTCCCCTATCATCTTGATTCCTTAGCTAGCTGGCGACTTTAGAGCATTTGTGAATACTCCAATACAATTATGTGTATGTTTGGAGTCCCTCGTTAAGTATCTTAAAAAAATCAATGTGGTATCTAAGCCATAAAACTTTTTCACCTATTGGACTAGCCATAAGAGTGAAGGGGATACCATCAGATCAATATCGATAGAGTAAAAGTAGTCGTGGACATCATCTCTTAAAGGGGACAACAATGTTAAAAGTCTCACATTAACTGTTTTACAAGACTGTAAGCTCTTCTATAGTTCTACCTATTGGACAAAACTTTTAAACCGACTCTCCTCGTATGCTTAAGTTCTAACATTATATTCATAATTTCATATGTTGTTACGAATCCAACCACATGTCTATAAAATAAAATAAAAACGGAATTAACATTTAAAACAAAGAAAAAATAATTACGGGAACTGTGTGAGGAAGCTGAGAAGACTTTTGGAGCTTGCGATCGAGGAAGTGAGAAAGCGAGAGATGAGTGGTTTGGGCATTCTTCTTGGAAGCTTGATTTGTCACATTTTCTTGAGATTCAGAATGGTTAGAGCTACTGCTACTACTTGCAATTGCAACAAGAATAAAACTTTTATCAGAACTGAATCATAAGTTTTGAAAGGTCAATGAATGGAACAAAAAGATGATGATGATGATGATGATGATGATGATAACTTACGGATTGCTGAATGGAACGAAGCGAAAGGTTGAAGGAATGGATCTTTGCCCAAAAACCCTAATCGGTGCTCCGTTTTTTGGCTTTGACTTCATTGCGTTGCACTCCGAATTACTGCAATCGGTTTTTTGTTTTTTAATTTTTCCTTTTGTTTTTTTGTTTTTCCCGCCAAAGGGAATGGGTTTATAAGATTCAAATTCTTTTGAACTTCGCGCCTGCGCCAAACCAAACAAAATGTATGCAATGTTTCCACTCACAAGAAGTCTCCATATTTAGCACAACACTGATACAATGTTGATATAGACGTGGGAATATGGAAATTTTTGAAAATTGAAGATATAACGAGCCATAAAATACGTTAACATAATTATATACTAGAGTGTCAACCCTGCCTGTCATCCCGCATTCTCATTATCGTATTTTTGTTGTAAAGAGTTGTTAATTGGTTTTTATGAATATTATTTATTTGTTAAAGAGATTTATTTTCGTGTAAATTAAGTTATTTCAGTTTTATTATAATTCAATCGTGCAAGCCCTGAGTTTTGTCTTATTGTGTTAATAGGGCATGAAAAGCGAGGAAATATGTATATAAATGTTGAAACGTTTTTCTGGACTGTACTGGAATGAACAGGTGAAAAATGTAAATTTTCAAGAAGTCCAAAAAACAGAGGAAACTGTGCCGAATTTTCCGACGAATTTTTATAAGTAATTAAGATTTAAATAAAATTTTTAAGTCGCTAATTTTAAAATAAGAAATAAAAGTTAGGATGTCACATGTTGTATGAGTTTATTTCTGTTTGTTGGTTAATGAATTTTTTCGTTTAACAAAAAAATATTTTTTTTGTAATATACTTCGTGAAAAAATATTATTTTTTTTTACACAATCCAAACAAAATAGATTAGTTTAAATTTACTTTTCAACTAATATACCCAAACATAAACAAATTATATTTTCTACATATTATAATTTCTACATAAATATGATCATAATCTAATTTTTTTAGTTAGAGTACACACTTTAACAAATTATAATTAGTTAAATAATGATATTTTTTTTATTCAAACACATGTTAAGAGTCAAAACTGAATAATCAATAATCAACTTATACATAAAATTACACCGGTACTCTCTAATTGTTATCGTTTTTTATTGGTAAAAAGCTTCAAAAGATGAAGGATTTGTTTCAATATGACTTTGTCATTATTCATTTCAACCTTAACATACATAACAAAAGGAAAAAAAACCACCAATAATATATATATATATATATAAAAGTCATATAAATAACAAACAAAGAGTCAAGAAACTATAAATAAAAGTAAAACTAATCAAATATAAATAAATAATAATTAAAAAAATTAAAAAAACCAATACATAAAGAAACTAAAATTAAGAAACCAAAAACATGAGTGGCCATGTTACCATGTTCAAACTCCGAAAGAAAGAAGAAAAAGAAAAAAAAAATCATAATTATATTACCATGTTCAAACTTTGAAAAAAAGAGGAAAGAAGAAACATATGAAAACCATTTCTCTAAAACCCACTCTATAAAACAAACTCTCTAAACCACCAAAGTTTTCATGTGAAGAAATATTGGCTGCATCTGTAACACCCTAGTTACTTTTACCCTTAATTTATTATGAATTTAAAGTTTTCTTTTAGTACTACTAGATGATTAGGAAAAACACTTAGTTACTTTTATTTCTTATGAAAATCTCCGTAAAATCGGACGGAGTTTCCTTTGTTTTAGGGACATTCCCAAAATTTACTTTTCCTGATTAACCTGCATAAAACTTCATTTTCAACAACAATGGGTCAGTAGGGCCAAAATACAATTCAGTTCAATTACACTTTTCAGAAAATGATTACAATTCAAAAGTGGGTTTGTTTTCCCAAAATATTATACATTTCAAATTTCCAAAACTGAAACTATTGACCCACAAAGGGTCACTCAACTAACTAAGCAACATTCCACGAGGTGGAGTATAATCCTGCCTGGCCATACTCGTGTAAGCTCCTTCTTCACCTGTAAAAATATATCAAGAAGGGTAGCATTACACAGAACTTAGAAAATACATTCTAAAATGACATAGAGAACAACTAAGGGATTACTACCCGTTATCACTTGAATTATATTTTCTATTTCAATTTCCCTTGCTTCATTAATTCCCTCTTGTTGTCCATATTCATTTCTCATTCCTTTTTACTATTTCCCTAACCTTTCTTGATTCTATCATTTCCTTCTATTATATTTTACACTCACCATTCGGCGGGTCCTAATATCAAACATTTACTCACACCCTAAGGCGGGTCCTATGCCATTCATTTACTACTTTACCATTTTATTCCCATCTATTACTCACTCCTTATTGGAGGGTCTTGTTTGTATAATATTCCACTCCTTCATGGTGGTTCCTGATATTATCCACTTCATATGGAGGGTCATGATACTGTACATACAATTCTATAATATTCCGCTCCTCTATGGAGGGTCCTGATATTATCCACTCCTTACGGAGGGTCATGGTAATGTCCATACAATTCTATAATATTCCACTCCTCTATGGAGGGTCATGATACTACACATATACAATTCTCACTCCTGCTTAGAGAGTAAGCGGAGGGTCCTGTTCTCACTTCACTTACGATGCAAGTGAAGGGTCATGATAATATCCACTCCCTTACGGAGGGTCCTGATAATATCCACTCCCTTATGGAGGGTCATGATAATATCCACTCCCTTACGGAGGGTCCTGATAATATCCACTCCTTATGGAGGGTCATGATACTGTACATATAATTCTCGCTCCTGCGGTCCTGTTCTCACTTCACTTACGATGCAAGTGAAGGGTCATGATAATATCCACTCCCTTACGGAGGGTCCTGATAATATCCACTCCCTTATGGAGGGTCATGATAATATCCACTCCCTTACGGAGGGTCCTGATAATATCCACTCCTTATGGAGGGTCATGATACTGTACATATAATTCTCGCTCCTGCTTAGAGAGTAAGCGGAGGGTCCTGTTCTCACTTCACTTACGATGCAAGTGAAGGGTCATGATAATATCCACTCCCTTACGGAGGGTCCTGATAATATCCACTCCCTTATGGAGGGTCATGATAATATCCACTCCCTTACGGAGGGTCCTGATAATATTCACTCCTTATGGAGGGTCATGATACTGTACATATAATTCTCGCTCCTGCTTAGAGAGTAAGCGGAGGGTCCTGTTCTCACTTCACTTACGATGCAAGTGAAGGGTCATGATAATATCCACTCCTCTATGGAGGGTCCTGATAATACTCACTCCCTTATGGAGGGTCATGATAATATATACAAATTCCGCTCCTTTATGGAGGGTCATGATAATATAATTTCCCGCTCCGCATAGGGAGGGTCATGAATGTATAATTTCCCGCTCCGCATAGGGAGCGTCATGAATGTATCCTCTCCATTTTGGAGGGTCCATAGATAGTACTCAATATCATAATCAATTATTCATACCATTTACTTACCTTCTTCTCTAACCATTGATCCTTTTCTTGATTTCTTTACCATTCACCTAATTTCCTTCTTATTTCCGTTAACTGCATTTTACTCTTCATCATCATTCATGTTCATTACAATTCCATTATAAACACTAAAATTAATAACATAATCAACTTTCTAATCACTATATCCATTATTAACCTTCAAGCCATGCTATATTCTACCACCATCATCATTAAATCCAATTGTCTATCTCATCTCTAAATCTATAGCTCACTCTCATTATTAAACCCACAAATACTTAAATCTAGACAATTACAAACATGCACAATTATAGTCATATCCATTAACCCTTCATAAATCCTATTCTAGTCAATTTCCCTAAGGTTCATCTTTCTATTTTATTACCTACCCTTAATTCCCCCTATATACATACTAGAAAATACCCTCTAAGTAAAGGTAACACTTCCCTTCTTACCTCAACCCAAGAGATATGAGTAGTCCTTGATCTTAGTATGGAACCTAAGGTTTGAGATCAACCAACACTTGATGGATAGTTGTGAGAGGGAGTAGAAGCTTGATCTCCTTGAGTCCTTAAGGTGTAAGAGGTCCTATATGATGATTCCTTAACTTGAAAATTGAGAAGTTGATGGGAAGAGGGACGGTGATCTTGATTCTTGATCAACTTGAAGTGAGAAAAGCTTGAGCCCCAAATGATGGTGGAACTTGAAAATCCAAGAGGAAGAAGAGAGAGAGAAGTCGTGTGATAGAGAGGGAGGAGAGAAAGGAGCTTCAACCCATTTCTTGATGCTAGCTTGGAGGAGGCTTAATGATTTTGAGTTTGATTTGCTCAAAAGTCAAGTGTATGTGAGGAGAGGTTGATGGAATGGCTCTTGAGATTGAGAGAAATGGTGGAGATGATGGGGTTATGGTGGTGTTGGAGTGTGAGGGAATGTGGTGCCTTTGATGCCTTATTTTTGCCTTGAAAGCTGCCACAAAATCGTGTGGCTGAAATTCAGAATTTGGCCCCAAGCTTCAAAACCGACGCACCAGATCTGATCTGGTTTCGCGTTGGCGCTTGAGCGCCGCTTTTCGCGCTTGAGCGCGAGTTAGCACCAGCTGCTGGCCTGGTGCGTGGTGCGTGCTACTGATGCGGGATCAATGGACAAAATGGCGTGCCAAACGGAACTGGTGCGTGGCTGGTGCGCCTTGGGCGCGCCTGGGCGAGTGGGAGGCGCGCCTGGGCTGTTTTTCCACTGGTCTGGTGCACGATTTGCACCCTGGTGCGCCTGGGCGTGCACCGGTGCGCCTGGGCGTGCACCGATAACTTGAAACTTCGATTCACCGTAACTTTTTCGTCAACCGTCAGATCGGGTCCAAATTTTTAGACAAGCTTCTTAACCCCTTAAACTTCACATCCAACGGTGGAATTTAATTTATTAGCATGCTATAATTAATTGCTAATTTTCTCTTTTCGGTTGATTTCTAACATCTAAAACGCCGATTTAACCCCCGATTTCGCTTAGACAACTTTGCTCGATGCTACAAATGCCTTCTATACAACCCCTAGTACTTATAATTACTACTCACCTATCTCCCAAAATTCTTTAAGCAATTAATCTACCCATTTTCTACACTCTAAACATATTAACTCACTAATTATGCTTTGAATTAAATTTGGGATGTTACAGCATTGATTAAAATGTCATATTTTCACTTATGAGGAATAAAACACATAAACTCCATCTGCGGTGCTTATATAAAATTTCATGGATTGTCGATAAACCATACAAATGCAAACAATTTAAGGAAAGACAAAATAATTTTCATTATTCCACGATCTAAAATATCTTTGTGCAAGAAATAAATAATGGTAAAATGAAATTTGGAAAAAAAAAAACATCATTTGCCCCCATTTTAATTTCCTTGGCCAAAATTCTATTCACGACATTAATTCATCCCAAAAAGCAGAAAAGTAGTGATGATAATCGGAACCTGTAAGAATGTGAAATTACCAGATAAGGAAATTCAAGTATGAAACAGTAAATGATTAAGAAAATTGAAATAACTTGTGAGGCAAGAACTTAATTGTACTGAATTAGGAAATCACTGTGAGTTCAAACGGGATCACAACTTAAGTACATCTTCAAGGTACGAAATGAACAATAATGGAAAATGCAGAAAAGAGGTACAAGAGAGAGAAGCCTCAATTGTCTACACAATGCCCAAAAACTAAATGGAATCATTTTCCCTTTTTATGACCTTTCCAACCCCAAACGAATTCCTTCAGTAATGAATTCTCTTTCCTGATACGTACGTGAGGTTGGTTAGCATCATTTTCTGTGCCTGCAGCCACGTGTCCCAGGTCCATCACGTCCTCATGATTGCCCAATATTCCCTGGGCCCCAGCTGTCTCCTTAATGGCAACATTCATTTGGTCCTTTTTGCCCCTGTCAATGCTATTTGTTACAATACTCCCGCCATCGAAAACAACCTTGTCCTCAAGGTTGAAGTCTGGATAAGTAGCATTGAATGACTCCACATCTTCCCAAGTAGGCTCAGTTGAATCTAATCCCTCCCACTGGACCAAAACTTGAGGAATCATGTGTGATCTTCTCATAATGGTTCTCTGATTAAGATTTAAGAATAGTCTTAGGAGTCAATAAGGGACCTTCCTCTGAAGTTGTTAATGGAAGAGGAATATATGTAGTATGATCAGAGCCTCTGCATAGTTTCAGCTGAGAAACATGAAATACTGGGTGGATTTTTGCTGATGCAGGCAGTAATAGCTTGTATGCAACAGCACCAATTCTGGCTGCAATGGGAAAAGGACCGAAATACCTCATGCTCAACTTTTGGTTCTTCCTGAGAGCCAGTGAATTTTGTCTATAGGGCTGTAATTTCACCAGTACCAACTCACCTATCTGGAACACCTTATGCATTCTCTTGTCATCTGCATATTTTTTCATTTTTTCTTGAGCTCGCATTAGGTGAATTTTCAATTGAGCTAACACCATATCCCTCTGAAGAAGTAACTCTTGCACTAAGGAAGGATCATTAGGATCATGAGAGTACTTGACAATAGTTGGGGGGTCTCTGCCATAGACCACTTTGAAGGGAGTGGTATGAATGCTGTTATGGAATGAGCTATTGTACCAAAATTCAGCCCAAGGTAAGAGTTTGGTCCAAGCTTTGGGATTATCAAAGGAAAAACACCTAAGATACATCTCCAAGCATTTGTTCACTGCTTCAGATTGTCCATCTGATTGTGGATGGTATGCTGTGCTAAGGTTCAGGGTAGTACCACTGAGCTTGAATAAGTACTGCCAAAATTGGCTAGTAAAGACCTTGTCCCTATCTGAAACAATAGTCTTAGGAAACCCATGCAGCTTAACCACATTGGCCAAAAATTGTTCTGCAACCTGTTTGCTTGTGAAATCTGATTTCAGGGTAGTAAAATGGGCATACTTGGACAGCCTATCAATCACCACGATAATAACAGTGAAACCATTAGAAGGTGGCAGCCCTGTAATGAAATCCATAGCTATATCTTCCCAAATAGAGTCAGGAATAGGGAGAGGTTGCAATAATCCTGCTGGTAATGTAGTAGCTGCTTTGGCTTGTTGACAGATCAGACATTTTTGGATAAACTGAGTAACATCCCTCTGCATACCCTGCCAATAAAACTAAGAAGCCAATCTTGCCATAGTTCTGGTTATGCCAGCATGGCCACCCAAGGGTGAGCTATGAAATTCAGTGAGCAATTTCCTTTGTAGTTCATGCTGCTTAGGAATGACAATTCTGTTTTTCCAATATAATAGCCCTTCTTGCAAACTACAGTTAGGATCAACAAATGCTCCACCAGTGAGAGATTGTATAATGGATTGGATTTCAGAATCTTCTTTATTTGCTTCTCTGATTTCCTGAACAATGTTAACATGCAGCTGAGACCAAGCCATATAAAATGATCGAGATAGTGCATCAGCAGCCAGGTTTTCTTTCCCAGGTTTGTATTCGATAGTGAAATCAAACCCAAGAAGTTTGTGTAACCAAGCCTGCTGTTCTGGTGTCTGTAATGACTGATCAACCAAACTCCTCAGGCTTCTTTGATCTGTTCTGATGACAAATTTATGGCCAAGCAAATAATGTCTGGACTTTGAAATTGCTTCTGTGACAGCATATAGTTCTCTGATATAGGCAGATTTCTATTGCATCCTTGGAGATAATTTTTTTGAGAAAAATGCCACAGGGTGTTTCTCCTGACTTAACACAGCACCAATTCCTGATCCAGAGGCATCTGTCTCTAATGTGAAGGGTTTAGAGAAGTCAGGAAGTGTAAGGACAGAAGCAGAGCTGATTGCCTATTGTAGTGCTTGGAATGCTTGTGTGGCTTGCTCATTCCACAAGAACTGATCTCTTTTGAGAAGATTAGTAAGAGGATTTGCTATGTTGGCATATCCCTTAATAAACCTTCTATAGTACCCTGTGAGACCTAAAAAAGCCCTCAGTTGCTTTATGGTCTTGGGAATAGGCCATTGTAAGACTGCCCTGATCTTGTTAATGTCCATAGAAACACCATTCCCAGAAACAGTATGGCCTAGGTAGTCTACCTGAGATAAGCCAAAGGAACATTTTGATAACTTGGCATACAACTGATTCTGCTGTAGGATTTGTAAGACAGTTTCTAAGTGTTGAAGGTGAATTGACCAAGTAGGACTGTAGACTAGGATGTCATCAAAGAACACCAGCACAAATTTCCTGAGAAGGCCATGAAAAACATCATTCATAAGACATTGGAATGTAGCTGGAGCATTAGTAAGTCCAAATGGCATAACAAGTCATTCATAGTGTCCTTGGTGTGTTTTGAAGGCAGTCTTGTGTCTGTCATGTGGATTAACCAAAATCTGATGGTAACCTTGTAAAATCAAGTCTCTGATTAAGGCGGATTAATTTTGATGATGACAATGTAATTAAATTATGGACTTAAAGTGAAGAATGCAAGCCCAACATTAAAGAAGATCAAGTGCTTAGTTATTTATTCATTCTCATTTAATTTTGATGTATTTTATTTTACTTATGAGAGTGGGTAGTTTAGGTTTTTATTCTCACATAAGGTCAAACAATAACTATGCATGAAAGGTTGAGATTAAAACCAATTAGACTTGAGAAGAGAATTGAAAACAATGTTAGAAAAACTTAATTTTTCCAACATTGAGCAATTCACTCGAGTGATTCTCAATTCACTCGAGTGATTTATGAATTTTCAGTAATATAGCCGTTGGATAAAGTAAAAAGGTAACACTATCAGAGTTGACCAAAAACACTCGAGTGTTTTCAAAAAGACTCGAGTGATTTAGGTCTGTCAGCAAATTTTTTAAACGTTAGAAGAGGACAAAAAGGGAGAATAACTTGGTTTTTCCTTCCCTTTTGTCCCCTTACTTATATTATGAAGAGTTGACCTCATTCACAACAACAAGCTTACAATCCTTCATTGATTTCATTCTCTCTTAAGTGTTAAAAATCATTTCTCTCTCTAAACTCAACCAAGCATTCATCTTTATTATTTGTCTTAGTGAGTTAAGAGAGTGTGCTTCATTTGTAAGAGAATTATTTGTTGTAAAATTCTCAAACACTCAAACACATTAGCTTGTTTAGAAAATCTTGGTGAGGTATCCAAGTACTTGGTGAGGTATCCAAGTTTCTCAAGCCTTGAGAGGTTCTCAAGCACAAAGACTAAGAGGATTCTTAGCTTGGTTGGCTCTTGGAGGTTCCAAGGAGCTTAAGAAGAAGGGACTCTTCATCACCAAATCAAGTTGGGGTAGAAATTTCAAGAGTTTGGTACACTCTTGAAAAGGGTTAGGATTGAGTGAGGAATCTCAATTTATCCTTGTAATCTCTAACAATTTAATCACTAGTAGAAACTCCTAAGTTGATTAGGGGGACTGGATTAGCACTCTAGATTGAGTGTGAACCAGGATAAAATTGGTGTTGTCTCTCTTTTATAGCTTTCTTAGTTTTCAAGTAAAACCAAACCCTAAGTTCTCTAGAAAGGGGCTTTTATAATTCTAGTAGCTATTGGTTGCAATTAACTTGTTTTCAACTTGTTTTAACTTAGTTTAATTGCCCTCTACTTTGATTTATATCTGCCCTGGATTAGTCTTTAAGAAATTGAATCATTTTGCTAAATTTCTCTGAAACTGATCCTTTCTGTTCTTCATAAAACACTCGAGTGTTTTTCAATTCACTCGAGTATTTCGTAGCATTTCACTCGAGTGTTCTTCATTTTCATGCGAGTGTTTTTCAGGTTTTTTGAAAAACACGCGAGTGTTTTTAAATTCACTCGAGTAAATTGCCCAGTTTCAGAAAAACAAGCTTTTGATCAATTATCTTTTAATTGCACCGAAAATTAGTCACTGTTGCTTCCATATTACTATTCACCCCCCTTCTAGTAATTACTAAGCCCGCTTGTTGGTTTCCAACAAACCTGACCTTAAGTCAAGTTTGGAAAAGAATTTAGCACCAAACAACTCATCCAATAATTCTTCCACAATTGGATTTGGAAAACTGTCCTTAACAGTCACAACATTAAGAGCTCTATAGTCAGTACAAAATCTCCATGTTCCATCCTTTTGTTTAACCAAAATGATAGGTGATGAAAAAGGGCTGGTACTGGGGACAATAATTCCATCATCTAACATTTCTTGGATCATTGTCTCAATCTACAATTTCTGACTATGGGGGTATCTATATGGCTTGACCTTAATAGCATTGGTGTCAGGTAATAGAGGAATGCAATGGTCCTGTGACCTTGGTGGTGGAAGACCCTTAGGCTTAGCAAAGATAACTCTGTAAGTGTGTAGGAGAATAGCAATCTCTGGTTCTACATCCTCAGGAATGTCAAGCCAATCATCTAGTGGTGAGGGTGCTTGCTGGATCTGCAGAGAATATAGTTCAGCTATTGAATCAGTTTTCTGCATTCTCTTAAGTTGATGAAATTCGGATTGCTGTGGCAGGCTTTGCTTTTCACCAGAGAGAGTCACCAGCTTGTTTGCTAGATAAAATTTAATTGTTAAGGAGCTATAATCAGCAATGTGGGGTCCCAGTGTTGCTAACCAGGCAGCCCCAAGCACCAAATCTGCACCAGACACAAGAAGGAGGTACACAGGAAACTTGAGCACATGACCTTGCACCAAAACCTGAATTTCCTTAATAACCCCTTCAGTTGTCATTGCATTTCCATTCCCTACCATCACTTGCAATGTAGAGAGTGGTTCAATGGGCAATTTCAAACAATTGGCAATTCTGGGCTGAAGGAAGTTATCAAAACTTCCACTGTCAAGTAGGATCTGAATTGCCATACCATTCAAGGTACCCTTGAATCGCATTGTTCCAATACCAGAAGCATCCTTGAGAGCATTAAAGGACAAACGATGCTCTAAGGATTCTTCCAATGTTTCTGTCACAGGCTCAGATTCAGTATTTTCCTCATCTTCATTCGCAATCTGCAGATACATGTATTGTCTATTTGGACACTTGTGATTTGCAATAAACTTCTCATCACAAGTATAACATAATCCCTTTTCCCTTCTCATTTGCATTTCAGCAAGTGACATTTTCTTTATGTTGTTGTTTCTGAGAAACTTAGGGTATGGCTTTTGATTTGGTGTTTGTAAGATAGGTTGTTGGTTGGGGTTTGTGTATGGTTGGTTTGTGTTTGGTAGGTTTTGTGTGGTTGGTTGGCTGTTTGTGTTTGTGTGTCTGGGATATTGGTTAAAGGATGATCTGGTTCTTGTATATTTTTCTTCATAGAGTCTAGCTAGGGAAATGGCTTTGAGGACAGAATTAGGTGCTTGGGCTATAACTTCTCTACGAAATGTCAGGTTTTAACCCACTTATGAAGCATTCCAACAGTGCCTCTGCACTTACTCCATAAATTCTATTGGCAAGGGCAGTGAACTCAACATAATACGCATTCACTGTTCCAGATTGGGTTAGCTTAAATAAAGTGGATCTAGGGGAGTCAAAAGGGGAAGGGCCAAATTCCAATTCAAGGGATCTAGTAAGTGTGTTCCATGAGAAAAAGGGATTTGTTCTCTGCATCATTTGGAACCAGGGTACCACATCTTTTTCGAAATGAATAGCAGCTATAGTTGTTCGTTGTTCATCGGGAGTGTTATAATAATCAAAGAATTGTTCAGATTTGAAGATCCATTGCAAAACATCTGTACCATCAAAACGAGGGAAATCCAATTTCACATTCCTTACCTGAAATGTATTTGCAGAGTTCTTTGAGTTCGGTCCACCACTTGATGAATTGTCCTTCAGATCTGCGATATCTCTGCGCATTTCTTCAAGTTCTGCAGCATGTTCTCTGTCACGCTTTTCAAGCATCTCCATAATTTGTTGCAGCTCCTTCGAAGTGTTCTCCATTGTGGTGTTATGAAAGCACCAATTGTAAGAATGTGAAATTACCAGATAAGGAAATTCAAGTATGAAACAGTAAATGATTAAGAAAATTGAAATAACTTGTGAGGCAAGAACTTAATTGTACTGAATTAGGAAAATCACCGTGAGTTCAAACGGGATCACAACTTAAGTACATCTTCAAGGTACGAAATGAACAATAATGGCAAAATGCAGAAAAGAGGTACAAGAGAGAGAAGCCTCAATTGTCTACACAATGCCCAAAAACTAAATGGAATCATTTTCCCTTTTTATGACCTTTCCAACCCCAAACGAATTCCTTCAGCAGTGAATTCTCTTTCCTGATACGTACGTGAGGTTGGTTAGCATCATTTTCTGTGCCTGCAGCCGCGTGTCCCAGGTCCATCACGTCCTCATGATTGCCCAATATTCCCTGGGCCCAGCTGTCTCCTTAATGGCAACATTCCTTTGGTCCTTTTTGCCCCTGTCAATGCTATTCGTTACAAAACCATGCAGTTCTCGAAATTGATATTGATAAATGAAAAACAGAAATGGGTTGGTACTACGATTTTAGCATGATACATATAGAAGAGAAAATAAAAAATTTATTCTTCCTTTATGTAGTGTAGTTTTTGTTGAGTCCTTCATCTTAAATTATATTTTAAATGATAAATGAAGGGGGGAAATGAAACTGTGTTGTTACAGTATGATTTATGAATGTTAGCGATAATGTTAGCGATAAGCATATGAGTTATCAGATTCCAGAGGATGACTCAAGTTCTCAACTGGTAAAAAACCTGTACTGCCACTATACAACCAAAATATCATGTTATTAGGTGTTGCAATAATAAGATGAAGAGGAAAAAATGAAAAGAATGAGAGATGATAGAATGGATGCGCATTTAGAAAGAACATAATAATGTAGGATGACAGAACGGGCTTCGATTTAGAGAGAACATAGGAACATAATCAGTTCAATGAGGGAGAAAGAAAATAACTTTCAAGATCACACCTATAAGCAGTTCATTATCATTAAATCAACTTTTTATTTTTATTTTTATTTTCTCCTTCTTTGAGAAACCACTCATCTTTTTAGTAACTGCTTGATAGTTTAAAATTTATGTGATTTTCTATTTTTACCCTTTTAATATTTTAATAAGAAGTTGGTAACAAATTGTAAATTAGAGTAATAGATAAGGGTAATGTAGGAAAAAAATTATGTACAAAAAAGTAGTTAGAAAATAGTTAAAAAATGGTGTTTTCTTTATAATAGTAATATATATATATAATAACGATTTAAAAAGAGAAATTATATATTAATAATTTGGGAGATGTTATTTGCACCCATGTCATTACTCCATCCATCCAACTTTTATAATTTTTTACACCAAGTTTCCAATATTACCCTCCTACTAAAAAAGTAAACCTTCTTTTCATTTTACTTACACCCAATACTATTAAACTTTCCATTTCTCTTCCACACCCACTTTTCATTCAAACACTAAACCTTCTTTTCGTTCAAACACAAAACCTTGAATCACTGCCTCCTCCTCTTCTTCTTCGCTGCCTCTCGTCTTCATCGCTGCCTTTTCTTCTTCATCATCCCTTCCTTCAGCATTTTTAACTTCTTCTCTCTTAAAAGTTAGTGTACATGTCCTTGTTCTCTTATTCCTTTCTTTTTAAGTCAATGTTGTGTTTCATTTGTGTTAATCATTTTTTACCATGGATTTTGTACAGAAAATGTTTATGATTGGTTTCTCTGGTGACATAGAAGCTGCCCATGCCAAAGCCACACAACTAGCACGAGAGGCTATAGCCAATGTAAGAACTGTTGCAGCCTTCAATTCAGAAACAAAAATCGTTGGACTGTTCGCCTCCAACCTTGAAACTCCATTGCGGCGGTGTTTTTGGAAGGGACAAATTTCTGGGAGTGGATATGGAATAGCCCAATTTGCACTTTATGCTTCCTATGCACTTGATATAAGATTATATAAAAATAATTAAAAAATACAAATTAAAAAATAAAAAACAACTGTACGGATGGATCATCCGTAGCTCTCAACGGATTGATCATCCGATCTGTTTATTATCTTGCGTCGTCTGCATATTTCACGAATTGGGACAGGAAAAGAGAAATTACCTTTGATTAAAAACAACATATCAACAAAATTCACGATAATGTTTTCAATGATTAAAAAGGTACGCAAGGTTTTGAGTGAGCAAAGTTGTGAACAAGGTTTTTGTGAAGAAGATGATCTGTATGGAGGAGAAGAAGAAGTTGGGTGTAAGTAGTAATATATAAGGTGTGAATATTATATATATATATATATATATATATATATATATAGGGTTTTAGGATTAGGGGTGTAAATATTAGTGATGGGTGTAAATAATAGATGTATGAGTGTGAGTAGTAATAATGAGGGTAATATTGGAAACTTGGTGTAAAAATTATAAAAGTTGGGTGTATGAAACAATGACAAGGGTGCAAATAACATCTCCTTAATAATTTTCATTCATATTATCATTAGTGCAAAATGACATTATTCATAATGATCACAATTTAAAAGACATAAAAGAGAGTTATTTATTTTATTAAAAATACTAATAAAAAAGATACTCTAAAAATAATGATAATTATTAAAAAATTCAAAATAAAGTTAATAGGAAGTATCAGGGAGGATCGAAAAGTATTTAAAAAATAATAATTAAAATTAAATAAAAATAATCAGATATTTTGGAGACACTTATCAGAAAATGTCATACACGTATCGATATCGAAAACGAATACGACAATGATACTTTTTCATTTGTGAAGTATGTGCGCTTCATAATTCCACATCCTAGTACTTGATCCCTTCCTTTGCAACTATCTTATTTGAACATCGAAATAAAACGCTTACTATAATAGGACAAAATGGTGATAAACCCAATGCATTATTTTATCATTTTATAATTTCTTTTCTAGAAATAGTAAATGTCAAATCTGGATGTCAATTTTTAATATTCAAGGCTTAAATATCAAAATGATTCATGTAAATGTTGACTTTTTTGAAATTGGTCCATGTAAAAAAATGGTTTTGATCCCTGTATTTACATAACGTTTTGATTTTTGTCCCTCTTGTTAAATTTTTGTCCCGATAATTATATTGATAGTTTGTTTTGGTCCCTATTTATTATATTTGATAAGTTTTGGCCCTTGTTATTAGATTTCATAGGTTTTGACACCTTTATTGTCATGGTTTTTGAATTGGTTCTGTTATGTAATAGAAGTTGTTTCTTTACCCTTGAGAATTAATACAAGAATATCATTCTTAATTGGTCATAGAATGTAATACATACATTAAGTTTTGGCTTATTTATGTAGATGTGTTTAGTCCCTAAAAGTTCAGCGTGTTTTGATTTTAGTCCCTATAAGTTATTTTGACCGAGATTAGTCCTTAAATTTTCAAACATTTTGGTTTTGGTTCCCTCCATTAGTAAAAATTTGTTTTTTGTTTGTGTAACTAGTAGAACATCACATTAGCAATCTATGTGGTCTGAAGTGACGTCAAATAGGTGATATAACGTGGATGATACAGATCCACAGACGCAAAATGGTCCAATACGCAAAATGGTCCCGTACGCAAAATTTTGAGTTCATAGGCCTGAATCATTTATGTCACATCACCTATCTAGCGCTACGTCATACCCCGTGGCAGCTAGTGTTGATTTTCGTTAATTTTTTTTAATGGAGGGGTCAAAACCAAAATGTTTGAGAAATTAAGGACTAGTCTCGGTCAAAATAACTTCTAGGGAATAAAAACAAAATATGTTGAACTTTTAGGGACCAAAACCATAAATAAGCCTTAAGTTTTCAACGTTTTCCATCTACATTTAATGGGAATGACCAAAACCAAAACGTTATGTAAAAGCAAGGACCAAAACCAAAAATTTATATAAATGCAGGGACCAAAACCAAAACTTTTTTTTACAGGGATCAATTTCAAAAAGATCAATATTAACAAGGACGATTTTGATATTTAAGCCAATATTCAAATAACATTATGGGTTCCTTTATATAAGCTTAAAACTGCTTTAATCATTTTTAGAGTCTCGATAACAATTTTAAAAAATATATCAAATGTTATCATTTTATATATCACTAATAATATTACTCCCTCCAGTCCTACATATAAGACCCTTTTCGGATTTTTATTTTGGTACTCATTTCAATTTTCAATGACATTTAATTACTTTAATTTTTCCATTAACACTCCTATTAATTCAACATTTTTTAGAGTCGCGATAATAATTATAAGAGTTATTAGTCATTTTGATCCCTGAGAGTGTCACCATCTGTCACTTTCGTTTATGAGAGATCATAAGTACACGTTTTGTCCCTAAGAGTATCTCACGTCAATCACTTTAGTATATACGTCAATTGGGTAATAACAGAGTTAATTTTGTTATGTATCACGTTAAGTGTCATCGATATCTTTTAAATCGTTCACTTTGGTCCCTGAAACATGCATACAAAATTCAACTTTGTATTAACCCCAATTGAATTTTGTTGAGTTAAAAAAATATTTTAAATAGTCAATTGTGATTGACAAAGTTGAATTGGGGTTAATACAAAGTTGAATTTTGTATGCATGTTTTAGGGACTAAAATGAACGATTTAAAAAATATCGATAACACTTAACGTGATGCATGACAAAATTAACCCTGTGATTAACCCCAATTGACGGATGGAATAAACTGATTGGCATGAGATACTCTCAGGGACGAAATGTGTACTTATGATCTCTCAGAAACGAAAATGACCGATGTAATACTCTCAGAAACCAAAATGACTAATAACTCTAATTGTATGGGTAGTTTTGAAAAAATATATCAAATTTTCATATTTTCATTGTCACTAATTAATTTAACTACATTCCTTGATGAAATAGAATTAAAGTTTATATTCTTTTTAGGATTTGAAGTCTAAATTTTTCTACAGTATGTTGAATTATTTTTTATTATTTTTAAGTGTGGTTGGAGCATCCGAAATATTTTATTATTTTATCTTTTTTATCTTTATATTTTTTTCACTTACCACTCTCTTATTTAAAAAAGAAAATTAATAAAGGACAAAATCGGATATTCACAGTTGAAAATAATTACCTACCTACCCTGATCCTATTCAAAGAAAATAAACTACCTTCCTAATCAAACACCAACATTATTTGAAATTTGATAAGATCGATTATATTATATACAAGTTTTTTTTTTTTTTTTTATAAACTTGAAAAGTACTCAATATAGTAATTTAACATAATTAGTAATTAATCGGTAAAATAATGAACAAAAAGAATCATTTATATAAATAAACATTTTACATATTAAAACTGCAATTAAGTTCACACAAATTTAATTAACAACTAAACATGTAAAATACTTTAAGTTTGAAATATACAACAAAACCCTCGACACATGAGATGATAAAGCAAGGGATAAAATACCAATTCCAAAACTAAAATCTATTCATATATGGCGCTGAAGCAACCTGGAGTTGCTTTGCTCTAAAATTGATTTTGGTTATTGAAACAATTATGGATTGTAGAACCAAACATGGAAAGAAAACCATAAAATCACGTTGAACCAAGACAAACGTATGTTCGAATGGATAGAACGCGGAACCAAACACTGCCTAATATATCAATTGAGCTTTCTATTTTAATGTTTTGAGTTTGATGATTTCAGTATGTTACTTTTACTCAAACTATTTTTTCTCTTTAAAAGTTATAGAACTCTTATAAACATAACAAAGAAAATTGGTTTAAAAAATAAATACAATCAGCGACTCAGTGTAGAATAGCCAATTATTTTTTGTTAAATTACAATTACAGTGTGGCTATATTCATTTTATTTCTAATTTCTATTTATTTTTTGGGTTTCTATCATGTATTTCTTAACTTATTGGGTAAGTAACTAATCCTTTGGCCGAATTATTTATAAAATAAAATCTAGATTTTTGAAAAAATTATGAACTTTAAGACTATTTTGGTAAGGCAAATTTTAACAAAAGTCTTTAGCGTACTTGCTAAAAAGTCAAATATAATCAAAATATATTGAAAATTGTATTTTTTAAATTTTTGATGTAAAAAATAATGTACACTTATGACTATTTGGTCCCTTGTTAACAAGACCTTTTTAGTAATTGCATATTTAAAAGCAATTTTGATCAAAACTATCCAAACAATATTATTTTATAAAATCACTCTAGCATTAAACATGCCCAAACATAAATCACTTCATTTCAAACTCAATTTTAGCAAGAATCAATTTTACAAAATTAATTTCATTTAAAATCAAGTTTGTAAATGCTCATCCAAACACACACTTAATTTAAATAAGGTTGGACGACTTAATTAATCTTCATTATAAAAATGAGTATTAAATTCAGTATAATTCGAACTTAGTTTACCACTACCTCCGTTCTACAAGGATGATAAAAAATGACAAATTTTTTGTCACAAACTAAAGTTAAAATTATACAGTAAATGAAAAGTTTAAGAATTGTAAACTTTGAATTGTTATTGGTTAATCAATGCAAAATGCATTAAATTAAGTGTTTAATAATTAGTTAATTTGTCAGACAAATCATTAAATGTATATATTCTTATTTTTTTTTACCTTTTCAATTTGTTGCCATATTTTTGTGTGAGGCGAAGGGAATAATATTGTTGGAGTTTGTGAGTAAAATAATTAACTTTGGTGACCTTTTGTGAATTTGGAATTATTAATTGGTTTTACATGGAGAATTTTTTATTGAATTCGTGATGAATATGACTAATATGAAATCAAATTACTCACTCTAATCTTTATTACGAATCGCCAATCACCATTCAAAAAGTTTACACGATTTTTTTTATAATCCATTTTATAATTTCTATGTAACATTTATGTTTAATTTAACCACTTAAAAGAGTAAGAGAAGATTAAGAAAAAGCTCCTTTAATTGTGAAAAAAGAAATTGATCACATGCAATAATGAAAAAGAAAGTGTGAAATATTAGTAACATTTATAAGAAAAAATAAATTTTAATTAATAAATGTTATACTCCTATAATGTTAATCAATTTTGATTAAATTTATCCGGTTTTGAAAATCTAAACAAAAATCTGTAGTTTGTCCTTCCTCTAAATAGTTAACAAGCAGAAACAATAGTCAAGGGTAAAACTCAATTATTTAAACAATTTTTTATTTTTTCATCAATGAAGCTTGATTATTTATGATTTTTTTTTTCAAAACGAAAGGAAAAAAGCTACAATATAAAGTTCATCATCATTATTATTTTTATGATTAAGATATGTAGTTTATTGATATAAGGTAGATAACTCGGAGTTTAAAAGATTGACAATCTTAAAAATAATGCATGTCTTCTACGGTTCTACCCAATACATATCTTCACTAGCAAGGGTAAACTTTGCCAAAAACATCATTATTATTTGAAACAACAACAAAAGATATCTCTAGGATATCCGCTATCAGGAATGCATTGTCCTTCCGAATAGTTAAGACCCTTGCAATAAGCATCACAATTGGGAACTCTTTTGCAAAATATGTCACAGGTCATTTTGTCATCACCTGCATTCACAGCATGGACACTCTAGATTACAAGAAGGAAAAAAAAAAAGGTAATGAAAAAAACACAAAGAAATAAGTACGAGAGTATATAAATAATTGGAAGATTAGACATCCGTTTTGCTATTTAGTTTACATACCATGAGTATCATGAGAGAAAAAGAGAATTCCAACAATGACTAGAAAGATGAATTTCAACAGACCCATTTGAATTCGTGTGTGAACCATTTCGTGTAGCTTTTGACAGTAGATTTGATTTGTATAACAAGTGAACTTGCCAAGCTTATATAATACTCACTCTTATTTTAATAAAATGTCATACGTATTTAATCAAAATATTTCCTCCATCCTACAAGCGTAGGTAATTAACTATTTTGTTTAAAAAAGTTAATCAAATTTATACTATTTTTAAACATTTTATTTGTAGTACTTATTAATGGGGAATGAATAATGAATATTTTATAATTAATTAGAATACTTATTTAATAAAGATAATTTAGGTAAAACGATTAAATACCATCTAAAAAATTTAAAATATCCTATATAAAGGAACTAGTTTTTAGCCCGTGCATTGCATGGGTGTATACATTATGGTGTTTTTTTTGGGATTTTTGGCGACTTTGTTTATGTAAGATTACGAATGATTTTTTGTGCGGTTATAATAAATTATGAATGTTTGTATATTATATTTTGTTAATTACTCGTTTAGCCCATATATATATATATATATATATATATATATATATATATAAAAGACCCATTTTCTATTGAGAAAATAGATTAATTTAGTTAATGGTATTGCAAGTATAAATATGTGGTTTGTATTTTAAAAAAAAAAACCCCTATTAATGAATAGGGATGTTTGTGGAAAGAAGTATGTAATTGTTATTGAAATTTGGTGTAGAATCTTATAAATAGTGACCAAATAAATTATCACAATGATCAAAAATACAATGTTATAAAAACATAAATTATTTTTATTACTTGCTCTTTTTTTTTTCTTATCACAATTGGCCTAAGTTTTGTCCTGCATCTAATTGACTTGTAATAAATTAGAAAAAATACTTGTGAGAATGTTAGCTAATATTTTAGATATCGACAACACACATATTTAAAAATAAAATTGAATCCCACAACAAAATATATTTATGAATATATTAAAAAAATAAATGTGTTGATTAACATGTTAGGCCCGGCCAATTGATTTTGTCAACCCATATATAATAATATATTAACATGTTATGCCAATTGATTTTTGTATATACTGCTGTCAACCCATAAGAATAACAATAATAAAATTCAAATGAAAATTTAAGAATTTGAAAAACTAAAACATGATACCAAAGAATAAAGAACTGTAGTGAAATAAATAAGAGAAAATAGATAGTGCACCGATAGTGTAGAGGCTTTTTACATCAATAGTGTATCATCTACCATTTATATGTTAACGGTTAGTTGTTGACTTTTAAATAAAAGTAATACCAATAAATGGTGGATGATGGACTGATGGTGTAAAAAAAGTTACACCATCAATGCACACCCATTAATCTCAATAAATAGAAGAAATATATGAAATTATATACTGATTGTCACTTTGTTCAAATTTTCCGATAAAATTGCATGTTTGGCACAATTCCATGTGAGGGAATTCCATAAAGCAAAATAAAAAAATTGAGATAATACATAACAAAGCAGAATATTAAATCAAATTTATTAGAACATTAAAAACTATGGGAGTAGTGTTTAAAAAAAATCATTATTAATTGCATGTTATAAATTAAAAATTTTGAGTGTCACAGAAAAAGAGAGATTTAAAAGATTATAGTTTCATTGATTCCAACATGCATATCCATATTTGAAAAGGAAAAGACCAACAAAAAAATGGAATGATGATATAGTGGTTTCCGTTACCAAGTTATATAAAACCCAAATACAGAAAGATGCATCACCATGCAAATACAAACACAGAAATTCTCAAAATTCAAGATAAAAAAGAATCTGTAATGGTTATTCATTCCAACCGTAGTAGTTATACAATATGGCTCAAATAAGTTAAAAAACATTGAAATATGTAGATAGAAGTAGACAGCACGAAATGGATTTATTTGTTTCAGCACAGGCTACTTCTTTTGCTGTTGTTGAAAAGAAGAATTGAAAAGCATAATGGGCAAATGGTGATTCTCATTTCCAATTTCGACTTCTAAAACTATTTTACGGTTGGCGATTATTTTTTTAACCAACACTAAAATTGTTACAAAAACTGTTTTAGTTTTAATTTGCAAAGAAAATAACCATATACTTTCGCTGTTATTGAAAAGAATAATTGAAAAGCATAATGGGTGTCACTGAATAATTGAAAAGCATAATGGGTGTCACTACCATTAGAGGGTAATTAGGCACAATGACTACTGTATGGTCACAATGTTTGTTAGGCGCAATCAATCAAATATTCGGTAGCTACTATTAAAGTGACAATTTAAAAAGATAACAAAGACCTTAATACTTATCTTGGGATTTTGATTAGTTGTGTAGAATAAAGACATGCATATATAAGAATCAATCAGTTAAGATACCCCAAAGTAATGAAAATGACGAAAACTGATAAGTTATTTTTACAATATGAGAAATATGAGAATAAGAGTAACCGGGGTTTAACAAAATCAGTCAAAGTTCCTTTCTACTTTTTAAGAGATTAATTAGTGTATTGTTTTTGCACCATTAAAAAGTATTGATTTGGTAATCCAAATAGAACAAAAAAAAAATAAAATGATGAGTGGAAAAAAAGGAAAACTTTAACCATTAAAGAAAAGTGATATGGATACAGAGAAAATAAGAAAAAGATGAATTATTTATAGTATAAAATAACAAAAAAAAAAGATGAATTATTTATAGTACCTGATTAGCAGTGGCTATGGAACCAAATTCAGAAGAAGAGGAATAATAGTAAGAGGGAGAGTCCATCATCATAGAGAGTAATGATGAAACATATTGCAGTAAGTATATATGTACGAAACTATGAATGAATGCAAAGTAGAAAGAGAGAGAGAGCAATATGGTAAAACGTGAAAACCAAGGCGAAGAAGGTCAATGAGTTAACACCTCTAAAAGCAATGGATAACCATCTGCCCATTCTATTTGCAATTTTTGCGTTTAAAAGAAATAGTTATACATAGATACAGTTATAATCAGTTTTATAAATCAGTTTTGTAAATTTGAATTTGGGACACATGGATAGCTTCAAAAATCACTATTCTCCAACTTTTAATGTGGAGGCTCCATTTTGAAATGGGAGATTCTGGAGCCTCCATTGGGACATGTTTTTATACTAAAAGGAAAGATGTGTCGAATCTTTGAATTTTGAGGTAGTTTTGTTACGGGTTCTTTTTTTTTTCCATAATATTTGACTCCTCGAAGTTATATTTGAGTTTGTCATATACTTCTGCTATTAATTTTAGCTAAATTTTGCTGACATGTCTAACCGGAATCCTAGTTAGACGTGAGAGATTAGCCATATAGTGATAAGTAGACGAAAACGATTTCTCTCTCCAATCTTTTTTAAACTAAAAATATAAAAGTATTAATTTTTTAATTTTAAAAAAAAAGTTCTTCCCTCACATGATCTTACGTGACTAATCTCTTGCTTTAATTTTTTTATATAAAAAAGATTTTTATCTATGTGACATTATGTGGCTAACCTCTTGTATCTTATTACTAGGATTTCGGTGTGACATGTCAAAAAAATTTAGCCAAAATTGAAAACAGGGATATACGGCAAATCCAAAATTAATTTTGGAAAATCAAATATTATAAAAAAAAATGTGACAATAATCTTAAAGTTTGGATACGTCTAAACATTGTGCTCACTGAATCTTTTAAATACTGTACACAACAAAGAAATCGATTAAAATTCTCATGTCAGTTTAATTTGATTCTAGTAGTTTAGTCGTATCTGTGATGAATTCAATAAGATACTATTTTCTATGTTAAACCAAGTAATAATTCCAAATTCCCAAATGTCAAAATTAATTCTAGTAGTTTAGGAGTATTAACAAAGGTCAACGACGAAATTTTTTAAGCATAATGTGAGTGATTCGATCATTATTATGGGTATGAAAAAAAAATTGCTAATAAAAAGAAAACTCATTTCGGTGATTTCTACACCTTAAAAAGATTAGTTTTTGACTATATATTAGTATACTTTTTCAAAACTACCCTTATAATTATTATTGGAACTCTAAAAAATGTTGACTTAATAAGGGTGTTTGTGAAAAGAAATAATTAAATGCTATTGAAAATTGTAATGGGGACTTATAAATAGGATCAAAATAAAAAGCCTAAAAAGGTCTTGTAAATAGGATCGGAGAGAATACTAAGTTAAACATCTAAATGTAATTAAATGGTGTTAAAAAATGAGTTTTTTTATAGTATTCTTGAAACATGAAATATGAGGGAATCATAATTAAATCTTACTATTTTCTACTCTAGTAATCTTAAAAACCCTTGTCAGCAAAACCTTTATAAAAATAATAAGTAATCTTTCCTCGATTTTACAAAATAAACAATTACAGAGTATTTAAAAATGAATCAGTTTTGGTTAAACGTATATAAACATGAGATTGTATGATTGGTTAATTGCAACTTTGGCAAAACATTAAGAGTATGAGTGAGGGTCGATAGAATTTGGCCATACTCGCTCTGGTCCTATTTATAGGGCATACTTAACCATATCATACAAACCAAGGAGGGTAGTTAAGTATCTTGAAACTTTAAAAAAATACTTTAACATTACAATCTTACCCTCTTAATTTGCATTAGGAATTTCACAATGTATTACTTCACATTAATGGACAAAGGGCAAATAAGAGAAAATAGCAATAAATGTCTCCTAGAAAATATAAAGTGGCTTATAAATAGGACCAAAAAATCCTTCTAGAATGTGACTTATAAATAGGACCGGAGGAAGTAGTTTAATTTGCAAGATTCAGTGAATGTATATACTATCCCGTTTCTATTTATCTGTCCTATTTCAAACAAAACACATCATTTAACAAATGTAATTATTACTTAGATTTTCGATACATTAATTGTGTTTTTTCCCACTATATCCTTTATCTCTTCATAATCATTACTTTTTTTTTCACTACTAACGAAAATCAATACCCTATTAGATAAGGGTAAACATGGAAAGTATCATTTATTACATCCTTGAAATCATCAAAAAGACAGATAAAAAGAAACAAACAACTTATCCAAAAAAGAACAGTTAAATAGAAACATAAGGATTATAAGGACATCCACAACAGAGTCTGGAGAGAGTCTGATGGAGAGTCTTAAGTTCATATTTCTTCCAGACTCTCTTAAGACTCTGCTAATCTTCAAAATCCGGTGAAGAGTCTAAAGTTGAGTTTGTAAAATAACATACTCAACTTAAGACTCTTGTGGGACCCGTTTTTGTCTTTTTTTTCATTTTTTACTTTATAATACCTTAATAGAAAATAATAATAATAAATAAAATATTATTAACAATAAATAAATAATAATTAAAAATAATAATATTATTTTTTAAAAAATAAAAATAATATTTTTAAATATATACTTTTTCTCTTTTATTTTTAAATATATTGTCTTGTTATGAAAAAATAAATAAATTAATTAATAAAAATACATATTTTATATTTAAATAAATAAATAAATAATAAATAAATAAATAAGAATTATAAAAATTTGAATTATATTGACATTTTTATGTACTTTATAATTTTTAGTAGGTACCATTAATTATTGTAATGTTAAGTTTTATTTAATTTTAATATTTAAATATTATTTGAGATTATTTTTATAAATTCTACGTAAATAATATTATTGAAATTGTATCACAAAAACATTATTAAAATAAAATTGTGTATAAAAGTATATGATGATGTAATGTTGATGCATGTTTGGTGAGTCTATGTTGTGGTAGAAGATATGAAAAGTCTGAAGTTGAATCTGATAGCTAAATCATGATGTAATGCTGATGTGTCAGAATCGGATTAGTCTTAAGTCAAGACTCCGCCGTGAATGCCCTAAGTTTTCTTATACCATATCTACTATATCTTATAAGTTGGCTCACAATGCTCTTAGTTATACCCATGTGATCATAACAAGCTATTTTGATACTTCCTCCGGTCTTATATATAGGACATACTTAACCATATTTAATTTCTCGGACGAAGGAAAGTGGTTAGTTTTGTGAATTTTATGAGAATATATTGTAATATTACAATTTTACCCCCTTTACTTTACTTGGGAAGTTCACATTCATTAATGAATAACAAAAAAACATAGTTAGTCAAAGCATTTAATAAGGGCAAAAAAGAGAAAAAACAGTTAATGATGCATAGGAAATATAAAGTGCCCTATATATAAACCAAAGATTTCTTCTAAAAGGTGTCATATATATATATATATATATATATATATATATATATATATATATATATATATATATATATATATATATAGGACTAGAAGCACTATTTGTTAATTACACTTTCCATTCTCGTATATAAGATCTTCGTCCTTGCATATAAGATTATTTCGATTGATTTTACATCCATTAAAAGAAATTACTGTAGTTTTTTTTAGGGAATTAAAAAAATTAGTTAATTTTGTTAACATATTAGAAATGTAAATATGATATGTAGTATTTTCATAACCGCCTCTATTAATAATATTGAAAATATAAAAAATGTTAAATAATTAAAAATATTTATGAAAAAAAGTAATTAATTGTTATTAAACATTAATATATGATCTCATATATATAAAAAATAAAAATATAAAAAAAATCTTATATTTAGAAATGTAGAGAGTGTTAATTAACAAGTTGGATCAATGAAAAATTTTGTACCTTGGTCCTTCTCTCTAAATAGTTAAGAAGCAGAAGAAAAAGAAAAAAGTTACGAACAAAACTCATTTATTCAAACAACGCTAGATTATTATTCATGAAATACATATAATTTTCTTCTAAAACGGAAGAAAAAAGCTACATTTTATTCTGATTTGAAACAACAACAATTAACGTCTCTAGGAACTCCAGGATCATGGTAGCAGTCTCCTCTAAAATTGCCTAGACCCTTGCAGTAGGCATCACAATTGGGAACTTCTTTGCATGATTTATCGCAGTTTATGTTTAAACCTGCATTCGATCAACGCATGGGACTTTAAATTATAAGAAAAAAGTAAAAAAAAGTACAGAGAAATATGTAAGAGTAGATAAAATTTTTGGAAGATGAAAAAAGTACAGAGAAATATGTAAAAGTAGATAAATATGCATTCATAATAATTGGGAACTATTTAGTTTACATACTATGAGCATCATGAGAGAAAATGAGAACTCCAACAAGAACTACAAAGATGCATTTCAACAGAACCATTTGGACTTCTTTGCGAGCCATTTCAGGTAGCTTTTGACAGTTTGTTTGAATTGTCTTCCTTTTGCTTCAATTTATAAGCTGTATTCTACGTGAATTATATAAGCGGTTGTTATTTGGACTCCTACATCTAACACCTATACAAACACCTTATACATACTTTATACTGTTTTTGTCTTTTAGTGATCTTTTTGTTTTTGGTTTTGTTATAAGAATTCTGTTTTTGTTTGATTCTTTACCCATTTTCTTCCGATGCTTCTAATATTTTTTTGAATACACTTAATATTAATTTATGATGGTATCAATCATGTTTCTATATTTAATGGAATAGGATTTTCAACTTTGACTGTAAATTTTTCTATTTTATTTTTTATTATTATTTTCCAATATGGTATATCTTCAATACGTAAAGTATTTTGGATTATCTCTGACATTTGTATGCATTTTCTTTGACTAATATTCATTTTAGATTCCTAAAATCCGTAATGTGGATATTTATTAATATCTTTATTTATTTTTCTATAAAGATTCTTATTTATTTTTTTATAAAGATTCTTTTTTCTTGTTAGTGTGCTTTTTTCTCTTATATTCTCAAAATATTTCTTTGTAAACTTCTTTGTGCTAACTTGCTTTAGTTCTAATTTTTCCAGTTGGTTTTGTATGTTGCTTATCATTTTTGTATTTTCTTTATGAATTCTTTTTAATTCTTCTATCTCATTAGAATATTTCATCAAAATTTTAGTTTTCACTAACTGAGTCTAAAAATTCATAGTAGTCAGTTTGATATTCTAAAAGTCTTTCTCGGGTGAACTCGTTTCCGAGCTCTGATACCAGATAATTTTTGGGGCCTAATTCTATTATAACATTAGCTAATTCTATAACTTTTTCTAAATCATGCGGAATTATAGACATTTCTTGTAAATGTTCTTTAATATTTTCTATAAAGTTTGGATAATTTTCAATTTTTCTTTTTAATGCTTTAACATGTTGATATCTATAAAAGATTAAATTTTTGTTTAGAGTCATTCTTCTATAAATATCTTTTCTAACTATATCTAAATCCTTCCATACTTTTTCTTTTATTATTTGTTTCTTAATATTTCTAAAAACATTTATTCTTATTTTCATAAATTCTAAAACTTATGTTAAAATAACTACCCAGTTTTTTCCTGCCATATTTTATTCTGAATACCAGTATTCATCATCTAAATCTTCATTATTAAGTAAATATACGTCAATATATGTATCTAGTGTTTTATTTATTTCTGAAGTTATAACATTTAATATTATTTCTTCCCTTATCCATTCATTTTTTATTATTTCATTTACTTCTTTAATAGGAGTTAAATAATTTATCATTATTAGTTTTTCTGATGCTTTTAGTAACCAAAATTCTATTTGTTTATTTCCTAATTTATAATAATATAAATTATTTAATTCTGGATAACACTTTCTAATCATAATTTTTTCTCTATTTCTAAAAGTTTTTCATTTAGTGCTCTAATTTCTGAATTGGTTCTTTCTAATTGTATTTGTTTATTTATAGGTAGAAATAATTCTTCTGACTCTTTTTCTAGGAACTTTGGAGTTCTTAATGAAATTAAAGGAGTAAAGAGTTCATTTATATGGATTAAATCCTTTCCTTTAAATTCTATGCTATGGTGACTATTACTCAAAGCGTAATTAACCCCGTAACATATCGTAAAAGGAGAATTTTCTTCCTTCATGAATTTCTTCTTTAATAGTTCATAATGAAAAACAATAGACTTGTTTAGATCCTTGTCTAATAATGAAAGTCCTATTTGAAGGTTTACATCAAATTTAACTTTTCCTTTCTTAAGATTACAATGTCCTTCATCAATAATTGCATCATTTTCTTGAATAAATCTATTATCTAGAAGTTGAAGTTTCATAGGCGATTCAATGCCCTTCATATAAGTACTTTTGATTATCACTTGTATGGTAGATATATGTATATATTGGATTTTTGATCATTCTTCTATTTTTAACCTTTTAATGTTTTATTGAATCTGATTCTTATTTATGACCGAAATCATAACATCTCCATAGGTATTTTCTATAGGAACGGGTAGTTCTCCTATCATCATTCCAAATTTTAGTATATTTTTTCGTGAAAAGGTATTTCTTAAGGTTATTCTAATATTTCTCTTAAAATTGTCATCTTCTTTAAGGGTAAAATCTTCTTTTTCTATATTTCTATCTATCAATTCGTCTAGGAAATATCCCTGTTAATCTTCTTGCTCTTCTACTATGCAACTATTCATAATAACGGATAAATTTCATACCTGATGCATGATTTTGTTGAGAGTTCTTTGGTATGGCTGGTGCTCCAGAGTATTACCTCAACACCGAGCAAGCTTGATGCTCCAGAGTATTACCTCAACACCAAACAAGCTTTTCTACTTCTACATATATGGTAGAAGAGAAGGAGAGTATTTACACAAACTCACAATATTTTATTAACTGATTTTCAAGTTCTGAGGACATAGGAGTCTCAGTTCTCCTTTATATAGAAACCATGGGTTGGATAGGCACACACGCAAACCTTCTCAACCGTTTATTTTTAATGGTCCTGATTTAACATAGTAAAAGATAAGATTCTAAGACGATTAGATTAGGTAGTGGGTGACTCATAGTGGTCCCCATCTTATCACCAAAATTATTACATCTTTGTCATTTTGTGCCGACAGTTCTTTTACTCACTTATTGGTGACACATCTTCGAATATTTTTTCTTCATGGCACATCTGACAGTTGTGTCCCTTGAGCACTTTGAGTCTGCTGCATAGGGCCTCCTTGAATTGAGCCGATGCTTGTGCAATTGGGCCTTCGATTGCCGCAATTGGTCTTTCAAACTGGGTCACGGATTTTAGGTCTTCCTCCGAGGCTGGTTTTTTATTAATAGTATACAAGAGTGTTGTGGCACCTTTGTACAAAATCTTAAAGTTCTTCATATCACTTCCTAGCCGAAGTGTTCCTGTAAAAAGACCTAGCATAGATTCTAAGATATAAGCTTCTGTTAATTTTTCTTCAGGAGATAGTTTGATTGAGGCATAATCGCCATTGGATATTCCAATTTTAATTAGACTCATTGATCCGAACTTTAGCTCTTCGTCTTCAAATCTTGGATAATTTGAGATAAAATTAAGAAAGATTTCTCTTCCCCGAGCAAATCTTGAATTGAAACTTTTCACAATGTTCTTGAGACTTTGAGGAAACATTTTTAGTTCTTCTATTTCTTTTTCTTCGTCTTCTTAGATATATAGTGTGTCTATTAATCCACACTGGTAGAAATCGAAGACTGTTTCTTTATTAGCTCCCTTCATTAATATCACCTTAGGACCTGTGCTTCTTCTTCTTGGGTAGAATCCTTCGCAGCCATTTCCGATGTGTAGTTTGTTATTAGTTTCCACATTCTTTCAAATTTTTCTATAGTTAGAGGTGTTGCAGTTTGAATTGCCATTCTGATTTTTTCGATAGAATTAGTTGACACTCTTCCTGGTAGGATAATTCCTTTGAATTTTTCTTTCATTATATGACTCGCTGCTGTTACTTCTTTATAAGCATTTCTATATGTGTTTTTTGCTTCTTCTTTTGAATCATATCCCTTATATGCATAGGGTTTATGAGTTACATGGGACTTCACAATTTCTCAATTTTTGTAGATTCCCTTAGTTGGTCCATCAAAAATGACATACCATTTTTCTTTTCTTGTTTTTTCTGATTCATTTATTTTTTCTTTTTCTTTTTCTTGTTCGACTAAATCGAACCAATTTTTCTTCTTTTCTTGTTGTAGTTCTTCTTTTTTTTCTTTACCTGTTAGGGTATCGATTGCTGTGTATATCTCCCCCCTCTCTCCTTCGAGGATTTGAAGATGTTCTTTCATTCTTTCGATTTGTTCATCTTTTTGTTTGAGCTGGTTCATTAGTTGCTTGATTATGCTCTCCATTCTCTTGTTAGCGTGTCTGCGAAGCTATTTTTTTTTCTGATTTGATATATTTGATGTAGGGACTGAACTGGTGCAATTTTAGCTGCCACCTGATTAGTCTTCCTTTCTTGTAATCAGCTTGGAGTTTGTATCTCCAAAAACCTGTTAGATACTGAGAGTCAGTTCGCAATTCAAATCTTGTGGATAGAAGTTCGATCTTTCATTTTTCCAAGATTCTTAAGCAAGCTAGCGTTTCTTTTTCTGCTATGGTGTATCGTGTTTCAGCATCTGTGAAGGTGCCCGATACATATCGACATAGCTTTCTTTCAAACTTCTCCGTAGGGAGTTTTCTTGGATCAATATCCTCTCTTTCAGAGTCTACATGCTTATTCTTTAAACGAGTATTCTCATTTTCAGAGATTTCCTCGCAGTTCTGGTTACCATATTCGTCTAGTTGTAGCAACTCTTTCCCATTAGGAATAGTTGTCATACATCCAGCCCATATGCTGTCTGAGGCGTCAATCTCTATAATCAAAAAATCTTTTTCCGTCAGATTATAGAGTTCTGGCAAAAACTTTGTTTTCTCTTTAATAGTTTTTACTATCTTTGTATCTTCTGGAGTCCATTTCCAAGGAACCTTTTCAGAAATTTTCTTTTGCAAAATCTTTCGTTCTCGTGACAAAATTTTAAAAAATCCTTGATCAGCAACATAATTCAAACATCCTAAGAATCGTTGAATCTGTTTTCGATCTTGTAATTCATCAGGAAATTTATAGATTTTTTCTGCTATATGTGGCAACAAATTTAAAGCGTTGTCTTTTCCTATCATTAATCCTAGGTATTCTATTTCTTGCTGTAATAACTTAGATTTCTTTTTAGAAATAACGATTCCTTTTTCTTTAATTCGATTTAATACTTTCAAACATGCTGGTATATGTTCCTCCTTTTTTCCTTTAGTAAAAATAATTATATCGTCAATATATGCAAGACATATATGTTCTAATCCTTGTAAAGAACTATCTATAAATCTTTGGTAAATTGACGGTGCTTGTTTTAACCCAAAGGGTAAAACATTCCATTCATAGTGCTTTTGTGGAGGACACGAAAAAGCGGTTAGAGGTTTTGATTCTTCAGCTAATCTTAATTGATAATATCTTGATTTAGCATCCAACGATGAAAACCAGTTACAACCTTTGATTTTTTCTAAAATATGGTCCTTCCTTGGTAGTTTATAAGAATCTCATATAGTTGCTTTGTTTAGTTTTTTGTAGTTAATAACCATACGCCTTCGTCCTCTTTTTATTTCATTATGATTCTCTACATAAAACGCAGGTGCAGAGTGTGGACTAAAACTTTCTCGAATTAATTCTTTTTCAAGAAGTTCTCTACATTCTATTTGGAATTCTTCAATATCTCTGGTAGAATAAGGTATTCTGTTAGGAACATTTACTTCTGTTTCAGGGTTTTTTAGTTTTATTATAATTAATTCCTTATTTTTATTCTTTATTAGATCTAAAGGATGGTCACTACACACATGTTGTAGTGCTTCTTCTATTTTTTCAGTTTCTAATAGGAAATATAATTCGTCAAGAATAAGATATATCCTATTTGTATATTCTGAAATTATTTTTAAAATTTCATTCTTTGTAATTATTCTTGTTTTTACTTCTTTCGAAGTTCCTTTTGATATTAAGTCCCACCAATGTAGACTAATATTATTTTTTCTTTGTATAAAAGGTTCATATAACTTTAAGAAATTATTTCCTAAAATTATATCTATTCCCGAGTCATGTAAATATATCGTTTTTGCCTCAAAAATACGATCCTCTATTTTTATGTCTTGATTTTCTAGGAAAAAAACCAAATTTCATAGACAGATTTATCAGCTACTATAATATTTTTTGGTTTTTGTAATTTCTTCCAATTTTTTGAGATAGTTTTTCTTGCGAAACATAATGTTGCACCTGTGTCAACATATGCTAAGAATTTTCTGTTTTCTATTTCAACTTTTATAAAAGTTGCGTTAGAGTTACCATTCCTCATAATCCTGCTCATCTTCACTAGAGCTGCAGAATTCTAGAAGGCTTTCATCCGAATCAATTTCGGAATCCTCTATTGGTTCATAACATATATTGTAAGCTATTCTTAAGGTTTCTAACTTCTTTTTGTCCTTCCCTTTTTGTGGGCAAGCATTGGCATAATGACCTTCCTCGTTGCATATCCAACATCTACATGATGTTTTCTTTCTAGTTGGACAATGATTTTTATTCTGATTTTTTATTATTTCTACTCCTAAAAAATCTTTTCTTATTCCATGATTTTTAATATTTAGATTTATTAGATTTTCTTTGTTTCCAATTTTTATACTTTCGTTTTCTAGTAGGGACGCAACCATAATCACCTACCTTATTTCTAAATTTATTACAACATAAACTTATTTGTGCTTGTTTTCGTGCAGTTTTTTGTGCACATTCTTCTTGCACCCATTGATCAAGTACCATTATTCTTCCTCCTAGTGTATCCTTAATTTGTCCTAATTCGATTTGTTGTCTAATTAACGATTTTACATTTTTACTGACTTGGTGAGGTAGTTTATTGTAAAAAAGTTCGTTTAATCCTATTTTTTCTCTTATTTCTCTTTTTATTTGATAATAGTATTTTTCATATTCACATATAAAATTTTCTAAGTAGCACATGTTACAAATTCTTAAATTGGTTAAATGCCATATAGCTCTATTAGTTTCTAAATCTTTGGTTTCAGCTTTATTAACTTCTTTTCCAAAAAATTCTTCTATTAAGATTTTATAGACTACATCTATTACTAGTGTTCGACTATCCTTTATTTGAAGGTATTATTATTTGTCTTTCTTTTTCTTCTCTTTCCTCTCTCATTTTGGTAAAAAAGGATGTAAGTTCTTCCTTTATTAAATATCTTTCTTTTTCTTGTATTTCTTTTAATAAATTTATTATTATTTCTAGTTTTTCAGAAATTCCTATTTCACTCATTTTTTATTCTGAATATGTATAGTGAGAATCATTCATAATTCTAGCCTCTTCATATTCTTGTTGTCTTTTATATTCATTAAATAAATTTTTTAATTGTCTTTCTTCTAACATTATTCTTTCCAGTCATATTTTTATTTTTTCTTCTTTCATTCTTTTTATATATTTTTATGCTATAAATTCCTTTATATTATTTGGTAGTTCTAATTTATATATTATTTTTAATTTTTTATTTTGTAAATTTTTATTAAAACTTTCTTCTCTTTGAAAAATAATATTTTCAAATCTTTCTTTTTCCAATTTTTGCTCAGACTTTTATGGTTGCTTTTGCATTATTGCTTTTTGTTTGGGGCCACAAGTTTTGTCTTTTTGTTTTGGATACTATATGGTGTTGTATTTTATACGGTGTGGGTGTCTGGTTTTGTTGTCCACAAAACAT
The DNA here is from genome assembly GCA_037953625.1 of Crotalaria pallida. Lineage (NCBI taxonomy): Eukaryota > Viridiplantae > Streptophyta > Magnoliopsida > Fabales > Fabaceae > Crotalaria > Crotalaria pallida. The sequence continues at coordinate 120,977,655 of CM075652.1, read as the reverse complement.
TACTCTTATATAAGTCAACCGTATTTATAAGTTATTAAGTATTTTCTACAAAATATTTATTGTTCTTTTACTTCTTGAGAATCATGAGAACTAAAGAAAAGCATTTTTCATTTAACAGAAAGAATGAATTGAGTTACACTAGTCGGGGGCTTTATATAAGTAGTAAGAAACTAAGAACTAGTAGAAAGCAATGAATGATTTTGTTCTGCACCTGTGTCCCAAGGAGTGCACCTGTACATTTGTTGATTTTACCTATTATAACAGGTAAAGGGTTCTAGGTGCAAAATTTTATTTTTTTCTCTACCAACCCCGTTTTGCTCTCTTCCTCCAACTCACTCATTTCTAACGGTGAAGACTCCTCTTTTCCTCTCTTACTCATTTTCCTCTCTTCCTCCTGGCCCTCTCTTCCTCTCTTACTCTCTTCCTCCGAGCCTCTCTTCCTCTCTTCCTCCGAGCCTTCGAGCTAATACTAAGCCTCTCTTCCTCCGAGCCAATACGAGTCTTCTTCAACTTCTTCTTCCTCGTCTTCAACGAGTGTGGATATGAGCCTTGTAACACCCTAATAAATACTACCCTTAATTCCCAAGTATTAAAAATGTGAACTTAAAAATTCCTTTTTAATTTAGTAAAATCACCCGTCAAACGGACGGAGTTTTGTCTGTTTTTCGGACTTTCCAAAATTTAACCTGTATATGACAACGCCATGATATATAAAATCAACAGCCAGCAGGGCTGCACCTCATGCACATAACAAACAAAAGCCCCAAGGGCGCAAAATATACATCCAGTATCAGTTATCAGAGTATAAGTGGAATATGTGTACTAGGTGCAACTAGCATGATGCTCAAAATATAGTTATGCCAAGAATAATATCCTAAGCCTCATCAAAATATATGAACACCACATACACATCAAAAGAATAAGGAGGCTTATGTCACATATAATCCTAATCCCAATAATAACCCTACTCTCCCTGTGAGGGAGAGCACTCCTGCTCGGCCGGGGGCTGTGCTAACTCAATCTCTGTACCTGCAAGATGGTAAGGGAGTGAGCATTGCACATGAAATAGAAAAGCAGTTTCTAGATAGACATAACAACTAACCAGGCCAAACACAATTAGCAATTTATTCACATAATTACAATTTCATCGCAAGCATACCACATTTTCCAATTCCATCATTTTATAAGTGTCGGTTCCCTTTTAGTTAATTCATTTCCCCCTTATGAACCCCTTTTCATTATTTTCCCCGTTTACAAATAAATCCCATTATATCCCCTTACCTTTTTCCTTATTCTTTTCCTTTTATTTACGGTGTATGTATGTCTCCACCAAATCGAAGGCCTACATACATCGCTTTTCCATTACCATTATCTTATCCAATTTTATTCCCTGTTTCCCTTATTTATTTCCTTTTATTTACGGTGTATGTATGTCTCCACCAAATCGAAGGCCTACATACATGCACCAATCACGATGTATGTCTCCACCAAATCGAAGGCCTACATACATCGCTTTTCCTTTACCGTTTACCTTATTTTATCCATTGTCCTTTCCTTTTTCCTTTTTATTTAGGGTGTATGTATGTCTCCACCAAATCGAAGGCCTACATACATACACCATTGACGATGTATGTCTCCACCAAATCGAAGGCCTACATACATCGCCCCGTTTACGTTGTATTGTCTCCCTCAAATCGAAGGTCTACAATACAACCCCAATTTTACGATGTATCGTCTCCCCCAAATCGAAGGCCTACAATACATCACCATATTTATCCAATATTAATTGTCCATATTATTTGTCATTATTTTGTCTACCAATTCCGTTTAATATTTACTAAAACATTCCAAGCACAAGCACCATCATATTTATATCCAACTAGCCACAAGTCATAATTCACATAAACAATTAGAGTACACTTAATAACAAACTTCACCCTTTTCATATAATCATGCAACAACCACATTTATTTTCACTTATCCAAATTATTGATTCAAAATCCTACATTTGGGGTTCATGCCATTTATTTCCTCAATTAAAACCTAACCTCATTCTTTACTTCTTAGAGTTCCATAATTAATAATTAAGCCTATTTGTAACATATTCCTTAGTTCCTAAATTAAGGTTTCTAATTTCCTACCCTAACACATAAACTCCTAGCCAACCATTATATCTAAGTACAAACCTTCTCCTAGAACAAGCCAATGCTCACTATATCCACCCCCTTACCTTAACCAAGGAGAGAGAGAGTGAACCCAAGCCCTAGCTTCTAGCCCCCAAAATCAAGAGCTCCAAAGGAAAGAGAGGGAGTTGAGTGGTCTTGAGCTTCCTTAAATCACAAGAACAAAAATAACCATGAGATTGTGGAGCTCCTTGAAGTGAGGTTCAATATTTCAACAAGATTAGCAAATGAAAGGGGAAAATTCGTATGGACCCCTAAGTGAGGAGAGAAATTCGTATTTGAGAGGGAGTGAAGAATCAAGAATTTAAATACTTACTTGGAGGTAAAAACAAAAGATTTTGATGATGGATTTGTTGGAAGAGAAGTAGTGTTGATAGTGAGAATGCCCTAGAGAGAGAGAGTTGAATTTCAAGGAGGGGAAGGGAGGAGTTGTAGCTCACATTCCATGGCTTGATTCTTATGAGGATGATGATGGAGATGATTATTTTGGGTTGGTTTTGGGTAATTTGTGTTGGTTGATGAGGATTTGTTCTTGGATCCTTGGAGAATAAAATGGAAGGGATGATGCTTGTGTTGAGGTTGTGTGGTGTGTAGTGTGGAGGTGGTCACCCACCCTTATCTTTTTCTGCACCAGGAAGGAGCCATCGTGCGGCTGGGGTGCCAAATCTTGGCCCCCAAGATCTGATCGTGCGGCTGGAGACGCATCAGCTGCTGCGCGCGCCTGGGCGCGGTCGAGGTGCGCCTGAGCGCGGGAGAGGCACCAGCTCCCATTCTGGTGCGTGGTGTTGCGCCTGGTGCGGGACTGGTGGGACAAATGGCGCGCCAGATTGATGAGGATGCGTGACTGGTGCGTCCTAGGCGCGCCTGGGCGCATGGAGGGCGCGCCTGGGCGAAAAACTCACTGGGTTGGTGCATGAATTGCACCCTGGTGCGCCTGGGCGTGCACCAGAAATTTCAAACTTCGATTTGCCGTAACTTTTTCGTTAACCGTCGGATCGGGCCCAAATTTTTAGACAAGTTTCTTACCCCCTTAAAATTAATATCCAACGGTGGAATTTAATTTCTTAGCATCCTATAATAAATTTCCAATTTTCTCTTACCGGATGATTTCTAACACTTAAAACGCCGATTTAACCCCCGATTCCGCTTAGATAATTTTACCCCTCGCTACCAGTGGCTCCTATACAACCCCTAATGCTCATAATTGCTACTCACCGTCATCCAAAATTCTTTAAGCAATTAATTCTATTATTTTCTTAGGTTTTAAGTAATAATTTCATTTTAAATAAAACTTGGGATGTTACAAGCCTTCTTCATCTTCTTCTTCCTCGTCTTCAGCGAGTGTAACAAGGAGTGAAACTGAGAAGCCGACAAGCCCACGATATTACGATTCCTTCTTCATCATCTTCTTCTTCTTTTGTTTTCGATTGTATGGGTCTTGATTTGGGGGTTAACGGTATGAATACTCCCTAAACTGGGACTTGAGCCTTTGAACCTGAAGTCCCTAAGCGCCCAGCCAATTTCTACTAGGCCAATTCATCACTTGGGTAAAATTCCCATACAGTTTAATTTGATTCTATCATGAATACCAGATTAATTTAGTGATATCTATCATGAATTCAAGAAGAAACTCCCTATGTTAACTATTCATAATTCCAAAAGCCAAAATTAATCACTTTATAAGTTACTCCTTTCATTTCTATTTATTTGTCATATTTCAAACAAAACACATTTTTTAAGAAATCTAATCATTACTCAGATTTCCAATACATTAATTATGTTTTTTCCCACTATACCCTTTCTCTTTTCATAATCATTAATTTTTATCAACTACTTACATAAGCCAAGACATATTAAATAAGGGCAAACATGAGAAATAATATTTATTACACCCTTGAAATCTTCAATACGACAGATAAAAAGAAACAAAAAATCTCTCCAAAAAACGATAGATAATAAGGAACAGATGATGTATATTTTTTTAAATGGCAAATGCTACCTTATTTTTTTTATGGGACACTTAAGTCCCTCAACCCATTCCGCCAACTGCCTCAACTGCGGACTTAAATGTCCCATAAAAAATCATCATGAACTAAAAGTGAATTTCCACTTTTTGAGAGACTAAAATGTCCCATTTAAAAAACATGAGGAACCAAAGTGATATTTCACTCTTTATTTAAAGGCACAGCGAATATCATAAGTCAACATTTATTATTTTTTCTGAGATTTTCAAAAGATGCCATCGTATACTCATTTTCACTACATTCCATTACAGTATTTCTCAAGTATCTTTAGGATATTTTTGATTTTTTTTTTAAAATAGACTGAATTCATTATTTGTTACTAATGATAATTAAATGAGGCCAACCTTATTTAAATATATAGTTTCATAATCGACCAAATTAAACAGCACGGCAATTATTTTAGTCAAATAATATCAATAATATTCCTTAAACATTTGTTTTACCAATAACTAAAAACATTATTTAAGAATTTTATTAAGAGAAATCTTGTATTGAAAAAATAAGTTTATTAGTTTTCGATATTTTAAATTCAACATTTTCAAGTTAAAACTATCTCTTTTATTTTCATAATCAGTGTTTTAAAAGCATTCTTTAGCATTTTAAATACTCCCTTCGTCCCTTTACACAAGACCATTGATATTACATCCATTAAAAAAGTTGATTAATTTAATTAATGGTATTGGAAATATGAATATATATATATATATATATATATATATATATTCAAAATTACCTCTATTAATATTATTGATAATCTAAAAAGTGTTAAGTAATTAGGGATGCTTGTGAAAAGAAGTAATTAATTGTCATTGAAAAATAGTATAAAATCTTATAAATAAGAACAAAATAAAAGTTTCAAAATGATTTTATATTTAAAGACAAAGAAAGTAATTAGGAATATAAAATCTGCAAAATCTCATACGTAAAGATATTAGTAAATACTAACAAGTGTCCTAAAAATATTTTTTAAAGAACTAATTATAAATAAAAATTGTTGAAAATGTAATTTTTTATGTTTTTAAAAAATAATAAATTTGAATTTATGATTTTTTTACTACATTATCAAATAATCTTAACAAATACCTTAAATTTTAGTAATGAACTTGTTAACAAAACCCTGACATAATTGCCATACAAAAAATCGGTTTGAATTATTTATGATGATTTTTGGGGGAATGAAATCAAAAAATAACATAATCTACTGTCCTTATATAAAAATACACCTACTCGAGGCACCACATTTAACCGATAAATTTTTGAGGCTCCGCGTTTCGTTTGTCGTTGAAGTTTTTCTCGCACTAGAGCGACTATTATTCTTAATGTTTCTATTGTAACAATGGTGGATAATATTACCACATTTTTCTTTTTGTTCTTTACATTACAGTGCTGTCAATTAGGAATCATCGTAAAATCTGGAGACCTTTCCAATTTTGAGCGTCAATTATAGGAAGGGAAAGTTTATGGATGGCAAAAATTGGTTGTAGCAGTCAATGGAGCTTCATTCAAGCCAATAAGGCATGAATGCAAAATGTACTTCACAAAGTACATGTTGTTATTCTGGTAGAAGATTCATGCATTCCATTTTTATTTTTATTACATTTAGAACTCAACAAAAGAAGATGCTCATTTAGTTGGTACGTTATTCTACATTATTTATTGGTTTTATCTTGCATATATTATATTATTATGAGTATAATATTATGAGCTTGAAAATAATTTTAGTTTATTGCCTAGATATCATCGGTTTGCTAGTTGATCAAGAAGAGGTGTCTCTGTTTCAAGCAACCAAATATCTTGTTCTTGAATTTGATGATCTTGAGTAAGTCAAAATTTACTTGTTAACCATAAAATAACTTCAACATGTTTTAATTTATATCAAAATTTTTAAAATCAATGACAGGGAAAAAGGGAAGCTCCGCAGTACATTGTGGGGTTGTTTTGTAGGTCGATTTGTGGCATATCTTGATCATCAACATCCCACTACCCAATATGTCATTTTGGTCCAATTTGGAAAAATGAAGTTTTTTAATGGTTATGTTTTATTCATATGTTGTATATTAGATCATTTTTTTTAATGATTATTAAACAATCTCTCTAATGGAGTTAAAATGTTTAAATTTTGAACATGGACAATGAACGTGTCAAACACAACTTATAACATCCAACTTTTTATTAATGTTGTCAAGGTTACACAATTTCGTGAAAGGTTTAGTTTGTTTTTTTTCATTCATTTCTTTTACATATTTAATAATTACCTTTTACTTAATCCTAATAATTATATATATTAAAATTAAAGAGGAAACCTTCCAAGACAATAAATGTTAACATGAGAATTCCGTATTAATTTCCCAATTATTATTTTTTTAAAAAAGTAAAAATACAATAAAACGCATGAGTTGTTGAATGACTTTGAACTCATTCATTAAAATTCTGATGAGTTGTTGAATAACCTTTATAATTGGGTTGTTGGGGAAAAAAAAATATCGTTGTTTAGATTATCCATTATATTCAAAATACGAGCTATCAAAATTTGATTATATTTTGGATAGCTTTAAACTTAAATCACATAACAAACATCCAAAGCTTATCAAAAGGAGTTGTGAGTTTTAGAAATTCTTTAGATATTTTTAACCGAGAATTAGGTGGTTGTAGGATGAAAAAGATAGCACGATTTAGATTATTATCCGTTATGTTAAAAAACATGTATGAGTTATCAAAATTTGATTTCATTTTGGATAGCTTTAGGTTATGTTTGGTAAGACAAGCTTATAGCTTATCTGATAGCTTTTAGCTTATTGATTCTGTCAATAAGTTATTAGAGCTGTTTAGTGAACAAAAAATAAAAGAATCTTATAGTTTTCAAAAAGGAAGCTTATAGCTTTTAAAAGTTAGTTTTTAGAAAGCTACATCAGGTAACTTTTAGAAAGCTACAGCAGGCAGCTTTGAGAAAAAAATAAGAGCTTTCAATAAATCATATCTCATTTTTACCTTTTTTTATACTAAATTATATTATTATTTACCCATTTCAGTCATTTAACATGTTTAAATTAGTTGCACAATTAGCTTTGCCAAACGGCACTAGTCCAATAAGCTAGCTATACAACTATAAGTTTCCAGCTATAATCTCACAGCTATAAGTTAGCTTCACAATTATTATTAGCTATAAGCTCAAATTAAAGCTATCAATTATAAGTTACAAACTCACAGTTATAAGTTAGTTTTGTTCAAACCCTTAAACTTAAATAACATAACAAACAACCAAAGCTTATCAAAAGGAGTTGTGAGTTTTTGAATTTCTTTAGATATTTTTAACCGAAAACCAGACAAAGATAAGTTTTTGCTGTGAAATGGAAATGTTCTTTATGTGTAAAATAAATAAAGATATTTTGAATTATAAACACAAAAAAATATTGATTGGAATCCAAAAAATAAAAATGACAAGTCAATACATGATCAAAGATATTAATACGGCAGATGCAAAGAATGCATGGAAAATACTAGTATTAATCATAAGACTTTAGTGATCAACATTCAACAAGAATGGTCAAAAATCTATTTTGGACATGGTTGTGCTTGATGAAGAGGTATATATATATTTTTTCTTTTTCAGGTTTCCTTTATTATTATTATTGTTATTATTAATGTTTTTATTTTAACAAAGGATAATACTACCACATTTTTCTTTTTGTTCTTTACATTACAACACCAGCAATTAGGAATCATTGTAAATATGAAGACCTTTCTAATTTTGAGCATCAACCAGAGGAAGGAAAAGTTTATGAATTAGAAAAATTGTTTGTATTGATCAATGGAGCTTCATTCAAGCCTACAAGGCATGAATGCAAAATGTACTTCACAAAGTACATGATTGTTACTCCGAAGGAAGATTCACGCATTCCTTTAAACAAGTTTTCATTTTTATCAAACGAGTACATTTTGAACTCATCAAAAAAATATACTCATTTGGTTGATACCTTCTACATTATTTACTAGCTTTATCTTACATATATATTATATTATTATCAGTATCATAAATCATATTATGAGCTTAAAAATAATTTTATTTATTATTGGCTACATGTCATCGGTTTGTTACCTGGCCGAGGAGAGATGACTCCTTTTCAAGCAACCAAATATATTGTTCTTGAACTTGATGATCTTGAGTAACATTGGCAATTAGGGCCCTGGCCCGCGGGCCTGCCCAGCCCGCCCACAAAAATTGTGGGCAGGGCCTAATTTTTTAGCCCAATTTTATTTAGGGTTGGGTAGGGCCACCCGTTTAATTTGCGGGCATTTTAGGGCAGGTAACGGCCCGTGGGCCATTGAAAAAAAACACTACTTTTTGGCCCACTGTACAAACCGACCCAAACACACAAAAATTAAGGCAATGTGAAAAATTAAATCAATGTGAAACCGGCCCAAACACTATTTTTCCTTTTTGAATTCTAATTATGTAAGGTTAAGTCCTTAAGGTTCATTGATAATCATTTTTTCCTTTTAATGCCAAATTTATTTAACTTTAATTTTTTTAAATTGAAAAAAAAAAAGAGGGTTGCCCCCGCTCGCAAAAAGCACGGGTGGGCAGGGCATGCATTTGTCGCTCTAAAATAAAAAATGGGCCGTCCATACCCGCCCGTTTAAAATGTGGCCGATTGCTGGCCCGACCCATATCCTCTCATTGGCCCTAATTGCCAATGCTAACTAAAATTTACTTATTGATCGTAAAATAACCTCAACATGTTTAAATGTGTCTCAAAATTGTTGAAATAAATGACAGGGAAAAGGGAAGCTCTGCAATACATTGTGGGTGGTTTTGTAGATCAATTTCTGACATATTTTGATCAACATCCTATTATCTAATATATCATCTTGGTCCAATTTGAAAAAATGAAGTTTTTTAACGGTATGTATCGTTCATATGTTGTATATTCGATCACATAAATTTTTTTTTATTGATCATTAAAAAATGCTCTAATAGAGTTAAAATGTTTGAATTTTGAAAATACAACTTATAACATCCGATTTTTTTATTAATGTTGATTTGTCAAAGGTTATACAATTTCATGATAGGTTTAGTGTTTTTTTTTTCTTCTCATTTTTTTTACATATTTAATAATGGGAGTTACTAGCATGCAATCCAAAATTGGATTGTTGGCATGCAATCTTCTCATCAACCAATAGCAAGTTGTCACTTAATTCATTTGTGTCATGTCATCATCTCAAGTAGTCAAATGTAATTTTTTGCAATTTGGTCCAACTTAAAAAGTAAATTACAATTTTAGTCCTTTGTACCTATTGATAAATTATAAGTTTTAATTTTAAAAAATATAATTTAAAAAAAAATCAAAGTAGCTTCTGGAGTGTTGGTGGTTCGTCTTCTTCCCCACCACCACCACCGGCCATCATCACCTCCGATCCAAATGCCTCAGACGTCGCCAATCCCTTCTTGGTAGTAGTGCTTATATTTTCGATACTAAAGGGATTGGCGGACGACGTCTGAGGCATTTGGATCGGAGGTGATGGTGGCCGGTGGTGGTGGTGGTGGTGGTGGGGAAGAAGACGAACCACCAGCACTCCAGAAGCTACTTTGATTTTTTTTTTAAATTATATTTTTTAAAATTAAAACTTATAATTTATCAATAGGTACAAAGGACTAAAATTGTAATTTACTTTTTAAGTTGGATCAAATTGCAAAAAATTACATTTGACTACTTGAGATGATGACATGACACAAGTGAATTAAGTGGCAACTTGTTATTGGTTGATGAGAAGATTGCATGCCAACAATCTAAAATTGGATTACATATTAGAAAAGTCCTTTAATAATTACCTTTTACTTAATCCAAATATTTTTTTTAACCTTTCACATATGGTAGTTACCATAATTGTATTAATTAGTTGATAAAAAAAATTAACAAGGTTTAGTCGGTTATGTTTTTGGTTTTATAACTTTTTTTAATCAATTTACAATCTCTACTAATATACATACTCTAAAAAAGTGGAAGATTAGTTCTTTTGATTACTAGGATTTCCAGTATATACAGTTTCGATACAACTCAGACTTTACAGATCGTTCGTGAATTATCGTATTCAATGGAAGATGAGTTTCTCACTAAAAACATTTCCAAGACAATAGATGATATAAAGGACCCCATTGAGGTATTATTTAAAATTAATTTTATAAATTCGAATTTGTCTACAATTTAAAAAAAAGTTGTCAAAGCCATTAAACTACGTTATTTTATTTCTTAGGAAGAGTTGTTTGTCACCATTGGAACCATAACAGAGATTCAATCTCTTCTTAGTTTGTGGTACAAAGGTTGAAAAAAATGTCACATGGGTTTGGTTGAGAAAAAGCTTTTTTTGTAAAAATATGTGAGAACTATCCAGTGTCTTTCATTTCTAAGTACATGGGTATATCTTTTTTTTTTTTTTTTTTTGCGCAAGCAGGTACATGTAAGAACAATACTAATATAGTTGGTGATGAGACGAATTCTGCAACATTTGTTCTATATGATGGGAAGGTTGCAAAGTTTTTACAAATAAATACAAATGATGTATGATCTAAATACATGGCTAAAGTATGTAGTATAACATTTTTAAATTTATTTTCAAAGGTTAAATTTTTATTGTTTTGGTAGAGGGGTGATAAATCAAACTATCCAAAAGAGATTGATGATTTCAAAAAGAGAGAGAGAGAGATTGATGATTTCAGAGGAAGAGGATGTTGTTCAAAGTTCAGTTCAAGATTTTAGATATAAATTCTTTTCACCCATACAAAATTAGAATAATAAAGCTATTCTGCGAATGAATTGCAAGGACCTTCCAATCTGAAGATTTTTTCGAATGTATAACTTATTTTCCGCACCTGTTTTTTTTAACATTCGAAAAGACCTTCCGATCAAAAAGGCTTGCATAAAAAACAGATGAGGGTGCAAGATCAAATTTGAAAATTTTTGTGGAAAAATTTAAAAAATCGAGTGCTAAACCCAGGTGCAAATAGAGTTTCCCTTAAAAAAATTGAAGATAATTCCCTAATCGAATAATTATAAGATTAAAAAAAGTAACGAGTTGAGAAAACTCACGCAATGCATGGCTCAAAATTAAACTAGTGCAATAACATAAGTGTCGGTGGTAAAAGAAAATGACTCTTTCTTTTTGAACCCCCTAGTTACTCAATGACCCCCATTTGTATTTTTTTATGGACGAAGTTGTCCTTTATTTACCGCCTGAAACCAGGCGGAAATAACTATTCGCCTTTAATATTTCCGATTAGTTAGAGTCGGAAAAATTCCGACTGGTTCAAGTCGGAAACATTCCCACTGGTTATTGTTAAAGCCTTAGAGTGCTTGGCTATTATGTGTAAAAGTGAGTTCTTCCGAAAGAGGACAGTGCTTCACATGATAGAGAGTGCCTTTCCTTTATATGACATTGGAAAGTCGAGAACAACTAATGTGACCTTATTATGTTTTGCAGTGCCTTTTTGACTCATTGAAGGAAACTACTGTTATGAAATGTGGCTACACAATGCACTGCAAATGGTAAATGTCACCGAGAGATGATAAAACATGAAAAGTGAGTATGTTAACATCTTCAGCCCCTGTAAAGGCGGTAAACGAAAAATTTTCTTCCGATTCAATGAAAGCGGAATTATTCCGCCTTTAGGAAGTCGGAACAATTTTTATATTTGTTTCCGCTTTGTTAAAATCGGGAAGTCACTTCCGCCTAGTTTAAGTCGGTAAAATAAGGGCAACTTTGTCCATAAAAAAAGAAACGGGGGCCAACGAGAACAAAGTGGGGTTCAAAAAGTAAAGGTCAAAGAAAATATGCTTACTTAAGTTTTTAATCCTTAAACTTAAGTGATTTTTTGGAATTGGTCTTTGAATTTTTATTTTTATTTTTTGATGTTTTGGATATGTTAACTTCGCTCAAATATTTAAAAATGGTCACTTAAATGATGTTATGATCGACGACATATAACTTTTGTAATATCGACAACTGACGTGCTATGTGCTGTCACGTGCCACCATACCATTTTTTCGTTAAAAAAAATCAATTCTTTTAAAAATAATTTAAAAGTTCGATTTTCTTTTAAAAAATTACAATATTTAATTATTTTTAATAAATTTCAATTTTTTAAATTAAAAAAATTCACGTGGTATCACATGACATGTTACCTATCACGCAATGAAGATACGTCTCATGACATGTCGTAGGTGATATCATACTTAAGTGACGAAAAATCATTTCCAAATATTTGGACAAAGTTTAAGAAAACTTCAAAATAAATTTCAAGGACCAATTTTAAAAGAACACTTAAGCTTAGAGACTAAAAACTTAAATAAGCCAAGAAAATATATCAAAGAGAAAAGGAAAAACAGGGAGGATATAAATGTCTTGTACTCATTTTGAACTTATATATAAACCTCTAAACTATGGTTTCTTTCTGTACAAACAATGCTTACCATTTCAAGTATTAGTATTTGCATTGCATTAATTTACAAGAAAAATGTTGCAAGTTTCATCGATGGCCAAGAGGTTGTCTCTTTTTCTGCAGTGCAGCTGACATGTCGCAAAGTCTATCTTTAACTTCTGTGAATGATGGCCTGGCTGCAGGATCAGGACTCCAGCACTCTTCCATTAATTTTTTCCACTCAGAATCACATCTTTTTGGAATAGGTGGCCTTAGTGTGTTATTTACAATACCTCCTTCATTAAACAAATTCATCATTAGAATTCAAACAAAGCTAATTAGTAGTAATATATAACTTCTGTTGAGTGATATATACAATGCAAAAGGTTCAATGATGAAGCAGTTTGCTCATTGATAATTTGTGGACACTTATTATACGGTGTCAAGTTGAGGGAGATTATGAGTTATAAAAGAGAAATTTCATGCCTATAATAAAGTGAAATTGTGTCTGAAGTATATTATGATAATTTTTTTATCTGGTGGATAGTTTTAATAAAGTTTATTGATGTTGGCTAAACCGAAACTTCCTACTTCTTAGGAAGTATTGAGCATCAAATGTATAAGAATTTCTGCTATCGATTTAATCGGATACCCGCAACTGCTTAGCCTCACATGTGTTTTACAGTGGAGAAGTGATTTTTCAGTTTTCTTAGCAAATGTTTGGGATGCACTGTTTCTATTAAGGACATGCTGCAATATACACCATGGTAGCCTCTAATAAATGGGAGTAATAACACCAATTGTGAGGATAAATTAGATGCTTGTAAGTGGTGGTTTTCGCATTCATGACAGAAAAGACAGGTCTATGTATGAACTTGGTGACAAAAACTCAGATGAAAGGCATGGTTTTTTGAGTTAAAAATAACCAAACCTTACCTATAATAGCACCACAGTGCATATTAGCATATGGTTCTTCCCCAGTCAAGATTTCCCACATTGCAATGCCAAAGGAGAAAATATCAACCTACATGAGTCAAGAATAAACATTTTATTTTATAGGAGAGAGCTTGTTCCATCCAACGGCAAGAGCGTGGCCAAAACTAAAGAGGAAATAGAGAAACACAGACGAAGTTCCTAACCTTCTCAGATACCCTACTACTGTTACCATCTAGTAATTCCGGTGCCATCCATGGAAGGGTTCCTCGAACACCACCAGAAACGAGTGTGTTGCGTTTAATTCTTGATAGACCAAAATCTCCAACCTATATACATCAGATATCCACCAAGGAGGTCAGTCCATTAGTATTGTCTATACAAAAATGTTCCTACAGAATGCATAAACTAATACATAGATATGAAAAGAAATAAGAAGTAGTAATTAGAATGGATGCAGGATATAACAAGTTGGTATTAAGTTTGTACCGATAGTTAGGATGATTTTTTCTTAAAGGATCAATATTAAATATTAAAATGACTCAATAGTTGTAAACCTATTATTTTCATGTGCCATTACACCAAATGTTTACGACCGTGATTTGTACGTTTAAAATTAAATGCCCAGAAATCAGAAAAAATAAATCAATAAATTCTTGTCTCTGCTACAAAGTACCTTACATACAGGTCGTTCAGGATCCCCTAGATTTACAAGCAAATTATCACACTTCAAATCAAAATGCACAATATTTTTCAAATGCAAATATTCCATGCCAAAGGCTGCATCCATTGCAATAATGAGTCTTTTGCGACGATCAAGCACTCTGCAAGAAGTATAATTTCAGTGAGTGATAAGTTATAAATCTAGTTAACAGTTTTCAAGTTAGATATGTGAGTTAGCTTACCTCTCCTTCTTCAAGAGAACATTCCTCAGTGATCCATGCACCATGTATTCTGTTACAGTAGCCAATGTTCCACCAGGGCCATCTGGAACTACTCCATAAAATGCCACCACATTTGGATGGTGAAGAGTTGACAGAATCTTTGCCTCTCTCCAAAAATCTTTAGTCTGCACAAACATGTGCATTGAGCATGTATGTAAAACATAGTCAAGCAAGAGGTTTTTAAATGATTTTGTGCTAATGGCCAGTAAAAATGATATTTTCCAAGTCAATGAAGTTTAATTCCTCATTCCTCGTGGAAGCACATTTCCAAACATGTAAATATAAGCATGAGATGAAAAGTTTAAATAAAGGATAGTGGCAAATTCAACTTGCTTATAATTTATGGAGACTTACCAAACGATCTTGCTCTGATAATCTACCAGAGAAACAACTACTTTTTATTCTCTTGATTGCAACATCTGTTCCCCTCCACTTTCCATGATAAACAGTTCCAAAGGTTCCAGACCCTAACTCTTGCAGTTCTTCAACATCAGCATTATCAATAATCTGCATTTTTTACATCTGAAGCATTAGGTTAAACACTTATATAAGTGGGTTCTGATCCACCATATTATAATCCTATTAAAAATCTTGAAAAAAAGCTTCAAGGACATCCAAGTAAAAAATGAAAATAAAAGAAAAAAACTGGAAGAAATATTAGATTACAGGTGGAATTAGTCCTCATTATCATCAACATAAAGTTAAACAATTAGTCAGAAAGCTCAAAAATACCATTTGATCGAAACTAAAGGTGATAAAATCTTTTTTTACCAACCAAGTAATACGGAGTACTAGATAATATTGTATATGGAAATAATGCTATGCATCAATATACTAATTGAAGTAGCTCATACCTGTAAACCAAAAATTTCAGCCTCTATTTCAGCTGTTGCTGTATCATCATTAGGCTTATTGAAGTTTTCGCTGCCAGCTTTTGCATGCTATCATTGTAGACACGAACCTCGCGTCAATTATACAATCAGTTATCATGAACCATAAACACCAATGTGGTGTACATTTCTTACCTCATTTTCATATTCTAGATGAACCCTCTCTGCCTCTTCCTTTTCAGGAGATGTAGGTCCAACTTCATCCTCTTCATGTATATTTGAGACGACTTGTGAGGGTGACTGGATACCTGAAGAAGTACAATCACTTGACCCCTTGTGAGGGACGACTTGTTGATTAATGACTGTGTTTTCTTCCTTGTGTAGATAAAATGCAGGACAATCATCAGGGCTAACAACCTCTCCCGTGGAAGAAATGCCCATATACTGAATTACAATATGAAGTGTCTTTAAACTAAATTACAATATGACATTACTTATTTATTATATGCAAGCTCAAATAGATTTGATAAAATAGAGATATACGTACAGAGATAGGCAGAATGGACTCTATATTAGTTTGGGACTCAATAGGTTGTAACTCATAATAGCCAAGGGGAAATGGTTGGCCGTCTTTTGTTTCTGTCATGGCATATTGGTGATGCATTGATGAATGTTGGCTCCTCATACAAAACTCGGAAGCAGTTGTGTCTAATGGCAGAACATGTGGTTGCTCCCTCTGGATACTTGGGGATTCTAAAGAGCTAAATGGTGCAGCAGATATGTTGCATTCACTGCCTTGTAAATCTGGTGAAGATGAGCAAACACCGTGTTGGTAGTTGATGCATCGTGAATGTTTTACATCAGTGGCACCTTTTCGTGACATACCTTCAGCATTCTCATCAAACCAATCAATGCTTTTATCTGCATGTTGCAATTTCTCTTTACCGATATTAGACACTCCCTCGCAACTATCTGTCATTTCAAAAGTGGGAAAATTTTGATACTTAGCCACCTGTTCTTTCCCATCAATTATCTCTCCTGGCAGTATTGAACATTGTTCCAAAGAACTTGAAGTTTCCGGTGATGGTAATTTATCTCTCTCTACATTGTGGAGGAACTGCAACTGAACTTTAGACTTCTCATCATTCTCTTGAAGTGGTGGATCAGAATGCGCATTCAACATTCTGTACTGAGATCCCTCTCTATCATCAGGCTTTGAGAATAAACTTGTTGACTCATGTGGATGAGAGACAATCTTCTCAAAGCGATATGAACCTTCATTCTTAACTAAAGGTCTCTCATGACCAGATGTTGCAGAAGAGACATAATCTTTATTGTCATTTTGTATGTGAGAATGAAAATCATCACTAGGATTCTTGACATGGTCCGCCTCTGCGAAATATTGATTTCTAGGATGGTAATTCACACCTGGAGAACCTTGGGCTCGATTGTTGTAGTATGCAATTGGATCAATATAATTGGCGTTGTCTACATACAAAGAGTTGTCACGTGGAACTTTTTCCATAGAGAAGGGAATAATGGTTTCATTGACAATATTATATGGTTTATCCATATATAGCTGTACATTAGAAATTCTAGGATCTTTAGGCTGTACTTGAATGGGAGATAGAGGAGGTGTTTGATTAAATGACTTTCCTCCTACCTGAAGTGCAGTTAAAAATTGAGGGCTGGGTTTTGAGAGCATGCCTGCCAAGTTTGCGGAGGTTGGGTTGCAATCATTCGCCTCTACAGAAAATGCAGATGTAGATGGTTCCCTATGGAAACTTGGACTGTAATCAGGGCTATTTCCAAATTGGTTTGGATGGCTTCGCAAACTGTGACCACTGGAGTTCTTTCGCGGACTTGGATCCAACATACCATTAACAGCAACAACATAATGATAATCAGCATCATTTGGCTGATTGACTCTTGCTTCATTAGAATTTGGACTCTCTGGTTCATTTGAAGGTATGAGAAAAATACGCAGTCGTTGAGAGCCTCCAGCTCTTTCAAGCTCTTCATACTCCTCGATCATATGATGAAGATCCTCATCAGAACAAACAGAAATAAGAGCATCGAGATCCTCTCCAGGAAGCTGGTATTTGATAATGTGAGCTTGATTGCAAATTGCAGAAGTTTTCCTCATAAGTTCCTCCCATGTGATGTTCTTCCTCATGGATATAATCCGCGTCTCTCCACCCACATATCTAAGCTTAGCATCATTTGGCCTTGGTAGTATCCTTCCTCCAAAACTACAGAGAAACTTTATCTTCTTATAGAAAGGACCTTCTGAGAATGGTGATCCATATGGATGGCATGACTGAGGAGAATCAAAGACATAAATAGGTGGAGCAGTGAGTCCTGAAATTCCTTCAGAAAATTTTTCTGACATTTGTCTAGAAAATGCACCTGACACTGGTCTGATACCAACATTTTCACACTGGTACCCACTCAAATTAGTATGATAAGCTCCATTTTCGATGTCAGCAACATATCCTCTGGCTAAACCATACTCTGACAAATCCGAGTTGCCATCAGAATCCATTCGCCCTAGCCCAAGAACATGATTTAGATCCTCATAAACCAGCTGATAGTTGTTATTATTATTAATAATATTAAAATCTAATCTATTTGACGGACGCTGGTCTGCATCACTCGTGGCAGTAAATCTCCTTGAACCAACCCGATCACGCAAGAACTCGGCTGAAAATTCTTCACCTGTCTGTAGACATATATTGTCTTCATCGTTATCAGAAGTGATTCTCTCACCTGCACCGAAATTCACTGTATCTTTATATTGCTTGCCTGAAATGCCAAGAGCATCATTACTCATGGTGGAATATCATATAATTAGCTCCACTTAACCACCTTTTGTACTAGAGCATTGAATTCTCCAAGTAAATGGTGCTAATCTCTAAATGCAATTCACCCGATCGAGTCACAAATTCATACAGATAAATTCTTTATCCTGTCTCTCCAAAGCTAAATTCCAGATAACAACTTATCTTAGACAAAGAATTGTCAAACCTTAAACTGTGTTCAATTTCTCATATCTCATCTACCCCTTTCTTAACAACCTCATTCTAAAGGTGACATAATTCTTAAATCCCTCTAACAAATATAAAATCAGCAGAGAAACTTGGATAATTATGTTTCCCACCAACAATCATAAGATGAAGGCTCCCCACAGCCAATGATCACATGTCATTTATTGCACTCATCACCATGAAAATATTAAATGAACTTGCACCATAATGAGCTTAAGAATTTCAACTCTGCAAGAACATGCACATGATCAAAGTGAACAAAGAGGAATAGAAAAGAAACCCGATTATCAGAATAACAATGCAATTAAACCAAAAGGAACAAAGGGTGTAATAGAGTCTAATCAAAATGGTAGCTTTTTCGCTTAATTCATAAGTTACACATAAAACCAAAAATTTTCTAATGTGGGTACCTGTTAGTTTGTTCATAAACCCAATGTAAGCATGGGAAATGGGTTTGTTGTGTCGAAAATGCAAGGTTTAGGGACAGGCTTGGATGGAACCAAAAGAGAATAATGAATGTTGAAGTTTGATTTTTGTTGAGAAGAGACAAAAAAAAGTTCGTTGAGACAGAAAGAGAGAGGGAATGGAAAATGTTCCATGAAGCTCGGAGCTTCCAACGGGGATGTCGGATAACAACATTTGTTGCTTAAATTAGACATTGGAGAAAAATAAGGAATGAGGCTCCTCTGTTTTTCATTGTCATACATTCTAAGTTTTTTCCACCTCCCTCTGGTCCACGTCACGTTGTTTTAAATGGGAAAAATATGTGTGATGTGATGTTGGATTTTTACACGCAAACAAGATTCATATTTGCCCGAAAACACCCTGGGATATGATTTACAGCAGGTGATTTTTATTAATGATTTTTGGTGATTTTGTCCATTGATGACAAATGTGTCATTATGATCAACATTTTTAATGTTTGGTTTCGTGAAGTTACATCTAGGTTTATGGTATACTTATTTTATTAATTTCGATCATTATGTTAACATGTCGTACAAAAATCAAATATTGGAGGTTAGACACGTGATACCACATGGGTGTAAACGATTTCTCTCTATTTTTTTTTAAACTCAAAAATTAGAAAATAATTTTTAAAAGTTTTTTAATTAAAAAAATGTTATTTTCCCACGTGGCATCACGTAACAGCGCATGACTAATTTCCTACATCTGATTAGGATTCCGGTATGACATATAAGTAAAATTTGGTCGAAATTGATAGCAAGTTTATATGACAAACCCATAAATAATTTCGGGAAACCATATATTGAAAAAAAAAAACCGATGACAAAATGATTTTAAAATTCAAGAACCGAAAACATAATTAAGTTTATTATAAGTAATTTCAAACAGTTTGTTATAAATAACTTAGCAAACCATATTTGTGATCATATACGAATTATCTTTGTTTATGACTTTTAGACTTTAATGCACATGAAGTTCATGTATCACACTTTTTAAAATATACTTTCTCCGGTCTTTACTATAAGAAAAAATAACCAAAATCACATATATTAAGAAAGTTAGTTGATTGTATTTAATTTTTTTAAAATCATAAAAAATATTGCTACTTTAGGAAAGTTGCATTGAGAATGAAACAAAAATTAAATGAGATCACTATTTTCTATAAACATTTTAGAAATGATTGTATTGAGAATAAATAGTTAGTTAACTTTTTCTTATATTAGAGACAAAAAAAGTATGTCTGAATTTTCTTATATAAGAGACCGAAGGGAGTATGAAATATACAAAATAAAAGTCAATAAAAAGTGGGAATATGGATATATATCATGTATACTTTGCGTGAATTAGAATTGTGGTCATAGTTGTGTGTTTTTACCTTTGATGAAGGCTAGTATTTATAGGGGGTTCAAATTAGTCACTAGGCCCGATGTATTTTCCCTAATAAATATTCTATTCGTGTGGATACTCTTCGTGTAATCTTATCGTATTAAGATAAGCGATGATTCAATATAATTATAGATAATCCGACATTTTTCCCCTTTTACCGAGTCGTTAACTGCCGGAGATTGACATCATGATTAAGTCTCGTGATTACTTGTTGATTATGACCATATCTGAGCTATCCCGAGCTCGTTCTTGCTTTGAGTCCATTGATGTAGATCGTTGGAGCTTGTCACTTGTCCTAAGGATTTTTTGTAAGTCGTTATAGATCGTTAAAAGGCTATCATATGAGGCAGACTTTCCTAACTTGCAACAGGAACATAATTCATAACAATATCTTTTTCATACACCACCTATACTAAAATAATTATCATGGTAGGGAACTTAACTTTTTTTGAAAGGGGCTATGAACTTACTTACCCTGTGAAACTTAGTTACATATAATCTAATGATTTATTTTCTAATGATTACTCTTTTTGTTCTTTATTATTTTTTTTTAGAAATTTTTTGTTTTGATTTATCTGTTTCATTTTAAAGTTCTAGAGTATAACAAATATTACTTTTCATGTTTATTTTTATTTAATATGATATTTATTTATGTAAGTAGTGAAATAAAAATAATAATAAAAAAAAGAAATGATATATTAGTGAAAAAATAATAAATATATTGAAAATCAAAGGAATTATTATATATTTTAAAAGATGTGTTTTTTAATAGGTCAAATAAATAAAAACGGAGCGAATAATAATTTAGGCATTCAATTAAATTGCTTTTTTTATACTCACAATTCTTGATCTAATCAATAAAAGAAAAATTCCGATTTAAAAAAGTAAAAGATTATCTCTATTCCTAAATATAACACCTTTTTATTTTGTCATTATTCATAAGATCTTATAGTAATTTTCAAGGATTATTAACAAGGATCATTAATTACTTTTTTTCTACAATTACCTATTTACTTAATACTTATTAGATTTTTATTAGATTTTTAATAATATTAATAAGAGTAATTTTGAAAACACATACTCCCTCCGGCTCGAATTATAAGCAATTGTAATCACTTTTACGCTTATTAAAGAGGTTAGTTGATTGTATTTAATTTTTTTTTCAAATTTATAAAAAATAGAGGTATTTTTAGAAAGTAGTATTGGAAATGAAACAAAAATTAATTAAGATTACAATTTTCTAGAAA
The DNA here is from genome assembly GCA_037953625.1 of Crotalaria pallida. Classification (NCBI taxonomy): domain Eukaryota; kingdom Viridiplantae; phylum Streptophyta; class Magnoliopsida; order Fabales; family Fabaceae; genus Crotalaria; species Crotalaria pallida. The sequence goes on along the minus strand of CM075652.1, from coordinate 120,956,183 downwards.
TGTTTTAGGAAAGTGGCATTGAGAATGAAACAAAATTTAATAAAGTGAGTTAGTTTTGCTTATATTTTAAAACAAGAGTAGTATGTTTTTTTTTCTTATAATTCGAGTCGGAGGGAGTATTAAATTACTCCATCCGTCCCTAAATATAAAGCCTCTTTGGGGGGATTTCACGTCCATTAAGAAAGTGAAATAATTTAGTTAATTGTATTGGAAATGTGAACTTTTGATACGTAATTTCAAAATTACCCCTATTAATATTATTGGGAATCTAAAAAGTGTTAAATAAATAGGGGTGTTTGTGGAAAAAAGTAATTAATAACCATTGAAAATTGGTATAAGACTTTATAAATAGAGACAAAATAAAAGTGTCAAGAGGGCTTTATATTTAGGGACGGAGGGTGTATATCATTTCTAATATTATTAACTAAAGGGTCTTGCTAACTTATTAAGGCTACTACATATAGAAAAACATCCTAAATTCACATTTATCAGTCTCTCGAAAACATAAAAAATCACAATTTTCAATAACTTTTATCTATAATTGCTCCCTCCGTCCCTATTTATAAGATACTCTTAGAAGATTTCACGTCCATTAAGAAAGTGGAAAAATTTAGTTGATTATATTGGAAATGTGAACTTTTGATATGTATTTTCAAAATTATCCCTATTAATAGTATTGAGAATCTAAAAAGTGTTAAATAAATAGAGGTGTTTGTGGAAAAAGGTAATTAATGCTTATTAAAAATTGGTGGAGTATCTTACAAATAGGGACAAAATAAAAATGTCAAAAGTATCCTATAAATAGGGACGGAGGTAGTACTTCATTAATTAAATATCTTGCTATGGAGGTAGTACTTCATTAATTAAATATCTTGCTATGGAGGTAGTAACTTCTACTCGTGATGTTAAAAAAAAAAAAAATATGGCGGGAAAAGTAATGAGCTACTAAAACACTTGAAAATGGAAGCAGAGACAGAGAATTAGTGAGAGAGATTGTGAGAAAATGGCGGCAAGGAGCTCCGGCACCGATTTGCAAAGGATACTGGAAGCCATTAAATCCTCCGAGGCAAGCTTAGTAGCTTTCTCAACTCTCTCTCTCTCTCTCCCTACCTCTCTTCTTCTTCATTTATCGTTTCTACTTGCACCTCGTAGCTCGTATTTTAGGGTTTTGTTCCAAAACTCAAATTCACCTTCAAATCGCTCACCGATTTTCACTCTCAATTCATTCTTTGTTGCTAGTTACTACTACAATTTATCAATTGAAATTATTTGATTAATTTTCTCTTCATTTTTATTTTAAATTTCCTTTATAGTATCGATTGTTTGTGATTAAGTAGAGTTTTGTTTTGTTTTGTTTTTGTGTGATGTATTGAAACAGATTGTTGAGGATCGTGTTCAATTGTTCACTGATCTTGGAACTATAGACCCCAAGGATATATCCGAATCCGACTGCGCTTCCGTCACCAACTGCCTCATAGTATCCTTTTTCTTTAGGTCATTATGTATATATTTTATATTCTTGAGTTTTCTCTTATGGACTGGCTTCTGATAGTGATAGCTTTCGGTACATGTGTTAGAACGAGATAGAACATAGCGTGTGATTTTCTGTGCTAATGTTTGATCTGTTTTATAAATAGAATAGAACTATCACGGGGCTCAAATGTGAGGCAGTTTGGTTCCATTAGAATTAAAAGACGTGGAACCAAAAGATTAAAAAGAAATTGAATAGAACATTTTGTTCGATTCTGTTCTTTCCATGTGACAAATACTACCTTAGTATGAGTGTCCAATATTAGATGCTTATTTACCAATGCTGGTTAAATTTAAAACTTGTCTAAACTCTGTTGTAACTTTCTGACCAATCAGTTGGGTACTCTTACATATTTGTTATATTCTTCCATTTCATCTTTTGTCCTTATTGTTTAATTGAACAGAATGACTTTAAATTAATCAAATAAAACGAAGGATGCTTGCATTCTGTTGTACATAGAAGGGTAAGCTTGTAGCTGATAAGAAAAACAAGGTGCTCATCTTAGTGAATAATCGATATGTTATTGCAAAAAAGGAGCTTTTTAGGCCATTTTTGTTTCATTCTGAGTGTCTGCATTACTTCCACCCAAATGAAATGAAGCCCATTTTTGGTGAAATTTTCCTTTGATCTTGAGAGGCACCTTTCTATCACATATAATGTGCGGATGATTTCTCTATTTCGTCCTCTCAGTTTGAACCCTATGATTTACATCTTTCTCTATCTGCATTATCGATATGTAAAATCAGGCTAGTAGTAAATTCACAGTTGGCATTCCATTAACAAATTGAACTTGCTGTAATATTTGTGGTATCCATGTTTGTATGTATTGAGGAACATGGTGCATAGCCATCTTCATTCCACCATCCAAGATGCGCATGCAGTAAGATGACGATGTTTGATAATCTGTGCACATCAGATAGATCATTCACAGGAATTTAACAATTGCATGTTAACAGCAAGAGAGAATGCTACTTTATTTTTTTGTTTATTTTTACTAGTGATTATGCTTAAAATGATAAAATTTCATGGTGATCAAGCAGTATGTAAATCTTAGATTGATGCCTGTTTAAATTTAAGCATAAGGAAGTGCCAAATTACTCACTGATGAAACTTTCATGTTTCATCACCTTAGCTATTATTATACGTTTATACTATTTCAGCACTCTATTAGTTGTATGCATTGTTGTTTTCACCTTAACTGCAAGCTTGACATTTTGGGAGGACTTCACATGTTTGGATGTCTCCCAGTGCATGCTAAACAAAAGCATTCTACAAGTAGCTTTCAAATATATAGACATTAATCTGTCTAGCTGTCTACCACAAATTCTCACTCTAGGAGTCAAGGTATACCTACACTTATCTGTTGTTTTTACTTGCTCTTTGTCCATATATGTACTTTAACACTTCTTGTAGACACCTACTTTTACATTTAGTTTCATCTCTTAGCTTTTCTGGGAAGATGTCTTTTCTCATAATACAGTCTCATTAATTAGGCAAGCATCTGGTGTGGCAAGCATCTAAAGATGACTCTTTTGTCAACAGAAGAATCTCAGGAAGATGAACATAGCTCTGTATTTTACCAGGTTTGAGTTCTTTGTCAAAGACTGCACTCTCAAATATTTACAAGATATTCTCATTCCAAGGGATCTTACATTAGATAGAAAAAGCTGCTTTCGTGGGTGCAATTTTTATTTTTAATTTTTTTTTATTGATCATGTATTTCCGTCTTGATTAGTAATTTGGAATAAATCTTCTCTCCTGTTCTAGAAGCAAAAGTAATTTCTGTTGGTAATAGTGTATTCTTTGTTTCCCCAAGACCAGGAAGCAGTTAAACAAAATCATATTATTTCTGCTGGAAAAATCTAATAGAACTTGGGTTTCTTCTTATGTATACTGGGAAAGGAGCATGTCTATTATGTTTCCTGTTATTTTATTATTTGTATGATTTCTTGTGAGAATGAAATATTGCAATATGCTCAAAGAGGATTGCTAATCTGAAGTGACTTCGGAGAATGAAGGATGTAAGAAAACAGCAACACGGAACTTTAAATAGTTTTTTACTGTTCAATTACCACCCATTGGTTTTCATTAATGATACAATATTGAGACACGGGCCTAACATGTATTCCTTAGTAACCTGGAACCACCTAACTTGCTACTCACGATCAGCAAACAAGCTGTGAGCCCTGCAAGCTATAATATGGAATTATTGACAAATTGATGATTAGATGCAAACATAGCACACTTTTACAGAGCTTTTAAACGCTTACCTTTTGCTGAAGCCTTGAATATGAATAGAACATTCCAAATTGTTGACAGATTCTTTTTCGTATGTGAAGTGGTTTGTTTAATGGTGGTGGTTGAGAATGTGGTTGCTCCTAATAAAGAAGAACTTATATTTTGATTTGTAAAGTTCCTTGAGTAGGTTTCTTGATTTTCAGCCTTCTTGAAAATTTCATTCTATAATTTTCTTAGTGACATCAAGTTTTATTTAAACTGTTTATATTTATATTCTGCAGCTTCTTCTGGACATCCTAAGATTTTCTGCATCAACCTTTTCAGCCTTGTTGAGATTTACTGATTTTGCTGACAAAGAACTGATGAGCGTTTTTGAAACCTTCGTTTTAGAAGAGTTAAATCTAACTAAAGATTCTATATCTGATGCTAAGGTAATTTATTTTCGCTGTATATAAAACTTGAGATAAGAACGGGTTATGTAATTTTTTGTCCTAATTCCTAAATGATTTACAGTATAGGATTTAGTTTTGCTCTAGTGTTGGTTTGAATTTTATTTTTTTCACACTATCACTTAATCATGCGTTTCTGTTGAAAGAGTTTGATGCTGAAAATAACTGCTTAAAAAGTCAAGCTTTTTATTTGTCATTATATCATCGAGTGGTAGACTGGTAGTATGAAAAAACTTCCCTCTGATTGCGGGTCAAAATTGAAATTGGATACTGCACGGGTCTGCTATACCTTGTGCTAAAGTGCTACTGAAGTTAGACGAATGAGTTTACAAAGATTGAACTCTTGATCACTTGGTCGCATATGCTTTGTTACCTTGTCGAGTAATAACTCATTCCAAAGGCTTAAGCTGTTAGTTGTTGAAGGTCTATGATTGTTTTTATCTATGACAAGGCTAGGCCCGACAGAATCATCAGATAAAAATGAGAGGATTTTTCTTCATATTATGTTTTGGAACTTTTAATTTATTGATTCTCTAGAAGTGTGTAAAAATGTTGACGGAAATGCTCGTATGACTTGAACATTTAAAATGGAAATAAGGCCATAAAGCAGGCAAATGGAGGTTTGAATTCTCAAATAAGAGAAGTTGACACCTACTAAGGTGAGGAAGTAAATAGTTAACTTACAATGGAAACTATTATTTCTAAATTGCTACAATAGTTATATTATGGTTATGCTAACCATTGTCAGGAATGTTTTTATTGGAAAACTAAATAAATTGCTCTTTAATTTATTAAATACACCATTTCAACACCTTTTGCCATAAAAATATTCTTTTTTGGTTCCTTAACCATTGGTTTAGGGACAATAGTTAGCAAAACCATTTATATAATTAACAATAAATGTGTATATGTGCATATTGATGAGATTTCTCCTATTCAAATTTACTCCTCAAAAATTTGTGTTCCTAAGCTTAGTCCTCTTTGGCCTCTAAGCAGAAAATTGAATCACTTGGACCAGAAATATTGAAGGTTGCACACTTGATCATTGATGCTGTCATAAAACTATGCAAGGTGCGTTCCGAATTAGTAGACTGGGAGACCTGTGATGACAAACTTTTGAGCCTTGACAAGCGTGCTAATGCTGGCCATGCCATCAGCATAACAAAGTGTGCAATAGAAAAGCTGTCTGAGATTGGTGTGATTGCTGCAAATGATGGTGGTAATTCAGTCACTATTCTTAATGTCTCCTGGAAAGGTGTTGTCTCTTTGCTTCAAATTGGTGGTGGACGTTTTGCAAAAGTGAACATAGCAAAGATAGTTTTGACTTTGCTTGGATTAATAACTGAGCCTCTGAAACGTGCTACTGAAGCTTGGTCTTTATCACTGAAGGAAACCGTTTCTGTCACTGAAGCTAAAAGGATTGTTGTGCCAGTGAAATTTTACATGATTAATACAGTTAAAATATGCTCATTGTATCCTCATCAAGCCCATACAGTGCACCGGGAGATTACACTATGTGTCCTCATGATCACATCCTTTTGGATTTTTGTAAGTAATGAAGAGCTTCTGAAATGTGCATCTGCAGTAGTTACCGAGTTATTGGAGGTAACAACCTTGGATTTGGTATTATCTTTACTAAATTCTGATAAGCTGAATCTGGATCAGAAGTTTGCGGTACTAGAGTGGTTGTTCATTAGTGAAGGGGATTCTCATTCTGTCCTTGATGGTCCGACCTTAACTGATTGTAACTTAGCATGGGTTAACGAAGTCTTTTCCAATACCTGTGATGGTATGAGCAGAGCAAGAAAACTAATGATAGGTCGAGTTGCATTGTTTATTAACTTCCTCAGATATTCTCATGGGTTCGATGAAGATTTGAAAGTCGCAATAACTCCTAAGCTCCACTGGTTTTTGGATATTTTAATTCAGGACGATGTATATTCCCACATGCTTCTTTTGCAACTTCCTTTATTATGTGGCTCTGGAAAAACAACAGAACTGGTGTGGCAGCCTATGATTACTTTGCTCTTGCAAGCATTCAAAACCTTCATGATAGTAATTTCTTCTAGTGTAGTTTGGAGTGATTTTGAGTCTTTTTTACTAGAGAATTTCTTTCATCCTCACTTCCTTTGCTGGGAGATTGTAATGGAGTGCTGGTGCTTTCTGATGCGACATGCTGAAACACAAATGGCAAATAGCATCATTAGCAAATTATGTTTATTACTTAAGCAGCTGGCGTCCTCAGAATCTGTTTTCCTTTCTTATTCTCCCTTTAGAAAGTTGGCAAGATCAATCTGCTTGCTTCTGACCTGCGGTCCACAATCAATGGTGAACCAAGTGTACATGTCTCTTATCGGTGATGGGAGATCACAGTTGTCATTAATTTTGTGTCTGGCTTTGTTCATCGAAGGTTTTTCGCTTGATTTACTTACCGATGAGTTGAGAAACACTTCCAGTCAAAGAATTGTATATGATTATTTTGACTTCATTGACAACTTTGATGAAGCATCATTGGTGTCACGCCCGTCTGGTTTGTTTGGCATTCCAGTGTTTATTCTTTCTGCTTCCTTACAATCACTGTAAGTATTCGGTTCTGTTACGTTCCATACACTATTTAGATTATAATACAAAATGAAGATATATATAATATAAGCTTCATTTATGAGGATAACAATAGCATGCATGCCATTTTAGCAATTTTGGTTTTTCTCTGTTATTTTCAATTGTACGGTCTGCATACATGAACTTGCGCATATTCCATCGCTCACATGCATATTTCAATCTGGCTTTACTGTTTTACTGATGAACTTGATTTTTTTAAATTTTAACCTACTAGCTACTTAACAAATGTTTCCTTTCATTCTTGCCCTGAACAAGAATATTATATTAGTGTACGCATTATTGAGATTAGTGTTGCAATTTTCTGCAGTTCGGTTCCGCTATCTGATATTGATGCAAAGACCTTAAAGTTTTTGGTTTCGGTTACTGATTGCTATAAAAGGACTTCAGACAAAGTAATAAAGGACCAAAGTCTTCGGCTTTTTGGCGAAACTCTGGGGATCATCTCGAATTTGAAATATCTATACTCATCAAATCATATTGAACAAGCCATCACGAAGATTGAAAATATCTTCATCTCAGAGCCCCCGGCCCTTTTGTACAAATGCAAACCAAATTTGGCTCATTTCATGGCGGGGCTTATACACATGGAAATGTCAGAAGGTGATGATGATGCAAAGAGCTGTGCTGCGTGGGAATTGTACCACTTGCTCTTCAAAGAGCGGCACTGGGCATTCATTCACTTGGCATTAGTAGCATTTGGATATTTTGCTGCTCGTACTAAGTGCAATCAGCTATGGAGATTTGTTCCTCAGGATGCAGCACTTTCATATGATTTGGTTTCAGGAGTGGATGCAAACAAGGAGAGATTTATGTTAGAGTTTAAAAAATTTCTTAAAAAGGAAACAGCTCTTTCATTTGCTTCAAATCCTGAACAGCTTGAGCTGCTAGGAAGGGATGGTCTAATGTTGAAACAGATGGTCCATAAGATTTCAATGATTGCTAAAGAGAAAGAGGGGCGCGAGAGCATGGAAGTTGATGATGATAAGAACCAACCAAATAAAAAAAGGAAATTTCCCGATGGAATTAGCAGAGGAGTGGAATTGCTGAAAAACGGTTTAAAGATTATCGGTGATGGTCTTTCCCAGTGGCAGATTAATCAATATGAAACAAATGAACTTCATGTCAAGTATTTGACTCAGTTTTCTCAACTTAAAGACGTAATTACTCACTTTGAGGAATTGGCTGGTAAGAGTGAGGCATGTTAATCTCCTGTTAAGAGCAATTCCGGAGGTTGATTGCTCACCGATGCATATTGTGAAGAAGTCTTACAAACCAACGCTTTCCACTGTATAAATTTTTTGAAGTGTTTAGTTTCTACTTCCTCCTTTACTGTCTTGTATTCTAGTGTTTTACCATTCATGTAGAATTCTAATACAAAATTTCTTTGTAACTCAGTATCAACAAAAAGTCAGCTCTTGGGAATGCTCGTGCTTTATGGCAGTGCCCTTTAACATGTAGCAACTTCCCTTCCTTACCTTAGCTTTTATAAAGAACCAAGAACCATGGAGTAAGTAATCTTTCACTGAGAATTGAGAACTATATTTCATTGATTGGCCCTATGAAACTCGGTGAATATTGTGCCAACGATTTCATTCACCTGGTTAAAAAAAGCACAAAAAAGTGTATTCACCTTTTAGAAGCACATGTCCTGGGATAACAAATTTTATCATTGTTCCAAGTTTCCAACTGAGTTCATAGCAAATACAATCAACTTTTATTTATTCGGAGAAACACACAAAGGTTGGTAACATAAGGAAATTCGCACAGAAAGATCGCGCATAAAGACACAAAAGGCTTCAAGTGCTTTATTATCACTTCATACTCCTATAACTACAAGGTACCATTCTTTAGGAAGATGGCGCAGGTTTTGGTGCGAGAGACTTGATAAAAGCTGCCCTTTCCTCATGGTCTGGGGTGTTTTCCCTGATGACCGGAACATTCTTGAAATTATTAAACCATGAAAGCAAGCGTGGGAATTTCTCAGCTTCTAGGACCTTCACTTGAATGATACCTTCCACAGTTTCAAGAAAGTTGACAATAGAACCAAAAGCTATGTCCACAATGTTAACAGTGTCTCCCCCAAAGAGTTTCTTCTCCTCACCAAAGCTGTGTTCCTCAACAACTTTAAGATGTTCCCAAATCTTCTCTATGGCCTTCTCCCGCTCTTCACCAGTTTTGCTAAGGAAGAGTGCACCAACCGCAGTAATCTTCAAAATTTGACCCCAATATTATTGTCATTGCCATTGTGAAAAAGTTAGAAATATTTGTTAGCACTAATAGTAACATCCATTCATATATTATATTGCACACCAAATCATTAAAAAAAATGATGATTATTACAATCATTAATCATTTTCTGAAAACTGCAATTTTTCAATGATTACTGTATATGCCAATATTTAGGTAAAAGGGTAAATTGTATTAATATATGGCAATAGATTATGAATGATAATGAATTTTTTTTTGCACAAATAGTGCATCAATTTTGAACTTCAATAAGCTCAAATAAACTGAACATGACTATAGAAGACTAGAAGTGCAACTATGCAAGTGATAACTAATTTCATGATGAAGATGGAAAAAAGCATATAATAAAATTATGTACCGTATCATCAGCATATTTAACCCAAAAACGAGCCTGAGCTCTCTCATAAGGATCAGAAGGAAGCAATGGGTTGTGTGGCCAAATCTCATCAATATATTCAACAATGATCATTGACTCAGGTAATGGTTTCCCACCATGAACAAGCACTGGGGTCTTCTTGTACACAGGGTTGTATTCAAGAAGTTGAGGACTCTTGTTGAAGCGGTCTTCCTCTATGTTCTCATATGCTATACCCTTTAGCTTTAGGGTCCATACAACCCTCACAGTAAAGGGACTGTACCAAAATCCATGAAGCTTCACCTCTGCCATGTTTTCCAAACTTTTGTTTTCTTAAGCTAACCCTCTTTGTGTCTTTATATAATGATCCGTGGACTCATCTAACTTGCTCAACAAGCTCATATTTCAGAAATAAAATATCCATTGCAATCAAGGAATGGAAAACGTCAAAGAGTGCTCTATCTGCATTAGTTGAGGAAACAATATTTTACTCCATGTTGTTTAAATTATTGTATGGGCTCAGTTCTCAATGTGATCTGAATGCTAGTAGCATTGGGTTCTAGGAAAAACATCTGAGAGAGGCACTGTCATGACTTCGAATTTGAATGCATTGATGGATTTTTGGGATATCATATGCTCGCAAAAAGCATAGACCTGATAAAAAAAAATAGAATTACACGTATCAAAGAAAATAGTTAGTTTTATGAATTTTATGAGAATATATTGTACATTACAATTTTATCCTCTCATCTTTTTTTGGAAAATTCACTCGTTAATGAATAAAATATAGATAGTCAAAACATTTAATAAGAGAAAAAACAATAAAAAAAATGATAAGAAATATAAAGTGACTTATAATTGTGACTAATAAAATCTTGACTTTATTGATTTTTGGTCCCTCAATTTTGACAATTTGATGATTTTGATCCCTAACTTTTAATTTGACGATTTCAGTTCTCCAATTTATAATTCGTGGCTATTTTGGTCCCTCCGTTAGCATCGTTAACTGAAGAATTGACGGAGGGACCAAAATTGCCACGAATTGTAAATTGGAGGACTGAAATCGCCAAATTAAAAGTTAGGGGACCAAAATCGCCAAATTATCAAAATTGGGCGACCAAAAGTGAAATTATGCCAATTGCACATGTTAATAAACATGTTAAACAAAATACTCCATCCGTTCTCATTTAAAAGTCATTTTATTGAGGATTTATTTGTTCCAAAATGTAAGTCACTTTACAATATCTCGACAACATTAAATAATCTATACCAAATATACACCTAATAATTCCAATTTATATTTCATATTCTAAGGAACCTTTTTACTTGTTCATAATAATGACAATATCAATTTAGATTGTATTAAATTTTATGTATGAGCAATTTTGAAACTTTGATGTAGGAGTGTTTTATTTTTATAACTTTGAGAGTAATAATCTCTAACTACTTTCTTAATCTATGTGGATTTGATAAAAGGACCTTATAAACAAGGATCAAGGGAGTATATTGAGTCTACATTGAAAATTAATATATTTAAAAAATTGTGTGCATTAATTACAATAATTTCTGATACACACTTATCAAATATGAATTTTTTTTAGCATGTGTCATATAATACACATTGGAAAAATCCTTTTATAACCTTTTTAATATTGTATAAATATTATTGTTATTAAAATGATTTTTCTCATATGTATCGTATACGATACATATAAAAAACTCATATTGAATAAGTATACACCACAAATTATCAAAATTTTGAATTTAAAAATACCAAAATTTTGATAATTTGGCGATTTTGGTCCCCTAACTTTTAATTTGACGATTTCAGTCATCCAATTTACAATTCGTGGCTATTTTGGTCCCTCTGTCAACTCTTCCGTTAACAATGCTGACGGAGGGACCAAAATAGCCACGGATTGTAAATTGGATAACTTAAATCGCCAAATTAAAAGTTAGGGGATCAAAATCGACAAATTGTCAAAATTGGGAGACCAAAAATGCAATTAAGCCGAAAATCTTCTAAACGTAGCATATAATAAAGAGAGGAGGGAGTATTGTTTTACAAACTCAAAGCATATTTATTTGCTTTTATTTATGATAATTTTTTTATCAGGAATCTCTCTTCAATACTTCCTCCGGTCCTATATATAGGGCATACTTAATCGTATTTTCCGGATCAAGGAAAGTTGTTAGTTTTGTGAATTTTATGAGAATATATTGTAACATTACAATTTTACTCCTTCCACTTTACTTGGAAAGTTTACTTTCATTAATCAATAACAAAAAAACATAGTTAATCAAATCAATCATTCAATAAGGGCAAAAAAGGAAAAAAACAATTAATGATATATAGGAAATATAAAATGCTCTATATATAGGACCAAAGATTTCTTCTAGAAAGTGCCCTATATATAGAACCAGAGGGAGTAATAATTAAAAGTATCATTATGAAAATAACTCAAATTTTTATATCATTCAAGCATTTCTTAATTGCCATGCATAACTTTAAATTAGATTATCTTTGAAACGAATGAAGTAATTATAATCAGGGTAATTTCATAGTAAATACTCCCTCCGGCTTGAAATATAAGCAACAAAAGACACATTTATCTTGATTTAAAATATAAGCAAAATTAATCAACCATCTTAAATTTTATTTCATTCCCAATGCAACTTTCCTAAAACATTCCTAGAAAATTGTTATTTTATTTAATTTTTGTTTCATTCCCAATGCAACTTTCCTAAAATACCTCTATTCTTTTATAAATTTGAGAAAATTAAATACAACCAACTAACCTCCTTAATAAGCGCAAATTTAGTTAGTTTTGCTTATAATTCGAGCCGGAGGGAGTACTTTTTTTTCTTGAAACTAGGGTAATTTCATACTTAACTAAGAAGTGTGTTGGATTTGTGAATTTTTAATGTTGATTTTGCATTTGTTAACCGGTGACTTTAGACTAGAGCATTTGTTAACCTTCAATTTTTGCCACCTGTTAATACTCCCATTCTTAAATACTCCCTCTGCTCTTATTTATAGGACATACTTAACCATATCACATGGATCCAGGAGAGTAGTTAGGTTTTTTGAAACTTTAAAAAAATACTTCAACATTACAGTCTTACCCTCTTAACTTGCATTGAGAATTTCACAATGTATTACTTCACATTAATGGGCAAGTGACTTATAAATAGGACCAAAGAATCCTTCTAGAATGTGACTAATAAATAAGATCGGAGGAAGTATAAGTTTTTTCAAGGAATTTTTTGTTTCTTAACCTTGAATAGGAATTAGGAAATGATGAGTTCGAAGGGAGTAGCTCACCTACCCATCTTAGGTGAAGAGAGATTCCAGCACCAAGTGAAATCATCGGTAAAGTTTGTAGTCTAGTCATAACTTTAAATAAGTTTTTTTTTTTTTTTTTAATTTTAATTTTAATTTTTTAATCTGTGTATCATAATTGAAGTAATTCACTCAGATAGGAGAAATGAAGCTTCCTTCATCCTTCTTTGTGGCCTGTCCGTCAACGCCCATGCCTTGTTTTTTTCCTCCGTTTTCATTGAATGATGCTTTTTCTTAGTAGTACTTTGATGGGCTAATATATAAAAGTATAATCAATGTTAGCAGGAAAATAGACTTTTTGTCGGATTGTGTGTCTTATTTCATAATCTTCAAAGTCAATATGGATTTTTTTTTCAAAGAAATCTTACACAATCGTGTAAAACAAAAATTCAGCAAAGGTATCAAAATGTGAGGTTTGTCAAGTGGTACCTCACTTGATCTCTTAACCAATTAGTTTCAAATTCGAGTCGTATGGAGCAACTTTCGCTGGGAGATCCCTACCGCTTAGTGCGAGTTCAATTGAATCGGACCAGATGAGTCGGATTCTGAATAAACAAGATCTGGGTATTAGTTGGTGTAAAAAAAAAAAAAATTCAACATAGGTTTAATTATGTTTTCATTTCTTTGATTTTAGGGTTATTTTATTATAGTTTTTCAGTTCTTTTTAATGTACAGTTTTTTAAAATTACTTATGAGTTTGCCATATATCTTTCTTATTAATTTTGGTCAAATTTTATTAATACGTTACATCTAAATTCTAGTTAGACCCAAGAGATTAATCACGTGGTGCCATATGATATCACATGGGTGAAGATCATTTTTTTAAAATAAAAAAAAAGGAAAAAAAAAGGAGTGGTGAGATGTTGTCTTCACACACATGATGTCATGTGGCACCATGCGGTTAATCTCATGCATGTGACTAGAATTTAGGTATGACATGTTAACAAAATTTAGTCGGAATTGGTAGGAGGTATATATGACAAACTCATAAGTCACTTTGGAACAATGTTATAAATATCGTACCATATCGGTCGGTTCAATCGGAAAACTGCTGAACCGGACCCCTAACCAATACGGTATGTCTATTCAGCTGGTTGTACATCAAATTGAATAAAACCAGTGAAAACTGGTCGAATTCTGATAAACTGTCAAACCGGTTGAAATTTTGTGAACCGGGCGAGTTCTTTTTTTCATGTAAAATCCTAAAATGTTGTCGTTTTTCAATTTTTTTTAAAAGAAATTTAAATTTTTTAAGTGTTATAAATACATTAAGTTTGGTATTAGAATTTTGAAGTTTAAAATTTAAACTATGAACTTATTAAACAATTGAAATGTGATTGTTATGGGTGTTTGTTTTTAAAAATTAAGAATAGACCACTATAAATTATGGATTTTAAATTTGAGTATTTTTTTTCCAAATTTTTTTACAAGTATTCTTATATAGAAATATATATTATGTTCAAGTTAACCGATATACATCCATGCAGTTTAATTACTATTCCACTGGTTAAACCACTGGAATAATAACATGTGATATGGTTTCAATCGGTATTCTTTGACCGCTTTATCACCGATACGGTTTTAATAACAATGCTTCGGAGAGCTGGACATCAAAAAGAAAGAACAAGGATTTGTGACAAAACAATCCTAAAGTTTATGGACTTAACATATAATTAAGTCTTCAGTAAACTTCGTCTCAAAACCAAACTTAGTTAATATTCCTTTCGGGGTTAAGGATAAGGTTTCAAAGATGAATAGTTTTGTTTTTTTTTTAGTTAATGCATTGAAGAAATCAAAGTTTTACATATTTAGTTGGAAAAAAAATCATTCACTTTTGGTTTTGTATTTCCGATATAAAGAATTGAAGTTAAAAAAATTCATTTTTTCTGAAACACAAACTGCATAGGATGCTAGTTTTTAATAAAGATTACCTCAAGTAGCTTTTAATAAGAGAGCTTTTAATAATTCACATGTCAATTATACCTTTTTAAAGTTTTACAAAATTATATTAATCGCCCAAAAAATAAAATAAAAATTGTAGGCTATATTCTTGTTAGTAAAACTTGAAGGCTATATTCTTGGTTTATCTCATGCTAAGTAATAAGTAGATGATTTTAAGCTTCTAATATCCAATTAAGAAAAGCTAACATATTTTTGAGGTATACAATGGATTAGGGACCCTGTATATTAAATATCTTTGAATTTATAGTAACTTTCTTTTAGTAATTTTACACTTTGGACTCAAACCCACCCATACAAGCCCACTTACTAACAAGTTGGTTTGGTTTACGTCCCTCAACCAAAAATGTGTAAATCCGGAGCAAACCTAACACACCCAAATTTATGTTTTTCGATATAATTTTAGATGAATACTCAACCGATTCAACCGGTTGCACAAAGCTATTTTGTATCATAGCAAATACAACCAGTTTAAACTTTTACTCCATCTGTTCCTGTATATGGGTACCTTCCAGAAGAGTTATTTATTTATTTTTTTATAAATAAAATTTTTAGTTCTATATATAAATCACTATATTTTTTTAGGAAACCTATATATATTTTTTTTTATCAAAATTACCACTAATAAAATAATGTTATCATTTAAGTATTACTTTTAAGTAGAAACATATATATATATATATCAAAATTATCCCTAATAAAATAATGGTAACATTTAAGTATTACTTTTACGTTTTAAGTATATCAAGAGTTCAAGACTAACCCAACCCAGGTTGGTAACATTAAGAAATACATAGGAGAAAGATGGCACAAATATACAAGTGCTTTATGCTAGCTATCCCTTCATATTTGTTACCATTTTCTTATTAAGATGCCAACACTTTTTCTTTTTGTATGATAGACTTGCTAGCAGCAATAACTTTTTCACGGTCAGGGAGGTTTTCCCTGATGACTGGAACATTCTTGAAATTATTAAACCATG
Organism: Crotalaria pallida; assembly: GCA_037953625.1. NCBI lineage: Eukaryota > Viridiplantae > Streptophyta > Magnoliopsida > Fabales > Fabaceae > Crotalaria > Crotalaria pallida. The sequence continues at coordinate 120,940,457 of CM075652.1, read as the reverse complement.
AAAGAAAGTGTGGGAATTTCTCAGCTTCTAGGACCTTCACGTCAGTGATATCTTCCACATTTACAACATATTCGGCCAGTGCCCCAAAAGCTATGTCCACAATGTTAATAGTGTCTCCCCCAAAGAGTTTCTTCCCTTCAACAAAGCAGTGTTCCTCAACAACTGTAAGGTGTTCCCAAAGCTTCTCTATGGCCTTCTCACGCTCTTCACCTCTCCTACGGAAGAGTGCTCTAGCTGCAGAAACCTTTAGAAATTGTCCCCAATATTAGTCATTTTATAAATACAACTTTTGATGAACTATTAGTATAAGTTGAAAATTTTCATTTAGATACGAGTTGAATCGTTACTAATTTTGATAATATAAATATGAAAATTTCATTGATCAAATTAGTTACAATTATGAGGCAATGAAATTTCATTAATCAAATCGTTACTAATTCAACTCGTATCTAATTTAATAAATAGTGTAATAAAGTTAAACTCAATAATGAAATTATGAGGCAAAAGTAAGGTACTCTAAATTAATTAGATGTGATAAACTTTGAATAAATTGTGGAAAGACTAGAAAAATGCATAAATTAAAATTGTGTACTGTATCATCAGCATATTTAGCCCAAAACCGAGCTTGAGCTCTGTCATAGGGATCAGAAGGAAGCAATGGATTGTGTGGCCATGTCTCATCAATGTATTCAACAATGATCATTGACTCAGGCAATGGTTTCCCACCATGAACAAGCACTGGAGTCTTCTTGTACACAGGGTTGTATTCAAGAAGTTGAGGACTCTTGTTGAAGCGGTCTTCCTCTATGTTCTCATATGCTATGCCCTTTAGTTTAAGGGTCCATACAACCCTCAAAGTAAAGGGACTGTACCAAAATCCATGAAGCTTCACCTCTGCCATCTTAATTACTTCAGTTTTCCTATGTTAGCACTGGCTAGTGTTTATGTTTTTTTATACCATTTGGATAACATTTATCTTTTTGAGTGTCACAAATTCACAGTAATGTAATGGGATGTGTTCTATGCTGAGATAAGCATTTACATCACCTTGGTATAGTCCAAAGATAGCCTCATCTGACTTGTACACTAGTTTGAAGAGTTTCTAACTTTTAGTATTTACTATTCATGAGGTGATGTCAATATTTCATCAGTTGTAGCAAGTGCTTGCTTGCATCATTGACTCTCTCTGTGTCTCTATATATATATCTATATATATATGGGTGTTACTACCATGCAATCAAAAATTGAATGGTTATGCAACACATTGTTAAACCAATAAAATCTTGCCACCTAAGACATGTATGACAAATCATTACTTAAATTAGTCAAAATTAAGTTTTGCAATTTAGTCCAACATAAAAATTAAATTAAATTGTGCTCATTAGAACCACCAGCAGCATACTTTGATTTTTTTTTAATAATGTTTTTTAAAATTAAAACTTATAATTTATCTATAGGTACAAAGGACTAAAATTTTAATTTACTATTTAAGTTGGACCAAATTGCAAAAAATTAAATTTGACTATTTCAAATGATGACATGACACAGGTAAATTAAATGACAACTTTCTATTGGTTTAAGAGAATATTGCATGACAACACTCCAATTTTAGATTGCATATTAGAAGTCTCCTATATATATATATATATATATATATATATATATATATATATATATATATATATATATATATATATATATAAAGCACTAGATAACGGAGGTACGTTAATTTTTTTTATAAGCACTTGATCCAATTTTTAATAATATTGATTACTTCTTTGCTACAAACATATTTTTTTACTCGACATTTGTTATAATTTCAATAATAATTATAAGGGATTTTAAAAAATTATAACAAATATTATCAATTTTAATATTATTAACCATATTAATTAACTTTCTTAATTCACACAAGTCCACTTCAAGGGCTTCTTGAGGGAAATCAAATGGTGATTAAAATATAAGTTGTAGTTTAATTTATTTGTTACAACTACAATAATAAGGATCTTGAAATTACATGACTTTCACACGTTATAGAGAGAAGGAATACGATTACTAACCTCTGTCCATTGCTAGAGTTGTTAGAGTTAGAAGGAAGAAAGTTCTCCAAATGTCCTTTGACCAAAAGCCACGAAACCCGGTTTCTATTCCTTTGCCTCCTTTACTATTCTTTTCTATGCTATTTGTTTAGTTTAGCCGTTCTGTGATGGGGAGAGAAAAAAATACCTTATAGCCAGGAACAGGACCTGTTTCCTATAAATAGGTAAAAACCCTAACTATTATCCATTGGCTTCCATCAAGTTAACGGACCTTCAGAAACAATCCCTTTTTATCTAAATATGATTTAGTCATTTAATATTTAATCATTTATTTACTAAACACACATCAATACATGTCACATGCACATCACATGAGACATACTAAGATATTAAAATCTTACATTCTCCCACTTGGCTCATATGACATAATTCAACATTATGGTCTAATAAAAAAAATAATTAAACAAACGATTAATGCGCATTTATATAGCTAAATCATTTTATACGTAGATACTCTATTAATCATGATTAAAGATAGGAACTAATTCGGGTCATGGCGGTTGTACATCATTTGTTCGACATAATTCCTTCCATGTACCACAAAATAGTCTTTTCCTTAACACGATATATAATTGGAAAATACATAATTGGTCCATAATGTCTTTATTCAAGACAATACATGTTTACATTACTCTAATACAATAATGCATGCCATTCTAGAGAACAGATAATCAGAAACATATCAAACATATCATAAATGAGTTCAGCGTGTCAATTACATCATACATAAGGATGTCAACATCAAATTAAATTTTACTTAACAACAGTAATGTCTATACTTTCAACATGTTCAATAAATGTTTAGGCAATAATTCTTCTTTCAAGGGATTAACAATCATAAGATTGGTGTTAATATGCTCTATTGACAATTTTTGTTTCTGATCTCATTCTTTAGAGACAAAGTACTTCATTCACATACTTTTAGCACCTTTATAGTACTTGTCATTGCTGCAAAACACCACAGTACGTTTTCAGCGGCTAAGCAATATTGTCGACAGTTCTAAGCCTCAAAATAAAATTTTGCAGTCAATTAGTTTGAATTGTAACCTCAAAACTTGTTACAAATTCAACATTCTGATCACCTCACTGTGATAATTCATTACAGAAGTAAACATGCATTTATTCGTTCCATGCTAATACATCAAGACTTTATGAGTATAGTTAATACTTCCTTAACGTAAATTTTATTCATTCTAAATCATTCTAGTACTTTAATGATATATGCTTTCTGAGATAAGCCTAACAATTCATGTGACATATTCTAGAATATTCATTTTCTAATCACATGGCTCGACTCACCTATATCTTTCATTCAAAGTTACTAGAAAAAACTTCTTAGTCTAGTGTAAAAGACCAAGATAATAAGTTGCAAGCAAGATATAATAACATACAGAATCAACATAATAAACTCACTCCCACTGAACTTCGGATACTTACACAAGTTAATTGTGTTTTCTTAAATCTAAAAGGAACAATAGTATCATTGATTATCTTTCAGATACTATTTGTGGGATGTATGTTTAAATTTGTATATTAATTTCCTCAAATTTGCACATTATCTGTTCATTCTTTTCAATTGAGAACCACATTAGCGGGTCATCCACATAAACATCCTCCTCTAAAATTCATAAAGGTTGTTTTCACATTCTTCTACTGCAGTTCCAAATCATTACGAACTACATATGTCATGATGATAATATTGAATAAATTCTTTCAGGTAATTGGTCAAAATACCTCATTAATGGTCAATGCCAACTTTGCGAGGGAAATCATTGACAACAAATTTAGCCTTGTAACGTTCAAGGTTGTCACGAGAGTTATATTTGGTCCAAAAGACTCACTTACCCCCAACTCTCGTGTAACCTTTAGGCAATTCTACAAGGTCTCACATATAAAAATATTTATCAATATTATCACAACTTACTGCTTGTAAAACAACATATCGTTATCATTAATGACTAAGTCAAATTTATATTCTTGTAGATAAACCATTTAAAACATTTGAAATAGCAATTTCTTTTCCTTTTTTTTTTTTAAAAAAAATACTATTACTCATGGTTCTTCTACAATAAAATCATTGTGAATAGTGAATTCATTTCGTACTTTATTGTTATACGATTCAACAATAAAAGACACTATTGTTGAGGTAGAAGAATAAATTACAAATTACAGGAACTTGCACCCTAACTCTGTTAATTTCCACGTTATGTGGAACTATACTCCCACTAATTTCACAATTCTCAGTAAACCTGTCATTCACAATTTCAATGGTTCTTATAGTATGGTTAGAACAATAAGGTCTATACCTTTTGATTTATATGGATAATCAGTGAAATACTCACTGATGTTTTATATCCATTTTCTTTTCTGGCGGATTGCAATCCTTGTTTCTGCCGACAACCTTAAACATGCAGGTGCCTTAAATTGGGTATCATATAAACACAGTTCAAAATTGTCTTTGGCTCTGTCTTACTAGGAACCATGTTCAATAGACAAATGACAGTTTCAAGACATACATTCACAAATGCGGGTAAAGACTAAATATCATACTCCTAACCATATTCATTACTGTTCTGTTATGCCCTATATACACCATTTTGCTACAGTGTAACTGACATACACACAAATTACTCAATTCTTGAGGAGTTTAACGAACAGTCACAGATGTTGCCCATTTTAATTAATTCTTTAATGTTAGTCATCATCTTTATCGTAATTGATAACATTCATCTATATGTACTTAACTTTCTACTTTATTCAAGTAAATTTTCAATACATAACTATAACATGAATAGTTATCAATAAAGATGATCACATACCTTTTCCTTTCTAAAAAGAAAGTTAACATTTGAGGTCCACAAGTTTTGAAGAACACATTTTCAAGAAGCTGGATCCTTCTTGTGACTCCTTTCTTTGTGTCTTTGGTTTTTCTTTCCTTTAATACAATCTGCACAAATAATTAGGCCAATAAAATCCAAGTATGGAAAGATTTTTGTTCCTTATAAAGCTTTTCATTCTTTCCTTGGATGTATGACCCAAACACTTATACCACAAATTAGCAAAACATCATTTAAAATTCATCGAAAATCAATTTATATAATTATCACAAAGATATAAATACCAATGAGATGATTATACTTAAATAAATTGAAACAACCATAACCAAACATAGAAGAGTGTCTAGTAACATCAATCCTAGATAATGAACCAAACTCCTAGAAAACTAGGTACCTAAAAGGTCTCCAATGAGTCTAGGTGATGCCCAATGTCAAGGATTAAACATTAAATCCTAACAAGTTCTACTAGAACCTTCACTTTATTCCCACAAACACGTACTTTACATGTGGACTTATGGTATGGATTAAACAAAATTCATTATGCTAGAAACATGTTTCGATTAATCCAGGATCAATCCACCAAATTTTGTGGATCTTTGATTAAGTTTGACTCAAACATACATAAGCTTTAAACTTATCTTTTATAGAATCAAGATTTTCATTTTATGCACTTCTTCTGAATTCAACATTTTTTGCACAAAATGACATTTATGATAATGAAGTTCTTTCATATGAATTTTCACATATGCCTCATTAATTCTAAGTGACCATTTGCCCTTATCATGTTTCTTCACACATTTATTTTCAGCTCCTTAATGTCTTTAAAGGTTGGATAAAGAAATTTCTTATATTCTTAAGTCTTGTTTCCTCTTAAACTAAGATATTGTGCAATTTACTGCACAACCCATTATCTTTCATGGCGTTATAGCTCATTCAAAAACAAGTAACACTCAATCGGTAATGAGCGAGGATAAACTATAATAATAAGTTCTCATCCACAACTATTTCCAAGGACTCAAACTTAAATTTTGCTGCAATAATTTTAATTTTAATTATATGATTCATAAATAGTACACAAATCACCGAACTTTATGGGGTTGGGGTACTCATTAATGTCCCAAAAAAAAAAAGACTCACAAAATATTTGGCACTCTCTCACAAAATTCTTTTCATTTTTTTAATTACTTTCTATTTTGGAGAGAATTATCTTAATGTTATCTGCAACACTTATCCTCATGAACATAACATAAGCGTTTGTCAAATCTTTCTAAAAAATTACTCAGATTTTATAATAAACTTTATCTTTATTATTGCTAACACCATTAATAGCAACAAACTTTTCTTTAACTGATAAGAAAGACTTGCAAACTCTAGTCAGAAAATTGAACAAATAACACTGACACATACAAGTCACGAGAATGCAGAAAATTAAGAACATGTACTACATAAATGTTTTGAGACATAAGGTACATATTACTTAAACAATTAATGTGCACTAACGCTCTCCTTTGGGTTGCACATTAGCACACGACATTCAAACATAATGATGCTAATAAAATTAATAATCAAAAATTGACAATGATATATGTACTAATTAATATTATCTATTGTCTTTGGATATATAAATAAACCAATAACACAAACATATTGCCTACCGTCATGTCCATTAATTATAAGAACAACTAATCAAACCTTTGGACGATCCATAAATGCCTTATAACAATGAACTACAATATACCCATAGAACATCAAACCATTATGTCATTCATATAGCATTAAATCTATGAGTAATTGAAAAATCATCATATGATTTGAAATTAATTTACTTACTGATTTGACCACTTTGGTGATTAACAAAATCAACATACAATTAACTTCAAAGCAAATTCGTTATTATAATAAAATTATACAATCGGAATTAATATATCTATGATTTGAGAGCTTTAATGATGATCAAATCATCATACATTAATATCAAATCAAACAATGGCAATTCAAAAAATTTCTTTTGCTAATAAAAAACTCAAATTAATCCCAAATATAAATATAAACGTAAATTGTCCATGACATACTGGACTTGTTATATATATTCATTATTATGCAAAAGATATATATAGTTATTCGTCATTCACTGTAATGTACTTTTATACAGTAAAACGAATCATAAATAGTGATGAAAGCAATACCTAATGTTTTTCACATATATCAATTAATAGTTTTACCCCAATTAAAAAAAATTTGATGAACTTTAAAAATATATAATTGAAACACTGGGTATACATTATACCCAATTGGAAAACAACTTTGATGGGTAAAACAAATCGATAAACAATCAAGTTTCAAATAATCCTAATATTTCATTTAACAATAATGCGAAAGCGTAAAAGTCTAAATTTCATAATAAGGATTCGTACTGAAACAAAGCCCTAAATTTCATAATTAGGGTTCAAAGTTCCCAAATTTCATAATTTGGATTTATGCAAAAATTCATTCCCTAAACACCATAATTAGGATTCAATCCAAATCCTAAATCTTAATTGGAAAGTCATGAATTTCTTAACCTGGCTCTGATACCACATATAAGTTGTAGTTTAATTTATTCGTTACAACTACAATAATAAGGATCTTGAAATTACATGACTTTCACACGTTATAGAGAGAAGGAATACGATTACTAACCTCTATCCATTGCTAGAGTTGTTAGAGTTAGAAGGAAGAAAGTTCTCCAAATGTCCTTTGACTAAAAGCCACGAAACCCGGTTTCTATTCCTTTGCCTCCTCTACTATTCTTTTCTATGCTATTTGTTTAGTTTAGCCGTTCTGTGATGGGGAGAGAAAAGAATACCTTATAGTCAGAAACATGACCTGTTTCCAATAATAAATAGGTAAAAACCCTAACTATTATCCATTAGCTTCCATCAAGCTAACGAGCTTTCAGAAACAATCCCTTCTTATCTAAATATGATTTAGCCCATTAATATTTAATCATTTATTTACTAAACACACATCAATACATGTCACATGCACATCACATGAGACATACTAAGATATTAAAATCATACATAAAATTCACAATGAAGAGGGATTGTAACAGGGAAATAGAATGGGTGATAGGGAGCTATATTGAAAGAGAATATTGTGTAGTGATTGGGTTGTACTAGCTATTGGGTTTTGACATCGATAAATGTGGGTGGTGGTGCTACCGGATAGAAAAGATGATTGTAAAAAAATATTTCTAACCAAATTTTGGATGGTTGCACAACAATTCCTTAAACGAACTAATGATTGTTTGACACATTAGCTAATGAAGTTCTAAGTTACTGCCACGTCAGCTCATATTAACTGATTTGTCAAACAAACATACATTGGTCCACTAAAAGAATTTGGTGGCATGAAAGTAGTACCCTTTTAAAATTTAAAAAAAAATTATCCTTTCTTTTAATTTTTATTTTGATAAATTACGGGGAGAGCCATGCGACTGAAATTCTGTGAATATGTCAATGTCGACACGTACTTCTGTTAACCAACCACTTCATCTTCTAACGAGCAAAATTAACAGAGGGGCACATGCAAGTTGTTGTTTTTTTTTTTGTTGGAAATGGACATCAATATGGGCACGATGCAAGTTAAAAGAGCCAAACCTTTAAAAAAAGTAGACATCAATATGGTAAAATTAGTTTATTCTGTAAGGAAAAAAAATAATTGAGTCTAACTTTAATTATTGATATTGGTATTTATATTGTCTATTGCTCTAATGTTTTTATTTTCATTTAACCTTTATCACTCAAATCTTTTAATAAGGTTTTCTCAATCTCAGTTCTAAGAACATCCACAATAGAGTCTAAACATCCGAATTGAATTATAAGACTTTGACACATCAATAGTATATCATCATTCTGTCCTTAGACTTTTCATATCTTTCATCACAGCAGTTAAGACTCATGCATCACCGTTTATAGGTGAGAGGAAGAGAAGGGGAAGGAGGAAAGTTGAGAGTATGAATGATCTGTGCAAGTTGTTGATGTTTATGGGTTTCTTGTTTGGGTGTGTACAACGACGACTGTGCACAACGGATCTTGCTGTGGTAATTGCTACGAATGTTGGAAAGAAATGCTACAATTGCGAACAACGAGGAAAACACAATGGTGAAAGCTTGTTCAACCATTGGAGACGGTGGTCCCTTGGAAAGGCCAATGGTAAGTGGCTAGGTCGTCGGCGCTAGAGGCATCGAACTAGACAGTGGTGGATCCGTCATGGGCGACGGTGGCTAGAGTTGCGGGGGCCTCAATAATGAAAGGAAATTCAACGAGATGAGAGGCGGCGTGCGAAGAGACAATTGATCATGGCAAAAACTGTAAACTTGTTTTCGATTTCGAGAGGATGGTATACCCATATACAATATTTGAGAAAACAAACAATAAATAACGCTCTAAAATAATCTGATCCATACATTTTCTTGGTAAACCCATCAACAAATATATGCCACATTATCTCAGTTCGCAACATTGTGTTCAAAAGTAGTGTTCGTAACATAAAGGCACCTTATTATAAATCGATCATTGACAAATCACCTCATTTCTAGTATCACTGATTTTAATTTAATTCATACATGCTCAGTTACTGATTTCTACGTATAATATTCCTCCTCGCATGACGATATAACTTATCTCCTTAATCCATTAAAATTGTGATACTTGTCTTTTTTTCTCGTAAAATTGGGAAAAACCCCATCACCATGTGTACCCGTTTCAAATCCACTTTCCCCTATCCTTCACCTTCTTCTTTGAATGAGTTCACGGATCGGTATTGCTGCGGCCATCATCGCCCTACACCATCACAAACCAGCACCTTGCACCATAAGCTCCAACCTCCCCTCTCTGCCGTTATGCCAACCATCATTGTCCCCTCTCTCTCTCTCTCTCTCTCTCTCTCATGTACAATGCGTGGTTCAAATTCAATTCCTCCCATATAATTCTAATTCTAATTCACTCTCTCTCAAACTAACATCATCTTCGCAAATTCTTCATTCCAATCTCGAACACTTCTCAAATGTCATTGTTTCCTATCATCTCTATTTTCACATCAATTAATTCATTTCCATTTTTATCCCTAATGGCATCTTTGCAATTAAACTTCCATTCTAGTATCAATTCTCAAACGTTGCAATTATAAAAAGAATCCAATCATAAAAAGATTCTCAAAATGGAAAACCGTGATTCAGTCACTAACATTCCATAAGGATCACCTATCCATCACGGTAGCTATGATGATAATGGTGAGTTTTTTCCCAATTATTTATATATATATATATATATATATATATATATATATATGACTCGTGTTAATATTTAAATAGTTTGAGGAGACAAATTTCCTCCTCATACCAAGAGAAAATTTATTCTCATCTTTAATTTTTAATTGTATACTCCCTCTAGTCTTTATTATATAAGACCCACTTATAATAAGGGCTTATAACAAGAACAAGAGGGAATATTACTTATCTTTTGTAATCTTACACTTTGAACTTATACCCACCTACTAAACCAATCCACTTAGTAACAAGTTGATTTAGTTCAGGTAAAAAAAAATGCATAAATCTCGAACGAACCTAACCCATGCAAATTTATTTATGATTTCAGGGTCTAATTTTAGATGGATAGTAACCCGATCCAACTCCTTGCTCAAAGCTTATGAAAGAGAAGTTTTATTTAGCAACATAACAAATACAATTAGTTTAAACTTTTATTACTTTTAAGTATATCAAGACTAACCCAACCCACGGTGGGTAACATTAAGAAATACACACAAAGATGACACAAATTAAATATAAAGAAACAAGTGCTTTATTATATTCCTTCTCATATTTGTTAGTACCATTTTTCTTAGGAAGATGCCAACGCCTTTTGTCTGATAGCCTTAATAGTAGCTACAGTTTTTTCATGGTCAGGGAGGTTTTCACTGATGACTGGAACATTCTTGAAATTATTAAACCATGAGTGCAAGTGTGGGAATTTCTCAGCTTCTAGGGCCTTCACTTGAATGATATCTTCCACAGTTACAATAAATTTGGCAATAGAACCAAAAGCTATGTCCACAATGTTAATAGTGTCTCCCCCAAAGAATTTCTTCTCATCACTGAAGCAGTGTTCCTCAACAACTCTGAGGTGTTCCCAAAGCTTCTCTATAGCCTTCTCACGCTCTTCACCACCGCTACTACGGAAGAGTGCAGCAACTGCAGAAACCTTTAGAGATTGACCCCAATATTATTATAATTAAATAGACATGGGAATGATAAAGATTATACAGTAGAAAATTTTATTTAGTTTCGGTGCTCTATTAATACAAATTGAATACTTGCTAATTGCATTTATAAGCAGAGAATTTTAATTCAATTATTTGTCAATGAAGTCCTCACGATGATATAAATTGAATCGGGCTAGTGACTATCATTCATTCATTCCTAGCCATATATTCTCCGATACTATTTATAAGATCTTTTTAGAATTTTTCATTCCTTTTGGATAAATTTGTTAATAGTATTGAAAATGTAAAAATTGATATACTTTTTCAAAACTATCCCTATAATTACTATTGGAACTATAAAAAGTGTTGATTTTATAAAGGTGTTAGTATAAAGAAGTAATTAAATGCTATTGAAAATTGAAAATGGGTCATATAAATAGGACAAAAATAAAAACCCAAAATGATTTTATAAATAGAATCGGAGGGAGTAATTGTTTCTTCACCTCAGCCCAGTGCAGTTGCCAAATAACTGAGTTCCTTAATGAAAAAAAATTGTTTCTTCAAGAGTTTTATAGTTTGTGATGTGGACCCAACTTTTTAATTTTATGATATATATACTAACACATTTCTTTTTTTAAACTTCAACTCAATAAAAATTCATGAGGCAAAGTTCACCAAAAAAAATAAAAATAAAAAAATTCATGAGGCAAAACCAAGGTACTCTAAATTACTTAAATAGCTTATATGAGATAAACTATAAACTATAGAAGTGCAACTGTGCAAGTAATAATTTCATGATCAAGAATTCAAGATGGAAACACTAGAAAAAATCATATAATAAAATTATGTACCGTATCATCAGCATATTTGACCCAAAAACGAGCCTGAGCTCTCTCATAAGGATCAGAAGGAAGCAGTGGGTTGTGTGGCCAAATCTCATCAATGTATTCAACAATTATCATTGACTCAGGCAATGGTTTCCCACCATGAACAAGCACTGGAGTCTTCTTGTACACAGGGTTGTATTCAAGAAGTTGAGGACTCTTGTTGAAGCGGTCTTCCTCTATGTTCTCATATGCTATACCCTTTAGCTTTAGGGTCCATACAACCCTCATAGTAAAAGGACTGTACCAAAATCCATATAGCTTCACCTCTGCCATCTTAATCACTTGTGTTTTCCTATGTTAGCGCACTAGCTGGTGTCTATGTTTTTTATAGTGATCCATGGACTCAAATCTCAATTGCCTTGTTCAACATACAAGCTCAAATTTCAGAAATAAAATATTCATTGAATCATAATTGGTAATAAAGAATTAGCAACTTTAGATCTGCTTGCACAAATGAAGCTTCCCGTCCACGCACTCACCTGCCTTATTTTTTTTTGGAGTTTTGCTTTTTGGCCTCCATAAACGACTTTTTGATCCCCATTTTCAATTTTTTTATGGACTAAAACACCCTTTTATGTGTTACTATTTTCGACTCTTAAGAGTAAAAAAAAAATTTGACTCTTGAGAATCGATAAATAAACTACATACTATTTCCTACTCTCAAGAGTCAAAAAAAATTTTAACTCTCGAAAGTCGGAAAATTAAACTGCATACTATTTCCGACTCTCAAGAGTCAATTTTTTTTTACTCTTGCCAGTCGGTAAAGCAAAGTATATGCAGACCTGTTAGAGAAAACCACCCCAAGACTTTGTCCTCAATGACACTCATACCTAAGCTGAGGTGCTGCACCTGAGACTTTCATTCTATCAAGTATCAAGTTTGTTGCAACTAAACCCCACAAGTAGATAGAGTTATCAAGAAAATTTCAGAAATAAGGTGGTACTACCCAATCAAGACCAAGAAACACAGAACAAGAATCGTGGGAAGTACAGTCAAAGAATCATAATACAATAAACTTGATGGGCACTAACCAACCATATTTTCCATAAAAAAATTACTGACTTCTGTTCCTCTACTTAACTTTAAATTCTAACTCACTCTTTCAGACGATGCTCTTGAAATTAAGCTTGAAGTTGATGGTCTGCTAACACTCCAGATAAACCCAAGGCTGAAAGTTTTTTGACTGAAGGTATACTAGGATTTTTCGACTCTTACGAGTCAAAATTTTTTGACTCTTGAGAGTCGGAAATTTATATAGTATGTAGTTTAATTTTCCGACTCTCAAGAGTCTAATTTTTTTTTTACTCTTGAAAATCAGAAATAGTAACACATAAAAGGATATTTTAGTCCATTAAAATTGAAAATGGAGACCAAAAAGTCGTTTATGGGGGCAAAAAGTAAAAGTCATTTTTTTTTGCCATTCACCAACTATTATTTTATTTGTATTGAATATATAATATTTTTAATTGTTTTTACGTATGTTTGGGATTTGATTTCTGTCATGAATATGAAAAATGGTTTGTTAATCGTGACAAAATTCATTTTGATAAACTTTACTTTTCAAAAAGATTAATATCTTGTTATCAACCCAATGAAACATTTATTTTTTTTAATTGACCGAATGAAACATTTAAAATAGTATGCAATGTCAAAAATATATAGTAAGTAGTATGTATCATTTGGATAACATTTGCTAAAAGTTTAGGTAAGTTGGGCTCCGAGAGTTTACTAGGATCATGTTCAAAGAGCGCTTACCAACACAGTTCTCACATCGGCGAAATTCGAATTTGGAATATTTAGATTCGAACCTGTAATCTCTCACAATTTCAAATTCAATCATTACCAACTGAATTAACAGTTGTTGGCGCTGCCTACCTTTTTATATATAAGTTTTTTCATTCATTAAAAAAGTTGACTAATGTATAATGATATTAAAAATGTATACTTTTTATATTTAATTTCAAAACTATCTCTATTAATATCATTGAAAATCTAAAAGGTAATATTAAGTAAATGAATGTGTTCATGAAAAAAGTAATTAATTATTTTTAAAAATTGACATAAAATCTTATAAATAAGAATAAAATAAAAATCTTATGTTTAAAGATTGAGAAAATAATTTTTGCGTGTCACAAATTCACAATAATGTACTATTATTGTGATCTATGAAACATGGGTACTCCTAAACTAGTAATGTACCCGGTACGGGTACATCTTGGGTACCGATACACGTACCCTACTCAAAGTATTTGTAACTGGTATGTTAAAGTATATTTTAGGTGTGGATCGTCCTAATAATGTAATTTTTGTTTTAAAATTTATATTTTAATGTTATAATTAATCTATTGATCTTATATCTTGACTTATTTTAAGTATCAACCTTTAATTTTATGATACTCATATACTATTTCAATGCAAAAATCGTTTATTTGCATCTTGTTTATATATATTTATTTATAAAATTTGAATTTATATTGCCGTATCCCGTACCCGGTACTATACTCATATCCGATACTGTATCCGTATCGGTGCAATATAGATTGTGATTGATTTCTACATTAATATCGACCCGTTCACGCTGGGGTGTTTTCAGTCTTCTATGATGGGATAAGCACTTACATCAGCTTGGTCTAAATATAACCTTATCTGACTTGTGTACTAGTTTGAAGAAAAAAAATGTTAAGCTGACATTGTTTGAAGAATTTCCAAGTTTTACTCCATCCGTCTTATAAATGTATAAAAAATACAAAAAAATTTGTCTTAAATTAAAATTAAATTACATACCCTGACTGCTTAAATAAATGAGTTCCATTTCAAAAAATAAAAAATAATAACCAATGAAATATTTTAAAATTGTAATTAAATTGTAATTAATTAATTAATATTAAATATATTAAATAAGTTATTTGATAATTAATTAATATATTAAATAAATCGTTAAATATATGTGTTTTTAATTTTTTAACTTTTCTAATTTATTATCATCTCTTGCAAGAAAACTAGTATTACTATTTACTACTATTTTTAAGGTGATGTCAAATTGTCAATATTTCTTCCGTTGAGGGTTGTCGCAAGTGCTTGCATCATTTATTGGGATTAGGAAAACCTTTCATCTTTCAATTTTTTATTTTTATTATTTTCATTTTTCAATTCCACATCTCTAAGCACGGACATGTGATCATGTGGGATTAAGAAAATGAATTCTTGTCAACGGAAACAATGAAATCAAAATAAAAATGGTATAGTATTCTCTAAATAAAATTAGTCAAATATCTTTATAATGTGGTCGCGGGTTCGAGTCGTTCCCGATGCGCATGTGAATGGAGCAAGCCTTACTGAGAGCATCGCCCCAGTGCGAAGGATTAGTCACCCAGTTACGCGGGTGGATACCCTGATTCATCGAAAATTAGTCAAATATCTTTCTAATCAAATTCTTCCTCCGATGTTATATATTAGATTCTTTTAGGGTTTTTATTTTTATCTTATTTATAAGACTTTATTTCAATTTTTAATAATATTTAATTATCTATTTCCATATACATTTCTATTAACTCAACACATTTTAGAGTCCCAATAATAATTATAAGGATAATTTTGAAAAAGTATATCAAATTGTCATATTTTCAATGTCATTAACAAATTTAACTACATTCCTTGATGGAAGAGAAAAACACCAAAATGATCTTATGAATAGGACCGGAGAGAATAAAAATATAATATGTATCATTTATAAGTAATTAATATATAAAGTAAGTACTATTCTAACACACATGTCTTTTATATATTCTCTTTGTCATATTATTTTGATAAAAAGAATATAAACAATTTTGTCCCAAATAAAAATAATAAATTAAATATCCTAAAAAATCATATATTATGTTTATGATTAAATAATGAAGGAAAGATACACTAAATTATTACTTCATCCATTCATATATATAAAAGACCCTTTTGGAAGATTTTACGTCTATTAAGAAAATTGGTTAATATAGTTAATTGGATTGAAAATGTGAATATTTGATATGTATTTTCAAAACTACCTCTATTAATAATATTGAGAATCTAAAAAGTGTTAAGTAAATAAGTGTGTTTGTAGAAAAAAGTAATTAATTGTCATTGAAAATTGGTGTAAGATCTTATAAATAGAAACAGAATAAAAGTCTCAAAATCATCAATACTGACAAAGAACAATAATACAAATATGAATAGTTTCTATTTGTAATTAATGAATTGCATTAATTGTTATTTAACTTTTCAATTTTTTACTAAGATATTAGAATAGAGAGAATAAATGATTAAAAGTCTATTCAACAAAACTAACTTATAGTTGTGAACTTATAACTTGTAATTGTGTGATAGTAACTCGTTGTTGTGAATTTAGCTGAGAGCCATGAATTTGTAATTGTTTAGCTGACTAGCTTTTGAAATAGCTTTAAATTTATAATAGTTTTCTTTATAATTTTACACTTTGAACTCAAACCCATCCAAATCAATCCAGATTAAAAAAAAATGTGTAAATCCCAAACTAACCTAACTTAACCTATGCAAATTTATTTGTGCTTTTTGGGTCAAATTTTAGATGAATATTCACCCGATCCAATTCCTAGCACAAAGGCTTATGAAAGAGAAGCTTTATTAGTATCATAGCAAATACAATTACTTTAAACTTTTATTACTTTTAAGTATATCAAGACTAACCCAACCCACAGTGGGTAACATTAAAAAATACACACAAAGATAAATAAACAAGTGCTTTAATTTAGTATATCCTTTCTCATATTTGTTACCATTTTCTTAGGAAGGTGTCAAACTTTTTTGGTCTGATAGCCTTGATAGTAGCAACAATTTTTCATGGTCTGGGAGGTTTTCACTGATGACCGGAACATTCTTGAAATTATTAAACCATGAGTGCAAGTGTGGGAATTTCTCAGCTTCTAGGAACTTCACTTGAATGATATCTTCCACAGTTACAATAAATTTGGCAATAGAACCAAAAGCTATGTCCACAATGTTAATAGTGTCTCCCCCAAAGAATTTCTTCTCATCACTGAGGCAGTGTTCCTCAACAACTCTAAGGTGTTCCCAAAGCTTCTCTCTGGCCTTCTCACGCTCTTCACCACTACTATGGGAGAGTGAAACAACTGCAGAAACCTTTATAAATTGACCCCAATTATGATTAAATAAAGTGTCTTGTTAAACAAGGAAACTTGTTAAGATTACTACAATAATAAAAACAATCATAAGTGCATATCATTCCATTTCTCGAAAATAAAAAAAAATAGAAATTTTAATGAACTATTTTTATAATTAGCTTGTTAACAAGTATACTAAAGGCACTTGTTAACATTTGCCTTAAATAAATATAGGATTGATAATGCACATTGAAAATTTGATTTAGTTTCAAATAGTGTACTTGTTAGCATTTGCCTTGCTCATTGAAAATTTGATTTAGTTTCGATGCACTATTAATACAAATTGAATCCTTGCTAATAGCATTTATAAGCAGAGAATTTTAATTCAATTATTTGTCAATGAAGTCCTCACAATGGTATGAATTGAATCCGGCTAGGGGCTATCTTTCCTAACAATTGTTTCTTCAAGAATCTGTTAGTTTGTGGATCCAACTTTTTTTTGATATATATACTAATAAGTACGAACACATTTCTTTTTTTAAACTTCAACTCAATTAAAAATTATGAGGAAAGACCAAGGTACTCTAAAATACGTAATTAGCCTAGATTAGATAAACTATAAATCATAGAAGTGCAACTGTGAAAGTAATAATTTCATGATCAAGATGAAAACACTAGAAAAAAAATCATATAATAAAATGTACCATATCATCAGCATATTTGACCCAAAAACGAGCCTGAGCTTTCTCATAAGGATCAGAAGGAAGCAGTGGGTTGTGTGGCCAAATCTCATCAATGTATTCAACAATTATCATTGACTCAGGCAATGGTTTCCCACCATGAACAAGCACTGGAGTCTTCTTGTACACAGGGTTGTATTCAAGAAGTTGAGGACTCTTGTTATAGCGGTCTTCCTCTATATTCTCATATTCTATACCCTTTACTTTTAGGGTCCATACAACCCTCATAGTAAAAGGACTGTACCAAAATCCATGAAGCTTCACCTCTGCCATCTTGAATTCTTAATTACTTTTGTTTTCCTGTGTTAGCACTAGCTGGATACTGTCTATGTTTTTTTAATATAGTGATCATGAAGTCAATTACTTTAGTCAACAAGCTAAGCGCAATTTCAGAAACAAAATATTCATTGAATCACTGATAATAAAGGATTAGCCACTTCAGATGTGGCTGGACAAATGAAGCTTCCCCTCCACTTACCTACCTTATTTATTTTTGCCTTTTTTTGGATGAACTAGGGTATCCACCCGCGCAACTGGGTGACTAATCCCTCGCACCACGGTCGGGCCCTTTCGGGGGCGATGCTCCCAGTAAGGCTTGCTCCATTCACATGCGCCTCGGGTACGACTCGAACCCGCGACCACATGCTTAAGGGACACAAGCCCCTTCCACTTGTGCCAGCCTCAACTTTTGCCTTTCACCAACGAATATATTTTTTTTGTATTTATATATATATATATATATATATATATATATATATATATATAATTGTTTTATGTGTGTTTGAGATTCAATCTCTACCTTATTTATGAAAAATAATTGGTTGACCGAAAACAGAATTTATTTTGATCCTTCCTTTATATATAAAAAGATATCCCAATGGGACTTCCACATTCAATCTAATTCAAATACTCTCTCCACGTTAAAAGTTGGAGTTTTCTATTCATCGAAGGCATCCACATGGCAAAAGTTGGTTAATTGGTTACCTAATTGAAATTTTAATTTTAAAAAACAAGTTACAAGTAGTTACATTTTTCAATTACAAAATCCAAGTTACACTTTGTAACATTCTTTCTCATTCTTACCATGAGCAATTACTTAAAAATCATTCCATGTTTCAGCCTCAACTTCAAATCATCACCATGAGCAAAAACAATTCTTTCAACACAAACAACAGAATGTGTTTAAAATTTATTTGGAGCAAATTTCTAACACCAAAGACATCTTGGAATCCGGTTCTCTTCCCATTCTTCTCATTTTGAGAGTGTTTTTGGAATATGAAAATTGAGAAGTGATAGACAAAAACCTTTTTAGAAAACGGGTGGTTACAAAACAGTGAAAAATGGTTTCCTATTCATTGTTTTTATATCAGAGGGCAATAATAAAGAACGGTAAATTCTTTTATCCAGATATGTCTCTGAGACTAACGTTTTCTCTTTTGTTTTAATTTCCTCCACTCTAAGAAATTTGGCAATAGCACTTCATCATTCATCAAGATTCTTACTAAAGAACATGTCGTGACAACTATGTTTATTGGGAACTTCATTGGTATTGTATGTGTTCAATCATTGCATTATCAATTCTATTTATGGTAAGTATATTGGGAATGACTCTTTTGCCTTAATAACACTACTTTTAGTTTTACATGCATAAGTTTCTTCGTTTAATTTTGCCTATCAATATAGTACAAAAATTAAAACTATAAAAAAAAAGCCTAATGTAGCAGAGTCCATAAGATAATTTTAATAATCTACAGTGGTCTATGTAATTTATTTGGTTGATTGGAATGAAAGGGGACTCAATATGAATAATGTTTATTGGCCTTAAGAAAATTAGTTAATCAAAAGGTGTTTTCCATATTAGAAGTGGTTATGGTTCTTCATTCTTAGTAGTAGCATTTTTAAGATAATTGGTAGTTTTGATTTGAAAGAAGTCATCATTTTTTTAACCTTAATTTTCAGAAATATTCATGGAATCACCCAAGTTTTGCCCAATTCTTCAACCGAGTTTCAAGATTAGAGGTAAAATAAATCAATTTTTATATGCTTAGTTGAAATGTTTTTGGAACTCAATATGAGATAAATCCATAAATTATGTTTTGGTATGCAATCTAATACAAGTATGTGTTTTACATTTATTATTAATAGTTATGAATATTTAAGTTTTATAAAACAAAGTTTGATATTAAGTAAGCTCCCTTATGAAATTTTAACTTAACAAAAAAAATGGTCGTTTAGTTTTCCATTTTTTTAATTAAATCATCAGAGAATTGGAAAAAAAAACATATTTCCACACCAATGCAATTATAATGCATTAATGCTTCCGCATTCAATTTTTTTGAAACACCGTAGAGATATAAAGTTTCTTATGTAAATCAATATTCAACTATGGGGTAGATATTCAACTATGGAGTTTCTATTAAAAAATTTTCTTATGAAAATTTCTAAAAGCAAGATAATCATACTTTTCTAAATCAAGCTAATCATGTTGTCTGGTTGTCCAAATTTGATTTTGTATAAATGCTTGAAGTATTAAAACTAAACAAAACCTTATGTTCCAAAATAATACTCCCTCCGGTCCTAAGACTTTTTTTTTGTCTTTAATATAATCCCCATTTGAAGACTTTTCTTTGATCCTTAATATAAGTCATATTTCCAACTTCCAATGACATTAATTATTTATTTTTCACAAACACTCTTATTTACTCAACACTTTTTGGATTCCCAATAATAATCATAGGGGTATTTTTGAAAAAGTATACCAAATATTTACATTTCCAATACCACTAACAATATTAACTAAGTTTCTTAAAGTGTGTGAAAATTAGTCAAAGGAGCTTATAATAAGGACCAGAGGGAGTATTGATTATAGAAAACTATTATTAGATAAATAATTTTTGTCTACTTCACTTAATTAAATTTAAATTAAGTACAAGTACCCCAATCAAAAGAAAAAAAAGTATTAGTGCATGACATAGGATTAAAACTAGATGAAAGCCATATGTGCTTTGGGATGAATAGTACTTAGCATTGAAGTTTGTACTTTGAGTGTTATAACAAATTTGACATGATTAATATATTCAACACTCTTATTAATTAAATTTATTTATCATGTGTTACCTACGAAGGATTAAAAGATAATAAAAATTAAATATAGGCTTAAATATTCTTTTGGTCCTTTATCTTATTTTTAGGTTTCAATTTGGTCTTTTATCTTTAATAAGAGTCAATTTAGTCCTCTATGTTTTTAATGTTTGTCAATTTCATCATTATGTCATGACGGTGTTAAATTTTCACTGGAATATACTGATTTTGCTTGAGATTCCTTTTCTGATCACCATAATCTGCATTGTATCATCGTAATTTGTAATTTTTAAAACAAAAAAGGTAAAAATTTGAGTGAATTTTCACCTTGAAAAAGTGGAACGGCATTGAAATTTTATCAATCAGAGTATCAAATATGATAAAAAATGTAGATTTCGACAAGAAAATGCATATTCTAGAGACTGGAATAAGAAACCTATTACAAAATCAGTATATTTCGGTGAAAATTTAACATCATCTCATGGCAAAAGGATGAAATTGACAAATATCATAAACATGAAGGACTAAATTGACTCTTTTTAAAGATAAAGGACCAAATTGAAACCTAAAAATAAAATACAGGACCAAAAAAGTATTTAAGCCTTAAATATATTATAGTCAAGGAAGAAGGGTTCAAGGATTAATATATAGTGTTATATCGAGTCATATTTTTTTCATATTGGTCTTGCATTTCTTCAATTAAAATAGAATAATAAGTGTAGGAGATTGACACTATAAGCAATTAAAGAATGATATAATCAAACAAACAAATACCCCGTGCAATGCACGGGCTTAAAGCTAGTAATTTTTATATTTTGAGAAGGATTAATATCTTGTCATCAACTCAACGAAACATTTAAAAACGAATTGAGATTGTCCCAACATCAATGAGATTGTTATCTTGGTATTAAAGGCTATTGAATCTCTTGTTAGAGTCAGGTTTTGACAGTTGCTGATGATCCATCACATGGAAGAGTATGTTGTTGCAATGTATTTTACTTTCCCTTTAATTATTATTAGTGTGAAATTTCTTGTATTGTTTTTGATCTATGAATAAAATACACATTTTCCCTTAAAAAAAATGAAACATTTAAAAAAGTATGCAAGGTTAAAAATACTCCTTTCGTTTTTATATATTAGACTTTTTTGTTAAATTTCACGTCTATTAAGAAAATTGGTTAATTTAGTTAATGATATAGAAAATGTGAATATTTGATATGTATTTTCAACATTATCTTTATTAATAGTATAGAAAATGTAAAAAATATTAAATATTATGAATGTTTATGAAAATAAGCATAAAATTAAAAAATAAAATCAAAATAATCTTAGAAAGTATTTAGGAACGGAGTTTGTAATATCAGAATAAAGCATATACCATTTGGATAACATTTATCTATTTGAGTGTCACAACAATAAATAATGTACAATTGTGATTGATTTCTACACTAATTTCGCCCTGTTCACGCTGGGGCCTGGGATGTGTTTTATGCTGAGATAAGCACTTACATCACTTTGGTATAGTCCAAAGATAACCTCATCTGACTTGTTCACTGGTTTGAAGAGAAGTTTTCTAATTTTATTAGTAGTATTTACTATTCCTAAGGTGATATCAATATTTCTTCCTTTGACTCCTTGTCGCAAGTGCTTGCATCGTTGATTGGGATTAGGAAGACCTTTCGTGTAAATATGTGAACGGTTTTTTTAGGTCCTAATTTGCTAAAGTTTGAGAGATTTTTGTGAGTTGCTTTTTTTTTTTTTTTTTAATTTTGACTTTTTAAATTTATTTATGGGTTTGTCATATATTCTTACTATTAATTTTGGACAATTTTATTGACATGTAATCTCAGAATTCAGACGCAGGACGTTAGGCACGTGGTGTCACGAGAGCGAAATTTTAAAAAAATTAAAAAACTAAAAAACTAAATATTTTTATAATTTTATTTACTTGTCTAACCCTCTTCCATTTGATTCGGATAAAAATTGACCAAAATTGATAATTTTTTATTTTTATATTTAAATTTTTCAATTCCACATCTCTAGAGGGAGTAGGGACATGTGGTCACGTGAGATTAGGAAAATGAGTGTCGTTATCAGATATGGGTCAACAGAAACAATCAAATCAAAACAATAATGGTGTATTCTATTGACACTTCAAAATATGTAATTCATACTCTTTATATTGAGTACCACTACATACACGATATTTTTTTAATAAATATCAGGTACGTAGAGTGAATTTATTGTTACTTTAATTTTAAGTTGGGTATACTTACGTTGTACGAGTACACATGTTAAATATATCTGATTACAATTTGAAAATGTATCATTCCGTATTCATTTATTAATTTTGAATTTATAATACCATACATAACAAGTATATATTCGTATCCATTCATCACATGAGTTGAAACGAATGGTCCATTAACAATAGCATCCTATACTTTTAATCCAATTACTTAAATAAAAATTTTCATTCTCGCTTTCCAATAAGTATACCGTACTCCATCGAACATAGAGGGTCTATTAATAAAACTCCCTTCACCATCGAATGGAAAGTTTGAAGCCATTTCATTCTTGAGACAGTTAAGTCCTTTACAACAAGAATTTAGCTTTTATGCCAATTGTTAGAATAGGCTTCAAACCTCGAAGTAGAGTCGGCAAAAAAGCACGACACGACCGGGCCGCCCGAATAAGCACGAAAAAATACCGGGCTTGGGCAATAATTTTGGAGCACGAATTATACTCGTGCTTTTTTAGCACGGCCAGCAAAAGCACGAAACACGGTCGTGTTTTTGTCGGGCTAACACGACACGACACGCCAACCCGATTTATTTTATTTTTTTATATTTATTTTTAATTTGCTAATTTTTTTTGCTGAAATTGGAAAGAAAAGGAAATGATCTACTGATCCACTACACTATACAATGCTTATTTACTTATAAGTATACGTCATTTAATACATATAACTAGTGCTACTACCAATTATCAGATTTATTATATATATATATATATATATATATATATATTTTAAATGTTTGCCGGGTAGCATGCAAAAACACGAAACACGCATGGTGTGAGTTTAAAGACCATTTTTGAAGCACGATTTTAACCCGTGTTTTTTAGGCACGACATGGTCAAAGCCTGAACCCGAACCGGGCGGACACGAGCACGACCAGGTAGCACGAATTGCCACCTCTACCTAGGGGGTGAATTGACTTTTATTAAATATTTTTGAATGGATTAGCCGTAAGCAACAATATTGCAAATATATTGAACAACGTTGAGCAGCGCAGAATCGATAATTACAAATATACTCGTTCAAACCAGCAATAATAAACATAACGAGAATAAAAAGGATGAAGGGATAGAGAGATGCAAACCAGAATTTTTATATCGGTTCAACCTCCCCGGTGGGTTCCACTTAATCGATGGGTTCCGAAAAGGCCTACGTCCAGTCCCTCAACAACATGCTTTGGTATTTGTTGTTATTACTCAATTGGAATTTTGAACCCCAATTACACCCAAAGCATCCCGCACACTACTTGGTTCGACCTTTCGCTAGGGATCTGGATCTCAAAATTCACACAAGGGTTCCTCACCTTTAATATTTAGAGGATGTTACACCCTCAATCCTAGAGAGCCACTCCATGACAACTACAACTATTACAAAAATAGGATTCAATAATAACAACAAAAGTACTCTCAAAAGTGCGAAAAATACAAATTGAAGTTCTAAAAGGCAAATGCCGTATATCACTCAAGGTATATGAATACACTCAGGTTCTTGGAGAAGATGGAGAAGAAAAGAACGTGAAAAACATTTTCTCACAAAAACAAGGATGTTTGAAAATAAGGATTTGATTGATTTTTGCCAAAAAATAATGAATGAAAAATAAAGCATGATTTTAAATTTGAAATAGGATAAGAAATAAATTAGAAAATCAATCAGAATAAATCAAATTGATTCAAAATCGTTTTTGAAAATTTACAAAAAAGTAATTGATTACTTCCCTTAAGGTAATCGATTCGTTACTCTGGAAAATAATCGATTATTCAAACCATTAATTGATTACTTAGCCACAAAGTAATCGATTACATCAGTCCAAGTAATCAATTCCATAGCCTGTGAATTTTGTATGTTGCAACATTTTTAATCTATTACTTTCATCAAAAGTAATCGATTACGAGCTCTCTAGTTTTTGTGTGATGTTGTAGAAGTAATCAATTATCTATGAAAATAATTGATTACTTTAGCAAAAATTTGCTAAACTTGATTTTCATAAACCAAACAATACTTAGTTAGAGGTTTTCAAAAGTATTTTCACATAATATGGCATGAAAAACAATTTTCATTAAATACTTTTGATAAAAACTTTTCCAAGTCCTTAAGAATGACATATAACAAGAATAAATATACTACCTAACCTTACATTGTTTTTTCTAAGAGAATGAGATGAGGTTTTCAAGGAGCATAAACATGTGAGCTTGTGCATTTGTTGTTCCTACTTTAATTTGTTTGAAGCTTGTTAGTTATCATCAAAATTTGAATCATTTGGAATGTGTTGTCTTCTAACAGTTTTCCCTTTTCTAGTTGCACAACCTTACTCTAGACGTTGTCGTTATATGGCATGCCCAATCCAACCGCTCATAGCCATACCATTTTTTATCACCATCAACAAATTACCAAATTTTTGCTATACTTAATTTTGAAATCAAACATGTTATTCAAAGTTATTATGAAGGGTGCCTAACTTACGAACTCTACTCTTGTTAGCATGATTGCTAAACCTCTGATTTAATGGTTGAGAGGTTAGGGAAAAAAAAATGAACGGATCAGATTATTTCAGTATCTTGTTTATTGTACAATACCTCAAATATTTAGTATCAACAAACCATCCTCTAACCCCAACCACATTCTTCTTCCATCAGAAACACTATGATGAAAGATTGTTCGGCCATTGAAGACGATGGTCCCTTGGAAAGGGCAATGGTGCAATGGTGGCCAGACCATTGGCAATGCGAGCATAGATTTGGATAGTGGTGGATCCAACCCGTACTAGGAGAAAATTTATTGTCATCTTTAAATTTATATTACTTTTCTTTTGTAATCTTACACTTTGAACATAACCAATCCACTTAGTAACGAGTTGGTTTGATTCAGGATAAAAAAAGTAAATCTGGAACGAACCTAACACATCCAAATTTATTTATGTTTTCTGGGTCTAATTTTAGATGAATACTCACCCGATCCAACTCCTTGCACAAAGCTTATGAAAGAGAAGCTTTATTTTATTTAGTATCATAGCAAATACAATTAGTTTGAACTTTACTACTTTATGTATGTCTAGACTAACCCAACCCACGGTGGGTAAGTGGTAATGTTAAGAAATACACACAAAGATGCATGACACAAATATATCTTATTTATGGTTTTGTGTCCTTAAAAGTTTAGCGTATTTTATTTTTAATCCCTAAAAGTTATTTTGACCGTGACTAGATAGTCCTTAATTTTTCAAACATTTTGGTTTTGATCACAAAAAAAATTAATTACTTGTTGACGTGGTTAACGGAAACTCACATCAACAGCTACGTGGTGTGAGATAGCACCAAATAAGTATTGTGAAATGAATGATTCAGGTCCATAAACTCAAATTCTGCGTATAAGATCATTTTGTGTTCATGGATTTGTATCATCCATGTCATATCACTTATTTGGCGTTTTCTCACACTACGTGACTGTTGTTATGGTGTTCCGCTAGCCACGTCAGCAAATAACAGCTTTTTCATAATTGAGTGATCAAAACCAAAATATTTGAAAAATTAAGGAGCAGTCTCGGTCAAAATAACTTATAGGGACTAAACTCAAAACACGCCGAGCTTTTAGAGACCAAAAGCATAAATAAGCCATAAAGAAACAAGTGCTATTATATCCCTGGCCTTCTCTTATTTGTTATTACTACCATTTTCTTAGGAAGATGCCAATGCTTTTTGTCTGATAGCCTTGATAGTAGTTACAGTTTTTTCATGGTTAGGGAGGTTTTCACTTATGACTGGAACATTCTTGAAATTATTAAACCATGAAAGCAAGTGTGGGAATTTCTCAGCTTCTAGGACCTTCACTTGAATGACATCTTCCTCAATTTCAAGAAATTTGGCAATAGAACCAAAAGCTATGTCCACAATGTTAATATTGTCTCCCCCAAAGAATTTCTTCTCATCACCGAAGCAGTGTTCCTCAACAACTCTGAGGTGTTCCCAAAGCTTCTCTGTAGCCTTCTCACGCTCTTCAACTTCAACACTGCTACGGAGTGCAGCAATAGCAGAAACCTTTTGAAATTGACCCCAATATTATTATAATTAAATAGAATTAGGATTGATAATGCAAATAGAAAAATTGATTTAGTTTCGGTGCTCTATCTATTAATACAAATTGAATCCTTGCTAAGAGATACTGCAGTGACAGTGTACATGTTTTTTATAGAACTGCATTATCATCGTTTATATGTTTTTGATTGTTGACTTTTAGATAAAAGTAATACAAATAAATGATGGATGATAAACTCAACATCAATATACACCCATTAATCTCATTGCATTTATAAACGGAGAATTTTAATTCAACTATTTGTCAATGAAATCCTCATGATGGTATGAATTGAATTGGGTTAGAGACCATCTTTCCTAACAATTGTTTCTTCAAGAGTTTGTTAGTTTGTGGACCCAATTTTTTTTATGATATACTCAATAAGTTATGTTCGTTAAATTATGAAATGAATAAATGATTTAATTGGTATATTTGACCACATGACTCTCCTTTAATAATCGAAGAAGGAGAAATAATAAGTGTATAAAGATTATATTGAAAAGTGATAGAGATATGAGTAATAAAATAGAGAATGCAATAAATAATGATATATTTGAAATTTTTAAAAAAAATATATAAATAAGTATTTAAATTCTAAAAATGCATAATATATTAAATTTGATAAAATAACTAAAATTACATAACTTTTGAGACGGATGGAGTTTTTTTAGACTTTTATTTTGTTTCTATTTAAAAGAACTTATCCCAATTTTAAATGATAATTCATTGTGAGAAAATGGAGAATGCACCAGTGTAAAAGTTTTTTTACACCATCATATCATCCACCCTTTATCCGTATAGGATCGTTGACTTTAAAATTAAAGTAATATAAACGAATGGTGGATGATAGATTATTGACGGTGTAAAGTGCTTACTCATTAATCTCATTAATTATTTATTTCCACATACAACTATATTTACTTAACACACTTCTTAGATTCCCAAAAACTAGGGATAGTTTTGAAAATACATATAAAATATTATTCACATTTTCAATATCATTAACTAAATTAACTAACTTTTTTAATGTAATTGAAATCTATTAAAATGGGCTTATACATAGGGATGAAGGGAGCAACACATTTCTTTTTTGAAACTTCAACTCAATTAAAAATTATGAGGAAAAGCCAAGGTACTCTAAATTACGTAATCAGCTTAGATTAGATAAACTCTAAACTACTATAGAAGTACAACTGTGCAAGTATAATAATTTCATGATCAAGATGGAACACTAGAAAAAATCATACTATAATAAAATTATGTACCGTATCATCAGCATATTTGACCCAAAAACGAGCCCGAGCTCTCTCATAAGGATCAGAAGGAAGCAGTGGGTTGTGTGGCCAAATCTCATCAATGTATTCAACAATGATCATTGATTCAGGCAATGGTTTCCCACCATGAACAAACACTGGAGTCTTCTTGTTCACAGGGTTATATTCAAGAAGTTGAGGACTCTTGTTATAGCGGTCTTCCTCTATGTTCTCGTATGGTATACCCTTTAGTTTTAGGGTCCATACAACCCTCATAGTAAAAGGACTGTACCAAAATCCATGTAGCTTTACCTCTGCCATCTTATTCACTTAGCTTGTGTTTTCCTATGTTAGCACACTGGCTGGTGACTGGTGTCTATGTTTTTTTTATAGTGATCCATGGACTCAAATCTCAATTACCTTTTTCAACGAGCTCAAATTTCAGAAATAAAATATGCATTGAATCATTGATAATAAAGAACTAATCACTTTAGATCTGATTGGACAAACGATGCTTCCCGTTCACTTAGCTACTTTATTTATTCATGAGTTATGATAAATAAATCTAGAAAATATTAAAATCAATTTACAAACAAGTTTATCCCATATGAAAGTAATATGTGTCATTTGTTAATCAATTAATAATAAATAAATGACACATGTCACTCTTATTGTGGTGTAGATTTATTTATAAATTAATTTTGTAGGTTTATCAATCATTTTTGTTATTTATTCTCACTCACTAGTGAAGAATTTATTTGCATTGAATACAGTTTTTTTTTAAAAATTACTTTATGTGAGTGTTTCTGATGTTCGATCTTTGGTGTGTATGAAAAATATTTTGTTGATAAAATTGAAATTCATCAATAATTTTTTTTTGGGTCCATGACCGGAGTGTACACTGCCGACCGCAGTGACTAATCTCCTTGCTGGCTTGTAGGCACCTCTAATGGGTGGGACAGCTGGCCCCGAGATTTAACGTTGCTGCATGCACAAGGCAGGATTCGAACACATGACCTTGCTTAAGCGTGGATCAATCCCTACCACTGAACCACACGCTCGGGGTTAATTCATCAATAATTTTTATGCTTCGAGAATTACTCTCTAACTGTCAGGTCGGGTATATATATGTGTTGATAGTGCATGTTTAAATGGATTGAACTTGTGAAATTGCTTTAAATTAGTAAACTTAGTATGTGTTGGATAAAATAAGTGAACTTGCTTTGAATTATTAGTAAACTTGTTTTGTGTTGGATTGAAGATCTTTAACATTATGATAACTTGTTTTGTAAACAATGTTGATATTAATTCAATTATGATACTTTGTTATTCTGTTTTATATATATATATATATATATATATATATATATATATATTAATTAATGGCTATTTATGAATCAACTAAGTTGTTAGTATAAATATAAGCTGTCAAATTGCTTTGAAATTGCTATGGAACATAAATAGAAATAGCTATAAATTAGCTATGAAATAGTATAAGTTGTGTGGTTTCTAATTATACAACGAATATGGATTAACTAAAAAATAACTACAAAATTTAGTTATTAAATTATTATGGAAATAGCTATGAAAAGTTCTCGGCCACTTATTTATGGAATTTACCAAATTATTCTGTATAGCTAATTAGCTAAGAGGTATTAAGTATTGACTATAGAGTTTTTTTAACTAATTCGCATCTTATTCTGTAGCTAATGTTTTTAGTTACAAATTAGCTGTGAAATAGCTTTAGAATTTTCTGTAATAATCAGCAAAATTCTTGGAATAACACACTCTGATTATTCAGGAAGAAAACATTTAAAAGAATATGCAATTGTAAAAATTACTATATATACCAATTTTATTAACTCAGTTTTGATTAAAAAATATAACATTTTTTATATCTTTTGAACAACATTTGTGTGTTGTCTCACTTTTTGTATGTTACATTAATAATAATGTAGTGTATGTTTTATTATGCAGTAAGTTAGCGCAGAATTAATTCTGAAATGCCAACGTTATTAACAATTACTTATATTCCAACGTGATTTTGGGGTCAGAATTAATTTTTAACTTGAAAACCAAACATTCTTGTAGTATTGTGATTGATTTCTACACTGATTTTCGCTCTGCTTCCGCCGGGATGCGTAATGTGTTCTATGCTGGGATAAGCACTTACATCACCTTGGTATAGTCTAAAGATAACCTCATCTGTCTTGTAAATTAGTTTAAAAAATATCTAAATTTTAGTACTCCTTCTGGTTCTTATTATAATAGGATATACTTAATTAAATTACATATATTAAGAAAAGTAGTTAATTTTATGAATTATATGAGAATATATTGTAATATTGCAATTTTACCCTCTTAACTTTTTTTCGAAAATTCACACTCATTAATTAACAATAAAAAATAGATAAATAGTCAAAACATTTAATAAGGGCAAAAAGAGAAAAACAATAATTGATGTATAGGAAAAATATAGTGACTTATAATTAGGACAAAAAAATCTTCTAAAAAGTGACTCATAACAAAGACGGAAGGAGTATTTATTAATATCTCAAAAGTGATGTATTTCATCATTCAAAATTTTTTCTTACGTTGTTAGCAAGTAATAGCAACCACGTTTGACTCGGTGTCGCTCGTAAGTGCTTGCATCACTTATTGGAAAATATATGTATATATGTTAATCTTTAATTTTTCAATTTTTTATTTTTATCATTTACATTTTTCGATTACTGTTTATGGAAAAAAAACTATATTTTTCTAATAATATGTATAAGGTAGTGGATTTGGATAAATTTTTATGTTAATTTTGTTTTTTTTTCAAATGGTGGTAATTGGTAATGTAACAATGAAACATAAGGACTTAAAAAAGTAAAACTTGAAAATGTAAATAGTTTTGGAAAATAAATTGGATGAAAGTAAAGGTTCAACACGAAATTAAATGAGTGAAATTTAAAGACATGAAAAGTAAAGTGTCGAAAAAAATAAAGACAAACAAATTTTGTATTGAATTGAAAGTGAAAAGTTAATTTGGTATTTTTCGTTAATAATAAAAATAACCAAGTGTCAACTATTTTATATCAGAAATTCTAATAAATTTATAGATAAAAGAAATAACTCCTTATTAACTTCTTTCAAAAAAAAAAAAACTCCTTATTAACTTACCCCTATTCTAAAATTGACACTTATATTATTAAAAAAAACAACAACTAAACTAAAGTAAAGTAACTACTAAGTAATTATGTAACTTCCTTAATCAGTGCTCCATGTATTTGTCCAAATCATTCTTGATGTGATACAGCCATGTACACAAAGATTTTGCGGAAGACTTTGTTCAAGACTTTGGTCGAAGTCTATTGCACCTATGCATACGTTATGTGCAATTTTTGAAGCATGGATACTTTAAAATAGATGATGTATTTGTATATGATATATATTGAGTATTAATATATGTATGGTATTTTTGGATATATGCCAATTTATTATTATTTTAATTTTTAGTGTGATACACTCATACACATGTTGTTGTACCGAATACACATATCAGATATGTCTGACTTACTTTGAATATGCATCATTTCAAATTATGTCATATTTGCCTTAGAACTTTGTTATTTTTTTATTTCTTTTCTACATTTACAATATGATTTTAAATTTAACTTAATTAATTAATATTTCATCCTTATATCTCGATATATTTTGAGCATCAATTTCTTATCCGAATACAATTTAGTCTACGTCAATATCAATAAGATACATTTTAACTTCAAATTTTCAATTGTGTGTCGATGACTTTAGTTCAAGAAGATTATTGTCATTATTCACAATTTCACATCAAACACATGATGATTTCTTCTAATAATACCAAAACAATAAAAAGTGGACTACATTCCATTAATTTGTTGAAACTTCACTTTTTAAAAGCTACATTACAATTATATAATTTTGACACCGAGTCAAAAATTATTCCAATATACTAAAAATTCCATATCTCTAGTAAGGACATATGGCGTTAGGAAAACGAATATTCGTTATAGATATGGGCCATCATAATCAAACAAATCATAATGAACAATGATATGTCCTAAAACGTGAGAGATTTGATTAGGTTTGTTAAAACTATAAAAGTGAAAGTTGGATTGTTTATTATTTTTCTTAGAATTCCAAACGGCCCCTTAGGCTTTTTTACCTAGTTAATTAGGGTCAATTAAGAAACTATTTATCAAATTGGGGGGTTTTAAAACTATTTCTCAAGGGGGGCCATTTTTGCCAAGCTGGAAGAGAGAGAATTTTTTTTTGTAGACGTGGCAGTGACGCTACAGGGAGTAGCGCCACTGGTGGCGCCGGGGCCAATAGCGCCACCGATCCCCATTGGCTGGGGCTGCCACCCTTTTTTTTTTTTTTTAAAAAAAAACGTAGTAAAGGGGGACAGCCAGCAACGCTACGTGACAGCTGCTGGATGGTGCTAGTCATAATAGCGCCACCACCCCCCCCCCCCCCCCCAACAGCGTGACACATGTCACGCTGTCCCCCTCCCACCCAGCAGCCTCGGATTCCCCTTGTCCTACCGCAGGATTTCCTTATCCTCTCCTTATATATACATACATCTTCATTTACCCCAAAATCACCAAAATCAAACTCATTCTTACAACAAAAAAAAAGTTTCTATCAATAATACCACACTCAGAGAAAAACAATCAAACCCACTTCTTTTCAAAATCTTTCTTCTTACTTATATTTCTTTTCTCTCATTTAAATTCATATTACGAAGCTAATGCGGAATAGAATAAACACACAGTTCAAAAATATTATTTCTTTTCAAAATAAACACATTGAGTACTCTAACCTACTATTAACCTAAAATACTATTACGCTATGATAGATTTTGAAAATAATTAAACAATGATATATAAATAAATAATAATGATAATGAATGCTAAATACAAATTACTAAATACAAAAATTAAAAGAACCCTAAATACAATGATAATAAATATTCAATATTTTAAATATTGCTACATGATAACAAAAATTTAATACAAATAAAAATTAGAATACTCAAAATTATTTATCTCAACCGGAGATTCTTCAAACGATTTCTTCGAATGAAGTTGAAAATAATTAAATACTAACTTAAATACTAACAACTAAAATGAAAGAAGTGTAAGTTTCCTTTAAAAAAAAAAGAAGGGAGTTTGATATTTTTCTCTGAAGTGAGTTGTAAGAGTGGATTTGAGTTAAGGACTTAGGGTAGATGTGCATATATAGAGGTGGAAGAGATAAGGGAAATCGGGAAGGATAAGGGGCAATCACGGTGTGTTGGGTGGGTTGGGTGCGGGAGGGGGGGGGGGGGGGGGGGGACAGCGTGACACGTGTCACACTGTGGGGGGTGGCGCTACTGGCCCCGACACCACCCGGGTGGCGTTACTTTGACTGGCGCCACCCAGCCAGTAGCTGCCACGTGGCGCTGTTGCCTCCCTCCGTTACTTTTTTTTTTTTTAATAACTGTCGGCAGCCCCAGCCAATGGGGACCGGTGGCGCTACCCCTTGTAGCGCCACTGTCACGTCTGCACAAAAAAAAAAAAATCCTCTCTCTTCTATCTTGGCAAAAACGACTCCCCACACGTGTCACACTGTGGAGGGTGGCGCTATTGGCCCAGGCACCACTCGGGTGGTGCTACTTTGACTGGCGCCACCCAGCCAGTAGCTGTCACGTGGCGCTGCTGCCTCCCTCTGTTACTTTTTTTTTAATAAATGTCGGCAGCCCCAGCCAATTGGAACCGGTGGCGCTACGCACCGGCGTCATCGGTGGCGCTACTGACACGTCTGCAAAAAAAAAAAAAAAAAAAATTCTTCTCTCTTTCAGCTTGGCAAAAACGATCCCTCCTTGAGAAATAGTTTTAAAACCCCCCCAAATTGTAAATAGTTTCTAAATTGACCCTACAAAGGTAAAAAAGCCTGGCGCCTTAAGTTTTAGTATTTTCATGAAGCAATTTTTAGGAATTAAAACTAAATTATTTTTTAAAAACTAGAATTTAAATTTTTGAGCTTCTAATATATTGAATGATTTTTTTTCCATTTAATACTTTAAATTTGCAATTCATTAACAACTTTTCTTTTAAAATATGATAATTTGCATCTATGTATGAAACTCTTATGAGGGCCTATTTGAAGCTTCGTGGATAAGACTTTTTCCCCATTTGAAGTGTTTGTCCCTCGACCGGAAAGGGATCGAGGATAAAATTCACATAGCACAAATCATATTGCATGTAAGTAATGAAGCCCTTACTTTTCTTTCACGTGCATATGACCCTTATATAAAAATTTTACATACACTTTATTTTATCAATTTTTTAAAGTTATTTTATTGACTTAACTATATAAAAATTCTAACTTTTCTGTATTCCCCTTGATCCTTGTGAGTTTTCTATTTTGCATTCATTATTTACGTTATAAACCGAAGTTACTTTTCACCTTCGTAGGTACTGAGATCCTCTTCATCGGGCCATGCCTTCACCATTCACTGCTAGCCACTGGCCCACGAGGCCTTGGCCCTCTCGATTTTCTATCACATCTTGTTTGCTCTCCCACTTTCTAAGTTAGAACTTGTTATTTAAGTATCCCTTTAAGAATTTTAGTTGGATAAACCTGAATTTTAAATTTAGGACATTTTAGCTCTACAATTTTTTTTCTATTTTGTTGGTTTCTAATTAATGTTTCTTTTACTTTTTCTTTTTATGTTTTATGAATCAACGAGGTCTTCATTATGATCCATAGGGTAAGAGGATATAAAGAATAATGATGAAATAAAAAATGGTATTTTTGTTCCCCACTTAACAAGGAACGAGAGCAGGAATGAAATTTAAAAAATGGGGAATGAGGATGAGGAGGAGAGCACTCCACTCCACACCCTGTTGCCACCTTTATAATTTCGCGTTGCTAGGACAATTTAATATTAGGTATTGCTAAATGCATTCGAAAAAATTTAATATGCAATTATACAAATTTTTGGATAGACTATCCGACAATATTTTTGTTTTTAAGTTTTTAATTAGGTTTTTTCCAAAATTTTATATAGCTAGATAGTATATTCGAAAATTTGTATGGGTGCATATAGAAATACATGATCGCATATATATATTGTTATAATTTGTTGAGAAATTAGTGGTACACTCATAGTGTAAAGGTATAATATACAGTTCTCAAAAAACAATAAATAAAGGTATATTATATTGTTAACACATCTTTCACCGTTCATGTGTTAATGTCTATTGACTATTAAGTAAAAATCATGCACTTGAACGGTGAATGATGTGTCAATAGTGTAAGATGATATGTCAATGATATTAAAAAATTGTACAATATTAATACATATTCATTAAACTCTAATTTGTTTCCACATCCACAATTGTTGTTTGGTTTTAATGATCAACTTCTTTTGCCTAATAAATAAGTAGGCGATTTTCAAATATGTTCATTCAATATTTTCAGGTGCAAGTTTAAGGGGAGAGTTAATTTTTTTTTTTTAAAAAAAAAGGTGAAATTCAAACCCATTCTCCTTGGATTTCAGAAAAATTTGCGAGCAACTTGCCTCATAATTTTCAATTACTTTCTAAATTATCTTCACTATTTTAAACATAAATTCGTATAAGAAATACATTGTAATTCAAAAAATATATAAAAATAAAAGTTTAATTGGTATGTGTTGACAATGTAAAAAATTTTACATTGTCGATACATTATTCACCATTTATTTGTATTACTTTTACTCAGAAGTCAATAACCATATACCCACAAATGGTGAACAATGCACTAAAAAAGAAACAAATCTTTATATTGTTAGTGCACAACTTATTTTCTCTAAAAATAAAAGTCAAGAATTTCAATAATATCTAAAAGCTTAATAATTAAATCATATTTTAAATGAATAAGTTAAATTGATTTCACCATTTAAGTAATATTATATTGTAAATTATTTATTTATTTATTTTTTATGAAAGCGAGTTTTGGAGTAGTGACAAAATGTATACTTACAATCTCATGCATGCCACAACCTCAACTTTTTAAATTGGGTTTAGAATTCAGGTTTTTCCAAACTCAATCAAAATTAGTTTTTCGAATCAAAATTGGGTCCAATTTGAATGGATAAATGCTGATGTTGATTTAAAGGATGAGAACTAGTCCTCGACCTCATTTTTTAGTCCTCAATCCCCATTGTTTTCCAATGGGGTTCAGTCTTCGAATTGGAAAAAACATTCCGACTGAACCCCATTGAAAAAAAAATTGGGGATTGAGGACTTAAAAACGAGGGCCAAAGACTAGAGCTCTTAAAGGATTTGGTTAAGGTGTGACTTTGAAAAATAGTGATTTTGTTGCCTTTATTAAATACTCTTTAAGTTCCTATTTATAAGTCACATAATCAAAAGACACGAACTAAGGTGAGTAGTTAGCGATCTATCACTTTTACATTTAGCCATTTTATTTATATTACTCTTTTTGCAGGGGATTGGCTATTACAAAATACAAACATCACCATCACTTCCTACAACTCATTTAATAAAGCTAATTTTGAAAATAAAATTAAATATTTCTTAAAAAAGAATAAAATTAATCATATAAAAGCACAAGCAATTCTTCTAGAATACGGAAGGAGTATCAGCACTTGGATGAAGATCGTATAAATTTGATTTTGAATTAAATTTTGAATTTGATTTGAAATGCAAGTCATTCACTCTTCATCCATTACTCCGTTTTACCAAATTCATCAAATCTGTCTATATGCTACTGGAGTAATGATATTGTACACATTTTTTAAAACTCCACTTACGTATGCTAGTAAGATATTCGATTCTAGTCCACTTTTTCAATAAGAAAAAAAATCGGATTAAAAGAAATCAACATTACAGTAGACACTTTTCATTGCAATTGCTCCAAACGCACAAAGCTGTAATCGAGTGCTGAACGCAAAATCTAAAACATTATTTCAAACTTGTTATTCAATCATCCTTTGTTCCATCACTGCTAAAGACAAGTAGCAATAAAGTATAGTACAGGGAGGGAGAGCTGGAAACTGATGAATTCTCAGATTTTGGTATCGGTATTGCCAACTGACTGTGATAACAATTAACTCTATGTTGCAGCAAGTTAACTATTTAGTAAGACTAACCAATTCCAATTGAAAATCATTTCATCACGATTTAGATATAAATAGTCGCACGGCTTTGATGTCATGGCAAAATTGTTGGAATCTACATTCCTAAATTGTTATAGCATGATGCTGAAAGTGAACAGGGGCAAAACGTTCTCCTAAACATAACCATTAGGCTTCTGTCCTTTTGCATTTCTTTTCTTAACGTCAGCATCATAATGTAACAGGGCAGCATCCAGAGCCTGCACCAAAATATTAGTCCTTGTCTTTAAAACCTCCATAAGATACAACAAACACTAATGATATCACAAAAATCAAGACAAGAGGCTTCCAAGGCATAATAAGCCATCCACTGAATTGGATTTTACAAGAGCATTAACCACCGGCCACCGTGAATGCTTAAGACAACTACTAATTGTTTCCTTAAAAACGTACT
Organism: Crotalaria pallida; assembly: GCA_037953625.1. NCBI lineage: Eukaryota > Viridiplantae > Streptophyta > Magnoliopsida > Fabales > Fabaceae > Crotalaria > Crotalaria pallida. Next base: position 120,902,234 of record CM075652.1, on the reverse strand, counting down.
CCTTGTCTCCATTTTACCTCCTCCTTTAGTTAGGAGGCAAAATATGCAGCGAATTACGAAGATAAGGTATAAAGAAATTAAACATTGTCAAACAAGTATGGTAAGCTTACCTGCTGCATAGGATGGACAACAAGGGAAACCTGATGCCGCAGGTCTGATTGTGCAGAGACCTTTATCTCCTGGGAATCAACAAATAAAAATAGAGATATTTCAGTAATTAGTGCAAATAAAACTAACGTAGGTATCTGGCAAATCAGTGAAGCAGAATATACTAGTAGAGGCTTTGGCTAAATAAATACCTCAAGTTTAGAATATACTTGTGACATGGCATCCTTTAGTCTTTTGGTCTGGCATTTAATTGTCAAGTGAATAAGACATTAGACATGATAAAATGCAATTAAGACAGATTCCTTGATGAATCACTATATAAATACATCAACCATATAATGTAAGTTTGACATTGCCACAGATGGGCCTTCATGTGAAGGGGCATGTTAAAGTTGTAAACTCGATTATTGAATGCTTGGTTTAAAAGCTATGTATGTCTACAAGCTATGAAGCACGGATACTGATACCAGTATCGGATACGATACGTGTCCGATACGTCGATACGTAAATTTTGGAAAAAATAGGATACGATACGTTCGGCATACACGTATTAAAATTAAATAAATATATAATTAAAAATAAAAATATCCAAATGAAAAATAAGATTTTAAAGTAATATAAATTAGAAATTTCAAGTTTCAAAATTCAAAAATTGCAAATCATTGTCCCTAAAAAATATTGCTTATTGCGTAGCCCTTGAAAAAGTAATAGTATCAATTTCATCTCCTCCTTGAGCATCATCAGTGAAGAGGACAACTTCTATATCCGGTTCATCAAGGGATACGTATCCTTTCTTCTATTTTCACGAATCTGACACGTATCCAATAATTTTATTTTTATTTTTTTAATTTTAATTCGTGGATACCTCTGGGATACGTATTTTTGAAGTATCCGAACGTATTCGTATCGGATACGTATCCGACACCGGTACGAAGGCCATTTTCACGTATCCGTGTTTCATAGTCTACAAGTACAAACGTTTGCTAACAATTACTTGGCCTCAGAGGTGATTGGTGTTTATGACATTATACCACACTCTACCATTATTAAACTGACAAATCCTGATTAAAACCAGCACAATAGTTGATATAATCAAGCAAGATTATGGTTTACTATTGACCAATCACTCAAGCAAAATAGTAACAACCCATATTGGGAATCTGACACTTGTCAAATAATTTCATGCTATGATGCAAGAAATTTAATATATACTTATACTGAGAAACCATAATATCATGCTATGGATGTGATGTGTGTCACATGCATAATATTTTCTTATTTGTTTGCATTTAATTAATATATTATCATGCATTTTATTACGATTTTAGCATGCAATTTATTCCCATTTCACTTGGAAAGGTTTCTTGTGCTTTGATATATAGATTAATTATTCTGAGGCTTGGAGCACTGAAGAACTCGAGGAATTCATCATGGAAGGATGCTAGGAGCTATTGGAAGCAAGAATAAATATGCAAAAATAGAGTTCTAACGTATGCTATGCCCTGTAGCATTTTTGGGCCTATCTTTCTGTTTTGAGCCCAATACTTGGAGGAAGTAAAAATTATAAAAAGATGAAGATAAAAACCAGGTAAAGAATCAGCACAGTTAGAAACAAGGATTCAAGACGACAACAACACTCTTGGTGGAATTCGAAGACGATTGAAGACAAGATTATTTCTTATTCATTAATCTTTTGGTTTTTGCTATATCTTATGTCTTATTTTCTACTTTTATCTTGTATTATGACCTTGATCAAGTAATTTCCCATTTCTGGGGATTAGGATTAGCTCATGGAGGCATTGACATGATATTTTGATTATTTTCTCTAATTTTGATGATTCTAGATTCAATTATTTTGTTCTTAATGCATGTGATTGTGTTAGATCCCACTATTGCATGATCCTTGAGAAAGAACTGAAAGTTGAACGTCGATGTCTGACATATATAATAGAACTTGAGGTTTTAGATCACAAAACTAAGTTAAATCCTTGAGAGGGTTTACTGAATGTTATAAATCTTAATGGATTTGTCATGTTATAATTATCACGAAAGTAGAGGTTATGCATGTCAAATACGCTAATAGTTTCTGAAAGGAACTAGTATCAACAATAGGATAATTCACCTTCAAAATAAATCTAGCATGATAAGAGAGGTATCGAAATTAGATTGTCAATTCAGATATGTGGTGAAACTAATTCTTAAAAAAGCATGCAATTATTCTTAAACTAATTATAAATGACTTATTACTCATAAATGTTGGACTTTAACAGTTATGTGTAGCATTCAGCATTGGAAGATCTTTTACAGAAATCACAAAAGCTCAACATTTACCTTACTAGCAAGGGTTTGTGTTGTAATTGGATATGAAGACCAAAAATGCCTCAGCAATTCCTGACTGCACACCCAATGCTGTAAAAAGGAAGCATGTATTACAAAAATATAAAAATTTAAATTAGAACATTTAGAATTACCCAAAGCAACAATAAAAAGATCATTGAAAGCTATTCTACTTATAGAAAATAAGAGAAACATGTGCCACATTCTGAACGTATAAATACAAGTAAATAAGATTATTAATTGCTCTCTTATTTTATTCGTCCATCCATTCATTTTTGTTTCCTTTTCTCTACTCAAAGACTTCAGAAACAATTGGGGTTAACTCACATCTAGTAGTTTCTCCTTTGTTGTGTTGGGCAATATATCAAGGACACTATCCTGAGAATTTTTCCCAAGATGATATTTGGTGCTTGAAATATGTTTAGTCAACCCATTAAGGACCTGGAACACGAGAAACGAATTTCATATTCAATAGGGAGAGAATTTTGTTAATAGGAAAGAAACAAAACTTTAAAAAATGTTCACTTGGTATAATATCGGGCATTGATTTAACCATAAGCATTCGTAGGTTATTCAAAAAATTGTTTTTAAATGAAAAAATGCCAACACAAATATGTCATCGTTACCTTAAAAGCAACCTCATTACTAAATAGAGGATCCCTTAATCCCGTAGCTTTGATACTAGATATGGATGCCGACAAAGAGCCATACGCTTCCTCAGAACTCAAATTGCATCTTATTTTCTCGATTCCGGCTTGGGAATCGTCCAGTGTTTTTACTGCATTAGCTTGTTGGGAATCAAAATAGTCACGGGGATCCTGATCAAGAAACAACATAAAATCACAATATTAAACAAAAATTTTATCCAAAAAGAAATTATTCAATTAATATTTCAGCTATGGTATGAGTGCTACAAAAATTATTGGTTATTTAATTCTTGGGACAGAGTTGGACCTTGATACAGAGTGGTGCAAAATGATGATCATCCTGCGCCTGAAGATCCTCAATCTGGGTCATCTTAAAAATTCTGTTACGTCTCTCCTCCTCTACAACCCTATCAAGTTCTGCACAGTAGTATGAAAATAAGAGCTTGATCCACAAAAACAGAAGGGAAAAGAATGAGAAATATGGTAGCTACACTAACCCTGTTTTCTCCGAGCAAGAATTTCTGCTACTGTTCTTGGTGGCTCTGTCTCCATATCTGCATATATATTTTCCAAACTGCCTCATTAAACCAGACCATTCAGAAGTAAAATGGTTACCAATATTTTCAAAACTAAAAATAATTATTTTCCCAGAAAAGTCAATGAAATAACTACAGTTAAATAGCCATTTCGCTTCACTGTGATAAGATATTATCAACATTGTAAAAAAATTGAACCAAACTGCAAATACTCGTCCAGTGTCAGTAAGCATTTCTTAGCTTGTTAATGGTTTGATGATTTGGCAAACAACTTTTTGTAAATGAGCTTATATTTTTATTTTTCCTTAAAAAAAAGAAAGGTTACCGTTCATGCTGTTGCATGCAGCATGTCATTAATTTTACACTATCAGTCCAGGGGAACTGCATAATTTTTCTATTTTCTGGACTTGGGTTGTAAATTTGTAATTGGCTAGGATTTATGTTCGGTAGGCTTTAAAGAGGTTTTTTTTACAACTCTAAGGTTCCCTAATGATTTCAGTAGTAGTTGGGAGTCCCAATCCTTATGGCATTGGAATTTCCACTTTTGCAGTAAAAGTAGGAGTAGGTTAATTTACATGTTGTGACTTGTGAAGCTTTCTGAGAGAGTATAATGGCAGCATATTGTTCCTTTTTGGACTAAATTGATGCTTGGCAAAATGTTCGGAAAAAGCATTCTAGTCATGGAAACACAAAATGGAAAATGCCAGTAAAATTTCTCAACATAAAGAAATAGAAGAGAGTTCTGAAGGCACTTAAAGCTCAACTTTTCCGGTTTATAATAAGATTCTTCACAACCACTACATGAACTTACTGGAACCATGGAATATATCCACGAGAAGCACAGAGCCGGAAAGTGGATGTAACTACTACACTAATGAAAATTATGCTCTTCTATCAACATAAATTAGAGTCCAGCATGTGTGTGATGAAGCTTCTCTCTCCTTACTTCCCTTTGAAAATATAACTAAAAACCAACTTTAATTATACTAAAGGATTAAAGCGGCAAAATTACTTCTTTGGTCCTTTAAGTTATTTATTTGTTCTAAAGTGGTCCTTTAAGTTTTTTTTGTTTGAAAGTGGTCCCTTAAGTTTTCTTCCGTTAGCACGTTTGGTCCTTCCGTCAAATTTTCCATCTCCGGTCATCTTCTCCGGCAAAACTCCATTTTTTCCGGCCAATATCTTTTATCTCCAACCCCACAAATCCCACCACACCACCTTCAGGGCGTGGAGGAGAATGATGGAGAGACTGGTGGTCCGATCTGAATATTTGTTGGCAAAGAATGAGAAAAGAAAAAGAAAAAAAGTAAAGCTTCATCACCGGAAAAAATGGTTTTGGCCGGAAATCTGAACAGAGAAGATGATCGGAAATGGACAAATTAATGGAATGACCAACCATGTTGACAGAAGTAAACTTGAGGGACCACTTTCAAACAAAAAAAAAAAAAAAAAAAAAAAACTTGAGGGACCACTTTCGAACAAGTAAATAACTTAGGGTACCAATGAAGCAGTTTTGCCGGATTAAAGCATATGAAACATCAGGCAATAATTTAGTTATGATAATCTAATATAAATTTACAATCAAGGATAATAATTGAGGCCAATTATTATAACAAAGCGCTTTTTTGTTTGCCTGCAGATATATTTAACACAAGGGGTGTACTCTATGATACAAGGATATATAAACTAGCCAATATGTGAACAAAATCTAAGAATGTAACAACATTATATCGAGTAAATACACAAAATACATCAAATTGAAGAAAGAAATACCTAAAGTTTTTCCTTCAAGAACAACTTCACCTTGTCTGTTAAGATCTTGCAACAATGTTCTCCGATACAGAGTATGTTGAGCTTCAGATACTTCCTTGCTACCATCACGGAAGATCCCATGATCCTTCTCAACCCAATAGAGAAAAAGTTAAGATACAGAAATTCAATGCAGACCAAGCACTTCTGAACCAACAGCAAAGATAGATAACTACGAAACATTTGACATTTCATTAACTACTAAATGATCGGCAGCACATGGTACAAAATTTGAACGTGTTTTGACACACACGAGAACAAAAGAAGAAAGTTTTTTAGAGGCTACAATAAGATAACTACAAGAATATAAGATAGGATAGGCTCTTAAACGATAACAAAAGATACAAGGGCTAGACAACCAAGACAAGCTAACCAATCTATCCACTATATCAACAAAGAAACCTCTCCAATCAATCCCCCCACTTTATCCATATCCCCATGCTTTGTGTTTTCCTTACTCTTTAATCTTAGAAACTTTAAGAAAAATCCACACCAAATATGGGCTGAAATACAACAACAACCAAGCCTTTGTCCCACTAGGTGAGGTCGGCTAAAATATTGGCTTGAATCCTTGAGATAAAATAGAATAAACTTTACGGTTTGAATATAAAAAGTATATAGTCATGCTACCAGAGTTGAGTGCCAACCATCCTCTTAATAAAACTGAGAGCAAAAATGTAATAAAAGATGCTGGAACTATTTTATGGAAGAATGATTATAAGTTGCAACTGAAACTTTCAATAAAAATGGGTGAAGTTTGCGTAAAATACAAAAAACACATTTTATGAGATACTCCTATATAAGATTGAGGAATAGTTTCATTCACCATACAGGTAGATGCATGTAGTCATCTCCTTGGTCTGCTTCCATGTCTAAAGTTGGATCAACCCGTCGAACCTGCAAACAGGCATACAAAAGGGGAAAAGCCTCTTAAGACAATATAAATGGATTAACAAAAGAGCCAAAAGATCACCAACAAGAATAACAGACAAAGAAGAGAAGGACCTTCTTTCGAGCTTCAACTTCCAATATCTCATCATCTTTCAAAAAAACAGCAAGATCTTCATCTTCCGCTGCCTCAGCAGCAGCCGCAACAGTATTTTTGGTACTGTGGAGATATTCAGCTTTAAAATATTTGTTCCAGAACTCTACCTCGTTCATCTTGAATTCCGACCATGGGAAAAAATAAAAATTTGTTTGGTATGCATAGTCACAGATGAATTCACAGAAATGACTATCTGGGAGGATAATACATATTTATTGATGGTCAAAATACCTTACTAGGTACAAAATTGAGGAATGCCCTGTGAACAGCTGGTTTGAGGGCAAAAATCTGGAGAGACAATAATGAAAATGAAGTAAGTAAGGAAGTCCACATGTAATTTTTTTCCTTAATGTAATTGAAAGAAGAAATTATATTGGAAAAAAGGAGAGAAATACGAGAGGAGGATGAAGAACCCTACTAACTAAACAGACACAAATCAATTAGCAAAACTTGTAATAGGATATGATGTAATCCCTGAATACACTCCAAAAATGCCACTAGCTCACATCTTAGTTAACATACATTTGATATGCTGTGTCTTGCTAGAAAGAACAATCTTGTTAGATAACTTTTCTATACATCTGAAGTTTATAATTTACTCATTCACAAAAACCGCATTGAATTTCTTCTGGTATTGTTATAAGAAACTTTTTTGCCACACCAATATGAACACAAATCGTTGCCCCGTCATACATATCCTCGATAGCTTGAACATATGCAATATGAATCCCTTTTTCTCTAGTGCCTTACACAAGACTTCTTCTTGTACTGTATCACAGGTTTTTCCTAGATTGACGATGATTATGTGTAGGTCTTTTTATTTCCTTATGTAACTTCCTGCAAACCCCACGATAGGTATATAGCTCCTTATTTTCTCTAGTGAATTGCACATGACTTATTGTGGTACTGTATCACACGATTTTCCTAGATCGATGATGATTATGGGCAGATCTTATTTCCTTATGTACCTTCCCATCAAACCCCACAATAGGTATATGGCTCCATTCTTGACCGTCCAAGCATAAAACCAAGCTGACAATTCTAATTTGGTATTAATAGAAGAACTCTTCAGACCTTGACCTAACTCCTCAAGGTTTTAGATAGGATGGTACTTCATAAGACCATGGGGTTCAAAGTTTCATCCTGAGCATCCTCATTACTATTAATAGAAGTTCAAAAGAAGAGAAGATAATAGTGTACCTGCATCTTTTTCCCTTCAACTGAGGGCCCATACAAGAGTCATAATTCGTACAGGAATTATATTAATGTAACTTATGCTGACAGTCTACAGTCTTAAGGTTTGTAGGTTTCTCTGCTGTTAGAAAAATGGTGAAGGAACTACACGATCTTGGACAGATGACTTTAATTCCGAAATCAGATTCTACAGGCTTACAGCACAAATCAAACCCAAGAAAGCACCCACTAATATGCCAATATCAAATTCAAAAGCCACACTTGTACCTTAGACTAGTATCATAATAACATTTAGTAGCAAAGAACAGCTTCAAACCATTCCAAGTTTAACTTGAAATCTAATTGACAAATAAAGGAAGGAGATTGATGATGAAGCATGCCTGATATTTTATCTCTGGTGTCAACTGAAATTTAACCTGGTTAATCTGAAAAACAGAACAAGAAAAAAAAAACTGAGTCTTGATTACATATGCATGCCCTGAAGCAAAAGATCAGTATCCAGAAACTGTATAAAGATACTAAAATGACTTAAAATTCGTAAACTCTGCAATAACAATTTCATAGAAAGAAGCCAGCCTTATCTCACTAGGTGTGGTTGGCTACATAGATCAAGCAATGTTATTAGGTTCTATTATATCAAAACCATTTTTAAATACAATATACAAAAATTTATTATTGAAAAAACAATATAAGGCTTGCTAAGTTACAAATTTCAACATTCAAAAAACAATTTGAAGCACAAATACAAGAGACGAGTAGGTAATCAAAAACTGAAAAACAGCGCATGTTTCTTCGATTTTTGTTTTGAGAAACATTCTTTTTACAGATGCAAGTTCATAATAATAAAAGTTAATTATAACAAACAGGGTTTCATCTTGTAACATTCTGCCAACTTAGAACTAAGAATACATCGATAAAGGAGGGCAATGGCCATAATTTAGGTTTTGCTCATCATAATAGGGCCACCATATTCTTTTTCTCCAAACAAGTTGCTTGACTTATTAGTTTCAAAAGCATGTTCTCGGTTTTTGCCAATAAATTAGCCAAACTACCAAATACAGCTATTAGCTAATTTGTTTTTTAAAAGTTGTTCTTGTAAACCGTTTTGCAAAACAAATTAACCGTATTTATCAGGTTCAATTGCCGAATTCATAATAGCATTTTAAGCACCCAGAAGCTTCCAAAAGCTGAGTTCTGAACTCTATACAAGAGGAGAATACAATTTTCGTAAACAATCTACAGTTTGGCATTTGAGAAATTATTTAGAGCTGCAAGCCTGCAACATACAATTAGATATGCAATGTTCCAATGTTGAAATCCAGGTATGCAGGTAAAACATCAAAGTGCAATATCATAAAGATAGAATATCAATGCAAGAGGGAGGAGGAGGAGCATCATACCCGACCATCACTCGTAGGCTTAGTATCAAAGATCAACGAATTTTTAAAACCAATTCGTTGTTTTAACTTTCTGCTTTCATCTCGATCCAGCAATTTCTGCAAAATAATATTTCGTATAAAATAAGAAATTCATAAGACAAGAAAGTTACAGGGAAGTTGAAGGATAAGGTGTCCTCCATACATAAAAGGGAAGACAAAAGCCAAAAAACCAAGGAACAAAAAGAGAGACAAGACATCAATGGAGCAAAGGTGCCCAATTTCTCTGCATATCTGCAAGGGAAACCCAAGACCATGTGCTTTACACAATCACTTTATGAGCAAAAAAAATAATCCACATGGTGGTTTTCATGAGAAAAAAAACTTTCAATCATCACAATAACACCCAAATATATATCATCTATCATTAGTTAGCATTTAATGGCCACAATAGAATTTAAAATACAAATGCCATTTGCATATCAGGAATGAACTGCAAAGAATATTATATTATATTATGCTCAGAATATGTTTACCTTCTTTGTAGCCCAAAATTCTGCTTCTGTCAGCTTACCACTAGCCACAAGTTCCTTATGAAGCTTTTGCAACTTGCTGCAAAAGTTGAACTTCAGGAAAATCAATAACATTGAGTGTGGCTACTGGTTAAGATTTAAAATGAGATAACCTAAGATAACCTTATAGAGAATAAAACATAACATTCAAAATCTTATTGTATGACTAAAATGAGATCCTATCACTACTCCATAACATTTTGACCCAGAGCAGTGAGATGGATAACTTTGAATTAAAAACACACTACCGAAGAAACTTAATCCAAATGGTATGTAAAATTTTGGTCTTTGACCAAACATAGCATGCAACATGTAATCCATGTAGGCAACCCTGCTCATCGAGGAAAGGCACGGTTGTTGCGAAGTTCATTGAGAAACCCAATGTAGCTTTGGACAGTTAAGAAATATATTCCTTTTTGTTAAAAAGGTTTTAGGACCGCTTCCAGCTTGAGATCATTTCCAAGATTATAGGAATGGTGCACTAGGTTGCATATTGATTATTCTAAGATGTAAGACATAGAAGAGGAACTATATCATAAAATATGTTTGAAAGATAGTAGACACAAATGAAGAAATTAAAGGAACTAGATTCATATGCTTAAAGAAGAACTATGCACATCAAATCAAGAGTCACTCGGCACTCCTTTGGATGTGAACTATAAATGCTAATCTGAGGTCAAATCTTTTGTTGGAATAGTGGTACTTCATAGGATAAGTACAAATGACTTGCTCCAGAGTCCAGAGCTCTCTTCGAATGTGTTCAGAAACCAAAAAGTCAAAAACAGTAAGCCACACAGGACGTGCTGAATTCAAGAAACTGTCCTGAATCCTGTTTATTTTAAATTCACTCTGTTCTAAATTCTCTCTTCTTTCATCATGTTATTCCTCTACTCTCCACTTTCTAAATGACAGCCACAAAGTTGAAAATTTAAAGATGCCTCACGGTGTTATTTCTTTGGGTGGAAAAAGGCAAAAGCTGGATCTGGTGACTATGGAAGTTTGAAGGGACCTGCTATTTATTCCCTTGTTTGCTTTGTATGTGATGTTTTGTGTTTCAAGAGTCAGCCAATAGCAACAGAGAACAATGGTTGACTAAGAAGTCTGGGGAACCAAAAGCTCCAATTCAGATCGTGGATGGGCTGACATACTCGTATCAGTAGCAGGATGGAGGAGGGGGAGAAATGAAATAAGAGGATAAATCAGTTCAAAAAGTCAAAAATAATGCTGCAACCAGAGTGAAACTCTACTTCCATGTATTGAACAATTCTCTATTTTTTTTACAACACATACTTGTATTTTATACCACTACTTGCATTCTTTCTCTCAACCAATTCTTCTATCACAAGAAAAAGGACAATAAGAATGTGTGGAAATCCTCTCCATTCTATTTCCTTCTCTCCATTTCTGGTCCATTTCCCTCATCAAATGGATATTATGTTTTTAACAACATCTGATTTAATTTTTTAACTTATTGCTAAATTATTCAACAGTTGTGATTTTGTCCATTTAATTAAGAAATGGAAAGGATCTTGACTCAATAAGAATAGTTTATATTTGCAGTAAGAAATTGAGCCACAATCAAACAAGGCCACTAATAAACAATACTTTCTACTAAAACAATCGAAGTGAATTATCATACACCAAATACCTATCCTCTTGCAGTAGCTTAATCCTGAGTGCCATTTCAGCAGGGCTCAACTGTTCCTCAGAAACAACTTTTGTAGCTTCTCCATGCTTGCTAAGGGCAATGCCTGCTCAAACAGATCAAACAACCCATTAGGAAGGCATTTATGATACAATTGAAAATAAAAATACAAAAACTGAAATAAAGAAGTGAAGGCAAATAAAAATCACAATAACTCAAATATCCATCTATACTATCTGATATATCATTGTTTTATTTCACTTATAAATAAAGTATAACTTCATTAGAGAAATTAGTAAAAAGGAGGTTAACAGACCCGAATTCATTAGAAGAACAATATTTGGAGATGTATTACTCTTTCCACAGGCTTATGTATCGTTGATGAGGGAACTAAGTAATAAATATATAATGCAGCCATCAGAAATCATATTTACATTTTTTTTAAACATGGTTTAGACATGCTTAATCATTAAAAACCGTTGATGAGGGAACTAAACAGTAAATGTATAATGCAGCCTATCTGGCAACATATTTTCATTTTTTTTATGGTTTAAGCATGCTTCATTGATTAAAAACCTATGGAAAGAAGCTTTAACTCTAAGACTTAAGCCTGTAAAAGAACAAGTAAACAGCTTAGCAGCACCTCAAGCTAAGTGCCAGAACATTTCAAGAATAACAAAAATAAAAAGAAGCCCATTGAAGAAAACTTAAAGTAAAGGAAACAGCCAAAGTAAGAAACTTACCCACCAATTCCCGGCAAACATGAAGATCTGAAAAGCTTTCCAATTCAAAGATGTAACTTCCCTGGAAAATCATGTAACATAATCAAAACTCATTAAAAAGGGAAGAGACATTAAGCATGCTAAAGTGATGTTCATGTACTTTTAAGTGAACCATGGCACACTGAATGAAATCAATAATTTGATGGGCAGTATCTAAATATGAAGAAAGGCATGGAGTAAACAACACACCAAGGCTAACTGTAAATAATGGAATCAATGTGGACAAGAGTAGCAAGAGTTAAATCAAAGTAAGGAAAAACCTGTGAATGGGTAAGATTAAGCCATGGCGGTTTGTTTGATCCCTCTTTAGTGTGTTTATGACCTAAATTTTGCAAGCAGGATAAGAGAAAGGACATCAAAATATTTTCTCGCACACAAGTGTATGTGTATATGATCATGCTTCAATAGTTTTTCACATAAATCATGAGCCCTTGAAATCAAAGTGCTTCACCAATTAAAAAAACCCACATATTAAACTTTATAATAAGTATAATGATTTAAAGGTGGCAATAACGTGGATAAGAAAAATCTGAAAACTAACAATAACATAAAAAACAGATCATAAGTACTCTTTATAAGTTTGAACTCCACTTCAAGCTTGTTGTTTGATGTGGGATCATTAGGCCTGAAAACAAACTTTTCCTCCGTCTGCAAAGAGGAAACAAAACATTTTACAGAAGAGTCAGCAAAAACAACACATCAATTGACACAATTGCTCGTCTAAGCAAAATTCTCGATCCAACCTCCAAAATCATTATCAGTTTATCACACACGACTGACAAACTTAAAGACTAGTGTCAGACTCAATTGAGCTATAATGCAAGGTTGTTGCCAAGTTGAACATATTTAACAGCTTTTTCACACTAATAAATTTAAAAAAATCACTTCTGACACCTGCACATTTGTTTGGTTGCACTTTTACAGAAAAATAGAAGCTGAAGAAATAAAAAAAACTGAAATCCAGCTTTTTTTGAGAAGCTAAACTTCTCAGCTTCTGATAAAATCATTTCAGTAGAATTACATTTTTTAAAAAGGGAAAAAAAAACATTTCGGAAAGTGGGGAGCAGGACGGTTGCATATTTTTTTCAAAAAATTTCTCACAAACAAGGAAGCCCAAATACAACACGTGGCATAAATATGAAACACAGATACGACAAGTGACATAAATATGAAACGACACACACACGCAAGGATACAACAAAAGAAATATATACCATTATAGAATATAGTTAGGAGTGTCCAAAAGTGTCTAATACAAATGTATGCGACACGAAGACAACGACCATCTTGAAGTGTCTGTGCTTCCATGCTCACAAAGCTAATAATTATATAAACCGTTTAGAATGCAAAATAAGCTAACACATGCACACAAACACACTTAATAAAATCGATCAATCAATCAATTCATCATCAACATAGTTCATTTCAAGTGATCATTTAGGTCAGTGTTCACCAAATCATCATATCATACAAAAATAAGATTAAATAATATCTATAAAATAAAAATTAAAAAAAAATGAATGAGACTGCAAATGGAGTGAAGTTGGATTATGTTGAGGTTAGGTTTACCAATTTGAGGACACCAGGAGTGCCAGGATCCTTTACAGTGGTTTTGTATTTGGCACGCTTCACAACTTGCGCTGACGACGACGACATCGTTTTGATAAAACCACAACCACCTCAATCTGAAAATAATCAGAAATCAGAAATCAAAGCGTTTCGGTAAGTGCCGGAATAATAATAATAATAATAATAATGATCAGAAGCACTAATAAGCTGAACTATGATGATGATAAGAATAAGCATTGTGAGAGTGGGGATTGAAGAGAAGAGAGAGAAAAGGAGGTTACGGAGGAGGAGAAATTAGTTATCGGTTACCGGAAATCGCTTCCGGCGGGGGGTGGGGGTGGGTGGCGTCTACTTCTGTTGAGCGAGAGCGCACAGACAAGAACGGGATGATTGTTCGCACTTCACAAATAACCAATAATTTCTAGATTCGTCACTATTTTGTATTTTGTCATGACCGAACCGGAAGTAAAGTTAAAAATGGTTTCGTATAAGGTTCAATCGCATTAACAGATTAAGCTGCAAAATTAAACCGATATTTGTTACATATTACATAAAATAAATATTTTTATACACTTTACATAAGTATTACTCCCTCCGATTCCTAATATAAGCATTTTTTGACTAAAATCTCTCCCTTTAAAAAAAGAAGATAAGTTAGTTATTTGTATTGGAATTGTAAATTTTAAGTATATATTTACCAATCTATCCTTTTGATCTTCTAGTCATGAATTGGAGGTTTTTTTTTAGATTTTTAATCCAAAATTATTTCTCACCCATTTTTAAAAAACACGGAACAATGAGCCGGACTCATCATCTTCTACTCATTAATTAAAGTAGAAGCTTTGCATTCTTTTTGCTCTCTTGTTCTACTCATTTCTCTTCATATTGCAAAAAGTAAACACTATAGTGCAGGACCATACTCAACAATTTCATTTTCTTATATGCCCAAGGAATAAGGATAAATAGTCTGCCATTTTCAGTTAATGATCCTTGGTCCATATTCAGATATCTAACTACTTAAAGGGAAAGCAATTGAAAAGAGCATTAGAGCATTCATCACTTCCAATTTGTTGAAAGGGTGCAAAGTCATTCAAATCTTTGAGTGTTGATGTCACAAGCTATTTTAAGACCCTAGCATCTAGCATTGAGCTTCAAAAAAAAAAAAAAAGAAGAATTTGAAGATACAACTACCACCAGAAGCTTATCTAATTGTCACGGTGTAAAAAAAATAAATTAAAAGAAAAAACTTTCTTAGTAGCTCAAAAATGGAGCATTATATGGTGATATTTCTCACTGTAGCAATAAGTAAAAGAAACAAGTACGTATAAAAGGACCAAGTACTGTAGTGGGTCTTTTAGAATTCTTCATTGTAAGGAAGTCTTTTAGAATTCTGGATAAATGGATTAAATCTCTTTTTCTTTTCCCCACAAACATAGTTAATAGAGTATTAAATAGGGTTAGTTTTATAAAATTTTAGAAAAGGTGCTTATATTTGAGACCAAACAATTTTGGTCAAAAGATGCTTTTATTAGGAACTGGAGGGAGTATATATTATACATGTAATATAATATTTTATCAAATATAACCACAATATAATATATTGAAAATAACAAAAGCAAACACATTATGTCCTTTGATAATAAGAAATAAGAAATAATCAACTTGCCTAGAGGTATTAGTAACTAACAAACAAGTTACAGTATCAAACTATCAATTATCAAGCAAATAATCATAAATAATTAAAGTCTCAAACCAACCAATGAATACTCACATTTAAACGGAAAGGACTTGTTTGAACTTTGAAGGGAGTGCTACCCCGCGACGAGAAGGACGTTGTGAGGTGGACGACGACCGGGCGAGTGTTTTGGACCACTTTATGTAAAAGGGGTTTAACAATAAAAATGAGATTCTTGGGTTTGTAAGCTTGAGAGATGTATGTAGAAGTACTGAATCCATGCCTCCGTGGCTTGGAGAGAACGGATGGAGCATCACGAAGAATCATCGGAAGGATCGACCGAGGTGCTCTTTATCCATGAAATCGCTCTATCAGGTGAAGGAAGAGTTGATTATGGTGGTTTTTGTGTCTCAATGGATGAAGAGAATGAGGAAAAATGATGGTGAATGTGGGTAAGGCTTTGTTTTGGGTATCTTTCTTTTATGGTTCTTTGGGGACTTGGGTGTTAGTGGTGCTTTGGTTCCTCTCTCTTGTCTGACGTCTCCCTCCTGTTTTGGTATCTAAGTGCCCCTTTTGAAGGGTTTTTGATGGGTGTAAGGGTGATGAGGGTTGGAAGAGTTGGTCCTGAAGGGAAAGAATGAGTCCCTTTTATAGAGTGGGTGAGGGTATGATGGTAATAGAGCTAAACTTGATGGCCAAGTATACTTGGTGACCAAGTTTGTGAAGGTGGGCTAGTCACCGCTCACACAGTAAGTGAGTCGTCAGGAGCTATTGTGGTAAGTGATGGATAGTGAGCGATGAGTGGTGAGCGAGCGATGGGTGGTGAGCAAGCGATGGGTGATGAGCGATGAGTAGGTGAGCGGTGATTGGGTGAGCGGTCATGTGAGTGAGCGGTCATCTAGGTGAGCGGTCATATGTGCGAGCGGTCATCTAGGTGAGCGGTCATATGTGCGAGCGGTGATATAGGTGAGCGGTCAAGTTAAAGTGAGCGGTCATATAGGTGAGTGACCAGGTAGGTGAGCGATCAGCTTAGAGCGGCTTTGTCCTAAGGCGTCCTAGGTCTCAGAGTGTCATGGGTGTCAGAGTGTCCTCGTCCCTTATCTACCATGAAGGTGCTTTGTCAAGGCATGAACGCCTTGTGCGCTTGATTGGGGTCTAATATGTGATGTTTTTGTACTTTTTTTGCCTACCTTTTACATAGTAAATGGCTTGTTTCTTGAGTAAATTGGAATAAAACAATGGAATTTTGTCATTATAAGATTTCTGGAACCTTTTGATGTGTTTGGTTTGTTTTCAGGTATTTAAGCTCTTAAAACAATGATTTTTGCAAAGGAATGAAGAATGAGAGCTTGATACTTGAATTGGGAAGAAAAAGAGGAAAAAAATGAAGAAAAGTTGACCGTGGCGCCCAGGCGCGGGTCCCACGCATCCAGGCTCGGGCTGGGGTCAACTGGCCAATAATGAGGTGCATTTGGTTGATTTTTCCAGACAGTTGCATGCCCAGGCGCATGAGTTTCACGCCTGGGCGCGCAAAATGCGAGAAAGTGACATTGTTCGCTGTTTTGATCATAACTTGAGCTACGCTTATCCAAATGAGGCGATCTAGGTATCATTTTAAAGCTAAGGAAAAGATCTACAACGTTTCTAGAAATAGCCTTGCTCAAATTCGTCTATATTGGGGGTCAAAATCAGTGACGAAGTTGCTATCAGACACAAATACGGGATTCTAGAAGGATTTTAATGATAAATTCTATTTGTAGATAAGATTCTTAAAGATTAGTTTATTATAATAAGATCTTATCATATTATATTCAGATTTAGGATTAGTTTTATTCAAATAAAAATCTTATCACATTAGATTGAAAATTAGATTAGTTTTTATCTATATAATAATATGATTAGGATTCATTCAAAAAAGAAGGGAGGAGAGACACTCATACAACTCCAGAGAATAATAGTAGATTAGGATTTGAGACTTGGAGAAGGAACAAGGATTGGAGGTTTTTATGAAGAACGCGGAGTTAGCTCAAGGATTCATGGTAATTATTTTTATCATGTTTATTGTGTTTTCTCTTGTAAGTATGAACTAATTCCATCTTTGGGATGTAGGAGTAGATGAATGGAACCTTTTCAATATTTCTAGTAATATATTAATCTTATTTTCCGCTATTGAATTCTGTGTTTGATTGTTTTTATTTGTTTCTCATGAAAGAAGCTGTTTCATGACTTTTGAAAATCCTTTATGAATAGACATATGAATTTAGGATTTAGTCATTAATCAAACAACTCAATTGCATAGGCACAGACATGTTTTCTATGAATTGGGTAATTTTATAAAAAGAGGTTTTGACTGAACTTAATGAAAGGGTTAGGTTTTAAGGCTCCCTTGAGACATCATTGGGAGATTAATCTCTAAAATATAGAAACATGCTAAGACATTAGGTGTTATCTAATTTTGCAAAACCAATTCGGAATTCAAGGAAAATAAATTAATTTGTTATAGAATATTTAGGAACCTGCATCGAAACTACATCCCGCCTTTCCCCTTGTCAAAGAGTCATTTATTTTAATTTCTGTTTTTGTTTACAAATTCATAAATCCTTTGTCTCGTTCACTAAGTAATATCAATTAGGTGGAATTAATTAAACGGTCACTCCCTTGGGTACGAAACTCGGACTTCATTGTCTATATTACTTGTACGATCTGCTACACTTGCTAGAATCTCAATAGCGCTTTCCTCCATCCGAAGCCTTCCAAGCCACGCAGTCCATGAAGTTCCCAACCTAGTGGTGCCGCCAATGTGTCGTCCTACACCGAGGCGGCATGGGCCCACTAAGTACCTTACCGTTTCTCCTTTCGTCTTGGTTGCAATTATGATTATCTTATCTTTCTTGCAAGATTAAATTGTTAAATAAAGATTATGACCATAATAAAAAACGGGTCCAAACAATAGCCCCCTTGCACTTGAGGAAGAATTTATTCTTTCTCAAGTGCATAACATCTTCAAGGGACATAATCTTTATGTTCAAAATTGCATAAAGAAAAGTACGTATAAAATTAAAGAAAAGATATGAAGGGTTGAAAACTTCCCTTTCTTGATGACTCATGTCCGTTTCTGATAGTTCATGAGGCAGTGTCATTGTCTCATCGTGGGGTAGCCCCCTAGTCATTGTTGCGCTTTGCCAACTCTTTAGTACGCCCTGTGTCATGACGATTCTTTTTGCTGGTTTAATCCGCTTAGGTCGTGCTCCTTCATGTCTTGGTATGCTTTGATGCTGTATGAAAATGTGATGAATGAATGAATGATATGAATGAATGGATGATATGAATGAATGGATGATATGAATGAATGCATGATTGAGTGAATGAATGCTCCTTTTTCCGCTTTGGGGTGACCTTTTTTATTCTCCTTATGTTTTGTGGTTGAAGCGGACTTTGTTATTGGATCATTTAGAGGGGAGTATCCGGGAGGTGATGACGACCCCTTTTCCCCCGAAAAAAGAAAGGTCGCTCTAATCCTGTCTTTTATTTATCAAGGAGGAATAAAACAAAATTAAATTCATGCAATTATCCATGCCACTATTCATGCAACTATTCATTCATTTGGCATTTTAAGCATTAAGATGTGGAAATTATTTGTGACTAAAGCGTGGCTCTTGCCTCTTTATGTGACGACCCGACTTTCTATTCTTAATAAAATACTTATATTCGAAAGTGCGACCATTTTCTTTTTTTTTTTCTTTTTCTTTCCATAAGTCAAGTCATCATCATTTTCAATTTTTGTGGAAAACATTCAAACTTCATATTTCATTAACAAGTCAAAGAGTACATTTTCATTACATCAAAACATAAAAGTTAACAACACTAAACTTAACTTAGATACTCTAGGTTATTACATTATATTACATATATTACAACAAAACATATAACAACCTAGAGCAACCGGTTCGAAACTCAAAACATAAATAGCATAAGTAAGAGAAACCTGATGAGTTGCATTATCCACATTCCATCCTCCAGAACTCAACTCAGTCATCAGTTCCTCACTGACTTCCAGTTGAGTTTTCCATGAATTCATCATCCGCCACCGGATTAGCATCCTCCATCGGGTCCTCATCCTCTATGGGATCCTCCTCCTCCTCTTCCTCCTCATGTGCCGAATCAGATGACACATAAACTGGAGTCCGAGATCGGGCCCTAATGGAAGGACGAGAGGGAGCAGGAACCTCCAAAATGATTCTTTCTTCAGAGGGTGATGGACTTGGTGGAAGGGTGCGTCTCGGAAAACGTCTTGGTGGTGTGGTGGTGTACCATGGCGAAATACAAAATTGGGTGGAATGTGCATAATGTACATCATTGGGATTCTCGTACGACGCGGACGCATCCAGGACCAAGGGTTTGGGTGACGGAAAGTGACTTCCACGTCCCCTTCGTACGTGGCCCGGTGCTCCTCAAAATTCCACTCCCCATTAGGGAGCGGCCTCATTTCCACGCACATCATATTCCTTGCCATGTCCTACAAACAAGGAATTAGGAGTGAGTCATAGCTAAATACAATAACAAATGAGCATAACAGAGGCTAAAAATAACAAGCACATATAATCAGATAGCATCCAGAATGCAAGTATATATATATATGCTCAAGCTCATTTAACACATATTTAATTTCATTAGTGACATGATGCATGCCTACTCCTCATTCATGCTTCACAATTCGACATCCTTTCGGGTATCCATTTCAAACCTATGTTTTCTTCGAATAGAGCGTATCCATCTCTCATGCATCACGATTGATTGGGAACTAGCCTTCATAGCATTTTATGCCATGGTATCCAAGTCATCACAACACTTTAGGCCATGGTATCCAGGTCATCATAGCACTTTAGGCCATGGTATCCAAGTCATCATAGCACTCTAGGCCATGGTATCCAATTTCTATTCTATGCTAGATTTCCACAATCGAAATCGGAGCAACCCCATGCATGATAATGCCACATAAGAGTCTCATTTCTTCTCTTTCATTATTCTCATCAGCAATTCATTTCATTAACTTTCATTTGGCTGGTGCTGGTGCTGGTGCTGGTGCTGGTGCTTTCCGAAAAAGACCATCAGCGGCATAGCCACTTCGTGATGGGTTTACTTATTTTCAATTCTCTTTTCAGAAAAATCCATCAGCGGCCCAACCACTTTGTGATGGTTTTAGAAATAGCGTATAATCATTTATTTAGTAATCCATCGGGGCATAGCCTCCTATTGGTGGATATTTATTGCAACGACCACATTGGGACTCCCATAGAAAAATATCAACCAAGTGAGTAAAACTTTCACTGGGACATCTAGGGATCATATCAACCGAATGGGTGTACGCACTTCCGTTGGGACTCCTGTAGGGAAATAATCAACCACTGAATAAAATTCCAGTAGGACACCTCTAGGATAGCTATCAACCAATAGGATTAAGATATTATAATGTTAAATGAGTTAATTATAAGAAAATTTTAGAAAGTAAGTGTTTTCTGAAAAATTGTTCAGAATACTCGAGTAGTTCATGAACTACTCGAGTAGTTCATGCAAAAATGCTCGAGTCTTTAAAGATCTACTCGAGTCGTTCTTCCAGTTTCCAGAATACTCGAGTCTTCCTTAAAATACTCGAGTCTTTTTGCTGCAACAGCACCAGTTTTCTGCACTTTCAATACCAATTCGAGTTCCTTGCTTTATTTCTTCATTCCTATGCAAAACAACAACTTTGACACATAAAACAAACATGTTACAACACTTAAACACAACTGAAACAACATCAAATAGCATCAAATCACAGATTGCATTCAAACTTGAAAATATCCATTTTAAATTTTGAAATTCATTTCCACTTGATTTTAAATTCGAAACACATTACAGTGAGCTTTATTAGGTTCATTTAAACTTGTTTGAATCATAAAATCATGGGCTTCTGACCTCCAAGTCAGAATCCCAATTCAAGTTGCATCCCTCTTTGAACCTTTAATGGTTCCTACATTTCTAGCTTGAAATTACTCATTCTAGTATTTAGGTAACTCCTCCCTTACCTCAGAGAAGCTAAAGAAAGGATTGGTTGCAAAGAAAAGGGGTTGAATCAAAACTTGTTGGACCGGTGCAAAACTGTTGCACTTGACTGACTTTGGCCATCAATTTCACAATGAATAAAACATGAAAAAGAATGAAACAAGTTAGCTTTAGAAACTAGGAAATGCCAACTTCAAATAGAAACAAGTTTGAAGTCGAAAGAGTTCCTGGATTTACCAAACGGATTCAAGAAAGTAGGGTACTTGATGCTGTTTTGTGCTCTGTTTTCGCAGCTTTGAAAGCTCAACTTTGATTGCCTATAAGTCGATCTACAAAAGGTTATTTGAGTGATTTCGGGATCTAATTCAAGATTGGAATTAGAACTTTAGTTTGTGTTTTGGTTTCGAAGGGAATGAGTGAGAAATGAGAGAGAATGAAGTGATCAAAGTAAGCACTTCAAAACAGAGGAAATTTTGACAACAATTCGGGTTCAGAGAGATTTGAGTGTGTTTGGGCTTCATTGCTCACCTATTTATAGTCTAAGATTACCCTTCTTCGAAGTAATGTCCAGCTTTGTTCTTGGAACCGAGGGAAAACGCGTTTTGGTGCGAAGTTCAAATGAAAATCGACTTATAGACTTAGCACCACTGCTCGAACTACTCGAGTATTTTGGACAATATTCGAGTGACGCACCAGCTTCAAAACACTCAGCAACACTACTGAATACTCGAGTCTCCTAACCAACTACTCGAGTATTCCAACTAAAAATTCAAATTTTCCTAACAGCTAGTTACAATACTCGAGTCTTCCCCAAATACTCGAGTACTCTACCCAAAATCATAAAAATTAATATTTTATTCAATCATAAACATATATTTATTTTATTTAAAATATCTGGACCTTACACTTTACGTTTAGATCTTCTATCGCAAATGTGGGGAACATAGCCCGCTCAACCATTTGGATTATTTGTTTGGTGGTCTTTATCCGTAGCGCTTGACAACTTTGTTGCCTTTGAACGCCCGGGGACCTCCTACAAATACCCAGGACAGGTCATTCAAGTATTTATAATTCCAGGTCGTAAGTGGGTGGACTCTGTACACTTAGACTTATCCATCCGAAGGCGGGGAACGACATCCAATCGCGAACCTTCGGATATTCTTTATCTTTATCGCAAATGTGGGGACGGCACCCGCTCAACCATTTGGATCTTTCTATGTGGCCTCGCTTGGCGTGTGGAAAACTATATCTTTTTCTCTTTTTGTTTCTTCTCTTTTCTTTCTTTCTCTTTTTTATTTTTATTTTCCACACGGCCAAACTTCCGTCAACCCTCTGACAAACGCTCAGGACCGGTCATTCAAGCGTTTGTTTATATGTTTATTTGTATCTTAAACGTAAGCGCTTAGTTTCCCACATCTTAAGTGCTCATCCAAATGCAATGATTAAATTTCTATCAAATTAATGAATAATTAAAATCATGCAAAGATATCATATCTTTCTTATTGGGTTTTCTTAGGGGAGGTTCATACCAACGCACCCGCTTATGTTTTTAGCTTTGCTTGGGGGAGGTAAAACCTCACGCATCAAGCTCATTTTTGTTTTAGCTGGGTTTGCTTTCTTATTGTGTTTTCTCGGGGAAGGTTCATACCAACGCACCCGCTTATGTTTTTAGCTTTGCTTGGGGGAGGTAAAACTGTCACACATCAAGCTCATTTTTGTTTTAGCTGGGTTTGCTTGAGGGAGGTTAAGACCATCACGTATCAAGCCTCCTAGCGATAATTTTATTTCATGCATTAGGTTGGGCGTACTTAAGGGAGGTAAACCGTCACGCCTAAGCACTGTCTCAGAATCGATTTATCATGATCGACATTTCTATGGTTCATTTCTTAGCATGTAAGCATGTGAGAGAATAATAATTATGCAAATGAAATTAAAATTAATCTAGACATAATACTTAGCTTTGTGTTCGCTTCATGTCTTGTCTTTACTGCGACTCCTTGTCCAGCTACTAGAGCGTTCTTGCTTTGGGCATCCTGTTATGAAGAGCGTAACTTCCGCTTTATGTATGAGGGCGCATTTTCCAACTCTTGGCATCCTGCTATTGACTGTGAAGAGCGTTCTTTTCTTGTTCCGGGTGTTTTCTCACATACACATAATTTCCCGCTTCTGATGCATGCCTTTTTGTTTCTTTGAGAGTGTTTTTGGGCTTCATTATTTAGAGCGTGCATTTTTGCTGACCATATCTTCTACTATTTTGTCCCTTAGCGGGATTTGATTTTCCATGTAAGAGTGTCCTTTCTGCTAAAGGCGTAGCTTCCCTCGACCTACTCTTACTTCTTGAGGCTATCTTTCAAGTCCTCTCTTGGCTAGCTTCTTTTGCCATGATTCATGGGTTGCTTTTATCTGACAACGAATGATCGCTTTCCTACTTTAAGCGTCCCATTTTTGGACATGAAGAGCATTCTTTCCTCTTTATCTCAAGAGCGTATCATACTATTCTGCACCTCAGCGGGCATTCGATTTTCCGTCTATACTTGCTCATCCTGTTTGTGAAAAGGTGTACTTTCTCCATCTTGTTTGATCTTTCGTGACCACCCTTATGGTGACTCGTTCGCCTTCTATACTTGTTTATGTCTATCAAGTGCATTTTCCTAATCCCTCAAGAGTGTCCTTTTCGCTTATCTTTCACTTCTTCTTTGTGCTATTCAATTCATGTGTATTGCCTTATCTTGTGGTATCATTTTCAAAGCACATTTCTCGCTTTTGAGAGTCTCATAATGGAAAGTGTGGTTTCTCACTTTTTGCCTTCTCAATTTGTCAAATGAATGGTTTCCGGCTTCTGACCATCTCCTTCGAAAATGCATACTTTCTCGCTTTCCCTGGGGTGTTTTCGCTTTGCTATTTAGAGTGTGCATTCTTCGCTTTGTTATTCAGAGTGCACAGTCTTCGTTGAGCGTTTTTTTTCACCACTTCACTTCTTAGCGAATGATTAATTTTTCTCGTTAGAGCATCCTCTTTGTTAGCGGGGTATTTGTTCTTCCGCTCTTGAAATCTTTAAGCATGTCACCCAGGTCCTTTGCTATCTAACTTATTTTCCCATAATCCAAGGACTTGTTCTTTGCCTGAAGACAAATGATTGTTTTTCTCACTCTGGGCGTCTGTGAAGAGCATTCTTTACCACCTTTGGGTTTCTTGCTTTTGGGTGTCCCTAAGACATAAAATAAAGCTCAAATATTTTGATCTATGTCTAGTGTAACATAATAATTTCTTTTCCAATAAGTTTGTATTAGTTTAGCACTTAAGTTCTATTACTCATGACATAGCCAAATATTCATGGTCTACATTTGACACAACATGCATTTATCATAAACAAATAATTTTTACATAAACATATAAAACTACCGTATCAAACAACAAAATTCGTGCATATGGTGGAAATTTATATCTATTAATCGTTAAAGCTGATAACAAAATTTGTGAGCTTGATTGATAAAAACCACATAAAATGACATCCATAAAGCATGATCGAAAGCGAATTCATAAAATAATTATGCAAATAATTTGTCAAATTATAAAATATGCCTATCATACATTCTACACCTTTCAACAATTAACAACAATCAAATATTTAATCATCATAGTTTCAAAAAAAAATATTTAATCATCATATTATTCTTAACGTGTTTTATTAGCAATAAAAAACTAACAATAATTAATTGATAATAAACATAAAGAATAATTAATAAATTGCAATAGATAAGAGGTAAAGAAATTTTTTACTCCCCTGTGTTCTTCGTTGGATGATGCTTTTTGCTCTATGTGTCATATGATCTGATAGGTATATTTGGATAATAACCCCTGGTCCTTTGGTTGTCCCCTTATGCACTCCACCTTTCACTTTCATTTTGTCTTTTTCTTTTCTCTTCTTCAAACATCATGTCTCTTTCTGAAAACACAACTGGAACCCCCTTTTTTATTTTTATCTATGTCCAAGCTTATATTTTCGAAACTTTCTTCATTTGTGTGCAAGACAGCTCCTTCCTCTCCTCTTTGAAATTGTTACAAGCCCAAAATTTTCCTCTCTCGGGCCTTATCTTTTGCAGTTCTGCTCTGAACACTGCTCCTCTTTTACTCTCTTTTGTTTTGACAAAAAAAAAAGGTGGTGTTCCTTTCCTTTTTGACTTTGCTTGACCAACGCTTGAATAGGATGGGTGGCTCTGCTCACGACGTGTCAAGTTGATTCTGGGCGACGGTGATGAAGCAGACCCTGGCCTTTCCCTTCTCCCAAGAACAACAAGGCGGTCGGCGGTGATGGCAAATATGTAACAGCGACGGCGAGTCCAAAAGCCATGAGGTAGGTCGCATCTCTTGCCTCAGCGATCATGAAGGTTCGGGTCCCTTGAGTTCTTGGAGGAGTGCGGGTAGCGGTGACCGGGTTGAAGGCGGTGGACACGAACGCCCTTCCCCGACCCTATACTTCTCTTCGGTCATGGCTAACACAGTGGCGGTTGTGTACGGTGGTGGATCCTTATCGTGGCAAGGACAAGAACATCGATGAAGCACCGCGTGAGCCTGTGGTGGCAATCAGAGAGGGAACAAATCTGATTATCATGATACACTAGTGATGGTGGTTCTGTGAGTCCGGTGTTGGGTTTCGATTCACGAGTTGACTCGGTGAGTTGACATGGCGAGTCAACTCAGTGCAGTTGGTGTTCGCTAATGTTTTGATATTTTCTTTTGTTGAATCTTCTACTTTTTGGTTTTCCCCTTTTCCTTCTGCTTCTGAAGTTGTTGAATGCAATATGAACCATGTATCTTGGTGTACTTTTGGTGCTTGAACAATATATTTTTCTTCTCTTCCACTTTGTTTTCTTCGTGAGTACCCCCCTTTTTTTTACTTGATTCTTCATAAGCTCAGCTTCATACATACATCTCCCCAGCGGAGTCGCTAATTGTTTTGGACCACTTTGTGTAAAAGGGCTTTAAAAATAAAAATGAGATTCTTGGGTTTGTAAGCTTGAGAGATGTATGTAGAAGTACCGAATCCATGCCTCCGTGGCTTGGAGAGAACAGATGGAGCATCATGAAGAATCATCGGGAGGATCGACCGAGGTGCTCTTTATCCATGAAATCGCTCTATCAGGTGAAGGAAGAGTTGATTATGGTGGTTTTTGTGTCTCAATAGATGAAGAGAATGGAGAAAATGATGGTGAATGTGGGTAAGGCTTTGCTTTGGGTATCTTTCTTTTATGGTTCTTTGGGGACTTGGGTGTTAGTGGTGCTTTGGTTCCTCTTTCTTGTCTGACGTCTTCCCTCTATTTTGGTATCTAAGTGTCCCTTTTGAAGGGTTTTTGATGGGTGTAAGGGTGATGAGGGTTGGAAGAGTTGGTCCTGAAGGGAAAGAATGAGTCCCTTTTATAGAGTGGGTGAGGGTATTATGGTAATAGAGCTAAACTTGATGGCCAAGTATACTTGGTGACCAAGTTTGTGAAGGTGGGCTAGTCACCGCTCACACGGTAAGTGAGTCATCAGGAGCTATTGTGGTGAGCGATGGGTGAGCAAGCGATGAGTGGTGAGCGAGCGATGCGTGGTGAGCAAGCGATGGGTGATGAACGATGAGTAGGTGAGCGGTGATTGGGTGAGCGGTCAGGTGAGTGAGCGGTCATCTAGGTGAGCAGTCAATATGTGTGAGCGGTGATATAGGTGAGCGATCAAGTTAAAGTGAGCGGTCATATAGGTGAGCGACCAGGGAGGTGAGTGGTCAGGTTAGAGCGGCTTTGTCCTAAAGCGTCCTAGGTCTCAGAGCGTCATGGGTGTCAGAGCCTCCCCGTCCCTTATCTATCATGAAGGCGCTTTGTCAAGGCATGAACGCCTTGTGTACTTTTCTCCATCCAAAGCCTTCCAAGCCACGCAGTCCATGAAGTTCCCAACCTAGTGGTGCTCGTCCTATACCGAGGCGGCACGGGCCCACTAAGTACCTTACCGTTTCTCTTTTCCTCTTGGTTGCAATTATGATTATCTTATCTTTCCTACAAGATTAAATTGTTAAATAAAGATTATGACCATAATAAAAAACGGGTCCAAACAATAGTCCCCTTGCACTTGAGAAAGAATAACTTGAGGAAGAATTTATTCTTTCTTAAGTGCATAACATCTTCGAGGGACATAATCTTTAGGTTCAAAATTGCATAAAGTAAAGTGCGTATAAAATTAAAGGAAAGACGTGGAGGGTTGAAAACTTCCCTTTCTTGATGACTCATGTCCGTTTTTGATTGTTCATGAGGCAACGTCATTGTCTCGTTGTGATATGAAGGGACAAATATGAAACTAAAAAAAAAAGGTGAAGGACCAATTTGGAATTGAAAAATAAGGTAAGAGACCAAATAAGTAATTTAAAAAAAAAAAAACAACAACACGCACGCGTAAATAATGCTACACAAGCACACATTATGATTCTGCAAAGGAGACGTGACTACAGGCGCCAAACACAACTTACATCAAACACTTTGTTTAGCTCAACTCCTACTTTCATCACTTCGTTGTCCTTCTCCTGCTCTTTGTTTCTATTAGCAGAAATGTTTGTGACGCTACAACTCTTGTACACCACAACCTGTTTCCACACCCCTGTCTTCGTAAGCGCTAACTACTTAAACACGTCATCTCCACTCTCTGTTTCAATTTCTCTTTCTCCGTCAGACAAACCTGAACAAGTTTCCCACAGAACCACAAGACCCAGAGACCAAAGAAGGAAAGATAATAATAATCGCTTTAACCAAGATACTCAGTTGAAGAAACCGAGTCTAGACAAAATTTCAAAAAATGGGGTTCCCAAAAGAAGACATATTGGGCATGAATTCAAGGTGCGCACCAAGTGTTCGACGAAATGGGCGAGTTACGGTGGAAGCATTCCCGCCATTATGAAAGCTTTGGATGAGATTAGGGATGTGGCGGAGGCGTTGCGGCCGTGGGAAGATAGGATTAACAACAAGGAAAGGAGTATAATTTTGAAGGAGCAGAGACGGTGGGATAGAGCTTTGGAGATATTCGAGTGGTTTAAGAAGAATGACCATGAATTGAATGTGATTCATTACAATATTATGATTAGGATGCTTGGGAGAGCGAGGAAGTGGGACCATGTCGAGAGTTTGTGGAATGATATGAATGCGAGAGGGATTGTTGCGACGAATTCTACTTATGGAACTTTGATTGATGTTTATAGCAAAGGCGGGCTTAGAGATCACGCGCTTTTTTGGCTTGAGAGGATGCTTGGACAGGGGATGGAACCTGATGAGATCACTATGGTGATTGTAGTTCAATTGTACAAGAAGGCCGGAGAGTTTCGGAAAGCGGAAGGGTTTTTCAGGAAGTGGTCGTCGGGTAAAACTTTGAGGCCAGGTAATAAGAATCTAGCTGCTTCAGAATTGGATGAAAGGGCATCGTGTAATGACGCTTCTTTGAGCTCACATACATATAACACCTTGATTGACACATATGGAAAGGCTGGTCAACTTAAAGAAGCATCTGAAACTTTTCTTAAGATGCTTCAACAGGGTATAAAGCCAACCACAGTGACATTTAATACGATGATTCACATTTGTGGAAACCATGGACAACTTGAGGAAGTAAGCTTGCTTCTGCGAAAAATGGAAGAGCTTCAATGCTCACCCAACACAAGGACATATAATATCCTCATTTCACTCCATACTAAGCATAATGATGTAGATACAGCAACAAAATATTTTAGAAGGATGAAGGATGCCTGCCTTGAGCCTGATGTCGTGAGTTACCGTACCCTCTTGTATGCGTACTCAATAAGGAAAATGGTTCATGAAGCAGAAGAGCTTATATCAGAGATGGATGAGAGGGGTCTTGAAATTGATGAATTCACACAGTCTGCTTTGACTAGGATGTACATAGAAGCTGGAATGCTTGAAGGGTCCTTGTTATGGTTTCAGAGGTTTCATGGAGCTGGCAATATGACATCTGAGTGCTATGCTGCCAACATTGATGCATATGGGGAGCATGGTCATGCTTTGGAAGCTGAGAAAGTATTCATTTGGTGCCAAGAAAGGAAGAGTCTCAGCATCCTTGAGTTCAACGTGATGATTAAAGCTTATGGCATAGGAAAATGCTATGATAAAGCATGTCAACTGTTTGATAGCATGGAGAAACATGGTGTAGTTGCAGATAAATGCAGCTATAGTTCTCTCATACAATTTTTAACCAGTGCTGACAAACCCCATATTGCTAAACCTTATCTGCAAAAAATGCAGGAGTCAGGATTAGCTAGTGACTGCATCCCATATTGTTCCGTGATTTCAAGCTTTGCAAAATTAGGCCAATTGGAAATGGCAGAAGATACATACATGGAAATGATTAGACATGGTGTGCAGCCTGATGTTATAGTTTATGGGGTATTGATCAATGCTTTTGCTGATGTTGGAAGCTTTAAAAAAGCCATGAGTTATATTGATGAAATGGAAAGAGCTGGTTTGCCGGGGAATACAGTTATATATAATTCTTTGATCAAGTTGTATACAAAAGTTGACGACCTGAAAAAAGCACAAGAAACATACAAGTTGCTTCAGTCATCAGAAGCAGGTCCTGATGTATATTCTTCTAATTGTATGATAGATCTTTATACTAAGCGATCCATGGTTGACCAAGCGAAAGAGATATTCGAGACCTTGAAGGTAAATGGAGCTGCAAATGAGTTTACATTCTCAATGATGCTGTGTTTGTATAACAAAGTTAAGAAGTTTGATGAGGCCATTCAAATTGCAAAGCAAATGAGAAATTCAGGACTCTTGACGCATGTGTTAAGTTATAATAATGTGCTTGACCTGTATGCTATATCTGGGAGGCCCAAGGATGCCATAGAAACTCTCAAGGAAATGGTAAGAGCTACCATTCAACCTGATGATTGTAGTTTTAAATCACTTGGAGTTCTTTTGTTGAGATATGGAATATCAAGGCATGCTATTAACAAATTAGAAGTATGTATGAAAAAAGATGCTTCCCAAGGTTTGCAGGCATGGATTTCAGCACTCTCAAGTGTGTTTGAAGTAGATGATTATGATAATGAATAGATGTATCCTCTCTGCAACTTGTCTTCAACGATCAGATGAGCTATTCGTGAATCATTTCAGCTTTGCCTGTAAAATACTCGATCAAGCAACAAACTAAAACTTGGAGTTAGGCCAGATTATTTAAATGAGTCAAGCATAAGCTTTGTTTGCTTGACATTGATAATAACGAATAGCTCATGTATGTGTATATTATCCAGGAGTAATTGTGTATATTATCCAGAGAGTAATGACTAGAAACTTAGAAATATCAACATAATATAAAATAGAAGTTTGAGTATCTCCTTTCTAAGAAGTTACATCATTCATCTGCCATCGTTTATTTTCATCATTTTCATCTCCTACCGTTCATCCCATATTATAATGATATAATCTGCATCATTGAATTTTCATGTATCACATATCTCACTGTTCATTTAATTAGCCATCTCCACTCACTCACTTTACACACTAAAATCATCGTACCATTTTAGCACAACTCCTATCCATCAAATACTATATCCCACTCACTTCACCATCATCATTTATTTTTATTTTTATTTTGATATCATATGTTCTGTTTAGAGAATGTCTAATATATGTAATTTTCATGCCTATTACTTGTATAAAGCGTGCTATTATTTCTTTACAATTTTGACGATATAAATTGTCATCGATTTTGAAATGTGAACATATTTGCTTAGCATACAATTTTTACTTTATTCAAATAAAAGAATTTTATGGTTGTAAGGATGAAAAACAACAACAACAACAAAAACACATCAAGTTTGATTTCTAAATTTTAAATATTATAATCAACATTCTTCAAATAAGAAATAAACATTTCTTACATGATAAAATGTGAAAAACTATATTCATAATAATAACTTTAATGTAACAAAGATTAATATTCCAAAATAGATATATGAATTAGGATTTCTATTTCAAGAAGATAAATTTAAAAACTAAAACATTATTGACCCAAATTGATATTAATGAATATTTTATTGAATAAATTTAATTTTAAATTGATTCATACAATAACCGTTTGACCAAATAACTCCTCCCGTGTGCATCGCATGAGGAAAATTACTAGTTTATTTAACTTATATGAATATAGAATCATATTTGATTTCTATTTTTATTCAGCTTTTAGCATTCATATGTTGGTTAATCGTTATAATGATAAACCAAAAATTAATTCAAAGAAAAAATTTGATAAACAAAAATATTAATCAAGTAGTAAAGGTAGGGGTGTACGTGATCCGGTCTAAAATCGCGAGACCACTCAAATCGAACCAGATCGAATCGAAAAATATAGTTCGGTCTAGTCTTATGGTCCGGTCCGATCTCAAAATTTCCAGACCATTGTTATATGGTCCGATTCACGATCTCATTATTTTTTAGACCTTTAAGACCAAACCAGATCGGTTACTTAAAAACTAAAAAAAAAAAACAAGCCTCATTATAGCACGCTGCAAGTTTCTTTCTTGGAATATCTCACAGTTTCTTTTCATAGGATATATAAGATTAGGGATAAGGGATGTCAATGGGGCGGAGAGCGTTCGGGGAGGCCTTTTCCATTCCCAATCCTCGGGTCTCATTTGCCCCTCATCCCCATCCTCATTCCCCATGTCGGGGGTAGATTAACCCCCATCCCCATTTCTCACCACCCCACGGGTTCTCACGGGGAACCTAACTTCAATTTGACCTGTTATAAAATTCACAACGTCGAATAACATTTTTTTAAAATTTGCACATTACAGAAAAATAATCGTTAAAACTCAAGAGATTCAATCCAAAAAAATCGTTAAAATAATCCTTAATAATAATAATTATAATTATATATGTGAAGTTACTAAAAAAACCTATTTTAACTATATAAAGCCTAAATATTTAAGGGCATATAAGTAAAATTGTCGGGGACGGGGAACCCACAGGGACGGGGGAACGAATCCCATTCCCCGCCCCGAAATCTGTTCGGGGGAAAAATCCCCCCATCCCCGCCCCCTATGGGAAAAAATCCCCGAACTCGAGTACCCGAACGGGGTGTTCCCCGCGGGGATCCCCATCTGCAGTCTCCCATTGTCATCCCTATATAAGATATTCTTAATCTCATTATATTTCCAAAGATACTGTTGAGTATTTGTTTAATTATGTGTTAAATAGACCGGACCGGACTTGGCCGAACCATTTATGAACAATTCGATTCGATCCGGTCTTTGTACATAAGTAAAGGGGTTAAAATGCATCAAGCTCAAACTTTATATTTAAGCAAGCTAAGCAAAACTTCGATGTTAAATTTGATTTGTTTAAATAAACAAGTCATACTTGAGCAACCTTCATATTCACAAGCCAAATGAGTTTTAAGTGCTTGCCTCAAATATTTTCATTATCAAATGTCTTCTTTTTTTCTCCCTTTTTTTTAAGAGCTTTTATATTCACACATTTCAAATTGTCGAGTGTTTTTATATAATGCAAAACTGACATGATACTATCATTGGCGTGCTTCATTTTAATCCAGTCAATGGCTGAAAATGGTCAAAAGACTTGGTTTGAAGCTGAGAGTGGAAGAGGGAGTACACATGCATGTTTTCGAGGTGATCTGTATTAATATTGCAAATATGTGAAAATCACTTTGAACTTTTTTGTTCTTCAAAAAAGTAACCAAGGTTTTTTGAAGCCCTGATTTTGAGCAAGTTGAATATTGAGTACTGACCTTGCAATTTGCAAATATTCATAACTTCAAATCTATATCTAACCTGTCAAAGTATCCAAGTTGAAACATTGAACCTCACAGAAGAATGAAGTTTAAGGCACAAGTTAACCCCTCATCATTTCACTAGGGAACAATGTCTTATAAATTGAAGGTAAAAATTATTCCAAAGACCGTAATAGTGACCATTGCAATAACAATCACCAATTTTCCTAACTACATCTTTCATCTCTCACTATGATTACATGACTGCCTTCTGACAAAAAAAGGCTACAATAGTTGTGAAGCCCTCTAATAACCCATGTCTCCCATGCCACCAGCCATAGGAGAAGCTTCTTCATCATCCTTTGGGAGTTCAGACACAACAGCTTCAGTTGTGGTCATCAAAGATGATACACTGCATGAAAATGGTGATAAGCAAAAAGCACATAATAAACAATACCAAATACATCAACATCGAAGGGAAATTTCTTAACATCATCCTACCTGGCTGCATCAACCAAAGCAGTCCTAATAACCTTCAATGGATCAATGATTCCAGCTTTGACCATATCAACATATTCACCTAATGATGAACCAGGAAAAAGATTCTCAGAATAAACAGCAATGCAAGAGCCTTATCTTACAAGATTAAAAGTAAACACAGCCAAGAAAATGAAAACAAGGAACGCTCACCTTTGGCTGCATCATATCCGAGATCAGGGTTATTCTGTTCTAATAGTTTGCCAACCACAACAGCACCCTCGACTCCCGCATTTGAGGCAATGGTGTGCACTGGTGTCTGCATTGTTTGTTAGACAAGGTAGTAAAAAGAGTAAGTTGGTAAAATTTGAATATAAGTTTAACCACATTATGGAAACATTTGGAATAGGTTATAGGACTTGTTTGGGATTCTGAGAATAGTTTATGAAAATAAGCTTTTGAAAATTAACTTACGCCTTCCTATAAGCTCCTTTTAACTCATTACAATAAGATCATCAAAAAAGCTGAGAAAATAAGCTCTTTTTAAGCTTATTTTAAAAAAAAAAAATAAAAAAAAAAAAAAAACTTATTGAATTAAAGTTGTTTATTTAGATGTGCCCTACATTTTAAAGGCAATTCAGCTCAATGTATGCCTGAAATGATTCGGTGAGCAAGGAATAAGAAAAAACAATATGTAGGTTTTTGTTTAGGTACTATAAGCGGTGTGCTGCCAAAATGAAAATACTGTGGATTGATCTAACTCAAAAATCAGCATAAGTACAAATAAGAAACTTACCTTTAAAGCATTTTGGATAATCTGGACACCAATCTTTTGATCAAAGTTTGCAGTTTGAAGCTTAGACAACTCATTTGATGCATAAAGAAGAGCAACACCACCACCTGTGCAAAACATAACATGTCAGATCTGATGGAAGGATGTGAAACTAAGCATACAAGCACCAGTTTTAATAATATACCTGGTACTATGCCCTCCTCTACAGCTGCCTTGGTTGCATTTAAGGCATCGGTCACTCTATCCTTCTTCTCACCAACTTCAGCCTCACTGGCTCCTCCAATCTGCAAAAGGGAAGTTCCATACGTTAATTTTATCACTAACCTTAGGATGATTAACATGTAGAAAATCATTAACAAGGGAGATCAGCTTAAATAAGAGCATACCTTAAGCACTGCAACACCCCCAGAAAGCTTGGCTAACCTTTCCTGCAACTTTTCCTTATCATAATCTGAAGTGCTATTTTCAATTGCTGACCTAATCTGTTTGACGAAATTCACCACAAGAAACACATCAGAAACATCAATAAAAAGTTCCGACCAATCACTGCATGAAACAGAATACACAAATAACGGTAGAGCCGAATCTAGTAGAAGATTCATTCAAACCTGATCAGCTCTTTCCTCAATCGCTTTCTTGTCACCAGCTCCGTCAAGAATTACAGTGTCATCTTTAGAAATTGTTATCTAGAACATTAAGAACTTTAGTTAGTTGTCTAAATCAAGTAACTCAATTTATTATCAGGATAACAATGGTGACAATTCAATTCAATGAATTTATTTCAAGCTACAACACTAGATGCTTTAAGAAAGTGCAATCTGCATCTTTCACCAGAAGGACTGTCCAAACATGGATATTAACCAAGAAAGAGTACCAAATCTCTAACATGAATTCAAATGCTTCAACAAATTAGGCTAAAATGTTACCTTTTTGCAAGAGCCAAGCATACTCAGATCCACTTTTTCAAGATTCATGCCAAGCTCTTCAGTGATAAGCTAAAAGTATGGAGAAAATGCATCATCATTCACAGTTCTGTCAGATAGAATTCCATTTAGAAGTTGGCTTGTAGTGAACAGAAAACTTACTTCGCCTCCTGTAAGAACAGCAAGATCCTGAAGACCAGATTTCCTATTTTCACCAAAGCCTGGGGCTTTAATGGCACATACCTAAGGCAATGCAACATTCCCACATCAAATAAGCACAACGGCAAAATTTAAGGTAAACACGACCTAGAAAGTAAAGCTACAGATAGGGAATACAAACCTTGATTCCAGCACGAAGCTTATTCAGAATAAGAGTTGCAAGGGCCTCACTTTCCACATCCTCGGCAACAATCAGTAAAGGTCTTTGTCTCTATTGATAAGAAAGGGTCAGCCAATATCAATATTTTAAATGTTAATGAAAAACGAAGTAAATAACATTGCTACCTTCAGAGCCAACTCTAATACTTTAACGATAGCATTTATACTTGAGATTTTCTTTTCATGGATTAGAATGAGCGGATCCTCAAGTTCCTGGAGGCGCAAACATGACACGGTTAAACATAATATATCAAAACAATAAAAGAGGGTCTCGTGATCAAGGTATTCTATTATAGCAATCTACTAACAAAATGCTAGTTATGTGAAGCAGAGAAGTAGAGAGAGAACATACACATTTCTGGTTCTTCTGGTTTGTTATGAAATATGGAGAAATGTAGCCCCTATCAAGCTTCATTCCTTCAACTACTTCTAACTCATTATACAAAGTCTTGCCATCCTGAAATAGTTTATTAGTTAGGTCACAGTAAATCCACAAATGCATAGCATAACTGCAAAAATATTCAAACCATGGAACCTTTGCCTCAAGCAAGAGATAAAGGCTCAAAAATAGACGGCAGAGATGAAAAATTAAAATCATGAAGGAAAAGGTCAAGCAAAAAAAATGTAAACGTGATCTACTACATACTCCCTCCGTCTCTAAATATAAACACTAGATAGTTGGTTTACCTTGTCTCTTTTTAAAAGCTCTTATTCCAATTTCCAATCACAATAATTACTTCTTTTCCACAAACACCCCTATTTACTCAATACTTTTTAGAGTCTCAATGATAATTATAGGGGTAATTTGGAAAAAATATACCAAATATTATCATTTCCAATACCACTAACAATATTAACTAACTTTCTTAATCTCCATGAAAGACCACCCTCATTGCTTATATTTAGAGACTGAGGGAGTATTAATTAATGAAATAACAAATACTACATAAAGCCCTCATACCAAAAAAGTAAAACCCGAAGAAAATAAAATGTTTAAAACGAGAATATAAAAACTTACTGAGATTGTTATAACACCCTCTTTGCCAACTTTCTCCATTGCTTTTGCAATTAACTCACCGATTTCCCTCTCCCCATTAGCTGATATTGTCCCAACCTATTGTCACATATTTAGAATAGAAAGTTCAATTAAAACTCTCAATCCTTGCTGCTATTTCCAGAAATATGCCAGTTCATAAACAAACCTGGGCTATTTCTTCAGAAGTGCTAATCATTCGTGCTCTGCTTTTAAGATTTGTTACCACGGCATCGACAGCCATATTTATACCTCGCCTCAGATCCATTGCATTCATTCCAGCTGCGACTGACTTGCACCCTTCCGTCAATATTGCCCGGGTAAGAATTGTAGCACACGTGGTTCCTGCCAAAATTTAGATTGCTCCATCATTATTCGGCCATAGTAACAACCTCAAAAAAATAATTGCGCAACATTAGCATATGTAAAATGTAATATTTGACAATTATACCATGACGTAGGAATAAAGCCAAACCAATTTCCATCCATCAAAGAACCATGCAATATAGCATTTCTTCCATAACAAATAGCCAATGGTAAGGATTTAACTATAATGTATGATCTTCGAACATAACATTGACAGCTTACCATCACCAGCCACGTCATTGGTAGCATTTGCCACCTGCTTTACAAGACTGGCACCGATATTCTTGACTTTATGCTTGAAATCAATGCTTTTGGCAACAGTTACTCCATCTTTTGTCACTTTGGGGGCACCAAAACTTTGCTCAATCACCACATTACGCCCCTTGAAACATAATAAACTTAACATCAACAATTATGAACAACTATTTGAATAATATGGCTATAATTGATGTGTTTAATTCATACATCAAAATGCAGACCTCTTCTCACAGGATTCATTTTTAAGGAATAAAAAACTGGGATCAGTAATCAATAATCATACATTCGTACATATAATAAGGTTTCGTTTTCAAACCTTTTCCATCGTCATATCCATATATACACCAAACACATTTCCCCAACAATAAGTAAATAAATGATCTGATCAGTTTACCTTAGGGCCCATGGTTACTTTGACAGCATCAGCAAGCTCTTCAACACCCTTCAGCATCAGAGCCCGAGCCTCCACCCCGAATTTAATATCTTTGGCCGCATAGTTCCTGCTCCAATTCAACCTACTTCCAACCTTTGTAATGCAACAAAACATAAAGAAATTAAAAGTCATAAAATGAGCAAAGATTAAAGCTAAATAAAAAGGATTATTAATCTGAAAAACATTTTCAACAAAAAAACAAAAGAACAAACAAGTGCTTCTAAGAAAAAGTGTGTTTGACCTGTTGACTGCTGCTCCTAGCAATCCTGAAACAAAAAAAAAAAGAAAAAAAAAAGAAAAAAGAACAAAAATTTGGAGTCAGAACCATTCAAAAGGATGTAGCAACATTCTAACACAACGTATCTACACACCATGGCATGATCTGACTAAGAAACAACAACCAAAACATGAAAAAGCTACAATTTTGATCCGTTTTGAAGCATTTTGACATTGACCCAGATGAACAATTTTAGAAAAAAGATGAAAAAAAAAAAAAAAAGAATGAGAAGAAGGGTAGTTGAGTGCCATTGGTGAGTTACCGAGCTTTGGAGGCAAGGGAAGTGGCAAAACGGTACATGATGATGATGAAGTGATTGGGTTGGATTGGATTGGTTTGGATTGAGAGTAAGCACTTGCAGACAGACACTGATGATGGTGGATGCTAAGGTTGCAGGGTTTCTTTTCAAGTGAAGCTGAAGGCTCTAGAAGTAGCAGCTTCTAGGGTTTAGGGTTTTGTGGTTTTTCACCTTAAACCAGTAAGTTTACACTTTTCGTGGTTATTTGGATAAAATTTTATTTTGGGGTCTACGTAGAAAAAAATAATTTAAGTTCATTATGTTTTTTAGATAATTATTTGTCTTTTTTTTCCTCTTTTTTGATCTTTTTTATTTTTTTATAATTAATTTTTCATTTTATTTGAAGTAAAAATTAAAAATTAGGATAAAATTGTAAAAAATTGTAATTAATGTTGCATTGTTTTATAAAAAAAAAAATCTTTACAAAAACTTATATTGTGAAATAGAAGGAATATCAAAAGTTTTTTTTACTGCTCTTTTGTCCATTGCTTTTTTTTTTAGTGTTTTAAGAGTAAAAAAATAATAAAAATATATTGCAAAACAAAGTTCATTAAGACTTGAAATAATAAATATTAATTTATTCAATACACATGTGTTATGGAGGTACCTAAGTCAAATCACGCACACGTGGCATCCCCCCGTAGTGTCCAACCGGACCGGACCGGGCCGGGTCGTGGCGTTTCCCTAGTGTCCGATCGGACCAGGCCGGCTAATGACGTTTTCCTTAGTGTCCGAAAAATGCATTCCTAAAATACTTGGAAGGTCGTGTACTTGGAAGGTCGTGGACTTAGACCGGCAACTCGCTCGGACACCGACCGACCTACCAGTCTGGGGGCAACTGTTCTGAGGAACCTTAAAATGGAAGGTCCTCCCATGACCTCTCACCATAAACTACAGACCACTGGCGCCCACCGTGGTCTTACCTACCTATATTAACCAGATTCTAACGAAGAAGAATCCACAATCGCGAAACGAAGACACCACTTCGGAGACGACTCGTAGACCCTCTATGGGTGGATCGACCCCCCATATCATGGTCGGGCAACCCTCCTATTCAAATCAGAGGTTGACCCCCCCATATCATGGCCGGGTGACCTCCTCCATGTTATGTCCGGGTGAACCACCCGTCCACGTTGTAGAGCTCGACCCCCCATATCATGGTCGGGCAACCCTCCTATTCAAATCATAGAGGTTGACCCCCCCATATCATGGCCGGGTGACCTCCTCCATGTTATGTCCGGGTGAACCACCCGTCCACGTCGTAGAGCTCGACCCCCCATATCATGGTCGGGCCACCCTCCTATTCAAATCATAGAGGTTGACCCCCCCCCCCCCATATCATGGCCGGGTGACCTCCTCCATGTTATGTCCGGGTGAACCACCCGTCCACGTCGTAGAGCTCGACCCCCCATATCATGGTCGGGCAACCCTCCTATTCAAATCATAGAGGTTGATCCCCCCCATATCATGGTCGGGTGACCTCCTCCATGTTATGTCCGGGTGAACCACCCATCCACGTCGTAGAGGTCGACCCCCCTATATCATGGCCGGGTGACCTCCTCCATGTTATGTCCGGGTGAACCACACGTCCACGTCGTAGAGCTCGACCCCCCATATCATGGTCAGGCAACCAAACTATTCAAATCATAGAGGTTGACCCCCCCCCCCCCATATATTGGTCGGGTGATCTCCTCCATGTTATGTCCGGGTGAACCACCTGTAGAGGTCGACCCCCCTTATCATAGTTCTCATAATAATTTCATAAGGCAATAAACCATTACCGTTCGGTTCCTGATGCAAGACTCCACCTATGCTCAATGTGACTCCATTGCAAGACTTAAATTAAAAAGGTCGATCATCAGTGTAAAATGCTGGAAGGTTGACCACCTCTCCCTGGCATAATGTCAAAGAGATAGAAAGATTTATCATCATCGTGCGACCCTCTCAAACAGGCGTTCCCGTCGCCCGGCTAGCCACCGGTCGAATGAGCGTGGCTAAACCTCCAACCTTCTTAAAAGGTAAGGAAGGGCCATAAATGAAACGCAAACGCACAACCCCCACCCATAAAAGGGAAGAGTTGAGGTACTTAAAGATTTTTTCCGGCTGAAAAATCTAAAAGTTGTGTATTACGAGAAGAAGCTATTAAGTACAAGGAGGCAAAGGTCCCAAAAAAAAAAAAAAAACAGAGAGAGAAAAATAGAATTTTTCACGAGATTTCACCGCTGAGTACCGGACCGAGTGAAAATTCATGTCCAAATGAATCACCAACGAGCACCGGCCGAGTGAAAACTTTTCCACATGAATTTCACCACCCGGTACCGGACCGAGTGAAAATTCTTGTCCAAATGAATCACCACCCGGGTACCGAGCAGAGTGAAAAATAAAATTTTTACAAGAGATTTAACCGCCGGGTACCGGGCCGAGTGAAATTCATCTTGTCCAAATGAATCACCGTCGGGTACCGGGCCGAGTGAAAATCAAAATTTTTCAACGAGATTTCACCGCCGAGTGTCGGGCCGAGTGAAAAATCGTCCAAATGAATTTCACCACCGGATATCGGGCCGAGTGAAAAATAGAATTTTTCACGAAATTTCACCACCGGATACTGGGTTGAGTGAAAAATCGTCCAAATGAATTTCACCACCGGATACCGGGTCGAGTGAAAAATAGAATTTTTCACGAGATTTCACCGCCAAGTACCGGGCCGAGTGAAAAATCGTCCAAATGAATTTCACCACCTGGTACCGGGCCGAGTGAAAAATCGTCTAAATGAATTTCACCACCAGATACCGGGCCGGGTGAAAAATAGAATATCTCTTAGGTTTCACCACCGATTACCGGTCCACACCACCTAGTACCGGGCAGAGTAAAAAAAAATCATCACCAACATGTACCGAATTTTTATGAGAGTACTCCTTACTTAGTACCGGGCCGAGTGAAAAATTTCAAGCAAAATCACTCTCCCACCTGGTACCAGGGTGAGATAATATCCACATTACTTAAAGAAGGCATTATCATCAATGCGAATAAATACAAACCCGAAAGAGAGCTCCCCCACCACCATTTTACCTTGAGCTCCCCCATCTTACAGTAACGGGACTAACCATGAGTTGAGTGTTCCTTATGTTTAAAATAGAACTACGTGGCTTTGATTCCCACCTCATAAGGGATACGTAGGAGCAGAACCTCACTTCTGTCAAACCAAAACCAAATTTTATCCAATCATGTGAAAACGAAAATATCCACAAGTTTACAAATAGTTAGACCAGCAGGCTGACCGCAACTATCGGACAGGCCACAAGTTTACAAATTCCTACTCCGCGTCTCAATAAGCAAGACCGTGAGCCTGGGCTGACTGCGCGACCGGCCTCCCGTCCTGGGAGGCATATGGGAAAATCCCCTATGGGACCTACTAGTAACCATGCCCTACGTTGCACGCTGACATGGACCCAACCGAGGCGTTCACCCGTTCGCTCGGACCGGTCTCTTAGACCTCACACGGACACGCCTTCCCTACACGGAAGCAGGCGCGGACTAGGCTATAAAAAGAGTGGCTTCCCTCCGCCCACACAGACCCGGCCCTTTGTCCACACGTACCAGCATCTGAATCAAGCATAACTTACCTGGTCTAGCTCAAGCTCCCTAAAGGGGCGCTAGCTAGCTCGGCCTTTACAGGCTCCACATCCGGACCGATCAAGGAGAACCCGACCTGGACGAAGTGATTGACCCGCCACTAATTCCACGCGAAACGGTACCGATTTCATGCGGCACCCAAGCTTTAACCACATCAGTAAGACAGGCAACCCACTTCACCACGTGAACGACTTCCCGTCTGGAGGGCAACTGTTATGGAGGTACCTAAGTCAAATCACGCACACGTGGCATCCCCCGTAGTGTCCAACCGGACCGGGCCGGGTCGTGGCGTTTCCCTAGTGTCCGACCGGACCAGGCCGGCTAATGACGTTTTCCTTAGTGTCCGAAAAATACATTCCTAAAATACTTGGAAGGTCGTGTACTTGGAAGGTCGTAGACTTAGACCGGCAACTCGCTCGGACACCGACCGACCTACCAGTCTGGGGGCAACTGTTCTCAGGAACCTTAAAATGGAAGGTCCTCCCATGACCTCCCACCATAAACTACAGAACAACATGCATTCTGAATCTTTTAGACTGATATTTAAAAAATCTTTTTTTTTCAACCGATCTCGCAAATTTTTATGTGTCAAATTGGTTCATTTGGTTAGTTAACAATGACATTAAACTCCGGAAAAAATAATTTTTTTTCCTCTTTCTTTTCCTCATAAAAGCATATCTCATGCAAGTATATATTAAGTATGTTTAAAACTCACTTTTTTGTTTTTCACATTATCAATTTTTAGCATACTCTTTTAGTTGACTCAATACTTCAATTATATCATACATTTTATACGATGCTAAAAGGGGTGTCACATTTCAATCACTATATTTTGCCCATCTTTTTTTTACATTTGTTTTTTTATTCAAATATACAATTTTGCTAAAATACATATTTCAATTTATTTTATAGAATAAGTTATTTAAATATTTTTATTTAAATTTATTTTTATTTCAATTTTGCCCGTGGCCCGCTTAAGACCGGTTTGGGCTCTGCATTAATGTCCTTAATTTACAACCGGGCTTTTGGGCCCGAGCCCGGTTTGGACCGAACCCGGTTGGGCAGCCCGTTTTGACAGCTCTACTTTTAGTACAACATATGTGAAAAGAATTTCAAAGTTGAATTATTTACAAGTTTGCCACCGTTAATAGAACCAGGGACGATCCTGACATTTTCAGGGCCCTGAGCGAAATAAAAATAAAAGGCCCCTTTTTATAAAAAAAATCGAATTTCAAGTAAATTTTCTATAGTATGAAATATTATCGATATTCACAAGTCTATGTCGTTATTAAATGCAATCTACAAGATTACGTAGGCTACAAATATAATACTTTAATAGCATGATATTATAAAAAAATAAATAAACAAAATAACAAAATGGGTATCTAGATGTAGACTATCCTTTATGATTTGCCC
This sequence comes from Crotalaria pallida, assembly GCA_037953625.1. NCBI lineage: Eukaryota > Viridiplantae > Streptophyta > Magnoliopsida > Fabales > Fabaceae > Crotalaria > Crotalaria pallida. Next base: position 120,858,849 of record CM075652.1, on the reverse strand, counting down.
AAATCCTAATGCTGAAATAAATAAGAAAAAACGTTAGTTACCATGTAGTGAGCGGTCTTAACGTGATTTTACAAGTTTATCTGTTAGTTTTCTTTTTTCCTTCTTTCACATCCAGACAAATATTTTCTAGGCACTATCTCAGAAAACAGAACAACAAAACTAGAAAGTGATCAATAACACCTAATACTTGAGCATCAATTACAAATGACATAATACAAAGCAAAAGGAACCTGTCAAAAGCTAACAAAGGAGATAAACAACAGCACAATCACAACAAAAAATAAATTATTTAAGATACAATACTACAATTGAAAAATTAATTTATACTAATTTCTAATTATATATATATAAGTATAGATATTTAAAAAATTTGGGACCCCTAATTCTCTGGGCCCTGGGCCTAGGTCCCACTTGCCCCCCTTAGGGCCGGCCCTGGATAGAACTTTCTTCAACCGTTATGAATAAATCAGATGCGAAAAGCAGTTTTAAAATTCAATTATTTACATATTTGCCACCGCTTATAATTTTAGCATCAGTTTTACATAACAGATGTTAAAAGCCCAATGTAAAACCCTTTTTTATTGTAGTGTAAACCGAATCGATCCATGAACATTCTATATACGGTACAACATTTTTGTCCTCTTTGTTGCTAATGATGGGCGACTAGCATTGTGGATGTTGAAAATATGCTATCCTCGTAGAAAAAGTGGAACATCTAGACATAGAAGAAAGAGAGAAAAAGAAGAATAATTTAGGTAAAACTAGAAACACCCCGTGCCACGCACGGGGCCAATACGATAATCAACCAAGTTAAATATGAAATTATCGGTGTGATGCACAGATTAATTGTTAATTAATTACTATAGAAGAATATAAATACATATCACAATGTAATTTTTAAATGGTTGATTTATCTTATTATTCCATAACTTGTATGATATATAATGGACACAATCTTATCTTTTTTCTCTTTTGAAAACATATAAATATAGAATTATGGTAATTATATTATTATATAAATAAACTTTCTCGATATTTTCATTAATTATTTTAACTATAATTATGACAAAAAAATTTATAACTTTTTATCATATTTATAGGGACAAAAGAGTTATTTTTTTTATACACACTTCTTCAATTTTACAATGTAAAATTTATAGGGGGTCCCATAGGTGTGGTATGTATTGTGCGGGAAATAGCAGAAGTAGAAGATCCACAAATTTATACTCCCTCCGTCCCACAAGGATGGTAAAAAATGACTAAATTTTTTGTCCTTAAACTATAGTTAAAATATTTAATGAAAAGTTAGAAATTTTAAACTTTGAGTTGTGATTGGTTAATTCATGCAAAATGCATTAAATTAGTTGTTTCATAATTGATTAATATGCGAGACAAATCATTAAATGCATGTCTCCTTAATTAAATGAAGAAGTGTTAGAATATACTTCATTCGATCTCATTTTTAAGCAAAAATAACTAATTCATACTTATTAAGTAAGTTAGTTGAATGTATTTAATTTTCTCAAATTCATAAAAAAGAAAAAAGACTATTTTAGTAAACTTACATTGGAAATGAAACAAAAATTAAATGATTAAATGTTATTGAAAGTTGAAAAGATATTTTATAAATATGATCAAAATTTAAACTCCAAAAGGATCTTATAAATAGAATTGGAGAGAGTAACACAGTGTAATAAAAAGAGTTACTCCCTCTTGTCCTATATATAAGCCTCATTTCGAGACTTTTTTTTTGTACTTAATATAAGTTATATTTCCAATTTCCAATGTCATTAATTACTTTCTTTCCACAAACACCCTTATTTACTTAACATTTTTTACATTCGCAATAATAATTATAGGGGTACTTTTAAAAATATATACAAAATATTTAAATTTTCAATGTCACTTACTAACTTTCTTAAAGGGAGTGAAATTGGTCAAATGGTACTTATACTAGGGACTGGAGGAAGTATTTTTTTCTTGTACACACTTCTTCAACTCTACTTTGTAAAATTTATTGGGGGTCCATACGTGTGCTATGTATTGTGCGAGAAATAGCAGAAGTAGTAGATCCACAAATTTATACTACCTCTGTAATACAAGGATGATAAAAAATGATTAAATTTTTTGTCCCACTAATTTAATGCATTATTATAGTTGTTTGATAATTGATTGATGTGCTAGACAAATCATTAAATGCATGTCTCCTTAATTGTTTGAATTTTTTTTGTTAAATTTTTTGACTCTTGAACTGAGTGAAATTTTATTTCTTATATGGAGGGAAATTTTTGGCGAAGAAAATAAAAGGGGAAAATTTTTTTGTAGATGAAATATGATTTTTTTTTGTCTGTATTCCTTGCGGAACCACCGATATCCCCAAGATCACCCTTAATACCAGGGAGCCATTGAGACTAATCCGGAGCGAGCTGCGTGGCTGGCTCTCCCAGCGGGATGTAGATGAAATATAATTGATAGAGTAATAATAAAAAATAGATAAATAAATAAATAAAAAGGGAATGGGGTGGGGGTGGGCGGGATGTTTCCCGCCTGGTATACTGTAACATCCCGAAATTTTATTCCGAGAGTAATTGGAATAATAATAGGATTTGGAAATAATAATTGTGCATAAAATAGCATAAGGTGATAAATTAGGTTCCTTTGAATGCCATGAAGGAGTTAGGAAGCATTGGCATCAGAAAAGAAATTTAAAGAAGGCTAAACGAGTGTTAAAATCGGCGTTTTCGGTGTTCTAAACACCCTATATTAGGAAATTCAAAATAAAAGATTTACATCTCCAAACACAAATTTCACCGTTGGATATCAAGGTTAGTATTTAAGGAAGTTTGCTTTAAAATTTGAGCAAGATCCAACGGTTAACGAAGAAGTTACGGAATTTTGAAGTGTAAGAAAATAAATAAAACATGAACTGGTAAAAGACTCGAGTATTTTGATCAGATCTAGAAAAAAATAAGTTCGGGGGCACTCGAAAATGCCCCATTCTTCCTCATTCATTCCCCATTGTTTCTCTCTCCTAGGGCCACGATTTTCCCCTCTTTCTCTCACTAGATTCCTTCTCAAATCTCAACTCCAATCCATATTAAACTACCAAAAATCAATCCCCATCATACACTAACACTTAATCATTCATCAATCTCCTCTATTTTCCTCTCACCCACTCAATCCCCAACTCTCCCTCTCTTCCTTTGGAGCTTCAAGCACCCACCATGGGAGATCATCATATCTAAGTAAGTTGGTCCAAGTTTCATTCCTTTCTCATTCAATTTATAAAAACCATCTTCATCTCTAATCGTTCTTGCTTTGTTGTGACATTGTGAGGTAGGGTTTTCACTCTCTCTCTCCTCCATAGCTCTTGGAGCTCTCTCTCCCTCTCTCTCACTTCTCTCACTGCACATTCGAAGGCTAATTGGTTGAAGCTAAAAGAGGGGATTTTAAAGAGCTAGAGTTTGGTGCTTCTCTCTCCCTCCACAAGGTTGAGGTAAGAAGGGGGGTGTTACCTCTGTTTAGGGAGTATACTCTAGATGGTATATAGTGGAGACTAAGGATAGGGATAGAATAGGATGATAAACCCTAGGGTAAAGTGATGAAAAAATGATTTTTAGCATATGTAATTAGAAGAGAAGAACTTGGGATTTGTTGTAAAATATATATTGATAATAAAAATGAGAGATGACTTCATAGGAGATTAGATAAAATAAATAAAAGGAGAATATAGGATGTAAGATTGTTGCTTGCTATTATTGTGATAAAAGTATAATTATTGTGTGTCTAGAATTGGTTAAGGTTTGGGTATGAATATTGATGAGGGGATAATGTTGTTAATAAGAATGAGAAGGTGCTAAGTGAATGTTAATTAATTAAGATAAGTGGTAAATGGATAAATAATAGGGTAAATAATTAATGTATGAATAAAGGATAATAACATGGAATAGCATGACCCTCTCTAAGTGGAGCGTGTATACCATCAGGACCCTCCACTTACTCTCTAAGTGGAGCGAGGAAATTTCATATTCATGACCCTCCCTATGCGGAGCGAGAAATTATATATTCACGACCCTCCCTATGCGGAGCGAGAAATTATATTATCATGACCCTCCATAAAGGAGCGAGAAATCAAGTAGCGTGACCCTCCCCCAATAGGGAGTGCGAGATAAATGGAAATGAAATGCTAATTGAATAACAGGGAATTTTAATAAGTAAAGATGAAATGGCAGATGAGTAGAGGGAACGGTAGATAATATAGTGAGTAGAGAACAAGAAAATATGGAAAAGAAATGTGTTGTAAGATCATAAGTAAGGGTAGCTGCTTGGTTATTCTCTATGTCTGTTTAGAATGTATCTTCCTAAGTTATGTGTAATGCTACCCTTCTTGCCATTTTTTACAGGTACTGACGTGGAGCTTGCACAGGATATGGCCGAGCAGGATCACACTCCACTTCGTGGAGTGCGAGGATTTTAGTAGGGGACCACATATTGGTCCTGGGTTCTATTATTGGGAAGAAACTTGCTTAATAATGTAACCAGCACTAGTTGGATCTTTTGGGGAAAACTAATATGTTCCAAAACTCTTATATATTTGGTAAAACTGATGTTATGGTGCTACCACACTCTGTTTATATTTTGCCCTGCTGGCATATGAAGTAATATAAATGAATATTTTGGACAGGTTGCAGAAGAAACAAATTTTGGGAAAGTTAAGAAAAACAGAGGAAACTCCGTCCGTTTGACGGGAGATTTTTATAAGTGAATTAAGTTTAAAAGAAAATTTTCAATTACTAATTTCAAAATAAGGGTATCTAAGGGTAAAATAACTAGGGTGTTACATTTTGGTATCAGAGCAGTTTAATCCTCGGCCTTGGAGTTGTAAGTTACTCCAGTGGTTACTCACCAAGCGAGTAATCGGTGTATAGTCAAATGTTTAAGTTATAGTGCTAGAATAGTTGTGTAGTTATTTAATTGTAGAAGCATTAACTAGTTAATCCCTTCAGGATTTAGTCAGTATGGCTGGAAGGCGCGCAGAGAATGACAGAATAGCTACTATCCTGGAAAGTATGGTCCAAATGCAGCAGGCTCAGGCAGCGACTATGGCTCAAATGCAACAGGCCCACGCTGCGAATATCGCTCAGATGCATCACAATCAGGCAGAAAATATAGCAGCGACAGCGGCAGCGGCAACAACAACAGTGAATCTTCAACAACCAGCTCCGGCCGCGATCGATTGGATGGCCCGATTCAGAAAGAACGAACCTCAAAAGTTTGAAGGAGGATTCAATCCTGATGGAGCACAACTCTGGCTTCAAGGGATCGAGAAAATTTTCCGTTCTATGGCACCACCGGATGAGCAAAGAGTTGTGCTGGCACAATATATGTTAACAGGGGAAGCGGAGCATTGGTGGGATCAGATGCGAAGGGGTTTAGAAGCAGGATATCAGGCAATTACTTGGGATCTTTTTAAGATCCGATTTCTGGAAAAGTATTTTCCTGAGGATGTTCGCAGAGAGAAGGAGATCGCCTTTCTGCAGCTAGTGCAAGGGGACATGAGCGTCGGGGAATATGCTGCTAAGTTTAAAGATCTAATTCGATATGCCGGAAGCTACAGAGACGTCGATGAAAGGACCAAATGCATCAAATTCGAGACTGGACTTCGCTCTGAAATCAAAATGGCATTTGAATATCAAAACATTGCAAATCTGTCCCAATTAGTCAATATGACCAGTACTTATGAGAAGAGTCGAAAACAAAGGGCAGCTGAGAAAAGAAATAAGGGGGTGCAGAAAGTTGGGGGTCCCATTCGGGGAAAAGGATAGGTTCATGAATCAAAGCCCTACGCTTATCCCAATGTCACGACAGTAGCCCCTGGGATTAAGGATAAGAATGGGAATGCTATGGGAACTTATCCACTATGTTCACATTGTGGAAGGAGGCATCAGGGAGAGTGTTGGTATCAGAATCAGACTAGGAGGGATTTCAACTGTTTTGTGTGCGGGCAAACAGGACATTTTGCTACGAGTTGCCCCAAGAATGCTCCAAAGAAAGAAGTCAATGTCGCAAGGGTACAACCAACAGGTGGGGGTCAACCTGCTCTGAAGGGAAAGTTGTACACCATCGATGGTGAAGAAGTTGACTTGGCTGACGTGGTTACAGGTATAGATTATTTAGTAATGCCTATGCGGTGCCCCATTAGTTTTGATACCATATAACTGATCTTTTCCTCTAGTAGTTATTTGGAAATATCAAAATCCCTTAGAAATAGACACATCCTAGAAACCTTAAGCATTAAATTTCATTCGCCTAAGATAGACTTTTAGCAACATTGTGAACAACCTTAGAGAGAAAAACGTTAAGTTATAGAGTCCTAGTGTAAACTAATCGAATCCAAGGATAATATTGTTGTTTAATGGTATGTAAGGTTAGAACTGATCACTCTGATTCTTGCATATGTTAAGTGACAATATTATCAGCAAGCCTAGCAATGAGGTTGCTATTGATAGATGTGAGATTAAGACTGATCACCTTGATCTCTACACCTATTAATGGTCGACGTCATTGACAAATTTCACACCAAAACTTTACCCAAGCAAACTTAACCATTGAATCATAATCCTCATTGAGTGCAAAACCCTAGCAGTATATAGAATCTAAGTGGGGGAGAATCTAGTAATTAAGTTAGGTTCGGCTTGATGGCAGTGAAGTGAAGTCTAGAGGAATCGAATAGATCATAGTATTAGGCCTTGCCCTTGGGATGGTTCTCCATTTAAGGAACTGAACGGAATTTCGGGGACGAAATTCCAATAAGTGGGGGAGAATCGTAACATCCCAAAATTTTATTCCAAGAGAAATTGGAATAATAATAGGATTTGGAAATAATAATTGTGCATAAAATAGCATAAGGTGATAAATTAGGTTCCTTTGAATGCCATGAAGGAGTTAGGAAGCATTGGCATCGGAAAAGAAATTTAAAGAAGGCTAAACGAGTGTTAAAATCGGCGTTTTCGGTGTTCTAAACACCCTATATTAGGAAATTCAAAATAAAAGATTTACATCTCCAAACACAAATTTCACCGTTGGATATCAAGGTTAGTATTTAAGGAAGCTTGCTTTAAAATTTGAGCAAGATCCAACGGTTAACGAAGAAGTTACGAAATTTTGAAGTGTAAGAAAATAAATAAAACATGAACTGGTTAAAAGACTCGAGTCTTTTGTAAAAGACTCGAGTATTGTAATCAGATCTAGAAAAAATATGTTCGGGGGGCACTCGAAAATGCCCAATTCTTCCTCATTCATTCCCCATTGTTTCTCTCTCCTAGGGCCACGATTTTCCCCTCTTTCTCTCACTAGATTCATTCTCAAATCTCAACTCCAATCCATAATAAACTACCAAAAATCAATCCCCATCATACACTAACACTTAATCATTCATCAATCTCCTCTATTTTCCTCTCACCCACTCAATCCCCAACTCTCCCTCTCTTCCTTTGGAGCTTCAAGCACCCACCATGGGAGATCATCATATCTAAGTAAGTTGGTCCAAGTTTCATTCCTTTCTCATTCAATTTATAAAAACCATCTTCATCTCTAATTGTTCTTGCTTTGTTGTGACATTGTGAGGTAGGGTTTTCACTCTCTCTCTCCTCCATAGCTCTTGGAGCTTTCTCTCCCTATCTCTCACTGCACATTCGAAGGCTAATTGGTTGAAGCTAAAAGAGGGGATTTTAAAGAGCTAGAGTTTGGTGCTTCTCTCTCCCCCACAAGGTTGAGGTAAGAAGGGGGGTGTTACCTCTATTTAGGGAGTATACTCTAGATGGTATATAGTGGAGACTAAGGATAGGGATAGAATAGGATGATAAACCCTAGGGTAAAGTGATGAAAAAATGATTTTTAGCATATGTAATTAGAAGAGAAGAACTTGGGATTTGTTGTAAAATATATATTGATAATAAAAATGAGAGATGACTTCATAGGAGATTAGATAAAATAAATAAAAGGAGAATATAGGATGTAAGATTGTTGCTTGCTATTATTGTGATAAAAGTATAATTATTGTGTGTCTAGAATTGGTTAAGGTTTTTGTATGAATATTGATGAGGGGATAATGTTGTTAATAAGAATGAGAAGGTGCTAAGTGAATGTTAATTAATTAAGATAAGTGGTAAATGGATAAATAATAGGGTAAATAATTAATGTATGAATAAAGGATAATAACATGGAATAGCATGACCCTCTCTAAGTGGAGCGTGTATACCATCAGGACCCTCCACTTACTCTCTAAGTGGAGCGAGGAAATTATATATTCATGATCCTCCCTATGCGGAGCGAGAAATTATATATTCATGACCCTCCATAAAGGAGCGAGAAATCAAGTAGCGTGACCCTCCCTCAATAGGGAGTGCGAGATAAATGGAAATGAAATGCTAATTGAATAACAGGGAATTTTAATAAGTAAAGATGAAATGGCAGATGAGTAGAGGGAACGGTAGATAATATAGTGAGTAGAGAACAAGAAAATATGGAAAAGAAATGTGTTGTAAGATCATAAGTAAGGGTAGCTGCTTGATTATTCTCTATGTCTGTTTAGAATGTATCTTCCTAAGTTCTGTGTAATGCTACCATTCTTGCCATTTTTTACAGGTACTGACGTGGAGCTTGCACAGGATGTGGCCGAGCAGGATCACACTCCACGAGTAGGGGACCACATATTGGTCCTGGGTTCTATTATTGGGAAGAAACTTGCTTAGTAATGTAACCAGCACTAGTTGGATCTTTTGGGAAAAACTAATATGTTTCAAAACTTGTATATATTTGGTAAAACTGATGTTATGGTGCTACCGCACTCTGTTTATATTTTGCCCTGCTGGCATATGAAGTAATATAAATGAATATTTTGGACAGGTTGCAGAAGAAACTAATTTTGGGAAAGTTAAGAAAAACAGAGGAAACTCCGTCCGTTTGACGGGAGATTTTTATAAGTGAATTAAGTTTAAAAGAAAATTTTCAATTACTAATTTCAAAATAAGGGTATCTAAGGGTAAAATAACTAGGGTGTTACATATACACCCATGGACTTTTATTATAGTATAGATTACTAAATTTGTATCTTAAATTATTTTTAAGTTAAAAGTCATTTTATTAAAAAAAATTGTTTTTAATAAATCCTGTAAGTTATTGATGTCCAATAAATTTGTCATTTCTATCAAAATTGGCCATTAAGCAATCACGTGTTACTTAACTGTTAATATTAACAAAAATGATATATTTATTGGACATTAACAATTTATAAGACTTATCAACATAATACAAAATAGGAGAAGTAGAAGGGCAAAAAAGATTTCCCTCCTAAAACACCCATTTTTCCTCCTAATCTTGTATTTTTCTCCTAAATCCATCATTAAATGTGTGTTTTGTGTCTTTTAATCTTAGTCATCTATCATATTTTATTAGATTAAATCATAATCGTTCATCATGTTTTCTTAGAGAAACACTTCTCTTCATCTTCTTTCTTTCGTTTTTTTCTTGTTGCCTTCATTTCTCTTCTTTTCAGTTTCTTTGTCTCTTCTCATTTCTTTCCATCTCTTTAATACATATTTTCAAACACTTTTATGTACAAAAAATTTTGGAAAATAAACTTCTGATTTTGATGTTCGTTAGGCTCTCCAAATATACATCATAAAAAAAATATATACAAATGAGTACTCGAATAAAAAAATAATTTATCTTTAATTTATTCTTATTTTTTTCTTTATCTTTAATTTATTCCTTGTCATTTTGAGAGTTGTCATAAAGTTTCAAAAAAATTATTTAATTATATATTTTTTGGTGAAATTAAATATTAAAGATTTTATTTGATCTAATTAAATAACTTATGGTTTCTAACTAATAAACTAAAATTTATGCCTTTTTGTGGAAGTTAAGGATTTGATAAGACAAGTGCTGAAAACAAAAATAGAATATGAAAATTGATGAATAGAGCATTAGTAATATAACTATTTTGATTATATATATAATTATTTTTTCTATAACACAATTAGACATAGATAATTATTCGTTATATTTCATCATATATATTTATTCGTTCTATAACACAATTTCACATGTATTTATTTTTTTTGAACACAAATACACATATTTTTGGCTTAATTGCATAATTGGTCCTTTATCTTATTTATTAGATTCACTTTGGTCCTTTATTTTTTTTTTTGCAATTTACTAGTCCTTTATTTTTTTTAAAAGATTCAGTTTGGTCCTTCTATTAAAATAAAGTTAAATGAGAAGGAATATTCCAATAATATTTCCCCTTTAGGCTTAATTGTATAATTGGTCCTTTATCTTATTTATTAGATTCACTTTGGTCCTTTATCTTAATATTATTCCAAGAATATTCCCTCTTCTTCTTCCTCTTCCTCTGCTCTCTCCTTATAGCGACGGCAGCCACCATGGGTTCACACCCTCTTCCCTCGAAAATCTTCAAATTTCTTCAACATTTTTCAATTTTTCACGGTTTTTAAGCTTTATTTTCATTATTCCTTAAACAAATTCGTGTTTTTCGTTCTTTTTTCTTCAAAATCCGAATTCTAGGGTCCCTTTTCTAAAACCTTGGTTATCAACAATGATCTTCTCCTCTGAACCTGCTGGAAAACGTGTGAAAACACGTGCAAAACGCTTCCACAACTCCGATTAATTTCTAAAAATGACGGCGACGTTGGCATGCGCGATGGCGGTAGCGCCCATGGTGGCTACCGCCGCTGTAAAGAGAGAGCAGAGGAAGAGGAAGAACAAGAGAGAATATTCTTGGAATATTAGGATAAATGACCAAAGTGAATCTAATAAATAAGATAAAGGACCAATTATGCAATTAATCCTAAAGGGAGAATATTCTTGGAATATTCCTTCTCATTTAACTTTATTTTAACGAAAGGACCAAACTGAATCTTAAAAAAAATAAAGGACCAGTAAATTGCAAAAAAAAGATAAAGGACCAAAGTGAATCTAATAAATAAGATAAAGGACCAATTATGCAATTATGCCCATATTTTTTCACATAGATATATAATCTAATGAATAAGAGATGCCAAAAGTCTTTACGAAAAAAACAGAAACACCAATGATGGGTTAGAAAAAGGATTAAGAAAATGAAGATATGAGTGAGGACACTGACACACCTGTATGACTATTCACACTCTTCATTTTTTTAATTAATAATATTTTTAGTTTTATTTTTCTAATATATCTTTATTAAAAATTTTAAAGTAAAAATTAAATAGATTTATCTTTTGCTCAATAATTGATTTTTTAATCAAGAATCCTAGAACTCCAAAACCTATACTCTTATGGATATACTTTTTTATGATCTTTGAATTCTTATATATTTAACACTAACTTGATATTTCAATTTTTATATTTATAGTTCATGTCAACTCGAGATCATAGAAAGAATAGCGAAATTTAAGATCCACGCATCGCACTGGACAATTTTCCTAGTTAAGAAAATAAAAGCCCTTGCAAAACTATTTTTTAACTTAAAATTAATTTAAAGAACTAATTTAATAGTTTTGTCTTAAAAATGCATAATACATACGGTGCATCAAGATTCAAATTCAATGTATATGCGTGGTAAAGTGTCCGTGGGGCCTGCCTACACCACAAAACATGAATTAACCCTGGTATGTATACAACTCTACCTTAGGCGTATTTTATTTTATTTTTTTAAATTTAATATAAATTTACATTTTTCTTATTTTCACTAATTTTACAAAGGAAGGTGATCATGCTCGTACTCTATAAAGATTATAGATGTTCTAATTGGTTATTGTCATACTTATATTGCATTACTCTTAACTATTTTTAGCATGTTTGGTTATAATTTTCAAAATCAATTTTGATCACAAAATCACTTTGGAACATCTGTTAGTAACATTGACATTTCAGAATTGATTCTAAGTTAACTCACCGCAGAATCAAATATACACTTTGTATTTTATCTTGATTAAGGTATTTGATTGAGTTTTGAGGCAATGACCCTAAATGTGTCATTTTCACTTTATGAGCTCAACATTTGGGCTTTTTTTGATTTTTTTTCTTCCAATTAGGATAGGAAAAGGCCATGCCGATGCAGAGTGGTTTATGACTTATTTAAAGCTTGACTTAGTTCAATTTGTTTTATAAAAAAAATAAGCTTATACTTTTTTTTATAAAAAAAAATGTATATACTAAATAAATCGAGATCAAGCTTTAATAAAAGCTTATTAAACTTATCAGTTTGCCCTCTTTAGTATCATAAATATTTTATATATACTATATTTGAGATCTGTGTTAGTTTTGACCTTCAAGTTTTAGTTTTGAATCCAATACTTCAAAATATCATCCCAACATGCCCCTCACTTTATTTTCTCTCTTAAGTTCTTCTTTAATCTCATAAACAAACTTCATTACTTTAATTTTCCATCTCCTCTAGTGACCTCTCCCATTCCCAACTTTCCATTCCTTCTTTGTCAATCACACTCGCTACCATTGCTTATCTTCCAATTGCTTTGTGGTTTTGGTTTTTTATCTGATGTTGTTCAATCTAAGAATACGATATTAGATTGATAATGAGTAATTTTCCGATGAACTAATATTGAAAGTTATTTAAAGTTTGAAAAACCATTCTTACTCATAGGTCTTAGAAAAAGCAACATAATGAGAATGAAGTGAAAATGACCTTTAAAAACAATTATAAATTGAAATGAATGCAAAGATATATTACTCACCACGATTCTTTTTATACTACTACTCTTTTTATAATTTTTTTTCTTTGAATTTTGATCACATGATTAATGGTAAGCATTAATTTTTTTATTTTTATTTTTACAAAAATACCCTAATTAATTGAGTGAAAAGAGAAAAAGAATTGTCCCATAATATTATTAATCGAGTGAAAAAGAGAAAAAGAACCAATCTCAATAAAACATGTAATTTTGGAAAAATACATCTAATTGTTGACAAAATTTAATTCTACCATCTATATTGACTATATATAGATGAACTTCTTTTATTTACTTAAAACTATTTAAAGAGTTCTTTTAAAAATTACCCGGACGAAGGACTTATTTGAATAAGTTGGGTTCATAGGTGAGTTCTTATTAAAAAAAAGAAAACTGGCTTGGGGACTAACCAGGCCCGGCCCTGGGGGTGGGCATTGAGGGCCACCGCCCAGGGCCCAAAAATTTTAGGGGTCCCATAAATTTTTTTAGTAGTACTTATATTTAAAAAAAATTAATAGTTGCATATTTTTTATTTTTCAATTATTAATAGTTTAGCATAATATTTTAGTTTATTTTTTTTATTTGCACACTTGACTTATAAATAGGATAACTTATGAACTTTATTTTTATAACTTACTCCCTTTGTCCCTAAATATAACACCATTTTGAGAATTTTATTTTGTCCTTATTTATAAAACCTAATACAAATTTTCAATGACAATTAGGTACTTTTTTTCACAAACACCCATATTTTCTCAACAATTTTTAGATTCTCAATAATACTTATAAGTATAGTTTTGAAAAAAAAAACATATCAAATATTCACATTTTCAATATAATTAACTAAATTAACCAACTTTAGTAATGAACGAGAATTCAACCAAAATGATATTATATACAAAGACGGAAGAGTAACATGAAAACAATTTAGTTACCTATTTAATTAATAAATTTTTTTATTTTATTTCAACTCTATTTTATATAATACCTATTTTTATTATTGAATGATATCATTGCTTTAATTAATTAAATATATAAATATATAGTGTTTTAATTGATTTAATTTTAATAAATTTTTTTAGTAGGACCCCAAAAAAAATTTCGTCCTAGAACCCAAGATAGGTTAAGACCGGGCCTGGGACTAACTTATGTAAGTCGGGTTCATAGATTAAGCAATCTCTTTGTAACTGATTATCCTATAGCTTCTGCATATACCACTCGCTCATCAAGGTGTATGTACAAAATACACCAACTCAATTGCAAATGTGGTGAGAATTTTTTGAAAGTTAGAAGGCTAAATTGCCATTTTTTTATTGAAGGTTTAAATTTAAATCTAAAAATAAAAGAAATAATGAAAAGAATATTTTAACTTTATTATTATTTAAGGCAAAAAACCAAGACATGATTTTAGGAACTTAATTTTAAATGATTTCAAAGTTAGAAAATCAATTGTAAATGTTAAGTTAAGAAATCCAATTATAAATGATTATTTTAAAGTTCAGACACTTAATTACAAAATTTAAAGTTTAAAGATCAATTAATTTTTTTTTAAAAAAAATAGTTCAAGGACTTACAGAGTAATTAAGAAACGTTTTTTTTTTTAAAAAAATAAAATTCAAATAGATAAAATATTTAATAATAAATAAATAAATAATAATGTTGTGTCTGCAATAATTGATATTGAACTTTAAAATATTGGTGCCTCTACTTTAATTATCTTAAAATCTGAGGTATTATCAATTTTATATTATTTTATGTATATTTTATAATATTTAGAAAATGTGTCCGAGTTTGTTGTGTTCATGTCCCGTGTGGCCGTGTGGTGGCTCCATAATCATCAATTTAGCGAACTGCAATACCATGATCCTCAATTTAATTAAGCAGAGTTGATGTGGAACTGATTCATTCTTAATTATTAATCTGTTCTTGATTATAATGCTGAGGTACAAAAACAAGCAATGAATTTATGAATCAGGCTTGTTGTGGGAAAATTGGGCAGAGATAATTAAAGCAGCATCTGATACATGACCTCATGTCGTGTTTATTTTAGTTAACAATTTAGTTTGTGGTATACATCACATTCTTTCTTGGTCAGAACCATGTGCTAATGTGCTTCATTTATAAAGTAATTGGGAAAACAGCTACAACTATTGGATGAACCTGATTGTGAATAGTATAACTATAAAGTGCTATAAAAATAAAAAGTTACATACCGAGTTAAAGATGCCTACAAGGTTAGAATCTGCCTCACATACATGCACTTTAAATATGGTATCTATTTCACAACACGATTATTAGCGGATATAGCTAGCTAAGTTTTATAAGCATAATATTAT
Source organism: Crotalaria pallida (assembly GCA_037953625.1). Lineage (NCBI taxonomy): Eukaryota > Viridiplantae > Streptophyta > Magnoliopsida > Fabales > Fabaceae > Crotalaria > Crotalaria pallida. Next base: position 120,843,758 of record CM075652.1, on the reverse strand, counting down.
AGATTCAATCTTTATTATGTATGAAAAAAAACTTTATTAATATAGATAAAATTTACTTTAATGATTTTAATTTTGTGCTCGAAAAAGATATTGTTATCAAGTTCGAAAACATTCTTAATGTTAAAAAATAAAATAAAAGTGGTGTATAATTCCTTAGAATGTTCTTTCCATGTGGCATGGGATGCTTAAAATTTGAGCAATGAATCCCACTCAGGAGCACTTCTAATCATTATAGCTTCAAATATGGAGGTGGAAACTGCCATGGGCTTCAAGTACACTTTCATTTTTTTGCATCTACCATATGAAATGAGGCATTTTCTGTGTCTCTAAGCCATTCTCAAAAGACATCATAGTGTGGTACCAAAAGAAAAAAAACAAAAAGTGCATACCTTTGCTGTGCTCATGCTCTTTTGTCATTTGTTTAATGTTAGACTTAGAAAAGGTAGCAATGACTTCATCAAGGTAGCTCATTGGATATTAAAATTAAATCCTTGATAAATATAATAGTACTGTAGATAATATAGATAACAAACCTTAGTTACCTGTACCGCTAAGGCTCCCAAAGTTAATGTTTTAAAGAAAAATAATATATAAAAAGAAGAGGTTTGCCACCTCATATGGTGATTAGAAAAACATTTCAATTAGTAGATAAGTGGTTCTCCATCATTATAAATTTTCAGTTCTTTCTTAAGTTTAGTGTCAATAAATTGTATCTGTGACAAAAAAACAAAGTATGATCTCACTGGTTATTTGGCTGTCCACATTAGATTACGCTAGCATAGTGAAGAGAAAGAATATAGCATGTGGATGTTCAATAAAATCACATGACTATTAATAAAAGGAAAAAAAAAAAAAGAATAATACCTTTCATGATAACATAGCACAAACATAATAATGGCCTTAGATTAAGGAAGTTGCTGTCATGAAACGAATGTCAATTCTGTGTTCATATGCTTTGCACCCTGTAAGACAGCTAATCCAAAATAGCTTGAGCTGTCTGATTCTGGTTGGTTCTGAACCATAAGTAGAATATAGCATGCAAGCATTTTTCTTTTGTGTGGAGAACATGGAATCCTTCTAAAGAAATACATTTGATTGAAGCCATTAAAACTACTAATGAAACTCAAAGTAGCTTCCTTAACTTTTAGTATAATGAATTAATAATATAATCAACTAATCAGCCCATAGGATATATATATATATATATATATATATATATATATATATATATGTGCTTGCATTTGAATCATTCCAATCTGACTGCCTTTTATTTCAGATTTACTGTCTTAAGGATTTATCTATATGGAAGATACATTTCCCAAGATGGAAATCTTCTCTCCAAAGGAATTACCAACTTGTTTCCAAGTAATAGCAACAACAGGATCAAAGTCTTTGAAGGATGGAACTATAAGAGGCTCTCACTCTCTCACAGCTTCTCATCAGTTTCATGTACTCACAAGTGGAGTAAAGGTAAACTCATCAACAGCATCATCATCACCTGAAAAGCTTCATTCAATGAAAGAAGAGGTACCTTTTGAAACTTTGATTAGTACTCATATCCCTACAAAGTTCCCTGATCATGAAGAAGAGAAAAATCAATCCATTTCTGGATTCAATTCTATCTTCACACCCTCAGATACAACAAGACATGGCTCCATTCCTCTTAATCTTTTGGAAACTCTCCCCTCATTAAACATGGCACCAGTTTCTAATGAGTCAGTGGCTTCTTTACCTTCTAATTCTTCTCCAGCTACACCAAAATTTCCAAACTTGACTTTGTTTTTGCAACAACCTTCCAACCTTTATTCACCATCCATGTCATCAACTTCAGACCCTACATTTCCTATGTCCAATTTTGGTGTCCAAACACAGCCTCAAGCAATGAATAAAAACAATGCAACAAACTTGAGGTCCAAGTCATTCAACGAAAATTGTTTAAGAACCATTAGGACTCCTCAGCCTATGAAGTATGATGCTGGAAGAGGGAAGCTGTTTAAAGGGGTGAGGCAAAGACAATGGGGGAAATGGGTCGCCGAGATTCGATTGCCGAGAAACAGGACAAGGGTATGGCTAGGGACATTTGACACAGCCGAAGATGCCGCGATCGCGTATGACACAGCAGCATACATACTAAGAGGAGAGTATGCTCAGCTGAATTTCCCTGACATGAAGCATGTGATTAAAGCCAATTCTTTGAAGGGAACTACTGCTGCACTTGTTGAGGCAAAACTTCAAGCTATATCATCAACACAAGGTAGTGGCTCTAATTCTCATAGGAAGCGCGCCAATGATGATTCATCGGCAGGGTCGTCAACAACAAGTGATGAGAATGTCGAATTGAAAAGTAGAAAAAGCAAGGATTCTGTTTCAAAGTTAAAGGAGTGGCAGTTTGGTGCTGAGACAAATGAGAGAAGCAAAAATGTTGCACATCAAGAGATATCTGATGTGGAAGCTGTTCAGTTAAGCAGAATGCCATCCTTGGACATGGATATCATTTGGGATGCACTTTTAGTCTCTGATTCATGACCAATTTAATGCTTCTTCTTCTTCTTTTTTTTTTTTTTTTTTTTTTTTAAGGATTTTTATTTTTCAATTTGAAACCATACATAGCCTTTAATTTGTTTGGTTTACTTATATTTCTCATTTGAAGTTTGTATCACAGGTCTAGTGTTAAGCTCATTAGTTCAATTAAGATCTGGCACTTCCTAGCCAGTACCTTCCAATACACTGAATGATTCAATAGATTTATGTTTCTCTTAAAGTTTATATTGAAATTAGTATCCGTAATTCCTCATTAACACCCTTTGTTCAGGGCTTTACCCAGAGTGAGAATTTTAGTACTCTACCAATTGTCTCATTATGTCATATCACAACATGGTTTTAAATTGCAGAAAAATGCGTCCTGTTTTGGTCTCAATCTTCAAAAATTTAGTATGGTCTACAATTGTTCCAACAACAATAAACAAGGCTTTTTTCCACCAGGAGGAGTTGGTTACATGGAAGAAAACACATAACTAAGATACATGATTTTAAATTATGATCCACAACTACAACTTTGTTTGCGATTATGGGAGTTTTCGCAGAAACTTTGACAACCAAAAAGAGTAACTTTTTAGCAGTGCAACCGTGGTTATATAAATGTATAGAAGAAGTTGCAGAGATTGTGAAAATTACTCATTTGAATTGCTTACATTGCTTAGGTTTATAGACATCAACACTAAAACTGACTTTTAAAGTAACTCAGATCGAGCCTTGTCTGCTGAAGCCTATGGGAGAAAAAGGGGCACATTCTCTTATTATTTGCCCCTCTATGTTGGTTCCATCTCCCCATTAGATTTAGACCCATCAACAAGAGAGGCTTTTGACTTAGAATAACCTCTTGAGACGAGGACATTAGGTAAAATGTTGTGTCCTCTTGGTGACGTACATGCGTTTAGGTGAAATGTTCCATCCTTTCTTTTTTTTTCTTTCTTTCAAAAATCATAAAATCAACTTATGTGACAAGGAAGTGATACATGACACTAGTTAATCGATTGTTAATAAGAAAAATATTATTTTGTGACAGATATTTTTTTCTCTATTGTGTAATCTAATTTTCGTGTTAATTATGTAGATTGATAGATCATTTTTTATATTATAACACGATCTGCGCCTAGAGAGTAAAGAGGTCATTATTATTCCGTTCGTAAATGATTATGCATTAGTTAATATTGTTAATGACATTGAAATTTATAATATTTGATATATATATATATTTTTAAAATTATAGTTATAATTATTATTGAGATTCTAAAAAGTGTTAAGTAAGTAAATTTTTTTGCCATTACCAAAAATAATTAAAATAAAATAAAAGTTTTTGCGAAAAAAGAAGTTATTAATGTTATTAGAAATTGAAAATTAGGATTAGGCAAAATATAAAACTAGTAATTATATTTAAGGAAGAAAGCTTAACACTTCATAGAGTTCCTCAAGTGAGTGAAGTAACTTCATTATACTTGAACTTAAACGAAGAAGTCTTAAATTATATAGCATATTTTGTTATCCATTACCCTAACAACAGTTTATAAAAAAAACATAAAAAATTATAAAATTGATATTAAAATTTTTTAAAAAAATTGACTCTAATCTATTAAACATATCATTTTTAAAGTAAACTTAACACTTCTGATTTTTTTTAATGGTAATGTGTATTAAAATCCTTATGCCGCAAGCAAGGCTTCTTCTCAACTCATCTGATCTTTTAATGCGTGCTTCCTTCTTCCATGCATGCTTCAATGATGGTCAAGACCAACAAGATTCCACCATCTAAATCTTGGTCAAAACCCACATGTTAAATAATAAATACTACTAGCTCTTATCATCGTCCACTTTGTAGAATCTAAAAATTTTCTAATATTGCTCCAACAGATTTCAATTCTGTCCGATCTTAATCATTTCCAATATCACCCACAACAACCCCGAGAGTGTGGTTCACTGGTAGGGATTGATCCACGCTTAAGCAAGGTCAGGTGTTCGAATCCTGCCTTGTGCATGCAGCAACGTTAAATCTCGGGTCAGCTGTCCCACCCATTAGAGGTGCCTACAAGCCAGCGAGGAGATTAATCACTGCGGTCGGCGGTGGACACTCCGGTCATGGACCCAAAAAATATCACCCACAACAAACATGTAAACCAAACACACACGGGTGTAGATTATATTTAAAATACAGTACTACCCTCACTCTTATATTATTTTGTTATATAATTAGCGGAAATAAAGTGGAATAGTGAACAAATGTGATTTATCTTATGGTTTACGTCAACATAAAAAATGATAATATACAGGTGATAGATGGTTGGCTTTCATCAGATGGCCATTATTATACTATAAAATAATGTTATATGAATGGTTGTAGGGTCATGATAATATATCTCCAGCTTGAATAAGATGGTATGGAATAAATGTTCCATTCCGAAACATACTTTCACAATGTGGCTGCTTATTCACAATAGATTTCAAACAATGGTGAGCAAGTTCCTTGATGTGGACACTACTTGTTGTTTATGTGTGACTTATGTTGAGATAAAAAATCATTTTTTTCTTTAAAATTTAAGTGGTCTACTAAACTCTTGATGCTTACTTGGAATTGGTTATGTCTTGAGCAATGGTTTGAGAAGTACGTGAATTGGAAACACCGGATATAAGCATGCTTTTAGAAGTTCACAAATTCTTATGAGAATGCTTTGCACATGTTTTGCAGCAATTCTCTGCAATGTATGGTTTGCAAGGAACAATTGGAAATTCCAATAGAAAGCTGGCTGATGCTAATTTGCTTCCCCAAAAAGTGGAGTATGCAATGCTCCCTTCAAAAACATGTTTTGTTAAGATGTTCTTTCCTGTTATAATCGTTGGATGATGTTTAAAAAGCATCAACGGACCAGATTAATTAATGTATAACTGAAAGATAGGTAAACTAAGCCTAATACCTACGTCCTACTTTGGACGTAGGTTATATATATATATATATATATATATATATACACACACACACACACTAAACTATACCTAATACCTACGTCCTAATTTATTATTAAAAAAAAACTAAACCTAATACCTACTTCATACTTTGGACGTAGGTTTTATTATTTAATTATAAAAAAAAAACTAAACCTAATACCTACGTCCTACTTTGGACGTAGGTTTTATTATTTAAAAAAAAAACTAAACTAAACCCGACGTCCTACTTTGGACGTAGGTTATGTTATATACAAAAAAAAAAAAAAACCCAAACCCTACGTCCTAATATGGACATAGGTTATACACACACATATATATATATATATATATATATATATATATATATATATATATATAAACTAAACCCTACGTCCTACTTTGGACATAGGTTAAATATATATAGGTTATATATATATAAAACTAAGCTAAATCCTACGTCCTACTTTGGACGTAGGTTATATATATATAAAACTAAACGAAAACTAATACCTACGTCCTACTTTGGACGTAGACTTTATTATTAAAAAAACTAATAAACCTAATACCTACGTCGTACTTTGGACGTAGGTTTTATTATTCAAAAAAAAAAACTAACCTAATACCTACGTCCTACTTTGGACGTAGGTTTTATTATTTAAAAAAAAACTAAACGTAATATCTACTTCCTACTTTGGACGTAGATTTTATTATTAAAAAAAAAACTAAACCTAATACCTACGTCCTACTTTGGACGTAGATTTTATTATTAAAAAACAAACTAACGCTATACGTCTCAGCTAAGACGTATAATAGTTTTATTTATCGATGGAAAATCACCGGTTACCGGTTTTGATACAGGGGGAACATTTTAACAAAAACTTAAGGGGGAGCAAAATAAAACGAGCCTAGAAAGCTGGTCCACCTAACCAAGTTTTTTTTTACTTATTAAGAAAGCTCTATCTCTTAGATTTATGCATTGTTATCCTAAAATAGATAGATTGAAAAACAAGGCATTAGTTATGAGAGTTCAAGCTAATTAAATTGTAAAGTTTGATTCTTTCTATTTAGTTAATGATCTTAAACCCTTCAAAGAAGGTGGTAAGTGATTTAGCTGATATTTTGTTTGTATTTGAAATTTTGCTTGTGGAATGAAGTTTTCTTCTGCTTAAAGCTAAGAAAAGATTCTATGCATTTTTCTTGAATAAAATTGAGAGGATTTGTTCTAAGGTTTTGGCTAAAAAACATCAAATATATTTGGTGTTTAAGTACACCATGTGTTAATTTTATGATTGAGTTTACATGTAACCTGCAGTGTAAGTAATATGTATCAACTTAATGAATTTTCAAATATAAGCCTCATTAATAAACTTATATTGTTTGCATTTAAAGATTTTTTTTATTAATAAGTAATAAATAAAAATATCTACATATTATTTTTTTAATTATCATCTATGCTATAAGTTTTTAAAATGATTTATTTTTAAAAAAATCATAAATTCTAATTTCACTAAATTATATCTGAAATATTAATTTATGAAAGTGTAAATCAATTAATTTTTTTATTGAAATATCTCTGATGTAAGGAATGTAAATCAATTAATTAGGATTACCATGACTTTTAAAGGTGTAAATTAAATAATTTACCTATACCAAGGTTATTTTGTCATTGTGTGTCGTAGTATTTATTTTTTTATTTTCAGTGTATTGGATTATTAAATCTACACTAAAAAAATAATTTTAGAAAAAGTAATTTTAGAATATGTTCTTGAAAAAATAATCAAAATTCGACATCTACTTCATAGGTTCTGTATATTATTTTTTATAAGATTATTTTTTGATACATGTATAATTTTTCTATTCTACCCTTATCACTCGAGCAGCAATAACTTACTTCATACCCTTTTTTTAATTTACTCGAAAAAATAATCTTCTTTACACTATATAAATAAAATAGATCAGCTTAAATTCATTTTCAGCTAACATATTTAAATATATACAAATTATATAAGCTTAATAGATTATAGTTACAAATGAAAATAATCATAATATATTTTTTTTCAGTTGTATCAAACACGCACTTAAATGACAATCCATGTATCATTCACATGACATGTTAATTTAATAGACCATGACCCCTTGAACTTATGTGAAGACTCAACATTTCAAAATTAGGCATGCCAACGGATTAGGTTTGGGGCGGGTTTTGCCAATACCAACATCGCACCCATTAAGATCAGGGCTGATTTGGGTGCGGGTTTAAGCAGAGGGGGTATGAAAAGGTGAAACCCAAACATATCCCATCGAGTTCGGGGAAATCCGCGGGTAATCCATCCAATTATTTTTTAAAATTATATTTTATTGTATTAAACAAAAATCATATATAACATACATTACAATTCAAATAAAATATAATAATATAATAAACGTCAAATCTTAAAAATATCTAAAATATTGCGAATTAAATCATGGTTTTCGACAAATATGTTTTTTTTAGTAAAACAAATATGTTAGTTTGACTTCACCATTTAACTATTATTATAATGAAAATTATTTAATTTTTATATTAGTGTGGGTTTGGGAGCGGGGGCGGGGCAAGTACTTACAATCCCAAACTAGTTTCACCCCATCTTTTTAAAGCAAATTTTAGTTTCAGTTTTTTCCAAACCCAATTAGAGCTGATTTTTCCCATCAAAATCGGATCGATTTCGTTGGGTACCCGTGGATGCGGGTTTTATTGTCAACTCTATCCAAAATCATAATTGTTAGATCTGATCGTCAATTTACAGAATACAATTTTCAATGCATTATAATTTTCTTAATTAACTTTAATATTTGAATATCAATATTTATAAATAATGTTATTAATGGGTAAATATATTTCGACAAAAAGACATAAAGGTATTTTTGTAAAAAAAATATTATAAAATGTTGATTTGTTCCAACTGAAAAATCACTTTTCTCATATTACATTTTTTAATTATCTATGATATAAGTTTTTTTTATAATTATTTATTTTTATAAAATCATAAATTTTTATAATTAACATATTTATACTAATTACATAAGGGCATTTTTGTCTATCATAATATGTTATACTATGTTAATTTGTTCAAACTGAAAAATCACCTTTTGCATTGTACTTTTAATTATCTATATATGCTATAAAATTTTTTAATAATTATTTATTTTTAAAAAATTATAAATTTATATAATTAACATATTTTTAAAAAACATATAAGAGTTTATTCGTCTACAATAATATGTTATATTATGTTAATTTGTTCCAACTGAAAAATCGCCTTTCTTATATTATACTATTTTTTCATTATCTATGTTATTTGTTTTTTTATAATTATTTATTTTTAAAAATCATAAATTTTTATAATTCACATATTTCTACAAGACACATAAGGGTATTTTTTTTTACAATATTATGTAATTTGCTTTGATGGCCATTTTAAAATAAAATAACTAATGAGTAACTGCGCATTTTAAAACTTTCCTTTGAGTGGAAACTATGTCTTCTGTTTCTCTCTCGGAAAACCATGCAAAACCTACGTCTGAGGAGCTGGATCACATGGATAGGAGTAAGAAAAAGGTCAAAGTTAGTGACAACGGTGACTCAGAGGTGATTATGGATGAGGAGATCTGTGAGGTTGACTTGGAGGAACCTAAGAACTTAGGTGATGCTGTTAATAACATCATCCCGGATAAGAAATCGTATCTGGAAATGACCATGCAGAATGAAGGCTATAAGCCTAATGCATATGAGATTATACAGATGGTTACTGAGGAGTTGTGCATGGACTTTGGCAAGGACGATGGACCTTTGGATGATGATTCTGAAGTGATGCCAACTATTGAGGTTTCCTTGGAGGAATATGAGGAGTGGTGTCGTCCTTGGAAAAATGCTCTTATTGTCAATGTGTTAGGGAGGAAGGTTGGTTATCGTTATATGACGGCGAAATTGCAGAATATTTGGGCCAAGAAAGGTGCGTTGACTGTCACTGACTTAAGTGATGGCTTTTTTCTGGTGCGGTTCTAGGATGAAGGGGACTATAGGTTTGCTCTGTTTGAAGGTCCATGGACGTATGCAGGCCAATGTATCCAAATTCAACGTTGGAGACCTTTCTTCAACCCTGCAAAACATGAAGTCAGGAAGATTGCTACTTGGATTAGGATTCCGGATCTTCCAATGGAGTTGGCTAATAAATCCTTCTTATGGAGGCTAGGTGGTAAGTTAGGTACGATGCTTAGAATTGATGAGCATACGTCGATTCATTCAAGAGGGAAATTTGCAAGGATTTGTGTTGAGTTGGACTTGCGAAAGAAACTGATTCCCTTCATATGGGCCCTTGGACGAAAGTTTGCTATTGAGTATGAAGGGCTTAATCTCATTTGCTTTCATTGTGGCAAGTATGGCCATAAGAAAGCCCTCTGTCCAAAAGCTAAGTTGTTTCATGGCCTGGATATGGCGGTCAGCATGGATACATAGATGGTGTCGGAGGGGAGCAGGTCGGTGATGGCTGTGAATGGAGGAGATGCGGAAATCAAGGAGAGTGGAACGGAGGGCATCCCGGTTTCTGTGGAGGCAGTAAAGAGGATCCCTGATTCTTCGGAACTGCGTGATAACAGTGTAGTTAATGGGGAAACTAATGATAATGCCATTTATGGCCCGTGGATGGTTGTCCAGAAACATCCTAGGAGAAAACAAATCATGGATAAGGGCAAATAAAAAAAAGGGAATGATGACATCATCATTGATGAGTCAATGAAGCACGTGCAATCCCATGATGGAGGTAAGGAGGTCGCTGTAGGGAATGGGTCACGTTTTGATGTGCTTAGTCAACAGCAGGAGGATTTGGTAAATACTAATGTGGGGCCCACTTCATCTTTTAAGAAGGAAAACAAAGGAAAAAGGCCTGCTGATTATCGTGTGAGGAATGGGCCAAAACATGGGCCTAGTAGAATTGCGGGTCATAACAAGGAAACAAAGCCCAGGAATGGTAATGCTTCTTCTAAACTTATTAGAGGACAGAAGGATCAGGTTGTGTCCCCGAAAATCACCAGCACCGTGGCTAAAAATTCAGAGCTTGGGAATAACGGAGAAAGCTCCAGCGGTGGCGATAAGGAAGAGTTGAAACGAAAAGAGAAGGAAATTCTTGCTGCCATGAGTGGGAAACAGAATGAGATGTGGAAGCAGTTTAAAGAAGGTAAGAATGTTGATGATTTTCTTGGGTGTGCTAGTGTGTACTACGCTCACAAGGAGCTGGAATTCCTAAAGCAACAATCAGCTAGGAATAAAGAGGGGTGGTTGTGTTTTTTGTTATAATGAATTTTTTGATATGGAATGTGAGGGGTGCGGGTGGTCGCACGTTTCCGGGTTTGATAAAAGACTGTAAGAGGTTGTATAATCTTGATTTCCTAGCTGTTCTTGAACCTAGGATAAGCGGCCAAAGAGCAGATGAAGTTATCCGTAAGCTTGGATTTGATGGTTCTTTTAGGGTGGAAGCTGCTGGTTTTTCTGGTGGCATTTGGTGCCTCTGGCGTATGGACAGAATTAATGTACAGGTTCTTAGTCATTCCTCCTACTTTGTTCATCTTTTGTGTTCTTCAGGAGCCGAAGTTCCTTGGCTTTTTACTGTGGTCTATGCTAGTCCTCAAGCTAGGCTTCGTAAAACGCTTTGGGATGAGATTAGAGGTCTGAGCTTGAATGTAAATGCTGCATGGTGTTTAGCAGGAGACTTTAACCAAGTCCTTTTTGATCATGAGAAACAGGGTGGTGCTGATGTTGATCGTATGGGCTGTAATGATTTTGCTTCCTGCTTAGATGATTGTAGCTTGGCTGATTTGGGTTGCAAGGGACCTCTTTTTACTTGGAACAGAGCTCCTCTTTTTGAAAGATTGGATAGAGTTTTATCTAATCTTGATTGGAGGGAGGCTTTTCCTATTAGCTCTGGCATTAATGTTCCGCTTCCGAGCTCTGACCATCTTGCGTTATGGTTAAGGTTGGACTCTGTTCAAGGGAGAAGGCAAGGGCGTAGATCTTTCAAGTTTATAGCAGCTTGGCTTGATCACCCGGATTTTGAAAATCAGGTTCGCCGCAACTGGAGGCTTTCTAACAGTTGGGAGGATAATATAGCTGGTTTTACAAATGAAATTTCAGTATGGAATCGGTACACCTTTGGTAATATCTTTGTGAAGAAGAGAAGGCTTTTGCAGCGCTTGGATGGTATTCATCGTACTGCCAACTTCATCTTTAATCCTTTTCTCCAGGACCTTAGAACGAAGCTTTGGAATGAGTATGAAGAAATTCTTCAGCAAGAGGAGGTTTTCTGGTTTCAGCAGGCTAGAGATATGTGGATTTCTTTGGGGGACAGAAATACTCGTTACTTTCATAATGTTGCAGTTAGTAGACGAAGGAAAAATATTGTTGAGGCTTTGTTGAACAATGATGGGATCTGGGTTTATGATGATGAAATCCTGAAACAAATGGTGGTGATGCATTTTCAAAAGCTGTATGAGCTTGAGCCTGCTTTTCCTGATACTTTGGTTACCCACCATTCTTTCCCTCTTTTTGATCCAGGTATGTCAACTTTGTTTAATATTGTTGTATCTGTGGAAGAAATCAAAAGGGCTTTGTTCGGTATGGGTAACTTTAAATCCCCAGGTTTGGATGGTTTCCACGCATTATTTTTTAAGTCTCAGTGGGAAATTCTCCAGCCGTATGTTTGTAATTTTGTTAGAAGCATTTTTGCTAGTCCTAATTTGATTTCTTCAGTGAATCAAACTGTAATTACTCTGATTCCGAAGGTTGCTCATGCTGAAAGGATAACTGATTTCCTCCCTATTTCCTTGTGCAATGTTGTGTATAAGGTGGTGACAAAGGTCCTTGCGAACAGAGTTAGAAAAATTATGAACAAAGTGGTTTCTGAAACTCAATGCAGTTTTGTGCTAGGGAGACAGGGAATTGACAATGTGATTATTCTTAAGGAAGCTGTGCATACCATTAGGAACCTGCAGGGAAGGAGAGCGTATATGGTCTTGAAATTGGACCTAGAAAAAGCATATGATAGACTACGATGGGACTTTGTTCGTGAAACTCTTTTACTGGCAGGTCTTCCTGATGATTTTGTGAATATTATTTTTCAGTGTATTTCTTCATCGACGATGTGTGTGAATTGGAACGGGGAGCATACCTAGACCTTTTCTCCTTCTCGTGGGTTGAGGCAGGGTGATCCGTTATCGCCGTACATTTTTGTCTTGTGTATGGATCGACTCACACATCTTATTCAAGATGCGGTTACTGCTGATATTTGGAAGCCTTTGACTCTGGGTAGAGGTGGTCCTAAAATCTCTCAGTTGTGTTTTGCAGATGATATTATTTTGATTGCCGAAGCCTCTGTGCAACAATCTATGGTTGTGTCTAATATTCTAGATCAGTTCTACGCAGCCTCTGGGCAGAAGGTTAGTTTGCATAAATCTTCTGTCTTCTTCTCGAAAAATGTTCAGGCGAATTTGGCTGCTGATATTAGCGCGGAGTTGAAAATCCCAATTGCTGACAATTTGGGTAGATATCTGGGTGTTCCGATTCTGAATTCTAGGGAATCGGTGGCTTCTTATTCTTATCTTGTTGATAAAGTTCACAAGAAGTTATCCAATTGGAAGATGCACAGACTTTCTTTTGCGGGTCGCGTTACGCTGGCCCAATCTTGTATCATGAATTTTCCCAGTTATGTTATGCAAACGTGTGTTATTCCGATTGGTATTTGTAATGAGATTGAGAAGTTGTGTCGAAACTTTATTTGGGGAAGTACGGCCGAACGGAGGAAATGTCATTTGATTTCGTGGGATGTGATTTGTTCTCCTAAGGAGAATGGAGGATTGGGGTTTCGCACTTTAAAACATGTTAATGAGGCTTACATGATGAAATTGGCGTGGAGGATTATTACTAACCCGGATGTTCTTTGGGTTAAAGTGCTTCGTGCAAAGTATAATATTAACAATGTGATGAATGTCCAGCCTTCTACTTCAGCAGGGGTTTCCAGTTTATGGCGTGGTATTTCTAGAGCTTTTCCTTTATCTTATAAGGGAGTTCTCTGGAGTCTCGGTAATGGAGGGAGTGTTAAATTCTGGAAGGATCCTTGGATTCCGGGAGTTCCTGCTTTAGCCAATGAACCGGGGGTTTCGGTACCTGATTGGTGTTTGGGGTATCCTGTCGTTCATTATTCCATTAATGGTAGGTGGGACTGGGATGTGTTACGGAATCTCCTCCCCTCTCATCTTTGCGACCGTATTGCTTCTGTGGTGCCTCCTTCTTTTTCTGCAGGTAATGACTCCGTCTGTTGGGGTGCTGATTCGTGTGGCATGTTCTCTTTAAAATCAGCTTATGGTTTATTAAGGAACTTCCCCCAATATGATGATGCAACAGCTAAACAGTTTGAAAATTTTTGGGCTTGGCAAGGGCCTCAACGAGTTCGGGATTTACTTTGGAAGGTGTGTCATGGTAAACTTCTAACTAACTCAGAAAGGAGCAGAAGAGGGATGTGTGATAATGATGTGTGTTCTCGTTGCAATCAAAATTCTGAAACAATAATTCATGCTTTACGTGATTGCCATGAGAGTCGTTCTTTTTGGGAGAAGGTGGTTCATCCACGCTGGTTTGGTGAGTTTTTTAATTCTGATTTGAAAAATTGGATAAACTTGAATTTATCTGTGAACTGTGGTGTGAATGATTGCATGGAGTGGCAAACTATCTTTGGTATTAGTAGTTGGCTTTTATGGAAGGCAAGGAATCTTTGGATTTTTGAGGGGATTCAGGAGACTACTATTGGTTTTCTTTGCAAAGTGTTTGGCTTTGCTTCTGCTGTGCAACGTGCCTTATCCCGCTCTGTTAGATGCAAGTATCTCAAGCATGAGATACTGGTTGCTTGGTGCCCACCTCCTCACTCGTGGGTGAAGCTTAACGTCGACGACTCTGTTCATCATGGCTCTCTCATGGCGGCTTGTGGTGGTTTGTTAAGGGATAGTTCAGGGCAGTTTATTCGTGGCTTTTCTTGCAGACTTGGTGTTGCGTCCTCTGTGAAGGCTGAACTTTGGGGTTTGCGGATGGTCAAGGATTTGGGTTTGGATAGAGTTTGCATTGAGATGGACTCTAAGGTTGCGATTATCTTGGTGGAGTCTCCTGGGAAAGCTCCGGATCACCGTGTGGCTTTGGTTAGGGAGGTTGTTGCTATTCTCCGGACCTTCTCTCATTATTCCCTCAATCATATTTATAGGGAAGCTAATAGGTGTGCTGATGCTTTAGCAAATGTTGGACATTCTCTTCCTTTAGATTGCAATTTTTATTTCTCTGCTCCTTCTTTTCTGTTCGACCTCATTGGTGAGGACGCTTATGGCATTGCTTTTCCTAGGATGATTTTGTAATCTGGGCTTGGCCCCGTTGGTTATCAAAAAAAAAAAAAAAACTTAAAAATCTTCCTTCTCATATTATATTTTTTAATTATTTATGTTATAAGTTTTTTCTCAATTACTTATTTTTAAAAAATCACAAATACCAATTTCATTAAATTATCATGTATTTGAATAAAAAAAAATTATTATTTTTTAAATTTATGATGTAAGTTAAAAAATAATTTAACAATTAAAAAAAAGTAAAAGCTCCTAAAATCTTTAAAGGTTACAATAATGAATAATGAATCATCCTTTCAAAAAATAAAAGATTACAATAATAAATGATGAATAACATGCTATAACTGTTATGACAGGTAGATAAGGATGATGCGTGTATCCACCAAAACAAAATCCAGTGTAATTTAGCCTTCACCTTGTTCTAATACCTCATTGACATTGACATATCATGCATTCTTTTTTTTTTTTTTGGTAAAAAGAAATCTTATTACCACAGCACAAATGAAGAATACAAAACTAGGTCCTACAATTACTCACTTGCCACCTTCTATGAAGGGTTCAAGCAGTAAATGTAGTCCAAACCCATAGGATACTAGCCACCTTCTATCATGCATTCTTTGATAATTGATTTGAATGAACATTATATTCGACAATTACTCTAATAAATTTCATTGTCGAAGATTATATTTCAATTTTAGTTGCTCTAATTATTCAACACTCATAGATCCCTTGTTCCTTACAAACAAAACTAGAAATCTAAGATTTGATTGAGTAACGAAAAACACCATGACATTCAATTGATCTACCACGAAACCATACAATCGATTTGTAAGAATATCGATCAATGTGATTACATGAAATAAGCATATCGAGTATACTTACCTGTTACACAAGGAGTAGTGGCCTCTATTTTGAGTTCCTAAAAAACTAAGACGACAATGTTTTAATTTCCTCTTCCTATTCACACACTTTCATATCACAATTCTTGATAATGCAAGTCGTTGAGTGACGATTGAATGTGCCTATGTTAGTGGCGATAGTGAGGACCTACCCAAACACACACACGCGCGCGCACACGCACACACACACACACACACACACACACATATATATATATATATATATATATATATATATATATATATATTATAACCCTAGGTACCTCCCATAAAGAGCTTATGACTAGCCTACACTTATTTTATTAAACCACATTGATCAAGTACAAGGTGTCTGGAGCCCTTAACAAATAAATCACTAAAATATAGGGTTTAAAGTTTAAACATCTCCAAATGAATCATAGCATTAGACCATTTTTACACATACCAAAAAGACAATTGATTGCAGCTCACCAAATCATTAGATAAAAAATTATAACATACTCCCACTTGTGCAAAATCAATATGACCAATTTTAATTTTTACAAATCTTTTTCAAAAACTACTGTCAAGCTAATAAATATATTAATGTGGCCATAAAACACATGATCCAACTATGCAACACCTAATTTAAACTCCATTCAACAAAAATTTAAGTAATACCGAATCATGGTGACAAACATATCCACTATTGAAAAAGACTTTTCACGATTACAAATATTACCGACTTTGCCGACTAGTCATCAATATGGAGTGCAGCAAAAATTGACATGCCAATGTCAACGAATAGTCATTCTGTCATTTTCTTTGTGGGTCTCACAATTTCACTTAAATGCCTTGAAGCCAAAGAGATTGTATTGTTTTGTGAAAAGCATCATGTCTCAGTAGCATATATTGGTCTCTTAGACATCAAGCTTTAAAATGTCATAATGCGTCAACTTGCATATGACATCAACCATTAGGGATGTAATGGTCCGGTCCGATCTAGTCTTTGTAGGAGATTGCAAACCAAACAAATCAAACTACATCGGTTTGGTATCTTTTTATCAAAACCACTCATCATCACACAAAGATTGGATTAGATCAAACTGGATATAAATGGTCTGGTTTGATCTAGTTTAATGATCTACTCGCAAAATTTATTTGAATTAAGAAAAAGGCTAATTCAAGTATTTGGTCGTCCTTGAACTTAGGGAGTTTTTTGGATTTAGTTCCTATTCTTTTTTTTGTTGATATAACTCCTTGAACTTTGATCTATGTTGAAATTGGTCCTTTCGTTAACCTTCCTTAGTTAATTGCTGACAGAGTGTCACTTCTTACCAATCACGTGGTGACACGTGGTAGGATGATTTTTTTAATAATATTTTTTAAAAAACAAAGGTATTAATTTTTTAAAAGAAAAAAAAAGGATGGGTGATGGAATCCCTAATTTCCTTCTTCTCTCTTTCTTTGTCATTCTCCCTCTTTTCTTTCTCAATGGCTTTCGTTCCATCACACAAGTACCAAACAAATTATAGCAACATAACATGTTCACAAAGATTCCATCTCCAAAAGCTTTCTTTCTTGTTTGCCTTTACTGCTCATCTACCTGGTTTCCTGCTTTTGTTTCTATTATAACATTGTAACATTACCATACTCCTCTAGAAGATTGGTTAGTTCCTTCATCTGTTTCTTTCTATTGTTTGCCTCTACTGCTCGACTATGTGGTTTACTCCTTGTTATATAACTCAAATTCTTCAACTAGAGCTTTCAATGATGATGGGTTGGCATCAACATATTCATTGGTATTAGAGAATTGAGAAGGGAGAGTTAGTGAAATGCTGTGCAACAGCTGTAAGGATAGGTCTTAAGAATGAGGTCAAATTTTGTAGCTTTAAAGAACCATAAAGGGGATTGAGAAAGAGAAGAAGGAGAATGGTAGAGATAAAGAGAAGAGGGAAATTAGGGATTCATTTCCCAGTGAGTCTTTTTTTTTATTTTAAAAAAAATTAATACTGTTGTTTTTTAAAAAATAATATTAAAAAAATCATCCTACCACGTGTCACGACATGATTGGTAAGAATTAAGTGGCACTCCGTCAGTAATTAACTGACGGAGGTTAACGAAAGGATCAATTTCAACATAGATCATAGTACAGGGAGTTATACCAACAAAAAAAAGAATAGGGACTAAATCCAAAAGACCCCTAAGTTCAAGGGAAAAAATTGAGAGAATTCATGTATATTTTTTAAATTTCATGATTTACTATAATTTGAATACACCCAAGCAGTAACCCCATAAAATTTATTCAAGCAACTATATCCAATCATTCTTGAGAAAATAAAAATTCAAACAAGTTCCAACATAAGTTTACAATTTCTAAAAAAATTGTAATATACTAAAAAAGAATAGGCTAATCAGACGGGTTTGATCTTCGATCTTAGAAATTGTGAGACTATAGGCTGAAACTAATGAGCAGCGATTTAGAAAAAATAAAAACCAGACTAGACTAGACCATCGAGCCAGATCGAACCTATTTTTTGTACAATGTGGCTCGATCTTATCGATCTCTTGGTCTTATCCGAGATGACTTATACCCTTATCAACCATTAACATAATTGCCCCAACGACATTGAGCAACAAAATATCACGATTCCTTCAACTCAATTATAGTGTCAATCATGTGTGCAATGATTCCAATGACAAAGTTCCCAAAAATATCATTATACCTCAATCTATTATATGGTGTCAACAACAGACACAATGGTTCCATCAACACAAGGTTTTCAAAATCATTGTACATCGAACTCCATTATAGTGTCAACTTTGTGCACAATAATTATACCAATATTGAATCCCCCAAAAATGCAATTGATATACCAAATTTAAAAATTTGAGAACCAATGTATTATCGATTGCTAAAGATAGAAAAATACACGACGACCAAATATATCAGAAGAATTGCTTATATTTGTAATAAGCAATTCAAATGCCCCGAGCCTTAGATTTTTTTCTAAGGGAGAAACTAAATTAGAATCAATATAAATGTTTCAAACATATATGTCATCAACTGCTTCACTTCCAAATGCTCCGCATCAATACAAATATCATCATTATCAAAATGATCATGAACATATTTATAATAAAAACAATTCCATAATCCATGGATAAGATTTTTTGGCTAAGGAATCAAATAACATAGAATCAATATCAATGTATGGATATATCCTTGACATCAAATGATTCATTCCCAACTGCCCCAGGTCAATGTAAACATAATAATTATCATAATGATCTAGACAATATAGGAACACAAACATTTTAATGTTTATCACAAAAGTCCAATAAATGATTTTAGTAATAAATCATGATTTTAAATGGGAAAAACCAAAGTTCCAAGAGTTGTTCTTAAAGCCAATGACCAAGGAGTACACATCACCCTCCTAAACAGGATTTCTGACAGTCTAAGAGAATGGTGGATGGACTGCCAAATCCACCTGCCATGAATAAACACACCAATTATTTTCAAGATATTCAGCTAAATTAAAGAATCAAGTACAATATATAGGGATATACCAACAACCAACCTCTTATTTCTTCATTCATCAAGTGTTAAAGATTCTGAGTCTAGATCATCTGCAACAACTCTTGGAATTTGCATCAGTCGAGCTTGTTCATCTAGATCTTGAAGTTTTTCTCTCTTTTTGAGATACTCGTCCAATGTATTTTCTATTGATTAAGGAACCCACCTTTTATCAAAAAGGGTTTTTTCTTCAACTCTTGAATGAAATACATTTTCTATACCATTCATTTAGCATTACACATAATTATCAAAATAATTCTAGTGTAAAATATTCACTGTAATACATCACTATATTTCTCACCAGCATGAGCAATGAAAGGAAATCACACTGCTACGACTTTTGGTAATGTAACAAGGAATCACAACTTAAATTTATTCGAAGATCAATTAAGAATCCCTAAGCGTGTGAAAGCTTTAGACATTGAATGGGGAGACATCACCATTACCATGATGAAGGGAAAAAACATCAAATAATATTAATAAAATAAGAAAGGATATTCTCTACGCCAACCTTTTTCATTAGCTCGGTCAATGAGATTTTGCAACCGCTTGAGTTCTCTTGATAACCACTGCAACAAATTTATCACATAATGGACCAAGGATCAAGCTTAGTTAGTTTGATATAGACCAAATATCAAAAAAGGTAAAAATAATTTCCTATTAATTGACACAAATGAAAAAGACATAATGGTTTTAAAAGCATGTTTTGTTTAACTAATTTTGGCCAATTTTTTAGACAATTTGATATTTATAATGAAAATTTTTTGAAGTTCAAACTTATTGCTGATAAAAAAAATCACAATTCTAATGAAACATATACATGAGACATGACTCAAATGAGCATTACATCATAATGATATCTAAATCCCAAGACATGAAAATTTCCATATTAAAATTAGAAGTATGCAATTCTTATAGCTACACTTAATAGAAAAAGTTGGGGCATAAAAGAAAAAATTCCACCTTGGAATTCCTCTTGGAGATAATTCCACTAGAGTTTCTACTTGGAATTCCATTATCGAGTCAATGGAAAAGAAATTATCAAATTGGAAACGAAAGCGTATTTCCTTCTGAGGGCGTGTCATTCTTTTCAAATCGTTACTTTCTTCCCTACCTTTATATTGTTTTTCTTTTTTTATTGCTCCTAAAAGTGTTATAAATACTATAAAAAAAATTCAGAGAAAATTCTTGTGGTGGATAGTGATAGGGAGAGAGGGAAAGAAGTGTGTTGGGTTAAATGGAAGGATATATGTAAAACAAAAAATGAGGGTGGGTTAGGTGTGAGAGATTTGGAGTTATTCAATAGAGCACTAATTAGAAAATGGAGATGGAGACTACTAGGAGAGAATGAGGCATTATGGAGAAGGGTAGTGGCAGCGAAGTATGGGGAGGGTGCTATTAGGAATTATATTCGTGGAGAAAGAGAGGCATTCAAGGGAGGTTCAAAGTGGTGGAAAGGGTTAGGAAAAATTGAGAGTGGGTGTGAGAAGGATGGGGAGAAGTGGTTAACAAAGGGTATTTGAAGAAAACTAGGTGAAGGGAGGGAAGTAGAATTTTTGTAAGATAGGTGGGTGGGCAATGTAGTGTTAATAGAAGCTTTTCCGAGATTGTATGCAGTGGTTGAAAATAAGAGGTCGATAGTAAGGGATTTAGGGGAATGGAAAAAGGGGAGGGGAGGGGAGGGGGGAGTGGCAGTGGTCCTATTTAAGTGGAGGAGGGCTTTGTTTCATTGCGAACAACAACTAACTACTTGATATTTTGTGCAGAAAGTTAACAAGTGTTAGACCAGTCTTGGGTGTCAAGGACAGATGGAGCTGGACTCATGATGAGGATGGCACATACATAGTCAAATCTGCATACTACAAAATGCAACAGGAAACTTATACAACAACAAATTTGGAGGCAACATACAAGCTTTTCTAGAGTAACAAAGCACCTATGAAGATGGCATGCATGGCTTGGAAGGTTCTAAGAAACAATATAGCATAAAGAGTAAATTTGAAAAAAAAATAGAATATTATCAAACAAGGAGAGTAGATCACATGTGTATTTTGCAATGAAAGCGATAAATCTATGGATCATTTGATGTTCAATTGTCGTATTAGCTACAGAATATGGCAAAGATGCTTTTTGTGGTTCGGCATACAACATACAGGTTTGGTAATTCTGAAAAAGAAAAGAAAGCTGGTGTGAATTAATTTATGGATAGTGATTATATGGTGTATTTGGAATAAAAGAAACATAATCATTTTGAGGGAGACATAATGAATGTTGAAGAATTGATAGAGAATATTAGTACTCCCTCTGGTCCTTATTATAAGTCCCTTTCACTAATTTTCACACCCTTTAAGAAACTTAGTTAATATTGTTAGTGATATTGGAAATGTAAATATTTGGTATAATTTTTCAAAAATACCCCTATGATTAAAAAGTGTTGAGTAAATAAGGGTGTTTGTGGAAAAGAAGTAATTATTGTCATTGGAAGTTGAAAATGGGGCTTATATATAGGACCGGAGGGAGTATAAAATTATGGCTGATAATAAAAGATGGAATTGTGGGAAAATGTTATTCCTATGGTGATTGGAGTTTAAATCCAAAGGAGTGTTTTGCAATGCTGAAGAAATGAACCGATACAAGTTATTATATTAAGACATATTGAATATTAAAAGCGTAGAGGAAGGTAATAGACACAGATGATGGAGAAACTGTTTAGTTCTATACATATGTGTTCTTATTTTGTAATCTAGTGGGTAAAAGGCTTCATATGGGGTAATGTATTGCCAATGTTATGATGTCTGTGAATATAAATTATACTCTGGTTTATCTAATTTTGACAATATCTGTTTTTTGCTGATAAAAAAACCTCGATGTGAAGTCAATCTATATTGATTAATGATTGAAAACGGGAAAGCAATACTATCATCAACACAATGACTAAAAATTTGGAGCACCAACATCAATATATGTAGGAATAATTAGAAATTTCAAGCATAAGTAAAATGCGAGTGAATAAGTCCCACATTTGAAATCGATGGACAAGATAAAAGCTATATAAATCACTAAACCCATGATCAAATTTGCTTAATGTTTTGGGATAAAATGTTATGTTAAGCATATGCAATGATGAACCTTTGTTAAGCTAAGTGAGGGCACGTGCCAAACCAAGTCTTAAAAAATTATATCATATCATGTGTATACTTCTTCGATTCTTTGCCCGACCCCCAACTCACCACTCAAATGTAACCTATAAGCCTTGTATTTTATCGATTCCCTAGGCCCAACTCATCCCATAACTAAAGTTGCCAAGCATGATAGTAAAAGCCTAATATATTGTAGAGATTTCTCAGTTATGATCTTTTACTTTACTGCTTGATTTGGATTTTTTGGGTTTGAGCTTTATCAGGGATCAAGTTGGTGTAACTTTCTTTGTATCATTAAATATAATCTTTTTTTTAAAAAATACAACAGATAAATATTATACTAATATGAATTTCCTAATTTCTTGCACACTTTTTATTTTGTTTTTATATCAGTAGTCCCTTTTTCGTATATATCTCATTGTTTATGCACTATAAGACATTAGGACTGATGATTATTAGACCTAAGAAATATGTCAAAAAATTGTAACCAAATCACATAGCAGAAACATTAATAAAGTAGTTGAAATAATGTAATGAAAATGATTATATAGATTGAAACATAAGTCTAGTGCATACATGTTTTGTGATATCCTCATGCAATACCCTAACCAACTTCTCAATATCCACCTGCCATGTATAAAATGAGACTATAATTATCAAGACAAATAATGTAAATTAAAGCATCATATTAGGATTTTGGGCTATACCGACAATCATTCAACCTTGATAATTTTTTTTTCATTCATTTATTGAAGTCAGTATTACATTACAGTGTTTGAAGCCCCTAATCTTTTTTTTTTTCTATTTGAAAAAAAACACTCTGTTACATTAGAATAATTTGAATGTCTAAAAAGGAACTTACAATCATAGGCCTCTTTAGTAAGCCATCTTTTACTCTTTGATTCAAATCCTTGCATTCCTCCTAGTAGAAATTAATTTGATAGAAATTGTCAAACTTGGTTAAAAGTTAAAAAAATAATTTGTAAAGAAGTAATCCACATTACTTTAATAAAAACCGTTGCCCAAATAATAAAACTCTTTCAAATATAATTTGTGATAAAAAACATGTTTTAGTCGTACCTCAGAAAAGCTGTCATCTGAAAGCATGTTGATGTTAATGTCCCTAATGTAACCAGAAACTTGGAGCATTATTTTCCCATTCATATCATCCATTCCAGAGTTTTTCTTTACACCTAGAGAAAAGCCAAAAACAAACAAACAAACAAATAAATAAATAATTGTGATATTTAATTAGCAGTGAGGGTTTTTTTTTTTTTTTGCTGTTTAGATATCAACTAGAATATAAAAGCAAGAAATAAAAAGCTGATGAATATATATAAACAAACTAAAATATCAGTATTAGTTAAAAAGAGAAAATAGATTTTTTAATGCTCCATGTATGTGTATCCTTCTCCACATGAAGTTTTGATTGATCAAACTTTCATTGAATATTTCATTGAATCTATGAAAACAAGTTTTTATTGTTTCCTCATTCGAATAATGCCACATGGCTAGGTCACCAAAATATATGCTCCTTTACTAATGATGTACTATATAATAAGTATACGTAATATAAACATGCCTATCAAATAAACATGCTCCTTTACGAATAATGCCTTTTTTAGTGTTTTCTACTTACAAGCATAAGTATTAAACTTACGTGGCTGACTATCAAAAAAAAAAAAACTTATACAACCAATTAAAAGAATATTGGTGAATACTTTTGGAAAATACTTACACAATTAAAAGTTATCACATAAGCATTTAAGTACAGAGCAACACAATAAGTATAACGAAATGGAAATATGTTTTATTCAATTCACAACTTAATTTGATACAGAGTAGTGCTACTATATATAACAACTAGTTACAACAATTTACAGATAAATAAGGAGAGTAGAGTATATCACATCAGTAACAGATTTGAATGAGAGTAAGGTTGGCTATTTTGAATTAAAGATAGGAATGGAGTCAGTTAGCAGAGGACTCAGTCAATACACCAATATGCCCCCTCAAGATGGTGGAGGGGCAAGCGACACCAATCTTGGACTTAAGAAAATTGTGGCGTGGAGATGACAGCGGTTTGGTTAGCAAGTCAGCTAATTGGTGACTTGGCGGAATGTGGAGCACCTGAAGATCTTTATTGGCCATTAAGTCACGCACAAAGTGATAGGCGATGGCTAAGTGCTTCATTCGAGAGTGGAACACAGGATTAGCACAAAGGTAAGTAGCACCAATTTTGTCCAAGTTTGTAGGAGCCTTCGTGAGAGGAAAGTTGGCCTCAACCAGCAATTGACGTAACCACATAATTTCATTAGTAGTTTAGCTAATGGTTCGATACTCAGCCTATGTGGAGGACTTGGCCATAGACTTTTGTTTCTTCATGACCAAGAGATAGCATTGGGACCCAAGTATATAATGTAGGTAGCAGTGGATTTGCGGTCAACAATGTCCCCTGCCCAATCCACGTCATAAAACGCAGTGAGATGAAGATCCGAAGCACCACGAAGAAGGAGACCATGAGCAATAGTGCCTTTAAGGTAACGAAGAACCCGTTTGGCAGCTTGCATATGAACCTCCGTTGGGGCTGCCATAAATTGGGATAGCTTGTTAATGGAGAAGGACACATCTGGGCGAGTAAGAAATAAATATTGAAGAGAGACAAAAAGTTTACAATACTCGGTAACATCACAAGTGGAGGCATCCGAATGAGAAGAGAGATCACATGTTGTTGCCATTGGTGTATTTACTGGTTTAGCATCCTGCATATGAGCCAAATGAAGGAGACTACGAATCTAGTGATGCTGGGTTAAGAATAGACCATTGGAGGTAGGAATAAGTTCAACACCAAGGAAATGACTGGGAGGGCCAAGGTCCTTCAATGAAAACTGGTTGGCAAGGGCCAATTGAAAGGCACACAGAAAGTCCATATTGTTTCCAGTGAGTAACAGATCATCCACATACACCAGAAAATAAGCTAGGACACCACGATTGTTATAGATAAAAAGAGAAGTGTCTGACCTAGATTTCGTAAAACCATAATGCAGAAGAAAATTCCTAAGAGCATTGTACCAAGCACGTGGTGCTTTTTTGAGACCATATAAGGACTTATGAAGTTTGCATACATGATCAGGAAGCTGAGGATGAATAAAACCTGGAGGTTGAGACATGTAGAGATCCTCAGAGATATGGCCATGTAGGAAGGCATTGTTAACGTCCATTTGGCGAAGCGGCCAGCCTTGCGAGAGAGCAATACATAGAACCAATTTAATGGTTTGGGCTTGACAAAAGGACTGAATGTATCACCAAAATCAATACCAGGGCGTTGATGGAAGCCTTTAGCAACTAATCGAGCTTTGTAGCGAGCAATTGAGCCATCAGTGTGGCGTTTGAGTCTGCATACCCACTTATTCCCAATAATGTAATGTGATTGGTGAGGAACCAAATACTAGGTACCATTGACAAGGAGAGCATTGAATTCTTCTGATATCGCAGATTTCCATTGTGGGTTTTTGAGGGCCCGAGTGAGGCAGGATGGTTCAATAGGGTTTGGCAGAGAAAATTTAGTAACCAGGTTGACCTTTTTGGGCTTGAAAATGCCATTTTTGGAGCGTGTGACCATTGGGTGTATAGGCAGAGGAGGAGCACGGGCGACGAATGGTCGATCTGCTGCAGCGGATGGAGGAGATGATGCAGTGCACAAATTAGTGGACACGGGATTAGGAGAGAGGGATGAATTAGATTGGGTAGGGTGGGATGAAGAGGAACGTGGTGTGACAGTGAGGGAATGAGGGTTGAGGAATAAGGGTATGAGTGTAGGTGGAGTGGATGAAGAAGGCTGGGGAGTGGAGATTAAAGGAGAAGGAAATGGAGAGGAAGGAGAGAAGTGAGGCAAGGAAGCAGAAGGGAATGAAATAGATGGGTGGGTGCGTGTGAATGCAAGGGGAAGAGTGGATGCGGTTGGGCTGGCTGGACGGGTTACAGTTGGGTCAGTTGGGCTTAGTGTATGAGTAAATATAGAAGAAGTATAAGAAACAGATGAGGAATTGGGTCGAGAGACTTCAGCACTGGTAGAGAAGGGGAAGACATTTTCAACAAATTGGACATGCCGAGAAGTATAAAGTTTTTGGGTTTTGGGATTGAAGCAGAGATAAGCACTTTGAGTTGGACTATAGCCAAGGAAGACACATGGTTGGGATTTGGGAAAGATTTTGTTACTGGTATAGGGAACAAGCCAGGGAAAACATAGACAACCAAAAGTGCGTAATTTTTCATAACTGGGAACACAATGAAACAAACGGTGGAGGGGAGAGTCCATGTGGAGACCTGGTGTTGGCATACTATTGATAAGATAGATTGTTGTTTGAAACTCATAGCACCAAAACTTAAGTGGTAAAGAGGCATGGTGAAGAAGACATTTTGTTGTTTTAACAATGTAACGATGTTTACGTTCGGATATCCTATTATGTTCATGAGTGTGGGGTGGGGTGGTGAGATGGGAGATACCATGGGTTTGAAGAAAAGTTTGTAACTTAATGAATTCACCACCATTGTCAAAGTAAAGAGTTTTTATTTTTGAATCTAATTGTTTTTCAACTAGAGATTTAAAAATTGGGAAAATTGTAGAGACATCCGACTTGAAAAATGACATAATAAGGGAAACCATTTATTGAAGGAACAGAAGTAGGACCCCGTACATCAGAATAAACAATTTCAAAAGGATTATTACTAGACAAACTAGATGAGGAAAAAGGCAATTTATGACTTTTATTCTCTAAACAATCTAAACATTGCTTATTGGAATGGAGAAAAGAAAGCTTTTTGGTTTTGAGAGCATGGTGAAGAACACGTGGGGCTGGGTGGCCTAGACGATGGTGCCATAGATGGATTGATGGTTGGTTGGTATCTTGGAGGGCTTGAGGAGGGGAATGTTGGGGTTGCAACTTGTACACATTATCCCCATTCTTTTCGCGCAGCAGAATCACACCTATTCGTAGATGCTTGATCTCAAAGTGCCAAGGAAAAAATTCAATGAAAGTATCACTAGTTTGGCATAATTGAGAAACAGAAATAAGATTTTGAGATATTGTAGGAACATGTAAAATATAAGATAATTGTAAAGAATGAGTTTTGGTGGGAAGTTTAGTGGAACCAATATGAGTGATTGAGAGACCCTTACCATAAGCCACTACTAACTGATCAGTACCACTGTAGTCATGTGTTATGGAGAGATTGCCAATATCATTGGTAACATGGTGAGAGGCACCTAAGTCCAAGAGCCAAGATGGTTCACTGGTTCTGCTTGTATGGGCTAAGTTGGCCATATGTCTGGGATGATTGGGTGGATATCCATGGAGTTGATAGCAAGTTTTGGCAGTATGGCCTCGGCGATCACAATACTGACAGATAGGGAGAGAAGGGTGAGAAGCAGAAGAGGAAGAGCTGCATCGTGGATTGAATGCTGGTGCAGCATGGGAACCAGTGGGGGGTTCGCGAGGGAACCGTCTTCCATGGTTAGAGGCGGAGTAAGGTCGATTTGCATAGTTTGCAATGATCAGAAGAGATTGCTAGGAGCGTTCATCACGTTGAAGAAAGATTTCAAAATCCACTAATTTTTCGAAAAGTTCATCGAATGACATTGGAGAATCACAAGAACGGAGAGAGGCATTGAATTCTCGGTAAGAAGGCCTAATCCATTTAAGGTGGCAATGACAAGGTCAAGATCATCAACAGGGTGCCCAATGAGGGCGAGTTCATCAGCAATGAAGCGCACAGAGTGCAGATAGTCACTTATGCTAGAAGTGCCTTTGGTGATGGAGGCAAGGCGTTCCTTCAGGGACATAATCCATGTCCGGGATTAGTTAGCATAAGTCTTGGTTAATCGCGTCTAGGCGTCAGCAAACGAAGTGGTAGAGGCCATAATGATTTGAGCATTAGGACCACAAGAACCTAGGAGAGCCAGATACACATAATGATCCTGACGGATCCGGTGAGAGTGAGCGGGTTGTCAACGGCTTCTTCTCCGGTGACGAGTTTGGCAGGAGGACATGAAACGTGCCATTGACGTATCCGTCCATAGCATTGGCGACAAGGAGGTTAGAGATTTGCCTGAACTAGGTGGGGTAGTTGGTGGAATTCAGCTTAATGGGAAGGGTGGAGATTGTGGTAAATTCGACAAGAGTTTCTTGGTTGGAAGGAGCTATGGGGTTGGGATCGAAATGTTGTTAGGCTTATGGCTAGTCTGATACTCCATCTGTCCCATTATCTTGGTAAAAGTCAACGAAGTCAACAAAAATAAGAAAATATCCTTTTGATACAATGCGTGATTCGATTTTCAAAATCAAATATAATGTATGATTACAAATTTCAATCACACAACTTTCAATATTATTATAATTAATACATATTTGAATATATAATAATAATTGGATGTAATAATATATTTAGTGGATGTAATAATAATAATTGAAAAATTAATGGATCATCAAATTTTATTTTTTTGGTAATTAATTGTATCTTTCCTTACTTATTCAATCATGAATCAATCATGAATATAATATATAATCTTTAAGATTTTTCATTTATTATTTTTACTTTGATTTGGGACAAAAAAATGCATTTTTTTATCAAAATAATGGGACGGAGGGAGTACCATATAACGAAATGGAAATATGTTTTATTCAATTCACAACTTATTTTGATACTGAGTAGTGCTACTATATATAACAACTAGTTACAATAGCTTTACAAATAAATAAGGAAAGTAGAGTATATCACATCAGTAACAGATTTGAATGAGAGTAAGGTTGGTTGTTCTGAATTAAAGATAGGAATGGAGTCAGTTAGCAGAGGACTCAGTCAATACACCAATAATAAGTCTATAAATAAGCTACAACAATCAAATTAAACTACATACCTGTGACTTGTAGTAGTTGGTGAGTATTTTTTTGAAGATAGTCATTTTTGTCACACTTAATTCTTACGAAAGTTCCAACTACCTTAGACTCGAAATTTTCGGGGTCCTTGACAAGGAAGTTCTCAACTAGACTCCTCATCAAGTAAACAAGTTTGATATTGGAAGGAATAATTGCAACAAAACAACTCCTCGGTTTCACTTCAACCTGGGATTCAACATTTATTTTCTTATTATGCTCTTCATCACTTTTTGCCAATGCCAATGTACCTTCATTGGTGTCATTCTCCGAGTTTGAATAAAATACATCATCATCATCACAAGATTCTTTTATGCATACAGCTAAATGCTTCTCCAACAACTCAGAGATTCCCCTCCGGGTTAGGAATTTCCTTCTCCAACCAAATAGTGAATGAAGGTTGTCATCAAAATCAATCTTGTTCTTTTTCGAAGAATTGAAAAGGTTATTTTTCCTAGCATACTCAATAACAATTTCAGTCAAATCATCTCGACTCATCTCCTTGCTTATATCTTTGCCAATAGATTCAAGAAACCTGAATAGATAAGTTGATCCCCACCCAATACACTCTATTTTGTTTGATCTTTCTTTCCTTTTCTTTATCATCTGTTGTTGCACTACCTGCGCGTTGATTTCTTTTGTTGAAGAGGAACCAACTTTAGCGTCAAAATCCATTCTTGATTGCTACCCTACAAAATTAAATAAAAAAAAGTTCCAGCTTTTATGTTTCTCTTGAACCCTGATAAAAAATGTTTTGCATTTGGAGCAAACAAAATATTCTCTTCAAACACAACCATGGGAGTACATATATTATTAATAAATAAATAATATAGTGGTAAATTACTACAACATCACAGAATACAAATGAATGAGAAACTTAGTGAAGTTTGTGTTTTGGATATCAAATATCACAACATATATATTTACTTCTAATTGATCCTGACTGCTCATCTGATCATATGGTCTACATCGATCCATAGCCCAGATCCGACCTCACGACAACCCATAAGGGCAACACTAAGGATCGATGTACCTCCAATTAAGTAGATCAGAGGAAAGTCCTCCAGCAGTCCATATCAAAGTCCTTATTTGTGTTGAATATCTTGATTTATTCTATGAATAACTAAAACAACAAATAATGATAAACGATATTGAATAAATCCTTAATTAAAGATAAATCTAAGGAAACATCTCAACAAGTTAAGGATATCTTTTCTCATCCCTTCTATGGGACCCTAAATAATCACCATAAAATAGCTAAAAAAATACTTTGATGTACCATAATCACAATAGAAAAAGTTTTCACATTACCAAAACAATTGAGATCTACAATCACACACCATAATCATATTAATATATTTACTAGCTTTAGAAATACAAATCATTTTCGAGTTCATACAAAAAAGGTGATCAATTTATTAGAATAAAAATCAAAACACAACCTTAATATTTTGAGCGAAGGCGAACACTATCTCTTCAAAATTCGAGAAAGCAATTACCTTGGATCAAATAATGTTACAAAAAGGTGCATCGATGAGAACAGATATCAGGGAGTGAAGGCGGCGGCAGCTTCTTGAAAAACTCGTCTGTCAAGAATGAAGAATAGTATTTAGGTTTTTATATAGAGGTTCAAATAAGAATTAGGGTTTTTTTCCTTCTTATAGATTGATAAATTTGTAAGCTAATTTTCATTGTTAAATAAAACAATATAATGTAATTTTTAAATAACCCATATAAATTTTTAATTTATATATTGTTAATATTTGGAAGGGTATTTATGTAATGTCTATAGGAACAAGGACCTCGAGGAGCATAAAGTATCACCCCCATTCCCGATACACATTCATATAAATTTTCATGAAAAAGTTCTCTAAATGGAGGTTTCTCCTAAAAATCTTGTTTCAACTCAAAGATCCTTGGAACTTTTACATATGGATCTTTTTGGACCTAGTCAAACAAAAAGCTTTGGTAGCAACTATTATGCTTAGGTTATCCTGGATGACTACTCTAGGTATACATGGACATTATTTATCACTCATAAAAAGATGCATTCCATGAATTTAAAAAGCTAGCAAAGGTTGTTTAAAACCAAATGCATTTACACATTGCATCTATTAAGACTGATCATGGTGGTGAATTTAAAAATTATCTTTTTGAATTTTTTTGCGAAAAACATGGCATTAAGCATTATTTTTCATCTTCAAGGACTCCGGAACTAAACGGGGTAGTGGAGAGGAAAAATTGATCTTTAAAAGAACTTTCATGAACTATGCTTAATGACATGAGATTACCATCTTATTTTTGGGCTAATATAGTTAATACTGCCTGTTGTGTTATGAACCGTGTTTTGATAAGGCCCATTTTAAAGAAAACCCCCTATGAACAATTTAAGGGGAGAAAACCAAACATATCCCATTTGAAAGTCTTTGGATGTAAATGTTTTGTGCATAATAATGGTAAAGACAATCTAGGGAGTTTTGATGCTAGAGCTGATGAGGGTATATTTCTTGGATATTCTGCCTCGAGAAAAGCTTATAGGATTTACAATAAGAAACGTAATACAATTGAAGAATAAATACATGTTTCTTTTGATGAGTCTAATCCCAGAAAGCTGGGGAAGGTATCTGTTGATGACGTTGCAAGTATTCTTGGAGATCTCTACCTAGATGAGGAAAATGAGCAAACTTTGGAAGAAAAAGAGGAATCTCAAGAAACAAATAAATCCAATAATGAGGACTCTGGGGAACAAAAGCATCCTCAAGGAGATCCCACCTTACCTAATGTAGATCTTCCTAAGGAGTGGAGGACATCTCGCTATCATCTGATCGATCAAGTAATTGGTGATATCTCCAAATGTGTAAGTACTCGTAATTCTTTAAGTAATCTATGTAATCATATGGCCTTTGTTTCTCAAGTGGAGCCTAAGTCTGAGGCTTTACTTGATGAACATTGGTTGCTAGCTATGCAAGAAGAATTAAACCAGTTTGAAAAAAACCAGGTTTGGGAACTTGTTCCCAAGCCTAGTTCTCATCAAATTATTGTAACTAAATGGATTTTTAAAAACAAACTTGATGAAACTGGTATAATTGTTCGAAACAAAGCTAGACTGGTTGCAAAAGGCTACAACCAAGAAGAGGGGATAGATTATGATGAAATTTTTGCCCCTATAGCTAGGTTGGAAGCCATTAACTTACTCTTAGCTTTTGCATGCACCTTGAATTTTAAATTATATCAAATGGACGTAAAGAGTGTCTTTCTAAATGGTTTTATAAATTTGGAAGTATATATTAGTCAACCCCCCGATTTTGAAAATTTTGAATTTCGTGATTATGTTTTCAAATTGAAAAAGGTTCTTTATGGTTTCAAACAAGCTCCTAGAGCATGGTATGAGTGATTGAGAAAATTTTTACTTGAAAAGAATTTTGAAAGGGGTAAAGTTGACAACACTTTTTTATCAAAAAGAAAGGAAAGGATATTCTTTTAGTTCAAATTTATGCTGATGATATCATATTCGGTGCTACTAATGAAACCCTTTGCAAGGATTTTTCGAGTATAATGCAGGAACAGTAGTTCGAGATGTCTATGATAGGCGAACTCAACTTCTTCCTAGGACTTCAAATCAAACAAGCAAAGGATGAAATCTTTATTAGTCAAACGAAATACTGCAAGGAATTGTTGAAAAGATTTGGCATGGATAAGGGCAAGGCAGCAACACCAATGAGCACCTCATGCTACCTAGACAAGGATGGGGAAGGTAAACCAGTTGAACTTACAAAGTATAGAGATATGATCAGTTCCCTTCTTTATTTGACGACAAGTTGGCCAGATATTATGTTTAGTGTATGCATGAGTACACGATTCCAGGCGAATCCAAAAGAAACGCACTTAGTTTCTGTCAAAAGAATAATGAAATATTTGTCTAGCACAACTGATATGGGTATATGGTATCCCAAAGGTCCTACTTGTAACCTTGTTGGGTATTCCGATTCTGATTTTACTGGGTGTAAAATAGATAGGAAAAGGACGAGCGACACATGTCGCCTCTTAGGTAGTTCCTTAGTGTCTTGGGCTAGCAAGAAACAAGCTAATGTAGCACTGTCCACAACTGAGGCTGGAAATGTCGCTGCGGGTAGCTGTTGTGCACAAATCCTATGGATGTAGCAGCAACTCCTAGACTTTGGAGTAAATCTAGATCACATTCCCATTAAATGTGATAACACTAGTTCAATCAACATAACCAAAAACCTAGTGCAACATTCACGCACAAAGCACATAGAGATTCGTCATCATTTTATTCATGATCACATTCAAAAAGGTGATTGTGTGATTGAGTACGTGGACACCACCAAGCAGTTAGCCGATATCTTTACTAAAACTCTTCCTAAATAAAACTTCTTTTTTATTCGTAGAGAACTCGGGTTAACTTGTGCATCTCATGTTGAATGAGTGTGTGCTCATGCATGTTTACCCCTTATTATTACTAATGCATCTATTAAGTATTGCAGGGGGAGTATTTCTTAAGGTTCAGGCACCTCCGACGGATGTGTCTTCCCACCTTTTGATGTTGACAACGGGGGGGGGGGGGATTCTAAGATGATTATTTATGTTATATTTTATTTATGCATCTCTTCAAGGGAGTTTTCGTGATGTTTATCTATTTGCCTGAAATGGCGTTGTAATTTTAATTCCTAGTGGGGTTTGAGGATCATGATATACATATATATTTGTTTGCTTAACAACTTGTGTTGTAGCTTTATTCAAAATAGGTTTGTCATCATAAAAAAGGGAGAGTTTTAGAAGTCAAGCTTTCCCAAGGACTTCAAGTGCTATTCTAAAATGTTTTGATGATTACATAAAGAGTCAATCAAAGTCAAACAAGCTCACACAAATCATGCTTCTAAGCTTCAAGCAAATGAAGGCTCAAGTTGATCTTTCCCTTTCCCGTAGGATATCATGTAAGGTAATGAGTTTATCATTATAAGTATAAGGCCAAAAAGCTTTTTCAAAGAGAAGGAAAAGTTCTTAAAACGTTTTCATCTGTATTTTTGAGAAAATATATTTGTGAAAACCTCTGGTTACAATCTATATTTATGAAAATCAATTTTGTCAATTTAAGCAAAAGTAATCGATTACTTTATGTGGATAAACGATTAGTGAGCTTTAGATGTGTAACCTGAGAGATTGTAATGGATTACTTGATCACTACTAATCGATTACTTCAAAGGGTGCTGACCTGAAAGATTGTAATCGATTACTTGTGATTGGATAATCGATTACTTCAATGTCTGTGCAGTTTATCTTTTTTCTGAAACATTGTAATCGATTATTTAGTTTGTGATAGTCGATTACCTTTCAAAATCTGCATCAGTGTTTTTCCTGAAACTTTGTAATCGATTCCTTTTTGAAAAAGCTGCATTTCTTAAAAACCTGAAAGATTGTAATCGATTACCTTGAGTTAAGGAATTGATTACTTTTTTGATTTTTTGAAATCCGTGCCAGAATCAATCGGAGCCTTTCCAGATTTGTTTTTTGATTAATTGATTCTGACCTATTTTCGAAAATTAATCTCTGATTTAGTTTTTTGAAAATATACCTTTTATTAATTAAAAACCAAATCTTGGATTCTTCTTAAGAACACATCAATTGTTATCACCTGTACCAATCTCTTGTATTCAACCATGGTTGTAGTAGGGAGTGTCTCCCTGGGTGCCAAGGATCAAATCCTTGTGGTGTATAGGGTGAGGAACCCTTGAGTGATATTTTTGAGGTCCCTAACGAACGGTCGGACCAAGTAGTGTGCGAGGCACTTTGGGTGTAATTGGGTCGAACTCAATTAAATGGTATCAATTGAACTCTTAAGTGGGTCGCTTGGGGACTGCACGTAGGTCTTTCGCTGGAAAACTGAATCAATAAAAAACTCGGTTTGCGTTTCTCTTCTCCTTTCTCTTTTACTTTCCACTACGCTTACTCGTTTATTATTGTTTTGGCGTTTTTATTTTGAAATTATTGTGCTTCCGCTTAAAACTTCGTATTCTTAATTCATCTCTGTAACAAAAATATTTTCTATCAAACTCATTCGATCGAATTTCAATAAATTTAATAAAACTCGATTCACCCTCCCTCTCGAGATTTTAAGGCCAATTCTAACATTAAGTGTGTGAGGCTGAGGTTTAGTTCTGTTTTAAAGCTATAAGGTATGCGAGATCTCATTCATATCACTAGGATAGTGATTGATGATTATAAGTTGTAGTTTTAAGCTTCCATAAGCTTGATTAATAAATTAAAAACCATGACAAGATTGCTTGAAATAGAGGTCAAGACAATCCATGGTTGCTGCTGAGTTAAGGTGTATACATGAGTTAATGGAATAATAAACTGAATTAAAGAGTTTGGTATGTTGTATGCTTAAGAATTGGTACTGAATTTTGATATATGCGAATGAATTTTATGCTGAATTGATAATGAACATATATGTTATATGCCAATACTGAAATTAGGTATACTAACTTACTAAGTTGAGAAAGGTTATGAGAAATTAAAGGATTAGTCTATGAATTAAATGGATAACTAAATTGAACATGACTTTATGAAGTTAAGATTATGATATATACTAATGATAAATGCCGAAATATGGTATAAGCACTTGAATGTTATGTTGAAAATAGATCCTTATGATCATTTGATTAAGTTTAATTAATTGAGTGTTGTCTTTTTAGTCAGTTATATGAACTGATACTTGAGTAAAAACATGTCAATATTATGTTAGGAATGAGTTGGAATTGAGGGTTTACACTATCCTTGTAGAATTAAGCTGAATTCTACGGAGATCGGATTAACAATCCTTATATTACTCCATGAGAGTAATTCACTAAGAGAGCCCTGTCTCTTGAAGCATCACTACCTGGAAATGATTCATAAACTTGTATATATGATTAAGTAATTGTTGTTTAAGGTTATGGTGGATTGTTGGATTGATGAGTTGGATGGAGAAAAGAACCTATTTGCTCTCAGGTTACCGGTGTAATTGGTTAAGTGAGGCATTTAACCGGTTATCGACCTATAATTCATTCAGTTTCCGATAGTGTATAATGCGTTAACCGGTTAACAGTCTTGTTAACCGATTAACGAAGTTTGAAAGTCAATGAAAAGCTTATTTATGAATTATACAATTGAAAGTTAAGGGAAAAGACTTAATCCCTTTACTCAATCTAATTCATGATAATGTAAAGAAGTACTAAAGTCATCAATCGTGCATCATACACGAAGATGTGGTGATTATGATGAGGAACGGGAAAGGATACATGAATGGTCTGATGAACCATAGTGGAAATGGATAGTTGTTGAGAATTATTACTAAGTAATAATTCTAATTATAACTTAGTCATTTTGGGATTGCGTAGGGTGGTTCTCAATATACTTTGATCCAGGTTGGATTCGTAATGAGCATCATGCTCGTTGGAGGTATACACAAAAGTGAGACACTTACTCTCGATTGCTTTTCCTTGGAGAGTTGTTATTTTGTGGAAGTGTTGAATGGTAGTGATGGAAGTTAATTGTGAGACCGAGCATGCATGGCATTCAGATAAATAAGATAATGATTATAAGACATTTGTTATGCATGCATCAATTACATTCCTGATGTGTTGTATGTGTCTGATAATGTATAATTATTCAATCATATATCTGCTTACGACATATGGCAATGACTTACTCTCATTCCCTTAATGTGTGTTAGGTACGGGTGAAGTTGATCTCTCGGCTAGAAATGGACAGAACTGAGTTTACTCCTTATTGGAATAAAATAAAAGCAGTAGCCGAGATGGCGTCAAGTCATCCAAATCCTTCTGAATAATAAGATAGAATTGTGTATCTTGCTATACAGGGATTTGTATTTACACTCAGATTTTATTGTAAATAAATAATATTTTATCGAAATAAACTTTTGGATGATCCTTTTCGTCGAAGAAGTTTTTATTAACTCACTATTTTATTAATTTATTTTGGGAACTGAAATTGGAGCGTTATACCTCAAATGTGGTAGTCCTTACATGGATTCCAAAAAAAAAAAAATTAGCAAATGGTAATCCTTAGGCGATCTATGACATACTGACAAGATTTTGAATTGGTCTTTGTTGTGTTTGGGTCGCATTTTTCTTTGTTTTCACTTTGATAAGATTTCAATTTTGTATTGTTTTAGCCTCCTAGCATTTATATTATTACTCCATCCGTTCATATTTATCTGTTATATTTCAAACAAAAAACCTTTTAAGAAATATAATCATTACTCAGATTTCCAATACATTAATTATGTTTTTTTCCATTGTACCTTTTCTTCCTCTATAATCATTAATTTTTATCCACTACTTACATAAACCAAGACATATTAAATAGGGGCAAACATAGAAAATAACATTTATTACACTCTTGAAATTTTCAATTCGACAAATAAAAAGATAGAAACAAAAAATCTCTCCAAAAAAATGATAGATAATAAGGAACGGATGAAGTAATTTTTAAATAATTAAATAAATAAAACATGAATTTCGATATATATATATATATATATATATATATACACGTGCGCGCGCGTGCGCGCATCATTTGAGTATTGTTTTTTTCACAAGTATCGACCAACTTCTTCATTTGTTTTTTTTTTCAAAAGATGTACTCCCTTCATCCCTAAATATAGGGTCCCTTTGGGAGATTTTACGTCCATTAAGAAAGTGGAATAATTTAGTCAATTGTATTGGAAATGTGAACTTTTGATATGTATTTTCAAAATTACCCCTATTAATATTATTGAGAATCTAAAAAGTGTTAAATAAATAGGGGTGTTTGTGGAAAAATGTAATTAATGCTTATTGAAAATTGGTAAAGGGTCTTACAAATAGGGACAAAATAAAAGTGTCAAAAAGGTCTTATATTTAGGGACGGAAGGAGTATGTGATATCTATCGTTTGATATCAAACAAAATGATTTTTTTCAAACACATTAATGAATGTTGTGTCGAAAGTCTCACATCGCTTGTCTCATTCTCTCTTATTTGGTTTAAATACTTGTTGGGTTATTTATCTCATTGCCAATTGATTTTGGAGATTTAGTTCCCAAACCCCATTTTAATGGTAAAAAGTCAAAGTTGTCCCCCTATCATCTTCTACCTTCCCACCTCAAACCACAAACCCCAAACACCATGAAACCCCAAACCCCAAAATCTTCCACTTTCCCACCCCCAAACCCAAACCCCTCATCTTCCACCTTCATCCTTCTCCCAAATCTCAAACCTCAAACCCCTCTGAATCTATTTTCTTCTACTTCTACATCCAAGCAACCACCCAACACCACCATCATCATGTCTTTGTTGAACCCGTGTTCGCCATTGATGAAGGAGACAAAGGAAGCAAGCCACACGAGACATCAACCAGTGAACTCGCGGCCATCAAACACCATACCTTCATAGGGTCTGACAAATTTCCGAGAACCACGTGTCGGAATTCCGACACTGGTTCGTCGGAATTTCTTACCACGTAGGAGGCTCCCATTAACGGTGTTAAAACAGAATTGGACGGAAGGATTTATTTAAAACAAGTTACAAACTTCCAGATTTATTTGAAACGAAAAAAAGTTAAGGGACGACGTAATCACAACCCAAAAATAACTTACAAGACCAACCTTATAGTTTTGCCAAAAAAAATATTAATTACTGATTTTTTTAATTAAAAAAAAATAGAGCCAATTGGTGCCATGAGTTGACGCAATTGTGATTGTGGCATTGGTGACGTTGTGGCATTGGTGACGTGGAGTTTTTTTTTTGGTTTACATGGGGTACCAGGATCCTCTCCATTACCACAATTTACTGGACATCTCCATTGCTTGCAAGCATAGAGCAACACGTGGCAAGGGAAGAAATAGACGGCTAAGATTTAAAATAAAAATAAATTATTTAAAAAAAACCCCAAATCCCTAATTTCTCGTATCCCTTTCTCTTCTTTGATACCCACTCCTGACTTTCTTCCATGGAGCTGCAACCAGAAAGGTGGTTGATGTTGGCAGGACATGACCCGTCGCTCCTCCTCATGTAAACACGCCCAGACTCGCGGCCTCCTTACCATGACACACCCGTCGCCCCTCCTCACGCAAGCACGTTCTGACGTGCGACCTCCTCACGCTGTCCTTCTTTACTTTGCATTTTCCTCTACCAACATCAACGCGCAAGGCATTAAATCCATCATGAAGGACTATGATTGAAAATGTGTCCATCTTAGACAACAATTTCCAGCTTAGGATTCGTTGTCCTTCATGTCTAAATCTCTTTCTCTTCCTTATATGTACTTCCCCTTCTTATTCTAGTATCTTATTTGTGCTGGCTGCACAAGTTGCTCAAGACACAACCAACAACTTGTGCTTATTCTAGTATGTTTACTTTAAATCTCTTCCATACTGGATTTTGTTGATACTTATCTACCAATTAATTCATAATAAAATCAGTATATTGTAGATGAAAATAAATGATAATGTGTAGTTTCTTGCAGAGTGTTTTTGTTTTTGTTTCCATGGTTTTGATGCAGGTACAGGAAAAGAACCAAAAACAAGTGGGTAGAGAGAGAGATTATATCAGTTGTTGTTTTTTGTTGCTTCTGTTGCTTTTTTTCCCTGCTACTGTTGTGTGTGTTTCTGCTGCTACTGTTTTTTTTTTTGTGCTTATGTCTCTTATAGAAAACAAAGATGTAAGAAGAATTGTCGAAGCAAGTTGATGCTTGACTTATGAATGTCGAGCTACAAGAAGAATTCCTGAAGCAAGATGTGTTAGATAGTCTTATGGCATTTAGTGTAGTGACTAATTTCTATAAGAAAAGGGGGAAGCATGATTTAGTGTAGGTTTTATGCTAGTTGACAATAAAAATTGTATAAATCTTTGATGTATTTCTATAAGAATTGTTCTCTTCAAATCTATTTGTACACTACCAAATAATTTGGTAGAAGAAGTTTGCTTATTCAATTTTCAAAGCTTGAATTGAAGATTCCTGCCAATTTTATTACAAGCTTTGTGACTAAAAGAAAATACAATTATTCAAAAGTTGTTTTAAAAGAATTAGTCAATTGTAATTTGTATACATTCCAATACCAAGAAATATTTTTCTGCAAATCTTTTTGGTTTATTATAGCTTCAACAGATTCAAATGGTAATGATTTTCAGCTCCACACTAAAATCTTGAAACCTTTCTGAACAAGATTAAAAAAGAGGCATATGAGCAAAGTGAGCAATTTAATGCCTCAGGTATGTAACATACATTGGATAATGGCTTAGCATATATACAAGGCAAAAAGGTTTCTACATTTCTCATCTAAACAGATATAAGTTGCTACACATGACTTCATTGACCATAATTCTTTTTGCTGCATAGTTCAATCTATAAACAAAAAATTCCATTTTTCAATTTCTGCAGCTTCTCTTTGGTCTATTAATAGCAGATTATATCATTGATTTCCCTTTTACTCTTCAGCCACTCCTTCAATTCCCTTCCAACAGGTTAAGGCCATGGCTTCAATAGACTTCAACATGTTTGTAGCTTCTAAATGGATTATATGGTCGATTAGACCATGCATCAGCAAAATTGAGATGAAACTACAAGAACCGAACAGAAACAAGGATAAATGAGTTAATCCAGGATACAACAGTATTATATGTAAGGGAAAGAAATTGTGCTCATGGAGAACGAAATCAATACAGTTATGTTCAGGTAAAGTTTCAACCCAAGTAGTATTATACCTTAAAAAAGAGGAGTGGTCAATTTCTCAAACACTTGATAGCCAACATATGCAATTGATACTACATGACAATTTCCAATTAATTTTTCATCCACAGACTTTTTAGCTTATATATATATATATATATATATATATATATATATTTGAAATAGCTAACAGATTAATAAAATAATACACGAAATAGCTAACATCACCACCTTGTATTTTACAAGGTCTATGAAATTATTTAACCCAAAATAAGTAGTTGGTGCTATTTTCTGATAATAATAAGTCAAAGAAGGAGGAATAGCTTAATAGGGTGAAAGGGGTTTCTTACTCAGGTGGAGGCAGCGACTAAATTACGATAGCAGAAGATGGGACTACATTGATGGCGAGCAACGGTAACGGATAAGGGACACGAGGTAGCAGATCGAGAGCGAGTGAGTCAGTGAGAGCAACGACACCGGTGTAGGGAAGTGACGCAATGTGATGAAATCATGAAGGATTCAGGACTTGAAAAAAGTGAAGTTGAGAACCCAAACTGTGTCGAAGAAGAAGCAGGAACTAAGGAAGATTCGGCCATTATTCTTGAATTGTTTTATTCAAAAACAATATTATTTTCCATTTTAAAATCCTGGCCCTTAAAAACGTACCATGCCACGTGTTGTGATCTTGTTGCAAGTACCGGAAGTCTCCGGTTTATCGTGGTAATGGAGAGGAGCCGGACTCATGCATGGGAGGTCTGGGACTAGAACCCATGACTTGGGAATGGAGAAATCTTTAGTGTCCCTGCAGCCACTAACTGGACTCTCTTACGCGGACAGTGACGTGGAGTTTTGTTGGTCACTCACTTGTTAACAACCAGAAGTGAATAATGGGATGTCTACCAAAGGGCCTAAGAATATAGAAACTCGAACCATTAAAAAAAAGTATAAGGACCTATTTCGACATGATCCTATTTTACAATGATTTAAAATTAAAGTAAGTCATTATTATACCCCAAAGTT
The DNA here is from genome assembly GCA_037953625.1 of Crotalaria pallida. NCBI lineage: Eukaryota > Viridiplantae > Streptophyta > Magnoliopsida > Fabales > Fabaceae > Crotalaria > Crotalaria pallida. The sequence continues at coordinate 120,801,611 of CM075652.1, read as the reverse complement.
GGAGATTTAAAAAAAAAAAAAACTTAATATTTCATTCGTAAACTTCTCTTTTACAATAGCGGAGATTGCACCATCCTTTGATGTTTTGTGTACATTGGTGGGTACAAATTCAAAATTTGCACTTTAAAATCCTATCAAGTGGTAGAAGGAATTTAAAATGCAAACTCCTCATCGGTTCCCATCAATGCACATCATCCCTTTGGTGTATGTAAGGGATGATGTGTTCATTCCTGTGGTTTTTCATAATTTTTTTGTTTCATTTCTTTTGTGGTGTATAAATAACATAATTGATCATTTTTTAAGGATTTTTTTTTTAATGTGTGTCGATGTTTAAGTAAGTAATATCTTGTAAAACAAACTAAAAATATCATATCTCAAATTGTTAAACAATTCATTCCTCATGTCAGTTTGTTTTTTAAGATTTTTTTAACATGTTTTAGGTATAGATTTTTTTTTAAAAAAAAAAATTAATAAGTCAAACATTATTATTGAGAGTACAAAATGTATTCAAAACCTAATTACAATGAAGTTATCAAAGTCCAAGCTATAAAAACAACACCATTTCTGTCAAATGTTCAACTCCTAGTGAAGCAACAATTTCGTGGATCTAAGGTGAATTAATTGGATCACAAAAAATGTGAAATCCAAAGTCCAAACATCACCTAGTTTCGGAAAAAAAAAAACACCATTCCACAACATCAAAATGAACCAAATAACTTCATGCCATATCGATAGTGCCATACTGTTTTCCATTTTTATCTCGAAAGGTGCAAAGGTAAAAAATATAATGATCATTAAACATAAAAACAATCTCATTCTTTGGACTTAGCTTTTGTATTGACATATATGGTGTCACTATTGACGGTACAAAACAACATTTTGGTTTTAGAAACCCTTCACATTATTACAGGTAATTCAATTCATGAATCTCATCTGTCCATGGATTTGTCTCCTTGGCTGGATCAATGGTTCTTAGTGCACGCCATACAACACTATTGCACTTGAATCCTGCCCCAAATGAAAGCTGCCATATTCTATCACCCTTTCTAATCCTTCCATTGGCTTCACAGTATGCTAATGCATACCACACAGAACTGCTTGAAGTGTTACCATACCTATAAAGAGTCATTTTGGAAGGTTCCAAATGCCAATCACTGAGGTCAAAGATTTGTTTCAAGGTATCTTGCACTATTTTAGCACCAGTGTGAATGCAGAAATGCTCAAAAGCTAGCTTGAAATCTGGAGTATAAGGCTTCACCCTAATCTTCAAGTACTTTATTGCCACTAAGGTTGCAACAAATTTAACTTGTTCCATATAGGGTAGGACAGATTTTGCTAGAGTTGTGATATTACATCTAATAGCTTCTTTAACAGCATAACGAATATGATCTATGGATAGTGAAATACCAGTGGTGTTTGTTTCATCTTCTCTTTGGAAGATACTATTGTAGCAATCATCTTGAAACCCTTTGTGGGTGCGTAAGGTGTGACAAAGAAGGTATTTAGCATGACAAGAATCAGAAGCATGATTGGAGAGCAAGATGGCTGCACCACCCATGCGAAAGATGCAATTTAGAGTCACATAATTCGTGTGTTTTACATACGAATTGCGAACTGGTACGTACCCGAGAATTCGCGGTTCGTTCACAAATTGGTACAGGTGGGTTCGCACATCAATTCCATGGAAGCAATGAATTGGAATTCAGAACCAAATTTTCAACAAGAAGGAAGGAAAAACAAAAAATGAGAAAGAAGGAAGGAAGAAGAAGAACCGCACAAACTCTGAGAGACTGAGACACTTTGCTTCTCATATGAGATCCAAGATTCCAAGTCATCCAACTTCCAACACCTGCAATCCAGTTTCCGGTACTCCAGTGTTCCACGGTCCACCAGAGTCATCAAGAGCAAATGGAACATCTGAACTCTGAAGGTTCTAGTTGAGGAAGAGGAGGCTTTGATCAAAGTATCCAACAATACACAATTGAAAAAAGAAAAAAAAAATATGAAAGGTTGTCTTGAATTCTTGACGAAGGAGGAGACAGTGCGAATGTGCGATAGTACTATTAGGTTAAAGTGACTGTGGTGGGTCATTGTTATTAGTAAGTTATTGGTTAAAGTGAAATCCTATTGGTTAAAGTGGAGGTGGTGGGTTATTGTTATTAAATAAATGGTTTGTGCATTGAACAATTTACTAAAAGTTGTAATGTGTGCTATTGTTATGGGTACTGATAAGCTTTGTAGTATGAATGTGTTATTATTAATTGAAGTTTTTCATCCAATTTATTTTCAATTCATGTTATTTTTTAATGTAATTTTAAATTTAAAAGAATATTGGAAAATACCGATAAATATAATAAAATGTGTACCGCGTATCCGTACCATGTATCGATTAAGTATACCCCCAACATACCACATTTTTAAGGAGGTCACGTATCACGTACCCGTACCAATACCGCGAATCATGTGACTCTATTAATAAGCATGGACCGATTGTTTCCACGGTAATACCCACTATACATGTTTTCGGTACTCACAATTAAGGCAAGAGAGGTGGGATGTACCTGTGTGCAAAAAAAAAACAAAGAACAAGAAACAGGAAGGGGTCATGGAAATCATTAACTGCCGGATACGGGCATGACATTTCCTAAAAATTATAAAATTCATGTACTTCAAAAATGGAAAAGTATTTATATCGTATTCGTGTTCGATACCGATACACTTAAGATACTTCCTGATACGTGTCCCAAAAGTATCCGATTATTTTTATTTAATTTTAATTATTTTACTAAACAAAGTGATTTTCAATACTCCGTGATACTTTTTCAATACTCCCCGATACTTTTTCAATACTCCCCGAATACTTGTTTGACTTTATTTTGAATTTTTTAATAATTGTATTTTTTTTAAAGTAACTTTTTAATTAGTATTTTTAAAAAAATAAATAACCACTTTTTATGTCTTTTAAATTGTGATCATGTATTAATGTCATTTTGAACTAATGACAATATGAATGAAAATTATCAATATATAATCTCTCTTTTAAATTTTTATTATATATATAAATATAAATTTGTGTTAACATATACTATGCCATATCTTGAATTTTCAAAAGTTCTCGTATTCCCGTATCAATGTCGTGTCGTACTACGTATCGGGGCTTCATAGGGGTACGACAATATAAATTTAAATTTTATAAATAAATATATATAAACAAATTACAAATAAACGATTATGACATTGAAATAGCATATGAGTATCATAAAAATAGAAGTTGATACTCAAAATAAGTCAAGATATAAAGCTGAAAGATTGATTATAACATTAAAATATAAATTATAAGACAAAAATTACATTATTGGTATGATCCACACCTAAAATATACCTTAACATACCAATTATAAGTACTCAGGAGTACGGTACGTGTACCGGTATCCAAGATGTACCCGGTACGGGTAGGTCACCAGTGTAGAAGTACCCATACTTCATAGACTGCTCCCTTCGTTGCATATTTTTTTCGGTTTAAAACTATTTCACACATATTAAGTACTCCCTCCGTCCTTAAATATATGTCACTTTTGACACTTTTATTTTGTCTCTATTTATAAGACCCTTTATCAATTTTCAATGAGCATTAATTACTTTTTTTCACAAACACCCCTATTTATTTAACACTTTTTACATTCTCAATAATATTAATAGGGGTAATTTTGAAAATACATATAAAAAATTCACATTTTCTATACAATTAACTATTAACTGAATTATTTCACTTTTTTAATCGACGTGAAATCTCTCAAACCTATATATAAGAACAGAGGGAGTATTAAATATATATATATATATATATATATATTGAAGTTATTAAATATATATTGAATATTATAAATTTTCGTTCACCAAAAGAGTATTATAAATTTTCTATGTATTTTATTTGTCAAAATTGTTCTTATTTAATACTTATTAAAAATTGTAATAAAATATAATTTTTAATAGAAAATGTGCTCATTAATAATCTCTCTTAATTAATATATGAACATTACAATAAACAAAACAAAAATATAAAATATAATCATAACTCAATATTTCTCATCAACTATTATATAACTTTAGTCGATTACTTACTTTATTTAATGCCTTGAAAAAATACAAAAAATAAAGATCAGTTTTATAAATTTATTAGATACTGTATAATATGAAATAATATTAGACCCTTTTTTTTAATGAGCACTATATAATATACAATGATTTTGTTTAGACCCTTTATTTTGAAATAATATTTTTATTGCTTATAAAAAAAAATACTGTATAATATGGGTGATTCAACTATTGTATCATACATTAATGAAATAAAGTTATTTTTTATACTAAGTCAATGTGTAAATGTAGATTGATAAATTCGAGATTTGATAGTCAAGGAGAGAGAGATTAAAAACCATAAGCATGTGGGATATTACGATGAATTGAAGTACCTGTAGGAGTTGTTTAGCCATGTCTACAGCAATAAGTCCAGCACTGCAACCCATACCAGATAGATTATAGCTCAAAATGTTATGCTTAAGCTTGTAATGGTTGACAACTACGGCACTGAGAGAGGGTATTGGATTGAAAACACTGCAGTTTGTTACAAGTATCCCTATATCACCAGCCTTCACTTTTGTCTTCAACAAAAGCTCATCAATGGCTCCAATTATCACTGACTCTGATCTGTCTCTTTCCTTGCCTCACCCATGCATATGTTTGGTGGGATCTTCAACACAGACTCAGGCAAATAAGTTTTGTAGCCAAGTCCAAAACTATCCACAATCCTCCTTTGGAAATCTAAGCTCTCTTCTGTAAAATACCCCGAAAGTGTAGATCTTTCCATGAACATGTCCTTAGTACAAATGCATTCAGGACCAGGTTTATAACAAACAAAATCCACTAGATAAACTTTTTTGGGTCTTTTAATGAAATAAAGGAAGGCTGAAGAAGCCAACATAACAAACCATAATAAAACAGAAACAACATTAGACTTCAGTATTAAGACCCCACTCATGATGTTGGATGCATAGAATTCGTTCTGAAAGCTTGCTCATTTATAGTTTTGTACAATAATAACCGAGAGACTAACTTAGACCATTGGTGGTGGGTAGGTAAATTTTGTGGGAAAGAATAGTTGATTTCCAATACAACTAGTAACCTCTAACCACTTTTAGGTAAACGTAGTTGGGAAGGAAGAAGAATTCAATACTCTCATACTATATGTTACATATTTTATACTTAATTTTTCAATGTAAAATTATTTTATTTTGCCTTAGCTCAAAGAAAATCCTAAAAACCCAAATGAGTTTGGCCTAGTGGAAGCATGCTAGGACCATAAGGATATTGAGAACTCATAAGACCATAAGGTCAGGGGCTCGAATCCTTGTGGAGAACATCCTTGGGGAGGCACCCCACCCATGTTGCTCCAGGTGCCGGGACTGTAAAGTTCCCCTCCATATATATAATTTTGAAATTATAAAAAAAAAAACCTAAAATTAATTAATACGATCTTCATTCCTTGATATAATAAGCTTTTGTATTAAAAAACAGAGTAAGTTAGAAACATACTAAGATATTGTGGTGGTCTTGTAACTTGTCTTGGTGGGGCAAGCTTCAGTTACAGGGGTATCGTGCATACAGATTTTTCCATTCTCATATGAGTAGTTTTTAAACAAAACTGGAATTCAAAAGAAAAAGGTGATTTAATGCAGAAGAAACTAAGCGGGTGTTTGTTTGATTTTAAATTATTACCCAGAATACAAAGTGGCTATCAAATATTTATATGTTTGTTTCAAGCTTTGAAAAAAAAAACTATTTTTAGGAATGAATTATTCTTATAATCTGTTCATGTTGTTAGCAATTTTCATTCTCATCTTCAAAGATAAATATGTTATATTTCTATGATAATGTCTTGGTGAAATTACAAAAAGGACCTCACTTTAATTATCATACACTATCTACCCATAGTCAAGTCTCAAGTTTAAATTTTATAATAGTAAATTTTTATTTGTTACAACTAAAACACATAAAAACATGTAAAGAATCTATACATACATACATACATACATACATATATATATATATATATATATATAATTATCATGGAACAAATACTCTGGATAAATAAAAAAATTATTATAGTTATTAAGTTAAATTTAATTATACACTTGCATTTTATTACAATAATACTAATAATATATTTATATTTTTATGATGAAATATATTATTTTTTGTATATGATGAAATTTTTCGTTTAATTTTAACAACTACAATAAAAAAATAATATAAATAACTACTATTTCAATTATTAGGGATATTTTAGTAATTATCACATATATTCTCAGGAATATACATAATCAACCAAACAAATTTCTAAGTTAATCCTAAAAAATTTTTAATATTAATCAAACATGTTTTTTAAAATATCCAACTATATAGTCTTTAATTTTTCAAACATTTTGGTTTTGATATTCTCCATTAAAAAAGATCTGTCATCTTATGATGTGGTTAACGGAACACCACATAACAGCCACGTGGTGCGAGGTAATGCTAACTAGATGGCCTAACATAGATGATTTAGACCCATGAAGGCAAAATTTTGCGTATGGAATCATTTTGCGTTTATGGGTTTGTACCATCCATGTCAAACCGCCTCTTTGAAGCCATCTCACACCACGTTGTTGCTGATGTGGTGTTTCGCTAGTCACATCAGAGCAGATAACATTTTTTTCCTAACGACATGGATCAAAACCAAAACATTTGAAAATTTAAGGATTAATTTCGATCAAAATAACTTGGATTAAAATAAAAACAAACTGAACTTTTAGTACAAAGAAATAAATAAACTTTGTCCGCGTAAGACAGCCCAGTTGGTGGCTGCAGGAACATTTAGGATTTCCCCATTCCCAGGTCATGGGTTCTAGTCCCAGACCTCCCATGTAAAAAATAAACTTTTTTTTATCACAACACATAATCTGCAGAGCTTGAAAAATTTTGACCATTATACCACACCTATGAAAGTGCAAAGGATATCGAGATATTCCATCTTATTACACTTCTTAATTAGATAGAATAGTTCACTTATTTTATTCCCATCACATACAACAACCCTATCAAGATAAATCATTCATTCAGCATCACATTGTAATAGCCTAGGCAATTAAAGCCTTAACTTGTTCAAGTCTTGAGCTAGCTGCATCCCAAGAAACAAGCTTGTCCATGAAAACTGAGATATAATCAGGGCGCCGATTCTGCCATGATAACAAGACATTATTCATGATTATATTTATCTATAGCACACAAATCTCAGAGACTGTAGTAATTATATAATGCTAGTTAAAACCATATATCACCTGAAAGTCAAGGTAGTAAGCATGCTGTAAAAAAAAAAAACAAAAAATATTACAAAGTCAACATTTTGATATTAATGAATGTTTCAAAGCTTAATACACAAAAATTATTGTCAAATCAGTGACGTAAAGAAAATTTGATTAGTACCTCCCAAACATCAATGGTGAGGAGTGGCTGCAAGAAATTAATATGAAATCACATCAGAGTTTATCATAGAAAAGAATATCAACGGACCAAACTAATAGATGCATTTCATTATGACTCTTCTGAATTTCCATCTCATTGAAGTTTTAAGATAAAATTAAAAGATAGTAATAGTCTTACTAATAATAGTCCTCATTACTTACATAAAAAGCCCCCCAAACTAGAGGGTTCACAGCATTGGGACTCTTGAGCACGACTAGCTTGTTGTCCTCTTCCAATGGAATAGGATCCACTGCATTCCCCACACCAAGTTTGCTTGATTTATCTACATTTCATCAGTAAAGAAAAAAAAGGATCAAGGCTATATATAGAATAAGTCTACTTTGATATATATATATATATATATATATATATATATATATATATATATATATATATATTATATATTGCTTTTAGTCACACCATGGTTACATAATTCTTTTATTATTGCGTACTGAATTCACCGTATTCATCGTACTACTACGACGTATCACGTATGGGATTTGCCTTAAAAAAAAGATCTTATAAAAAATACTTCAAAAGTGATGAACAAAAAAAAAATGCATATACATACCAATATCCGTACCACGTATAATGTGACCATGATCACACCACTTTTCATACTTAATTATAATTTTAGATCATTTATATGCTGTTATTCATAAAGTAATAGTCTTTCAATCGCAACATGTGTAAATTTTGAATTTGTGATGTTGGGAATACTTTTGCTGTACCAAATTACCAATAAATATGAAAAATGGGTTGATTCGTTATCTATATTTATTCATTTTTCAACTTGGCTTTGTACCTTTTTTTTTAAAAAAAAAAATTCTTTCTTGATACCAAAATTCACAAAAGTTATAGCCAAATAAAAGATATACGAAGACGGTATCTTACTATTAAAAAAAGGCAAAACTATTAGATTGGTCCTGTAAGTTATTTTTTGGTTGCAATTTCGTCCCTTAACTTTTTTTCGTTTCAAATAAATCCAAAAGTTTGTAACTTGTTTCAAATAAATCCAATGATGTTTTAACACCGTTAATGGGAGCCTCCTACGTGGCAACCAATGGTCTTACAAGGCTAAAAATCAACGTTACACCCCAAAACGATGTCGTATGAGACCAAAATCGAAGCTTATTGGGTCATCCCTAACTGTTTTGGTTTTCTCTTTTGGCCTCATATGACATCATTTTGGGGTGTAACGTTGAGTTTTAGCCACGTAAGACCAATAGTTGCCACATAGGAGACTTCCATTAACGGTGTTAAGACAAAATTGGATGAAAAGATTTATTTGAAACAAGTTACAAGCTTACGAATTTATTTGAAACGAAAAAAAGTTAAGGGACGAAATCGCAACCAAAAAATAACTTACAGGAACAATCGTTTTGCCTTAAAAAAAATGATTTTAAGCAGCAAAACCAAAGAGAATCAATAATGTGACTAACAAAAAACAACTTAAAGCTAAGAACTTAAATGAAACACAAAAAGAATCACAAGACAAGTGGATAACTATTTTGCCACAGAAAATATCATGAATGAATCCAGAAAAATGGAGGAAAGTAAGGTGGAGAAGGTTTATTTAATTATTACTCACATGCAAGCCAAGCCCAACCTGAACCAAATTGTGTTGCAGCAGCAGCCTTAAACTCATCACTGAATTTCTCAAATGAACCAAAGTCTCTTTCAATCAGTGCTAGAAGATCCCCTGATGGCTTTCCACCACCACCTGGTTTCATGCACTCCCAGAAGAAATCATGGTTCCAGACCTGCACTTAAGTATAACAAGACAAAATTACTATACAAAATATATAAATTAACTTGAATTTAAGAATTTTATGGTTATAAAACATCCATGCCTGTGCTGCATTGTTGAAAGCTGGAAGAATGTCACCCTTATTGAATGATGTAATTATAATATCCTCAAGTGACTTTCCATCAAGTTCTGTCCCAACAACTTGTTTTTTCAGATTGTCCACATAGCTTCTGTGGTGCTTTCCCCAGTGATACTCAAGTGTCCTCTGGCTCATAATTGGCTCCAAAGCATTCTGTAAAATTTTCATTATGATAATTTAAGTGAAACATGATTATATCAATCACAAAAACTTCACTATTTGAAAGCACTTATTACTTAATCACTAATGATGAAAAGAAGAATAAGAAAAGGAAGATCATTAAAAAAGAGATGCAAGTGTTGCTCAATTGTTTCATTTTTATGTTTATTTACTAAAATATGACAAAACAAAGTTTTGACAGAATATGAGTTTGAAAAGAATATAACAAAGGCATATATTAATGGATATGCACCGATGGTCAGTACATTATTTATGATTCATTTGTATTATTTTTACATAAAATTCAATGATCATAAATATGTGAATGATGAATAATGCACTAAGAGGATAAAAACATTTTATGTAAAAGTAATATAAATAAATGATAAATGATGCATTAAGGATGTAAAAAACTTTTATACCGGCAATACACATCTATTTTCTCATGAAGCTATGTTAAATTAAAATGAATTCTAACCTGATATGTGTAAGTGTAAATTTTAGATCTTACCAACGAATACGGTGGTGGCTTCAGCTCAAACTTTGCATTGACTTTAGAACCCTGCAGTGTATAACATACTTTCTTTAAAAAGACAAAATGACAAGAAAAACAAGAGGAATTTCAATTGGCAAACATAACATGTAAACTGCGTATATTTCTCACCCTGAAATACAAATAAACGGTCTAATATAGTTAATGCCAATGTGTTGCATTAGTATGGGTATGGTACCGGTATCGAATACGGGTACGGGGTATGGAATTTTTAAAAAAATTGGTACGGGTACGTTCTTATGTATATTTAGTTTATAAATATAATTATATATAAATTTAAAAAATAGAAAATTACAAAAATAAAAATATAATCAACAAATTGAAATTTATAAGAATTAATAGTTTCCTACCACACAACTTATAATGTTTGCACTATATAACAATTAATAAAAAAATCAAAAATATCAAAAATTAACACAAAATAGGAAGGAAAAAAAAACGGTGCATAATAGAAAAAAAAAGTGGTTAAATTCCTAAACTGGTTTAAACACTTGGTGTGCACGCAAAAAAAATCAAAATAAAATATGAACATCAAACCACTTTTTATTGTTGTTTTAAATCAAGATAGTATTCATTATTCCATCACAACAAAGAAAAAGAAAACAGAGAAATATTTATAGAACATAAAAAACAAGTACTAGTCAGTAAGAGAACAAAACAGAGAAAGGGTAAACAAAGACAAAGGAGACAGTTTAGAGGGAGACACCAAACTAATGAAGGAGAGAAGCATAATAAGGGGTACCGCGAGAGGTGGAGGGGGTCAAACACAATGAGCGGTGGAGGGGGTCAAACATAGTGAGGGACGACGGGGATCAAGTCAGCAAGAGGAGAAAAAAATTTGAGACTTTAGAGTATTTTTTCGAACTAAAATGAAAGAGAGAGAAAATAACTGAAAAATATTGAATAAAGATGACTTTTTCTTACCCTTGTGAACAAAAATATCGTTTGGGAAAAAAATTATGTTCAGTCGTCGTACCACATGGTAAGTCCGGTGGGTACGTACCCATTCAAATACCCAAACGTACCATTCAAGTACCATATTTTATTTTTGTTTGGGTACGCACCCGGTATGTACCCACGAGTACCCAAGATGCATCGGGTACGGTTACGTACCCGATACATGTACGGCAACTAGATACGTATACGGCAGCTAAATAGGAATATCCATACTTTAAAGATGTCAAATAGGCAAATATATACATAATTATTGCCTCTGAGGTATAGTAACGAATCTATTATCTTTGTCTCTAAGAGTACATAACACATACATAACCTAGTTTCTTCAAAAACTGAAAACTCTCCATGTGTTTGGATAGACTGATTGATTGGGTTTAAATTTTTATTGAGCTAAAAAAATGTTCAAGGCTTAACTTAACAAATGTATCAATAATGTTACGTGAATAACATCTAAAATTGACATTTGGATCTAATATTTACTTGTTTTATATTTGTTTTTATATGTAAGATATATAATATAAGATAACTAAATGTTAAATCTAAATGTCAATTCTGAATGTTTATATAACACTACTTCATGTATGTTTGGTATAAAATAGATGAAACAATAAAGATCAATGTTTTTAACAAATGTTTTCATGGGAAAAAGCAACATATAGAATAATAGAGATGCTGGAAATTTCAAGATTAATTAAGCTTTTAGAATATTTTTTATCCAATCACATTTTTTTCTTTCACCCCAATCAAATTAACCTCAAACAACTACTATTAATCAATAAAAAATAACTTCATTCCCTTTTGTTGTAATTTACGTCATAAAAGTGATTTTTTTTTTTAACATTCTAAGTAAATGAAAAAGATCATATTTTAAAATCTCTATTCAACGAACATACTCAGTTAAAAAAATAATAAGTATAATGATTAATGAAATAATTTGATTTATACAGCTATATCAAAGTGTACGTTTAGCATTTATCAAGCCAAAGGGTGCATGCATGTGTATGCAGTGAGGCAAATTAACACCACTTGATTATGGATCATCCACATACACCTAATAGAAATATTATTATTTCCAAAGCAAAAATCTCTTAGTAATATTGATAATGTAAGTATGTCTTCAAAAGATGTGAAAGCAGATCAGACCTCTTTGTTTGCCAAGAAGAAGCTAACAGTAGAAGGGGCCACGTTTCCCAGCCCTGCTAAACAAACACAAAACTATATATTATTATTGGAGACAGAAGATGGAGAGGCACAAACAACAATAGATCAGTGTGTGTTAGTGTTAAACTGTTAATAAGTGGCACCTGCTGATGATGCCATGTCTGAATTTTGAGCTATGAAAATATGTGCTGCTTGTGATTGGAGTGAGGAACTGAGGATTGTGGACAAAGGTCAACCTCTTCCTTCCAAGGCCAAGGCCAAAGCCAAAGCCAATTTAGACAAATTTTGTGTCCTGTGTTTGTTCATGTACGATCACTTCTAGAGGGTGAGTACGCACGTTAGTACAATTCCACTATGGCAGTACTACAAGCTTAGCATGTACGAGCGTACTACCAGTATGACCCAACCGCCAGTTCATCAGTACAACAAATATGTTTGGACCATTTTGATATTTAGTTCAAAAAAAAATTATGTTTCCTTTCTCGACAAACAAAATATATAATACTGTAATATTATTTCAACATCTGTATTAACATTTAAATCATGAAAAAATAATACAAAAAAATAAATTAAAGGATAAACTTAGATATGACTTATATGTATATAGTAAATGATGATAAATGCGAACAAGTGTTCTTGGTACATTTGTTTAGAAGTCAAATATAATCATTAGAAATTGCATTTTTTTTATATTCTCGAAACATGGAGTAATACGCATTCATGATTATTTTTTTAAATATAGAAATCTTAACGAATACCCTAAAAACACTTGCTAGCAAAATCCTTGAATAATCTATGTCTATATTTTTACAGAAGTACTTACAGATACCCACAAACACCATCCTTATATCGGTGGAATTCGAGCCTGAGATATCTCTCAACCCCGAACTCAATTCTTACCAACTGAGTCAGTGGTTGTTGGCCCATGGGCCATGTCAATATTTACATTAATTATTAATGCTATTTTCTCACATAAATTTATTTTACTAAATAATAACTAAAATTAAATTTAGGATTCTCTTAATCTCTAGCTACTTTTATAGCTAAAAATAAGAAGCGAGCTAAAAAAACATTTATGTATTGAAAAATGAAAAATTTAATAATTTAAAATTAGTAAACTTAAATTTTTTTAATAAATTTTTATTACTTTTTAATCTCTTATCCTCATCTTTAAACAGTGATACTAAGTAAAGAATTTTTTTTAATGAGCAAACCCTTCAATAAATATTTGTCTGTTACTTCAGGTAAAATAAAATTATGCACATTTACTTTCTTACTGTCTACTCTCTTCGGTCCTTATTATAAGCCCCTTTTTTGTGAGAGAGAAATGAGGCTTATAATAAGGACCGGAGGGAGTATTATTTATTCCGTTACACAAAATCACGTTGTTTAAAAAAGACAAATGCTAACAAGTTTTTTTGTGTTATTTGTTAAACAATTAAATTTAGATAAAAGGTATTGAAAAATTTATTTTTTGAGATTCTCGAAAAAAGAAAAAAAAATTAACTTATGATTATTTTTCCTTTTAAAGTAATCTTAACAAGTGCCAAACCCTTTAAAAAATTGTAATAATTTTTATTTTCAATAAATTAATTATGTTTTTTAATCATTAATTTTTCTTCCATTACATATATAAATCAAAACCATATTAAATATGGGTAAATATGAAAAAATAATTATTGTGCTCTTGAAATTATAAACATGATAGATAATTAAGAACAATAATTTTCTTTGAATTGAACAAATTAATAGACACAAAGAGAGTATCTATTAATTATTGAAGATGCACAAACACATACTTTCTCCATTCCTGAATATAAATATTTTAAAGTTGTTGTACATAAACTAACGAGTATAATTAATATTTTTGTTTGTGAAGTATATTTATCATCCTCTCAAAACCAAGAAATGCGAGGCATTGTAAGACTAGGATTATGTTTGATAAGACAAATTTATAATTTATTTGATAGCTTTTAGTTTATTGATTCAATTAATAAGTTATTACAGCTGTTTGATGAAAAAAAAATAAAAGAAGTTTATAACTTTTAAAAAAGAAACTTATATCTTTTAAAGACTAGCTTTTAGAAAGCTACAAGAAGTAGTTTTTCAAAAAATAAAAGAAATTTTAATAAATTATATCTCAATTTGGCCATTTAATTTTTTCTAATTATAACTGTATATAATGACTACATACATTATATCTTTTAAATCATTTAACAAATTTCAGCTAATTGCATAGCTAGTTTTCCCAAACAGCACTACAACAATAAGCTAACTATACAGTTATAAGCTTTCAGCTACAATTCCACGGCTTTCAGTTACGATCACAGCTATCAGCTACAAGCTCACATCTACAAGCTAGTTTTGCCGAACAGACCCTAGATCTCCGAGCTTGGGTTTTACTTTCTAAAACATGAGTATTCTACTTAAACTAGTGACGTACCCGTATCGAGTACATATTAGGACACGTACGGTACTCTTAGATACTTGTAACCGGTATGTCAAAATATACTTTTAGTGTGAACCATATCAATAATGTTAATTTTTGCCTTAGAAATTGTATTTTAATGTCATAATCAATCTCTCGTTTTATATCTTTGCTTATGTTAATAATCAACATCTAGTTTTAAAATACTCATATCTTATTTCAATGTCAATATTTGTATTTTGTTTTTTATATTTATATATTTGTAATTTTGAATTATATTATCCTACCGATACCTTAATTTTTTAGAAAATGTTGTATCACATATCTAATATCATACCCGTATAGTGCAAGTATGCAACATAGGTTCTACTTAAATGCAAAACTCGAACCTGAATTCATACTAAATTAAAAACAAGCATGTAATACTTAAATCAATAATTTGTTGGTGTTAATATAATTTTTAAGTATTATTTAATTTGACACATAATTTCAAGTAATTCTAATATTATTTTTTTACCAAGTTTATTCTCTAACCGATAGGTAAAGACTAAGCCCCTCTGATGTGTAAATATCATAGAAATGGATTTTGCTTTTATCAACAAAGTATTTTCCATATCCAAATGTGTTGAGCCTTGTTAGTCAAGTAATTATAATATTAATTATTATGATTTAAAAATGTTTAATTATTATTAGAAAAATGTTAAAAACTGTCTTTATGACACTAATTAAGAAAACAAAAGAGATAGTTTTATCTTAAAAAACTGAATTTAAAATATCTAAAATCCATAGACTTAGATTTCCAATGCAATTTCTCCCTTAATTGATTCCTTAACCATTGCCTTTCAGGTTCTGGTTAGCAATACTCTTATTATTATGTCCATGAAAAATATTAAAATCATTATTAGGTTCTTACAAATAGGTATTTTAAACTATTTAGAAATAGAAAAAACAACAAAAAATTCTAATTTTTCATCTCTTGATAATAAGAATAACTATATTTTTCAATACTTCCCAATTATATATATGTATTTTTTTAATATTGTCCTAAAAACACTTGTTATCATCATCATCATCATCATTATAATTATAATTATAATTATAGTGAAGTACCATTTTGATCCCTCGTATTTTTTAGATGGAACACTTTTGTTTTTCACAATATAAAAATTCACTCTTAGTTCTGGACGAAATATTTAAATCCAAAGAATGATCAAGAACAACGTAGTATTTAATCCATAAATTACAATTCAGATCGTTACTACCCTTTTTTTTCACATCAGTAATAAGAAAATTGACACAAAGTAAAAAGCACAAGTTTTATCATAGATTGATCCAAGTGATGCAATTCTTCCAACTTGAAAACTTGAGAATCGGGTTTGAGACTGAAAAGTTAATCTCAGGTTCAAGGATTCCTTGGTATTAAAAGTGCTATTAAGGACACTTATGATACCGGCAAAAAAATACAGTAAAAAAAAAAAAGCACAAGTTTTTTTTTTTTTTTCCAAAATAGCAACATTACATCATATCTTTTCAAGAGCAAGTACACTTATTTGCCAAAATACACATTAGTACATCATATCTTTTTCACGACACGGATGAACAATAAGATAACAAGTTAACAACAATGAAGATCACACGATTTCAACCAACACAGAAAGAAACACAACTTAACCAGAGATATCAATGGCCTTGACATCAGGCTTGTTGATCTCTTCCTTTGGAAGAATGACAGTGAGAACTCCATTCTCCATCGAAGCTTTCACCTGATCCATTTTAGTATTCTCTGGCATCCTGAACCTCCTCAAGAACTTGCCACTGCTACGCTCTACACGATGCCACTTATCATTCTTATCTTCTTTCTCAACATTCCTTTCTCCACTGATCTGAAGCATCCTATCATCTTCAATCTCAACCTTCACTTCCTCCTTCTTCAACCCTGGAATATCAGCCTTCAAAACATGAGCTTCTGGAGTTTCCTTCCAATCCACACGAGTATTCACAAATGCTGAACTCTCCCTTGGGAAGGAAGCAGAGAGAGAACTGGACAATGGGAAATCCTTGAAGGGGTCCCATAAGTCGAGGGAGAATGGATCGAAAACGCTGCTCCTTTGGCCACCAAAGAAACTTGGAATCAGCGACATTTTCTTGAATGTAGTAATAATATGGAACTCTTAGAAATTAAGGCTGTTGGAGAAATTCACACAATTTATTGTCTGATGTTTGCACAATAAGGCATGTCACGTATTTAAAGGAATTGGTGGAGAGTGATATATGGCCTAGTACTTTCGAGAAAATCCTACTTGTTTGAGTGTTTTTCGAAATATCTGAGAATGCGGGGACATTCTAGATTTTTTCAAACTAGAACTAGAACTAGAAGTTTAGATTGTGGCACCAGAAGTCTCTCGATTAATACGGTTGCACTCATGCTTTTACTCGTGAACACTTAGGCAAGCCCAAAATGTTTTTGGTGGGCTATATATGAAAGCATCAAAATAACCCCAAAAATATATTTTACTCCATATATAGGCTCCTTCAATTTATGTTGAGAGAATATACCATTTAAACAAATTAATTGAACAAGCATTTTCACCATGTGTATAAGAGGTGAAATTATTAGTTAGTCCTGAATCACATATGGTCCATAACTCATCTCAACGGTTCATAGTTTATTTTTTATTTCAAAAAATAAATAACCACATGGTCTCAGATCACCTAATATATAGTTGCTCGTATAAGAGATACTTGTTTCATCTATGGCCTGTCTAAAAGTGGCATGCGTAAACCAACAAAGCCTAACACATGAGGTAGATGATTCGGTTCCTTAAGCATGATGTTAAGGGTTCAATTCCTGCCGTGGGTATGGAAATTAAAAGGTTTTGTTCGTAGAGGCAAAACCCAATTCGATGATCTCTACGCCTTAGAGGTGATTAGTCTTCGGCTGTCGATTGGAGGATACTTTTGGTGTACACAAAAAAAAATAAAAGTGGCATACGTAGCCTATATATATATATATATAGGTCGAGCTCAAGCTTTATAAAACCATGTTAGGCTAATCAAGCTGACCTGATTAATATTATAAATATTTTATATATTATATTTACAATAACATATTTAAATATGAAAATATATAAGGGTTTGTTTTCTTTACGAAAACGTTTCATGTTTTCATTTTTAAAAACTGTTGATAATAATAATTATGACTTCGCGTTTTAATTTCAATTTTTGTTCATTATGAATATGACCTTGTGTTTTTATTATAAAAAGACGTCAAAGAAACGTGGCAAGCAAGCAGTTGTTTTGACCATTCACCCGAAGCAGTAATTATTACTGATCAACTCCCAAGGCGAAAACCCACACGTGGCAGAATCATGCGGATCGCAGACGTCACATCAAGATATTGAAAAGACAATGTGCAAATCGTGTTAGCCAACTGGTCACCATCAGCCAGCAAATTCGAGCAACATGGTCGGTCCAACCCTCGGGATAACATGAACTCGTTATAGGCCTTTCGAGTCTTACCGAGCTTAGGGGCTTGTGTAGTGGACCTACCCCAGTCAGACCATGTAGCCTCAAAGTTAACCATCAGCACCTAAAACCAACCAACAACCATACGAAGATCTAACGATCCTCATCAACCAACCACCTCATGGTCCAAGACATAACCGAGCTTTGGATACTTAGACGAATCTCAAATCATAAGGATTACAGCTACACTCGAATGATGACCACTGTACTTATCCTAATAGCTACAACCCCACTATCCGAGATTAGCTCAAACCGTAAGGAGTAAGCAACATACTTCTCAAACAGGTTCTAGAAAGGATATCAACCACATGATGACCTTTCCTAGTCCTAGCATAATACGTCTACCTTGCTGGCCCATGCAAGGCCCACACGCACCCATATGCTCCCCTATAACTAGCACCACGCTATTGGGGCTAAGCTACGTTCTCTCATCCCTAAGTTGACATTAGTACACACTTTGTTGACTAGAGAGACGGTGGTTATCCCCACTGGATAATCAGAAATCATACTAAGTCCTACATTAACACTTCACTGCGTTTATGTCTAAGGCTTCCCCGTAGTCTTACGGCCAAACTAGGTTAAAGTCACTACTTCAAGGTAAAATGACAAGAAGAACATAACTTACTAAACGAAAAGAGTATCAAATGAGACTTATTTAATACATTTCATATTGATCAACTAATTACAATACAAAATTTGTAACTTGCTTTTTTATTAATTACGTTAACCTAATTCAAGTTTTTTGCAATTTTATACTATTTGGTGGAAGGGAGATAGTATAGCAACACCAATCTTGAACAAGTAAAAAAAAAATTTAAAACGTGTTTTTAAAAATTGTAATTATTTATAAGAATTATTTCAACTAAAAGTACATAACTAAATAAACAAAATTACGTTGAAGTTTCAATTTAGTATATGATGTTTAAATTTGTAAATACACATTTAATTCTTCAAGATTTACATATGTATCAATTTGGTTTTGGATGTACCAATTTAATTCTTAAATATGAGGAACCAAGTTGGTATATAAGAAAATCTTAAAAGATCAAATTGGCACATCCAACAATCTTGAGAAACTAAATATGTATTTTTAAATTTTTAGAGACTAAATTGGTACAATAATAAAATATTAAGAATTGAATTGGTACTCCACTAAAAATATTATGCAACTATTATAAATTAATGAAAATAAGAAGACATAAAAGATTGAGGAAGAGAAGAGAAGTAGAGAGAAATTGTATTTCACTTCTTAGGGCAAAGTTTACAATACATATGAGTCATATTTTATAGGAAAAGAAGAAACATATCATGAATTTGTTTCAACTAAAGATAAACATAAAGTAGGGATAAACTCAAAGTATGATAGAGTCATCCACTTATTAGATAAATACAAATTGTTCATAACATTCCCCCTTGGATGACTATTAAGAGAATATATGTCTCTTTAAAAACCTTCCTAAGAAAAACGTAACTCTATGAGAAAAATTAGTGAAGGAAAAAGAGTACACAATTCTTCTTACGCAATTGGATGCTGCTTCATTAAAAACTTTGTCAGGAAAACCCATCGGGAAAAAACCGTGACTAAGGGGAAAAAGAGTGCAGTACGTATTTATTTCTCCCCCTGATGCGAACAATTATCTATGAAATATTACACTATTACCTTCACAGCATAGGTTTCATGATGTACCAAAATTTCATTAAATATTCCATTTGTAATTCAAGACAAAATTTTGTTCTTTCCAAATCCTTCATTTCAAACTCTTTCTTTAAGCAATTTACAACATTTGGAAACTATTCAGGAGTTCTAATAATATTCAAATCATCAACGTAAACATCAATTATAACAAATTTCTTGTCACATCTTTTAATAAAAATACATGGACAAATTCGACCATTTTATATCCTTCATTGATTAAATATTCACTTATATGATTATACCACATCTCAAATTATTTCAAACCACCAAGACTTTTATTTAATTTATCATACTAAAATGTGTGCTTAGCTTCATTCAAACATCTTCCTGTTAATGAATAACAATAATCAATATCAGATGACATATTGAGTCACGTATGGCATTTAACAATCTAACAGAGATTAATTAGCATATAAATTAGTTGTTATTTATCAAAGCAAATCACTTTAGAAGTTGTTTTCCCCAACTTGATAGGCACAAATTCAATTTGCTAAATGCTCGATCTTCAAGCCGAGGTATTTCATTTTGAAATGTTTCCTTTAATTTTAGGTAATTCAAACAATATTGAAATAAAACTACATAGATACTAAAATAAACACATAACATGAACCATAATAATCATATAAGTATTCTCAAACAATTGCAATAAACATATCCATAATTGCATGATATGACATCATATAAATAAGTCAAACAATATATAACTAAAAAACATAAATTATTAGCATAATCTAAATTGATATATACATGTACATATCATTATCCTTAATTCTTTTGCGATTTCTCATATTGATATAATGATATCATTCTCGAGTGAACCATATAATGGCTATAAACATAATTCGTTAGAATTAAGATTCCGAGTCTATTAAAAAAACTTCTTGGAGTTTGAACTATACATTCAAAATTATTGCATTTTGCAATTTACCTAATTAAAGAGCGCATGTCGACATTTTATACTTTATGCTTCAAACATTTTAATTATCCATGGTTATGGTTCAACCATATTAAATAGTTCAAGCATATGCTTCGAGCATATTGCATCCTTGAGAGGTATTCATATATATGTTATTAATTAAGTTAGCCATAAAAATATGCTATAACATCATTTGACACAAATTGAATCCTTTATATATTGTCAGACTAATTAAGTATCGAAAAATACTTGCATCCACCACAGAGAAGTATTATTCCTCATAATCAATGTCAGGTCTTTGTGAAAATTTTTGGGCAGTCAATCTTGCTTTATATCTCATAATTTCTTCTTTACAATTTCGCTTATGTACAAAAACACATTTGTATCCATCTAACTTAACACCTTTAGGTGTACGGACTATAGGTCCAAATACCTGTCGTTTTTCAAGCGAATTCAATTATGCCTCAATTGTGTCTTTAATTTCCATTTTGGCTAATCATTTCTTTGTCTATATTCCTTAATAGACTTTGATGCACGATCCTAATTTTATATTATTTAAGAGCTATATCATATGTAAAAGCATCGTCAACGTTGACTTCATTTCGATTTCATTGTATTTTAGTCATGACATAATTTGTTGAGATTTATTTGTTTTCACACTTTTCAGGTACCCGAGTTTCTTCTTGAACTGAACTATTAATTATGTCTAAGGACTCTTCAGGAGTCTCTACATCCTCGAATTGACCATCTTATTTCTTTGCTCCTTTTCTTTTTCGAGGATTTGTGTATTTTTTTTATTTTGAAACCGATGGATCTGCCACGCTTCAAGTCTGTCTCATACTCATTTGCAATTTTAATTTGTCCAAGAAGGACATCAATTTCATTGGAGCATTAGCAGCTGAAATATGTGACTTAGTCACTCTTGTTAGGTCAGTAAATGCGTCTGACAATTGGTTATCTAAATTTTGCAAATGAATTATCTTTTGAACTTAAGTTCAAATTGTTTTGTTCGAGGATCAAGATAATATAACGATAACTCTTTCCGATTAATTTCTTTTTCCAACTGCTTATTTTCTCCCCCGTAATGTTGGGAAAACAAATTCATCAAAACGGTGATCGAAAATTGATCCATGAATGACTCTCTTGTTGTTGGCTTGAGTTATTTTATCATGGATGAAGATTCATATCCAACATATATTATCAACCTTCTTTGAGGTCCAATCTTAGTGCATTATGGTGGATGTTCTGTCGTAGAATTACCAGACTTAGACTATTCGGCCAAGTATCAGCCAATCCTACTTTTGATGTCAGACTTGAAGTGGGCACCTTGAATACCAAGATACCCACACTCTGGTCGTTCTCCTTTGGTGTTGTGTGTGTATGTGTGAGCTTAGTTAGATACATACCTGCTTGCCTTACCAGACTTATATAGGCATACCTGCTTTATTGGTGTTGATTGTTGTCATCATGAAGCAGGTGAAATTCCTGTAAACGGTAGAATGTTATGGCGGGTATCATAACGTGCATGATCCAATGTGCAAAGGGGATAACGGATTCCCTCGGATTCCTTCACACGTGTAGCCGATGTCTGGTATGTATAGCGGTACAATGGTGGGAATCAAATCGTTGGAGAAGGATACACGTATGATGGTATACTGGTATCAGCGTAAGTGGGCCACTGGAGCCTCTTACCGGTATGCCGGTATCAATGAATTGGGCCATTCAGGCCTCATACCGGTATCCGGCATTCCGACCTCAAGCATACGGGCCTCTTACCGGTATACCAGTATCAATGAATTGGGTCATTCAGGCCTCATGCCTGTATCCGGCATTCTGGCCTTATGCGTCCGATCCCCAACAATGTAAGTGGACCAACTAGCCCTTTTACCGATATACCGGTATCAATATATTTGGGCCACTAAGGCCTCTTAAACGTATACCGGTATGAGTGGATTGGACAACCTCCTACCGGTATGACACAGTTTGGGCTTCTCAAGCCTCATACCTGTATCCGGCATACCAACTCTATATATTCGGTCCATAATAGTGGAAAATATACTACACATCCAAAAGTTCTTAAATGGGAAATATTAGGTTTGTGACCAAAAACCATTTGTAAAAGGGGAAACTCATGATAATTTTAATGGCTTGATGAGAGTCAGTGTCATACGCGTTCCCAATTAATAATGACAATAGACATACAATAGTTAATAACTAGATTTTGGTTGATACAATTGCACATGTAATCTCGCAAACTTCTGGTTGCGAATTGCCAATGAAGAATCATGTGACCATTTAGTTGATGCATCAATTAAAAATATAAAATACCTAAATGATCCACATGATGGAAGTAATGACACATAAATATCACATTGTATTCCAGATTCAATCCAAATTTTATGGTGATGGTCGAATAAACTTTCTTTGGAACAATTATTAGCACATTGAGATAATCAGATTGAAGAAACTTCGGTTGAAGTTTCTTCATTGGATGTCAATATAAGTTTTATTTTTTTTTCTTCACATCATATAGTTGATCCGGGATGGTCTAATCAATCAAGCCAAACAAAAAATTATATTATAATTTATAAACTTCTAGTTTATAAGCTTTTGGTTTTACAATATGAGGTATTTCAATTGTACTATATACGTGTAAACTGAAAAATTTTCCAATACCTTTGGATAACAACTCTTTAGAGCTCTAAATTATCATCGTACACGAATATAATGTTAACAACGGCTTCTAGCAATACTAAATAGAATAAAATTTTTGTATAATTAGTAGAGTATGGAAGAAACATTTTGTAGAACATTTCGAATAAACTATTTCCACCATTAAATTACTCTATTAAAGTTAATATTGCAAATAATGTAAAACAAGTAAGTATGAAAACGTTACATAATAAACTATGTTTTGATATTTATCTTTCAATTGAGTCTATTATATACACATACTTGATAAAAGATTAAAAAATAATGCACTAAAACTCCTTGTCCTCAAACTCACTAAAATAAATATTGGAACAATTAATTTTGATAAAATATACTAAACTATTTTGAAAATAAAATTTTGCATATACCTTTGAAACTTGGTGTATTTATTTGTGATCCACTACATTATAACACATTGTTAATCTCAATAAAAAAAATTAGGATATGCTATTTTAATATTTTTTTTATATCCATAAATTTTTGTTATAAAAATATATTATGTATACATGTGATCAATTATTTATGTGGTTCATACATTTCAATCTAATTATTTCAATAATGACAATGAAAAAATTAAAAATTAATAAATTTCTCACAAAAGAACCACATTTTTCTTCAATAACCAATTTATATGTCTAACACATGTTATTAAATTATTGTTATTTTTAAATACTTTTCAAATATTATATTTAAGCGGAGACTTAATTTTTGGAAATATCGCAAAAATATTTATATTGAAAATAGAATTCAAAACAAGATCATATGAGATCATGCATACTTTTACTTGCTAAAACTAACAAGCATCAAATATCTCAAAAAAAAATATATGTGATCAATATCATTCAATAATATCATATTCACACAAGTATTGACGTTGATATAAACAAATGCACAAGTATATCCATAATTATATTAGCAAATTCTTCTCTTCATCATAATGGCAGTAATCATTTTCAATAGAAAAATATTAGAATTTTTCATCACTAATATTTTTAAAACATGCCAGTAAAGAAGAAGTACACAAATTTTATGTTGTGAGATTATCGCATTCTTATAATTCCATATTGAAAAAAAGACAAGGCACATGTACTCATTTAGGATAAATTTCTCCACTTATGCATATTCTTAATATGACAATAGCTATAAAAAATTTATAACTAACCTCGAAAAATGTAATACTCAACATGTGTGTAAAGCCAAGAAAATAGAAGCCGACATAAGATATGATGAGTTAACTTGATGATGCATAATCTTCATTATATAACTTTCAACACAACTCATAAAGATCATTAGGGAACAATAACAAAAATTATAATAAATAATGCTCTACTTTAAATTAAAATTGTCTAAAAAAAATTTGGACTTTGGGAACAATTATCAAGTGCTCATCACAAACAATCAAGGGCAATGGGTGCCAAACAATTACCACATTAAAATATCAGTTTATTTTAACTACATATATCAATTCAATAAATGTAATATATATATATGCTGATTCCATTAAAAAAAAAAAACCTATCAGATCTTTTGCCCTATAAAAAACGTACCAATATTTAATCTTTCTTTAGTCAGTCCTTCATTATTTTAATATAAAACAAGTAAATCAATGTTGTTCCATCATCATCATGACCAACATCATCCAAAACAGAGTCTTCATAAAAAAGTTGCATCGATGTTCTTAAAAAAAAAAAAAGCATACACAACAAATGAAAAGCTTTGGTATATAAATTGTCTTTAGTATTCCTCATTGGATGAGGATATCAAATCAATTGCTTCCACAATATTGCTATCACTGTCCCACTATAGCATAATTTCTTTTCCTTTGCTTGAAGAGTTGATTCCAGATTAAATAAAATTTATAAAAAAAAAAATCAAGGATTAACAAATTCCTGAACTATGCAAAATTATCACATAATAATACTCATGAATAAGTTGTACACCACACAATAATAATGGAATACAGGAAAAAATTGTCATAAAGGCCACAAAATTTTCTACGAACTTTTATTACTTATTTCTAATACCAATTTATCAAATGCATAAATACAATACTCCCTCTGGTCCTATTTATAGGGCATACTTAACCATATCACACAGATCAAGGAGGGTAGTTAGGTTTCTTGAAACTTTAAAAAAATACTTCAACATTACAATCTTGCCCTCTTAACTTGCATTGGGAATTTCACAATGTATTTGTAGGGTCTGCCGACCGTATAAGGGCTTGTAGGGTCTGCCGACCCTACAAGGGCCCTCTCCTCGGGTTGCTCAGCACAAACGTCCCCCGCTCAGACTCGTTGGCTCTGAGCATACAAAAGGACCAGGCTCGGACTTGATGAGGCCGAGCCTTACAAACGGTTTTCCACTCATCAGGCTCGGGACTCTAGGGCCGAGACATACCGTCGGCTTGTGGATAGATTCAGACCCATTCAGGTTTCTTATCCCCTCCGCAAATCTCTCCTAGATTCTCGCTAACAGCCTAGACATGAGATCTTGAGCTGATCCTATCTAGATTCTAAGAGTTTAAACCTCCGGTATTATCTCACAGAATCCTGGTTCAGCTCTACCCTGATACAGGGCCCATACGGCCCATATCAGCCTCCTCCAAACCCTATAAATAGCTCATAACAGCTAGGGTTTCAGGTACGTACTCTCATCCCTAAGTTGACACTCTACACACACCTGTTGACTGGGGAAACCCTGCTTTTCCCAACTGGAACTGCAGAAACACCAAAAAGTCACATATTAACACTTAATCCTCTCTTGGGCTCCTGGTTCCATAATCTTGAGCACTTAGAGGGTTAAGAACATAGTGTTCCAGGACACTACATTGGCGCCATTTGTGGGGACGAATAATCAGTATCCCCACCACTCACCGCACTAATGGCGAATGATAACGACAACCAAGGAGACCTCCGCCGTCGCCTTAGGGGAAGGCCACCTAAGAACGCTGGACCAAGGAATGTTGGTGGAAGGAATGTAAGGGACAGACTTGCCCCTGGAGGACCCCCTGAGGGCAACCAGGTTGAAAATCCCCAGGATCCTCCAGTTGTCCAGCCTGCTGATCCAGTTGTTCCGGAGGTCCAAGCGCCAGCCACCGTCCCTCCGGTTGTTGAAGGCCACAAGCGACGATCTCAGCCGCGTCGCGTGTCTGATGGCCATGTGTCGAAATGGCGTGACACAGCGGATTCTGGGCCACATCAATCTAGGAGGGCCCCTGCCGGATCGCGAACTGGGGAGGAGCGACGAGTCGAACGTCATGCTCGCGATAACTCCCGAGCCGATCGATCTGATAGGGGAGTACCACACTTTACTAGAGGCCGCTTTGGAACGCTTCAGGGTGGCGAACGTTCCGAATCTCAAGGAAGATCCTACATGACAACCTCTTCGGCCAGGAGGAGAGAGGAGTCAATTATGGAAATACTGAGAACCCAAACTTCATTGATTGAAAAGCAAAACCAGGCTATTGCTACTCTACAGCAGCAAAGCATGGCTAGACTTGTCGAGCAAGGCCCTCGCGCGGCTCTCGGCAACCCAATTAACCTTCCCCCACCGCCACCCCTCAATTTGAATGTGACTCCCGAACCGGCAGTTACAGAACCCCATCCTGGACACCCCTTTACAACAGCAATTATGGCATTTCGGACTCCACAAACTTATATGGGCCATCAGAATGTCTCCCGGTACAATGGGACGACCGATCCGATGGATCACATTGCATCTTACGAGTCTTCCATGATGTTTTATGGAGGAGAGGATGAAATGAAATGCCGAGCTTTCTCAATGACGTTAGGCCCGGCGTCGTTGAGATGGTTCAACTCCCTACCAGCTAACTCCATTAGTTCTTGGACTGAGCTTAGAAGAGTTTTCCTGAATCGATATACAGCCAACATGTCACAACCCAAATCAGACCATTCATTAGCTGGAGTTGCACAAAGACCTGGCGAGTCTTTACGCGACTATCTGGCTCGGTATCAGCAAGAGGCCAGTGGCATATCTGGTTTGCAGTCGGGGGTATCCGTTCTTCTGCTTACCCAAGGACTGCAAGATGGAGATTTCAAGGATTGTCTGATCGGGGAACCACCTAGTAACATGGCGGAACTGAGAGAAAGGTCCAGGAAATATGTTAATCTAGAGGAGTTCCGAAGGATTAGCACTGCAGCAAGGAGTGCCGAAGGACGACATGAGCAACGTCCTCGCCAAAACGAGGCTCGTCAGAATGATCGTTTCCAAGATAAGGGAAGGAAAGATAAGAGAGAACAAGAGAGAGGAGAAAAACTGCCTCCCAAAGGCAAGTATGATGAATATACCCAGTTAACAGTCCCGATGAGTCAAATCCTTCGCGAGACTATGCATACAGAGATGCGTAACATCACTCGGCCACCAGCCTTGAGAAAGGCGGCCCAAAAGGATAGGACGAAGTATTGCGATCATCATGGCGGATGGGGGCATACCACCGACCAATGTATCCAACTGAAGGATTTGATCGAAGAGATGGTAAGGGATGGTAAGCTTCAACACTATATTGGAGAAGTGTTGCGCAAGCGTTCCAGAAGGAAAAGCCCCTTGCCTCTCAGAACTGAACAGAAGAGGAATAAAAGCCCTTCACCACCAGCGGGCGGAGCCCCTATCCAGCAATCCGAGAAAGGCAACGATTTCCTCATTGGCACCATTGCTGGAGGATTTGTTGGTGGTGGGGAAAAGAAGTGCGATCGCAAGAAGTATGTGGGACAAGTTCTCTCGGTGGCAAGCCGACCGATACAAAAACCCAGAAAGAAAAGTGTGGTCATCAGTTTTAGCGATGAGGATTTTGAAGACATCCTACAGGACCACAATGACCCAATGGTCGTCACGGCAAGGATTGGCAACTACGAAGTAAGAAGGATTCTCGTCGATCAAGGGAGTTCGGCGGACATCATGTTTTTGGATTTGTTCGAAAAATTGAAGTTGAAAAGGTCCGATCTCACCCCGTTCGAGGGAAGCTTGATCGGCTTCACGGGACATTCAATTGTTCCTTTAGGCCATATCCACTTCCCAGTGACCATGGGGGAACCACCTTCTGCTCGGACTGAAATGGTGAAGTGGTTAGTTGTCCAGGCTCCCTCGGCGTACAATGTTATCTTTGGCCGAACGACACTCCAGTCCTTCGGCGCCGTTGTTTCGATGGTACACTTGGCCATGAAATTCCCGGGGTCGGATGACAAGGTAGTAACAGTACGGTCCGAACAGGAGTTGGCTCGGAAGTGCTACAACATCAGTTTGGGGAAGCTAAAGCTGGATGATGAGAAAATTATGCAGGAACCGTTGAACAAAGGAAGTGTCAACTTGGCTGATCTCGACGTAAGAGAGGAGGATGAAACTAGACCGACCCCTCAGGGGGACTTCAAAAAGGTAATCCTAAGCCCCGAGCCATCTCGTTGCGTCAAGATCGGAGTTGGCCTATCTGAGGAACTAGGAAAGGAGCTTGCTGAATTACTAATGGAAAATAAGGACTTGTTTGCCTGGACTTCGACAGACATGCCGGGAATCGATCCTAACTTCATCTGCCACAAGTTAAGTGTGTATCCTGGCGCTAAGCCAGTGTGTCAAAAAAAGAGAAGGGTCGGAATCGAGAAGGCACAGGCGACGGATGAGAAAGTAGCCGAGCTATTGGAAGCAGGATTTATCAGAGAGGTAGTGTACACTGATTGGTTGGCCAATCCCGTGTTAGTCAAGAAATCCAATGGGAAATGGAGGATGTGCATGGACTACACAGATTTGAACAAGGTTTGCCCCAAGGACCAGTACCCACTTCCTTGCATTGATAAACTGGTGGATAGCTCGGCAGGTTATCAAAGGCTATCATTTATGGATGCTTACTCAGGGTACAATCAGATCCCAATGTACCCCCCGGATCAGGTAAAGACCTCGTTTATCACAGAAAACGCCACATATTGTTACAATGTGATGCCGTTCGGGTTGAAGAACGCTGGGGCAACTTACCAGCGGATGATGAACAAGGTGTTTGGTCCTCTGATTGGGCCGAGGATGGAGGTTTATATAGACGATATGATTGCAAAAAGCTTAAAGGAGGAAGATCATGCTAAAGATTTGAAGGAAATCTTAGGAAGGATCCGACAATTTAATATGAGATTGAACCCGGAGAAATGCACATTCGGGGTTCCGGCAGGGTCCTTCCTCGGATTCATGCTTACTCCCATTTCAAGAAATGGTGCATGGACCTAGCGTTGTCCTCTCCATTTCAGTGGATCCGAGCTGGATCACTCCAATTGTAGGTTACTTGGAACAAGGGATTGTGTCAACTGATCCAGTCGAGGCCAAGAAACTCGTCAGAAAAGCATCGCAGTTTGCCCTTGTAAGTGGAGTCCTGTTTCGCCGAGGGGTTAGCGGCCCAATGCTCAGATGTTTGGACCCTGCCGAAGCAAAACAAACGCTGGAGGAAGTTCACGGGGGGGTTGGAAGTCATCATGTTGGGGGGAAATCACTGGCTAAAAAGATCCTAAGGGCAGGATACTACTGGCCGACCCTTCAACAAGATGCAATCCACCATGTGAAGAGATGTGAGAAATGTCAGTTCCACAGTGATGTATATCAGAAACCCGCCGAGGAACTCCATTCACTTTCATCTCCATATCCCTTCTATCAGTGGGGAATGGATTTAATCGGACCGTTCCCTACCGCACCAGGACAGATCAAGTGGGTGATAGTGGCCATTGATTATTTCACAAAGTGGGTTGAAGCTGAGCCGCTTGCTACCATTTCATCAGCAAAGGTTCAGAAGTTCTTCGAGAGATAGGTCGTAGCTCGATTCGGAGTTCCTCAAGTGGTAGTAACAGACAATGGAACCCAATTTGCGGCAAAGGCATTCAAGGATTTGGTCAACGCTCTGAGCATTAAGCACTATTTTTCCTCAGTCGAGCATCCCCAGACTAACGGGCAAGTAGAATCCGTTAACCGATCCATCATTCAGGGAATCAAAAGAAGACTCGAAGGTGCGAAGGGGAATTGGATGGAAAACTTGTATGAGGTACTTTGGTCGTATCGCACAACCATACAAACCTCAACAGGAGAAACACCTTATCGGCTCACTTATGGGTCTGACGCAGTCATTCCCATTGAAACAATCATCCCTTCATTCTGAGTTATGCAACAGCCAAATCCCCTCAACAACACTATATTGTGTGAGGAGCTGATTTTGTCGGAGGAAGTCAGGGATTTAGCCGCCGAACGAGAGAAGCATGCCAAGACGATGCAAGCGAAAGGATATAATCGTACGGTTGTGCCCAGAGAGTTCGAGCTAGGCGACCTTGTCCTAAGAAGAGCTGATATTGGTCTCAAAAATGCAAAGGACGGAAAACTGACCCAAAGCTGGGAAGGACCATACCGAGTAGCCTCTAAGACTGGAACAGGAGCCTACAAGCTCGAAACTCTCTCGGGAGCCCTCATCAACAACACTTGGAACGCGGCAAAGCTCAGAGCATACTATAGTTAGAATTTTTCTTTCATTTCAATTTTATAGTGTCAATTGTTTTTATTGTATTGTTTATTTCTTTTTAATGATGGTGTACGCTCGGTGGAATTCCGAGCCCATTGTACTTTCTGCTTCTGGTTAATAAAAAGACTTGTTATTGAATTCATTGTATTACGTACTTTTCCTCATACTCGATTAGCCACCGTTTATGACGCGAACGATTATAAACAGCTCTAACAAGAGCTTATAACTCGTCAAGTACTTTTAATAAGATTCCCGATTAAATCATGATTTTTTCGAATCATTTTATATTGCGGATAGAGGAACCCACCTCGGCTAAAGTGCTGGAGTTCCGAGGTCTTAACACTTGAATTCTTAACAAAGAGCATAAAAAGAAGCATAACATGATTACGGATATTATAAAATATTCCAAATGAAACAGTAATACAAGTTTAAACCCATCTACTGGGGCAATTACAAAAAAGATAGCAGAATAATCAAACTATTCTAAATCGGACAATACAATGCTGTCAGCATTGAATGTGTCCTCTTCTTCTTCTTCACCTTCAGCATCCTCGGCTCCTTCCCCCTCGGAATCCTCGGCCAAATGGTCAGGAAGGTCGACGTTGTTCAGATCTATGGGAACCCCACTCGGGCCGACAATTCGACCTTTTTTCACAGCAAAATTAGGGTCAGCACCCTTGGTCACGAGCCCATGATTCAGAACGTGGAGTTGCTCGGCAGTGTTGTAGAAAGAATCTTCAATTGCATGGTCCCAATTGAACAGATTCTCCTTAGCTGCTTTCTTATGCTTAAGAGCTTTCGCACTCATCTTCTCCAAGGAAGCTCGGAGCCTGAGTATCTCGTCCTTAGCATACTCATGTCGCTCCTCAGCCACTGCAGCAGCTTGCTCGGCCATACGAGCTTTTTCTGTAGCTACCTGAAGAGCAGCAGCATCCTCCTCAGCCTTTTTCTGGATTTCTTCCGACCTCTTTATTTGTGCCTCGACATCCTGAAGTGTTCTCTCAGCCCGAACTTTGGCCCCCTCGGAATCTTGGGCAGCCTTTTGAAGTCGCTCGTTTTCAGCTGCCAGTTCTTGAATCTTTTTATTCAGGCCTTGAACCTGAATTTCCAAGTAGTCTTCCCGCTCGTTCGCCTCATATCTTTTCTTCTTTTCCTCGGGGGCCAATCCGGCATAGGCGTCATCACCATGATGACCAAGGTGATGGAAAATGCTCGCACCCCGTAAGAAGCTTCTCACCAACGACTTACAGTTATTTTCCCAAGTCCCAGGTGTCCAAGCCTCAATTACCTCGGCATTTTCAGGAGGGAAGACAGTGGCAATGAATGAGTCGGACATATTCTTACCCCACACCGTCTTGGCAGCTGCATCTTCCTTACCCTCGGGAATTTCTATCCCTTTGTTAGACTTGCTCAAATGGAACCAATCTCCAGCGAGACCTTTTCCTTTGTCCAGCCGAGTCCTCTCGAGGGGGCGCTCGGGAATGCCTTGAGGAGATGAACGAGCTTCCACTTCAATATTCACCGTGTCGATAACATGGTCCCTTTGGATCACCTGTTCAACACCTGTAACCCTTACAGATGGGGTGGTATTGGGGATAACGGTCGGACTTTCAGAATGGGTCGGTCCAGAAGACTGACTCTTGATTGGAGATCCGGATGCGGTCTCTTTGAGTGCAGCCAGCTGCGATACTCTAGCTGCCCGAGCTTCACTCTTCTTGGCCTTGGTTGCTTTCTTCCTCATTGCTTCTGCAAGAAAAATGGATTAACACACCAAAAAAAAAATAAAAAAAAATGTAGTACCCAGCTCCGCCTTCACTTCGTCTCGTGTCTCTTTCAGCAGAATTCGTTTGGTATCAATTTGACCATTTGCTTGAAGGTATTCCCAAACATGGTCGCATAATCGCCTTTCGGCTTTTGTCAAATCCGCCTTATAGTCGAATTGATACAAGGAGGATCCTCGGTTATAAATGTTAGTCGTCCAACCCAATGGAAACCGAGGCACGACCTTGATCACTCCACCTTCTTCAACCCGTTCCATGAACCAACATACTTCGACCCCAGTATACTCGTATTGGAAGAAGAGAGGTTTGAAAGATTTCCAAGAGTCTGTCACCTTGGCGAAAAGGGCATGCCCCCTCCGAGCCTTTAGGGACACCCAAAGACCCTTGGAATCACCAAACTTATTTACTTGGGGAGCATATAACCAAAAGAAGGACCGTACTGTCGCGACCAAGTTTTCAACGTCGCAGAATTGTTGGAAGGCTCGGACGAAAGCCCACCCACTTGGATGCAATTGGCTAGGGGCTATTCCTAGATGAGTGAGGACTTCAACCTCGAAGGTGGAAAAGGGCAAGCGGATACCGACTTTAGTTGCTATTTCTTCGTAGAAATAAAAATATTGACGATTTTTCGGCACTTGGAAGCAAATCCGATCGTCGATTCCCAAAGGTCTTAATACGAATTCTGAGGTATTTCCATCGGCTCTCGGAGGTGTCAATATTGGCCGAAGATGATTAAGACTATTTGTTGTCAACAATGAAGGTCTCGTCCCAGTACTTCCCGATCAAAAACAGCATCGTACTGCGCATGATTAGGCGGCAGAGGATATTCTTCAGGGTTGGTAACACACCTGCGTTCCACCATATCTGGGGAAAAAGCAAAAGGCTCGGCGTTAGGGTTTTTTATAGCACAAGTTTTTATTTTTAACTTAAGGCCGAGCCCTGGACTTTTTCCCCCTTCCCCCGGTGGACTCTCCAAAGGTTCTTTCCCCCTGGTGTCAGGATCGGGGCTAAGCCTAACTTGGGCTCGACGCTCGGCAAATCTGTAAGCTAACAACCACTTATTCTCATCTGCGGGATTCGATGGGTATTCTACAGCTAATGGTTTTAACTCGGTGGATCCCTGGTTAGTTGGGGGAGTAGTAGAAGGATGTATAGAATCATCCATATCGAAATTTCCCTCATTCCCAGAATTCCCAGAAAAACCAGAAGAACTTGAAGCACTCGAATCACTATCACTAGAGGGTTCCTCTCCTAATCTCCTGCAAAGTTCACGATAAATCCTCCGCAAACCTCTCCATCCTCTCATGATTAGTTAACTACTTACCCAGAAATCCCAAGTTGCCCAGAAATCCTAAACAACACTCAAAACCTAGAAATCACTTAAAGTCCAGACTCCCTGCAAAACCCAAAACCAAAACCCCTAAAGCATAAATCGCACAAAAGGAGGAAATCGCAGAAACGGAAATAAGAAGAGTAGAGGAAGTTACATGCTTTTGGTTGCTGGAAAGGATGATGAGAGAGTGCTGAGGATTTGGAGGCGGAGACGGTGGAAAGGAGATTGGAGAGGGAATGAGGGGATTATGATTTGAGAAGATCCTGAAGTGAGAAGGAAAATGAGTGGGGGTAGTAAGAGGGTTCGAACTAATGAAGGAAACTTTTCAGTTTCCCTCCATGACACGCATTTGGGCCGAAAGCCCATCAACCCATGCAACCACTCGCTGAATGAGACGTGGCGGTTTCAACAGATGCTTTTTCAAATTTCAAAAATTGCAATGATTTGGCACAACTTACAAGAGAACGCGCCGTACCTAGAGAAACCAAAACGTCACCTCGGACAGCTGTCACACATTCGAACTAAGACATCTAGAAGGTCCAACCCTAAACACATGCTACCTCGTCACAGACTTTATAAAGTCTTACGAGCTGGGGGGCTTGTAGGGTCTGCCGACCGTATAAGGGCTTGTAGGGTCTGCCGACCCTACAAGGGCCCTCTCCTCGGGTTGCTCAGCACAAACGTCCCCCGCTCGGACTCGTTGGCTCTGAGCATACAAAAGGACCAGGCTCGGACTTGATGAGGCCGAGCCTTACAAACGGTTTTCCACTCATCAGGCTCGGGACTCTAGGGCCGAGACATACCGTCGGCTTGTGGATAGATTCAGACCCATTCAGGTTTCTTATCCCCTCCGCAAATCTCTCCTAGATTCTCGCTAACAGCCTAGACATGAGATCTTGAGCTGATCCTATCTAGATTCTAAGAGTTTAAACCTCCGGTATCATCTCACAGAATCCTGGTTCAGCTCTACCCTGATACAGGGTCCATACGGCCCATATCAGCCTCCTTCAAACCCTATAAATAGCTCATAACAGCTAGGGTTTCAGGTACGTACTCTCATCCCTAAGTTGACACTCTACACACACCTGTTGACTGGGGAAACCCTGCTTTTCCCAACTGGAACTGCAGAAACACCAAAAAGTCACATATTAACACTTAATCCTCTCTTGGGCTCCTGGTTCCATAATCTTGAGCACTTAGAGGGTTAAGAACATAGTGTTCCAGGACACTACAGTATTATTACTTCACATTAATGAGCAAAGGGCAAATAAGAGAAAATAGCAATAAATGCCTCCTAGAAAATACAAAGTGACTTATAAATAAGACCAAAGAATCCTTCTAGAATGTGACTTATAAATAGGACCGGAGGGAGTATATAAAGTTTATATATTCTTTTGTGTGGAAAACATACCACATTTAAATTCAATCCAAAATATTGAAATAATAGTTGAAAGACTTATCTTGCCATTGATAAAGATGCAATACAAGAACAAGATAACTAGCGATAAAGAAGATAAAGACGATGACTTTGTTGGGAAATAGAGGACGAAATTCGCTTTGCTTTGCTTTAATTTAAGATCATTATTTTCTTTTGATGAACAAGAACTATCGTGATAACGTGTTATAAATTAATGAAAATAAGAAGACATAAAAGATTGAGGAAGAGAAGAGAAGTAGGGAAAAATTGTATTTCACTTCTTAGGGCAAAGTTTACATGAGTCCTATTTTATAGGGATAAATGATAGAATCATCCACTTATTAGGTAAATGCAAATTGTTCAAAAACTTAACTAAATATAAAAGAACATGAAAAACTACTATTAAAAATAGTGTCAAAATACCAGTGCATAGCACGGGATAAAAACTAATGCAGTATAACAAATAGTCGAAACGCAGTTAGAGGAAGAAGCAGGGAAAAAAAAAGTGCATTTTTCGGCGTCGTGTGTTGCATCATCTTCTTTCTATCATGGCATACAACAACGGTTTCAGATCCGCTGCCAATCTACTTCGCTCTTCCGAATCGCTGCTTTCGTCTAAGTCAGCCTCAGGTAGTTACCGTCTTCTTAGG
This sequence comes from Crotalaria pallida, assembly GCA_037953625.1. Classification (NCBI taxonomy): domain Eukaryota; kingdom Viridiplantae; phylum Streptophyta; class Magnoliopsida; order Fabales; family Fabaceae; genus Crotalaria; species Crotalaria pallida. Next base: position 120,765,385 of record CM075652.1, on the reverse strand, counting down.
AACAATTCAATTTTACTGAAATTGGCCTATTAGATCATGGTGGCTATGCATGATTCCTTCAGAATTTCGATTATATTTTATTTTTGTCATAATTTTTTTTTATTGTTTTGTTTCAAATGAACCCATCCATCAATCTTAAAAAGGGAATTTTTCAATGTTTTGTTGTGGGGTGGATTGAGTTTTTTTTCAATCTTAAAAAGGTTTGAATTGTTAGAAAACTAAGGTAATTTCAGATTTGGTGTATTGTTTCTGGAGATGGGATTGGCATGGGCACAGGTTTTTGTTTTTTTTTTCTTTTTAAATTTTTTTTAAGGTGATTATCCAAAAGTATTTCTGTTATGAAGCTGAAAATTTCAGCCTCTTCTAAAGTGTTTTTTTTGTTGGTATACCGAAGATTAATATCCTCCGAGGCGTAGAGATCGAAGTGGGTTTTGCCTCTCCCAATAAAGCCTATTTCATACCCATGACAGGCTCTTCTAAAGTGTTTTTAGTAAAGCACAAACAAACTAGCATATAAATGTCAAAAGTGATTTCATTTTTTTTAAAAATAGAACCAAAGAGAAAATGGAGATTGCACCGAAAGTGTAAAGATTTTTACACCATCAGTGCATCATTTACCATTCATTTGTTTATAGCCGTTGACTTTTTAGATTATAGTAATACAAATAAATGGTGGATGATGGACTGACCGTCAGTGCATACCCATTAATCTCAAGAAGAAATAGGCTATATAAACAGCTCCAAAACCTTCTTTCTCGTAACAACGAGTCGTATGTTTCTTCTCTTATGTCCGTGCTATCGCATGGTGGTAGTGATTGTTGTGGTGGAAAGGCAGGCTTTTAGTTTTGAGTATAAGTTCTGGTGTTGAGTAGCAATTTGCCCTATTGGGATTTTTGTTTTCTGGTATATTCTGCCATTTCCTTATTTATTTATTTATTTATTTTGTTTAAGCTGTGAAATGTTTGGCATTTGGGAAGTTCAGGTTCAGATATGGATATAATTCGATTGATTTTTAATGTTTGAGTAATTGGTGTAAATGTTGATTGATGAAAAAGAAATGTTATTGGAAGAGCTTTGCTTTATTAAATGAAGGGCAGAGTTAAATCAATACCATGTAAGAGATTTCTTTTTAATCCTTTTTGTGGAGTCTACAAAGGGGCCAGTATTATTTTATGCTGGAAAAGTTTAGTAGGAGTTACTCTTTTAGCATCCTTTGGTGCTCTGCACAATGGGTTTTTAGTGGTGTTTCTTTGATAGTAGGTATGTTATATGTAGAAGGACTGATATGCTTTGTTGCATGGCTCTTTGACCTAGCTTTTTTCTTGTGATTGCTTACACATCGTTTGCAATTGCAACTGTCTATATGCTTCAAGTTCAAAGATTATTTTGGCTAGGGAAAATGACTGTGAATGTTGTTCAATTGGGAATCGGGATAATAAGGTGAGGAGCAAAACTAAATTACAATTTAGAATTGAATAACTACAATGGGATACTCGATTGGCATTCAACTTGATCCTTCATCTCTTTCTGGTTGATCTGTGAGGTTGAGACTGTTAAGGTATTCCAGATTTTAGTTTTCTACTTTTCCATTACCTCAACGGCTTGTGTTAATGCTTGCTGTCCCACTTGGGGGGCATCAACCCTTTGTGTGTGTTTATTAATTTATTTACTTTTTATCAAGTTAAGCTCCCTTATTTTTAAATCTGGTTTTGAATTCCAAATCCATCACAAAACTTAAAGCTAATGTCAGAGATTTCTTGGATCTTTAGTGCTTCTGTACGTTTCTTAGATCATTTGTTGCCAAATTCTTAAAATTAAAAGGTTGCAATTTGAGTATTTTTTTTCTTTTTCATTTCCACCATGATAGAATATTTTTCTGCAGATCTTACTTTTAGTTACATTGAGAAAAAACGCTATTACATAGTGCAAAATGAAGGGAAATATTTGTTGACCAAAATTATTTAGGGCATTTTTCCATGAGCTTACAACCCCCATAGTGAATGACAATATTATGTCATGACTTGTGACAGTGAGCAGAGGTTTCCATGCCACCAGCGTGAAGAGGATGGGAGGCGGACATGGCCACAGCGAACCAGAATATATGCATGCGAAACATATGTACAACTTGGACAAGATGAAACATCAGGGATTGAAAATGTCCCTTGCTGTGTTCAGTGCCTTCAGCATTGGTGTTGCAGTTCCTGTTTATGCAGTTATTTTCCAGCAAAAGAAGACTGCTTCTGGTTAACTCCATCTTATTATATGATGCATTCAGTAGAGACCTGTTTGGGGAATCCTAGACTAGCCTGATTAATTGTCTAGGTTATTGCTTTATTGCTTTCAATTATGTTAATAATGTTTAAACTTCGAAATTGATTTTGGTTACAATAAGGTTTGTGAAATTCACCATTTATTGGCATTTCTATCTTTATATTGAAATATATAGCCAGACTTTACATTCCATAGAAATTCCATAAGTTTTGACTATCAGTTTTTCCCCTTAATCCTTTGAACCTAATCACGACATTCAGAAGTGCTGGTTCAATAACCCCATGAAGGAAATCACTCGGCTCCCTAAATTCCTATTAGCTTTTCAAATGCATGATATCTTGTTTAGACAATTTTGTGTAGAATTAACTTTGGAGCAATTTTTATTAAAAAAAAGTATGTTTCAGAGTTATTTAAAATGTCCTATAAGGACGAGTTATTTAGAGAGAAAATTTGACCCTAAAGTTATCTGTGAGCTTGTATCTGAAATGATAATTTATCACAGTGTTCCATATACTATTGTGGAGTGGAAAGCATTTAGAAAATATAACTAGAAATACTGCAAAAAGTGATGTGATGAAACTTTATGAGGTTGAAAAACTAAAGTTAAAATCACAACTACTTGAAATTTGTTAGAGTGTGTTTGACTTCTAATTGTTGGACTTCATGTACTAATCTTGGTTTCATATATTTGACTCCACACTATGTTGATAAGAATTGAAGCTTAATAGTAAGATTCTTGCATTTGCTCATTTGAAACCACCCCATACTGGCCAGGAATTAGCACTCAGAGTGATGGAACTTTTGATTGATTGGGGATTACAAAAAAAGATTTTTTCACTCACTTTGGATAATGCATCTTCCAATGATAGCTTGCAAACCTATCTAGTCCGACGTTTAGGGTTAGCAAATGATTTGTTGCTTAATGGTGAATTTTTTTCATGTTAGATGTTGTGCTCACATCTTGAACCTCATTGTTCAAGATGGTTTGAAAGTGATAGCTGATGCCTTGCAAAAAATTAGACAAAGTGTAAAATATGTTAAGGTTTGTGAGAGTAGAACGAAGACTTTTTTTCATTGTGTTGGATTGGTTGGTGGGATTGATACAACACTGGGGTTGAAATCTGATTGCATCACTAGATGAAACTCCACTTATCACATGCTTGAAAGTGCAATCAATTATCGTTGTGTATTCAATAGCTTTAGTTTGCATGATAGAAATTACAAGTGGTGTCCATCGGAAGCTGAATGGAATAGAGCTGAAATAGTTTGTGATTTTTTTAGGTCATTTAACAATATAATTGTGTTGATATCCATGTCTTCTTATCCTACTTCGAATCTGTATTTGGGAGAAATTTGGACTATTGAGTGTCTTTTGAACTCTCACTTGACACATCAATATATGGTATTCAAGAAATGGCTCGGGATATGAAACTCAAGTTTGGAAAATATTGGAGTGATTACAGTACATTGTTGTCATTTGGGGCTATTCTTGATCCAACAAAGAAGCTTGAATTTGTGCAATGTCTATATGAAGAAATTGACCCATTTTATGAAAAGAAGGTGGAAAGCATCAAGAATTCGTTGTATAGACTTTTTAACGAGTATTGCAACAACGATGGTCCTTCAGAAGAGAGTCACTCACAAGTGCAAGCTTCATCTTCATTGGTAGGAACAAGAAAGACACTTCAAGTTTCCTTATATGCAGCACGCGTTAGTCAATTTGGTTCTTTATGTTGGTTGACATTCTTTATGTATTTGTATAAATTAGTTAATGTGTTTGGATCTTTATTTTGTAGTTTGAACATCATAAGAGAACACACAGGACACAATCTCGTGGAAAATCGAAACTTGATGCTTATTTAGAGGCAGAACCAGAAAAGATTCCACAAACTGAGCGTTTTAACGTCTTGTCTTATTGGAAGGATAGAAGTCGTGCATATCCTTCTCTTTCAAAGATGACTTGTGATATATTAAGCATTCCAATAACTAAAGTGGCATCAGAGTCCACTTTTAGTATTGGTGCACTTGTTTTAAACAAGTATAGAAGTTCTTTAAATGATGAAACAATTCAAGCTCTATTGTGCACTCGAAGATGGTTTTATTGCTTTGTTGGTAATTATTTTGTTGTTTGATTATCTTCATTTTTGCTATTTCATCATATTTAGTATATTTGCTTGTTTCATTATAATTTCATTATGATTGAGAAGTTACAATATGCATATGAAAAAATAAGCTTATTTATGGTTTTAATCCCTGAAAGTTAGGAGTGTTTTGATTTTGGTCCTTAGAAGTTTTTTTGACCTTGACTCATCCTTAATTGTTTTGAAAATTTGGTTTTAGTCCATGCCATTAGGAAAAATCCGTTAACTACTGACATGGCTAACGGAAAATCACATCAACATACACGTGTGCAAGTATGGAATGTCATCGGTAGGATGACGTGGATGATTCGGATCCGCAGGAGCAAAAGGGCCAAAGCCCAATCCACAAACACATTTTGGTTGGGCCTTGACCTTTTTACTCCTGCTGGTCCGGATTGTAAATTCAATGCTCCTATCTATGTGGATTAGATTTTGATGATGACAAAGTAATTAACAATCAAGCCTTGAAGTTATTGCAATATCAACAACAACAAGAATTCAAGAAAGAAGACAAGTTCTCACTCATTCTCAATTGATTTGTAATTGTAATTTTTCATTTATGTTGAGAGTGGGTAGATATAGTTAGCCTCATATAGGAATAAAATAATTAATATGTTTATTAGTTTGAGATTAACCAAAATTGATACTTGAGAAGAAAAATAAAATTGAAAATTATTTTTTGTCATATCTGATCAAAATACTCGAGTATTTTGAGAAAAACTCGAGTATGTACTCAAGTTTTCTGAAAAACACTCGAGTATTTATGCCAGATCAGCAAATATGACCGTTAGTCTTGTTCGTGCACCAAATCCTTCTTTAGTGGCCAAAAAGACTCGAGTATTGGCCAAAAGACTCGAGTGTTTTAGCCCAATCAGCAAAAAGGAAACGTTGGAGAGACTCAAAACTCAATTGAAGGCACTTGAGTCTCATTCAACCCAAGAGAGCATTTTCAGAACTTGATTGTGAAATTTCTCTTTGTTTTTGCACAAGAACAAACAAGACTACAAGAGCATATTGATTACAAGCTTTCATTAATTCTTCTTCTCAAGTGTTGATTCACAAAAACTCAACTTCACACTCATATAGTTATTCTCTTCCCAAGTTGAGTTTAGGTCTCAATTTCTATATTGAGCTGTGCTTATTTGTGCTAATCCATTGTGAGATTAGTAATACACATACAAAAAGCTTGATCATTCAAAGTCTTGGATTGTTCCCAAGCAAACCCTAAGTGGCTTAGGGTGTTGGAGTCTTGAGAGGTTCTCAAGCACAAGACTAGGAGGTTCCTAGCCAGGTGGAGTTTCTTGAAAGGAGTTCAAGGAAGCATTAGAAGAGTTCTTCATCACCGGAATCAAATTGGGGTAGAAATCAAGAGTTTGGTACACTCTTGAAGGGTTAGGTTGAGTGAGGCTATCTCAAGTAATCCTTGTAATTTCTAACAATTTGATTTATAGTAGAAACTCCTAAGTTGATTAGGAGGACTGGATGTAGCTCATTGTTGGAGTGAACCAGGATAAAATTGCTTGAGTGTTGGTTTATTGCTTTCAATTTACTTTATAGCTCAAACAACTTAAAGCATTTCAAAGAAATAGGATTTGTTCAATTAGGTAGCAAGTTCAAGGAATCTAAGTGGTATTTAAGTGTTAAAAGTTATTTAGATTGCTTGCTATTCTGTTGGATAAGTTTCTATTTTATATTGGATTGATTTGAGGTGAATTGCTGAATTTTCGTTACTGGTTTGCCTGTCATCTGATACGAAAAACTCGAGTATATTTTGAAAGACTCGAGTTGTTCTTCTTGAAAAACTCGAGTATTTCACAAAAGACTCGAGTATTTCGAGTCTGTTTTCAGAAAATTCAGTTTTAGCTCTATTCTTTAATTATCATTCGAAATATTTGGTATTAGTGCTTCAAATTACTATTCACCCCCCTCTAGTAATTGCTTAGCCCGCTTGTTGGTTTCCAACAAGTGGTATCAGAGCTCGGTCGAAAAATCGAGTGTAACAACTTTTTCGAAAAAGATCCTATTTGGAAACTATGGGCTCAAGCAATCCCTTTGGAGGAGAAGACTCTTCAATAAACCGCCCTCCACTATTCAATGGTGAAGGGTATGCTTATTGGAAAGTCAAAATGAAAATTTTCATAGAAGCTATTGATATGGATATTTGGGATGCTATTGAGAATGGACCTCACATTCCCATGAGAGTGATAAATGATGAAACCGTAATCATTCCAAGAGCTAGTTGGAGTGATGATGATAAGAAAAAAGTTTCATATGATTTAAAAGGCAAAAACATCATCACTTCCGCTTTGTCTCATGATGAATTTTTCCGGGTTTCTCAATGTAAATCTTCTAAGGAAATGTGGGATATTTTGCAGGTTACTCATGAAGGAACAAGCGAAGTAAGGCGTGCAAGATTAAATACTTTAACTCATGAATATGAATTATTTCGCATGCTTCCAAATGAGTCCATCAATGACTTGCAAAAGAGATTCACTCACATAATTAATCATTTGATTGCTTTTGGAAAAACATTTCATGATGGTGAAACTACTAACAAAGTGTTGAGATGTCTTGATAGGAGATGGCAACCCAAAGTAACGGCCATCGTAGAATCCAAGGACTTAGACAAGATGGAGTTGGCTACTTTGTTCGGCAAACTCCAAGAACATGAAATGGAACTATCAAGACTCAACACTCATGAGGAATCCGACAAGAAAAAAGGCATTTCTCTAAAAGCTTCAACCAAAGTCACAAAAGAAGTTGAAGAATGCTCTACAAGTGAGGATTCCGATAGTGAACCCAATCAAGAAGAATTTGGGATGTTTGTCAAAAGATTCAACAGATTCTTCAAGGGTAAGAAAGGTGGCTTCCCATCAAAGATGAAGAGAACCAAAGACTCCAAACAAAGAGAAAAGAGTTCCAATGATGGAGATAAGTGTCATGAATGTGGTGGGGTCGGTCACATTAGAATGGAATGTGCCGCATTCTTGAAGAAGAATGACAAGAAGACCCAAGAGACCAAAGGGAAGCGTGCATACATTGTTTGGGATGCACCGGAGAAGAGCAATGAAACATCTTCAAGTAGTTTCGGTGATGAAAATGCAAACCTTTGTCTCATGGCCAAGAACAACAATGAGTCCTCATCAAGAGCTAAACATGACATGAGTGAAAGTGATGATGAGGTAACCTCTAGCTCTTCTTGTTCATCTTCAAACTCCATCTCTTATGATGATTTTCAAGAAGCCTACAATGAAATGTTAATTCAATTTAGAAGGCTTGCTAAAATTAATAAGGAAAAAGGAAAGAAAATTTTGGAGTTTCAACAAGAAATTGATGAATTGCAAAAATCTATAAATGAGTTGAAACTTCAAAATGAATCCTTAGAACTTATTAATTCTAGTCATCAAAGTGATTGTGCAAATCATGAGGAGACTATCACTCCATGTGAGAGATGTGATGAACTTGAAAAAGAAGTGAAAGAGTTGAAAAACAAACTCACAATCTCACATAGTGATAGAAACCTTAACCGGTTGTTGAACTCTCAAAGACATAATCATAACAAAACCGGTTTAGGATATGTTCATAAAAAGGACAAAAAGTACAAGGTGGTTGGGTCATTTTCTAAGAAAAATTCATCAAAGAAACCAACTTGTACTTATTGTGGAAAAGTTGGACATATCAACATTGAGTGCCATATTAAGAAGTTTGAAATGAAAAAGGGCACTTATATGTGGATTAAGAAAGGAGAAAGTCCCAACACTAACCCTAAGGGACCCAACATTGTTTGGGTACCCAAAATGAACAAGTGATTTGATCTTGTAGGTGTGCCTTCGAATGGGAAAAGAATTGTGGTATCTAGATAGTGGATGTTCAAGGCACATGACGGGAGATAAGCGACATTTCATTGAGGTTACTCCAAAGGAAAAGGGTTATGTCACTTGTGGGGACGACAACAAAGGCAAAATCCTTGGTATTGATAAAATCGGAAACTCTTCAAACTTGATTATTGATAATGTGCTTTATGTTCAAGGACTAGAACATAATCTCTTGAGCATAAGCCAATTATGTGATATTGGTAATCATGTATTATTTACCTCTACCCATTGCCTCATTAAAAGTGACAAAGATGAATCAATCAAATTTGTTGGTAGAAGGTCAAATAATACTTACTTAGTTGATTTGAACAAAGTCACTTCTTTGGTCTCTACTTGTTTAGTGAGCAAAGAAAGTGACACTTGGTTACGGCATCGTAGAACCGCTCATATAAATGTAAACCAATTGAAGAAAATACAATCTAAAGATCTAGTAGTTAGTTTACCAAAGCTAAATTTTTCTATTGAAGGTGTTTGTTCTCCTTGCAAGAAATGTAAACAAACTAAAAACACCTTTGGATCAAAAATGGTGATGTCCACATCAAGGCCATTAGAAATGCTTCATATGGACTTGTTTGGACCATCACAAGTAAAAAGCTTTGGTGGAAACTATTATGCATTGGTGATTGTTGATGACTTCTCTAGGTTTACTTGGACTCTATTTTTAACTACTAAGTGTGAGACCTACAAATCTTTTAAACATCATGTCAAATTATTGCAAAACCAAGTAAATCAAAAAGTAATTATTATTCGTACCGATCATGGTGGTGAATTTGAAAACCACAAATTTGATAGACTTTGTGCTAAAAATGGTATTGAGCACCAATTCTCCGCACCAAGAACTCCGGAACAAAATGGAGTGGTAGAGCGGAAAAATAGGGTGTTATAGGAACTTGCTAGAACCATGTTAAATGATTCTCAAGTACCTCAATATTTTTCGGCCGATGCCGTTAATACGGCTTGTTATGTTTTAAATCGCATTTTGATAAGGCCCTCTTTGGATAAAACCCCCTATGAACTTTACAAGGGAAGAAAGCCAAATATATCTCATTTTCATGTCTTCGGATGCAAAGTTTTTGTTTTAAATAATGGAAAAGAAAACCTTGGCAAGTTTGATTCCAAATCCGATGAAGGCATATTTTTAGGTTATTCTTCTCATAGTAAAGCTTATAGAATTTTCAACAAAAGAACTTTAACAATTGAGGAATCAATTCATGTTGTTTTTAATGAGTCTTCGAAAGAAGATAGTGTTTTATGTGATGCTAGTGAAGATGGCATTGATTTTTCAAATGAAGAAAAAGAGAGAGAGAAATCTAAGAGTGATGAAGGTGAAGTCAAACAAGAACTTCCTCCGGCTTGGAAATCGGTCAAGGCTCATCCTATAGACAATGTCATAGGAGATTTGTCAAAGGGAGTACTAACTCGTAGGTCTATTCAAAACATTTGCAACTATGTCTCTTTTGTTTCTCAAATTGAACCTGATTCAATTAAAAAGGCCATTGAGGATGAACATTGGGTTCTTGCTATGCAAGAAGAATTGAACCAATTTGGAAGAAATGAAGTTTGGGATCTAGTCCCTAAACCCAATGATCATACCATAATTGGCACTAAATGGATTTATAGAAACAAACTTGATGAATCCGGGTTAATCATAAGAAACAAAGCTAGACTAGTAGCTCAAGGGTACAACCAAGAGGAATGTATCGATTATGATGAGACCTTTGCTCCGGTTGCACGTCTTGAAGCTATCCGAATTTTGCTTGCTTTTGCATCAATCATGAAATTCACTTTATATCAAATGGATGTTAAAAGTGCTTTCTTGAATGGGTTTATAAATGAAGAAGTGTATGTCAAACAACCCCCCGGTTTTGAAAATAGTGAATTTCCGAACCATGTTTATAAATTGAAAAAGACACTCTATGGATTGAAACAAGCTCCTAGAGCTTGGTATGATCGATTGAGTTCCTTTTTATTAGAAAACAAGTTTCAAAGGGGGAAGGTTGATAATACACTATTCATTTATAAAACCAAAGATGTCATATTGTTAGTACAAATCTATGTTGATGATATCATATTCGGTGCTACTAACGTGTCTCTTTGTAGAAAGTTGTCAAATTTGATGAAAAAGGAATTTGAAATGTTAATGATGGGAGAACTCAAGTTCTTCCTAGGCTTACAAATAAAGCAAGTCAAGGAGGGGACATTTGTACATCAAGGGAAATATTGCAAAGAGCTCCTTGAAAAGTTCGGATTGGACAAGTGCAAAGAAGCCTACACTCCAATGAGCACATCATGCTACCTAGACAAGGATGAACAAGGTACCCCGGTTGATGTTAGTAAGTATAGGGGAATGATAGGTAGTCTCCTATATCTCACTGCATCTAGACCGGATATTATGTTTAGTGTATGCATTTGTGCTCGATTTCAAGCTAATCCTAAAGAATCTCACCTATCCGCAGTTAAACATATATTTAAGTATCTAAAAGGAACAATTAACACTGGTTTATGGTATCCTGCTGATGCCAATCTTAGTTTAGTTGGTTACTCGGATTCCGACTTCGCGGGATGCAAGCTTGATCGCAAAAGCACCAGTGGTACTTGCCATTTATTGGGAAGTTCATTGGTGTCTTGGTTTTCTAAAAAGCAAGCTTGTGTTACTCTTTCTACCGCCGAAGCGGAATATATCACAGCCGGTAGTTGTTGTGCTCAACTATTATGGATGAAACAACAATTATCGAATTTTGGTTTGAAACTTGAAAATATTCCTATTAGATGCGATAACACGAGTGCAATCAATTTGACTAAGAATCCGGTGTATCACTCAAGAACCAAACACATTGAAATAAGACATCACTTTTTGAGAGATCATGTACAAAAAGGTGATTGTACAATTGAATTTGTTAGTACCACAAATCAATTAGCCGACATTTTTACTAAACCTCTACCAAGGGACACTTTTTATCATATAAGGAGAGAACTTGGTATTTTAGATGAAACTAATATAGGCTAATTGCATTGTGTGTCATATTGGAAAATCACCATATTGATCTTACTATAATGTGTTCTTGATTCCTAGTTACAATTGTCCTTGATGATATTTTACATATGGTGTATTAATTGTGCATGATTCTTACTGAATTCCAAGTTGGTAATGAAGCCTATTGTGTTTGATTTGTGTTTGTTCATTTAAAACTGTGTTCAAATTTCTGTTCTGTCAAAAATACTCGAGTTCTTTTCAAAAGACTCGAGTATATTAATTCAAAATTAATTCGGTTTTGAATTGAAAAAGTTTTTATCAAGGGTCTGACAAAAACACTCGAGTATTTTCAAAAACACTCGAGTCTTTCGAAAACCCCAAATTTTGGACTTTCCGACCAAACTCGAGTATTTTCCAAAAACTCGAGTCTTTTTCATTTTCCTGAAATTTGGTTTTCTGACCAAACTCGAGTCGTTGCGTTTTTACTCGAGTATCTGGGAAGACCTGGGTTAAGTCTCAAAAGACTCGAGTATATTGTCCAAGACTCGAGTCATTCGTCAAGAACAACTCGAGTATTTTTTTAATATACTCGAGTATTTTGCAGCGTTTATATATATCTGCAGCCCCTAACACTCGAGTTTCTTCGAACTTGTCTCACTTCTCTCTCGGTTTTCACGTGCTTTTCTCCTCAAAACTCAGATTTTTCTCAAATTTTTGCCAAAACTCATTAGCTTAACATCCCCTAAACACTTTTCATCTCTTATTTCAACAAATTTCAACCAATTTCATCTTCAAATTCTTTACCCCCTTTTCAAACCCTAACTTCCAAACTCTTCAAATTTCTCAAAAATTTCTTCAATGGCTTCATCTTCTGGGATAGGAAAGCGAGTAAGGATCGCCGAATCATCATCCAATGAAGACATCCCTGAGTATTATCAAGAGGATGAGTGCTTGGACAGGTTTGGGGGCTTTTCTACAAGAGGGTTTGGTGTTGTTACCTGGGTAAATTGTGAATTTCTCCAGAGTAAGGGTTTCTCCTTTGTCTCCAATCTTAAGCATCAAAAACTCATTCGTTTTCTGGAATTTAATGGTCCAATTTACCCTAGACTAGTTAGAACTTTTTATGCAAACCTTAGGCTAAACGACAATGTAATGGAATCCATGGTTGAAGGTGTCAGATTCTGCATTAGAGTTAAGGATATATATCATGCTTTCGGGCCTTCACGACATGGGGACAACACACTTAGGGCAAATGCCGATGGAATTTTTCAAAGTCTTTTGCGCCCCGGTCGTGTTTGGACCGGAGGGATTAAGCATGCATCTATGATGACTGTCCAATCTAGGGTCCTGCACTATATTGTTTGCCATCAGCTAGTTCCCCAAACTTCACCAAACTATGCGAAACCAACCAACAATGAACTTAGGCTTGTAAGTGCCATTCTGAATAATGAACAGTTGAATTGGTGTCCATCTTTTTGGATAGGATGCTAGCTGCTGCCCGATCTAAGCACCCTAAGTCCCTGCCTTATCCTATGCATGTATCCCGACTTTTGCTCAACTTCCAAGTACCCATACCACCAAATGAAGAGTCCACGACTCTTCATGTTAACCAGCATTGCCTAAACAATGGTACTCTGACTCATCAAGGCATGGAATTTCATGAACCATCTGGAGAGTACCTGTACCAATCTGATATAGCCAATTTGAGAAGGGCTGAAAATGTTGCAGCTCAACAAGGGGTGGATGCCCAACAATTGGAAGAAGAAGCTGCAGCATTTGCGCAAGCTGAAGGTGGAAACCCAGTTGAGGATGAGATTAATTTTGATGATTTCACTGGATCTCAGTTTGGGTTTGATAACTCGGGGTGGAGGGATAATGTCATCACACGGCTGGACACTCTCGATGGGAGGGTGGATTCTCTTGCGACTGCTATTGACACCCAGCGTGATGACTTTACGAGTCTGGATACTAGGATGGCTACACAGTCTGCTATGCTCTATTCCCGCCTGGATCAGCACTCAGACCAGATGAACCAACGGTTTGATGAGATGATGGCGGCCTTCTCTCGATTCTATCCTCCTCCGGATGATCCTGCTCCATCTATGTTTTGATGTTGTTGCTTTTGGATTTTATCTTAGTTTTTCATTATGTTGGTCTTTGTTAAATTTTATGTATTTTAGGAGTTTGGTGTTTAAAACTCTTTGTTCTTATTGCACTTTGTGTTAGCACTTTTAAATCTATTATGTTGTTATTGCCAAGCTTCAGGGGGAGCTCTTTATTTTATATTGTCTCTTTTTTATTGCATATTTGGTTATGGGGTTTCCAATTATGTGCCTCTCCTTCCTTTATCTTTTTCTAAATTGTTACATCTTTTTGGCTCATGACAAAAAGGGGGAGAGATATCACACTTGTCTTGAATCTTGTTGTAGCATCTAAATTTTCTGATTATGGTATCTACTCTGATATTTGTTGGTCACTCAAATTCCATAAGCTTGTTGTTGCAATTAAAATGTCATAACCTCTTGCACAAGCTGAATTTTTAGATAGGTGAAAAGGATCCTATAGTAAGGGGGAGTTGCATTTTCAAGTGGTATCAAGCTCCACAAGTGTTAGTTATTTTGCATCACCAAAAAGGGGGAGATTGTAAATTCAATGCTTCTATATATTTGGATTAGATTTTGATGATGACAAAGTAATTAACAATCAAGCCTTGAAGTTATTGCAATATCAACAACAACAAGAATTCAAGAAAGAAGACAAGTGCTCACTCATTCTCAATTGATTTGTAATTGTAATTTTTCATTTGTAATTAATATGTTTATTAGTTTGAGATTAACCAAAATTGATACTTGAGAAGAAAAATAAAATTGAAAATTATTTTTTGTCATATCTGATCAAAATACTCGAGTATTTTGAAAAAAAATTCGAGTATGTACTGGAGTTTTATGAAAAACACTCGAGTATTTATGCCAGATCAGCAAATATGACCGTTAGTCTTGTTCGTGCACCAAATCCTTCTTTAGTGGCCAAAAAGACTCGAGTATTGGCCAAAAGACTCGAGTGTTTTAGCCCAGTCAGCAAAAATGAACGTTGGAGAGACTCAAAACTCAATTGAAGGAACTTGAGTCTCATTCAACCCAATAGAGCATTTTCAGAACTTGATTGTAAAATTTCTCTTTGTTTTTGCACAAGAACAAACTAGACTACAAGAGCATATTGATTACAAGCTTTCATTAATTCTTCTTCTCAAGTGTTGATTCACAAAAACTCAACTTCACACTCATATAGTTATTCTCTTCCCAAGTTGAGTTTAGGTCTCAATTTCTATATTGAGCTGTGCTTATTTGTGCTAATCCATTGTGAGATTAGTAACACAGATACAAAAAGCTTGATCATTCAAAGTCTTGGATTGTTCCCAAGCAAACCCTAAGTGGCTTAGGGTGTTGGAGTCTTGAGAGGTTCTCAAGCACAAGACTAGGAGGTTCCTAGCCAGGTGGAGTTTCTTGAAAGGAGTTCAAGGAAGCTTTAGAAGAGTTCTTCATCACCGGAATCAAATTGGGTTAGAAATCAAGAGTTTGGTACACTCTTGAAGGGTTAGGTTGAGTGAGGCTATCTCAAGTAATCCTTGTAATTTCTAACAATTTGATTTATAGTAGAAACTCCTAAGTTGATTAGGAGGACTGGATGTAGCTCATTGTTGGAGTGAACCAGGATAAAATTGCTTGAGTGTTGGTTTATTGCTTTCAATTTACTTTCTAGCTCAAACAACTTAAAGCATTTCAAAGAAATAGTATTTGTTCAATTAGGTAGCAAGTTCAAGGAATCTAAGTGGTATTTAAGTGTTAAAAGTTATTTAGATTGCTTGCTATTCTGTTGGATAAGTTTCTGTTTTATATTGGATTGATTTGAGGTGAATTGCTGAATTTTCGTTTCCGGTTTGCCTGTCATCTGATACGAAAAACTCGAGTATATTTTGAAAGACTCGAGTTGTTCTTCTTGAAAAACTCGAGTATTTCACAAAAGACTCGAGTATTTCGAGTCTGTTTTCAGAAAATTCAGTTTTAACTCTATTCTTTAATTATCATTCGAAATATTCGGTATTAGTGCTTCAAATTACTATTCATCCCCTCTAGTAATTGCTTAGCCCGCTTGTTGGTTTCCAACACGGATCATCCCCGTTATCCTATCGAGACATGCAACATTTGCACACGTACGTTAATGCTGATGTGACATCTCGTTAAGCACATCAATAATTAACTAATTTTTTCTAATGGTAGGGACTAAAACCAAATTTCAAAACACTCCCAACTTTCAAAGACTAAAACCATAAATGTCAGTATTTCTTTTATCATTGTATTTGATACCCGATGGATGATGTGCACCCATATTTTCATGGCACTATGGGAGTAGGGTTATATAATACTATAATATCATATCATATGTTATAATTAAAATTAAAGTTAGAATAATATATGATATGCAAATGTGTGAAGATATCAGCAAGTTGTCAAATGTACAGGTACGTACAAATAACAAGATGGATTGTATAAATAATTATGTGAGATATGTGCATAATTTAATCCATTTTAAAATGTTAAAATTGCAACATGGGTGTTAGGGTGTTATACTGTTAACTAATGGTTTTTGGCATAAGCCAAGTCAAAGTTTAACTAAATATAGCTACTATTCCCTCGAGCTTTTTCCAAAGTTCGTGCTCAAACATTGCAGTTCCTTGGTAACCATTATATGTACAAAACTACAAATTCTTTTTTTTTTTAATAAATTGATGTAAACCTACAAAAAGCCTATACCATAAAATATGTGTACTTGTTAATCAATAATCAATAATTTATAAATAATAAAGAATCACTTTGTGACACATACTACTTTTTTGTGTAAGCTGATTTGTAGATTGATGTTATTTTTTTATTTTAAAAAAAAAAGAGAACTTCACACATTCTTTTACTTATTTTTTCCAAATTAAAATTAAATGTATTTCTACTTTAGTTGGCTCAATTGTATTGTTTGTTTTTGACTTTGTTAATTTTTTGTTATTCTTTTTGATCGATATATTCACAACATAGTCAAAAGACTAATACTCTAACCACCTTGTTAATTAAGTTAAAACACTTATGCAAATGTTAATTTCAGATGTATCCTTCACTTTTGAGCGTATTAACCATCAAATTACAATATGCATATGAAAAAATATGCCAATATTTCTTTTAGGAAAATGCTAAAGAGTACTCTTAAGGCACTTGTTAAGTAATTAAATGTGATTACAAGTTATGAGAAAATGCATTTTTTTGAATTTTCGAGAGAGTAAATACCTTGAACTTATGAATTTTTTCCACTTTTAGTATCCTTAACAAATGCCCTTAGGCCCTAAGGGTACTTGTTAGCAAGACGCTATACTATAATATGACATAAGTTATAATTAAAATTATAGTTAGAATAATATATGATATGCAAATGTGAGAAGATATCAGCAAGTTGTAAAATGTACAGGTACAAGTAACAAGATGGATTTTATAAATTAGGTGAAATATGTGCATAATTTAAATTGCAACATGGGTTTTAGGGTGTTATACTGTTAACTAATGACTCGTGTAGGAACATGTGAAAAGATATAGAGGTAATAAGAAGAAAAAAAAAATAGTGGTTTTTTTTTTTAATAAAAAAATTGCTCTTTTTTTTTAAAAAATAGATGATTGTTTATGAATGTCATACTATACATAAATGTCCTTTTAATATGACAATCTAAAAGTTTGATGACACCTGTCTCAAAAGTTGCACTCCTCAGTGAAGTTGATTTCTTAATATATAAAAGAATTGAATAGAAAAATTGTAAAGTAACTTAAGAGTACCCCTGCCTCAAAGGCAGAGCACATGAGGCATATGATTCAAACCTTTGGCAAAACATTTTCATGAGGTATATTAGGCAAGAAGGTTGTTGCATACATATTGTGTGAAAAATAAAAAAGGCGGTTACACATAAACAAGATGAAAGTTCTTGTCATTTAATTGTGTTCAACAATCATGTACAACGTATGAAGTATATGACTCTTCCAAACCAAACAAAATCTTTTCTTTTCCAATTAATTACTATAACAAAAAAATACATCTATTAAAATATAAAATTCTAGCTTTCTGCTATTGTAGTCCTTATTTGCTCAAATCTTTAGCATTCCAAAAACAGTAGTAGCCATAAGAGCGATATAAACCAAATGTTGAGCATCCCTTGCACAATTCATTGCTCCCTTTGAAAAGTGTGTGCTTTTCTTTGAAGAGGGATCAGACTGTGGAACCTGTGGCACTGTAGCAGTCCTTTGATTTGATCCATCCATGGCCTTAGGTGCCAGAGCTGGTGCAAGTGATTTGTCATCACCTTCTACATGAACATGAAGCTTCATCCCTCCAAGGCAATGCAGTTGGTTTCCACACACAAAGTACCTGTCTCCACCTCTTGTTAATGGCACCGTTGTGTTCCCATTTCCATAGCTTGTCAAAATGTTGGTTGTGTTGCATGAGTCAAAGTTTTCTCTTGTAACCTCATCCACACTGTGGGATGATGAATATTGAAAAACTGCAAAATCAAAAAATATATTAAAGTGTAGTTATTTATCTCTATCAACTAAATGAAAGGTCCAATATGCTAATGAAAAACTAATTATGCAACTTTTAATTGTTAAAAGGAGATTAGCGTGGGAGAAATAAACTATTTATGAGACATTTATTTGTTTTTTTTGGTGAACTTATGAGACATTTAAGTACATAAATTTTGTTCCTATAAGAAAGAAATTGAAATAACTTAATCCTAACTTAATCCCTTGATTAGATTGATGACCAATTTAGTCAAATGCTAATGTAAACTATAATTTATTTATGATGGTACAATAATTAAAGAAATGAAACTTGAAAGTAAAATTTTACTTGCAATTTAATAATTTGTGCTATGCAATGAAAGAAATTAAGTACTACTTACTTAGAGAATCGCCTATCTTAAACTTCTTATCTGCTGACCATGTATCAAGATTACTGCTAATGTCCCAGCCAGAATTATCTCCAACAGTGTATATAGTGGCTGAGCATGTGATTATTGCAAAAGCAAAGAGAAGAGAATAATAAAGTAGGAGTACTACCTTTGCCATGATGATTAAGAGATTGTTGAAATGGGAACTAACTAGTTTGGGCAGCATTGGGTTGATCCAACTTATATAGTTGAAGTTTGCTAGTTTCAGATGACCAAACTCTAAATAATAAATTAAAAAAAATAATGATACGCATTAATGTTGGAATGTGGATTTAATCAAGTTGGTGGAGTGTGAGAAGGGGTCACGTTAGCTGGGCAGTGGTTAAACGGTGTTGAACTGCTAATAAGCCTTTAGGTACGACTTTAAATTGATTCCATATGTTAATATTCTTCAATTATCTACACAATGCTTAGCCATATTGTTATTGTCTAACAATTAATGTTAGTGCTGTAATTAGCATTAGCAATATTCTATACATTTATAGAGGGTTTCTTTGGTGCCGTCGCAAAAAGATGGGTTTCGGTGTCGTCGAACCCTTAGCCAATAAAAGCACGCCACCTCATTTAATTAGCCACGTCAGCATAATTTCTAATAAAGCATCCAATTTAATCATATTGCATTTTAATCCTTCACATGTTGGGTAACTTTTGATTAATCGAACTAATTTAAATCAAATTAAATATTTTCTATTTTATTTAAAATAAAAAAAATTAGGATTTGATTTTGAAATAGTTTCTTTCATAATCTATCAGTTTATCAACGCTGCAAATTTCATACCTCTGTTCCTGGGCAAACTTGTTTGATCACCAGTACAAGCTTCATCAACACTTCATAAAAATTATTAAGTTGCTTCATCCATAAATCAATAGGGTACAACACATTCATCATCCATCAAATTTCCGCCACACACACCAAACACATCTCACCGTGATATCAATTTCCACCGCTATTCTTCATGACATCACAACCAAACACGATCCGGTGTCATCATCATCGTCCCCAATCCGTCTTCTCTTAGCAAATCACTTTACCTATTTGTTTCTGGATTTTGGTAGCCCTGCTGTAAAATTTTATAATATTGGTAAAATTAAAATCATGTTATAGGTTGATGAATTAGAGGAATTTATTATGGTCTATTTGTTTAAAAATAAAGAAAAACAAATTAAAAAAATGATTATTTTTAGATGCTGTCATATTTAGATTCTATACAAACAATAGAAAAAAAATCATTTTTTCGTAGCTTCCTACTTTTTCACAAAACAACCATAATGCAATTAAATTGTGCAGTGTATTAAATTGTTGTCTTTCTGATGTGCATATGGCCGAGTTTGGTAAGAATGCTTCAAATGCTAATTCTGATGAGGATTACGAGCATGATTTTACATTTCACCACCATTAACGCCAACTACAATATCACCCTTTTGAAGCACGACAACATCATTTATCTCGAACCTTTTTTTGGGAGATATGATTATAATGTTTTGATAGCCCAAGAATCATTTATTTCTCGAATTTCTGTATAAAAGAGAAAGTATTATCGCTTACACTCATTTGGAGAATCTATTTTGTTTTTAGTAGTTGACAATGATGAAACTCTCTACTCGAAATTTTTATTTTTAGAATGAACTTTTGTTGTCTACTTTTTATTATGGTTTATTTTAGAGTTCAGAATAATAGAATATAGAGAATCGGATTATTATAGTTTACTTTTCTTCTGCCATTTAAGTCAAGAAGAAGACAGGCGTAAGGCTCTAACATTCATCTTCGTAGACCTATTTTAAGAGATACTTAATTTATTCCGGAGCTGAAATTTGTCATTTTCAATCCATGCTTACAATTATGTTCCATTGGAAAAATATTACATAACTATAGATGCAGTACCATTACATGCATGTGAATAAGATACAATTGTAAAATTAACTGTGACTTCAAATAATACATTTTTGTCTAATACCAATTGTATATCTTACTCTAAAACAAAAAAAAAACTAGCATGATAATATTATAGCTGGCTGACAACATGTTTCTCATATTCACCAATTCTTAACATCAGACAATCAGCGACATGTTTCTCCCAAGTTATTTTGCTAACCTTGCTTAGCTTGGGATCAAGATTTTGAATTTTATAATTTTCAATCTCTTTAAGAGGTATAATTGATAATTAATAAACAATAGTAATGAATGAAAGATCAATATAGAAACATAATCAATTGCCATCATTTTTGTTTTTATAAGCAATAAATTAAGAAAAAATTATACGAATTCAAATTCAAATAACAGCGTAAAGATCTCTGCCAAAAAAAAATTAACAATGTAAAGATAAACATTAAATTTGGTTCAAGATTTTGAATTTTATAACTTTCAATCTCTTTAAGAGGTATGATTGATAATTGATTAACAATAGTAATGGATGAAAACAATAATGATCCTCTCAAAACAATAATGATCTTAATTGATTTTTATAAAATTCAAAATCTTGAACCAAATTTAATTTTTATTTTTACATTGTTATTTTTTTTTGGCAGAGATCTTTACGCTATTATTTTGAATTTGAATTCATATAATTTTTTCTTAATTTTTTGCTTATAAAAAAAATAAAGATGTCAATTGATTATGTTTCTATATTTATCTTTCATTTATTACTATTGTTTATCAATTATCAATCATACCTCTTAAAGAGATTGAAAGTTATAAAATTCAAAAATCTTGAACCAAATTTAATGTTTATCTTTACGTTGTTATTTTTTGTTTAGAGCAATTATCAATCATACCTCTTAAAGAGATTGAAAGTTATAAAATTCAAAAATCTTGAACCAAATTTAATGTTTATCTTTACGTTGTTATTTTTTGTTTAGAGCAATTATCAATCATACCTCTTAAAGAGATTGAAAGTTATAAAATTCAAAATCTTGATCCAAATTTAATGTTTATCTTTACATTGTTATTTATTTATTTTTTTAGAGATATTTACACTACTAGAAAATTCAGATTTAGAGACGGAACGAAATCCGTCTCTAATTAAAGAAAAATCCGACTCTAACAGCTGTAGAGACGGATTTGAGTCCGTCCCAAAATATGGCGTCGCAAAATATATAGAGACGGAAATTTCCTTTCCGTCTCTAAAATATTAAGTTCCGTCTCTAATTATATAGAATTCCGTCTCTAACAATGACGGAAATTTCCGTCTCTGGTCCAGAGAATTCCGTCTCTAAACTGAGACGGAACAGATTCCGTCTCTAATTCCAAGATTCATTATCCGTCTCTAACCAATTAAATTCCGTCTCTATTAGAGACAGAATAACTCCTGAATTCATATCAGAAAATTCCGTCTCTAAACAGAGACAAAATTATTCCGTCTCTAATTCCAAAATCTGCTACAACTCACAAAATCTGCTACAACCCACACTTTATTCACAAATCTTAAAATCTGTAATTTTTAAATTCTATTTTTTTGACAAAGTTGTTCAAAACAATACAGAAACGACAATAATTCAAAACAAAACAATAAAGAACATATTCATTACTAGTGCAAATGAAGAAGTCACAATACAAAAAATATCTAATCATAATTCAAAACAAAACAACACTAGAGCTAAATAATCCAAAAAAATTTACATATTTAAATCATTTTTCTAAAAGATAAACTAATAAACTGCATCAATCATTATTATCCATTTGATCTTCATCAATGTCATCTTCCTCCAATAGTTTCAAGTTGTTAAGAGCCATCATCTTCTTAAACATGTGCTCCCACTTCTTAACATTTGCTCCAATACATGCAGAGAAATTCATCCAAAATGAGCAAAAAATGTTAATCAAAGAATGAATTGGATGGTAGATATCAACCGAAATTTACACACCTATTTGAATGGCTTCATGAATGGCCAATAAAATTATACACACAAGATTGTTATGGAAATGCATTCACTCATATAAGTGGCAAACTTTAGCCAATTTGAAAAATTAAGGATCATTAAATGCCATCACATCTACTGGCATTTCTGTATGGGAACACAAATTCTCAATTAGATTCTACAAATATGCCTCCAAAACCATAAGAAATTGCCTGGCTTGACAACAACGGACTCTAGATTGAAGTTCCCACATTCTCTTTAGTGAATTAAGTTAACTCTTTAAAAAAAAAACTAGCAAGAAATTATGACAAATAATGCAGGAAAGAATCTTACTTAGCCTTCAGTTATGCAACATGTCACAGTCCAAATTCTATCAAGCACAACGGCAAAAGAAATATAAATACGAGTGAGTTACTGCTAAAGGTTGTACATACCACAAAATAAGAGTGAGTTACTTAGCCTGAACAACCCTTGTACATACCACAAAATCAATTAGGGGAGATCCAGGTGTCTCCTAGTGCAACACCTGAATAAGAAAAAAGTTGCACAACGTCACTGTTCTTGCAGCTCTTCCACTCAGCTGATTTCTATTTATATAGATTTCATGGATAATAGTTGCTTTAAATCCTACTAATATGAAATCTTATCTGACAGAAGATACAATTCAAGAAAGAAATACCTCCAAGTTTAAGCTTCAGTTTCTCTTGTTGAATAGTTTTGATAGCTGTCAATCCAAGTTTGACGGCAAATTTGCCACCATAAGACTCTGCCACAAGCCCACAATGAACAGAGGACTTTTTTGGAGTCTCTCATTACTGTTGAATAGCTCAATTAACAATGTAATCAAGTCATCTACTGCCTCATCATCTGTTTTGACATAGAGTGTGGAATCCTCCACATAACTGTACCCGCCGGTTCCAACTGGATTGTCCTATATAACACAAAATCATTAGCATTGGATGATGAGAATCACAGTGAAAAGAACAAGAACATGCAAAACTAAATAAGAATTGTAGTCAAAACTACCTCTAGGATATAAAAAATAGAAACTAAATCAAGAGTAAATTAGTTACCACAAACAAGAGATCAGCTTTTCTCAACCATGTGAAATTCCTTGGATTCAAATTGATATCCAAAGGACCAACGTCTCCAAAATTTCCAAACCCAACTCTTGAAGCGCCCTGTTATATGATGATACGTGAGTCAAGTCAAGCTGAGCATTTGAAGTTCAGGCTTGACTTTTGAAATAAAATACTGCATATATCGTATATCAATGTTTTGTGTGCAACCGGTAATTGCTAAGATGGGGTGTGGATGCGGTTTAGTGTGCGTTTCACAAGGCAATGATGTAGCTTATATGCTAGTTAACTAGCTTATTTAACCAAAAATACGTTACTAGGTAATGTTTGGCAAATGAGCTTATTTAATAAGTTACTTGCTACTTGAAGTAGCAGACGGGGCTTTTTTTCATTTTACACATATCAACTAGCACGTCAGGTAATTTTACTAAATAGTTGTGATTTGATCAACTAACTTATCAGTTCCTAGTTTTCCACAACTAAGACCATAAGCTGGGCTTTCAGCTAACTCATAAGCATTCAACTAAGGGGTATTTGGTTTAGATTAAAATTATGTTTTAAGCTAGGCTGCAAGTCTGTAATCTAAGCTCAATAGCTGAAATAATGAACATCAAGCTATAATATATCTATAAACAAGAACAGGACATATAAAGCACTAAATGTTGCAGTGAGCAGTCATAGAAAGAGCACAGTAGTTTTTCGAAACTATAACTTCAAATAATAGAGCCCACTAATTTGCCAGCAATTGGTATAAAGTCATTGATAACAAAAAAAAAAAAAAGGTGCAGCCACAAGTTTCACAGGACCAATTACAAACCCTTGTAAACAACAACTGGGACAGAACATTAATCGAATATCAAATCAAAGACGAAATTCAGCAAGATGCTTTAAAGGAAACAAAATATTTGAGAGGAAATAATACAAAACTAAACACAATGCTTCAATAGAGAATGATAACATATAAAATATAATTAACCAATTAATATCCGGTGATATACTACTATTCATCAATGATAAACAAAATTTGAAAAAAATATAAATTAAAAGCGACAAAATCATATACCTTCTTCTCCTCAGCAGCAGGAGCAGCGGCGGCGACGGCAACACCACCGCCTCCACCAGAGTTCAAGATGAGGTCCTCGATGTTTCTCTTCTGAGCAAGCTTAGCGAAAAAACTAGGCCAGTAAGAATCAACCTTCACATTAGCCGCCTTCAACACAGCGCTAATCTTCTTGGCCTAAAATAAACAAATAAATAATAAGACGCTCAGTATCAGTGAACCCAACCTAATATTCAATGCAATAAAATGGCAATAGAACTAAAACTGATGATAATGGTACTACTATAAGAACAACAATGTTCTTTTTGTTGCTCTTATCCGAGGAAGAGAGATTTTGATCATCCACACTAAAAATGGTTAAAAAAACAAGATAGTTTCATCATATTTACACTTTAATATTAGTTTATCAGAAAATGAATACT
This sequence comes from Crotalaria pallida, assembly GCA_037953625.1. Lineage (NCBI taxonomy): Eukaryota > Viridiplantae > Streptophyta > Magnoliopsida > Fabales > Fabaceae > Crotalaria > Crotalaria pallida. The sequence goes on along the minus strand of CM075652.1, from coordinate 120,740,675 downwards.
TGTTATCCTAAAATTGATTCAAAGTACCAACAGAAATCTGAAAAAGAAAGCAAAACATCTAATACCTGAGATTTAAGGGAGTTGTGCATATTATTGAAATGATATCTAAATGTCTGATTCTCCTGCATATTACTACCACGGATATTCATCCAATAATTAGATAAAAATTAGCATTCTATTATGACTCAAGCTAAATTTTTATTTAAGATTGTGTTTTTATGAGAAGATATGTCCTGATAAAGGGATTTGCCCAAACCTCGCTAATCAAATCCTGACTGTCATTTCTTTGAGATATGCTTTCAGTCAGCAACAAAAAAAAATCAGAAATTAACAATCCATGCCATTGCTAACCAAACAAGTGGAAGAACAAGTGGAATCTAACCAAGACTAGAAACAAATTCAGATTACAAGTAAACTGAAATCCAAACAGAGAAGAGATAATTTGAATTAAGCTTATTTTTGTAAATTAGACTATTAGAGTGCATGCTGATGGTAATCATGGATAGGTAATAATAGCATATATCCAATCTTAAATTATACTGTCTCTCTCAACAAAGCTCATGTGTTTCTCATGTATGTACGTAAACAAAGCACACTTTTTATATAACCTATCACAAAATGAAACTTTGCAAATTTATGACTACCAGTGATCCTTAAGACACTTGGAAGACTACATTTAGCAACCAATAAGGAACACAAATGATGGCAAAGAGATCCTAAAGGACTTGAACCTGTGGCACTCTTCTCCCCTGAACCTGAGAGGACCCTCTGGACTTTTTTCACACTCTTCCACCATGACTTTAAGCTTTAGACATTTTAACAAACACATAATAGGCTACTAGCTATATATATATATATATATATATATATATATATATATATATATATATATATATAAAGTGAAGAACAGGGCATCCGTCCCAGCATTAAAATGTGTAGTTAGTATTAAAATGCATATTAAGCAGTCATTGAGTCTGAAAATCTGAAAAAGCAAGTAACAAACAACAAACAAGTGAACTAGAGCCTCATATTGAAAATTAAACAATGAAAATTAAGAGCAAAATAGAGACAAATTCAAATGAATCTTTACTTTCAGCAGAAGGAATATTTTTTACATTTGATTCATCTTCATCAATGCTTAAATTTCACCAAAATGCTGTCGTTTCGGTTTTTTTATATTTTTTAAATCTCAGAGATCCGTCTCTAGTGGCTTAAATTTTTTAATAAACTTCTGAGACGGAAATATCCGTCTCTAACTCTGTTGCATAAGACTTAAGAGGGGGCTTTAGAGACGGATTCAAAGACGGAAAATTCAGAGACGGAATATTCCGTCTCTATTTTTGCACTAATCCGTCTCTAATTTTTACTATTCCATGATGGAAAATTTTATGAGGATTCCGTCTCTAGTTTTACAAATCCGTCTCAAATTCCGTCTCTATTAGAGACGAAAATTTTTCCGTCTCTAAATCAGAGTTTTCTAGTAGTGTTACTCTGTCATTTGAATTTGAAATCTTAAATTTTTTTCTTAATTTATTGCTTATAAAAACAATAATAATGGAAATTGATTATGTTTCTATATTTATCTTTCATTCATTACTATTGTTTATCAATTATCAATTATTATACCTCTTAAAGAGATTGATAACAAAATTAATTGAATTTCACTGATGGAGGTTTTGGCCGCAGTAAACATAAAGTTTGACCAAATTCATGGGCATAAATGAGTAAATTGTCTTCGCTTGGGAAGAATCTATTAGGTGCTGAAAGAATATACGATGCTACAAATTTATAAGATTCTCAATTGGAAAGAGTTATGAACCTGTACAGCGAATTACACAATCACTAAAATAATAACATGCATAGTTGAGAATAGAATCAGAATACTATGAACAATCTTAATCAGAATACCGTGCTCATTCTTAGAACCAAATTCTCACATTATTATTGTTACGGAGGATAACTCCAGAACACACCAATGTTTAAATAAACTAAAAACAATAATGACAAATCCATCAAAACACACTGTACTATCAAGATAATAAAATTCAGTTTGAGAAAATAAGCATGTGTTCAAAATGATAACAAGTAACAAGGCTTCAACTAGCATATATTACTAATGAAAAATCTTTGTCGCCAAAGTATCCTCCAAACAACACATATTACCCTACAAAAATTGGGCAAAGCATCAACAATAAAATTAGGGATTCCTTTAAAAAAAAAAGATAAAAAACCATCTTAGTTGAGTTAGGGATTTTTTTTTCTATTGTTTGTATAGAATCTAAATATGACAGCATCTGAAAATAATAACTTTTTCAAATAATCACTTTTTTTGTTGAATTTGTTTTTCTTTATTTCTAAACAAATAGACCATAATAAATTCCTTTAATTCACCAACCAATAACATGATTTTAATTTTACCAATATTATAAAATTTTACAGCAGGGCTACCAAAATCCAGAAACAAATATTGAAATTCATGAGTTTAATTGTGTGGATGTTGTGATTTATTGCGTCTCTATTCAAAAATTTCATAAATTTGATTAGTTATTTTTGTTTGGCCATCACTAACATTAAGTAAATAATCACAACAACAAATAAATAATCAATTCTCATTTCATTGATCACTTGCACAATTCTTTGTTTTTGTTTTTACAATAGAAAGTCAAGAATAGGGAAAAAAACGAAGCATATGCTTACAAGTGGTTGGGAAATTAATCTTTGTTACAGATCTAACAAACTATAAAAAAGAGGGAAAAACATAATTAGAGTGGAAAACATACGGTAAAGTGATTTGCTAAGAAAAGACGGATTGGGGACGATGATGACACCGGGTCGTGTTTGGTTGTGATGCCGTGAAGAATAGCAGGGGAAATTGATATCACGGTGAGATGTGTTTGGTGTGTGCGGCGGAAATTTGATGGATGATCAATGTGTTGTACCCTACTTATTTATGGATGAGGCAACTTAATAATTTTTATGAAGTGTTGATGAACCATGAAGTGTTGATGAACCATGAAGTCGTGATGAAGTTTGTCCAGGGACAGAGGTGATGAAATTTGCAGCGTTGATGAACTGATATATTATGAAAGAAACTATTTCAAAATCAAATCCTAATTTTTTATTTTATTTTTTAAGTAAAATAGGAAATATTTAATTTGATTTAAATTAGTTCGATTAATCAAAAGTTACCTAACATGTGAAGGATTAAAATGCAATATGATTAAATTGGATGCTTTATTAGAAATTATGTTGACGTGGCTAATTAAATGAGATGACGATCTTTCATTGGCTAAGGGTTCGTCGGCACCAAAACTCATCCTTTTACGACGACACCGAAGAAACCCCCACATTTATATTATACTAGGAAAATTGTTCCGTGCGATGCACGGGTCTTAAATTTCGCTATTCTTTCTATGATCTCAAGTTGACATGAACTTTGACATAAATATAAAAATTTAAATATCAAGTTAGTGCTAAATATATGAGAATTCAAAGATCATAAAAAAGTATATCCATAAGAATATAGGTTTTGGAGTTCTGGAATTCTTGATTAAAAAATCAATTATTGAGCAAAAGATAAATCTATTTAATTTTTACTTTAAAATTTTTAATAAAGATATATTAGAAAAGTAAAACTAACAATATTATTAATTAAAAAATGAAGAGTGTGAATAGTGATACGGGTGTGTCAGTGTCCTCACTCATATCTTCATTTTCTTAATCCTTTTTCTAATCCATCATTGGTGTTTCTGTTTTTTTCGTAAAGACTTTTGACATCTCTTATTCATTAGATTATATATCTATTTGAATAAATATGTGTATTTGTATTCACCAAAAAAAATAAATATATGTGTACTTGTGTTATAGAACGAATAAATATATATGATCAAATATAACGAATAATTATCTATGTGTAATTATGTTATAGAAAAATAATTATAAATATGATCAAAATAGTTATATCACTAATACTCTACTCATCAATTTTCATATTCTATTTTTGTTTTCAGCACTTGTCTTATCAAATCCTTAACTTCCACAAAAAGGCGTAAATTTTAGTTTAGTTAGAAACCATAAGTTATTTAATTAGATCAAATAAAATCTTTAATATTTAATTTCACCAAAAAATATATAATTAAATAATTTTTTTGAAACTTTATGACAACTCTCAAAATGGCAAGGAATAAATTAAAGATAAAGAAAAAAATAATAAATAAATTAACGATAAATTATTTTTTTTATTCGAGTACTCATTTGTATATTTTTTTATGATGTGTATTTGGAGAGCCTAACGAACATCAAAATCAGAAGTTTATTTTCCAAAATTTTTTGTACATAAAAGTGTTTGAAAATATGTATTAAAGAGATGGAAAGAAATGAGAAGAGACAAAGAAACTGAAAGGGAGAGAAACGAACAACCAGAAAAAAAAACGAAAGAAAGAAGATGAATAGAAGTGTGTCTCTAAGAAAACATGATGAACGATTATGATTTAATCTAATAAAATATGATGGATGGCTAAGATTAAAAAACACAAAACACACACTTAATGATGAATTTAGGAGAGAAATACAACATTAGGAGGGAAAATGAGTGTTTTAGGAGGGAAATCTCTTTTGCCCTTCTACTTCTCCTATTTTATATTATGTTGATTGATTATGATTTAATCTATTAAAATATGATGGATGACTAAGATTAAAAGACACAAAACACACACTTAATGGTGGATTTAGCAGAAAAATACAACATTAGGAGGGAAAATGAAGGTTCAAGGAGGAAAATCTTTTTGACCATTCTACTTCTCATATTTTATATTATGTTGATTAGATAAAAAAAAAAGTATAGTTTTTATGGTACCGTTGTAAAATGATTGATATGGTAGAAAAAACTAACTAATAAAAATGCGCCATGTCATATGTGTTACCATGTTAATTACATTTTTGTTGAAGAGTACTATTTTGTATTATTGTTATTTGGTTCCTACTATTTTAATTAAGTTTTTATTTATTAAATATAAAAATTAAAACAAATTAAAAGTTTCTTTTTTTTTATTATTTTATTCATATGGAATAAGGTGATGTAATATCATATTTAAATAAGAGAACTAGGATTTCTCCACCATCATTCATCTTCTTTCATTATCAAAATTTCTTCAATCTTTTCAATGTTCATAATTAATCTTCCTCCGATTTGTCTCTTTATCTCTCTTAATTCTAATTATGGTTGATATTTCTTTATCTGGATTTAGAATTTTTTTGATGTGTTATGTTATTCTTAATATGTTTATGAATGTTCGTTGAAGAGGGTGACAATAGGTAATGGTTAGAGGAAAATAATGAACGCTAAAGAGGTTGAAGAGATTTTGGTTATGGAAAAAAATTAATGATGGGGAAAAATCCTACTTCTCCTATTCTAATTTGATATCACATCACCTGATTCAACGTGAATAAAATAAAAACAAAAGTCAACTCTTAATTTGATTTAATTTTTTTTATATTTAATAAATAAAAACTTAATTAAAATAGTAGGGACTGAATAGTAATAAAACAAAATATCACTCTTCAACAATAATATAATGACATGACAATACATATGACATGAAGCATTTTTATTGGTTAAGTTATTTACGATATCGGAACTCACTCTTTTATGAAAACGATACCGAAAAAACTCTTAATAAAAAGATAATATGATATTTTTTATAGGAAATTTCTAACATACAACCTAAAATTGGATGGTTGCTATGCAACCTTTTAGTAAACTAATAAGAAGTTGACACCTAAGACATGTGTGTCATGTCATTCCTTGAAGTACCATTCAATTTTAGGTTGCATGTTAGTAACTCCATTTTTTATATACAAAAATTTGTTTACCTTTCAAAAACAAATAGTTTTTTTTTTTAAAGAGAAAAGTGGTTTGTTTGGGATTTGAATGCGGATACCTTTATCCCACAACCTATCTAAAAACCACCAAGGAAATGCTTTTTTCACGAGAAATTATTACTTAGTTTTGAACTACTATTTTATTCATGATTTAGGTCATTGATAATTTAATAACTATAAAAAAAACTATCAAATCATTTTCTCTCTTTTATTTTTAAATGTGTAGTTTTTATTGGTCTGGACCATAAATAAAGTGATGATTCAGGATCAAGTAATAATTATATTGTTTACACGAAGTCTTATTCGTGAAACGACGTGGGAATTTATTAATCATATTATTTTCGAGAAATTATTAGTTGATTCTGAATCACCATGTCATTCATGGTCCAAACCAATAATAATTTGACACATCCTATATCATATTTGCCTGAGAACTTCAGTATTTTCTCTATTTTCTCCTACATTTGCACCGTGATTTTAAATTTAACTTACATAATCAGTAAATCGTCCTTATATCTCAATAGATTTTGAGTATCAATTTCTTATTCGAAAACACTTTATCCTACGTCAGTGTCAATATTATTTGTTTGTATATTTTTTATATATAGCGTACCCAAATTTTTTAGAAAATAATATACCACGTACATACCCGTACTCGTATCCGTATAAGATAAAACTATTGAAAATTGTCTCCTTTGAAACTTAATTGAGAGTGTTTCATTGCTTGGAACCATTGTCATTCTAGATATGACGATTGTTCACCAACCTTATATCCAGTTAGGATGAGACACTGAAGTACATGATTTCCCATTTTTTTATGTGCATCCAAGTTTCGTTACATGGATCATTTCATTGGCCCACATTCCTTAATAACATGATTGAAAATCCTTCTTTCAATGTTAATTTATGTGATGGAAGTCCAACACATTTTATTCCATTCCAGATTTTAGGAGAGAATACATCTAGTTCAGATTCCATAGAACCTTTCCTCGTGCTGATTGAATTTGATTTGAAATATATTTTTCGCTTCTTTTAGAATTTTTGTCATTATATATTCATTAACTTTTGCAACAACTTCCAATGTAGGTTGAAGAATAGTTCTCTTCTTGAAGTAACTTGTGTCTTGTAAATTTTTAGATGATGTGGGTATGCAAATTCTATTAAATCGTCTAAATGTATCGGACTTTTTATCAACATTTCAACTGGAATTTGAACTTTTGCTTCACCATCTGTTGATTCTCGAATAAGTCCATCTCCTATTTTCAGTAACTAGGCACTAAAATCTTTCAACTCAAGAATATTTGACTTAGATGAACCAATTGTCAGCCATATGTTTCTAGTGAGCCGAAGAACTTGTCAATGTCCTCATAAGTTTGATGAGTTTATTGTTGCTTGTACAATAATATCTTATATTATTAAACCCTTAGGGATGACAGACAACATCTGTCGAAAGTCTCCATATGACCTTTCTTCCAAATGGTTTTTATGGACGATGAAAAGCGCAACACATCTTTCAAACATCTATCCAATTCTTCGTTCATAACAATATTTTTTTTTGTTTGCACCCTGGTATCCGGCCCACTGGGCCAACTAATCTAGTTCAAGGGGGTCCCGGGGTTAAGGTTTTATTCCTTTCCCAACGTTGTTGCGGGGGATTGAATCGTGGTTCTCTCTACCAAGTGCGACCCCTGACAGCATCGTGTGACACCCTTCTTTATAATATTGAAAATAGTGAGTATTTCCAAATCGCTTTATGGAATTTATAATATAAAATACCTCAGCTCTCCAACACTCCAAAAATATGTACAGTATGTCACAACTCAAAAAAAAAAAGTGTCAAAGAGCAGGTCGAATTGGTCCTCCAAGCATCCAACTGGTCCACTGCAACTACACATCAGGTCCAGGATCCGTACTACCTATACTATGCCTATAACTAGGAACCACTCGGTCCTCTAGGGGTCTAGTAGTCGGCTCGACTGATACCTCCTCCTCGCTCTCCCCCTCCTCAGGGTCCTCCTCAATCTCGTCCGACGGGGTAGATGCCCTACCATTGGGCCTAGGATATGCAGCAGGTGCAGTCCTAACAGTACTTGTCGGACTAGATGAGGGGATATCATCATAAGTGAAAACTCTAGAAGCAGAGGGATGATAACGAGTGGCTGTCCGGAAACGAAAAACTATGGAACCTACGTACTGGTCAAGCTGGTAGTGGTGGTCCTCTATAAGTATAGAACGGGGGTACATGCATAGTATAAATGATAGGGATCCTAAACCTACAAGGGCGCACACGAGCAAGGGGGTTAGGGTGATAGAGAGTAATCTCCACCTCACCCTCAAAGGTAGCTCGGTGCTCCTCGAATATCCATATACCACTAGGGATGGGTCTGATCTCGACGCAAGCTAGGTACCTGTCCATCACCTAATAAGGGCACAGGGGTAAGCATATACATACACATAATCAAATAAGAGTAACTGTAAGTAAACAATCACAGATAATCACATTGTCAACCAACATGTGTATGCATATGATCAAGCCAAATTTATTTATAATTAAACTCTTTAATTATAGTGGCATGATGCATGACATATCTCAATCCTGAGATACTCCAACTAAATATCCTCACGGACGTCCATCCATAGCATCAGTGTATTCTATTCCAAGAATACTTTTAATACGTTACCTGAACGTATGGTGTACTAGCTCGGAAGTGATAACAACGTTACCTTATCTGGTGAACGTCACATCGCCAAAATGTACACCTATCACTTTATGATACACAACGCCGCTTCTCTTGCATGTGTCACGTCGCCAAAACGTAATGATCATATCAACAGTATATCACTTACTGCCCACATCGTCAACCTTAATGTGTCATCGAGCTAGCAGCAACATTTGGCACTCCCAGAGGACCTCCTCATGTTCCTCGAACATGATAAACGATAAATTCCACCAACACCATGCATGAATGCTTCAATGTCTCAATTGAGTTGTTTTTCAATTTATTTTATAATATCCAACTCATTATAAAATAAATATATGCTTTATGCATATCACTTAGAAATAATAATCCAATATTATTTCAGGTATGATTTCAGTGTGATCTCTTTTAAAATTTAGCATTTAATTATAGGTTAAAATTATTAGAAATTAAAAATGGTATTTTGCGGAATTTTTTCACTGGTAATCGATTATCAGGGACTGATAGTTAATCGATTACCATGTTTTATTTTATTGAACCTGAATCAGATGCATCAAGATAATCGATTACCATATCATGCTAATCGATTATTCATGACAGCAGATGCACAAAAACTGAGTTTTAACATACCATTTTCAATTCTAACTTAAAACCACCATTCAGAAAGATCAAATGGCATGAAACAAACATGCTCCAACATTGAAATCAAACCAAAACTCAAAGAATCCAACAATCTCATAAATTATGCATAAAACACAACTTTAACAACTCAAGGTACCATATCACAATACATGCAACCAAACCGTGATTTCAGGCACTAAACACTTTGCATGCATACAATATAAGTTGCTCAAATCACAGAGAGAGAAAAATTTGGTCTCCAAACCAAAAACCTATTTCAAGCTAAGCCCTTATGAGTCTCATGGTGACTCCCTACACAAAACCATAAATCACTCTTATTCTAGTTAATGTAAAGCTTTCCTCATACCTCTAAATCGTGAAGGAACAGAGACTTGGCAAGAAAGAGCTCTAGAACTTCGAATTCCCCAAATTCATCACTGAAACAGAGCAGTTTCGACAGAGCACCAAAACCGAATTGGTTGACACATGAAACAGCCATGAAAATTGGGGAAATTAGTTCTTTTAAACTCTCTGCAAAGAAACAAGTTTGAGGTGGAATGGTTACTTGAGCTTACCAGAATCGAGCTTCAAAGTAAGCTTTAGGAATCAATTTTCAGCTTTCTGCAGAACTTGAAGCTGAACTTGGCAAGTTGCGTTCTCCTTCCACACTCACTCTCAACACTCAATCTTAGTATCTTTGAAAAGCTTGAGATGTAAGCTTTCCAACCGTGTATCACTCACTCACAGAGACTCAGCAACGGAGGAGAATTTGAGAGGCGAACTCAGGAACCCTAATTCGGCCTCAACACTCAGAAATTGAAGAAATGGCTCAATTGATCCACTAAATCCTCCTTATATACACGAATTGGGTGTTCATGCACGAAGACATGCATTTTCCACTATGCATGAAACGATTTCGTGTCAATAAACTGGGTAATTAGGTGTTGATTAAGCGTTGAGTCATCAAACGCATTCAAGACTAACTGTTTTGCACTTTGGTAATCGATTACCAAGTCGTGGTAATCGATTAACATGATGAAAATTTTCAAAAATTTTAATTAACTTCCCTCCAAAAACCTTTTTCAATATTGCAATTAGGTCTTACCCCAAGGACTGAATTGCAAAAACTAATATTTTTGTACAAATTTAATATATAAAATATATCACATATTCTTATATATCTTAAAGCACATAATGTACAAAAATAAAGACTTCTAATAAACTTAATTAATTATAAACTAATTATTATAATTAATTAACCTATTATTCGAGAGACGAAAATTAGGCGAGTGTTACACATTGCACCAACAGCTCTTTCGTTCATAATTTGTTTACCATCATTCAAGCATATATCTAAATGCTATTGGAAAGTGGAACGTGGAATGTGGTCTTATAAATAGGGACAAGAAAATGTTTACAAAATGGTCTTATATAAATAGACAATAGGAGTATTATCTAATGAGTAAATAGTTAGATTAGTCCCTGACTTTGTGGGAACTGGTCAAATTAGTCCCCTGGCATTCCATACTGTTAGTGATCCACAAAGTCAATAATTAATTTGATTGGTGCCCAACCACAATCTCAAGGGCTAATTTGACCATTAGTCAAGATGGTCTTTTTTTTTGCCAAAACGATGTCATTTTAGCCATTCCGTTAGTCCACGTTAAGAACTATTAACAGCCATTAACGTCAGGGGAATAAAGTGACTCACATTTTTTTATCTCAAGGACTAATTTAAAATTTCAAAAATTACAGGGACTAAATTAATTGATGCCCAAAAAGTTAGGGACAAATAAAGCATATTACTCATTATCTAATATATGATTGGATAACCAATTAAAGATACATTAAATGGTTAGTTTCACAATTGGTTGAGTTGGTAAATAGAGCACTAAAAGTTTGGCTTTATTTTTTTTTTTTTACTTTTCAAAATTTTACTATTTTTTTATATTTGATTTATATTTTTTCAAGAAAAATGTCACACAAATCAGGATACTTGGAGAGATTACCTGATTTAATTGATTGAAAAAAAAAATAGGATTCCGTACTTATCAACATATTATAAAATAGGAGAAGTTGAAAGCATTTTTGTCATTTTCATTTTCCCTCCTTCATCCTTGTTTTTCCCTCCAAATTTGTTTGTCCGTGCATCGCACGGGAATAAATATTTATCTTAAGTTATTTTTAGTAAATTTTTATTAGTACAATTTGGATTACACATAAATATAAAAATTGTCCGCAAACATACAATTTGCATTTCGATATTATTACAATTTGCACGGGTTATTAATGATCTTTTCAAAAGGAAATAATTTGAATCAAATATTAACATAAAAAATATATAATGCATAAACGACCCGTCATATGATAATTAACCAGAAAAAAAACGAATATAATGTTGTAATCAACATATTATCAACATAGGAGAAGTTGATGGCATTTTTGTCATTTTCATTTTCCCTCCAAATTTGTTTGTCTGTGCATCGCACGGGAATAAATATTTATCTTAAGTTATTTTTAGTAAATTTTTATTAGTACAATTTGGATTACACATAAATATTAAAATTTCCCGCAAACATACAATTTGCATTTCGATATTATTACAATTTGCACGGGTTATTAATGATCTTTTCAAAAGGAAATAATTTGAATCAAATATTGACATAAAAAATATATAATGCCTAAACGACCCGTCATATGATAATTAACCAGCAAAAAAACGAATATAATGTTGTAATTTCAGAAATTCTAATACAAACAAGTCATAATACAGGCAAATTGGTATTAAACATTTAAACAGAGGATCATTTTGAATAATAAATTTTGGGTACTACGAAAAAAAAAGATATATAAGTATTAAAGATGAGCTATAATTTGGTATAATGATTTAGCTTAATACAATCAAATATTTACTCAGTCTTGAATTCAAATTTAAAAAAATCCAAAAATTTATACAATATGTTGCAATTTAAATTGTGAAAAATAATGATGCGTTATTTTATACTTTAGACAATATACTTATTTACAATTATGAAGTTCTAATACAAGCAAGTAATTTGAAAGTTCGAATCTTATAAACACGAATTAATTAAAAGTGTGAAAACAGATCTTATATTTTGGGACAGATGTAATAATAATAATGATGATGATGATATATATGGTAAAAAAATAGCTGCATTTGGACTTGCAAAACAAATTACTAACAAAATGCATTTGGAATGATGGATTAAATAAAACAAAAATCAAAATGAATTGGATTTTTTTTAATATAAGAAATTATGTTGTTAATTAAAATCAGAAATCGCATAGTTGATACATTATTAGTTAATTTTTATTAATGAGAAAGTTGGTAGCTGAAACTAGATTCAAAGGTTAATGTTTATGACTATTCATTTCTAAATACATGTAAATCATTTTTATAAAAAGTTCATATTAACTTATGGGTTTTCTTAACCTCAGCCCTTAGGGCTGAGGATAAAAGGCTAAAAGTGGACATCATGTGTTGGAAAATGGTACATTGAAAGAATAAAAACACTTTATATTTAGTTTTTCAAAACATGATATCCACTTTTAGCCTCTTATCCTCAGCCCTAAGGGCTGAGGTTAAGAAAACCCTTAACTTATTATTTAAAAAGACATATTTCCAAAATCTATAATCAATTTTTTTTAAAAAAAAAAATTTAAACCCGTGCAATGCACAGGTAAAATTACTTGTGTGATTAAATAGATCGAGTAGAAACCAACGAGCTCTTGATACAGTGGTGTCAGGGGCTGCATTTGGTAGGACGAATCACGGTTCGATCCCCGCAACAACGTTGGGAAAGGAATAAAACCTTAACCCCGGGACCCCTCGATCATACATCGAGTAGAATAATACACTCATATTCCATATACTTATCTGATAAAAATAGAAATAATAAAAACCGAGTAAAAGATTCCATGCATTCTTATGTGATTTTATTTTCATAATTGTTATATATTTTCTCATATTTTAATAATACTATGATAGAAATCTTTTTTTTTTTGATATATTTCTATTGAATCAATTTAACTTAGAATAGGAAACAAATATTTTTTTTATTCCTAAAATCATGCTGGATTATATTTATTTTGGTATCTTAGTTAATAATTTACTTTAATCAATAATTAGTATAACCATTTTGGAATATTTTGATTTTGATTTTTTTTTCTAAATTGATGGGTAAAATTAAATCATTAATTTCAGCATATGCAATTTTATTTTTTTTTAAATATGCTTGATAAATTTATAAAATTAACCTACAAATAAATTTATATCATAAAAGAAGTGACATGTGTTACTTGCTTATTATTGATTGGTAAACAAATAACACATGTCATTTTCTTATGATATAGACTTGTTTGTAAATTGATTTTATAAATTTATTTCAATAAACTTGTTTGTAAGTTGATTTTGTACATCTATTTCAAAGTTAGATGAAGAACTTGAAATATTTTTCACGCACTTCATCGTGTTGATCTTGCTTATGTTGCTTCTCTGCTTACTTTGTAACATTAACATTGATGGTTATGAAATATGGGCATTACTTCCATGCAACCTAATTTTGGGTTGTTGTCATACAATTTTTTGTTTAACCAATAATACTTTGTCATTTCACATATTTTTGGGTTGACACTTATGAGTTTTGACTTTTTAAAAAATGACATGACAACAATACATGAGGTGGCAATGCATCATTGGTTCATACAAAGGATTGTTTAGCAACAACCCAAAATTAGGTTGCATAATAGAAATTTCCATAAAATATTTGGTATTTTATTTTCTTGTTTTTATCAAGTGAATTTTTATTTAATATAAGGTAAAATTATTATATTGGTCATCTAAGTTATTTTTTTGTTTTTAAATTGGTTTTATAACTTTTTTTTAAATTTCATTTTGGTTCTACTAACTTTTTTTATCCAATTCTCAACTAATATTCACAATTTTGACATCATTAAATTCATAAATGAAGATATTAAAAATACATCCATTACTTTTATGAAATTGTATCTTTATAAAAAAAAAATGAACTTTAAACTTAAAAGGTAATGATAACTTATACCACCGATTCGTAAAAATAAATAATTTAGTGGACCAAATTAAAAACAGATAGTAAAATATTATAAAACTTATTTGAAATAAATAAACTTTTTCTAATAATATTTTATTTTATAATATTGTATTCTTATTCAATTTCATGTAAGAATACATGTATTTAGGAAGAATTTAATTTTGTAAAGCTGTCAGGATTATTAAATATTACTATTTTACACATTATTAGAGTTAACTTATATTCTCATCATGTGAAAATGTATAGATAGATGATAATAAAATATATATATATATATATATATATATATATATATATATATATATATATATATATATATATATATATATATGTATTTAGACTGACGATGCGTTAATTAGAATTATCTTTTAAGAAAGAGCTTAGTTTTTAAAAATATGTAGCTACAGACTTTTAAAAAAAAATTCTTTATTCTCATTAAGATTTATTCTTAAAAGACTCATAACTTTATAACCAAAAAAAAAAAAAAAGGCTTTTCTATATAGTTAAAAAATTTCAAGCCAAGAATTACATGATGAAGTAGTTTCAATAACTCCTAACATTAAGGTGACTAACTTCAATATTCCCAATTCCCTTGTAAAAACTTGATATTTTACGGCATCTACAACATCTTTTCTTTTAGAAAGTCATCTACCACACATATTAAACAACATAAAGTCATAGACTTAAAGTCTTAATAAACAATAAACATATCATTCACTACTAAAAGTTCTTTAGATTTATAGAATCCTTTTCAGCTCCAAGTTCTTTTGTGGAAGTGTCTTCTGAGTTCGCAATAGGTAAGAAGCCCGTTTGAGTACCGTCGCTATCATTTTCAATTTCTCCTTCAAGGCTTAATCCTTCAATTCTTGCTCCAGGATCTCCTATAACTCTCACATCTATAAAAAAAAATAAAAAATAAAAAAAACTTAGACTAATCAAGTGATGTAATTCAAAGGGAGAAAATAAAGTATTCGGACTTTGGTTTTCTTAAACATAATCAAATAAACTGTATATAATGAGTGTGTTTGGAATGAGAAGCATATAGCTTATTTAGTAGCTTTTAGTTTATTGATTTGGTCAATAAACTACTAGAGCTATTTGGTGAACAAAAAATAAAAGAAGCTTATAGCTTTCAAAAAGGAAACTTATAGCTTCTGAAAGCTAACTTTTAGAAAGTTACATCATGTAGCTTTTAGAAGAAAAAAATAAGAGCTTTCAATAAATCATATCTCAATTTTACCCTTTTTCATTAAATTATATTATTATTTATTCTGGCCCAAATTAATATTACCCGCCAAATTTTTTACTTTTTTCTCTCATAAACCCAAAAACCTAGAATCTTTTTATATATTCAACATATGTACGCATCACACCATACCACACCAAAATCACTCATAAAAAAAATCCTATATTTAACTATTGATTCAAGAGACATAAAGGTATGTGATATTTATTTCAATATTGATCATCAAATTTCTCTTTCACTTTTTTTGTTATTCAAGTGGGACAAATTCTGAAATGAAAGAAGTTCGCCAAAAAATTGCTCATTCATTGTCGGAGTCAAAGAGAATGAGATAGATTGTGTTTATATTATTAGATTTTTTTATGGTGATGTCTATAATTTGCTTGGAATATTTTTGTTTTAATATAAAGTGTAGTAGTACTTAAATTATTATGAATGTTATAATTTTTTTAATCATTTATATTTATATGAATGAAGTATATGCATTTTTCTATAAGCTACTAGTGTAGTATTATCGTCATTGAAACATGAATGTCAATGCTAATTATTATTCAACATACCCTTCAACACGTTATGTACTTTTCGGTCATTTAACATGTTTAAATTAGTTGCACAGTTAGTTTTGACAAACAGCTCTAATTCAATAAGCTAGCTATACAGCTATAAGCTTACAGCTATAATCTCATAGCTATAAGCTAGGTTCACAGCTATAAGCTAGAAGCTCACAGCTATCAGCTACAAACTCACAACTATAAGTTAATTTTGCCAAACAGACCCAATAGAAAATCTCAGCTAGAACTTGGAAAAAAAAGGGACAAATTTGGGTATATATATATTCTTAAATCGTAAGTATTATAATTATGACAAAGCATATCCTATTTTACTTATTGATGGATCTAGCTAGCTAGCATGTTTAATTAGTTTTGATTATCTTATTTTTCAAAAATAAATCCAGCCAAGATCTCTTTCTTAAAGACGTTGGTTAAGAACTTCAATTTTGTCCAATTACTTTAGACTATGAAAAACCAAATTATATATTACCATAATTGAGAATAACATAAGAATGCATGATATTCTATGTTATTATTCACCTGGATTTGAAAATAACCAAAGAATGAGGGCACAAACAAGGAGCACCAAAGGGATAACATGCACTGCATTCTCAGCAAATTTAACACGTGCCCTCTCCCTCCTAGCCAACTCTACAATGGGATCACTATATGAAGGCACATTATTGTTGCCATCAAACAAAGAAGTTGATCTACGCCCTGTATTATTATTATTAGATGGAGAACTTGTCACGTGCTTGAAGTAGTCATCAGAGAACCTGTTCCAGCTTGCGGACCTGTGCATCTTACTTTGTTGATTTAATTTCTTTTCGAAGATGAAAAAAAAATGTATGCTGATTTGGAATAGAGATTATTGTTTGTTATCATTAGAAAGGGTAATAATAGGTAGGTTGTGAATCAAAACAACAGCACACTCAAAACAAACAAAAAAGAAGGAAAAAAAATACTAAATAAAAATAAATAAAAGTCTATACGAGAATGAAGGCGCTTTCATTGAGTTCGGCATTCTTTGCTCTCACATCCTCTTACCAATTCACTACCATAACCAATTTTTGCACATTCCAAAAAACAAATATGAATTTGTTCATATTGGATAAGTGGTTTATATAGTTTACTATAAGGAATTAATTAAGTTAATTGAATAAATAGTTAATAAATTTGTAAATAATAGTCATAATAACAATAATAAGAGTAAAAACACTACTCTCATGTGCTTTATGCACTATTATATTACAACACTACGCCTTACTATTTTTTTTTTTGGTTAAATATGAAATAGTGGAGCTATCTTTATCCATTTCTTCGTGCTTAAAAAAACAATTCATTTATTTTGATTTCCTTTGTACATAAAAGTTTAGAGCAAGGAAAAGCTCTTCTGATCAACTCAATAATCATCAACGTTCGTTGGAATTTATATAAAAATTAGGAATTACTTACTAGGTTTTATAAAATTATGATTTTAAAATAAACAGTAAAGTATCAATTTGTTTTCTTATCTATTTTCACCATACCAACATATTTACTAAAAATTTATAAATACAATTTAGTCCCTCAAGATTTTAGTTTGACAAAATTTGGTCCTTAAAACATGAAAATTTTGAGGGACCAAATTGGTACGCCCAAAAACCTTGAGGGACCAAATTAGCATATCCAAAAATCTTGAAGAACTAAATGTATATTTACAAATTTATTTTCAGGGACTAAGTTAATATCGTGAAAAATTATCATGGACCAATATATAGAGCTGTCAAAAATGGCTAAACCCGACGGACTAGCCCATTCAACCCTACATAAACATGAGCTATGTCATGGAAAACTCTAGCTTGGAAATTTTTTGACCCAACCTGATAATTAATTAGCCCAACATGGACTATCCTGGTATGGATTGGATCTACCCATTTGTCTCGAACTTAATTTTCTTTTCAATATGCATGTTACAATATTTTGCTATTATTGCATAGAATTGGGCAATAATGAAATTAAGATGAGAGCCTCGTGGCTGCTACGCCAAAAAAGAAAGAGATTAATGGGTATGCACTGACGGTGTAAAGTTTTTTACACCATCAGTCTATCATCTACCATTCATTTATATTACTTTAATTTAAAAGTCAACGACCATAAACGGATGAATGGTGGATGATGCACCGATGGTGTAAAAAACTTTTACACTGTCGGTGCATTCTCCATTTTCTCAAAAAGAAATTTTATGTGTCTTTATTTCCTTTAAATTATTATCCTTTAAATTAAGCTGTTATAATTTTATGTGTCTTTATTTCCTTTAATTTGGTTTTCTACTTCTACTAATGAGTTGTATGTTTTCCTATCATATATAGTCCACTTTTGCTATAAAGGAACACGCTCGATGTTTATTTTAGCAACTAAAGTAATTAAAAGTCAATAATAATAATAGTCCAAACCAAACTTTTGTGAAAATATCTTGCCATTGAAGGAGCGAGGCTTGTACCTACCTCTCTTTCGATCCATTGAGACAAGTATTCACTTAACATACCTATTTGCAAGAGATGGGTCTTATTATAGCAGGTTGTGGTACTAACTCTCAGGTTTCATTTTCATCCTTTCTTCCATTACATTTTTTTCACTCATTGAACTGCTTCTACGTACGTACTTTGTTCGTTCACTTCGTTTTTTTGAACTAGCACTGCATTGACAAATTTTTGATTCTGTAGTGTCCCGGTATTGATGCATTACAACATTTTTGGCTTTAGGCAACACTGAAATTTCAACGATTAAAAAACCGTTACCTATACATGGAATAAGCAACGGTTTTTCGTGTGTAGCCAAATGATACGAATTAGCAACGGTTTTTATTCATATCTGTTGTGAACTAATTCATATCAACATATCCTTCCATATAGGCAACGGTTTTTTAATTGTTGATGGAAAAGGCCACGTTTTTAAACCGTTGCCTAAAACTTGGTAAGAAAACCGTTGCTTTTTTTTTTAAAACAAAACCGTTGCCTAAAACTTGATAAGAAAAACCGTTGCTTTTTTTAAAAATAAAACCATTGCCTTTTTTTCCAAAGAAAACCGTTGTTTTTTTGACGGAAAGAAAACCGTTGCTAAAAATGCTAAGTTAAAAGTTAAAACCCCAACCTAGCTAGTTTCATTTATTCTATCCAGCAAAAAAAACGTTGCCCAATCTGATTTTGCCCATTATTCTATCAAAACCCCAGCCTCTTCATTCTATCAAAAGTGTGAACCAAAGGAATTAGTAAAGTGAAACAAAAAAAAAAAAAAAAACACCAGCAGTACTAGTCTTCATTTGACCTCCACGCTAGACACCAGCAGTAGTCTTCGTTCGACCTCCACGCTCGACCGCAACCAGCCTCCACCCTCGACCGCCGCCAACCTCCACCAGTCTTTTCATTCCTCTCCGCGCTACTCGACCGTCACCGCTCCAACCTCAGCCGTTGACGTTTGACGATTCGTTCTCCACCGCTACTCTGCTACAACCTGCGACCGACCCGCTACTCTGCTCCAACCTGCGACCGACCCGACGACCTTCGATCTTCAACCGGTGAGTATTTTCGTCTAATTTCATTATCCCTATTTTCTCCATTTCGCACTCCACCGCCGCCTCCTCCTTTGATTCTTCAAGCTTCTCCAAGCTTCAATCCCCATTTATTGATTCGTTCAAAACGAGCCATTTTGATTCCTTTTTATGGACTTAGATACTGATTTATGATCTGGGTTTTTATTAAATTAATCTATTTGTTGGAAATTTCTGAGATTTGTTAATGCAATTTCGCAACTTTAAGTTATGTCATCTGTTTTTAATTAAAGTTTAATAAGTTGTGTTGATTCTTATTGATTTGTGAATGAACCTGAAATTTGGGTCTGATACTTTGATTTTTTGTTCCTTTGTTGTATTGATTATCGAAGTTAATTTGTTAAATTTGAAAGTTAGGCATTTCTGTTAAAAAAAAAAAAGAGCTTGTATTGTGATTTATATTGTTGGTATGTACTAATTAGGGAAGCATTTTAGCTGTGGAATTCATGTGCATGTGTGGCTGTAGAATATGAAATTGATGCCTGCTTTGCTTTTTAAAATTGGTATTGGCTAGGAGTGAAGTTTTGTTTTTTCAAAATTTGGATGTGGCTGCTTTGCTTGATTCGGCTATGACAGAGATAGAAAATCTGCAGTGTCTGATATGGTCCTGCTTGAGTTTGAAGGGGGCTCAGGTTTTGTTTCATTTGTTTTCTGAACCAAAATGGCTCCACTGTTTGAGTTGCAGGGCATTTGGTTTGGTCTTTGTAGAGTGTGCTGTGCTTATGTGTTTTTTGTTGGTGCCGTTGGCTGTTAAGCTCCTGATATTCATACTTTTTTTGTATTTGTTTTTGGTGGCCTGGGGTATTAGAGTATCACTCATACTCGCCTCTTGGTCTTTAATTAAATTTTCCTTATTTAAAAAAAATCACTATGTAGTAGTTCTATGATGTAAAAAAAAATTTTTGGTAAATGATGATGATGTAATCGTTGAACAATGTCACTTGCAGCAAGAAGCAAGAGACAAATTCAAAGTCTTCTGTCAACAACTAATAATCAAATACTGAATGGCTAAATTAGTGACCAAGAGCAAGTTATACAAGCAAAAGGATGACATCAATTCTTGCATCAGCACATTTTTTTTCCTTGCCTAAAAAAACAGAATTTATTTCGTTTTTCCTTATCTGTACAGACGTTATATGAATAGGTTAATGTTGTCTTGTTTCTTTTTTCCTTATCTGTTCAGACTTTATTTATAAAGTTGACTTGTTTCTTTTTTCCTTATCTATCCAGACTTGATTTATAAAGTTGTGTTGTTTCTTTTTTCCTTATATGTACAAACTTGTTTTTCTAATGTGTTCCTAGAAGTTAAGACATGCATGGAATTTCCTATGTTGTTTTTCTAACTGATAAAGTGTTTCATACGTGAACTCACAACGTAGCAGAGGACCCTTGGCAGCCCAATCTAGCAAGCTTCCTTTTATATTGCTGTTTGTACAACGAACTCATTCAAGGTATGTTGCTTTCATTATGTAAATGCACATTATGCTTTTCGATATTGTGTTTAATTTGAACATTTTCTACCGGTGACGTCGCCATCGATCACGGGTTCGGTGATCAGACTCCTGGTTACTCTCAGTCTCCTGGTTACTCTCAGTATCCGTTCGAGTCGGTGAACGTGGAGAATAGGAATGAAAACGGAAACGGTTACGGCGATGACGACGGCGTTTTTGTCTCCGATGGTCCGGTGCTTCCTCCGCCCGGTGAGATGGAGCCGAAGGAAGGTTACGTGCTTCGTGAGTGGCGCCGGTGAGTAATCGCGGTTTAGTTTTTGTTTTTTTTGTTTAATTGCGTTTTTTTTGGTTAATCTGTTAGATCCTGTTTGAATCTGATTAGATTTGTGATGATTTTGATTCAATGGACAAGTTTATAGTATATTTGATCACAAAGTTTATTGCTATTACTCCTGAGTAGTAGTAAGGATTTGGAATTAGGAATTAGGGAGCTTGATCGTGTGTCTATAGAAAGGAAAGAATTGATGAAATTAGTTTTTACGTTTTGTCCACTCAGGTTATTCTTGAAGAACTAGGTAATAAGGTATCCACTAGCATTTCTTGTGTATTTCTTTAATTCTGTAACTATTTCTTTAACTCTGGTTTGGTTTTGTATCTTTAGTAAGAAGAATTTCTTGTACTTCTTGCTCTTTTGGAATGAATATTTTTACTTATCCAAAAAAAATTTAAATTTAATAACATTGTGTGTGTTGGAACGCATATTACTACATTGATCAATTGGTTATTGATTTTTACGGATCTCAATTTTGTAAGCTGTTGTGGTAAATGATTGAAACTCATGGAAAATAATATTACATCCTTGAAGACATATCTCTTCTCTTTGATTAACTAATTTTCCTTATTTTCTTTCTTTTTACTAGAAGAAAATTTATACATATATATTTTTTGTTGTGCCTGGCTTGGGGAGGGGGGTTCCTTTTGATTGTCTCCTTTCTTATCCGTTAAAAAACCTGTTGGGATTGCAAAGTTTTGAACCGAGTTCGCTGATAGCCAAAAAAAAAGGCAGCTTTATTTTCAATTTCATGCTATGATGTGAGCTTACTTGTTTTTGTTGTAAGGATATTATTAGCATGAATCATTAAAAAATCAGAGTTTAAAGGTCTGTTGTCTAGGAATTAACTTGAAAGTCGATACACATAATGAAGTAATATAAACTTATAGACGAAATGTTCACTTCTGCCAGCCATCTAGCAATTGGAAATACATGCCAAAGTTTGAAGCTGATTTTGTTTTTTTTTTAATCATTATGTAGTATTGTAAATGGAGTCATCACATTACAACATTGTTATTCTTGGAGAAGGGTGATGATTCATTATTTATCATATCCACTTGCTGATTCTTTTCTAATAAACATTAGTTGGCATCTCAATAGATACTTTTATACTCACACTTTTATGATTTCATTGGGACAGAGATGAAGAAGAATTTGCTGAAGTTAAAGCAGAATTGGTTGGTTTTTTAACTTCTATTTGATTTCTTATTTTTTATTTTAAATAATTTTCCCTTTCGTGATTGCAATCATGTATTGTGATTAGGAAAAAAATTGGAAGGCTACCAATGGAGCTACAAAAAATAGCAATAAGGTAAAAGCAATATCCATCTATGTTTGACTTGTCTTGATCCTCTGTCTGTCACATCTCCTGCTCTTTTTGATTTTGTGCATCTATTGAAAGTTAAATCATGCCTGCGAGACCATGCATGATCCAACTATTTGCCATCTATATTTTTTCATGGAAGATATTTTGTTTACATTTTTTTATTATATTCAATGTTTAAAAGATTCTTTTGAAAATCCTTACTACTTCCACAACAGAAACCGAGAGAGACTCTTGATTACTGGATTACAAATAAATTGCTTTAAAAATATTCGAACATTGAACAAGGCACTTAAAATCTTGTGTGGAAACTCTAATATTCGAACTCTAATATATTTTTTTTCTGCTTCTATGAAGAGGTATATATATACTGTAATGATGTTTTGATTCTATATTTTTATTATATATATATATATATATATTTTTTTTTTCATATTGCAGCAAAATTTGAATGTTGAGGAAGACAAGCTGAAGATGAATGAGAAGGATATCATTGGCAATGCAAGAATATAGCTTTGAATTTTATTATTTTTTTTAAACTTTAGCAAAAAATTATGGCAATTAGGAAGTACTTAATTTGGTCTTGTACTCTTTGGATGATGGAACAATATAATCTTATGTTATTTTGGTATGTATGGTGATTATTATAATTTAATTTCATTATGTGTATATTCAATATAATTTTATTTAATGTGTTGCATATAGATTGAACCTAAAATAAGTGTTGCCTATGTGAAGTTAATAGTTATATAAGTGTTGCTGAAACATAATGCAACGGTTTTATCAGTGTTGCATATGCTATAAATGAAAATAACCGTTGCTGTTTTATAGGAAAAGGCAACAGTTTTTTAACAAGGTTGTTGCATATTCTGAACAACCAAACTGTTGCTATTTATTAGGAAATGGCAACGGTTTTATTAACAAAAGCGTTGCATATTCTGAATAAAGAAACCGTTGCTGTTTAGTAAAACCGTTGCATATTATGTAAAAAAAACCGTTGTTGTTTATAAGTAAAAAGGCAACGGTTTTTATAAAACTGTTGCCAAATACGAAAAACCTTGCCTTTGACAATAGGCAACGCTCACCTAGAGAACAATTACAAAACCGTTGCATATACTTTCAGCAACGGTTTTTGGTCTTTAGGCAACGGTTTTGTGCCGTTGCAGAAAATAAAAAATGTTGTAGTGATGGAACACCACGATGTGTGTTTGGGGTTGTTGCAGCTGACGAGGGTGACCCCAGTCCAAATGTAGTGTCCCAGTATTGATGGAACACCACGATGTGTGTTTGGGGTTGTTGCAGCTGACGAGGGTGACCCCGGTCCTACGTACCCCCAGTGATAAGGGGATCAAGCCACACGTAGTTCTTGAGAGTAGGGATGAGAAAAACATACCTTAGCCCCTATAGCATGACGATACTTATAGGGGAAGTTGTGTTGTGGTGCCTTATGGGCCTGTTCGGCCCAGTAGGGCTGACGTGGCTCTTAGAGGATAAGAAGGATGAGTTATTCACCCTTATCCTATACTAGAGAGCCCATGCTTATCCTGTAGCGGTAGGATTTATTATTGGTTAACCCTACAAGCCCCCCAAGCTCGTATAGGCTCGAAGAGCCTGTGCTGAGCTTCTAAGAGTTGGTGGTGACATAAAACATTGTTTGCGGCTAAGAACTTTTTATTCGGAGGAGTGTCGTGGATGGTTGATTAGGACGTGTAAGACTGTTCGCAGTCAAGGCCTTTAGTCGTGTATCGTCATGTACTGAGTTCAAAGTCGAATTGGACTATTTTTTAAAGTCACGATGCTTTTAAGGAGACATCCTTTTATGCGCTTGCCATGGTGAAAGCCGAAAGGCTTGTGCCAATGTATGCTGGCACGACTCAAACTGTTATTTGAGTTCGAGGTGTGCCAAAATTATCACCAATTGGATCTTAATGTTTATGAGGGATTGCTGTCGGAATGACAACCTTAGCCGAGGTGTATTCCTCGATCCGCGATGTATTGGGCCAGATATGAGCCGAGAGGCTTTGAGCCGAAAAGCTAAGCCAAGTTATTGGGTCGCAATCCTCGTTTTCACTTGTAGCCTCGCCGATCTGGCCGGCTAACAGAGATCGTGGGCAAGTGCGTAAGAACATGATTCAAAGTGAGTGAGTTTAACATATGTCCTTAATAAGGAAGGTAAATTATTAATTTGTAGCCTCATGGGACGTGGTGGTCCTCTTTGGCACGACATTTGATCTCGAGTAACTTATGCATCATATAATACCAGTATCAAGATCGGCCAATGTCAGTCATGTATATGCCTCATCACATACTAGTCCCCTACTCGGTAAAGCCTGAAAAGGCTTGTGTCGAGTTCATAAGGTATGTAAAACGCTCGGGATCAAAGTGGGCCTCGGACTCGGTATAGGTCCGAAAGCTCGGTGAGAGGTTCTAAAGATGTGGTGCGAAGGCACCCAAATATTGCTGGAGCATCTGTTGCTCAGGGCTTTACAGTTCTTCTCGGACTATTTTGTAGAGTCGGAGTCCATTCTACCCGCCGAGCAGTAAGCTTCGTGGCCGAATAGGGTCACTCGAGTGGAAGTCGTCGAAAGTTTATCGAGCTGATGAAGCGGCCGAGGATGCCGAGAAGGGAAAGAATGAAGCCGAGGAAGCAAGAACAGGTAGAGAAGGCAAGCTGATAGATCATCAAAGCTGGAGCAAACTTTTACTCCATTGCATAACCAACCTTCTTACTTGATAAAGCCTGAAGAGGCTTGTGCCGAGTTAAGAAGTCCTTTAAGGTGTGATAGTTGTTTTCCACCAATTAGATCGTGTTCATCCAAGCCTCTTTGAGAGACTGTCGGATTCAGATCTGTGTAGGCGAACGCTGAGCGAAGGTTGAATATTTGCGAGTTGTGGGTGTGGAATCAGCATTGTGTGGTTCCTCGGAGATGCTGGGATCCGACTTAGATCACTGGGTGTTGGCACTGCGGACCGTTCTACCATATAGGTAAGGTCGCGATGGTGCGCAAACCAAGGAAAAAGTGATCGACAACCGGTGTGAAGGACTTGAAATAAGTTGGGTCGTCATACTCGGACTCAAATTAACATAGGTCATCATGCTAGGCAGATCCGATCGTTATGTTTGTACCTGAATCACTGAGGCGAGGAATGTTGGATTGAAGTCTTCTGTTATTCCATTTCAAATGAGCTTCGTCGAGCAGTTGACTTAGCTAGGGAATATGGTGCGAGGTTTCCACAGTCGTCTTATGAAGCTGAGGTAATGCATGGTTCCCGCTATCCTGAATGTATGAGATACCAATAGGGGGACGCTGCCAAGGGTCCGCGCGCAGTTGGCACATGTATTCGGAGTGGGGAACCGAGCACGAGGCTCTCTATACTTCGGGGACAAGGTAAAAGAGGGAAATTTGGCGCGAGGGGTCCTTGCCGTTATCACCATGTTCCGAATAGAGTGATGTAATTGTATTCACAGAGCTCGGAAAATAATATGCCCCTTGATGAAAATCTTGAAATGGGTGGTCTAGTAGCTCGGACCATGTACCTCTTATATGTGTACAGAAAAATTAATTTTAGCGGTCGTCGTTTGACAATTTATAATAAGCGAATTGCAATAATGAAAATTATTGGCAGATGGATATAAAATATCATAATAGAAGTAGTGTG
Source organism: Crotalaria pallida (assembly GCA_037953625.1). Lineage (NCBI taxonomy): Eukaryota > Viridiplantae > Streptophyta > Magnoliopsida > Fabales > Fabaceae > Crotalaria > Crotalaria pallida. The sequence continues at coordinate 120,714,236 of CM075652.1, read as the reverse complement.
ATTTAAAAATATCACACGTAATAAATAGGATAATGAAAATTATTGGAGATTAAATGCTCGTAAATCCTGCAAGATTGTCTACGAAAAGATGCATGATGTATCACGCGCACTAATTGTAATGAATGACATTTATAAATATGTCAAAGCATTTAATGACAACAAATCAAATGATGAAAGCTTATCCATGAAAAACGACAATGCACAATTGTCGGAAACTGCCTAATGCCATTTGAAAGGCAATGTATATCAAATGTTATTATCCTATCACGACAGGAAAGACAGACATTTAAAAACATTCAGCAGCAAAGAAATTTAGCTAACAATATGCCACGTACCAGCATGTATGAAAAATCATGAGTATAGTATAAGTGACATGTAAATGAAATTAAAAGAATACATAAAAGTATTAGGAGCATATATCAAAAGCATTGCATCAAGTAAATTAATATCAGCATGTGTTCGAGGTAATCACTTAAAATGCTAAGTAAATAAGAAAGTAATGTAGGAATGAGAATTCCTTCCCTGATTCAGTGTGGCGAGGAATGTCGGGTTGAAGACAATTAGATTGAAGTCTCCTATCAATCATTTCCAAGCGGGTTTCGTTGAGTGGTTGACCCGGAACGAGAGACTCTATCGGGGAACACAGTGCGAGGTTTCCACAATCGTCTTATGAAGCCGAGGTAATGCATGGTTCCCGCTATCCTGAATGTATGAGATACCAATAGGGGGACGCTGCCGAGGGTCCGCGCGTAGTTGGCACATGTATTCGAAGCAAGGAACCGTACACAGTCTTCTCTACGCTCGGAACACAACCCCCATCATCAATTGTGTTCACTATGCTCGGAAAACGATTTGCCCATTGATGAGAATCTTGAAATGGGTCGCTCAGCTGCTCGGGCCATCATACGTGTACCTTGCATGTGTGTATGAAAACAATAATTAATTAGTTATTGTCGTTCAAGATTGACAATTTATAATATTTATTGGCAATGTAATCAAATTAATCATGCGCTAATAAGTGATATTGACAATTGAATAAAAAAGTTACTTCCCTGTTTTGTTGTCGTTCACATTTTTTTTTAGGGCCTGTTGAGGCCTCCTTTTTTTTTTAGGGTCTGTTGAGGCCCTTTTTTTTTAGGGCCTGTTGAGGCACTTTTCTTATTTTTTTTATTTTTTTTATTTTTTTAGGGCCTGTGAGGCCCTTTTTTTTTTTTAGGGCCTGTTGAGGCCCCTTTCTTCTTTTTTTTGTTAGGGCCTTAAACCTTTTTTTTTTGCGGTTTGGGCCAATGGCCCATTAGGGCTGAAACCCTAATGCAGCATCTGTGCTGCTGCCTGCTGCGTGTTCCATGCCAACAATGAAGCGGCGGCGGTGGCTAGATTCAATTTCAACCGTGGTCCTCCGTTGTTCTTGCAATCAGGCGGCGGCGGTGGCTATATGCCAAGTAATCGGATCGGAGAAGAAGGATTGGCGCAGCAGTTGTCTTGCTGCTGTGTTCGGCGGCGCCAATCGGAGAAGAGCATTAGCGAGGATGCGGCGACGGTGGCTGCGTGCCTGAACCGGGGAGGGTTCTGCGTTCTGCCCCCAGCACCCCAGCCTCCCACGAACGTCATCGTCTCACCCTCCTTGGAGATTCGATCGCTGTCCCCATCGTGCGAAAGCTCACGGTGCCGGTTGCAGCGCTCCCCGATTTGGGTAAGAGCAGCGGCGGTGCTTCGCGTGACAGAGGAGAGAGAGACGGCGAGAAGAGAGAGAGAGAGAACGCGTGGTGAGAATGGTGGCAGTGACGGTGAGTTAAAACTCGAGTGTTCCCAAGGAGGGAGATCGTCAGCGACGACCGTGAGTTTGATTGCGATCTGGAGCGTCTCAATGCAGTGGCGGTCGCAGATCCAGGTTCGAATTTGTGACCCTTGGTGCGTTCGAACGGCGGTGGCCTTGCTGTTGGTGGTGCAAGCGTGAAGATGAAGGGAACAGCGGCGTCGATTTGCCTTCCCTCTACGGTGATGGTGCATGGGTTTGCCACTACTGCTTCTGCCTCGAGGGGTGGTGCCTAAACAGGGAAGGGAATCAACAGGAATAACACCAGGAGAAGGCGAGACACTACCGCCGCACCACTCCACCTGTTCCAGATCCGGCAGCGATGGAGATGGAGGTGATCTCCACCGTTACGCCGCCAATGAAGATGATGAGAACACGGTTTTTTTTTTAAAATTTTTTTGGAATGTGGATGGGAATCGAAGTTTATCGTTTCCCACAGACGGCGCCAATGTAGTGTCCCGGTATTGATGGAACACCACGATGTGTGTTTGGGGTTGTTGCAGCTGACGAGGGTGACCCCGGTCCAAATGTAGTGTCCCGGTATTGATGGAACACCACGATGTGTGTTTGGGGTTGTTGCAGCTGACGGGGGTGACCCCGGTACTACGTACCCCCAGTGATAAGGGGATCAAGCCACACGTAGTTCTTGAGAGTAGGGATGAGAAAAACATACCTTAGCCCCTATAGCATGGCGATACTTATAGGGGAAGTTGTGTTGTGGTGTCTTATGGGCCTGTTCGGCCCAGTAGGGCTGACGTGGCTCTTAGAGGATAAGAAGGATGAGTTATTCACCCTTATCCTATACTAGAGAGCCCATGCTTATCCTGTAGCGGTAGGATTTATTATTGGTTAACCCTACAGATTCGACACCCAAGTTGTAACATCCCTCATTTTTATAAAAAGGATAAACAATTATTTTATTATTGAAAAATATTTTTGAGAAAAGTATTTTGGAAAAATAAGCATAAGGAAATATATTTTGGAAATAAAATAGCTTTGGCAAAGAAAGATTTAAATGAAATATGTAAAAAGTGATATTTTGGTAAAATATCATGCAAAGATCGGGCAAGATCTCCTTAGTTAACCGTTGGATCTTGCTCAAATATTTAGACAAGGTTTCTAATGATTTTATCTTGACATCCAACGGTGGAAATTTTGTTTTGAGAAGTAATTCTTTTTTAAATTAATTTTTGAGCAAAGTAGTGTCTTATATTTGAATTTCTGAATTTTTAGCAGTGGCTAACCGATTAGTGAAACCAGTAACCGGTTAGTACGTCTGTATCTGCACAATTTTAAGTCGGTTTAGCTCGAAATCTCGAGCTAAAAACGTGGTTGCACTCCCTTTAAGCCACATAGCACCCATCAGCACCTCCAATTAAGTGTGTGGCGTGAGGAAGAGCTGGGTGGAACGATTTGCTCCACTCTTCCCTCAATTTCCCCTCTTTTCCTCCTCTATAAATAGGGGTTTTGGGTGCTTCTGTTTAGGCTCAAATTCCATTCATTTTCAGAGCTGAAACTCTGCCCAAATTCCTCCTCAAATTCGTGCATACAACTTGCCTTGAGTTGTTTCACATCAAGCTTGTAATTAGTGAGTGTGAGAGCTTGTAAATCAAAGGAGTTTAGTGTTGTCCTTGCTCTGTTTCTGGTGTGGCTGCTGTGTTGTTGCTGCTACCCTTGTGGCTGCTGTTCTTGGAGTCTTAGAGCTTGCTTAAGGGCTGTCTAAATTGTCTAAGGTATGGGAGACCTCATTCATATCGCTAGGATTTATGGTTAATGACTTGGGTGATGATATGTGTGGATTATTGATATTGAAACCAAGGCAAGATTGGTTGGCTTGGAGGCCAATACAATCCTTGGTTTCCTATGCTAAGAAATTGAGTTAATGCCATGAATAAAGAAATGAACGCATGAGAATATTATAGAGTATGTTTTAAATTGTGAATATGTGAAGAGTTATGCATAATATGAACTTGGGTGATTGAATGGTTTGATGAATTGATTTGATTATATATGCTTTGATTTGGTTGAATTACTTACTGTAAAGTGGTAATTAGATACCATATGTTGATTGTCTAATGATGGCAAGAAGTACTTACTGTAAAGGAATTGAGCAAGAAAAAGTGCAGTATGCTGTCAAACTGCATAAACTAACCGGTTAATGGGATCTCTAACCGGTTAGTGACTGACATAATGCATCAGTTGCTTATGTTGGTATAACAATCATTGAGGATAGTTATTAATTGGACTTGGACTAATATTGGAACAAATCATGGGGAGTAAATAAGCTAGGGAGAGATGGAATTTGTTATGGTTTGATAAAGAGTTTAATTACACTATGATTGATGTTTGAACTAGGAAGGGGTGTCTAATAATTGATATAGTGTTAACTAATAGTGATTAAAGTAATGATTAGATTGTGAAAAGACTTAGTATAAGTATAAGTTAATTCAAAGGCATATGTTGAGAATTTTGTTACATGAGTGCATCTCAAGTAATTGGAATGCTAATGACATTAATTTGGTGTTGTGACTCATTGTAAACATGTTCTCATCAATCCTATGTTGTGCAAAGAAAAAAAGAAATGAGTTTATAATAGGATTGACTTGTAAAGAGATAAGTCTTTGCTCTCAGACCTGTCATAGTAACTGGTTAGTGAGGAATAATAACCGGTTACCGTGACCCTGAGAAGCCAAACTAGTGCTCAATGCTTGACATATGGAACCTAGGACTTTAAAGGATTTTCTTAATTACAAATAAGGTGATGTATGAAGTAAAATATTAAGATTTAATCTAATTAAGGAAGGATAATGTAAAGTACGGCTTATGCATATTATGTTAGATGTTTTATTCATGAATTAAGTTCATAATAAACTTAGATTATTAGAGAAATTGTCCGAAGTTAATAGGATTAAGATCATACTCTAATAACACCTTAGAAACATACTTTAAACTTTGCATAAGTGTTAGAAAGGAATTAGTTTTAGTTTGGTAGGTTTTGGACTTAAAATAGTGTGGTTTACTCTCATGTCTGTTGTCACTAACCGGTTAGTGGATCTTGTAACCGGTTAGTGCCTGAGAGAAATGAATAAATAACCAAATTCATTGCAATAATCATAGAGAACTTTGCATAGATGTTGTACCAGTTGGGTGTTGACTGGAGATCTCATGGAATTAACAATGATTTTAATGATGATTATATTTGATAATGTTTGAATGAATTTGTCAATTATACTTTGGAAGTGGTTTGAATGATGTTTGGATCATCATACATATGAAGCTTAATGATTATTGATTCTACCTTGGAAATGGTTATTGAGTTTGACAGTGATTGTTGGTTTGTGAACAATCCTTGATAAAGGTAGATGCATGATTATGAAGAAAATAAAGGATGAATAAGCCTTTCTCATGCATGGTTTGGCATGAAGGTCGAGCACAAAAGATTTCATAGGGTACAAATATTTTATGATGAATTGAGTACAAGGAACGTATACGAGAATGATTAGAATCCCGGTATATCGTGTCCTTTGGGAAGGGACTCGTTGCGAATAGGACGCTATTCGTAAGCGATATAGCCATGAATCCCGATATACTGTGTCTTGTGGGAAAAGACCTGTTGCGGGTAGGACGCTATCCGTAAGCAGTATGTCAACGATGATATCCCGATATGACGTGTCCCTTGGGAAAGGACCCGTCGCAGGTACGACAGAGTGTATCTGTAAGCGTCATGTCAATGTTGATATCCCGGTACGACGTGTCCCTTGGGAAAGGACCCGTTGCAAATACGACAGACTGTATTTGTAAGCGTCGTAGTCCAGTATACGTGTGACCCTTGTACAATTGAGATGTTTTTGAATAGTGATGATGTACCTATGAGTTCTTTTGTGGAATCACTAGTACAAAATATAGATTTTAGACCACTTAATTAAGACTGGTTCCGCACTGGTTCCGCAAGGAACCAGTCTCTTTATGGCCATTTATTGAAATCAGACTGGTTCCTTGGTATAACCAGTCTGAATTATATATTAAATAAGACTGGTTCCCTGTTGAACCAGTCTCCTTATGTTAAAAAATTAAAATAAGACTGGTTCCGCATGGAACCAGTCTCTTTTGGCATTTAAATAAGACTGGTTCCGTGCGGAACCAGTCTCTTTATGACAGTTTATTAAAATGAGATTGGTTCTTCACACAACCAGTCTCCATTTAAATTTAAATTAGACTGGTTCCACATTGAACCGGTCTGGTTCAACTTTATAACTTAAAAGAAAAAGAAAAAAAAAGAAAAAAACAGAGAGAGAGATCAACGAAGGCGTTGGCGCAGTTGTGATCGAAGGAGACGCGCATCAGCTTGGCGTTGAGGTCATCCATGGTCATCTTGCGGCCGAAGGAGCCGGCGGGGGAGAAAGGGGGTGGGGGACCGACGACGTGACTCTCGCCATCGTAGATGAGGAAGATGATGAATCCGTGGGAGAGGTTGAGAGAAGAGAGGAGGGTGGAAGGGTTGGACATGTCGGTGAGTTTTCTGAATTCCCAATTATTTTTTCCATTTTTGTAGAACCCTAATTCTTCTCTCACTCGTTCGAATGTGGATTTTATGAATCCCTAATTCTTTTTGCATTTTTAAAGAACCCTAATTGTTCTGGATCCCTAATTTTATGAATCCCGTGCTTTTTTTGCTGATAGATTCTTTAGCAACTCGCGTTTGAAGATGGAAGTTGAGGTTCCTATGGATTGGCATATCACTTTTTTGCTGTCGTGATTTCCATTGGTATTTAGTTCTTCCTAAGTAGTTTTCTGTGGAATTTAACTATGGTTTAATCTTGCAAGTCTTCTATTAAAACAATGACTGCATTACTCATATTTGTTTTATTTGATTGGCAGTTGGGCAGAGGACATGCTGGTGACCCAGCAAGTGCTTTGTTAGAGCTTCTAGATCCGGAGCAGAATGCAAATTTTCTGGACCACTATCTTGATGTTCCCATCGATCTATCAAAGGTAATTATTTTTATAGTCATGAGCTTGAATGCTGTGAGGTGATAGAAGAGTCAGCAAATTGTGAATGGTTTTATACTATGTTACCATGTTAAAGGGACTTTAGTTATATGTCTACAACTGTTTCTTTGGATAGCCAGATAGTTTTTGAATTTTGAATAGTTTTTATTCCGTACCCTGAAGGCATAGTATGCAAATTGTGAATGTTTTAACGGTGATGATTCATGCATTGGAAATCTCATTGCAGGTTCTCTTTGTTTGTACTGCGAATGTAGTGGAAATGATACCCAATCCTCTATTGGATAGGATGGATGTTGTTTCTATTGCTGGGTATATTACTGATGAGAAAATGCACATTGCAAGAGATTATCTGGAGAAGGCTACACGCGAAGCATGTGGAATAAAGCCTGAACAAGTATTTATCTTGTCTACCCATTTTGTATTCCTTTTCCCTGCAAAGAGTGGGCTAGTCTTAACCTAGAGTTATTGCAACCATAATGATGCCTAATTTTATTGCATTTTCCGTTTTAATTTACTTAAAATGTATTTAGTATTCACTTAAAAAAATTACTTGATTCAGGTGGAAGTGACAGATGCTGCTCTTCTTGCGCTAATAGAAAATTACTGCCGAGAAGCAGGTGTCCGGAATCTCCAAAAGTATGTAGGGAAAGTTTACCGAAAGGTCTGTTTTAATAATTTTTTTAGGTCAATATCATTAAGCTTTGAGTTAATGTGTAATGGCATGGCAGTTAGCACTACAACATGTGAGGCAATGGGAAAGAATTGATGCTACCGTTGGTGAAAATAAAACTCAAAAAGAGAACTCCGTGTTAGAGAGTAGTAAACCTGAACAATTGGGTGAAACATCTGAAGAAGATGACAGGGTGCAAATAGATGTACCAGCTGATCAATCTCCATGCGCTGACGATCAATCTACAGATAAGGAGGTAGTTTAAATCTCTGGGAGCACAATCATATTTCTCTATTTTATATTAAAAAAAAAATTGGTCTAATGAGCATGTAAACCCGGACCTGTGAAGTGCCAAGTGTTAATGAGAACATACAGAGTCCATTTTTTCAATATTACTTCTATGTTATGGCTGTTCCTATGTTGCATTTTTGTGAACACCTCTTTGATCAGTGCACAACTTTGTGGTTTTGTTTAGTCGTTTTCAATTGGCCAAAAGATGGATGGTTTTCTCTGAAAAGACTTTGATCTGGAACCTGAAATCTTTTGTGGTCCATCAGCAACTTCATTTTTGTGGAATTTAACTCTGCAACCAAGTCTGGTGCAGCATCATTAGTGCAATTTTAGAATCTGGAATTCACCCAAATGCTCCTCTGTCTTGCTTTTCTTAAGCATTTGACTTGTGATCATTTCATTTAAGTATTCTGTTATCATGTTTTCAAACAAGATAGTCCTGAAATGTTGGTTAGTTTCTATGATTGATTGCGGGCAAAATTTGAGACTATGATGTATGTGCTTGATATGCATAGATTTGGCCATTGTCTATTTAGTTTTAGGATGGTGCTGGTGATATGAACAAATTTGGCCATTGTCCTTTTAGTTTACACTAGATTCACAATTGATCGAGAAATTAATAATTATGTATACTGTATTGATTATTGCTTTCTTATAGTAGAGAATTTGATTGTATCACATAATTATTTTTATTATTTCAGTGTTTCAATATCACTCCTTGTTTGAAGGGGAGAAGAAGAAAGAGTAAGGTATAAATGGCCACTTCATCAGCTATTGAGCAATTTGATGAATCCATGAAGAAACAAATTGCGTCACTCTTGCGTTTTTTTAATAAAGTTAAACTATACAAACAAGATAATACTCCTTGCCTAATTGAAGAGGTTGTATGCTACTATGTGTTTGTGTGTGTGTGTGACCAATGTAGCCAATTACTTATTGTTATTGTTATCACTTTGAATTTAATTAAGGCTGTTGTTCTGCTACTACGACTATTATATGCATTATGCAGGGTCTCTTTTTGGGTTCATTTGGCTCTTCAATTAGCAAGGATGCATTGAAAGCCTTGAATGTTACTCACATTTTGACCGTGGCTTCTACTTTGGCTCCTGCTTATTTGGTATGGGTGGATATGTTATGTTCTTTATCTCTGTTTATTGGACCAATATTCTTGTATATGATATCTTGCTACGTCCTGCTTTTTCCATATCTTTTTAAACTACCTTGATTAAATTACCATTGTTGTTTTTCCCTATCTATTCCTTCAGCTTTCCAAATAACTTTTATTTCATTATTTCATTATTTAAATACCCTTTTATTTCATTATTTAATACTAAATAATTTGAAAAATCAGACTTGGTGTTACTGTTTTCTATAGTCTACACTTTGTACATGATTATCTGGATGCTATGTGACCCAATGAGTTTCAGTTGTTGTCGATCTTGTAGTTACATACCTGTTCCCAAGTTTATATGTGTTAAACTGTTTTTTATGTTGTCTGCTTTTATGTTTTTCAAATTAACCCCAAATTTTCATTGAAGTTGCACTGCTGAAGGATGTGGCTCCGTCTATACAGGTTAATCTTGTTTCGACTTTAAAATTCACTTTGTACTATATTTTTTAAAACAATATTTATTTCGCAGGAAGCTTTAAAAGTTTTGTGTGATGGCCGGAGAAGATAGAAGGATGCATTTTTGATTCAGGAAGGGATAGTTTGCAGCTTATCGCTCTAGATATAAGACTTTTGTGTAGTTTATGTTAGTTTCACTAGGCATAGTGTTATATACTTGTGTGATCAAACTTGTACTAGATATGCATATAACGTGATTTTTATAATATAATTTTAGAATCTAGTTATGTCTAGATAATTATTATTTATTATTTATTATATATTTATGTGTTTTTTTAATTGAGATCGGTTGAAAACATCAAACGAGACTGGTTAAAAATTTAATTCAGACCTGGTTCATATTTTAATGAGACCGGTTCAAAACGCTCAATGAGACCGGTTCAAAAAGCAAAAAAAAAATAATAATAATAATTGAGACCGGTTCAAAAAGCAAAAAAAAAATAATAATAATTGAGACCGGTTCAAAATACTCAATGAGACCGGTTCAAAATACTCAATGAGACTGGTTATTTTTTGTTTTCAGACCGGTTCAAATCACTCAATCAGACTGGTTCATAGTTTAAATGAGACCGATTCAAAATACTCAATGAGACTGGTTCATTTTTTAATAGAGACTGGTTATTTTTTGATTTTCAGACTGGTTCGGAACCAGTCTCTTTAGTTGGGAACGAGACCGGTTCGGAACCAGTCTCATTTAAAGGAATAACAATAAGACCACCACTTTTAAGACTGGTTCGGAACCGGTCTGAAATGACCAATATGTACTAGTGATAGAGAAAAGTCTCGCATAGCATTGCATACAGATGATAATAATAATATGTCTACGAATGTTAAAGCACTTGCTTAGTATGCATCATTTGCATTATGAGTGATTATATGTGTAAGACTTAATCATTAATCTGCTTACGCGATATGACAAGTGACTTACTCCCATACTACCACATTGGTGGTGATAGAGTTAAAGGAGCGTTAGTAGAGACAGCCAGGATGACATCTTGTTATCCTAATCCTCTTATTGAAGGATAGAGTTGTGAAGACCATGCTCTGGGTGTAAAGCGGGATTTTTGGGGATTTGATATTCTTATATTTACATTCAGACTATTTTGTACTAATATAATATGATATTAATAAACAAAATTTTTGGTTTCCACACTCTTTGAAAAAAGGTTTTTATAAATCCGCATTTTTATTTATTCCACTTAATATTTTGGGGCGTTACACAAGTCTTTGTAGATCTCGTTGGTTGTAGCTGAAGAACTTCCTCCTCTGGCCAGTTCCTCTATGTGGTCTCTCATTTTTTGGGGGACCTGAAATGAACTCCTGTCACCCAAGACCTTTTTTATCTATACGTAGATCTTGTTATGGCTTGATTCGGTGCTAGTTCTTCATCAACAATTTCTCCTTGCGTGGATGACCCTTCCTTGGCTTCTAATTGAACCTCCATTTTCTTTTGTAATTATTCTTCATTTTTCTTTATTACTCTCTCCGGTCCTATTTATAAGACTTCTTTTCAATTTTCAATACCATTTAATTACTTCTTTCCACTAACACCCCTATAAAGTCAACATTTTTTAGAGTTCCAATAATAATTATAGAGGTAGTTTTGAAAAAGTATATCAAATTTTCACATTTCCAATGTCACTAACCAATTTATCCACTCTCCTTGGTGGGAGTGAAATACCCCAAAAGGATCTTATAAATAGGACCGGAGGGAGTATAATCTGGTAATGGTAGAACTTGTGGAGACCACCACTAATACTACTACATTTTTAAAGACATAACAAGATGTTGTTGGATCGGAATTCGGAACATCTCCCTCTTTTTCATTAACTACAATAACTAGGAAATATGCAACAGATCTCCATCCAGTCATATTTGTTAAAATTAAGTTGACTTGTGAAATTTGATAATTGCCATTAATGAATGAAGAAAATTGCAATAAAGCTTTGAGAAAATTTGAGAGAAGATTCGAGAGAATAGAAGAAAATATCTGAATGATGTAAAATGATTAATTGCACAATAAACATGTGCTGAAAAACAAAGGTTATATACACTCAAGTTTTGGCGCCAATTCTAACTACCATCTAACTAACGTCTAGCCTCTAACTAACTGCTTCTAACTAACTGACTTTGCTAATCAACAACTAATTAATTACAAGCAATGCCATTACAGAAAGAAAATAAATAATGAAGCTAGACTTGTTGACCCTTGTGCTGCTGCTGCTTGTTACTTTGCTTCCTCTCAATGAATGAGTGAATCACAAATAGAAATAGCTGCTCTAACACCCCCCCTCAAGCTGGTGTGTGGATATCCAACATACCAAGCTTGAAATGTAGGAAACGAAATGGACCAGGAGCAAGAGACTTGGTCATAATGTCAGCTATTTGTGATGTTGTAGAAATAGGAAGTAAATGCAGCAGACCACTGTGAATCTTCTCACGAATGGAATGGCAATCGAGCTCAATGTGTTTAGTACGCTCATGGAACACTGGGTTCTGAGCTATATACATAGCAGATCGATTATCACAATATAAGATCACAGGCTGAGGATGAGGAACAAGAAAAGCGTGTAACAACTTGAGCATCCATTGAGCCTCACATCCAGCTTTAGCCATGGCTCGATATTCTGCTTCAGCAGAGGAATGAGAAACAACCTGTTGTTTCTTGCTCTTCCATGAGATTAAGGAATTTCCTAGAAAAAAGCAATAACCAGAAATAGAACGTCTGGTATCCAAACAACTACCCCAATCAGAGTCAGCAAATCCTTTCAACTTGTTATCTGAAGAAGAGGAAAAGAAAATTCCTTGAGCAGGACATCCCTTTATGATGAGCTGCCTTCAGATGAACATCAGTGGGCTTATCCATGTACTGACTTAATTGATAAACACTAAAGCATATGTCAGGCCTTGTGTTAGTCAAATAAATCAGCCTACCTAATAATCTTCGATAGTAGGAAGGATCAGCCAAAGCAGAACCAGAGGATTTGTGCAATTTCAAAGTATAATCCAATGGAGTAGAAGTTGGCTTTGCTCCAAGTAAACCAGCATCTTCAAGTAATTCAAGTGTGTATTTTCTCTGGTAAAGAGTCAATCCAGATGAGGATCGTGCAATTTCCATGCCCAGAAAAAATTTAAGATCACCTAAATCCTTGATACTAAACTGATCATCCAGCATTTGTTTAAGTTGATTGATCTCCATAAGATCATTTCCAGCCAACACCAAATCATCAACATAAACCAAAACAGCTGTGAACTTGGAATCTTTAGACTTTGTAAACAAGCAAGCATCAACCATTGATTGAATAAAACCCTGACCAAGTAATGCCTGAGTAAGCTTTTCATGCCACTGCCTACTAGCTTGTTTTAAGCCATACAAAGATTTCTGGAGTTTGCACACCAAAGAAGGATCAATAACCTCAAGGCCAGAAGGGACTTTCATATAGACCTCTTCATGAAGATCACCATGAAGGAAGGCTGTATTAACATCAAGTTTTTTCAAATGCCACTTGTTACTGGCTGCCAATGCTAAGAGCACTCGAATAGTGGACATTTTAACAACCGGACTGAAAGTTTCAGTGTAATCCAAGCCTTCAGTTTGACTAAATCCTTGTGCAACAAGTCTTGCTTTCCTCCTTTCTATAGAGCCATCAGCTTTCAAATTGGTTTTGAAAACCCATTTGAAACCAATAGCATTCTTATCTTCAGGTAGAGGAGTAAGAATCCAAGTTTTGTTTTTATGAAGTGCAGCTAATTCAGATTGAATTGCTGCTGTCCAGTCAGAGTGTTGTATTGCTTCAGCATAAGTCTTAGGGTCAGATATAGTGGAGAGGTTAAGAGTGAAGTGTTTATGATGAGGTGAAAGATTGGAATATGACAAGTGTGATGAAATAGGATACTGTACAGATGGAGAAGAGGAATGAGTATTGACAAGTAGATTGGTGTGATAGTCTTTGAGATAAGATGGTGTTTTAGTAATCCTAGTAGAATGTCTAATTGGTATAGGATTAGGTGAAGGTTCTGAAGAATTTGTGGAAGGAGATGTAGGTTGTATGTTTGTGGTGGATTGAAGGATAGGAGGTGAGAATGTTGTTGTAGGCCCTTTAACATAATCTAGGAATGTAGCATCTATATTTTGCTGAACAACATCTGATTTGGACTTGGATTCTGAATTAAACTTGGATACTTGTAGAGAGAAAGGAAAAGTATCTTCATAGAACCAGACATTTATGGAAATGAAGATCTCTCTATTATGCACATCATACAAAACAGACCCCTTTGTGCCATGATGATATCCTAGAAAAACACACTTTCTACTTCTAGGATCCAACTTCTTTCTCTGTGATTGTAATGTGGAAGCATAAGCCAAACATCCAAACACCTTAAGATCAGCTAGGTCAGGATGAGTGCCATACAGAGAAGTGAATGGTGAATTGTTGGACAAAAAAAGTGTAGTCTGCCTGTTGATTAAGTAAACAGCATGTGCAACAGCATAGTTCCATAAACTTTTAGGCAAATTGCATTGGAACATCAAGGATCTAGCTGTGCCAAGTATGTGTTGATGTTTGCGTTCTACAATTCCATTCTGCTGAGGAGTTTCCACACAGGAAGTTTGATGCAAAATGCCCTTGGAATTATAGAATTCAGTCAACTTAAACTCATTACCATTGTCTGACCTGATGCATTTCACTTTCACACCAAATTGTGTATCAATCATATTGACAAACATTTTAACAAGATTTGAAGTCTCAGATTTTAATTTCATGAAATAAATCCATGTATGCCTTGAATGATCATCTACAATGGTAAGAAAATATCTATGGCCATGTATGGTAGAAATAGAAAGAGGACCCCATATGTCCATATGAACTAAGTCAAAACAGCAAGAAGCATGAGAAGTACTGTTTGAAAAAGGTAATTTCTTTTGTTTGCCAAAATGGCAAGCATCACAAGGTTCATGAACTTTATTTACATCTATGAATGGAAACTGATTTCTCATGATTAACAATTTAGCATGAGAAGGATGACCTAATCTCAAATGCCAAACATTACACTTATTTGAAGCTAAACTATGCTTACTATGACTGGAAATAGAAAGTACAGTAGAAGAAAATTGAGGATGAACAACAGTGTTTTGTAACATGTAAAGGCCAGCTTTCAGACTAGCTGTACCAATCATCTTCAGGGAATGAAGATCCTGGATATGACATAGAGAATTTGAGAAAATCAGTTTACATGAAATAGTAGAGATCAATTTGGATACAGATATCAAATTGAAACTGAAATTTGGTATATAAAGAACATCTACCAAATAGAAGTCATTAGAAAACATGATAGTGCCAGAAATTGTAGCAATTACATGACTGCCATTAGGTAATTGCACAGATATTGGTTTAATTTTCTTATAGCATTGAAAATGAGTCATAGAGAAGCATACATGATCAGTGGCACCAGTGTCAATGATCCAATATGAGACATTCAAATTACTTGTTAAGGTGCAGATTATACCTGAATTCTCAGCACATTGAGCATTCAATTGATTCACAGAATGATTTCCAGAATTAACATTGGTCTGTGGTGCTTTGATCGATTGAGCTTGCTGCAACAATGCTAGAATTGCTTTGTGTTGATCTGGAGTAAACATTGAACCAATGGCTTCAGTGTTCTCTTTCACAGACATCATTTCATCAACAATATCCTCCTCATAGCCATCATCTTCATTAGTAAAACAATTGTTAATTGTAGCAGCATTAGGACCTTTAAAATTTGGTGGAAAACCATACTTCCTGAAACATGTATTCTCAGTGTGTCCAGTTCTTTCACAATATGTACAAACTCTACTATTCTGAAATTTTCCTCTTCCTGAACCTCTTCCTGAACCAGTAGCATTATGACTCCCAGAATTGTAACTAAAGGAGGATCTGCCTCTACCTCTTCCTCTAGTGCTATTATTTGTCACATTTTCTATGATTCTCGAATCATTCAAACCAGCATTCATCTGCCTCTCTTGTTGAATTAGTAGTGAAAATACTTTGTTTTCATTCGGAAGTGGTTCCATCAACATTATCTGTGACCGTACATGACTATATTGCTCATTAAGTCCTTTTAGAAATCTAATGACATGATCATCATCTCTATAAGCTCTAATGATTGGAATCAAATCACATACACAACTGAATTCACATTTACACTGAGGTATTGGCCTAAAATTATCCAATTCTAACCACAATGTTTTCAATTGTGTGAAGTATTCAGCAATCGACATTGTACCTTGCTTCAGCGTGTATAATTCCTCTTGTAAATCAGCAATACGAAAAATGTCTCCCTGATAATATCGTTCGCGTAGATCGCACCAAATCTCAAATGCAGATTCCAGCCAAAGCACACTTTGAGCAATCGAGCTCTCCATCGCTTGATTCAGCCAAGAAACAACTAATGTGTTGCATCGATCCCAGGCAGCATAGCTAGGATCGTGAATTGGAGGCTTAAGCAAACTTCCATCAACAAATTGAAGCTTATTCTTCGATTTTAGAGCCATTGACATAGATTTGAGCCAAGTGTGGTAATTGCTTCCATTCAATTTCACAGCTACTAAAACAGCTCCTGGATTCTCATTAGGATGCATGTAGAAAGGGCATGATGGATCCATGATTGGATTTACAACATTCGCCATTCGAACAACTTAAGATCGAAGATTAGATCTCAGAAAAATGAAATCGAAATCGAAGAAGATAAGAAGAATCAGAGTTAAGGAAGAACGCAGCAGAGCTTCAATGATGAAGCTCTGATACCATGTGAAATTTGATAATTGCCATTAATGAATGAAGAAAATTGCAATGAAGCTTTGAGAAAATTTGAGAGAAGATTCCAGAGAATAGAAGAAAATATCTGAATGATGTAAAATGATTAATTGCACAATAAACATGTGTTGAAAAACAAAGGTTATATACACTCAAGTTTTAGCGCCAATTCTAACTACCATCTAACTAACGTCTAGCCTCTAACTAACTGCTTCTAACTAACTGACTTTGCTAATCAACAACTAATTATTTACAAGCAATGCCATTAAAGAAAGAAAATAAATAATGAAGCTAGACTTGTTGACCCTTGTGCTGCTGCTGCTTGTTACTTTGCTTCCTCTCAATTTGAATGAGTGAATCACAAATAGAAATAGCTGCTCTAACATGACTATCATATCTAGGTTTGGCAGAAACACATATCAAACAAATCAAAATATTCGAAAGTAACTGATCATCACTAACGACTTTTCAACCAATCAACCCTAACTTCTCATATGGTAAAATTAACCCAAGCCTAGCTTAAGTTAGCCTTTTGATAATATGAGTAGTTGTTTTCATGAACTATGGCGGAGAGAATCGTGGTGGAACAATTTTGGCGTGCAACGTATCTGCCAAATGTGGATTCTTACCTGCTGCGACCCCATTTTAGTTAGGAGTATTGGGGCAAGTTAGATGTAACCTTAAGCCAAACTTTTTTAGATACTGAATAAACTGAATTAAAGTGAACTCTTCAGCCTCCCTCATTGTCGATGCGCAAGCACCATATTTTGCACCCAACTTCAATCTCGATCTTGTACGTCTTTAAACTTCTTAAAGTTCATTAGGGCTTCTGATTTCTCTTTAATGAAATCTAATTACACATATCTCAAAAGATCCTTAAAGAATGTGATCGTAACCTATTTCTATAAGCTGCATCACTGGTATAAAAAATCTAATTGAATCGAGTAATAATAAGGAGATAAACTAAGTGTACATAATGAATTTCAATTTTTGCCGAATTACATCTTTATATTCCTTCATTGCTTTAGATTCAAACTCGGGCCTCCAGGAGTCACTGACTCACGAACAACCGTAGAGCCACCAGCACTCCTTTCTTCTCTGATTCGAACCGTTATACACACCATGAAGCCTGCCATTGTGAATCACCGCCATCCTCATATCTGAATCTGCCTTGGTGAGATCCACCCTCCACCGTCGTCGTCCAGCATTAAATCGCACCAGTGTGACGGTTCATGAGAGAGGGAGAATAAGTGAATGATAGTGTGGTGGTATTAGAGATGGTCGTAGCGAGGCATCGGCATCAGCACCAATGAGGTGAAATGGTGGTTGGTGGTTGTGAGGTGGTCGGAATCTTGGAATTTTTGGTTGAATTGAAGGTTCTTAGCACCTATAGGTTAAGGAAGAAGAAAATTGGAATTTTTTTAATAAAACAAAAAAAAATTGATTATTTTAATTTTTTTATTATTTTATTTTATTTTTAATTTAAATTCAATCCAAGAAATCCTGTGCAAATATTGAAAGTGTGACAAGTCTCTCATCATATACTCCCTCCGATTCAAAAGTATTGTTTTTTTTAGCATATGTACCATGATTCAAAAGTCTTGTTCTTTTACAAAATCCAATACATAATAAATGTTATTTTTCCCAACTCACCCCTATTTATTACACTCTCTTTTTCACTTTCAATACTTTTCTTTTTCTTCAATAATGATTATATAGGGGCATTAGAGTCAAAACATCCTAATTTTTTTACATTATTTAATCATTTCTTAAAACTCGTGTATAACCTTAAACAACAAGACTTTTGAATCGGAGGGAGTACCCATTATTAGCACTTTCAGTGAAAATTTAGGTGGAAGGATGTAATTCGCCAAAAATTAAAAATTGGTGGACCTAGTTCACCAAAAAAAGTGTATATGGAATTAAATTCATCAAATTGATTAAATTGAATGACTAAAAGTGCAATAATCAAGCCTATCACAAAGTAATGTAATAATGGCTTTTTTACTAAAGTGTGATAGTTTTACAAACAATTTGTAAAAAATGGTAGTTTAAGACTATTTACATAATATGGGCAGTCAATGAAACTATTTATGAAAATATGACACTCAAAGTCAACAACAATATATTGTGTGGCGCACAGTGACGCCACGCAACGCGCCACATGGCGAGACGTTGAGCCCCCTTTGACCAGCGTTGAATAATCATAGTATATTATAGAAGGAAAATAAAATCTCATTATTATATACGATGATTTTTATCTGTTACAATAGACAAAATATATTATAGAAGGAAAATAAAATCTTATTATTATATATGGTGCATTTGGTTTGTTATTAATAGTTTTAATTCTCTCGTCGCAATAAAAAAAACAAAAATATATTTACATCAAACATAAAATCAAATCCTATTTTTATATAGGATGGTTTTTATCTATTACAGTAGACAAAATATATTATAGAAGAAAATAAAATCCCATTATTATATTGCCACAGTGGTCATAAATAAAGTCTTCTTAAATTAAAACTTGAATCTCTCAAGAAGATGAAACGGTAGGACTTGGTATATCGGCCACCATCACACGTCATCTTCCACTGTTTGAGTGATTAAAGAGACCGTTGGTACAAATAACAGTAAATAACGATCTTTCTTGGTAGTTTATGATAGCCACCCTGAAACAATGCAACATTAGATTTTGATGCACTCTACTGTCACCCGCAATTGAAGAATCAATCATTAAAAAGCAAATTATTTACTTTGTCGGGATGGACTCCTTCACTTGTCTTTCTCCACTCCCTTACAACACAGTTGGCTACACCTAGATCAAAATTTTGAACAAACCACATTTTGATCAATGGTAAACACAAATTGTTGAATTAAAGTAAGTAATCAGAGAGAAACTTAAGAATCAAATAATATAAATTAAAATGAGCAAGATATTAAATTAAACCTATCCTATTATCTTGTAGATATCAGATATGCATTAAGTTATGCTTATCTTTCTGCTCATTATCATTCAGTTAGCATAGGTCTTTTGCTCTCATCAGTTTGTTCCTTGATTCTAGGATTTAGTTTCTTTATTCTAGGATTTCTTAGCTGTCCAATTGTGTATATAAACTATGCTACCGTATCTGTTTCAATCAATGAATAACATTTACTCATTTCACAATTCAATATGGTATCAAGAGCTAATTTTTTCGCTGTGCAGAAACAACACCAAAACTAAGAACACATCATTCCAGCAAACATGCCAGAATCCGATTCTTGTGCGAGTTCTGCAGCAGACGCATCAGAGTCTCCTTGCAATGATGAATCACAAAATCCCTCTAGTCCTTTCTATTTACATCCTGGTGAAAATCCAGGTGCACTTCTTGTCTCACAGCAATTAACAGGTCCCAATTATCATACCTGGAGCAAGTCCATGAAGCGTGCATTACTCTCAAAGAACAAATACAAGTTTGTTGATGGTTCCATAACTCCAAATAATTGTGGAGAACAATTGTTTGATGCATGGGAGAGGTGCAACACAATGGTTGTCTCCTGGATCACTCGCACTTTGAACCAACAGATTGCACAAAGTGTGGTGTACATTGACTCAGCCCAGGAATTATGGGAGGACCTCAAAGATCGGTTCTCAAAAGGAGACCATTTTCGCATGTCTGATCTGCTACAAGAACTTCACTCCATCAAACAAAGTGATCGTACTGTATCTACCTATTTCACTGAGATAAAAATACTATGGGAAGAACTGGAATCATTGAGATCACTCCCTCATTGCACATGTGGTGCTAAATGCACTTGCAACTTACTGACCACAATCAAGAAACACAGGGAAAACGAATATGTGATTTGTTTTTTGAAGGGACTTGGAGATCAATACAGCACCGTAAAGGGTCAAATTCTATTGATGGAACCCTTACCAGTTATTAATAAGGTTTTCTCTCTGACTTTACAACAGGAAAGACAACTAGGAGGGTCAATTTTAGGAGAATCAACAATCTTGATGACCAACAATCAGACAAAGGCAAGAGGCCCAAACAGCCAGTTCAGTGCCAGAAATTCCAGAAACTTTCAAGTGAATAACAACACCGGAAATTATGGTGCAAACACAAACAGAGGTAAGGCCAAATTTGGAAGAGGTAATGGCAAGCATTATGGCAACAATACCAAAGTATGCAGCTTTTGTAACAAGGAGGGCCATACAATAGACATCTGCTATTTCAAGCATGGGTTTCCTCCTGACTTTGTGTTCAAAAATAGGCCTAATGCTGCAACAGTAAATAACACCATGACAGAAGAACAGGAAAGGGTGAATTCAACAGAACCAGTACCAAAATTGCAGTTCAGTCCCGAAGAATATCAGCAGCTTCAATCATTGCTGAATAAACACAATGCAAATAATGGTTCTCATTCAATGAATCAAGTAAGCCATGAGAATTCACAAGAGATCACAGGTAACCCTTCCTGGATTTTAGACACTGGTGCTACAGATCACGTCACATTTGATCTCAACAATTTTGTTTCCTATAAGACCATTAAACCAATTACAGTGAATTTACCAAATGGAAATTCTGTCAAATCACATATCTCTGGCACTGTCCTATTCTCATCTAGTTTCTCTCTGCATAATGTATTATATCTGCCTGATTTCAAACATAATCTAATTTCCATTCATAAATTGACAAATTCCTTGAATTGCAAACTAATTTTTGATCATTCTCACTGTGATATCCAGGTTTTGAATTCCTTGAAGACGATTGGGCGTGCTAAAACCAAGAACAATCTCTACCTTCTCACCTATCCCTCACAGCCCATTCATTTTTCCCTCAATAATGTATCTGCTAGTTTGGTCAATTCTTTTAGCAGTAAGACAGATTTTAGTTATTGGCATTGTAGGTTAGGCCACCCCTCCAACTCTGTCTTGCATTCAGTTTGTAAACAATTCCCTTATGTGAAGTTTGATGCAAATAAAACATGTGATTCGTGTCATTTTGCAAAGCAAACCAAACTGCCTTTTTCCAATAGCACTACTACATCTAGTGATATCTTTGATCTTGTGCACATGGATATTTGGGGGCCCCTTGCAATCTCATCTATCCATGGCCACAGATACTTTCTAACAATTGTAGATGATTTCAGTAGGCACACTTGGGTCTTTCTCATGAAAAATAAAAGTGAAACAAGAACTCTTGTCCAAAACTTTGTTGCCTTAGTTCACACTCAATTTCACCAACTAATCAAAACCATTAGGACTGATAATGGTTCTGAATTTCTGCTCCATTCCTTTTATGCAGAAAAGGGGATTGTTCATCAAACTTCTTGTGTGGAAACTCCTGAACAAAATTCAGTGGTTGAAAGAAAGCATAGACACATCCTCAATGTGACTCGATCATTGCTCTTTCAATCCAATTTGCCAAATTTGCTTTGGTGTTATGCAGTAAATCATGCAGTTCACCTCATTAATCGATTACCCACACCTGTTTTGCAACAGAAATCCCCCTTTGAAATTTTGTTTGGCATTCCTCCAACCCTCACAGACCTCAAGGTGTTTGGTTCCCTTTGCTATGCCTCCACACTGACACAACACAGAACCAAACTTGATTCTAGAGCTCATAAATGTGTTTACTTAGGCACCAAGTCAGGTACTAAAGGCTCAATTCTTTACAATTTACATTCAAGAGAAATCTTTCTTTCTCGGAATGTGATTTTTTATGAGCATATTTTCCCTTCCACAGTACCTGCCAATGATTCAGCCTCACCATGTGACACCAATTCCTTTGATTTTCTCCTCTTTGATTCACTCCCATCTGCCACTTCTTCTTCCTCACATACCTCACTTCCTGCTGCACCTTCACACGACCCTGACCAACACACACCATCACCTTTGCCACTCAGAAGATCAACTAGACCCTCCATACCACCTACCTACCTTAAAGATTTTCACTGCAATGTTCTGGTTTCATCATCACCCACATCATCTTCAGGTAATTCCAAAATCCCTTATCATCTTTCATCTGTTCTATCATACTCTTCCTTATCTCCTTCTCAGTTGGCCTACACTTTGGCCATTTCTACAAACACTGAGCCAAAAACATATCAGATAGCAATCCAATCACCCCATTGGATTCAGGCAATGAAAAATGAGCTTTCCGCATTAGAACTAAACCAGACTTGGACTTTGACAGAATTGCCACCAGGTAAAACACCTATTGGTTCTAAATGGGTTTATAGGATCAAATATTATTCCAATGGCAGCATAGACCGTTATAAAGCTAGACTTGTAGCTAAGGGTTATACACAAACAGAAGGACTGGATTTCTTAGCTACCTTTGCCCCTGTTGCTAAACTTACTACTGTTCGTTTACTACTAGCTTTGGCAGCTTCACAAAATTGGTTGTTGCATCAATTAGATGTCAACAATGCATTCCTTCATGGTGATCTAGCAGAAGAGGTTTACATGAAGCTTCCTCAAGGTGTTATTTGTGACAGACCTAACATGGTTTGCAAATTGAATAAGTCTCTTTATGGCCTTAGACAAGCGAGTCGTCAATGGTTTGAGAAATTATCTGCTACACTCATTTCCTTGGGTTACACACAATCCCCCCATGACCATTCCTTATTTACAAAACGTAGTGGATCACATTTTACAGCATTGATTGTCTATGTTGATGATGTAATCCTTGCAGGTACAGATATTGCAGAGATTAACTTTGTCAAATCTCAACTTGACTCCAAGTTTAAAATCAAAGATCTTGGTCAGCTCAAGTATTTTTTAGGCTTGGAAATTTGCAGATCTAAGTCTGGAATCACTCTTTGTCAACGCAAATATGTTTTGGATCTCCTTGCAGACTACGGTTTACTGGCTGCTAAACCAGCATCCACTCCTATGATCCCCAGTGTTACTAAAACATCCTCATGCTCTACTCCTTACCATGATCCAGGTGGATACAGACAGCTGATTGGTAAATTGTTGTATTTAATCAACACTCGACCTGACATCAGCTTTTCAGTTCAACACCTTAGCCAATTCATGAATAATCCAACCACTGCGCACTTTCAAGCTGGTATTCGTGTGCTCAAATACCTGAAAGGTAATCCTTCTCAAGGCTTGTTCTATCCCAGCAACAATTCTTTACAACTGAAAGTCTTCAGTGATTCGGATTGGGCATCATGTTCACTCACACGCAGATCTGTGACTGGTTTTTGTGTTTTCTTGGGGAATTCTCTCATTTCTTGGCGTTCTAAGAAGCAGAATACTGTCTCCCACTCTTCATCTGAAGCTGAATACCGTGCTCTTGCTATGACAGTGCATGAAATTCAGTGGTTAACTTATTTACTCAAGGAGTTCACCGTCCCTTTCATCCAACCTGCACTATTATATTGTGATAACCAATCAGCTCGACACATTGCTGCTAATCAGGTCTTTCACGAACGCACCAAGCATATAGAAATCGACTGCCACATAGTCAGACAGCAACTGCAGGCTGGTTTGTTTCACTTGCTTCCAATATCAACCAAAGATCAACCAGCAGACATCTTGACCAAGGCACTCGACCCTCTCATTTTCAGACAGCTTCTTTCCAAGCTTGGAGTGTTCAGTATTCACTCTCCAGCTTGTGGGAGGATATTAAATTAAACCTATCCTATTATCTTGTAGATATCAGATATGCATTAAGTTATGCTTATCTTTCTGCTCATTATCATTCAGTTAGCATAGGTCTTTTGCTCTCATCAGTTTGTTCCTTGATTCTAGGATTTAGTTTCTTTATTCTAGGATTTCTTAGCTGTCCAATTGTGTATGTAAACTATGCTACCGTATCTGTTTCAATCAATGAATAACATTTACTCATTTCACAATTCAATACAAGAATTATTAGAATTAGAAAAATTTAATGACAAAAAAATAAAAAAAAATTGAATGCGAACATAATTGTGAGATTGTTGTTTACCTGAATATCCATAAGTTTGTGAACCAATTCACATAAATCCTAAAATATTGTTGAGGAGCCATCCAATGCATATTGGCGTACTATATACAATGATTTCGAAAACAAATTAAGGATAATGATTTCATAGATAAGATTAAATAAATTTTAAAATTAAGGATAATAATTTCACAGATAAGATTAGATAAATTTGAATTATTTATTCAATTTTTGACAACGAATTAAGGATAATGATTTCATATATACGTAATTTATTTAATTTCAAATTATAATTTTGATGAGAGAACGCTCTGGTACGAGTATTCCTTAAGCGGACAAACGTGGTGCCTCGAAAAGGGATTTTTTTATATAAGTATAATAGATTATAAGATTACCTTAATAACAAAAGGCAAAACTGTTATATTGGTCCTTTAAGTTATTTTTAGGTTATAAATGAGTCTCTTAAAGTTTTTTGTTTCCAATAAGTTATGTAAGTTGTTGCCATTTAATAAATCTGTCCTTTCTGTTATTTTTTTTTTCGTTAAGTGACACGTGTCACTCAACCAAATGGTGTCACGTGAAAAACAAATTAGCTTAATAGTTTTTTTAATTTTTTTAATGGTGCCACGTGTCACTTAATGGAAAAAATTAGCGTAAATGACTGATTTGTTGGACGAAAACAACTTACAGAACATATTTAAAAAAAAAACTTAAGGGACTGATTTGTAACATAAAAATAACTTAAGGGACCAATCTAATAGTTTAGCCATAACAAAATGACTTAAATACTCTTTTGATCCTTTATCTTAATTTTAGGTTTAAATTTGGTCCTTTATATTTAGAAAGTGTCAATTTGGTCTCCTATATTTTTAACGTTTGTCAATTTCATCATTCCGTCATGACAATGTTTGATTTTTTAGCTAGCGGAATATATTAATAATTTTGTCGGAGATTACTTTTCCATTTACCAAAATCTGCATTTTACAATGTGTTTGAATAAGTGATTGGTGAAATGTCAGTGTTGTTCCACTTTTTTGAAGTAAAATTTCACCCACGTTATTGTTGCCTTTATTTTGTTGAAGTTGTAGATTTTGGAGTGAAAACGTAGATTCTAGATAGTGACCAGAAAATAAATCTCTAGGAAAATTAGTATGTTTCGGTGAAAATATAACATCGTTATGATGGAAGGATTAGATGAAAAATATTATAAACAAAAAGGACTAATTAAAGTGATTCTTTTTGAAGATAAAATACCAAATAAAAAATTAAAAATAAGATAAATGACCAAAAATGTGTATTTAAGCATATCGAAATGATCGCACATAAATCCTTCTCTTTATTATAAAAAGATGTCCTAATCCTGCTCTCTCATTCACCCATTTTGAATTCCTGCATCCTCATTAAAAGTTGGAATTCCCAACTCAAAGAGGACATCCACCTGTCCCTTTTCTATTTTCAAATTTAAATTTAAAACCTTAAAATTAACTACATTCATAACCACTTCTAATACTTTGAAAAACAAATTACAAGTATGGCCACAACATATATAACCACTCCAATATGATAAAACCTCCATTGCAGAAAGATAATAACATCCACTACAACATATAATTAAACCTGCATTGCATTCTGGAATGAGTAATCCATCATTAAACCTGCATCCTGGAATG
This sequence comes from Crotalaria pallida, assembly GCA_037953625.1. Lineage (NCBI taxonomy): Eukaryota > Viridiplantae > Streptophyta > Magnoliopsida > Fabales > Fabaceae > Crotalaria > Crotalaria pallida. The sequence continues at coordinate 120,688,430 of CM075652.1, read as the reverse complement.
AGTAATTCATCATTTTCTTCTTAACCATGTGCAAATATAACCACTCCAGTACACCAGGAAAAATTTGTTATAAAACCTCCAATGCATAAAGATGATAACATCAAGTAGCATTATGCTTTTCAATTTTTCTTTTCAACAACAGCGAAAGTAGCAGGTTTAAAACAAATAAATCCATGCATTACTGTCTACTTCTATCTACATATTTCAATTTTGTTTAACTTATTTTAGTCACATTATACAGCCACTGCGGTTGGAATGAATTATCGTACCATTAGGGATTCTTTTTCTCTTTTCTTTTCCACCCAATATATAGTTCCATATTGATCTTGAGTTTTGAGAATTTATGTGTTTGTATTTGCATATTGATGCACCTTTCTATATTTGGACTTTGTATAACTCGCTAACGTAAGACTGACATACTATCGTTCCATTTTTTTATGTCTTTTCCATTCATATATGACTATGCATGTTGGAATCAATGAAACTATAATTTTTTACATCTCTTTTTTTTTACACTCAAATTTTGAAATTTATAACATGCAATTAATAATGATATATATTTTTTTAAACACAACTCCCATAGTTTTGATTTTTCTAATAAATTTGATTTCATATTTTTCTCTGATATGCATTCTTTTAAAAAAATTATTTTGATTTATGGGATTCCCTCACATGGAATAATACCAAACATGCAATTTTATTGAAAAATTTGAACAAAGTGACAACCAGGTATGTAATTTCATGTATTTCTTCTCTTTATTTCACTACACTTCTTTATTCTTTGTTATCGTGTTTTAGTTTTTCAAATTCTTAAATTCTCATTTGAATTTTATTATTATTATTATTATTATTATTATTATTATTATTATTGCCTACTGCTATCTGCATATTTTAATTTTTTTTACTTATTTTAGCCATATTATACCGTCATTGTGGTTGGAATGAGTAACCACTAGGATTCCTTTTTCTTTTTTCTTTTCCACCCAATATATAATTCCAAATTGATCTTGAATTTTGAGAATTTATATGTTTGTATTTGCAGGTGATGCATCTTTCTATATTTGGGCTTTGTATAACTCCGTAACGTAAGACTGACATACCATCATTTCATTTTTTTTTTGTCTTTTCCTTTCAGATATGACTATGCATGTTAGAATCAATGAAACTATAATTTTTTACATCTCTTTTTCTTGGACACTCAAATTTTGAAATTTATAACATGCAATTAATAATGATATATTTTTTTTAAAACACAACTCCTATATATAGTTTTGAGTGTTCTAATAAATTTGATTTAATATTTTGCTCTGTTATACATTCTCTAAAAATAATTATTTTGATTTTTGGGATTGCCTCACATGGAGTTATGCCAAACATGCAATTTTATTGGAAAATTTGAATAGAGTGACAACCAGGTATGTAATTTCATATATTTCTTTTTATTTCACTACACTTCTTTATTCTTTGTTATCGTGTTTTAGTTTTTCAAATTCTTAAATTTTCATTTGAATTTTATTATTATTGTTGTTGTTATTATTATTATTATTTTGGGTTGACAGCATTATATACAAAAATCAATTGGCCTAGCATGTTATTATATCATTATATATGGGTTGACATCATTATACAAAATCAATTGGCCTAACAATGTTAATCAACACATTTATTTTTTTTAATATATTCATAAATATATTTTGTTGTGGCATTCATTTTTATTTTTAAACATGTGTGTTGTTGATATAGAAAATATTGGCTAACTTTCTAATAAGTATTTTTTTTATGATTTATGACAAGTCAATTAAATGCAGAACAAAACTTAGTTGTTATGTAAGTATTTGCAGTTTATTTTTCTGGACAAAACAGACAATGGGAATGCGGGTCAACAGGCATAGGAGCAGCGTTTGCATGATCATATACTAAAAACACGATACTATACTATTTTATCTACTCATGTTTGTGCTACCGTGTTGACAGACATATTAACGTGTTTTTTTTGTCATAAAATATTTCTTTTGTTATTTCATCTTTTATTATTTATGGTTCTCATTTTATTATGAATATATTAGTAAGTAGGGATCAACTATTAGTTGATTATTGTTTATGGTTTTCATTTTATTTTGAAATGGGAGATACAAGTTTTTATACTAAAAGCAAAATATTAGCAACACGCTATGTATTAGCAAGATATTATATATAATGGAAAAAATGCTAACAAGTGTCTTAATAGGACTTATTAAAAAGATAAATATAATTTAAAAGTATTAAAAATTGTAATTTTTAAGTAAAAAAAGAAAAGAATTTACAGCAAATTTTATCATTTACATTTGATAATGCCATTTGCATAATGAAAAATATTGAGAACACTAAAAAAAAAGAACTTTAGAACATATATCTAATAAAGATGTTGTGGTCCAAAATTCAACCGCAAAAGCAAAAAGAAGGGCAAAAGAATTAATATATATTGTTATTTAGTGTTATATTTTTTTTAATATTTGAATTGTACTTAAATTAAAAGAAGACAGTAACACCGTAAGACAAATAAAAAGAACCTTATACTATATCGTTACTAGGTTTTCCCGAATTCGATCAATTTTTAATAACATAATCTATGTTTATTAATAAATTGGTATTGATTCAATTCTAAAAGCCAAAATGATTATCATTTATTTGAACTACTAAAATAATGTAATATAAATATGATTATATATATTTTGTGAAATCTCCAAATATCATTAACTAATAATAAAAAAGTGTCTTAATGACACTTATTAAAAAGATAAATATAATTTAAAAGTATTGAAAATTGTAACTTTTAAGTAAAAAAAGAATTTACAGCAAACTTTATCATTTACATTTGATATTGCCATCTGCATAATGAAAAATATTGAGAATACTAAAAAAATGAACTTTAGAACATATATATATCTAATAAAGATGTTGTGGTCCAAAATTCAACTGCAAAAGCAAATTAAAAAAAGGGCAAAAGAATTAATATATATTGTTATGTAGTGTTATACTTTTTTTAATATACGATTTGTACTTAAATTAAAAGAAGACAGTAGCATCATAAGATAATAAAAAGAACCTTATATCATATCGTTATTAGGTTTTCCCGAATTTGATCATCATGTTTTTAATAACATAATCTATGTTTATTAATAAATTGATATTGATTCAATTCTAAAACCCAAAATGATTATCACTATTTTGAACTACTAAAATAATCTAACTGTGATTATATTTTGTGAAATCTCCAAATATAATTAACTAATTTAACTAATAATAAACAACCCGTGCATTGCACGGGCTTAAAACTAGTATATTATATATATGGGCTTTTCTAATGTGTACTCTAGGATACATAATGTTAAGGTTACTTAGGTAAACTCTTATGAGAAAACTAAAAATATCTCATTGGAAGGTATGTAATAAGCATACCATTTTCCCATAAATGTTTACTTTCGGGTGGTGCTTCTATGCTCTGGTGGAGTTTTGTTAAAATGCTTCGCCCGGTATTTTTTTAATGTATTTAGTAAATTAAAAATATGTTTTGAGTTTTTTATTTTACTGATATGTACATATTTTTGTTATTTGGGTTTGAATTTTTTTTATTATATGCTTTGATATAGAAAGATAAATTATATGGAGTAAATCTACATTAAAAATTGACATATTTTAATAAATTTGCATTAAAAATCTGTATTAGAAAATATTCTGAGTAAATCTACATTAAAAGAAAACAAAAAAACCTGCCCGATGCATGATAAACCGGAGCAGGGTACAATTTTCCTACTTTCTTTAGTATTACTAACATGTTCCCTGTGACATATATTAAAAGAAAGGGTGTTTTTGTTGGAAACCAACAAGCGGGCTAAGCAAATACTAGAGGGGGGGTGAATAGTATTTTGAAGCACTAATACCAAATATTTCGATTGATAATTGAAGAATGGAGCTTAGACTGAATTTTCTGGAATCAGAAACAAAAGACTCGAGTCTTTTGTGAAATACTCGAGTTTTTCAGGATGAACAACTCGAGTCTTTTCTGAAATACTCGAGTTTTTACTATCAGATAGCAGAAAAACCAGAAACGAAAATTCAGCAATTTAACTCAAATCAATTCAATAATAAACAGGAACTTATCCAACAGAATAGCAAGTAATCTAAATAACTTTTAACACAAAGATTCCTTGAACTTGCTACCTAATTGTATAAATCCTAATTGATTGAAATGACTTAAGTCTATTGAGCTAGAAAGTAGATTAAAAGCAATAAACCAACACTCAAGCAATTTTATCCTGGTTCACTCCAACAATGAGCTACATCCAGTCCTCCTAATCACTTAGGAATTTCTACTAATAATCAAATTGTTAGAAATTACAAAGGATTGCTTGAGAATGGCCTCACTCAACCTAACCCTTTCAAGAGTGTACCAAACTCTTGATTTCTACCCCAATTTGATTCCGGTGATTGAAGAACTCTTCACAAAGCTTCCTTGAACTCCCTTCAAGAAACTCCACCGGGCTAGGAACCTCCTAGTCTTGTGCTTGAGAACCTCTCAAGACTTCCAACACCCTAAGCCACTTAGGGTTTGCTTGGGAACAATCCAAGACTTTGAATAATCAAGCTTTTTGTATGTGTATTACTACTCTCACAATGGATTAGCACAAATAAGCACAGCTCAATGTAAGAATTGAGGCCTAAAACTCAACTTGGAATAAAATGACAATATGAGTGAGAAGTTGAGCTTTTTGGGAATTAACACTTGAGAAGAGGAAATTAAGAAAGCTTGAATCAATATGATCTTGTTGTCTTGTTTGTTCTTGCACAAATTCAAAGAGAAATTTTACAATAAGGTTCTGAATTGCTCTCTTGGGTTGGATGAGACTCAAATGCCCTCAATTGGGTTTTTGAGTTTCTCCAACGTTCATTTTTGCTGACTGGACAAAAATACTCGAGTCTTTTGGTAAAAACTCGAGTCTTTTTGGTCGGTCACGAATGAATTGGTGCACGAACAAGACTAACGGTCATAATTGCTGACCTGGCACAAATACTCGAGTTTTTCTACAAATACTCGAGTGTATACTCGAGTCTTTTTCAAAATACTCGAGTATTTTGATCAGATATGGGAAAAATTATTTTTCAATTTTATTTTTCCTCTCAAGTATTAATTTTTGGTCAATCTCAACTTAATAAACATATAAAAATTTATTCCTAGAAGAGACTAACTATTTCTACCCACTCTCAACCACTCTCAACATAAATTAGAAATTTACAATTAATATTTGATTGAGAATGATTGGACACTTGTCTTCTTTTCTTGACTTCTTGTTGATGTTGATGTTGCAATATCTTCAAGGCATGATTTGTTAATTATTTTGTCATCATCAAAACATAATCCACATAATTAGGAGCATTGAATTCACAATCTCCCCCTTTTTGGTGATGACAAAATAATTAACACTTGATCCATTTGTTAAGCTTGATCCACTTGGAGATGCAACTCCCCCTCACTATATGATACTTTTCACCTATCTAAAAATTCAGCTTGAGCAAGATGTTATGACAATTTAATTTTAGCACCAAGCCTATGGTATTAGAGAATTTAACAATTATCAGAGTATATACCATAATTAGAGATTTTAGGTGCAACAATATCAAGACAAGACAAGTGTAATATCTCTCCCCCTTTTTGTCATACGCCAAAAAGATGTAACAATTTAGAAAAAGATCAAGGGAGGAGAGGTGCATAATCGGAAAACCCCATAACCAACTATGCAAATAAAACGGAGATATAATAACGATAAAGAGCTCCCCCTGAAGCTTTGCACAAACATCATAATGAAGACCAAATTCATTAACATAAAAATATCATAAAAGGTCCAAATCAAAGGTGCAATTAATAAACCCAAAGTCGCAAAACACCAAGTTCTCAAAGTACAGAAAATGTAACAAAGACCAATATGATAAAAACAGAATGAAAACTAAGATAAAATCCAAAGGTCAACATCATCAAAACATCGAAGGAGCTGGAGCATCTGGAGGAGGATAAAACCGAGAGAAGAGTTTAGAGGATGAAAAACTAGTAAGATTTGACAAAACTTTGAGGAAAATCTGAGTTTTGAGGAGAGAGATATGAGAAAACCGAGAGAGAAGAGGGTCGCAAAAACTTGAGTCTGAGAGTATATATAAACAGTTCAAAATACTCGAATATATTCATAAATACTAGAGTTGTTCTTTAGGATAAACTCGAGTTTTTGAAAATATATTCGAGTCGGTCGTGACTCAGCCCAGATTTCCCAGAAAAGTCGAGTAAAAATTGAAAAACTCGAGTTTGGTCCGAAAGATCAAATTTCAGGAAAAACGCAAAATACTCGAGTTTTTGTAAAATACTCGAGTTTGGTCTGAAAGTTAAAAAATTGGGGGTTTCGAAAGACTCGAGTGTTTTGAAAATTACTCGAGTATTTTAGTAAAGACTCGAGTGTTTTTAGAAACACTCGAGTATTTTTATCAGACCCTGATTAAAAACTTTTTCAATTTAAAACTGATTTAATTTTGAATTAAAATACTCGAGTGTTTTTGGAAAAACTCGAGTATTTTGACAGAACAGAGAGTAAAAACACAGTTTTAAAGGACCAAACACAAATCAAACACAAATGCTTCACTACCAACTTGGAATACAGTACAGAATCACACACAATTAACATATACAATTTCAAATATCATCAAGGACAATTTAACTAAGAATCAATAACACATTAGAGTAAGACTAATATGGTGATTTTCCAAAAATGACACACAATGCAATTAGCCTATATTAGCTTCATCTAAAATACCAAGTTCTCTCCTAATATGATAAAAGGTGTCCCTTGGTAGAGGTTTTGTAAAAATGTCGGCTAATTGATTTGTGGTACTAACAAATTCAATTGTGCAATCACCCTTTTGTACATGATCTCTTAAAAAATGATGTCTTATTTCAATGTGTTTAGTTCTTGAGTGATACACCGGATTCTTAGTCAAATTGATTGCACTCGTGTTATCGCATCTAATCGGAATATTTTCAAGTTTCAAACCAAAATCCGATAATTGTTGTTTCATCCATAACAGTTGAGCACAACAACTACCGGCTGCGATATATTCCGCTTCGGCGGTAGAAAGAGCGACACAAGCTTGCTTTTTAGAAAACCATGACACCAATGAACTTCCCAAGAAATGGCAAGTACCACTGGTGCTTTTGCGATCAAGCTTGCATCCCGCGAAGTCGGAATCCGAGTAACCAACTAAACAAAGATTGGCATCAGCAGGATACCATAAACCAGTGTTAATTGTTCCTTTTAGATACTTAAATATATGTTTAACTGCGGATAGGTGAGATTCTTTAGGATTAGCTTGAAATCTAGCACACATGCATACACTAAACATAATATCCGGTCTAGATGCAGTGAGATATAGGAGACTACCTATCATACCCCTATACTTACTAACATCAACCGGTGTACCTTGTTCATCCTTGTCTAGGTAGCATGATGTGCTCATTGGAGTGTAGGCTTCCTTGCACTTGTCCAATCCGAATTTTTCAAGGAGCTCTTTGCAATATTTCCCTTGATGCACAAATATCCCCTCCTTGACTTGCTTTATTTGTAAGCCTAGGAAGAACTTGAGTTCTCCCATCATTGACATTTCAAATTCCTTTTTCATCAAATTTGAAAACTTTCTACAAAGAGACACGTTAGTAGCACCGAAAATGATATCATCAACATAGATTTGTACTAACAAAATGTCATCCTTGGTTTTATAAATAAATAATGTATTATCAACCTTCCCTCTTTGAAACTTGTTTTCTAATAGAAAGGAACTCAATCGATCATACCAAGCTCTAGGAGCTTGTTTCAATCCATAGAGTGCCTTTTTCAATTTATAAACATGGTTTGGAAATTCACTATTTTCAAAACCGGGGGGTTGTTTGACATACACTTCTTCATTTATAAACCCATTCAAGAAAGCACTTTTAACATCCATTTGATATAAAGTGAATTTCATGATTGAAGCATAAGCAAGTAAAATTCGGATTGCTTCAAGACGTGCAACCGGAGCAAAGGTCTCATCATAATCGATACCTTCCTCTTGGTTGTACCCTTGAGCTACTAGTCTAGCTTTGTTTCTTATAATCAACCCGGATTCATCAAGTTTGTTTCTATAAATCCATTTAGTACCAATTATGGTATGATCATCGGGTTTAGGGACTAGATCCCAAACTTCATTTCTTTCAAATTGGTTTAATTCTTCTTGCATAGCAAGAACCCAATGATCATTCTCAATGGCCTTTTTAATTGAATCGGGTTCAATTTGAGAAACAAATGAGACATAGTGGCAAATGTTTTGAATAGACCTACGAGTAAGTACTCCCTTTGACATATCTCCTATGACTTTGTCTATAGGATGAGCCTTGACCGATTTCCAAGTTGGAGGAAGTTCTTCCCTTACTTCTCCTTCATCAACTTTTGAATTCTCTCTCTCTTTTTCTTCTTTTGAAAAGACAATGCCATCTTCACTAGCATCACATAAAACACTATCTTCTTTTGAAGACTCATTAAAAACCACATGAATTGATTCCTCAATAGTTAAAGTTCTTTTATTGAAAATTCTATAAGCTTTACTATGAGAAGAATAGCCTAAAAATATGCCTTCATCGGATTTGGAATCAAACTTGCCAAGGTGTTCTTTTCCATTATTTAAAACAAAAACTTGGCATCCGAAGACATGAAAATGAGATATATTTGGCTTTCTTCCCTTGTAAAGTTCATAGGGGGTTTTATCCAAAGAGGGCCTTATCAAAATACGATTTAAAACATAACAAGCCGTATTGACGGCATCGGCCCAAAAATATTGAGGTACTTGAGAATCATTTAACATGGTTCTAGCAAGTTCCTCTAGCACCCTATTTTTCCGCTCTACCACTCCGTTTTGTTCCGGAGTTCTTGGTGCGGAGAATTGGTGCTCAATACCATTTTTAGCACAAAATCTATCAAATTTGTGGTTTTCGAATTCACCACCATGATCGGTACGAATAATAATTACTTTTTGATTCACTTGGTTTTGCAAAAGTTTGACATGATGTTTAAAAGATTTGTAGGTCTCACTCTTAGTAGTTAAAAATAAAGTCCAAGTAAACCTAGAGAAGTCATCAACAATCACCAATGCATAATAGTTGCCACCAAAGCTTTTTACTTGTGATGGTCCAAACAAGTCCATATGAAGCATTTCTAATGGCCTTGATGTGGACATCACCATTTTTGATCCAAAGGTGTTTTTAGTTTGTTTACATTTCTTGCAAGGGGAACAAACACCTTCAATAGAAAAATTTAGCTTTGGTAAACCAACTATTAGATCTTTAGATTGAATTTTCTTCAATTGGTTTACATTTATATGAGCGGTCCTACGATGCCATAACCAAGTGTCATTTTCTTTGCTCACTAAACAAGTAGAGACCAAAGAAGTGACTTTGTTCAAATCAACTAAGTAAGTATTATTTGACCTTCTACCAACAAATTTGATTGATTCATCTTTGTCACTTTTAATGAGGCAATGGGTAGAGGTAAAAACTACATGATTACCAACATCACATAATTGGCTTATGCTCAAGAGATTATGTTCTAATCCTTGAACATAGAGCACATTATCAATAATCAAGTTTGAAGAGTTTCCGATTTTACCAATACCAAGGATTTTGCCTTTGTTGTTGTCCCCATAAGTGACATAACCCTTTTCCTTTGGAGTAAGCTCAATGAAGTGCCGCTTATCTCCCGTCATGTGCTTCGAACATCCACTATCAAGATACCACAATTGTTTTCCCTTTCGAAGGCACACCTACAATATGAAATCACTTTTTCATTTTGGGTACCCAAACAATGTTGGGTCCCTTAGGGTTAGTGTTGGGACTTTCTCCCTTCTTAATCCACATATAAGTGCCCTTTTTCATTTCAAACTTCTTAATGTGGCACTCAATGTTGATATGTCCAACTTTTCCACAATAAGTACAAGTTGGTCTCTTTGATGAATTTTTCTTAGAAAATGTTCCAACCACCTTGTACTTTTTGTCCCTTTTATGAACATATCCTAAACCGGTTTTGTTGTGATTATGTCTTTGAGAGTTCAACAACCGGTTGAGGTTTCTATCACTATGTGAGATTGTGAGTTTGTTTTTCAACTCTTTCACTTCTTTTTCAAGATCATCACATCTCTCACATGAAGTGATAATTTCCTCATGATTTGCACAATCACTTTGATGACTAGAATTAATAAGTTCCAAGGATTCATTTTGAAGTTTCAACTCATTTATAGATTTTTGCAATTCATCAATTTCATGTTGAAACTCCAAAATTTTCTTTCCTTTTTCCTTATTAATTTTAGCAAGCCTTTTAAATTGAATTAACATTTCATTGTAAGCTTCTTGCAAATCATCATATGAAATGGAGTTTGAAGATGAACAAGAAGAGCTAGAGGTTACCTCATCATCACTTTCACTCATGCCATGATTAGCTCTTGATGAGGACTCATGATTGTTCTTGGCCATGAGACAAAGGTTTGCATTTTCATCACCGGAGCTACTTGAAGATGATTCATTGCTCTTCTCCGGTGCATCCCAAACAATGTATGCACGCTTCCCTTTGGTCTCTTGGGTCTTCTTGTCATTCTTCTTCAAGAATGTGGCACATTCCATTCTTATGTGACCAACCCCTCCACATTCATGACACTTAACTCCATCATTGGTACTCTTTTCTCTTTGTTTGGAGTCTTTGGTTCTCTTGAAATTGGATGAAGATCCACCTTTCTTCCCTTTGAAAAATTTGTTGAATCTTTTCACAAACATCCCAAATTCTTCTTGATTTGGTTCACCATCGGAATCTCCACTTGTAGAGCATTCTTCAACTTCTTTTGTAGCTTTAGTTGAAGCTTTGAGTGCTATGCCCTTTTTCTTTTTGTCCGATTCCTCATGCATCCCAAGTCTTGTAAGCTTCATCTCATGCTCTTGGAGTTTGCCAAACAAAGTGGCTAAGTCCATGCTATTTATGTCTCTAGATTCCTTGATGGCGGTTACCTTGGGTTGCCAACTCCTATCAAGACATCTTAGAATTTTGTTAGTAGTTTCACCATTGCGAAATACTTTTCCCAAGGAAATCAAATGATCAACAATGTGAGAGAATCGCCTTTGCAAGTCACTAATGGTTTCATTTGGCAACATGTGGAACAATTCATATTCGTGAGTTAGAGAATTCAATCTTGCATCTCTAACCTCACTTGTTCCCTCATGTGTGACTTGCAAAGTATCCCACATTTCTTTTGCCGATTTACATTGGGAAACTCTATAAAATTCATCATGGGATAAGGCCGAAAAGATGATGTTTTTAGCTTTTAAATCAAATGAAACTTTTCTCTTTTCATCATCATTCCAACTACTCCTTGGAATTTCAACAATTTCATCATTTATTTTCTTTTTGGGAATGAAAGGACCGTTTTCAATTGCATCCCAAATATCCATATCAATTGCTTCAATAAAAACTTTCATGCGAGTTTTCCAATAAACATATCCTTCACCATTAAATAGTGGAGGACGGTTTATTGAAGCTCCTTCTCCAACAAAGTTATTGCTAGAGCCCATTAAGTTTCCAAAAGGATCTTTTTCGAAAAAGTTGTTACACTCGATCTTTCGACCGAGCTCTGATACCACTTGTTGGAAACCAACAAGCGGGCTAAGCAAATACTAGAGGGGGGGTGAATAGTATTTTGAAGCACTAATACCAAATATTTCGATTGATAATTGAAGAATGGAGCTTAGACTGAATTTTCTGGAATCAGAAACAAAAGACTCGAGTCTTTTGTGAAATACTCGAGTTTTTCAGGATGAACAACTCGAGTCTTTTCTGAAATACTCGAGTTTTTACTATCAGATAGCAGAAAAACCAGAAACGAAAATTCAGCAATTTAACTCAAATCAATTCAATAATAAACAGGAACTTATCCAACAGAATAGCAAGTAATCTAAATAACTTTTAACACAAAGATTCCTTGAACTTGCTACCTAATTGTATAAATCCTAATTGATTGAAATGACTTAAGTCTATTGAGCTAGAAAGTAGATTAAAAGCAATAAACCAACACTCAAGCAATTTTATCCTGGTTCACTCCAACAATGAGCTACATCCAGTCCTCCTAATCACTTAGGAGTTTCTACTAATAATCAAATTGTTAGAAATTACAAAGGATTGCTTGAGAATGGCCTCACTCAACCTAACCCTTTCAAGAGTGTACCAAACTCTTGATTTCTACCCCAATTTGATTCCGGTGATTGAAGAACTCTTCACAAAGCTTCCTTGAACTCCCTTCAAGAAACTCCACCGGGCTAGGAACCTCCTAGTCTTGTGCTTGAGAACCTCTCAAGACTTCCAACACCCTAAGCCACTTAGGGTTTGCTTGGGAACAATCCAAGACTTTGAATAATCAAGCTTTTTGTATGTGTATTACTAATCTCACAATGGATTAGCACAAATAAGCACAGCTCAATGTAAGAATTGAGGCCTAAAACTCAACTTGGAATAAAATGACAATATGAGTGAGAAGTTGAGCTTTTTGGGAATTAACACTTGAGAAGAGGAAATTAAGAAAGCTTGAATCAATATGATCTTGTTGTCTTGTTTGTTCTTGCACAAATTCAAAGAGAAATTTTACAATAAGGTTCTGAATTGCTCTCTTGGGTTGGATGAGACTCAAATGCCCTCAATTGGGTTTTTGAGTTTCTCCAACGTTCATTTTTGCTGACTGGACAAAAATACTCGAGTCTTTTGGTAAAAACTCGAGTCTTTTTGATCGGTCACGAATGAATTGGTGCACGAACAAGACTAACGGTCATAATTGCTGACCTGGCACAAATACTCGAGTTTTTCTACAAATACTCGAGTGTATACTCGAGTCTTTTTCAAAATACTCGAGTATTTTGATCAGATATGGGAAAAATTATTTTTCAATTTTATTTTTCCTCTCAAGTATTAATTTTTGGTCAATCTCAACTTAATAAACATATAAAAATTTATTCCTAGAAGAGACTAACTATTTCTACCCACTCTCAACCACTCTCAACCACTCTCAACATAAATTAGAAATTTACAATTAATATTTGATTGAGAATGATTGGGCACTTGTCTTCTTTTCTTGACTTCTTGTTGATGTTGATGTTGCAATATCTTCAAGGCATGATTTGTTAATTATTTTGTCATCATCAAAACATAATCCACATAATTAGGAGCATTGAATTCACAGTTTTAATTAAGTATGGTAGTTTTATAAACAATTTACGAAAAAGAGGTAGTTTTTAAACTATTTACAAAATAATGTGTAGTCAACGAATTATTTACAAAAATGGGATAGTCAAATCAACCAAAGTTTTTAATTTTTTTCAGTGTCATAGTGTCATGTGGCAGTTTCTGATTGGTACGTAAAAGAAATTCGAAAAAAAAAGTTACTGACACACCTGGCACGTGTCACCACATGGTGAATTGCATCAGTGACAAACGCCACGTGTCGCGTCATTGCCAGTGACGCAATCACCATGTTGTGACATGTGACACGACCTCACTACCTGGTTGACCACAGCTTTGACTCCACAGGGAAACCCATGACACCAACTGGTAGCCACTGGGCCATAGGCTTTGTTGTGCATTATGGACGAAATAAATATATTTATTATATCTTTTTTAAACAATTTTTCATAATACTACATCTAGTCTTAAACATATTTTTGTGAAACACATTTTTTTGTCATTTTTTTAATTTCATTCTATTTTTTAATTAATTTTAAAAAATTAATTAAACAAATTTTCACAATAACCTTATAATTATTTAGTAATTTCATAATTTAGTGATTTGCATTGCTAAATTGCAATTATAATTATTACTATGTCATACCCCGTGCAATACATAGGTTGTTAAAAGTTTTAATTTTTATATTAAATATTTTAAAGTAAAGATTATTATTTTTTATTATAGATCAGAGTAAAAATTATTGTTAAATAACAACAAAAAAATAATTATACAAAAAGGCAAAGGTTTAAATCAAACCTTATCCTTAAAAAATTAATCTAAATGATTTTGTTGATAAATTTTGTACTTCCTCATATGAATAGAAAATTACACTTTTTATCTAAAATATTCCTTATTTATTTGATGAATAAATTAACATTTTTATATGATTGTCAACTTTATTATGATGAATCAAAATTAAATCATAATTAAACATTTTGATTTTTTTGTATGATGATATTATGAGTATAATAAATGATAAACCAAAATATCCCTTATTTTATTGGATATGAATTCATTAGAAAATAATAGTTGTTCATTTATTTGTACCATTTCAAAAGGTATTGAGTTAATTCAGTGTACCACTTCACTGTTAAAACAACATACCATCTCATTTTCAAAAGGTACCAAGTTAGTGTTGTGCACCACTTCACTGTTGAACGACATACCAATTGTGATAATATTTTTTATTTATAAAATAATTTCAAAAGGTACCAAGTTAATGCAGTGTACACTTCCCTGTTGAAACGACATACCACTTCACTAATTAATTATTACATTGTTACAACTCATTCAATGACATTGGAATTTCCCACTTCTGCATTAGTTGTGTTTTTAAATTCATTAATATATATTTTTATTATTATTATTATTATTACTCCATCCGTCTCTGTATATAAGACCTCAATTAAGAAAATTGCTTAACTTAGTTAATTGTATTGGAAATGTGAAGAATATTTGATATGTATTTTCAAAACTACCCCTATTAATAATATTGGGAATATAAAAAGTGTTAAATAAGTAGGAGTGTTTGTGGAAGTAATTAAGTAAATAATTATTATTGAAAATTGGTATATGGTCTTATAAATATAGAGACAAAATAAAAGTCTCAAAATGATCTTATATATCGGGACGGAGGTAGTATTATTATTGTACAGATAATATTCAAAATTTAAACAATGCATCATTTCCCTACACCGAATTAGTGCACGGAACATTGACTGTTTTATGTATTCAATGCATCGTTTCCCTACGCACGAAATATTGCATTGATACAAAAGATTATTTTTAAATTAAAATAAAAAAAAATTCAGCATTTACAGGACACGGAGCATCGTAGTTGTCTTTTATTTTTTTCAACCTTTTTTTTAGAGTTTGAATAATTATAATATAATTATTATTAATTAATTAATAATTTCATAATATTATTAATTAATAATTTTTAGAATAATAATAATAATATTGGTTGAATGGTTGCATTGAATAATAATAATAATAATAATAATGATTGAATGGTTGTATTGATTTGAATTTCTCGTGAGATTTGAAACGATGTGAATATTGCACAGCTTCAGTACTGTTAAAATTGTTGCATGAAATATTGCAATATTTCATAAGGGTTTTTTTAATATGTTTTCAGTATTTACAGGACACGTGACATATCTACTTGTCTTTTATTCTTTCAACTTTGTTTATGAGACCTTCATTTTTTGATGAGCTTTCTGATTACAACATTTGGTCCAACAAATATAATATAAAAGTTGATTAAGATCCTAAAAAATATTGAGAAATTAGGTATTAATTTTAAAATTATTTTGGTATTTTTTTCAAAATTTTTTGGCTAAAAAAACTAGTGCTTATATTTAAGAATCGATGTAATACTCTCTCTGTTTTATCATATAAGTCTTTTTACTGATTTTTTATTTACATTATGATTTTTTTTTATAAAATCAATGCAAAATTAATTATGATTTTTACAATTCCACCCTTTATTATTATAGATAGATAATAAGTATGAAATTAATTATAGAGATAGTAAATAAAAAAAGAAAAAAAACTTTTTAAATAAAAATAATTAATTAAAAATTGGACTGAAATTAAAAAATACCAAAAAAATTTGTTTCACGAAAATATGTTAACACTAGATGTGGTATTATGAAAAATTGTTTAAACAAATATAATAAATATATTTATTTCGTCTATAATGCACAATAGTGCCTTTGGCTCAGTGGTTACCAGTTGGTGCCTTGGTGCCATGCGGTTTCCCTGCGGTTACAGGTATGAAACCCATGAAAACTAATTTTGCTGTTAATTTATTAGCAAGAAGTGTTGATCAATAGGGTCAAAGCCGTGGTCAACCAAGTAGGGGGTCGTGCCACGTGTCGCAACGTGGTGATTGTGTCATTGCCAATGACGACGTGACATGTGGCGTCAATGCAGGTGTAGCAATTCACCATGTGGTGA
This sequence comes from Crotalaria pallida, assembly GCA_037953625.1. Taxonomy (NCBI): domain Eukaryota; kingdom Viridiplantae; phylum Streptophyta; class Magnoliopsida; order Fabales; family Fabaceae; genus Crotalaria; species Crotalaria pallida. The sequence continues at coordinate 120,672,116 of CM075652.1, read as the reverse complement.
CACATGGCAAATGTGTTAGTAACCTTTTTTTTTTGTTTTTTTTTCAAATTTTTTTTACCAATCAGAAGCTGCCGTGTGGAACTATGACACTGACAAAAAAATTAAAAATTTTGGTTGACTTTGACTGTCCCATTTTCGTAAATAGTTTTGTTGACTACACCGTATTTTATAAATAATTTAAAAACTACATACCCCATTTTTTAAATTGTTTGTAAAAAAGCCTTAAAAGGAATCCTTATATAATAAATAAAATAGTACCGTTATATATTATTATATTTAATGATTTGTTTAATTTTGATTTTAATTTATTGTTGGTCGATAAATAGTATATTTAGTATATTTATAAAATTCAAGAATTAATTATTATTTTTATATTAACTACTCCCTCCGTCTCTAAATATAAGCATTTGGAGTGGACTTTATTTTACGTGGATTAAGAAAGTCAGTTAATATTATTAGTGGTATTGAAAATAGTAATATTTTTTATATTTTTTCAAAATTACCCCTATAATTATCATGAGTATTCTAAAACGTTTGATTAAATAGGATTGTTTGTGGAAAAGAAGTAATTAATTTTATTGAAAATTGGAATATGTGCTCATATTTAGAGACAAGAGAAACCTAATAACAGTAATTATATTTAGAGACAGAGGGATTAATATTTAATTATGGAAATAACATAAGTTAGAAAGTTGTTAATATCATTTCAAAATAATATTTATGAAATAAAAAGCTTTGTCGTTGGTAGATGTAAAATTTATTTCGGTGATTTTTACGTTTCTAAAATATTAGTCTCTATTCCCTATATTATTAATGAAATATCTTTATTATATGTATATTCCTTAAATTATAATAATATGTTTTAAATAATTATCTATTTTAAAAAGGAAAATGATGATAATACCGCTTCATAAAAATGGTAATAAAAAAAAAATCATGTTTAAAGAGTTTCCATTTTGTATAAGTTTCGAAAAATAAAATTAAAATTTAAAAACGCCCACTTTAAATACTTCCTTCTTATACCCTAAATATATACAGAGATTAACGAGTGTGCACTGACGGTGTACCGTTTTTTTACACCATCATTCACCATTTATTTGCATTACTTTTATTTGAAAGTCAACAACAATAAATACATGAATGGTGGATAATGCACTTGATGGTATAAAAAACATTTACACCATCGGTACACCATCTATTTTCTCATATATAAAAAATATATATATATATATATATATATTTTTTTTTTTATAAAACAAAATTTTATATACTTTATTATTCTCTAGGTTCTTCCGAGCGTTATTTATAATCTAGTCTTGAGTTCTGCGTGCCTTCTTTTTGAGAGTTTTGTTCTGTCCTCTTCATCAAATTTGTAGAGTTCTAAGAGGTTAGTTCTATCTCATTCTAGTTCTCTCTGTACGTGCTATATTTTCTCTTTATTTTTCCCATGAAGAATAGGTGAATCAAATATCAGAGTTATATCTCACTTTACGAAGTTTTCAGATCTAAGGAGTTCTCTTGTTTTATTTTTCATCTCACCTTGCCCACGTACTACTCTTTATTTTTTATAAATTTTTCTAAGGCAAGGGAATTGAATCTAATCTTTTTAATTTTTTGTATACAAAACCGAATCTGAGAATGAAGAGAGGATTTTCATGCCTCTACTTGCTTTGAAAAATATTTAGGTGTTTGTAATTCGTATTTTTTGCATCTAAATATTTCACTCAAGTGTGCAATCTGTTCAGGATATTAGCCTAAGCTTTCTCCTTGTTATGATTTGTTAATTAATCACTTAATTTTTTTTTTTGAATAAAAGTTTAGGTGAGTTGGATTTCGGGGGCTCACCAGGATCCGAGCTTGGGGCGCTTACAGAGAGGTATTTGTAGATTATCTATCAACACTGTCCTCACATCGGTAAGATTTGAACCCGGGATCTCTCACAACCCCGGAGTCAATCCTTACCAACTGAGTCAACGGTTGTTGGCATTAATCACTTCATTTTAACGTTGTTACCGTGAAGTTTGTATTTTTTTTTATTTATTTTGTTTGATTTCGTGATTAAATGTATATCTTTTGTTAACATAGAAAAAAGAGTAACATATGTCACTTGTTTATTATTTTTTTTTTTTAAAGGAACTTATTATTATTAATTATAACACATATCACTTTCTTGTAACGTAGGTTGATTTGTAAATTATTTTTGGATTTCTATATATCATTACTCATTTGAAAATCATCTTGTTTTCCACTTCATATAAAGCCAAATCTAACAATGAAAACATTTAAATTAAGGTCCAAATTCTAGAGTCGAATCTAATGGGCGTTACAAAATATGCAATTTTTTAAAAATTTATTCCTTCATATTTATATATAAAATTAAGATTTTTTAAAGGATTAGTCAATATAATTGATTATTATTGTTGATATTTTTTTTTCTTTCAAATAAAATCATATTATTAATAATGATTTGGTTTATTAACGAAAATATTGCTATGTAAAATGAAAGGATGGTCAAAGTTAGTGGTAGTAAAATTTTATTTTTTAGAAATAAATATATATTGTTAATACTTTTTAAGTAAAATCAATTTTTTTATTGACACGTTATGTTTATTAAAATATATAGCGCTATGCAAATGTAAGAATTATTGAAAAAAACCAACGAGACTTGGTTCAGTTGGTGTAAGACCCAAACTGAAATCTTGAGAATGGGACACGAGTGCTAGTAGCCCCGGGTTCGATTCTCACTAAAAACATCTCGCTGGGAGAGCTAGCCACGCAGCTCGCTCCGGATTACTCTCAAGGGCTCCCTGGTATTAAGGGTGCTCTTGGGAATACCGGTGGTTCCGCAAGGAATACAGACAAAAAAAAATTATTGAAAAAAATTGATACACTAATATAATTGATACACTTCATCCTTTTCGAACATCAAACCCAATCTTTCATTCTCCATTTTCCTTTGCTACATATTTAGGTTTAAGATTAGGCAAATGTTTCGTTGTCACGTTTAAAGGTGTTTTAATTTCTTCAATTATTTGAGTGAGTTGTTTGATTTTGAGCATTTCATAAGTATATGTAATATTTCTTTATTTTAGTTTTTTGTGTCATTAATCCGTCTATTTGTGTTTAGTTTTTACCCTTGGAATTCTTTCATCTGTACCATTGAAAACATCTTATAATCTTCAATTATTTCAGTGTTTATTATTCGCTTTCAAGACTTTCATCAGACATACAGGAAAGGAAAAGGTATGGTTTTCTTATTTTAATTTGTTCTTCTTATTAAATTATTTATACCTCGAATTTTGATTTCAATAATTTGGGTTTAATTTCATTACCAATATTTGTTTTCGTTTCTTTATTTTGCACCCTTAAATGCTCGATTTTTTTTTTAAAATTTTTCTTTTGTCAATTATTCGATTCATTCAGCTAACCTAAATAATGATATTTCTCACAATAGCCTATTAAACTATTATTATTATTATTATTATTATTATTATTATTTCACAACTAAAATTCTCATTTTCTAAGAGTTAATAGTCATTTGGATTTCCGAAAATTACATTAGTCACCGATTTAGTCCCACAAAGATCAACATGAGACAATATTGGTTCTTTTGTAGGCTTATTTGGTGACCATATAAACTTTTCGGGGACAAAAATTTACACTTTATGATCCCATGTTGATTTTTGGGAACTAAATTGATGTAAAAAACTTTTTGAGACTTACTTGTTAATCATCAATGTATCTTTTGAAAACCAAAATGGTTGTTTACTCTTTTCATAAAATGTACAAAATAAGGGTTATGTAAGTTTTCGCAAAAATAAAAGTTTGAAAAATAATATATATTATATTAGATTGTTCCATTTGGTAAACAAGCTAATATATTTTCATGTAGAATATTAGTCCAAGACGATGTAAATAAAATATATATTATTTACAAATAAGAGTGAGCATAAACATTATGAATTTAAAAATATTAAAAAATAAGAGTGAACTATCTTAATTGAAATTGATATTTTTTAATAATATAAAAATATGTTATTTTATTATACTAAAATATTTTTAAAATATACTATTATTATAATAATGTTAATAAGAAAAAAATAAAATATAATAAGATAATATATATCATTATTTTACTTTCAAATAGAATACGTACTATAAATATGAAATGAATAAAATAAGCCTTTTATTATAATACTTATTAAAATAAAATATTATAGCATTAAATAATACAAATTAATAAATGAAGAAAATTATATACGATAATGATAAAGTGATGAATTATTATAATACTAAGAAAAAAATCTATTATTTGCTAATGTGGTTAATGGAACACCATATTAGCGACCATACGATATGAAGTGATGTTAAATAGGTGAAGTGACATGAATGATTCAGGCCTTTGCGTATGGAACCATTTTGTGTATGAGACAATTTTGCGTACGTGGACCTGTATCATTCACATCATACCACCTATTTGGTGTCACCTCACACCACGTGACTGCTGATGTTGATATGTTATTTCGCTAGTCACATAAACAAATCACTGATTTTTCCTAACGGCGGGGACCAAAACCAAAATATTTGAAAATTTAAATATTAGTTCTAATAAAAAAAAACTTTTAGAGATTAAAACCAAAAATAATACACTGAACTTTTAGGGATTCAAAACATAAATAAGCCTAAAAAAATGTATACTGGAATGTTCGTTTCTAAATGATTTGTTGTTTTTTATTCAATCTTTACTATAAAACAAACTTTGATCTCACTCGTATAAACGCTAACGTTTTATATACAGAGCACTCCGATTTCATTTTCTCTTACTTCACCTCATTACCGCTTACGAACCCTAATTTTCAAGAGCTACATAAAATTTGATTCGAATCCATTTTTAGATATTATCGAAATCAGCGAAGATCAAATTATATCAGGTAATTCTTAATTTTTTGTTACAAGTTCGAATTCGAAATTTTGGTTTTATAGATTTATTCTAAGATAGGGATTTCATAAGCATGTTTGATAGGGAAAAAAGAAAACATGAAATCATAGTTATAGTCTAAGTTTCTTTTCAATAAAATAGGCAAATGACCCCAATTGATATGTTAAATTGTAGGTTAAGCAGTTGCATTAGATTTAATACTGAGATAAGCAATGGGTGTATCATTTGGCCGCTTGAATTAAACCTTATTGACCAATACATTTCAAGATTGTTTTCTTTTCATTCTATGCAATTGTTTTTGGTTCTCTACAATTGTTAATTAATGTCTGAATTAGGGGTGGTTGTTTCCTTCATTCGTTGTAGTCTTGACTGTAAGCAATTGCCTTTGGACACAAGTCTTCATGTTATTTGATTTCTCTTTGATTGGTCCAAATAAGTTTGGTACTTGGGTTGCAATTCGAGGGATATTGTACTTGTCAATACGTACGTATCTTAACATGTATTCAAATTTATACTAATTAATAAAATTGCAATAAATTAAAATCCGTTTTCAGTATTTTAGAAATGTTTTATTGGTTGGTTGTGGAACATTTGACATATGCTAGTCCTCATTTTTTTTCAACAACTAAGTATCACTATGTGTTAAATTTTTATTGATCTCGATTATGGATGATTTTTTTTGGTCCGTATTCCTTGCGGAACCACCGGTATCCCCAAGAGCATCCTTAATACCAGGGAGCCCTTGAGACTAATTCGGGACGAGCTGCATGGTTGGCTCTCCCAGCGAGATGTTTTTAGTGGGAATCGAACCCAGGGCTACTAGCACCCGTGTCTCATTCCCAAGATTTCAATTGAGACCTTACACCAACCGAACCAAGCCTCGTTGGTCGTATTTTTTTTTAATAGATAATATATAATTAACCAATAATTTATTCTTTAAATACCACTGTTAGTCATAGGATGCGAAAATCTCTCATTCTTTTTTCAAAAATTCTTTTATATATGAGTGGAATCATGAGAGTTAGTGAGTTAGTATAAGATGAACATTATAATTATTTAAATTATTTTCTTTTATTTATTACATTTTTTATTAAATCTTTAATTTATTACATTAACCAATTTAAATAGCTATTTATTTTGTATATGTGTTAAGTATCTTTTTTTTGGAGAGAGTGTTAAGTATCTTTGATAAGCATGTATTATTCATTTATTTATTTTAGCAAAAGTTCCAAGATTTTTTTCTTTTCATTTTATCATTTTCATTTTATTAAAGCTCTTTTTAGTTGGCTCGTTTTACCAGTTTTCATAAACAAAGCAACAAACCCCCCCTCGAATTGGATTAGTCGGCCCAGTGGGCCGGATACGCAAACCAAAAAAAATAAACAAAGCAACAATTATCAATAAAGTCGAACACAATATGTAGATAATTGAGTTTGTTTAAATATACTTGCAACAGTTTTTGTTGTATATACCTGAAAGACTTTATTGAAAGACATTTTAGTGATCTAAATATATTGAAATGAGGTTTTATCATCCATGTATTACTTTTATCAGTAGTTTTTCAACTTTGTGATGAAATGAGGTTTCTGTCATGTATTAATGTTTTATCTGTGATATTGAACATTAATGTTCAATGATTCTCCCTTATTCTGAAATACTATATATGAAGCATGCAGTTTTGACAATTTCTTTCACCATTTTCAATTGAAGGTTTATTTGCTGCTTGAGAATATTTCCATTACTTAAAGGTTCAGATATCTCAGACTTCTTTAGTCAGAATGACAGGAGGTTCCACTGAAGCTGGTGAATCATCGTAAGTTCTCTTTTAAACCAAATGTCTCATTCTCAAATTTTGATTCTGCAGTTTCAGATCATTCCCATTGCAAAACATAAACATTGCATTTATCTGTTTGTCCCTGCAGAAATGGTGCTGTGAACAAAATTCAATCAAGTTGTCCTAGTAATCCTGTGCTATCTCAGGAAGAGAAGCGTGCTGCAGAAGAGAACTTCTCACTTTATTGCAAGCCTATGGAGTTCTACAACTCTCTGTATGAGCGCGCTAAAAAAAATGTACTCCATCTAATTAGCTAAACTTATATGCCATTGTAAATTATGTTTGGTGCTTTTCCTAGGCTATGTTGCATAGACCTTTAAGCAGTTTATATAATTCTTAGTTGTAGGAGGATTTTTTTATTTATTTACTTCTCTTCATAGTTTTTACTTCATAATTCTTATCAGCCCCCTTTTCTTCCCGATGTCCTGATTTTTGCTCCATGAATGATCAAATATTGTTCAATGTTGTTATCTAGCTAATAAAATTCATGTCTTTTGTGTAACAGCCATCATACCTTCCCAGATGTTTAGACTACAGGATGAAGGCAAAGCACCAGAGGTAAAATATAACAATTATAAGTCGTATTCAAAAGGGAATGTATATATTTTATGTTCATTTTAAATTGATACATCATACATGTATTTAATACCATATACTAAGGTTGGTTATGGAGCAAAGCCCATATGCATAATCATAGCAACTTTGTTCTAAAAATGTGGCATGGAGTCAGTTGTATTACTATGTTTGAGTTGTTAGTTTTGTATTTTGACATTTAGACTTTTGTGGTTAAAAAAAAAACTTAGGATTAGTTTTGGTCATCTATTATTGATGTAGCACTTTTCAAGTGACCTTGATTACCAAAATATAATTTATATGCAATCACTACTATACATCCATGTTATGTGAGTCAAAGATTACCATTCCACAATTACAAGTGACTCTATTCAAAATCTTGTTATAGTAAACAGGGTCTTTCTATCCTAGGCACCTGGTGAATAGGTTAATCAAACCTTAAAAAAAAAAATGTTTCTTGGAAATTGATGCACTTAAATGAGTTTAAAAATAATTATTTAATTAGTTTTCCAGTTCAATTTTACCATTTATATTCTCTTATCCTATGCATGGGATGCATAGGATAGAAAAACCGTAGTAAATAATCTATAAAAGTTACTGTAGGTTCAATACCGATGTCTCAAATTTTTGGGCACACCTAATGTCTAATGCATGCAAAATAGTTCTTGATGACATACCTTATCATTCCTCAACAGAGCAACTTCTAATCTTGTTTAGATAGATGATGTTTAAATATAAATTAGGTTTCTATTATGTGAATCCTTGGATACCTTTTCCTTTTACCTTTATTCATGTGTTGATATTATTTTGGGTAATTTAGTTCACACATTTGTTTAGAGATATTAATGTGATAAATCATATGAATATTTAGGATAAAAATGAAAGTTTCGCTAGAATGGAATACTCTCAATGAATCTGAGACTGCCTTACCTTTGTACATCTGTCTGGCAAGACATTTTCCAAGCAATGGAGATTCAGAGGTAAGAATAATGATTGTACGCTTCAATAGTTTATTCTCCATATGCCAACTAACTTATTAATTTTTTATTAACTTTCATCTAATAAATTTTTCTGTTTCACAATACTTTCTGTTGTAACCTACCAAAAACGAAAAATAGCATTCTGCTGTTTATCAAATTAGTAAGGTGTTCGCCCTTTGGGATTCTATTGAGATTGATGAGGATACTGAAATCCATGCAAAGTTTATGCTCCCTGGAATCGATAAGTTAGCTGAGGAGGTTAAATCAGGCTCACTTTATATCTTGCTTTTCATCCCTGGTATGTACAATTCGGTTGAGATAAAAATAAATATATCAAAGTTTAAATAAACTCCTTATTAATTTTAACTATTTTCTTGCAGCGGAAAGCCAAAATTCATCTATTGAAGTTGATGCAGGCCTGGTGCCTTCTGATGATGAATGTGAGATATGCTTTAATTGCTAGTTTCTTATGTGTAACCAATGGCTAAACTTTTATCTAGCAATAACTTGAGCCACTTATATATACAAACTGTTTACTTTTCTTTTTAATGGAAATTAAGGATAACTTGTAAACTTTTTTTTATATAAAAATCTTCAATCCAAGAATTCATCTTCACCTTCATTTTCATTTCATTGGATGTTGACAGCAATAGTTGGAGAGTACTGCTTAAGTGGGAAAACATCTTTAGATCCTCTTTATTATGCTTGGGATTCCTCTACAAATTATATGTTTGGACGAAGAGCAGAGATGCTCATGACAATTGATTTACTCCCATGCCATGTGAAGGTATGCAAGGTTGATGATTAAAATTGTCTTTATAATATGCTTTCTTATATGCTAAGTTAAAGGATATTATGATATTCAACGAGAACTGTGTTTTTGTTAGTTTTCTTGTTGTGACATTTTGATATATTGTTTATGTTTGTGTGATAGTGGAACAATGAAAGGCCAACAGAACATGGATACGATAGCCGTAATTTAGAAAAGGTAATTTGATAATTATCATATACATTGAAACCCTACTCAATTTTAGACTAATTGATGCTTACAAGCTTTTGATCTTTTTATTTTTTACCCTACTCATTTTAGACACTAAGTTATCTTAATTAGTCTGGGCTTTGCGTTTGCATCAATTTAACACTCCTGTTATGTCAATTTCTTTGTTGTCACATAATATCTTTGTTGCTTCCTTTGTATCCTCCCCCATAGCTTCATATGTTCTTCTTAACCATATAGCTTTTTTTGCACTGCTAGTGCCTAGTGGCTGCTACATATTATGCTTGTTCATAACTGCATATTATTATGCAATTGAATCTTTTTTTTTTAAGACCATGAGAAAAATCCCCTGATCCTAACCTGAAAGCGTAACCTAGGTTACTTTAGTTTTTTATTCAACTTTGGAACCTACCTAGTTGTTATTTGTGTACCAAGAAGCTTTGTGTCTTCTACCAGCTTGAACCATATTTTTTAGTCTTAGTTCCTTGTAAATATTGAAGGATTCTCTTTGCTGTTCCTTAGTGAATCTGGCTTGAATCTTGCATTTAACTTGTAACAAACTTGTAGCATACATTATATGTGGTCTTGTTTATGTAAGATAGCCAATGGAACTCATGTAAAGCAAGGCTTTGACTGTACTATATCCAATGTTCTTCTTCAGATTTTCGTGCACGACTAGAGGAGTTTCTATACTCTTGCTTCCTTCCATTTTTAACTTCTTTAGCAAATTTTTCCTGTACTTATTTTGAGATATGAATATTCCTTCTTCTTCTTCTTCAAATGTCTTCATCATATCCGCCTTGACTTCTTGTATCATATTCTCATTGTGACCTTTGTAGATAAGATAATCTGCATATAGATATATAGTGCATATATCATTACCTTGGGTGCTTAGCTTTGACTCCTCTTGAATCCTTGGTGTGTGAGAACCCATCAATGTGTCTATACCGTGTTCATTGATCTCTCTTTAGTCCGTGTAATGTTTTCTTCAATTTAACACCTTGTTGTCTTTACCATTGACCATGAACCCTTGTGCATGATAGACATATACCTCCTCTTGTATTTCTCTATTAATAAATGTTGATTTCAAATAGAGTTGATGGATTTTCCACTCTTTCTGTGTATGCTAGTGCAACTAGTGCTCTTATTGTGTCTAAGCGAGCAATTGGTGCAAATGTTTTTTGTGTGGTCTATGTGTGATCTTTGGAGTTTGTTGCGAGTCTTGCCTAGTGTTTTTGAATTGATCCATCTGTATTGAGCTTTGCCTTATAATTGAGCTTTGTTTTTGAATTGAACCTTAGTAGGACAACAATTTAGTTGATATATGATAGGTACCAATGAAGTAATTAAGGAACAAGAAGTAAAAGAGACTCAAAAGGAAGTGCAATGTGTTATATTTAGTATCGGAAATGGCTCAAATCACATAATAATGCTTAGAGGAAAATTAAGTTGTAATAGAAAAGTAATGAAGAAAGGAAAAAGTATCTGAGGGACAAAAAATAATCTTCTCAGCTCTATGTCCCTTATATTCCCCACATTCTCCCTCATTCTCTCTCCTGCCCTTGCCTCCTACGGATGACATGTGTCCTCATGATCACAATCATTACGTGCTGAAGATTCTTTCTCTAAATTTCCCAAACTGACCCTTTAATTACTTTCTTTCTTCTACGGTACACTTCCTTGATATGATGCTTATCATGAAACCCATCAAACCCCCCCCCCCCCCCCAATGAGCATCACCTTGTCCTCCAGGTGAAAATTAGGGAAAGTTTGGTGCAACAAATCATAATCTTCTCGAGTGTTGTCATACTCAGGTAGATTATGCCATTTAATTAAAATTTCCATTTTTCCATTCATAAGCTTCCTAGTAGCCAATACAGCCTATGAAGTAACCTAAAGTTCCCATTCTTCAATCATGCCAACAGGAAATTGTTCACAAGGAATACTTGCAAGGGGTGCATGCTTCAATTTAGACACATGAAAGATGGGGTGCACTCTTGAATTGTCAGATAATTTTAACTTGTATGCAGTAGGCCCTATTTTCTCCAAAACATCAAGTAGACCATAAAAACGTGGGCTCCATTTCTCATTAACCTTTTATGTAAAGGACTTCAATTTGTAGGGATGTGCCTTGAGATACACTTTCTCCCCCCAACCTAAAATTCCACCTTTCTGAACGATTTGTTAGCTTGCTCCCTCATTCTTTGTTGAGCCTTTGACAAATTCGTCTTAAGTTTAGTCAACAGCTTATCAACCTCTACCACCATAGTGTCGTTGTCACGAAAAGGAATGATAGACAGAGGATCGTTCCCATATAAAGCCTTAAAGGGGCTCATGCCAATAGCAGAATTATATAAGCAGTTGAACCAAAATTCTGCCTATGCCAACCAATTCACCCATTGCTTAGGATGTTCATTCACAAGACAACACAAATAGGTTTCAGTGGTTCGATTCGTTACCTCTTATTGATCATAAGTTTGTGGGTGGTATGCAGAACTAAAACGATGGTTGGTTCCCGAGAGGTGAAACAATTCCTTCCAAAACAGACTGATAAACACCCAATCATGATCTGAAACAATGGAGCTTGGGAAACCATGTAAGCGCACCACCTCCTTAACGAAGTGGCGAGCCACATACTTGGAAGTGTAAGGATGTTGCAAGGGAACAAAGTGTGCAGATTTGCTAAGGTGATCAGCAACAACCATAACAGAATCAACTCCCTTAGCTTTTGGTAAACCCCTGATAAAGTCCATTGACACATCCTCCCACGCCCAAGAAGGAAAAGGTAGCAGTTGGAGAAACCCCGTAGGTTTGAGTGCTTGATACTTGTTCTTTTGACACACAACACCTTCAACATTGAATTTTTCCACATCCTTGCGCATGCTAGCCCAATAGAAAACCATTGAGAGCCTCTTATGGGTGTGGGTGATTCTATAATGTCCTCTCCATGGCGACGAATGAAATTCTTCCAAGAGCAAGGGAATTCTAGGGGATTTATTTGGTAACACTAGCCGCCCTTTGAACCACAAACACCCTTTTGTAATGGAGTAATAGGGGATGCGAATTTGGGTTCCGAATTATCTGTTGATACAACAACTTCAAGTGTTCATCCGCCATGATTTATTCAGCTAGTTCCACTAGATCCGAAAGTTCGGCCAAACACTTGGTTTCTCTCCTCTACTTTCTGAGCAATCTCCATTAGCGCATGGAGATCCCCAGACCCCATCAGGCTAACCTCTACCTTGATATCCTCTTTCAATCCGTTCCTGAAAGCACCAATCATAAATTCTACATAAGCACGTCAATGCTTTATAAGGATTGTTTGATAAAGAGATCTGGAAACGTGATAGGAATATAAGCTCTTATAGGTTTATATTAAATTAAATAAATTAATGTAGTAAATGTATTAGGTAGTTATGAGTGGTTATTGTAGTGCATTAGGAAGTTATGAATAGTTATTGTCTGATAGTTATATTATTGCATTTAAATATGTGGTGTGGGGGTTAGACTCTTCATTAAGGGATTTGTCATTTGCTAAAGGTTGAAGGAGGAGACTCCTTGTTAGGGGAAAACCCTGTGTATGTAGTAAGAGGCCTAGGTCTCCGGGACAGCATCTTCTGTAATTTCTTTGTATTTTTGTCTTTCTAATCTCAATATCCAATGATTTTCTATCAATACGTCCCATCAAAGCTTGGAGGAGTGCCAACCACGATACCGCAGCAGCGCGTGGGTCCCACAACTGGAACCAGTTCAACACCTTTCCTTCTCAACAGACCACCGCAGTGTCTACTTTCTTTGGCTCAAGTATGCGATTGGTCTCAAAATATCTCTCACCTCGATATACCCAACCACGTGGGTGATCCCCCATAAAATAGAGAATCTCTACACACTTCACGCACTCATCTCTACTCACTTCTTCATCCCGGTAGTCACCACCCTGGTGACCACTCTCTTTCGATCTCTTGTCTCTCTCCGCGGACTTCTCCCACTGTCGTCTCTATTTATTCCGCAACCTTCTTCATAAGTTCATCAATTCTCTTTTCGGAGCATCGCTATCCTTCATCTTCACAGAACTTTCAAAATTTCTTGGAAATGTATTATGTTCCTTTGCACGACGAAGCATACCTATGTCATTCTAGTGCAGTCGTCAGTGAAAAAGATACCTGCTCTTACATCAATTTTCTCTTGATCTTCCTTTAACTTTTTCATCACGACACTAGAAAGTGATCCTCTATTTTCTAGCATAGTAAAGCCCTCTTTGACAACTTCCCATGAGTCTTATCCATGGAGAAATATCTTCATTTGGCTTTGCCAGTCTTCATATTTATCCACAAAAAAAACTAAATTAGGACTAGGATATTAATAGCCAAAATAATACCTCATAGTTATGACTAAGAATTTTCGATGGATTGATGACTTTAGTTGGAAGGTTTGGAAAATTGTTGTGGCCAGTATATAAGTAAATATGGCTTTGATACAATTGTTAATTCTTATTTTGCAGTATGTAGAGAAGGACCGAAGCATCGCAGTTCGAGCTCACCATAATTCTGACAATGCGGTTTGTTCTGGCTATATGTTTACAAAGAAAAATTTCTAATAGTAGAACTTCTGAAAATACTTGCTTAGTTCTTTAATGCAGAACTTGTATTAACTTCTTACTGTTTCTTTTGTATTTTTTGTGTTTCCAAAGGGTACACTAAATACCCTGCAAATCTTAGTTTCTGTTGAAGAGTTCGGGGCCAAGGAAAAATCTCCCTATCAAGCATATTTAAGCAAAGAAATATTGTCCCCATCATTGGCTAGTATCATGAGGTAAATTTCATTTTTCAAAGTCAGTGGATATTATTTATGACAGAGTATTATGTTGTTATTGTTTGCCATGTAGTTAACCTCCCTTCTTGGGAATAAGGCTTGATTGTTAATGTTGTTGTTGTTGTTATCTATTTATTTGCCATACATATATGCCAGAATCATACACATCTTATCCTCATTGGCTGAACATTTTTTTAAATCCTATTATCATAATATAATACAAATGTAAAAGTACTTACTGAAATTTCCTATTTTTCTTCTTTTGGTGTTTGATCTTTCATGTAATTTCTATTAAATAAACTATTGAGGTGTACGTTTTAACCTCTATATACTTGTATGGTTCAGGTTGAAAGAAAGAAATGTCTTTTTCCATTACAGGTATTATTAGATTTGAACTTCTCTATGACTATATTTGTTTTTGCCTTTGTGAGCTTAATCTCTTAACCTTTTTCGGGGGGGGGGGGGGGTGGAAATGGATCAGGCAACTTTTCTCTTCCAATGTTTTCAAATTTTCTTTTGGCTCCCTTTCATTTTAGGTTCTTTAGTATAAGATATTTTAACATCTTGGTTCTTTTTTATAAGCATTCTGATCATCTTGTGTACTAATTATTTTTGTTTTATTAAAAATATTACAGGTACTACAATAATAGGTTGCAGAAAACAGAAGGTAACGTAGATGTTGCTCTCTTAGTCTGTGCATGGCTGATTGTGCGATGAGGTTATGTAGATTTTCCTTTAGGGGGTCTAGGATCAATCTCATGTAAACTATTTACTAGATTCAATTTAATTCTTGGAGGTGGTTTTCATCATATGTGGGTATTCTTGGAAATACCATGTTTGGTCATGCTCTAACTTGTATTACTTAATTACTCTCGTCCATAGTTACATGGTACGCGGTACCAGTTCCGGTAGACAGTACGTGGTTCGTATCGGTTTGTCACTTTTAATATTACTTTTACAAGACTTTCTTTATAGCGAATCCGATACGTGGTACGTGATACGTCAAACCCGGTACATGGTACATATGTTAAATGAGTGAACCATATAACTATGCTCTCGTCTACTAACTAGTAGTGCAAGTCCATTCCATGTTTATGGGATGAGTGCCCCTTGTGCTCTGTTTCATCACTTCCCTTGTTAATGTCAATGTTTCTTGACAATAGCTAACTGAAAGCTTTCATTGCAGCCACTGAAGATTTCACTTGTCCATTCTGTTTGACCGGATGTGGAAGCTTTAAGGTTGACACCACTTTTGACTTCTAATTTAAAGATGTAAATATTCAATGTAAACATGTTTTTTAATGCTTCTCATATTCTTATTTTAGGGTCTAAGATATCACTTGATCGCAACTCATGACATTTTCAACTTTGAATTTTCGGTTAGTGATCCTCATAACTCTTCAAGCTTTCTAATGATTATGCAGTATTACACTATTTATTTTCAAATATTAATGATTTTGCAGGCATCAGATCAAATAGTATCTGTGTCTATAAATGCTGATGTATTGAAGGTAAGAACAATTTTTCCTTAATTTTTCCCTTCTCGATGAGAACTAGTTCCCAACCCCCACTTTTGGATCCCAGCCTCCATTTTTTTCGAGGGGATTCAATCGAAACTTTTTTCGACACCCCCGAGTTGAAAAAATGCATTTTTCGATTTTAAAAATGCTTTTTTCCATAAGGATGTAATCGAAAAAATACATTTTTCAATTAGAGGGTGTCGAAAAACATCTCGACTGAACCCCATCGAAAAAAGTGGGCATTGGGTACTAAAATGTGAGGGTTGGGGGCTAGTTCTCCTTCTTTATTTCTTAAATTTTATATACTTCTTAGCATAGAGTATTGGTTAAAATTTCTTTGTTTAATCATACCTATTTGCTTACAGGCGGTAACCTTGCGTACCTTTACAATTCCAAGGACTCAACAGGTGAGAGTCTTCTTGAGCTACTCTATTTTTTTATGCCTTTTGGATAATTAAAAATATTAACGTTACTCTTTCATGTTCTCTTGTATGCTTTCGCTTCAATTATTCGCTCAATTTGAAATATGTGTTGTTCTGTCTAAGGGAGAAAGGTTATAGCATAGTTGCTCTCTTAATAATAGATTAATATCTTAGGATGATCTATTCCTTACTTTGCATAGTATAAGCCTTTTTCATAGAGAACTTGTGATGCCCAAAAACTTGAAAGAAGTATGGCATAAATGTTTGTGAAGTTTTAGCATGAATGCATTTGGAATCTTTGTTTTCTATGGAAACTTAATGATTAATTTCCATCCAGATTGTTGATGATATTAATCCAAGAAAACAAACTTTCATGTTTTGGTAAGCTATTTTACTTTGCATTGTTTTAAAAATTTCTCGAACTATATGCACTGTTATATATACATGTAATGAAGAAAATGGGCAACTAATATCTGAATGCAGGGCAAGAGGTGGAACAAATAAGTTTTTTGAAATGGCTGAAGGTATGTAACTTCTGCAACTATATCAATTATTTTAGAAGAATTTGTAACAATTCAAAGGGCTTGATAAGTCTAAGTTAATATTGGCAATTAGGGCGCATACTTGTGGGCCTCGCCTGTTCACAATTTTTTGCGGACAGGGCACAAATTTTAGGCACGATTTTTGCATTGTGCCCGCGTGCCCCGCCCGTTTTTTGCGAGCAGGCTGCGGGCGGCCCGCAAGAAACTTATTTTTTTCAAAACCAAATGGCCCGCCCGTTTTTTTTTTTTTTTGCGGCTCGCATGCCTGCCCTGCCCGCATGTAGGGAGGGGGCAGGCAGGGCCTGAATTTTTGGCCCTAAAATTTTTAATGTCTGCCCGCACAAAATTCAGGGCCATTTGCGGGCGCCCGCCCGCCTGCCCTAATTGCCAATGTTAGTCAAAGTGGTTACCACTCCTTCATAGGAAAATCAATAATAACATCAAGATATAAAAAAATCTGACTTATCTAGTATTAATGGAACATAAAGAATAGGCTAATAAATGGATATCAATAAATATTTTTTAAGATGAGAGAAAGGTAAGGGTTTAGGACATCCAAAATTTGGGCTTTTTCTTTGACAAATTAGGGATAGAAATAGGGGGAATCAAAGAGTCACAAAAGTTGAGTCTGATCAAAAATAAGGGATCTTTATCTCTTAAAAAAGCTTGTGAATTCCTTCTTCTTCTTCTTTTTTTCTTCATATGATCAGGAAATTTTACTATTTGAGCCTAATCGTGACACTCTTGCAGTGCAACAAGTGGCTCAAAAAGTGAAATTACTAGCTAAGCTTGGCCATGGGAATCCTGTAGTACAACAAATGCCCAAGAAAGGAAAGTTGTTAGCTAAGTCTAATCTTGGGATTCCTATAGCGCAACAGTTTAACAAAAATGAAAAGTTACCAATCGACTTTAGTCATGAGACTCATGCAGTGCCATTGGTTGAAAAGAAAAGGAAGTCTCCACTCCAGTCTGATCATAAGAATCTTATGGTGCAACAAGTTGCAAAGCAAGGGAATTTACCTATTCAACATAAACGCAAGACTCTTTCAGCGAAACAAGTTGGTCAGGAAGTGAATTTACTAGCTGAGCTTGGCCAAAGGAATCATGTAGTACAACAAGTACCAAAGAAAAGAGAGTTTCCAACTAAGTCTGGTCTTGGGACTCCTGAAGTACAACATGATACCAATAATAAAATGTTACCAATTGACTCTACTCATGAGACTTGTGCACTACAACCGAATTTGAAGAAAAATAAGTTTCCATGTGAGCATGATCACGAGAATCTTATACTGCAACAGTTAGGAAAGAAAGGAGACTTGCCACTTCAGCCTGATCGTCAGATACTTGCAGAGAAACAAGGTTCTCACAAAGTGAAGCCACAAGCTCAACTTGGTCTCAAGCCTACTACAGTACAACAAGTACCCAAGAAAGGAAAGTTGCCATCCGATTCTGGTCGTGAGATTTCGGAAGTGCAAAAGTTTATAAATGAGGAAAACTTACCTGTTAGGTCTGGTCATAAGACTCATGCAGTGCAAAATGTTATCAAGAAAAGTAAGTTTCCACTTCGGGCGGATAAAGGAAATTGTGTAGCACAACAGGTTGTGAAGCATGGAGATTTTTCCGTTCAGCCTGATAGTGAGACTCTTGTAGTAAAACAAGTTGATCCGAAAGGGAAGTTACTAGCTGAGCATGGCCATGGGACTCCTATAGTATTACAAGCACCCAAAAAAGGAAAGTTGCTAGCCGAGTCTGGTTGTGAGATTCATGTAGCGAAACAAGTTGACAATAAACAAAAGTTACCAATTGAGTGTGGTCATGAGACTAATGCTATGCATGAGTTTCCACTTAAGCCTGATCATGCGAATCCTGTTGTGCAACTAGTAGCAAAGCCAAGAGCTTTACCTATTCAACCTAATCGTGAGGCACTTGCAATGAAACAAGGTTCTCACAAAGTGAAGCTACCAGCTCAGCTTGATCATAAGACTCCTAAAATACAACAAGTACACAAGAAAGGGAAGTTGCCAACTGATTCTGATCGTGAGATTCTTGCAGTGAAACATGTCGCCGCCGAAGAAGGGTTACCAATTGAGCCAAGTGATAAGACTGATGCAGTGAAACATGTTGTCAATAGGAAGTTTCCACTGGACACGGATTATGGGAATCTTGTAATGAATGAAGGAGATTTACTGGTTCAACCTGATCATGAGACTCATAAATTGAAGTTACTAGCTGAGCTTGGTCATGAAACTTATGCAATACAACAGGTTGATCACGAGACTCTTGCAACAGAACAAGTTTTCAAGAACGGGGAGCTATCAATACAGCATGATCTTGGGACTCTTGCAGTTGACCAAGCATCCCAAAAAAGGGATCCACTAATCGAGCCTGTTCATGATATCAGTCCGGTTGTGCATCGAGTTTCTAAGAAAGGGAAGTTGCCAATCGAGCATGATAAAGAGACTCTTGCAGTGCAAAATTTTGCAAAAAATGAAAAATTACCAACTAAGTCTAATCATGGGACTGCAATGCAAAAAGTTAACAAGAAAGGAAAGACACCTACTGAGGTTGATCATGATATTCCTCCAAACCAACTACTTTCTATGAAAGGAAAGTTACCGGTTGAGCATTCTGACCCACAAAGGTATGTCCTTCAGGTCACTTATCTATCATAGCAAAATAAAAATATGTTCTTAGAATTTGAGGATTTTCAGTGCATCATTATTGTTAGAACCATTTGATTCTTCAATGCAATGGCAATGCTAATACGTTATTGGAACATAAGTCTCCCTAGCGCGTGGAGAAAAAATCATACTACAAATTTAATGCAATAATTTATCAACATATTAGTACTATACAAAATTGTTCTCGTGATAAATTAATGAAGCATTAACATTTAAATAAATATGTTTGTTCAATTTGAGCATAGGTTAATCTGTAAATAATATACAAAACTGAGTAGATTATAATAGCAACTTGTGAAATTTTTTCATTCGAGTCTAATTGCTACTGTTGAGATATCATTATAAGTCCCATTTTTTAGAGAGAAAGGGGACTTATAATAATAAAGACCAAAGGGAGTATTATATTTACACATAATGCACACAAAACTAGTTTATTTTATTTTTGTGTTTCTCTTTTTTCTTCCTTTCTCTTCAGGTTCCTATCCCGATTATTGTAGACCAATTCTCGGCTGCCGAAAACATTCATTGTCAGTGACTTCTTCTATCACCATT
The DNA here is from genome assembly GCA_037953625.1 of Crotalaria pallida. Classification (NCBI taxonomy): domain Eukaryota; kingdom Viridiplantae; phylum Streptophyta; class Magnoliopsida; order Fabales; family Fabaceae; genus Crotalaria; species Crotalaria pallida. The sequence continues at coordinate 120,652,264 of CM075652.1, read as the reverse complement.
TCCAATTATTTTGATCAACTTTACTTTTTTAATTTTAATTAGTATTAACACATTTCAGTGACTATCACCCATGATTTTCAGCATGCCATAAAAAAAAATTATTTGATTAAGATGTTACCTTAAAACTTTTATTTTTTGAGCTCCCTTAATACCCAAAATTTCCTTTTAAAATTTTTTAATTATTATTTTTTTTTTCTTTCAAATTTTGGTGTTAAAATTTCGCAAAGATTTTGGGTTTTTTTTCTCATCTAAGGGCCTACAAAATGTCACTATTAGGTCCCGTAACCATTATCATAGTCACCATCATCCTCTATCACTCACCAAGACCCAAAACTACTTACCATGATGTTTTTTTCCTCCAAGATTTATAATTGCAGCTATCAACAACATGCATGCGGTTAAAACAATAACCACCATTTGGCACAATAACCGCACATCACCGCCTTAATTAAGAGACAGCTAGATTTTTTAGGCGTCGAGTATGATTTTGTTTGAGCATATATATAGGCATTACTTGTTAAAATAAGTTGTCATGCTTCACTTTTTTACACGTGATTTTGTTCTCACCATGAATAACTTAATGAGCATAGCTTTGACAAGTTTCTTTTCTAAACGTTTCAGAGTTCGCGGTGATCCAACGGGTGAGATAGAATATTTTCATTCCACCAGACAGCAGGTGATGAGTTACTTCCATTTTATTAATTTTTTTTTCTATTTTTATTTCTTTTGCATGCCACTGTTATATCTATACTATCTATACTATTATACAAAGAAACCCCTTTTTTTAACTGTTTTATAACTAATTTTTGTACATAATTTTGTTATTCCTATTATACCTTCCCTAATAAAAAAAATTACCATCTTTTTCCCACATTGTAGTGTAAAATTAAACTGTTATAGCAGTTCCAGTAATTTGCAAAAAAAAAAAAAACTGTTCATGCAACTTGTTGATGTCCACTATTCCTATATTATATAATACAAATAACTATCAGCAACCTGTATGGTTTTCATTACTAGCATTTATATCCGTGCGGTGCACGGGGTGTGATTCTCTAGTACTCTTAAAAAAAATCATGAACTGATATGAGCACCAAAGACACGCCCAAACACAATCCTTGTTTCCGTAATATATAAATGTATGAAAATTTGGAACTTAAAGTTTGTTGGGTTGCAGAAGTGGTTCCCAGACTATAATTTAGTAATTTTTAATTTTTTTCAACTTGATATCTGTTGTTGTCCATTAAAATAACAAAATTATGAGCTGAGGTTAAAAAGTTTAAAAATGAATATATCATCTTGGAAAATGGTATACTTAAACAAATAAAAAATTGTTTTCTTAATTTTCCAATATATATTATTTTTTTTATGGGTTCTTAAACTCTTAAGGATTGAGTACATCAAAATCCTAAAATTATTATCATTTCTATAGTATGGAGAAGCTTAAAGTAGCACAAGTGAAATGTAGAAAACTATCACAAATGTAGACATTGTCTCTTTTAAAAAATATAGAATCCTGTTTTATTTGATTCAAGATGTTTAACCCTCACCTTTATTGCTAGCATATGTTTGATAGATTTGTTACTCATTTGTCTTTTCTTTTTGCTTAAAGCCAATGTCACTTGAAGAAGCTCAAGCCCCAGATAATGACAGTGAGGATGAAAGAGATCATGACATCAAAGAAATTGAGCAGAGAATGGTATGTGCAAGTATATAAGCGACCTTTGGTTTTGATTTTCTAAAATTTCATTTCTTTTAAACGCTTTGAAACTCAATAATATTTGTTTTTGTGAAATTTTCTTTTGCTGATATTTCCCATTCTTTTTTAAATTTTTAATCATTATTTTTGCAATACAATAAATATATGTAAGTCCAAATAGGTGTATGAAAAATCATATTCCAGGAGAATTCATGTTGTCTATGTATAAAAGATTTTGTTCAATCTCACAAATCATACAATGGAATTATTGAGTCTTGCCCTTTACTTTGAGTGCACTACAGGTACCTAATTACTAAGTAGGGTATTACACTATAACTTTATTAATTAACTAACTTTGTAACTATAGGTTAGTTACTGCTAAGTAGTCAGAGGAATCAGTTATTCCTATATATATAGCACTTGTATTCAACTCTCTCATTTGCTCAATTCAATTCTACATGATTGGATTTCTCTACTCCACATTCTAATATGCTATCAGCACTTTCTTCCACCACTTTCCTTTCCTCTGCCGCCACAAATCTTGTGTTTCATGAACGAATTAAACACATCGAGCTGTATTGTCATCATATAAAAAAGATTTGTAGTTCCTCTCATGGATCATGGGTGTCGATTTTTTTCTTTTCTCGAGGATTAAAAAAATTATATTTTTCAATGCTTTTAAATCATATTTTGCTTCTTAGCATTTTTCTAACTTTATATAATTAACTTTGAATTAGTTGGCCATTTTATGGAGATTTGAACGTTAAAGCTTGGGTTTGGGATAATGAAATATATGTTGCATTTGTTATTCATATGTACTTGACACACACTGGTTGCTTGCAGTTGCTTGATAAATGTGGGGGTGTGACCGAAAGTCAGAAGGATATCATGGTTATGTGGACATCATTTACTCAAAGGCACAAGTAAGTCATTTTCATGGATCCTCAAGTCATATTAACTACTTGTTGTATCTTCTTTGATTTTTTATTTTTTGGAAAATATCTTTTTCACTCCTAATTTTGGCACATGGTATAAATACCATCGATCTAAATGTGATTGAGCATCAAGATATATCATATTTTTTAATAGAGATTTTGATATCCAGATTGATCACCTATAACATTAATTGGAAAAAAAAAATGGGATAAATTCAATATCTCATTTTTATCATTTTCATATTGATTTCTTTTGATGTATATCTATTTGTCTTATATGCAAAAACAAATGTACATTCAAATGTCATGTCAATTCTATATTTCTATTTTTAACATGTAACACTTCTTTTCTATTTTATGGTTTCAATTAATCTTTTTCTTCTTATGGCAGAGTGTCGCTTGATAGTCACATTCCTTGGGCATGTAAGGCTTTCGCACAATTCCATGCCCCTGCACTTGCCCGATCCCCTGCCTTGGCTTTGTAAGTATATATAGAAATTTTTTGGTAGTCTTTGGTAGTGCTTCATTCTATTATGACCATTGATATAATAGTTAAAAAAAAAAAGTTAACCGTTGAGATTAATTATAAAAATAAATAATAGATAAAAATAAATAAATATTAAATAAAGCATTTTTCCTTCTCCATCCCATCCATCTCAAGCTGGTGGTGGTTGTAAAAAATAAATATTGTTCTGTGCTGCTTGTACAAAATCGAGGTCAGGCTCGAATATATCAATGTGCTTTTTAAAAAAAAAAAATAGTGAAAATGTCATCATGCAATATTTTAATCTATTTAAGCTATTTTTGTGTCTTTATTTAGTAGGAATGCCATAAGCCATGCTCTTCCCTTTGGTTGTATAATATCTGCAAATAATTAATTTTGAAATTGGTTATTTTGGCAGCACTTGGAGAATGTTGATGGTGAAATTCTGGGATCTTAAACTAATAGATGGAGAGACCATGAATGAATGCAATATTATTGTTGCAAAGTACCAGAGGGACAATCCAGCAGGTCCCCCAAGCTAAAAAAGTTCAGAACTTTTTTTTTTTCTCGATAAAAAAAACCTAAAAAAAAACTTAGATATGATTTTCTTTTCGTGAACAAATTGTTGCTACCGTACTGCTGATGAAGTTGTTGTCTTTTCAAGGTTATACCCCCTTGTATTTTCTCTGTTTACTCATTACCAAAACTTGACCTAAGAATGAGTTTGTAGAGGGATAAAGTTTGGTCTCTATTTTCTGTGGCATGGAACATATCTATGAACTTGAACTATATGTCCTCTTGATCCTCTATTTCTATTACTGTTGTTTCATGCATGTTCTTCTTTAAAACCTTGTCACTTAGCCAAAAAAGAATCATGATTGTAGAGTTCTCTAAATCTACAACGGCTACATAAGCTCGCAATTGCGGTCACATTGGTCGCATTTGCTTGTAGCAGTCCGTATAGTCTACGTATCATCATTTGAGAAAATATGCCTTTATTGTGCTTATGTTATATGTATCTGATCTTAAGCTTGGATAAAAGGTGAAGATTGTGTTAGGCAATCGATAACCAACGTATCTTAATGATATGAATCAACCATGTTATAATGTTAATGCTAAATTATTGCCCAAAAGCAAATCTCTGTATGGCTCCAGTATAGTGTCAAATGAGGAAAGGCCGCTACATCACCGCGTAGGTGTAGTGAAAAATAAGTAAGGGTTCCCACATTTTAGTGGACAGGTATGGATAAAGTAGTTAGTTCATGAGACTATACAAGTAAATAAATGGAAATAGTAGACACTATGATGAGGTGGAGTTTCAATTTTATGTGCCTACAAGAAACTGAGTGGGTAGGGGAAAAAGCAAAGGAATTAGACTCTTTGTTGGCAATATAAAATTAAATTGCCTAAGTAAAATAAAAAAAAACACAATCACTCAAATTTTTAGGGACTCGTTGGAGTTTTCCCTAATTTTTATTATTTCTTTCTCTCTGAATTTTTTTTCTTTTCTCAATGTTCTGAATAATGTTACAATGTGAATGTATTACAAAACCCCTATTTATACTAAAATAGTTTTGTCATGCATTCCTAAAAATAAGGAGTTGTGATGTTTTTTACATTAAAACAAGTTTGTTGTTGTTACTAAGTTTAGTAACATAGGTTTTAACATTTTCACATGTTGATACATCTTTTGTTCTTCTTTTCTTTTTTTTTTTTAAATCCAAAACAAACTTTCATTTAACAAACGCGGAATAAACACGCCAAGTTTATTTTCCAACATCCTCGCTTAAACTTGGTTTCATCATTCCGAGCATATTCTTCAATTTAAAGAACAAATTAGGCTTGAGTGGCTTCGTGAAAATATCTGCTACTTGATCTTCAGAAGAGCAGTATTCTTCCACGATTTCTTTGTCTCGGATCAAGTCTCGAATGAAATGATGTTTGATGTCAATGTGCTTGCTACGTCCATGAAGCACTGGATTCTTTGACAAAGCAATAGTCGATTTATTATCACAAAATATCTGTGTCGGACCACCTTGTTGATGTTGCAGTTCACCCAATATTCTTCTCAACCAAACTGCTTGAGTAGCACAGCTAGTTGCGGCAATGTACTCTGTCTCTGCTGTCGAAAGTGCAACAACTTGTTGTTTCTTGGAGGACCAAGAAAATACACCTGAGCCTATGTGAAAAGCATAACCTGATGTGCTTTTTCGAGTTTCAGTTTCACCCGTCCAATCACTGTCTGTGTATCCAATTAATTCAGGCTTATTATTGGAACTTGAGTAAAAAATACCTTCATTGATTGTGCCTTTGATATATCTCAGGATTCTCTTTGCAGCTTGCCAATGAGATTGTCTCGGTGATACCATGAATCTACTTATGAGTCCGACTCCTTAAACTATGTCAGGTCTTGTTGCAGTCAAGTACCTAAGACTTCCGACTAACATTCGGAAATGAGTTGAGTTGACGAGATCACCACCGCTTTCTTTTGTTAGCTTCAGTCTCTCCTCAACCGGTGTGAGCATCGGCTTAGAAGCCTCCATCTTGAATTTCTTTAAAACATCTTTTGCATATTTATTTTGAGATATAAAAATCCCTTCATTCGTTTGTTTCACCTCAATGCCTAGAAAGTAAGACATTAGGCCCATATCTATCATTTCAAATTGAGTTGACATGCTTTCCTTGAATTCAGCTAGCAATTTTGAATTAGTGCCAGCGAATATCAAGTCATCGACGTATAAACACACAATAATAAAATTAAAGCATGTTCATATGGACTTCTGTGAAATCCATTATTAATAAAATATGTGTCAATACGTGTGTACCATGCTCGAGGCGCTTGCTTTAATCCATATAGTGCTTTCTTTAATCGATATACCATGTCTTCGTTTCCTTGTTTTTGATAACCTGGCGGCTGCTGAATATAAACTTCTTCGAGTACACCATTTAAGAAAACTGATTTCACGTCCATTTGGAATATTTTCCATTTATTTTGTGCGGCAAGAGAGAGAATCATACGTACCGTGTCCAATCGAGCAACTGGAGCGAATACTTCAAAATAATCAATGCTTGGTTTCTGCTTGTGTCCTTTTGCCACTAATCTTGCTTTATATCGATCTACCTTGCCATTTGGATTGTATTTTGTCTTATACACCCACTTGACTCCAATAGGCTTCTTCCCTTCTGGAAGCATTGTTAAATCCCATGTGTCATTCTTCTCGATTGCTTGAATCTCCTCGTTCATTGCTTTAATCCAACGATCATCATTGGCTGCTTCTTCATATGCCACTGGATCACAATATGCAAATAAGGCATAGTAGTTTACCTCGTCCTCCCTGTCTTCTGGGTCATCATCTCTTCCAACTATAAAATCCTGCAAGTTAGAATTTGGGCGTCGTGCCCTTTGTGGATATCTTGGAGGTGGCGCTTCAAATGCTGCTTCATCTTCTCTTATAATATCTTCTGGATGTTCATCTCCATTATTATTTTGTTCAATTTCTTCATTTATTATTATCGGAATAGGTAGCGTCTCTTTTTCTTTCTCTGACCAATCCCATGCTCCATTTTCATCGAAAGTAACATCTCGATTGATAATTACTTTTTGAGTTTCTGGATTATACAACTTGTAGGCTTTTGTATCTTCACTATACCCTACAAAGATGCATTTCTCTGCCCTATCATCTAACTTCTTCCTCAGTTGATTGGGAACATGTGAATAAGCAATACAACCGAAAACCTTCAAGTGATTGAGATCTGGCTTTGCCCCACTCCAAGCTTCTTGCGGAGTTCGATCTCGAACACTTTTAATAGGACACCTATTCAGGATATAAACAGCACAAGCTACAGCTTCTGCCCAGAAACTTTTGGGAAGTTTCTTGCAATTTAGCATACTTCGTACCATATCCATAATAGTTCTATTTTTCTTTCTGCCACTCCATTTTGTTGAGGAGTATATCTGGCAGTCATTTGATGTTTAACATCATGTTTTCTTAAAAAAAATCATCACAAACAATATACTCGGTTCCTCTATCAGCTCTTAGGGTTTTTAGAGTGTGACCACTTCGTCTTTCAACATACGCCATAAAACTTTTGAGCGTATCACAAGCATCAGACTTATTTTTTAGAAAATACACCCATGTCTTCCTACTATAGTCATCAATGAAAGTGATAAAATATTTATTACCTCCATTGGATTGAACCTCCAAATAGCATAAATCAGAGTGCACCAGCTCGAGTGGTTTTGTTGCTCTCCATGCACGTCCTTTAGGAAAAGGGTCTCGATGCTTCTTGCCTGCTACACACGCTTCACATAGCTGATCAGGAGCTTGGATAAATGGCAAACCATTAACCCATTTTTTATTGGCAAAAAATTTGATGCTTTCAAAGTTGAAATGCCCTAACCTCATGTGCCAAAGCCAATTATCTTCGACATTTACTGCTTTATAACACGAATTAGCATCATACCTGATGTTCATCGGAAATAGACGATTTCGGGACATGTTCGTCTTTGCTATCAGACCCATCTCAGCATCATTTATTGTGCAACCTTCTTTGTTGAATTTCAAATCATAGCCTTTCTCTGCTAGTTGGCCAACACTTAAGAGATTTTGACATATTCCAGGTGCATAGAATACATCAGAAATGTAATTTAATGACCCGTCATTAAGTCGAAAAGTTATTTTTCCTTTCCCCAAAACATAAAGCTTTGAATTATCACCAAGCTTGACAGCACTGCGGAAGCTTTCATCTAAGGAGGAAAATATATCTTTATTTCCGGTTAGATGATTGCTACACCCTGTATCTAATAGCCATTGATGGTCATTTTTATCAACTCCTGTGTGACTAGTTAATAGTACCGTTTTCATTGTTTCTTCATTTTCAGCGATGTGAGCATGTTTCTCTCCATTGTTCAATGTTTTAGTACGACATTCTTGACTATAATGCCCATGCTTGTTACAATTATGGTATTGAATATGAGATTTGTATTCATATTGAAAATGTCCATACTTGTTGCATTTATGACATTGAATAGAGGATTTATTTTGAAAACCTTCATTACCTCTAGTGGTTTGTGTCATAGAAAACCTTCCTCTTCCTCTTCCTCTGAGATTCAGGCCTCTTTGATTGTGCTCCACCTTCCTTGGAATAGCTCGATCATTTCTTACATTTTCTTGAGCTTTTGATGTTTGCTCCATTGTGCCACTTGATTTCTCATTCATCCGCATCTCACGTGATTCTAGAGATGCTTGCAAATCGTTTAAGGATACCGTGCTAAGGTCTTTTGATTCTTCTATCGCAGCTACCACAAAGTCGAATCGACTTGTGAGCGTACGCATGATTTTCTCAACGATTTCTTTTTCTGCTATATTATCACCATTATTTTTCATCTCATTCACCAGCTTATCTACTCGTGAAAAATAATCACGAATAGTTTCACTCTTACCTTGCTCCATCATCTCAAATTGTCTTTTTAGGCCTTGCAATCTCGTTCGTTTAATTGGATCACCACCTTCATAGGTTTTAGTTAAAATTTCTCATGCTTCTTTTGCTATTTTTGCATGAAAAATTTTCTCTAAGACATGCAACTCCACCGATTGATAAATTAAAAATAATGCTCTTTCGTTTAGTGCACGATCTTTTTCTATTTGTTGTTGATCTTCTTTGTCTGTTGTTGTGGTTTCAACGAAACCTTTCTGAATAATTCCTCCGTAACCACTAGTCTTTAGACATAGCTCCATTAGTCTTCCACATGGAAAAATTTGATTTTCCATCAAACTTGAAAATTGAGGATTGCACATGTTGTTGTGTACTTGTACTTGAACTTGTTGCCATTTTAAATTAACTGGCTCCTGATACCAGGTGTTGGCAATATAAAATTAAATTGCCTAAGTAAAATAAAAAAACACAATGAATCCTTTGATACATTTTCCTTTTACCTTTATTCATGTGTTGATATTATTTTAGGTAATTTAGTTCAGATATTTGTTTAGAGATATTAATGTGATAAATCATATAAATATTTAGGATAAAAATGAAAGTTTCGCTGGAATGGAATACTCTCAATGAATCTGAGACTGCCTTACCTTTGTACATCTGTCTGGCAAGACATTTTCCAAGCAATGGAGATTCAGAGGTAAGAATAATGATTGTAAGCTTCAATAGTTTATTCTCCATATGCCAACTAACTTATTAATTTTTATTAACTTTTATCTAATAAATTTTTCTGTTTCACAATACTTTCTGTTGTAACCTACCAAAAACGAAAAATAGCATTCTGCTGTTTATCAAATTAGTAAGGTGTTCGCCCTTTGGGATTCTATTGAGATTGATGAGGATACTGAAATCCATGCAAAGTTTAAGCTCCCTGGAATTGATAAGTTAGCTGAGGAGGTTAAATCAGGCTCACTTTATATCTTGCTTTTCACCCCTGGTATGTACAATTCGGTTGAGATAAAAAAAAATATATCAAAGTTTAAATAAACTCCTTATTAATTTTAACTATTTTCTTGCAGCGGAAAGCCAAAATTCATCTATTGAAGTTGATGCAGGCCTGGTGCCTTCTGATGATGAATGTGAGATATGCTTTAATTGCTAGTTCCTTGATATGATGCTTATCATGAAACCCATCAAAACTCACCCCCCTCCCCAATGAGCATCACCTTGTCCTCCAGGTGAAAATTAGGGAAAGTTTGGTGCAGCAAATCATAATCTTCTCGAGTGTTGTCATACTCAGGTAGATTATGCCATTTAATTAAAATTTCCATTTTTCCATTCATAAGTTTCCTAGTAGCCAATACAGCCTATGGAGTAACCTAAAGTTCCCATTCTTCAATCATGCCAACAGGAAATTGTTCACAAGGAATACTTGCAAGGGGTGCATGCTTCAATTTAGACACATGAAAGATGGGGTGCACTCTTGAATTGTCAGATAATTTTAACTTGTATGCAGTAGGCCCTATTTTCTCCAAAACATCAAGTAGACCATAAAAACGTGGGCTCAATTTCTCATTAACCTTTTATGTAAAGGACTTTAATTTATAGGGATGTGCCTTGAGATACACTTTCTCCCCCCCCCCCCAACCTAAAATTCCACCTTTCTGAACGATTTGTTAGCTTGCTCCCTCATTCTTTGTTGAGCCTTTGACAAATTCGTCTTAAGTTTAGTCAAGATGCTATCACAAGCCAACAACAACTTATCAACCTCTACCACCATAGTGTCGTTGTCACGAAAAGGAATGATAGACAGAGGATCGTGCCCATATAAAGCCTTAAAGGGGCTCATGCCAATAGCAGAATTATATAAGCAGTTGAACCAAAATTTTGCCTATGCCAACCAATTCACCCACTACTTAGGATGTTCATTCACAAGACAACACAAATAGGTTTCAATGGTTTGATTTGTTACCTCTTATTGATCATAATTTTGTGGGTGGTATGTAGTACTAAAACGATGCTTGGTTCCCGAGTGGTGAAACAGTTCCTTCCAAAACAGACTGATAAACACCCAATCATGATCTGAAACAATGGAGCTTGGGAAACCATGTAAGCGCACCACCTCCTTAACGAAGTGGCGAGCCACATACTTGGAAGTTTAAGGATGTTGCAAGGGAACAAAGTGTGTAGATTTTCTAAGGTGATCAGCAACAACCATAACGGAATCAACTCCCTTAGCTTTTGGTAAACCCCTAATAAAGTCCATTGACACATCCTCCCACGCCCAAGAAGGAAAAGGTAGCAGTTGGAGAAACCCTGTAGGTTTGAGTGCTTGATACTTGTTCTTTTGACACACAACACGTTCAACATTGAATTTTTCCACATCCTTGCGCATGCTAGCCCAATAGAAAACCATTGAGAGCCTCTTGTGGGTGTGGGTGATTCTATAATGTCCTCTCCATGGCGACGAATGAAATTCTTCCAAGAGCAAGGGAATTCTAGGGGATTTATTTGGTAACACTAGCCGCCCTTTGAACCACAAACACCCTTTTGTAATGGAGTAATAGGGTATGCAAATTTGGGTTCCGAATTATCTGTTGATACAACAACTTCAAGTGCTCATCCGCCATGATTTCTTCAGCTAGTTCCACTAGATCCGAAAGTTCGCCCAAACACTTGGTTTCTCTCCTCTACTTTCTGAGCAATCTCCATTAGCGCATGGAGATCCCCAGAGCCCATCAGGCTAACCTGCACCTTGATATCCTCTTTCAATTCGTTCCTGAAAGCACCAATCATAAATTCTACATAAGCACATCAATGCTTTATAAGGATTGTCTGATAAAGAGATCTGGAAATGTGATAAGAATATAAGCTCTTACATGTTTATACTCCCTCCGTACCAAAATATAAGTCACTTTGACTTATTTCACACAAATTAAGAAGAGTAATCATTACACTTAATTTTATAAAAAAATATGTTCACTTTCCAGATTTACCCCTATTTAAATTTTACATTTCTCTTTCCTACTTTAATTAACTCTACATTTTCTTTATCTCTCCTTTAAATACTGTATGAGTTGTGTATTGAAGTTCCATAGTTATTAGAGCCAATTACTCTACAATTTTTACTCCAGTTCTCGTTGGCAACAAAACTAATGGAGATTTAAAAGTTGCATTTGCTACTCTACAACTCCCTATCAAACTTGAAGAAGGTGAACAGTTGATTCTAATTGCACTACCCCCTCCATAGTACTCATACGATACTGTCATACTGGTTCTCAGTTCCCACTAAAATTTTCACACTCCCTCCATTTTTTTCAATCTTAAAATTTGGTTCCCACCAAAATTTAATCTGGGCATAAGAAATGTACTCCATAAGTCTCTATAAAATCCAAAGAAAAAACACCAAACATCAATTGAAATGAGTATGGATTTGTTTTATTACTCCACTGCTACTATACTTCAGACGTACTACATGTAAGTGCACTTGGTTAGATATCACGTAGCAGACGTACTACTTTGGGTGCACTTTGCTTTGTTTTTTTTAAATCACTTTGATTAGTTTTCATTACACTCTAAGTCAGTTTTACTACTCTGTATCACGTAGGAGTAGAATTTTATACAAAATAATGCATGTAATTTATTGTTGCAATATTTTAATGGGAAATATCAAAAGAATTTATTGCAATAGGAAAATGTGAAGTGAAATTATGATGGGCATATTTGGAAACAAAAAATTAATACTACCTAGAAATCTTAAAACGACTTATATTTTGAGACACAAAAGTCTTCATTTTGGTGCCCTATATTTTGGTACGGAGGGAGTATTAAATTAAATAAATTAATGTAGTAAATGTATTAGGTAGTTATGAGTGGTTATTGTAGTGCATTAGGAAGTTATGAATAGTTATTGTCTGATAGTTATATTATTGCATTTAAATATGTGGTGTGGGGGTTAGACTCTTCATTAAGGGATTTGTCATTTGCTAAAGGTTGAAGGAGGAGACTCCTCGTTAGGGGAAAACCCTGTGTATGTGGTAAGAGGCCTAGGTCTCTGGACAACATCTGTTGTAATTTCTTTGTATTTTTGTCTTTCTAATCTCAATATCCAATGATTTTCTATCAATACGTCCCATCAAAGCTTGAAGGAGTGCCAACCACGATACCGCAGCAGCGCGTGGGTCCCACAACTGGAACCAGTTCAACACCTTTCCTTCTCAACAGACCACCGCAGTGTCTACTTTCTTTGGCTCAAGTATGCGATTAGTCTCAAAATGTAACATCCTAGAAATTAATTATAAAATAATAAATTTATAAAATAATATATATAAATATTTATTTAAGGATAGGATTAAGCCTTAGAAATTGTATAAGGGTAGTGAGGTAATATGAAGCATGGGCCGACCTTGTATGTAGGTGTAGGACCTCGGACCGATCCCGACCGAGCTAAATGGGGTCATACGCGGAATCTATTGTCAAGCTCGGATTGGCCGATCTCAGCACACCTCGCAGTATCATCCGAGAAGGAAGCTCGGACTACTGCTGTTCCTATATACCGAGCCGACGTATCCTAGCCGACACGTCCTAGCTCCTCCGTGCCAGCTCATGTTGAGCTGTTAGCCCTTGGTTTTCGTACCATCCGTACGGTACTATCCTTCACTTTATGTCATTGTCATTGCTTTATGTCACCATCATTGCTTTATGTCCTTTTCAAGCCACTATTCGTGGCTTCCTCTAGAAGCCAATGAATCCTAGCCACATGTTTTGACTTCTCATGGAAGCCTCCAATGAGGACCACACAAATATTTCCCCTAAATGAATAAAATAAAATCCCAACACATAACACAACACTTCTCACTTTCACCCTCATTTTCTTCTCCCTACGTCTCTCTCTCTTTTTCTGTCTGGAACTCTAGCAACCAAACCCCAACCGAAAACCCTCCTCCCCGCCGTCTTCTCTTCCGTCCCGGACGTCCCTGGACCGCCGTGGAGCTAGTGTGAAGCTTGGAGGAACTCGTGGCAGCTTGGAGAAAAGGAATCAAGGGTGTGAAGTTCAAGAGGTCCAGCATCAAGGAAACCATTCTCAAACTCTCAACTCTTATCTCTCACGGTTTGAGGTAAGGAGTGAGTGTTACCTCTACTTGAGTTTGGGTTTCTAGGGTGTTCATAACGGGTGCTAAGAGTGGGTGTTAGATTAGGGAATGTGTATAGGTTAATATGAGAAAGGAAAGGTAAAAAGGGTAAAGGGAACTAATGAATGGACTAGAAACATGAGTTTGAAGTAGGGAGGAATATTGTTTTATGCTATATGTTGGTATTTACATGATGGATTGGTGAATGATTTTATTCTTATTATTGTTGTTGTATAAGTGTTTATGAACTTTGTTGTATAAATGTTTATGAGCTTTGATATTTTTTATTTATATCTGTGGCCGAGCTGGGTCGAGCTGGGAGAGGTTGCAAATGGGTTGAGAAAATGGTAAATATGGATAGTAGGAGAGATAGAGTAATAAGTCAGATAATGAGAAAGGTTAAGGGAAAAGGGGAATGGTTAAAGGGTTGAGCCGAGAGAGGCCGAGCAAAATAAATGGTTAAAAAGACTAAGAGGTTGAGCCGAGATAGGCCGAACTAACATGGTTAAAAGGATAAGAGGAATAAAAGAGAAATGGTTGTGTGATCGGATCATAGCAGACGCGTACCGGGTGCGTGCATTGATCGCGTCAGACGCATACTAGGTATGTGCAGCTGTAAGATGGGTACTGGGTACTCGCAGTTATGATTCACACAAGGTTCCGAGCACGGAATCGGTGGGATGTGTTCCTGGTCATAGCAGACGCGTACTGGGTGCATGCATTGATCGCGTAAGTCGCCGAGATGCGCCGCTGTAAGACGAGTACTGGGTGCTCGCAGTTATGGACACTCCTTACTCCATAGAATGATCGGCGGTAGTGCTCCTGGTCATAGAAGACGCGTACTGGGTGCGTGCATTGATCGCGTCAAACGCATACCGGGTATGTGCAGCTGTAAGACGGGTACTGGGTACTCGCAGTTATGGACACTCCGATATTCGACCTTAAATGGTGTAAGACATGCACTGGGTGTATGCATCCGAGAAGAGTAAAAGATTGTAAGATATGTAAAAGTGGAATAATGAGTAATGAATCCGAGATAGATGGTGATCCGAGGTAAGAGAATAGTGGCCGAGAAACCTAGTGTAAGAATTAAGGAAAGGGTATAAGGGGAATTACCGAGATGCACCGAGGTATAACTAATAGGCAATGGATAACTGGATTAGGATGTGAGCCGAGCTTAATGAGGGTGTATGGTGTGAGCCGAGCTAAATGAAATTGCATGATGTGGACCGAGCTAAGTGATGATGTATGCATGTGATATATGGTTTGATTACTTGTTATTTATATGCTATTTGGCTACTTGTGTTTGGCTTGGTAGTTCGGTATGTCATTTTAGAAACTGCTTATTTATGTTCTGTGTAATGCTCACCTCCTTACCATTTTTCAGGTACTGAGTCCGAGCAGACGCAGTCCCCGGCCGAGCAGGTTCACTCTCCCCCACAGGGAGAGTAAGTCATTAGAGTCAGATAGTCTAGATGGGTCTCAGCCAGTTGGCCGAGCTAAAACACTGATTTGTATTTTGAATGACCGAACTGGATGTACTTAATTTATGCTTTTGATTTTTATGTATTAAAGTCTTCCGCTTCATAACTCTGATGTTTGGCATTAATGAAAGGAAATATTATTTTGGCAAATATCATATTCTTTTCTTAAAAGAAATTTTAAATTCTAATTTTCGGGTTATAAGGGTAATTATAATATAGGGTGTTACACAAAATATCTCTCACCTCGATATACCCAACCATGTGGGTGATCCCCCATAAAATAGAGAACCTCTACACGCTTCACGCACTCATCTCTTCTCACTTCTTCATCCCGGTAGTCACCACCCTGGTGACCACTCTCTTTCGATCTCTTGTACTTCTCCCACTGCCGTCTCTATTTATTCCGCAACCTTCTCCATAAGTTCATCAATTCTCTTTTCGGAGCATCGTTATCTTTCATCTTCACAGAACTTTCAAAATTTCTTGGAAATGTATTATGTTCCTTTGCACGACGAAGCATACCTATGTCATTCTAGTGCAGTTGTCAGTGAAAAAGATACCTGCTCTTACATCAATTTTCTCTTGATCTTCCTTTAACTTTTTCAACACGACACTAGAAAGTGATCCTCTATTTTCTAGCATAGTAAAGCCCTCTTTGACAACTTCCCATGAGTCTTATCCATGGAGAAATATCTTCATTTGGCTTTTCCAGTCTTCATATTTATCCACAAAAAAACTAAATTGGGACTAGGATATTAGTAGCCGAAATAATACCTCATAGTTATGACTAAGAATTTTCGATGGATTGATGACTTTAGTTGGAAGGTTTGGAAAATTTTTGTGGCCAATATATAAGTAAATATGGCTTTGAAACAATTGTTAATTCTTATTTTGCAGTATGTAGAGAAGGATCGAAGCATCGCAGTTCGAGCTCACCATAATTCTGACAATGCGGTTTGTTCTAGCTATATGTTTACAAAGAAAAATTTCTAATAGTAGAACTTCTGAAAATACTTGCTTAGTTCTTTAATGCATAACTTGTATTAACTTCTTACTGTTTCTTTTGTATTTTTTGTGTTTCCAAAGGGTACACTAAATACCCTGCAAATCTTAGTTTCTGTTGAAGAGTTCGGGGCCAAGGAAAAATCTCCCTATCAAGCATATTTAAGCAAAGAAATATTGTCCCCATCATTGGCTAGTATCATGAGGTAAATTTCATTTTTCAAAGTCAGTGGATATTATTTATGACATAGTATTATGTTGTTATTGTTTGCCATGTAGTTAACCTCGCTTCTTGGGAATAAGGCTTGATTGTTAATGTTGTTGTTGTTGTTATCTATATATTTGCCATACATATATGCCAGAATCATACACATCTTATCCTCATTGGCTGAACATTTTTTTTAAATCCTATTATCATAATATAATACAAATGTAAAAGTACTTACTGAAATTTCTTATTTTTCTTCTTTTGGTGTTTGATCTTTCATGTAATTTCTATTAAATAAACTATTGAGGTGTACGTTTTAACCTCTATATACTTGTATGGTTCAGGTTGAAAGAAAGAAATGTCTTTTTCCATTACAGGTATTATTACATTTGAACTTCTCTATGACTATATTTGTTTTTGCCTTTGTGAGCTTAATCTCTTAACCTTTTTAGGGGGGGGGGGTGGAAATGGATCAGGCAACTTTTCTGTTCCAATGTTTTCAAATTTTCTTTTGGCTCCCTTTCATTTTAGGTTCTTTAGTATAAGATATTTTAACATCTTGGTTCTTTTTTATAAGCATTCTGATCATCTTGTGTACTAATTATTTTTGTTTTATTAAAAATATTACAGGTACTACAATAATAGGTTGCAGAAAACAGAAGGTAACGTAGATGTTGCTCTCTTAGTCTGTGCATGGCTGATTGTGCGATGAGGTTATGTAGATTTTCCTTTAGGGGGTCTAGGATCAATCTCATGTAAACTATTTACTAGATTCAATTTAATTCTTGGAGGTGGTTTTCATCATATGTGGGTATTCTTGGAAATACCATGTTTGGTCATGCTCTAACTTGTATTACTTAATTTCTCTCGTCCATAGTTACATGGTACGCGGTACCAGTTCCGGTAGACAGTACGTGGTTCGTATCGGTTTGTCACTTTTAATATTACTTTTACAAGACTTTCTTTATAGCGAATCCGATACGTGGTACGTGATACGTCAAACCCGGTACATGGTACATATGTTAAATGAGTGAAGCATATAACTATGCTCTCGTCTACTAACTAGTAGTGCAAGTCCATTCCATGTTTATGGGATGAGTGCCCCTTGTGCTCTGTTTCATCACTTCCCTTGTTAATGTCAATGTTTCTTGACAATAGCTAACTGAAAGCTTTCATTGCAGCCACTGAAGATTTCACTTGTCCATTCTGTTTGACCGGATGTGGAAGCTTTAAGGTTGACACCACTTTTGACTTCTAATTTAAAGATGTAAATATTCAATGTAAACATGTTTTTTAATGCTTCTCATATTCTTATTTTAGGGTCTAAGATATCACTTGATCGCAACTCATGACATTTTCAACTTTGAATTTTCGGTTAGTGATCCTCGTAACTCTTCAAGCTTTCTAATGATTATGCAGTATTACACTATTTATTTTCAAATATTAATGATTTTGCAGGCATCAGATCAAATAGTATATGTGTCTATAAATGCTGATGTATTGAAGGTAAGAACAATTTTTCCTAAATTTTTCCCTTCTCGATGAGAACTAGTTCCCAACCCCCACTTTTGGATCCCAGCCCCCATTTTTTTTCGAGGGGATTCAATCGAAACTTTTTTCGACACCCCCGAGTTGAAAAAAATGCATTTTTCGATTTTAAAAATGCTTTTTTCCATAAGGATGTAATCGAAAAAATACATTTTTCATTTAGAGGGTGTCAAAAAACATCTCGACTGAACCCCATCGAAAAAAATGGGCGTTGGGTACTAAAATGTGAGGGTTGGGGGCTAGTTCTCCTTCTTTATTTCTTAAATTTTATATACTTCTTAGCATAGAGTATTGGTTAAAATTTCTTTGTTTAATCATACCTATTTGCTTACAGGCGGTAACCTTGCGTACCTTTACAATTCCAAGGACTCAACAGGTGAGAGTCTTCTTGAGCTACTCTATTTTTTTTATGCCTTTTGGATAATTAAAAATATTAATGTTACTCTTTCATGTTCTCTTGTATGCTTTCGCTTCAATTATTCGCTCAATTTGAAATATGTGTTGTTCTGTCTAAGGGAGAAAGGTTATAACATAGTTGCTCTCTTAATAATAGCTTAATATCTTAGGATGATCTATTCCTTACTTCACATGGTATAAGCTTTTTCCATAGAGAACTTGTGATGCCCAAAAACTTGAAAGAAGTATGGCATAAATGTTTGTGAAGTTTTAGCATGAATGCATTTGGAATCTTTGTTTTCTATGGAAACTTAATGATTAATTTCCATCCAGATTGTTGATGATATTAATCCAAGAAAACAAACTTTCATGTTTTGGTAAGCTATTTTACTTTGCATTGTTTTAAAAATTTCTCGAACTATATGCACTGTTATATATACATGTTATGAAGAAAATGGGCAACTAATATCTGAATGCAGGGCAAGAGGTGGAACAAATAAGTTTTTTGAAATGGCTGAAGGTATGTAACTTCTGCAACTATATCAATTATTTTAGAAGAATTTGTAACAATTCAAAGGGCTTGATAAGTCTAAGTTAATATTAGCAATTAGGGCGCATACTTGTGGGCCTCGCCTGTTCGCAATTTTTTGCGGACATGGCACAAATTTTAGGCACGATTTTTGCATTATGCCCGCGTGCCCCGCCCGTTTTTTGCGGGCAGGCTGCGGGCGGCCCGCAAGAAACTATTTTTTTCAAAAACAAATGGCCCACCCTTTTTTTTTTTTTGCGGCTCGCATGCCTGCCCTGCACGCATGTAGAGCGGGGGCAGGCAGGGCCTGAATTTTTGGCCCTAAAATTTTTAATGTCTGCCCGCAAAAATTCAGGGCCATTTGCGGGCGCCCGCCCGCCTGCCCTAATTTCCAATGTTAGTCAAAGTGGTTACCACTCCTTCATAGGAAAATCAATAATAACATCAAGATATAAAAAAATCCGTCTTATCTAGTATTTATGGAACATAAAGAATAGGCTAATAAATGGATATCAATAAATATTTTTTAAGATGAGAGAAAGGTAAGGGTTTAGGACATCCAAAATTTGGGCTTTTTCTTTGACAAATTAGGGATAGAGATAGGGGGAATCAAAGAGTCACAAAAGTTGAGTCTGATCGAAAATAAGGGATCTTTATCTCTTAAAAAAGCTTGCGAATTCCTTCTTCTTCTTCTTCTTCTTCTTCTTTTTTTAATATGATCAAGAAATTTTACTATTTGAGCCTAATCGTGACACTCTTGCAGTGCAACAAGTGGCTCAAAAAGTGAAATTACTAGCTAAGCTTGGCCATGGGAATCCTGTAGTACAACAAATGCCCAAGAAAGGAAAGTTGTTAGCTAAGTCTAATCTTGGGATTCCTATAGCGCAACAGTTTAACAAAAATGAAAAGTTACCAATCGACTTTAGTCATGAGACTCATGCAGTGCCATTGGTTGAAAAGAAAAGGAAGTCTCCACTCCAGTCTGATCATAAGAATCTTATGGTGCAACAAGTTGCAAAGGAAGGGAATTTACCTATTCAACATAAACGCAAGACTCTTTCAGCGAAACAAGTTGGTCAGGAAGTGAATTTACTAGCTGAGCTTGGCCAAAGGAATCATGTAGTACAACAAGTACCAAAGAAAAGAGAGTTTCCAACTAAGTCTGGTCTTGGGACTCCTGAAGTACAACAGGCTACCAATAATAAAATGTTACCAATTGACTCTACTCATGAGACTAATGCACTACAACCGAATTTAAACAAAAATAACTTTCCATGTGAGCCTGATCACGAGAATCTTATACTGCAACAGTTAGGAAAGGAAGGAGACTTGCCACTTCAGCCTGATCGTCAAATACTTGCAGAGAAACAAGGTTCTCACAAAGTGAAGCCACAAGCTCAACTTGGTCTCAAGCCTACTACAGTACAACAAGTACCCAAGAAAGGAAAGTTGCCATCCGATTCTGGTCGTGAGATTTCGGAAGTGCAAAAGTTTATAAATGAGGAAAACTTACCTATTAGGTCTGGTCATAAGACTCATGCAGTGCAAAATGTTATCAAGAAAAGTAAGTTTCCACTTCGGGCGGATAAAGGAAATTGTGTAGCACAACAGGTTGTGAAGCATGGAGATTTTTCCGTTCAGCCTGATGGTGAGACTCTTGTAGTAAAACAAGTTGATCCGAAAGGGAAGTTACTAGCTGAGCATGTCCATGGGACTCCTATAGTATTACAAGCACCCAAAAAAGGAAAGTTGCTAGCCGAGTCTGGTTGTGAGATTCATGTAGTGAAACAAGTTGACAATAAACAAAAGTTACCAATTGAGTGTGGTCATGAGACTAATGCTATGCATGAGTTTCCACTTAAGCCTGATCATGCGAATCCTGTTGTGCAACTAGTAGCAAAGCCAAGAGCTTTACCTATTCAACCTAATCGTGAGGCACTTGCAATGAAACAAGGTTCTCACAAAGTGAAGCTACCAGCTCAGCTTGATCATAAGACTCCTAAAATACAACAAGTACACAAGAAAGGAAAGTTGCCAACTGATTCTGATCGTGAGATTCTTGCAGTGAAACATGTCGCCGCCGAAGAAGGGTTACCAATCGAGCCAAGTGATAAGACTGATGCAGTGAAACATGGTGTCAATAGGAAGTTTCCACTGGACACGGATTATGGGAATCTTGTAATGAATGAAGGAGATTTACTGGTTCAACCTGATCATGAGACTCATAAATTGAAGTTACTAGTTGAGCTTGGTCATGAAACTTATGCAATACAACAGGTTGATCACGAGACTCTTGCAACAAAACAAGTTTTCAAGAATGGGGAGCTATCAATACAGCACGATCTTGGGACTCTTGCAGTTGACCAAACATCCCAAAAAAGGGATCCACTAATCGAGCCTGTTCATGATATCAGTCCGGTTGTGCATCGAGTTTCTAAGAAAGGGAAGTTGCCAATCGAGCATGATAAAGAAACTCTTGCGGTGCAAAAGTTTGCAAAAAATGAAAAATTACCAGCTAAGTCTAATCATGGGACTGTAATGCAAAAAGTTAAGAAGAAAGGAAAGACACCTACTGATCATGATATTCCTCCAAACCAACTACTTTCTATGAAAGGAAAGTTACCGGTTGAGCATTCTGACCCACAAAGGTATGTCCTTCAGGTCACTTATCTATCATAGCAAAATAAAAATATGTTCTTAGAATTTGAGGATTTTCAGTGCATCATTATTGTTAGAACCATTTGATTCTTCAATGCAATGGCAATGCTAATACGTTATTGGAACATAAGTCTCCCTAGCGCGTGGAGAAAAAATCATACTACAAATTTAATGCAATAATTTATCAACATATTAGTACTATACAAAATTGTTCTCGTGATAAATTAATGAAGCATTAACATTTAAATAAATATGATTGTTCAATTTGAGCATAGGTTAATCTGTAAATAATATACAAAACTGAGTAGATTATAATAGCAACTTGTGAAATTTTTTCATTCGAGTCTAATTACTACTGTTGAGATACAATTATACTCCTTCTCCTTGTTATAAGCCCGATTTTTTGAGAGAGAAAGAGAACTTATAATAAGGACCAAAGGGAGTATTATATTTATCCATAATGCACACAAAACTAGTTTATTTTATTTTTGTGTTTCTCTTTTTTTTCCTTTCTCTTCAGGTTCCTATCCCGATTATTGTAGACCAATTCTCGGCTGCCGAAAACATTCATTGTCATTGACTTCTTCTATCACCATTTCCAATTATTTTGGTCAACTTTACTTTTTTAATTTTAATTAGTATTAACACATTTCAGTGACTATCACCCACGATTTTCAGCATGCCATAAAAAAAAATTATTTGATTAAGATGTTACCTTAAAACTTTTATTTTTTGAGCTCCCTTAATACCCAAAATTTCCTTTTAAAATTTTTTAATTATTTTTTTTTTCTTTCAAATTTTGGTGTTAAAATTTCGCAAAGATTTTGGGTCTTTTTTTCTCATCTAAGGGCCTACAAAATGTCACTATTAGGTCCCATAACCATTATCATAGTCACCATCATCCTCTATCACTCACCAAGACCCAAAACTACTTACCATGATGCTTTTTTCCTCCAAGATTTATAATTGCAGTTATCAACAACATGCATGCGGTTAAAACAATAACCACCATTTAGCACAATAACCATCTGGGATTAAATTTAGGCTTCCTTCACTTTAGGCTTGACCCATCATCAATTATAATAGGAATTAAATTTGGGATGTTACAATTCTCCCCCACTTATTGGAATTTCGTCCCCGAAATTTCGTTAAGTTTAGTAAATGGAGAATCACCCCGGTGATAGGACTTGCAATTCTTACCTTTAATTCCCTTTGGTTTCTTCTGCCACTCTTTCGATTTGTCTTTACCTAGACAGAATTTAAATTAGGGTAGGAAGTGCTTTCCCACTTGGCTTCGACTTACCCAATTACCGCTATGCTAAAGGATGTGGGATCGGGTGAATCCGCTTCCGATCGTCCTTCGGACAAATGCAAGACAGGAGTTGCATTAGCTAGATACGGGAAAACTCGAAATATTTAACATTCCCGGAATAGTTTTAGAATCTTTCCCAGAATAGATAGCCTGGGATCATGCCATGCGAAGATTTTTGTAGGATAGAACGCCTTAGATTTTGTCTTCTCACAATGATTCGACTAGCACCGATAGGATTTAAAGCTTTTCAAAAACACAGGCGTTCCTGAATAAGAAGCACACCAAAGGCTAAGTTGATTAGAGCAGGCACAATCCTTACTAAATGCTCCACAATCAACTTCTTCCATGAATCGATTAAAAAGAATAGGAAGGAAAAAGCCCACATTAGTTCCAAGATTTACCCAACTACCCAAGGTGAAGGGTACGACAACTTTCCATTGGCTAGGTCAATTATCAAGATTGTTTGGTTTTAACGCAGGGATTTTACAAATTTGGCACAACCGGCTATTTCTTATGAATGGTTATCTAAGAAACGGGAAAAGATTCAAAGCAATTGCCAAATTGCTCAATGATTGGTTTAGTTGATATGATGGTTAAGAATAACTTCTGGAGAGCTGTCTTAACTCATCCAAGGGATTAGAACTTAGCTATACTACTTTGGAACAAGTAGCATATACCAAGACTTCTTTTCTTTAGAACTATTTTCTATCTACTCTCTAACTCTATATGAAGCTTTTGAACGAATGTTTCGGGGTAAGGTTGGCTTCACTTACAAGAATTATTTTCCTTGGATGTCACTTCTTTGGTTGTCTACTTTCACTTTAAAGATTACAATGATAACATTTATTGATAGATGCAAGAATTGAGGTGATCAATCCCATCCTCACGTCTACCAACAACACATCACTGTCGGGTTCTATCAGTAATGTCATCATTTAACAAATGCAAGGATTAGAGTGATGTTTTCTAACCTTACATTACACAAATAACAACATCCCAACATAATATTGGTTACTTGATACTAGAATTCTCAAACTGAAGAATTCCTTATAAGGTCTTTCATACGTTCTCTATAAGAACAGGATTGTATTTGGAAAGGCAAATCCAAAGTGTTTTAAACACTTCTATCCTAAAACATTACTAGTTCAATATTTAGCTAACAGAAGAGCAATCTAACTTCACAACTTCGAATTTAAAAGCACTTCGTATGGACTTGCCAAACGTTAGTTACCTGCAACTATATCAACTGCTTAGCCAGAGTGAACAGACCAATAAGACTCAAATACTAAGTAAATACATAGTACTATAATTATCTTATTATAATCCTAAACTATTACTATGAGCATCAATTACTCGCTAGGTGAGTAATCATTTGGAGTTTGTACAACTCCATGGCCGAGGAGAAACTGCTCTGATACCATAATGTAACACCCTAAGATTGTTACCCATAATTCCCCTTATAATAAAATACGGACTTGAAAATTCATTTTTTATTTTATTAAAATCAACCGTCAAACGGACGGAGTTTTGTTTGTTTTTCGGACTAATCCAAAATTCAACCTGTGCTAAACAATTTCAAATAAAAAACTAATAGCCAGCAGGGCTTCGGATTATATTTCTAAATCATAACAAGACCCCATGGGCTCCAAATATATCAACGTGCATAATTAATCAGAGTAATAGCGGAAAAATAGTAAGTTTGAGGGTTAAAACCAAAAGTTATAACTTTAGCAAAATAAAACATCCTAAGCCTCACTAAAAATATGAATAACAAATTCTACTTCAAAATAGTGTAGGAGGCTTAAGTTCACAATATCCTACAAATCCCATAATAACCCTACTCTCCCTGTAAGGGAAAGTACTCCTGCTCGGCCGGGGGCTGTGCCAGCTCAATCTCTGTACCTGTAATGTATAGTAAGGGAGTGAGCATTGCACATGAAATAGAAAGCAGTTTCTAACTAGACATAACAACCCACTAGGTCAAACACATTTAGCAAATAAGCAAATATCCACATATTTCACAACATACTCATTCCATTATTTCCATATTCAATATTTACTCCACATTTCCATTTTCATTATTCGTTTCAACGTCCAGTTTCACTATTCTTTTCAACATTCATTTCCCTTATTAATTTACTCATTTCACATACTTATTTCATTTCAATATCCATTTTCATTCTTCATTTCAACACCCCTTTCCTTTTTCTTTCCATTTCATTCTTTAAGATACATTTCACACCATTGTACTTCACCTCCACACTGGAAGGTACCTCATACATATCCTTATTTAAATTAGGTGTCCCTCAGGTCAGAGGTCAACACATTTTAACATTTTATTCATTTCGTGCCCCTCAGGTCAGAGGTCAACACATTTTAACATCTTATTCTTAAAAATACATTTCGCGCCATTGTACTTCACCTCCACACCGGAAGGTACCTCATACAATGTGGCCTAGGGATACTTCACCTCCACACCGGAAGGTACCTCATATCGTAGTACTTCACCTCCACACCGGAAGGTACTTCATACAAGTTGGCCTGCAGGTACTTCACCTCCACACCGGAAGGTACCTCATACCATCGTACTTCACATCCACACCGGAAGGTACCTCATACATTTGGCCTATGGGTACTTCACCTCCACACCGGAAGGTACCTCATACCATCGTACTTCACCTCCACACCGGAAGGTACCTCATACAATTTGGCCGGTGGGTACTTCACCTCCACGCCGGAAGGTACCTCATACAACCACCCAGATTATACTTAAACATTAATCTCATGATAAACAATTCATTCATAAACGCATTTAACCACAATCAACACATAATCTTTCATGTAATTTCCGGATTCATTTCTTTTCTTAGTTACCACATTCATACCAAATAGTGTTCTCTTTTATAGCCCAACATTAAGATTCGCCCTTCATTTTAATTTAGCATATATCACCTTTTACCTTTTTATTTCCACATAATCGTTTTACTTCCATTTCCCATATTCATTAGTTCAATTCCTAAGCCATGACCTTTATTCTCAATTGATAATACTTAACATTTTTACTCATTTAGCAGTTAGATACAAATATGCACATTCATGACATTTAATCATTTCCATTCCCTTTCTTCCTATATCAATTTATTTCACAACACATGCATATAATTGCTACAGTAATTAATTATCATTTAATTCACAACTTTACAAATAAAATCAATAATCATAGAAATCATACATGTCAACTTTATTATCACATTACCCAATTCCTCATTTAATTCAACTTAATTAATAACCAAATTTCATTTATCAGATAATTAATTCTCATACTGTGGGGTTTCCTTTTCCTAGTCATAACACACAATCATTATGCATACTTAATTAATTAGAATTTCATATTCAATAACCTAGGGATTTATAATCTAATTTTCTCCCCTAACACATAATCCTAACAAGCATTATATACTAACTAGACCCGACTCTCTAGAACAAGGCAAGCTCACTATATCCACTCCCTTACCTCAAACACTTGGAGATAAGGTGATTTTGCTTGCTCTACACTTGAAAGCCTTGCCACCAATTGAGTTAGAGTCCAAAGGAAGAGGAAGGAACCTAATATAATAGCCATAGCAAGAAAAGATTAACATTCATGTAATGGGTCATGCCAAAACTCAAGAAAAGTGGAGCTTCCATGACTTAAAAATCAAAAACCACCATGGATGGAGGAGAGAGAAAGGGAAAACGAATTTAGAGAAAGAAAAGAGGAAATCCATGGCATTAAACACTTACTTGAAGTGAAGAAGGAAGAGATTTGTTGACGGAATGAAGAAATCCCACTTGCTCTTGGTGGATTTGATGATGGAGAATGGAACCCTAGGGGAGAGAAAGAGTGAGGTTCGAATTTGGAAGAGAAAGAACGTTGCTGCACTTTATTATTTTCTGCATCTACAGCGTTTAATCGAGTATTACTCGATTAAATTCCCCCCTCCTTCAGGTCTTAATCGATTAACCTGCAGCTTAATCGATTAAGTTGCAGTATTTTCAGCACCCCGACTTTGAACGGCCATAACTTCTTCGTTAACCGTTGGATCTTCCTCAAATTTTGACACATGCTTCCCCACATATCCTACTTCACATCCAACGGTGGAATTTGTGTTTAGAGTTGTAAATATTTTATTTTGAATTTCCTAATATCCTATGTTATTAATCCTAAATCAAGCCTTCAAACCACTAGTTTCAACTCCATATCATTACTTCCTTCACTTTAGGCTTGACCCATCATCAATTATAATAGGAATTAAATTTGGGATGTTACAGAACATATCTATGAACTTGAACTATATGTCCTCTTGATCCTCTATTTCTATTACTGTTAGTTGTTTCATGCATGTTCTTCTTTAAAACCTTGTCACTTAGCCAAAAAGAATCATGATTGTAGAGCTCTCTAAATCTGCAACGGCTACATAAGCTCGCAATTGCGGTCACATTGGTCGCATTTGCTTGTAGCAGTCCGTATAGTCTACGTATCATCATTTGAGAAAATATGCCTGTATTGTGCTTATGTTATACTTATCTTATCTTAAGCCTGGATAAAAGGTGCAGTGAAGGTTGTGTTAGACAATCGATAACCAACGTATCTTAATGATATGAATCAACCATGTTATAATGTTAATGCTAAATTATTGCCCAAAAGCAAATCTCTGTATGGCTCTAGTATAGTGTCAAATGAGGAAAGGTCGCTACACCACCGCGTAGATATAGTGAAAAATAAGTAAGGGTTTCCACATTTTAGTGGACGGGTATGGATAAAGTAGTTAGTTCATGAGACTATACAAGTAAATAAATGGAAATAGTGGACACGATGATGAGGTGGAGTTTCAATTTTATGTGCCTACAAGAAACTGAGTGGGTAGGGGAAAAAGCAAAGGAATTAGACTCTTCGGGTTTTAAACTTGGTACATGGGTAAGACAAGGAAGAGAAATGGAATGTGCATAATCGTAGATAATGAATTGAAGGACGTGTTGGAGATGAAAAGTATAGAAGATCATAACTCTAAAGTTGGTAACGACTATTATGTCTGGATCAGACAGAGGTCCTCATTACGGATTTTTAGTCTAACAAGAGGGAACTCTTGGTATTACTTACCAGTTCGAACAATGTTCTGGGAATCAAGACTACGTAGTTCTTTCAAGTATGTGGATATAGTACGTGGGGGGATACAAATGGCTTCGAGTTGTTACCAACATAATTTGACGATATGCCCCCTGCTCTCCGAAATGACTTTTGCGAGCTTGTATCCCTAGTATGAATGAACTAGGCACAACATTTTAAATCCTGAGCCGGCCTAAAGCTTTCAATACTATATACCAGTGGCCTTCGTGATGTTTTTGAGTCTCTGCAGTGAGGTTGGGATCAACTACCATCGTGAGAATAACAGGGATTTTAGATAATCTTTATGCTAGGATTTCCTTAAGGAGTATAGGTATAAGTTGTGTATACTTTCTGTGAGCGTAATAGTTGATGAAATTGAATGTTGGTTGTGTCTTCAGCCCCCTGCTTGAGGCTGGTATTTATAGGGTTGGCATGGGTTGCTTGGCCTAGTATTTTCCTTAATAAATCTTCTATCTTTAAGGATAATCTTCTATGATCTTATCTTATTTAGATAAGCGAAGATCTCTTATCATTGTAGATAATCCAAGGATAATGTTCTTTGATTAAGTTATTTATCTACTGGAGATTGACTTTAGAAATAAGTCTCGTGATTTGCCCATGGGTTAAACCCATATTCGAGTTCCTCCGAGTTGGTTCAAGCTCTAAGTCCTTCCCTATAGATCGTTTGAGCTCGGTTTGTGTCTTAAGGCATTTCCACCAGATCTTGGTAGATCGTCTAATGAGGATTATCACATAGGGTAGATGTCCTTAGCTCGCACAGGTCTGATCCGAAACATAAGCCCCCAGGTCATTTTTCTGAAGTGAGCTTCGAGCTGCGAGCTATTCCAACATCTCGGACAGTCCCAGTTATAACGCTAAAAACCATTCCTCTTCTAGACTTGCATGTTGGACTGAGTCATTCAGAAATCTTTGTCTCTTGGTTGGGTTCTTGTGCATATTTCAAATTTTCACCCATAGTCATTTCACCATACTGTCAATCGTGTTATCTTGGAAATTGTGCACATTAAACTCCCTCTAATCATAATATCTCTGTGACGACTGGGAAGTTTAGTTGAAAATTATACCCTTTGCTGTCTATTCCATCTTCTGATCTGGATTTTAAATACCAACACTTTTTGTTTTAGAAAGTTTTACTACTCTCACTCTCTATTTCTTGAGTTTTCTGATTGAACTCTTGCATCGCTTTTGAAACCCTAACTTGTAATTTTTGGTTCATCAAATTTCTACACTTTTTCCTTCTCTTTAATCTTCTGCACAAAGTACGATACTAAGTATGAATTTGGCTTCTATGTAACATCAAAAACTTACCATAACGACTTTGGCTACTCAATACTTAGTATCTGGCTTCTATGTAACATCAAAAACTTACCATAACGACTTTGGCTACTCAATTATATAGTTAGGTGAATCGTGTTCCTCTTGAACCCTAAATTCTTGACCATGAACTGTCTCCTAGAGTTTAGGATACCTTGATGATAAACATTCTCTTAGAGTTTAGAATGTGAATGAATGATAAACATTCTCTTAGATGATCGTTATTCTCACGAATTTGATCAATTTATATCCCATTGAATCTTACTCTTCTATTTTTTACCATCAGCATGTCTAATGAATCATGCTTGGAAAAAATAATGACAACTCACATTGCCATGGGAGATGGATATAACCATGCACCAATTTTGATTGGGTATAATGATCACAAACTCAAAAGTAAGTTGCGCTTTCATTTTACTCCTCCTATTTAGAATGCAAGTTTTAATTTTCTAACAATGTTGAATTTTAATCCCTCAACGGTTTGCTATATTTTATGTGTCAATATATGAAACAACGCAATCTTTGGAACCGAACAAGAAAAAATATCATATATCATTGGTTCTTGAATAATACCAATCAATAGATTATGCATATTGCTATATAGATTAAAGAGGGGATGCGAAAGTGTCTCGTATTTGAGAGAATGAAAGGAAAAAACTAACATACATATTAGTCCATTAATATTGACATAAGTATTTACTCAAAAACCATGAAAAAAAATAGGAATCGACGGACACAATAGTTACAATATTATTGTGCATGCAAATATAAAAATAATCATTATTATACTCTTAGATTTTTAAAGGAGACAAATAAAAAAAATTAAATTCAATTGAGATAGATAAAATAGGAAAAAAAAAGGGTAAAGATTTTAGTTTTCTTTAAACTGCTGCATCAAATATTTTATCATGCATAACTAATGGAAATTCGCTCAATTGATGCGATTATGCCAACTTAAAAACTTGATAATAAGACATGAGACTAAAAAATCTCATATTCAATTCCCGATTAATATATCTGCTGAAAGAAGCATAGAAACGATCTCATATTCGATTCCCGATTAATATATCTGCTGGAAGAAGCATAGAAACAACATAAAAACGTAACCTCATACAAAATTAGTCTCAAATAAAATTCCTTAATATTAAAGATGCTCTTAAAACACCTAAATTACTGATTAAAGGATACAGAAAAAATATTTTAGCATAAAAATATTTTAGCATAAAGATTTTTGAAAAGGAGAACTTCCATGCCGTTTTAGTTTCCTTTATATGTCGAAATAAATATATGTTTTTCCTTTTTTAAAAAAAGGTTCATGTGTCTAAGACGGTTACCGATATAGGTTCAACAAAAAAAAAATTGGATTCTTAATTGATACTATACGTCTACTCAACCAATTGTATATTAAAACGGACAGAGCTAGTGAAAGTCTACTAAAATTTCAGTAAACCGTTAAACTGATCAGAATCTTATGAACTTTAAAATTTAAAGTTCAAATTATGAAATTGTTAAATAATTAAAATAGGTTATTATGAGTGATATTTTTACATCTATTCAACCCATTGTGTATTAAATCGGATAGAGCTAGTGAAAGTCTACTAGAATTTCGGTAAACCGATAAACTGATCAGAAGAACATTAAAATTTTAGTTCAAATTATGAACTTGTTAAATAATTAAAATATAGTTATTATGAGTGTTATTTTTAAGAATTCAAAATAAAGTACTATAAATTATGAATTTTAAATTTAAATATGTTTTTCTTTTATTCTTATATAGAAATATATAATAATGTTCAAGTTAATCAACATACATTGATGTTGTTTAATTACTGTTCTACAAGTTAAACCAACAAACCACTTTACCGATCAGTTTGATCATAGAAACGGTACGTTTTAAAAACATTGGTTTAAGAACAATATAAAGGGCAGCATAGGATTAGGGATGATAAATAAAAAGATCATTCTTAATAGTTGATGCACTTAGAGAAGGCATTACAACATGTGGTGATTGATGACCCATAATAAACGAAATTTCAAAAAAGTAGAGGGGGAGAGGAAATATAGAAATTGAAGGCTCGTAACTATAACTACTAACTACGTACTAGACAAAGTTTTAATTTAAAAAGTAAAAACAAAGATCAAGTAGTGATGTGATGCATGCTAAGTGGAAGATTAAGAAGAAGCATATGATGCTCCTCCACTAATTTGCTGCTGGCCGTAGTCCTTAATCTCACGCGCTCTGTTCAACAGCTTGTGACGCGCGGTGTCCAGCTGATCGGCACCAGGTGGATGCTTACCGGTGACATACCGGTACAACCACGTCAACATGGTGATTGCCGCCACGCCGAAGCCACCGGCGGCCAAAAACCCTAGGCTCAAGAGTGCCGCCGTGATCATGGCGGGCACGAGCACCGGGCTGAATATCACAAAAAGCGGGGTGACGATGGTCAGACCGATGATCGTACCGGCCAAAATTAAGCCTGAAAGGATCAATAGGGAGCCACCGCCAGTGACGGCGGTGGCCACCTTTGCAATTTGGGTAGTCCTAGGTTGTTGTTGTTGTTGAGGACTCTGTTGGTTGTAGTATTGATGTGGAGGTTGGTAGTTTGATTCCATATTGTGAGGTTTTGTTTTTTGTTTTTTGTTTTTTTTTTTTTTATGAGAAGAAAAGAGTGAGTGGGAGAGATATGTGGTAGAGTTTGAGGGTTGGGATGAAGGGTTTAAATGGGAGTGATAAGTGGAGGGTTTGGTGGCAACACCTGAAGGAGTGGTGTGGCACGTGTTAAGAAGCTTTTCATGCAGGGGTTGCATGCAAACCTATGGGTTGGTTTTGTGGACACGTTTGTTTTTTTGTCGCTATTTCTTTTATGGGAAAATTTACTACATGTGATGTTCTAGAAGGGTTAATGGGGATAGGGATTCGTTGTACTGGTGTACTCCCTCACGTTTCATTTATAACTAAAAAAGACGTTTCACTTGTATAAATAAAAATTATTACTCTATCTCATCCTGTATATAAGGCAAATTTTAGAAGAAATCTTTGGTCCTATATATAAGTCACTTTATATTTCTTATGCATCATTAATTGTTTTTTCTCTTTTTTGCCCTTATTAAATCCTTTGATTAACTATATTTTTTTTTTATTCATTAATGAATGTGAACTTTCCAAGTAAAGTGGAGGGGTTAAAATTGTAATTTTACAATATATTCTCATAAAATTCACAAAACTAACTACTTTCTTTGGTCTGAGGAATACGGTTAAGTATGTCCTATATATAGGACCGGAGCGAGTAGTAACTAACTTTCTATTCTCAATATAATCATTCTTAAAATATTGTCATAATGTGTTGAGTCATTTAATTTTTGTTTCATTCTTAATGTAAATTTATTAAAGCAATTTATTTTTTTAATAAATTTGAAAAAATTAAATACACTCAACTAATTTTTTTGATAAATATAAATTAATTATTTTTGCTTAAAAATAAGATAAAAAGAATTTGTAAGTACTGTACGTTCTTAACGCGTACCAAGGAATAAGGATGGAATCCTCGTACAATTGGACGTTTTTTGAGAGATTTTTTTATTAATCTCATCGTTTTTTAACTTTTAAATTTTAAATTTTTAAAAATGGCATATAAATATTAAATAAGTATTAATTATTATTTCTTCCATTTCTATTTATATGTTATATATCTAACAGAACACATCCTTTAAAAAATCTAATCATTACTTAGATTATCAATACATTAATTATGTTTTTTCCACTATATTCTTTCTCTCTCTATAATCATTAATTTTTCTCCACTACTTACCTAAATCAAGACATATTAAATAGGAACAAACATCAAAATAACATTTATTATACTCATGAAATCTTCAATATGACAGATAAAAAGAAACAAAAATTCTCTTAAAAAAATGACAGATAATAAGGAATGAAAAGAGTATAAGTTTTATATATAATTTGTTTAAAATATCCATATTT
Source organism: Crotalaria pallida (assembly GCA_037953625.1). Classification (NCBI taxonomy): domain Eukaryota; kingdom Viridiplantae; phylum Streptophyta; class Magnoliopsida; order Fabales; family Fabaceae; genus Crotalaria; species Crotalaria pallida. Next base: position 120,618,981 of record CM075652.1, on the reverse strand, counting down.
AATTTTTATAGAAAATAGTATGAACAATATTTAAGGTAGTATGCTGATTAATTAGAAAAATGTATAATAGTTTATATATAAATGAGATATAAAAAATGATTGAATGAATGATTAAATTTAAAAAAATTAAAAATAAATGTATCATTATATACTAAAATTGTAAAAAGATAAAAGTTAATGAATAAAAAAATGACGTAAAGTTCATAAGTTAAGAAACGGAAGGAATACAATTTTTGCACTGCAGTTAATCAATATTTAGTTAAGATTTTTTTAATAAATTACTATAATTAGAAAAATAATTATAAAAACGTATTATTCTGTTTCAAAAATAAAATAAAAAATACATTTTTCAATTTTTTAAACTTCTGAACAAGTATATTAAAAACATTGGTTAGCATTTATTTTTATACTATACAGTACAACTGCATTTTATAAGGGTCGAAGCAGGGACGTCTAACTTAACAAGGAGCTTGGGAGTCTAGGGTTCGAGCCCTGACTAGCGCAAAAGGATACGCGGATTTATGGGGGACCCTGTTCGAGCTCTAACATTTTATTTATTTATTTTTATTATACATTATACAAAGAATACATACATTTTAAAAAATAAAATAATTGTATTAACTTTTAATAAATATTGCGTTTTTTTTCAACATGTTATTTTTCACGTTATGATCATAAATTTTCTCTCTCTCTATATATATATATATATATATATATATATATATATATATATATATAATTAAGATAAAATTAAATAAAGATAAATATGAAAAATAACTTGAAATAATAAAATCAAGTGAAATACTTCTTTCAGTTCTATATGTAAGACCCTTTTGAGAAATTCACATTCACGAAAAGAGTGGATTAAGGTTGTTAATAGTATTGAAAATGTAAACATTTAATATACTTTTTCAAAATTTTATAATTGTTTTTGAGATTTTAAAAAGTGTTAATTTAATAAGAATATTTTTGAAAATAAGTAATTTTATTAGAAATTGGAATAAACCCTTACCAATAAAACCAATATTAAAAAAAAATCATATATATGTAGAACTGCATAGAGTGGAATAGTATAAATAAAGGGGCTATTGCTTTTTTTTTTCTCTCATCCATGACTTTTTTCCCCCATTTTCAATTTTCATGGACGAAAATACCCGTTTATGTATTATTATTTTCGATTCTACAAAGACTGAAGAGCTTTTCCGTCTCTACAGAGTCGAAAATTTTTTCAACTTTGCATAATCAGAATTTTTTTTTTTTTTTTGTTCTTAATCCCAATTCATGGTCATGATCATGTCCAAGTCCAGTTCATGATCATGGGCTTCTGCCATATCCAAATGATGTTCATGAGCTGATTGCAACACCCAATGCACTCATGTAACCTTCTACAGCCCAGCCAGACAGAATGTATAATCGGTACAAGATAGTATCAACTTCTAATCAGACAAATATCCTAAAATCTTCTTTCATAATCGCTGCATAACCTTTTTTTTAAATGACATAATTACTGCATAACAATAGTCAAAGCATAGTGTCATGATTATTAGCATTTGATATAACCATTAATTTGAGTATAAATATAAGTTATGCATATATAGCATAACAATTCTTAAGTTTAAAAAAAAAAAAAAGCATAACAATTCTAAGAAGACCTCAAAAGATTTTCAAAAAAAAAAAAAAAGACCTCAAAAGAATGATTTTAAATATAAATAAATAAAACCTTCAATGAACAAATAAGAAAAAGAGCCTCCACTAACAGAAATGATTATATTATCCACACAGAAAGCCAGAGGACTGAACAGACTAAATTAGCTAACCATATTATCTTCAAATGGCTGGACCATTATGTCAAAGCCGTTACTAATATTTTTGGGGTCCTAGCCAAAATTAGAACTAGGGGCCATCTTTTAAAAGTTTTAATTACGTAAAATTAACCACATAAAATTTTTGCAATATAAATTGAAACACGATAACATAATAATTTTATCTTTTTTTTTATAATTAAGAAATTTCATTACTAACATCAAGCTTAAGTAAACATTATAGTATACTCCCTCCGTCCCTTAATATAGGGCACCATTTTGATAGAATTGGTGTCCCTTTTTATAAGTCGTTTTAGAATATCTAGGTAGTATTAAAGAGTTTATTCCAAATACACCCCTCATAATTGTATAGCAGTAATAGGGTAATAATTACAATAGAGAGAGAAATGAATAGAGTTGTAAAGTTTTAAATAGGGGTAACATTGGAATGACAACATATTTTTTGATAAATTTGAGAGTAATAATTACTTTTCTTAATATGCATGAATTAGGTAAAGTGACTTATATTTAGGGACAGAGGGAGTATATTCTCCCCACCTTCTAGGAAGGGTTGAAGAAACTCATCCTATCATTTGCTTTAAGCTTGATTATAAAAGCACATCAACTATTGAGTCATCTCTATACATTTGTTTTAAGCTTGATTAAAAAAGCACATCAACTATTGAGTCATCTCTATACAATGTAAACTTCCAATTTTCTTGATTAAAAAACACATCAACTATTGACTCCCTCTGTGGCTCTGTCCCTTTGTCTTTGTGTTCCAACTTCCACGGTTCCACCTCTTTTCTTTTCCCTTTCTAATTTCTAAATTTGATTTAAATTTCAGAGTCTCTGTTTTGTGTGTGAGTTTGTGCCTTGTGGCTTTGCTATGCCTATAGCGCTATACGTGTTTTATTTTACTACCTCCGTCCCTATTTATAAGATACTTTTGACATTTTCATTTTGTCCCTATTTATAAGATACTCCACCAATTTTTAATGAGCATTAATTACTTTTTTTCACAAACACCCCTATTTATTTAACACTTTTTAGATTCTCAATACTATTAATAGGGGTAATTTTGAAAATACATATCAAAAGTTCACATTTCCAATACAATCAACTAAATTTTTCCACTTTTTTAATGAATGTGAAATCTTCTAAAAATATCTTATAAATAGAGACGGAGAAAGTATTTATTTTTTTTTTTTTAAATTTCAACTATAAATATTTAAAAAAAAAAATTGAGGTCCCAAAAGATTAGAGAGCCTAGGCAGTCGCCCCTCTTGTCCTCCTGAAGGGACGGGTCTGCATTATGTGTGTCCGGCATAATACCAAAAAGGATAAGGTATACGAAATCTTGTCCCACAAGATATATTCATGAATTTGAAATGAAAGCAACTTCTTCTGAACAGAGATTCCGATTTCCGAGTTCTTCTAGTAGATATATATTTCCTTAGTTCTTGAATATAAGATTTTTTGTAATTTTATTTTGTCCCTGTATATAAAATTTTTTACCAATTTTCAATAATCATTAATTATTTTTTCTACAAATATCTTTATTTATTTACCACTTTTTATATTTCCAATAATATTAATAGAGATAATTTTTAAAATATATATCAAATTATTCAATAACAGTTATGTGATTATGAAGCACCGGTTGTTTAGTCCAAATTTTTGACTCTGCAAAGCTGGAAAAAAATTAGACTATGCAGAAACGGAAATACTCTTCAATCTTTGTAGAACCAAAAATAATACTCCCTCCGATCTTATATAGGACATATTCTAAAAGCAATCTTTGGTCCTATATATAAGATATTTTGTATTTTCTATGCATCATTTATTGCTTTTTCTCTTTTTTGCCCTTATTAAATGCATGTGTTTTTTGTTGTTCATTAATGAGTGTGAATTTTTCAAGAAAAGTTGAGAGGGTAAAATTGTAATGTTACAATATATTCTTATAGAATTCATAAAACTAACTACTTTTCTTGGTCCGAGGAATATGGTTAAGTATATCCTATATATAGGACCGGAGGGAGTAACACGCAAAATGATGTTTTGAACTATAAAAATTAAAAATGAGGACCAAAAATCCGTGGACCGGGCAAAAAGCAATAGCCAATAAAGGAGGTAATAAATTTGATTCCAGAACGTGTTAAAAAATGTTGATTTAAAAGCTGTAGGTATTCCCTCCGTTTTAGTTTAAGTGTATTTTTGGACTTTTGCACATATATTAAGAAAATGTTGATTATGATGATTATTGTAAGTGTATGTGTATTTTGTCAAAAATACCCCTATTTAATATTTTTATTTTGTCAATGTATCATTACTAGTATTACAAATTTCAAAACTAAAACAACATTAAATGTAAGGGTAAATAAGAAAAAATAATATTAAATGTTGCCTAGATTTGATTGAAAAACACTTATTTTGAAACAAAATTTTGATATTAAAAAGACACTTAAAGTGAAACGGAGGAAGTATTAGGATTGGTGCCAAGCGATCACACGTATGTGCAGGTTCAAATATCATTAATGTTGTGGTTCAAAACTTTCAAGGCTGTCGGTACTCACTACTCAGGCATTATAACATTTTTATTTTCACATTTCATATAATGCTACTTTTTGTCTAACATAAAAATAATATAAACTTATTGGTTTTTTTAACATCTTAATCGATTATCTAATAATTAATTTATTGTATTTTACATTGGTCAATTAATCATATTTTAAAATTTACAATTTCTAAATTTTTTCATTATCACTTTAACTTTAATTTGAAAATATTACATGAAGATGCTAAATATGCTAAATGAATAAAAAAAATTGTCTGCAATAGTACGTGCAGCAGATTTTTTTTTTCTTTTAAAAATGGATTCTAAATAGATAAAAGAGTTCTAATGTATCTCTTATAACATATGTTAAAAATATTTAACCAACAAAAAGCCCAGCAAGTTGGTAGACAGCTGGGTTCCTTAAGTATGATGTCAGGGGTTCGATCTCACTTCGGTGATCTCTACGCCTCGGAGGGGATTAGTCTTTAGTTGTCGGCTGAGGGATACCCTTGGTGTACACAATATATATATATATATATATATATATATATATATATATATATATATATATATATATCAAGTATTTAGAAAAATTTTAAAAAGTCATAGGGTAATGTTTAAGGAACTAAAAGTGTTAAAATTAACATACATATGAAATGCTGCATTTAAATTCTTAAGAGTCCAATTTGTAGTTTTTCAATTTTGACTTATATATTATTTTTAGATTTTTTAAGCATTTCATTAAAGGTAATGTATAACAAAACTCATAGCACAAATAGAAATTCGTTAAATATATATTCAACCAATTTTATTTTATTATAAACAATACAACTAACGGTGAAAAAGGAGACGATCAGGCATAGTGTAGTTAGGTATTTGGTAATCTCCGTTTGCTTTTTTTGAATGTTTTTGGTCTAATTTTTTCACTTGCAGGTTGAGGGAGTTGTGTGGTGACAAGAGTAGTTGAAGTAAGTGGTGATAGATGGATGAGCAGGGTAGAAGATAATTGATGGTGAAAGAGGTTGTGCAATGGGAATGTACGGTGTGCAACAATACCATATTTATGATTGAATTTTGTGTGATTTGGAGAACGATATATTTGGTTATTTCTTCGGCTCAAAAAATATATTTATATGGAATATATATATATATATATATATAGATATATATATAAAAAATTTTATTACAAAGGATGTACTTGAGACTAGAACTCAGGACCTGAGGGTCTAAGCTACCTAAGTGTCCCTGCAGCTACCAAATGGACTGACTTACGAGAACATGAAATATATATTTTTAGTTACATTTAATTAGGAGCATATCATGAAAATGATATATTCCAAAAACAATAATTTAAGTTGATATATTATCGTCTAATGGTACATTAAAAATTAATACAAATAAATAGTTTAAGTTTGTGTATGTCTTTTTTATTTATTCATCTATTAATCTTTTATACTTCATCATACCGATAATTTTTTTTTAAATTGTGATTTTTATAATTGTTATAAATGTACATAATTATTATAAACAATTTCTACATTATTCTCCAATTGGAGTAGATTTTGTTAAAATTTAATATAAAATCACTTAATTTATAAATAAACTCATTCTTTTATATCATTATATTAAATTTATTTATATCCTTTTTTTTACGGTTATCTTCTTTATAGTAATGTTATAATGAAGTTGAATAATTGGATAACAAATCAAGGAAACCAGAAGTAGAGAAAACTAAAGATCATCGACGGAAGTTAATTGAACAATGTGTTATGCACAATTTACAATAACTTAAATGTTGGTTTTATTTAAAATATTTTTTTGCCTAAATATTGGGGTGTAATTATTGTAATGGTCGGTCCCTTAAAAAAAATTATTGTAATGGTTGAGATATTTTAGATATAATTTTGACTTTTCTTAAATAGTGGATAGATTGGTTTTTTTTTGGAAGATTTTAATTGTATAAATGTTGGGGTCCAATTTATATACAATGTTGAAAACTTTAAAGATATAATTTTAGTAATTTTTTAAATATATGGATGATGTTTGTTTCGGCCCATACCACTTTTCTGAAATATTTTGGTGCCATAAATATTTGGTGTCCAATTCATTTATAACTTGTTAAAAAACTAAAACTAGTACTTCCTTCGATCTCTATTATATATAAAAAAAACTGAAACCACACTTATTAAGAAAATTAGTTGAACGTATTTAATTTTTTCAAAATCATACAAAATATGACTATCTTTAAAAAGTTGTATTGGGAATAAAAAAATCAAATGAGATCACTACTTTCTAAAAACATTATATGAATAATTGTATTGAGAATAAAAATTTAATTTTTTTTTATATTTGGAACAAAATATGTATGTACCCTTTTTCCTTATAATAGGGATAAGGGGAGTCATAATATTATAGAAAAAGTGATTTTTAGAATTTTTGAGAGAATAATTAATACTAACTTGTGATTTTAAGCAAGTCCTATTTCTAAATTAGTAATCTTTAGGTTGATTTCCTTCTAAAATTTTGGTTACATAAATATTGTAGTGCAATACATTAATAATAATTATGCTACTCTAATTTTTCATCTTTTTGCAGCACATAATAATGTTTCTTTTCTATGAAATAATTGAGACAAATATATGAAAAAGTTAAGTATAAATATTTATGCTTCGTGCATAAAAAAATAAATATTTCTGCTTTGATTAGATAAGACTTAGATAGTTGTTTACATAATAATTACGCCACCCAAGATGCCTCATGCATCACACGGATATAGCGTAGTAAAAATATATAATACACAAATTTAAATCAAATGAATATATTAATTATCTGTTTGATAACCTTAAAGAAATAACTAAAACACTTGCTTTATTAATGGATTGTCTACCAAACCAACCGATAACAAAAATAATCATTTAATGCATTTTTTTAATTAACCAATCATAGAAAATAAGATGCACTTTTAATTTTTTTCATTTTCTACTTTAACCTTATTTTAGCACAAAATCTTTTATGTTTTTTTCACTCACTTTGTACAACGGAGAGCGTAAATTATAAATGAACCGCAGGAGTAAAAACCTGGGTATTTAAAGACCACCAAGGACAACTTTCATAGCATCATAGAGAAATATTACCAAAACATATCATAGAAAAATCTCTGCAATTGTTTAGAAATTAAAGAGAGAAATTGTCTAGTGAAACAATGACCAATGAAAAGCTTCATGTGGTTATGTTTCCATTCCTAGCATTTGGTCACATTAGCCCATTTGTTCAGCTATCCAACAAGTTGTACACTCAAGGAGTTCGAATCACTTTCTTATCTGCTGCATCAAACATTCCAAGAATCAAATCAACCCTCAATCTCAATCCAGCCATTGAAATCATCCCTCTTCAGTTCCCAAATGGCATAACCAGCACTGCTGAATTGCCACCTCACTTAGCTGGAAATCTTATACATGCACTTGATCTAACTCAACCTAAGGTAAAGTCCATTCTTTTGGAACTAAAACCTCAATTTGTTTTCTTTGACTTTGCACAAAACTGGCTCCCAAAATTAGCTTCTGAACTTGGCATCAATTCTGTTTACTTCAGTGTTTACTCTGCCATTACTTCTTACGTTGTTGTTCCTTCAAGACTTGATGGCATTGAAGGAAGAAGCATCACTATTGAGGATCTTAAAAATCCCCCACTTGGGTATCCTAAAAAAAACTCCAATCTTTTCCTTAAGACCTTTGAGGCCATGAACTTTATGCCCCTCTATCAAAGATTTGGTGACAATGACCTAACTGTTTATGAGAGAATTCAACAAACCAATAGTGAATGCTCATTTATAGTGTTCAAAACTTGCAAGGAAATAGAAGGACCTTACATAGATTACGTAGAAAATCAGTTTGGTAAGCAAGTTCTGTTAGCTGGTCCACTAGTCCCAGAACCATCAATTGATGTGCTAGAGGAAAAGTGGACCAAATGGTTAGATAATTTTCAAGCCAAATCTGTTGTTTTTTGCTCCTTTGGTAGTGAAACATTTTTAAATGATGATCAAATTAAGGAACTAGCCATAGGGTTAGAACTCACTAATTTACCATTCATTTTGGTTATAAACTTCCCATCCAATCTTGATGCTGATGCTGAGTTAGAGAGAGCATTACCAAAAGGGTTCTTAGAAAGAGTGAAGAGTAGGGGAGTTGTGCACAGTGGTTGGTTGCAGCAACAACTTATCTTGAAGCATTCAAGTGTGGGGTGCTATGTTTGTCATAGTGGCTTTAGTTCTGTTATAGAAGCTATGGTCAATGATTGCCAGCTAGTGCTGTTACCCTTCAAGGGTGACCAGTTTTTCAACTCTAAGCTCATTGCCAATGATTTGAAGGCAGGTATTGAAGTGAATAGGAGAGAAGATGATGGGTACTTTGGGAAAAAGGATATATTAGAGGCTGTGAGAACAATTATGGTGGAGGTTGATAAAGAGTCAGGGAAGCAAATCAGAGAGAATCACATGGAATGGAGGGAGTTTCTGTTGAATAAGGAAATTCAGGACAAGTTCATCACAGATTTTGTTGATAGGTTGAAGTCTTTAGCTTAGTCCAGTGCCTTTCTATGGAGAGCAAGGTTTAATGGAAAGGAGCCAAGTGAATTGGCCTAATGGAAATTGGTTGGGCAAGTTCGAGTTCTAGTGAGGTAACAATTCTTGGGAATCCATACCGTTGAGTCAAAAACTCGCACATTTCATGGATCCAGGTGAATTAGTTGGGCCACAAAAATGTGAAGCGTAGACACCACCTAATTAAAAAAAAAAAGTTTAATGTCAAAAATTTTCATTTTGTTATCTTCTTACTAGTGCAGTATCTCGTGCTCTGCGCAGAAATTATGTCAAACTTATTTTATTATATAACATTTTAGAATATCACAATAAAAATATGTAAGGAAATTATCTTATCTAAATTAAAAGGTGTTTGTTTGTTTTATCACTCTAAAAAGGGTTGATTTGAAATATATTAATTACTTTACCAACGTGGGGTTGGTCAAGTGGTAGCTCACTTGGTCCCTTAATCAACTGGTCTCGAGTTCGAGCCTTGGGTATGGAGCAACCCCCGCTGGAAGACCCCTATCGCTTAGTGCGAGCTCAGTTGGATCGGACCGGATGAGTCGGATTCTGGGTAAACCAGATCCGAGTACCGGTTGGTGTACATAAAAAAAATATATTAATTACTTTTATATTAGACAGATAATATAATATAAAAGTATTTAATATATTTCAAATCAACAATTTTTTTTAATGTATGATCAAATCCATTAAAATAATACGTAAATTTATCCACTTGAAAATATAGTTATTATCCACAGCGAAATGTAGAATACCCAATAATTTGATCAATTTAGAGGCATTTTCGATATAGACCTACTTACCTTAATTAGTCTCAAAGTATTTCTTTACATTGTAATTAGATACATTGGAAAATATCAGCTACCAAAATGGCACACGGTATTTAGATTAGGGATAAAAGGCAATGATAGATTTCTTAAATCCTAGGCGTTGACTACGCAACAACATATACAACATTACATTTAGTATTCTACCCAGCCACTTGAAACGGAAAAATTGTTGCACCAGAGCAACAGTTCTACCATTTGCAAAAACAAAATAGCCAACTAATTATTTCCATAGGTCTTAGCATGCTTAGACTGGATACTCATGGTTAACATAGCTCTATCAACAAATGCTTTGTGATCAATGACTCGTTGTGTAGCAAATTTACTATCATGAGGATGCTTGACTATTTGGCTTTGTATTTCATTTCATATAACATTATTAAACTTTGTACCTTGATTTCTACACAAAAAATTTAAATATCATATAGAAAAGTAGCCAAGGTGAGAATACAGATCCTGAAGTAAAGTAGATTTATGATAACGCCTTCGAAGCCAAGGAGTAAATAAATTTGTGAGGCTTCATTGAAGCATTTATGGTATTAACACTGCAAAATTGGTTAAAGTACTAATTTAAAAATATTATTCAAGGTAAAACAAAGATTTTTACACTTGTATCTAGAGACATAGACATATTCCTATCTACCATCCCACTTCTTTGTAAAAATACGAGGAAGGAGAATCCAACAGAACATGCGACCTCAAAGATGGAATATGGGGCTCATTGAATTTTAAATACCTCATAAACCAACTCTCATCAATCACCAACATTACTGACATCACTGCAATCATAGCTAATTTTGCCTCTTCAAAACTCTACGGGAGAAGTGATTGCTCAAAGCATAACATTATGATCAGAAGATGGGAGATTTTAATTTATTAACACCCAAAAAATTGTTACACTCAGTCGAATGAACCATGCAACGTGTTTTATATGGTCGGATGAGTCATCCGTTCCATTTTACAAGGTTGGATTCATCATTCCGCAAATGTGAGTAACACATTTTCGGGTGTGAATAGCATCTCCCGAAGAAGATAATAAACTTAAGGCTTAAATATGTCACAAGTCCCTGAAGTTAGGGGTACTTTATTTACCAGATACCCTTATTCTTTTTTTATGTTTATTCCCTTAAACTTATCTCCGGTTTGCTATTTGCCCCTATGACATATTCCGGTCAGTTTTTGCAATGTTTATGCCCTCAAACTTATCTCCGATTTGCTATTTGCCCCTATGACGGATTTCGACCATTTTTTGCAATGCTTATGTCCTCAAACTTATCTCCAGTTTGCTAATTGCTCTGGTGACAAATTTCGGCATGTCTTTGCACGCATGGACCACCAAGGTCCTAGTCACCCATCAAAGCTCTTCATCTTCAACCTTTCTTCAACCACCATATAGTCTCTGCCACCATACCTCACTGCACCAGCTCCCACCACCATACCACCACTGCCGCCAAAACCTCAAAGACGATCTCCAAACCCTAAAGCTGCTCCTCTCCAGCATCGAGCGCCACCCCAATACCCCCTCCCATCCCATCGCGACCTCTTTCAGTCCTACATCAAATCCCTCTGCCTCATCGAAACTTGTTTCCCTATTTCACCCGACCCGGGCGAGCCACGTCAACTCTCTCACCTTCATTTGATTCAATGCCTTCAAACCGAAGAACAAGTCCTCTTAACAAAACATTTCCCTTGATAAGGCTTCTGTGCTGTTCAACTTAGGCGTTGTTTATAGTCAGATTGGATTGTCGTACGATCAAAACACGGTTGATGTGTGATGATAGACTTCGCATGCATTTATCTCTAAAGCAGGGTCATTTGCTTATTCGAGGGAGAATGCATCAGTAAAGGCATTTGTTGGGGGTTTTGGAACTGTGGATTTGTCGGTGGAGTGCGCGGGGATGTTGGAGAAATTGATGTTGGCTCAGGCACAGGAATGCGTGTTCGAGAACTCCATCGCTAAAGGGAGTGCGTCAGGTGTTTGTTCTAAGATCTCTAGTCAGGTGCTTTACTATTACCGTGTCTGATTTTATGAGGGTGCTAATTTCATTTTCATTAGTTTTTGTTTATGATGTTGAATTAATGTCTCAAATTTGCTTCGAATCCTGGATTTCGAAGAGTATAGAGTAGTTCATTTGATACAGTGGTGGGAGCCGGTGGGATGAGGTATGGTGGTGGAGACAGTATAGTGGTTGGAGAAGGTTGAAGATGGAGAGTTCTGGTGGGGGGTGACTAGGACCACGGTGGTCCACATGTACAAAAATTGGTCGAAATCTGTCATAGGGGCATATAACAAACTAGAGATAAGTTTGAGGGCATAAACATTGCAAAAACTGGCCGAAATCCTTCATATGAGCAAATAGCAAACCGAAGATAAGTTTGAGGGTATAAACATAGAAAAAACTGGTCGGAATCCGTCATAGGGGCAAATAGCAAATCGGAGATAAGTTTGAGGGCATAAACATTGAAAAAAAAAAGAATAAGGGTATCTGGCAAAAGTACCCCAAACTTCAAGGACTTGTGAAATAATTAAGCTTGAACTTAACTATACGTCATAAAGGCTAAATTATGTCAGAAGTCCTTGAAGTTTGGGGTACTTTTGTCAAATACCCTTATTCTTTTTTTTTCCAATATCTGACTCCCCGAAGTTACTTATGGGTTTGTCATGTACCCCTACTACTAATTCTGACCAATTTTGCTGACATGTAACCTCAGAATCCTAGTTAAACACAGGAGGTTGGTCATGTGGTGTCGCGTGATGTCATACGGGCGAAGACGACCTCTCTCTTCAATCATTTTTTTCTTTTTTTATTTAACTTAAAATATAAAAATATTAAGTTTTTTAGTTTTTAATTTTTTTAAAAAATGGGATCTTCGCCCATGTGGCACCATGTGCCTAACTACCTGCGTCTGATTAGGATTCCGATGTTACATGTCAGCAAAATTGGTCAGAATTGGTAGTAGGGGTATATGACAAACCCAGAAGTAAACTTCGAGGAGTCAAACATTGAAAAAAAAAAGAATAAGGGTATCTAGCAAAAGTACCCCAAACTTCAGGGACCTGTCACATAATTAAGTCTACCATAAAAATTACATAACTTCGGGAACATGCATTTGAAAGATGCATATTAACCAAGATTGTTTAAAATGACACTCACATGTATATGTCCCAATTATAATCATGTCTCATGTCTCATCAATATACAAGCAAAGAATAATATAATAATATTCTATAAATAAATAAGTAATAATACAAACTTATCTACTTTGTTTTGCATATAAGGTGGACAAAACTCTAATATCAAACTTTTCATAGTATTGATTAAATGATTAATTAATCTGATATGATATAATTCTAACTTGAATAACGTCATAACTTAGTATACACTTCCAATATTAAATAACTACTTTAGTAATCAATAAAAAAGTACCTTAATTTAGAGAGAGTAAATCTTCTGTCTCACAATATCTGTCACTCTATGTGTCATTTATTTACATTGGGCAAAAAAATAAATTTTGAATTAAATATGTATTAACTTAATATTTTTTTGACCAATAAGAATGAGAACAAACACATGAAATGACACATTACAAGACAGGAGATATTGACTCTAATTTTAAAGGACAAAACCAAGAAAATACCATCTCATTTTTGAAAATTTCAATCACAAATCCCCCACAATTTTTTATAAAATGAAAATGTTGGAAACCAACAAGCGGCCTAACAATCTACTAGAAGGGGGTGAATAGTAGTTTAAGGCCGAGATACCAGATTTTTGAATTAGATTGAAAATTGGATAAAATATACTTGCTGGTGTTTATAAAAATGTCGATTAAGTGTCGAGCAGAATCCGATTATCTATTGATAGTCGGTTTCGGAGTTCGATCACATACAGTCGGGTTTGCAGCGAATCACAGCAAATATACTTCAACCGAATGTGAAGTTATGCAGAAAACCGATTAAATGCCGACTAATGCAGAAACCAAATAAAAAGGCAGAAAGCAGTAAAAGAGGACACAGAAAATTTTTGTACTGGTTCACTCTCCACCACTGAGAGCTACGTCCAGTCCCCCCTAAAACCTTTCGGGAGCTTTTATTCAAAATCAAATAAAGGGTTACAATAGGATTTACAAGAGAGCCTATCTCACTAAACCTATCCCTGTCATAGAGTGTACCAAACTCTTGACCACTACCCCAAACCAATTTGATTTTGCTGCCGGTTGAAGAACCGCTTCAACTCTTTCACTGCGGAGAGTTCCTTGACACTTTCAAGTACTCCTTCTTTTCTTCAAATGAACACGAAAGCAGTAAAGGAAATGTTGGCTCCAAATTCCGAACACCAGTTACGTCTGAATATGACAGTGTTGATGCAACTGGGTTTCAGACTAAGCAAGAATTGGCAAATGGAAATTCAGTTTTTCGTTCGAAGGTTTTTGCGTTTAATATCTGATCTCTTTTTCTTCTCTGATCTTCTTCTTCTTATTTATGTTGAAAGAGACAAATCCTTCCAATTCAATTCGAATCCCAAGAATCAGGGAGGGAAGAAAATTTACCACGTGAGGAATTAAAGATGGCGAGATTTCCTCTCCAATAGTCATATTCTGATTTTGTCTAATTTTAAATCAGATCTTTCATTTATTGTCAATTCCTTTATAAACAGATTCTAATGATTAGCAAGTTCCGAGCTTCGAGTTGGATAGAGCTTCCACAACTGATGACTTGACGAGAATCGAGCTTGTGCTTGAACCAAGCTGATTGCTTGCACTGTTGTTGACCAAGTATGAACCGAGCTTGAGCTAGACCTTTGACTTTCGAGTTGTGGCCGAGATTTTCATTTGAGCTTGAGTTCAACTTTGTCATCCGAGCTTAGACCGAGCATTATATGCGAGATTGAACTGAAGTTTGAGATCCGAGCTTAGCCGAGCTTGATATTTGATCTCCGACTGAAATTTGATAGCCGAGCTTTTAGCCGAGCTTCTGAATTGAAACTTCACTTGTCTGCAGCGAAGACCAAGCAAAACTTCTGACGCACTGATGCTTTGCTATTTTACTCAGACGAAACGAAGGCCTACTTAACTTCGGTTGAGCTGATTATTTAAGATTTTGACTCGGCTGCACCAAAGGGCCGAGTTGATGATTTTGCCGAGCTGATGATATAACATTTCACTCGTTTGAACAAAACTTCTGACAAGTTGATGATTTAACAATTTACTTGGATGTAACGAAGGCTGAGCTGATGGTTCGACTGCATTCGCTGAGCATCGTCAATCTTGCTTCTGAGTTTCTAACCGTTTCTGGTTCAACTCTAGTCCTTCCGAGCATCTTCCGAACTAAGTTTCTTACTTTGTTGCTGGTTTGGCATCCAGTTCTTCTGAACTGAGCTTCTAGCTGTCCGAGCTGAGCTAACCGCTTGAGTCTACCGCTGCTTGATATATAAAGGTACGGTACGTCGGCAGACTCGGAATCTGGGTTGTTGTTTTCTTATTTCCCAAAACACGTTCTTCCGCGCAATTTGTCTTCATCAAAACTTAGCCTCCCTTGCTGATTCTATAGAAAATTATATAAAATAAACATGATATTCTATCATAAATATTTCTATATTATCCTTTTATAAACTCAAATATCTATATGCCTGAATTGTCAATAATAAGTAAATAATATATTTCCTCAACCATCACCTACATTACATAATACTAAAGAGAATAAATGAAGCAATCACATAATATGAGAGAAGTGATGCAGAACAGAATCATATAATACTTAGCTTCTCAACTTGGCATCAAATCTGTTCACTTCTCTATTTACTCTACCATATCTTATTCTTACATTACTCTTCCTTCAAGAGTAGTTGATGGCAATGAAGAAAGAAGTATTACTACTTTTGAGGATCTTAAAAAACTCCCACTTCCACTTGGGTATCCTCATAAAATCTCCAATATTTTCCTCAACACCTTTGAGGCCGGCCATCGACTTTTTGTTCCTCTTTAAATGATTTGGTGACAATAACCTAACTGTTTATGAGACAAGTCAACAAAACAATACTGAATGATCATTTTTAGTGTTCAAAACTTGCAAGGAAATAGAAGAACCTTACCTAAACATCATTGGGCTTGTTCGAATATGCAGGAGAAAATATAAGGCTTAGCCAACAATTTTGGAACACGAATTATATCCGTGTTTTTTTTAGCACGATCCGTATAAATACGAAACATGTCTGGGCTTTTGCCAGTCTAGCCCGACACGACACGCTAACCCGATTTAGTTTATTTTTAATTTTAATTTATTGAAGTATTTTGTTGAAATGGAAGAAAAAGAAAGGGTTCACTAGTCCACTACAATCTGCAATGTTTATTTACTTATACATGTACCATCAGTGATGTTAATACATATAACTAGTGATACTACCAATTATAAGATATTATCATACGTATATATATGTTTCGGGCTTGACGTAAAAGAACGAAACACATATAGTATGGGTTTAAAGAGCATTTTTGTAGCACGATTTAAAGCCGTGCTTTTTTGACTCGACATGGTCAAAGTTCAAACCCGAACCGGGCACACACGACCACGACTGAGTAGCACAGATTGCCTCCTTCGGTAGTAAAGCTACCACCATGTACCCTGCTACATTTGTTATTAGTATTACTACCTCTATCCTTATATATAAGATATTTTTGAGACTTTTATTTGTCCTTATTTATAAGACCATATATCAATTTTTAATGACAATTAGTTACTTTTTTTTCCACAAGCACTCCTATTTACTTAACACTTTTTAGATTTTCAACACTATTTATAGGGATAATTTTGAAAATACATATCAAATATTTACATTTTCAATACCCATAACTAAATTAACTAATTTTCTTAATGGATGTGAAATCTACCAAAAGGGACTTATATATAGGGATGAAGGAAGTATTTGTTATACTTCATTCATTTTTATTTATTTATTTTCATTATACTTTATACAAAGATACATACATTTTAAAAATAAAATAATTAAATTAAATTTTCATAAAATATTGTGTTTTTTTTTTTCAAAATGCAATTTTGCACGTTATAATGATTAATTTTTTCTCATTATTTATACAAATCAAAATAATATTAAATAAAGATAAATATGAAAAACAACTGGAAAAAATAAAATCAAATGAAATACTCCCTCCGTCCCTTATTATAGGACACCATTTTGGTAGAGTTGGTGTTCATTTTTAGAAGTTGTTTTAGAATATATAGGTAATTAAAGAGTTTATTCCAAATACTCCTATCATAATTACATAGGGGTGATAAGGTAATAATTACAATAGAGAAAGAAATGAATAGAGTTATAAAGTTTTAAATAGGGGTAACTTTGGAATGACAACGTACTTTTTGATAAATTGAGAGTAATAATTATTTTTCTTAATATGCGTGAATTAGGTAAAACTGACTTATAATAAGGGACAGAGGGAGTACTTTCTCCGGTCTTATATGTATGATCTTTTGGGGAATTCAAATCTACTAAGAAAGTAGATTAAGGTTGTTAAAGTTATTGGAAATGTAAACATTTAATACTCCCTCCGTTCTTATCATAAGGCACTACTCCCTCCGGCTCGAATTATAAGCAAAACTAACTAATTTTATGCTTATTAAGGATGTTAGTTGATTGTATTTAATTTTCTCAAATTTATTAAAGAATAAAGGTATTTTAGGAAAGTTTGTTGAAGAGTGCCCTAGTGGCAATTGTATTTTCTCTTTTACTTGTACTTATTTCATGTTTATGGATTATTACTATTAATAATAATGAGGCATTTCATTTATTATATTTATGCTTTAATTGTTTAATTAAAATAGATGTAATAAAGTCCTTAGGATTATAAGTTCAATGTCATAAGAATATCAAGTACATGACTTGATAGTGAGATCTTATTGATTGACAATTATCCTTAAAGATTCCATAGTCGAGTATTACAGTTAATAAGGACAACTATAATACATCGAGACTAGTATGTGACAGACTGATGACTGTATCTCACCAGTCATGGATATGGGATATCAATTCTTCACGTAAGTACACATTGGGACAATTGTGTACTGGATTGACCTGCCATGAGAATGCTACATGGGTTATTAAGTGAGTGTCATAAGCGATTCTCATAGTGACAATGGTGTACATGGTCCTTCGACATGAGGAATTATGTGCTTTCACGCAATCAAACGTCATTTTTAACCAGATGATCATAACAGTTGTAGTCGGGTATTTGACAAATCATGTAGAGGGATGTGAGTGACGTAGATGAGATTTGTCCTTCCTTGTCAATAGAAATTATATCTCTGTGCCCCTTGACTAAGTGAGATGGTGAAATGTATGGCCATACTCGAGACAGTGAATATGAGACGATATTGACGAGACTTGTTTAGACGCGTCTACTTAGGGATCAAGAAACCATAGGTTACACTATACATGGGTGACACGTTCCATGCCATGAGTGTAACTAAGATATTTGGACAAAGGGATTAAATTTACACATGATCATTGGTCACACTAAGGTTATGTCAGATCACAGACATTCCTGTCACTTGGGTAGCAATGACGTGTTGCTAGATACCGCTCATTGCTTGTAAACTTAAAATGAGATTTCAACTTTACTGCCAACGTTACAGGAACCTATAGGGTCACACACTAAGAACAGATAGATTGGAGATATCACATTTGATAAAAAAAAATACAATAGTTGTATTTTTTATAAAATTTACGTCCGTCGATGCACAGTATGACCGTGCGACGCATTCTGATATGTGCTGCCAAGCCCAGCCGGCTGGTCTAATACTATTATAAATAATAGTATTAGCCTTAGGGTTTTGGTACGTGTGAGACACAGAACGGCAACCCTAGGTGTCCGTATCAGAGAGTGAGTGATACACTGAATCTCTCTCTTCTCCGCTAGCACTGAGAAGAGAGACATGACTCCAATTGGGAACCTGTTCGTGTGGATACCAATAGAGGCGCGACTACCTTACTGCTTTCGTGATTGACGTGGATTGTTTGTGGACGATCTGATCAACGCTGTTCTCCTCTTCGCATCAAGAGGTAAACGTTTTTCTATATCGAATCATGCTCTCTCGCATGGATCCTGTTCTGGAAATAGAGAATTTCGTTTTTTTCCGCTGCGTATTCTGATCCCTATTTCGAGTAAAGTTGCATTGGGAATGAAACAAAAATTAAATAAGCTAACAATTTTCTAGGGATGTTTTTGGAAAGTGGCATTGGGAAAAATAAAATTTAAGAAAGTTGGTTAGTTTTGTTTATATTTTAAACCAAGAGATGTATGTTTTTTGTTGCTTATATTTCGAGCCGGAGGGAGTATTTTGGTAGAATTGGTGTCCCTTTTTACTAGTCATTTTAAAATATCTAGGTAGTATTAAAGAGTTTATTCCAAATACACCCCTTATAATTGCATATGGGTGATTGGGTAATAATTACAATATAGAGAGAAATGAATAGAGTTATAAAGTTTGAAATAGGGGTAACTTTGGAATGACAACATATTCTGTGATAAAAGTGACTTATATTAAGGGACAGAGGGAATATACTTTTTCATACTACTTTCTCCGTCCCACAAGGATGGTTAAAAAAGGCTAATTTTTTGTCTCAAATTATAGTTAAAATAATTAATGAAAAGTTTAGAAATTGGAAACTTTAAATTTTGATTGGTTGATTCATGCACAATGCATTAAGTTAGTTGTTTGATAATTGATTAATATGTTAGACAAACCATTAAATGCATGTCTCCTTAATTTTTTGGCTTTTGAATTTTTTAACCATCCCATTGGGATGGAGGGAGTATCATTTTAATTGTTATTGTGATTTTAAAAAGTGTTTACTTAATAAATGCGATTTTGAAAATAAATAATTAAATATTATTGAAAATTGAAATAAAATTTTATAAATAGAACTATTTTTTTTTCGAAAAGATCTTGCATATAGCACTAGAGAGTGAAGATAATCAGAAATAAAGGAGGTAGAGGGTGTTTGGATGAGCGTTTGTAAAATTGATTTAGAATGAAATTGATTTTTTAAAATTGATATTGGTTGTAATTGAGTTTGTGGTAAAGTGATTTATGTTTGGATATATGTTATGGACCAGTTCCACAAACAAATAATAATCGGTATCACGGACCAAGAAGCATCAATCTGGAATACCGGCAATCTGACATCAATAGTCAATCAATATGTAACCGTTGTAACGGTTAGTTATTATTGCCGCTCATCATGCCATTCATGGAGCCGTTACAACCGTCACCTTAATGGCCCATCATAGCACATCATACCCTTCACCCTATAAATAGCGGTAATGGCCAAGGTATGAACTAGACTCTCTCATCTCTCATTTCACACGGCACACACACCACCCCCAAATATCTCGACTCGGTGACGGAGTTCTTTAACCGAGAACTCGTTATCATCGTCGTACATCAACAAACCGGCTTGCCGATACATGTGGGATAACAGCCCACAACAATGACGACCACAGTGGGAGCGGCAAACTAATTCCCACCACCAAGTAATCTTCACGAAGTCGGCCAGCCACACGGTAACCACGACTGAGACACATCCTCATTGCTGGCGATACTGTCCAATTTCGCGGTTGTAGCCACATCCACCATTTCAAAACCACCTTCGGTCTTGTGCCTCTATGTAATGAAGAGTTCTTTTCATGAACCCCATCATCTTGGCTTCATGACCCCATCCATCAACATTGGCTAGGCACACGGCCAACCGGTTTTGTACGGTAATCCAGGATTGAACAAAATAGTTCAGAATAGAATAGACTCAAATCAGACAGAATTGCAAAACCAAATTACAGAGGAGGTGAAGGAAAATACAAAGCTGTTATCCGATATCGGAAAACAAAAACCAAAAAAAAAAAGAAAAAAAAAAGAGAGGCCTTGCAAGAGTGTCGTCTGGCACTTGAAAGAGATGTGACTAGACCACAGGAACAGTTGCAAAAGGAGAAGAATACACAGGCAACTCTTGAAGCAGGACTTAAGCTTTCTCCAAAATCAGTGCTCATGTCCATCAGACTGGATTCGCCGTCTCCATGCCGTTGCAACCGGAGGAGAACGCATCTCACTATCCACGACGCCACCATCGCCGGTACTCCAGGCGATACCCGGAGTTTGCCAACATGGGAACGACCAACGATGCAAACCGGCATGCCTTCTGCCATCAGTCCCGACGCCGTTCAACCCTCTTCCTCGTACCAGTTGCAGCTCCCATGAGGAGAATCCCAATTTCAGAAGTTCCTGGATGAGGAGCTTGAGGGCACCAAGCCCTTTGCAACAAAAGAAAAAGTAAATGGGCCAATAGCCCATTAAAAAAATAAATAAATATAAATTCCAAGCAGCATTGCTCACGCATGGTATAAGGGAAGTGACATTTTTGCAATTTTATATCACCACGTGTTATTCACTTATATGTGTTTATACATCATTCTTCATAGCATATATTATTTTAAATATGCACCAATTTTTTAATGATTATACATCATACTAATATCATAATATTTTTGTTGATATATAGCTTATAATTAATAGCAAATATAACTTTGATTCTCCATGTCACTACGTAATAATTGTTATTTAATATTTTAATTATTATTTTTTATTGAAAGGTACAAACATGATACCTCAATTTCCTCAGGACTAGTCTAAAAATGACTCCGGAATTCTCGACAAGGACAATAAACTTTTCAAGAGGAGAATAAAAAATATTCCACAACACGATTATTATAGCCCATGAGGTTTCCTGAATGTACCACCCCCTAATTCGACTAGCAATCGATTTAGTAGCGGTTAGAGAGATACATGATTTTTTACGATCACTATCTCGAGAGTACCTACACGGACATAACTCTGATATTTTCTTCAATATTCAATATGTTTCCAAAGGTGAGGAACACATTGCTATATTCCCTTATCCGGACTCATTTGTTGATGGCGAGGAACCTTGTGTCGAGTTTTCCTATTCGCCTTGGGGTTCAGAATGAAAAGAACTTCATGTTGAATTCTTCTTCCCGGACTCTTGCCAAGAGTGAGGAACCCTCAATTGGGCATCTCCCTTAGGTCTTGTATCTGACAAGCAAGGAATCTTCATGCTAGATTTCTTCCTTCGAACTCACTAGACGACTCGAGAAAACCTTGCACCGAGTTCCCCTCTTCAATCTTTGGTTTTGAATAGGGAGAATATTGTTTTGTTTTCCCTCCTTTGAAATCAATTGTAAGATTTGAAGAATTTTTTCAGAGTTAAGGATCTATTTCATAGTCACAAAAAATTCAACGCTCATACCGGTCTTTCCTATTCACACCTCGACTCTCTTCCTTACGCACAACGCCGAGCTGGGGGACTACTGTTATGGACCAGTTCCACAGACAAATAATAACCGGTATCACGAACCAACAAGCATCAATCCGGCAATCTGGCATCAATACCCAATCAATATGTAACCGTTGTAACGGTTAGTTATTATTGCCGCTCATCATGGCATTCATGGAGCCGTTACAACCGTCACCTTAATGGCCCATCATAGCACATCATACCCTTCGATTACCCTATAAATAGAAGTAATGACCAAGGTATGAACTAGATTCTCTCATCTCTCATTTCACACGGCACACACACCACCCCCAAATATCTCGACTCGGTGACAGAGTTCTTTAACCGAGAACCCGTTATCATCGTCGTACATCAACAAACCAGCTTACAGGTACATGTGGGATAACAGCCCACAACAATATCCTTATCAGTAAAGTGATTTTAATGAAATATTATTGTTTGGATAATTTGGATCAAAATTGATTTTAGATGTGCAATTACCAAAATGAGTTTATATTTCTTTATTTTAACTCATCAGCAAAACCAAAAAGAGAGGGTAAAAAAAAATAAAAATGCATAAGTACAGAAAGAAAACCACAAACCAGCCCCTGATTTGATATCAACATATACAAAACCAGAAAAACATCTATACTTTATCAAAGCTCCAAGCTGCGAAAGTGCTTAGAACTATAAGTTTCATGTGTTGGAGACCCCTCCAAGCACTGTTCAACAGTTTTTCTTGCTCACAAATACTTCTTTTCTAAAAGCATCCACAGCACAGTCATAACTTAAGTACATCAGATTTTGAAACATCAGCATTACGTCATTATTCTACTATCAGACTCAACTTCAGACTTTTCATATCTTCCACCACACAACATAATCTTAAAACCAGACTCACCAAACATGCATCATCATTACATCAACATCTACTTTTATACACAATTTTATTTCATTAATGTTTTTTTTAATACAATTTCAATAATATTAATTACGTTGAATTTATAAAAATAATCTCAAATAATATTTAAATATTAAAATTAAATAAAAGTTAACATTACAATAATTGATGGTACCTACTAAAAATTATAAAGTACATAAACAATATAATATATTTCCAATTCTTATAACTTAATTAACGTTTTCTTATTGTCCTCCAAAATGTTTTGAAATGCTCCACTAAATCCGCTTGCAATTGATAATGTTGTGTGCGATTACGAAGTAGCCTATGATTTTGGATGTATATTCTTAAACGGCTATTGATTTCAAATTTTTTATTTATTTATTATTTATTTATTTTTCATAACAAGACAATATATTTAAAAATAAAAGAGAAAAAGTATATATTTAAAAATATTATTTTTATTTTTTAAAAATAATAATAATAATATTATTATTATTTGTAATTATTATTTATTATTAATTTATTGTCATTATTATTTATTTATTGTCAATAATATTTATTTATTTATTATTATTATTATTTTATTAGGGTATTATAAAATAAAAAAGGAAGAAAAAGAAAAAACACGGATCCCACAGAGTCTTAAATTGAGTATGTTATTTTACAGACTCAATTATTTAAGACTCTACCAGATTTTAAAGATTAGCATAGTCTTGAGAGAGTCGGGAAGAAAATCTGAACTTAAGACTCTCCACCAGACTCTGATCTAGATGCCCAAGAATGTAGTCTTCTCTTTATTCTTTCCATTTCAACAAGAAAAAAAGAAGCTCAAAGCTGAAATCAACAAAACCAAACCCTGGTACGTCTAGTCAAAGTTGATATTTACATTCCCAAAGACAAAAAGGGCAAGGGAACAAAGAATAGAGACGAGAAAGGAGCAAGGACGAGAAGTGAATTTTGAAAGTGGTAAGAGGGGTAAATAGGAAAACATGCCAGCTCCAAAAACTCAAATCGATTCTCCTAAATCCAATAGCAACCTTGGGTTGCTTCGGTATGGAATTGATTTCGAGAGGTGAATCAATTTGTAAACTAAAAGCCAAAAATGTAAAAACACCAATATACGTTTGTAAGGAGTAAAAGTAGAAATGTAGAACCAAACATGCCCAACAATAAATTTGATTTCAGAAGGCGTTAAAAATTTGATTTAAAAGCGGTTTGGTAGGATGGTTGGTGCCAAGCGATTCCACGTAAGTGCTGGTTTAGAATATCACTAATGCTGTGGTTAAACACTTTAAGGCTGTCAGTGTTGGTACCTGGCATAATAGTACTTCTTTCCTTTTATATATATAGGGCATCTTTCGTTACCAAAAAAAAAAATAGGGCATCTTTTTGAAGAAATATTTGGTCCTATATATAAGGCATTTTATATTTTTTATGCATCATTAATTATTTTTTATCTTTTTTGCCCTTATTAAATGTTTTGACTAATTATGTTTTTTTTGTTATTCATTAATGAATATGAACTTTCCGAGTAAAGTGGAGGAGGTAAAATTGTAATGTTACAATATATTCTCATAAAATTCACAAAACTAACCACTTTCCTTGATCCGGGGAATATTGTTAAGTATGCCCTATATATAGGACCGGAGGGAGTAACATTTATTATGACATTTCCTAGTACTCCCTCGGTACTACGTAGTAAAAATAATACTCCCTCCGGTCTCAATTATAAGCAACTAAAAACATCTCATTAGTGGTCTCAAATATAAGCAAAATTTAACTACATTTTCTATTTCCAATACAATCACTCCTAAAATATCTCAATAAAGTGGTTGTATCATTTAATTTTTGTTCCATTCTCACTATATGTTTCCTAAAGTAGTCTATTTTTTATCATTTCAAGAAAATTAAATATAATCAACTAACTTCTTTAATAAGTGTGAAATTAGTTTTTTTTGCCTTATAATTGAAACCGGTGAGAGTACTATACAAATTATCAAATGAATATATTAATTACATTTTTTAATTTGTATAATAACCTTAAAAAAATTGACATATATTATCGGAATGGGTATTTTTTTTAATAAAGATAAATAGGAGGAAAAAAAAATATTAACTGTTACTTCCTCCGATCTCTATTATAAGAAAAAATAACTGCAATCACAAATGCTGAGAAAGTTAGTTAAATGTATTTAATTTTCTCAAAATCATAAAAAATATTGCTACTTTAGGAAAGTTGCATTGAGAATGAAATAAAAATTAAATGAGATCATTATTTTCCAGAAACATTTTAGGAACAATTATATTGGGAATAAAAAAGTTAAGTAACTTTTTCTTATATTAGAGAAAAAAAAGTATGTCTGGATTTTTTTATGTTAAAGACAGAAGGAAGTTCATAGAAAATATAAAATATAAAGATCACAAAAATCGTTTAATCGTACTGTTTCTGTCCTATAAAATTAACAGATGACAAAAAAAATTATTCAGCTGGTTCTGTTCGGTATGCCTAGTTAGGAGCTTTTTAGCTAATTACTCCCTCCGGTTTCAATTATAAACAATTAAAAACATCTCATTAGTGGTCTCAAATATAAGCAAAATTTAACTACATTTTCTATTTCCAATACAATTATTCCTAAAATATCTCAATAAAGTGATTGTATCATTTAATTTTTGTTCCATTCTCAATACATGTTTCCTAAAGTAGTCTATTTTTTTTATCATTTCATGAAAATTAAATATACTCAACTAACTTCCTTAATAAGTGTGAAATTAGATTTTTTGGCTTATAATTGAAACCGGAGGGAGTAGGAGCTTTTAGATTCAGTCAATAATCTACTAGTCACGTTTGGTGAACACAAATTAAAAAGAGCTTATAGCTTTTAAAAAGGGAGCTTGTAACTTTTGAAAGCTAGTTTTTAGAAAGCTACTTTCAACAAATTAAACTAGCTTTCAATAATCCATATACCAATTATATCTTCAGCAAATTTTCAAAATTATTTACCTACCCTTGCGTTAATATAATTTTTAATTAATTGTGTATTTAATTAATTATCAATTATAATTTAATAATTTTTTTACAAATAATCAATTAAGTATATAATTAATAAATAAAGAAAAGAAAAGAATTTAATTAATTATAATTCAATATTTTAATTAATTAATTATTTAATAAATAAAGAACAAAACGAATAAATTAAAATAATAAAATATAAATAATATAATGTTGCATGTCCTTTTCAATCATTTAATAACTTTCAGCTACTTCAAAAATTAGTTTTGTCGACCAACACTAGTTGAAACAGTAAGCTAAACAACTATAAGCTCGTAGGTACAAACTCATAGCTCTCAACTAACTTCACAACTACAAGTTACAAACTCAAAATTATAGGCTAATTTTATCGAACATACCCTTAATGCATTTTTTTTAATTAACCAATCATAGAAAATAATATTCAATTTTAATTTTTTTAATTTTCTACTTTAACTTTACTTTAGCACAAAAATTTTTATGTTTTTTTCACCCACTTACGGAGAGCGTAAATTATAAATGAACCACAGCAGTAAAAACCTGGGTATTTAAAGACCACCAAGGACAACTTTCATATAGCATCATAGAGAAATATTACCAAAACATATCATAGAAAAATCTCTGCAATTGTTTAGAAATTAAAGAGAGAAATTGTCTAGTGAAACAATGACCAATGAAAAGCTTCATGTGGTTATGTTTCCATTCCTTGCATTTGGTCACATTAGCCCATTTGTTCAGCTATCCAACAAGTTGTACACTCAAGGAGTTCAAATCACTTTCTTATCTGCTGCATCAAACATTCCAAGAATCAAATCAACCCTCAATCTCAATCCAGCCATTGAAATCATCCCTCTTCAGTTCCCAAATGGCATAACCAGCACTGCTGAATTGCCACCTCACTTAGCTGGAAATCTTATACATGCACTTGATCTAACTCAACCTAAGGTAAAGTCCATTCTTTTGGAACTAAAACCTCAATTTGTTTTCTTTGACTTTGCACAAAACTGGCTTCCAAAATTAGCTTCTGAACTTGGCATCAAATCTGTTCACTTATCTGTTTACTCTGCCATCTCTTCTTACCTTGTTGTTCCATCAAGATTTGATGGCATTGAAGGAAGAAGCATCACTTTTGAGGATCTTAAAAAACCCCCACTCGGGTATCCTAAAAAAATCTCCAATCTTTTCCTTAAGACCTTTGAGGCTATGGACTTGATGTACCTCTTTACAAGATTTGGTGACAATAACTTAACTGTTTATGAGAGAGTTCTACAAAGCATCAGTGAATGCTCATTTATACTGTACAAAACTTGCAAGGAGTTAGAAGGACCCTACATAGATTACGTAGAAAATCAGTATGGTAAACAAGTTCTGTTAGCTGGTCCACTAGTCCCGGAACCATCAATTGATGTGCTGGAGGAAAAGTGGACCAAATGGTTAGATAGTTTTCAAGCCAAATCTGTTATTTTATGCTCCTTTGGTAGTGAAACATTTTTAAATGATGATCAAATTAAGGAACTAGCCACTGGGTTAGAACTCACTAATTTACCATTCATTTTGGTTATAAACTTCCCATCCAATCTTGATGCTGATGCTGAGTTGGAGAGAGCATTACCAAAAGGGTTCTTAGAAAGAGTGAAGAATAGGGGAGCTGTGCACAGTGGTTGGTTGCAGCAACAACTTATCTTGAAGCATTCAAGTGTGGGGTGCTTTGTTTGTCATAGTGGCTTTAGTTCTCTGATAGAAGCTATGGTCAACGATTGCCAGCTCGTGCTGTTACCCTTCAAGGGTGACCAGTTTTTCAACTCTAAGCTCATTGCCAATGATTTGAAGGCAGGTATTGAAGTGAATAGGAGAGAAAATGATGGGTACTTTGGGAAAGAGGATATACTAGAGGCTGTGAAAACAATTATGGTGGAGGTTGATAAAGAGCCAGGGAAGCAAATAAGAGAGAATCACATGAAATGGAGGGAGTTTCTGTTGAATAAGGAAATTCAGGACAAGTTCATCACAGATCTTGTTGCTCAGTTGAAGTCTTTGGCTTAGTCTAGTGCTTTCTTATGGAAAAGACTCTTCATTCTGTTTTTTTTTTTTTTAGTCAAAATAAAAAACTATCACTTTCATCCTCACTTTTGCGAGCATGTCATTTTCACCTGGGACATATCAAAGTTATGCAATCCTTCCTAAGGTTGACAAAAGTTATTCGCGCTAATCCTTGACACTTTTCATGTTATTTGCTTTAGGTATGGTTAAAGACCAACGATTAACTTTTGTCAATCTCAAAAAATGATTGCATAATTTCGATAATGCTTGAAACATAAGCGAGAGGCACATGCATATTCAAAGTTGGGGATAAAAATGGTTGTTTAAGCTTTTAAGTTTTCTTATTTCATGTCCTTAATCACCATGTAATGTTTTTTTCCTTTTCCCAACAGGTACTGTGGGAATAATAAATGCCATTAGTTGTTTATCATATGTCTTTTTTTAATCTTGCTCCTAAATGTATTTAGGCTTTTTTAGAGTAGAAAAACAATCATAAATTATCATTTATTCATCTATCGAGAATATCAAAAAATGCATTCTCTAATATATTTTCCCCATGTTTTGTTATTTATCAAGAACATTTATTAATGTTTGCCTTTTTTTATTTTATTTTTATAATATGCTCGTTTAACATTTTAATGGGTACTTCTCCCATTTTTTTTTTTTAAAAAAAAGAAAGGGATTTAAAAAATTATATCCAAGGTTTTTTTTTTTTTTTTTTTACTGTTTTTCAAACCCTTCTAAACAGATATTGATGCATGGGGTTCAGACTTCAGACAATCATTATGTCTTACAACAAACCCACCTATAAAATAAAGAAGAAATGAATGAAGCTATGGGGCTTTCAATTTCTTCAAGGGTTCTTCAAGCCCTTCTAAACAGATAGAGTATTAATGCATGGGGTTCAGACAATCATTATGCCTTACAACAAACCCCACCTATAAAATAAAGAAGAAATGAATGAAGTTATGGGGCTTTCAATTTCTTCAAGGGTTCTTCAAGCAGGTGAGCGATGACAAAGGGATACTAAATGGAATAAGTTCAAAATATAAAACTAAAAAGAAAACTAAAAAATTATAAAAAGCAAGAGAAATATACAGAAAATAAATAAATATAGTATAGTAAGCAAGAGAAAAAGAACACCAATACTTTCATCCCGATTATAATAAATATCAATTTCACATTATATCGTGAAAACTTTAATATGAGCTTAGATAATCCTCATATACAATACTATAACTCTAAATTAAATATTGAATTTCAAATTGAGGCACATCTTGTAAACTGCCCGATGTAGAAAATAAAATAAATGAACAAATAACATCATGTGTACTATGATGCTTTTGTAAAAAAAATTTGATGGAATAATATTCTTTTGTTTATAAAGAAAAAAAAAATGAACAGAGAACATCAGGCATTATATGATGATGCATCATGTGAAAGCTGATGAATTCGCAAGAATCAGTTCATAGAACTTAGGCAGAGGTATTGTTCATGTTAATTATATCTTCGATTATCTCTTTGTCAGCTCTTTCTTGATCAGAGGAAATGAAACTAGGCTGATTAGTTGATGCAAGAAGTCTAGCCCACATCCTATCTGTAAGCTTCACTGTATTTGTTCTTTCTGTCACGCACTGCAACAAGATGTTCTTAAGATCAACTAGTATACTATTATATACTATAATACCAAGGGGGCTATTGTTTTTTTTGGCAGTGACCAAGGGGCCGTTTGTCTCAAGGTATGAAACAACATTCCCGAGAATAAGAGGTATAGAATGATGCTTTCTTCAATGCATTAAACTAGAATTGAACGAGGCATCCATGCAATGTCTTAAAAATATATGAAAAACACATTTTTACCCTTACATGCCCACCTTCTCAACTCAATCCCCGTCTCCCCATCCCCACCCACATCAGTGGCACTCCCCCACCACCGGTTACAACTAATTTCACAGAGTATATTGCAAAAGGTCATAACCCAGAACATAAGGGATAGAAAGCACATCCTTCTTCCTAGAGTATCCGACAAGCCAACAATCACCCACTCCTTCACCGAAACCAACAAGCCATCCTTCTTCCTCCCACTTTAAATATAAGCACGCAGAGTAGATTTTCACGTGGATTAAGAAAATTAATATTGTTAGTGGTATTGAAAATGGTAATATTTGGTATAGTGGCAGAGCTTGATAAAATTCTTAGGGGGTGCAATTTTTGGAAGCCAATTTATAAATGGTTATATATAATAATAAGCTAATGTTGACAATTGAAGCTCTTTAGCTTGGTGGTTTATGCTATTGTATTTTGAGTAATATGTCAGATTAGTCCCTGACTTTGTAAGCGTCGATCAAGTTAGTCCCTGACTTTATCGAAATAGCAAATTAGTCCCTGAGATTTCATTTTAATTCACATACGTCTCTATCTTTATCCCATTTTAAAGCAAATACATCCCTGCGATAGTGACGGCAAGAACTAACTTGATCGACGTTATCCTATCTCAGGGACTAAATTGCTATTTCGATAAAGTCAGGGACTAACTTGACCAATGCTTACAAAGTCAGGGACTAATCTGACATATTACTCATTGTATTTTGTATAAAAAAGCAAGGGTTCGAGTCCACTATTTTTGCTGCCAAAATTTTGACACTAATCGAAAAATAAACACCAAAAACGTCCAAGAACATATTCGATCTCCCAACCTCGCCATCCGATCTCCCAACCTCGCCATCGTATATCTAGGTAGCCAACCACTAAGCCATTGGACATTGTGATGTTATAAATTGCGATACACGTATATATCTATACTTTATAGAATCTGAGGTTCCAAGATCCGCCACTGATTTGGTATACTTTTTCAAAATTACTCATATAATTATCATTGAGACTCTAAAAAATGTTGACTAAATAGGGATGTTTTTGGAAAAGAAGTAACTAATATCATTGAAAATTGAGATATGGGCTTATATTTAGAGACAAGTGAAACTGACTATCTGGTGCTTATATTTAGACACAAAGGAAATATCAAGCAATACCATTCGTCCCTCGGGGATATGATTCTCTGGAATGTATTTAAGAACCTTGAAACAAACGCCCCATGGGAGAATAAAGGAAGCAATCACATAATATGAGTGCAGTAATGTAGAACATAATCTCCGGTAACCTAAACTGTCAATACTCACTGTCCGTCGTGTATATATATACACACACACTTCTACACAACCCTTTCTGTTTATCTTGTAATGGTTTTCTTCTGGATTATGTACGTAACTATGTAAGAACTAATAGCCAGTAGTTTGAACAGTATTTCTTTTTGGTAAATGTAGCTTGAATAGCATAGTACAGAAGAAAACATTATGATATTTTAGTTAGAAAATCGCAGGGTGGTTACCAAAGTCCAAAATATAAAAACGTGTTCACAATGATTAGAAGGACAAAAACTAAGGTTGATTGAACAAGACTTTCAGTGTCATAAATTTAATAATAATAATAATAATAATAATAATAATAATAATAATAATAATCATAATTATAATCATAATCATAATCATAATCATAATCATAATCATCGAATAGAATGTAAACAAGACTTGATGAAATGAACCACTTACAGCAATTGGAATATAAGCATGTCTACTGTTCACAGGCCCGACTGTGAAGCCAGTATAGCCGGCCATAGCTCCATGAACAGCACTATGAGCAAGAAGTGTGCAGTAAATGTTGTCTGAGGCATTACTTGGAATAGCTCGAATCATGTAAGTTGGATCTAGAGTAACACAAATGAAAATTTCAAGATTTCACCAGAGAAGTAAAGCGAACAGAAAATAAATTAATTTTTTTTTTTTTTTTACAAATCTACCTAGATTATGTTAAGTAATAAATCAAATTAAACTATAGGAAACTAATGAGCTTACCTATATATTTCATATTTATAGCCATCTTTTGGACCTTTGTGAAATGATCCTGCAACAAGGAAGACGTAGATTGAGGAAAAAAACTGAATAACTTGAAGGATGATGAAAACCAGGTCCCCAAACTATAAAGAAATAAAGGAAATGCTCATCAAACAAAAAGATTGTGTTGCATCTATTCTTAACAAATAGGCCTCAGTCAAGGATGAGTGTCCGTACTCCACCTTCTAAACACATTCATCATTTCACTATTAGAAAGTATAATTATTGACTGAGGCGGGGTATTTGTTTTTGATTAAAATTATGTTTTTAGTTTTTTTTTTCAAAAATAATCATAATCTAATATGTTTCATTACCAATGCAGATTATAATTTTATATTATATTCTTGAAAAAATAATCAAAATCTAACGTCTCCCTCGTAGGTGCTTTAGATTATTTTTGATAAGATTATTTTTTTATACCCATGTAATTTTCCTATTCTACCCTTATCACTCCAATAACATTAACTACCCCCTTATTACTCCATACCCTTTTTTGTAATTTACTAATTAAAAATAATATTCTTTATATTATCCAAACAAAATATATCAGTTTAAATTCATTTTTTAGCTAAAAGACCCAAACATAAACATATAATAACCACATATAAAAATAATCATACTCTAATTTTACCATCTATACCAAACACACACTTATTCTATTCTATGAGAAATAAAAAAAAAAAATTAATCATACAAATGAGCTAGATTAAGAAAGGGCTCGGGATAGACATTAGTCCACATCAACAAATTTTCATCTCATCGCAATCTCACAAGTATCATGATTAAAAAAAAAAGGATAAAAGAAAATGAATCTAGCAAGAACATTGCAAAAGATTATAAGTGATACATGACATTATAAATAAAACGCAAGGCTGTTTTTGGAGTTGATAATTTTTCTAGGATTATGAATCATAAAATTTCATATAGCTCTTGAAAGATCACCAATTATCTGCACTCGAGTCCATTAAGTTGAAGTTGTCTATGATTCAAGGTACTGTAGACATCTCCAAATATATATATAACCAGAGAAGAGAATACAAGAGATGGAAGTATAATGCATATACCTTGATCTTGTCAGATAACCACAGACCAACATCAAGAAGTAGCTTGTTTCCTGATGCATCCTTTTTATCTGCTGAATGCACTTCTGCAGCAACATAATCCTGACCTGCTCCTTCTGCAATCACAATAACTAAATGTCCATTTTTTTTTAGCCTCTGTTCAGTAAACTCAAAAAGCCCACCCTTTCCTTCCAAATAAAAGGGAGACTCTGGAATCAAGCAGCAATCCTGTTACAACTCTTGCGATTAGTAGAAATCCCTTTTCCTTTCTAAATATTTACATAGAAAGATGAGAACTTATCAAACCAAACAAGTTTCAAGGCAATAAGAACTCATTTTGATCATTTAAAATAATCTTTTACAGTCAAAGTAGAATTAGACAACTACCAAAGTGGTGGGAGATCACATTAACATGTACCCCCACCCCTAGATTACTAGCATATGACAACATGTTCAAAACTATTCTGTAAGCCAAAATGTAATATAATGTCAATACTTGACTGAAACATCCAAATAAGGTCGGTGTAGATTGCTTCGAGCCATATAAGATTTCTTGAGCAGACACATATTTCCATTCGCCCACTTAGAAATGAAACCAAACAGTTGATGCAATTTCATTAGAATCTTTGATTGACACTTGAATTGATATAAATCTTTGATCCTTCATTTTTCATTTAAGGCTCATGAAAACTCTAGTTTTAGACTCCGTAAAAATATAAATCAGTCAGATCATCACCCCCTAATTTACTTATAGTTACCGTTCTACTATTTTCTCTCAGTTCTACATCACCATTATTTTTGTGTATCTAGTAGTCAGAAGATATTGAGTTTTAAATATTGTGATCCTTCAAATTTATTCATGACATGGCAAAATTTAATGTAATGAAATACAAATTAGACACTACCAAAAGATAAGTTCACCCACCAACTTAATAATAACCAATAAATTATGAGATTGTGTAAATGCCTTACCACATCTCGACTCGCCAAAGTTGCATACATGGCAATGAAACCTGCAGATGGAAGCTTGTAAAGTACATTTCTGAAAAGAGAAATGATACCAGTATTTAATTGATACCAGTATTTAATTGATCTTCTAAAGTTCCGATTCTTTGTAATTTCAATAAATAAAATTATTTGGAAAATTAGAAATTGCGATAAAAAAAGAGAACAAAATAAAAAAATAAAATAAAATTGTTCAGTACTATTTACCACTGTATCTTCCCATTAGCTTAACAATTCCGACCCCATTTTCAACACTTTCAACCTCCACGTGGGCAGCGTTGATGGCTCTCTGGGCTTCTTCTACAGCCGTATCAAATCCAAAAGATTTGTCTATCACCTGAAGCCAAACAAGCATAATATATTTGTCTATTCAATTGTTTACTTATTCAATTTCAATGATTTAATTTGTCAATTTGTCAAGTTCAACCAAGTTATGCTGTCTAGAAATCATGTTTTTCATTCCAGATCTAAGCATATAGAACTTGACTTGTTTCAGGTCAGGGAAAAGGTCATTAGTGATCTAAGCATATAGAACTTGACTTGTTTTATGTCAGGGAAAAGGTTATCAGTAAGAAGTTAATTGTTGAGCATGTGCGTGGTGAATTTCAGATAGCAGATACCCTAACCAAAGCCCTATCTAATACAAGGTTCACAAACTCAAAGTTGTGAATCCTCAGTAAAATAATCAGCTATAGAGATATCATCTCAATCATCATAGCTGAAATTCAAGGGGGAATATTAGGATATACTGTATAACTTTACATGAAAGTTAGATAGACTTTAGTTTCAGTTAAGTAAAAGCTAGGTTTAGACAATTGTCACATTATTATTGAGTTGCTATAAATAGCAAATAACTCATTTGTAATGATTTAGCAATTCTGTTAATCAAAACAGTTTCTAACTGACTCTCTCTCTTCTCTCTCTCTCTTCAACTACTCAGTTTCTAATAGATCTTTACCGAACAACAATGATTGAAAAAAAAGTATCAACATCAATATCCAATAAATCTACCCAACTACCAGCGACACGGAAAAAAAACAGTAACTTGAAAATCAAGGTGGCAAGCCAAGTAATTTAACCCAAAAGACCTTTTTTCATGAGAGGGAATTGGTTGGTACAACGTAGGCACCCACCATTCCAGAAGAACAAGGGCACCATGGAAACACCACTCCTTTTCATCTAAAAATTTTCTTGTTTCTTCTTCCAGCTCAAAGGACCAATTATATCATTAGCTATGGTGAGAGAAGGTTCAGGAATGATTTTCATTAATCTCTACAACATATAGTGACAACAAACATGAGATCTAGGTGGCTTATGTCTAGGAGCGGTTTGTAATTCAAGGAATTTCTAGTAATTAGGACATGAACTTAAAAGAGTTTGATCCATAAGAGAATTTCAAAGACTCACAAATTTAGCTTAGAAAATTAGAGATGGCACCTTTGACTTCATGCTCCATACTAAGGAGTAAGGAGAAATAGTAAAGCACATTTGCATTTGCATTACCAATATTTGCAACAAAAAAGACACAAACTGATACCTTCACCAAAAAACTGTTAACATTGTTCCACAGGAGAATGGAAAGATAAATTTTAGCTTATGTAAACCACAGTCAGTTTACACAGAAAACATCAAAACTATTATCAATTAGATCTTCAAAACAATTACCCTACAAAATAGAATGGCATAAATTAAATAAATTTGTTTGTCTTGAGCATTCTTCCCCACAAAACGAAAAAAAAAAAAAAAAAAAAAAAAAGAGGAGAAAAAAAGATGACGACTGCAACGAAGATATTCAGTTAAATTAACAAAGAATAATGCGTCAAACTGTCACTAATGGTTTAAAACTTCCATGCTCGCAAAAGTTGAGTCTAAATTATGGAAAAGAACTTACAGCAATATCATTATCAATTGTCTTTGGGATCCCAGCCACGGCCACTTGAAGACCACGTTTTGCAATTTCCTTCATAAAAGGATGCTCATCTTTCATAAACTGCATGAATTTCCTGTTGAAGGTAATAATTAAATTCATAAGAGGAAATGGTTACCTCATAAATAAGTGCAGCTCCTTTTTGGGTACCATCACCTCCAATAATGTATACCTAACATAAAACACAGGAAATTTCCTTTTGGCTCAGAGATTATGTCCATAATCAATTTGTTTAAGGAAAAAAAATTAAAAAAAAAACAACCACCTGATTTATTCCTCGGTCCTCAACATTATCAACTATCTTGTGGGTATCATGTCCTCCTCGAGATGTACGAAGAAAGGTACCACCACGTTTATGGATATCATTAACCACTTTAGGTGTTAACTTCATGGTATTTTTTGAATAAAACCCTCTATATCCTCCCTGAATTATTTTAGCAGCAACAAGGTGACTAATAAGAACTCAAGAAATTATCAGAAAGAAATGAAGAAACTATGCTCTCAGATTTGTAATAATATTCAAAAGCTCAAATAATAAGACACAGAAATTACAGTTATCATACCAAAAACAGTTGATAAACTTTAAATGATATTCCATCTCATTCACTTTAGACATTTTTTATGAAAGTATATTTCATTATGCCAGGAAAGAAAACAAAACGGGTGGATAAGAAATTGTTGTGCCACACTACAAGGGAAGAATGAGAAAAGACATCAGCTAAAGACAATTTAACCCGTTTCCATGCCAGACAAAGTAACACCCCAAAAATCAATGAGCAAAAATCAATAGTAAAGTTAACA
Source organism: Crotalaria pallida (assembly GCA_037953625.1). Taxonomy (NCBI): domain Eukaryota; kingdom Viridiplantae; phylum Streptophyta; class Magnoliopsida; order Fabales; family Fabaceae; genus Crotalaria; species Crotalaria pallida. The sequence continues at coordinate 120,582,123 of CM075652.1, read as the reverse complement.
AAAGGACTGTCCCACTAAGGGTGTGTTTGAATTAGCTGTGATAATTAAACTATTTCAATAATCCATTACATGCTTAATTTTCCAAAGCCTTTATTTTAAAACCAATTATATTGTTTTCTAAACAAATAGTAAGCATCAAGTATTCAATTAGCAAAAACAAGGAGTACTATATTTTAATCAGAGGGAAATAATTTTCACAAAACTCACCTCAATCCCAAGTATATCCTCAACACCATACATGTAGTTCAAGCCACATACAATTTCCCTAATCACTGTATTAATTCCTGGGCATAATCCTCCACAAGTTACTATGCAAGCACGTACTTCTTCTGGTTTGAAATAAACCTAATATTAGAAGAGGATATTATTAGCTTCTGAAGATTACAAATGGAAAGACATTTTCATGTTATATACCTTTTCTCGAGGTCCAGCACGCCGAAAATGAACTCCTCTGGGACTATCTTTTTGAACAACAATCTGGAGATGAAATACAGTGACAGATAAAGAGAAGGTTATCAATCATTGAGAAAAGGAAATCATCCATAAACAAGGGAAGAGTAGGTTGTTTGTGTCACTTACATTTTGCGCAACCACATCTTCCGGGCTCACAAAAGTTTTCCTTAATTAAATGTTTTTCACATTAAAATAATTAGAAGAAACAAAAAAGTTTGAGAACTAGAAGAAAACAGTAAATATAATACTTAAAGCCAAATTGCTAATCACAAATATTTTTAAAACAAATTGCAAAGTGAACTCACTTGACAATTGAATAAGCTTGGCTCTTTTGCAATGGATTTGGATATGACTGCAAAAAAGAATTAAATGCATTTAGTATCAGAAATCACACAAATGATTGGAAGATAGAAAGCAAGAGAATAAAAAAAACATCTTCATATATTTTGAAAAAGCATATTGTTATGCAAAGGAAGACAGGTACATATTATGAGGAGAAAACTCTTGAAACAACAGAACAAAGGATACCATACACAAACAGAATATTAAAGGGCCATTCTCAAGAAATCTATGACGTAAAATTCCAGCATTACAAATCAGCCAAACACACCATAACCCTGTAAAAGCTGCTAATATCCAAAGGATCTTAAAATCCTTCCTTGAACCAAAAATGACAAATATATTTTGATAAAAGTTGCACCGAAGTGAGACAAACAAACTGCTACACAAGTAGTCAAATATGCTGAAAAGCTGATATGAAAGCTGCCATGCATTCTCAGTTTCTCACAATGTAGGGTCATTTGTATTAAACTATGTGATGGGTCATTTGTATTATTAACCGTGTTGAGAAATATTGTCCAAACAAAATTCCTAAGCTTTGATGGACCCTTCATCTTCAAAAGGGTGTATAAGAAAAACAGAAATTTTGAATAGCTGGATTTGGACTAGAATTAACAAATTGAAAAAACTTATCCACAGGTATAAAACCTACAGAACTCCAAGGCAGCATCCAATGGGGGCAAAGTAGAAGAATCCAAAAGTTGAGGCAAAGTAATTGGCCATAACTGTAGTGAATATATAGTACAAACTAATCCTGCCGAATTTTGACGAACTGAAACGTTAATGAATTATTGCATCTTATTGACACTAAGCATCACATAATGAGATGGAGAATAATTGTGATAATGAATTGAAATCAGCTACGTATTACTGTAATACGAAATTCTGTTTCGTAATAATAAACAATCTCCTTGGCATAATTAGGATTAAAACCTTGACACCGTGTGTCTATCCGTTCACCACATGCTTGTCCACTACTAAACCAACCCTTAGCTAGCCATAACAGAATAAAACAAGATGTTATGTTTTGTTCTCGTTTTGTTCCACCTCTTTCGGCTGAACCAAAATGGCTCATGTCATGCCCTGTTAAATTCTTCTGTCTTAATCTAACACGTCTACCAAACTATACCTTAGGATTACATTTAACCTAAGCTAAAAGACGTTACCGTTACAAGCTTGCAACATATCCATTTGAAAAAAAAAAAGACACAGACTAATACTCGAGTCCATGAAAATAACTAATTAAACTGTTATCAGTTGAATGTATATGGAAAAAATAAAGGAAGCACCGATACTTCATATACCTATCGTGTCTCATGTCAGATACGTATCCATTTTAGACACTTTTAACCATTTACTTTAACATTTTATATTTTTTGTCATATCACTGTGTCTCGTATCGTGTCCTATCAGTATCCCATGTCGTATCCGTGCTTCTTTTAAAATACTACCGTTGAATTGAACACGTGTCGTTTATGCTAGTTTCAAACAATCACAATCAACAGCATCATGATAACATCAAAAGAAGAAAAACGTAAAATAGCGACAGATTTTTGCGCGAAAGTACCGGCAAATCGGGGAGGAAACTGGTGAGGTGGGGAACGTCTTCGAGTACAAACTCGTCATTGCGATTTTGATTGGAGGGGCGAGAAGCTGTGATCGCGCGATTGTTGTTGTGGCGGGAAAAGGAGAGAAAGGAAGAGGAATTAGGGAAGGAGAATCGAGAGGGTTGGGGAGGATGGAGGGAAAGGAGACGGGAAAATGGGGAGAGAGAAAATGGAGGAACGGGTTTAGAGAGATAGGAGGAAGATGGAGGGAAAGAAAGTGAAGAGAGATCCATTGCTGTTGTTTGTTTGGGAGTGAGATTAACCAACCAGATAGTTATAAAGGTATCAAACGGAAACTGCTCTGGTCAGGTCAACAGGTGCAAGTTCGTTAATGATTAATGATATCAGCATACAAAATAAATGATTATTTTTTTTTTTTGGTGAACAAAATAAATGATTAATACTATGCCCAGCATGGTAGATGACTCCATTCTTTAAGCACGATTTTTACGCCTTAGAGGATCGGAAAGGATTACTTCGAGTATCGGCTTGAAAATACCTTTGGTATACATCAAAAAAACTTACAAAATAAATAACCATAGGGATGCTCTCAACTTTTCTCATGCGTCTCTTTGAAATTTAAACTATTGAATATTTGAATTTAAATTTAAAAGAATTTAAACTAATTTAATATTGAGTAAATCGTCATTTTAGTCCTTGAGAGTGTAACCCTTGGTCATTTTCGTCTCTCACATATCATAATTACACTTTTAGTCCCTGACAGTGTCTCGCGTCGGTTATTTTAGTCCCTTCATCAACTGGGTTTATGTAATGACGTTAATTTTGATGCAGTGTCACTTTGGTCCTGAAACATGCATACATAATTCAATTTGGTCCTTTTGAAATTGCACATCAATTTAATTTGGTCCTTTTTAAATTGTAAATCAATTCAATTTGGTCCTAATTCAATTTGGCCGAGGAGTGTGGGATAGAGGAGGCGGCAGCGGCTGCTGCTGCTGGGTGCGCATGGCGGCCAGAAACGGTCAAGCAAGATTCCAGCTCAGAATTTGACGAAAAATACGGTGGTGTCATCGATTTTGGCTCGAGATGGCAAGGAGACAAATCGAGGCCACGTAGTTGGGGAAGAAAATATCCACTTTTAGTCTAGATCCATTTTCCTTCGTCAACTTCGTGGCCTCGATTTATGTTAAATTCTAGTCAAATTAAAAAAATGTATATATATTTTGAGTTATATATTCATACATTAAGCACACCATATCCTATCCTACTAACATATTTCATTCTGTCCCGCCGCTGCTGCCTCCTCTGTCCACGCTCCTCAACCAAATTGAATTAGGACCAAATTGAGTTGATTTCCAATTTAAAAAGGACCAGATTGAATTGATGTGCAATTTCAAAATGACCAAATTGAATTATGTATGCATGTGTCAGGGACCAAAGTGACTTAAGTGACACTGCATCAAAATTAACGTTGTTACATAGCCCCAGTTGACGGAGGGACTAAAATGACCAACGTAAGACACTGTAAGGGACTAAAAATGTAATATGATCTATGAGGGACGAAAATGACCGAGGGTCACACTCTTAGGGACTAAAATGACGATTTACTCATTTAATATTTGAAAAATCGAGTTAGAGAAAATCACACAAGCATTTATCAAAGAATCCAGATTTCAGTGCTAATGTATTCTCGACTGAGTGCATGTTTGATATAGCTAATAAAATAATATTATGATTATTTTAATATGTGATTATAATATGATAAGATTATAATCCGTTAAAATTATAATCTGTTTATGTTTGGATCTCTTAATTAAAAAATGAATTTAAACTTATCTCTTTTGTTTGATAATATAAATAAGCTTATTTTTAATGAGGAATTTACAAAAAAGAGTACAAAGTGATATAGTAATAATTAATGTGTTGAAAGGATAAAATAGAAAAATTACATAAATTTAAAAAAATAATCTAAAGCTATTACGAGGGAGATGTTAAATTTTGATTATTTTTTCAAGAATATAATTTGAAGTTATAATTTGAGTTGACAACCAAACAATAGATTATGATTATTTTTTTAAAAAAATAAACTAAAAAGTAAAAACACAATTTTAGGAAAAACAAACACGGATAAACTCCTAGTTGGATCACATGTGATTTGAAAACTCATAATGGTGGTTACTTTTGGTGAACTATTGTCTATTGGTGAATCACCTTCGAAAAGTTAACTTACAGGGTATAGTGAGTTCATGTTTCATCGAAAACATGGAAGGGTTTGCTTAATTTCAGTCCGCTGAGGATAAGAATTCAAAAATGATTATGTTCATAGGAAATGATGTATGTAGAAAAGATAAAATCTTATATCTTTATTTTTTCAAGAAAACTTATCTAATTAAAGATGTTTATCCTAAGCTCTAAGGGCTGATGTTAAGACAATGGTGTGTGCTGTGTTACATCCTAGTTTAAAATTAGGTATTTAGATAATGTCAACAAGATGATCAAAATTCAAAACATAGCACCATAACCAATTCAACAATGCCACTATTGGATGAGCTTGGCTTCAGAATGAATGGCATTCCAATCAACAACATTACACTTTCTTTCTCTTTTTCAATCAGGAAAACAAACAGAATGGGAATTAATATATATGCACCTACAACAGGGACCAAGATGGCCTTTGAATTTTCACAAATGCATTACAAAAGGTTGCACTAAGCCAAGCTACAATAACAACAAAGCTATGCTCCATACACTCTCCTGAAAATGCTTGTTCCGCAAACCCTCCATGTCAAATAGGAGGCACTGTCATTCAAATTAAATTTACAAACTACAGGATTTTATATGATCTCAAACCTAGGACCATTATCCACCATATGCAGTGAGATTCAAAGGGTTGGCTCATATTTACCATCATTTTGTGTTACCTTTTCGTATTAGCATCATTCATCTGAGCTATATTCGCTAGATTCTGCCAACATGGGAACGGCAGCACAGCAGAATGACTCCTTGTCCTTGAGGAATAGACAACTGCCATCCCGATTCCATTTTAGGTCTGTTATAGTAAATTGCGGTAAAGGAACATGAACACAATAAGCACCAGACGGCGTCCACATATACAAGTGTGTGCTTCCGGTGCAAAGAACAAGGCGTGTGCATGTCGGATCCCAAGCTGCTGCTTTGATAGGGTCCTTCTGCACCAAGATTGCAGCGAGCTCGAGATGTCGAACATCCCAGATCCAAAGTACTGTAGGCATGCTATCATTACGAGTACATATGTATTGGCTATCATTGCTCCAAGACAAAATGCCTGCAATAAAAAGGAGTTTAGTCATGTAGGAACCTTCTTTAGTAGTAGTACATTACAAGATCCAGCAACAAAAGACATTCAATACTTCCAGTAATTTAATCACTTCGCAAGTGGATCTGCTTTGGTCCTTGGGGAACCACTGAATACTTTTTTTCTGTTTGGTGATGGTTCTTTTTTACGGCACTAGTTAGGAAACCCAAAAATCATGAAGAATAGAAAACCATATCATCAAAAGATAATTCCAATTTCTGCTATTTGTGGCAAAAAAATGGAAACCCTGACCTCTGCTACTATGCGATCATTAAATTATGTAACAAGAAAGATCTTAATATGTGGAAATGGATAATTAGAGAAGTGTAGCTTACCAATTCCTTGCTTGGGGTTAGGTTTGTCAGCAGGAGGCTTCTGGGATGGTAAATTGATAGGAACTTCCATAACCTCATACCTAACTCTAAAGGGTTCTTCCGGAGCATCTGCTAAAAGAAAATTAGGGGGGAAAAGGAATATGAGAAATAAAATAATAAGAAAGGAATATGAGCATTTATAGTGCATATGCTATTATCAAGACATAAGATAATGAAAGAAAGAGAGATATATATAGAGGAAATTTTTATGCACATTCCTAAATTCAAAAGCAAAAGTTCGCGGGCAGAGCTTTATTGGCTCAAAAATCAATCTATCACATAACTCAAGGACCTGCATATTCAGAAGCAATGCCTTTGGGGTCTGAATATCAAGCAAAACCTTTTCATAGTAAGAGCCACGTCATGGGTTCAAAAATATAGTGCTATGTATTTAACTTTTCCCAAGGGAAAAAATGTATAGAAAAAAATGACCTCATTTATGAAATTTATGTTGATTTGCAAATATGAAACTATAAATGCTCTTGAAGAGCAGCAGACAAACTCATTTGTTTTTCCTTTTTGATGTAGTTATATTGAAAATGTATATGAACGTTGCCAGCAATTCCCGATATGTTGTTTTATAACAAGAGTTGGTTCAAAAAACATATATACATAGATTGCCCAGCTGGCAAATTATAGAGCAACAATGCATGACCTAAAGTAGTGCAATTACAAAAGCTAAAAATAAAAATGTGCTGGTTTTCCTATAGCAATTCTGTTTACCATCATTTCCTTGGGAAAAATCATCAGTCAAACATAGTTCAGACATATCAAGTTGCAGTGGCTCATCTACTTCCTGCAATTTCAGGGACATGGAAAAATTAATTTCTCACGAAATGATTTATCCCAAAAAAGAATCCATCACCAACATGAAAAGTGCAAAAGGGAATACCTTGAAAACAGCGGCATAACAAGGGCTACGGACTGTATTTGGGTGCATAAACTCTGCAAATGTCTTCCAAGTTAGGTGATTCAGGACCCGTACCATCTGGTCATAACTACCCACGGCTAGAAACTGACCACAAGGAGACCACGACACACTTTTAACCCCCAATCCACTTTCATATGCTTGATACTTGAAAAGGCACCTTCCGTCTGGAGAATAGATCAGAACCTATATCAAACAAAAACGATTAAGTTTTAGGCCATGCAAAAATATCATAAGAATGCTTAAATTAATTTACAGCAGGACCGGTTGGGTGTACAAAAGCTAGACTAAAAGTGACACCAAAGTAGATATGCAAAACACATGCATGACATAAATTGCATAATATGATAGAGTGAGATGCATGAAAAGTCGGTCATAAATGCATGTACAATTTGCTATCTGTTGCTCATGGAACACCAAATGTAAACATAATATGTGCTTACGATTAGTTTGAATTGTAAGATATCAGGAATTCGAAGTGTTTCTTAAAGTCATAAACCAATTTAATTCAATGGAATCTTAAAAATCACAATTATTTTATTACATTTAAAATAATCATAGAACTTGGACAGCAAAATTTCACAGGTTAACAGGGTCACAAAAGAAAAATAGGAAAGTGATTGTTACCTTGTATTCAAGTGGTGAATCCCATATCACAATAGCACTATCATCAGGTGACCATTCGATATCAGCCAAATCTACTGTGTCAACTGCGAAAATGCCCATGATTTCCCACGTGTGACAAGATAACAGATTTACATAGTCCTTACAATCACGCCTAGTGCAAATCGCTGCAAATTTTCCATCTCGTGTGAAAGAAACTCCCTTGGAAGCATGCTTTGGCCACTGCACATGCACGCAAGCTGTGTTTACCAATGACCAAACAGTTAAACGTAACTGGAATTCTGATGTGGTGAGTATGTGGCGGCTATCCGGGCTCCACCTAGCATAAGCAATACCAGCAGGACCTTCATCTATCTTGCACGTCCATTCAGGCTGGCTCAATGACCAAGCCTGTATCATTGGCCTTTTATAGAGACCACAAAGAATGTACTCAGAATCGAGGGCCCATTCAATATAGCTAATTTTGTCCAAGCATGAAAACAACTGCACAACCTGCATGAGCCAAAACAAAAGATTAAAACCCACAGCTTTAAGTACATAATTGGAGTTAAGCAGCTTAATCAATGAAACAGATGGAATTCATGCATGATACCAAACTACCAAAGTATATAATGCTCATATGATGCACTTGGTTCAAGAATTGATTTTTCTTTCCAAAAACTCTTTGGGTACATGGATCAAACAATGCCTAACAACAACAACCAAACCTTTGTCCCACTAGGTGGAGTCGGCTACAGGGATCAAATGATGCCATAAAGATCTATCATAAATCATGTCCATTGATAAAGCATTTATCTTCATATCCTTCCTAACTCTGTAGTCAATCCCAGTGGGATCCCACGATATCCCGGGATCTCATCTCAGTTTTTCATGGAGCTGAGATGGGATTTGCTATCCCATCCCAGATTTCCATCCCGGCTGTCCCAACTCCAAATCCCAGCTATCCCAGGTTCAAAATCCCAATTTCTCACTGGGATCTCACTGGGAAAGGGACAACGGGGTTAAAACCCGATTTTGAACTCATTTTTAAAACGACGTGTAGCTTTTTTTGGGACCTTTGAGTCATTTTGACAAATCCCTGAACCTTTTATTAGATTTATGTCACTGATTTTGAGCTTATGCTTTTAATTGTGTGTATTACTCTGTTTTTGGCCTTCATATGTATATAGTATAAATTGCTTATTTTGCTTTCCTAAACATTCCTATCCCAGCCATCCCGCTATCCGCTATCCCGCTATGCTGTTTTTGAGGAAGGCTGGGATGCTATGGGATCTGGGATTAACTACAGAGCTTCCTAATTGTTTTGCCTATGGTTTTTCTCGGCCTTCCTCTGCCTCTAGCACATGAAGTATCACCCGCTTGATCTACACTCTGAACCGAGGTTTCTACTGGTCTCCTCCATACATGCCCAAACCACCTAAGACATGATTCAACCATCTTTTCTACAATAGATGCAACCCCAACTCTTTCTCAAATACACTCATTCCTAACATGCTATCATAAATCATGTCTATAGACAAACCATTAAGATCTAAATCCTTCTGCAAAGTTTCTCATATGAGTAATGATATATCCTCTTACAAAATCAGCCTACGAATCCTCATATACACAAGAAAGAAAAATGTGTCACTTGTAAACCAATCACTATTTAGCAAAGTACCATCTTGTGACACACGTCACTTTCATGGGTGTGTGGAAGGATTTGTATATTGACTTTTAACTTTTTTTGTTTTGAGGATTTATCATTTTCCTTCTCATATAGTAGTTTTTGTTTATCTTCTTCTATCTTTATAGCTATTAGTCTACCCTCCATCCATCTAATGTTCTCTCCTTACCGGAGCTTCTAGACGTCTTCCCACGCATACCTAAACCACCCGAGCACATCCTACCAATACCATCTTTCCTATAATAGGCATTACCTCACTTTTCTCTCTAAAACCTAAAACCTAATCACAATGTCTCTAAGGTGTTCAGTCATTCAAAGCAACATTTTATCTATGCTACATGTAAACATGCATAGCCTAGTGGGGATTTTCTCCTTATGCAAGAGTGTAAGAATAAAAACAATAAAATCTAGATCCCCATTCCTTGATACGATTCCATATTCCGAAAAGCAGAAAACTTTCAAATCAAAGTTACATTAATCGCAAATGGGGGTCCCTTAATTTCTTCAACATTAAAATGAGAAACGTAAACACAAAAAAGAAAGGAGTAACAGAAGAAAAAAATGAGACAGACCTTAAAAGAGAGGAGATCACGAATAACGAGGCGATAATCGACGGCAACGGCAATGAAGCGAGAATTAGGAGAGAAAGAACATGGACCCGTTTGCTTGTAACATTCAGTGAACTCCATTATCGACACCGAATCATGAGCAAGGTGTTGCGTCTCGGTGAGTCCCTTTTAAAAGTTGGATTTATATATGAAGTGTTGATAGAAAAACACAGTCACTCACACACATAGTTGCTTTAGAGTCGGAGACATTATTAGAAGAAGATAGATCTATGGCTTAATTATATTTTTACTTAGTTATGTCACGAATCTTTGAAGTTTGAGATATTTTTGTTATATATCCTTATGCAGTACTTTTTTTCAATGTCTGACTCCCAAAGTTACTTCTAAGTTTGTTATATACCCCTATTACCAATTTTGGCTAATTTTGATGATATGTGACATCAGAATCCTAGTCAGACGCATGGGGTTGGTCATGTGGTGTTGCTTGATATCACATGGGCGAAAACGAACTTTCTCTTCAATTCTTTTTTTATTTAACTAAAAATATAAAAATACTAAGTTTTTTAGTTTTTTAAATTTTTTAAAAAAAGTATCTTCACCCACGGAGCACTAGATGTTTAAACTCTTACGTCTGATCAGGATTCTAATGTTACATGTCTGAAAAATTGGCTAGATTTGATAGTAGGAGTATATGACAAACGCAAACGTAATTTCGAGGAGTCAGACATTGAAAAAAAAATAGAATAAGGACATTTGACAAAAGTACCACAAACTTCACGGACTTATGACATAATTAAGCCTTATATTTTTGCAAGTGATATTTGTAAAAAATTTTAAAATAATGTAGTTTTTTTTACGGAGTATAATTTTTCAAGACATAAAAGAGTGCATAATTATTTTTTCAATATTTATATTCTTAAATTTAAGATTCAGTTTGATTCTTAATTTATTTTATTTATTTTGATCTTTTATTTTTTTAAAAATTATTTTAGCCTTTTTTACCATAGCAATATTAGTTTTATCGAAACATTCACACTAAAAAAAAAATGTTATCGATTTTTTTAAAAAAATTCAAAAATGTTATCAGTCTTTGAAAAAATTCGAAGCTATTACGCGATGAACGCTAAGAACAATAGCGTTGTTTTGCCAATGATGAAACAAACTAGCTCGTAACGATGGTTGATCGATATAAACAAAAATAAAATATGTAGGAATCTTTGTTGCACTCAAGTCCAAGAGGGTGATAGGCTCGTTAGCCGCCATTTGGAGAGCTCTTTGAAAGGGTTTTGATTTTTTTGACCCTATTTTGGTTTCTGACCTTCCTCTTTAATATTTTGTTTCCAAAAATGTCCATCTCTCCATTTTCTTCTTCTTTCTTTTTTTCTTCTTTTTCTTCTTCAAAAATTCCCTCCTTTTTTTTCTTCTTCTTTCTTTCTTTCTTTTTCTCCTCCTCCTTCTCCTTCACATTCTCCTTCTCCTTCTCCTTCTTTTTCCTTAATTACACTCACTCACACTATTCCCGCTCACCTCCACACTCACCCACACTTACGTATCCACTGTTCTTAGTTTTTTCCGTGTAAAACGTGCCTATCTACGCCTATGCCAAAGCTTACAAATCATGCCCCTGCTATGCCTCGACAGAGGTGTAGGCTTTTTTTTTTTTTAAGTTTTGGGCCCTACGTCAGGGCCTGGGCATAGGTGTACGCCCAAGCCCTGGCGTATGGTCCCAAAACGTAAAAAAAAGTGTCAAGGCATACGAGCATGTTTCGTACGTTTCAGCATAGGCGTAGGGCACGTTTTACACAAAAAAAAACATAAAACACTGGATACGTGAGTGGGGGCCGAGTGAGTGTGGGTGAGTGTGAGTGAGTGTGGGGGTGAGTGAGTGACTGAGAGTGAGGAATAAGAATGAGAAGGAGAAATGGGTGAAGAAGAAAAAATGGAGGGAATTTTTGAAGAAGAAGAAAGAAAGAAAGAAAGAAAGAAGATGGAGGGAGTGTCACCAGCCACGTTAGTGTCTCCGTGTTACCTCGTTATAGAGCTATTTAACGTGCATTTAACAACACTTATGATGTGGTGAGTGCGACACGTTAAATAAAAAAATGTAAAATAATTAAAAAACTTAAATAAATAAATAAATATAATTAAAAGAATAAATAGCAAACACATATTCGCTTGAATTAAGACAGAGCACTTATAATGTTATTAGAAGTGGAGATGACAATTTGCACTCGTGTCTGCAATCATCACAAGGACTGCTCCCTCACCTCTGAACACACAATGTTCTAGACACTATTATAATTACTTACTTCAGAATTGCTTTTTTTATTTGTGCAAAAAAAAATAAAAATTGTGAGTGCGTCATCCATCCTTTCGCTCTGGTCTACTTGACACCAGCAGCACATTCCGCACCTCCACCTCCCTGCAAAACAGGTTTCTTTTCATAATTATTTTTATTTTTACATCCTTCCCCTTTTATTCTATATTTATTTATTTATATTTTGAATTAAGATCACGATGAAATACCATACTTAGCTGGGATACTAGTAACATTATAGCTTTCTTGAAGTGAGGACCATTTTCTAGGTTTTTCCAAGAGTTTTGATGGGGTCTAAAAAATATCAATTAAAACTTAATTTTGAAAATCAAATAAAAATATATTTTATTAAATTCTTGTGCAATTAGTTGTTCTTCCTCAAAATAATAATAATAAGAGTGAAGACCCAATTTGGTCCCTCAAGTTTTCTGATTGAGACACTTTAGTCCCTCAAGAATTATAATTCACTTTTAATCCCTAAAGAATTTATAAAACACTACTTTAGTCCTTATTTTCATTCCGTTAACTACTGTCACTGTTGACGTAAACTGTAACATTTCATTCCCAGGTGTTAATGGCCTCCCAGTAAATGTCTTCGGTGCTTCTGGAAACAGTGACGGTAGTTAACGAAATGAAAACATGGACTAAAGTGGTATTTTTTAAATTCTTTAGGGACTAAAAGTGACTTATAATTTTTGAGAGACTAAAGTGTCCAAGTCAAAAAACTTGAGAGACCAAATTGAGCCTGCATTCTAATAATAATATATAATAATTAAAAGTAATTCTGAATTATGACCGGTGATGGAATATCCATGATTAAATGGGGTATTGGTGAAAATATGATTTTATTAACGTGATGATTATTCCTTAGATTTTGCTCAATAGTTCTAATGGGGTCTAAGAGATGCCAATAAACTCTTAATTTGAAATTCAATCACAATATAATTATGCTACAAATTACTTTTTTAAAATATTGCGATAACATAAATAACAAGACTTATATATACTTACTAATGGGATTTGGTTCAGTTGGTGTAAGGCCCCAACTGAAATCCTGGGAATGGGACAAGGGTGCTAGTAGTCTCGAGTTTGATTCCCACTAAAAACATCCGCTGGGAGAGCCAGCCACACAGCTCACTCTGGATTAGTCTCAAGGGCTCCCTGGTATTAATGGTGCTCTTGGGGATACCGGTGGTTCCGCAAAGAATTCGGACAAAAAAAAATATTGCGACAACATACATTAATTAAAAATTATATGTGAATTAAAGCCGACCATGAAAAATTAGAGGTATAACCAAGGTGACGGTTACCTAAATTCTATCAAATACTCTTAAGGCATTTTTTTAAAAAAATTTAGTCAGAGTACTGGCTGGATCTAATTACCAAAAAAATTAAAATAAAGTATTCATTAAATTATTTTAAATAATAAAATCAAAGAGAATAATTTTTTTTATCTCAAACATTTTTTTAGAAATCATTTCAAAATAAAAAAATTTATTTGGAATCAAACACTTTTTTGTTATTGTAAACTATTTTTATAACAAGAAATAATTTTTAAGTTTATCATTGTTATATCTAATATGGTATGAGATTTAAATTTGTTCCATAAAAAAATTGCTATCAAGCGACTCATCCTTTATCATAGTTATTTAGCATTTTTTTTAATAATAAGCTTATAAAAAGGGATATATTAAAATAAAAACAAATAAACATATCTTCTTAAAAAATAATAATAGAAAACCAAACCAAATTAATCGAGGAAATAATTTAGACCAAACAGACCGTTCCTGGAATGGACGTGATAGGATGCTAATATCTTCTCTATCCGTAATCAACCCTTGAATCTAAACTCTGGTATGCAAACCATTTTTTTTATGTGTATTCAATTGCACCATTCCATTTTTATGAATAAAACAATTGGTGGAGACTCCAAACCTTTTTAATAATGTAAATAATAAATATATTCTTTTTTTTTTCATAGCGGCGGCCTTTTGGGACAGTGGCGACTAGGGATGACAATGAGAGACTGCAGATGGGGATCCCCGCGGGGAACGCCCCGTTTGGGGACCCGAGTTTGGGGATTTTTCCCCAGCGGGGGCGGGATGGGGAGGATTTTTCCCCCAAACAGATTTTGGGGCGGGGAATGGGATTGGTTCCCCCGTCCCCCCGGGTTCCCCATCCCCGACAATTTTAGTTATATGTCCTTAAATATTTAGGCTTTATATAGTTAAAAAATAGGTTTTTTAGTAACTTCACATATATTATTATAATTATAATTATAATTATTATTAGAGTGAAGGGCCACTTTGATCCCTCAAGATTTTCGACAAGGACACTTTAGTCCCTCAAGAAATTTAATTCATTTTTAGTCCTCCTTGTTTTTCAAAAGTATCAATTTAGTCCCTCATGTTTTCCAAAAATACCAATTTAGTCCCTCAACGAAGTGGCTAGCGGAAATAGGACAGGTACTAAATTGGTACTTTTGGAAAACTTTGAGGACTAAAAATGAATTAAATTTCTTGAGGGACTAAAATGTCTCTATCGAAAAACTTGAGGAACCAAAGTATCCCTTCACTCTTATTATTATTAACGGTTATTTTTACGATTTTTTTTAAATTGAATCTCTTGAAATTTAACGATTATTTTTCTGTAGTGTACAAGTTTAAAAATGCTATTCGACGTTGTGAATTTTATAATAGGTCAAGTTGAAGTTAGGTTCCCTGTGGGGACCCGTGGGGTGATGGGGAATGGGGATGGAGGTTAATCAACCCCCGACATGGGGAATGGGGATGGGGATGGGGGGCAAATGAGACCCGAGGATGGGGAATGGGAAAGGTCTCCCCGAGCGTTCTCCGCCCCGTTGCCATCCCTAGTGGCGACAAACCCCATCATAGAGAATTCATAGCATTATCATGGTCACCGCCAACCGTACTGAGAGCCATTGCCTCAAGATTCAAAACGTTCAGCTTGATTTGCTCATACATAGGATGCAGCTTGCTAAACGACTTTCCTAGGAAAAGGGGTTGATCGTTGAATTCTCCCAAGAATATCCCGTATGCTACCTACACACCTCCCATGCACAATATCAACGTGCTCAGAACAATTTAGGTGGGTACGTTGGATCGAGAGCTCCTTTTGCTAGACTAGATGTCCTTCCCTAGGACCTCTATATATATTACTCATACAGAAAAAAATAACTAAAAGCTTTACAAAATTTGAATTAAACGAAAAAAAAAAACTCTTTGAATAATCATTTTGATTATATTGGAGTAGTTGAGAGGAAAAACTCCTCATCACTTCGATGGTGGGTTCAGAGGATTGGAAGAGGGGAGGGCAATGACAATGATTCATCAAGAAGGGTTAAGAAAACTTCTAGGTGAGGTTGTTCACTAAAGTCTGGGTTATTGTCTGCATGACTCAGATAGCCATACATAGCTAACTAGAATGATGACTGCCACCTCCTTGACTTATTTTGGGTCAATGGAGAGGGTTATCTAAACATGGTGGGATGC
This sequence comes from Crotalaria pallida, assembly GCA_037953625.1. NCBI lineage: Eukaryota > Viridiplantae > Streptophyta > Magnoliopsida > Fabales > Fabaceae > Crotalaria > Crotalaria pallida. The sequence continues at coordinate 120,566,439 of CM075652.1, read as the reverse complement.
GACATTGTGAAGATGCACTCCTGATTGTTTTTCACTTAGGCTTGGTTGGAACATTTGAAGGAGATATATATGTGTGCTTGAAACGAAGATCTGCTAATAAGTATGCAAGCCATTGAGCTTCATGAGTAGCCATTGCTAAATCCCGATATTATGTTTCTACTGAAGATTTAGAGACAATTATTTGTATCTTACTTTTCCAAGAAATTAGGGATTTTCCTAGGAAGAAGCAATAACCAGTTACTGACCTCCTTGTGTCCAAACAACCACGCACCCCAGACAGAATCAGAAAAACCTGTCAATTTGACAAAGCTTCTGGCAAAAAAGAATACACTTTGTTCAGGTGACTTTCATATATTTGAGAATGCTTAATTATGTCACAAGTCCCTGAAGTTTGGGATATTTTTGCCAGATACTCTTATTCTTTTTTTTTCCAATGTCTGACTTCACGAAGTTACTTCTGAGTTTGTCATATACCCTTACTACCAATTCTGGCCAATTTTGCTGACGTGTAACATCGGAATTCTAATCAGATGCAGGAGGTTAAGCACCTGGTGCCCCGTGGTCGAAGATCCTTTTTCTTAAAACATTTAAAAAACTAAAAAACTTAATATTTTTATATTTTTAGTTAAATAAAAAAAGAGAAAAAAGAATTGAATAGAGAGGTCGTCTTTGCCCGTGTGACATCACTCGACACCACATGACCAACCTCCTGCGTCTGATCAGGATTCCGATGTTACATGTCGGCAAAATTGGTCAGAATTGGTAGTAAGGGTATATGAAAAACTCAGAAGTAACTTCAGGAAGTCAGACATTGGAAAAAAAAGAAGGCATAATTATGTCACAAGTCCCTGAAGTTTGAGGTACTTTTGCCAGATACCCTTATTCTTTTTTTTTCCAATGTCTGACTCCCCGAAGTTACTTCTGAGTTTGTCATATACCCCTATTACCAATTCTGGCCAATTTTGCCGGCATGTAACATTGGAATCCTGATCAAACGCAGGAGGTTAGTTGGTCATAGGGGTGTAAGTGGGTCAGAATTAACCCGCGAACCCGATGAACCCAACCCAACCCAATCCAACCCATATTTGACGGGTTGGGTCGATTTAACGGGTTGGGTTGGTTTTTTATTTTGTAACCCAATCAAGTATGGGTTGAGTCACAGGTTTATTATCTTAAAAACCGATTAACCCAACCCAACCCACTAATATAAATATATTTTATTTATTTATTTATTTCTAACATTTTATGTTTAATTCATCATAATTTGATGAAAAATTGTGTAACTGTATAGTTTATGGATAATATGGTTCATAATTATGTAATTTGGTTGATTTGGATAATATTTAATTACTTATTTATGTGATTTTTGTTCTATTTTTAATTTTATTTTTATATTTACTTAGATTTTTTTAGTTTTTATTTTAGAAAAATAAAAATACATAAACCCAATCATCCAACCCAACCCAACCGGAATTTTCATGGGTTGGGTTGGGTCGGTTTTAACACTCAAATTAAGAATAACCCAACCCAATTTATTTTGGTTGGGTTGGGTGTTAAACCTCATCAAAACCCAACCCGACCCGACCCATTACACCCCTAGTTGGTCATGTGATTGATGTCACACGTGCGAAGACGACCTCTCTCTCAATTCTTTTTTCTCTTTTTTTATTTAACTAAAAATATAAAAATATTAAGTTTTTTAGTTTTTTAAATTTTTTTAAAAAAGGATCTTCGACCACGGGGCATAAGGTGCTTAACCTCCTGCATCTAATCAGGATTCCGATGTTACATGTCAGGAAAATTGGCCAGAATTGGGAGTAGGGGTATATGACAAACTCAGAAGTAACTTCGGGGAGTCAGACATTGGGAAAAAAAAAAGAATAAGGGTATCTGGCAAAAGTACCCCAAACTTCAGGGACATGTGACATAATTAAGCCAAAAAAGAACAAGGGTATCTGACAAAAGTACCTCAAATTTCAATGACTTGTTACATAATTAAGCCATTTGATAATTATATATGCAGCTTTGGAATGCTAGCTCATCAGTTGGTGAGACCAAAAATTGACTGAGATGACTTACTTCAAAGCTTATGTCTGGTCTTGTATTAGTTAAGTACACTAATCTCCCAATCAACCTTCTATAACTAGATGGATCAGAAAGAACTTGCCCAAATGTTTGGTGAAGTTTGCTCTGATAGTCCATGGAAGTAAAACAAGGTTTAGAACTCAGCATTCCTGTGTCTTGAGGTAGCTTTGTCACAAATCTCTCTCCCAACTTTTCATTGGCTGCTTCTTTTCTGATGGTATGAAGAATGCTATCTTGAATTGGCTTGATGTGCAGTAATATACTCCATCCGGCTTGAAATATAAGCAACAAAAAACACATCCCTCTTGGTTTAAAATATAAGCATAATTAACCAACTATCTTAAATTTTATTTCATTCCCAATGCAACTTTCCTAAAATATTCTTTGAAATTTGTTATTTTATTTAATTTTTGTTTCATTTCTAATGCAACTTTCTTAAAATACTTCTATTCTTTTATAAATTTGAGAAAATTAAATACAATCAACTAACTTCCTTAATAAGCGCAAATTTAGTTAGTTTTGCTTATAATTCGAGCCGGAGGGAGTATGTCCCTGTTATTGTTTCAATGCAAGGGTTGTTGGATGTCTTCCATAAACTATTCTAGAATTCGGTTTATAAGAGTACATATATTATGTTTTGGTTGGTAGTCACCTAGTCCCTCTGGTTGCATCGTAATTTTATTATTTTTAATAATGGCGCTTGTGACCATGTTGCTCTGTTAGATTTGATTAAGATTCGGTCTTGGATTATTGGTTCTCCTTTATCAATGGTAGGAAAGTTTATGTTGCGAATTGATGCATGAGTCCAATCCAATTATCCGAATCTTGTATCAAATCCTCTGTACTCTTGATGTACGTTGTCTTTGTATTTGGCTCGAGTACCCATTGTATTCGCCTTTAATAGTTTTTTCTTATTAAAAAAAATTGAAAATTTGCCTGTGTGTCGCATATATAGGTACACAACCTTAGCTTGTCTATCTAAGAAGGTTGTTTTTGTTTCATGCTTTTGTGACTATGAAGGAAATGTTTTCGTATATATTATTCATGAATAGTTGCTCAATATATATACACATGAGAGAATCAGTAACAGTATGCATGCTTATCTAAGTGACAAAACTACTAGATTGGTCATGTAAGTTATTTTTTTGTTGCGATTTCGTCCCTTAACTTTTTTTCGTTTCAAATAAATCCGTAAGTTTGTAACTTGTTTCAAATAAATCCTTTCATCCAATTCTATCTTAACACCGTTAATGAGAGTCTCCTCTGTGGCAACCATTGGGCTTACGTGGCTAAAACTCAACGGTACACCCCAAAATGATGTCATATGAAGCCAAAAGAGAAAACCAAAACAGTTAGGGATAGCCTAATAAACTTCTATTTTGGTCTCATACGACACCGTTTTGGGGTGTAACGTTGATTTTTAGCCTTGTAATACCATTGGTTGCCACGTAGGAGGCTCTCATTAACGGTGTTAAAACAGAATTGGACGGAAGGATTTATTTGAAACAAGTTACAAACTTCCGGATTTATTTGAAACGAAAAAAAGTTAAGGGACAAAATCACAACCAAAAAATAACTTACAGGACCAATCTAATAGTTTTGCCTATCTAAGTTGTTACAACAGAAGAGATAATAAGCTATAGATAGGAAAGGAATAATATTGACTGAGTCGTTATCTATTAGTGACTACGTAACAAATGAATTGTTTTATTGAATTTGAAAATGTTCCTTTTTATCAATTCAAAGGCATTGTTAATTCAGTTGGTGTAAGGCCCCAACTGAAATCTTGGAAATGAGACACGGGTGCTAGTAGCCCCGAGTTCGATTCTCACTAAAAACATCATCTCGCTGGGCTAGTAGCCCCGGGTTCGATTCTCACCAAAAACATCTTGCTGGGAGAGCCAGCCACGCAGCTCGCTCCGGATTAGTCTCAAGGGCTCCCTGATATTAAGGGTGCTCTTGGGGATACCGGTGGTTCCGCAAGGAATACGGGAAAAAAAAAAAAAGCCATTGTTAATATTACTCGCACATACTCTCACATTCTCACCAAGGAATATAATTAACGCTATCACACACTCAATAGGCAATGCATGCAAGAGGAATATAATTAATTATCGGTGCATGGTTTATTTTTATTTTTTTTTGTTTTTCAAATTTTTTTAATACAGATTTATTCATAATATTTTTTAACACAAGTTCGTATACAGATTTATTAGAATCTGTAAATTTTGAATACAGTTTTACTCAATACAGTTTTTTAAAAACACAGAGTAAAAAAAAATCCAAATTATAAAAATCACTTCATATCCGTAAAAAAGAAAACACATCGAATATTTTTTAATTGATTAAATTTTAAAAAAATAAATAAAAAACCCAAAAATAAAGACATGCACCGGTGCATGTTATATACCGGAGCCTTTCCCGTAATTCATTCACCATAAGCCTCATTCAATAATGAAATTGATTTACAATGTACAAGGCTTAATAGCAAAGCAAAATAAAGTGATTATGACGTGGCAACCAAGAAGCAATTACATGCCGTTCGGCCAGCTATTGTGGCAAGCACAGCTGAAGGTTCATTTGATGACACAAGTAGAGGCGGAGCAAAAGACTTACTCTGATCTTCTTGGTTTAATTGTTACAATACTCAAAAAATGAAGCGACAGTTGGACAGAATAGTTGCTCATCACCATTCCCAACTCTAACGGCCTTCTGGAACCATATAATATCACAATCCTCAACCTACCAAAAAACAAAAGAGCGGATCACTAACAATTAAGTTTGCCTCAATAGAAGAAAATCTAAGTTTTTTTTTTAAGAATGATAGAATAAGACCCTAAGAAACCAAGGCAAGAGCAGACAATAAGACCCTAAGAAACCACCACAAAGACAATTTTTGTCTTATAAAAAATGGACACAAGGAAAGATTAATGACATGAGACTAATTAATTAAAGTAAAAAAAAAGACAAAGATCACCATTCACAAAAACATAATATCCTCAGATCATTGGAAAGAAAAAGTTAAACCACATTAGAAAGAAATGGAAAGAAAATGGCTAAATTACGTATTTGGTCCCTTACCTTATTTTTCAATTTCAAATTGGTCCCTTACATTTTTTTAGTATCATATTGGTTCCTCATGTTTCTTTTTGCTATCAAATTGGTCCTTTTCATTGTTCATCCTACGTGTCTGGCCACGTACATTTGTAATTTTAGAGAGAAAAATGACACGTATGTGAATCTTATTGGTCTACGTAGCATGAACAGTAATTCAAGTACCAAATTGATAGTGAAAATAAACGTGAAGGACCAATATGATATCAGAAAAACGTAAGGGACCAATTTGAAATTAAAAAATAAGGTAAGGACCAAATACGTTTAGCCAAAGAAAATTTAAAATTGATCTCTTATTTAGGCTTATTTAACCTTTTAGTCCGTGAACTTTTAAACTTTTTTCGATGCTTTGGGTCCCTGAACTTTGTTCAATTTTTGGAAATGCTCCTTTCGTTACTTAAATTATGATATAGCCGATGACATATCACGTCACTGTCACAATATCGACGAGTGATGTGTCACGTGACATTACATGATTTTTTTAATAAATTTGAATTTTTTAAAATTTAAAAAATTCATGTGACATCACCTAGCACATTACCTATCGATTTGGCGAATGTGACGTGGCATGTCATCGATCATATCATCACTTAAGTGATGAAAGGACCATTTCCAAAATTTGAGCAAAGTTTAGGGACTCAAAACATAAAAAAAAAAAGCACCTAAATTCAGTTACTAATAACTTAAATAAGCCTATATATATATATTATATATACCTTACTGGCACAAAATGTGGAATTCTTGTCAATATGTCCACCGGTCGTTTCCAAAAGTGTTCTTTCCTGAAAGTGAATGATAGAATAGAATGTAAGTATATTTTTTCTCTGCCTTCAGATTGCAATCATGGAAAATACGATAAGCAGAATGACTAACATTATAGAGTTCAATTTCTTCATTTGGAGCAAATCCAGCCGCTTTATTTAGTCTTTCCATTATATCCATTGGGGTTCCACGAGCTTTCACATAAAGTTTCCCAATATAGCTGAGAAATAAATGCGGCGGTATTTGAGTACTTCAAAACTTTGAGGATAAGAAGAATGCTACTATTAGGGTAAGGAATCCATGGCATTAAATTAAGGGTTTTTGACTACTTTTTGCTAATGTGTATCATAAGATACTCCCTTGGTCCCTAGATATAGGACTCCTTTGGGAGATTTCAAGTTCATTGAGAAAGTTGATTAATTTAATTAATGATATTGGAAATGTGAACTTTTGATATGTATTTCCAAAATTACCCTATTAAATACTTCCTCCGGCTCGAATTATAAGCAAATTCAACCACTTTCACGCTTATTAAGGAGGTTAGTTTATTGTATTTAATTTTTTCAAATTTATAAAAAATAAAGGTATTTTAGGAAAGTAGTATTGAGAATGAAACAAAAATTAATTAAGATTACAATTTTCTAGAGATGTTTTAGGAAAGTGGTATTGGGAATGAAACAAAATTTAATAAAGTTAGTTAATTTTGCTTATATTTTAAACCAAGATAAATATGTTTTTTGTTGCTTATAATTCGAGTCGGAGGGAGTATTAATATTATTGAAAATCTAAAAAGTGTTAAATAAATAGGGGTGTTCGTGGAAAAAAATAATTAATGATCATTGAAAATTATTGGTATGAGGTCTTATAAATAAGGACAAAATAAAAGTATCAAAAGAGTCTTATAATTAGGGACGGAGAGAGTATATGTTAAAAAATTTATATTGACTAAATTTGTATTGAAAATTATTGTTATATTTATAAAATTTATATACATTAATTACATCAATTTTTGATGTAAATTTACGCAATATGAGTTTGTTAACGTTTGTGATAGAACACACAAATTAGGAAACCTTTAAATTAAAAAAAATGATATAATCAACCCGAGCTTAAAGAAATAAAAAAATGTAATTTTACATAAATAAAATATTGTGTTTAGTGCTAAGAGAAACACTAAATTTAGTTTTTCATATTTATCCTTTTCTAAATGTTTATGTTAACATAATCCTAAATTAAATGGGTTTTATTGATGAATAAGTAACCTAAAATAGAAAATCAACTTAAAAAATGTTGAATTTAATATTTTAATTTTATTTTTTTTTGTTTTTTAAGATTAATTTTATTATACCCTCCCTCAGATTTCTTATGCATTACCCTTATATCAAAACTCAAATTACACATGTTACTGCAAAAGTTTAATTGCCATTTTAATTTTTTTTAATTGCTCAACCAATTATAATATTAGCACCAAATAAGTAAAAGGAAGAAAATTTTACCAAATTGCGGCCTTCTCTTGTGAAGGTAGATAAAATTTAAAGAATAGCAACAGATCTTCTTTTGACTTGTCGAGAAGAGGTTTAAGCCGGAAGTCCTAATTCATTGTGCAAGGCGAAAAAACAATTCCAAATAAAATTAGTCTGTGAGAGAAATTAGTATTATATTTCAATTATACACTTAAATATTGTGGAGTACTAGTATAACCGTAAAAGAATTAACAACTTTGATTATAAAGTACTCTTTCCTTCTTTAATATAATAATCTCTTAAAAACTTTTTTTTAACCAATCGATTTTCTAATTTCTAATTTCCTCTGTTATTAATTAATTTTTTTTCATAAAAATTCTAATCTATTCATAACTTCTTCGAATTTCAGTGATAATTATAAAGATAATATTAAAAAAGTATAACAAATATTATTAATTTTAATGTCACTAATAATATTGTATTAAGGAACTAAAGTAGTAATACTTCCTCCGCTCCTGTATGTAAGACCTTTTTGAAAAAAATTACGTCCACCAAGAAAGTAGGTTAAAATTGTTAGTGGCCTTGAAAATGTAAAAATTTAATATACTTTTTCAAAACTACTCAAATAATTGTTATTAGGATTCTAGAAAGTGTTAACTTAATATAAGTGTTTTTGAAAAGAAGAATTAAATATTATCAAAAATTGGAATAAGGTCTTACAAATAAGACCGGATGAGGTATTTTTTAACTCACCTGTTTCAATTTATTTGTCCTATTGACAAACACAATTGTTTCTATTTAGTTGTTCTTTTAAATTTTTTAATGAATATTAATAGTTACTTTTTCATTTATGCCCTTTTATTAAAAAATACTAGTAGAATAATGTTATAATGAGATAATACTCTCCTCGTTCCATAAGTTATGTTCATTTAGCTATTTCACTTTGTCCCATAAATTATGTACTTTTAGAAACTCAATACTCATTTATATTTCTCTTTTTAAGTATATCCTTATCTATTACTTCAATTCATCCGTCTCACAAGAATTGTAAAAAATGACAAAATTTTGTGTCTCAAACTAAAGTTAATGTAATTAATGAAAAAACTTGGAAATTGTAAATTCTGAATTTTAATTGGTTGATCAATGAAAAATGTATTAAATTAGTTAAAATAATTGAATGATATGTTAGACAAAACATTAAATGTATATCTTCTTAATTTTTATTTTTTTTTTACTATTGCAATTTTTTACCATCTCAGTAAGACGGAGGGATGGGAGTACATTATCCTTTTCATCACTCATTCTTCTATCTCTCTTCATTATAATAATATTCATACATTTATTATTACTTTCTCTCCTATTATTAAATAGTAGGTAATTTAGTCAAAATATATCATATGTTTACATTATTTACTCATTTATTAATTTATATGTAATTTCTAACACAACATAACTTATAAAATGGAAAAAGTATTAATGATAATCGATAAAAACATAAATATTAAATAAAGAAGATAAAATAGTAGTAAAAAGTTTAAATGAGTCTTCTCTTCTCTTCTCCGTTTTCCTCTCTTATGTGATAGCGGTAGAAGGGGAGGGAGAGATCTCTCCCTCCCCATCCTTTGATTGGTGTGTGAGTTTTTTCTCTCCCAGTTATATCTGGGTTAAATAAATAAATCTTGCCTTTGTGCAAGTGGTGTGAATTTTCTTGTCCTAGTTTCATCTGGGTTTTGTTTTTGTGTGTTTGAGTGTGGGAAGACTTTTTGTTTGTCTAGATCTGATCACCTTCCTATCTTCTCCAATGACTAGAAGATTGATATTCAGGACAACTTTTCCCTTCCAGATCTCTGTCTTCTCCTCTCCAGTGGCTCTACCTCCTTAGATCTGAGATTCTTTGTCGCCGAACTGTGCTTACTTCCGGCATTGATGATATAGTTATCTTGGAAACAAAGACGGTTGAATCTCTTGTTAGAGTTCGAAGCTGGATGTTGATGATGATCCTGATCCACAGGGAGTTTGCTGTTATGGCTGAGTATTTAGTCTTTTTTAGCAATCTTTATTGTATAGAAAATATGTGCTTTGTTATTGTACTGTTGGATCTACTTATACTATTTTTTATTATGGAATGAATTACATATTTTCTTTAAAAAAAAAAGTTTAAATGAGTTAGTTAAATTAATTAACTTTATTAATTTAACCGAGGGAGCATAAACAGCAACGCTTGGGGTTATCCCTTACCCGTTATATCCCTAGCATGTAGTTTCTGGCAATATTGTCAGTACCGAATCTAAGGTCAAGTCGGAAGAAGCTTTATATAGGGTTTAACCGTATTAACCGTTTAAGTCGGAAGGTTAGACCGTTATTAATATATATAGTAAAAATATTTTCTTAATCTCAGCTCTTAAGGCTGAGGATAAAAGGCTTTATAAAACATTTTTGCATTAAAAACTTAAACATTTAAGACTTCGAACTTAGTAAATTTATGTTTTCAATATTTTTTTTCTATTTTTTAACCTCTTATCAGGTTAAGCAAACCCATAGTAAAAAAATTAAAAAATACACTACAAAATCTACGTATTACGAAAAAAAAATTTACTTGTATATTCTTTTCTTCTTCTTCTTCTGCGTTTGTGACTTTGTGTACTGTGTATGTAACAGTCAGTCTATCATTGTTCCAGTGTTCCTTTTCTTTCGTTTTGACCCTTTGAAGTTTTAGGTTTTATTAGGTTTTTCTATTTTTTTTATGCTTGAGGGTGAAATCGGGTCCGATTTTCTCGGTTCAACCCGGTTTGAAAGCCTTGCCCAACGGTTTTTTCCGGTTTCAATTCAAGAACGGTTTAGCCACCATAAAAAATCATCACAGACACAGGTTGACGGTTCAACCGGTCCGACCGCCCGGTTCGGTCAGGATTTAATAACCATGGTTTCCGGGATTGACTTTAACCCTTTGATAATTAAAAGAAAATATTAAGCAACACTTATGGTAAAATATATATATATATATATAAGATATATATATATATATATATATATAAGCACTAGATAGTAGGAATATCTTGATCCATTTTATAAATACTTGGTCGAAATTTTAATGACATTAATTATTTTTTTTTCACAAACACTTTTATGAGTTTCAATAATAATGATTGGAGTAATTTTTGAAAAAATATACCAAATATAATAATTCTAATATCATTAATAATATTAACTAACTTATTTAATTCATCAGTAAAAGAGGCATTTAAAAAAAGTAGTAAAAGTCAGGAGAGAAGTCACGACAAGATTACAGGAAAAGATGAAATTAAAAATGAATGGCAAGCAATACCTGTTCTATTTCCAATTCCAAAAATAACTTCAGCTCTCCAGACCCGTAAGGATCTTTTGATGTTAAGTTTCCAACCTACAATTTGCGGGTGTGTCACAACACATCATATCTTAGGGCATCACAGTAAGCATAAAAGAGAAAAATTAAAGTATATATTTAAAAATATTATTTTTATTTTTTAAAAAATAATAATAATAATAATATTATTATTTTTAATTATTATTATTTATTATTAATTTATTGTTATTATTTATTTATTTATTATTATTATTTGTATATTAGGGTCTTATAAACTAAAAAAAATAAGAAAAAGGCAAAAAATGGGTCCCACGGATAATTAGGGGCAAATGTGACAATACACTTTTAATTTTGGATATATTTATTATTATTACATATTTCAACTAACTTATTAGTTCTCCTGAAAGAAACCCTTAAGGGCTTAATTATATTAAGGGATGGGGGAGCATTTCTTTATTGTTTGGAGAAAAATGGGGTAATGGTGCCATTTATGATATCTCTTAATTATTATTATGGAATTATTTTTATTTGGTTTAAATTTTCAACACCAATAGATGTTATTGAAGTTTTTTCTATACCAAATTATTTAGGCTAAACTACTCATTTGGTCATTTACCTTATTTTTCAATTTCAAATTGGTCTATGATCTTACGTTTTTTTGGTTTCATATTGGTCTCTCATGTTTCTTTTTGCTATCAATTTGATCCTGAATCACTGTTCATCCTACATGTCAATATCATATTAGTCCACGTATACATTGTTGGAGAGAGAGAGAGAAAATGACACGTGTCCATATCATATTGGTCCACATAGGATGAATAGTGAGTCAGGGACCAATTTGATAGCGAAAAGAAACATGAGGGACCAATATGAAACCAAAAAACGTAAGGGACCAATTTGAAATTTGAAAAATAACGTAAGGAATCAAATGAGTAGTTTAGCCAATTATTTATTTCCTCAAATTATTTTTATTATTAAAAATGGGGTGTTGCAATAAATATATATGAAGATATGGATATTGTTTCATCCTGCATAATATAAGCAAAAGCTGTCTTTGTTTTTTTATGATCACAAGTGTGTGTCTATATATATATATATATATATATATATATATAAAATACAAGGAGGGGTCCACTTTTTAAAAAATACATTTATAGGATATAAAAATATAAAATATTATCATATTATTAATTAGTTTATCTATATATATATATATAGTGTGTAATACGAAACAATAATAGAATTGAGAAGGAAAGAAAAATATTTATATAAAGACTTACCCGATCTCTTATTTGAATGTTTGATGAAGTAAGTATTAATAATAAAAATGAAATGCAATTATCAATAGTTACTTAAAGTGACCAAAAGACAGAAAGTGAGATGTAAAAAGATGGAGTATTACATTTATATATGATCCAAATGTACGAGGTAATGTTAAATTTTTGGCTTAAAAATACTTCTTCTAAAATTATCATTTTTTTTTTTACTTTAACTATATTTATAATAGTTATATATATATATATATATATATATGCATTGACAATGTAAAGTTTTTTTATATTGTCGATACATCATTCACCGTTCATTTGCATTACTTTTATTTAGAAGTCAATAATCATACATCCTTGGATGATGAATAATGTGCTGACAATGTAAAAAACCTTTACACTGTCAGTGTACAAACTATTTTCTCTATTTATAATGGATCTATTAAAGCAATTTAATTGAGAAGGGAGGAGCCCATACTCCCTCCCCATACCTGTGTACCTGGTCCTAGCTTCATGCCTCATCTTAATCTTACATTTTATTGTTAAAGAACACCGCATGTTTCATACTTTATACTATTCCACATAATAAAGTGTGAAATTTAGTCAAAAATTTTAAAATAGAAAAAATTAATTTTTTTTTTGTTAATCAATACTCACATTTTAATATATACATGGAGCTGTACAAAATACAAAACAACAAACGTTGTCACGTATTCGTATGCCAATTTTTTGGACCAAAAGCAATGGAATTTAAGCGAAGAACTTACCGTTTCTGTTTCTGCTTCATCCATCAGTGGTATACGTTGCACATAATGGTAATAAAAGTGATTCCCCACGTGCCAAAGGCGCATGAGTGTGACCGGTATACGAAATTCTTTGGCAACTTGTTCCTGATAAAAGTTTTAATATCATCAATATTTCGTCCCACAATGTTAATTAAATTTTAAAAACTCAATAAAATTAAGTGAAAAGGTATTTAATATTTTATTTTTCAAATTAATTAATTTCAAAATCAATCATTTAATGCATTTTTAATTGGCTATTCAATCATAGATTAAAAAGTATATAATTTTTAATTTTTCACTCATTATTTTAACTTTGATTTGAGACAATAACTTTTACAATTTTTTACTAATTTTGTGAGACAGATGAATACTTCCTAATATCTCAGTGATATTAGATACATATATGAAAAAGTATCAGTCCTAAAATTAAAGAAAATTTTCCAAAGTATCCTTGTTAGTGCTCTTAAATTGAAGAAAAGTTTTTTTTTAATTTATAATATTATTTTATCAAATTATTTTTATTTATTTTATGAAATTAATAAAATTAAATATATTTTACTAACTTTCTTAATAAATGTAAAATTAATTATTTTTTATAATATAGATTAGAGGGAGTACTACCTTCTGATTATTACAAGACAAGAAGAATTTGTGTTCATCAATAAGGGTGTTTAGTTTTGTTAGTAGCTATAACATTTAATATATTTTTAAAATTTAATCATTCAAAAAATTTATTAATTTTACATTTTTACAGAAATTGATAATAACAAACTTTTTTACAGAAAATTTTGACAATATTCTTCCTGCAATAAGAGCTTTCTTAACATATTAATATGGGATTTTCAATATATTATGCTTAAGACAATGTTGAAGAAACTATAAGTGTAAAATTAGTTCAAAAACTGATATATTTAAAGTATTAAATATCAAATTTTTAGTTTTTCAATATTAACTTGATATTTTTAGGTTTCTTATGCATTGCCTTTGTGGTAATAATGCATGTATAACAAAATCCTATTAATATATGTAAATCCAAAACAATAAACTCAACCAAACAAGTTCTCATACAATAGTTTATTCAATGAGATGCAACTATCCAAAAAAGACAAATATATATATATATATATATATATATATATATATATATATGCCAAAGTATTTGCTTTATCTTTTTTATTTGTATTATTTTTTATAGGAAATTAATAATAACAAACTTAGTTAATAAGAATACTAATTTAATAGGGGTATTTTAGAAAAAAAAATATTAAATATCTCCTATGAAATAAAAAGTGATCTACATATAAGATAATTTTTTTGGCTTAATTACATTTTTAGTTTTTTATCTTATTTTCAAGATTCAGTTTAATCCTTAATATTTTTTTTTCAATTATATTGGTCCTTTATTTTTCAATTATATTGGTCCTTTATTTTTAACAAAAAATTCAATTTGTTCCTATCATCAAAGCAGTGGTAGTTTTATCGAAATATTAACACCTATTATAAAAAACTGGAAAATATTGCCAAAATCTTGAAAAATTCCATCCCACCGCCACTAGACTAAGGCTAGGAATAATGATGTTGCTTCGTCAATGGGGAAGCAAATTGACTTGCGGTGGTGATTGATCGATATGGACAGATATGATAATGTTATAGAGATATAAACAAAGATGGCTAAACAAAGATGGCAATTGGACCTCTATTGATAAAGCTGTAAGAATATATGTTAACCTCTATCGATGGAATGACAATGAACGTAAATATTTTGAGCAAAACTAACATTTTTATGATAAAAGAACCAAATTGAATTTTTAAAAATAAAATAAAGGACGAAAATAAGTAAAAAAAAATTAAGGATCAAAGTGAATCTTAAAAATAAGATAAAGAACTAAAAATGTAATTAAGCTTTTTTTTTTTAATAAAAAATGCGAACTAAATATAAGAACAAGAATTGAACAAGCTAAGTAGTACAATAGATGGTCGCTTGGAAAAAGTTGATATAAAATGGGGGAAAACTTTCAAGGATGATCGCAAATGAAAGATGCTATGCAAATCAAATGATGAAATGAAACACTATAATAGTTCATACCTTAAACACAATTAAAGGGGTGTCTGAAGGAATACAAAAACTTCGCACTAATTCATGGTTTACTAGACCAAAAACTACTTCATCTCCAACCTGCTCATGCATATCTGCTTCAGTTGCAACCTGGGGGTAGCATATCAATAAGATATTAACGTACTAACATATTATACTATATGGTACGTAGCAAATTTTGAACTGGGAAATTAAAAGGAATATAGAGTTGTAACCTGTATGATGGTGGTGGAACAACCAACCTGTACCTTCTGCATCTCAGAAACTAGATTGTCCTTGTAAATGTCACGTATAGATGGGATTTGAAGATCATCTAATGCAGAATTACATTCGGACACTATTTTACCAAATAAGTCAGAACTTATTGTTTCAATATACCGAGGAATGCCCTTACAATGAGATATTACTCTATCCAAAACGTTCCAATAAAATTGATCTATAGGGGGAGACCTTTTGAACGCATGCCAACTGAACAATTCGCATGATTCACTATGACTTAATGGTTTTACTTTATAGTAATTTTCAACACCAAAGGAACGTAGCAAACTCTTGTTCCTTGTTGTTATAATAATTCTGCTACCAGAGCCAAACCAATCAAGTTCACCGGCAAGTGCTTTTAATTGCTCTAATTTATCAACACCATCCAGAATCAATAGAACTTTTTTACCAGAGAGCCTACTTTTAATAATTGGAATTCCTTTATTAACATTCCACAACTTGATATCCTTCTCCCCTACAGATTCATAAAGAAGTCTTTCTTGAAGTTGTTCCAACCCATGCTTTATTAAGCTTTCCTTAATATCAGCAAGAAAGCATAGACTTTCAAATTGATCAGCAATGGAATTGTATACAGCACGTGCAAGTGTTGTTTTACCGATTCCTTCAATCCCATAAATTCCTACCATGCCAACGCCTTTATTTGATTCAAAATCTAGAAGTGAATATATTTTTTGTACATGAGACTTCAAGCCAATCGGATAATAAGCAACATGTAAAGGGATACGATTAATCTTTTTAGAAACCTCCAGAACAATATCTCTAATAAACTTATATTCGTACCTGTTCAAGTGCAAATATGAAATCAAATAATTCAATATCAAAATTATGTATAGTTTATTAGCTTCGAATGAATCAAAATTTAAATTTTGTACTACTTGTCTAAGGAATAATATAAATTCTTGTATAAAACTAGTGATCATTAGTTCTGTGCACTAAGGTAACAAAGAATCAACTGTCTTCCTTCATTTAAAAGAAAAACAAGAAAGACCAATTATTGTCTAATCGATAATGGCTCCTTCCGCTGGTTATGGTTTTTTTTTTATAAGATAAAAATTTATTATAACTAAGAAGCACAAGAAATGCTCTTAGCCCAAATGAAAGTTGCAGTTACAAGAAAAACATAGCCAATGACACCAACCAACATACTCGAGCTAAAAAACAGTAAAACAATAACCCCCTATGACCGCTGGTTATGGTTGAGCTGCCAACATCAGCAATACACTATTATAAACACATTACTTAATTATTTATTTTTAAAATAAACATGTCAATATTTTATTACTAGCTTAGTGTACACACTATGAGTGTGTTTTAGCAAGATAAGAGTGTGAATTATAAGGAATTCAGCTGATTTATTTGACGAAAAATAAGTTGTAATCCTTTTTGCTTAGAGAGAAATTTCAAAAAAGCCTAGTGTTTATAAGCTATGATTTCAAAAGTAACTTTTTTGTGGAGAGGCAAATATTTTTTTTCTTCTTTTTTTATGAGGAGTGGAGAGAAAGTGTGGTCATCATGATTTGAATCTCGATCCCCACAATTTACCAACTGAATTGGTTTTTGATAACATTTTAAAAGCTCCTTTAAATAACTTATATTTTATAATCCCTTGACTTATTAACTTTTTTACATTATTTTACCAATTTTCTATCGGTTTGTCAAGTTATCCACTCTTATTAAAACTACCTAAGTTAATGACACCAATTTTTCTTTTATCTTAAGTGGTATCATATGTTCGGTTCGGTAAGTTATCCGCTTTTACTAATTTATTCGGAGACTGTAAATAGGCATTTTCCACTCTATATAGTATATACCACAAGCATATGCCACTTTATTTGATTAGTTTAAAATGTATTTTTTTGATATAATTAGTACTTACTCTGTCCCAAAATATAACGAAGAAATACAAAAAATCAGTTCAAAAAATTACTTTTGTTATAGACAGAGAAAACAGTTATAAAAGTCAATCAATCAAGTAGAGTGTCCCATAATTATGATACATGGAATAGGACATTAAATGTTAACTCAGCTCATAAGAAATCATACAACAATTTATTTATTTATTTTTTTTTTGAAGTTTCAACTATTACTGGATCTAAGTGTCGTCTACGGTATCTAAAATCTTGAAATAATGAAAATTGCTAAATTGTAAAAAATAATTAACAATAATAAAAATAATTATAATTATGTACACATTATTTCCTAATTTTTTATAACCTATTTTCATAATTATATATGTATGTATAAATAATAAGAAGAAATTAATAATGCATAGGCAAAAAATTCATAAAAAGAGTTATGAACTACGCACCCTTCAGTATCAGGTTTCATATGGGCACCAGAGAGATCAGCTGCTTTTTTCAAAGCAAATTTCCACTTATCAATTTTCTCCTTCTTAAATCTGGCTTCATGTTTAGTTAATGCTTCTCCATAACTCCCTTTCTGATACCGCACATCAGAAGGGTCAATCAAATAGAAAACGGGCAAAACCAACATACCTTTTTCTTTTGAGCACTCCATAATATTTGCAAGTTCATCCAAACAAAAACTTGAAAATGCATAGTTTTTGGAAAAAACTACAATAGCAATCCTAGATTCTTGGATTGCCTTCACGAGAGCTGAAGTTATTTCTGCTCCTTTCTGCAGTTCTCCATCATCTATGAAAGTGTTGATTCCTTTCTCGTGCAGAGCATTATAAAGGTTTCCAGTGAAACCTGAGCGTGTGTCCGGACCTCGAAAGCTGATGAAGACATCGTAGGTCCATCCAAAGGAGAAGGAAGGGCTCAAGGATGAAGAAGAAGATGATGTGTTATTCATGGTAGCCATAGCAATGGTTGTTGAGAAGGAAGGAAAGGATGTGAAAGATCTATCTAAAGAACCACAGTTCTACAAAAATACAAGTCAAACAAACACAAATGCAATGACTTCAAGGCAGCATGGTTGGGTCTGCTTACATTTTTAAATGAATAGGAAAAAAAAAACATTATAAAGGGGTAATACCGGAGTAGGCACTATCTGACTAGCTATATAAAAATGTTTGTCTTAAGTTATCGAGAATGGAAAGAAAATTATTTTTTCTTAACCACTAGTTGAATGAGAATAAGTATGTGGCAGGTATATATATACCAGATACACACTTAGACAGATTGTTCGAGTGTAATTCTAGCCAATAGGAGATAATTATTATTGAGAATGCATGAGAAGGAAGTGGTGAATAAATTCATTTTTAAATGAAATAACAATAAGAAAAAAAAAAAAATAGATGGTGCACTGATAGTGTAAAAGTTTTTTACATTATTAGTGTATCATCACTCATTCATGTGTTTATGGTCGTTGACTTTCAAATAAAAGTAATACAAATGAATGGTGGACGATGACCTGATGGATAAAAAACGTTACACCGTCAACACACACCCATTAGTCTCTAAAAATAAACATAAATTCTTATCCAAGTAGCTATATAAAAGTAATAAAAATGTTTGTGTTACTCAAAGAGTAATGGTAAATATATGAGTAAATGGTCATTTTATCCTTAATTTTATATCTAATGATTGATTATATTGGTTTTTATTATTAATGAAAAATAGAAATTTAATTCTTGATATTGATGATCAATGGTCACACTCGTCCTTGGAATCAATGGCCATTATCACATGTTAAGAGTATGGCTTCGTTTTTGCATAGGTTGAATAAAAAAATGTCACTTTGGTTGTTAATTTTGGCACTCATTGATCATATTAACCCCTAACATTAAATAAATCTCACTTTCATCCTTGACTTTGACAAACGTTTGTCGTGTTACTCCTTGGAAGTAAAAGATATTTCTTTGAGGATCATTATCACTTTCTTAATCTTCTCTATCTATTAGTTCATAATTCATGGTTTTTGTGTAAAAATAAGTCAGAACACATTATTCATTCCATTTTAGTACAGAAACTTTTTTCACTTCTTGAATTTTGATCAAATTTTTATGTTGAACTATGTAGGATTTTTCAAATACGAAGCTTGCAGTGTTAAGACTACTCATGTTAATACAAATCAGGCTGGGGTGCAGTTGCAAAGACTCTGACCATATTGTTTTTGTTCTATAGAAGCAAATCATGAATACATGTATTATTTTTGTTCTTTCGTGTAGGTTTTTAGGCATATATGATTAAATAAAATAGGTTTTTTGTGATAAAAAACCATCATGAGTTATCTTGTATGACATATGTGAATCAATTAGAAAACCAAAATTATACGAAATTAGATGTTTTTTTTATGACAAGCTTCGTATAAAATAAACCAAATTGATATAAAGATACGTTGTTTCATTCATATATCAAGGAAATTATGCTATCAAACCCTACTTATTTGACAATGCAATATAGTTTAACATTGAAACGTGTTTCACTTTTTGGGTTTTGATCAAGATATGCAGGTTTTTGGTGGAAAGGGAGTTGTTCTATCAAGATAAGACAAGGGTCGTCCTTTGAAAAGATATTTAGTTTAGCAAGAGGGAGCTCTTAGTCCTACGCACTCGTTCAAATTGTGTTTTGAAGACTCAAGACTACGTAGCTCTTATGAGCACGTTTATATTGTGTGTTTGGGAGAGATGTAGGTGGCATTCGGGCTATTCTTGAGAGAGTTCAACGATAAGTCCCCTCTCTTAGGAAGGTCGTTTAGCAGCTCTGTAACCTTTGTATGAGCAAATCGGGCTGACCGTGTAGGATTCCGAGACTATAGCTCTCAATACTATTGGTGGTGGCCTTAATGATGCAGTAGATTCTCTGCAGTGGGATTGTGATCAACTACCATCGTGGGATGACAAGAGTTTGGTATTTTCTCTGCTAAGATTCTCTCTTCTGGGAGTATATGTGTATATCGTGTATACAGATGTTGTAGCGTGTCTAGCCCTCTAATGGAGGTTTGTATTTATATGGTTGGCATGGGCTACTTGGCATGATGTATTTCCCTTGATAACTCTTCTGTCTCTGAGGATAATTTTCGTGTGATCTTATCTTATTTAGATAAGCGGTGATCCCTTATAATCATATAGAATCCAATATTAATCTACTCTGATCGAGTTGTTATCTGATGGAGATTGATTTCTCAATTAAGTATTGTGACCTGTTTATGGGTTATACCCTTATCCGAGCTCTTGTGAACTAGTCCATGTGTCAAGTCTTCTATAGTAAGTGGTTTGATCTTGGACCTTGTCCTAATATAAGGCCTTTCCTTGTAGGTCGTTGTAGGTCGTTGGAGGATTATCACATAGAGTAGGTATCCTTAACTCGTGACAGGGTCGAAACAAGAATGAATAATGATCTTAATACAAACAATCATGAGTGATGAACTAAAAGAGAAGACTAAGAAAGTGACTGTGATCTTCAAAGTAACATCCATGTTGCTTCGAGGGACTAATGCAAAAAATGTTCATCAAAGTCAGGGATGAAAGTAAAATTTATTGAATGTTTAGGATTAATATGACAGATGAGTGTCAAAGTCAAGAATCAAAGTGAAATTGTCTAGTCCTTAAACTTTAGGGTCGTTTTGTCACAGACCCTTGTTCTTTTTTCTTTCAATGCCTGCCTCCTAAAAGTTACTTATGCGTTTACAATATACCCTTCATACCAATTCCAACCAAAATTTGCTAACATATCACATTGGAATCTTAGTCAAACCTAGGAGATTAGACACATAGGAGAAGACGACCTCTCTCTCCAATCTTTTTTTTAAAGTAAAAATATAAAAATATTAATTTTTTTTTAGTTTTTTAATTAGAAAAAAAAGAATCTTAACCCGTGTGTCATCACGTGGCTAACCTTCTGCGCCTGACTAGGTTTTCGGTTTTTTAATTTAAAAAAAAGGATTTTTTTTACTCTTAGGGAAGTTTAGATCAATCTTGTTCTCCCCTTATGCACTATTTCAACGTGCCTGATAAAACTGCGTAGTCTTGATCTCCAGAACCTTAGTTTGAACGGGTACGTAGGATCGAGAGTTCACTCTTATCACACAAAAAATCCTTCATAAGGACCCTCGTCCTTAACAGGGACCTATATCTGATCGGGACAAAACACAAACATTTCAAAACTGATAATGGTTTGGGATTTTTCTGGAGGAGACTTTAATGAGTTTTGCGAGAATGCAGGCATAGTGAGACATCGCACTATGCGGAAGACTTCACAGCAAAATGGAGTTGCAGAACTCATAAACAGAACCATTATAAATAGAGCTCAATGCATGCTCTCTAATGTCGGCTTGGGAAAGGAATTTTGTGATGAAGATGTTAATATAACTTGTTATTTAGTGAACCGCTCTCCATCTATACTACAATTGAATCAAAGACTATTACCAAAGTAAGGTCTAGCACTCCAACTTATTATTCTAATCTAAGAATTTTTGGATGTCCTGCATATGCTCATACTCGATTTATTGCTTCGACGGAGACCCTCATATGAGTTGATGCATTAATAGTTTCACTTTTACAGTAATTGATGCCTTACCCCATCCATTTTTTCAAGGCTAAAGCATGTGTTTCAAAGAAAAAATTTTCCCTCTTTCACTCACATCGTTGCATTTTATCAGGGAAGATTTTCACTTGTGAGGTTTATATATTTTGGCAATTTTTATAATTAATTAGTTGGTTACAGATGACTAATTTGTGGTTAGGGTTTATCCACTTTTCTCATTTGTGCTCTATAATATATCATCAGGCATCAGGGAGAGAGGGGGAGAGGGAAAGGGATGAGTGGAATGGAGAAAAGGAAAGAGAGAGAGAAGGGTATCTTAAGAGAAAAAAATTGGGAGAGGGGATCAAAAAATGAATTCCCTTAATTGAAAGTCAATCAAACCGTTCCTTGTGGAAAAGAATTGTTTGGTATGGTCGGGTCGACATTGTACCATTATTAATTGTAAACCAATCAAATTGGTTTGTTTGTAGGCTTAATTATGTTTGCTGTCTTTGAAATTTCAAGTCATTTAATCACATGCTCTTCTTTTTTTTTTTTTTAATGTCTGCCCCGTCGAAGTTACTTTTAAGTTTTATCACGTGACATCACGTGACTAATCTCTTGCATAGGATTCGCATGTGACATGTTAGCAAAATTTGCTCGAAATTAGTATAAAGGGTATATAGGAAACCCATAAGTAACTTCGGGAAGCCGCAAACATCGAAAAAAAAAACAAGGACTTGTAACGAAACGACTCTAAAATATAAAGATCGAACACATAATTAAATCATTCCATAATTTGGAACCAAAGTAGCCTGACCCGACATGTGATTCGATTACCATATTTTTTTTATTGGTTTGATACGTAAACATGCATGTAACATAACCCTAATTCCTTTTCATTTATGTTCTAGGATACCCTCTCTAAGAGTAAGATGATATGGTGCCCCATGTGTTTATCTTTCTTGACGCCAAGTCTAGACTGGGGATTCTAGTGGGTGGTATGGATCAACTCATGATGGTGAGAGCAAGTGTTGGGCATAGTAGCCTTAGAACATTGGTCCTTGGAGTTGGCCAACGAAAGGAGAAGGTGATCATTAATTTTGGTTGGCATTGAGGATGGCCAAAAAATGGACAATTTATTTGGGCGGAGTCTCAATCCGGAAATCCTTTCTTTCTCTCTTCTCTCCTCTCTTTCTTCCTTAATTCATTTTTTTTTCAAATATTTTAATTAATTTTATTTATGAATTTGAATTTAATTAAAAATTCTAATTCAGACACTGTATCTAAGTAAGGATTAAGCTTAGTTTTAAAATGGTCCTTCATCTTTGTCAAATTTTAGTCCCTCAACTTGTTTTTTTTCTCTATTTGATTCCTAATGTTACTTTTTAACATATTATATTAACATAACCATTAAATTGATCAAAATAGTCTCTCTCTCTTTTTTTCTTCTCAATTTGGTCTCTTAATTTGTTTATCTCAATATATAAGATCTTAATTTGTTTGTGTCTCAATATATAAGATATAGGTAAAAAAAAACATGATTTGTTATCATCAAAACACAATGCCACTAGGCATAGGGGAAATGACATAGGGGCATAGGGGAAATCCATATTTCCACAATTCTCCCCCTTTTTGATGATAACAAATCATGTTATTTTTTTTACCCATATCTTGCCTATACTTGATTATGTGTATTTACATCGTCCATTATATATTCTTTATGTGTTAACTGACTTAGGCGTTGGAGATACCCTTTTGCAGGATATTGGAAACTCTGATTGATGCCTGGAGTTTAGTGTTTTATCATCTTATTTATGTGCATCAATTTAGGGGGAGAATGAATGTTTGCATGACTGATTTGTAATTGCTATATATTATTAATGTCTGCATGACTGTATTGATGTTCCTATGTGTGAGGGGGAGACATACATATTTGCATATGCTTTAACCCTTGTCTTGCAGAATAGGTTTGACATCAACAAAAAGGGGGAGTGTTAGAAGTCAACGTGGAAGTACGTTGAAGTTTTGATGATGCCAAACAAAGACCAAACAAAGTCAAGATGCAAGTCAAGTGTCAAGCAAGAAGCTTCAAGTGGTTTCCTCCCTTCCCACATTAGGAATCAATGTAAGGCTATGTAATTGCTTCATTTTAGTAATAGGCCTTATTTAGAGTTATAGGAGAAGAATGTTTTAATTGCAAAAAATGTTTTAAGTAAAAATGTTTTAAGTTAGATTTTCGGCTAAAATTATTTAAGAAAACCTACGGTTACATACTCTGCTTTAGAAAATAATTTTTATGAAAATAAGCAGAAGTAATCGATTACCTCTCCTGGATAATCGATTACCATACCTCTGAGTTGTGACCTAGGAGTTTTAATTAAAAATAATCGATTAACTGTTTTAATAATTGATTACCTTCCTCACAGGGAGTAGATAATCGATTACCTTGTTTTAGTAATTGATTACTTTCTTAAAAAAATTAATTTCACTGTTTTCACAGAAAAGAGATAATCGATTACCTTGAACGATTACTTTTAAGTATTTTTGAAATCTGTGTCAGAATCAATCTGAAATATTTCCAGATTTGTTTTTACTTAATTGATTTTGATTTGTTCCGATTTTAAAGTTATGATTCGATTTTTGAATTTCATATATTTTATTATTTTGAAAATCAATCTTTGTTTTATTTCCGGATTTGATTTTGATTTTGAATTTGAATTATTTCCAAAATCGTTTTTGATTTGATTCTGTTTTTAATTTTGAAATTCAAATTCAAATCTTCAAAATCTTTTTATAAGAAAGTTTTTCTCTCCTTCAAACTAACGATTCTGATCACACTTTTGCAAAAATGCTTTTCACGTTTTCTTTTTCTTCTTCTTCTTCTCCAACTCTAAGTTTTGGCCTATGCTATAGTGAAACTATTACCTTTGCCATTAGAGCTTTTTTGTTGTATTCGTGTTGATTAGAACACATATTTGTTAGAAAGTCAAATTGGTGTATCCGCACTATTTAGAGTGAAATATTGTTAGTTGTACCAATCACCATATCCATAACCATTGTTGTAAAGGGGTGTGTGACCCTTAGTGATTATGGAGTGAATCTCCTAGTTCAGACGTGTGGCATGTTCGTGTTTTATAGGGTGAGGAACCCTTGTTGTATCTGGGGTAGTGGCTAGACGAACGGTGGGACAACTAGTAGAAAGGGCTGCCTTGGATTCTAGGAAGTGGTTTTCTAGTGTTGTGTTTTGAGGTTCCTAGCGAACGGAGGTTCCTAGTAGTGTGCGGGGCACTCCGGTTGTAATTGGGACGCGAGGCGTCTTTGGTTATTTGATAAAAGCTCAAGTTGGTCGTTTAGGGACTGGACGTAGGTCTTTCGCTGGAAAGGCTGAACCGGTATAAAAATCCTGATGCAATTTTCTTTATCCATCATCTCTTTATTTTTCGTTGTTATCGTTGCTTATTCGTTGTTGTTATTATATTAATTTAATTGTTTTAAATTAATTAGCACGATAACGTTTTCTTTTTATTCTATCAATTGTCTCCGCGCGTATTAGTTTTTATATAATTATTAATATTATCCGCTTTCGCGTAATCGTTTTTCAAAGTTTTATTGTTTTCCGCTGCAAAGTTTATTTAAATTTGTTGAAAACGATTTAATTCAAATATTTATCAATGATTTTATAAAAACCCAATTCAGCCCCCCTCTCTTGGGTGACGGCTGCCAATCCTAACATGTTGGATGTTGCAATTCTAAAAGGCCACCATGCTGGAAGTAGAGCTTTTTTTGTCAAGGATTAAACTTATAAAACAACAGAGAATGCAGGTCTACCATTTGTGAAAGCAGTTTCCTATAATGTTAAGCTTTGCACTTACAATTAATAAATCACAAGGTCAAACCATTCCAAATGTTGGGATCTTCCTTCCACAACATGTCTTTGGACATGGACAATTGTATGTTACTATGTCAAGAGGTGTTTCTCGAGCTACTACAAGAATTCTCATTAAAGAATGTACAATTCAAGGCGAATCCGGGGAATACACAAGAAAAATTGTCTACAAAGACATTTTGCTATCTCAAGGCTAACAACAACTACAGGTATGCAATATTAAAAAAATTTATTTAATATATTGTCACATATGTTCAATGTATCATTCATTAAGTTTATTTATTAAAATTAAAATTAACAATTACATTTAAAACTGATTTAACATATATATTATAAGTATACGATCAATAAATCATTGTTTTTGTACCACTATAAATCTGAAATGGAAAAAGATACCATATACGACTCCAGTTAATGATGCCATGTACCTAAAGTACACTACTTTTCATTACTCTTAGTTGTCTTTAAAACTTGTGATATTAATCATTAGTATTAACTCTTTAATAAGCTCGTATGGGTATAGAACATTAAAATGTTGAGTAAATGGTTAATTAAAATACATGTTAATTGTTGTACTTGCTTTATTTTGATTTTTAACATTATTACTAACCACGAATTCTATTAAACTACAGGAGCAGTGTTGATTGCTACATGGAATTTCACAAAAATTTGGTTTTTGCAATCATTTCTATCAATTCTAAATTTGATGTTAGTTTCATACTATCAATCAAGATGTAATTGTCACTTTTACAATAAGTAATTCAGTCCGTCAATAGGCGTTATTGAAGCGACCTATAACTCTTTTTAAAAATATTGTTAAAGAAATTTCACCCTTAAAAACCTATGCCAATTAACTTCTTCTAGTTTAAATGTTTAATGTTCAAGGTTGTAGTTTTTTAGTTAATTTATGTGCTTTACATAAGATTTGTATTCTACAACTAAATTACAGTTATAACACATACTGTAATTAATACAGTTTCTTAACACATATGTAAAATTAAAACTTGAATGTGATCTTCATTAACAATTGTGTTGTGACTTATATATGCAATTACAGACTTACATTCAACAGAAACAAATTGATCTTACTTTCATTTTGAGCATGGAAACATGTTTTATATTACTATTTACACAACAATACAACTATTAATCATATCTGATAGCTATAAATTGTCTGGAATTAATAACAACGTATACATAAACATACTTATTATATTAAACAGACGACAATAAAAATGCGCGTGGACAGGCATGAGTGAAAATCATGCACGTACTTATTGGTAGACAAATGATGTATTCCTAAGTATATACTACGTTATGCATCTAGACAAACATGATAAATTTTGTAAGGGAAATTAAATCGGAGAATAACAAAAATAACAATACATGTATACTTTCGTTGAAATTTATGGATCGATATCCTGGAACATGACAACTAAGAATGCATACATGTAATAAAAATAATTTACACGAAAATGAACATCGTCAACATATAAATAACATTTATAAAGACCGATATTTCAATATATCAATACACAACTCTTTACAACAAAAACATGACAATGAGAATGCGGGAATCACCATGCTAGTTATAGATTATCCCTCTAAAGAATTCCATTCCGGGCCTAAGAAAAATGTTTTTGTTTCATTCTTTTACGATGACAATGTTCAAAAAAGTTTTTGCAGCAAACGGTCTCTTCGTCTGACTTGCGGGGCAGCTGCCTCGTTAAGATAACCCTTATACGAAAGAATATCTGGATATGGAAATCCCTCGTCACTTCCAACTTTTAAGGACTTCTCAAAATATATGATATTACCATCTGAAAACTGCCCAAAAATGAAAGAGTGGAAAACGAAAGTCACAAACAATAAGATGACAATCCTAGACCCGAAAGCAACATTAAAAAACACATGCGGTTAATCATCTATATTCTTGACGGTTCTCAATACAAGCGCGAACAATTTGAAAAAAGGATTTTCTAAGGGCCGAGGATAAGAGGCTTTATAAAACATTTTTCCAATAAAAAACATTTAAGACTTGGAATTTAGTAAATTTATGTTTCTAATACTTTTTTTTAAAAGAATATAAGATTTTTTTAACAAGATCGAAAATAAGCACTTTTAATTAGATAAGCTTTTTCCAAAAAAAATAATAATATAAAATTTTATTTCTCCTAATAATATTATTTCTTATGAAATTTAATCGTTTTTATGAGAGCAGATAACAATAATTTTAACACTATTAAATATTATCAAAATTGATTCACTTCTTTAATATTAAACACTTATATTTTAAAAAAAATCAGATCTTAATAATTTTAACACTATAAATATTTAGAATATTAATTATTTGTTAATAATACTAAACACTTACGTTAAAGATTCTAGAAAGTATTTTATACCTCATTCTCTTGAAATGTGGATTTCTTGTCGATACGATTGCAGTACCTGGGACATGCATATCGTAACTGAAAGCAGCTGACAGAATATCAATATTTTCACTCTAACTTTAGATTGCAATAATAATGATATATCAAATGGAAAATGACTTAGCTTACATCAAAATATTCAAGTTCTTCATCAACCGCAAATCCTGCCATTTCATTTAGTCTTGGCGTTATATCCATGAGCTTTGAACCGACTTTGACATAAAGCCTCCCAAAAAACCTAAGAATAAAAGCAGAGGCATTTTTTAGTACTTAAAGTCTAATTTCACTCTGTTAAGTATGTAATAGGAAGAGTGAGTACCGAAAAGTCCCAAGTGAAGGATCATAATAATAGAAAAATAGCATCAAATCATCTTCTGTTTTGTCGGAAAGAGGAATAGGCCGGAAATCCTAATTCATTGCTCAATGCTCCAAGTCGTTAGTCATCATTGAGATAATATATATATTTACTCCTTAAATTTCGTTCGTATGTAGTTTATTTTAAAAGTTGATGTACGTACGAAAATCAAGTCATTAATCAAAATTAAAATTTTATTGAATTTTGACAAAAATAGTCTTATTTAAGATGATATAATTAATCATATATTTCATAAAAAAAGCTTCACAAAGAAAATAGGTTAACCATATCTCTAGAATCAATGATGATGAGGGGGAGGTGTAGATTGAGGAAGAAGACATTGCCGAGGTCATAGGGCATTATCTACAGAATTTATTTGTGACATCCAACCCTATGCGAGTTGAAGAAGTTGTGGCTGTGGTTGACAATCGCTTAAGCAATGAGCATCCAAACCTTTCGGCAAAGAGGAGGTACTTCATGCCCTTTGTCAAATGCATCCCACATAAGCCAAAGGTAAGGATAGTATTTCAGCTTTATTTTATCAAAAATATTGGGATATTGTGGGTAATGATGTTACAAAGATTGTCTTAAATGTTCTTAATGTCCTCATTGTCCTTATCCCAAAAAAGAAAAAGGCCCAACATGCTAGTGAATTTAGACCCATTAGTCTTTTTAATGTCATTTTTAAAATCATCACAAAAACCATTGCTAATAGCCTAAAAAGTATCCTCCTTAGCTTGATATCATAACTGAAGACGATGGAACACGAAAAAAAAAGGATAACTTCAAACAATTAACAGAAAAGATTAGAGTAAAACTTGCAGGATGGCGTACTAATTGTCTCTCATTCGGAAGAAATGTTCTTGTAAAGTCAGTAGTTGGTAACATGGCAAATCATGTGGCTCAACAGTCCATCATATCATTTCTCTGGAACAATGGATGGTAGCACCTACTGGAAGATTCAACAGCTGATGGAGGGTCCATGATATGGTAAATGACCATGGAAGTGGAGATATTCAAAACCTTAAAAAATTGATTCCCAACAGAATTCTTCTTAAGATATGTTCTATTCCCTCTCCAAACCATGATTCAGATCTAGATAAGATTGTTTGGCAACTTTTGTATCAAAATGGCAACTTTTGTATCAAAATGGCTTATGTGCTATTGGTAAATGAAGTCCCTACAGTATCCACAATTAATTGGGAAATGGTGTGGCGGTGGAAAGGCACTGAGAGATACAAATTTCACATTTGGAAACTGGGACATGATAGAATTCCAACAAATTCTATGAAGAGTAAGTGGGGTATAGGGATGTTGATTGGCCTTTCTGCCCAGGGATGGTTGAGAAGTCCATTCATGCTATGAGAGACTGTTCGAAGGCTTCTCAGATTTGGAATTCTCTCTTGTGACCTTGTGAAGTGGCTGAATTTTATGAAGCTGACTAGTTTACATGGATTCGCATAAACATGAAAGTAGGGTGGGGTAAATTTCCAAGAGGTCAGTGGTAATCTATTTTCTTTACTGCTAACTATATGATTTGGCAATGAAGAAATAGAACTATCATCGAAGGTGTATCAAATTACCCTTTTCAAGCACATAAAGCAATGGTCTCAATGATGGAGGAAATTCACCAATGTCATACCTATAAAGACAAACAACATTCAATCAAGTAGGTGGATGTAACAAGACTGATTCTTCTAACTTGTCATTAGGCATAACTAAATGCACAAATCAGATCTAGATAATAACAATGCACTAAGAAAATAGTTACAATAATGCATTAATAGATGAAAGAATTACAATAAGAAGAGGCTGCAGAATAAGGTAATTCAAACTAAGAGAGTAAAGGATGTAGAGATGGTTGTATGAGGTAGAAGGGGTTGGAGTAGAGAGATGAAGAAGAAGAAGGAACCATAGAGAGAGAGAGAGAGAGAGTAGACATTCTTCTAAATTCTTCACACCAAAAATGCTCCCCTAGTGTGCCTTTTAACTCCCCTCCCTTCCTTCCTTCAATAATCCAACCCAAGTGGCAATTAGTTGCATATTCTTTTCCCAAATTCCCAAATTTCCCTTTCCGCTTTGTTACATTACCGCCCCCATTAAAAATGTCCTTGTCCTCAAGGTCATCGCAGAGTAAGCTTGTTCCATTAAGAGCAATAAAACATGGTTTGATCAATACCATCACAGTAGATAAGTTTTGAGCTTCCGGGTGATTATTATTGATAGCTGCAACCACAAGACCATTGCCATGCTAAATTTCAACCATGTATGAGCAGCAATTAGCAAGGACATAGGAGATATCATGAAGAACCAGCAAGGTTCCAATCAAGAAGAGATAATTCTGCACATTGATTAAAGAAGTGCTAATTATAAAAGTCTCCAGCAAAGCCAAAACGATAGTAACAACATGAGTCCTTTGGAACTCGAAACACCCAACCCACTTCCAATACTTGTGGACATGTTGTTGCACTTTAAGAATGGCCAAAGAGAAAAAAGATGGTATGGTCATAATAATTGCAGCAACTAGTTTAGTAGAAGACCCAATTTGCTCAAGATGCCTACCACCTGGATCCCAAACTATAGTAATAACTGTAGGAAGGATTCTAATGACAATTGTGAGTAAGCAAACCTGAGATGACCCACCTATATTAGGATTAAAGAATATCACATAGAAAGCAATGGTAGACCTGTAAAGAATATCAGGACTATACGCTGCTTGATGCCCAAGAATATCAATCATACATGAATAGTGAAGGGCACTAAGTGAGATAATGTATTGTCTGGTCATGAGGCCAGCATGTTGATGTCCATTTTCGTGCACACAAATAGCAGCCACATAGGTCCACAATTCTACAATTGTCTCCTTAATCACTAACTGCCATTTGTCACAACTATCCCAATGCTCTTGCAACATTTGCACCACTTGGCCATTAAATTTTAACCTCCAAGCATTCTTTTCCTTACATAGCACTGATAGCAGCACAATGCTAATGAAATGCACCAATTTGTTGAGAACTTTCACTGGTTCATGCACATTTATTTGGAAATAAAGACCCTCTGCGTATAAATCACCTTCGCAGGCACCATATAGCAACACACAAAAATACTAGTTGTAATGTGATGTCAAGCCAACAGTTATAGTAGCTACCACTAGTATATTAAGAGTATGAACACATTTAGCTATAGGAATGATTGTCAACTGAAATTGACACACAATAACAGCTTTAGAAATAGGACAATTTGAATGGATGTTGTACTTGTCATATTTGCACATTGTTCCAAGCCTTCCAATAGAGTTGGAAAACAACAAGTGTTTTAATTGTGCAGTTTTAGCTTCAACATGTTGTGGCTCATTACCCTATAAGAAATTGCACCATAGAGCAACAAGTGAGGAAGATATTTCTTCCTATTAATGTCATGGATATAGTTTTCCTCCAACATTTCTATAACTCACGAAATTGAATTTTCAATCTGCATCAAAGCTATGGAACTAACAAGTATATCATGGCCCCCGAACCTTTTACTACTGGTTTTCATACCAGTAAATGAATTAATCTTTGCCAAAGAAGATTGTGTGCAAGATGATTTGAGGCATAAGGTGTGAATTCAATGCTCCTAATTATGTGGATTATGTTTTGATGATGACAAAATAATTAACAAATCATGCCTTGAAGATATTGCAACATCAACATCAACAAGAAGTCAAGAAAAGAAGACAAGTGCCCAATCATTCTCAATCAAATATTATTTGTAAATTTCTAATTTATGTTGAGAGTGGTTGAGAGTGGGTAGAAATAGTTAGTCTCTTCTAGGAATAAATTTTTATATGATTATTAAGTTGAGATTGACCAAAAATTAATACTTGAGAGGAAAAATAAAATTGAAAAATAATTTTTCCCATATCTGATCAAAATACTCGAGTATTTTGAGAAAGACTCGAGTATTTGTGCCAGGTAAGCAAATATGACCGTTAGTCTGGTTCGTGCACCAATTCACTCGTGACCGACCAAAAAGACTCGAGTATTTACCAAAAGACTCGAGTATTTTTGTCCAGTCAGCAAAAATGAACGTTGGAGAGACTCAAAAACCCAATTGAGGGCATTTGAGTCTCATCCAACCCCAAGAGAGTATTCTGAACCTTATTGTAAAATTGCTCTTTGAATTTGTGCAAGAACAAACAAGACAACAACACATCATTGATCACAAGCTTTCATAATTTCCTCTTCTCAAGTGTTAATTCCCAAAAAGCTCAACTTCTCACTCATATTGTCATTTTATTCCAAGTTGAGTTTTAGGCCTCAATTCTTACATTGAGCTGTGCTTATTTGTGCTAATCCATTGTGAGATTAGTAATACACATACAAAAAGCTTGATTATTCAAAGTCTTGGATTGTTCCCAAGCAAACCCTAAGTGGCTTAGGGTGTTGGAAGTCTTGAGAGGTTCTCAAGCACAAGACTAGGAGGTTCCTAGCCCGGTGGAGTTTCTTGAAGGGAGCTCAAGGAAGCTTTGTGAAGAGTTCTTCAATCACCGGAATCAAATTGGGGTAGAAATCAAGAGTTTGGTACACTCTTGAAGGGTTAGGTTGAGTGAGGCCATTCTCAAGCAATCCTTTGTAATTTCTAACAATTATTAGTAGAAACTCCTAAGTGATTAGGAGGACTGGATGTAGCTCATTGTTGGAGTGAACCAGGATAAAATTGCTTGAGTGGTGGTTTATTGCTTTTAATCTACTTTCTAGCTCAATAGACTTAAGTCATTTCAATCAATTAGGATTTATACAATTAGGTAGCAAGTTCAAGGAATCTTTGTGTTAAAAGTTATTTAGATTGCTTGCTATTATGTTGGATAAGTTCCTGTTTATTATTGAATTGATTTGAGTTAAATTGCTGAATTTTCGTTTCTGGTTTTTCTGCTATCTGATAGGAAAAATTCGAGTATTTCAGAAAAGACTCGAGTTGTTCATCACTGAAAAACTCGAGTATTTCACAAAAGACTCGAGTCTTTTGTGTCTGATTCCAGAAAATTCAGTCTTAGCTCCATTCTTCAATTGTTAGTCCAAATATTTGGTATTGGTGCTTCAAAATACTATTCACCCCCTCTAGTATTTGCTTAGCCCGCTTGTTGGTTTCCAACAAGTGGTATCAGAGCTCGGTCGAAAGATCGAGTGTAACAACTTTTTCGAAAAAGATCCTTTTGGAAACTTAATGGGCTCTTGCAATAACTTTGGTGGAGAAGGAGCTTCAATAAACCGTCCTCCACTATTTAATGGTGAAGGATATGTTTATTGGAAAACTCGCATAAAAGTTTTTATTGAAGCAATTGATATGGATATTTGGGATGCAATTGAAAATGGTCCTTTCATTCCCAAAAAGAAAATAAATGATGAAATTGTTGAAATTCCAAGGAGTAGTTGGAATGATGATGAAAAGAGAAAAGTCTCATTTGATTTAAAAGCTAAAAACATCATCTTTTCGGCTCTATCCCATGATGAATTTTATAGAGTTTCCCAATGTAAATCGGCAAAAGAAATGTGGGATACTTTGCAAGTCACACATGAGGGAACAAGTGAGGTTAGAGATGCAAGATTGAATTCTCTAACACACGAATATGAATTGTTCCACATGTTGCCAAATGAAACCATTAGTGACTTGCAAAAGCGATTCTCTCACATAGTTAATCATTTGATTTCCTTGGGAAAAGTATTTCGCAATGGTGAAACTACTAGCAAAATTCTAAGATGTCTTGATAGGAGTTGGCAACCCAAGGTAACCGCCATCAAGGAATCAAGAGACATAAATAGCATGGACTTAGCCACTTTGTTTGGCAAACTCCAAGAGCATGAGATGGAACTTACAAGACTTGGGATGCATGAGGAATCGGACAAAAAGAAAAAGGGCATAGCACTCAAAGCTTCAACTAAAGCTACAAAAGAAGTTGAAGAATGCTCTACAAGTGGAGATTCCGATGGTGAACCAAATCAAGAAGAATTTGGGATGTTTGTGAAAAGATTCAACAAATTTTTCAAAGGGAAGAAAGGTGGATCTTCATCCAATTTCAAGAGAACCAAAGACTCCAAACAAAGAGAAAAGAGTACCAATGATGGAGTTAAGTGTCATGAATGTGGAGGGGTTGGTCACATAAGAATGGAATGTGCCACATTCTTGAAGAAGAATGACAAGAAGACCCAAGAGACCAAAGGGAAGCGTGCATACATTGTTTGGGATGCACCGGAGAAGAGCAATGAATCATCTTCAAGTAGTTCCGGTGATGAAAATGCAAATCTTTGTCTCGTGGCCAAGAACAATCATGAGTCCTCATCAAGAGCTAATCATGACATGGGTGAAAGTGATGATGAGGTAACCTCTAGCTGTTCTTGTTCCTCTTCAAACTCCATTTCCTATGATGATTTGCAAGAAGCCTACAATGAAATGTTAATTCAATTTAGAAGGCTTGCTAAAATCAATAAGGAAAAAGGAAAGAAAATTTTGGAGTTTCAACAAGGAATTGATGAATTGCAAAAATCTATAAATGAGTTGAAACTTCAAAATGAATCCTTGGAACTTATTAATTCTAGTCATCAAAGTGATTGTGCAAATCATGAGGAGATTATCACTCCATGTGAGAGATGTGATGAACTTGAAAAAGAAGTGAAAGAGTTGAAAAACAAACTCACAATCTCACATAGTGATAGAAACCTCAACCGGTTGTTGAACTCTCAAAGACATAATCACAACAAAACCGGTTTAGGATATGTTCATAAAAAGGACAAAAAGTACAAGGTGGTTGGAACATTTTCTAAGAAAAATTCATCAAAGAGACCAACTTGTACTTATTGTGGAAAAGTTGGACATATCAACATTGAGTGCCACATTAAGAAGTTTGAAATGAAAAAGGGCACTTATATGTGGATTAAGAAGGGAGAAAGTCCCAACACTAACCCTAAGGGACCCAACATTGTTTGGGTACCCAAAGTGAACAAGTGATTTCATTTTGTAGGTGTGTCTTCGAATGGGAAAACAATTGTGGTATCTTGATAGTGGATGTTCGAAGCACATGACGGGAGATAAGCGGCACTTCATTGAGCTTACTCCAAAGGAAAAGGGTTATGTCACTTATGGGGACAACAACAAAGGCAAAATCCTTGGTATTGGTAAAATCGGAAACTCTTCAAACTTGATTATTGATAATGTGCTCTATGTTCAAGGATTAGAACATAATCTCTTGAGCATAAGCCAATTATGTGATATTGGTAATCATGTAGTTTTTACCTCTACCCATTGCCTCATTAAAAGTGACAAAGATGGATCAATCAAATTTGTTGGTAGAAGGTCAAATAATACTTACTTAGTTGATTTGAACAAAGTCACTTCTTTGGTCTCTACTTGTTTAGTGAGCAAAGAAAATGACACTTGGTTATGGCATCGTAGGACCGCTCATATAAATGTAAACCAATTGAAGAAAATTCAATCTAAAGATCTAGTAGTTGGTTTACCAAAGCTAAATTTTTCTATTGAAGGTGTTTGTTCCCCTTGCAAGAAATGTAAACAAACTAAAAACACCTTTGGATCAAAAATGGTGATGTCCACATCAAGGCCATTAGAAATGCTTCATATGGACTTGTTTGGACCATCACAAGTAAAAAGCTTTGGTGGCAACTATTATGCATTGGTGATTGTTGATGACTTCTCTAGGTTTACTTGGACTTTATTTTTAACTACTAAGAGTGAGACCTACAAATCTTTTAAACATCATGTCAAACTTTTGCAAAACCAAGTGAATCAAAAAGTAATTATTATTCGTACCGATCATGGTGGTGAATTCGGAAACCACAAATTTGATAGATTTTGTGCTAAAAATGGTATTGAGCACCAATTCTCCGCACCAAGGACTCCGGAACAAAACGGAGTGGTAGAGCGGAAAAATAGGGTGCTAGAGGAACTTGCTAGAACCATGTTAAATGATTCTCAAGTACCTCAATATTTTTGGGCCGATGCCGTCAATACAGCTTGTTATGTTTTAAATCGTATTTTGATAAGGCCCTCTTTGGATAAAACCCCCTATGAACTTTACAAGGGAAGAAAGCCAAATATATCTCATTTTCATGTCTTCCGATGCCAAGTTTTTGTTTTAAATAATGGAAAAGAACACCTTGGCAAGTTTGATTCCAAATCCGATGAAGGCATATTTTTAGGCTATTCTTCTCATAGTAAAGCTTATAGAATTTTCAATAAAAGAACTTTAACTATTGAGGAATCAATTCATGTGGTTTTTAATGAGTCTTCAAAAGAAGATAGTGTTTTATGTTATGCTAGTGAAGATGGCATTGACTTTTCAAAAGAAGAAAAAGAGAGAGAGAAATCAAAAGTTGATGAAGGAGAGGTAAGGGAAGAACTTCCTCCAACTTGGAAATCGGTCAAGGCTCATCCTATAGACAATGTCATAGGAGATATGTCAAAGGGAGTACTTACTCGTAGGTCTATTCAAAACATTTGTCACTATGTCTCTTTTGTTTCTCAAATTGAACCCGATTCAATTAAAAAGGCCATTGAGGATGATCATTGGGTTCTTGCTATGCAAGAAGAATTAAACCAATTTGAAAGAAATGAAGTTTGGGATCTAGTCCCTAAACCCGATGATCATACCATAATTGGTACTAAATGGATTTATAGAAACAAACTTGATGAATCCGGGTTGATTATAAGAAACAAAGCTAGACTAGTAGCTCAAGGGTACAACCAAGAGGAAGGTATCGATTATGATGAGACCTTTGCTCCGGTTGCACGTCTTGAAGCAATCCGAATTTTACTTGCTTATGCTTCAATCATGAAATTCACTTTATATCAAATGGATGTTAAAAGTGCTTTCTTGAATGGGTTTATAAATGAAGAAGTGTATGTCAAACAACCCCCCGGTTTTGAAAATAGTGAATTTCCAAACCAAGTTTATAAATTGAAAAAGACACTCTATGGATTGAAACAAGCTCCTAGAGCTTGGTATGATCGATTGAATTCCTTTCTATTAGAAAACAAGTTTCAAAGAGGGAAGGTTGATAATACACTATTTATTTATAAAACCAAGGATGACATTTTGTTAGTACAAATCTATGTTGATGATATCATTTTCGGTGCTACTAACGTGTCTCTTTGTAGAAAGTTTTCAAATTTGATGAAAAAGGAATTTGAAATGTCAATGATGGGAGAACTCAAGTTCTTCCTAGGCTTACAAATAAAGCAAGTCAAGGAGGGGATATTTGTGCATCAAGGGAAATATTGCAAAGAGCTCCTTGAGAAATTCGGATTGGACAAGTGCAAGGAAGCCTAGCACATCATGCTACCTAGACAAGGATGAACAAGGTACACCGGTTGATGTTAGTAAGTATAGGGGTATGATAGGTAGTCTCCTATATCTCACTGCATCTAGACCGGATATTATGTTTAGTGTATGCATGTGTGCTAGATTTCAAGCTAATCCTAAAGAATCTCACCTATCCGCAGTTAAACATATATTTAAGTATCTAAAAGGAACAATTAACACTGGTTTATGGTATCCTGCTGATGCCAATCTTAGTTTAGTTGGTTACTCGGATTCCGACTTCGCGGGATGCAAGCTTGATCGCAAAAGCACCAGTGGTACTTGCCATTTCTTGGGAAGTTCATTGGTGTCATGGTTTTCTAAAAAGCAAGCTTGTGTCGCTCTTTCTACCGCCGAAGCGGAATATATCGCAGCCGGTAGTTGTTGTGCTCAACTGCTATGGATGAAACAACAATTATCAGATTTTGGTTTGAAACTTGAAAATATTCCGATTAGATGCGATAACACGAGTGCAATCAATTTGACTAAGAATCCGGTGTATCACTCAAGAACTAAACACATTGAAATAAGACATCACTTTTTAAGAGATCATGTACAAAAGGGTGATCGCACAATTGAATTTGTTAGTACCACAAATCAATTAGCCGACATTTTTACAAAACCTCTACCAAGGGACACCTTTTATCATATTAGGAGAGAACTTGGTATTTTAGATGAAGTTAATATAGGCTAATTGCATTGTGTGTCATTTTTTGAAAAATCACCATATTAGTCTTACTCTAATGTGTTATTGATTCTTAGTTAAATTGTCCTTGATGATATTTGAAATTGTATGTGTTAATTGTGTGTGATTCTGTACTGTATTCCAAGTTGGTAGTGAAGCATTTGTGTTTGATTTGTGTTTGGCCTTTTAAAACTGTGTTTTTACTTTCTGTTCTGTCAAAATACTCGAGTTTTTCCAAAAAAACTCGAGTATATTAATTCAAAATTAAATCAGTTTTAAATTGGAAAAGTATTTTAATCAGGGTCTGATAAAAATACTCGAGTGTTTTTCAAAACACTCGAGTCTTTCGAAACCCCCAATTTTTGAACTTTCAGACCAAACTCGAGTATTTTCCAAAAACTCGAGTATTTTGCGTTTTCTTGAAATTTGAACTTTCGGACCAAACTCGAGTTTTTCAGTTTTTACTCGAGTTTTCTGGGGAAATCTAGGCTGAGTCACGAACGACTCGAGTATATTCTCAAAAACTCGAGTATTTTTCAAAGAACAACTCGAGTATTGTTGAATATACTCGAGTATTTTGGCGAGTTTATATATACTCCAGCCCCCACAAACTCGAGTTTCACGAACCCCTTTCTCTTCTCTCTCGGTTTTCTCATATCTTTCTCCTCAAAACTCCGTTTTTACTCAAATTTTTGCCAAATCTTACTAGTTTTACATCCTCTAATCACTTTTCTACCTTTATTTCAACGAATTTCAACACTTTTCAACCTCAAATCCATCACCCCCTTTTCAAACCCTAACTTTCCAAAACTTCAATTTTCATCAATTCCTCTATGGCTTCATCATCTGGTAAAGGAAAGAGAGTTAGGATTGCCGAATCATCTTCTGAGGAGGATATTCCGGAGTACTATCATGAAGATGAATGCTTGGAACGGTTGGAAGGCTTTGCCACTAGGGAGTTCGGAGTTATCTCTTGGATCAACAGTGCATTCCTTGAAAGTAAGGGTTTCTCATTTGTTACTAACCTTAGGTATCAAAAACTTATTCAATTTCTGGAATTTAATGGCCCTATCTATCCTAGGTTAGTTAGAACCTTTTATGCGAACCTTAGGCTACATAATGATGTCATAGAAACCATGGTTGAGGGTGTTAGATTCAAAATTAGCGCTAAGGACCTTTTTGTTGCTTTTGGGACTACACGACACGGGGACAATTCTTTAAAGGCAGATGCGGACGAAATTTTTCAAAGTTGTTTGCGCCCCGGTCGTGTATGGACCGAAGGAATTAAGCATTCCTCATATATGACTGTCCACACTAGGGTGTTGCACTATATAGTATGCCATCAGTTAGTGCCTCAAACCTCACCCAATTATGCTAAGCCCACAAACAATGAACTTAGGCTTCTTAGTGCCATCCTGAACAATTAGAAGCTAAATTGGTCTCGCATAATTTTGGACCGAATGCTCCTTGCTGCAAAGTCTAAACACCCGAAAACCTTGCCTTATGCCATGCATGTTTGTTTCCTGTTGCGTTACTTCAAGGTGCCTATCCCACGGAATGAAGAGAAAAAGACTCTTCATGTGAACCAGCACTGCCTCAACAAAGGCACCTTGAGTCATCAAGACATGGCATTTCATGAACTCTCTGGCCAATACTTGTACCGATCTGATATTGCTGAGATGGAGAGGGTTGTGAATGTTGCAGCTCGACAAGGGGTGGATGCCCAACAGATGGAAGAGGAAGCTGCAGCATTTGCGCAGGCTGAAGGAGGGGACCCTATTGAGGATCAGATTAATTTTGATGACTTTACTGGCTCTCAATCTGGGTTTGATAACTTGGGCTGGAGAGACAATGTTATCACACGGCTGGACACTTTAGATGGGAGGATGGACTCCCTTGTGCATGCTATGGACGCCCAGCGTGATGATTTTGTTAGCTTAGACACTAGGATGAGTGCAGAGTCTGCCATGTTTTATTCTCATTTGGATCAGCACTCGGCCCAGATTAATGCCCGCCTGGACCAGCAGTCAGGGGAGATGCACCGCTGGTTTGATGAGATGATGACGGCCTTCTCTCGGTTCTATCCTCCTCCAGATGATCCAGCTCCTTCCATGTTTTGATGCTGCTGCTTATGGATTTTCTATTTTAGTTTTTATTATGTTTTCATCATGTTGATCTTGTTGCATTTTCTGTACTTTGGAGAACTTGGTGTTTTGAGACTTTGGGTTTATTATTGCACCTTTGATTTGGACCTTTTATGATGTTTTTATGTTAATGAATTTGGTTTTCATTATGATGTTTGTGCAAAGCTTCAGGGGGAGCTCTTTATATTTATTATTAAGTCTATTTTTTTTGCATAGTTGGTTATGGGGCTTTCCAATTATGCACCTCTCCTCCCTTGATTTTTTTTCTAAATTGTTACATCTTTTTGGCGTATGACAAAAAGGGGGAGAGATATTATACACTTGTCTTGATATTGTTGCACCTAAAATCTCTAATTATGGTATATACTCTGATAATTGTTGAATACTCTAATACCATAGGCTTGGTGCTAAAATTAAATTGTCATAACATCTTGCTCAAGCTGAATTTTTAGATAAGTGAAAAGTATCATATAGTGAGGGGGAGTTGCATCTCCAAGTGGATCAAGCTCAACAAATGGATCAAGTGTTAATTATTTTGTCATCACCAAAAAGGGGGAGATTGTGAATTCAATGCTCCTAATTATCTGGATTATGTTTTGATGATGACAAAATAATTAACAAATCATGCCTTGAAGATATTGCAACATCAACATCAACAAGAAGTCAAGAAAAGAAGACAAGTGCCCAATCATTCTCAATCAAATATTATTTGTAAATTTCTAATTTATGTTGAGAGTGGTTGAGAGTGGGTAGAAATAGTTAGTCTCTTCTAGGAATAAATTTTTATATGATTATTAAGTTGAGATTGACCAAAAATTAATACTTGAGAGGAAAAATAAAATTGAAAAATAATTTTTCCCATATCTGATCAAAATACTCGAGTATTTTGAGAAAGACTCGAGTATATACTCGAGTATTTATCGAAAAACTCGAGTATTTGTGCCAGGTCAGCAAATATGACCGTTAGTCTGGTTCGTGCACCAATTCACTCGTGACCGACCAAAAAGACTCGAGTATTTACCAAAAGACTCGAGTATTTTTGTCCAGTAAGCAAAAATGAACGTTGGAGAGACTCAAAAACCCAATTGAGGGCATTTGAGTCTCATCCAACCCCAAGAGAGTATTCTGAACCTTATTGTAAAATTGCTCTTTGAATTTGTGCAAGAACAAACAAGACAACAACACATCATTGATCACAAGCTTTCATAATTTCCTCTTCTCAAGTGTTAATTCCCAAAAAGCTCAACTTCTCACTCATATTGTCATTTTATTCCAAGTTGAGTTTTAGGCCTCAATTCTTACATTGAGCTGTGCTTATTTGTGCTAATCCATTGTGAGATTAGTAATACACATACAAAAAGCTTGATTATTCAAAGTCTTGGATTGTTCCCAAGCAAACCCTAAGTGGCTTAGGGTGTTGGAAGTCTTGAGAGGTTCTCAAGCACAAGACTAGGAGGTTCCTAGCCCGGTGGAGTTTCTTGAAGGGAGCTCAAGGAAGCTTTGTGAAGAGTTCTTCAATCACCGGAATCAAATTGGGGTAGAAATCAAGAGTTTGGTACACTCTTGAAGGGTTAGGTTGAGTGAGGCCATTCTCAAGCAATCCTTTGTAATTTCTAACAATTTGATTATTAGTAGAAACTCCTAAGTGATTAGGAGGACTGGATGTAGCTCATTGTTGGAGTGAACCAGGATAAAATTGCTTGAGTGGTGGTTTATTGCTTTTAATCTACTTTCTAGCTCAATAGACTTAAGTCATTTCAATCAATTAGGATTTATACAATTAGGTAGCAAGTTCAAGGAATCTTTGTGTTAAAAGTTATTTAGATTGCTTGCTATTCTGTTGGATAAGTTCTTGTTTATTATTGAATTGATTTGAGTTAAATTGCTAAATTTTCGTTTCTGGTTTTTCTGCTATCTGATAGGAAAAACTCGAGTATTTCAGAAAAGACTCGAGTTGTTCATCACTGAAAAACTCGAGTATTTCAGAAAAGACTCGAGTCTTTTGTGTCTGATTCCAGAAAATTCAGTCTTAGCTCCATTCTTCAATTGTTAGTCCAAATATTTGGTATTAGTGCTTCAAAATACTATTCACCCCCCTCTAGTATTTGCTTAGCCCGCTTGTTGGTTTCCAACATAAGGAAATATGAAGTTTTTTTTCAGAATTGCTCAAAACCACAGTAGCATATCCGAAAGATGAAGCAATATGGTTTGTGTGTATCGATCTTTTATTATAAGAGTGTAGGGGCATATCCAAGTGTTGTGACATTCTATCAAGCATTTTGCCGAACATCTTATTTGCAGATGGAGACAGTGATGAGCTAGAAGACATATCAGAAATAGTGGCAACAAGACTGGCGACTATATAAGGAGAATCATGTTCCTCTAAAATAGCAAATGAAATCATTGGTTTCAAAGGTAAAATCACCTCAGAGAGTATTCCTTGTCTTGATAAAATGGCTCTCATCCGGGGAAACAACTTTAAACCAATTTGACTTCCCTCACCAAGTTGGCTTCGGTCAGGTGGTTTGGGTGGCAGCGGTGTGGTCGTTGGTAGTGAGCAGAAATGCTAATCAGCGATGTCGCTTAGAACTCGTAAAATGATCAAATTACTATCCAAGGCAGCCACCGGCGAGGATGATGACGGAAGGAGAGAATGCGACATGAAAAACCTTTGATCCGTGACCATGTTTATTTGAAAGGAGGATCGCTTGACGCTCAGGTCTGATAGCTTTGGTGGTGGTGAGTAAATGACTGGAGTCGCGACAATAGATGGCATTATGGTCTCCGTTCCTAGCAATCGCACAAATGAACAATTTGGGATTATAGGATTTGGCTGATAATTGTGAACATCCTGAACAACTTGTGAAGATCCTTCTTCAGGTGTCAATGCTATATAAGGCTTATCCACAACTTCCTCGGTTGGTGAAATTGTTGTAGGGAGGATTGGACAAGCAACGATTTGACCAGCCTCCACACTTGAGTTCTTCTTACGGGCTGCGATTTTTTCCTTTAGTTGAGTCAATTCTCGTTGAAATTTCTCACTCCTAGCTTGAGATTTCTTACAAATCGCAAGCATTCTTTGGTGTAGGGTTTCAAAATGGTCAACAATTTGCTCCGTCGGTGGTTGTTTCTTTGCAGCTATGTGAGATTGATGAAAACACCATTGTAACAAGGCTGATTCTTCTAACTTGTCAATGGGCATAACTAAATGCACAAATCAGATCTAGATAATAACAATGCACTAAGCAATAGTTACAATAATGCACTAATAGATGGAAGAATTACAATAAGAAGAGACTGCAGAATAAGAAGGTAATTCAAACTAAGAGAGTAAGGGATGGAGAGATGGTTGTATGAGGTAGAAGGGGTTGGAGTAGAGAGATGAAGAAGAAGAAGGAACCATAGAGAGAGAGAGAGAGTGGACATTCTTCTAAATTCTTCACACCAAAAATGTTCCCCTAGTGTGCCTTTTAACCCCCCTTCCCTCAATTCAACCCAAGTGACAATTAGTTGCATATTCTTTTCCCAAATTCCCAAATTGCCCTTTCCGCTTTGTTACTGTGGAAAGACTCTTCGTTCAATGGGCTCCTTCTTCAGTTGATTGGGTGAAGATTAATACTGATGGAGTTTCCCAAGGGAATCGTGGAGAAGCAGGATGTGGGGCCTCATTCGAAACGCTCAAGGGAGATGGCTTGCAGGCTTTAGTTTCAAAATCGGGTACTGTACTCGTGGGTGTGTTTATTGGCGTTCAAATGGCTTGGCTAAGATGATACAAGAAGGTTGTGGTGGAATGTGACTCCACCACTGTGGTTAACATGGCCAACAATTTGATGAAAAAGAGATCCCTCTTAAGGAGCAATGCAACTCTTTCTTGGATTGATACCCTCATTAGCAAGAATTGGACGCTTTGTTTTCGGTATACATTAAGGGAAGGTAACACTGGAGCTGATTATCTTGCTAACAAAAGCCTCACTTTGGAGTTGGGTCTTCACGAGTTTAACTCACCTGATGCAATTCTTCAAAAAAATTTAGCTAATGACTATAGAGTATAGAGGAGTAGCTGTGCCACGGCCGATTGCTGTTTCATGTAGTGTAGCTTTTGTTTTTTTCTGTCTTTAATTTGTTGTGTTGGGCTGTTAGCCCCTTTCATTCAAATATATATATATATATATATATATATATATAATAAAATTCTTCAAAGTATATACCATTTCTACCGTAATGGACGGAAGAAGTAGCATATCATAAGAATACATGAGATTGTTGTTAAATAATTTTTTTAAAAGTATGTTCTAATTCTACGGTAATAATAGTTTAGAAAATTAAAAGTATGAAGAAATGAAGAAAATCCATGTTTCATACGAAAACGATCATGTTAAGTAGAGGAA
This sequence comes from Crotalaria pallida, assembly GCA_037953625.1. Classification (NCBI taxonomy): domain Eukaryota; kingdom Viridiplantae; phylum Streptophyta; class Magnoliopsida; order Fabales; family Fabaceae; genus Crotalaria; species Crotalaria pallida. The sequence continues at coordinate 120,521,575 of CM075652.1, read as the reverse complement.
ACAAACATTAAAAAAATTGGAGATATAAAAATAATACCTGTCCTTTTTCCCATTCCAAAAATAAAATAACACGTTCGAAAACGGTAAACTTTCCAACCTGCAATGTACAAATTAAATGTCACAGCATATCATATACACCTCATGTTCAACAAATAATATATATACTAAGTCTTATCCTATGCAGTGTACGGGTTATTAAAATTTTAAATTTTTGATATTAAATATGTTAAAATAAAGATTATTATTATTTTATTATAAAGTAAAGATTATTTTTAAATAAAAAAATAAAATAAGTATACAAAAAGGCAAGAGTTCAAATCATATCAGACCCTTAAAAAATTAATCTAAATTGTTTTATTGATATATTTTGTACTTCTTTGTATGTATAAAAAAAATTACACATTTTACCTGAGATATTCTTTATTTATATGATGAATAAATTAACAATTTTTATATGATTATCAGCTTTTTTATGATGAATCAAAATTAAATAAGAGTTAAACATTTTTATTTTTTGTTTCATGGTATTATGAGTTTAATAATACCCTATAATATCACTTACTTCATTGAATATGAATTCATTCATTAGAAGATAATAATAATTGTTCATTTTTTAAATATTATATTTGTTTATGTGCAGATTAATATTAAAAAAGTATTCTTTATTTATTTGATCAACAAATTAAAATGTTTTCAGATTTTTTTATCACATTTATTATGATTGATTGGAATTAAATAAGCATTAAAAATTCTGATTTTTTTTATTTATGATAATGATAATAATAATTCATAATTATAATTGTATAATATTATAATTATAATTTAGATTTTAGAAGAATAAAAAATATGAGTAGTAATTGAAAAGTTCACGTTCATTAAAAAATAGTTAGTCAAAACATTTAATAAGGGCAAAAAAAAGAAAAAAAAAATTAATGTTGTATAAGAAATATAAAATGTCCGATACATAAGAGTAAAGATTTTTTTTAGAAGATGTCTAATACATAGGATAAGAGGGAGTAATATTTAATATGAAAACATGCATGTCAATTTATTGACGGAAAGCATTAATTACTGGAATTCGTTTGGGTGATGTACTCACAGCTTGTGTCTCTTCCTCAGGCGTCAGAGGTCTATATCCCTCTCGTTTATAAGAGTGACTTGCGGGTACCCAAAGACGTTGATACGTGACTGGTATGCCAAACTCTTCAGCAATATGTTCCTGATAAAATTAAAGTTTCATTTGTTTTGAATATATGAACAATGTAAAAAATCAAATTTTCATTCATCAAATATCAAATAGAATTGCAGGTCAATCGACCGTGTCACTGTACGCTAAGGAAAGGAGGACAAGGATTATGAAATTGAAAACAACGGATACTGTCAGCAAAGAAAGGAGCAAATGAGAGGTTCAAAACATTTAAGCAGCTACTAATAAGGGCTTTGCTTGGGAACCCTATGAGACGAGAGGGTTTTGGTACCCTTTTAACATGGATTAATAGATATTTGACATGCGTTGTTGTTCGCCATGTCAACGGAGTATATTTTTGATTTATAAGTTTTATAATTAGATCCCTAAAATATTTATTTAAAAATATTTTTTTTATCCTTAATGTAATTTACCCAAAATACCATCATTTAATTTTAATATTATTTTTATCTACCCAAAATATCGTAATTTTAATTTTATATTTCATTTACCCTAAGTACCCTCATTTTAATACCATTTGTATCTATCCAAAATACTCTTAATAATTTATAATTTCTCATTTCACTATTCTCCCATGTTATTCTTCTCCATCAATCTATCATACCTTTCTTCTCAAGTACCAACATCACCACCTTCTTCTTCTTTATTCATACCTTCGTTCTTCATAAAAAAAACCCAGCAACAAACGCATGAGAATATACCTTCTTTATCATCACCTTCTTTTATATTATTCTCTCTGATTTTCAAACCCGTTTTAATTTCCAAACACAATCCCAATTCCGGCACCACCACCACCATATATAGGTTTTCTTTCTTCCTCTTTTAGGGATGTTCATATCCTTTAGATTTTATTTCTGTGGGTTGCTGTCAGCAGTATAAGTTGATGTTTTTTGGTTGATTGTTGCTCTCTACCCAGGAAACCACAATTCTGTGTAAACTCATAACACGTGATTATTTTTTTTATTCCCCAAATGTAATAACGAAGAAAATAAAAGTTTTCACATTTTCATTAACAAAAGTCTTAAATTGTTCATTAAAAAAAACTCAATTTTTAGCAATAATGTTTTTTTTTAATATAGTTGAGTGATGGTTAGAAGCAACGTGTCTCATTATCTTGGAAAAAGTCAAAGTAGTCAACAAAAAAAAATATCTTTTTGATATAATGCTTGATTTTGTTTTCAAATAAAATATAATGCTTGATTCCTTCATTAATTACAAATTTCTATCACACAAATTTTCATATTATTTTTACAATTTTTAAGATTTTTCTTTAATTGTTTAAAAGAATTTTAATGTAATATACAATTTTTAATTGATTTTTCATTAATTATTTTTACTTTGAATTGAGACAAAAAAAAACTTCATTTTTTACCAAAATAGTGGGACGGAGGGAGTTTATGAGAGACAATAAATTGAGATAATATGATCACATAATAAGATAAATTTCACTTCTCTAATATAGAGTAGGAGATAAGGTAAGAAGAAAAAATTGAGAATTTAATAAGATGATATGAACATAAAATAAAATAAGAGAAATTTTGCTCCTCTAATAAAGCAAAAGATAAGGAAAGAAAATTTGAAAAGTCAAAGTAGTAAACAAAAATAAGAAAATATCTTTTTTGATATAATGCATGATTCTATTTTTAAAATAAAATATAATGTATGATTCATTCATTAATTACAAATATCTATCACACAAATTTTCATATCATTTTTACAATCTTTAAGATTTTTCATTAATTATTTTAAAAAAATTTAATGTATTATACAATTTTTAAGATAATATACAATCTTTAAGATTTTTCATTAATTATTTTTACTTTGATTTGTGACAAAAAAAATTCATTTTTTACCAAGATAATGGGACAAATGGAGTATATGAGAGACAATTAAATGAGATGATATGAACATAAAATATGATAAACTTCACCTCTCTAATATAAAGTAGGAGATAAGGTAAAAAAATTGAGAATTAAATGAGATGATATGAACATAAAATAAGATAAGAGAAACTTTGCTCCTCTAATAGAGTAGGAGATACAGAAAAAAAAATTGAGACACTCCCTCGGTCCAATTATCTTGGTAGTAAAAGTCAAAATAGTAAATAAAATGAGAAACTATATTTTTGATTCAATGCATGATTCTATTTTCAAAATTAAATATAATGTATGATTCATTCATCAATTACAAATTTCTATCACACAAATTTTCATATTATTTTTGCGATCTTTAAGATTTTTCATTAATTATTTTTAAGATTTTTAATATAATATACCATCTTCAAGATTTTTCATTAATTATTTTTATTTTAATTTGGGACAAAAAAAATTACATTTTTTTACCAAGATAATGAGATAGAAGAAGTAGAAAACATTAGCATATCAAACAATGTGAGTCTCATCGTATATCCTGAACTCTTAATAACTAGAAGTCACCAAAAACAGAATGAATGAAATTGATTTAATTAAATATTAAGGCAATAAAATCTCTAAAAGAGGAAGAAAAAGAACCTATCTATGGTGGTGGTGGCGACGAAATTTGGATTGGGTTTGAAAATGAAAACGGGTTGGAAAGTGAAGAATAAAAAAGAAAGTGATGATGAAGAAGGTATGATCCTGGGTTTGCTTCTAAGTTTTCCAATGAAGAATTTATGAATAAAGAAGAAGAAGGTAATGATGTTGGTACTTGGCAGTGATAGAAGAAGAAGGGTCTGATAGATTGATGGAGAAGAATAACGTGAGTGAGCAGTGAAATGAGAAATTATAAATTTTTAAGGGTTTTTTTGGGTAAATACAAATAATATTAAAATGAGAGTATTTTGGGTAGATGAAATATAAAATTAAAATTTGGGTAGATGAAAAATAATATTAAAATAAGGGTATTTTAGGTAGATCAAAAATAATATTAGAATGATGGTATTTTGGGTAAATTACATTAGTATAAAAATAATATTTTTAAATAAATATTTTAGAGACCTAATTATAAAATTTATAAATTAAAAATATGCCTCGATGACGTGGCAAAAAAAAAAAAAACACGTGGCTAATTTCTATTGAGCCACGTTAAAAGGGTACATAAACCCTCTATTTTCAGAGGTATAGAAGTAAAGCCTTTGTAGTTATGCTTTTGTGTAGTGCATTATTTTAGGATATTGTGTAGTTTTAACCTAAAAATTTTAGTGTGCAATTTTTTATCTTATTGGTGCAACAGTGAATAGTAAATAGTAAAATTACTATTCCCAATTACTCATCACGTGAATAGTGATAAGATCTATTTTTCTCCACAAAATTGGGTATGCTTCCACTTACATCCATAAATGTTTAAAACACTTGGGATGTATTTGACGGGAAAGGCTCCGGTGCATGTAAACAGATAATATGTACCGGTGCATGCTTTTTTTTTGGGGTTTTTTTATTTATTTTTTTAAAATTTAATCAATTAAAAAATATTCTATGTGTTTTCTTTTTTATTGATATGAAGTGATTTTTATAATTTGGATTTTTTTTTACTCTGTGTTCTTAAAAAACTGTACTGAGTAAAATTGTATTCAAAATTTACATATTCTAATAAATCTGTATACGAACTTGTGTTAAAAACTATTCTGAATAAATGTATATTAAAAAAAATTAAAAAACAAAACAAGAAATTTTACATGCACCGGTGCATGTTATCTGTTTACATGCACCGGAGCCTCCCCCGTATTTGACCCTCATTTCCTAACAGAAATTATATTTAATTAATGACAGACTTACAAATGTCATTAGTGAGATCAATAGAAATCTCATACTAATTAAATCGATAACCAGACAGGCAGAAACTTTCAGCAGTAACGTACACTGAGTCACTGACATGTAGTATGTCTGTATGAAAGAATTTAATTAATGAGATAGATCCAATTTTCCACTTTAGTAATTTAAATTTTACAAATTGTTTTTATGAATAAAAGTTGATTTCAATTGACATTTGACAATAGTTCATAAAAGGGAAAATGGTCCCATAAGTAAAGCTCCCACTATGCGCTGCGAAAATAGATTTGAAATATGATGGAAAAAAAGATGCAAGGGTTGCAAATAAAATGGAAACCAAACAAATCAGATAATAAAACAATACTCGTTCATACCTTAAAAAGGATAAATGGAGCTTCTTCTTGGATTCGAAAACTTCGGTTTATGTCAAAATCGAATAGACCTGTATACGCTTTATGATTATATTCATACATATCCGCTTCAATTGCAGCCTGTGGCAACAAAAGTTATTATTGAACCAGCAGTTGTGATCCATGCATATAGTAGAAATCATATAAAGGTAGAGAATTTTGAGAAGGGAAATAATTATAGAAGTGTAACCGCTATGGTGACGTATTTATGCAAGTGAGCTTCTTCCTTCTCCTTGCTCTTACAAATTATCTTGTTCCTTTCAGGTTTATAACAAGGGACTTCAAGATTACGTAATGTAGAAATGCACTCCCACATTGTTTTACCAAATAAGTCTGAACTAATCGTTTCCAGATACCGAGGATGGCCCTTACAATAACGCAGTACTCTATCTAAAATGTTCAAATATTCAGGATATAAGAGTTCTTTCCTTTTGAAAGCATGCCAAAGAAACAATTCACGGGCTTCTTTATTGCTCAATGGTTCTACTTCATAGGTTCTTGCAATACCAAAACGTCGTAGCAAATCCTGGTTTCTGGTTGTCACGATAATTCGGCTGCCAGGGCCAAACCAATCAAGTTCGCCAGCAAGTGCTTTCAATTGCTCCGATTTATCAATATCGTCCAGAATCAACAGAACTTTTCTGCTAGAGAGCCTACTTTTAATTATTGGAATTCCTTTATTAACATTCCACAACTTGATATCTTTCTCCCCTATCGATTCATAAAGAAGTCTCTCTTGAAGTTGTTCCAACCCATGCTTCATAAAACTTTCCCTAATATCAGCAAGAAAGCATAGACTTTCAAACTGATCAGCAATGAAATTGTACATCGCACGTGCAAGTGTTGTTTTACCGATTCCTTCAATCCCATAAATTCCTACCATGCCAACGCCTTTATTTGATTCAAAATCTAGAAGTGAGTTTATTTCTTGTACCCTATGCTTCACCCTAATTGGGTAATCAGCCACATGTAAAGGAGTGCGATTAATCCTTTTAGAAACTTCTTGAACAATATCTCCGACAAACTCATATTCGTACCTGTTCAAGTGCAAAAATGAAATCAAATAATTCAATATCATCAAAATCAAGTCTGATTGATTAGCTTTAGACTTTAAATTTTGGACTTATCTAAAGAAATAGTATAAATTCTTATACAAAATCAGTGTTCGTTATTTTGGAGCACTAAGTTAATAAACTATCAACTGTCTTCTTTCATTAACAAAATAAAAGACTAGTTCTTTTTAATCGATGGTGGCTCGTTCTCTGGTATTAGCCGAGCTGCCAACATCCCCAATACATTAATATTATAAACATGGTATTTATGTTTGGGTTTCAAATTTTTGGTTATTTGTACTTGATGTACTAGCTAGAAGTATCTCTTATACTTCTTTACCTTTTGGAATGAATTTTTAAAATAAGCTTATAAGCTTATAATTTTCAGCCAGTTAGTCGGCAAGTTTTATCAAACACTTTACTTTAACAACCTCTAGTCTCTAGTTGTGTAGCTCGCAAATGATTTTTTATCCTTCAGACAGTAGTTTTGCCAATACTTTTCATGTTTGGTTGCTCTAAAGTCATGAACTATAAGTTTCAAATTCAATAGGTAAATAGAGAAGAAATCCTATATATTGATATTCATTATTTATTTATTTATTTTTAATTTGTGATAAAGAAAACTTAGAGATAAATTGATAAAAGAAAGGTTAGCAACGAACCTATAGGTGTCAGTTCTGAAATGCGAACCAGATAGATCAGCTGCATTTTGCAAAGCCAACCTCCACCTATCTAGTTTGTCTTTCTCATTCTTAAATCTTTCTTCATGATTGTCAAATGCTTCTTTATAACTCTTTAGTTGATGACGCACAATAAAAGGATCGACTTTATAAAAAATAGGCAAAACCAATGTACCCTTTTCTTTCGAACGTTCCATGATTGTGGCGAGTTCATCCAAACAAAATCTTGATGACGCGTAGTTTTCGGAAAAGATTACGATGGCAATTCTAGAGTGATGGATGGCTTTGACTAGATTTGGAGTTATTTCTGCACCTTTCTGCAGCTCTTCATCATCAAAGAAGGTTTTAATTCCTTTTGACGACAGAGCATTATAAAGGTATCCGGCGAATCCGAAGCGTGTATCAACACCTCGAAAACTGATGAAAACATCGTATGTCCATTCATTTGTGAAGGAAGAGGTAGAAGAAGAAGAAGATGCTGATATTGGGTTTGCCATAGCAATCACAATACCACGAAAACGGAGTCAAACAATGGAAAATTAAAGATGCAATAACAAACTGACTTTATTTCCTTGTTGCCTTGTGGTGTATGATAACAATACTAAATGAACAAAAAACAATGAATGCAATTTAGAGGGATACTGGAGTGGCCACTATCCGAGGAATATAAAACTGTGTTGTGTTAGGTGAGAGTGGAGGGGAATTGTTTTTTATTACAAGTTGCAAGAATAGCGTGATCAGCGTGAGTATATTTCAAGGCATCCCATGTGTTATCAAATGAAATGAATTTAATTTAATCTAGTGTCCTTGTCCTTATATCAAAACACTGCAACAAATCATGTTTGTTGTTAGAAGTTTTTGAGTTATTAGAGCGATGTTAAGTAAATAATTATTATCTTTAACTAAAATTATAATTTGAAATTAACTAAATTATTCAAAATTTTCAAATTATTATCCTCAACTAATATATTACAATTTCTAATAAAATAGATTATTATTCAAAATTTTCAAATCATCAATTTACTTTAGATAAAAACAAATTAAATTTGTTAATCATTTTGGATGAATATGAATTAAAAGTGTATAAATATACTATTTGCTATATATCTATTTAAAAGTTTCATATCATCTTTGCTTATCCATATATATTTCCTCCAAAAAAAATTGGTATTTTTCTTTCATCTATTTTAATATTTTTATACCGAAATTATTATGCTTCATATTTTTTAACATTGGAAGAGGCGGTGGTTCATGAACAATAAAAAAAAGAGGGGAATGCTGAAGAAGGTGACTTTCATGACTTGAGAAATCATCATATTTATAGTTTGAAATATGTGATAACTAAAAAGATATTTGGGTTTATCATGAACTCAAGCATCATCTCTTTGGGTTTAATTTATCAATCTTTTTGAGGATAATGATTTTTTTAACAAAATGAGGATAATGATTCCACATATTCCACGTATAGATAATTTATTTAATTTTAAATATTAATTTTGGACAGATAATTTATTTAATTTTAAATTATAATTTTGATTAAAGATGATGTTATTTACCTACAAATGCTCTTATGCAAGTATTCCTTAAGCGGAAAAACGTGGTGCCTGGAAAATGGATGTTTTTATATAAGTATAATAGATAATAGATTATGTTTTTCTCTCATTCTTCACTATTTTTCAATATTCTAAGAATTTGTGATTTTAAATTTTTTTACCAACAATTTGGAATGTGTTCATTAATATGCACTTTTTGCTATTTTGAATTTTATATTGATTTTTGCCATCATATTAAAGAGAAGATCCCAACACGTTACTGAATCAAGTTTAATAATTGATACATTTCTCTTTTGAAAGGTCAAGAACAGAAGAAACTACCTCAATTAAAAAAGGTACGAAGAAATTATATATATTTCAATTTTTTATGATTTTTTTATAATCATTTTTTAGAATTTATGATGTTCAATTTTAAAAGAAGATTTAAATAAAAAGGACGTTTCTTTGATGAGAGAGACATTATTTTTTTTAATTGTGTACTCTTTCCTATTTTTTGTATTGCAATTTCGAGAAATTCCAAAAAAAATATATCATTTTGTGTTGTTGTTCAAGATTGTTATAATTTTTGTTTTAATTCTTTTAGTCTTATATATCCAAGATAAATTTCAAAATTTATTATTTATTGTGTTTATGTATTTATATATTATTTTTGTTTTTTATTGAGTATTGCATTTTTTCGACTCTTTATCTTAATAAATCTATGAAGGTAATATATAAAGGAATAAATATTCTAATTTAAAGATACATTATAAATATTACTTCCTCTAGTCCTATATATAAGTAATATTTAACCATATCACACATAACAAGGAAGATAGTTAGGTTTCTTGAAACTTAAAAAAAATACTTTAACATTATAATTTTACCCTCTTAGCTTGCATTTGAAAATTCACAATGTATTTTTTCACATTAATGAACAAATGACAAATAAGAAAAAATAACAATAAATGCCTCCTAAAAAAATACAAAATGACTTATAAATAAGAAATCTTCTAGAATGTGACCTATAAATAGGATTTGAGGGAGTAAGATTCAAATAAATTTACTAATCGATTTTATAATTATTTGATAAATATTAGTTTTTTAAAAATAAAAATCTATCATAAAGAATAATTTCCACGGTGCAATTGTTTATAATATTGAGTTCAAGAAAAGTGATCTTCCTCATGCATATATTCTTTTATCAACTCTGTTACATAAACATTTGTATTTGACATCTGTACGGGACACCTGCCTTTTTTGGCAAAAACTGGTGGGTCCTGCAGTTTCTCTTTCTTTCAGGACCCACCAGTTTTTATCCAAAAAGACAGGTGTCACCCTTAGATGTCAAATAATACGAATGTCATTTAAACATTTTCCTTCTTTTATTCCTAAGCCCAATTGCTCGATCCAATGTTATGTTTAGTTTGAGATAAGATAACTAATGAAAAAGATCGAAATATGTAACTCCGATTGATTATAATAAAAGTGATAATCATATTAAAAAAAACTAATTTATCCATCAAATAAATATAAAAAATATCTCATAATATCATCAAATAAAAAAGATCACAATGCATAGTTTTGATTTAATTCTGATTTTTTATATTAAAGATGATAATTATATTAAAAAAATGTCAAATTATCATGTTCCATAAAATATGGAAGAGTTTAATTTATCCTTAATCTGCTATAATACCGACAAAAAAAATCCAAAATGTTTAATTTTGATTTCACTCTAATTAATCATAATATCATATTGTAATAAATGCAATAATGATATCTAAAAACATATTAATTCATCGATTAATTAAATAAGAAATAAATTAATTTAATACTGAACTATACATAAACAAATATAATATTTAAAAAATGAGAGTCATTATCTTCTAATGAATTCATATTCGGTAAAATAATGAATATTTTGGTTTATCATTAATTATGCTCATAATACAATTAAAAAATTCAAAATTTTAAATTCTGATTTAATTTTGATTCATCATAATAAAGTTGATAATCATATAATTTTTTTTAATTAATCCATCAAATAAATAAGAAATATCCCAAATGAAAAGTATTATTTTTGATTCATATGAGAAAATTCAAAATCTATTAACAAGATCATTTAGATTTTTTTTAAGTGTAGAATTGATTTAACCCTTATCTTTTTGTATAATTATATTTCATTGTTTTTTAATAATAATCTTTAGTATATAATAAAAAATAATAATTTTTACCCTAAAATATTTATTATAAAAACTTTAAAATATTAAAAATCCGTGCATCATACGATAAGTATATATAAATTTGAGTGAGAAACAATACAAAACTGTGTTGTGTTAGGTGAGAGTGGAGGGGAACTGCTTTTTATTACAAGTTGCAAGAGTCGGAGTATAAATGAATTGAATATGGATATGAGTGAGTATTTGTTGTTTTGTCTTGATGTTCAAATAAGAGAATATAAAAGCTGCTTTAAGTGCTTTTTATTACAAGTTGCAAGAGTAGCGTGATCAGCGGGAGTATAAATGAATTGAATATAGATATGAATGAGTATTTGTTGTTTTGTCTTGATGTTCAAATAAGAGAATATAATATAAAAGCTGCTTTGACTTCCTTGGATTAGGATGTGCGTGATGTAAGAACTATTCCTTCCGTTTCTGTTTAATTGTTTTTTTAAGTTTTTTTTTTTTTTTTTTTTTTTCCCAGCTCCCTCCGTCCCATATTATTATAGAGGGTATCATTGGGATAGATTTGATGTCCTTTTTTATAAATTGTTTTAAAATATTTTGAGTGAAGGACCAAATTGGTCCCTGACAAATTTCGACAAGACCAATTTGGTCCCTGACATTTCAAAAACTCAATTTGGTCCCTAACAATTTTAAAAAAGGAACAAAATAGTCCCTCCGTTACATCCGTCTCCCCACGTTTCCGTTAAGACTAACGGAGGTTTCACCTGGCAATTTTAAAGAACCAATTAAGTCCCTAACAAAATGAAAAAAGAACCAATTTGGTCCTTATGCAAAAAATTTCACCAGCAACAAAGACAATCTCCTTATTTACAGTAGCTTCTTTGAGAATGGTACCTGCAATCCCCATGCGCCATAATTGATGTATGAAATAGCCAGCAGTCATCATCATTACACCCTGCATAAATATTTTAATCAACAACAATAATTAATGGCCTTAAAATGTAGAACAGGTTTCATAGTTACACTTGCAATATATCCTGCTCCAATTATCAATCCCAGGAGGAAGTTGGGAACTAGAGAAGCTATAATCATCATGAAGCTCTCCACAATGGCAAAGCAGCCCATAAGATCAAGACAGATATAAAGAAGATGAGAAAACACAGGACGATTGTGCCAACTTCAAAAAAGATTGTGCCAACACACAAAGATAAGGCAATAGATTGATAGCCTTATCCAGTAGTACCCCACGTCTCTCGACATGTTCACAAAAGATCTCTGAGTCAACGTTGATAATTGCTTCAACCATTTGACTTGGCTCTTGCTCTTACTTTCAGCATCATGTCCTTCCTGTAACATGGTTCCTTGGCCTTCATATTTTGATATAAAAGTTGTGAAACATAATCACTTTTACTTCTCGGTATTTATTCATGTCAAAAGTTGCAAATTCTACTTATGTGATAACATGAGAAATAACTAAGTTCTTGAACAGGTACTTACAATATTTGAGATTTCATTGATTCTAACTCTTGCGCCAGTTGCATATTCTGACCATCGAGATTGCCTTTGTTGCTGGTGAAATTTTTTGCATAAGGACCAAATTGGTTCTTTTTTCATTTTGTTAGGGACTTAGTTGGTTCTTTACAATTACCATGTGGAACCTCCGTTAGTCTTAACGGAAACGTGGGAGACAGAAGTAACGGAGGGACTATTTTGTTCCTTTTTTAAAATTGTTAGGGACCAAATTGGGTTTTTGAAATATCAGGGACCAAATTGGTCTTGTTGAAATTTGTCAGGGACCAATTTGGTCTTTCACTCAAATATTTTAGTAGTATTAAAGAGTTTATTCAAATACACCTTTCATAATTATATAGGGGTGATAGGTTAATAATTATAATAGAGGGATAAATAAATAGAGTTGTAAAGTTTTAAATAAGGGTAATTTTGAAATGACAATATATTTTTTTATAAATTTGAGAGTAATGCGTGAATTAGGTAAAAGTAACTTATAATAAAAGACAGAGGGGGTATTATTCTTTTAATAATTTCAATAATGTAATAAATGCTTTTTTCATGTTTATCCTTATTTAATATGGTATTGGTTTAAATAAATAATGGAAAAAAATAATGATTACGGTGAGAGAAAATGTATAGTGGGAAAAACATAATTAATATAATGGAAATCTAAGTTATGATTGCATTTCTTAAATGATGTTTTTTGTTTGAAATAAGACAAATAAATAGGAACGGAGGGAGTATTTTATTTTTAGGTATTGCTAAGGACACTTGTTAAGATTACTTGTTATAGAAAAAAAAATCATAAATTCACATTCATTGGTCTCTTGAAAACATAAAAAAATCACATTTTCAACATCTTATATCTATTTTTGATTCCTTAACAAGAATCCTTAACTTTTTTTTTTTGGTTTACGTGGGAGGTCTGGGACTAGAACCCATGACTCGGGGAGGGGGAAATCCTAAGTGTCCCTGCAGCCATCAACTGGACTGTCTTACGCGGACCTTAACTTTTTTTTAGTACCATATCGAAATGCACGAAGACTAAGAAGAATCAAAAGAAAAAATAGCGAGGAGAAAGGTTAAGAAAAAGGGTTCGGCTAGCTTAGAATAATAAAAACCAGGTTTTGCTGAGAAGTGTTTTAAGAGCACTTATTAAGATTATTAAAAAATGAAATTTAATCATAAGTCTTCCATACTTCATCTTTCGATAATCTAAAAAAAAACACATTTTCCTACCTCATTTAACTACATTTGGATGTTTAACTAATGACATAATGACACTTATTAATATTTCCCTAAAACCAAATGTGTTTTGGAATCTAAAATAAATGCATTTTTCAATAGTTTTTCATTATATTTGATTATATAACAAATGTATCAAGAGTATTTGTTAGTATTTGACCAAAAAAATATTTCCTCCATCCCTATATATAAGATCCTTTTAGGACTTTTATTTTGTCCTTATTTATAAAACATTATAATAATTTTTAATGACAATCAATTACTTCTTTATACAAACAGTTATTTACTTAACACTTTTTCGATTCTCAATACTATGGGGTGGTTTTGAAAGTACATATCAAATATTCACATTTTCAATTTAATTAACTAAATTAACCAACTTTCTTAATTGCGTGAAATTTATCAAAAGAATCCTATATATAGGAAGGGAGGTAGTAACAAATTTACTCATTTGACCCCTTATATTTTTTTAAGGGGTCTCTCATATTTTTTGTCTCATTTTGACGCCTTAACATGCATGATTGATTATCTTAATTTGATCCTTAACAATAGGTTTTAGTACATTGCGTTAAAAAATTTCATTAAAAAAAATTGTTCTATTAGGAAAAATATTATATACTTTAATTTTCTGGCCTTTTTAAAAATGGCCTTTAGCAATGGGTGATTATATTTAATCTAATGAGAGGATGCGTACCATTGAGCCTTAACTCTTGAGAATAAAGACTACGTAATTCATTGTTTGGCAAGCATGGATATTGCATTAGACAAAGGCTGCTGCCATAGGATATCATTGTCAAGTTGGTTATTGAGGATCTCATCTTTCCTATGACCAACGCTATACCCAGTTGGACAGTACTATGATCCTGGAATCTTTGAGGGAAGGATATGGGAGAGCAATAACTCTAATATATGAACGGTATGAACTTTAAGTTTGTGGTGGACTCGGCCTAGCCGAGTTCCACGTAGCCCTCACTTAGGACCTAAAGGATCCTTCAAGAAGCCCCCTGTATGCTTGGCCGAGCTCAAAGCTCAACGGCCGAACAGACATCAGGCACGGGTCGACCTCGCGCTCCTGCCAAGGTCCGATCTCATTGTCCGATACCTTCCAGAGTCCGACACCTCCTTGAGTCCGACACCTCCCCCAGAGTCCGATACCAAGGACAGAATGACGTGTCTCACCTTATCCACAAGGACAGCTCATCCACTCATAGCTCAGTACAGGCTGGCCCTACTTGGGCCTCAAGCAAGCCCATTAGGGCAACCAGCTCCCCCCTATAAGTAGCTCCGTACTACATGGGGCTCAGGTACGTCCTCAAACCCTAATTACCACCCTCACACACCAGTGATTAGGGTTGCTTCTTGGCTTTCTTCCTTAGCCACTTGAGGACTCTCACCAAACATCACACAGAAACCCTAGACAGAGGCTCCTTTGAAGGTCTTCTTCCCTAACCCTTGGAGGACCTCACCGTCTAGGACATCACATTGACGCCATCTGTGGGAAGAGGAAAACTTCATTCCCAGAAACTCTACCATGTCTGAGACGCAACCAGTTCAGAGGAGGAGGAGGGGGCGCCCAAGGAGGGTGCCGTCAACTGAGGACCTACGCGTGCACCTTGAAGCCAACAGGGCAGCAAGGTCCTCACCACCACCTCCTCCACCTCCTCCCCCACCCCCACCGCCACCTCCGCCTCCCCCGCCTCCACCAGAGTTCACCCACACCCACAGTGGACCTTACACCGTCCACACCGGAGACACTACTAATCCTACACATCACCTGGGAGGAGGTCGGCGCGTGCAACTACGCTCCGAGCTCGGAGAAACCAACACAGAGCAGCACCACCACCGCGGCGAACGTGCCCACTCTGTCAGCACCACAAATCGTTCTCACTCACGACACTCTTCACTCTCTCATGAGGCAGAAGTATTGTCCTTGATGAGACAACAGATGAGAATCATAGAGCAACAAGGTAAAGCTATCGCAGATCTCCAGCAAGTTACTATGCAACGTTTGGCTGAACGAGCCGTTGTTCAAGCTCCAGCCCCAAACGAACTCCCCCCACCACCACCTCTTCCACCATCACAACCCCCATTAACTCCGCAAACCTTTGCAACACCACATACAACCATTACACAACTTACACCACCCCATGACCAGCAACAACCTGATTCGGATTATTCCCATCCTGGGCATCCTTTTACACCAGCTGTCATGCTTATGAACCACCACCTGGGTACCTCGGACCCAGCAACATCCCCAGATATAATTGCCTCACAGACCCTCAGGAGCATGTCCTGTCTTACGAGGGAGCTGTGAACTTCCACGGTGGAGGAGATCGGCTCAAGTGCCGAGCTTTCTCCATGACCCTCCAGGCCCCCGTCCTCCGATGGTACTCAACTTTACCCAAGAATTCTGTCAACAACTGGACAGAAATGAAGCGAGTTTTTCTCAACAGGTACACTGCTAGCTGTGTGCAACCCAGATCGAACCACACGCTAGCAACAGTGACGCAAAAATCAGATGAATCTTTGCGTACTTACCTACACAGGTTTCACAGCGAATCCAGCTCGGTCCCCAACCTATCTCCCGAGGTGGCCGTCCTCCTCCTGACTCAAGGCCTCGCCGAGGGAGGATTCAAAGACTCACTGATTGGGAAGCCGCCGAGAGATATGGCCGAGCTGAGGCAGAGATCCAACAAGTACATCAACCTCGAAGAATTCAACAAAGGACAGTCAAGTAGGATGGAAAACGCTCAAGCCGCCTCGCAGAATACCCTCCCCCGAGGTCGTCCTCGCGGGAACAGGGATGATAGAGGAGGAAAAGCGGACCAAGGAGGCCGAGGTCGCCCTCACGTCGGCCAGCAAGACGACCGCTGACGTCCTTACATCACTAAGTATGATTCTTACACCCCCCTGACGGTTCCGAGGTCTCAAGTCTGGAGAGAGACCATGCAGACCGAACTCAGGAGCGTACCTCGGCCACCTTTTCTCAGAAATCAAAACAATATCAGGGACAGATCTAAATACTGCAACTTCCACGACGGGTATGGCCACCATACCGATCAGTGCACCTGGCTTCGGGATGTTATTGAAGATATGGTGAGAAGGGGCAAGTTGCAGCAGTATGTGCGAGAAGCGGTGGAAAGACGAGGCCGAAGAAGGTCTCGCACCCCAAACAACGACAAAGGGAAAGCCAAAGCCGACCCGTCCCCAGAAAAGAAGGAAGAAGAGCCACAACGTGTAAATATGGTCGCAGTACAAGATCTAGATAAGTCGCCAGAAAACTTCCGAGTTGAAACTATCTCGGGAGGGTTTGCCGGCGGGGATGAGAAGAGAGCAGAAAGGAAAAGATACGTCAATCAAGTCTTAGCTGTTCACCACAAACCTGTTTGTAAGAAACCCTCTCGAAACATCCCCATCATTTTTTCTGACCAGGACATGGAAGACGTCATCCCGGATCACAACGATCCAATGGTGATCACGGCGTTGATCGACAATTTCGAAGTCGCCCGAGTTTTCATTGACCAAGGAAGCTAGGCCGAAATCCTTTTTCTTCATACATTTCAAGCACTGAAGCTGAGGTCAGCCGACCTCGTACAGTTTGAAGGCAATCTCATCAGCTTCACAGGTGAAGCAATTTGCCCCCTTGGAGCCATCCACCTCCCGGTGACCTTAGGCAAGCAGCCTTCGGCCCGAACGGAGATCATCAAGTTTTTAGTTGTTGATTTTGAATCCCCATACAATGTGATATTAGGGCTAACCTCCCTATAGGCTTTCGGGGCAGTGGTTTCAACGGTTCACTTAGCAATGAAATTCGTCGGTTCTGACGACAAGGTCGTCACAGTCAAAGCCGACCAGGTGAGAGCCCGGCTCTGCTACAATGCGAGCCTACGGGAAGTAAAAAAGAAACAGAAAGAGTTTACTGATCCGACATTGGCCAGAGGGAGAGTTCTATTGGTTGAGGTTCAGGTCGAACAAGATGTCCTTAGGACCTTTCCTCGAGAAGATTGGTTGGCAATCCCCCTCGATCCTTCTGACCCTAGCAAAAATGTCAAAGTTGGTACCAACCTCCCCCAAGAAATCCGAGATGCATTCTAGGAAAATCTCTCTTCTTTTCCGATTCTCTCCCGCCCTCCACAGGAGGAGAATCTTTTCATTTATCTAACTGTTGGTGATCCTACCCTCCGCTCGGTATTGGTCCGAGTCGAGGGGCAAAGAGAGTTCCCCATTCACTCCTTAAGCCGAGATCCTCAAAACTCCGAGCTCTGGTATTTCAGGATGAAGAACATTGCATTTTTTAATGCGGCCAACAATTTCCAAATATCGGCTGAGAACCGCGACACCTCTCATCGGCCCTCCTCGGGCGAGCACCACCAGGCCAATACTGTCATCAAACGAAGGTTTCATACCTTCCGACTGAGGGGTAGGTCCGAGGTTGAGAACGAGAATCGGATACTGGCCGAGGAGACCCAAGAAGCCGTCTCTGTTCAGAACAGGATAGCGAAGGAAGGGCTTGCCAACCAAGACAACAAAGCTGTGCTCGGAAAATGTGCTCGGAATCAAGAAGGCCCCAACAGAGGCGTTTTAGAAACATACTCTGGGAGACCCTTGGAGAAACCGAGCTCAAGAACTCCCAGAACTTTGCAATACTGAGAACCTACTTCAGTTAGGTTTACCTCAGATATCACCAGCATGACCAGCTAAAGTTTAAGTTTAAGTTCATTTTAGTTTCTGTATTTCCATCTGTTTCCTTTAAGTTGCATTTTGTTCCATTGTGATATACGCATCTTTCTCAATTCCCTAAAAGGCAATGTACTCGCAATTATCATTAATGAAAAAGTACAAACTTGCCCATTACTCAAGTGCTACAGTTTTATATACGTACGTACTAGCTTCTCATTTAGCACTAGCCACCTAAATGTTGCATGGCGCTATGAACAGTCAACATCTCGTAAAGGAGATCGGCTCATATGCACAATGTACAAGGGACACCCGATAAAGAACAACTTGCTGTGAAATGTTTCCACATAGCTTCACTCAGCAACCTCTTTCACATCGGGGACGAGGACACCCACCTCGGCTAAGGTGGGTGGATCCGAGATCCCTACCGTATGCGCTTATATACAGTACCTCTTTTCATAGGAAAGATTATAAGATTACTGCACTTACTGAGTCGTCCGAGTTTCACTTCATTATTTATATTCAGGTCCGATCAAACGCTCTTATTATGACCTTTTTAGCTCCAATCAATTCCAAATACAACAAGTAAAAGCAGTACTTGTATTTTCAAAAACAGTTTTGCTCGGTTATCCAAAATGCAACAAGTATCAAACACTTGCATTCTTTTTTAAGTTTTCTGAGTGACCACCTAACCGATCGCAGTTCGGATCTGAGGTCTAACGAATAAACATGCAACGAGTTAGTAAAGTAAAACTCGCATTCATGCAACAAGTTAAAATAAAAACTTGCATCAAAATAACATGCAACAAGTTAAAACTTGAAAGAACTTGCATAAAAATAAAATGTTATACAAAGTTAGCAAAGTACAAAGACATGTTGTACAAAGTGCAAGCGGCCCAGCATAAGGGACTTATGCTGCTTCATCTTCAAGGTCGGAAAGGACAACCGAGCTCGGGTTGAACTCTTCATCCGGTTTCTCCACTAAAGGGTTGGGAAGATTCTCCTCAGGTTGGTCGAGGTCAACCTCGACCCCACCCTTTTCATAATCTACCATCTTCCCATCTTCCACCCCGAACCCAGCAGAGGCGCCAACAACCCGAATTCGAAGCCCTTGGTTCAGGTGAAGAATCTGTTTTACGGCACCGGCAAAAATTTTGCTCCCCACCCTTTCAAAATTGAAGTCTGCCTCAGATGCTGCTACCTTATGCTTAAGAGCTTGAGCAACTCTTCTTTTCAGCAAGGTCCTCACCTTCTCCACCTCGGCCAGGCCTTCCTGTCGACCAGCTTCCTTAGCATCTGCCTTCACTTGGGCCAGCTTCTCTTCATGACTTTTCAGAAGCTCCCCCATCTGCTGGCGGTGCTTCTCTTCCAACTCGGCCAGCTTTTGTTCGGCATATTTTTTGCTATTCTTCAGCTCCTCCACCTCGGCCACCATGTCAGACCGAGCCTTTTTCTTGGCCGATGACACGCCTTCCGCCACGTCGTCAGCAACTTCGGCCAACACAGTAAACATGGTTGTGGCCCTCTTCAGTTGGCAGGCCATCTCCTCAGCCTTCTTTTTCCACTCTGCTCCCGACATCTTTACGAGAGCGTCTTTGACCGAAGGCTTGGCGAGGGTGGTCGGCAGCCTCGGGAGAATACCAGTTTCTGAGGGTGGAGTATCGGCAGAAATGACCACCTCAGCGCTCGGACTCGGAGATTGAGGAGGAGGTGTGTAACATCCCAAATTTAATTCCAAGTAGAAATATTGAGTTAATAGGCCTAGAGCGTAGAAAATGGGTAGATTAATTGCTTAAAGAATTTTGGGAGATAGGTGAGTAGTAATTATAAGTACTAGGGGTTGTATAGAAGGCATTTGTAGCATCGAGCAAAGTTGTCTAAGCGAAATCAGGGGTTAAATCGGCGTTTTGGATGTTAGAAATCAACTGAAAAGAGAAAATTAGAAATTTATTATAGGATGCTAAGAAAATAAATTCCACCGTTGGATATGAAGTTTATAGGGTGAAGAAGCTTATCTAAAAATTTGGACCCGATCCGACGGTTAACGAAAACGTTACGGCGAATCGAAGGTTGAAGACCCTGTTTCTCGCCCAGGCACACCAGCCATGCGCCCAGGCGGGTGCACTGTTCATACGTGCACCAGACAGTGAAAAACCCGCCCAGGCGAGGCACCAATTCGCCCAGGCGAGCGGAAATGCGCACAAGCCCCACCAATCCGCGTTTTGGCGCGCTAGATCCCCCCACCACACGCACCAGCCCCACGCACCACGCACCAGCAGCACGAGCTGGTGCAGTTCTCGCACCCAGGCGAGCCAGGCGTGCGCCCAGGCGCGCGCTGCAGCACCAGATCTGGTGCGTTGAAATTGAGACTTGGGGCCAAAGTTTAGATCTTGGCCACACGATTTGGTGCTGCTTCATGGCTGATCATATGGGCATCTAGGCACCTCATTTCCTCATTTCATCACCCTCATCAACCCATCATCTTCATCAACTTTCTCTCAACTCCAAGAACATCTCCATCACCATTCCTTCTCAAACACTAGATTCTTGGGCACCTCAAACCCAAAATCAACCAAACCCATCAAGCTTGCATCATGGATTTTGATTGAAGTCTCATTCCTTCCCTCTCCCTTGACTCACGAATTGCTCCCTCCTTCCTTCTTCTTGGTTTTCAAATTCCACCATTATTGGAGTAAGTTAAGCTTCATGTCATAATATTAATTTCCTTCCCTTCCAAATTCGTTTTCTCTCTCCCTCTCCACCATCAATGGTGGTTTTCACCACTAGGCTCTTGAGACTTCACTTTTTATTTGAGGCTTGACTTGAATCATGGCATAAATGTTGATCCCTCTCTTTTATGACTCTTTATTTTAGGTTCCTTCCTAATCCTGTGGCTTGGTATCTCCTTGGTGGGCAAACTCAAGCATAGGGCATTTGGAATCTCCTTATTTTAAGTATTTGAGGTAAGGGAGTGGATATAGTGAGCTTTGCCTTGTTCTAGGGAGTAGGTTCTAGTTAGAATATAATACTTGTTAGGATTATGTGTTAGGGGAGAAAATTAGATTATAAATCCCTAGGTTATTAAATATGAAATTCTAATTAATTAAATGTGCATGATGATTGGATGTTAAGACTAGGAAAGGGAAATCCAATAATATAAGAATGAATTATTTGATAACTGAAATTTGGTTAATGATTATATTGAAGTACATGAGGAATTGGGTAAAGTGAATAATTCTTGGCCTCTGAATTGAGGCGCCGAACACTGAAAATGTGGTTTATGCGTTGGCCTCTGATTTGAGGTGACGACTAAAGGAAAGATTTGATAATTGATATAGGGAATGAGTATGGATAAAGAATGAATGGGAAATGTGTGTAAGTATATTTGTGATTGTATGTGCTAAGTTGTTTGTGTAAGATGGTGAAAGTATGATTTGGCCTCTGATGTGAGGTAATGTGAAATGAAAATGTAACAAGTGCGTTGGCCTCTGTTTTGAGGTGACGATTAATGGAAAGTGATGATTTGGCTGACCTCTGATATGAGGGGCACAAAATGAATGAAAGCGTGTGTTGACCTTTGACCTGAGGGGCACGAAAAGGAATAAAGTGAATGGGTGTTGACCTCTGACCTGAGGGACACCATATGAATTAAAGTGAATGAGTGTTGACCTCTGACCTGAGGGACACAGAATGAAATAAAGTGTTGACCTCTGACCTGAGGGACACAGAATGAAATAAAGTGTTGACCTCTGACCTGAGGGACACAGAATGAAATAAAGTGTTGACCTCTGACCTGAGGGACACCGGATGAATTAAAGAACTGAGTGTTGACCTCTGACCTGAGGGGCACATAATTTAAATAAGGAAAAGAATGGGAGCCTCAGATTGAGGTGACAAATGTGTTGAATGAAATTGTACATTGGCCTCTGATTTGAGGTGATGTACCTAAATAAAGTAAGTGTGCGAAATGATTAATGAAATGGATGTTGAGATAATTAAGGAAAATGGATGTGGAAATGAATAATGGAAACGGATGTTGAATTGAATAATCAAAATGGAAATTTGGAATGAATAATGAGTATGGTGTACAATATGTGAATATCTGTTTAATTGCTATTTGTGCTTGACCTAGCGGGTCGTTATGTCTTGTTAGAAACTGCCTTCTATTTCATGTGCAATGCTCACTCCCTTATGTTTTTCAGGTACGGAGATTGAGCTGGCACAGCCCCCGGCCGAGCAGGAGTACTTTCCCTTACAGGGAGAGTAGGGCGTTATGGGTTTAGATCATAATATGGACCTAAGCCTCCTATACTATTTTGATGTAAATTTGTTATAAATCTTTTTAAATGAGGCTTAGGATGTTTGGTTTTGATAAAGTATTGTGTTTTGGTTTTCGATACTCCAACTTAATATTTCCGCTAATACTCTGATTAATTAATGCACTCTGATATATTTGGAGCCTATAGGGCCTTGTTATGAATTAGACATACATATTCTGAAGTCCTGCTGGCTACTTGATGTTTAATTGAAATTGCTTATCACAGGTTAAATTTTGGAATAGTCCTAAAAACAAACAAAACTCCGTCCGTTTGACGGGTGATTTTAATATAATGAACAATGAATTTTTAAGTCCGTATTTTAATATAAGGGGAATTCAGGGTAAAAATCTTAGGTGTTACAAGGTGGGGCAATGATCACCGCCGGCGGAGTTGGGTGGAGAGGAACGGAATCGGTTGAGGTCGTATCGGTGGAGACCTCGGCAGCCACAGCTTCATGGGAGGGGTTTTCGGACCTCTTCCTCTTGCGAGCATCTAGTGCAGCCTTCAGCGCCTTGGACGACATGTCCGACCAATGTTCTTCTGCAACCAAAAGGACAAAGAAAAATTAATAAGAAAGTTGAAAGAAAATGTACAAGTATAAGAGTAAAAGTAACTACCAATTTTGGTCAAGACTTCGTTGTCAGGACACTTCATGAAAACTCCAATGTCGAGCTGGAATTTCCGGGTTCGGTACTCGGTCTGGAAATGGTGGGCTGTTACGGCCTCGTCGGCATCGAGGGTTACGCCCGACCACCTTTGCGGGGTGCTGGTATGACGATTGAAGAACTCGGGGGTCCACTCCAAAGGGAACTTCGGCCTCGTCTCGGACCGAAACCAAGGTAGCGCCGTTCCAACATACTTGTACTTAAAAAACCTTGGTTTGAAATGTTTCCAAGAATCGGCGAACATGCCGAACAACCCACAGTGAGCTCGGGCCTTAGCTGATACCCAAAGACGACCAGTCACCCCGTCTTTATTGCTGACGAACGGGTTATACATCCACAAGAAAAGCCGAACTGTGCATACCAACCCTTTGGCTCCGCAATATTTTTGGAACGCTCGGAGAAAGGACCAAGTATTGGGATGAAGTTGCGAAGGGGCCAATCCGAGCTCGTTCAAAACCCGCATTTCCAGGTCGGTAAACGGCAGAGTCACGCCGAGGTTATGGATAAGATCAGCATAGAAGAAGAAGGAATTGTTGTCGGTCCGCGAGCAAATTCTGTCGTTCTCCGAGCAAGGGAGAACTTGATAAGAGGTCCCAGCGGCGTCGCCCGAGCAAGGCAGCAGTACTCTCTTCACTCCAGCGAGTTTGTTCTTGGAGTCCAAGCTAGACCGAACTCCTTTTGGCTCCACATCGACCCATTGGTACTGATCGGCATCAGTAGGTGCAGGGTAAAGCTCGGGACGGCTGATGCACTTTCTGGGCGACATGATACTTGTGGAAGAACAGGGGAGCTCGGTGTTAGTCTTACGGGTTACAAAGAATAACCCCCCAGAAAACCCCCTCGAAGTTGTTCCGAGGGGCGAGCATCTCCCCTCTACCACAGATACCCCCCGTTCGTACATCCTCTCTTTCTCCATCCTCTCAAAGTTGGCACGCTCCCTACCGTCGACGAACTCGGCCCAGGCATACTGCCGTATCCACTCCCTCTTCTCTTCCCAGTCCCGAGGGTAGACGACCTCGACGGGATTTATCTCTAGAACTTGCCTCTCATATTTCCGCCTATACTCCCTTTGGCGACGGAACGCCTCGTCTACCTCCGTGGAGGAGCAGGACGAGGAGGAGGAGTCGTCCTCCTCCTCACTACTGCTTGATGACAGGGAAACTACCCCAACCCATTTCCTAAACCAATCCCTACTCATACTGAACCACAACCCACTCCTTCGATTTTCAGAAAAATAAAGACAAAAGACACGAATTAAAAACCCTCCAACAAGTCCTCAAATCCCCCAAACCCAGAAACACTAGAAGCCCCAAAGTTCATTCCCCAAAATCGCAAACCCAAAACCCCGATAACCAGAAAAAGCCACCCATCTCATAGAAACAGAGCCATGAAAACATAAAACCCAAAAGTTCTGAACCCCTCCCTTGAAAGCCAGTACAGAGAGAAGAAAAAAAACAAAGAACAAAGAAGAAGAAATGAAAAAGCAACCAGTACCTTGGGGGTTGAAGATCAAAGGAGAATGAAGCTTGAAGCAGAATCCGCTGGTAGAGAGAAAGGCAGTGAAGTGCAGAGAAGAAAAATGGAGTTCGATAATGGAAGAACTAAATCGGCGTTTTCGTGGGGAAGAGGAACAGTTTTCGGTAGAGAAAGAGAGAGAGGGCAATAGTGTTGAGGGAGAGAATAACTGTAGGAAAGAGAGAGAAAGTAACAGTTTTGGGAAAGAGGGGGAAGAGAAACCGCCATTTTCCCCTCTCTTTTTTGAATTTTGGGCCTGGCCCAAGTGACCCAGCCCAACATGCAGCCACACATACTGGGACACGTGGCGCATAATAGCTGGAATCACGGACCTCGAGCAACGTCGCAGTAATGGCGACGCTTCGTTAGGTACGACTTTTGGCACGTGTCAGATCTGGAAAGGACAAGCGTCACTTCGGGGCAAGTGAAAGGACAGTCTTCAAACCTGCTCCGTCATAATGAAAGGACATCAAGGACACCTGGATCCAGCTCTTGACAGCTCATCGTCCGAACTCCCTAGAACCTCGGAACAAGGCTCAAATGGCCTTGACCGAGCTGGGGGGCTTATGTGGTGGACGCGACCGCTTATATGGTGGACTTCGAAAAAGGACCTGAATCAAGACCTCGGAATAAGGCTCAAATGGCCTTGACCGAGCTGGGGGGCTTATGTGGTGGACTCGGCCTAGCCGAGTTCCACGTAGCCCACACTTAAGACCTAAAGGATCCTTCAAGAAGTCCCCTGTATGCTTGGCCGAGCTCAAAGCTCAACGGCCGAACAAACATCAGGCACGGGCCGACCTCGCGCTCCTGCCAAGGTCCGATCTCATTGTCCGATACCTTCCAGAGTCCGACACCTCCCCCAGAGTCCAATACCAAGGACAGAATGACGTGTCTCACCTTATCCACAAGGACAGCTCATCCACTCATAGCTCAGTACAGGCTGGCCCTACTTGGGCCTCAAGCAAGCCCATTAGGGCAACCAGCTCCCCCCTATAAGTAGCTCCGTACTACATGGGGCTCAGGTACGTCCTCAAACCCTAATTACCACCCTCACACACCAGTGATTAGGGTTGCTTCTTGGCTTTCTTCCTTAGCCACTTGAGGACTCCCACCAAACATCACACAGAAACCCTAGACAGAGGCTCCTTTGAAGGTCTTCTTCCCTAACCCTTGGAGGACCTCACCGTCTAGGACATCACAAAGTTCTCTCTGAATAATATATATATATATATGTATATATATATATTGAGGAGTATATTTTGTGTACAATAGCAATGACTGCACTATTATTTGAGCGTGTGTATAAGCTTGTTGTATTGTGCTACTCCTGAAGCTGCATTTATATGCTTTCTTTTGACTGTATGGGCCTGCTTATAACCTTGTTGAATTTGATACTTTTAGGAATAATCCTCCCTTAATCTTTTCTTCTTCTAAACGAGTTTGATCATTTATTTTTATAGATAAATCTTACATTTATCACCATAAGTTGGGTCATTATTCTAAGGAGATTGACTTTGATTAAGTCTCATTGGTTTGGATATCGTTGTCTTTATCAGTGTATATATTCCGGGGTTAGATAAACTATTAAGATGTGACCCTTACCCGATGTTTTTAGGTTAGAGATCATTGTCCTTACCTCATACCCTTTTGAGGGGCTCATATGTCATTGACGAACTACTATCCAAGGTAAGACTCTTAGTTTGGTGAGTAGATCAGAACATTAATCGACTTAATTAGTATGATTAAGCAGTTGTTCCTTTTAATAGTAATTAGTATGATTAATCGACTCTAATAGTGTTCACCACTATATTTTTGCAGTAATTTGTTATCTTTTGACATTGATAGTGACAAGTATGTAATAACATTATATATAAATATTTATATTTACGTTTTTTAATTATGTGTATAGTAAGTTGTGAAGCACTATATTTATTGCCTTTCTAAAGAAGTGTGATTCTAATGTGCTTCAACCGGAAATTTTTTTTAAACATATTTTGTAAGTTAAAAAATATGTTTTGGATTTTTGTAATGATACATATATATTTTTTTATTTTGATTTAATTTTTTTTTTCATTATATGTTTTTTTGACGTAGGTTAAAAAATTATATTGAGTAAATCTACATTAAAAATTGACATATTTTAAAAATTATATTAAATAAATCTGCATTAAAAAATATATTGAGTAAATTTGTATCAGAAATTGGACACCCATTTTTAAGTTGTGTCCAATTTCTAATGCAAACTTGCTTAATATACATTTTTTAACATGTGCCATAAAACATATATTAAAAAAAACTCAAAAAACATGTATATATCAATAAAAAAAATACACAAAATATGTTTGAGTTAATTGTCACTTTGGTCCCTGAAATTACATACCGCTTTCACTTTCGTCCCTCAAATTACGAAAATAGCTTTGAGGTCCCTAGATTTGTAAAAACGTGTGCACGTTAGTCCCTGGAGTTAACCTCCCTCAACGTCCGTTAACGGAAACGTGACATGCACTTTAAATAATTCATTATAGTCTCTGTAAATAAATAATTCACTATAGTTCATGTAATAATTTTAAGTTATTTATTATAGTCCCTGAAACTATATAATTTATTCATTTTAGTCCCTATATCAGTATAGTTCAAATTCCAAATTAACTTAAACAATCAGTAAAGAATTAATCAAAAAGATTATGGGGTATGGAATACCTTCTGCATATCTGAGATGAAGTTCCATCCATGCTCCTTGTAGTATCCCGGATCAAGATGTAAATGCTCTAAAAACCATTTCCAATTGTCTTTATTCTCAACATCTACAACATCATATGCAATAACCCATATATGGTTATTTGCATCCTGCCCTACAACACTCAACAACTGCCCTCCATAACATCCCTTCAGAAATGCACCATCCAGTTCTATCAGTGGTCTGCAACCTGCCTTGAACTTTGCCTTCATCCCACCCAAGCTAATGTAATTAAAGTCTATGAAATCGTGGATTCCCAGTTGGCATTGGCAGTGCATCCATCTTGACAGTGGATCCTGGATTGCTTGCGATTAACTCATGACAATAGTCCCACAATTTAGCATACTGCTCCAACTCATTCCCTTCCACAAACTTCTTTGCCCTCACCATTGATCTAAATACTTTTGTGTTATCCAAGTGAACTCCAAGGGACTATAGTGAATCATTTAAAGTGATTGGAGGGACTATAATGAATTATTTAAAGTGCATGTCACGCCTTCGTTAACGGAAGTTGGCGGAGGTTAACTCCAGGGACTAACGTGCACACGTTTTTACAAATCCAGGGACCTCAAAACTATTTTCGTAATTTGAGGGACAACTTGTAATTTCAGGGACCAAAGTAACAATTAACTCAAATATGTTTTTTAACTTAACAAATACATAAAAAAAATTTAAAAAAATATCTGAATCAGAGAAAATATCTTGTCCGGAGCATCATAGATTATCCCACTAATGAATTTCATTCCGTGCCTAGAATGATGATTTTGTTTCATTCTTTTAAGATGACAATGTTGAAAAAAACTTTTGCAGCAAACGGTCTCTTAGTCTGACATGCTGGACTGGTTTCTCAGGAGGGGGATTAAGATAACCCTTATACGAAAGAATATCTGGATATCAAAATTCCTCGCCACTTCCAACTTTTAAGGCCTTCTCAAAATATATAATATCGCCATCCAAAAACTGTCCAAAAATGGAAGAGTAGAAAACGAAAGTCACAAATAATAAGATGTACCCCGATAGATGTCAATCTAGACCCGAAAGCAACATTAAAAAACACATGCAATTAATCAACTATATTACTGCCGGCTCTCAATACAAGCACGGACAATTTAAAAAAATATACAGGATTTTTTTAACAAGGTCGAAAATAAGAACTTTTAATTAGTTAAGTTTTTTTTAAATAATAATATAAAATTTTATTTGTGCTACTAATATTATTATTTCTTATGAAATTTAATTTTTTTTTCTGAGTGTTGATATCAATAATTTTAACACTATTAAATATTATCAAAATTAATTCACTTTAAATCCAAAAAGTATGGTGGGTTGAGTATCAAGGATAATTGTATTTGGAACCTTACAGCTATTGAAAAACAGGTTTGGGATTTGGCTATGAAGAAGGATACGCTTTGGGTGAGATGCATTCAGTTTATATAAAGGAGCAAGATTTCTGGCAATGCAACTCAACTCAGGAATCTGGATGACACTGGAAGCAGATTTTGAAAGTCCGAGATAAATTAAAGCCTGGTTTCTGTAATAATACTTGGAGTAGGACTCAGGATGACATCTACACGGTCAAGAGTGGTTACTTGATGCTCAAAAACCAGCAAGGGATCTTTCCTTTGCATAGGATGGTTTGGAACCGTGTGAATGTACAAAAACATTGTTTTATTGCTTGGCTTGCCGCTCTTGGGAAGCTCCAAACTCTGGACAGGTTATGTTTTATGGCTATTTCTAATCATTGTTGTTTATGTCTATCTTCTACTGAGGCTAGGAATCACTGATTTTTTTAATGTAATTGGAGTTGTAGTCTCCTTGATTACTGTTGTCTCTAGATAGGAATTGACAGGTGTCCATACAAGTATCACAACTAGACAAGGTGGATCTGTCATGCTTTCAGGGATAAGATCCGCCGCAAATGTGTTTTTGCTATGTTTGCAGCATTGATTTATCACATAAGGGAGGAAAGGAACATTCACACTTTTAAGAACCAGAAGAGGAGTTTGCAACTTATTTTCAGTACTATTAGGAGAGAGGTGACTTATAGGATTAGTTTTTGTTTTCCTAATTTTGTAGATTGGAAGAATAATGTTTTAGTTGATAGAATCAGGCAGTAATTCTAGTATTTTTAATTTTTTTAATACTTTTGGCCTTTGGTTGTTTTGAACCCTTCTTAGAAGTTGGCAAAATAGCCTTTTGTTTCAGGCATTTGCATAATTGTTGAACCCTTCCTAAAAGTTGGCAAGACTTTTGCTTATGACCTTTTTTGTATTGTTTCTGAATTTTGCACGTGGTAATGAATTATTTCTTTTACCAAAAAAAATTAATTCACTTCTTTAATATTAAACACTTATATTTAAAAAATATATCAGACCTCAATAATTTTAACACTATAAATATTTACAATATTAATTATTTTCTTTTTTAATATTAAACACTTACATTAATGATTCTAGAAAGTATTTTATACCTGACACACATGAAACGTCGAATTCTTGTCGACACGTTTGCAGTAGGAGGGATATTCTTGTTGTATCTGAATGCAGCTGACAAAATGTCAAAATTTCTCTCTAACTTTAGATTGCAGTAATAATGATATATTACATTGAGAATGACTTACATCAAAATATTCAAGTTCTTCATCAACTGCAAATCCTGCCATTTCATTTAGTCTTGGCATTATATCCTTGGGCATTGAACTGACTTTGACATAAAGCCTCCCAACATAACTAATAAAAAAAGCAGAGGCATTTTAGTACAAAGTCAAATTTCACTTTGTTAAGTAATAGGAAGAGTGAGTACCGAAAATTCCCAAGTGAAGGATCATAATAAGTGAAAAATAGCATCAATTCATCTTCTGTTCTATCGGAAAGAGGAACAGGCCAAAAATCCTAATTCAATGCTTCAAGTCGTTAGTCATTGAGAGAATATAAATATATATATATATATATATATATATATAGATAAATATTTACTCCTTTAATTTTGTTCATAGCTATTTATTTTTAAAGTTGATGTACAAAGATTAAATTATTAATCAAAATAAAATTTTATTGAATTTTGACTAAAATATTCTTATTTAAGAAGATATAATTAATTTTATCTTCCATAAAAAAAACCTTCACAAAGAAAACAGGTAGGTTAACCATATCTCCAGAATGCAATGATGATGAGGGGAAGGTGTACAACGAGGAGGAAGACATTGTCAAGGTCATAGGGCATTATTTACAAATTTTATTTGTGACATCCAACCCTATGAGAATTGAAGAAGTTGTGTAAGGCCCTATATTTTCATAAATAAGTAAATATTAAAGTATTTAAAATAATAATGTTATTATATTAAATAAAATAATGAATTTTATGAAATTAGGTTAAAGTACTCGAGTGTTTTGGGAAAGACTCGAGTATAATCTTTAACTGTTTGAAAAATTTGAATTTTGAGCCGAAAGACTCGAGTCTTTCATGGAAGACTCGAGTGTTCTCTGATGTGCTGAAAAAGACTCGAGTACTAGGGAAAATACTCGAGTATTTCGAGTAGTGGTGCTGAACCTATAAGTCGGTTTTGATTCAAAACTCGCACCAAAACGCGTTTTCTCGAGGTTCCAAGCAGAGAGCTGGACCTTACTTCAGAGGAGGGTAACCTTAGGCTATAAATAGAGGCTTGGGGAAAGTCCCAAACTCATTCAAATCCTCCTAACCCGGATTTATATTCACATTTCCTCTATTTTCTGGTGCTAACTTTAAGCTCTCGATTCTCCCTCCTCAAACCATGAAATTGAGTGCAACCAAAACACACTTCTAGTTCTATTTCCAATCTTGAAATAGCAACAAGAACCACGAAATTTGAGTCTCTATAGAAAAAGTTATAAGCCTCCAAAGTTAGCCATTCAAAACTGAAAACAGAGCACAAACAGCTTCAACTACCCATCTTTCTTGAATTGGTTTGGTAAACTCAGGAATCCTCTTGATTCCAAACTTGTTTCTAATTAAAGTTAGTACTTCCTAGTTGCTTCAGATAACTTGGTTCGTTATTTTTCATGGATTATTCATGAGGTAATTTGTAGCTAAAGTCAGCCGGTGCAACAGTTTTTGCACAAGTTCAGAATTGAGCTTTGAAGCTCAAAATCCGTTTCAGACCTTTTCTTCCACAACCAATCGTTCCTTTAGCTTCATTAAGGTATGGGAGAAGTTATCTAATCGCTAGAATGATAAACAATAAGCTAAATTCATAGGAACCATTTGAGGTTCATGGGCAACATAAGTAGAAATGGGAATCTGACGTGGAGGCCAGAAACCCATAGTTTTTGTATTCAAACAACTTTAATTGAACCTAAGGAAACTCACTGGATTGATTTTCGAACTTAAAATCAAGTAGAAATCAAAGTTATATCTTGAAATGGTTATTTTCCAAGTTGTATTGATTCTGTGATTTGATGTTGATTTATGTTATTATGTACTTGTTTATGTGTTCTAACATATTCCTTATATGTGTTTATGCCTCTGTTTTGCATAAGAATGGAAAAACAATGCATGGAATTCGAATTGGTGCTTAAAATGCAGAAACTGGTGCTGTTGCAGTAAAAACACTCGAGTCTTTTGAGAAACACTCGAGTATTCTGGGAAAATGAAGAACAACTAGAGTTTTTCTTCAAGGACTTCAAGTATTCTGGAAAAAAAATGAAGAACACTCGAGTATTTTGTAAAATACTCGAGTATTTTGACCAAAACTGAAGAAAACACTTATTTTTCCTAAAAATATTAAATACCTAATTCTTATACGTTTTTCCATTGGTCGATTATTATCCTGAAAGAGTCCTACTGGAATTTCCTCCAGTGGTTGATATATTCGGACAGGAGTCCCAATGGATAAATGTATAAGTTTACTTAATTCCCATTGGTTGATTTTTATCCTGGATGAGTCCTACTGGAATTTTATTCAGTGGTCGACATATTCGGACAGGATGTCCCAATGGAAGAGCGTACACCCATTTGGTTGATTAGTTTTCCATGTCCTAGTGGAAGTCTTTACCCACTTGGTTGATATTTTCGAAGGGAGTCCCAATGGGGTCGTTGCAATAAATATCCGCCAATAGGAGGCTAGGCCCCGACGGATTATTAAATAATGATTAACCACTAATTCTAAAACCATCACAAAGTGGCTGATGGATTTTTCTATGAAAACAACAGCACCAGCTAAAAGAAAGATGAAAGGAATTGTTAAGGATGAGATTAATGAATGGAAAGATAAATGATGGATCATGTCCTTGATGGAGATGATAATGAATGTGATAAAAAGGATTGGTAATAAATTATGTATGCATACATGCATTGATTGCTCCAGTTTGCGAGGGTTTTCCCTTTCATACTATTAACGCTGGGCGGATGAAGCCTGTAAGTCGTGAGTGCAAGGCTAAGCCTGTGAGTCCTACAACGCCGGGAGATGGGAACCCGTAAGTCGTGAGTGCAGGGCTAAGCCCGTAAGTCCTATGCAGAGCGAAGCTCGTAAGTCATGAGTGCAGAGCGAAGCTCGTAAGTCCTACCACCTCCAAACTGTGATGCCCCGGGAAATTGTTGAGGTCAGCATGCATCATGCCATTAATAATAAGATCAATTGCTTGAATGAAAAAGGGGTTGACATGTGTATATGCATTTGTAAATTGTTACTACTTGAATACTTGTGTTTGTTGTTTTTAGCCTCTGTTATTTATTATTCGTTTTAACGTGATTAGCTATGACTTACTCCCTTGTTGCCCTTGTAGGTAACAAAGGTCCTGTCTTCCAAAGGGAAGAGTAGCGTTGGCGAGGGATTTGGGATTCCCTTTCCAAAGGATGGAGTTTGAAGAACCATGCTCTGGGTTACGATTAGTGTCTTAAGTAGCTCAGAGTCTATTTGCTTATAAAATAAATTAGTTGAACTATTGTGTCTTGTTTTTGGACAAGTTCTGTTGATTTGCTTCCGCAATTGAATAATAAAGTTTTGAAATTTATTTGCGAAAAATTATTCTCTATTTTCTTTATAATAAATAAATTAAGGTTAGAGAATCGGGATGTTACATTAGTGGTATCAGAGCAATGGTTCAAACTCTCGGCCTATGGAATATGGCCACACATGATATAAGCTGTGATAACTCTGAATTGAGTTATGGGTAGATTATAATTTAGTCAGTAGGATATGATATATGAATATAATGTTTTGTTTTAAAAATAATTGTTATCTTTGATGAATCGCATGACGTAGTAATGGCCTCAAGAAACGCTCGCCATACCGACGAATCCCTCGATCATATCGCTGCGATCTTGGAACATCTGGCTAATAGGCAAGCTGCTGGTCCGTCCGAGTTCAAGGGACTAGCTGATTTTAGGAAGTGCGACCCTCCAAAGTTCCACGGTGGAGCTAACCCTGAGGAGGCGCAGATTTGGATTCAGGAGCTGGAAAAGATATTTCAGACAATTCCATGTGATGAGGAACAGAAAGTTACCTACGCTGCTTATGTCCTGGTAGGTCCCGCAGACAACTGGTGGAAGTACACAAAGCAAACTTTGGAACATGAGCATAGGCAGATCACTTGGGGCGTTTTCGTAGAGAAATTATATGAGAAGTTTTTCCCAGAAGATATAAGAAACAAGAAAGAGATCGAGTTCCTGGAGCTGAAACAGGGAACCATGACTGTTGGAGAATATGCTGCGAAGTTTGAGGAGCTGATGAAGTACTCTCCATACTTCACTCTTCGCCCTGACGAGAATGCTAAGTGTGTTCGTTTTGAGAATGGTTTAAGGCCGGATATTAAGCCATTCGTAAGTGGACAATGCATCCGACACTTCGCAACTTTGGTGCAATGTTGTCGTATCACCGAAGATGACCTCAAGGCAAAGATGGTGTATGAGCGACAGCAGCAAAGTCAGCAAAATTATGGTCCCCACCGTAATCGCGAAAAGAACAACCGTCACCATAATGACCACAACAAGAGTCCCTACGATAAGAACGGACAAGGGAAAAAGAGTGAGGAGAAACCAACGGAAGGTAGCTTATCAAAATGTGATAAGTGCCACAAGTTCCATGGTGGGAGATTTTGTTGGACTGCGCAACCTAAAACCTGCTTCAATTGTGGAAAACAAGGACACATCTCCCCATACTGTCCCGAAAAGAATAAGAACGAAGGCGGTGCGATACCCAAACCCAACACAAATGTCAAAGTTTTTACGATGATGGGAAGCGAAGCCAATCCGTCAGAGGTTTTAGAATAAGTTAGTTGCCTCTTGAACCGCAACCGTTGTCTGGATTTAGCATAAGCTAGTTGCCTTTTGAATCATTTCCTTGTAGAACTATGTTGATTTTGAAATCCTATGTTTTCTTTGCTTAGAATATGCTAACTATTTGAAATTTGAAATCTCAGGCCTTAATTTTTGCTAAGTAACCTAGATGTGTTCACCCCAATCAATTCATTAGTAGCTGCATAGTAAGCCTGTTCGTAAAATAGCAATATTCGATAAAATCACCTTAGTCAACATGGAAAGCTTGAGATATGATCCAAAGAGTAGATGTCATATCATAGATTGTCGTAATAGGTTTATCCTCCCTATCGAAACCTAAATCTATATAAGCCACGCTCAAAGAATACCTAAGCACACCTCCCATGTTTGTAGAAGAAGAAACCAAGTTAGACGTCATTTTTATCTCGAGTCCAATTCTCTATTTCACCCTTACCGTAAGATTAAGTTTACCATTAACCTCGTGCTTAGGATTGATCCCGTTTGGATAACCCCTCGTCTTTTGGCATCCACCCAGATTGTTTGCAATAGTGTCTGCCTTAAGGTTAAGAGCAAATAGAACTCTACTATGCTGATTCCAAGTGGGGGAGAGTTCACCTATCTAACCCATCGATATACCCTTGCAAGAAAATCCGACACTCGAAACTGGTTCCGTTCGGATTAAATATAGGAAAATTAAGCGATTGCGAGGAAAGGAAATTTCGTTAGTAAGGGTCGCATGAGGATGTGGTAATGTTAATGTCATCGTTTGGGAGCTAGGAAGACAGATGAAGGAAGAATACCCGTATCGGTCTGAGTAAGTTTTTATTTTCCAAATCGAATTTCGAGGACGAAATTCTGTTCAAGTGGGGGAGGATGTAAGGCCCTATATTTTCATAAATAAGTAAATATTAAAGTATTTAAAATAATAATGTTATTATATTAAATAAAATAATGAATTTTATGAAATTAGGTTAAAGTACTCGAGTGTTTTGGGAAAGACTCGAGTATAATCTTTAACTGTTTGAAAAATTTGAATTTTGAGCCGAAAGACTCGAGTCTTTCATGGAAGACTCGAGTGTTCTCTGATGTGCTGAAAAAGACTCGAGTACTAGGGAAAATACTCGAGTATTTCGAGCAGTGGTGCTGAACCTATAAGTCGGTTTTGATTCAAAACTCGCACCAAAACGCGTTTTCTCGAGGTTCCAAGCAGAGAGCTGGACCTTACTTCAGAGGAGGGTAACCTTAGGCTATAAATAGAGGCTTGGGGAAAGTCCCAAACTCATTCAAATCCTCCTAACCCGGATTTATATTCACATTTCCTCTGTTTTCTGGTGCTAACTTTAAGCTCTCGATTCTCCCTCCTCAAACCATGAAATTGAGTGCAACCAAAACACACTTCTAGTTCTATTTCCAATCTTGAAATAGCAACAAGAACCACGGAATTTGAGTCTCTGTAGAAAAAGTTATAAGCCTCCAAAGTTAGCCACTCAAAACTGAAAACAGAGCACAAACAGCTTCAACTACCTATCTTTCTTGAATTGGTTTGGTAAACTCAGGAGCCCTCTTGATTCCAAACTTGTTTCTAATTAAAGTTAGTACTTCCTAGTTGCTTCAGATAACTTGGTTCGTTATTTTTCATGGCTTATTCATGAGGTAATTTGTAGCTAAAGTTAGCCGGTGCAACAGTTTTTGCACAAGTTCAGAATTGAGCTTTGAAGCTCAAAATCTGTTTCAGACCTTTTCTTCCACAACCAATCGTTCCTTTAGCTTCATTAAGGTATGGGAGAAGTTATCTAATCGCTAGAATGATAAACAATAAGCTAAATTCATAGGAACCATTTGAGGTTCATGGGCAACATAAGTAGAAATGGGAATCTGACGTGGAGGCCAGAAACCCATAGTTTTTGTATTCAAACAACTTTAATTGAACCTAAGGAAGCTCACTGGATTGATTTTCGAACTTAAAATCAAGTAGAAATCAAAGTTATATCTTGAAATGGTTATTTTCCAAGTTGTATTGATTCTGTGATTTGATGTTGATTTATGTTATTATGTACTTGTTTATGTGTTCTAACATATTCCTTATATGTGTTTATGCCTCTGTTTTGCATAAGAATGGAAAAACAATGCATGGAATTCGAATTGGTGCTTAAAATGCAGAAACTGGTGCTGTTGCAGTAAAAACACTCGAGTCTTTTGAGAAACACTCGAGTATTCTGGGAAAATGAAGAACAACTAGAGTTTTTCTTCAAGGACTTCAAGTATTCTGGAAAAAAAATGAAGAACACTCGAGTATTTTGTAAAATACTCGAGTATTTTGACCAAAACTGAAGAAAACACTTATTTTTCCTAAAAATATTAAATACCTAATTCTTATACGTTTTTCCATTGGTCGATTATTATCCTGAAAGAGTCCTACTGGAATTTCCTCCAGTGGTTGATATATTCGGACAGGAGTCCCAATGGATAAATGTATAAGTTTACTTAATTCCCATTGGTTGATTTTTATCCTGGATGAGTCCTACTGGAATTTTATTCAGTGGTCGACATATTCGGACAGGATGTCCCAATGGAAGAGCGTACACCCATTTGGTTGATTATTTTTCCATGTCCCAGTGGAAGTCTTTACCCACTTGGTTGATATTTTCGAAGGGAGTCCCAATGGGGTCGTTGCAATAAATATCCGCCAATAGGAGGCTAGGCCCCGACGGATTATTAAATAATGATTAACCACTAATTCTAAAACCATCACAAAGTGGCTGATGGATTTTTCTATGAAAACAACAGCACCAGCTAAAAG
Source organism: Crotalaria pallida (assembly GCA_037953625.1). Lineage (NCBI taxonomy): Eukaryota > Viridiplantae > Streptophyta > Magnoliopsida > Fabales > Fabaceae > Crotalaria > Crotalaria pallida. The sequence continues at coordinate 120,484,038 of CM075652.1, read as the reverse complement.
AAAGATGAAAGGAATTGTTAAGGATGAGATTAATGAATGGAAAGATAGATGATGGATCATGTCCTTGATGGAGATGATAATGAATGTGATAAAAAGGATTGGTAATAAATTATGTATGCATACATGCATTGATTGCTCCAGTTTGCGAGGGTTTTCCCTTTCATACTATTAACGCTGGGCGGATGAAGCCTGTAAGTCGTGAGTGCAAGGCTAAGCCTGTGAGTCCTACAACGCCGGGAGATGGGAACCCGTAAGTCGTGAGTGTAGGGCTAAGCCCGTAAGTCCTATGCAGAGCGAAGCTCGTAAGTCATGAGTGCAGAGCGAAGCTCGTAAGTCCTACCACCTCCAAACTGTGATGCCCCGGGAAATTGTTGAGGTCAGCATGCATCATGCCATTAATAATAAGATCAATTGCTTGAATGAAAAAGGGTTTGACATGTGTATATGCATTTATAAATTGTTACTACTTGAATACTTGTGTTTGTTGTTTTTAGCCTCTGTTATTTATTATTCGTTTTAACGTGATTAGCTATGACTTACTCCCTTGTTGCCCTTGTAGGTAACAAAGGTCCTGTCTTCCAAAGGGAAGAGTAGCGTTGGCGAGGGATTTGGGATTCCCTTTCCAAAGGATGGAGTTTGAAGAACCATGCTCTGGGTTACGATTAGTGTCTTAAGTAGCTCAGAGTCTATTTGCTTATAAAATAAATTAGTTGAACTATTGTGTCTTGTTTTTGGACAAGTTCTGTTGATTTGCTTCCGCAATTGAATAATAAAGTTTTGAAATTTATTTGCGAAAAATTATTCTTTATTTTCATTATAATAAATAAATTAAGGTTAGAGAATCGGGATGTTACAAGTTGTGGCTGTGGTTTACAATCGCTTAAGCAATGAGCACGTGCAACTTCTATCCAAACCTTTCAGAAAAGAGGAGGTACTTCATGCCTTTTATCAAATGCCTCCCACAAAAGCCATGAATAAGGATAGTATTTCAGCTTTATTTTATCAAAATTATTGGATATAGTGGGTAATGATGTTACAAAGATTGTTTTAAATGTTCTTAATGTTCTCATTGTCCTTATCCCATAAAAGAAAAAACCCCAACATGCTAGTGAATTTAGATCCATTAGTCTTTGCAATGTCATTTTCAAAATCATCACCAAAACCATTGTTAATAGACTAAAAATTATCCTCCCTGATATTGTTTGTTAAACCCAGTCATCACAAATAATGCCCTTATTGCTTACGAGAGTTTCCACTATATGAGAAAGAAAAAAACAGGAAACAAGCTAAGGGGAATATGGCAATGAAGATTGATGTGTCTAAAGCCTATGATAGGATAGAACGGGTCTTCATTAAAAATATCCTTCAGGTAACGGGCTTCAAACAACATTGGGTGACACAGATCTTGAAATGTGTCAGCACTGCATCTTTTTCAATTATGATTAATGGTGAACCTTTTCACAACTTCCAAACTCAAAGACGTTTGAGACAAGACCTCCTCTCTCCTTACTTATTTATTCTATGTGGTGAGGCTTTATCTGCATCGCTAACTAGGAACTCTAATTTGAATCTGATTCATGGCCTCAAAGTATCTCCTAGTGCTCCTCTGATATCACATCTTTTCTTTGCAGATGATAGCATTGTTTTTTCTAGAGCCACATTGGAAGAAGAAGCTAGCCAGCATAAAACATATTCTATTAGCCTATGAGCAAGCTTCATGGCAAAGGATAAATTTTGAAAAATCAGAACTAACTCTCATATAACCGAAATGTTCATAGCACCAAAATGATAGAGATTGAAAATCTTGTTAGTATAAAGGCAGTGGAGAGTCATTCAAAGTACCTGGGCTTACCAACTTTTGTTGGATGTTCAAAATTTCAAGTTTTCGATTTTGTAAGGGAGCGAGTGTGGAAAAAGCTCAAAGATCGGAAGGAAAAGTTTCACTTAAGAGTGGGGATAAAAGTCTTGATCAAATTTGTTGAGCAGGATATTCCTAACTGCATCATGAGCTGCTTTGCATTTCAAGATTCTCTTTGCGACAAGTTGGAAAGCATGATTGTCAGTTTTTTTTGGGGTGGGGACCCAGAAAAAAGAACTCACTGGATGAAATGAGAAAACGTGGCAAACCCAAATTAAAACAAAAAGGTGGCATGGGTTTCAGATCAATTTCCGCTTTCAACAAAGCATTACTAGCTAAACAATGGTGAAGGCTTATCTCAAACAACAAATCTCTGGCTTACAAGGTCTTGAAGGCTCACTATTTCTCAAAAAAGGAGTTATTTGATGCTAAACGTGGGCACTACCCTAGCTACACGTGGAGCAGTATGTTCTCTGCCAAGTGGATCATTGAGGAAGGGTCTTACTGAAGAGTAAAGAGTTGGTAATGGAAGATCAATTCATATTTAGAATGATTGTTGGTGCCCCGAATTGTTTGATGGAAAACGTTATAATGGACTGAAGTATGAGGGCCATACGGTTTTTGTGGGTGACCTGATAAATTATGACCTCATGTCATGATAAATATGGTTTTTGCTGCTATTCACTCTTTCCAACAAACACTTGAACCAAAAGTAGCAGAATTAGCACTAGGTTTAGAATGGTGTCTAGAGACATTAGTAGTGATCGGAATTACTCATGCAGCGGAGCATACCGACTACGTTGACGTTGTGCAGAGCTGGAACAAGAAGAAGCGTCACACATCTTACTTTGAAGAGATTATCCAAGACTACAGGAACAAGAGCAGTGATTTCCATGCTATCATGTTAATTCATGTGAAAAGAAACGTTAATGTTGTTGCAGACTTTTTGGCAAATTATGCTTTTGATTCCCCCAGTTTTATTTGGCTAGATGTTATGCCACCTGTCTTATCTCAGCTCCATGATGCTGAACCAATTGTACGCTATAACACTCCTTTGCCCAATGTGGCTAGAGCTGTCAAAATGGGCCGGGCCGATGCGGGCCGGGCTAAAAAACCCGGGGAAAATGCGGGTTTGGTTCCAGAAATGTGGTCATAAATTGAACCCGGGCTTATTAGCCCGGTCTAGATCCGGGCCAAAAAACCCAAACAAGGGCCGGGCCAAAAAACCCTGGGTAAAGTGCGGGTTTGGGCTGCATGCTAATGAACACAACTTGCACCCGGGCTATTTGGCCCAGAATCATTTCGGCCGGCCCGTTTTGACAGCTATAAATGTGGCCCAATAAAGCTTACAAAATTCTAAAAATAAATAAAATTAAATAAAGATGATACGATTAAAATGAACCAAGTTTGCAATATCGTCAGTCATAGTTATGATAAATAGATCTACAAAATCTACGAAATCAATTCATAAACAAGTCTATACCATAAAAAAGTGATATGTATCACTTGTTAACTAATCAATAATAAGTAAGTAACATATATCATTTACTTTATATTATATATACCTATTTGTAAGTTAATTTTGTAGGCCTACCAATCATTTTTATATCAATTAAAATGGCATATTCCATATCATCTTCCTGACCTGATGATTGCATGATCTCTACCTAAAAAATCTTCAAGATCACCATTAAATTTTGAATGAAAAATTTTAAAAATGATTCAAAATATTTGTAGATCTTTTCAATATAAACTCAATGATACCAAAATATAAACTTTTGGTTGGAATAAAATATTAGCTTATAAAATTTATCTACAAATTAACTTATATTAATAAATTATTTTTTATACACATGCAGAAATTGAACTATTGAGATCATACTTAAAAACAAGCCTAATTTTTTGTAGACAAATGTAAAACACTCTCATCATGAAGACGTTGGTGATTACGGAGGCATGTACCCCCACAAACCTATTTTTTTAATATATACATATTCATATATATACTCCCTCAATTCCATTTTGTGTGGCCTTTTAGGCATTTTTTTTTCTCGTTTCATATCTTTTGTCCTTTTACAATTCTAATGCATAAACATATTTTTTTTCCAATTTTAACCCTTCATTCAATCATTTCTTTTACTCTTCATTAATTCTACTTTTATCATCTCTCTCATCTTTAAACCACTATAATTAAATAATGGACACACTTACTAATAAAAATTAAATACTACTCCAATTTTCAACAAGGATTAAATAGGGACATTTTAGACAAAATACACATAAAACTTACAATAATCAACACTTTTTTAATCTGTGTGCCCAGATCTAAAACATAATGGAACAGAAGGAGTATTATATATAGTATTTTATATATATATATATATATATTACATAGCTGTCTTGTTATTCATAAACAAAAATATGTATTATATATTATATAAGTTTTGCTATACAATAAATGTAACACCTAGGATTTATTACCCTTAAATACCCCATATTTAAAATACGAACTTAAAAATTTCTTTTTGATTTAATAAAATCACCCGTCCAACGGACGGAGTTTTGTTTGTTTTTCGGACTAATCCAAAAATTGGACCTGTGAAAACATTATCAGATGAACATCCAGTAGCCAGCAGGGCTTTACTTCATATATTTGTAAATCATAGCAAGGCCCTATGGGCTCCAAGATATAACAGTGCATCAAGTATTCAGAGTAACAGCAGAAATAAAAAGCGTGAATAACATACATCCAGGTTTAAAGCTTAACAAAATAAAATCATCCTAAGCCTCATTCAAAAAGGGTAGACACAACACATATACATCAAAACATAGGAGGCTTAGGTCCCAAAAATATGTATTAACCCCATATAACCCTACTCTCCCTGTGAGGGAAAGTAAACCCTGCTCGGCCAAATCCTGGTGTAATGCTCCAACTCAGTACCTGAAAAATGGTAAGGAGGTGAGTATTACACAATAAAATAGGGAAGCAGTTTCTATTATGCTATACTGAACTACCAAGCCAAACACAACAAACCATATAATGCATGTAATCCAATCAAACACTCTCATTCAATTCAATTATTTTCATATCAAACCAACTAACTTTTATTATTAAACCTCAACTCATTTCTTCATACAGTTTTAGAGTATATACATTGATTAGTTAATTAATAATCTCACTTCTTTGCATTTTTCATGTTTTTCTTTCCTCTCTTTACATTCTTGAATTCTCTTTTAATTGTGTATAGATAGATATAGTTTTTAAAGATTTAATGTGGATCCATAACCGCGTACAGTCTCCTTCGGACAACGACTTACAGTAGCGCACTATGTGCGACTTACGCGATCTATGCGTACAGTCTCCTTCGGACAACGCCTTACAAGATCTGGAATTCCACAATAGGAATGTACGTCCATCATTGCGTACAGTCTCCTTCGGACAACGACTTACAGCAGCACACTATGTGTGACTTACGCAATCTATGCGTATAGTCTCCTTCGGACAACGTCTTACAAGATCTGGAAGCGCACAATCCAAATATATCGTTATTAGTTTAGGGTGTGTGTGTCCATAACTGCGTACAGTCTCCTTCGGACAACGACTTACAGCAGCACACTATGTGTGACTTACGCGATCTATGCGTACAGTCTCCTACGGACAACGTCTTACAAGACCTGGAACACCCACAACCATAATGTGCACCCATCATTGCGTACAGTCTCCTTCGGACAACGACTTACAGCAGCGCACTATGTGCGACTTAAGCGATCTATGCGTATAGTCTCCTACGGACAACGCCTTACAAGATCTGGGTTACACACTAAATATGTCATTAATCTTTTAGATTACATTTGAATTATTGTAAATTTGTATACCTTGTTATTAATTCATCATTTTAATAAATTTGGTGTCCCTTAGGTCAGAGGTCAACACATTTTTATTTTATAATCATTTTCATTAGCTTATCAATTTCAACATCATATTATACTTTTTAATGTCAATTATTCCACTTGTAACCCTTCTTATGGATTTATCAATTTAAACATGTAATTATATTCTTAAAATTCCGGAGAGTCATTCATACCAATTCCAAACATCACATTTATTATCATTCATAAAGTCTAGGGCTCATCATAATATAGCAAAATAACCACCACATAACCAAGAATCATATTTACATTTAGGCACCATATTCACCACTCAATCAAATATCATAGTCTCATTTAGGTCCAACATAACATATCACAACACTCTTAAGCATAATCACAATTTAACATATTATTAACTGCCCTAGGGTTCCTTTCCCTAGCTAACACATATCTCTTAGTACCCAATATATACACAATACAATCTACCCCCTAGAGTATGGTAACACAAACCTCCTTACCTCAACTCTTAAAGATAGGGAGATTTGTAGTTGTCCAACACTTGAGTTTTGGCCCCAACTCAAAAGAAGAGGAAGGAACTTGGAGCAACAAAGAAGAACTTGATGATGGATTTGATGAGTTTCACTTGGAGCTTGATTGATTAGAGTGAGTCACTTTTGTGCCTTGGAGATGATAATAACAATCCTTGATGATGGAATGAGTGATACCCACTTGATTCTTGATCAATTTGTAGTGAGAAGAGCTTGAGCCCTAGAAAAGAGAGAGAGATTCGAACATAGAGAGAGAGAAAAGGATTGTGAATGTGTGGGTGACTTGCTCCCCTAGTTCTTTTATGTTTCCTGACCACAAGGGCACCCATCGTGTGGCTGGGATGCAAAACTTTGCCCCCAAGATCTGATCGTGTGGCTGGAAAACGCACCAGCTGTCTGTCGCGCGCCTGGGCGCGGTCGAGGTGCGCCTGAGCGCGGATCTGGCACCAGCTCCAGATCTGGTGCGTGGTGCTAAGTCTGGTGCGGGGCTGGTGGACAATTGGCGCGCCAAATAGAGACTGGTGTGTGGCTGGTGCGTCACAGGCGCGCCTGGGCGAATGGGGGCCTCGCTTGGGGGGTTTTTTCACTGGCTGGTGCACCCATGAACAGTGCACGCGCCTGGGCGAGCGGGAAGCACGCTTGGGCGAGAATCAGACTTCCAATCTTCGATTCGCCGTAACTTTTTCGTCAACCGTCGGATCGGGTCCAAATTTTTAGACAAGCTTCTCAATCCCCTATACTTCACATCCAACGGTTGAATTTAATTTCTTAACATCCCATAATAAATTCCTAATTTTCTCTTTTCGGCTGATTTCTAACATTTAAAATGCCGACTTAACCCCCGATTTCGCTTAGATAATTTTACCCAAGGCCACAAATGTCTCCTATACAACCCCTAGAACTCATAATTACTACTCTCCTATCACCCAAAATTCTTTAAGCAATTTATTCAGTTATTTCTTGGGTATTAAACAATAATTTCATTTAAATAAAACTTAGGATGTTACAATAAACAAGGAGCTTCAATAGTAATACTAGAAAATTATAAATTTAACTCTTAATATTAAATACATCTTTTTTTTAAGTATATTGTACAATTTTAGTTGTTTAACCATTACCCTCCAGACAATAAATAATAACACACATATTAGATTTTTATTCTACAAGTTTTTTCAAGCATTTCTATTGTATTAATAAATTATTCATAAGAGTAATTCAAGATGCAAAATATGATAACTCATGTAGAACATTTATAAAAATCTCAATCCTATGTTTCTCTATTTTGAATTTTAATGTGTTTACACTATTATCCACTCCCTCCGTCCCATTATCTTGGTAAAAAAAATGCTAAAAAATTTGTCCCATATTAAAGTAAAAAAATAAATGAAAAATCTTAAAGATTATATATTGTATCGATGATTGATAAGTAAGTAAGAAAAACACATTTAAAGATTTTTTTTGGAGACAATATTGCAATATGTATTAATTGTAATGATATGAAATTTTGTATAATATCAATTTGTAATTAATGAATTAATCATGCATTATATTAAACAGATACTCTCTTATTTTCATTGACTTGGTTGACTTTTACCAAGATAATGTGACGGAGGAAGTATTATCTATATATAAAAGGATCCTTTTTCGAGGCACCACGTTTGTCCCGTGAAGTTTTCCTCGCACTAGAGAATTTGTAGATAGATAATCATTATCTCTAATCAAAATTACAATTTAAAATTAAATAAATTATTTAAATTTATTTAATCATTATATGTTTGTAGGTCTCTAACCAAAATTACAATTTGAAATTAAATTAATTATTTAAATTTATATAATCATTATCTGTATATGAAATCATTATCCTCAATTTGTTGAACAAATCATTATCCTCAACAAAAATATTAAAAAAATCACTATATATATATATATATATATAATAGGCTCTCCCATTCAATTTTTAAAGTTCTATCTAATTCTAAGAATTCTCTTCTCCAAATTATTTCTTTTATTTTTATTTTTTCCCTCATTCCTCTACTTAAAGCTCTTAATTTTGATTTTTGAGTGTTTGATGAATTACTTATTAGATGATGCATATTTTGTTATACTTTTAATTGACTTTTGTTTATTCCTCTACTTAGAGCTCTTAATTTTGATTTTTGAGTGTTTGATGGATTACTTATTAGATTATGCATATTTTGTTATACTTTTAATTGACTTTTGTTTAATGCTAATTTCAGGAAGAATGACATCAATGAGTTACTTCAAACAAGAGCATGATCTTGGTAAGTTGTTTTTTTTTTTGAAATTTTGGTAAGTTGTTATACATACTTACTTTGATTATTCTTTGTTGAAAGAATATGCAAATAATTGATCCTTTTCTCTTTTCAAAGAAGAGAAGGGCCAAGGCTTCTAGGATTAAGAAGAAATACCCTGATCGTATTCCGGTGAGAAATAATTTTGGTGAGTCTTTTGCCTGTTTGATAAAACAATGTTTTTCGATTTATTTATGATCTTTTTTTCCGTTTTTGTCATGAGATAAAATAAATGATGAAAAAGATCAAAATATTTAAATATGAATAATAATAATAAATGTGATAATTATATTAAAAAATAATAATGGTAAAAAAATATTAATTTATCCATCAAATAAATATAAGAAATATCTAATAATATAATCTAATAAAAAAATAGAATGTATAATTTTGGTTTAGTTATATATAATTTTTCATATTAGATGTGATAATTATATTTAAAATATGCTAAATTATCATGTCTTATGCAATAGAAAATATTTTGATTTATCTTTAAATCTACTCATAATACCATCAAACAAAAAAATATAAAAAAGTTTAATTTTCATTTCACTCTAATAATTAATCATAATATCATGATAAAACGTGTTAATTCATCGATCAACTAAATAAGGAATACATTAATTTAATACTCATCTATACATAGACAAATATAATAATAAATATATAAAAAAAATAGCCAATATTATATTCATAATAAAGTGCAATGTGTTAACCAAGATAGTCAAAAATAACAATTTCAATGTCGTCTTCATGTTCTATGAAATAGTGGATATTCCAATTTATCCTTAAATTTTCTGATAATATCATTAAACAAAAAAGATCAAAATATTTAATTCTGATTTGTTTTTAATTATCATAATAAAGTTGATAATCATATAAAAATATTAATTTATCTATTAAATAAATAAGGAATATCTAATTCTGATTTACTTTTGATTCATCATAATAAAGTTAAAAATCATGTAAAAAAATGTTAATTTATCTATTGAATAAATAAGGAAAATCTCAGATAAAAAATGTTATTTTTTATTTATATAAGAAAGTACAAAATTTTTCAACAAGCTCATTTTTTAGTGTTGTTTAATAATAATCTTTACTTTAAAATATTTAAATATTAATAGTCCGTGCATTGCACAGGATAAAAATAAAAAAGTTTAATTTTTATTTCGCTCTAATTAATAAAACATGCTAATTATCAATCAACTAAATAAGGAATACATTAATTTAATATTGATCTATACATAAATAAATATAATATTAAAAAACGAACTGTCATTATTTTCCAATAAATTTATGTCCAATGAAATAAGGGATATTATGATTTATCATTAATTATTCTCATAATACCATCAAACAAAAAAAATCAAAATAATAATAATAATTTTTTATTTATCATAATAAAGTATATTGAATAATCATTTTTTTATAATTATTTTTGGTATTGTTTAATAATAATATTTACTTTATAATGAAAAAATAATAATCTTTAATTTAAAATATTTAATATAAAAAAATTTAATATCAACAATCCGTGCATTGCACGGGATAAGAGCTAGTTATTATTATATGATTCTTTATATGATTTGCATAAGGGTTAAGTATCCATCCTAATATATTAATGTGTTTTTTTTTTAAAGTTTGCTTAATCTTTAAAGACTAAGGTTGGGCAATCAAAAAGAAGAAAAATATATTCAAAAGATATTACAACTTTTAAAAATGTAAAATATTTGGTTTTCTGATGCAAAAAGTTATTTATAAAAGGTTAAAAAAATCCATATTTTAATACTAGTATTATGTTTTGATGTTACATATTCATACACGAGTCACCCCCACTAATAAAAAGTAGTGGATTCATCACTGATCACATGATTTGACCATAATTTCAATATTTCATATCATGTAACTTTATCAATTGAACTGCTCACACTTGGAGACAAAAAGTCAACCCTGTTATCTACTAGTTATGTTGAGACTTGTTGATATGTTTATGTAAAGGAAAATGCTAAAAAGTGCCCTTAAGGCATTGGTTAAAGAAGCAAAAGAGGTAGTTTTATCTTAAAAAATGGTGAATTTAGAACTTCGAGAACTAGTGGACTTGGATTTTCAATGCAAATTTTCCTTTAATGTATTCCTTAACCAAAGGGCACTGGTTAGCAACACCCTTATGTAAATAATTAATGTCGGCATCTCAACATTATTATCTAAGTTATTTGATATATTTCATCTTAACTTTGATTTTAAGATTTAAAGATCAAAATATTATAGTAAAATATTAATTTGAATTTTTGTTAATATTATTGACAATATATATTCACACCCTTTGTTTCAGTTTTAGTTATATATATTTCCGTCCCATTGGAAAAATGTATACACAAAAATGTTTGAATTCCAATATATATTTTTATTTATATTGCCCCATGTTAACATTTTACGTGTTTCCGAGATTGAGCAATAATAAAATTATCATTAAGTGCTTTGAGTCTTATATGTTTAAATTAGTTTTGGTTGTGCTTACAAGGCATATTCAAGAGCCAGTGCCCCGAAACATGCTTTTCCTAAACGATATTGTCCTAATCGAGGACTCTAAGAAATAAAATGGAAAGATAAAAATGTGGAGACAAGCTTTAGAAGCACATGGTTTTCAGATAAATCAAAGTAAGTCATAGCAAATAGAATGTAAGTTCAATGAGATGCGCATGAATCCTACCTTAGAGGTGAAAATCCGAGAGCATGTCAGACCACAAAACACAAGGTTTAAGTACCTTGGGTCTATCATACAACACAATGGAGAAATAAAAAGAGATGTGAATCATATGATCCAAGCAAGGTAGATGAAATGAAGGAGTGTCTTGGTGTTTTATGTGATAGAAATGTGCCATTCAAACTTAGGGAGAAGTTTTACCACACTGCTATAAGGCTAGCTATGTTATAAGGAACGAAATGTTGGGAGCAAAATGTTAACAAGACTATAAACTTCATGTAGCGTAGATGAGGTTGTTGCGGCGGATGAATGGACACATCATTAGACTAAATAGGATTAGGAATGAATACATTTGAGAGAGAGTTGAAGTTGCATCTATTGTAGAAAAGATGGTAGAATCTTGCCTTATGTGGTTTGGACATGTAGGCAAAAGACTAGTAAAAGCCCTGGTTCGGAAAGCAGATCAAATGGAGATATTGAAGGTGCTAGAGGCAAAGGAAGACCATGAAAAATCATAGATAAAAAATCAAGAAGGATATGAAGTTAAATGTCATATCAAAGAATATGATTTATGGACCTCTATCATGTTGTGTGATCCATATAACCGACTCCACATAGTGAGACAAAGACTTTAATTTGTTGTTCTTGTATTGAGTTGATATTGATTTTATTTATATTTATTATTGTCTATTTATATCATATACTTACAACATTTATATTTTAAATTATTATTGAATATATATATATATATATTTCATGGGATTGTTAACATTTATATTAAAGCTTAATAAGAGGATAACATTATAAAAAAAATGCTTAATAAGAGGAAATTAAACTATATATTAAATAATAACAATACTATGGTAAAATAGGTTTTGGAGAAACAATCCCCACAAAGGATAATTTAATCAAAAGAGGTGTTGTTGTTGTTGAAGTGTGTCTTTTGTTGTACACCAAAAACAATCCAACATTTATTTTGTTCATGCCCTTTTCTGTCTGTTGTTTGGAACTCTTTTTACGTTTGGCTACTAGATGTGTAACGTCCAAACTCAACGTCTTTGGAGGATTTTTTTTATCAATGCACATATTGGCATGTTTTTGGAAAGGGCCCTCGAAGGTATGGTATTATGGTTCTACTCTTTAGTTTTTGGTTATTTGCACAATATAAAAGGTTAACAACAATGTTTTAAATGCGGGTTCTTTTTATAGTGTGGAATGTACCTCTTTTTTATATTGGTGCATTAACCCTCTGTTTGAGGGGTTTTCGTCCGACACCTGCCGAACTGACGATATGCGTGGGATATGGATAACGACAGGTTATGTGGTAATCTTGCGAAGGAACTTGACCGTATTTTTGGTTTTTTTTTTATATTTGAGTGCGTGAAAGCGTTAAAAGTGACAGGGAAATAAAACCGACGCCAAGAGCACGATGCGGGAAACGTAAACGGAAAGCGATTTATAAGTTGCGGGAAAGTAAATGCAGTGAATTTAAAGTGCAGGAACGTAAATTGCAGCAAAGTAAATTGCATGGAATTGTAAATTGGAAAGCGAAAAAGGATTGCATTGAATTGAAAAAAAGGGGAAGGTTGAGGCTCTTTACAAAGGCGTTTCTTCGTCAATCTGCTCTGGTGAGATGTGTAGGATTTTGACTAATGTGTCAACCTAGCCACCGACCTCGATTACAACCTAAGGACTTCCTATTTATAGCCTAATGAATCCACTAAGCTGTTACAAATTTATTTTTGGCACGTTCTGCATAACTGCAGTAGCCACGATCTAAAATAACTACCCACTACGCTATCCCCCACGATGCAACTGCCCACGTCATGGTTTGTGCTTCATGGATACTCTATCAAGCCTTGTGATGACATCTTTGCTGGGATCCTCTCGGCAAGCATTCTTCTTCGACTGAAATCAATCAACTTAAACTCTTGTCTAAGTCTCTTTGTTGTCTGAAGCCTTCACTTTGTCGTGCACCTGCCTTTTGGTTCTGGGATGCCCACCGACATCAAGCTCCTTCCGACAAAAAGGTCGTCTGTCGGTATTGACTTTCGACCTATTGTCGGCCTCTAAGGCATTCAATCGAAATCGGCGACATGTTCTCTGATTCAACGGTGTTTTACCACCCGTCAACCAAAGGACCTGCCACCGATGTCTCTAGTAGAATGCCATTAGAGGTCTTTTTCTTTCCCTCTTTAAAGGGAAAGACACCCAAAATCCGACCCAGAAAGGGCGCAAACCTTGGGCCATGAAGGATTACAAAGGTTTCACCAAGTCTTATGTATCAAATTCAATGCTTCCTCCAATTCGGATTTTTCACATCGATTTGACACACAAGAGGTGATCCCTATGTAATCCCAAATGTTTGGTCTTTCACCATTCATGAGGACAAGGAGGGTATTCGGAGTAAAGGTTTCTCCACGTTCTCTCCAACTCCCGAATCCCTTAATCCCACATGTTTGATCCTTCGTGAACTCAGATCATATGGGTTTTGAATCTTTTCTCTTCCTTCCAAAACTCGCGAAGTTGAGCCATTGCTTTTTCCATATTCTCTCATGGTCTCACAAGTTTTTGAAGTGGAGAATTTATAGCCATGGAAGGCATTAAATGCCGTCATCATTATTTTTCTGTTTCCCATGTTGACATGACTGCTCTGACTTCCTCTTTTCTCACGCCATCATACCTTCGACACATACCTCTCTTTCCGTCTTCCCTCTTCTGTCGACACACGTACACGTCTTTTGAAGTCACTTTTAAGTCACAAGACTTAAGTACACCTCCCTCGACATCACTTATGTTATCGACACCACCTTACTCTGTCGAATTCAACCCCTTGTCGGATCATACGTTCACTTCCTTCGAAGTCACTTTTAAACAAATCGTTTAAGTAAACTTCCGTCGACGTCACTTATGTATCTGACATTCTTGTCCTTTTATCGATTTCAACTTCTAGTTAACACCCTCTCTCTCTTGTATCAATAATATGTAAGGTTTCTTATATCCCATTTTTAATGAGTTGATTACTCGTAGTACTTTAATTAATAAATTCATTTGCTTATAAAAAAAATGTTATCCGGAAATTTTATTACTTAAATGCAGTCAATTAAGAATAAAATGGTTTACGAAGAAAAATGTTAAAAGAAAATAATGTTTGAATGTCTACTACTTGTTGCTTTATTTGTCCTATTAACAATATTATAAGAGTGGGGTAATTTTTTGTGGTTGGTTTCGAGCACCAATAGTGCTTCCGATTGAATGCATTTCTTCCTCTATGCTGATAAAAAAAACCCCATCCTTGCTTTATTTATGAGAATAAGAATATTTGGATTACCTTTAAATGTTACTTCTTCTATGTCAACGATATTGTATTTTAAAGTTATAGACAAAAAATTAAGATATAATTCATTAAATGATATAAGAATTTGAGGTATTTTGATTATGATTAAAAAAATAATATTAGTAACGTATAAAGTTTGTAAAAGAGCAATATATATAAAACAAGAGGGGTGAACTTTAAAAAACTACATATGAAACTGCGGAAGTAATGTTTTCAAAATAACATTCAATCCCTTCATCCCTTAATATAAAATCCTTATGGAATAATTCACGTTCACCAAAGAATTTAGTTAGTATTGTTAATGATATTGAAAATGTAAATATTTGATTTTTTTTTTCAAAAGTACATCTTAAAATTATTATTGGGATTCTAAAACGTGTTAAATAAATAATATTTGATTTTTTTTCAAAATTACATCTTAAAATTATTATTGGGATTCTAAAACGTGTTAAATAAATAAGAATGTTTGAAAAAATAATTAAATATTATTGAAAATCGGAATAAAGTTTTATAAATAAATGAGTAATGATATATCAACCTACAAAATCAACCTACAAATCAACATATACCATAAGAAAAGTAACATGTGTCTCTTGTTAACTAATCAATAAGAAGCAAGTGACACATGTCACTCTTTTTATGATGTAGGTTGATTTGTTGCCTAATTTTGCATGTTTATAAATCATTTTTGTAAATAAAATTTAAGAAAGATGAAGACGAGGTCATATATTGTAGGGTCTGCCGACTAGACACGGATTTAAGTCTTGTCAAAGGGATTCTCTAAGGGCACTTCCCTCGGTCCACTTAACATGAAAGTCCCTCGCTCGGACTCATGGACTCCGAGTATCACCAAAGGATCAGGCTCGGACTTGATGGAACCGAGCCTCATCCTCAGTCCTCAATCCATCAGGCTTGAGACTCTAGGCCGAGACATACCGTCGGCTAGCGGATAAGCTCAAACCCACCGAGGCTTCTTATCCCTTCCGCAAATCACTCCTAGATTCTCGCAACAGCCTAGACATGAGATCTCAAGCTGATCCTATCCAGATTCTAAGAGCGTAATCTTCCGATATTATCTCACAGAATCCTGGTTCAGCTCAACCCTGATACAGGGCCCAGACGGCCCATATCAGCCTCCTCCAAACCCTATAAATAGCTCATTACAGCTAGGATTTCAGGTACGTACTCTCATCCCTAAGTTGACACTCTGCACACACGTTGACTGGGGAGAACCTGCTTTTCCCAACTGGAACTGCAGAAACACCATAAGTCACATATTGACTCTTGATCCTCTCTAGGGCTCCTGATTCCATAGTCTTGAGCACTTAGAGGGTTAAGGACATCTATTGTTCCAGGACACTATACCAGGACACTACATTGGCGTCGTCTGTGGGGATCAGAATAACCAGTATTCCCACTTCCACCGTACTCATGGCAAACGACAAGGATAACCAAGGACAAGGAGATCTCCGCCGTCGCCTTCGTGGGAGGCCACCTAGGAACACAGGAAATGTTAGGGACAGAATCGCCCCAGGGAGGCCAACCGAAGGCAATGAGGCACAAGCCACTGTCCGTCAACCGGTTGGTGAGGCACAAGCCACTGTTCCTCAACCGGTTGTTCAGGCACAAGCCACTGTTCCTCAACCGGTTGTTCACGCGCAAGCCACTGATCCTCTCCTCGTTGAAGGCGGCGGGGGGCGATCCAACCCCCGCACCGTTCCTGATGGCCACGTTTCCGAATGGCGTGATACCGCAGATTCTGGACCACGTCGACCTCGGAGGGACCCTGCTGGATCACGAATTAATGAGGATCGGCGAGTTGAGCGTTCCGCTCGACATGACCACTCCCGTGCCGAGCGATCCAACAGGGAAGTCCCTCAATTTACTAGGGGTCGTTTTGGAACACTTCAAGGTGGTGAACGTTCCGAAACACAAGGTAGATCTTACATGACTACTTCGTCGGCCCGTAGGAGAGAGGAGTCAATCATGGAGATCTTGAGGACTCAAACTTCTTTGATTGAAAAACAGAATCAGGCTATCGCTGCTCTTCAGCAGCAAAGCATGGCAAGAATAGCCGAGCAAGGCCCTCACGCGGCTCTCGGCAACCCTAATAACCTTCCTCCACCTCCACCCCTTAACCTGGGATTGGTTCCTGGGCGTGTTACTGGGGAGCCCCATCTGGGACATCCTTTCATAGCTGAGATAATGGCATTTCAAACCCCGCAGACCTATGTGGGTCATCAGAATATCCCTCGGTATAATGGAACGACTGATCCGATGGACCACATCGCGGCCTACGAATCTTCCATGATGTTTTATGGAGGAGGGGATTTCATGAAGTGCCGAGCATTTTCAATGACTTTGGGATCGACACCCTTGAGATGGTTCAATTCCCTACCCGCCAACTCGATTTATTCATGGGCTGAGCTGAGGACAACATTTTTGAACCGATATACAGCCAGTATGTCACAACCCAAGTCGGACCATTCATTGGCTGGAGTCGCACAGAGACCTGACGAGTCTCTACGCGATTACCTGGCTCGGTATCAACAAGAAGCTAGCGGCATATCAGGCCTGCAATCAGGAGTATCAGTCCTCTTGCTCACTCAAGGGTTGCGAGATGGTGATTTCAAGGATTGTCTTATTGGAGAACCACCAAGGGACATGGCTGAACTCAGGGAAAGATCTAGGAAATTCGTTAATTTGGAGGAATTCCATAGAATCAGTACCGCGGCTCGGGCTCAGGAACAGCGCCCTCGTCAGAACGACTCCCGTCAAACTGATCGTTTTCGAGAGAATAGGGGGAGGAAGGACAAGAGGGAGAGAGGAGAAAGAGAAAAACTGCCTCCAAAAGGCAAGTATGATGAATATACACAGTTGACAGTCCTGAGGAGTCAAATCCTTCGTGAGACTATGCATACCGAGATGCGTAATATCACTCGACCTCCAGCTTTAAGGAAAGCCGCTCAAAAGGATAGAACGAAGTATTGCGATCATCATGGCGGATGGGGGCATACCACCGATCAATGTACCCAGTTAAAGGATTTGATTGAAGAGATGGTGAGGGATGAAAAGCTTCAACAATACATCGGCGAAGCTTTGCGGAAGCGTGCTAAGAGAAGAAGCCATTCCCCGCCCAGATCCGAACAGAAACAGAAAAACAGAAGCCCTTCACCACCTGCAGGGGGAGCCTCTGCCCTACTGTCTGAGCAGGATAAAGGTCGAGAGACTTTCCTCATCAATACCATTGCTGGCGGATTCGCAGGTGGAGGGGAAAGAAGAGGTGATCGAAAAAAGTATGTAGGGCAAGTCCTTTCGGTGGCCAGTCGACCTATCCAGAAGCCTAAAAAGAAAAACATTGTCATCAGCTTCAGTGACGAGGATTTTGCTGACATCATTCAGGACCACAATGACCCAATGGTGGTTACAGCGAGGATTGGCAACTACGAAGTGAAAAGGATTCTCGTCGACCAGGGGAGTTCGGCAGACATCATGTTCCTAAATCTGTTTGAGGCCTTGAAACTGAAAAGATCGGACCTGACTTCGTTTGAGGGAAGTTTGATCGGTTTTACGTGCCATTCGAATTTTCCTTTAGGTCACATCCATCTCCCGGTGACCATGGGAGAACAACCGTCTGCCCGAACAGAGATTGTAAAGTGGCTAGTTGTTCAAGCACCGTCGGCATACAACGCCATTCTTGGCCGAACAGCACTGCAATCCTTTGGTGCCGTTGTATCAACGGTTCACCTAGCCATGAAGTTCCCGGGGTCCGACGACCAGGTGGTAACAGTACGCTCCGAGCAAGAGTTGGCTCGGAATGTAGGATTCTCATGTTTTGATGCTAACAATCTCTCTCCAAGCAACAACATTGGCAACAAGCAAGCTACACCACATGAAGATTAGAATTAGGATTTTTATTAATTCTATTTCAATGTAATCTTTATTTTATGCAATGCATCTCATTGGTGTGGGTAGCTTAGGTGATTTTAAGAATATTTAAATAATGTTTGATTAAGAGTGAAGAGACTTTAAATCTTGATTAAATAGCTCTATTAAAAGTTTTGTGAAAATCTTTTTAGAAAAACTTTGTTTTTATTCAGATTCTGATCAGTTTACTCGAGTAATGAGTATTGAATCACTCGATTAATTTATGTCATGACAGGTTAATCGAGTAATGGTTTACACATCACTCGAGTAACTTAATCTGACATGTTTTAATCGAGTGAAGTTATACGGTTTACTCGAGTAATTCAATCAGTGTTTGGAAAATTTTAAAAGGACTTAATTTTCTCTTTCATTTATTTTGATACTTTCATTCTTACAATTTTCTATACACTT
This sequence comes from Crotalaria pallida, assembly GCA_037953625.1. Lineage (NCBI taxonomy): Eukaryota > Viridiplantae > Streptophyta > Magnoliopsida > Fabales > Fabaceae > Crotalaria > Crotalaria pallida. Next base: position 120,465,071 of record CM075652.1, on the reverse strand, counting down.
TCAAAAGCAATTCAAGAGCTATTTTACATCTTTCAAAAGCTATCAAGATTCAACAAGAAATTTTTCATTCTTCACTCTATTTCTCTCATTGTTCAAATATTCTTGAGATCATATTTTTTGTTCTTAGTGGTTGTTGAAGATTTGCAATTTGTGATTGCATTATTGAAGTTTCAACACAAGTGAAGAATCTCACAAGGAAGACTTTGAGGATCAAATCAAAGCAAGAAAAGAGGATTGGTTGGAAGCATCTTCAATCAATTAGCAAGGAAATCTAGAATTCTCAAAAGGGGTAGATTAGATCAAAGTGTTTGGCACACACTTTGAGTTGGTTTTAAGATAGGAGAACTAAGAATCTAGTTGCATCTTAAAACATTGTAAAATCTACATTTGAAGATTTCTAGTGAAGAATCTCTCTTGATTCAAGAGGGGACTGGAGTAGCTTTCAAGTGGGTGAAAGTGAACCAGGATAAATCCTTGTGTCTCTTTTATTTTCATTCCTTGTATTTCATTAATTCATTAACAATTGCATTTTTAGGTTAGAATTGGGGGTTTCTTAATTCTACTCAATTGATCTAAAATTGTATGTTAATATTACTTGAAATTGTTCATATTAATCATTCATAATTTGTTGAATCATCATAGCATTGTTATTCTTGAAGAACTCCATTGAAAACTCAGTTTTTAATTGAATTTTACCCAGTTTACTCGAGTAAAGTTCTTGTCACTCGAGTAATCTGCTTTCAGTTTATGAACAATACTCGAGTAGGTTTTCTGTTACTCGAGTGATTTAAAAATAGCTTTCGTAATACTCGAGTGATTTGCTGAATACTCGAGTGAAATTATTTTTGCTTGCGTATTACTCGAGTGAAGACTTGAGTTACTCGAGTAATCTGATCTGAATTTTTAAGAAAACTTATTTTCATAAAACCATTCTCTTAGGTGGATGAAAAATCTGTAATAAGGCTTCAATATTCTATTCACCCCCCCTCTAGACTATATTGAGCCGCTTGTTGGTTTCCAACAAGTGGTATCAGAGCTCGGACGAAAAATCCGAGCCTTAAAAAGCTTTTTCGAAAAGATCCTTTTTACTTGGAAACAATGGGCTCAATTTCAAATCCTTTTGGTGGTGAAGGAACTTCCATTAATCGTCCTCCACTATTCAATGGTGAGGGTTACGCTTATTGGAAGGTCCGCATGAAAATTTTTATTCAAGCCATAGATATGGAAATTTGGAACGCCATAGAGAATGGACCTTTTGTTCCTCAAACGAAAGTAAATGATGTTGTTTCGGTAAAACCACAATCGAGTTGGGACAATGATGATAAGAAGAAAGTTGCATTTGATTTAAAAGCTAAAAATATCATCATGTCCGCTCTTTCTTATGATGAGTTCTTTCGAGTATCTCAATGTGTTGATGCTAAACAAATGTGGGACACATTACAAGTCACACATGAGGGCACTTCGGAGGTTAGAAGGGCTAGGCTAAATACACTCATGCATGAATATGAACTCTTTCGTATGTTACCTAATGAAAATATAGGTGACATGCAAAAGCGGTTCACTCATATCATTAATCATCTTTCTGCAGTTGGAAAAGTTATAACTAATGGTGAAGTTGTTAATAAGATTTTGAGATGTCTTAGCAGGGAATGGCAACCTAAGGTGACGGCCATTATGGAAGCTAGAGACGTGGATCTAATTGACTTAGCAACTCTATTCGGAAAGCTTCAAGAGCATGAAATGGAGCTTGGGCGGTTATCCATGAATGAAGATGCCGATAGGAAGAAAAAGGGGATAGCTCTTAAATCAACTTCAAAATCCCTTAAGGCACAAGAGGAAAACTCTCAAGTGGATGACTCGGACTCCGATATAGATGATGAGACCCTTGGCTTGCTAGTTAAAAAGCTTGGTAGGTTCCTTAAGAAAAAGGGGAACTTTAATAGAAATAGACAAAGAGATTCTAAGGACTCACAACCAAGAAATAAGACTAACAAGGATCACATCAAGTGTCATGGGTGTGGAAAGCTTGGTCACTATCGATCGAATTGTCCAACTCATTCTAAGAAGTCGGAAGGTGACAACTCAAAGTTCAACTCATCTAAAGGAAAAAGGGCTTACATAGTATGGGATGAAGTGGAGAGTCAATCAACATCTAGCTCATCGGATGATGAAGAACTTGCAAATCTATGTTTGATGACGAAGCTTGATGAAGAGGAATCTTCGAGCATTAAATCAAGTGAGAACGTCAATGAGGTAGATTATCTTTCCGATGCTAGCTCTAGTTCTAATTCTCCTTCATTCAATGAATTGTACAATGTGTATGTAGAGATGCATAAAGAGTTGAAGAAACTTGCTAAAATAAATGTTGAAAGAAAGAATTTCATAATGAAGCAACATGAAAAGATAATTGAACTTCAAAAAGATTTAGAAGAACTTAAGCTTCAAAATGAAACTCTTGAACTCATTTATGCAAACTCTACATGCAATTGTGAATTGAAATCAAATGAGACTCCATCTTGTGAAAATTGCAAGTCTTTGGAAAAAGAAGTTTTTAATTTGAATGATCGACTTGCAAGGCTCATGAATGGAGATACTTCATTAGATCATTTGCTTTCAACTCAAAGGAACAATAGCAATAGATCCGGTCTTGGCTATACCAAACCTAAGAAACGCAATTATCGCAAAGTTGGTGGATTTTCAAAGAATAAGATTTCTAAAAACCCAATTTGCCATTATTGTGGGATCTTTGGGCATACCACGAATAAATGTAATATAAAGAAATTTGGTATACCAAGCGGAAAATATATTTGGATTGTTAAGGGGACTTCTCCTCATGCTAACAACAAAGGATCCAAGACCACTTGGGTACCTAAGTCAACCAAATGATATCTTTCTTGTAGGTGTGTCTTCGAACCAAAGAGCGCAAATGGTACTTGGATAGTGGTTGTTCGAGACACATGACGGGAGACAAAACGCACTTCATGGAACTTACTTCGAAAAGTGGTGGATTTGTGACATACGGCGACAACAACAAGGGCAAAATTCTAGGAGTCGGGAAGATCGATAACGTATCTAACCTTGTCATAGAAAATGTCCTATACGTAGAAGGCTTAGAACATAATTTGCTTAGTATAAGCCAACTATGCGATATGGGCAATTATGTGACTTTTACTCCGGAATTATGCTTCATTAAGTCTTCTATAGATGATAGTGTTAAGTTTGTTGGTCGTCGCTCTAATAACACTTACTTAATTGATTTGGATGAGATAACTTCACTATTTTCAAAATGTTTCAAATCTTTTGATGACGAAATTCGTCTTTGGCATAGACGAATTGCTCATGTGAATGTGAATCAATTAAACAATCTTTTGCAAAAAGATCTAGTGATTGGTTTGCCTAAACTAAACTTTAAGCTTGATGGCATTTGTGACTCTTGTCAAAAGTGCAAGCAAGTTAAAAGTTCTTTTAAACCTAAAAATGTGATAAGCACAACAAAGCCTTTGGAGCTAATCCATATGGATTTGTTTGGCCCTTCACAAATTAAAAGTTTAGGTGGCAATTACTATGGATTTGTTTTAGTAGACGATTTTACTAGATTTACATGGACTTTATTTTTATCCGCAAAAAGTGAAGTTTATAAATGTTTTAAAAAGTTTTCCAAACTCATCCAAAATCAACTAAGTTTGAAAAATGTGTCTATTAGAAGTGACCACGGAGGTGAGTTTGAAAACACTAGGATTGATGCGTTTTGTGATAAGTTTGGTATTGATCATCAATTTTCGGCCCCTAGGACTCCGGAGCAAAACGGAGTTGTAGAAAGGAAAAATAGAATATTAGTGGAACTTGCTCGTACTATGTTGAAAGAATCAAATGTTCCTAAATATTTTTGGGCCGATGCGGTAAACACCGCTTGCTATGTGCTTAATAGGGTTCTTATTCGTCCGCATTTAAATAAAACACCTTATGAACTTTTAAAAGGGCGAAAGCCAAATATTTCACATTTTCATGTTTTTGGGTGTAAGGTGTTTGTTTTAAATAACGGAAAGGAACCGGTCGGCAAGTTTGACTCCAAAGCCGACGAAGGCATATTCATAGGTTATTCAACCCATAGCAAAGCATATAGAGTCTACAATAAAAGAACATTAACCGTTGAGGAATCCGTGCATGTTGTATTTGATGAATCTTCGAAAGGAGATTGTGTTGTTTCTTGTGATGATGATAATATAGGTACATTTTTGGATCATGAGAAGTCAACACCACAACAAATGGAAGAGAATCAAATTGAAGATAGAGAGGTGCAAGCACAAGATAAAGACTTAGCACAAGAGATTCAACCTCAATTACCAATAGCTTGGAAGTCCAACAAAAATCATCCGATTTCTAACATCTTAGGTGACATTGCGAAGGGAGTGGTAACCCGACGCACTTTAAATAATTTTTGTTATTATGTTGCCTTTGTATCTCAAATAGAACCTAAGAATATCAAAGAGGCTCTTCAAGATGATCATTGGATTATGGCCATGCAAGAAGAATTAAATCAATTTGAAAGAAACCAAGTTTGGGAGCTTGTGCCAAAACCCAATGATCGTCCTGAAATTGGTACTCGGTGGGTCTATAGGAATAAGTTAGATGAATCAGGTATTATTGTTAGGAATAAAGCTAGGTTGGTAGCACAAGGTTATAGTCAAGAAGAAGGAATCGATTACGATGAGACATATGCTCCTGTTGCTAGACTAGAAGCTATTCGTATTCTTCTCGCTTTTGCTTCAATTATGAATTTTAAATTGTTTCAAATGGATGTTAAGAGCGCCTTTCTTAACGGATACATTCAAGAGGAAGTTTACGTGTCACAACCTCCCAGATTCGAGAGTTTTGAGCATCCGGACTACGTTTTCAAACTGAAAAAGGCTTTGTACGGTTTGAAACAAGCTCCTAGAGCTTGGTACGACCGATTAAGCAATTTTTTATTACAAAAAGGTTTTAAACGAGGCACTGTTGACACTCTCTTTTTATTGAACGTTCCGGTAAGGATATTTTATTGGTTCAAATATATGTTGACGATATTATATTTGGTGCTACTAATGATAACTTGTGTAAAAAGTTTTCAGACTTGATGCAAAGCGAATTCGAAATGTCGATGATGGGAGAGCTTACATTCTTTCTTGGCCTTCAAATAAAGCAGCTTAATGATGGCATTTATATTCATCAAAGTAAATATTGTAGAGAGCTTCTCAAGCGTTTTGGGATGGATTCGTGCAAATCCGCTTCTACACCAATGAGCGTTGCATGCTACCTAGATCAAGATGAGGCTGGAAAAGCGGTAGAGGTAACAAAGTATCGTGGTATTATTGGTAGTTTGTTATACTTAACTGCATCTAGGCCTGACATCATGTTTAGTGTATGTATGTGTGCACGTTTTCAAGCAAAACCGAAAGAGTCGCATCTAACTGTTGTCAAAAGAATAATGAAATACTTAAAGGGTACAACGAATACTGGACTTTATTATCCTAGGGATTCTTTTCTAAAACTTAAAGGTTATTCGGACTCTGACTTTGCCGGTTGTAAAGTTGAGCGAAAAAGTACAAGCGGAACATGCCATTTAATTGGTAGTTCACTTGTATCGTGGTTTTCTAAAAAGCAAAATTGTGTAGCTTTATCAACCGCGGAGGCCGAATACATAGCTGCAGGTAGTTGTTGTGCTCAAATCCTTTGGATGAAGCAACAATTATCTGACTTTGGTTTAAATTTGACAAAAATCCCTATAAAGTGTGATAACACTTCGGCAATTAATTTGACTAAAAATCCAGTATTACACTCAAGGACAAAGCATATTGAAATTAGGCATCACTTTTTGAGAGATCATGTTCAAAAAGGTGATTGTGTTATTGAGTTTGTTCAAACTTCGGATCAATTAGTTGATATTTTTACAAAACCATTACCAAGGGACACATTTTATAAAATTCGAAGAGAACTTGGTATTTTTGATGAATCAACTATTAGCTAATTGTATTTGATGCTTTTAGAAATCACCTTCAAGCCTATTTCAATGTGATTTGTATTTTGAGTTGTTGTATCTTATTAAAGTGTTTCTTAATTTTTTTTGATATGTAGTTATGTGTGTATGTTTTCTATAATATGCTAATTGCTTTATTTGTATATGTGTTACTTGGTAAATGCTAAGTGTTACTATGTGTTTGTGCATGAAAAATAATTTTGCATGAAAAATTGAAATTTTTGAAATTCTGGACAGTTCACTCGAGTAACAGAAATTTCACTCGAGTAATTTTTAAAAACTCTTTCGTATTACTCGAGTAATTCTGTTTGTCACTCGATTAATTTTAAAATGACTTTCGTATCACTCGATTAAAGTTCATCCATCACTCGAGTAAAATTTTTTTAACTTTCGGCATACTCGAGTAACATTCTCTTTCACTCGAGTACTGCTCGAATCACTCGAGTGACGCATGAACATTACTCGAGTAACTTACGTGATTTTAAAAGCTGAACTGTTGAAAACTGCATCATTTTCACGCCTCTTTCTCTCTCTTGTTCGTATTTCTCTCTTCTCTCTCATACGGTTCTTCATCAAATCATCATTTTCAGCCACAAAAACTCACAAATCATACAAATTTCTTCCATATTTCATCATTATATCATCCATTCTACTCATTTCATTCATCAATTTCACCAATTTTATTCAAAATCCGAAAATTCCAAACCAAAACCCTAACTCCCAAAACCGAATCTGCACTTTCTGAATCAATGGCTTCTTCCTCACACTCTCAACCTCCTCAAAAGAAAGCAAAGCAAGGAGCAGGCCGTAATGATCCCTAGTTTTCTGGAATCAACTGAGACTTGCGGGAACCGGCTTTTATCAATCGCTCTTTTGGTCTTACACGGTATGTTAAGTTTGCTTGGTTGCGTAAGGAGCAATTTCCGTTTGTAGAGGATTTAGAATTTCAGAATTTGAAGAGGTTTTTGGAATTTGAGACTCATTATTACCCTAGGCTTGTCAGACAATTTTATCAAAATTTTACTAAGCTAGATGGTGAGTATCAAACAATGGTTAGAGGACATCATTTTGTTATAAAGCCTGCAGATTTGACAATGCTGTTTGGTTTAGAAAACAAGGGAACTTTTATTGGTGATGCTGACTGTCTGGATTTGAATGTGGATACTAATAAGATTTATACTGATTTGTTGCGTACTGGTGAATCTTGGGGTGATAGGACTACTAGAACTGTATCACCTTTACATGCTGTGGATAGAGTGCTCATGTATATTGTTTCTTATTGTTTGATTCCGAAATGTAATCAAAATTATGCACAATTGGGAGATGATGATCTTACTTTGTTTCATGGGATCAAAAAGAGATATGAGATGAATTGGAATAAAATGTTTTTAGCTCGTATGGAAGCTGCTGCTCAATCTCCTCCTACCCAATTCTTGCCGTATCCTATGCATGTCACCAAGATCATGAGGTATTATCGTGTTCCAATCCCTGATGATGAGCCAGCTGAAAAGGAAAAGAAAAATAACTGGTGTCTTAATGATTCGCACATTAGTTATATGAAAATTGCTTGGCATAGGGATAGTCGCACTTGGTTATGGAAATCACAGATTAAGGAAATGGCTGAAGCTGCAAAGGCTGCAAGGGCTTCGGGTTCTAGGAAAAGGAATTTACTTGGTGATAGGGCTGGTGCATCTTCTTCTGCTCCTCCTCCTTCTACTGATCCGATGGATACCGATCGTGTTGAGGACTATATCGATTTGGATAATCTTGGTACTCCATTTGATGCACAAGCTGCTCATGAGTCATTGGTTGAGCACATCAATGCTCAATTCACTCAGTTGGAGATGAGACAGGATGTGAAGAATATTGCCATGGAGCATCGTTTGATGGATTACATGTCTGGCCTCTTTTCTCACCATTTCCCTCCTCCTCCACCTGATTCCTAGACCTGTGGATGCTGATGATGTTTGATGTTGTTTTCTGTTTCATGTTTCATTATGCATGTTTCTGACTGTTTTCTGGTTATGTTTATGTTTGATGTTGTTATGACTTAGTTCTGAATTTGTTATGTTATGACTTTTGGACGTCATTTGGACATTGTATATGGCCTAGTTTCGTTTATATTCTGACTATGGTTGTTGCCTATTTTGGATATGTTTTGGACTATGTTTTGCTGCATAGCATTACGCCTCTGATTATGTTAATGGTGTTTTTATGGCACTATTGTGGTTTATTTTGGTATTGTCTTTATTGTTATTTTTTTTATACCATTGTGAACTACTTACCTTCCACTTTTGGCAAAGGACTTTTCTCAAAATTCTTATCTTTTTAATGATGCCAAAAGGGGGAGAATATTTTGTTGATGTTGTTCTTGTAGGTTAAGTTATATTATATTTTTCCTAGGTGTTTTACATTTAGGGGGAGTATGTTAAAACTTAGTGCTTAATTGAAAAGGAGGTTTGTCATCATCAAAAAGGGGGAGTTTGTAGGATTCTCATGTTTTGATGCTAACAATCTCTCTCCAAGCAACAACATTGGCAACAAGCAAGCTACACCACATGAAGATTAGAATTAGGATTTTTATTAATTCTATTTCAATGTAATCTTTATTTTATGCAATGCATCTCATTGGTGTGGGTAGCTTAGGTGATTTTAAGAATATTTAAATAATGTTTGATTAAGAGTGAAGAGACTTTAAATCTTGATTAAATAGCTCTATTAAAAGTTTTGTGAAAATCTTTTTAGAAAAACTTTGTTTTTATTCAGATTCTGATCAGTTTACTCGAGTAATGAGTATTGAATCACTCGAGTAATTTATGTCATGACAGGTTAATCGAGTAATGGTTTACACATCACTCGAGTAACTTAATCTGACATGTTTTAATCGAGTGAAGTTATATGGTTTACTCGAGTAATTCAATCAGTGTTTGGAAAATTTTAAAAGGACTTAATTTTCTCTTTCATTTATTTTGATACTTTCATTCTTACAATTTTCTATACACTTTCAAAAGCAATTCAAGAGCTATTTTACATCTTTCAAAAGCTATCAAGATTCAACAAGAAATTTTTCATTCTTCACTCTATTTCTCTCATTGTTCAAATATTCTTGAGATCATATTTTTTGTTCTTAGTGGTTGTTGAAGATTTGCAATTTGTGATTGCATTATTGAAGTTTCAACACAAGTGAAGAATCTCACAAGGAAGACTTTGAGGATCAAATCAAAGCAAGAAAAGAGGATTGGTTGGAAGCATCTTCAATCAATTAGCAAGGAAATCTAGAATTCTCAAAAGGGGTAGATTAGATCAAAGTGTTTGGTACACACTTTGAGTTGGTTTTAAGATAGGAGAACTAAGAATCTAGTTGCATCTTAAAACATTGTAAAATCTACATTTGAAGATTTCTAGTGAAGAATCTCTCTTGATTCAAGAGGGGACTGGAGTAGCTTTCAAGTGGGTGAAAGTGAACCAGGATAAATCCTTGTGTCTCTTTTATTTTCATTCCTTGTATTTCATTAATTCATTAACAATTGCATTTTTAGGTTAGAATTGGGGGTTTCTTAATTCTACTCAATTGATCTAAAATTGTATGTTAATATTACTTGAAATTGTTCATATTAATCATTCATAATTTGTTGAATCATCATAGCATTGTTATTCTTGAAGAACTCCATTGAAAACTCAGTTTTTAATTGAATTTTACCCAGTTTACTCGAGTAAAGTTCTTGTCACTCGAGTAATCTGCTTTCAGTTTATGAACAATACTCGAGTAGGTTTTCTGTTACTCGAGTGATTTAAAAATAGCTTTCGTAATACTCGAGTGATTTGCTGAATACTCGAGTGAAATTATTTTTGCTTGCGTATTACTCGAGTGAAGACTTGAGTTACTCGAGTAATCTGATCTGAATTTTTAAGAAAACTTATTTTCATAAAACCATTCTCTTAGGTGGACGAAAAATCTGTAATAAGGCTTCAATATTCTATTCACCCCCCCTCTAGACTATATTGAGCCGCTTGTTGGTTTCCAACACGGAAGTGTTACAATATCAGCCTGGGCAAACTGAAGCTGGATGATGATGAGAAGATTATGCAAGAAGTTCTCAACAAGGGAAGTGTTAATTTAGCAGATCTTGACGTTAGGGAGAAAGATGAAACTAGGGGGATTTCAAAAAGGTAATGTTGAGTGATGATCCATCCCGTTGCATCAAGATCGGTGTGGGCCTAGCTGCGGAAGTTGAAAAAGAACTAACGAAATTACTGGTAGAGAACAAAGACTTGTTTGCCTGGACATCGGCGGACATGCCAGGAATAGATCCAAACTTCATCTGCCACAAGTTGAGTGTATATCCTGGTGCCAAGCCAGTGTGTCAGAAGAAGAGACGGGTCGGAATTGAGAAGGCTCAAGCAACAGATGAGAAGGTAGCCGAGCTTCTGGAGGCAGGATTTATCAGGGAAGTGGTATACACTGATCGGTTGGCTAATCCCGTACTGGTAAAAAAGTCCAACGGAAAATGGAGAATGTGCATGGATTACACAGACTTGAACAAAGTTTGCCCCAAGGATCAATACCCACTTCCCTGCATAGACAAACTCGTAGATAGCTCGGCAGGGTATCAAAGGTTATCCTTCATGGATGCTTATTCGGGGTACAATCAAATCCCGATGTACCCTCCGGACCAAGTGAAGACTTCGTTTGTCACGGAAAAAGCTACATATTGTTACAACGTTATGCCATTCGGACTTAAGAATGCTGGGGCAACTTACCAGCGCATAATGAACAAGGTGTTTGGCCCATTGATTGGGCCTAGAATGAAGGTATACATCGATGATATGATTGCGAAAAGCTTGAAGGAAGAGGACCATGCTAAGGATTTAAGAGTCATCTTGGGAAGAATCCGACAGTTTGATATGAGGTTGAATCCGGAAAAGTGCACGTTCGGGGTCCCTGCTGGATCGTTCCTCGGTTTCATGCTCACTGAACGAGGGATAGAGGCAAATCCAGAGAAGTGTCGAGCTATCCTTGAGATGAGGAGCCAATCAGATATTAAGGGGGTCCAACAGTTGGCAGGTCAGGTTGCAGCTCTTTCTAGATTCTTATCTCAGTCAGCCCGGAAAGCTCTACCATGGTACCAGCTGCTGCAGAAAGAGAAGGAAAAAATGTTCGAGTGGAATGAGGTATGCGAAAAGGCCTTCACTGACCTTAAGCAATACTTGGAATCTCCTCCGATCTTGTCTAGCCCTGTAAATGGAGAAATTCTGTTCCTTTACTTATCAGTGGGTGACTCGGTGGTCAGCTCGGTTTTGGTTCGGGAAGAGTCAGGCAAAGAGTCTCCGATTTATTTCGTCAGCCGAGCACTACAGGGACCAGATCTCAGATATCAGAAGGTAGAAAAGTTGGCATTCTGTTTGGTTATCACGGCCAGAAGATTGCGCCAATACTTCCAGAGCCACCACATCAAGGTCAGAACGGCTCAGCCGATCCGTCAGATACTCCAAAAACCAGACTTGGCAGGCAGAATGGTGACTTGGGCCATTGAACTTTCTGAGTTCGATATCACTTTCGAACCAAGGAAGGCAATGAAGTCCCAGGTCTTAGCTGACTTTCTCACCAATTTTACTGAGCCATTGACGAGCTCAAACTTGGACTGGAACATCTATGTCGATGGGTCGACCAACAAGCTCGGGGCAGGAGCTGGGATAATTTTGGAGAATTCCGAGGGGATCACTGTGGAATATTCTTTAAAATACGGATTTCCGACTTCGAACAATCAGGCGGAATATGAAGCTGTGATGGCTGGTTTGAGGACGGCGAAAGAAGTAGGAGCCCGAGAAGTGAAGATTTTCAGCGATTCTCAGTTGGTGGTATCGCAAGTGAGGGGCGATTATCAAGCCAAGGAACCCATCCTACAAAAATATTTGGAGAAGGTGAAGTTCCTATCTTCAGAATTTGCCAAGGTTGAATTCTGCCACATCCCGAGGGAAAGCAATGGCCGAGCGGACATTCTTTCCAAACTTGCTTCAACAAAGGGTCCTGGAAACAACAAGACGTTGATCCAAGAAATGGTGCATGGACCTAGCGTTGTCCTCTCCGTTTCAGTGGATCCAAGTTGGACCTCTCCAATCATAAACTTCTTGGAACAAGGAATCTTGCCAACGAATCCAGTCGAGGCCAAAAAGCTTGTCAGAAAGGCATCTCAATTTGCTATGATCGATGGAATTCTGTTTCGCCGTGGGGTCAGCGGCCCTATGCTCAGGTGCTTAGACCCCGCCGAAGCAAAGCAAGCACTGGAAGAAGTCCATGGAGGTATCGGAAGTCATCATGTTGGAGGGAAGTCACTGGCAAAAAAGATTTTAAGGGCAGGATACTACTGGCCGACCCTACAGCGAGATGTGATCAGCCATGTGAAGAGATGCGAAAAATGCCAGTTTCACAGTGATGTCTACCAGAAACCCACCGAGGAACTCCACTCACTTTCATCTCCCTATCCCTTCTATCAATGGGGAATGGATTTGATTGGCCCGTTCCCAACCGCACCAGGACAACTCAAGTGGGTGATAGTGGCCATTGACTATTTTACAAAGTGGATTGAAGCTGAGCTCCTAGCAACTATCTCCTCAGCTAAGGTTCATAAATTCTTTGAGAGGCAGATCGTAGCTCGGTTCGGGGTGCCGCAAGTATTAGTGACTGACAACGGAACTCAATTTGCGGCAAAGGCATTTCAGGACTTGGTCAGCGCCTTGAACATTGAGCATTATTTTTCCTCGGTCGAGCATCCCCAGACCAATGGACAAGTGGAGTCAGTAAACCGAAGCATCATTCAGGGGATCAAGAAGAGACTCATTGGTGCAAAGGGAAATTGGTTAGAAAACTTGCATGAGGTCCTTTGGTCATACCGCACTACAGTACAGACTTCAACGGGAGACACTCCTTATCGTCTTACTTATGGTTGCGACGCTGTCATCCCGATGGAAAGGATCGTCCCATCTTTCCGAGCCTTACAACAACCGAACCCCCTCAACAACACTTTGCTGTGTGAGGACCTAGTTCTGTCAGAAGAAGTCAGAGACTTAGCTGCCGAATGGGAAAGACATGCCAAGCTGATGCAAGCGAAAGGGTATAACCGCTCAGAAGTACCCAGAGGGTTCGAGGTGGGTGACCTAGTCCTACGAAGAGCTGACATCGGCCTCAAAAATGCTAAGGATGGGAAACTAGCTCAGAATTGGGAAGGTCCATACCGAATAGCTTCCAAAACAGGAACATGAGCCTACAAGCTCGAAACTCTCTCGGGTGCCCTCATCAACAACACATGGAATGTGGCAAAACTTAGAGCATATTTCAGTTAGAAATTTCTATCCATTTCAATTCCGTTTTTAATTGTTTTCGTTTTATTATTTCCATTGCTGTTATTGGATTGCTTATTTTTAATGATGGTGTGCGCTCGGTGAAACTCCGAGCCCATTGTACTTATTGTTAATGCTTCGAATAAATAAAAGTGTTGTTATTGAATTCATTGTATTTACGTACTTTTCCTCATAACCGATTAGCCACCGTTTATGACGCGAACGATTATAAACAGCTCAAACAAGAGCTTATAACTCGTCAAGTACCTTAAAAGGATTCCCGATTCAAACATGATTTTAAAAATCATTTTTATATCGCGGATAGAGGAACCCACCTCGGCTAAAGTGCTGGAGTTCCGAGGTCTTAACACTTGAATTCTTAACAAAAAGTTCAGGAAGAAGCATAAAATAAAAACGGATATTATAAATATTCCAAACAAGTTATAGCAACAAGAGTTTAACCCAGCTATTGGGGCAAATACAAGCTAAAAAGCAAAAATCTATTCTATGTCGGAAAGAACGACACTTTCAGGATCAAACTTGTCGTCTGCCTCCTCGTCGTCTTCAGCATCTTCAGCCCCCTCTTCCTCAGATTCTTCGGCCAAATGGTCAGGAAGATCTTTGCTACCCATGTCTATGGGGCGCCCGTTTGTGCCTATGATCTGCCCATTCTTTACAGCATGGTTGGGGTCGGCACCCTTGGTCACAAGACCAGGATTTAGGATGCGGAGTTGCTCGGTGGTATTAAAGAAAGAATCCTCAATTGCATGATCCCAATTATAAAGATTCTCCTCAGCTGCTTTTTTGTGCTTAAGAGCTTGTGCCTTCACTTTGTCCAAGGAAGCTCGGAGTCCGGCAGCCTCATCCTTAGTGTACTCGAGTTGTTCTCGAGCTATCGCGGCATCTTCTTCGGCCTTCCGAGTTTTTTCCATTGCCACTTGCAAAGTTGCTTTGTTCTCCTCAGCCTTCTTCTATAGTTCCTCGGCTTTCCGAGCCTTCTCTTGGGCCTCCTGCAATGTGGCAGCATCCTCTTCGCCCTTCTTCAAGATTTCTTCGGCTTTCCTCATCCCCTCTTGGACCTTTTGAAGAGTTTTCTCTGCTTTCTCCTTCTCGGCCTCGGCCCTGGTCTTGGCCTCTTCAGCATCTTGCATTCCCTTCTTCAGTTCCTCGTTCTCTTTGGCCAGGATTTGAAGCTTTCTCTCAAGGCCTTCCACTTGAAGCTGATAATAATCCTCCCGATCATTCGCTTCCCTCCTCTTCTTCTTCTCATCAGGGGCGACCCCAGCATGAACATCCTCGCCGCGGCGGCCGAGGTAGTGAAGAACGCTTGCACTTCGAAGAAGACCCTTCACCAGGGCGCTGCAGTTGTTCCCCCAAGTCGAAGGATGCCAGACATCCATCACCTGTGCATCCTCGGGAGGGAAGACTGTTGCGTAGTAGCCCTTAGGAGTCTTCTTGGCCCATACAGTCTTGACAGCGGCTTCCTCGGTACCCTCCTTAAACTGAGTATCTTTATGGGATTTACTCAAATTGAACCAATCCCCAGCCAAGCCCTTCCCTTTCTCTACCCGAATTCTCTTGGTTGGACGCTCGGTGGTACCTTGAGCGTCTTGTTGTGCATCCGACTGGACAATTTTTTGGACTCCTTCGATGGCCTGAATTACCTCGGGAGTTACGGCACGAGGAGCCAAGGTTGGTCTGTCCACCAGTGTTGGCTCGGAAGACTGGCTCTTAATCGAGGAACTCGAACCAGCCTTTTGTGCTGCCAGTTTACTCACTCGATCTGCGGCAGCCTCGCTCTTCTTAGCTTTGGTGGCTTTCTTCCCCATTTTTTCTGCAAGAAAATATGTGTTAAACCGAGCAAAAAAAAATACCCAGCTCGTCCTTCACTTTGGCTCGTGTCCTCTTCAGCAATATTTTTTTGGTATCAATTTGACCATTCGCCTCAAGGTATTCCCAAACTCGGTCGCACAATCGTCTCTCGGCCTTCGTTAAATCAGTTTTGTAATCAAATTGATATAACGAGGCCCCTCGATTGTAGATACTATTCGACCAGCTCAAAGGGAACCGGGGTACAACTTTAATTTCCCCTTCGGCCTCAACTTGTTCCATAAACCAGCAAACTTCTGCTCCAGTGTATTCGTATTGAAAGAAGAGTGGTTTAAAGGATTTCCAAGAATCGGTTACTTTTGCAAAGAGGGCGTGATCCCTCCGAGCTTTTAAGGACACCCAAAGCCCCTTTGAATCGCCAAACTTGTTCACTTGGGGGGCGTACAACCAAAAGAAAGATCGTAAGGTAGCGACCAAATTTTCAGCGTCGCAGAACTGTTGAAACGCCCTTACAAAGGCCCAACCACTTGGATGTAGTTGGCTCGGGGCTATGTTTAAGTGCTTCAGGACTTCTATCTCGAGGGTGGAAAAGGCATGCGGACTCCGACCTTAGTGGCTATCTCCTCGTAGAAATAAAAAAGCTGTCGATTTTCCGGTATTTGGAGGCATATCCGGTCGTCTATGCCCATGTGCCTTAGTACGAAGTCTGAGGCATTCCCATCTTCTCTCGGAGGTGTGAGAAGTGGACGAAGATGGTTCAAACTGTTCCTCGTCAGCAATGAAGGCCTCGTTCCAAGCACCTCCCGATCAAAGACTTCGTCATACTGCGCATGATTTGGCGGCAAGGGATATTCTTCAGGATTGGTCTCACACCTGCGCTCCACCATATCTGGGGAAAAAGTAAAAGGCTCGGCGTTAGGATTTTTTATAGCGGATGTTTTAATTTTAAAGTTAAGGCCGAGCCTTGGACTTTTTCCCCCTCTTTCCTCGGATCTCTCAAAGGCTCTTCTTCCATTGTACAACCCTCGGGACTAACCCTAACCTGAGCCCTACGTTCAGCAAACCTATAAGCCAACAGCCACCTGCTTACTTCAGCGGGATCCGATGGATATTCTACAGCTAGCGGTTTTGTCACGGTGGATCCCTGGCCGATTGGGGGGGAGGAAGGATCTACTGCATCATCACTATCCCCAGAATCCCCAAAACTCCCAGAAAAAGATGAATCACTATCACTAGAAGGTTCCTCTCGTATTTTCCTACAAAGTTCATGATAAATCCTCTTCCAATCCCTCCAGTCACTCATGATTCAGAAAACAAAAAACCCAAGACACTATCTACCCAGAACAAAAAACCCCAAAATCCCTGCAAAACCCAGAAACGCGAAACCCTTTCAACAAATAGAAAAAAGAGCAGAACCAGAAAATGAGTGGTTAAAATTAGAAGAAGAGGAAGAGGTTACCTGTTTTTGATGTTTGAACTCTGGAAGTTGATACGCAGCGGGTGATCGTGGGAGAACTGAAGGAAAAAAGGTGCAGGGAGTGAGTGAGGAAAAGAGTTTATGGAATACTCTTGGAGTAGCAAGGGGAGCGTGTTTGATTTTTTGGGAATCAGAAATGAAGGAAGTGTGGGAAGAGGGAATGAAGAAGTTGAATAACCCTCAACCTTCAAAACCCTTCGGTTTCCTTCCAACTCACCTGTGGGCCGAAAGCCCATTTACCTCACTCAGCCACACGCACGATGAGACGTGGCAGTTGCAGAAGAGGCGCTTTTTCAAATTTCAAAATTTGCAATGATGTGGCACAACTCTCAAGGACACGCGCTGCACCTAGAGAACCCAAAACGTCACCTCGAACAGGCTATAAGGTTAAAGCGGGAAACAATTGTCAAAGCAGTCCCAAACTTAGACATCCGAAAAGGTCAACCCTAAATGTTTGCTACCTCGTCACAGACTTCTCAAAGTCTTACGAGCTGGGGGGCTTGTAGGGTCTGCCGACCAAACACGGATTTAAGTCTTGTCAAAGGGATTCTCTAAGGGCACTTCCCTCGGTCCACTTAACATGAACGTCCCTCACTCGGACTCATGGACTCCGAGTATCACCAAAGGATCAGGCTCGGACTTGATGGAACCGAGCCTCATCCTCGGTCCTCAATCCATCAGGCTTGAGACTCTAGGCCGAGACATACCGTCGGCTAGCGGATAAGCTCAAACCCACTGAGGCTTCTTATCCCTTCCGCAAATCACTCCTAGATTCTCGCAAAAGCCTAGACATGAGATCTCAAGCTGATCCTATCCAGATTCTAAGAGCGTAATCTTCCGATATTATCTCACAGAATCCTGGTTCAGCTCAACCCTGATGCAGGGCCCAGACGGCCCATATCAGCCTCCTCCAAACCCTATAAATAACTCATTACAGCTAGGGTTTCAGGTACGTACTCTCATCCCTAAGTTGACACTCTGCACACACGTTGACTGGGGAGAACCTGTTTTTCCCAACTGGAACTGCAGAAACACCATAAGTCACATATTGACTCTTGATCCTCTCTAGGGCTCTTGATTCTATAGTCTTGAGCACTTAGAGGGTTAAGGACATCTAGTGTTCCAGGACACTATACCAGGACACTACATATATCATTAGAATAAAGTAGATTGTTATTAACTTAAATTTTTTCAAAGTATGTTCCAATTCTACCGTTATGCACAGACGAAGTAGTATATCATAAGAATGCAGGAGATTCTTATTAAATTAATTTTTTTTTAAAATATGTTCTAATTCTACGTAGTAATAGTTTAGAAAATTAAAAGTATGAAGAAATGAAAAAAATCCATGTATTGCACGAAAACCATCATGTTAAATAGAGGGAAAAAACATTAAAAAATTTGGAGATATAAAAAAAATACCTGTCCTTTTTCCCATTCCAAAAATAAAAAGGCACGGTCGCCATAGGTAAACTTTCCAACCTACAATTTACAAATTAAATGTCACATCACAACATATGAACCTCATGTTCAACAAATAACATATATATATATATATATATATATATATATATATATATATACACACATACACCCCATGATTTTTTTAAACCTTAAGTCGAATGTATTTTATTAATAGACAATTGTTTTAAAAGAAAGTCCAACACAATTGGTAAATAACTGGGTTCCTTAAACATGATGTCAGGGGTTCGATCCCTGCCGTGGGTATGAACCCACTTCGATGATCTCTATGCCTGCCTCAGAGAAGATTAGTTTTCGGCCGTCGACCATGTTTCTCCCTGAAAGCTTGTTTAGTTAACTGATTGGCTAATTAAATCACCCAAATAATTGTTGTTCCTCTCTGATGTATTCCACTCATTCGTGAGTACATGGAAATTTGAAAAAAAAAAGAAAAAAAAACCTTAGGATAAGATATATCCAACTCTAATAGTAACGACAACTTTTAGTGTAAGGCAAGCTTTTCAGTTGTCATAACATTTAGTAAGGCTGGGAATAGGTGTGTGGCATCAGCCATGAATTGTCCGGTACTGTCCTAAACACACGGATCCACACCCGCTCCTTCTTTGTACCTCTTGCAACTAATTAAATAGCATTGCCGCCAAGTTTGTCTTCAGGCCTAAGAACCTGATTAAAATCACCAATAGTCAACCAAGGAAGTGTGGCAGCCTTAGAGAAAGAGGTTAATAAATCCCAAAATTTAAACTTTTCGTTAGCCTCCGCATAACCATATAAACAAGTAACACATAATCTTTCATTTAAGTCTGGTACAATAACCATAAGGTCAATATGGTGCAAAGAAGATGACCCAACATCTACATTCAACCGAGAACCCCACAAAATAGTTAAGCCAGCCACCTGCACGAGATTTACGGCGGAGGCTCCAGTGCATATAAATAGAAACCATGCACTGAAGCATGGTTGACTATAACATGCTATATCAAGTCAAACAAGTTTTGTGTATTTATTGAGAAGCCCCTCTGTTCTTAATTATTTAGAAAATAATAAAAAATTCAGAAATTTTTTATAAAATCTGTAAAATATTTTAAAAAATTATGAAAATTGTTTTTATTTTTTTAAATATTTATAAAATGATAAAAAAAATTCAGAAAATAAAAAAGTCAGAAAAATTTTAAAAAACATGCAAAATATTTTTAAAAAAATCTGAAGATTTTATTTTTCTTTTTACAAATTTTTCCGCTTTTTTTTATTTTCTGAATTTTATAAACTAAATCTGCTTTTGTAGCGAGGGTTATATGGGTTAGAACATTATACTGTTTGAGAGGTCATTTACAAAATCTTTTGCATGTTTTGTCTAGTTTACATAATTCTGAATTTTTATTTATTTTCCTTTTAAAAAACAATAAAAAAATTGTTTAATTAAAAAAATTAAGAATTTTAAGAAAAAATTTTCAAAAAAATTCAGAATTTTATAAAATTAAAAAATATCGGAAAAATACTTAAAAATAAAAATTAAATTTTAAAAATTTTTAAAATAGTTTACTGGTTTTAAAAAACTTTTCTTATTTTTTAATTGTTTTCCGAATTTTTTATAATATTTTACAGCTTTTTTTAATAATTTTATGAATTTTTTATTATTTTTACCAATTTTCTATTACTTTTTAGAATATAAAAAACGAAAAATAAAATTTTCATAAATTTTAAAAATATTTTACTGATTATTTAAAGTTTCTCTGAATATTTTTATTATTTTTTAAAATATTAAAAAAAATACAGAATTTTTTAAAAATATTTACAGATTAAAAAAAATCCTGATTATTATATTATTTTTTGGAATTTTTTATTATTTTTAATACTATTAAATATAGTTTTATTATTTTATTTATAAATTTTAAATTTTAACCGTTAGATATGTGCAACGGTTGAGATTTTAAGAAGGAATAATCTTGTGGTTCGTGTCTAAATATGTTGACGAAAATAACCAATGAGAATGTGACACGTAACACTTAAAAGAGGGACTAACGGATTTATGGACGGTGGGACTAACGTGATATCATTCTAATCTTTGGGGGATTTAATTGATTCCCAAAATCTTTCGGGAACTAAGCTAATGCCCGGTGTATCTTTGGGATCAAATAAACCATTTACTCAAAATTAAAAGAATGATTTGTCAAATTTTAGTGAGTTGGCACAAGCATATTGGCTGGGATAGGAAATGAGACAGGAACTTTAGGACAGAAGATCTGCTGTGCACAAAAGTAATGGGGCAACCAAAACAGCAAGTACACGTGTTTCATCTTGGCACTTCAAGCCACGTCACATGAATCCAACGGCTGAACCCGTCACATGCATCAATGCATATTTGTTATTTTCATGCACCGGAGCCAATTCCGAGATTTACCATGGCCAATACAATCAATTGCAAAGAAACCATTTAATCCTTTCATAAAATGAAGGACTTGTAACTCCACTTTCTTCTTTGTTTCCATGAGGAAAATTGATGGTGGAGTGCTCGAAAACTCGTAGCTCTCAAATGATCAAATTGCATGGGGAGACCCCAAACCCGCAATTCGAGCTGATGATTTTCATGGCTCTTTGATAGGGCCGCTAGTGACACAGATGAGCTACCCAATATATCTTTTTGTCTCTTCTTAGACCCCTTATGGGCTGCCACTTCAACTCCAGAATCATTTAACATTGCATCTTAAACCTCCTTTCGTTTATGCCCATGACTTGTCATTCTTTAGACCCAATAACCACTCCCCTTTGTGCCCATTTTTAAGACTACCTCTCTTCAGTTCAGTATTTACAACACCATATGAATCCCCTGCTATTAAAATACTTGGGTTACATACTTGTTCACTAGCATCACATGACTCTGTCATCAGGACCTCCACCTCTTCATCGTTAGATTGGCGTTGCACCTATATGGTATTGATTGAATCTAAACTTTCTATATCACTTAGCCCCACGTTCACAGTATGAGGGACTTGGCTGAGCATTGTGCCAGGGGTGCCATAGGCAAGCATCCACTCTCTATAACCCTTCTTTCCAGTTATGTTTTCCTCTCCATAATCCTTTTCCCCGTGGTTGATGACACCACAATCAGAGCAAAATATCGGAAGGCAGTCATAAATCAACCAATACCATGTTTGCTCACCATAGCTATCAGTCAGAAGAACACCCCTCCGCAGAGGCTTGTTTATATCTATTTTGGCTTTGATGCGCAACAAAGGTCCAGTGCAGTGTTCCAACTCACCCACCTCTATCTCAACGATACCACCCAAAGTATCGCCTACCACTTCCCCCACTTTCTTGTTTCGTAACCCTAATGATAAGTCATAAAGAGAATAAGGTTTTTGCCGAAGGTCCATGTTGAACTGTTCATCACCTCACCCATATCCTAGGTAGAATCAAATCGAAAGACAAAGATATTCTTGCAAGGTATTTTGTTTTCCTCAATTTTTCCACAATTTCAGTAAGCCCTTGGACACTTATAGGTTTTCTAGAGGAACTTCCCCATCAAGTTACAACTAGCTATCATCGGCTAGCTTTGGAATGATTACACCCTCTTTCTCCTCCATTGTGAGCCTCAATCGCTTCCACAGTTCAAATAACTCATCCTCCATCAAAGAGAAAGACTCAGAAGACAGTGCGAAACCTTAATAGTTCGCAAGACTGGAGACTTATCGAGGTAAGACGTCAAATATGTACAAACCCTAACCATTGGAGAAACCCTAACAAAACAAGAGTGAAGTGACTATATATACACCTCATGATCGGACAAGTAACATTTGAGATAAATATTTTGAACAACTACGCTTTCTCTCTCACACTCAATCTCATTATACATATGTATATTTTTTTTTGGTTAGAAAGAATATTATCATTATACTTATGTATATATATTAAATACTTTCAAGGGAGTTACTAACATGCAATCCAAAATTGGATGGTTGCTATGCAACCTTTTCTTAAACTAATAAGAAGTTGCCACCTATGCCATGTCATTATTTGAAGTAGTTAAAATTAGTTTTTTGCAATTTAGTCCAACATAAAAAATAAATTAAAAATTTAGTCCTTTTGTGGTGGACTCGGCCTAGCCGAGCTCCACGCAGCCCTCACTAAGGACCCTTCAGGAAGCCCTCTGTATGCTTGGCCGAGCTCAAAGCTCAACGGCCGAACAGATACCAGACACGGGCCGACCTCATGCTCCTACCAAGGCCCGACCTCCTCGTCCGACACCTCCCAGAGTCCGACACCTCCCGGAATCCGACACCTCCCCCAGAGTCCGATACCAAGGACAGGATGACGTGTCTCACCTTATCCACAAGGACAGCTCATCCACTCATAGCTCAGTACAGGCTGGCCCTACTTGGGCCTCAAGCAAGCCCATTAGGGCAACCAGCTCCCCCCTATAAGTAGCTCCGTACTACATGGGGCTCAGGTACGTCCTCTAACCCTAATTATCACCCTTACACACCAGTGATTAGGGTTGCTTCTTGGCTTTCTTCCTTAGCCACGTGAGGACTCCCACCAAACATCACACAGAAACCCTAGACAGAGGCTCCTTTGAAGGTCTTCTTCCCTAACCCTTGGAGGACCTCACCGTCTAGGACATCACATTGGCGCCGTCTGTGGGGAAAGGGAAACTTCACCCCCACCCAAAAGATTCTACCATGTCTGAGAAACAACCAATCCAAAGGAGGAGGAGGGGGCGTCCAAGGAGGGTGCCCTCGACGGAGGACCTACGCTTGCACCTTGAAGCAAGCAGAGCAGCAAGGTCCCCACAGCCACCCCCTCCACCACCACCGCCTCCACCGCCAGAGTTCACACACACCCACAGTGGAACTTACACCGTCAACACTGGAGAAACTTCAAATCCAACACACCACCAGGACAAGGTAAAAGCAAAGGCTTATCCGTCTCCAGAAAATAAAAAGGAAGAACCACGACGAATGAATATGGTTGTGGTGCAAGATCCGTATAAGTCACCGGAAAATTTTCGAGTTGAAACTATCTCGGGAGGTTTTGCCGGTGGCGGCGAGAAAAGGACGGAAAGAAAAAGGTATGTCAACCGGGTTTTAGCTGTTCACCACAAACCTATCTGCAAGAAGTCATCTCGGAACATCCCCATCATCTTTTCCGATCAGGACATGGAGGATATCATCCCGGATCACAATGACCCAATGGTGATCACGGCGTTGATTGGCAATTTTGAAGTCGCCCGAGTTCTCATTGATCAGGGAAGCTCGGCCGATATTCTTTTTCTTCACACTTTTCAAGCACTGAAGTTGAGGCCATCCGACCTCGTCAATTTTGAAGGCAATCTTATCAGCTTCACGGGTGAGGCGATTCGCCCCCTAGGAGCCATCCGCCTCCCGGTGACCTTAGGCATGCAGCCTTCGGCCCGAACGGAGATTGTCAAGTTTTTGGTCGTCGATTCCGAATCCCCATACAATGTGATTCTGGGTAGAACTTGCCTCCAAGCCTTTGGGGCGGTGGTATCGACACTACACTTAGCCATGAAATTTGTCGGCTCTGACGACAAGGTCGTCACAGTCAAAGTCGACCAGATCAATGCCCGACTCTGCTACAACGCGAGTCTACGGGAGGTTAAAAAGAAACGAGAAGAGCTTACTGGTCCGATATTGGCCAAAGGGAGAGTCCTACTCGCCGAGCTGGATGTTCGGGCAAAGCAGGATGATCTTAGGCCCTCTCCTCAAGGGGAATGGTTGGCAGTTCAAATTGACCCTTCTGACCCCAACAAAACTGTTAAAGTGGGTGCCGACCTCCCTCAGGAGATCCAGGGCGAGATCATCGATCTGCTACGAGCTAATTTGGATTTGTTCGCTTGGACCTCGGCCGACATGCCGGGAATTGATCCGAACTTCATCTGTCACAAGCTCAGCGTGGATCCAAAGGCAAGGCCGGTAGCACAAAAGATGAGACGAGTTGGGACAGAGAAAGCAAAAGTTATTCAGGAAAAGGTTTCCGAGTTGCTGGAAGCTGGGTTTATCAAAGAGGTGCCATACGCCGAATGGGTTGCAAACACTGTTTTGGTTAAGAAGGCAAACGGTAGTTGGAGGATGTGTGTGGATTACACTGACCTCAACAAAGCTTGCCCCAAGGATCAGTATCCACTGCCGATTATTGACCAACTTGTCGATAGTTCGGCAGGATACCAGCTATTGTCGTTTACTGATGCCTACGCGGGATATAATCAGATCCCCATGTACCCCCCAGGCCAAGATAAAACCACATTCACAACTGGAAAGGCAACGTACTGTTACACTGTCATGCCTTTCGGTCTGAAGAATGCTGGTGCAACCTATCAAAGAATGATGAACAAGGTGTTTGACGGAATCATTGGTACCACCATGGAGGTCTATATTGATGACATGATTACAAAAAGCAAGAAAAAGGAGGACCATGTCCGAGACCTGACCATGGTTCTTGAAAGGGTAAGAGCGCATAGGATGAGGCTGAATCCGGAAAAGTGCACCTTCGGAGTTCCCGCTGGTGCCTTCCTCGCCTTCATGTTGTCCGAGAGGGGAATTGAAGCAAACCCCGACAAGTGCCGAGCTATATTAGAAATGAGGAGCCCTGCCGATCTCAGAGGAGTACAACAGTTAACAGGCAGGATGGCAGCACTGTCAAGGTTTCTCCCTCAGACAGCAAAGAAGGCCTTACCCTGGTATCAAATTCTCAAAAAAGGTACAGCTTTTAATTGGGATCAAAACTGTGAAGCTTCTTTTCTGGCACTTAAGGAATACCTCTCTTCTCCTCCAGTTCTCTCCAGCCCACGGGAGGGGGAGAATCTTTTCATTTATCTTTCTGTGGGAGATTCCGCCCTCAGCTCGGTGTTGGTCCGAGACGAGGGCCGAACTGAGTTCCCCGTTTATTTTATAAGCCGAGCTCTGCAAGGTCCCGAGCTCCGGTATTCCAAGATTGAGAAATTTGCATTTTGTCTGATCCTGGCTGCACGACGGCTACGACAATATTTCCAGAGCCACCCTATTGTCGTAAGGACCGCCCAACCTATTAAACAAGTTCTGCAGAAGCCTGACCTCGCCTGTAACAGCCCGATTTTCGTAAACCAAAAATACTTAACTTTTACTTATTAGAGTTGCAAAAATGAGGCCAAATTTTTTTTTTTGTAACACATTGAAAAGTCTTTGATGTATTTAAAAATATTTTCCACTGAAAACCGAGTTGTTACTAAAACCTAAACTTGTTCACTTAAGTTTTCAAAACATTTGTCAAGAAGAATAGTTTGATTCCAGTTCAAAACAGTTCTTTCCATTACATAAAAAGGGTCATTACACCTTTCTCTCAAAATCATAAAAGTAGGGCAAGAGTCAAGTTACGTCAATGGTTCATCTCTTCGGTAATCCTTAAATTCCAAGCACTCACAACAACCTAAGCTAATTACACTATCCCTAAACTTTCCCATTGAGAGCAAGTGGGTATAGCTTCTTCTCCTTCTTGCGCCCTCTCTTTGTTCTCGAGGATGATGCCGCTTGGGTAGTCGACTCCTCATTGTTGCTGGATTCTCGCGCCACACCGTTTGTCGCAGTGGAATTCTTCTGCTCCTCATATCGGACCTTCTCTTCGTAGCTCCGAAATCCCCGTACATTGACTTGCCCCAGATTGACCCCACTCGGTGGATGTTCCGGATCCGGGATCACGATCTCCGTGTAGCCGGTCCAAGTCCAACCGTTTGGGGTATGCTTCCACCCTCTTCCATATTTATTCCACATAGCGATATCCATGCAATACTCCATCTGCCCGTTGAAATACCAGCAGCACCGATATGCCAACGAACAGGAGAGAGTAAGCAATCCGAACGACGAATCGTCGACGGTGTGGGATTACTATAGGCAAGATAATAAGACACACACACATAGCACACAACATACACACAAGACAACAAGAAAAATACCATTACCATTATTCACGATCAATATTAATAACATCTTATTATCGTTCCCTTCATACTTCTCCACTTTTGTTTCTCATCCCTTTCATAAGGCTTAATATCTTCTCCCACTTTTTCATTCTCAGTCTCTTCCTCACCCTTTACACTTCTCAAACTCATATTCTTATGAATCTTTTCTTATAATATTTTATCAAATCATAACCATCGATGATTAGGGAATTAAAGAATCATCGTGGTGCGCATGTCTTTCGTAGTTAGCACTCACGTCCCAAGCCTACATCTCCTCGGCCATCCACTCATCCTAGTCGGAAGCAAACAGGAGTACAGGACCTTTACCGTGCGGGCACGACAGCTGTCACAACACAAATGGTCCCAGACCAAGAGGATCAGCCTCAATATCAATTCACATAATAACATGGCACACTGCCTCGCAGTGGCAAACAGGATGCCCCACTCCAGTCCCTCTCACTGTTCTCGATTTGCAATCTAGGGGGCGACAGTATGTTTCTAGTGGGCCCGCAGAACTTACCACGACATTAGACCCAGTCCCCACCACGTTAGTGTGCCACATGTGGAGTTCGTTCTGCCTGAAAACATACTCTAGACTTCTTGACGTTTCACCGTCATCGTCCTCCCCTAATGCAATCTCGTCCTAAGTATCCGCAGATACTTATCGTTCCTTCTTCTCCACTACTTCGCACTCTCATGCCTCACCGTGTATGTCTTTTAAAGTCTTTTAATCTTTTTAATTATCCTAAGGTCGGCCCATCCTTCGTGCAACCCTTCAATGAGTCCCGACCACTAACTTGGCATCATCTTTCTCTCATCAATTCTCACATAGCGCAGAGCTGGGATCACATCAACAAGTTCTCATCTCATTTCTCAGTCCTTCCATAACTGCACATCTCATTCTCATTTCACCATACCTTCCCAAAATACGTTTTCGAAAACTTCCACAAAATCTCTTTTCATAAGCTTTCACAATAAAACACAGTTCCCACAAACTTTTCTCAAAAATGTTTTCTCAAAGGGACTTCTCCCAACTATCATTTCCAAAAACACTTCTTTAGATTTCATTTCAAAACTCTTTATCAAAGGATTGTTTCCCCAAGACTCCCTTCAAAATACATCTTTTCACAAAACTCTTTCAAAAAGATGGTTTCACAAAACTTTTCTCAAAAACATATCTTTTCACAAAACTTTTAAAGGAAAATCTCTTTTCATAAAAAAAAATCTCCGTTCACAAATCTTTTCAGAAGTATCTTTTCAAGAATCTTTTTCAAAACCGCTTTTCAAAAACCTTTTTCAAACTTCACACCATTACTGGGCGCTAATGGAGGAGCAAGCTCAACTCAACACTAGTCCCAGACTAAAACCAAAAAACAAAGGAGCTCAGCTCCACTCAATCTCATCTCATATCCAACCAACAACATCATTTTCCCCAGCTCTGGCTCATTCTCAACACTATCATTTCATGCTTTCCCCAATCTCAATTCTCTTTCTCCTTCCCTTCCAAATCCATTTCATATCTCTTAACATTCTTACTTGCTCTTCTTTTCTTTACTTCCATTAACTCTCTTATTTCTTTTCTATGTCAGGACGTAACAGACGTCCATCAGGGTATTACTTATTTTAATCAACAGTAACTAGTATCATTAAACATAATTAAAGCAGTAAGCATAACATACGGCCAGTCACACAAACATCACCCAATCATCAATGTGGTCATTGTCACCTTCATATAAGTGGCCACACAATCAAACAATTGCCACTTATATTACTGACTCCGAACCACTAAGTTCCGATCTTTGAGATGATACGGAACGTCCTAATATATCACCTAAACACCACAGTGTCTTAGGATAGCTTCTCTCTCACCTGAGGTCCAGCTATTTAAGGCGTACCGTCTCCTCGGATCCTTTATGCTGCCGGCTGCCCCAATCCCTCGTCTTTCCGATTCCTCGTGCTAAATAAAATACGCTTATGTTATTAACTTATATCAGGAAAATCTTTTCTATAGCTTAGATACTTCTCGTTCTTCGTATTTAATTAAAACGCTTATGGTTTCATCGAAATAATTCTCATGTTCTCTAGTACTTTAATTATTTTAAAACCATTTGAAAACATCATATAAAATAATTTAAATCATTTGGGTTAGTTGCTGGTCCGTCTTTGGACAGCACCCTAACCACTTTGAAAATACCGAAAAATGCACCGGTTTCAATCCGGTTTTCCTAAAACCAATTTCCTTTTTGAAAACCAAACTTGGAGTTTTATGAACTCAATTTTAAAAATCAAAAACAATTCTAAATACACTTGGACAGCAAAGAAATGGTTTTACAAAACCATTTAAATAATAATTCAAAAACATCGTAAAAACTCTTTTTGTTTCAATTCCTTTGAAAACTCAAGTTTATGTTATAAAACAAGTTTTAGAAAATCATAAACACAACCTTACAAAACTCAAATAAATCAAATCAAATTAACGTCCTGACCAAACATGCACACGGTCAATAACACACTTGGGTAAATCAAGTCACCTACACACTTAATCAATTATTAAATCACAAGCAAACATTCATTTCCAAACGAACATTTCACAAACCAAGCACCTAGTTCAATTATTCAACACATAATCATATTTCAAAAACATTTCATTTTTATAAAACAAAACACTTTAGCATATTTAAACCCTTAAACCGAATGCATGCTCACATATTCATTCAAACACTAAACTTTTTCTTAAACCTAATTAGCTTCGCATGATTTCTAGGTTACTTCATGGAAAAGAATTCTATCCTAATTAACATGCATAGACCGAAAATCATCACAAATCAAAACAAGATTCATTCATCCTCAAACACACACAATTTCATGAAATTATTTTCTCTTTTCTTAACAAAACCGTGAGTCATATCTTGGGGAATTTATCAAACTTAAATTTATTTTTCTTAAAACAAATCAAAAATCATACAAGGACATGAAGCACATATCAAGTTCTCACAAAATAAAAGGCATGAATCTTGATCCATATATGCATAAAACCAACACTTAAATTAATTTATGCTCATGTGAGGAAAATTATTTTAAAGCTTTGCCTCCCTAATTTCCTTCCAAAACCGAGACATGCAATACAAGAAATCATAATCCTTTCATTTAAGTTTATCATGCAAGAACCTTACATTAACACAAACATTTTAATTTACTTTTAAAAGAACATAAAAGAATGACTTTCCAAGACTCAACATCAACATGCATGCACTTAGATCATATAGATCAAGTCACAAGATAAGAACACACACATTCGAGACAAAAAATTTTTCAAAGGAAAAGGGGCCAAGACCGAAACACTCTTTAAGAAAATAAGGAAGCTTTTGTTTCAAAAATCACAAGCAAAGCTCATAATTAAAGATCAAAACACAAATCAAAGACAAAATTCATTTTAGATGAAAAAGGGGACCAAAACCGAGGCACATTCAAGGAAAACACTCAAGCTTTAGTTCGAAGATCACATAGAAATTCAAGGTTAAAACAAATTCAAAGATCAGGACACAAATCAAAGCTTTTCCCCCAAGATTAAACCAAAATTACTCATACAAGGTTCAAGATCCCCATCATAAACCAACATGCAAGACCAAAAATTTAAGAATAAGTTTAGATGACATGGATTTACCAAATAAACACACAAACATCTCATGATTCACGGTTTTAAACACTAAAATTAAACATGCAAGGAGATCCACTTCAAGTTCACAAGGATCATGAACAAAGCTTTAGATCTAAAAGAAAACATCAAGATCTACCAACACCAACCGAATTATCAAACATGACCTACACATATTACAAATTAATTTGAGTCTTTAAAAGTCCATAGTTAACAAAAGATTACACATAAGTGCATAAAAGTGAACATGCAAGAGAAGAAAAGAAAGTAAAATTACAATATCACAAATCAAGAACTAGTTCTACTTCTTCTAGGGTCTTCGGTTTATACCAAGGATAAATGGTCTTCTAAGCACTTGATCTTCAAGGATCTCCTAGGTTTAGGGCTTGATCTCTCCCCCTTCTTCCTTCTCCTTCCTCACGGTCCCTCTTCTTCTTTCTCTCTTTCTATATTTTCTTAGTCTAAGAGTTTGAGAGGCTCTTAGACTTGTGTTTGATTTGTGTATGGGACGAAGAAGGGAAATGGAAATGTTGTGAAGAGTGAATGAAATGAACCAAAAAGGCCAAGACTTATATAAACAACTCATAGCTTCCTAATCTGTCCTTGGGTTGGTTCGGCCATAAGCTTCTAGAGGGAGGGGCAATTTCGGTTCTCCATAAGTTTGCATGGGTGGAGATTAACATTTGCTTAAGGAGACAACATAGGGAACACTAGGGCTTAGGGGCCACTTAGGGGGTAAGACTGTTGGCTCTCCATTAGAACTTCCACTATTTAGTTAGGACTTGGTTTGAACTTGGTTAGGCTTAGTTACTTCGGTTGGCACTTAAGGAAATCTCTAAGCTTCTACTTACACCTATATGCACACACGACACTCACATATTCTTACACCTACACATATCAATCTTGCCCATTCATACACATACACGACACACATATCATATCAACACATACATTCATGCATATTTCATCATATTCATTTACTAGTTAGATCCTAGATATTCCTTCATATAGAAACCGTACATAAATTTTAATGCATACACACATATAGAAAATATCTCATTCGTGCATGAAATCAAAACACTCAAAGATATCAAACACATATTTTTAGAAAATACAATCACCTTTCATAAATTAATTTCTTATTAAAATTTACCATTTCCTTAAAGATTTTTTTTTTAAACACATAATCATCTTGCAAAATTCAACTTTAAACTCACAACTTTATTTCATGAAACCATTTCCCACTTTGAAATCGTGAATTTGAGAAAATTATTTAAGAAAATACCCTTTCAAAAATACTTTTCTCAAAAATAATTCTTTTGAGTATTTTAAATTAATACGAGGAATCTGCGGGGTGTTACATCGCCGGGAGAATGATGGCATGGGCAATCGAACTGTCCGAGTTTGACATCTCCTACGAACAGAGGAAGGCAATCAAGTCACAAGCATTGGCAGATTTTGTGTCCGAGTTCACAGAGCCCCATCAAAGCTCTAGCTCGGACACTTGGGTGATATATGTGGATGGTTCGAGCAATCAAAAGGGTGCAGGAGCTGGTGTTATTTTGGAAAATGCGGAAGGACTCAGCATCGAATACTCCCTGAAATTCGAGTTCTTAACCTCGAATAATCAGGCCGAGTATGAAGCAGTCATTGCTGGCCTCCGCATGGCTAAGGAGCTCGGTGCAACTGAAGTTCAAATTATGAGCGACTCCCAGTTGGTGGTTTCCCAAGTCATCAGAGACTACCAAGCAAAAGAACCCATCCTGCAGAGGTACCTTGATAAAGTTAAATCCCTGGCTCTTGATTTTGCAAAATTTTCTATCACCCATATCCCCCGCTGTTCAAACTCCCGAGCTGATGTGCTTTCCAAGTTGGCGAGCACAAAAGGTGCAGGGAACAACAAAAGCCTCATCCAAGAACAAATCTCGGCCCCAAGTGTGGTATTGGCCATTTCTGTATTGCCGAACTGGATGCACCCGATAAGGTCATACCTCG